>OX123209.2:13444885-16145554 GCA_944739405.2 Euclidia mi | reverse complement strand
TAGGGCCCAGTACACAATGGTCCATGATGGGCCACTGCAGGCCATCGCCCGCCATTGTGTGACCATGCATCGCCATTACCGTACGCAATGGCGATGGCCTGCAGTGGCCAATGATGGGCCACTGCAGGCCATCGCCACGATCACTTGGTGTTCACACAACGGCGCATGGCTCATTGCTGCCTGGCGAATCACTTGCGATGGACGTGGAAGTAATTGCGGCCACGGCTATCTAATCTTGCGATTAATCTCAAAAAAATCTTTCTCTATTAGATAGCCCATTTTATATAACATCACGCTATAAGCCACGAGAGCGGACAAAGACTTAAATAACGCGGGTGTAACCGCGGGCTCATCTAGTATATGTATACATATTTTATACTGCCTCCTTGATCCAGTGCATAGCGTATGTGACTACTGATCGGAGGTCCCGGGTTCGATTCCTGGATGGGGCAAAAGCGTTACTGGGTTTTTCCGAATACTCAGTAGCAGCCCGGAGTCTGGTGATGTGCCCGGTAACGGCAATAGGCTCGCCCTCTATTACGTAGAACCTAAAAACTCATGGCGAAATGTGGGTGTAATATTTACACCTCTGCCTACCCCTTCGGGGATACAGGCATGAGACAATAAATAAATATATATATATTAGCTGTCGCCCGTGGCTCCGCCCGCGTGGATGTAAGTTATCGCGTTATAATTTTATAAACTATCCTGTGTCCCTCCTCGGGTCTTTGATTGATCGAATAATTAGTTATAAATATTGATCTTTCAACAGAAAATCCTTGTCATACTGGACAACTACTGCTAAGCCGTCAAGTCTGTATGGAATAGTGCAGATGGATTCATATAGTTCATCATCAGATGTTTCAGATCTTCGACAAATCAACAATTAAATAATGCTCATCAGACTGAAAAAGTTTTGCTAAAAAGGCAAGCCCGTATGTTATATTGTAGCTGGGCTCTTTAATTTCCACATCAGATGTTCGAGATCTTCAAATTTTAATCGCTTATCAAAAAATGCTCAACATGTGAAATGTTTTTTGCCACACCGCAATTTTTATGTTTTATAGTTACGCTGGGCTGTTGTGGTTCTGCATCAGATGTTCCACTTTCCAAAATCAATTTTAGCCTATATGTCGCCTGACCTAAGAGCAATATAATAAAAAAATACCCATTCAAATCCGTCCAGTAACTTACGAGATTAGTGTGTACAAATAGTCTAACAGACAGAATATTTTTTTTAGATTTTTGCCCCATTACTGATCCATAGCATAACTGTATAATAATTATTTTGTTAATAATATATATACAATACATATGCAGTTTATTTTACTGCCTTCTATATACATAAAACAAAAAGTGCACTATCCCGGTCTGCGGTCGGTGACGAACTAAACAATGGGCCATTGTGTGAACACCACAGGCCATGCTACGCCACGATTTCTTTGAAGTGTGCCCAAAAAACCGACAACATCCCGATTGCGCGCCACGATTGACAATTGCCCGCCACTGTATACCATCACCCCGTGTACACAATGGTCCATGATGGGCCACTGCAGACCATCACCGTACCCCGTGTACACACGGCTACACATAAAGTTAAACAAAACCAGTTTATCATGGTCTCGATTTGTGTGATCTTTCCGCACAGTAAACGATCAGTTTATACTGGTTTAGCATAGTTTGGTGTGTAGGCGTGTGTATACAACGGCGATGGCCTGCAGTGGCCCATCATGGACCATTGTGTACTGGAGCCTTTTAGATGACTTAAGGTTATATTTCTTTGACATGGAGCAATGGAGTGAAGCCAAAGAGAAGTGAAGCCAAAGAGCTCAGGTAAAGGTTATTATGTCAACATATCATTTGTAGACGAATTTTCAAGTTGACAATATTTTTGTTGCCAAATTGGCCATAATTTTTTTAATAAAACTATGTAAGTACTAAAAGATAGCGGCAGAATTTTAAAGATTTTTATTCTCATTATGTATATCTAATAAATGTCCTAAAGTGTATAAACATAACACTAACAAACATGAGCGGGATTGAAACGAGAACTCATAATGCCGGTATGAATCATTTGGCAACACCACAGTAAGTTTTCAATAAATAAATTTTATACTTCCATTCTGAGCATTTGAGCAATGATATTCCAATAATTTATTTATTGGAATAAATCTAATATATGTTGTTTACATTTTATGTAATACACAATGTAAACACAATCGAAAACGTCAACTTCGTTGGTTATAGCGATGTTCTAAGGCTTGCTTAGACCAGTTTTAATATCTTCAAGCTAGCGTACTGCCTCCGTGTTACGACTGCCGGGATCTGCATAACAGCAGGGCGACAGCTTAACGTGCTCTCTAAGCATGCGGCAACCGATAATTGATAATATAATACGCAAATTTCTGAAAACACAGTGAAAAAGGGTTTGAACTCGACACACTCTGCATCGCAGTCTGTTGGTATCTCCACTGGACTATCGCTGCCGCATCCTCATATTCATCAGCGATAGGCAACCAAACACGAATTGGTTGTGCATCCAACAGAGGCAGCTCCTGTACTAGAACTAAATCCTGTCACTCTTCAAATAGTGAATATCGCACAAAATCTTCTTTCGTGTGGATAGGTACCAAAGCCGAAACCTTGACTTAATTTTGGATGGCGCGCAGATTTTATTAACCGTTACGCCGTTACACCATCCGTGCAGGGAAGTTCGAATTGCTCTGCGACTGGGCATAGGACGAAGTACTTAGACTAGACTAGAATTGTCGAGCATAGGCGTTCAATGAACGTATTGTATGCGTTATGATGCGTAGCGCAAATGGCGTGAAAGCGCTTGCGCCGCTTTTTCGCAGCGGTGGTGGTTTCTCTGTAGTAAATTGAATGCTAGGCTACCGCAGCACACAATTCGTAGCGTACTCGTGTGCGACAAACGCTAGCCTTCTTCTTCCTCTTAGCGTTATCCCAGTTTTCAATCCGCGTACTAGTCTAACCGGATTTGGCTGAATATTAGCTTTTCCCCAGAGCGACTGCGTGTCACATAACTCCGAAAAGTCATTAGTGCGCGCCGTGGATTCGGACCCGATACCCTCTGCATGGCAGTCTGTTGGTATATCCACTCGGCTAACTCGGCTATCGCTGCCTTGCCTTATTGCCTTGCTAGTGTGAAGGGGATATATGATGATTCTCAATAACGGTGTCTTAGATCGCCAGCTTTCTGATGCTGAGCTACTGTTAAACTCTTCTTGACAGCAAAATTTTCTGTGAGGGAAATGACCTACAGTCGCTTACCTACACATCATTGAACCATTCTGCGTCTATTCTGTAGTATATGTTGTAGTGAACAACAAGAAGTGATGTACGGTCAGTGTTGTTGCTGCCGCCTGCTGCCGAGCATTAAGAGTCTCTGGTCGGAGTACGAGTGGATGGGGCGCACCGAGGTGTACGGAAACATGCTGTTGGACTGCTTCAATATACAAGTGAGTCTACCCTGAGTTCGAACTACGAAGATTACTTGCTACTGAATCATGACAAGATTGTAAAAATCCTTTACCCAGAGCTAACCGAGCAAAGGCTGCAGGCGCCGAGGGTCGGCCGCGGCTACGGCCGCTAAGCCGGGCTCGAACGCAGTACAGATATTTTCATCTTCATCAGCCCTTAACAGTCCACTGCTGGACTAGGCCTCTCCTTTGAAAGGAGGAATTGGCCTACTATACCACGCTGGCCGAACGGGTTGGTATAGGGTTTGTATCAAGTTTTCCTTCTCTTGCTCAGTGTTGTTCTCTGCATAATATGCTCCCTCTCTCGGCTTTTACGACACCCATGGGATGATATGGGGTGGTGACATTTCGTATTCTTAATCCGTCATCACACGGTCAGATATTTTAGGTCTCATAAAATGATTTCACTTCAACCTAAACGCGGCCCTAGACCGACACTACCTGTACTTGTAAGTAAAGGAAATTAAACAACAAGAATCAGCCAGTAATGCAGTCCAATAATCGATTTTACTGGAAAAATATGTCCCGGCAGTTCTTTACAGTCAAATCATGAATTCTTTTACGAACAATGTCGTTTTCACACTCCCCAACCAAATTCTGACTGGTCAAGAATTTAATGCTATCTACCAATAATTTAACTTAGGTACCTTTGATATGCAGATCGTTCAGGATTGATCTTTTCATGCACAATTTTATTTTATTGTCGTGCAAACTTACCTGCCATACGCACTTCGTCAGTGTTTAGTTATTCTCACGTTGCAGTACGCGTATTTGGGAACGACTGCATATCAAGAAAGTCTTGTTTTACTTTAATAATTTATTGATGTCATGTCTAACTAGTTATATACCAAAGTTTTTTCCCAGTGGCCTCAAACCGAGAATACCCAGTACCAGATATGCGAGGTGTGTATTACACAGTTGAGAAACGCCCTGCAGTTCAAGAGTCACATTATGCAGAGTTACACTGGGCTATTTGGTAAGCATTATTATCGTATGATGATACGTATGGCATGAATGCCTCGTTGCGATATAAGAGACCAAGGTTCATTCTCCATTGTGAGTTTAGAGTTCAACACAATGAGATATGTTATAAAATAATAAGCTTAACGCCATGCTTAATTTTAAAATGTCTTTCGGGATATATACCACGTACATTTGTTTCGAGTACCTAACTAATATTTTAACACTGTTGCAAGCGCCATGTTCATGGATGAACGTCCGACCATGAAAGTTTAAAATCTTAGATCATGATCATGATTAATCCAATATTTACCTACACTATTTTAGACCATCTACCAATTTAAGAAATAGATTTTTTTTTACAAAAAATCACATATTCTATGCAAATAAAAAAACTGAAAAGCTTTTTTGGTTGAACGCGCTAATCTCAGGAACTTCTAGTACTATTTTTTCTTTTAGTGTTGGATAGCTCACTTAAATAGCAGCCTTAAATAGCGCGGGCTGTTTAGGGCCGCTGCTTTACGTAGAAATTTCTCAAAGACTTTAATTATTTTTACAGACGCTATAGAACCCATAAAAGAGGTGTCGGAAACAATTGATGCTGATACAGGTAAACATTACATCGTTGTAAAGTTAACCAGCAAGAGATTTATTCGTAGTGCAGAAAGCTCAGCTTTAAAATAAAATAATTTGAGAATATTTCAGGTGCTCATGAGATGCACACAGAGACATATGTTTGTGGTGATAATCCACACGAAGACGTGTTACATAATGATATTGACCATGATGAAGACGCCACTCATCATCGTCACACGCCTGACGATAACACTCCTTATCAACTCACCACTCACGATGGTAACTCACTCATTATTTTTAATAATATTCTTGCTTTAATACATATACCAACCCAAAAACTTCAAAAATGTGGTCTTCTGAGCCAAAAGAGTTTTAATTCATCTGAGGCATTCTTATTGGCTTGATCCAAGGTCTACACTGCTCTGAAATCAGTGTGGGCAAAATGTGTGCCAATTACCCAACGTATCAAGGTAAGTCTTGGGACCACAAAAGATCTAGATGTTATGCAGTCAACATTGCATCTCTTAAATATTATAATTAACTTATTATCCTCTTTGTCCATTTGATTATAAAACTTATATTTCTATGTCACTTTGCTTTCAGGCCATTGTTCAGTAGAACCAGCAAACTTGGATGTGGAGCCTAGTCCTGAAGGTATAGAATCCAAAATTACTTAGCGTAGAGATGATAATTCCAAATGAATAAAAGAATTATAAAACTACGAGGCTTGAACTAAGATATTAAATTCTTTTTTTTAGATCCCAGCACGGAAAAAGTATGTCACAGGGCAGTTGCTGATAACCACAGAAAAGAAAAAGAGAAAAGTAAGTACTTAAGGACGTTCAATATTAAATTGGTATATGTTGTTTTTAACAAATAAGCTATCCAAAAGGCTAAAGGCAAATGTCGATTGAGATAACACGTCACTAGAAAAGTCAAGCTCACTAAAGATTTCTTTGGTACTGGTAGCTGATTACAGGTGAGCCTTGCTGATTTCAGCATGGATGGGCAGGGTCGACCAAGAAGTACTACCCTCTCACAGAAAACCGGCATAAAATAACAATACTTAAACTGTTGTGTCTCGTTCGGTGAGTGAGAGTGCCGGAGGCCCTAACCCCTATTCCTTCTCTCTTATCGCACCCCTATTCTTACCCCTTTTCCCAACCCCAAGGGGCGGCAACGCACTTGTGACTCCTGTGGTATTACTTGTGTCCATGGGCGGCGGTAATTGCTTATCATCAGGCAAACCGTCTGTTCGTTTGTCGCCTATTACTATTAAATACATACATACATACATACATACATACATATCGTCACGCCTTTTATCCCCGAAGGGGTAGGCAGAGGCGCATTTGTACACCCACTTTTCGGCAGATATACTTTAGTCCCACGTAATAAGGGGCGAGCCTATTGCCGTACCGGGCACGTTTCCAGACGCCGTGCTGCTACTGAGAATTTCGTCACAGAAAAACCCAATAACACTGCCCGACCCAGGAATCAAACCCGGGACCTCCCGATACCACGCGCAAATTTATGCCGCGAATCCAACGAGGCAGTCGTATAGGGTTTGATGTCGAGTTTTCCATCTCTACGCAAATATGGTACTTGCATCGTGTTATCCCTTAGTCGCCTCTTACGACACCCACGGGAAGATAGAGGGGGGGGATAACATATGACCATATGTTACGTCGCTCATCGTCGTCATTAAACTAAAGAAACAAGTATGGCTTTAAAGTTAATTAGAATGCACATGTTGTGTTGTCAAAACAAATATAAATGTGTTCAAAAACACATTTATAATTCACACACACACACTCAGAATTACGTTCGCATCAAACAAAACTCCGTGCATTGAGATCACCACAGCCTTTACTTAGCTAGTTTGATCAGTTTTGGTAAATTCTTGGCATAAGAAATAGGGCGGCATTTAAACACCTGTAAAATTTTGGAAATCAGGTAATGCGGCAAAGGGCGGTTGACGAAAATATTTTGTGATCGATTAAAAGGCTGTAGATAGGTATGTAAAAGATACTTGCTCAAATACAGTTAAATATTTGTCTTTGCAGAGCATAAGAGGTCCCGTCGTAGCCAGATGGTTTCGCCCGATACGCCCGAAGTCCGTGATCGTGGTGTAACGCCGACTAAGATGCGCCATAAAGATAGGCACACAGAGTTCCGTTGCAATTCAGTTCTAGCTGTACGTTACGAAGACGTTTCGAGTCAAAACAATACTGAAGATGTAAAAAAGGAGGCAGCAGAACAAACTAATACCGCTGTGTTCCGCAGCCATGAAGCCATGACCTCGCCCAAATTAACTCACTCATGTTTGAAACTTAAAAGAACGAATGTTGTTGTGTCACAGGAATCAGAAAATACGCAATCAAATTCACTTTTCAACTGCTTGGACAGTGACTTTTTTGAACAAATACAAAGGGAGGCAGCGAAACAAACTGAAGCTTTTATTTTTCGCAATAACGTTTCTTTGTCATCGCCTAAACTTACCCGTTTATGTTTAGTTCCTACTGTTGATAATAGTGCGTATGATTCCCCGCAAGATTCAATTGATATAGCGTCGTCCTCTTATCTTAAACAATTGGAAAAAGATCTGCTTCATCATATTCGAAAAATAGCTGCCGAGAAAGCCAAAACTATAGTTCTTCGTCATGAAGGTGTTATGACGTCACCGAAGCATAGTCGCTCGTGCTTATTGCCAACTTCGCAGCGAAGTATGCACACGATGTCTCAAGACTCGTACGATACGACTTCACCTTCTTATATGCAGTCATTGGAGAAGGAGTTGTTTGATAAGATCCGTAAGGCTGCTGCGGAACAAACCACAGCGATCATTATTCGTAATATTGAAGCTATGACATCGCCGAGATTCACAAGTTCATGTTTTGGAACCGATCAACATTATAATTTGAATGCTGAACTTGGTTGTTTGGATTGTGACACCGATGTTTCGTACAACCTCGCTGGGGACAAATATTAAAACATTGTTTATTTTTTATCTTTAATTTACTCATGTGCTGGAAGTCGCTAAATAAACAAAAATATTCCTGCCGTTATTTTGCATTTCTTTGTTCGCATACCATTCTTCTTATTCTTTAGATAATTGCAATTCCATCAGCAGAGTCCTAACTATGTCGCAGGCAAAATTGCGGGTCGCAGGTAAAAGTGCCCATGGAGGGATTTCGGGATTTACTCGAGCGCGTCAGATATCTATTGATAGCATCCGTGTCCTAGCGCGTTTTTAATAAAGTAGGAATGTTAATCTGATCGCTTGCATTGTGAAGGTAAGATTTCAAAATTTTACATTTTCATAAAGAAAATTAATCGGTAAGTACGTGTCAGATTTTCTAACGGGATGTTAAGTGAACCTAAAAAAATTTGAATAATCTGACGATTTAGGTGTCATGCAAACTCGTGGCCATTATTAGAAAGTTGCAAATGTGAATGAGTGAATTCATCGAGTATATACATAAGTATGCTTTATCCTAACGTCCTAGACGTGCCTTCTCATAAACCAACGATTATCTAGAGAGATGAAGCCAACAGCTTTTTTTTAAAGAAAATAATGTTTATAGCCACTTCCTCCCACCGATGAAAAATTATACTTACATTATTTACATTTTTATCTTTTTATCATCTAAACTTTGCAATCCAACAGGTCTCCATGACGCTCTCGTAAATCCCAATTTAGCATCGTGGGCTCCCCTACTATAAAGTAACCTTTTTATTTACAGGTGGCAGGTATATCACTTTAAAAAAGCATTATGCAAACAGCGTCGACTATAAGAAACAGCATGTTGTGCATTTAGCGGGTCATTTTTAGGGTTCCGTAAAATATTATTAGTTTAAATCATTTTTCGATTAAGTGATTGGTTTGTCAAATATCAAGCTCTGAAGTGAAAAAAATTGTTAGACTCAAGTGTCCCCCCCCCCCCCCCCTCTGCCGGTTAAACTATTAATTTGGAAGAGGTGAAAAGAATCACAAATGTAGTACATATAACGAATTTAAAAGGAAAAATATCACGGCTAAGTGGACATCACTAGTTTACAAGTAATCGTCGGTTAACTTATAAATACCTATTTCTGTGAGTTTACATTGGGAGCGCTGGCTTAATTTTAAAGATGCCCGTTTTTAGTCCCATGTGAAACAGAAGTTACTATCAATAATGGCCATTATGGGCAACTACGGAACCCTACATTGCGCGTGGCCCGACACTCACTTGGCCGATTTTTATTTTTCGTGTCCTGCGTGTGAATGTGAGGCTAACTTTAGCGACTTTTTAGTCCTCTGAGGACAAAGAAACTTTGTGTAAAGCTTGTGAGAAACAGCTATTTTTATATGAATCTGTCGAGAAACAACCTCTTGTGAGTATAGCTTGTGAGAAATAGTCTATAGTGTTGGTACAGCTAATGAGAATCAGACTGTTGTGTATCTAACTGTCTTTTGTATGTGTAAGTTTGTGAAACTTAAACCTCGTGATAGAAGGTTTTATAACTAAAATGGCATTCGCCTTAGAAGAAAGGATGATTCTGGGCTTTGAAGTCTACTCCTGGATGAGAATCGTTAGTTTCTAAACCTAATAAAAACATAAAGGCATAAGCTTCTAATAGTGACCATTGCATTTCTCATAAGAGAAACACTATCCTTCAATATTGCAGCCATGGCAGCGATAGTAATAGGAGACACCAACAGACTGTCATACATAGGGTTGCGGCAATAAATCCTTAACTATCGTTACCCTCTCTAGCTCTACCTCTGATAACATGTTAAACCGTTGGTCCCCGTCCTGGCTGTCATGACGATCTTTGGCAGTCGTTACGCGGAGTCATTATTCTCAAATAAAACTGGCTAGATGAGCCCGGATTTACACTCGCATTATTTAAGGTCACTGCTCGGCTCCCGTGGGTCATAGCGTTATATTATATAGCCTTCTGGCTATCTAACAATGAAAGAATTTTCAAATCGGACCAGTAGTTCCAGAGATTAGCACGTTCAAGCAAACAAACAAACTCTTAAGCTTTATATACAGGATGTCACAAGATCCATCACCAAAAGGTACTCTGTGATCTATCACCAAGCTAAAGTCTACTCTTATTGGACATCATGCCAAGTCATACTAAGCAAAAATAATAGGTACTTGGAAAATGTAAAAACAAAAAAAAATGTGAAAAGACTAGAAAATTAGAGTAAATTATTTGGTATAATATACCAAATAAAGAAAAAATTATACATATTATGTATAGTTTCTTTTATTGATTTTTGTTTTGTATAAGCTTTGAAGTAGGTAAGTACGTGGTATTTTTACTTATATCCATAGAGGTATCATTACAGTAGTATAGAGAACGCTTATTGCACGAAATCTTTTGTACGCATCGTAGGCACATGGACCATAGATACAGTGTATGACAGATAGGGATGGGATGATGAGGAACAAGCTATCGACAATCATAATTTTATGGTTTGTATGCCTGAATGTTTACAATATCTTCGGGTAACATAAACTTAAGGTATATTATGTTATGTACTTAGATATAACAAAAATCAAAGAATATCGGGTGAATGAATAAAAATAAAAAATCGGGCTATGTGTTTATTTTTTATTTGAAATCAAACAATGTCATTCATTTAAGATAGATTAGAGATACTATACGTATTTGTGATCGTTTCAAATCTTTATTGACCGCTAAAAAGCGTAAGTTTATTATAAAGCTGTCTTTTAGTTTGTTGCATATTTGATTGCCGAACTAAATATTTGACACGAATATCAATATATTTTTGAATTACAGCTCTAAGCAAATGCAGTAAATGATTGCTGGTAGGTTCTTGTTCAAATAAATGAGCATTAAGTACACTAAAGATATCTGTTCCAATAAACAATTTTAACGCCCTACTAACCATGCTTCGGGGATCACGATCAGCTGAATTTTTTGATTCAATATTAGATTTAATAATTTTTTCAGTGGCATTACATACATAAATCACGTCCTCAGATGGATAGATAAGACCTCCCCTATCTTTAAATAATATAAATGAATTATTTTGAGATGGTGAATTTGCTACTAAAGCCGACACACAATCAATGCACTCTAACGTAGATAATAAATATCTCGTTACAAATCCAGCAATGTAGGAGATGACGTACTGTGAAAGAAAAGTATGTTCAAATACTGTAGGTAATTTCAATTGATCGCCGTCAAAAATTCGCCGTTTCTAATAAATTGTTCGTTAACTATGGCATCATCTTCTGGCGCTGACCTGTATCCTTTTGTCGTTAAGTTAATGTGATCCGTGGATGAAGAACAGGTGAGTAGAGTAATTTTTTCCAGGGACGCACAGTTTCCAATAAAGTTTTCTTTAAGTTCGAGATGTACCAAAAGCTTCTTGTAAATGGCTTTAAATTGACAAGCCGACGGATTATTATTAAGACCACCGTGAGATCTTATCACAGAGAAAAGGACCTCCAGATGATCTTGACTTATTTTATACATAGCCAAGAATTTAAGCTTTTTTTCTTGCTTAACTAGCCTGTTATACATTTCTTTCATGCTTTCAATGCACACACAAAGGCCAAGAAACCCAGTTTTGTTTCGCGAATGTATGATCTGTAGATTTTCATTTGGAAAGACCAATGCTTGTAGATATGTTTGTGTATTTTCCAGAAACGTTATATATTTTTTCTCATTCTTCTCATTAATTGGCGCTTTAAAGTCAATGCCGGGAAATTTTCTTGAATTCAATATATCAAAAAGGTTGTTTATCATAATAATAAAATTTACCGTTGCGGCAGAGTGGGAAAAATTTAGCAAATGCATTTTATCATCACAAAATTCGATCGCTTTTGCTACACTATTGCTGAATAATTGAACTGCTAGTTTAACCTTCATGATTTGATTCTTGAAATCAATATGTCTTTTTGTTAATTTATTAGCGAGGTGAAAATTTTCATTTTCTTGTAAAGCATTAAGCTCAACAAAATACTGCCATTTAATAAAACCTTCATTGATATCTTGGAAAACCCTTTTACTTTCTAATGTGTTTCTGACAAGCTTAATCATATGGCATGGATCAAGAAATACAAAGACAGGCTGTTCCGTCTCAGGGTGAGGAAAATACGTTTTCAATTGTCCAAGATTGAAGGAACAGCCGAGCTCGCGAGCCATAGCCATGTTTGCCGGGCAACCGTCGAAAGTCATGGAAACGACTTCTATGCCAACTTCGTGGCAATTCAAAAGGCACATTCGAACTAAATTTGCCCTTTGCTCTCCCGTCACGCCATCCACCAAAAAATATCCCACAGGCATTTTCCATTGTCCGTTTATTGCAACCAGAAGGAATACGAGGGCTTGTGTGCACAATACTGTAGAATCTCCAGGCATGTCGATTCCCGCTCCGAAGTCCACATAGCCTTGCACTTTGTTACCATCAAACTCTTTCATTTTACGTATGGACATTTCATCAGTAACTAAGTTACATAAAATTTTATACTCAGTTGTCTTCGCCTTTTCTCTAAGAGCATTAAATGCTTCGACTGTGAATCCTGGATTTGCATCGAGGCATTGGTACCATTTTCTGATTGTGCTTATGTGTGGTAGACATGTGTTAAATGTGCTTCTTATGTATGAGTAGGCTTTTGGAGAGTAAAAATGGAGTGTTAGCGCAAATGTGCGCAGCTCTGGTGAATATTCTTTGCCTTTACGTATCATTCTCTTAATAAGAGCACTTGCAGAAACTCCACACGATTCTAAAAGATCTACTTGCTCTTGAGAAATTAATCTCTTTTCTTTTAACTCGGTCAGTATTTGCGACAAATTTTCAACTTTCTTTTTCAAACGCCGACGGGTTGCGTAGAGCGCATTGCATCGTAATCGGCGACGTTTAGCAACGTCTTCCAACCGAATTATGTGTTTCTTTAATCGCCTTTTTCTTGGACTATCATCTACCTTCGAAAGTAGTGGGCATACATTTAGAGGCACTTCTGAATCAATATGCATAACATCTGAAGTAGATGGTTCATTTTGATGCTGGTATGACGCTGTTACCGTTGAATTATGATCAGAAGATATTGATGCGCCAAGAAAAAGCGATGGGACGGCGTTAGTAATTAATTTGCGTAGTCCTTTTTTTGTTTCATAGAAATTGGAATCCGAAAAATGCACTGAACAAACTTTATTCCATATATTTGGTTCCCAATTTGTTTGTTTTAAAGCCATTGTCCATTTGTTCGTCAGTTTTTTGTCTTTTGGGAAACTGGAAAATAAAAATAATATTTACAGATTAAGTAAGCCCGAAAAGGCCAATATTTTACATAACATTGCGATACCAAGAAATATCGACACAGCGTTATTTGCGTCACATCACTATAGTTTTGAGCGGGGACTGCGGTGAGCGGGCGGGTTTGTGCGTGCCCACCCCCCAAGTCTACTTCACCCCCGCGAACCGTGAATTATTTTCATAAAAATAAGTATCAAAATCTTCTTACCGGTGAAATGTGATGTTAGATTTCAGTTTTGTATGTTTCCTCGTATCGTTTTTGCAAGATTGAACTGCACATTTAACCATTTTATTAAGAAAATATCAGAATAATGTCTCGAGTAACGCACACGACTAGCATTCACCCACGACTACAAGCGCGCGCAGCGGGACGATCGCGTTGTTCTCACTTGTGCCTACTGTTCCCACTTCGTTGTGAGTTCTCTATACTACTGTAATGATACCTCTATGCTTATATCTCACTTCTGTGTTATAATATAACTATTAGCTGCATGATCTACCCATGATCCAAGTAACATCACTATCTGTCATTAATGTCATTATAATCAATCGTGTCAAACTGTTTTAATGGGCTGTTAAACGTCAAACCAGTCAAACACCTAAAAATACACAACAATAAAAAATATACAAAATTAATACACTAATCTTTCAGAAGTACACCTAGAATAACATCTTATAACAGATAACTATAACCTGAGTTTATACAATGTGTAAAGTTATGTAATATTGGTTAAGGACACAAGATATTACCTACAGATATTAAATAAATTCTTAGCCTTAGGGTAAACTAAACACTGCCTACTATATTTTTGCTCTCTAAGCTGAGCGAGTTTTGAGATCTCACAATAGCAAGCTATGTCTACGGTTGCAAAGTAAGTTGTTATTTTATTCTATAGCCCAATTTGTCATTGCTTCTATTTAATGGCTATACTTACTCTTAGAAATAGGTTACGTAGTATCTCTTAGGTGATGAGAGGTAGTTATTTATATATACACAGATAACAGGAACACAAGTTAGCTCAAATATTCATTTAATTATGTTGTTATCTGTTACATTAACAAAACATACAGTAAATCAAAACATTTCAGCGAGTGATACATAAAATTATGCACTCATTATTACATTAAAAAATCTTACTTGTCTAGTAGTCATTCTAGTTCAGTCTATAAACTTATTTCTATATTTCATGAAGTCTTGCATTATAAATTTCAATGTTAATGTTAAAATTATAAACAAGTGTAATATTTTCTCAAAATTGATTTATTCTCTAAACTTTGATAATTGTGACATATGTTTATGATTGTAGTGAATCCCAGAATCAGGTGGTTGGTGACATATATGCATTATGCTGTTGCTGTTTGGAACTGCCGTGCCTCAAGAGTCTGTGGTCCGAGTATGTGTGGATGGGACAAAGTGAAGTATATGGACACATGCTCAAAGAGTGTTTTAATTTGACTGTAAGTAGGTAATATTTATTTATTTCATAGTCATAGGTCATAGGTTCAATTCCCTACAGTACAATAGATAATAGCAGGCATTTAGGTGATATATTTCATACAAAAACAAAAAAACACAAACCTATTACACATAGACAATACTAAATTCATGAAATAAGTCAAGAGAGATTTAGAAATAACCTGATATTTTATCACAATGATAAGTGTGGGCTGAGTAATGATTCTGGAAGACAATCAATTGGTTGGAAGCAAGCTTAGGTCTCCAGACATGCCTATACCTCACTTCCATGGCTGGACATAGCAACGATAGATTTCCATACATAAAAATACCCACACTCATATTTTTTGTTTTATAATATAATAATAATTTTGCTTATCCATTGTCTAGTATTATGGGTACTAGACAATGGATAAGCATACATATATACTTTTTTTTTGTAAATACATACATATTATACATAGAAACACCCAGACAAAGACAAACATCCATGTTCATGCACACAAATGTTTGACTTGCGCGGGAATCGAACCCGCGACCTTCGGCGTAGCAGTAGCTTACACTCCCACTGCGCCAACCGGTCGTCCGTCGTATAACAAAAGTGAGCCAAACCTATAATAAAGTAACACTACTATCATTGTATTAGCTGTATCCTGGTTGCCTCCAAAACTTACACGCCTTGGAGCCTGAGGTCCGCTTACTTGTCTAAAAAGAGTGTATTCCTTTTTTAAAAGGCCAGCAGCGCACTTGTGACTCCTCTGGTGTTGCGGGTGTCCATGGGCGGCGGTAATCGCTTAACATCAGGCGATCCGTCTGCTTGTTTGCCCCCTATTCCATAAAAAAAAATAAACCAGATAAGACAGAATATCAACTTTTCCACAGGGTAACTGCCGTCTGACCTCCACAACCCAAAAGTATAGCAATATTTGAGGGTACTGTCTCCTCATAACAACTGACAAAGATCTTCATGACAGCCTGAACCAACGGTTTAATATGCTCTCCGGGGATCGGAGCAAGCGATAATTTACAATTTAATACGCACATGACTTCGAAAAGTCAGTGGTCATGCATGGCAGTCTGTTGGTATCTCCAATAGGCTATTGCTGCCTTCAAATTAACACTACTATGTGGTTGATAATCCCAAACCCTTGTCTTGCCCTAGCCGAAGTTTGGATGCGTTATCAGCATATCGGCAGTGGTCACGGTATATCTCCATGATAAGGTTATGTGATTCCAGTGGCCTCAATATGAGCAGTCAAAGGATCAGATATGCGAGGTCTGCATCACGCATTTGAGAAGTGCGCTGCAGTTCAAACAACGAGTGCTGCAGAGTAAAACGCGGCTAGAAGCCAAACTTGTAGGTGGGTACTGGGTAGTATAAATGTAATGTAGTACTAAGATTTTGATTTTGTATGGCTTGATAGAAGCCAGTTTAGTGTTGTGTTGTGTTGGTCCCAATGTATTTGGATCAGCTTAGTATGTCCTAAGCTACCATACTTGTCTGTCGCCCGTCATAGTTTACTCCTTTCTGTCATATTCATCCTCACATCGTCCATCCGTCTTTTCCTTGGCCTCCCTCTCCTTTTTCGTCCCACTACCTTAATTTATCCGCTGTTAATCATATTGCATGCATTGTCGTATATTTTTGACATCGATGCGTGTCGACATCGAAGCTTTAAGGTACGATTTGATACGTTCCTAGCCCATTCCAGAAAGCAGCGACAGATGACATGCCAAATCGTTATGTTGTAGCAATACGTTGTAATATCATTCATCATGGCTTCGAACCCTTAGACGGCAGCAGTATTAAGTAGCAGCAGTTCCAAGTAATCTATAAGAGATGAGATGTCTGACGTCTTTGATAATGTCACTGATAAAACTGATGTGCGGTCGGGCGTCAAGTGGTGACGGCGCTTGGCCTGTAGTGGCAGAAGACGTTTTGCTCGCTACGAAAGGTACACTTCATAGAAATACTTAGGAACTATTAATGTCAGAGGCACATCGTCTGCTGCTGCTAGTGCTTTAAAACATCGCTATTTGAGATAGTCAATAGGCTTTACATGTCTTATTTTTACATCTCAATTCCCTTTATTAATTGTAATCTTACAGATTTAAAAATGCCAGTGAAAGCGGAAACATTAGAAATAAAGTCAGCTGACCAGTACTCGGACCGAAGTGAGTTATTTTTATTAATTCGACTAGTCTGACTTCCGTAAATACGTCGTTATATATCCTACACTCGACATAAAAAAAACTTATTTATGTAGCTTATACGTTTGAATATTTCAGCCACATTTTGTGAACCCAGTGATATGTTGATGGCAGAAGAAAATAATATGGAGTTTTTATTTAACGACGAAGATCTAAATTATGACGATGCAGACTACAAACGCGATGTGCACAGTGAAGGTATGTCTGCATAGCAGCTATGCATGTTTAACTTTTAAAATGTTTATAAAGGTTAGTCCAATGATCATGATCTATTCTCGATTATTTTGGTTTAGGCTTCCTTCAACAACTGCCATACCATTCTGTTTTGGGCAGTCTTCAACCAATAACTGCTCGCTAGCTTTACGATGCCATCTTTCTATTTCATTTGCGGTTTTTCAGCTTGTCGTTTACAATCCCATGGAGACCCTGGGGTCTCCATGCCAATATTTGCTTGCACCATGTTTCGGATTTTCTGGCTACATGTCCGGCCCACTGCCACCTCAGCTTCGCTACTCTTATGACTACGTCTGATACTTGACTTTGTTTTCTGAGCCATTTATTAGTCTTTCTGTTTCTTAGTGTCACGCCTTCCAGTTTTCTCTCCATTGCCCATTGAGCTACTTTAAATGACTGGAGTACTTCGTAGTTACCCAAGCATGCATACCTACTATACTGGACCACGGAGGAAGTCACTAATTTATTTAACATATTGTGTTAATCGCGCTAACATAGTACAAAAATAATAGTAGGATAGCTTCATACAAATCGGCCGCCGCCGGTTTGAACGTACGCGTGAGTCGCCAGCGCCGTGTACGCACGCACTTTTCACGCACACAGTCTCATAGACGAGCGCGGCCCGACGTGGCCTCAGTACGGGATGCGTCGCGCGTCTGATCGCGCGCATTTATGTAGGTACTACACTGCTCGCCCGCTCGAATTATTTATATACCTACTGGTAGCGCCATCTACCTTCCTATCTATAACTAATCGCATCAACGTCAATCGTTCCACGCTTGTCTAGTGCGAGCGATACCATATTTCCGTCCCTCTCTATCCCACTCCCTGGAAGAGGCACTGCCTTTCGCCTGATTGGTCGCCGCGAAACGTCGACGCGAGAGACAGTCCAGAACTTTCGAGAACATTCGATTCGCGATACGCGTCCGCTATACCGTATCACCGCGCCGCTCCCGCTATAGTTATTAACTCTTAAAAAACCGCTCGCAAGTGGAAGTGACTGTGTAGTGAAGTGAAAACAAGCAGCTGCATCACAAAACCACCAGGAGACTGCCCTTCGAAAACGAAGAAGATTGCCGTATAAGGTAAGTGCCCTCCATCCTTGGAATATCCTATACCCACTCACAATCACCTCTTCCCGTACTCAATCCTAGGCGGCTAAAAACCCGCTATCCTTTGAATATAGTCCATTCCATTAATCCTTCCCAAGTCGCCTAGAACCTACGGTTTCGGTGTATCGCCGAACCATATTTTTGATCCATACGAGTCGGATTCATTTACGTTTTTATACGTTATATCGCTATACCTAGGCAGTTATAGCACCTAGCTATACTCCTAATATATTCACATAACCGTCACATGGTTGTTTCCGCCCGCATCAGTAGGTAAACTTTTATGTAGCTACCTACTTACTCAATTATTATTTCTGGAACTATCATAGTTGTCTTGTAAATCTCATATTTCGAGCAACTTTTAATTCCACAGCTCTAAAGTGTTGCCTACTTAGCCTACTTAGGTAAAATAATAGGTACATTAGATATTCTTATTTTGTTTCGTTCTCATTAGCTTATACTTACGTAAGCATGTCACAACAAAGGAAGTCACGCGTGTCGGAAGACAAAGAGATGACAATCTTAGAAGCAAAACGCAATTTTTTTATTTGAGCGCATTCAAAACATCATTATATGTCTATATATGTCTGACAGTAATAGCGAAGCATTTCTCAGTTATTGTATGACAGTAGATAGTATTCGAACAGATTTTCATAAGTTGTTAGACGATTATAACGCAAGATTACTTTCTATCAATCCTGATGAAAAACCGAACTATCAGGCGTACACCTCATTCGAAGATCTTTATTGTATTATTAAGCGTATACAATCGCAATTGCAGGGTAAATGTTCAGCAGAGCCCGTTGTCCGCAAACCGAGATTACCGCCAATCGAGACTATGTCGTTTGACGGAGTTATACGAAATTGGCCGTTATTCTATGCGAGTTTTAAGTCTACAGTGCACGATAATGGTTCTCTGACAGATGCTGACAGGTTGTACTATTTAATAGGTAAACTGTCACCGAAAGCCCAGTCCGTATTTGCAGGTGTCACACCCAGTGCTGAGAATTATCAGGTCATATTTCAGTCACTACTTGACAGATATCAAGACACGCGAGTCCTAGCGTCTACTTACTTTGACCAAGCTTTAAATCTCAAACTGTCCGGCAACGCGTCTGTCGCAAATTTCCAGCTGTTTATTGATAACTTCGTAACCGCGGTTAATTCTCTTAGGAACTTAAAATTGGAAGATCTTTCCGACTTCATGTTGCTTCAACTCGCTTTAAAAAAGTTTGACACTGATACAATTCGCGCATTCGAGATGACGGAACGCAATAATAAAATACCTACACTAGATAGTTTTATTTCGTTCATAAAAGATCAGAGTCGAATATTTCATAATACGCATTCTGGTTCACCTGGCCCGTCTAACACTAACAGCAACAAACAAAGGTTGAATAAATCGCGAAATAGTAATAGTAACTCGGTCCCTAATCCACAATCTTACGTAACATGTTCGGAATCTAATAGTAATAATTCACAGAAGTGTCTGTGCAGTAATATAGTGCACGACCACTTATACAAGTGTCCCGCCTTCGATAATTTGCATGCAACCGTTCGTTTTAAATGCGTAAAAGATAACAAAGCTTGCATTAATTGCTTAAGCATAAAACATAAAACAAGTAATTGTTCTAGTAAGACAAAGTGCCGCTTCTGCAATAAAAAACATCATTCATTGCTTCATTTCGATAAAGGTAACACGTTGTCAAGCCAAGCCGCTAACCTTGACACACTTACCTCACAGGTGCAGGCCACGGTGACTTCCCCCTCCACGCCTCAGAATGAGATATCGTTGTGTACGACATCCATTGCGCGGGCGGCACGCACGCGCGGACGGCCTTCGCGCGCTTGTAGTGTTCAGAGCAGTGCTAGGCCGCCATGTATGGCGTCTAAGACTGTTCTGTTAGCGACAGCGCAAGTTATCATATATGATGTTAATGGGTCGCCGCACATGGTACGTTGTCTGCTAGATAGCGCATCTCAGACCAATTTAATAACATTAGAATTGTTCAAACGCCTCGGATTATGGAATAACTTTAAAAATACGAACTCAATAATCCGAGGGATAGGCGGATCAGAAAAACATTGCAAGGGTTCCGTAGATATTAAAATACATTCGCGTTTTGATAGGGACATTAATTTTAACATTTCTTCCCTTATCGTGGAGCGTATTACGGACACATTGCCAAACGCTAATGTGGACGTGTCGCTTCTCACACATCTCGAGTCATTGCCACTAGCGGACTCGGAGTTTGCGAATCCGGCAGACATTGATGTTTTGATCGGAGCCGCAATATTCCCGCACTTGCTACTTACTAAAGTGGTACGTAGTGAGCAAAATAACTTACCGCCCGCTATTGAGACGGTATTTGGGTATGTGATTATGGTTACCGTACCTACATTACATACTTCTCAATACGTTACGTCTTGCTGTTGTTCTGTTCTTCAAGAAAACAATATTGCCTCTCTTCTCAAGCGATTTTGGGAGCTTGAAGAGGTTACCGCACCGCCCTCGATGAGCCGTAAAGATCTCGAGTGTGAAGAGCATTTCCGCGCTACCACTGTTCGTGACGACAGTGGCAGATACGTTGTGGCGTTGCCATTCTGTGGTGACCCTTATTCGTTAGGCGACTCGTACGCTGCTGCGCTCAGACGTTTCCATTGTTTGGAACGTAAACTTGATGCATCACCTAAGTTACGCAGCGCCTATAATGACGTCATTCGTGACTACATAGATAAAGGTTTTTTGAGTGTAGTTGTAACAACGAGGGCAACTCTCTGCCCTCATATTATATCCCGCATCACGGCGTAGTTCGCGAAGATAAAACCTCTACTAAACTCCGTGTGGTTTTAGACGCTAGTTGTAAGACTACATCGGGTCAGTCGATTAATGACATTTTGCATGCCAGCCCCAATCTACAGGGTGATTTATTTAACATCATAATAAAGTTTCGTCTTTTCCAAATCGCTCTGTCAGCTGATTGCCGCCAAATGTTTCTCAATATTGGCGTTCGCGAATCTGACCGTAGATTTCAACGGGTCTTTTATCGTTTTGACAAGAAAGAACCTTTATCTGTGCATCAGTTCAATCGTGTTTGTTTTGGACTCAAGTCTAGCCCATATCACGCGTTACGAGTTGTTCGCAAGTTGATCGCTGATGAAGGCGATCACTTTCCCGCCGCAGCGGCTGTTGCCACATCCGCTTTGTACATGGATGACATTGCCTGTAGTGTCATATCCGCTCCGCTAGCAATTTCGCTTTGTGAAGAGCTTATTCAGCTTTTCAAGCGAGGCCAGTTTAATCTTGTCAAATGGACAAGCAACTCTAAGGAGGTTCTCGCACGCATACCAGATTCTCATAAAGTTTCTCCAGACATTGAGTTTGAGAAGTCTGTACCGCATAAGGTTCTCGGTTTACGCTGGGACAAATCCTGCGATAGTTTTCGGTTTGACGTCTCACCACCAGATGATAAGTACACCAAACGCACTATGCTGTCCACAGTGGCTCGACTATGGGACATTATGGGTTTTGTGGCTCCCACAATTTTGTACGCCAAGCTCTTGATCAAAGAGCTTTGGCTATCAAAGTGTGAGTGGGATGAAACACCCCCTGACCATATTGTCGCCGCTTGGGGCCAGTTTTGTATTGAGCTTACCGCGTTCAATCAAGTTACTATTCCGCGTCATCTTGGGTTGGTAGATGGATGTACCATCAACTTAATAGGTTTCGCTGACGCCAGCGAGCGTGCTTACGGCGGAGTCGTATATCTACAAGTCCGCATTGGTTCTAACTACTCGGTGCAGTTAGTTTGTGCCAAGTCTAAGGTCTCGCCTGTTAAAACCATTTCGGTTGCGAGACTGGAGTTGTGCGCGGCCCTTCTGCTGTCTCAGTTGCTCCGCAAGGTTCAAGACACAGTTTTGCCCCACTACCCCATTAATAAAATATACGCATTTTCCGACTCCAAAGTAGTGCTCGCTTGGATTCATTCTTCTCCTCATCGCTGGCAGACTTTTGTCGCCAACCGCGTTAGCAAATTGATTGAACTGGTTCCTGCTACTTGTTTCAATCACGTCGCGGGTATTGAGAACCCCGCAGATTGCTTGTCTCGTGGTGTCACTCCACTTAATCTTCTGCATCATCCATTGTGGCATCGTGGACCTTCTTGGATTTCCCATGATCCGTCAGAATGGCCCATGCAACCCTTTGACCACAGTGCAGAAGACGAAGATGTACCCGAACGGAAGTCTGTTTCTTATCCCGTGATTGCTGAGGTTGCGGAGTCTCCCATCTATGCACTCGCACTACGCATGTCATCGTGGTCTAAGTTACTCCGCACCATCGTTTATGTCTATAGGTTTCTTAGGCACCTACCTAATGAGACTTTTGTATCAAGTACTGATATCAAATTCGCAGAATGTAAGTTACTACGAGCTGTACAAGCTGTTCATTTTAGTAACGACATTCAAAATTTAAAAGACAATGTACCTTGTTCTCCCGCTATCCTTAGACTCAAGCCGTTTCTCGATGAACACGGCGTCATACGCGTTGGGGGTCGTCTGTCAAATTCGGATGAACCTTACAACTACAAACATCCTTGTATTCTGCCGCGACATGATCATGTTGTCGACCTTCTTGTTGATTTTTATCACAAGAAGCATCTCCATGCCGGTCCGGAGTTGCTTATGTCCTTACTTAGGCATAAGTATTGGATTTTAGCCGCTCGACGAATAATTCGTCACAGAATACATAAATGTTACGTCTGTTTCAAATTTCGTCCGCGTCCGACTTTCCCTCCCATGGCCGATCTCCCTAGCCAGCGCGTCAACCAGGTTGCTAAAGCGTTTACACACACCGGTTGTGATTACGCAGGACCACTGCAGTATACGCCAGTGCGTGGTCGAGGTGTTAAAAGCCGTAAAGCCTGGCTGTGTTTTTTTTTTGCTTAACGACGCGCGCTACGCATATTGAAGTTGCGACAGATTTAAGCACGGTGTCATTCCTGGCAGCCCTTAAACGATTTCTCTCACGGCGTGGCCCTATACAGTGTTTGTACACGGATAACGGCACTTGTTTTGTGGGCGCAAGCTCTTATTTACGCGACCTTTATAAGTTTCTCAGGGAAGAATATCGTACTCGTCTTCAGGAAGAACTTTCCATAAATCATATTGACTGGAAGTTTATTCCACCAGCATCACCACATTTCGGTGGATGTTGGGAAAGCATGGTCAAAGTAATTAAAACGCATCTCTTCAAGGTTATAGGTAAACAGATCCTCTCTTACGAAGAGCTTTTAACTGTCCTTGCACTAGTCGAGGCACTGATCAACTCGCGTCCGCTCACGGCATTGAGTAGTGACCCTGCAGAACCATCCGCGTTAAGCCCTGCACATTTTCTGAACACAGTGCCATTATCGTCATTTCCGGCTCCTGAAGCAGACTCTTAAAGCTTGCTTCAGAGACATACTCTGCTGGATAAACTCGTGCAGTCGTTATGGCGGCGCTGGCGTGCGGAATATCTACACCAGCTTCAGGCTAGATCCAAGTGGAATAGTCCTGCATCCCCTATACAGGAGGGTACGTTGGTCGTCATAATACATGATAATGCTCCGCCGCTTTCATGGCCGTTAGCCATCGTAGAGAAATTGCATACTTCCAAGGACGGTATAACTCGCGTTGTTACCGTGAAAACCGCTAAAGGGAGTTACGTGCGCCCTGTTGTACGTCTCTGTCCGCTTCCAACTCAGTGAGATCTAGCCTGAAGTTGGACCTACCTCTTAGTTTAAGTATTTAGTTAGTAGTTTTCGCTATTATTGCGTTTGTAGTTTTCGCTAAAGTTAATTTAGATTAATTTTATTGTCATATCGCTGTCTTAGCCTATTGATTGGTTATGCGGTAGTACACCCAACATAGCTAAGTTCAATTCTATTTTTTTAAAGGCAACCCTTTAGGGCCGGGGGGATATGGTAGCGCCATCTACCTTCCTATCTATAACTAATCGCATCAACGTCAATCGTTCCACGCTTGTCTAGTGCGAGCGATACCATATTTCCATCCCTCTCTATCCCACTCCCTGGAAGAAACACTGCCTTTCGCCTGATTGGTCGCCGCGAAACGTCGACGCGAGAGACAGTCCAGAACTTTCGAGAACATTCGATTCGCGATACGCGTCCGCTATACCGTATCACCGCGCCGCTCCCGCTATAGTTATTACCTCTTAAAAAACCGCTCGCAAGTGGAAGTGACTGTGTAGTGAAGTGAAAACAAGCAGCTGCATCACGAAACCACCAGGAGACTGCCCTTCGGAAACAAAGAAGATTGCCGTATAAGGTAAGTGCCCTCCATCCTTGGAATATCCTATACCCACTCACAATCACCTCTTCCCGTATCCAATCCTAGGCGGCTAAAAACCCGCTATCCTTTGAATACAGTCCATTCCATTAATCCTTCCTAAGTCGCCTAGAACCTACGGTTTCGGCGTATCGCCGAACCACCTACATTCAGTTTTGTAATAAACGTTATTAATGTTATACAATGTGTTAAACGACGGTAAATTAAACTTGTTACTTTTTTCTCGTTATAAAAGGCATTTACATAGTTATATCCCACTATTTTTTAATTAGTACAAAAACTTTAAGGACATATTAGCGAAGATATTATTATCATATAAGTGACGTAAAAATTTCATAATATCTATAAATAGCAAAGTTATAATCATTTGCTTTTTGTAGAAAATCTCACCCAAACCATAGACATATTTTACAATCCATTCACTACTTCATTGACAGTACTTACTTTCCGTCCTACTCTTACGCATTCTTTCCGTCGCACTTATAATGCAGGTAGCCTTAGAGGCTTAGACAATAAAATGAAGCAAAATAATAAGTGTAGGTAGATATTTTTTAATTTTTTAAATTCTACCCACTCCTTCATACTTCATCCTGTCTTAGGACCGGCAAAATTTACCGTTTTACAAGTAATTAAATATGGTATAGGTATGTAATTAGAAAGCAAACACATATCAAAATAAAAGAAAGTATTCTGTAATAAAAGAAAAGAGTAATTTTGGCGTATTTATGAAGTTAGAATCGGCTGCTATTTACAATTACTATTTCATCATCATCATGTCGGCCTAGAGACGTCCACTGCTGGATATAGGCTTCCCTCAAAGTTCTCCATCCACACAGACCGATTTTGAGCCGCCGGCATCAAATTATTATTAAGTTAAGTACTTACAAGTATTTCAATTGTTCTTCGAAATGTCCATCACTATTGTCAATACACAGCACGTTTTATTTAATTGTTTTTTAACGAGAGAAGTAAGCTTCTCTGACTTTTCACTGCGTCAAAAGCGTCCAATATGGGCTGTTTAAATTGTTCGACACTCACACTCACAACGGCTCACTTTTGTACACAATGGTGAGCATGGAGGCCAAGCGACCGATCCACTGGCTTCCAAACACTTCCCTGTACAAACGCACAGCTGCACTCGCGTGATGTGAACTAATAAGCCATCCCGTTGGGCAAACGTAAACAAACAATAATTGTTGCCGCGAAAAAAGATCCGCTCGCTATCGCCTTCAATTTAGTACTGCGGCGCGCGCGCAGTGGGACAGGGGGTGGCGAGCTTCGAGTTTGCCCAAATTTATCAATGGAGTAGTGCCGCGTAAAATTACTACGACAACATAGTATTTAGTAATGCATTTACCAATCATTACGTATTTTTGTGGACAGTTTTGGGACAGTTTTTGAACTTGGTATTTTTATTTTTTACATACATATACAACATGTAACAAGTTTAAATGCACATCCTGAAAGTACTTTGTTCAGAATCGGCAACTGAATCCATTTCCGTCATTTTTAATATTGTTTATTTTAAGTATTAAAATAATCAAAATAACGTAAATTGTTGTCACTATTTTTTTTTAAATTGAGCTATTCGAAAATAAACCTTAAATCAAAGCAGAACGGCTTATTTTTAAATGCATTTGTTAAATGGTTCCACGGTGACTTACACAAACGCACACATTAATACAACACAATAGACGGCAAAAGACAATAGCACACAATCACAGAACAGTTAAAAGGAGATAATTAATATATCTATGCACACAATTGACCACCAAAATGTCTATCATCTATCTTTCACTAACGTAGGTAATAAACAACGGGAAAGAGCGAGACGTAACGTCTCGCTCGCGCTGGCGCATGACAAGCGCAGCGGGCGATGCGGCTGCGCTTAGACATGTTATGACAAGTACAACCGGGAATATCTATCTGATTCTATCAGTGAGTGCTGTGAAAACCTTTTTAAAAGTTCACTTGTTTACAAAATGTGTAATGGTGTATAATTTAATAATTATCAACAAGCCGGTGCCGGTGTGGAATGTTCAACATCATATTGACACCCCTGGACTGTCTCATTGTGGAGATATATTAAATCACCAGTTTATTATGACGAGAGAAAAAGTGCCGAGTAGTTAATTAATTAAGATACTAGCTGCTTTTGAAACAGTGCAAAGATGTGATTTGTGAGCAAATAATGAAGTGCTATGTGGAGTAAAGAAATGTGATTTAAGCCTGTAAGTTATTTTATTATTCTATTATTGTAAGTATTTAGATTCACAAGACAACTTTAAACACGCCGTTCTTGTTTATTTCTCTCATTGATATTATTTTACTTTATCGATCAATAATGCTAACTAGGTATAATTAAGTTAAGATAGTCATAATAGTCACTTACGATGTTAAGAAACAATAGATCGTGCATATTAATAACAAACAATAAATGATTCAACTGTCCACTCCATAGCCTAAAGTGTGATGGAAAGAAATAGGTACTCATAATATCTTTGGTAATATCAAAATTGTTCAAACATCATTTTTGTAAACCCCACTCTATCAGAGTGTGGTTTACAGACTGAATTTCATACATTTTGTTATATCGTATCATGTTTCGTTCCTATCAGATCGCTGTTGTTTGTTTACCATAGCAACCGTTTCGTTTGTGTGTGTGCGCAGATTTAGAGTGACCACGATTTTCACTTTTAATTGAGTTAATACTTTCTTTAAAAAACATTATTTACGCAAATAAAAAAAATATTTCAGTGCATGCATTATGATTGTAACAAGGTTTTCTAATTGGGGTGTCTGAGGATGTGCGTTATTTCCATTACACGTTGTATATAATTAGATGCCTAGAGCCCCATTATTTTTTTTGTACTAATTAAAAAATAGTGGTGTATAACGCTTAGGTAGTCAGTAGGTATGTGAAAAAAATATATTTAAGTTTAAATTGTGAAGTATTCAGCGCGATCACATAAAAAAGTGGCAAAAAAGCGTGCGCGCCGACAAAGCCGGCGCCGTGGTGTAAACAAGTGACAACCCGTGCGTCAACGCAAGAGAAGACAATTAACTCGCCGAGCGGCCTTAGCTAACCTACTATTCTTATTTTACTATGGCGCTAACTAACTTATTTAAGGTTTTCTTTTCTCCCACGTTTCGGCCGGCTTACAATGTGAACGACCATTGTAGCATGATTGTGATTTAAAACACCTTTTCGTTTCCATTTCAGGAACACACTACATAAAAACAGAGCAACTGGAACGCGAATACGTTGCCGACGTGAAAGTGCAATGTGAGTATGTTGCCAACTTTCTGTCTTCATAATCTGACATGCTAAAATTTTATCACAATTAATCACTGCACAATTTTGAAAACAATCAACTTCAAATAAAAAATACAGCACTAGAAGAATAATCTTTGGATAATCTAACGCACGATTCAGGTTTTCTGTAGAGTCCGTTAGATGTCGTCAGTTGGTCTTCGCCAATGTCCCATATATATGCACCCTTTTATGTTTGAAGGAAAGAGGAATGCTGCTTCCCAACAATCCCAACTACATTTTATGAATCCTCCGATCAGATAGGCGATCGTGCATGGTGAACCGCAAACCGATTGAAGTTGCTATTGCTAGGAACTTGTCATCGTCCTCTCGTTTTCGATGTACATGGCGCGCTTTACTCCGTCGCGGCCGTGCTTCGCGACCGTTCGACGCGACGCCGACGTCAAAGTAAACGCACCATGAACATCGAAGGCGCTTGCCGCTGCCGCCCGCCGCTGAAGGCCGTGGCCGGGTCGTTACCATTATCCCAGTTGCGACCCGGTGTTTTTTCTAGTCTAACAGGATTTGACTTAATTACCTTTTCCACAGGCCGACTGCCTGTATAACCTCTAATATTATTCCAATATTATACCTCGAATAACTTTTTAGGCCCTGACAACAGGAAGAAAGTGAAGCGGAAAACCTCGAACAGGAAGAAAAAAGACAATTTTCTTGGTGAGTCATTTATAATCTTTCAGATACTCACAGTCATACGACTTTTATCAAAGATCAGAAGCAGGGTAGTGGCAAATCGATAAAGAAAAGAAACTTTACCCATCAGTATATTGAGAACCTGTAGCTAATACAGTTGCGATATTTGTTCCGATATGTGTTTTGAGCGCTGGTCCGAAAGCATGGATCGTGCTGGCATTCAATCAAGCCCAATAATGTTCTACCTACCTCACCCTTGATCGAATGAAATTTTCGACAATTGCTCGTTCTATGTGTTGCTACAAACTTTAGGTATCCTTTACCTATTGCTCCTCTCGCGAAATCGAGGTGTCGATTTTTCCCGAACAGTTTTAACTTTCGCTTGGTGTTTAATGGAAAATTTAGGTTATGATGCTGCACGTTGATAGATTTAGGCCACTCTATGTAACATCAATCTATTTTTTCAGGTAAAAGAAGACTAATAATAATGCCAAAGGACAGAAGTCGAGATAAAGTAGAATTTCGCAAAGTGAACTACATAAAGCCAAGACAAAACGTGTGCCTACTATTAGAACATTCCACAATAGTGCCATTTAAATCTAGCAAAGGATACTTCACTTGCCTCTACTGTAACAAACAGCACGTTGGTTTTGATGAATTAAAAACTCACATTATTCAATTACACGAAAATATAAACTTTAAAACTATTTTAAAAAGTATCCTGAGACCCCATGACCGCGTAAAAGCTGATGTCAGTGATATCACTTGCAAGATTTGTAAAGAAGTAATAGATAACCTAGAAATGTTAGTGTCACATTTGACAGAAGTGCATAATGTCAAATTTAACTTGGAAGACGGAGTGAAGCCCGCCGATTCTATTCTAGCGTATGATTTGAGCGAGGGCAAGTACAGATGTTATGTTTGTAAAACTGAGTTCTTATTTTTCAAAACCCTTTCCAATCATATGAACACGCACAGCAGTGACTATGTTTGTGACGTTTGTGGACGTTGTTTTTTACTTCCTGAGAGGTTAAGAGCTCATATTCAAATGCATATTGACGGCCAATCAGTGAAATGTGATATTTGTGGTAAGATTTGTGCGTCAAATATACTTTTAAGAAGCCATGTTCGATACACGCATAAAAAATTGTCTTTTATGTGTTCTATTTGCAATGAAACGTTTCCTACTTATAGGTTAAGAATGAGGCATTTAGAAGAGGTACATAACCGAGCGCCTTTAAATTTAGCGTGTAAAATTTGTTCTAAGAAATATATAACACCTAATAGTTTAAATTCACATATGAGGAAGGAACATTTGAAGATTCCTTGTGAGCCTAAGCATAGTTGTAACATTTGTGGGATGATGTTTAAATCGCCTAACGCTCTTGCCTGTCATGCCATAGTTCATTCTGGCGAGAAAAAGTTCGAATGTGAAGTGTGTCATAAAAAGTACGCTCGCGCCAAAAGTTTAACGGAACATTTAAAAATCCATCGCAATGACAGAAGGTGGTCGTGCGGTGCGTGCGCGCAGGCATTCGTTCAGAAATGCAGCTTGAAAAATCATATCAGAGTTCATCACGTTGATATGAATTATGAACAGTTGATTGTGTATAAAAAACCGGATCTTGAATAAAGTTGTTGATTATTTTGTGTTGTTTTATTTGGGTAACTATACTAATTTTAATATATCGATGCATCACTGAAGAAGAGATGTTTTACGGGTCAGTCTTGAAAAGAGCGTCGACTCATGATGGCTGCTCGTTAAGTTAGACACTTTGACTTTTGTACCGTTGTTATGGCGTACGAAATAAGGATATATCCTACTTGTAGTATATGCTATTGGTAGTGTATACGAGGAGTACCTAACAAAAACCTTAATACTGTAGGTACATTGATGAAATAAAACAAATTCGGGCAAGTGCGAGTCTGACCCGCGCACCGAGGGTTCCGTACGCATTTTGCCTTATTTGATTTTGGTGCTAATTACGCTAGTCCTCTAAATCTGCATGAGCGCCCATACAACTTAAAGGACTATCTTAAATGGAGTCTACTATGTATGTATGGGGACACCCTTAAATTTTCCACTTTTATATTTTTATGTAATTTTTGCTTTATTTGTGCTGTAAGACCCTGCTTTTGGCCAAATTTCGTGATTCTAGTTCAACGGGAACTACCATATAGGTTTTCGACCCAAAACCTATAAGGTAGGTACTTACGGTTAACCAAGAATTGTCAATTTTGGTTAAAACCAAGGTCTTACAGCACAAGTAAAGGAGAAATTACGAGAATTAAAACAAATTAAAATGGTTAATTTTGGTACTTACAAGTTTTCGCAAAAAAATAATTTTAACCATATCTTTTTATCGGGTTGAACCAGGACCCTGCTAATAGGAACCATAGGTTTCAGTATCTGGTATAAATTTCAATTTGCTAGGTCCACCCGTACCTGAGAAAATCGGTGGTGACACACGGACAGACAGACAGACAGACGGACAAGAAAGTGATCTTATAAGGGTTCCTTTTTTTACCTTTTGAGGTACGGAACCCTAAAAACGAGTAAGTACCTAGTAGCAAACCTGTTGTGAATTCGTGCTTTACGGTAGACTATGGAGAGAAGTAAATTATATGTATGTACTATGTAGGTAAGATATTGGTTAAAATGAGAGAAGTGGAGTTGTAATCGCCAAACCAATATTTATCGCCATAAGTATAATTATTAAACAGCTTTCAATATCTCTCCACTGTGTCTTCTGGTATATCTGAAGGTCTGGCTACTCGTGTGAAAAGTGAAACGCTTGTTCAGCAGGCTTCCAAGTGCAAGGTGGTGTTTACAACGCTAACAGTGCCTGTACTCGGAGTGTTCAAGTGTACGAGTGCGGTTTCACTCGTACACTTCTGTCCTGTCACAGTCGCACAATTGGGATTTGAAAAGTATGCTGCTTTATTTATTCATAATCGTATACTTAGATATTTATGTACCTTTTTAAATATACATAATTATATATTTTATTTACACTTATACCTAGTATTTATTCGAGTATTAGGTATTCTAATATCGTTACTCATTATCTAATGTCGCATCTAGTACGTTATATCTCTGCACCATCCTACCTAGATTGACTGGTAGAGAATGCCCAAGGTATTAAGTTCGCCTGAGTACCACATTTTTGTAGTGCAAGAAGTTAAATAAATAAATAAAAGCTTATTACGAAGACCATGTTCCGAGAATAGACTTCTAGAATGATGGAAACTCGGTGTCAATTTGTTTGGCGGGGTTCTCGTTAAGAGACCCAAGCTTTTTAAGATTTAGACATTAATAATAATAATAAATAAATATTAGTAATAAAAATAAAACCCCTCTGGGGCAGTCGTTATCTCATGAGACTAACGCAGTCTCAGAGGGTAGAGTAACAGCTTCTCCCCCGTGGGATCTCCACCTTGTCGTTGTGGGGGGGGGGGGGCTTAGTAACCGTGTATTTGATTTTCACCCACGGTGAAGCTAAGCGGGATCCCGGGAGGGGACGCTCCACGTGGGCTTCATAGGTGAGGGTGCGGGGGACAGTTCTGTCTGTCCCTCGCAGTCGAGTGCGGTCGCGGGAGGAGAGGCGTGTCGGTGTTGCGTTGCCGCGCGCCCTATCTCCCGCGACCAAATGGGGGCGCACCATCGTTGCGTGGCGGTGGGGCCGCAGAGGAATAGGAGATGCGCTGTTGCGTTGCCGTCTTCCCTATCCTCTGCAGCCGCTGGTTGTTTTGGTGGCGGAGCCCAACACCTTCATCCGCCGCCAAGGGGGTTTCGTTCGGGGCCCGCCTGACCATCTGGCGGGCCAATACTCGTCGGGAGGTAGCGAGGAATGCTTCGGTGAAACCCTACCCTCCGACACATGGGTACATGAGGAGCACGGGTTGGTTTTTAGTCAGTAAGAGTCTGACAGTCCCCTTCGTCTTGCCCCCCAGGGCGAAGGGACTCCATGAGGCTTTTCCAACCCGACACCACGCGGCTTGTCAATATTGGCTGGTAGGAGTGGATTTCCAAGAGTGCCCACAGGACCCTCGACATTGGCTTGCCTTAGTCGGCCGGCCAGAGGGAAGTTGCAAGAGCTATTTGTTCGGGGGTGGAAGTGTCCTTGTCAAGGGCGTAACTACGGGGAAACCCGCTCCGGGTCACGAGACACGCGATGGCGAAACCGGTGCTGCAACGCTCGACAGCCCTAGCCGCTCACACCGGTGTTGTCCTCTTGTTGCCTTTATGGTAGAGTTTGTTTGCCTTGGCGGCTATTTAGAGTGGGCCCATCCAGTGAGATGGCGAGTCTCCATCTGCCCCTTTTCAACGTACTATAAGAGTACTTAAGGTAGACGCCGTTCTTTATCCATAGTGTTCACGTACATTGATTTATCAAACATCCCTCCCAATAGCCCAGAAATATTAGTATCGATACAAGTAGCAATATTCCTACACCTGCTGCGGCTAATCCGTGGCTGTATTTCATAGTGCTGTTATGGAGACTCCTTAGTCACTGCAAGGTCAATGAAATGGGAAATAAATCTAACAGCCCACTTTCTTGTTTTTGCTCTTGCTGGACAAACTGCCATCAGTCTATCAACCAAATCAACACCTCCCATGTTTCGGTTGTATTCTTTAATGACTTCTGGGCGGGAGACCTCAATATATTATGCTCTTGATTGCCTATTATATCTTCTGCAGTAGTCGGTATTTTCAGCAGCATAAACAGTTGAAAGTAATATTACCGGTTTGTTATCCATCCATTTAGTAATCGCAATTTTACCATCATTTCTTACGAGAACGTCGTGGCTCCATCTCCTCATTAAAGTCTTGTCATCAGTAATTTTTTCTCTCACTTCTACAGGCACCCTGTTCTTCATTAGTGTCCCGACACATTTAAAACCTCTGATATCAAGTTCATTTGCAAATCTAACTGTTGTAAAATAACGGTCAAAATATAATATGTGACCTGGAACCAAAGATTCGATGAGCTTCAAAACAATTTTTTCGCCTAAATGAAATTGAGACTCATTTTCGGCAATTACGGTATGTTTACCCTGATAAATTATTATGTCACAAACAAGACCGTTAGGATTGGCATGTACGAAAGCTTTTATTCCCGTTGGATTCGGTTTCCCGGGACAAAACTGCCTTATGGGGCAAGCGCCAGTAAAGGGAATTATCATTTCGTCTATTGACATTTTGTGTTCCTTCAACTGTTTACGACAGCCTTGTAGAACCCTGTCAAAAATAGGTCGCACTTTCCATAATTTATCGTCTCTTTTCGTTTCCGCCGTAATGTCATTATCAAATACTACTTTAATAGAGTTTCTCAATAAAAAATATCGGTCACGAGTCATGGCTTGTGAAATTATTGGTAGTGCATACTGACGGTTCCAATAAAGCCTTATTTGTGAGAATGGAATACATGCCATCATCATTGTGATCCCGAAATATATTTTGCATTCTTCCTTCGTCAAATTAAGACTTCTTCCTGTCCTTTCTATAGCTGTTTGGTTTGATTTTGTCACTATATGTTCTATTATGCCGTCATCAATATACTCTTCAAAATAATCAAATATGTTGTCCGAATTTACATCTTGCGGCATATATGACGGCTCCTGGAGTTGGGGTGCAGGTCCGGTAAGGTTACCCCTGTTCCATTCACCCTCTTGTATAATTTCTCGCAGACAAGACGTGCTGCCGCCACGGGTTCGTACACCACGACGACCTCTTAACCTTACTCGAACACCTCTTGTTGGAACTCCTCTTATTCGAACTCCTCTTATTCGAACTCCTCTTGATCGAACTCCTGTAGTCACCACTTGCGTGTCTGAATTGCTACTTTCATCGGATGAACAGCTATGATGATTTTCCAAATCACGATCAACAAAATAAGTTTCATCATCCGATTCATCCTCGAAATCTGACTGGTTCTCTATATCACTAATTTGGTTTTCTGTCAAATCTGAAATGATAAAATAAACGGGTATTAATTTATGAATTAAAAAATTATAATTTCCTACTATTTATGAACATTAAAACAGTAATACATACGTTATTATTTTAATTTACCCCGAAATTGTATTAACTTAACGTGAGTGGCAACAAAAAAATATGAATTAGGAGATAGTATTAAACTATTACTATAAAAGCCGAAAGCACTTTAAAAAGAACACAAAATGGCAGGCTATTATTATAGCAAAGACCGAAATACCTTTTAAAAGAACATTTTTTCAAAAGCCTCATAAATACGAGCTCTTGCCACTTTTTCGTAAAAATTTGTGAAAACAACAAAATATAACATATAAGCAATTTAAAAACGTAACTCAATACAAAATTAAACAATAGATTAATAAGATATTCAAAGATTAACTTACCTCTACTCCGTCGGCCTTCTATTTTCAACCACGCACGCCGGTAAAGTGAATAATTGTGCATTTTGTTATTGGCTCATTTGATTCACGAATATTTGAGCAATGCTAAGACGAATTGGTAACTGAGGTTACCTACGCCTACAACTTTACCTACACAAATACTGTTACTAAATAAAAAAAACGAGAAGCAGCAAACCATAAACTATGTCATCATCGTTGATGATTGATTTTGCTTCACGGCTTATGGTACCTATACTATGGAAAGAGGAACCTAATAATTATTGTACCCATCATGTAGCATGTGTATAGTATCTGGTGTACAATAAAGAATTTTCTATCTATCTACCTACTTATCTAAACATGAGGACAAGATGAGTTGTCAACACGGTGAACGGTTGTGAGCGCACTTATAATAGTCATGAAACCAATTTTTAACGAGATACTTACGAGGGTCAAACTGAAAGTTCTTAGAACTGGCCACTTATAAACAATATAATAAAAAAAATATTCTAAAATTTGAAAATAGAACTCTTTGCCAATATTACTGAGTATATATTTCATTCATTTGTCATTTGTTTTACGATTTGGCGGCAAATTGAAAATTGTCTGTGTCACGTCAACATGAATTTAACACGAGAAAATGTTCGTGCAATGATTTTTTATGACTTTCGATGTCATTTAAGTCAACAAGAAAGTTATGATAGACTACGATTGGCCTTTCACGATGAAGCCCCATCTCGTGCGACTGTTTACAACTGGTTTAATGAGTTTAAACGTGGTCGCACTAATCTCACTGATGATGTACGTGAGGGACGGCCTTCTACGGCGACGACTGAAAATAACATCTGTGTTGTGCGGCGTATGATAGAGACTGACAAAAGAGTGACCTATCAGCAGATTCGGACAAGCTTAGGCATCGGTATGAGTCAAGTGCACAAAATCCTCCACGAACATTTAGCGGTCAGGAAGCTTTGCGCCCGGTGGATACCTCATAATTTGACTAAGGCTCAAAAACTCCATCGTGTGGATTGGTGCCGTAAAATGATTGAAAGATTTAACGGAGGTGACTCAAATGCTGTGTTCGACATACTAACAGGTGACGAAAGCTGGATTTACTGTTATGATCCTGAAACCAAAAGACAATCTGCTCAGTGGGTGTTTCCTTTCGAGGAGTTGCCAACTAAAGTGAAGAGAGATCGAAGTGCGGGAAAAAAAATGGTGGCCTCGTTCTTTGGAAGGATAGGTCATTTCGCAACAATTGTGTTAGAGGATCAAAAAACAGTTTCTGCAGAATGGTACACTACCAATTGTTTGCCACTTGTCTTGGAAAAAGTTCGAGAGAAACGACCTCGCAGTAGGATCCTCCTTCACCACGACAACGCCTCGTCGCACACCGCCAAGCGAACGATCGACTATTTGGCGACATCAAACGTTGAATTACTGGGTCACCCGCCGTATAGCCCCGACCTCGCGCCTTATGATTTTTATTTATTTCCAAAAATTAAAGAAAAACTTAAAGGAAAGCGGTTTATGAATGCTGAAGAAGCGGTGGCTGCGTATCGCGATGCCATTGAAGAGACCCCTAAGGACGAGTGGGCAAAGTGCTTTTCCCAGTGGTTCCATCGCATGCAGCGGTGTATTGACGTCAATGGACAATATTTTGAAAAGATATAATAAAACTAATAACTGGCTAATGTAATCAGTTTTTGATTTTCTAAGAACTTTCAGTTTGACCCTCGTATTTAATTACGGCAATAGGGTCGCCCCCTATTAGGACGGGTGGTGTGTGTGTGCGTGAGTGCGTGCGTGTGCGTGCGTGCGTGTGTGCGTGTGCGTGTGTGTGTGTGCGCGCGCATGCGTGCGTGCGTGCGTGCGTGTGTGTGTTATTATAATTATATAATTGCGACGTCTACCCGCCGACTTCAGTGTGAAACAATCAATTTCTGAGTGCTTCTTTAATACTGTGCAAAAGATATGTAGTTGGCGCACTGTCAGTATCTTACATTCATTATACTGCCGTCCTTACGAAAAGTGCAATAACTCGAGTTTTGCACCGAATTGAGATAAGTAGGTACATATTCGGAATTAGCAGAACGAGATCTATATATTCTTTTAAGACACTTTTTACGTATCTATGACGCAGCCGGTTTTAATACTAAGCCTTACTGCAATTTAGGCGCTGACTCCACGAGCGAGAGAATCGCGACGATATTATCGTCGTGCCACCTATTTCTATATACTCTCTATGAACGTATCTCCACACGGCGATTTTATCGCGGCGATGCAACGAGTGGCAATGTGCGCGCGAAACGTCGTCGTATCGCCGCGGTATCGTCGCTCCTGTTGGCGTGCTCGCCGCGCGCTCGCCGCAGAACGCGGCGCTCTCGCAGCGAGCGCGCGGCGGGCGCACTGTCAAACGCAGTCTGGCACCTGATTGAACTATTTAAAAAACAATGAAAACACAACGCATCGTCGAGGAAACGCGGCGATTCCGTTACGAGTCGTCACGGACACGTTGCGATTCCGTGACGAGTCGTGACGATACGCTGACGGAATAATCGCTCGTTCGTGGAGATTCCTCGACGATAGTAACGCGGACTCGTCGCGATTCTCTCGCTCGTGGAGTCAGCGCCTAACCTGCTCATTGACGTCACTCGGGTCGTGTTGAGCTTCGTTATTTCGATGCGTACGATGCCAGGTCCTATAGCCGAGTGACTCAGGTGATGTACGCTCTCGCGCAGTTCCGGGGGCGGCTCGAATCCGATGACGAGCTCCAATGACAGCTGGCCTTTTTCTACAGTCCATTCACAGTTATTTTATCTCTGACAGATGTCGGTGTTTATTTTCTTTATGTTGGAATTGTACTCTGTGATGACAGGAATGTAAAATAGGGTTACCCGTGCATAACATTTTACCCAATATTAGTGGAAATGCTTCAAAAATTCAAATGCTTGAAGCTCATGGCCGCAAAGTGGTTAGATTACCGCCATACCACTGCGAACTAAACGCAATTGAATTTATGTGGAGTCTCATTAAAAGGCGAGTCACAAGCAAAAATTTAGGACAATTGGCAACCAACATTGTGAATTTAGCTGAAGAAGCTTTTCAATCTATCACTGCAGAAGACTGACAAAAACAATGCAAACATGAGCGCCAAATTGAAGACAAGATTCGTGAAACAGATGGGTCTACGGATGCTGAAATGGACAGGTTCATAATAGAATTAAATTAGATAGTGTTGGATACGGGACAAGTAAAACGACAGCTAGCCGGAAACGCACTGACGCTTTATTATTCAAATAATACACTTGCACCGGAGCGCGCGGGTGCGGGGTGCGGGGCGCTGCGCAGTGGCGTCCGCGCAGACATTACGCGCATCGCTAGCCTATTATGCCTATGCATTATAGGTACCCAACATCTCCCCACCCTATTTCGAAGATAGATAATACAATAATAAAAATCTTAAATCTAGTCAGAAGATACAATATATCTACACATAAAAATCTTAATATTATTAGCTATAGGTACGAGTACAATAATCTTAATATTATTAGTTAAACATAAAAATCTTAATTATCCTTGCCCAATGCAAGACTTCGGTAGTCAACCCTTGGGAGCTGCCGCAATGACATTTGGGAACGTCTGGGCGGCGAGGGCGGTGTCGCTGGTGGCGTCGTACTAGTAACCTGACTCCCCTCCCCCACCTCATCCATTTGAGGTGCGGGTTGGAGGCTCAGTGATGCCGCTGGTAACATGCTGTCGTCGTCATCGTCACTATGGTCTTCCACTTCAGTGGCACCCCCAGATGTCCCATTTTGTTGTGCATTGGCGTAGCCCTTATATAACACGATTTGGTTTTTATGTCTTTTTAACACATTTCCTGTTAGAGGATCGTAAATTAAATAAAGAACTCTACCAATTTTGTCTCTTATTGTGCCTCTGCACCATGTGAATTTACCATTTAAACTAAACTTTTTGAACAGCACTTCATCGCCGTGTTTAAAACATTGTTTATTTTTGCCACCACTGTATTTACTCTGCGAACACTGCTTTGATTTTATTACACTGTCCAGTGACGCGTTTGAGGACGACGACAATGGTTTAGACGACAATAGATCTAACCTTGATCTCAACTTGTGTCCAAAAACTAATTGTGCCGGAGAGAAACCTGTGACAGAATGTATTGAGTTCCGGTAATCAAAGAGATATTTTAATAGTTTGAGTCTTCTGTCTTTTTGGCTGTCACTCGATAGAATGCATGCTTTTATACCTCTCTTGGCGATCTTTACATAGCTTTCGGCCTGACCATTGCTCGCTGGATTATAAGGCGGTGATGTCACGTGCTCAATCCCGTTAACTGAGCAAAAGCGTTTAAAATCCTGTGACGTAAAAGCCGTGCCGTTGTCACTAACAATAGTATTTGGTAACCCAAACCTTGAAACAAACTCGTATAGTTTCTCTACTGCCGCTGATGAGGTCGTTGTACCACACATATCGTAAACTTCCACCCATTTCGTGTACGCATCTACTACAATGAGATAATATCTATTATCTAACGGACCCAAGAAATCTATGTGTACGCGGTGGAATGGTCGCGGTGGGTATTGCCAAGGGGCGAGCGGGGCCCGCGGAGGGGTAGGTCGTAAATGAATACAAACACTACACGAGTTGATCATCGTTTCAATTTCCTTATCAATACCCGGAAACCAAAACCTAGAACGAGCTTCGGCTTTTGTTTTTACGATTCCCAGGTGGGAAGTGTGAAGTTCATTCAATATTTTATTTTTTAAAACTTCGGGTAAAACTATTTTATGCCCTCTCATGATACATCCGTCCTCATATGATAGCTGATTCCTACACGCGTGGAACGGCTTTAAATTTACGTCTGTAAGGCTTCTTGGCCATCCCTTGTGGAGGAAATTAACAACTTTTGTCAAGATAACATCTCGGCTGGTTTCCTTACGAAGTTCGTCCCGCGTTACTGGCATGTGACCGTCTATCACGAAGTGAACATACGAAGCGCGGTCAATGGGAGCAGCGGCTGCAGCCGCGTGTTGTGCGTTTTTCCCGCCCTCTCGGTCCGAGGTCATTGACCGTTTATCAATATCGTCGGGTAGACTAGCTCGGGATAGATAATCCGCGCTGTTATTCTCACTACGTACGTATTCTATTGTATAATTATAAGCACTGAGAAATAAAGCGTATCTTTGCAGTCGGTTAGCCGAAACTTCCGGTATACCTTTGTGTGGTCCAAAAATCGAGATTAATGGCTTGTGGTCTGTGCGAAGGATAAACGGGTCTGACTTACCGTATAAATACTGATGGAATCGTCGAATTCCGAAAATAATGGCCGTAGCCTCTTTTTGAATTTGTGAATAGCGCTTCTCGGCTGAGTTTAGAGTGCGGGATGCAAACGAAATAGGACGCTCACATTCGTCTTTGTCGATTTGCGATAATATCGCACCTAAACCATTAGGTGAAGCGTCCACTGTGAGGATTAACTTTGCAGATGGGTTGAAATGTGTTAACACTTGATCCGACATTAAATGTTTTTTAATTTCGACAAACGCTTTTTGATGTTCGTCAGACCAATGCCATTTAACATCCTTTCTCAGAAGGTCGTATAAGGGACTAAGGATTTCGGACGCCTTAGGTACGAAATTACGGTAGTAGTTTACTAACCCCAAAAATGATTGAAGTTTGCCAACATCCGTGGGTACTGGAGCTTTTTCAATGGCTAAAACTTTTTCTGAAGATTTTTTTAACCCGTCTTTATTTATTACGTAACCCAAATAACTGATTTCGTTCTTAAAGAATTCACACTTTTCTCTTTGCAAGGTTAAGCCTGCATCTTGCAGCCTCTGTAACACTTCCGTTAACCTTTGTAAATGTAACCCCGGGCTATCAGCTGTTATCAGTATATCATCTAATAGGCACAACACGCCATCTATACCGGACATTAAGTTTTCCATGGCACGTTGAAAAATAGACGGCGCGCTGGTTAAGCCAAAAACCATGCGCGTATACTGAAATAACCCGCGATGAGTGTTAATGCATGTAATTTTTTGTGAATTTTCGTCTAAAACGAATTGATTATAGGCCATGGACATGTCTAACTTTGAAAACTGTTTCCCTCCATGTAATTTTGAAAATAATTCGTGAACCGTTGGCAGCGGGTATTGTTCTACGACCAATTGTTTATTTATTGTAACCGAATAGTCTGCACACAGCCTAACACTTCCATTGCGTTTTAACACTGGCACTATGGGTGAAGCATACTCTGAGTGATGAACTTGTTTTAGTATCCCTAGGTTTACTAGACGGACAATTTCATCATCTACCTTGTCCCGCAATGCAAACGCGATAGGGCGAGCCTTAAAAAATATTGGTTTAGCGTTGTCTTTTAAACGTAATTTAACCTCAAATTTATTAAACCTACCTAATTTATCTGAAAAGACGTCTCTAAATCTATTTTGTAAGTTATCTACTACTGTTTTTGTTTCATTATTTATGAAGTTACATTGTGCTAATTTTAACTTAAATATTGATAAAAAATCTCTGCCGAGCAATGGCGGGCCTTCGCTACGTACTACGTAAACATCGAGTGTGTGTGTACTCTGCCTATATGTAACGGGTAGGCGAACTACACCGAGACACACGATATTACTACCAGTGTATGTAAATAGTTTTTTTTTAGGGGGTGATAGGGGCAACGTGTCAAAACAACTCTTGTATAAACTATCGGAAATCACTGTTACTGCTGATCCGCTATCAACCTCAAATTTAAATAGCGATCCGTTTATTAACACCATTTCTGTCATAGGTTCTCCCCGCCGTGAAGCGATGTTACAACAAAAAGCCTTACCATCGTCGTCCTCCTCACTCGCGTCACTGGTCACAACACACTTAACTTTACACATCCTACGTAAGTGACCTTTTGTGTTGCACTTTCGACATGTAAAATTCGCGAATCGGCATTGAGCAGAGGTATGGTTATTTCGGCCGCACACGGAACACTTTTCTTTTACCGGGTCTTTCTCGAGAGCTGCACTTTTACCCTGCACCTTATACACGGAATGTTCTTGCTGATGAACAGTCGACACACTTGACGTTGAAGCGCCGGCCGCGGCGCCTGCTCGCGCGCACCGGATGCTCTGCGCCAACTCCACCGCCTTCGCTAGGGTCAAGGTATCGGTGTCCTTTGTGAACAGTTTGTCCCTTTCGGGACCCGCCGACATGCCCATCACGAACCGATCCCTGAGGGCCTCCTCTACGTTGGCGAACTTGCAATGTTTTGTGAGACCACGCAGGCGTGCCGCCCACTGCGCATGCGTCTCACCGGCTTGTTGCGTTGCCGCGTAAAATGCGTAACGTTCTCCGAATCCGCACTTTTTCGGTGAAAAATGGGTGTCCAGGAGTTCATAGATGTCTTCTATTGGCACCTCGTCCAGTTGTTTTGGCAAAGCCAAGTCTGCTGTGAGCTGGTATGTCCCGTCTGCGAGTGCGCTCAGCAAAATGGCGCGCTTTCTTGAACCCGTTGGGTCGTTTATTTCCGTAATATCGTTTGCCACGAACCACTGCCGCAGGCGACTTTTATACGCCTTCCATTCGTGCACTGTGTGGTCAAAATTACCCAATATACCAAAGTTAAACTGAGCCATTGTTATTAGCGTGGGTCGGTCTCGTCGCCACTGTTGGATACGGGACAAGTAAAACGACAGCTAGCCGGAAACGCACTGACGCTTTATTATTCAAATAATACACTTGCACCGGAGCGCGCGGGTGCGGGGTGCGGGGCGCTGCGCAGTGGCGTCCGCGCAGACATTACGCGCATCGCTAGCCTATTATGCCTATGCATTATAGGTACCCAACAGATAGAGTCTGATACAGAATATGACAGCAGTTACGAATCATCATAACATTGGCAGTCCACATGGATCATTATTATAGACTCACGCCTGTTTCCATGCAGGGGTAGACAGAGGTGTAATATTACACCCACATCATTCTTATTCAAAATAAATATGAAAACTAAATTTGCAGTTTTTGTATTTGATAATTAGAACCTCACGTTGGCGTAATTATGATGCGTTTACCTTTATATATTAAATAGACAACATTTTTATTATAACTAGGTACTTATCTTCATAGGAAATTAGTTATTTCATAAGAAAATAAATGTACATGCATATAGCCATGCCAATATCAAGAGGTTTTGTTACAAACATAACTTCCAAATATTTAATACGAGCTTAGGCAAAATAAAAAAATAAGTGCATTTTTAGCAATAATGTATATTTAAAATGGGAGTATTATATACCAAATATAGCAACACAACGCCCAGGTTCGCCAATCTAACAGCTAGAGGTAAAATAACTGTGAACGGACTATAATGTTGTTGGAAGGCGCTTACGATTTATTTGCTATCCCTCTCGGGGGGAGAGGTCTATTCACTTAAGCTCCTTAAGTTACAGCGAGAATTGGAAATCAAATTCTTAGCCAATCAGGATTTTTAAACGGTTTTACTTAGCTTGACCTGTTTGTTTGTTTGGGTCAAATTTAGTAATTGGAATTTTACCCCTTCCTGATGACAGATTGATCTGATATTTGGTACACACTCTTAATCTTGGTGACAATACAACATAATATATTCCTTATGATTGTAAATCCAAGATGGCCGCCGATACAAAATGGCGGATCACATATTACTTCACAACTACCTCAATATGGGTATCAAATTAAAGGCATTGATTGGTAGAATGCAACTCACTATGAAAAATCCAAGATGGCCGCCGATACAAAATGGCGGATCACATATTTCTTCACAAAAACCTCAATATGGGTATCAAACGAAAGGGCTTGATTGGTAGAATGCAACTCACTATGAAAAATCCAAGATGGCCGCCGATACAAAATGGCGGATCACATATTTCGTCACAACAACCTCAATATGGATACCGAATGAAAGGGCTTGATTGGTAGAATAGAGCTTACTATGAACTAACAACAAAACTAAAAACTTGAAAATAAAATAAAATAAAAACATTTTTTATGTTAAACGGTTTTATTACAATAAAAAAGGTTGAGGATTAATAAATCGTTGGGCGTAGCGTAACCAGAGTAAACATGTTGATAGAAATTTCACGCGCCCAACGATTTTATATTTATCCGATCAATACCCCAGATTCATGAGAAGATTGGTGCGATCTGGTAGCTAGGACTTACAGAATTATTTTTTAGCTTTTAGTACATAACCTTTTTTATTGTAATAAAACCGTTTAACATAAAAAATGTTTTTATTTTATTTTATATTCGCAGTAATTTATAGCAAAGATTGAGCGCAAAACAGTACACACGTCCGCCGTTTAAATGAAAAATATTTAGGAACACCGGCGTTTGCCCAAAGTACTCCTATAGTACGTCGAAAAGGGGCAGAGTGACTCGCCAACTCACTAGATGGGAGGGGCTATTTAGAGCCCTTTCTAAATTGCCCCTAAGGTAAATAAAGTCTGCCATAAAGACAGCCTGAGGGCAACACCGGTGCGAGTGGCTAGAAGTCGCGCCATCGCGGGTCTTGTGACAACGGAGACCAAAAGCGGGTTTCCCCGTTGTTATGCCATTGAGAATGACCCACTAGCTAATGCGACTAAATGCTCTTGCGACTTCCCTCTTACCGGCAGACTCGTCGAGAGTCCTGCGGACGCTCTTGAAAATCCACTCCGACCAGCCAGTAAAGGCAAGCTGGCAAGCCGGAGACGAGGCCCTGACTGACTGTCTGAAGTGTTCGGGCCCGCAGTGTCGCCACACACATTCAGCTCGCCACGAGCTGCCCTGCGGTTTGTAAGCTTTCTTTCTATCCTGTAATATATATATCACAGGATGATGGTGATGATTGAAAGCTCTTTACTGTGCCCTCCGAGATTTGATAGTCTCGTGATGAGATAACGACTTCCCCAGAGGAATACCTAATATCTTAATATATAAAATCCTTGCGTTACTGACTGACTGACAGACACGCTACAGCTGAAACTACTGGCTGCAAGAAGATGAAATTTAGCATGTATGTTCCTTGGGGACCGTAGGGGTGCACTAAGACGGGATTTCCCGAAATTCTCACGGGATCGGGCAAAACGGGAAATTCGAAAATATGTGCGTGCGAAGCCGCGGGCGTCGACTAGTATATTTCTATTATTAGTAAACACTACTTAATATGCATTTAACTCATAGAATACACTGATCCACGCTGAGGATCGAACGCAAGATTCTAGACTATTTCCATCTGTTGGTCTCCCTAAGTACTTTGCAAACCATAAGAATAAACACAGGAAACAATGTTCTGCCGAGTGCGTTATCCAGTAGCACTTATGTATCTACTACAACAAAATCGTCTATTACTTTACACCACGTGGCTAAGACTTTTTTACCTTTTTGGATAGCAGGTAATACCAGAAAATTGCCACATATTTCTTTCCTACATATATTTTTTTAATTTTTTTTTTTATGTTAATAGGCGGCAAACGAGCAGACGGATTGCCTGATGGTAAGCAATTACCGCCGCCCATAGACACAAGCAACACCACAGGAGTCACAAGTGCGTTGCCGCCCCTTGGGGTTGGGAATGGGGATAGGATGAGGAGTGGGATGAGGGAGAAGGAATAGGGGATAGGGCCTCCGGCACTCTCACTCACGGAACGAAACGCAACAGTTTAGGTACCGTTACTTTACGTCGATTTTCTGTGAGAGGGTAGTACTTCCCGGGTCGAGTCGGCTCATTCATGCTGGAATCAGCAAAGCTCTATTACCTATTTAATAATTGCGTTTATCTGGCGTCGTTTTATTTTACTCCAACATATTTTCTGTATTTTTTGGCACCGTTTGCAAATGTAGTTAGCAGCTTTATTTTATATTAAGAGATGGCCACTTAATTGCCCCTTAAATGAGGCCAAATTTGCTACCAGCAAAGTTTATGTTTTATTCCAAAATGGCGCATTTTTAACCCCCACATTAAGGGGTGAAAATACTGCAATATGGCCCTGGAGACACCTCCCGAAGGGAATACGAGCAATTACAAATCATTCTGTATGACATAAGATTTATTAAAAGACCAAAATATATTAATATGACAGAGCTCCTGTTTTTTAAATAATTAGTTATATTCTACTAGTTTTTGAGTTTGTGATTCGAGTTGTAGGGCTGATGATAGCCTTAACAACTTTCACGCCCTACGAATATGTGAGCCGTGCCTCGGAAAGCACGTTAAGCCGTTGGTCCTGCGCCCAATCTCTCTCCGGTCGTGTCGCATGTGGCCTCCCATCGGACTATGAGAGTGAGGGATTAGAGAGTGCACTTGTGTTTGAGCACACACTTGTGCACTATAATATGTCCCGCGCAGTTGGCAAGTCTCATATATAGACAAGCCGCCGTGACCGGAATCGGTCGGGAGGACATTATTATAATTATGTGAGCGCAGAAGGCTCTTAAACCGTTAACGAGACTTTGAAATAAAAATAACGAGTCAGTAGTAGCAAACCTTATATTGTGAAATCACAATCGTGTTCGTATAATAAAGTCACTGATGTTGCTTCACTGTAGACTATGGAGAAAGTAAATGATGTGTATATAGGTAACATATTGGTGAAAATGAGAGAAGCGGAGCTGTAATCACCAAACCAATATTTATCGCCATAAGTATAAGTATTAAACAGCTTTCAATATCTCTCCACTGTGTCTTCTGGTATATCTGAAGGTCTGACTACTCGTGTGAAAAGTGAAACGCTTGTTCAGCATCTTTCTAAGTGCAAGATGGTGTTTACAACGCTAACAGTGCCTGTACTAGGAGTGTTCAAGTGTACGAGTGCCTTGTGAGTGTTAACATACACATCTTTCGGTTCGAGCACAGTCACGCTGTCAGCATCGCAGACTGTCACTTCAACACCGACCACGTTCCTGCCTAGGCCGTCGGGATACTGTAACGTCAGTCACACATGATTCAGTTGCAAACAGTGTAGCAAATCAAATATTTTTTATTTGCATATGGTGCTGAGAGTCGTTGCATGTTTTTGCTCATAATTTGAAAGAACATTATTCTGACAACCTGTCCAACTATTGTAATATGTAACGGCTCTCTATATATCTTTGTTATATTTTAGATAAAATATTTTTAGCTAGTATTTAGTGATCCAGTGCCTAGTCAGGCCGTAATAGACAATAAACAATAAAATATGTGCTTACCAACTGCAAAGTCACATCAGTCACGCCAGCTGACAGCTGCACCTCTAGTGGTTCTAATGGTTCGATCATCTGACTATGTCTTCCTGTGTATAACAATCATATAAGTTATTGGTAAAATGAAACAGTGCTCCTATAATATTTAGATAAGAAGGCTCACCCCAGCTAGCAGAGACACATTGACCGAACGCCTCGGCAGCGACCGCGGCGACGCAAGCTGCAGCTAGTAGTATACGCAGAGTGGCGGCCATGATGACAATTGTCCAACTTCAAGTAGTGTGCGTCAAGTGTCCAAGTGTCCACTGTGTCGACGACAACTGTTACACGGGCTTATAAAGTGCGCGGTGACAACCGTCCCTTTCCGCGCGTTATATTAACGAGCACGACTAAATATTGTCCATTGTTCTTTATCAACAATTACTATAATTAAGTACATGGGTATTTAGGATTAAATTAGAATATGATAAGATGCGTCCACATCTGGCGGATATTGCACGAATGCTATTTTATCAGCTGCAAATACTAAGGTTTGAATTTTAGCAGCCAGATCTCAACGTCATTTAGTATCTAAATCGCAGTTCTATGGCAGAGGCTGCATCGGTCCTCGGAGTATTGCATTGTAAGAAGAGGAGCGTACACTCAGACTTGGTCGCACGGTGGGCGTCTAAGTCACTTGAAAAGGCTACGTCACTCGTAGTAACCGCGTTGCGAAAGGGATATTATATAATCTCAGTGTTTCTTTCCAATCTGAATACCCCGACATCATCTAGTAACCTCGGCTATTGAAATTCATCAGGAAACATCGGGGCAGATAAAGCGTATTGCACCTTTTTTAAAAGTCAGGTAGTTAGATGCTCTAATTGCAGCTGCTGCACCGGTTCCTTGCTTATGAACACATGAATAAAATTACTAGCTAACTAGTCATTTTTGGATTGGGATTTGAAAAGTATGCTGCGTTATTAATTCATAATCCTAAAAAAACCTAGATATTTATGTACATTATTAAATATACAGTATTAATTTGCACTTATACCTACTATTTAAGGCGAGGTTGCAGTACTTTTTAAGATTTTTGAACGTCTGAAAGTCCCATGAACTATGATATTTTTAATGAATAAAAATTAAAGTATAAAAGTTGAACATATCTTCTAGTAAATCGTAAAGATAGAAACACGATTTGGAATGATTGGCTCGATAAAAAAAAATGACAAACATGGCACTAAATCACAATTTTAAACGTGTACTGCTTAGAGATTCCATAATGAATTTGTATGAAAGTATTATCAATAGAAACAGCTCTTTATTTTAAAATAAATGGTAAAAACAGATTTCGTAATTTCGTTATCATTTTTCTCTAAGAAAAAAAATAGTCAAAATGTTGGCATTATATCGCTCGCCGGCCGTTCATCAGTGCCTGTCTAGGCGTGACTTTTTATTTCCCTACCATAAATGAATTACCTAATCAAATTTACTTTGAGGCGAATTGAATTTACTCAAGACAGACAAAGTGATCATGTCGCATCTGAGTCAAATTATTATTTGTGAAACGGTCAGCATGATGTCACAATGCGCATCGGTACAGAGAGTATATGTTTATCTCTTTTTCGCGCTTGCGATTAGATGTGCTATCTCACTTACACTTCTTATCTAATTCTTAGTGTGTCGTTTTGACATATTTATATTAGTGTGCGTACGCTTTTCGCGATGCGTGCCACTCGTAAGCGCCGGTTACCTTGTCAGTAACCTGTCTACGGTTTCTTACTAGTATGTCTATGGTTTGAACGATTGAGTTTGGAATACGAATTACTTTGTATTTTTGCGAAAACGTAAATGCGGGGGTGGAGGGGGATTTTGCGGAGCAACGACGTACGTCCGCCCTCAATCACGCCTAGACAGGCACTGATGAACGGCCGGCGAGCGATATAATGCCAACATTTTGACAATTTTTTTTTCTTAGAGAAAAATGATAACGAAATTACGAAATCTGTTTTTACCATTTATTTTAAAATAAAGAGCTGTTTCTATTGATAATACTTTCATACAAATTCATTATGGAATCTCTAAGCAGTACACGTTTAAAATTGTGATTTAGTGCCATGTTTGACATTTTTTTTTATCGAGCCAATCATTCCAAATCGTGTTTCTATCTTTACGATTTACTAGAAGATATGTTCAACTTTTATACTTTAATTTTTATTCATTAAAAATATCATAGTTCATGGGACTTTCAGACGTTCAAAAATCTTAAAAAGTACTGCAACCTCGCCTTAAATAGTAGGTATAAGTGCAAATCAATACTGTATATTTAAAAATGTACATAAATATCTAGGTTTTTTTAGGATTATGAATTAATAACGCAGCATACTTTTCAAATCCCAATCCAAAAATGACTAGTTAGCTAGTAATTTTATTCATGTGTTCATAAGCAAGGAACCGGTGCAGCAGCTGCAATTAGAGCATCTAACTACCTGACTTTTAAAAAAGGTGCAATACGCTCTATCTGCCCCGATGTTTCCTGATGAATTTCAATAGCCGAGGTTACTAGATGATGTCGGGGTATTCGGATTGGAAAGAAACACTGAGATTATATAATATCCCTTTCGCAACGCGGTTACTACGAGTGACGTAGCCTTTTCAAGAGACTTAGACGCCCACCGTGCGACCAAGTCTGAGTGCACGGTCCTCTTCTTACAATGCAATACTCCGAGGACCGATGCAGCCTCTGCCATAGAACTGCGATTTAGATACTAAATGACGTTGAGATCTGGCTGCTAAAATTCAAACCTTAGTATTTGCAGCTGATAAAATAGCATTCGTGCAATATCCGCCAGATGTGGACGCATCTTATCATATTCTAATTTAATCCTAAATACCCATGTACTTAACTATAGTAATTGTTGATAAAGAACAATGGACAATATTTAGTCGTGCTCGTTAATATAACGCGCGGAAAGGGACGGTTGTCACCGCGCACTTTATAAGCCCGTGTAACAGTTGTCGTCGACACAGTGGACACTTGGACACTTGACGCACACTACTTGAAGTTGGACAATTGTCATCATGGCCGCCACTCTGCGTATACTACTAGCTGCAGCTTGCGTCGCCGCGGTCGCTGCCGAGGCGTTCGGTCAATGTGTCTCTGCTAGCTGGGGTGAGCCTTCTTATCTAAATATTATAGGAACACTGTTTCATTTTACCAATAACTTATATGATTGTTATACACAGGAAGACATAGTCAGATGATCGAACCATTAGAACCACTAGAGGTGCAGCTGTCAGCTGGCGTGACTGATGTGACTTTGCAGTTGGTAAGCACATATTTTATTGTTTATTGTCTATTACGGCCTGACTAGGCACTGGATCACTAAATACTAGCTAAAAATATTTTATCTAAAATATAACAAAGATATATAGAGAGCCGTTACATATTACAATAGTTGGACAGGTTGTCAGAATAATGTTCTTTCAAATTATGAGCAAAAACATGCAACGACTCTCAGCACCATATGCAAATAAAAAATATTTGATTTGCTACACTGTTTGCAACTGAATCATGTGTGACTTACGTTACAGTATCCCGTCCGCATGGGAGTGAACGTGGTCGGTGTTGAAGTGACAGTCTGCGATGCTGACAGCGTGACTGTGCTCCAACCGAATAGATATTTTAACACTCACATGGCACTCGTACACTTGAACACTCCTAGTACAGGCACTGTTAGCGTTGTAAACACCATCTTGTACTTAGAAAGAATTCACTTTTCACACGAGTAATCAGACCTTCAGATATTTTATTTCAGATAAGACACAGTGGAGAGATATTGAAAGCTGTTTAATACTTATACTTATGGCGATAAATATTGGTTTGGTGATTACAGCTCCGCTTCTCTCATTTTCACCAATATGTTACCTATATACACATCATTTACTTTCTCCATAGTCTACAGTGAAGCAACATCAGTGACTTTATTATACCAACACGAAATCACAATATAAGGTTTGCTACTACTGACTCGTTATTTTTATTTCAAAGTCTCGTTAACGGTTTAAGAGCCTTCTGCGCTCACATAATTATAATAATTTCCTCCCGACCGATTCCGGTCACGGCGGCTTGTCTATATATGAGACTTGCCAACTGCGCGGGACATATTATAGTGCACAAGTGTGTGCGCAAACACAAGTGCACTCTCTAATCCCTCACTCTCATAGTCCGATGGGACGCCACATGCGACACGACCGGAGAGAGATTGGGCGCAGGACCAACGGCTTAACGTGCTTTCCGAGGCACGGCTCACATATTCGTAGGGCGTGAAAGTTGTTAAGGCTATCATCAGCCCTACAACTCGGATCACAAACTCAAAAACTAGTAGAATATAGCTAATTACCTATTTAAAAAACAGGAGCTCTGTCATATTAATATATTTTGGTCTTTTAATAAATCTTATGTCATACAGAATGATTTGTAATTGCTCGTATTCCCTTCGGGAGGTGTCTCCAGGGCCATATTGCAGTATTTTCACCCCTTAATGTGGGGGTTAAAAATGCGCCATTTTGGAATAAAACAAAAACTTTGCTGGTAGCAAATTTGCCCTCATTTAATGGGCAATTAAGTGGCCATCTCTTAATATAAAATAAAGCAGCTAACTACATTTGCAAAAGGTGCCAAAAAATACAGAAAATATGTTGGAGTAAAATAAAACGACGCCAGATAAACGCAATTATTAAATAGGTAATAGAGCCTTGCTGATTCCAGCATGAATGAGCCGGCTCGACCCGGGAAGTACTACCCTCTCACAGAAAATCGACGTAAAGTAACGGTACCTAAACTGTTGCGTTTCGTTCGGTGAGTGAGAGTGCCGGAGGCCCTATCCCCTATTCCTTCTCCCTCATCCCACTCCTCATCCTATCCCCACTCCCAACCCCAAGGGGCGGCAACGTACTTGTGACTCCTGTGGTGTTGCTTGTGTCTATGGGCGGCGGTAATTGCTTACCATCAGGCAATCCGTCTGCTCGTTTGCCGCCTATTAACATAAAAAAAATTAAAAAAAATATTTAGGAAAGAAATATGTGGCAATTTTCTGGTATGACCTGCTATCCAAAAAGGTAAAAAAGTCTTAGCCACGTGGTGTAAAGTAATAGACGATTTTGTTGTAGTAGATACATAAGTGCTACTGGATAACGCACTCGGCAGAACATTGTTTCCTGTGTTTATTCTTATGGTGGTGTATGGTTTGCAAAGTACTTAGGGAGACCAACAGACGGAAATAGACAAGAATCTTGCGTTCGATCCTCAGCGTGGATTGCGTGAGCAGTGTATTCTATGAGTTAAATGCATATTTAGTAGTGTTTACTAATAATAAAAATATGTATTACCTATTCTGCTGGGGCAGTCGTTACCTCATCACGAGACTAACGCAATCTCGGAGGGCACAGTAACAGCTTTCAATCATCACCATCATTCTGTCATATATGAATTTTCATCTAAATCAATGCATTTAACACCCATCCCAATAGACCAGAGTAATTAGTGTCCATAAAAGTAGCAATAGTTACTCATCTGCTGTGGCTATTCCGTGGCTGCACTTAACGCACGTAGTTATAAGGCGCCTCAGTATGTGTCCCATCACATTGTAGATTAAAACTCTCAAAGTGCCTATGCGCGTTGGACCTACGTCTCCGTGTACGCTTACCAAAGGGCCGGGTGTTGTTCTGACAATTTAGAATAATACCCTGTGAAAGAGAAACAAAATACTATAATATAGGTGTTCTGAACTTGCCCTAGACAGACTGGGAATTGTTTGCAGGCACAGTGGAAGCTAATTTATATTCATCCAGTTGTTCTAAAGCAATCAAATGTCTGACATATGAGACTGACTTTCTCAGCGCTAAGGATCAAATACAATGTACAATTACCTGTATGTTCACTGATGTCAGGCCTGGAACTAAGTTAGATAAACACAAACAAAACTAAGGTGACCACGATAGATTGAATGAATTATCCACTTTAGTTGTTACTCCAAACTTGATGTCTTCAGGACACGAGGGCACGAGGCACGTTGACACAGGATTCACAATTTACAGTTTTACAAATGTCAATGTTCAATACATTGCCGGGTAAATCAAATAGCGGAAATTTATAAGATTTTACACAATTCAATTCGCGAAGCTGGTTTAACCACGTGCTTTCAAAAGGCGATGATTTTACGAGGTCAAAACGTGTTTGTTTTTCAAAGCAAGAGAAAAAAATCATTTGTCATCTTACAGTGTGACCAGAGTCAAAAAATTACAATAGACAAAAAAATTATACCGACTGATATTCTCGATTTAACTATCATAGACAATATTTCTATTTCAAACATCCACCCGCCCCGGACCGGCCTACCGGATCGCTAATCGGTTGGTAGACGTGACAACCTTGCAACCTCTCTCCTCGGAATCGAACCGTTCACCAAGACCTCAGCAAATCGGGAAACTCTATCAGTCCCAGTTTCCATACGAAGAATGCGCCCCCTGCGCCATCTGAGTGGCGGAAGGTTAGCCTCCTTGATCAAAACGAGGTCTCCAATCTTGGGTGGATCGGTCTTGTCGGTCCACTTAACGCGTTGCTGGAGTATGTGCAAATATTCAAAATTCCAGCGTTTCTAAAAGCTCTGAGTAATCTGGCGTACTAATTCAAAACGCGAGAGACGATTAGGTCTCGTATAAATATAGGGGTACTCAGGCAAGGCGACAAATCAAAAAATGGCCCGGCGTAAGGGCTTCCAAATCATTCGGATCTGAGGAGATCGGGCACAATGCCCTAGAGTTCAAAACGGCCTCAATCTTACAAAACACAGTTGCGAGTTCCTGACGGACTGATTCACCAATTGTCCTGCGCAAGAGTGTCTAGGCCGACTTTACAGCAGCCTCAAATAAACCACCCCAGTGTGGACAATTTGGTGGGGAAAACAACCAATTTATCCCACGTCGGGCAAGCCTATTGCCGATATCAGCCTTGTTGGTTTCAAGGAAATTAACTACGTCGTTCAAATAATTATAAGTGCCCTTGAAGTTAGTGCCGCAATCAGAACGGATCAAGGAAGGCAGCCCTCTACGGGATAAAAATCTGTCAAATGTGGCTACAAACGCCTCGGTCGTAAGCGAGGAGACTAGTTCTAAGTGTACGGCCCTTGTGGAGAGGCAAACGAAGATACACAAGTAGGCCTTAACAGTCTTGCTGTTTTGAAGTATTGAAGTTTTCACCAAAAAGGGACCAGCGAAGTCCGTGCCAACACCGTCAAACGTCCTGCTCTCTGTTACGCGATCTGCCGGTAAGTCTCTCATCAAGGGCTGCATGGTAGCCTTGAGTTTATAACAAGGGATGCAGCAAAAGACTACACTCCGAATAATTCTTCGGGCAGACAAAATCCAATACTCGCGTTGCAAAATGGCCAACAGAGCATTACAACTAGCATGCGAACTTTTAAGGTGACGGTCAGTCACCAACAAAGGTACCAAATTACCGTCCTTGGGTTACAAAAGGGGGTGACGTGCCCCGTAAGGGAGGTTGGCGTTCTTGAGACGCCCTCCAACGCGCAAGAGACCCGTATCGTCCAAAAAGGGGTTCAATTTAGATACAGCTCCCGACAATTTCGGTTTCCCTGACTTAAGGATAGCAATCCCCTTCTCAAAATGCGCCAATTGCACAGAATGAACCCAAAAGGTGAGGGACACCTGTCGTTCCTGTGGTGAGAGAAACGGTGTCAGTCGTTTCTGTTGTGGGTGCCTAGTATTAAAAACAAAACGCTTTATCCAAGCAGTAACACCTAACAACTTGTCAAGGGAGCTGTAGCGATTTCATCATATTCATCATATGTCATTTGAACGCAGATGAAATGCATAGAGCTGTAAGGATATTGCAAGCGGGAAGAAGTCAATCTCAGGTATCACGGTATTTCAGTATAAACAGAAGCGTTATTTGCCGTCTTCATCAGCGTTACACTAACACGGGAGATCCTGCTGAGCAGCACCTAGATCGAGATAGGTGTACAACCACACGGCAAGATCGATACATACAACTGACTGCAAGACGCCAGCCGATGTTAACCGCCCGAGAGATAGTTTAAGGCTACAAAATTCAAGTGGTGTTGTTGTTAGCTGCCAAACTGTGCGAAATCGACTGTATGAGTATGGCCTACGAGCGCGACGGCCAAATAGGTGCCCAACGATACTTCACGGGAATCGAGCTCGTCGAAATGAATTGTGTAGGGAACACATGGACCCGGGAACAATGAGATAACATTTTATTTGGCGATGAGTCTCGATTTGGTTTCAAGCCTAATACTAGAAGGGTAAGAGTGTATCGTCGTCCTGGAAATACTGAAAGACTGAGGTGTGTTCAGGAAGTGCATCTATACAACGGCTCAACAGTTATGGTATGGGCGGGTAGTATGAAGGACAGACGAACTGAGCTCGGTTTTGTAAATGGTAACATGAACGCTGTAATTACGCTGAGGATGTTATAAGGCTTATGTCCGTCCATTCGCACAAACGCTTGGCTCCGATTTCATGTTAATGCATGAGAATGCGCGTTCACATACAGCTTTGCACACACGGGAGTACTTGGCAAGGGAAAACATCCTGGTATTGCCTTGGCCTGCACAATCGCCAGACCTCAACCCCATCGAGAATGCATGCAACATGCTCCAGAGCAGTGTTTTAAAGGACTTGGATGGAGTGAAAACAACCCAACAACTGATGGGCTTACTAAAATTTCATTGGGAGCGATTGCCGCAGGATAACATTAACAATCTCATCGATTCTATGAATAATCGGTGCCAGCAAGTTCGCAATAACAGAGGAGGCCGCACTTTGTATTAAATTATGCAATTTTTGTACAACCATTTAATTTTCGTTTAAGTTTAGTTAATTAGGCACCTTACTTTGTACTACGTACATACAGTACTTACTCGTAATTATTGTTAATTCAGATTATTTAAAAAATAAAAAAACTAATTGTAGTTTAGTATCAAAAAAGCATTAAAATTAATATAAATAAGAAAATACTAAGGATTTAATGCGAAAACTCATTGTAAAATTGAAATTTGTATGTGTTACTTAAACTTTTATAATGTGTGCATATACACTCTGATTTTTATTGGTTTTGGAGCGAAAGCCATCTTATTACTTATCGTTAATAATACATACATTAGTTATCGATAGGAAGGTAGATGGCGCTACCACTCGTCATGGTGTAACCACAGTATAAAGATATACAGTAGTTTGACGCCTTTGATCTCGTAGAAAAAGCCGACAACGTCTAGACAAGGGTAAGTAGGCTAGGGCTGCCACATGTAAACAATACCTACTTATTCAAACACTGTCTATTTATTTTAGAAAAATATTACAATTGCTACGCTACATGAATAATATAGTGTAAATCGCTTATCTATACATATAAATAAAATTGGAGTGTCTGTTTGTAATATTAAAATAACCGCTTTTTACTAAATGCATATGGATGTAGACACGGTGCATACACCGAAATGACATTTTTTCAAATTTTTGTCTGTCTGTCTGTTTGTTCTCGCTAATCTCTGGAACGGCTGGACCTATTTTGACGGGACCCTCACTGGCCTGATGTACCAAGGAGTAACTCAGGCTAAAAATTAACCGGGTACGCGAAGAAGTTCCCTCAGGACGCGGGTTAAACCGTGGGAAACAGCTAGTTTATTATATTACAATAATTAACGATATATAATTATTATAAAACACGTTGCATTTTTCGTGCGGTGACAGATTTGCACACAAAGTGTCAGTCAGTACCTATTTCATCCCGCTGGTGTCGTGGGAGGCAGTTAAAATAAAGCGATTGACATAGCGGTGGATTAATGGATAGGTAACCTTGGGATCAGCTTGCAGAGCCTATGTTATCGATATGAAGTATTATGCAGTTTTTTTTAGTGCAAACTACGTTAAGGTAAAGCAATAGACATCACGGTCATTTTATGGATGGGTGACCGGGCCATAAGATTACGGAGAACATGTGTGGGGTTTATAAAAGGGGCTAAAAATATGGTTATTTTTGAGCTAGGATGCGCCGTTACCAAGATACATAATAATATGTGATAGGTACTTACCTAATGCGAAGGTACTAGGTACTTATTGAATGAAATTAAAATCACACCAGAATTGAATATTACCTTACAACGCATATTTACTTACGTCTGCCATGTTGTTTACGTACAATAATTGCTACTTTATTCTGTCATTTGGCCAGACATGAGATATTGTAAAAAGTTAGTAGATTAGTAGGAATGTGCACATTATTTTAAGTGGTTATAGGTACATACATTTCAAAATAATATAAGTAATTATAATTAATGAAATGTTTTTTTTGTATAAGTAAATTGATGAAATCGCAGATTTTTTAAATCCTTTTTATTTAAATCTTTAAACAGCATAAAGAAGTTCAACGTCTCACAGCACAAGTCGTATGCACCATCTTAATTAATATTCATAAGCAAATAAATAAGTAACGAACAAAAAACAAGATCGTGCCAGCCCCCAAAAACATGTACCTAGTTACGAACTAAGGCGATATACGTAACTAGGTACCGCTCTTCCCGCGTCTCACCTCTTGGCCCCCGCACGATTGACCCGTCTAGACGCGTTCATCGAACGACTGTATGGATTATTTGACTGTGGTGTAACTGTCGGTGTACCGCAGGGTGGCGTGCTATCATCTCCATTACTATTCGCAATTTTCATAAATTCTATCTCTAAGTGCTTACTTTCGTCCTACCACCTTTACGCAGATGATTTACAGATATATACTCACAGGCACCACTAGAAGCGATTTCAGAGGCGTTTTCTAATATAAACTTTGACCTGGCACAAATTTGTACGTGGAGTAAAAAATATGGCCTTAAAGTGAACCCATCCAAAACACAAATTATTCTGATTGGCAGTTCCAGAATGATATCCAAGGTCAGCTGGTCGCAGTTGCCTGAGATTCAGTTCGACAGCAAAATATTAACTATCTCAGACAACGTTAAAAACCTGGGGATTTATCTAGATAAAACTTTATCTTGGGGATGTCAAATACAGGAGACAAGTCGAAGGCTGTTTCCCACAACCACCAAGATTGCGCACAATCCTTGCTTCTCCCAATACTCGATTATGCCGATGTCAGCTATCTTGACCTTAATGAGGACCAACTTGACAAACTTGAGCGTCTCCAAAACTTCTGTATTAGATTCATTTTTGGTTTACGCAAATATGATAAAGTATCTGAATTTCGATCCAGACTCAAGTGGCTCCCAATTCGTCTTCGCCGGAATACTCATATTCTTACGCAACTGTATAATGTGCTGTTCAATCCTAATAGCCCCATGTATCTCAAAGAACGTTTTAAGTTTCTTCATGACACACATTCAAAGACCTTGAGGTCGTCAGTGGATCTGAGACTGCAGATGCCAACACATTCCACAAACTTTTACGATAAATCCTTTGCCGTTCAGGCTATACGTTTGTGGAATGCGCTGCCAATTGAGATTAAGCAAGCAAAATCACTCAACATATTGTTACGCCATCTATCGGTGAATGGGGAAATACTAGAAGAGATTGAATGTATCGGTGGTAATTCAGCTACTCTGCACTAGATGGCAATTGCTGTATCGAGCATCGGACTGTTCGCGATTATTCGACAGTTTTGTGGAAATATCTAGAATACGCTAGTGATGTTATCCGGCCAGTATAAATAGAGCGGGAGCGAACGGACCGGACACAGTAACAAGTGAATAAGGAAGCGATCAACATCAAGCGAAGGGAAGTAATTCGGAAGTGTTTAGTGGTGTTTTGCATTAGTGTTGTTCTAGTGGTGTGAATAGTGTGTTTTATTACTGAAGTGAAAATTAAGTGTGTGTATCTAGTGTTATTGTGTTAGTGAATAAAGTACAGTTTTTCTGGCATAGTGTTATAATTTATCACGAACCCCAGCTCGTAACAATATTTAAAGACGCACTAAAGAAGCACTATCTGTCATTTTAATCTAAATTCTCTCACTGTATTTATTTATTTATTGGTTCTGTACTTTGCATAGATATCATTATAATATGGATATGTATGTATGTATAGCTATGTATTATATGAATAGTTTGTATGTATAATTATATATGTATTATACGTATAGGTTGTATGTATATTAAGTATTATTTGTGTGTATAGGCAATATATACTTACACATGTATGTATATTCTATTTAAATAACTATTAGTGTCTATATATATCTGATCATTACACTATCAAATTTGTCCTTTTCAGTCTGTGTATCCTAAGGTTGCCTGGAAGAGATCGCACTTTGCGATAAGGCCGCCTTTGTGCATTTACTATTTGTATACCTATTACCTACATTCTAACTTATTGTACCAACTGTATTTGCACAATAAAAAATTATCTATCTATCTATACAAGATTAAATTTCGTGCCACGGCGATGAAACATGCATGCACGGCAATGAAACATGCGTCCACGGCAATGAAAGAACTGTGCCACGGGAATGATAGAATCAATCCACGGTAATGAAAAAATCCAACAACACATGATATTTTTTATATAATATACTTACCTGAAATAGATACATCCCTGGCTCTGAGAGAGAAAGATATACACAACAAACACATACGATCTTATACTTACGTCTTCTCAATAACCTTCTCACATCGGAGTAAAAATAAACAAAAAGTTAATAGAATCAAAGAAACACAATCATTTATTTTAAGTTCCTTCACACAAAAATTAACAGAATCAAAATTAACAAATAATGAGATACTTTTCTAAAGTATGCAATAGCTATTGCCAACAATACACCACTATTTTTTAATTAGTACAACAAAAATTTACGGGGCACTAAGTATCTTTACATACATACATAGTCTCACGCCTATAACCCCGAAGAGGTAGGCAGAGGTGTATTTCTACACCCACTTTTCGCCAGATATACTTTAGTCCCACGTAATAAGGGGCGAGCCTATTGCCGTACCGGGCACATTTCCAGACTCCGTGCTGCTACTGAGAATTTCGTGACAGAAAAACCTAATAACACTGCCCAACCTCAGGAATCGAACCCGGGACCTCCCGATCCCACGCGCACATTTATGCCGCGAGACCAACGAGGCAGTCGTATAGGGTAAGTATCTTTGACTGATCATATTTCTGTAGTTAAAAATAAAAACACTAAGTCCCAAACCTGTCTCAAAACTGTCCACAAAAATACGTATTAATTGGTTAATGCATAACTAAGACTGACCGCGTAGTAATATGTAGTAGCAAACTACTCCATTGATAAATTCCCCCCGTACCTCTGTGCCCGCGCTGCGTCCGATGCGACAAACCGTGCTAAATTGCTAGCGGAACCGATCGCATCAATATTTCCGTCGCAACAGTTAATTGTTTGTTTACGTTTGCCCGACGCAATGGCTTATCAGTTCACATTACGGGAGTATGTAGGTATGCTTCGTGCGTACTTTTTGAGTGGAGGAATCGCAAGTGCAGCTATGTACCCATGGACTTCTTTTTGTGAGTGTACAAAAGTGAGCCGGCTAGTATCAAACCATTAAAACAGCGCATATTGGATACTTTTGACGAAGTAAAAAGACGTGTGATCTGTGCATTGACAATGGTGGTGGACATTTCGAAGGACAATGGAAATACTTGTAAGTTTAGTAAATAATACCTACTTAAGTTAATAATAATTTGAGGCGGGCGGCTCAAAATCGGTCTGTGCGGAGAACCTTGAGGGAGGCCTATGTCCAGCAGAGTGGTCGTCTCTAGGCTGACATGATGATGATAAAATAATATTTGTAAATAGCAGATGATTCTAACTTCATAAATACGCCAAAATTACTCTTTTCTATTATTACAGAATACCTTCTTTTGTTTTGATATGTGTTGGCTTTCTAATTACATATCTCCGTATTTAATTACTCGTAAAACGATAAATTTTGCCGGTCCTAAGCCCGGATAAACTATGAAGCAGAAGGTAGAATTTATAAAACTAAAAAGGACTACCTAGACTGATTATTTTGCTTCATTTTATTGTCTAAGGTTACCTACATTATAAGTGCGACGAAAAGAATGCGTAAGAGTAGGAAAGTAAGTACTATCAATGAAGTAGTGAATGGAGTGTAAAATATGTCTATGATTTAGGTGAGATTTTCTACAAAAAACAAATGATTATAGCTTGGCTATTTATAGATATTATGAAATTACTAAAAGTTTTTGTACTAATTAAAAAATAGTGGTGTATATACTTAACTTTATATAATATAACAGGGTCGCTTCTTAATTTTTCGTCGCTTTTGTTCGGCCAATCTTTTCTTTCCTTTCTCTCCTCTTCCGATAGTTTCGGTTTAGGCATCTTGGCTTTCTAAAAATAAACAATCCATTCTTCTTCTTCTTAGCGTGTCGATGGCAATCTAAATTGTGTCAGTCCAGAACTTAGCTACGAGTATGGCATTTTCAGTAGCGTCCATAAGTTCCTGTAGCGTGCAGGTATTAGGGCACGCAGGACAAGATAGTAAGTATCCCATTGTTTGTGGAACGGCACCACACTTGCACTCCAGATTGGTATTATCTATAAATCCCCACCTAAGCAAGTTTTATTTGCTTCGGCTAACCTGTGTCCAAAGTCTATTTAAAGACTGTCAGGTCAGCCAAGGCAGCCCATGTCCAGGTGGAGGATTTTCAGCAAGCGGGATGAATGGAGTGGGCAGGGAAGCACTTTCCTGCCACAGTCTACGCCTTGCCTGTGTTCGCTCTTCATTGAGTGGTAGGACACGCCTTAGGAAGCTTTTGCAGCTTTTCAGTCTTTGCGGCACCAAGGTGTTGTTGTGCAAAGGGTGTCGTGAGTCTCTTTCCATTCTCGTTCTTTCACTGGCGCTTGCCACAGCTCTGCGAACCTCTGGTGGCGCTATTCCTGCCAGAGGATACAGCATTGGTACGGGGGTCGGTTTAAGTCATCCGGTAATGGTCCGGCAGGTTTCGTTTAGTGCTGTATCGACCAGTTTTGCATGGGCTGAGCGATTCCATACTGGGCACGCATATTCACCTGCAGAGAAGGAAAGCGCCAACCCAGTGGTTTGCATTACTGTGGGTGAAGCACCTCACTGTGAGGAGGCTAATCGGCGCAGCAGGCTGTTACGAGTGTGCACCTTCTTTTTTATGTTCTCGCAGTTCTTCGGAACGTGAGTGACCTGCTTTCCAGGGTAACACCAAGATATTTAGGGAAGTGGTTGTGTTCAATAGGGACCCCGCCCCAAACAATGTTAAGTTTGCGGCCCGCTTCTCTATTGCGGAGGTGGAATAAGCACGCTTGGGTCTTGCTCGGGTTGGGTTTAAGCGAGTTAGCTAAGTAATACTGGGCCAAACTGTTGAGACCATTTGCGAGATTTAACTCGATATCCTCAAAGGTGGTAGCTTGGGAAGTTAGGGCAAGGTCGTCAGTATAGATTAAGCGTGACGTGTTTGGGTAGGATGGTTGGTCAACAGTGGTGCCAATACACTACCTTGAGGTAGGCCGTTTTTTTGTACTCTCCAACGACTTTTGACTGCAAGAAGGTGTACTTGAAAACCAATTACCACCAAACGTCGATTGTGAAGGAGTTCTTTCAGTATAGTGACAAATTTTTTATCATTGGTCATGCTCTCTACTTTCCACAACAACCGTCTCAGATTTACTGTATCATAAGCTGCTGATAGATCCACGAATACAGCACCCGTGATCATTCTTGACTCAAAGCCATCTTCTATGTGTTGCACTAGTTTAAGTGTCTAACATAACAATCCATTATTATGTTTATAATTAGACTGTAGTGTAATGTATATGAGTGAGTGAGTGAGTGCGTGTGATTGTGTTGTGTGTGTATGTGTGTGTGCGTGTGTGTGTGCGTATGTTTGAATGTCTATCGTGTGATGGAGTCCCAAATATATATCATTTTGCAAGGTTAACGTGGAAATATCTTTTTGTAGTTGACTGTACAGTACAGATTGTTTATTTTTCTTAACCATGCCGTGGCGATGAAAACATAAGTCACGGAAATGAAACGACAGGTCATGTCAATGAAACTAAATTGTTTTAAAAGGTATGGCAATGAAATTTTGTTTCATCGCCGTGTCTTTTTTCATTGCCATAGCAAATTTTGCCCACGGAAACCACGGCAATAAGAGCACGGTGATGAAAATCAAGGCAAAAACATCAAGTAACCAAAAAACTATTAATAATTCACAGTAATTAACACGTTAAAAATAAACATAAGATAAATAGCATTCTATCGAATGCTGAATTAAAAGGACAAACTTATTCAAATAGTAGTTAGACCTATCCAAAAATCGAATACTTACATTTATGGCGCAAAAACGCAGGCTCGTATACACGTCGTTCCACATCGAGCACCAAGCGACACTATTATGCAACGTTTAGCGCACAGGGGTGGGGGACGCAAGTTCTTAGATAAAACAATATTCTTAAATATATTTAGGAGACGGCGCGCGGCGATGAAAGCTAGTACTAGGACAAATGCATTTTTACTAAACATTCGTCGTATTGTTTAAATATATGAATAAATGTATTCCATAAAAATACTTTAACTATTCACGTATCAAATAAAACTAGGTTTTTATATAAATAACCAATAGATTTTTATCAATAACGTATAATACACATCAAGGTGATGTGTGGACAAACACGGCAATTAAAGATTTCGAGGTTTAATGTTTTTTTTGAGTATTTATTAATCCTATTAAATTACTTTTTCACCTAACCAGAAAAAAATGTTAGAACATTATAACTATGTTATATAGTACCGATTTCATTGATGCCACGTAATTTTTGGTCGCGGGCAATTCACCCCTGGACCTTCTGATTCTGTTATAACAGGAGATCGAGAGCTTATTTGTTCCTAATGCCGTAATGATACACAATTTCCTAATTTAAGCGCTCATAAAATTTAAGCGCTCATAGCGAGACTTGGCTTGCCGTTCGTAACAGATCGGCAAAGTTAAGCAACGCTTGCACAGGTTGCCACTTGGATGGGTGACCGTGTGTGGCATTTTCATCTGAGCGCTACCGTGCTTCGGAGGGCACGTAAAGCTGTCGGTCCCGGCTCTTGTCTAAGGATAAGGGTCGTTAGGCCATGTCGGAGGCCTTTGGGCGGTCTGAAAACTCCGACACCAGAGTTGGCCACACACTCACACGAAAAACAAAACATTTCCTAATTAGAGTATCATGAGGTACACATTACACAATCAAAAGCTTTTGAGACGTCGCAAAAAATTTCTAAAGCATCTTGCTACTTCTCTCAAGCTGCAAATATATGTATTTTTGAGTAACTGAATTCCTGCATCAGCAGTCGAACGACTCCTCGTAAATCCGAACCGTTTCTTGAGTAGAAGATTATGTTTATTAATATATAGGCACATATAGGTAGATGGGTACTTGTGGCGTGAGTTGTAGGGTTGCTGATGGCCTTGGCAACTTTTAAACAAACTATAAGTGAGTGTTGAAGCAGCAGAATGTTGCCAAGTCGTTTACATAATGTTAAGACGAATTAGTAACTGAGGTTACCTACACCTACAAGTTTACCTACACAAATAGTGGTATTAAATAAAAAACAACTAGAAGCAGCAAAACATAAGGCACGGCTTATGGTATCTATACTATGGAAAGAGGTACCTACCCACCTTTTCTTTTTTTTTTTTTTGGAATCGGGTTGGAAAATCCTCATGGAGTCCCTTCGCCCTGGGGGGGAAGGACGAAGGGGACTGTCAGACTCTTACTGACTAAAAACCAAACCGTGCTCCTCATGTACCCATGTGTCGGAGGGTAGGGTTTCACCGAAGCATTCCTCGCTACCCCTCGACGGGCATTGGCCCGCCAGATGGTCAGGCGGGCCCCGAACGAAACCTCCTTGGCGGCGGATGAAGGTGTTGAGCTCCGCCGCCAAAACACCCAGCGGCCGCAGAGGATAGGGAGGACGGCAACGCAACACCGCATCTCCTCTTCCTCTGCGGCCCCACCGCGACGCAACGATGGTGCGCCTCCATTTGGTCGCGGGAGATAGGGCGCCCGGCAACGCAACACCGACACGCCTCTCCTCCCGCGACCGCACCCGACTGCGAGGGACAGACAGAACTGTCCCCCGCACCCGCACCTATGGACGCATCCTACGCAGGCCTCACGCAAGCCCACGTGGAGCGTCCCCTCCCGGGATCCCGCTTAGCTTCACCGTGGGAGAAAATCAAATCCACGGTTACTAATCCCCCCCACCACGACAAGGTGGAGATCCGACGAGGGGGAGGTACCTACCCATCTAAACATGAGGATATGATGAGTTGTCAGGACGGTGAACGGTCGAGAGCGCACTCATAATAGTCATGACTGTCATGAGACTAATTTTTATCTTGATACTTATTTAATTACGGCAATAGGGTCGCCCCTATTAGGTACGTGGCACCTTAAAATTCATGGCGAAATGTGGCGTAATATTTCACCTTTGCCTACTCCTTTAAACGGCGGACGTGAGCCTATACCTATATTATACACGCTGATTTTTTATTGCTTTAGGAAAAAAAACCTCACGTTGGAAAAAATATCTGCTATTCATTTTCAAAATCTAAATTTACCTACCACGTAAAATATAAAAGTCATTAAAGTCAATAACTCCAAAAAAAAAGTAGTAACGCCCGACTCGATCGAGCGCGTCGGCGCGATGTACCTAAAACAGCTGTTGACGTCGCGCGGCGAGGTCAACAGCAGGCTGTTTTAACTACAGCGCGTCTAACAGTAGGTAACTAACTACTGCAATGATGTTGACTATTAAATTGTATTTATAAAACATTTTTAAACGATTCGAGTGCTACAAACGGATGGCGCTAGTAATTATGGCCACATTAATTAAAAGTATAATTTCTATTTAAGAATATATCGATAAACAAATCAGTAAATAATTGATTATAGTTAAATATTTAATTTAAATTGTTATTACTCAATTAATCAAGCAATTTTATAAATAGGTTGTTTGGACGTTATTTGACGCTTATGAAGTTGTCATTTCCGTTTAGAGTGGGAGGATATTTTAGCTTGTCAGATAAAATAGGCGGCAGGGCACTTTTCGAGCAGTAAAGACGTCTAGCGCAAGGTATTTGGTGGTTGAGAGTTGTAAATCAGTGCATACCTACAAAGTGTAAAAGTGAACAAATAAAAGTACCAAGTGATTTTACTGGAAGAGTTTAATTTCATAATAATTCAGAAGGGGGCGTGGCACGCGTTCTAGGGCATCTAAATTCAGTGTTTGTTGTGTGTGATTCGTGAAGTTACATCTCAACGAGATGTGGATGCGAGCGAAGGCAACTGCTAACGCTGCTATGTAGGCGAATCAGCTGAGCAATCGTAACCGTGGTGAGCGTATTTTGTCTGATTTTTTCATTTGTGCTGCAGATTTTAATGACGGCAGTTGCAAACGATTCCTGGTTAGTAGACTATACGTTTAGTAACCTTAGAAATATAATAATGGTTGTGGAGGCGATGTCGCCATTACATCATACTGAGGTTGTGGGTTCGATTCCTACACGCAACACGGAGTTCTGGTTAAAACAAACTTCTACTGTGAAACTGTTTGACCTTTGCTTTTTCCCGTGACATGATCTCCTGCATAAGCTTCTTCTTCATGGCTTAAAGAAGAAAGAAATAAAGACAAACTTTACTAACGACTTAATTACGACCATTACTGTATTTTTATTTTCTTTTTCACCGTGTCTTAGCTATAGCGTAGATATCGAACGGAGGTTTCGGGTTTGATACTCGGGTTAAAAGAAAGCGAATGTTTTTATTTATTTTCTTAGTAAATCATGCGTAGGTAGCTTCCGATCACGAGCCTTGTGATCGTATGCTTGCCTACAAATAGATCATATTGTCTCGGTCTTACCTTAGGGACTGTAAGACTGAGCGTACAGGTCGACTTGCATTATTCCAAGCAAGTGCGTTTGAGTGAAACGTGGTAGTTATTGTTCTAGTGCAGTTGTGATATTGGTTTTGGGACCAAAACCGAGCTTCAGTTGGTTTAGTTCTGCTAAGCCTAGAACAATAACTCCGGTCTAGACTTTCCTTCGCAGGGCAGCGGCGCTAAATAGCAGACTCGCGTCTGAAGTTGTTAGACTAATTGAATCGTACATATTAAGTTCATAATGTAAGACTGTGCTTCAGTCAGCTATTGCGACTGACCGTGCTGATTTTATGTGGAACACATTGTACCGTTTATATCTTAAGTAGACGTGTCTGACGTGTGACCTGCAGTGCTGTTTAGAACTTTAGACGTATTTGGTTGATTCGAGTGTAGCCTGACCGCCCATAGTCGAAAGATATTACTAACGCCATTATTTTACCGACTCGTGGTGCTTAAAAAAAAGAAGAAAAGAAAAACCTAGCGGTTTTCATTTGAACGTGATTACAGCTTAAGAAAAACGTGAGACTTTAACTCTACATAGTTTTGTTTTATCGAATCTCGATGTTTTTGGTACCGTTAATTCAAGTTAAACCATTAAACGGTACCATGGTTAATAGATGACATCACTTGTAGAGTTAAATTCAATTAGAATTACCTACTGCGTGTTTATAAATTCATGTGATACTCTAGGTATGTTTATTAATTACCCCAATTTCTTTGGCCATTTCCTAGTTATGTTTAGGATGTTTAGGAGTGATACAGTAAACAGAAGAGTTTCTAGAAGAAGCTGTTGAACTCGATTATCATTGTAGAAGCGAGTGATTGAGTTATCATTGTGGTGTGTTTTAATAATCAGTTTAAGCGACTTTCGTTTTCATTTTAGGTAGAACCAGTGATGATTGTTTGCTTTTCTTTATTTCCATTGAGATGGGAACATTGTTAGTTGATGTTGTGATGGTCTTGTAGGACCCCAGTTTCCGTTATGACGATTTGCAGAAACGGAATGAGCCGATAATGCGGCTGCATGTTTAAAACCATGCGCTACTATTGGTTGGACTAGCTACGAGCTTTATGGTTAGCCTAGCTAACGCTGGTGCTTTTGTGTAAGGCATAGCTTCGGTTAGCCGAGTGGGAAGAACGCAAGAGGTTATGTGTGCCTCGTGCTATTGGAGAGGTTATGTGTGCCTCGTGCTATTGGAGAGGTTATGTGTGCCTCGTGCTATTGGAGAGGTTATGTGTTCCTCGTGCTATTGGAGAGGTTATGTGTGCCTCGTACTATTGGAGAGGTTACGTGTGCCTCGTGCTATTGGAGAGGTTATATGTGCCTCGTGCTATTGGAGAGGTTATGTGTGCCTCGTGCTATTGGAGAGGTTATGTGTGCCTCGTGCTATTGGAGAGGTTATGTGTGCCTCGTGCTATTGGAGAGGTTATGTATGCCTCGTGCTATTAGAGAGACTATGTATGCCTAGTTGAAATTAAGCCAAGTGTGCTTAACACTTTCACGGACAGTAAACGCCTATAGGCGTGATAACAATAAAACTGCAATTGTGTCTCGTTTACTGTCCGTGAAAGTGTTAAGATAAATTATTGGACCAAGTGTGTTTAATACTGACGGAGCTATTCCTATACAGGTGCGTAAATACAAGAATGACTTTGATTTTGACTTTGAATGCAATTGAAGTATATTTTATTATGAATTAGAATGCAGTAAGGTGTATTCGGGTAACTCCGAAAATCGGGATATTCCAATAATTATAAATTTCTCCCTACTACGGTCCTGTATTAAGCTCCAGCCATATTTACCTAAACGGCATTTTAATCCCCTCCCGCCCTTCAGCTGGCTCCTGGAGCTATGAGCGAGCGTTCGTGTGTAACGTGACGTTTTTGTGAACATTGTCTATTTCGCGCATTTTTGCTGTTGTCGGATTTAGCCGAAGATCTATAACTACGAAATCTGGTAATTTATTAATTAACTAGTTGTTTTTTATTCGATACTTTATCGTTTTTGTGCACTATTTATCAGGCTTAGAAAACAATAGGACTACGTTCATTCGTTTTTTCGGAATAAGCCGATTGGGGTAATTCTGAATCATGTTCCATTCGGAATTGCCCGATGTTGATTCTCTAAAGAAAATGGACAGTGGTTCCCAATGTCAAAGTTATTATTTTCAGAAATAAATTATATTGTTTTCATATTTGAATTTTAAAGTGTCACCTGATTAATATAGGCTCATTAAGCTGTTTCTAAATTTCTACTAAATAACCTAATGGAAGGAAAGAGGAACCCACCACGCACCCTCGGATTGCCCACCCCAACTATTGCAATAGAAAAAGGTTGACAATACCGAACTCCTCTAAAGACAAAGGATAAGGAATATATGGAATAATGCGGAAATGGGTTCCAGGAAAATACCTGACGGTTGTGGATAAAACTAAAAGCCTGAATTTTCAGTTACCAAACAGGCATTGTTTAAACACGGTATATTTCAAATTACATTTAATTTTAACCAGTAGTTTAGGAATAATAACAAGTCTAAGTTTCTTAATTTTGTCACTCACTGACCGATCATCAAAGTCTAAGACACTTCTAGCAGACATAGAAGCTTCAAATTTAGAATACAATTAGTGTTTAGTGTTTGAATCAAGGAAAACCTAAAATATTTTCAATATCGGTCCAGTTTTTGAGATACATTAACTTTGTAATCCTATATAAATATACGGGATTACAAAGTTATATTTACGTTCCTTGTAATACCAAGTCTAACTACAATAAAAATAACTAGGTAGGTACGTTAAAAACAACCGACTTCAAAAACGAAATAGTGAAAAATAATAAAGATTTAATATTCATTAAATACTACCTATTATTTATATGTGCTATTTACTAATAGGTTTGAAGTCGGTGCCAAGCCTTTTAAACAAATAATAATATTTTAATCACTTAAATTAATACGTCCGCCTAGGTCTTCCCCTTCGTCCTGTCCCTTCCACACTTGCCTTATATATCTGCTTGGTCAGTCTTTCGTCATCCATCCTCTCCACGTGCCCAAACCATCTTAGCATACCTTTCTCGATGCTTGTCACTACATCTTCTTTTACCCCACAACACTCTCTTATCACACAATTCTTTACTCTGTCAGTCAGAGAAACACCACACATACTTCTCAGTGCTCTCATTTCTACAGCATTTATTCTACTTTCATGACTCTTCTGCCATACCTAACTATCACTACCATACATAAGAGTAGGTACTAACAACCCTCTATGCACAGCCAAACGTGCCTTTTTGGACACCTTTTGGCTATTCATAAACGCCTTCAGAGCTCCATTCACTCTATTACCTGCATTAACTCTTCTTTCAATATCTTCTACATTCTTACTACATACATACATAGACTCACGCCTGTTTCCCCGAAGGGGTAGGCAGAGGCATATTAAACGCCCACTTTTACATTCTTACTATCTCTTGTAAACAGCGTACCTAAATATACAAACTCATTCACTTGCTCCACTCGCTGTCCATCGATCATAACATTACAAGCCGTAACGCATTCCTCCTTTTCTAACCAGATTGGAAACATCCTTAAAACAGGACAGGTGAGAAGTACCCTGAACAGAAGAGCATGCATGAGGAATCTGATGGGAGTGAATGAAGCAAGAGAGATAATGTCAGGATCGTTGCAAATGTCGTTCCGTAGTCTCTGCCTACCCCTCCGGGAAACAGGCGTGAGCCTATGTATGTATGTAAATGAATACGAGCAAATTAATACAATGAAATTACTACCTACTATAAAGATAAAGATGCGTAAATAAACCTAATAAAGAGCAATTTGATCTTAATATTATAAGCAGCTTCAGTTAATAAAAAGAATAATTAAAAAAAGTTATACGAAAATGTATTCAACAGAATGTGAATTCATGTGAATTATGAAATGCCTTTTTTAATTTAAAGGCTTTTGAAATTGGATTTGGCACCGACTTCAAACCAATTAGTAAATAGCACATATAAATAATAGGTAGTATTTAAGTAATTAATATTAAATCTTAATTATTTTTCAGTTTTTCGTTTTTGAAGTCGGTTGTTTTTAACGTACCTAGTAATTTTTTTTTAATCCTTTTTAGTGTATTGTCAACTAGTTATGGGTAGACCCAAAGAAATATAACCTTACCTCTCTGGGTAGACCTACAAAAGGTGCTGCGCGCCTTAAAATATAGATCTCAAGAAACGGGAATGGTTAAAAGTAGTCGTCTCTGTAAAAATGCTCTTCGGGACACAGTTTAACATTCTTGTGAGACTATTAAAGATCCTGAAAAACGTTTGTTGGCCACGAAAGCATATATGAAATCACGTTTACGTCAAGAAACTCTTGAACAGTATAATTCCAAGAGTGTCAAGCGAATGAGTCTTTTGGGCAGAGAGCTAATAGACTTGGTCTCATTAATAGTCGACAAATCTTTGATCATGGCATTACCGCATGATTTACGTCTTTGAAGTCACCATTACCATAATTGTGCAATTCAAATAGATTTTTGTAATTACTGAGTTCGTATGGCCACCTTTTTCATCGGACGAGAACGAGCCCAAACTCGATAAAGTTTTGTCATTTAATTACTGAGTTCCTTTATTATTCCTATGGCCACCTTTCGACTCCATCATCAGATCAGCTCTATGTCATAATGATTTTTCATTGTCATCCAATTTAAATACGTATATTTATTCTCTAGTTATAGTATATCATCTATGTTCGGCGTAACACAAATCTCCTTTATTGGGCAAATACTTCTATAATTGTCGTTTTAACTGTTTAAGATATATAACTGCAAAAAGTATTTACATATTCAAACTACTTAGTACTAAGACTTAATAGTACATACTCAAAATGTTATCCGGTGTCAGTGACGTTTCGCTAGAGTTGCCAATATGACGACTGCAATTTGTCTGTCAGAGCCATTAGAATTTCACAAAATACTTGTCAATCCGAATTTTGCGGATATAAATGTTATCGACTCGAAATCTTTATTTTTAATGTTATATTATTCAGATAAGGTTTCGATCGAGTCTACCGTACCCCCTGACAAAATTATTCATATAGATTTGACACTGCGATGGTAGCGCAGTCGGTCGGTTCCAATGTGAAACATTCCAAAATAAATAACAACTTACAAATTAAAAATTAACTAAAAAACATTTACCAGTGGACTAAATTGTGAATCAATACAATTCTCAGTCCCCTTGAACACACAAAAAAATTCATCAAAATCGGACTAGTAGTTTAGGAAGAGTTCAGTGACATACACACGCACACAAGAAATATATATATATATAAAGATATATTGTTACGGACGGGGTAACGGGATTGGAAGGAAACACCGAGTAACGCAGATTACTCTTTATTGACTACGCACAGGGTACACTTTTCACGACGCGTCGTTCGACTTCGACGCGGACAGCACCAACACTAACGTCTTTTGCACTGCACTTCACTTCACTATACTTCACTTCATTTCACTTCACTTCTCTACTAGTTCTTCCTTTTACTTCTTCTTTTTCTTCTTCACTTTATCACTTCTCAACTTAAACTGGCGTTTAGCGCGTCTACACCGCCTTTTATACCCCTAGGAATGTTGGAGATCCACTAATTTCGATTTGATTTCTTAATAAAGCGAAAACTTTATTATATATAACAAAATAAATTAATATTAGGATAAAACAATTATAACTATTTAAATACTACTACTAAAATTAAATTAAAATATTAAAGTACAATACAAATAAATAAGAAAATGTATATTCAAAGGGCGTCGTGAAAGTCCTCCACATCGCCGTCTATTGGGAATGTGCCCAGAAGACTGGCAGCATTGCCACGCTGTATGGCAATGCTAATTTTTTGTGCTAGATACATACCAGCCTTCTGGTCACGCGATGCGTCGACAAGTCTCTTCGCAAGCTCTCTATAGAGAGATCTAGCACTTGGACCCCATGACCCCAACGTTTCGACTCCAAACGGCTCAAATACATAATCCCCTACGAGATTTACGTATTTGCGCCGTTTCAGAGTCTCCGCTGTGGCAGCAGCAGCGCCCGCACAACCCGCTGTGCTAAGATGATGAGATGGCGCAAGGGTATCGACACACGTTGCGTCCCATACCAAAGGCCTACCCAACTTCCAAAGCAGTAGAGATATTCCATCTGGTCTTTTACCATCGTTGCGTGCCAAACCCTGAGGTTCAAGTTGGGCTGGAACGCCAGCGGTGACAAGAGCCCGACGGAGAATGTCATTCAGGTTGCTATGTCGTGAAATATGACCTGCGCCCCTGCTGCATGATAGGCCATGGTGACCAAGGCTGTCGACAGCCTCCCCACAGTGACAACGATGTGGAGCGACACACGGCGCACCTAAACGGAGGCAAGAAGCGAGGCGGAAGGTCGTATCGTCCAACATGGTACCTATGTTGGACGATGGCAGTGCTTGAAGTCAGAGCCCCGACTCCCACTCTCCCACAGCCAGCAAACGAGCACGCTCAGCATTGTACGATGTGCTAAGGAGATTTTCTCGTACTGCGCTGCAAAGGGGCCCGTCCCACTGCCGCTGAGAGGATAAATTTCGGGGCAACTCAGTGCTTGGACAAGCCATTTTCCAAACATTAATGGCATCGATCTTACACGGCACCTCAGAATCGACCAGTGTGGGTGCTAAGATTTTCCTGGTCAATTCTGCAGTGCTGTGGACCGATGACAGAAATGATTGCGGATTTTATTGATTCGGAAATTTTGCGTACCTGTTTGTCTTTTTAAAAAAAAACTAAATTTTAAACTGCACTGATATTTATTGTTCAAGGCAACACTTTACAGATACAGTTCTACTGGTACCGATTTGCGAGTTCCGGGAGCGAACCGCTTTTCGCGACGGACAGAATCTAACTGACTTTAGTATGAAATAAATTATACAAGTAAATGAAAATGCTGACCAAGTAGAAACAATAGAATGGAAATGTACTAGAATACGTGAAATGCTGATCTAGCGTTAAGAAACTATCTCGGGTTATAACATCTCCCCCCTTAACATGAAGCTTTATCAATTTTAAGATGAAGCGAAATTAAAGAAAATACAAAATATGGAAAACGATTGGAAGCTTGGAAATCGGTTTACATTAAAATTATAGTAAAATATAGTTTTAAAACATAGAAATTAAACATAGTACAATATGGAGTATGTTTAATTCATACCCAAAATATTATTACACAATTTTAGCTTATCAAATACTTTATCTTATTATTATTTAAGATAAACAACATAGTGAGTTATATTATCGACTTATACATAGCATAGTAAGATAGAAGACAGTTCAACGTAACTTAAAAGTTTAAGTTTCGTTTGCTTGCTATGATGCTGTAGAGCTGGTAAAGATTTAACGGATTTCTTATCATCCTCTGACGACGTAGAGATATCAGACATCTCTATGGAGTTAGAAACTTTTGACTTATGTTTAACTGATTTCTTATTATGGCATTGGTTAAAAATTTGTATACAGCATCCGGAACCGTGATTACGATTTTTGAAACAATTGTATAGCTTATATAATAGAAACAGAAATATAGACACAATTAAAATATAAGTAAAAGTAGAGTAATAGGTTCCGTATTTAATAAAGTGAGATTGGGTTGCCAAATTATTAATCTCATTTTCCAAATCATCCATCTGATGAGATGCGTATTTTAACGAATCTAAATTAATTTTACTTAAAGATATAGGAGACAAATATGACAAAGTTTTATTGACTTTTCTTCTGTCACAACAATCATCTAATGTAATATCAAAAGTAATATCTAAAGGTGATTTCATTTGGAAATATTTTACACTAGTTGGAGTTAACTGGATAGTTTTAGAATAACCAACACAATTTTCGGTTAACTTTACAGAACCAGTGCCAACAATAGAATAATCGACAATATCTTCATCACATTTTATAGTTAATTCAATAATATTGGATTGGACAAAAATCCATTCATTATTTCGCAACTTTTGCCAAATATCAATATCGCCAAATAATAATTTAGCGTTACACTCAGTGGGTAGTGACAAGGTCACTTCCGTTAGTAATCTAGATTCACAATTAGGATTTAGTATACACGAATATATTGTTTGCATTTCGCAAATAGAATATTGGTTATTAATTACTTTACACTTATCTAAGTTATCAAACATAGTATAGTGCATTCTATCGTCACTTAAAGCAGTGTAGGCATTGGAAGGTTGAATGAGCGCGAATGTTTTGATATTAGATCCGTTATGGGGAGTCGGTAAAGGTATATTCTTATAGATAACGAACTTGTCGTAACTTATTAGTGGAATTCGCAACACGAAAACGATTTTATTATTATAGTAATAAGAGCTTAATTGCGAAACATCGATAATCGAATGAATATTATTAATACTTAATTGTACTGGGAAGTTTAGCCTCTTATTAATATGACCACTTTGTTTGCGTAATTCATCGTAAAGGCTAATAGGACTTATAATACTAGGGTGTAGAACGTTTACCTTAGAAAATAAAATAGAGTTTAAAGTAGTATCTAATAGATTAGAAATAGTAAGTAAGGAGCTTTCTATTATATTTAATAAACTATTTACACGCGAAATATTGTATAACAAGTTATCCGTCTTAGTAACATGAGATAAGATTTCGTTCATAATGTCTATTTGAGAGTTTAACTTAATCTCGTTTTGATTTATTTTATATATGGTAGAATTAAAATTATTAATTGTAGATTTAACAATATGTATATTATCTTTCATATAGAGCCGATATAGTTCGGACTCACTCTTTTGGCAAGATTCGATGGCGGCGTCGTATTTTCTGGCGTCGTCAGCATCTAAAGTACCGAAAAAGAATTTTAAAATTTCACCACCGAATTCTAAGGACCTCTTGACTTTGGTTGGTGTTTGATTGATAGTTAAATGAGATAACGATTGTACTTTAAGAAGGTTAGACTGAATTAGTATTTTAATAGGGCTGGAATAACCCTTACATTGCATAATATCTTGTGATTGTATCTTACTGCAGATATTTTGAGTTTTACGTAATAATGATTCGATATTAGTTAAGTAGGGTTCTAATGATACAATATCAATATGAGTTGTGACATTCCAGTAGTCATTATAGAAACGAATATAAGTAACAGGTTCGAAGTAGATGCCGGGACTATGAGTTATCGGAGTTATCTTCGATTCGGCGTGGCAGCCGTAGCACAAGGCTCTGAAAATAAGATAGTTCAAGATACAGCGGGTTTGATTTCATATGTATGATATTTGATATGCTTGCGGCCCACCTGTAACGTTACGTTATGTTTATTATGTACTTTAATTATCTTGTAGGGGCCTTTCCAAACAGGGGACAGTGCTTTTCTTAGCCTGTGATGATGTTTAAGATACACCATATCGTCTGTTTTATAAGTAACATCGCGTGATTTAGAATCATAATATTGCTTTGACCGTTCTTTACTATTTATAATATTTTGTATAGCTTTCTCTCGGCTGAGCCGCATTCGATATTGCAGTGCGCGAATGTATTCATTATAGGTTAGAAGAATCATATAAAGAATTAGGAATAGTAGGTTTGTAACCATATAAAAGTTCGTAAGGGGTAAATTCAGTTGTACAGTGAGGGGTAGTATTATAGGCTAATATTAGTAGTAATAAGTAACAATGCCAATCATTTTGATTGTCATTAACGAAGGACTTTAAGTACTCCTTAAGAGTAGCATGTGACCTTTCTAATGCACCATTCGTTTGCGGATGGTAAGGAGTAGTAAAAAGAGATTTTATCTTAAGGATTTCGGTAAGTTGTTTAAATAGATCTGAAGTAAAGCATGTACCAAGGTCGGTTAAAATAGTTTTAGGAAACCCAAACAACGACATAAAGTGTACGAGGTTTCGAGCTATCTCTTCACTTGTAGCGGTAACCATAGGATAAGCACTTGAAAATGTAGTTAAGTCATCTTGTAGAGTTAAGATGTACTTAAAATTTTGGAAACCAGCATCGGGTAATGGATCAACGATGTCTAGAGCTAAACGTTCAAATGGTTTAGTAGATGTAGAAGTTATCTCCATAGGAGCTTTATTTGAATGCCTTAATGGCTTATTTATTTGGCACAACTTACACTGTTTGACATACCGTTCAATATCGGCACGCATGACTTTCCAGTAATATGCGGCCTTGATTCGATTGTACATGCGGCGCGCACCTGGATGACCAGCAATGGTAGATTGATTTTCCTAAGACTACAGAACAAAAGGTAGACAGAGCGCGCGGAACACTTGCGTGAGGCCACTAAAGCAAATACAAAATTGAAAAGCGAATACAAACTCGGCTCAGTGCGCTGCGAAGCATCGCACGGTTCACACGCCACGATCAATCCAGCTTTAAAATTCATAAAATGCCGTCTTGCGTTTTTAAACATTGTAAATGTTGTTTCCAAAAGCAAAAACGGGAAGATGGAATATATTTTTACAGATAACTATGGATTATTTGACTGTTTTATAATATTATTTCGATAAAATTCGTATTTCTGCAGAAAATATGTAAGTGTTGCTAGTTTACGTCGACACCGTTTTCCCTGAATTAGGGAAAATGCACTTGTCAATTGATTATGTAGGTAATAATTATTGTCATGTTAATGAAAAATACATTAACGTATTGTAAAAGTATGTTGTAGATTATCTTTTTTCTTATAAATATAGTAATAGAATTGCCATTAGTATATACATTGTTTTGAGTTCGATCCCCATATACTATACACTTTGACCTTTGTCACAGAATAAATCTTTGTACCGTTCTTATGGCGTAGGGAATAAGTATCAAAATCGTACTGCAACTGTTAGCTTGACTTGGCGCCGTGTGTACATTACGTACAGAAACAGAAATTATTGATAGCAGCCATTATTTATTTTTAGTTGCATTTTTTTTTTGGTTATGATTTATGAATCATAATATTCATAATTTGTTGTGTGCATGACAAAATGTTTTTAGCTAATTAATATTTAGGACGCAAGCCTATTGCAATTAACCAAACATTTCCAGATACTATACTGAGATTTTCTAAACAAAAAATAAACAACATATTCGCCGAACTAAGATCTGAACCTCATGATTGGTATTCGTAAATATATGTAGTTGGTATTATATGTATTTCTTCTGGATCGAGGCTATGAATCACAAAACATAATCTATTTATTTCTCAATTTACGAATAAAATTAGTTAAAACTAATTTGGTACCTTCATTTAAGAAGTGTATTTATAAAAGCATACTTTAATGGTATCTTTTATTTGAATAATTTTCACAACAGCATTACATATTAAAAGCATTATTCAATTCATGGTAAATTCTTCAAAACCGCAAACGAATATAAAATATTACCTATGTAATATTTTTATATTCGTTTGCAAAAACTATATGTAAAATAGTGGGAGATTATTCATAATCTGGCAACTTTACACACACATAGACGCGCGTGCCCGTACAGTGCCATTTGCCAAATGTCACGCACACATAGCTGTCAACGTGCCTCACTTAGTTGGACGAATGCGCTACATCTGGTTCTTGTTTGTTAAATCTGTGTGATTTTCCATCAAAATTGTAGGGACCTCGGCAGGAGTCGGGTAAATTAATTGATTTTTATAGATATGTACTTTAATATTTGAGTTATGAAAAACGTAAGATATCATGTTATATAATTTAGTATATACAATTTTAGAAAAAGGATCTGTAAAGCATATCTCTTAATTTTATTAATAAATTGTAAATATCTTTGTATTTTGTTTCTTCATAATGATGTACTTTGGAATATAGAAAATAATATGTCTTGTGTTTAGTAATAACCTTATGGACAGTGAACGGCTCGCGTTCCGTACTAAGCAATTCAGCAGAATTCTCGAGCTGCGATACTATTTCTTCGCAGTGAGGCATAGAGTAATCAAAGTCTAAAGAGACTGGACAAGCGATTGATTTTATCTTAGATAAATGTAGAGCCTGACTACATTCTTCGATAATAGTATTAGAAGTAGGTAACTTATTTGTAAATTGATTCTTAAAGTATTTTTCGTAGGTAGAATTATTAAGACAATTTGAGTCAATGACATTTACTGGATGTCGAGATAACGCATCTGCGTTTGAATTAAGACGACCTTGCTTATATACAATTTCGTAGTCGTACTCCTCAAGCTTTAAGCGCCATCTGATGAGTCGACTGCCTGGATCTTTATTACTAAAAAGCCAAACTAAAGGTCGATGATCTGTAACGATCTTAAATTTGCGCCCAAATATATAAGGGCGGAAGGTTTTAACAGCAAAAATAATGGCAAGGAGTTCTTTCTCCGTTGTCGAATAATTGCCTTCGGCTTTGTTAAGCGTTCTAGAGGCATAGGCTATAGGTTTATCCCTGCCTATATCGCCTTGAGACAACACAGCGCCTACGGCGTAGTTTGAGGCGTCTGTTGTGATTATAAATGGAGCACTAAAATCGGGGTACTGTAATAAAGGAGCCGTGGTAAGTTTATTTTTTAAGATATTGAAGGCTGTTTCCTGTTCGACAGTCCAATTGAAAGTGACGTCCTTTTTCAATAAGGATGTAAGATGCTTAGTTAACTTCGAAAAGTTTTCAATAAATCGCCTATAATAGCCAACAAGGCCTAGAAAAGATTTTATTTGTTTGACATTAGTAGGGGTTGGGAATTCGCTAACGGCCTTGACTTTATCAGGGTTTGGCGATACACCTTTATCGGTGATAATGTGGCCTAGATAAGCAACCTCGCGACGTAAAAACTCGCATTTATCTAGCTGTAATTTAAGATTAAATTTTCGCATTCTGTCAAAAACTAATTTAAGCTTTTTAATATGGTCAATCAAGTTTTGCGAGTAAATAATACAATCGTCTAGGTAAACATAGGCATGGAGACCTTGAAGTCCCGAAAGAGCCATATTCATAAGCCTTTGGAATGTTGTGGGAGCATTTTTCACGCCAAATGGCATCCTAGTAAATTCATAATGCCCGGAAGTGCTAGAATTAGTGTTAACGGTGAATCCGGTTTCCGGCGCGTAATTGGAACTCATGTTAATTTGATGAAAACCGCTAGATAGGTCTAAAGTACTGAAATATTTGGAACGACCCAATCGGTCTAGGATGTCAGTGATGCGAGGCAGTGGATAACTTTCGGAGACCGTCACATCGTTAAGACGGCGGTTTTTTTGGGGACCACCTATACAGGGGCACTCCATGGTGAAATAGAAGGGCGAATAATGTTTTGGTCTAACATTTTTCGGATTTGGGAATCAACTTCCTCCTTGTGGCATTCGGGGAAGCGATATGATTTAACGTGGATAGGCGGCGTATCACCATAGTTAATTGAATGCTCAACGGTATTAGTAAAAGATAAGGGCTCGCCTTCCATGTGAAAAATATCAGTGTATTCAGAACAACACTCTAATAAAGCTTTTTGCTCCTCCGAATTTAAATGAGAGCAACGAATAAGGTCTAAAACCTTTTGAACACGATCAGATTTGGAAATAGAAATAGAATAAGTATTTAGGCATGATTCAGAGTTTAGATCGTTTTGTTCGAGAGGTGTCAACTCTGCGTAATGATCTTTGATCTCAACGTCAGAGTCGGTCGTGTTTAAAACCGTAATATTAATTCTTTTATTCGATTTGATTGAGACGATACAATTTGCGACATAAATACCACTACATACGGTATGATCTAGAACAAGAGCTTAGTTATGAGAATAAAGTTCAGGATTGTAATTAGATATCGCGCATTCAATTACTGCTTCGGATCGCGCGGGAATAATGTAAGTTGCTTGAATGTAGTTTATAGGTAAGATATGACCACAAATATTTAATGATTTAGAATCGTAGTTAGTGTTAGTTTTAAAATAACCAAGAAAATCGCTACCGAGTAAGCCGTCATACTCGAGACTTACTTGCTCATTGATCATATGAAATTTGTAACTGAATTGATCATTAGATATAGAAAAATCCATTTGAAATGTGCCCAATGTTTGAGAACAGCTATTAATGCCTTTTAATTTCACGACTTCGCGAGAAAAGTCGGGTGATATACATAGTACTGCCTGTTTCACGAGGCTAATAGCGGCACCCGTGTCGATAAGCATCTTTAAAGGCTCTTTAGAATAACTAGAAACTAAATAAACATATGGCAAGGATATTTTCTTGATTTTTATACTAGTTTCATAAATTGGAGTAGATTTAATAACATCACAAGATTTAGTAGGTATATAATTAGAGTTAGAGATTGGGATGCCTAATTTATTTTTCAGGTTAGCATCATTTTGGTAAGTATTATTTTGGTAAGTATTAGTAGGATTTAGCATTATTGAATTAGAATAAGATGTAGTATTTTGATGACTCGAGATGACGTCTCGAGATGTAATCTTAGAGTTAGTATAGTTATAAGATTTAGAATGACTCAGATTTACCTGAGATGTAGATTTGGTAAAAGATTAAGAGGGACTCAGTTGATTTAACTGAGATGTAGATTTGGTAAAAGAATAAGTAGATTTGGTATTACTCAGTTGCTTTGACTGAGATGTAGATTTAGTAAAAGATTTAGTAGGACTCAGTTGATTTAACTGAGATGAGGATGTAGTAAAAGATTTAGTATTATAAGATTTCGTGTCCTTTACGCTAGTCGATTTCGGGAGACACGACACCGAAATCTTATTTAGTTTAAATTTTCGTCTCGGGAATCGAACTCGTCGGTTTCGCAGAATTTAACTGCGCGACCGCTGTTATCGCGCGGCGGTTGATCATGTTGCGCTTGGTTCGCGTTCTCACGGCGTTGCATATTGTACTCGCGTTTGCGACATTGGTCTATCGTGAGACCTATATTTTTACAGTAACTACACCGTATATTATTAGGATAGTTAGTATTAGGATAGTTAGTATTAGAATAGTTATTTGAAGGAATATGAAAAGATTTTTGATAGTTATTACGATTTGAACTAGAAGGTTTTTTATTCCTATAGCACTCTGAAGCATTATGCCCAGGTTTATTGCACGTGCTGCAAATGCGCTGAAATTTAGGATTAGATTTAGAATTTGATAAGTTATTTATTTTTCCTCCTCGATTGCGTGCTGGACCGCCTCGTTCAAGGTCGAGGGATTCCTACACCTAACAACATTACTTATTGAGTTATTTAACCCTAACATAAATGTATTTAAGGCTAAATCTTCCATAGCAGCTATTCTGCCTGGTAGTTCCTTTTCATCTTTACAACTATAGTGAATATCTGATAATATTCGCGTTAATATTTGCTCGACCCGCAAAGAGTACTTCGCGACATCTTCGCTACTAATTTGCTTACAATTTTGCAAATCCACTAATACATGAGTCGCGTGCTTTTTCTCGCCGAATGTAGATCTTAAAAATGCTTTTATCTCGTCCCATGTGGAAAACGATTTTAAACTACTAGCCACTTGGGCTTTGCCTTCAAGTTGCGATACTATATATTTGCAGAGCACATTCTGTTGATCTGCTGTAGATAACGACATCGCGTTATCACAGTTTGTGAGGAACGCGGAGAGGGAGTTCCGGTCCCCATTATAAGGTTTAATGAATTTGGTAAGTACTGAAAGTGTAATTTTTTCAGCCATTTAAGGTTTTGCCTTAGATTCTGTTTTAAGTGACATTGGACAATTGTATAGATATAGAATATATAGCTATAAAATAGACACACAAAAATATGGTAAGTATACAGTAACGACACACAAAAATATGATGCGGAATAGAAAATTATAGTTCACGAAAATTGTAGAAACAGTGGAAATGGTAACGTTGACGAAAAAATAGTAGAAACGGTGAAAATATGGTAAGTAATTTAAAAGACTCACATAAACACGATCACTGCACAAACCATCACTCGTGGGAACAGGATCTGACACGCTCGGATAGCGCGGCAGGGCGACCGCGTGCTCGACGACAGGTGAGGGCGACGCCGACGTCCACGTGCTGGTGATGCTGGGCGAGGTGGAAGTGTTTCGGAGATAACGAGTCCTCTACTCGTTATGATGATGTTGGTGAGTTAGATCTGCTGCTACCCGGATGGTGCGGGCTCTCACGTTGCGGTGGAGGCTGACCGTCGACCAATCTTGGTTTTACGGTGACCAGTGTGGTGCGGGCTCTGGGTGCTGTACAGAGTCTTACCGTCGACCTTGAAGTGTGACGCGGGCACAACCTTGGGTTCTGTCTTACCGTCGATCACGCAAACTGGGGGTCTCTGGGATTCGGATCTCTAGGTATCAACGGACACCATTTACGTGATCCCACTTCTGACACCAAAATTGTTAGGAGGCCGACCCTGTTTGTCTTTTAAAAAAAAACAAAATTTTAAACTGCACTGATATTTATTGTTCAAGGCAACACTTTACAGATACAGTTCTACTGGTACCGATTTCCGAGTTCCGGGAGCGAACCTCTTTTCGCGACGGACAGAATCTAACTGACTTTAGTATGAAATAAATTATACAAGTAAATGAAAATGCTGACGAAGTAGAAACAATAGAATGGAAATGTACTAGAATACGTGAAATGCTGATCTAGCGTTATTAAGGAACTATTTCGGGTTATAACAGTACGCCAAGCCCACCCAGACGAACAGGTAATGTAGCCTGTAGCCATGCTCGGTCGTTCAAATAAAATTTTGTCAATATTGACTAGTGGGCTTGGGTTTTTCCAAAAAGGCGATGAACGTAAAGCGTGTGTGAACTTAGGCACAAAAAGACAGTATCGAATAATAGTGAAAGCCGAATGAACTTATATTAATTTTGAGCAGGCGCAGGCGGTCCGAAATTTCACTAAAATTTTGAGTTTTTTCATGAATAAAAGAATCAAAACCTTCGTCTAATATTGGTGAACCAAGAAGGCGAATAGTACTTTTTTTATATGCGTTATACTGGGCGCCAGGGTTTGAAATTTGGAAAGTATTGCGGATTGGTCTAAAGTATCGTTGATAAAAATTTCACACTTACTTGGATTAAGGTCTAGGCCGATAGATGAAAATTTGGTCTTCAGAAGTGCCAGGTCCTGATAGACAGTGTGTACGTCGCCTCCTAGGGTTCCGTCATCTAGGTACCAGATGTTAAATTTAGAATTTAGCTGGCTAATAACTGGATGAATGGCTAAGCTAAGAATGAGTGGTCCAAGAGGGTCGCCTTGTTGACAGCCAACGGCGGACTCCAAAAGATTTTCCTTGTATATTAATTTTGATGGGTGCCTGTAGCACTGCCAAAGAAAGTTGTAAATTTGGCGGGTTTCAAATTTAACTTGCGTCAACAAGGTGTCCCTGTTGACCGAGTTAAAAGCATTCTTTAAGTCAATCTTCAAGATAACATCACCCCCATTACAGCCAAGGTACGTTGACAGGGCATGTATGGCGGCCTCACAGCCACCCTTAGAGCCCAATCAAAGTTGTAGTGGCTGTAATTTGCTGCCTAACATGGAGTTATAATGCCGACAGCAAATCTTGGCCGCCATACGCCTGTACGTACACCCAACGGCAATGGGACGAATACCACCGACTCGCTTTCGTAAAGCGCATAGATTTGCGCCATACAAAACGTCAACGATGGCATCGTTCACATTGCCGGAGAGCATAAGGTTGACTAGAGCCGTTAGCTCCCCCAAAAGCGGCCCCGGCCGCCCCAGCGCTTGAACACACAAGATCTTTTAAGTGTTGGGGTGTTAAGCCGTCGAGACCACCAGCAGACCCGCTTTGGAAGGAGCCAACGGCAGTCAGCACGTCCTTGGCTGTAATCCTGAGGCAATCTGAGTTAGTGTCAGGTGGGTCAGGAAAGAAGAGGCTATCTCCTGGCGCTGGATGCTTGCTCTGCAGACTTGCGAGTGTGTTGGCAGAGCAAGGCGCCACCACATCGCTACTGAAAAGATTCTGGATGCTCCCCTGATATCACCTTCCCTTAGCTTGGACTCTACATGGTGGTAAATGGTGCTATTGCGATGTGTTTTTGGATATTGGTAATTTAGATTGGAGATTGGATTGTCCGTGTGGTGACGGATTAAGAATACGGAATGTCACCACCCCATAGCATCCCATGGGTGTCGTAAGAGCCGACAGAGGGAGGATATTATGCAGAGAACACCACTGTAAGACAAGGAAAACTTGATACAAACACTATACCTACCCGTTTGGCCAGCGTGGTATAGTAGGCCAATTCCTCCTTTCAAAGGAGAGACCTAGTCCAGCAGTGGACTGTTAAAGGCTGATGATGATGAATTTAGATTGGAGACCGAAATAGTACAATTTTCTTTAATTTTGGCTGTTAAGGTTTTTCTTGTTTGCCGGTCTTCCTGTGCATGTAGAATTCTGTAAGGGAAAGTGAGTAGTTGTTCCCAAGCCGTTACTGAATTCTCCCGTACCAAGAGGCCTATGCACTGGGTTAGATTTTGGGCTACTGAAGGCCTTGCGCCACAGGGAATTCTTTTCAGGATAGGAATGGAATTTTTTAATTTGCTTATATGCGCTGCCAAAAAGGGATATCAGAAGTGGTTGTCGGCTCATTAATTGAATTGTGATGTGTGGATGTGTTGGGGCCAGAAAGTACATTTTGGTTTTTGTGAATTTTACCAAAATGTACTTTTAGGCCCCGCTCACCTTTAAAAATTAATTAATTAATTATTTTCTTAATTAATTTGTTTTTCATCTCCTGTCTCTTTTTAACCTGTCCATTCCTTCTTGAAGTTTCTAGAATTTTCTAATTTTTAAAATCGAAATATATAAATAATCTTGTTGTTTTTTAATATTTGCAAAATATTCATCATAAACATTTTCCAAATTTCATAAAAAGCAAAATCCACATAACTGTTATGACTGGGATTTGAACCCACGCCTTCAGAACGTAAAGCGAATGTATTATCCGCACGTCCATCGCCTTGTTGTAAGTTAGTGCTGAATTTAGCGAACACTTGACAGAGTGTTTACGTCATCTAACTTAAAACTGTCATTTCCAAATAATGAAATAGTCTTCAAACCTTTTTGCTAATTATTATGTTTGACGACCGGCCAGTAATGAAATAGTCTTCAAACCTTTTTGCTAATTATTATGTTTGACGACCGGCCAGTGTCGTGTAGACGTTAGTAGTCACATGACACCGGCCGTCACAATGTTATAGCCCCTGTACACATCGGCCCAACTAGCTCGCCCAGCACGTTGGGCCAACCAACGACGCCAAGATTGTATTTACACATTGGCTGACGGATCATTATGAATTGTTGCTTAGACAAAGATGGACGTAGAAGCACTTGCAGCCACGGCTATTTATTTATACAGTGCGTTTAATTATTACGTGCGCGTACATGTCTACTAAAGTAGAATGTGATGCATTCTAAATGTTGTCATTAATGATTATTTTTCTTTTTCATTTCGTTAATAGTGGCGTGGAGCCGTGTGGTGGATAAAATTAATATTAAATTTTATCCGCCATACGGCTCCACGCTTTATTAACCTGAAATATAAAATAGGTAGGTTATTATTAATAATAGGAATTTTGGTTAACTAACCTACCCCAACTACCAAGTCTAGAAGATAACTATATGGTACCTAATAAAAATATGTTTTTCAACTTACTTCGTTTTTAATTGTATAAAAATAAAAATTAATAAAAAACAACATAAAAATTAGTAAATTATATAAGTATATTAGCTTTTGCCCGCGGCTTCGCTCGCGTTAAAAAAGTCGCGCGAAATATTATTATTAATTAGGTATATTTTTTGCGTCTTTACTTTTGTTTAGCGTATGTAAAATATTAGGGCCAACAAAACTTCTTAGTACACAATATTCTTAACTAATCAGTCATTAGGCGCTAAAACTATCAAACTATTGGGTGAACTTACTCGTGAGCAAGCAACATAAAACTGTCCATGAGAGAAGCAATGTTCTCTCAAGTCAATACCCGCAAATTTGAGAGTTTGCCCCTGATACTTATTTATTGTCATGGCAAAGCAGACTTTTAGGGGAAACTGTAATCATTTAAATTCGAACGGGATATCATTCGGTATTAATGGGATTCATGGTATAAATACAGTTTCCCCTTTCGCAAACTCAGTTAATATAGTGGCTTCCACTATATTGCGATGTAACGCTTTCACTTGCAGTCTCGTACTGTTACAAAGTTTTGGTGGTTTTAAATTTCGCAACAACATAATTAAGGTGCCCACACGCAGAATAAGCTTATGATAAGGAAAACCCGGCGGTTTCAATGAATTTAAAATTCTACAGGGTAATTAGTAGCGTCATCTGTATTAACCACAGTATCAATCGAAGTATAGACCTTTTCTTCGCCCTCAAACGACATGATCAGGATATCGTTGATAGCTGCTGCTTGATCGTTCTTTGAAGTATGGCACGCTCACATTAAAAAATATTTTGTTCGTCTTAATTTATTCGTTCCATTAGGTACTGATAGTTCAAACTAATACATTTACATCCTCCATCATCCCTTATTTTATCCCCATGGGGGTTGAATTTACAAAATCCTATTTAAACGGACGTCTTCATCATAGTAGCTCCAATCTTTAATTTCAGTTCAATCAGTCGAAAATCTGAGAAGATTTATACAAACTTTCATCCCTAATTTATCCCCTTAGGGATGGAATTTATCAAAATCCTTTCTTAGCGGATGCCTACGTCATAACACCTACCTGCATGCAAAGTCTCAGCCCGATCGGTTTAAAATTGACAAAGTTTTATACAAACTTTCATCCCCTATTTTATCCCCTTGGGGGTAGAATTTATCAAAATCCTTTCTTAGCGGATGCCTACGGCATAACATCTACATGCATGCCAAATTTCAGCCTGATCCCTCCAGTGGTTTGGGCTGTGAGTTTTATATATATTTAGATTATTGTTAAATTTCGGTACAATTTCTATAAATTGTAAAACCTCTTCTCCTCTCTCTTGCCCTACACCGCCGCCATCGTTATAGGAACTTGGGAACGTAAATATCATTCACACGCAACAGTACTGTCTCCGCTGAAGAGCGAGAACGAAATGAAAAAGACGCCAACGTGTGAACGCTGTTGGTGGAGCGCGCCAAGATCCTTTGATGTGTGCACAGAAAACCGACACTATTCGGTTGGCCGGCCAACGTCGGCGCTAACTACATCAATTAATTAAACCAACATAGCGCCAAGTAGCTCTTTACACATTGGGCCAATACGTTAGACCAGCATCAAAGAGTAAAATATATACTACGGAAAACCAGCATGTTGGGCCAATGTGTACAGCGGGCATTATATATATTTCAGACATCGGGATAGGTGAAAGTAAATAAAAAAAATCTCATAAAATAAAAACTACTGGGCCTACAAGAGTCAAATTTTTATGGGACCAATTCGAAACTATTCCACATCAAACAAAAAATTATTGGCAATCGCACTAAACAATTGAATATAGATACGTATTACTTACTTGTGAGATATGTTGTGTTTTAATGCGATGGCTAAGTCAATCTATTTACTTAATAACGGACTGAATACAGTCAGCCTGGCCTGACTGACATTGGATTTAGGCAGTGAAACGTAAATCATTGCTCGCATCGAATCTCTAGGCTAGGGCGCCAAAACATCAACTGAATCCACTTGACTGCCTACAGAGGCAAACGATTCGAATCGTCCAAAATCCTAATCTCACTACACAGGCTAGATAAGAGTTCTTGGAGCAAACCTTGGTTGTCTCTCCGTTTTCTACCGTCTCCTTCATGGGGAGTGCAGCGAGGACCAGTTTGACTTGTAAATATATTATAAAATGAAGTTGCATTTTCTGCTGTTTTGCGATGTTGCTGCTGTTGGGTGCACGGGGCCCTACCAAGTTCTTCGGGGCCCAAGCCAACCTCCCCTGCGAGTCGGTGCACCTGCTGAATGACGGACGAGGCTCTGGCGCAAGCCTTCCCTAGGGGTTGGGAGGTCAGACGGCAGTCGCTCCCGTAAAGGCAAAACAGTCAAATCAAGAATGGAAAGCAACAGGATTGGTAGCAGTGTTTCGGGTAGGGCACCGCCGCAAAACGGTGCGCAGGAGCCTCGCCCGACTCTTGTGGCAAGTGGGCAAGGGCTACCGTGTCGGGGGTGGACACGGCCAAAGAAGTTAGCCCCAACCCGGAAGATCCGCTTCGCATTTTGGAACATTGGCACGCTAACCGGACGCGTGAGAGAGCTGGCCGATGTACTCTCCAGGCGGAGGGTGGCCGTAGCGTTCCTGCAGGAGACTCGGTGGAAAGGCAGCAGATCCCGGTCCATTGGGAGTGGCTACAAGCTGATCTACACGGGTGGAACTGGCGGGGAGAGCGGGGTAGCGGTTGTGCTCGCCGAGGAGTTTCAGGACGGGATCTTGGAGGTGAAGCGTTACAGCGACCGGCTTATGGCTGTGGGGGTGCTTATTGAAGGGGTTGTGACCCATTTGATAAGCGCCTATGCACCACAGGCAGGTTGGAGCGACGCCGTCAAGATGTCGTTCTGGGATCAACTCGGCGAAGTTCTTCGTGAAATCCCGCTCTCACAGGGAATCATTCTGGGTGGTGATCTGAACGGTCATGTGGGTGAGGGGTGTGAGGAATTTGAGCGTGTTCACGGTGGCTTTGGCTACGGTGGCCGTAATGAGGGAGGGGAGTGTATCCTCCGAACTTGTGCGGCTGCCGACCTTGCCATTGTGAACACGTACTTCAAAAAGAAAGCCGAACACCTTGTCACCTACAAGAGCGGGAGGCACGCGACCCAGATTGATTTCCTACTTACCAGGAGACACCATATCAGCAAAGTAGCCAACTGCAAGGTCATACCCGGTGAGAGTCTCACGGCACAACACCGCCTCCTTGTCATGGACCTCCGAGTGAAGCCCAAAGGCAAGCACGCCGACCGCTGTCAACGTCAAATTCGGTGGTGGCTACTCAAGGATGCCAAATCCCTGGAGTTCGCCTCAGCTATCGGTGACAAGTGCGCTGCTACTGAAGGCGAACCAACTCAGAGCCAGTGGGATAGAATCCAGGCGGTCATCACTGGAGCGGCGAAGGCAGTGCTGGGCATGTCTAAGGGCGGACGCAAATGTGACAAGGAGACTTGGTGGTGGAACGACACAGTCCAGAGGGAGACAAGGGTGAAGAAAGCCCTCTTTAAAGCGTGGCAAGCGTCCAAATCTCCTGAAGACCGCGACGCATACAGGGCTGCCAAACGTGCCACTAAGAGGGCTGTAGCCAGAGCCAGACGAGACCACTTGGAACCGCTTTATACCAAGCTGGAATCGTCTGAGGGGCAGAAGCTCTTATACAAGTTGGCACGCTCCAGGGTCAAAGCGGCACAGGACATTACTAAGTGTCGCTGTGTTAAAGACCCTGAGGGCAACCTATTATGCGCGTCAAGCGCGGTGAAGGAGAGATGGCGCTCGTACTTCCACGAGCTGCTTAACAAGCAGCATAAAGAGGTGCAGCCACCGGAACTCCCTCCGAACCAAGGACTAGTGCCGCTGGTAACGCCTGAAGAAGTCCAGAGGGCCCTTCGCCACATGAAGAATCGGAAAGCTGTCGGAACTGATGGAGTCCCCATTGAGGCCTGGAAGGCAATGGGCCTGCGGGGTGTGGGCACCCTTACTAATCTATTTAACCGCATACTCCTAACCGGAAAAATACCGAACCAATGGAGACTGAGTATCATCACTCCAGTCTTCAAAGGCAAGGGATCGGTACAGGAGTGCAGTAGCTATCGCGGTATTAAGGTGATGTCCCATACCCTTAAGCTCTTTGAGCGAATCATCGACTCCCGGATCCAACAGGAGACCACAGTCTCGGAGTGTCAATATGGGTTTCGCCCTGGTCACGGCACCATGGACCCAAGTTTCGCCCTCAGGATCGTCATAAAGCGGTACAGGTCGAAGAACACGCCTCTGCATCTTCTGTTTCTAGACATGCAGAAGGCCTTCGACTGTGTGCCGAGACAGATGATCTGGTGGGCGCTAAGATCCAAAGGTGTACCAGAAGCATATATTGACATCATCCGAGACATGTACTCCAATTCCGATTCCGTAGTTCGGACTGCTGTTGGCGACACAAGAACCTTTCCCATCACCGTCGGGGTCCACCAGGGTTCCGTCCTTAGTCCGTACCTATTCAGTGTCATATTAGACGTACTGTCGGACAGCATCAGAGACTTACATGAGCAGCCCCCGTGGCTGCTCATGTATGCTGATGATATCGCGCTGGCGGATGCGGACAGGGGACGCTTGGTGCGGCGTGTGAATGCGTGGAAGGAGTCGCTTGAGAACGGCGGTCTGAAAATAAACGTGGCGAAGACCGAGTACTTGGCCTGCAACAGTACTGATCCCGCGTAAATTCGTATAGGCGGAGACATTGCCCAGCGAAAGGACCTAGTCAAGTACCTGGGATCAGTACTGCACGCGTCTGGTGACATCGATTGCGACGTCAAGGCACGCATTTCGGCAGCCTGGGCCAAATGGCGTGAGGTGAGCGGTGTCATTTGTGACCCCAAAATGGCGGTTAAGCTCAAAGGACAGGTCTATAAATCCATCATTAGACCTGTCCTGTTATATGGCAGTGAGACGTGACCTGTGCTTGAGCGACACAAGCAGAGTCTGCGTGTCACGGAGATGAACATGCTGCGCTGGATGTGTGGTGTCACGCGGAAGGACCGCATTAGGAACTCCCGCATCCGGGGTAGCCTTCATGTCCGTGACATTGCTGACAAACTGCAAGAGTGTCGTCTACGCTGGTATGGACACGTCTTACGTCAACCGGCATCTTACGTGGGTAACAAATGTCTTGCCATGCTACCTCCACCGGGCCCCAGTAAACGGGGAAGGCCAAAAAAATGCTGGCTTGACGTCGTAAGGGATGATATGCGTGCCAACCAACTAACCACCAGGGATGCTGAAGACTGTGCTGCCTGACTATCTGTATGAACGCGATAAACTCAACGGAATAGATGTTTGTACTGTTTTCACGTTGTACCTATATAATTCACGGGGGCGGCGACGCGGGCGAAATGTAATTTTTGAGCAACTCCGACTTTTCGGTGTCTTGTGCGTATTGAATCGATAACTATCGCTTGCTCCGTGCCTCGGATATTGAAGATCATTGGCAGTCGTTATAGCTAGTCAGTACCTGTGAATAAACTGGCGCTAGTCTAAGCCATGGAATACCGCCATTCCTTTGGGTTGTGGAGGATAGACACGCAGTCACTCTGTAGAAAAGCTAATATTCAGTCAAATCCGGTTAGACTAGTATTTGGAGCCTGGGATACAACCAGGACAACGCTAGGGGAATTAATTATGTGAATGGCACCTTTACATATACACCACAATTTTTAAATTAGAACAAAAAAATTAACGGGGCTCTAAGTATCTTTAACTGATCATATTTGTGTTGGTTAAAAATAAAAACACTAAGTCCCAAAACTGTCCACAAAAGTACGTAATAATTGGTAAATGCATAACTAAGTCAATGACCGACCCGCGTCCTATGTTTAGTACTATGAGTAGTAATTTTCTATTGGCTTGCGTACCCACGCGGCACTGCTCCATTGATCAATTCGGGCAAACTCGCGTCGAAACTCGCCACCCGCTGTCCCTCTGCGCCCGCGCCGCACCCCGATGCGACAAACAGTGCTAAATCGTTAGCGGAAGTGAGCGCATCCTTTTTTCGCCGCAACAGTTAATTGTTTGTTTACGTTTGCCCGACGCGATGCCGATGGCTTATCAGTTCACATCACAGAAGTATGTAGCTTATATGCTTCGTGCGTACTTTTTGAGTGGAGGAAACGCGAGTGCAGCTGTGCGTTTGTACAGGGAAGAGTTTGGAAGCCAGTGGATCGGTCGAGGTGGGCCTGTAGCTTGGTTTCCATGCTCACCTGAGCTCACGCCCATGGACTTCTTTTTGTGGGTGTACAAAAGTGAGTCGGTAAGTGTCGAACAATTAAAACAGGGCATATTGGACGCTTTTGACGAAGTGAAAAGACAGAAGCGTACTTCTCTCGTTAAAAAACAATTTCATAAAACGTGCCCGTCTGTGTATTGACAATGGTGGTGGACATATTTTGTCGGTCCTAAGCTCGGATGAAGTATGAAGGAGAGGTTACAATTTAGAAAATTAAATAAGTAAGTAAGTAAGTAACAATAACAAACAAGTTCATTTTATTTTCTAAGGTTACTTACATCATGCGAAGTGCGACTGAGAGAATGCGTATGAGCAGGATGGAATACTATCAATGAATTAGGGAATGGATTGTAGAATATGTCTATGATTTAAGTGAGATTTTTTACAGTAAACAAATGAAAATAACTTTGCTATGTATAGATTATATCTCTGTTTATAAGACAACTCACGCATTAGGACTAAATCCTGTGTCGGGGGGGACTTTACAAACATACAACTAACGGACACAATGAACACCCAGACTCGAAACAACAATTTATGAATCACACAAAGTGTTGTCTCGTGTGGGAATCGAACCCACAATACTCGGCGCAGTGTCAAGCGTAAAAACTGCCGCTTTTGATTTGCCCGGCAAAGTTTGTGAGCGATTGATAGAATTTGTGATTTTGTGTCGCACATTGACAATTGTAAATCAAAATTGTGTAAATTTGCAACCTCGTGCGGCGTGCCTTGAAGATGACGCGTTGGAGTCTGGTAAAGTAACGATATTCACTACCATATTGGCCAATTTAGTGTGCATTTATCTAGCTTGCCTCCAGGCCACCAGAGAAGATCTCCAGGTAATTGTTTTTGTTTGATTCTTAGCGCCAAGAAACTTGGCCACATGTCCAGACATTTTTGTTGACCTAGAACAGCTGGATGAATGTAATTTAGCTTCCACTGCCATCTGCAAACTATTCCCACTGTCTAGGCAAACTCTGAACAACGTCGATACGCAGTTGAGTCTCGTAAAATAAGTAGAAAGAACTTGTGCAGAGACAAGTTCTACGTTTATTTTGACACCAAAGTTAATCTCCTTAGAAGTTAAATTTCTCCTTTTTACGGCTATTCTTCTAACCTTGGTATCAGAAGAATAACGGGCCCTTTGAAAGACTTACACGGGGCCATGGCTCCAACGTACAGAAGCCCATACAGAGCTTTAATCTAAAATGGTATGGGACACACGCTGCGGAGGCTACACAACTGCACTATTGAGTACAGTCACGGATTAACCGCAGCAAGTGTGCCCTACACTGCGTTGGCTGGCTCGAGAATAATTATTTATTAGCTCACAGTGAATACATTGTCCCCTTTTCGTAGTACATTATACTCTTTGATTGTCTGTTACTGTTTCACAAGCAAACACTCAATGCAAACACTCGGAAAAAGCAATGACTGCACAATCGTGTTACAATTATATGTCACTGATCAAAGGAACTGTCAAAATATTAGCAGACTACCGCATACGTCAGTCATAGATTTGCCATTATGTACGAGACTACCAATCTATGCCATGTCTTTCAACGGAGTGTCAGTGGTTGACCATCGGAAAGTCATAATGACGCCATTGTAAAAGTAGACTACCAAACTTGTCAAAATCAACAGTTATGAAGGCAGTGATAGACTATTATGGCACTATTGTAGTAGCAGACTTGAGGCCCAGATGAATCAGGTATTTAGGTACATTTGTAAAAATATGAATGAGGAGAACGTAGTTGAAATATTTTTATTTTGTACCTAGACTGCAATTATTTCATTATAACATTTGGCCAAGATACGGATAAAGCTACATAGTGGTGTGGGGTAAAAGAAGATGTAGTGACAAGCATCGAGTAAGGCATGTTAAGATGGTTTGGACACATGGAGAGACTGGATGACGAAAGACTGACAAAGAAGATATATAAGGCAAGTGTGAATGGGACAGGACGAAGGGGTAGACCTAGGCGGACGTTCTTTGACCAGATTGAAGACATCCTAAAAAAAGGACAGGTCAGAAGTACCCTAAACAGGAGCATGCATGAGAAACTTGATGGAAGTGAATGAAGCAAGAGAGGTATGTCAGGATCGTTGCAAATGGCGTTCCGTAGTCTCTGCCTACCCCTCCGGGAAACAGGCGTGAGTCTATGTATGTAAACTGTACAAAAATAAAATTACAAATCGTTGTGTTAGTTGGTTACAGAAATATTCCCATAGACATCGAACATGTTGTCTCTGAAGAATTACCCTAAACATATACTATTTTTAACATTAGTGGTAGCAAATTTCATTTTTTTTCATTAATCAAGCAGCTTTCGCTACAGGCAAAGTTTCCATCAGTCTAGGAGTCTGTTCTCAGAATATGGGCTTCCTAAAAGAGCTTTTATCACCATACTTTTAAAATCCCGATCCAAAAGCTAGGTAATTTTATATAAATACAATTGTGTTCGTAAGCAAGGAGCCAAGGAACCTGTGCAACGGGTGCAATTGCAACTATTGCACCTAACTACCGTGGACTTGAATTGTGTGTCATTTTCATACCCTTAAGCTCTTTGATCGGAACGGAACACACATGGGACGATGAATATTGTTTTTATCCCAATGGTAACTATGGATTTATCGGTCTAACTATATTCTTTAATATTGATCAATGCCTTTTATGCGAATCAGAACACCGACGTAAATTATGAGTATGACTCTATCCTCGAGGATCCACCTTAGGCTGGTCATTTGCACACATTGCACTGAAATTTTAATTCGTTAAAAATAGCGTCTTTGCTAAATGATTTTTATTAAATAATACGGAATACCGACACAATTTCGTGAATCAAAAAGAAAACCACAAATCATACGTTTAGTCACAGAATAGATAGTACTAACGTGTTTAGTCTTAACTGAAACACAAGAATATTTGGCATTAGCTTTTTACTCAAAACCAAGCAGTGTGTGCATGCGTTTAAAGTCTACGAAATGTTTCGTCTTTCCCGCGGTTGGCACCACCGACTTTAGAGTTTTTTTGGACACGATGAAAGAGCGTCGATATGGCGATAGTTCACGGTGGTAAAGCAGGCCAGCTTCCATCAGTGAGAACAGGAGAACTGAAACAAATGAAACGAAAGAATGAAGTTAATTTGGTGCTGGCTTGGTGTAGATAGTGATCACCTAGGACCACAAGGATCCAATACCAATTGAGTTAGGCATAAGAATCACGTGGGTTGTCCAGGAGATAAAAAAATATATAATCTATAGTCTAAAAAGACAACTCACACCATGAGTATATGGCGCATATCTTATATCGCATGGGAGTTTACAAACTTTCAAATATCAGACACAAAGAACACCCAGACTCGAAGAAATAGATCATATAAAATGTTATTTGTCATTAACATTTTCCCGTATTGGGGGCACCCACAACCCTCGAAGCAGTGTAAGCTAGCGGAGCGGCCACTAGTTAAGCCACTACTTACACCAAACCAGTATTCTGATAAGAAGCATGACCTAAGAATACATTCCTCTTTATGAGACTATATCACATAACTGGAGTTCTACTCTAAGAAATGTTTTTAGGTAGATTAAAAATTCTCTTATAGTCTTGAATATGCATGCAGCTTTATACTTACTAAGAATATAAATCCAATAGGACGCAAAATTCATCATCAATGTGGTTTGGACATGATCACAAATAGACTTGTTTGTCCGATTTAAAAAAGTGATGACCTGAAAATGTTTATGGGTAGATAATGTCCGTGAAAATTATGTTGATAAGAATCTTTTTCTACGGCAATAACGGCCCGGTAAACAATCAGTCGCTAGATATTAGACTGTTTTCACATTCTGCGTATTGTCGTATCATAGCTGGTTGCATTTACTTATTTTGGAATATTAAACAAATAACATCAACATGGCCGGGATTATCTTTCAGTTATGTAAAATCGGCTAGCTAAGGAGTCATAGCTTAAGCCCTGTCTTCCCTCAACATTATACTTACTCCCTACCTGGTTTTCAACTAATCAGAAATGACCGAGCGATTGGTGGCGGTGCCATTTGCCTCCGCTCACATATCCCATAAACAATTGTTGATATTATGTTAGCTCAACCACCGCCACAAGACACTGGGGAACATTTGTTTCTGGAAGTTGTAGTAAACCATTCAAAGAAAGTTTGCTAGATTTGTGTACAGGCGTGAATACGGATATTATCCGTTTCTATATCCCTCAATGTTTGTTTTGGGGATGGTAGGTCTCGATTTTTTGGAACTCAGACGACAGTTAACATAAATAGTTCACTATTATTTGCTAATGACAGAGAGAGTGGACAATCCATTGATACGAGAGTGCGTTAATTTATATGTCCCCAACAACAACCATATTCGTGGTGCTAGTCGACGGCAACACAAATTGCTCGCCTGTCCATCATCGTGGCGAATCCCCTATGCCAATAATAGTCCTACTGGGAGAGCCATAAATTTAATAATTTTTTTTTAATTTGTAGTCGGAATGTTGACATCTTCTTTGATAGTATTGGCACTATGACCACAAACATATTATTTAAATAAACAGTAATAATATTTCTATCGAGTGACCATATTATAATTGTGTTTATTATTTCATTGTTTTAATTTTATTCAATTGTTTTATTTGACATTATGGACTACTTGATCTAATTTATAATTATATATCGGATTGGTCATCAGTACTACAGTCCGTTCACAGTTATTTTACCTCTGACAAATGTCGGTGTTTATTTTCTTTATGTTGGAATTGTACTCTGTGATGACAGGTATGTAAAATAGGGTTACCCATGCATAACATTTTACCCAATATTAGTGGAAACTAGAATGTTCAACTGTAACCACCATGAGTGTGTAATCTAATTTCTGCCACGTCTGCTTTGATTTGCTGGCAACAAGTCACGTTAAACTGCTTGTAGTTTTGGGACACTACTTATATGTAGGAAACTACTATTGCGTTCTATATGCATTATTTCATCCTTATTGCTAATTATTGTAAGCCTCCTTGTGTGATTCTAATTTGAATCAGTCATATCATATCATAACAGCCTCTTGCAGTTCACTGCTAGGCCTCTCCAAAAAAAGAGGTATTGGCATATTAAATCACGCTGGCCAGACGGGTTGATAAAGGATTTGTTTCAAGTTTTCTATCTCTATGCAATGTTGGTTCTCTCTTTAAGACTATTTTCTTGTTTCTTGCTTATCTGAAAAAACCTTTAGCACTATCACTAAAGAAGGTGAAGTTGCGGCTTCCACATCTCAAAAAATCTCCGCGCCTAGAAAAAAACGCAAGCAAGAAAAGAAAATTGTGTTAGATGATTTCGATCTGTGCGCAGTCCGAAATAAAATAAACGAAATATATACCGTCAGAAAAGATGTACCGACTTTGGGTAAACTCTTGGCGGAGTTAAAGATTGATATAAGTTTTCGTGGTGGTCGTACTACATTATGGAAAATTATCCGACAAATTGAATTTCTATTTAAAAAATGTAGATCAAAAAGGAAGTTACTCATGAAGAGGCATAATATTGTAGCTTGGAGATAGAGGTACCTTACCAATTTGAAACAACATCGCGATGAAGATTGGCTATTGTGTTCCTGGATGAGACCTATATTCACGCGTCTTACACGGTGAATAAATACTGGCAAATAGAAAATGAAATGGGTGTCTTAAAAACGATTCCGTTGGTGCTTCGTGAAACAGATGGGTCTACGGATGCTGAAATGGACAGGTTCATAATAGAATTAAATTATGAGTCTGATACAGAATCTGATAACACTTACGAATTATCATTGGCAGTCCGAGAATCTGACAGCAGTTACGAATCATCATAACATTGGCAGTTCACATGGATCATTCTTATAGACTCACGCCTGTTTTCCTAAAGGGGTAGGCAGAGGTGCAATATTACACCCACATCATTCTTATTCAAAATAAATATGAATATCAAATTTGCAGTTTTTGTATTTGATAATTAAAACCTCACATTGACGTAATTATCATGTGTTTACCTTTGTATATTAAATAGACAAATTTTTTATTATAACTACTTATCTTCATGGGAAATTAGTTATTTCGTAAGAAAATAAATGTACATGCATATAGCCATGCCGATATCAAGAGGTTTTGTTACAAACATTACTTCCAAATATTTAATACGATCGGCGTAGGCAATAAAAAAATAAGTACATTTTTAGCAATACTGTCGTATATTTAAAATGGGAGTATTATATACCAAATATAGCAACACAACGCCCAGGTTGGCCAATCTAACAGCTAGAGGTAAAATAACTGTGAACGGACTATAGACGTCAATTGACTACGAAATGGAAGTGTGAACATAGTAAAAAAAGTATAGTAGGTTAGCTAAGGCCGCTCGGCGAGTTAATTGCCTACTCTTGCGATGACGCACGGGTTGTCACTTGTTTACACCGCGGCGCCGGCTTTGTCGGTGCGCGCGCTTTTTCGCCGTTTTTTAAGTGATTGCGCTGAATACTACAGAATTTAAGCTTGCATATATTTTTTTTTCAAATACCTACTGACTACCTAAGCGTTATATAACTATCTAAATGCCCTTTATAGCGAGAAAAATGTAACAAGTTTAATTTACTGTCGTTTAACACATTGTATAATATTAATAACGTTTATTGCAAAACTGAATGTACATAAACAATTCGAGCGGGCGAGCAGTGTAGTACCTACATGAATGCGCTCGATCAGACGCGCGGCGCATCCCGTACTGACGCCGCGCCGAGCTTGCCGCGCTCGTGAGACTGTGTGCGTAAAAAGTGCGTGCGTACACGGCGCCGGCGACTCACGCGTACATTCAAACCAGCGCGGCGGCGCGGCGGCCGATTTGTATGAAGCTATCCGACTATTCTTTTTTTACTATGGTGTAAAGATAGCGCGCTTCGACAGAGTCTAGTGACGTTCGCTACAGTTGAAGAGAGGGGATGGCGGTTGACGTTCAAACGGAGCAACAACAACTATCACTTCTCTTGGAGACTCCGGGTGGGCAACAAGTACCTAAAAACGGTCACTCGTTTCGTGTTCAGTAATAGTCAGTTTTGTTATAAATTTGATTCGGTGTCAACTTATAAACAAACTGTGATGTGAAGTGTTGATACCGGCCAAGAATCAAGCAATCCGCCGACATACATAGGCTGCACTAAAAGTGTCGGGAATGGAATATTTCCACTGTTCCTGTCATATTAAAATCTTTTTAATTGAAAACTCATTGGTTTTAAAAATCGAATACTATTTATTTTATTAAAAAAAGATTCTCGGTCTTGTCACAAGGTTTTGTCAAACTTGTTTAGTCGTTGAGAAAATGGAATTGACTCGAGAAAATTTAAGAGCGATGATTTATTATGACTTTCGAAGTGGTTTAACACAAAAACAGTGTGTTGACCGGATGATTTCTGCATTTGGTGATGAAGCCCCATCCAAAACCACAATTTATCGCTGGTTCGCTGAATTTCAACGTGGACGTGTCAAGCTCAGTGATGATCCCCGTCAAGGTCGTCCAAAAACTGCAGTCACCCAAGAAAACGTTAATACTGTGCGTAAGCTGATTGAGGAAGATCGACATGTGACATACCGCGAAATTCAGGCAACTTTAGACATTGGCATGAGTCAAATACAAATAATCTTGCATGAACAATTATGTGTAAAAAAAGTGCTTTCGCGATGGATACCGTATTCGTTCTGTGAAGAGCAAAAATCGGCTCGCGTTACTTGGTGCGTCAGAACTCTCGAAAGATTCCACGCAGGATCCTCAAATGCTGTATACAACATTGTATCAGGTGACGAATCCTGGATATACGCTATCGCGTACGAACCCGGAACAAAAAACCAGTCACGAGTTTGGGTGTTCGAAAATGAGTTAAAGCCAACAAAAATTCTTCGTTCACGGAGTGTTGCAAAAAAAATGGTGGCCACGTTTGTCTCCAAAATCGGCCATGTTACGACTATTCCTGTTGAGGGACAAAGAACGGTTATTGCAGAATGGTATGCTAGCATTTGTTTGCCACAGGTCGTTTCTGAACTCCGTAAAGAGAACTGCAACCGCCGCATCATCCTCCATCACGACAATGCGAGATCTCACACCGCGTACAGAACAAAACAGTTTTTAGAGCAAGAAAACATAGAATTATTAGACCATCCGCCGTACAGCCCCGACCTAAGCCCTAATGATTTCTATACTTTCCCTAAAATAAAGAATAAATTGCGTGGACAGATATTTTCATCACCTGAAGAAGCTGTGGACGCCTACAAAACGGCCATTTTGGAGACCCCAACTTCCGAATGGAATGGTTGCTTCAATGATTGGTTCGATCGTATGGAAAAATGCGTCAAATTTCGCGGAGAATACTTCGAAAAGCAATAAATACATTTTTAAATAGTAATGTTGTGTCACTTCCTTGATTCCCGAAATTTTCAGTGCCGCCCTCGTATATATATATATATATATATATATATTATTTGTAACTAATCACAATGTGATTTAATTATGTTTTTGATAAATAGATATTATATATTGACAATCTGGTCACAAGTACTATCTCAGTTTTACATAATGCATAATAAATTATATCTTTATTTAATCAATTTTCAATGTTATTATTTATTTAATTTATATGGTCATATTCAATTTTATTCCAATGTTATAATTTATGTATATATGTGAATGATTATATGGTACAAATTAATATGAAAGTGCAAATTATATCATAATTAAATTTTGTAATGTAGTATAATAAATAGCATTTAAGCGTTTTGGTGTAACCACTGTAAGCTTATATTGTTTTAAATAAATAAATAAATAAAACCGCACTAAAGTCCTACTCGGCGTTTATTATTGTCCTTCATTACGTATAGATTTATTTTATTCCTTTGAAACCATGCTGGTCAATCTTGTGCCCTCTTACAATCACATTATCATAATGGCTGACTTTAATACCTGTATCCTTAAGTATGAATTCCGCTCTTCTTCTCTGGTCTGGATTTTTTTTAGAATCCTGGGGGTGGGCAAAGCACGTCAACACATTAATCCTACTGACTTCAATATTGACTTGCTCAATCAACATTTCTCTGCTTCGTTCTTCATTGATAGGACTACTTAGACAAGCACTATTAATTCTCTTTCATCATTGCCTACCCCTAGTTATTCACCATTTGTCTTTAATCAGTTCACTGATAGTAATGTTAAGAAGAGCATAGTATCAATCACGTCCAACGCAGTTGGTAGTGACTGTATCAGCCGTAACATGATCATTCCTGTTCTTGACGCAATCCTACCCATTATTACCCACATCTTCAATTTTTCCTTGTCCATTGGTTTATTTCCATCGATGTGAAAGGACGCCCAAATTACTCCTATAACAAAAATTTCTCATCCTTCATCCTATATTGATTATCGGTCCATTTCTATCCTGCCATTCCTCTCTAGTCCTTGAACGTCTTGTGTACCACCAATTTACTACTTCCTCTATAAGAATAATCTTCTTAATCCCTTTCAATCCGGTTTCCGTTCGGGTCATAGCACAGTCACATCCTTGGTCAATGTTACGGATGACATCAGGGCTGGTATGGAAGGCGGACAGTTCACAATTTTATGTCTACTTGATTTTAGTAACGCCTTTAATACGGTAGATTTTGATATTCTTCTTGGGCGCCTTTGTTCTCTTAACATATCTCCTACAGTGATTGATTGGTAGTTACCTGTGTGGCCGCCGACAACGTATACATATCGAGAATTCACTTTCTTCTTGGTGTAATACAAATGCCGGTGTGCCCCAGGGTGGCGTATTGTCTCCTTTCCTCTTCTCAATATTCATCAATTCTATCTGTAATAACCTTCGTTGTTCCTATCACCGATTACGCAGGTGATTTCCAGATAAACACGCAGATGTCACATTCTTTAGATATCATTAACAGGGATTTAGCACTAATCAGCAAGTGGAGCAAGTCTTTTGGGTTTAAACTTAATCCCACCAAAACTCAAGTCACTGTTATTGGTAGCTCTAGAATGAAAAGTAAAATTGACTGGTCACTACTCCCTCATATAATCTTTGATGGCACTATTATTCATATACAAGAGAAAGCAAAAAATCTGGTTCTCACTATCGACTCTACTCTTACTTGGGGACCGCAGATACAAGAAGTGAGTCGTAAGGTGTTTGCTTCAGTTGGTTCACAGAGGCGATTAAGAAACTTTCTGCCCACTGCTACTAAAATTGCCCAAGTCTCTTCTGCTACCCATTATTGATTATGCAGATGTCAGCTATCTAGATCTCGCCGAAAACCAGCTAGATAAACTTGAGCGAATTCAAAATGTCTGTATACGATTCGTATTTGGCTTCCGCAAATACGATCATGTTTCACAATTTCGAACACAGCACAAGTGGTTACCAATTAGACATCGCCGGAATGCTCACATTCTCATTTTACTGTACAATATGTTGTTACTCCCTCCTATCTTAAAGGAAGATTTGAGTTCCTTCATGATACACATAATAGATATTTAAGGTCATCAGAAAATTTGAGGCTTAAAATGCCGGTACATTCCACGGCATATTATAACAATTCCTTCACCGTAACTGCTGTTCGCTTGTTGAATAAATTACCGCTGCACATTAGGCAAGCTAAGACGGTAGCTAAATTTAAATCTTTAGTGAAAAACAGTGTCCGTGTGGTGACGAATTAAGAATACGGAATGTTACCACCCCATATCATCCCATGGGTGTCGTAAGAGCCGACAGAGGGAGCATATTATGCAGGGAACAACTCAAGAGAAGGAAAACTTGATACAAACCCTATACCAACCCGTTTGGTCAGCGTGGTATAGTAGGCCAATTCCTCCTTTCAAAGGAGAGGCCTAGACCAGCAGTGGACTGTTAAAGGCTGATGATGAGTGAAAGAATATTATCTTTCATTATAATTTTATATATATATGTATTTGTATTTAGGTATAAGTATAGAGTTTATGAATAGGTATATAATTACGTATGTGTTTAAAGATATCTATGTATTATAACTGTTACACCTACAACTACCACTATTTTCCGACCAATAATCCAATAATATTTCCATCCAAAGGTTGCCTGGTAGAGATCGCTATAAGCGATAAGGCCGCCCTTGTACTTTGCTTATTTTGTATGATATCTTATGTTATATTTCTGCTGTACAATAAAGCATAAAATGAATAAATAAAATAAGTAAAGAATAAGTCTATTTCCAAATTAATCTTTTCTTGGTCGTAAGATATATAATTTCGAAATGTTGTACCTATTTTTCTGTCTATTCCAACAAAAAACACAATTGGTTCAACAACTGTAGATCTAAACCATGTTTCATATACCGGCCGATTAATGTCTTGGTTGTCAAAGAGGGGACGCAATTTGCTTAATGCAAATTACGAAGTGGTTTGGATAGACCTTTCAAACCTGTATTTTTTCTACGGGCATACATTTTACAGCACTAAGTTATTTAGCAGCCTATCTTCTGTGAGATCAAAGTACTCTAGAAATTCAAAATTCGTAGAATAACTGAATTGAGACACTGCAGGTATTGATACTACGCAGGTCCCATCGTTGCAGCATAATAAATAAGGTTTGATATGAAACGTTCTTAACGTAGGCGTGCCCAATTTTGATTGCTTTTTGATAAGTCACGCATATGGTCACTTACTGACTAAATCCATATAATTATAAATAGGTATTGATGCGAGCCTTTTAGGCATTAAGCGGACACAAATACTTAATTATGATTGCCTCGTTGGTCTCGCGGCATAAATGTGCGCGTGGGATTGGGAGGTCTCGGGTTCGATTCCCGGGTCGGACCAAGTGTTATTGGGTTTTTCCGTTAGGAAATTCTCAGTAGCAGCACGGAGTCTGGTAATGTGTCCGGTACGGCAATAGGCTCGCTCCCTCTTACGTGGGACCTAAATATTCATGGCGAAATGTGGGTGTAATATGACACCTCTGCCTACCCCTTCGGGGATACAGGCGTGAGTCTATAAAAAAAACTTAATTAACTGCCAAATGATCGAGCAGCAGCGTACGACGCACATTCTTTTCATAGTCATACATTATTCTCCCCTCCCACGATTTCTTCACCATCTTCCTAGCATTGTCCTCGGTTGCATCTAAGGTTAATCATTTTGAAGCCGGGAACGGCCGGTCCGCTGCTACTGTACGGGCGCTCCAGCCAGCGAGAGACAGGAGATACCGAAGACGCCCTCTGAACTTCGCGGTCAACTGGACGGCGCTTTTATATTGTTCACAAGTAGTTAATAGCATCTAAAGACATGGTCTCTTTTTTCAGATTTCAGTAAGGTTGTAGGTGGTATCTAGAGTTTTTCTTACCACTAAGTAAGAGTCGTAGGTCTACGTTGTAGAGCGCCAATCTGGAAAACGTAGGCGCCTTCTTAGACACACAAGTTCACTAGACATGTTCTGTTTTTCTTTTTAACAAAGTTTGCACGAATGGAACTTGTGATAGGCCAAGGAAGAGGTGTAATAATTGACGGTCACGACCAAATTACCAACGCCCATGGGCTTTCCTGCTGTCCTTGAGTCTCTAACCATAATTTCTGGAAGATTCGGGAGTATCGCGAGGTCACTTTTTGAACTCGCTCTCGAGTTCAAAAAGTGACCTCGCGATACTCAGCATCTCATCCTAGTGACTAGTGAGTGTATAAGGCGTGGCTTATGCGACCCAGTTCCGAGCTTGACATACTAGAAGAGTCATTAGAAAGACGACATGGCATCGTCACCTTCCGTACCTATGACACAGATTCTGACTAACCATGGGCACACTCACATGCCAGCTGGACGGAGCTGCGATGCCGATGCGACGCAGTCGAGGACACGGCACTACACGCATTGGTGGAGTTCCCCGCTGAAACATCGCTACAGGTTTTCCACTCGCTGTATATGTGCCGGTGCGATAGTTTTTAGAATTCTTCGCTGTGTCCTTCTGTATAGCAGTAATGCTGCTAAAGGCAACGGCGAAGCGAGACAGGAAACTTCACTGCCCCTGTCCCGAAGCAACTGAGTGTCGGAGACTTGGCAATCGAGATGTTTCCTTCGACCGACTCCACCAGTTGAATCGTGATCTCAAATAACGAAGGGGAGGGTCCGAGATAGGATTACCAACACGAGAATCATAAAAGCTACAAAACATTTCTTCCACATAGTTAGTAGAAATTGTTGAAAATTTGCCTACTGCATAAGTGTTAGCCTTGTGTTATGATAACTATGTACCTAAGGAGCTCCAGACCTAAATAATGAGCTTGCGATAAGTGCGATTTGTTTAGGTTTCATAGAGGTTGCCAAAAAATATATGCAAATACACCAGAGGTGAATCTTTAATCATATGACACCCCAGTGTTTGTTTTCTGTTACCGTTGTTTTAAATCCGACATCTAAACAGGTAGGTTCCTATTTATAAGTAACAATAGATGTGGATCAACTATCGTCAACAAATATTACACGGCAGAACTCTTACGACAGCTAAATAAAATGGCTATTGTTGCATTCAGAAGCGAACATAATCAGAGCAAGATTAGTACTCGTTAATAAGCCGGTTCATAGTGCAGCAATATCCCTCCAATCAAAGTCTTAGCACATTTTGGCACCTTGACCTTTCATGTCGAAAACTTTATCGTTCGCCATCTTTTTATAAATATTTTCGTCATCTAAGAACAAAAAGATACCAAGTTCTTCCTTGGTTGCTGGATACAGTAATCGCATAAAATACTTATCCAAAACCATAAATAAGTATATTAACTACATAAAAAGGAATCGTGAGTGATATTGTACTAAAATGAAACTTAATGCACTAATATTTTCATTGCTTTTTACCGTTACCGCAAGCTCAGTCAGAGTATTTCCAAAATGTGAAGTAATATTTGAACTGAGGGAACTCGGATATCCCGAACACGAGTTGAAAAATCGTAAGTACCTAGGTAAACATTTTAAAACTTGATGCAGAATCGTAGCCTACTTATTGCAGCTGGTAGAGTTAAGAATTAACCTTGTATTCTTTTTTAGTTGCATGTCTGATTGAAATGTTTCGGTCCCACAAAGTAGGACTAGATCCGTATTCCACTTACGACTATGAGCTGCTGCCAATAAACGACCACTTCTGGTGTAACGTTGGACCTTACCGTGGGAGAGGGTGTGATGTTTCTTGTTCAGGTAAGTTATTTGTACGAGTAATGTTAATGTTAGGAGGCACGACAGCTTAGTAAGGATCTAACAGAGGGTCTAGTACGAGTTTTCCAACGACTTATCCGTTGTAGAGAATGGACAGCTCGATGTGCTTCACTCCATTTCGACTGATCCGCAGTACGAGCTCTCAAAATGGCACGGCGGGCAGGCCATTTCCGATCATCTGCACACATACGCACATAGGCCACGCCCTCTATTTCTCTCTCTTTTTAACTACTCGGAAAGAAAGAGATGAAGTATATGCATTCATTTTGACATTTTTGACACGACGGAGATGGCAAACCACAATACCAGATTTAAAATACATGAGTGTTGACAACTTTTATATATTTTTTTTGTAATATAATTAGTCTTGAATTATTTTGATTATTTATTTAATTGTTTTATTTGCAAAGTGAAATTAATCCTGCAATAAAATTAACAAAATCTTCTTATTATTAAATGTAATGTAATTTATATGGAATTTTGTTTTACGACCATACACTACTAACAATTTATCTTATGTAACAACACTGTAAAATCAGAAGTCTTAATTAATGTTGCCAAAGGCAATTATTTTTGGGAATTTAACTTTTAATTTGGTACATCTTTATCTTTATTAAATTATTTTATTTATTATTATATATATTATACATATTTCTTGTGTTCGTGTGTATGTCACTGAACTCCTCCTAAACGACTGGACCGATTATGACGAAATTTTTTGTGTGTGTTCAAGAGGACTTGAGAATGGTTTTGATTCACAATTTAATGCAAATAATGTGTACCACATGGATGGTAGAACCAATATGCTTTGAGATATACATGACTATATCCGAAATGATACGTCGAAAATTTTCTTATTAATTTTAATTAGAACTCCAAGTCACTACTCCGCGTCACATATTGTAAAAAACAACGTCTTATTATAAATTATATATTATAAATATAATATTATGAACTAGCTGTCACACGTGGCTCCGCCCGAGTGGATGTATGAGACGAATAATTTCACTCGGATATACTGATGCAATGGCCATGAAGTCGTGTTCATAATATAAGAACAGAATTAGTGAAATAGTAGAACCAACGTATTCGTAGCCTCATGTGAAATTGTTAATAGGCTAATTGCGAATCTATTACTGTGTTAATATATATAATATTAGGGTGCATAGGGTTCCCACCAAGAACTTAGGGTCCCAAGCCAACCTCACCTGCAAGTGGTGCACCTGCCGATCAACGGACGAGGCTCTGGCAAACAAAATGTCCCAATAAGCGGCAATAGGCTCGCCACCTATTACGTGGGATCAAAACACTAGCGAAAAGTGGGCGTTTAATATGCCTCTGCCTACCCCTTCGGGGAAACAGGCGTGAGTCTATGTATGTATGTATGTATTGTACATATTGTATAATTGTATGTATTGTATATTCTGGTAATAGATTAGTAACTTAAGCCGTTTGTGTTATTCATTGGACTAAACAACAAAACTCTTCATTATTTGCTATCATTGAACAATAGAATCATCTGATTGAAGAAAAGAAAAGTTGAGTATTAAAGTTACTTATTCTAGTTATCCCGATTGTATATACGACTCGATTAAGTACCTATTTCATATGTCATCTGACCTCCGCAACTTAAAATGATAATATGGTTTTGACCAGAATCAGGATATTTCAAGCTACTGCCGCTACTTACTCCTTACAACGACGGTCAAAGATCTTTATGACAGCAGGAACCAACGAATTAACGTACTCACATTGCAGCACACAATAACCACAAAATAAAAAAAACGCTATGGTTTCGAACTCAAGTCTCTCTAATATAAGTTTATGTCTCTCTTATATTATGTATACAATATATCCATGTATTTGGAGATTAGAGAGGCATATTTGACAAAAGATCCATACAAAATACATATGTCAATACTAGCTGTCGCTCACGGCTCCACCCGCGTGTCTGTGTCCTATGTCCTTCCTCGGGTCTTTAATTGCTCGAAGAATTATGAATATAGATCTCTCAACAAGAAATCCTCTTAATATTGGACAACTACTGCTAAGCCTTCGAGTCTGTATATTGTATAATTATAGTATAGTGCAGATGGGATCTTATAATTCCTCATCAGATGTTTCAGATCTCTGATTTTTATAAGGCAACAGAAAATGCTCATCAGACTGAATAACTTTATCTGACACGTCATGGCTGTATATGTTTTAGCGTAGCTGGGCTCTCCGCATCAGATGTTCGAGATCTTCAAATAATCTCCCATCAGAAAATGCTCATCAGGCATAATGTTTTTTGCCAAACCGCATTTTTATGTTTTATAGTTTCGCCGGGCTGCACAGTGTTCGGCGTAGAACAAGCCAGGTGGACAAAAATATATTTTCAGTCATTATAATATATAATACTATATTATTAATAAACATCGTTATCCAGCGGGTGAAGGTCGTGGCATTCGACGCTAGGGTTGCCGCGCGTACCCATATAGCATGCACATTTTTTTTTAAATAATAGTTAAATGTTATTACTTGATATCTTTATGTAATTAAGAATCTATATTTCAATTTGTCCTTGTGTATCTTATTAAAATATCAAAATTAAATTATATTTTAATAATCACTCGTAACTAAGTCAATACAAAATAATTAATGTAGGTTTTTGAAATAATGTTGAAATAAAACACATAAATATTTTACAATTACTTTTTATTGAATATTTTTTGTTAAAATATCCCTTGAAGATATTTAGGTCTACTTGGAATAAATAACCAACAACTTATTTGTACTGATTTCTGTTAGTTTAAGATGTCTGCTGAAAAAAAAAACATTTTAAGTAAGAAAATTACCTTTCGACTTCATTTGAGATAACAAAGACGTATTTATTTTAAACTTGTGAAATAATTTGTAAAGTTTATATTGTTAATTTTTCACATAATGTTAGTGTTGCCAATTTTAAAAATATGTTAACACTTTTTAACATTACAACAAAAATATGAAAGTAAAGAATAGATTAAAACATATTTTTAACATAGTGCTTGTAACAATTTGAGCCAATATATGACGACTGCGAAATAATAATTTAATATTTTTGAAAATAATTTCGCCTTAACTTTCAAATTACATTGAAATAGTTAAGAGTAATTAGTGAAAAAGCTAGTACAATACGAAAAAAAATACAATACTATATAGCTATACTTTTAAAAAAACATTTAAAACTATAATATATTTTAATTAAATAAAGGTATTGTACGATACAACATAATCGAAAAAGCTTATTAAATGTATGCACCTACGTGACGCATACGCATGACAACCCTATTGTCCTGCGCTACCGCACTGCCACCATTTTTACCCGCCCGATAACGATGTTTAATTATTAAATAAATTATGCCGTGTGGTTGACGGCATAGAATACAAGTGTCACCACCCCCTATCTTCCCGTGGGTGTCGTAAGAGGTGACTAAGGAATAACACGATGCAAATACCATCTTTGCGTAGAGACGGAAAACTCGACATCAAACCCTATACGACTGCCTCGTTGGTCTCGCGGCATAAATGTGCGCGTGGGATCGGGAGGTCCCGGGTTCGATTCCTGGGTCGGGCAGTGTTATTGAGTTTTTCTGTCACGAAATTCTCAGTAGCAGCACGGAGTCTGGAAATGTGCCCGGTACGGCAATAGGCTCGCACCTTATTACGTGGGACTAAAGTATATCTGGCGAAAAGTGGGTGTAGAAATACACCTCTGCCTACCCCTTCGGACATAAAAGGCGTGACGTTATGTATGTATACAAAAATTATAAACTGACATATATTATAAAAAAATTACAAACTGACATATTTATACAAAATTTATTACCTGACATATTTATAAAAAATAATAGTCAATTCAAATCAAATCTTAATATATAAAATCCTTGCGTTACTGACTGACTGACAGACACGCTACAGCCGAAACTATTGGGCGCAGGAAGCTGAAATTTGGCATGTATGTTCCTTGGGGACCGTAGGGGTGCACTAAGAAGGGATTTCCAGAAATTCCCACGGGATCGGCCAAAACGGGTAAATTTACAAAAATTGCAGGCGTAGCTGCTGGCGTCCTCTAGTAATAAATATAAAAAGAACCACCAAGATCACAAGATGTAGGCTCCAAGTTGTTTATTTGTTCCAAAACTTTATTAGTCTCGATTTTTGTCAATTCCGTAGTTTCATTGGCAAAAATGAATTTAATTGAACGGCATACAAAATTCTATCTTATCGCCTTCCAGCCAGCCACATCTTATTCTTATTAAGGAAACGCTCTTTTGACCTTCCTGAAGAAACCCATTTTGTAGAAATTTTCTAAGAAATACTAGCTAATTTCATCTTAATTTCCCTTTGACATTCTTCAGTAATGTCAAAGAAATCAAACTTAGATGAAATAAACTCAAATAAACGATCGTTTTTATCGCTTTTTTCGAGCTTTAGCCATTTTTCGAAAAGCTCTATTTTACTAATAGAGTAAAGCTTTTCTGAAAAATAAGAAAAAAATAATAGTTGTACTCAAGTGTGTTACGTAAAATATATGCCATAATCATCCATGGTCATGCAGCTAAAACATATCAAAACTTCAGCCTGGATACAAGAGGATTCATGGCTTTTCCAAGCTTGATAAGTTCGAAAACAAAGATAAAACATCATTTTTCACATTAAAAGGATTCTTACAAGAAAAAATATTATACCTACATAGGTACCTCCAGAAGTAAAATCCATCACTAAAACTTTAAACAAAATAAGAACTGTCACCATGAGGCGTTAGCACAAGTGTAGCAAAATGCCACTGACCTATTTCTTTAATTGCATTTACCTCATTAGCATACTTTAATAAACGATGACTCATCAGTATGGAATGTTATACGTAAACAATTCTTGGAATCAGGGGTTTAGGGGTGTTGTTTACAGGTAGAAAGTAACTAATTCCGGGAATTTGATAATGACTTTTGTCCACATAGCTTGTTCTAGGGCGGACACTGTGGGCTGTTGTGGTTCTGCATCAGGTGTTCCACTTTCCAAAATCAATTATGGACTATAATTATGTTGACCCAGACCTAATAGCAATATTACAAAAAAGTTTCAAATCCATCCAGTAACTTCGGAGATTAGCGTTCACAAATAGACAAACGGACAAACAGACAGAATTTATTTTCTAGATTCATGCTCCTTTACTGATTCTTAGCCTAATAGAGTATTTTTTTTCTAAATGTATTCAATGTACAAAAATAGTTTTTTTACTGTTTTATTATATGTATTAAATATAAATATAATAACACAGTAAAGAGTAACGGAGTCTAGTGATGTGCCCGGTAAAATATTTTTTTTGTGCATTCATACAATCTACTATTGCAGTTATATTTCTTAATCAGTTAAAACGACAATTATAGAAGTATCCGCCCAGTAAAGGAAATTTGTGTTACCCCGAACATATTATGTAGATGGTATACTATAACTAGAGAACCCCGAATTTACGCGAGCGAAGCCGCGAGAAAAAGCTAGTCAATCTTATCAAACATTGAATTTATTGATTAACTATTTCCTCCAGTGTAATGTTAACTGTTAAGAGAACGGTGCATTTTGTTTTATTTATTAGGGATAAACAAACAGTGACACATTATCCTTAGTCTAATTGTATACACAATAAAACATGAGTAAATGTGCACCATAGTAAATGTGTTGTACTTACGTACTTTATGTACTTAAATAGGTACTAACAACTGTTGCGCTGCCTGTAAAAATCATGTAGGTACGCAGGGAACTCTGGCCGCTGATGTGCCTAGGAACTTAATTATTCCCTTTATTTTTATACCATAATTGATAGTGATAGTTCAATTTCTTATGCAAATAGTAACTACTAGCAAATAAGTTACGCCAGAAAAAAATTCCTCCTTAGCAGTCGGATAAAAATTATTTTAGTATCAGCATTGAAAATTGTAGTTACTGAAATAATATAATATTATTATAAACGATCTTTCTAAAACATACGAAATTATGGTTCCACCGAGTACAGCTTTTTATACTATTCCGTGAATTGCAATTGGCAACATTGTTATAAATTAAAAAAAAAAAACCAAGTAGGTACAAAATTTGAAGTTGAATTTTTCCGACGTAGGTATAGTTTGCACAGAACACTATTAACTTAGAGCTAAAATTCAGTGAAAAACGATTTAAGCAATGCAAAGAACAAGCCCTTCTCAATTTGAGGTCCTCATTGAGTTTATGGAAAGGTAAGTATTTAGTTTTTATTGTAAATGAGTCGGTATCTACCTATGTTTATTTACACACAACTACATCGCTTAACTATGTTTTTAGAAATGGGGACTTAAATAAGCCTGCTGCAGGGCCTGAGGGCAGGCAGAGGGCTCACCGGTTGTGGACGGAGCTAACGAAAGCCCTCAACTTGGATGCCACCGGTTCTTCAAAACCCATAGATAAATGGAAGAAGGTTCGACATTTCGAATATTGTGTTGCAGTACAGATCTGATAGATTATTGATATAATGTGAACTTGGGTATACGTATTTTGTTATATATTTTGATTACAAATGTATAATGCAACTTTACCACACGTAATTTCAGGTGTGGAGTGATTTAAAAAACCACACCAAAAGGAAAGCTGCAAAAATTAATCATGCAGCTAGAGGCACTGGTGGTGGCCCTGCATGCACGCTGGTGCTATCAGACCTGGAGCAGCGAGTCCTCACCATTATTGGGACTCGGGCCGCTACAGGTCTGAATTTGGAAGAAGCTGGGTTGGAGGTAGCTACTATGACTTTGTTTAAGCATTACCTATAGTTAGCTTTTGTATATTTGTCATATTGATAAACTTTATTATTTTTCCAGTTTTTTGAAGTCTACCAACGTGTAGATACTCCCGGGTCACGTCAGGATTCAGGGTCAACTAGTGTGGATGTCCAAATAGAGTCTCGTAAGTTTTTACCACTACAATATTAGGGATAAACTTAAATTAATACTATTTATTATTCACCAGTGCTAAATTATTCTTATTATACAAGTTTTTATTATTAAACATAAACATAGATTGCCTGGGCTCTAAAGCATGGGTCTTGGATCAAAACTGGGACAGTAATAGGATGATGATGAATTATATTACTATACTTAGATACTTTATGAATAATGCTTGTTAACATTTAAAAAAAAATTGGCAGTCTTATTTTTCATTTTGTCATCAAATAAAAATAAATGTATTACCTGAATATATGTGCACATTACTTAACATTCTATTATTTGACTTTTTCAGCAGTAGTTGCACACGTATCACCCTCACGTGATGGCAGGTCACCCCAAGGGACATTATTTGTGCCAACACCCCATCGCAGCCGCTCACCACAACGTAGGTCTACTCATCATAGCTCGACCCGACGCAGAACACCTATACGTTCGAGAGCGACTAGACCATCAGCGATTGACCAAGCAACTGAACGCTTTCTCGTGAGTGATGAGCGGTGGCTAGAGGTTGCTAATGAATTCCTGAGGCAACGCTCGGTTGAACTTGAGCAACAGGCTCGGTGGCAAGTGTTGTTCGAAAAGTTTTTGGATGTATTAGAAAATTTTTCAAATAAGTAGATTATATATATAGATAGATCGATAGATAAGTAATTATAAGAAATGATTAAAAATGTATGATTGATCGCCTGCTATACCAATAGGTTTGAACTTTTGTTAGCATGATAACTTATTAAAATTTGCATATTATTATTAAGTGTATTGACAGTTAATTTTTACTTAAAATTTTTACTACTTACGGATATTTTTTACTAAGTTATTTTGGTTTTAGAACAAAAACTAAAACCAATCCTTATTTTATTTGTTGTATCTTTTCATAAGTTTACAGGCATAATGAACAAGGTTTCCTGAATTTAGGAATCAACAAATGAAATCCTGTTCATAGGACCTTATGTATATAATTTTATGATAATTGAGTTGTTAACATTTATGTATAAGGTTATTTTAGATTCTTAATTCCATGCCTTTGTTATATTATTATATGAGTAGGTAGGTATGTAATTTATGCCTTAACTTGAAATTATATTTTAGAAAAATAATGTTATTTGCGATAAATAAAACTGATTTAGACTGAAATATTTTATTTGTGATAATAAGACTGATTTAGACTGATCTGATTTGTTTTGAATACCTATGATGTATGCCTTAATTGATATGCTATTTTAGAAAAATAATTTAATTTGTGATAAATAAGACTGATTTAGACTGAAATATTGTATTTGTGATAATAAGACTGATTTAGACTGATCTGATTTGTTTTGTATACCTATGATGTATGCTTTATTTGATATGCTATTTTAGAATAATAATTTAATTTGTGATAAATAAGACTGATTTAGACTGAAATATTTTATTTGTGATAATAAGACTGATTTAGAGTGAACTGATTTGTTTTGTTAAAACATTATGCTTCTGTTAAGACAATTACTGGTTAACTTGTTACTGCCACCAATTGTGGACAGTGGGCAGGAATTATTTTTAAAGTTGATTTATTTTATATTTAAGTTTACAGTATACATGTGTAACTGTTTTAAATTAACAAACTAGGTTTGATTTTTATGTTTGTTAACCGAATTTTTGTTGTATAGTAACAAATAATTATTAAAATTATAGGTGTGCTGCCTTTTTTATGTTAAATATTGTGATTTTATTTGGTATTTACTTCAACCCTCAGCATTCCTTCTATATGGGCCCAGAAAGGTAGACTTTAATACTCGGTTCATGTTTTTAGAAGTAATTAAGTATGATATAAATAAATAATAGATATATTATCTAAGTAATTGATTGAATAAATGCTCAGTCCAGAAGTAGAGTGTCTTGAAAATATGCAAGAAACTCATAAGCCACTTTTCAATAGCCAATACGTATATAGATGGGTATAGTCTGCAAATGCGAGGTGTCTCTATATTAGATTTAATCGATTGTTGTTAGTAGCAGAAGGATTTGTAAAATATATCCAATGTATCTTTAAAATTCAAAGACAAAGTCAAAAGTCAAAATCATTTATTCATCTAGACCACAAAGTGACGAGTTTAAACCTCAAAATTTAAGTTAATTACTTAATGATTCTACATTTACATTTACTGCCACGTTCGCAATGCAATAGGTAGAGCCACGAGAAAGAACGGGCAATAAAACTCATGGCCACTCTTTTCAAACAATGCATTTATTTCTTATATGTTACAAAAGAACACTTGAACATCTAACATTGCATCTTTACAATGGCCTCTTTGTTATCCCTCAGTTTGTCCAAAAATACCTGTAAAATAGAAAGTAATCCAAATAAGCAAACATACAAAATTACAATAAATTGAGCAAATGGTTATTAAGTCTACTATCCTACTCACCCAATCTCTAATCAGACATTTTACATGTTGTTATGGAATAATTTTATTCTAGAATTTCCGTATCAATCCATGATATCTCATGGATGATGTAGCTCTTCAGTATCTGAAAAGTAACAATACAATTAGCTTAAAATAATAGATCTATTTACATTATTGCAACTTCAACAATAAACATAACGGACCTAATGAAATTTCACGACTGCATGTCTGAGCAAGTTATCTCTAAACCTTATCACGCCTTTGCATAGAAATTGTATCCTCTGAACATGTACATTGGATCCACCAAAGACCTGAAAAACAGACAAAATAATTAGGTATTCTAAAGGTTTTATACTTTATTATCATTAGAAAATTTAGATAACGAGTTAGATATGTATATTTAAATCTTAAGTAAGAAAATATAATTATTGATGTGTGCCCCATCAGCCAAATCCAAAGAGATGTACATGGTGAGCACTCAGACTCATGGATGAAGTAGCTCTTCAGTATCTGAAAATAACAATAAAATTAACTTTAAATAGTAGATCTATTTACATTGTTGCAACTTCAACAATAAACATAACAGACCTAATCAAATTTGTTTTTTGCAGTAGGTGATCATGAGTGCATGTCTGAGTTTTCATGCCTTTGCATTGAAACTGCACCTTCTGAATATGCATGTAAAGTCCTAAAAAAAAAAGTAAGTATTAACAAAAAGTTCAAGTCAAAACTAATATAAGTAAATGAAAATAATAATTTAAGCTGTTGGGCCATGTATGCTACTGGCCAGCCGATCACGCATTAGGCGCCCCATCGTAAGCAAAGAGCTATCTTCCTGCTGAGGAACTTCTATTCGATGGAACTCTTCAATGTCTGAAAATATTGAGACGAAAAAAGGAAATTAACTTGATGAACAACTTACTTGAAGAACAACTTGGAAGATAGTAACTTTTTAGACAATATTATATCTTAAAAATATTATACCTTCCAATTGCTCCTGAGGACCTGGCACTCTAAAATCCAGGGCTATGTTGTGTAATACACAACATGCAACAATTATACGGGCACATTTTTCAGGTTTGTAGTGTAAAACCCTGTCCTTGCATACACATCGCCATCTATTTTTTAAAAGTCCAAATGTATTTTCTATTACAACCCGTGTAGTCCTGTGTACAGCATTGTAGGTAAATGCTGCAGATCCAGGTGTTGGGTTATGATATGGTGTCATGAGCCAAGGCCTCTGGGGATATCCTGAGTCACCTGTTGAAAGCAACATTCCTAATTAATGGCAAAATTCAAATGCAAAACTTATTAAAACATTAAGTAAATATATCAAATCAAAATACAAGCCTAAGAGCCAAACAGATTCCCTTTGGCGATGTAATGATTGCATGTAATCCTTAATGATGCTATTTTCCCATATAAAAGCATCATGAGAAGCTCCTCCAAATTTTGGGTTGACGCCCAAAATTCTGCATTCATGGTCACATATCTAATAAAATAAGATATAAGGAGCAAATTAAAAGTAAAAATATTGATAGAGGAGGTAGGAGGCAGCTTATAAGGTAAAATTCATGGTCACAGATCTAAAATAAGGTATAAGGAGCACATTAAAAGTAAAAACATTGCTAGAGGATGTAGGAGGCAGCATTTATGGTAAAATTAAACTTACCATTTGCACATTCAAAGAATGATAGTGCTTCCTGCAGTAAAATAAATGTTCCTCATCTTTGTGTGGTTTAAATATTCTGAAGTGGCATCCATCTATGCATCCTACCACTCCAGGAATACCATATTTGTTGTAAAAACTAAAATGTAGATTAATAATTAGATTACTATCTTTTAAACATTATTGACTATTTCTAGGTTATAGACTAGGTAGGTATAATTAGGTGTGTACTGACTTTTGTGCGATGTGTTCCCTGTCGTCTCTTGTATTAGGAAATTTTATAAATTTCCTAATAATATTATGGTGGTTGAGGGCTGTCGTGACTTGCTCTATGTAGCAACCAGTTGCCTCTTGTGATAGGTGATTAGACAGCCCGACCACTCTCTGGTAATCACCGTTTGCATAGAAAAGCAGCGCACATAAAACCTAAGCAGAAACCAATTATTAACATAAAGACAATAATAGGACCTTTATAGTACTTACTTGGGAACTTCTTATGAATAATAATTATATTGACTCACCTTATTTTCTAGAGATACTCTTTGCGAGCTCCTAAGATCCGTTTCCAATCTTAAAGTTGAACATAAATAGTTAAAAGCGTCTTTGTTAAGACGGAATCTTTGCACAAAATGTGTATCAGAAATATTTCCTAAATGTATGTTATTTCGCCGCCACGTCAATTCCTGCCGTTCTTCATCACGGCGATCAACTTCCGAAGCCTCCTCGATAAGTCTCCATGCAAGATATTGTCGGGCAGACATAATTTAAATATTTATTAACAAGCTCACATACGCGCTCACCAAAATTTTTTCAGTGACAATAGAATGCTCGTTTGCTTCGACAATGGACTCGATATGCTTTATTTGACTTGTCAAAAGTGCAACTTAAACTGCGGATTTGCCTATTTTGTTATCGTCGTCCATCATCGTCGTCGACTCGTCGATCAAAATGACACTTATACTCGCGATTTGAAAGTCGCTCCATCGGGTGACGTTCTTGCTACTCACTCCTAGGGGCGCTTTTAGAAAATGTATGGAAAATTGTTCCCGTTCGATAGGCTATCGTCCATCGTGACGATCGAGTGGAACTGGTACTAGACCCTCAGTCTACCGTGCATAGTGTTCGAAAATACGACGCGTACCACTGCCTTTTTAAAGTTATGCTTTTTAAACTGTTAATTTCCGCTTTTCACCAACCTCGGAGAACACAAGCCGTCTGTGTCGGGTTTCGTAAAGATTTAAAGATTTTCCCCTGCCAAAACATCACTAGGTACCTTACTTCTAAATATACCGACTGGACACTGATCTATACTATGCTACATCGCTGGGTATCCCTTTGGGTTTCAGGAGATCGTTCTGTGGAAAAGCTCATCTTCGGAACTATTGGGTGCAACCGGGGCTACACTCGAACTATGATGATTCATCATCATCATCATCATAGGTCATCTTTGATGAACATAATTTTTGCCCAAGGCTCCGCCCTTAAAGTACCTACCTAAGGTGGGATGGTTAAGGATTTTATAATGACACAATAAAGACCTATTGCCTCAGATATTATATCGTAATTTATAAAAGAGATAGTCAATATCTACATCTACACCTAATATTCGTTTGTTTTTAGATCTTCAATCGGACGACATCACTATAGCAGCGTCTTGTGCCAAATCGTTGCTGAGCGAGAGAAATGGAAGGGGATGGTACATCTGGGAGATATACTGCCGAGCATTCAAACTGCCGGACCAAGGTTGCTGAGGCGTTGAGCACTCACTAAGATTACAACTGTTGTTTATATTTATGTGTAAAGGTCTATCTACACACATCAGGGCCGTGTCCCGTCGGCTTCAAAAATGCGCTTGTGTAGGTACCTTTTTATACGGATTCGTTCACACACGTCCGTACACTTCCGAGGAAGGAGCTTCATTGCTTATGCCGGCGCCGTGACGTGACCGAGTGTGCCGATATTTTTGTTGGACGTCTCCGTTTTTCTTCTTTAAGAATATGAATGATGAGATTTTAATAGAGAGGTTACGTATATAAATATAGCGTTCCCCTCCTTTGTAACTCTTTCATTTCCTTTTCACCTATTTTACTACACTACACTGAAGCGATACTTGATCATCATCATCATCAGCCTGCAGTAGTCCACTGCTGGATATAGGCCTATCAAATGGCACGCCACTGAGTCTGATAATACCACCAAGGTATTCGACATAGCTCAAAGAATTAGCAAGCTGAAGTGTGTGCGTTCGCGCAGCGGAATGTTGTTGAATTTAAAGATTCTAATTATGCAGATATTTAGTGTATGACGTCGTATAATTGTGTATGGTAAAAAATAATTTGTGCACGCAGCCATTGTGGAGAAATTAACCAAAAACTGATTCCGCTGGGCGAACGTTGTCCTGGCGGAACTTCTTTTAATCCATTGGCTTTAGAAGAAAAGAGATGTGTCCAAAAATTTGTGTGTATTTGTGTGTAATTGTGTATGTATGAATCAAATTTGTGCATGCATAAACTTCGGAGAAATTCAAGTTTCCGCTACGCGAACGTTTGGCCATTAGCTAGTTTTCATATAAAGCGCTTACATAGAGAGCTGTAGATTTTTACATAGGTTGTTTTGAATTTGTTTATATTTGTTTAAAAAACAGATTTAGGAAAAAACATAGGGCTTAAAAGATAAAAATATAAACGTAAAATACGCTTATTAGGTCTTAGTTCTTAAAGTAGGCACTTTGGGGTCTAGATTTTCACGCTTATACAAACCTTGTAAGTGTCTGCAACATGTTGCCAAGTATCAATGATGTTCCGTTAGTGATTCAAGAGTTATAGGACAATTTACCATGAATAGATCACTGTTTACAAAGCAGTCAAATATCACGATGTTCTAAAGGAATTGCATGGTAAAATGTATGCCAATAATTAGTGTATTCATTCAACTATTCACATGCAAAATTTCATGTCATTAAATTCAGTAATTAAAGAAAAACAATTATAATACTGACGAAGCATCGAAAACCTACATAACCCGACCAAGTTCGGATGGCTACAAAAAAGCGGCAGTGCAATATATTTAGGTAACATCCCAAAATTTACAGTATAATACCGATATTGAATTCGTATAGGTGATAACACAATTGTTGCTTCGATATAATTTATAGGTCATTTATTTTGTACACCTACTTTTTTAAATGTATTTGACTATGACAGAAAGTAGGTACTATTTACGTAGGTACTTTATTTAAGTACCTATACGCTTGAGACTTGAGATATAATCTAGATACATATATTATTTAAGACAAATAAAATTCATATAGCTAATTTCTATTGAAGATTTCACGGATCAGGATTCTAACTATAGACCCCTTAGGGAAATTAAATAATTACCACATGTAAGTACTATTGTTTAGGTAAATATTTATCATATTGTAGCTTATTACACTATTTAACCAATGGACTAGGCATGCACGAGCGTTCCCCTTTGCAATTTTAGTGGATCAAACAATCTAATATCTTTAAAAAAACTACTTCTTGAATCGATTTTTTAATTGATGAATACCGTTGTACTGGTAGTAACTTATGTATGTGAGCGTGTTCCCCCGCACCCTACCAAAATATGCAGAATTATTTTGTTCGAAGCGAAAACGAAATTGAAACGCTACTTCCATCCTTGAAGAAAAGAAAAGAGAGGGCAATATGTTTATTAAACCTATTTTAGTTAAAACACATGTTAAGTCCATTGCTGTCGTTGCAAGCGTTTGTTAACGTTATTATAATTACTTACATAATTAAGTATTATAAAATAAATGTAATTAATGTATGGTAATTAAAAATGGGTTGTATTTAACTGTTAGTCAATTTATTTCTGGTTTCCACCAAAAATACTAATTGCACCACTAAGCTAAGTTGACGGAGCCCTGCTTCGCAAGCATAGTCAAATAATCCATATGATCTTTATACTGTGTTCGCAGGGCTCCTATTTTTGAGAGCAGGGTCACAAGAGAACCTTACATAACCTATTAAGTTTTCTGAGTGGATAAGTTTCCCGAGTGGACGAAACTTTTGATATCAAATGATATTTTGTAAAAAGATCATCATATTTGGTGTGCAAATAGTATTTTAGTGTGCAAGTCAGTATTTTAGTGAAATAATAAAGTTTTTTTGCGTAACTCACTTCAGTGTGTTACATAACATTTTCGATACGCTATTAAAAATATCCCATTAAAAATATTTTTGTACACGGATATTTAAATAGAGAAGTACTTGTTAATTGAAGATTTATTTTTATCGTAGATAGTGGCGTCATTTAAAAAAAAAAAAATTCATTGAAGAAATGCAATTGTTTTATTTTTTCCTAACGCTTGTGTACGCAACTGTACCATATTAATAAATACTATATTGGAAGGTTAAGAACGTTTCTTAGATATATGGCACGGCCGCTTTTTTGTAGCCATCCGAACTTGGTCGGGTTATGTAGGTTTTCGATGCTTCGTCAGTATTATAATTGTTTTTCTTTAATTACTGAATTTAATGACATGAAATTTTGCATGTGAATAGTTGAATGAATACACTAATTTTTGGCATACATTTTACCATGCAATTCCTTAAGAACATCGTGATATTTGACTGCTTTGTAAACAGTGATCTATTCATGGTAAATTGTCCTATAACTCTTGAATCACTAACGGAACATCATTGATACTTGGCAACATGTTGCAGACACTTACAAGGTTTGTATAAGCGTGAAAATCTAGACCCCAAAGTGCATACTTTAAGAACTAAGCCTAATAAGCGTATTTTACGTTTATATTTTTATCTTTTAAGCCCTATGTTTTTTTTCTAAATCTGTTTTTTGAACAAATATAAACAAATTCAAAACAACGTATGTAAAAATCTACAGCTCTCTATGTAAGCGCTTTATATGAAAACTAGCTAATGGCCAAACGTTCGCGTAGCGGAAACTTGAATTTCTCCGAAGTTTATGCATGCACTAATTTTATTCATACATACACAATTACACACAAATACACACTAATTTTTGGACACATCTCTTTTTTTCTAAAGTCAATGGATTAAAAAAAGTTCCGCCAGGACAACGTTCGCCCAGCGGAATCAGTTTTTGGTTAATTTCTCCACAATGGCTGCGTGCACAATTTTTTTTTTACCATACACAATTATACGTCGTCATACACTAAATATCTGCATAATTAAAATATTTAAATTCAACAACATTCCGCTGCGCGAACGCACACAGCTGAAGTGCCATTGGGCTGGTCACATTTGTCGTAGAACCGAAAACCGCTGCAGAACTCGTGTTCTAGAGTGGAGCCCGCGCCTTTGCAAACGTGGTGTAGGACGCCCTCCAGCTACGTAGAGTGACGATATACGCAAAGTGGCTGGCGGCGGCTATAATATATACGACTAGAGGACGCCAGCAGCTACGCCTGCAATTTTTTAAAATTTACCCGTTTTGGCTGATCCCGTGGGAATTTCGGGAAATCCCTTCTTAGTGCACCCCTACGGTCCCCAAGGAACATACATGCCAAATTTCAGCTTCCTGCGCCTAATAGTTTCGGCTGTAGCGTGTCTGTCAGTCAGTCAGTAACGCAAGGATTTTATATATTAAGATAATTGATACGAAAACAAAATGATGACTGAAGGGCACAGATGGGAGGGTTTGGCCTGTCCACGGTCCCGTTCCACCCATGACGTGTTTGAACAGGCCTCGAGTGCGCGCTCTTAGCACGGCCATGGTACCTACCTATTACTTTATATGTACTTAATTATTGTATTGTTATTGTATTGATTGCATGTGATTAATACGGTAATTAGACTCGAAGAAATTGGTGTGTTAAGAATAAAACTATAGGTAGCAATTTTCTATTGTTTTATTAGACAAAACAAAGAATTTGGAGCATATCCAATGGCATATTAAACGTGAGTTTTCTCCTTGGCATTTTTACTTGGAAGATAAGGCTATGCGCTTTGATATGGTATGGCATGAAAAACATCCTGAAGAATTTGAGCGATAATGTTTGATGAATGATCTCCAGTTTTCGTACTTAGTACCAAGCTCTTAGGACATTAAAAGATCGCTTCTATCTTGCCCACACTCTCTGGTCAGCCATGCTCGTCGGTTTTTAATTAACTCTGTGTTGCCGTATTGCACTTGTCTGCGAAAAAACAAAATAACAAACGAATGAATCAATCCGACGAAAGAAGCAGGTAAAAGATTTATTGATATCAACACGAAGCACGCCTACACACGCACGAGACAGATGCTTGTGGAGTGCAAAGCCAATAATCTTACAGAAGCTTATCCTTACACACACAAACTTCTGCCTGTTGTGTACAGTGAAGTTTGAAAAAAGCACGACCACTTTGCACTAGATAGCAGGTATTCGGCACTTTCGCTTACCAACTATAAGAATAAGTACTGTTACTTCTCGCCGACATTCAGTATGAGAATATAGAGTTACCTCCAATCGGGCCTAGGACAGCATTACCTCATGATTTTAAGCGGATACTTAGCTAATATCTTACTAATCCCTCGTATTCTTACCTCAAACAGCAGACATCGATACATATAGTTCTTCATTATAACATTGCACAATTTTGAGTCTGTCTCTCTCTGAGCAGGCACAGGTCCTTCAGGAGGCTATCAGATAAATTTTAAATAATGTATTTCATCAGTATCTTTGTAATCATCATTTCTTTTGTTTCCGTTAGATGCAGGCGGCAGTATGATCGATATGGTTTTAGAGAAAGGACAAAGGAACGTAATTTACGTAGGTACCTACTTGTGCGTCGAGTATTTTGAGTAGCGCAATTTTGAACATGGTTGTGTTATCTTAGAAATACAGAGGTAATTGAAAGACAAAGAAACAAACACCGGCTTAAATGTCTTCCCTTAGTTAGTGTGGCGTACCTATGGGCTGCGTCTGCGCCGTGTTAAAATTGTGCGAATCTCGGGAGATGCGCATCGTTGCGCATCTCCCGAGATTCGATTTCGAGCCATCACGGGCATCGTTACGCCTCGGAATGGGGTAGCAGTTCGGATGGCAGTCGCACCCGTAACGGTAGTTCCGTGCAGTGAGGAAATGCCACTCGTATTTCCACGAGCTGCTTTATAAGCCGAGGAGAGTCCGGTGGTTGTATCTCTTGATGCTTACCTACGCAAATTGTGGGCGCCTTTACTGATCTTTTTAACCGCGTACCTCATCGGCAAAAACCCGAACCAATGGAAGCTGAGTATCAACATTCTAGTCTAGGTACAAAGGCAAGGGATCGGGGCCAGCAACAGGACCAGATTAACTACCTGGGATTTGTACCTAGTCTCCACGCGTCTGGTGCCATCGATTTCAAAGTCGGGGCATTTCGGCAGCTTAGGATAAATGACGTAAAATGAGTTGTGTTGTTGTTAAGCTCAAGAGGCAGGTCAATTAATCCATCATTATATTAGACCTGTCCTGTCATATAGCAGTGACACGCATAGACGCAAAGTATGTTTGTCACGGTGATGAATATGCTGCACTAGACGTGCATCCTTCACGTCCGTGATATAGTGACACAGATTATATAATTATAGTAACAAACAGACTGCAAGAATGTCGCTTACATGTTACGTATTTAAGCAGTAAGTAAATGTCCTGCATACCGTCTCTGACGGGATTCTGTAAACGGGGAAGGCCAAAGAAATGCTTGTTTGACGAATGCAATGAAAAGATGCATGCCAGTCGCCTCACCACCAGGGACGCCGAAGCCTGTGCAAAGTGGCGGAGCTACAGCAGAAAAGTGGACCCAGGCTCTGACTCGAGTGCCTTAGATCGCAACTAGGATGATGACGATTTGTCATCTGTCTGTCTGGCAAATCAAATTGCAATTCTGCCCTTGTTCTATGTGACAGCAATAACATTTTCAACTTCATAAAATAATACCATGTCCAAACTTAACTAAAACTGTCTATTACTATCTATTAGCTGCACAGCCTGTAATCATCGGAGTATTTTTTTTTCATCTTTTTCAATTTGACTGAATATTATCTTCGCCACAGATCAACTGCCATCTGACCTCTGCAACCACCTAACAGCTAGAGGTATTCCATGCCTTAGACCAGTCTGAGTATATTCCAGGGTAGGATAACAATAATTTATAATTATGCTCATCACTGCAGGACTAGGTTTACACTTAACACACCTGTTCATTATTATATAGCTATAGAAAATTATAAGAACAAATCCATTACATTTAGTAAACAAATTCATGGGTACTAATGGAAGCAAAGAGGGACTCACCGCATCCACTAAGACTGACTATCCAAACTATTGCAATGGAAAAAGTTGTCAATACCAAACTACTCTGATGAAAAAGGATAAGGGATATATAATAGGAATGGTACGGGTTCCAGTAAAATACCTGACTAGCAGTATCCCGCTGTATGCGCTGAATATGCTTCAACAAATGTTTCACCTCTGCATGAGGCATCCTTAGGAGCATTTGGCAATGACTAAACAAAATAAATAATTGAATCGATTATGCAGATGTCAGCTATTCAGATCTCGCCGAAAACCAGCTAGATAAACTTGAGCGCCTTCAAAATCTCTGTATACGATTCATATTTGGACTACGCAAATATGATCATGTTTCACAATTTCGAGCACAGCTCAAGTGGTTACCTATACGACATCGCCACAATGCTCATATTCTCTCTTTGCTGTACAACATATTGTTTAACCCTTCAACTCCTTCCTATCTTAAAGGACGATTCGAGTTCCTTTATGATACGCATAACCGTTATTTAAGGTCATCAGAAAATTTGAAACTAAAAATGCCGGTACATTCCACAGCACTGTATGACAAATCTTTTTGTGTTACCGCTGTTCGCCTTTGGAATGCTTTACCATTACATATAAGACAGGCTCAAACGATAACTAAATTTAAAGCTTCAGTAAAGGCTCACTATCTATCACTATAACTTCTTCTAGTTCTACAAAATACATGTAAGTATTAAATATGTGTATGTATATGTATGTATGTATGTATAAGTATGTATGTATGTTTATGTATATGTATATAATTATGTCTATCATTTATTATCATATTACAGGAATGAATATAGGTATATTAAGTATGTATATATTATATAGCTTTGTTTACTTTGTTTACACATGCAGCTACCGATTTTCTCCTACCAATAATATTTCCATCCAAAGGTTGCCTGGTAGAAATCGCTTTCAGCGATAAGGCCGCCCTTTGTACTATAGTTAGTTATAAGATCTCTAATAATGTTTTTTAATGTGTACAATAAAGTGTAAAATAAATAAATAATAAATAAATAAATAAAAATTTATGGGTTTTAAATTCTGCATGGCATATCAGTATAGTATATGGTAATGAGTATTGGCAAAATCATCAATAAATAATTTATGCAGACATTTTAGATACTTTAACTTCGAACAATGAAGGTAGGAACACATTATGGGCATTTATATATGAACTAGATGACGCCCGCAGCTATGCCCACACATTTTTTAAATTTAACCGTTTCTGCCCGTTCCCGTGGGAATTTCGGGAAATCCCGTCTAAGTGCACCCCTACGGTCCCCAAGGAACATACATGCCAAATTTCAGCTTCCTGCGCCCAATAGTTTTGGCTGTAGCGTGTCTGTCAGTCAGTCAGTAACGCAAGGATTTTATATATTAAGATTTAATTAAGGGTTGGATTTTAAAACGCTTCACCTGAATTTGAGGGTAATGGTGGTGTAGGGGGCTTAAGGGAGTTAGTCTTAATCCCCCCAAAGTAATTTTGGCTGCCGGAGTTGCGTCTAAATATTTTTAAACAATTTCCAAAAAATTTTGGCAATTATGCAAAACGGAACGTAATTTTTATGCTTTAGTACAGTTTTTCAAATATAATTTTTAGGTTTTATGTCAAAAACAGAGATTAATTATTGAATTCTTGTGTTCTATAATATAATAATAATAATATTCTACCACATTCACACAACACCATCTAAGTAGTCCCAAACTAAGCAGAGCTTGTACTATGGGTACTAGATAATGGATAAACAATTAAACATACTTATACTTTTTTTTTGTAAATAAATACATACATATTATAACATAGAAACACAATATATATAATAATATCTTACGCACTTTTTACTCAATATCAGTTTGCATACTGAATTACTATCATTCATTCGTTAACAGAATACGACTTTAGCCATTGCTTAGTTTTTACACGGGCATTAGCACAGACCACCTACCCCACGAGACTTGCAATAGAAGGGCACCGTTGTCTGTCGCGCATTTGCGCAAATGCGCCTATATCTTTGAGCACAAACCCGCGCTCGTTCAGTAGCGACCAGGAAACAGATACGTAAACTGCGTTTAAACTGTATTAAAACAAAATAATAACATACGAAAACAATGCCGAATTGTGCTAGAAAGTTGTGTGGGAGTAACAGTCGAAATAATAACTTCAAAAAAGATAATATCACATTTCACCGATAAGTAAAACATTTATTTTAAAATTATTTAACAGTACTGACCAGAGTTCTAGTAATAATGGTTGCTAATAAGTACTGAATCAGTGGTTGTCCTTGTCTAACACGCTATAATTACAGACTATCTCTCTCTTACAATAAGACGCCACGTGTAAGTAGAGATGCGAAGAAATCTTACCGATTGTTCGATATTTATCGATTTCTAATACTGAGATTTTTATTGATTTGGATAATTAGCCTACGAAAAAGCATTTTTAGGTATTTTATTATTACAAGCTTTTATTTAGGTAGTTTCACCTGTTTGTCAGAAATCAAATCTTGCAAGTGGAATTTGATGCACTTCCCGGTTATCGATTGAGCTGAAATTTAACATGCATGTGTAAATCGGATGACAATGTAAAATTATTATGACATGGAGCTGATCTGCTGATGGAACCGGAAGGGATAGAAACTCGGTAATTAAACGACACAGCCCCATCGAGTTTGGGCTTGTTTCATTTGTCTTGACGAGTACTTCGGTTCTAGATGGTAACCAGGGTCTGATGATGGAGCTGGAAGATGACTATAGGAACTCAGTAATTAAACGACATAACCCCATAGAGTTTGGGCTCGTTTGATTTGTCTTGACGAGTAGTTTGGTGATAGATGGTAGCCAGGGTCTGATGATGAAGCTAGAAGGTGGTTTATGTCTTCTACCGATTGAAAACGGGTGCCACGAGGTGATAATTTGAGTATAAGGAAAAGAAAGAAGAACAATTAAACAAGAAGAAGAAGAAAAATTAAAAATCAATTTTTTATTTGGAACCATAAGCAAATCATCCATACCCGATACTTCTTTGACTGACTACGGAATTCAATATTCGATCTATAGATAGATTCTGTAGATTTTAGATTCGTTATTGACGTAAGCTCCATACAAAATATGTCAAACACGAATCTCGAATCTCAAAATCCATGTATAGTTTAAATATTGAAAATGGCCGTTAATGTATATACCGCCCCCTTCCCCTCTCCCCAAAATCGCTGCTTTCGTTATGAATGGAAGGTATTTTAGGGAGGGGGAAGGGATTTGAGCTTCTGGTTTTCTCAACCACCAGTGAAACACAGTCGCCATTTCACAATGGTATTTAGTGAGAGGTGGTATGTCTCCTGTCGAGCCAGCCCAAACTCGAAACAGATGATTTTAAATTATTATAAACTAGCTGTACCCCGTGGTATTAAATTTCATTTAACATTTTTGAATACCTAAAGGAGCGTATTAACCATGAATGTCAACAAATTGGGAAACTGGTTACGCTCCTTTGAGTAGTTGCTTGATGATATACCTATTATAGCTTATAGCCTTCCTTCAATAAACGGGCCATCTAATGCAAAAATATCTTGTTAAATCAAACAAAATCTTTAATTGTGATTTTAATTTTGATCTGTTATATCATCATTCAACTTCATTTGTTTTGTTTGAACTATTTAAATCTGATCCTATTTATATCGAATAAATAGGTACTGAGATTAGCGCTTTCAAACAAAACAAACAAATTCTTTATAATATTAGTATAAATTCATATTTCAAAATAAAAACTTTTGCTTGGATTATTGTTTTTTTTTCTTGGCTCTTAAGAATTAGATCAAATGTGATTTATCGATAAACAATATTGACATGCCTACATCCCTATTACCCATCGTACATGACGTCACCCGCGCCGCCCGCGTACGTCTCATTCCTCAAAGTTTGACAGAATAGTTCGCCTAGAAATTGGTTAAGATTACGTGTCTCGTGGGGTAGGTGGTCTGTGGGCATTAGTATCTCATCGAGTTATATTAAAAACAAAATTAGCCTTAGAGTTACTATTTCTTTACTTTAAAACTATTGCTCTATAGTGAAAAATCAATACTGTGTACAACATCTATAGATTGCACTTGCAATTTTTACACGACTGCCCAAAAAAAGGAGTGTAATGTTTTCAGGAAATCAGGATTCATGTATGTATGTGAGTTTCTTTATTCCACTATAACTTCTTAATGCCTGGACTGATTAGGATGTGTGGGGTATCATTAGAATCCTTACATCACCCCGAGTAACACTGGGGTATATATTTTTGGAAAAGTCAAGATGGTAGGGGTGTGAAGCCATTTTTAAATAAGAAACATCATAGTGCCATCTAACGTTCAACAGCGAAGACAAAATATGTAATAATGCCATGTATTATTTATTTGTACTAAACAAATAAGTGTTGTTATTAATAAGTGTTACCTAAAAATAAAAGATAAGAAAGTGAGTACGTAAATAATAATAACATTTAATATAACATTATATTTCTATTAGAAATGTACCGCCGGTAAGTAATTTATAATTATAAAACAACGCCATCTAGTTCATTCATATTCATTATAATTATTGGAGTATTATCGGAATTTAGACCAAGTTGCCACCAAAATTTTGATATCAAATATTTTTTTTTTTTTTTAAGCTTCTTCAATACACTCGAATTAAATGATATGACACTCACTTAAGACATAGTTCAACTATAAAAATAAATAGAACTTATAAGTTATAGTTACAGTAACATTAAACAGTCGACATCACAGTATTCACAGTTCTTTAATAAATAGTAAATAGAGATGTCACAGAGTACCTTTGTATATACAGATGTAACAGTGAAATTGGCCGTAGTTTACGTTGTCTCTCTCGGCGCTGCAATCGCCCCTCTATATTTATTATCTATATTTCTACTTCTCTATGCATAGCTAGGGTTGGAATAAGTTACATGGAAGGCGTTAGTATCCATAGATATCCATAGTAACTAGTGCTGTGACCACTGCTGTCACGGTTCGTATATAGCTACGAGCACTTAACTCTATAGAGAAGTAATACATGCGAATTTAAAAGAAAACTATTCTGTCAACTAGCCGAGGTGCGAGGGGAGGTGTGATCGCTTCGAACTACTCCGAAGTATTCCGAAGAGGTTCCGAACACGATCGCTAGGGCTTGCGTTATAATGACTTTATGCTTTCTATCGATATCGATAAAAGTTTTTCCGTTTTTCAATAGGTACTTGCTTTCAATACCGTAAAATTATACAACTATAGTCCGCAGGTAACTTTACAAAAAAAAAACACTATAGTCTAAAATCAAGTGTCAAAATAAAAAGTTCATTAATAGTAGATTTTACAAGTGCACAAAACGAATCATTTTGTAGGTACTGCACTACTCATTAGTCACCGCTTGTTGTTTTTCATCAAAAAACAATCCTCAGTGAAATGTTTTGAGCACATGACGCTTTATTTTGAAGGAACCCAATTTTATCTTTTAGTTAGGTCTATCCATATGTTTTTCATACTATACCGTCTTTTGGAAAACTGGAGGAAAAAAAAGATTCACTTGATATAAAACAGCATTGTTATCATAGTTATCCAAAAATCATACACGAAAAGAATAATTATTATAAACTAGCTGTCCCGGCAGACCTTTTTCTGCTTTATTTCTCTAAAACAAATAATTTTACGTCTTTTCTCTCCATAAGAACCTTCCTCAGACTTCATCAAACACAACAAAAAAAATCAGCTAAATCGGTTCAGCCGTTTAAGAGTTTTTGCGCTTAGCAACACATTTGGCGATTCATTTTTATTTATATAGATAACATTACAAAGTATTACTAATACTAGTAAATAACAAACTCTTTATTGTGTCTATATCTATCTAAGAATGCTAAAAAAACTATATGTTAATACAATAATCATTTTGTGGGAAATTATCGACAATGCAAAATAAATGCACCGCACCGCACTAGTCATTGGCGCCACGAGGCAAATTATATCAGTGATAAGTCACTGACTCGTTGACAGAATCGGGTCGCCTTATATTACGTCTCTATAGGTTAAGTGCTCGTAGGTATATAGTTAGGTATTCTAGTTAATTTCAAATGATATTAATAAAAAAAAATTGTCGACATTGCCGAATTCCCTGTGCCGATGCCGAACTGTCAATCTGTCAAAATATGACGATTGTTAAAACAATAGGGAGGCGCAAAGTATTCAAATCGGTAAAGTTATTCATACAGTATATTGATTAATAATAGAATCGATTTAAACAAACAATACAAATGTAAAAAAAGCTTCCTAGATTTAGATCCCATAGCGGACCAAAAGTGGATGTGATATAATTTATACGTATTTGTATAAATTAGTATTACTTACGTGTGTAATGGTGCTGCCACACTGCCGTTATAAAATGTTTACAAACATTTTCAAACTGTAATAAAACTAACAAATGTTAGGAATTGTTTTATTCTGTTTGGAATTGTTAGATGTTTTGAAGGCTCCTACACTGATGGAAAATATTTACAAACATTTATAACATTTGAAAACATGACATCGGCTCGCAGTTTGGATTTACGTTCCGAGGCGTCATCACGAAAATTGAAGAAGATTTGCTCATTGGATTATTTTTGTTTAAATTTTTTGTTTAAAAAAAAGAAAAAGCGCTCTATCTGCATCACGCTAGAAGAGGCCCCGCACTCTCCGCATACCCTTCTGTCGCCTGGATACATGTTTACAAAGAAATGATAACAGTATTTTTATTTGTTACAATTTGCTAACTAACAATTTGGTATAGAAATGCCTACTAACATTTTCTACCATGAAAACATTGATTAACGTTGTGATCAAATGTTTGTTAACAAAATGTTTATTAACGTTTGTAAACATTTTATAACGGCAGTGTGGCAGCACCATTAGGAATCGATCCTACATCATAAATAAATAGCTGTGCCATGTGTCTAAAAAACGGAATGAAAATCTCGACGACTTTTGGACGTATACAAACATTTAGAGTTCTCGCGCAGAAAATGATAAATTTTCAAATTCATCATCATTATCGTCTCGGTTATAAAACTTAAGTTTTTAAGCTCGGCTCGGCAAATAAACTTAAGCTTTTAAGCTCGGCGTCCGCTTACTAGTCTAACCAGTTATGATAGAAGGTACCAATATGAGATTTTTCCAGAACTACTGCCGTCTGATCGCGGCAACACAAAAGAATAGCGATATTACATGGCTTAGACCATTATCAGCTTATTTGGGGGTAGGTACTGACTCTCCTTAAGTTCCGCTAGGCTGTCACCGACGCAAATTGTAAAATATTTATTACCAATCAGTAAGCAAGCTCAGTTTTCGATTCATATTATGTAATTTTACCATTAGACCACCACCTACGCAAAAACTCTGGAACGCAATCCACAACTTATTTGTAGTATGGCAATGAGTACCACGATTTACATCTTATCAAATGAATCGGAACAATAAGTAAATATTTGTGCAACTGGGATGACATGCGTGTCCCAAGAAACAAAAAACAGCCGTAGGGACCATGAAGTAAAGAACTACCAGTTTCATGTTCCATTTCAATTTGTATTTCGCTAGGTACGCGGATTGAGGTAGCATCGAAAATGTACTGTTGAGCCCTAAAATATTTTGCTTATTTTGTTAATGACCCTTTATGATACGGTTTATTAGAGATTGGGTCTAATTAGAAATATTATAGGCTAATAATAATAAAACTGAAATTACACTGGTAAAATAATAGATCACTTGAAACCGCGCGTTTTCTGTCTTTGGTTACTTAACCGTTACGATATGGTATACTTACAATCTTATGACGTCACAGTAATTATAATAGTGTAAGTAAGTACCTACACGTAGCTAAAATGGTATCCCGAACCAGTTCTGCTCAGGTCCTTTTTATAGAATGTTTTTGGTTCACTAGACTTCGGCTGCGACTTCGCCCGCGTGTTTTTCGGTTATCCTTACAAAAGGTAATGTTTTAAATCTTACGTAATAATATTTAAAACATTGAATTTACAATACGAGTGACACCACAAAAGACGCAACGCAACCGATCACAATCAAAAGATCAACTGTTCAAAGTAAATATTGTCGTCATGTAGGTAGGTACCAACCTAAATTCTTAAAAGACTTTTTAAGAATTTATTTTAAAACATAACTTCACAGTCTTCGGTATATTAGACGTAAATAACAGAACACGCTTCGAAAATTTCAATTAATCAAATTATTAAAAAATCACGATCCATAAAAAAATAATACGCTGAAGCTAAAGAATATCTTTTGGACCAATGCCCGAACATTAAATTGAATCGGTCCTGTGTGGCCCTGCCAATAAATTACAAGCCAAATAGGATCGCCTGGATAGGGCATTACTGGACTCTATGCAACAGTGTATGTACATTGATTGCACTGTATCCGAGTGCATCACGCAAAAAAGGCAGGTAAAATATAACAATATGCCTTACTGCGCAGTGCGATGGTGCGGTATCAATAACATGGCTAATGAATATAAGAAAGAAAATATAACTTTTCATCGGTAAGTAAATAAAATACGGCAATAAATCTTTTACATTGATACAAGCCTTGTTCTTGAATAGGCGTTGATTGTAAATTTGTAACCTGTCAATAATTGGCGCATGCGTTATCGCAAATCTATAAATTAGGCGTAGAGTACATGGTGACCAAAAGCAATGATACGTAGGTCACCGGTCGGTTTGTGTTACCATGGTTACGAACATTGTTAAGTGGAAGTTGGTGCCAAAAACAGCGGATTAGCATGATCAACATTTTTAAATGTACTTAGATGCTCAATTTAATTCACACAACGAGAGTTGGCGATTAATAGTAGGTTTAACGTTACAAAAAGGTTCTGAAGTAAAATAACGCCGTCATAGCTCGGATTCTTTTAAAATACATTTTCAGTGCGCTATCAAGTTATAACTTAATAAGCGTTTGAGCCAATACTTATGCAATGGGATTGCAATACTATTGTACTTAAGTAGGTATGTTTAGAAAATTTTGGTACTGCGACGTCGTATACACGACGATTATGCTCTAGTATTTATAAAAATAAGCACACACACAAGCGTAGAACTAAAATACAAAACGATAAAGAAAATCATAAAATAAATTATATCATTACATACATATTATTATTATGTAAATACTAGCATAAACTGTTTTAATCGTCCAGTTAGGTAACTGACTTAAACTGCTGTCAGCTTTCAGCAGAAGACTGACCTACCTAGCCGTATGTGAGTCTTCTGCTGAATATGATCGAAAATTATGTAGGTAGGTAATAACTAGTTAATATAATATTATTATTATAATAATATTATTATTCTACCACATTCACACAACACCATCTAGTCCCAAACTAAGCAGAGCTTGTACTATGGGTACCTACTAGATAATGGTAAAAACATACTTATATACTTTTTTTTGTAAATACATATGTACATATTATACATAGAAACACCCAGACCAAGACAAACATCCATGTTCATGCACACAAATGTTTGACTTGTGCGGGAATCGAACCCGCGACCTTCGGCTTAGCAGTCGCTTACACTCCCGCTGCGCCAACCGTCGTCGTAAGTTATAAATCAATAAAAGTATTGTTCGTTGTTTAATAAGATTTTCTGTAAAACCGACGAGTAGTGAGTTCTTCTCAGTATAATTATACTTATATATATTTATACTAACGTACCTTTGGTGTATTGTGCCAAAGGCACAATCAATATATTAAAGCATTTTCTACTTACTTTGCTGAAGGCACTTTAATAGATGGGGTTTTAAGAAAAAAGTAGTAAGGTGCCAGAATAGAAACTATTTCAATCTAGACTGCGTTTCAAGATAGATCAGGCACAATATTTGTTTCGGCACTTGTACCAAGTTTGTCTCTAATTCCGTGTAACGTTATGGTTCCTTTGTGCCAGTCATCATCAATGTAACTACTTTAATTCGTATAAGGGCGGTTTCAGATTAGCGTATTTTTCTGCGCGTATACGGTCGTTTCAGCATATGCGCTTACACGCACGCTACATTACGCGCTTCAAAAAACCGGACTCGCGTAATCGGGCATATTTTGGCGTGTTCGCTCGAAACGGAGCTTGTCAGTGTCAATATGCATTCTGCAGCTCGGGCATATATGAGCTTAGAATCGCGTCAACTTTCGTACGAGTTGCGCGTGTGCCAAAAGGTGCGCCTACGCACCTTCATGCGCTTCCAAAACGAGCTTATATGCGCGTATAAAACGCTAATATGAAACCGCCCTAACTGAATAGAGAATCTTAATTCGGGAGTAATATTCAAAATTATACATAAAATAGGGATATAATGTAACATCAGTGGGTATTTTTATAGCTTCAGAAAATACTCTACTTATAATTATGTAAGTTCGACATCAACACAAAACGAAAAAATCAGACAAAACGGTACTAATTATCCCAAAACCAGGATCATGAAATAGATTTAAAAACATGTTATCTGCAGTCTTAATAAAAAGGAACTCTTTCAAAATATGCCTCATTCGAAAATTAAAAAAAAAACCGTTAATTTTATTTTTATTAAAACGTCACATGAAATCCTTAGGAGCATTGTCATCCTAAGAGGTCTACAATGCGAAATTCTTAGCGCTATCTTCGGAGGCTCAGTAATCCTTGTAGAAATATTAGTTAGATAAGTTTATTCCAGCAATGTTTTATCCAAAGAGTAACAGACATCCATCCATGCGCATTCATCCTCATAAACTTTCGAGTGTATCATATAAATAAGATACCTAATATATTATTAAGATGCTCACAAATAGCTTTTCCTTCGAGAAGGCGTATTATTTCGTTGCTCATCTTTCTTCTTCTTCAGTAATTTCCAGAAAAAATAAAGTATAACGCTATTACAAATGTCATTAGTCTAAGTTAGTTCAAGGTAGCAAAAAAAAACCGCAGTAGGGTTTGTTGAGCTAGATATTTAATATTTCATATTTTTTATGGCTATGGTATTTACAGTTTTCCAAAGATTCCGGAATTGAAACTAAAGTGGGTCGAGGCAATAAGAATGAAAAAGGAAATATGGTACCCTTCATATACAAGCGTGATATGCTCGCGCCATTTTAAAGATGAATGTTTTGAGCTCAATAATAACCGAAAGCGTTTGCTGGACACTGCTATCCCAACAGAGCGCCTGGATATTCCGGTACGTGGTCTACTCAGTAGTGCGTGGCCATAAAACTAAATAAAGTGTAAATGGAGTAGGTAATACGTCACAATCATCGGAGGTTATTACCTACTACGTCAATACTGAGTGTGCTGTGTATTGTGGAAGTTACCAGTAAAATTTCTATCGACAGCATAATGGACATCTTAAGTCATGTAGTTGTCGCTGTAAATATTTTATGAACGCCTTCCCATCAAACAAATTCGGACAGACATTAACCAGTGGCTACTGATAGCAAACACTATGACTATCTTCTAAATCCTTCGTGAGAACTACTCTTCTTTAATTGTTTCATTGACCCTAAAAACCGATTTTGTGTTAATATTTATTTACTATTTCAGCATCAAAACATAATGCCTTTTTATGAAAGCCAGCAGAAACAGACACCACTGAAACAAAGCCCTCAATGTGGACCAAGAGAAAGTCCATTGACAGAGAATATTCCAGATGTAATATCTCATTCATTATTTATTAGATTCTTTTGATACTCATGAACCAATCAAAGCGTACCGAAAGGCACTAGCATTTTGTATCGAACGGGTTCTATCAAAAAAGAAAGAGGCACATTTCTCATATTTAAACACATTTCTACTTACACACTACATTGTCGAATTTTACTTTGTCCAGGGGAAGCTTATCATCAGCAAGGTTTATAAATTTCTGGAAATAGAGTTTAAGACGCTGAGCGCATACTATGGAAGTATAATCGACTTGAGCCCCTTGACTAATATTCTACGGCGTACTGCCGAGGCTACCGGTGTCTCAAAACGGACTGTTGCTTCCATTTTGAAGAATGAAAAGCTTTACAAAAGACGTGATCGGTCTTTACTGAAATCGCTGTTATTGGATCAAGAATACGAGATACAACGAGCCAGGTAAGAGAATAAGTGAAAATTATAAACAAAAAATATTATATTCCAAAGCTTACATGTAACTTATTACGCCAATACTATGATGGTAGGTACCTTCTGTGTATCTTAACTAAGAGAGCAAGAGAGACGGAGAACGACGTCAGCGCCGCCAACTACGAACTAAACTGGAGACAGTCTCCACTTGGAATCGGCACACGAAATCCTTAAGAACTGCGCTTCTATGTAAATCTGTATTCATTGGTAGTGATCTACTACATACATAGAGATATAAAGGATAGAGTGGCAGAATCGTACCTAACTCAATACTGTGTCGTGTCCGCCGGTGGGAGAGAGAACGCAACTGTTAAGGCCCCCTGCATCTCTCTCTAACAGTACATGCACAACATCAACATTGCGCAATGGCGTGCTACCTGTAACTATTATTTATATCAGTTTATCAGTAATCAATAGTTTCAAAGTTGTTTTATTGATACACGAAGATAGTTTGAAATGACAAAAAAGTGTATATATTTTTAAACTATTGATTACTGATAAACTTAACTTGCTACTTACCTACTTATTTCAAATATTTTTTTTACAACATGTTCAAATAAAAGGCGGTAAGTGGGTTCTCTACGTGGTACATACGTCAATCTAGGTAGGTACATCTCGTTTTTAGTTTGCGAGTTAGTTTAATTCTCTTTTCAAACAGCGGTATGAGTACCTAATATGTGTAGCTTCATTAATTGTAACAGGACAAAACAGTCGTATCTGGAAAGCACTGGTCCTTCATTGCCTTTGGACATAAAGCCTCGAGTAACTAAAAACGCCAGGCTAAACCAAGTGAGACTAGCACCTAAACCAGAACCACGGCCGAAATCATTGGTGCTACTAACCCCAGTAAAGAATGCGAACGTTGAAAGACCAAGAGAGCCAGTGTTCGTCAACTGCGATGACGCTGAGGAGTGGCAGTAAGTTTTTGTCATAAGGTTTTCTGAATGTTATCAATGAGGTCTTTGTTTGCCTGGAAGAAATCGCTTTTAGAGGTTTTACTGTAAGTTTTCTTGCCTTTTTCTCGTGCGGTGTAAGTACACTGACAAACTCATAAACTGCATCAAAGTAATAGACGACTTTGAAATAAATATTTTAACCAAGTATGAAAACTTTCTATACAGATTTAAATTGAAACCTCTAGATTGGTTCGTGAACTTTAAAACAGCGAAGGGTCATATCCTTAAGTTTAAGTTTGTGTAGGTACCGGAAAGGACCATAAGACGTTTTTGAAGAAAATACAGAAATTTAAGCAAAATTGGTTTAATAAAAAAATTGGTTTTAACAATAGACACAAACTTTATACAAGAGTTTATTTGTTTTAATAAGGTGTATTACCTCCACGTGCCCTTATTACGGATTCTAATCGGTTCCGCATAGATTTTATTAGGGTTATTATAATATCGTGCGGAATATTGTCCCATTCTTCTGAAAGTGCTGTTCTTAGTGCTGCCACTGTCGAGGGCACAGGATTTCTCGCATATACAGCTCTTTTTAAATTGTCCCTAACATGCTCAATGGGATTAAGATCCGGGCTGCGTGCTGGCCAATTCATTGTATGTATCCCAACCTCTTCGCAATATTGTCGAACTTGTGCAGCAGCGTGCGGCCGGGCATTATCCTGCATTATAGTAAAACTAGAGGATGCCTGCAGCTACGCCCGCACATTTTATTTTAATTTACCCCTTGCTACCTGATCCCGTGGGCATTTCGGGAAATCCCATCTTAGTGCACCCCTACGGTCCGCAAGGAACATACATGCCAAATTTCAGCTTCCTGCGACGAATAGTTATGGCTGTAGCTTGTCTGTCAGTCAGTCAGTAACGCAAGGATTATATATATACAGATTTTCGCGTATGAATCCCATGTAAGGCACCACGTGATCTTCTAAGATCTCTGTTATGTAGCGATGTGCAGTCAAACCCCCTCTATTACCGTTTTGACGGATCATGTCTATGAACACAAGTTCTGTTCGCCCGTTCATCGATATGCCACCCCAGACCATACACGAACCACCTCCAAAAGGAACACGCTCCTCAATGCTACTTTGAGCATATCGCTCCCCACGTCGACGATAGACTCTTCTGCGACCATCTGCACCATATAAACATGTCCTACACTCGTCCGTGAACAATACGGAGGCCCATTGCTTTTCTGTCTAATTTAGGTGATCACGCGCAAATCTTAAGCGAGCTTGTCTGTGAGCTACAGACAACTTTGGACCATTTGCTGGTCTAAAAGGGGTCATATCCGCTTCCTTTAACCTTCTTCTTATTGTTCGTGCACTCACATTTACTCCACGCACTTCATTAAGCTCTGTTTTGATGTTAACTGACGTGAGGAAACGATTTCGCAGGGAAGTTGTAGCAATAAATCGGTCATCACGACCGGTGGTTGCTCGAGTCCTGCCTGTACCACGTCTCCTTCTTTAAGAACCTGTCTCCACAAACCTTCTGTATATTCTAGAAACCGTAGACTGGTTTAAATTTAAATTTCTACCAATCTTTCGTTGATCCAAGCCCTCCCGCACCAGTGCTACAATTTGAGCCGCTTTTTCGGACGAAGTATCCATATTATGGTTCAAAAACTCTCGATGAGTTAAAAAACTAACCCAACGATTCTGCTGGTAACAATAATTCAATTGACAAAAGAATAAAAAATCAATGCGAATCAATTTAAAACTTTGCTTTAAATAACACGCAAATCTGAAACTACGAGTAAATTTTCTTTTCCCGGCTATATTCAATTGTTTTACTGCAGTTCTATTTTTAAATATTGCTTTTTTTAAGATTAAGAGCCAGTCTCTCCATATTTATATAATTTAATATAAAAAGTTTACATACTAATTAAAAAAATCATTTCAAAGTAATCCTGAACTTTGATGCAGTTTATGAGTCCGTCAGTTTACAATAAAGCATTATCTATTTAGTTATCACTAACAAAGAAATCAGGTCCTAAATATCAACTATCATAGCAGAAGGAAATTCAATAAGACCCAATATTTAGGAACTTTTATCCCTTTGTACGTTAACCAGATCAAGACTGCGCTAAGATTCAAGTTTTATAAATTTGATGAAGTTTTGATGCGTTGAAATTGTTAAAAGCTCATTGTTTATTGGTATTTTGGATATGTAGTCCATTGAAATGTTAATTGTTTTGGGCTTGGCGTACATTTTTCCGAGGACGCAATTTTATTTCAGAGATATCAAGAGGGGATTCGTGTAAAGTTAAATCCAAGGGACGCAACCCTTGTCCTCCGGCCGCCATCTTGAAAAGAGTGGTACAAATGGGTTTTCTAGTATATCTCCCAAACTATTGGCCGTACAGAAAAGTTTGAAAATATTTTGAGTTGCAAATTAAATTCTCTACAACTTTGGCACGGTAATAATATCTAACAGTATTGTAACTCCATACAAACGCTCGAAACTCGAGTTATACCTACGCGCCTCGAGCAGAGTACCCATTAGACTGTGCGGACTGTGCCAAGAGTACCCACAGCCGCGATCGTGCCGCAGCTCGCATGCGGCGCGTCTGGTAGGTATATAACTCACGAAGGCGGCCGAGTTACAATACTGTTAGATTATATTACCGTGACTTTGGCCCCGTAGCATTTAGTCGTAAAATTAAAAATAACAGAGTTTCAAACGGAAATCGAATGATATTTGCAACAAAATTTATTTTCAATGTGTTGTAGTTTTTTGGTTGTCAGTAACAGAAAATAAGTTAATTTAATTCGTCTTTACTGCCTCCAAAATAAGAGCCACAGTTTCCAAGACTATCATAAGGTCCAATTTTTACTCATTACAACTTTACAACGACCATGAAAACAGGCGATAACAAAATATTGACAAAACTCTAAATCTGCGGCACTCTGTGGGCTTCTGATGTTGATGTGCCGCCCATCCCGGCCATGTAAAGGAAACTGCAATGTTCTGCAGCGCCTCAATGTTCTGAGGGGAGGTGCAGAAAAATATTTGGAGAAATCAATATTAATCATGACTTACCGGCAAAATGCGATTTTTCTAAAGTTCTGCATCAATGATTGAATATTGTAGCTCTATTTGATCACATACCACAGTCTGGCTCATAAAAAGACTAAAGACTGAAGAAACATAATAACCTAAAGAAAACAATATCATAGAAAAACTTTTTTATTTATGGTTTTACGACAAAAAGTATCAGAACTAAAGTTGTAGAGAATTTAATTAGCAACAAAAAATAACTATCAAGATCTCTGTGTGATCAATAGTTTACTAGATAAATAAGTAAAACCATCCGCAGCTGCACTCTTTCCAAGATGGCGGCCGAGGGACAAGAGATACTCCACAAATTTAGATAAAGCTTTACCTTAGCCCTACCTAGACATCTAAAAAATAAAAATGGCGTCCTCTGACAAATGCAACCCCAAATGTAACTTTTCAATTCTATCCAGTATGGAATAACTTTTGAACTGTTTTTGGGGCATATTATTTTTCCAAATTACGCATGAAAATAAAAACTGAAAGCGTGCGCGTTGGCATGCCACAAGGGTGCATTCTAGGACCGCTTTTACTTTCATCGTTTGTAAAAGTTTCTAGTTGCCTCAGTTACGTTATGTTCTCGCACAGACCAAGCACCGCGGTTCTTCAGGAAGCATCATGTCTTCAAAACGCACAAGCTAAAACGGAACCGATACAACTCGTTCTATTCACATATAATTCGTCAGATCAGAATCAAGAAGTGTCTTGTAATGTCGAAAGCGTCAACTGCGAACAAGAAGTTGAAAATATCATTGTAGAACCAGATATTGAGGAAATGTGCTTGTGAGTTTATTTTTATGATATCATAATTATTTTATGACTTACGATTTATTTTACTTTACTAGGGCGGTCTGAAAAGTTTCCGCCCACAACCTATAGGAAGCAGCACTAGTCAAAAACCGTATTGTGGATGAAGGTAATTTTACTTTTGCTTATTTTAATTTTAAATTTTAGCCATTTTGAACGCGTAGTTTTTGTTTGACAGCCATTTGATTGAGTCGATGTGAGAATTTTTTGAAAATGGAAAATTTTCTATCGGGCTGTTATTAAATTTTTGTTTTTAAATGGCAATACGCCGACGCAATTTAAATTTGAGTTGAACTCGGTTTATAGGTTTATGCTCCATCATTTACCACAACTAAATTTTGGGCAGCTGAATTTAAACCTGGTCGTAAGAGCTAGGAAACAGATAAACGTCCGGGACGTCCAATGGGATTCAACGAAAATACCTCGGTTAACTTACTTAACTTCATCAAATGGTGCTAGACAACCGCTGAATCAAGTAAGAGAGATTGCATATTTGTCACATATTAAATCAAGATTAAGGCATTAGAAAGCTGCCAGCGCGATGGGTGCCACGTTTGCTCACGTTAGACCAAAATCGAATGAACATTTTTAATTAAGGCTTAGTTTAGGCGTAATAAATCCAAGTTTTGACCCAATTAATGACTGTAGATAAAACCTGAATAGTCCATTATACCCCCCGACTCAATAATCGAACGAATCGAATCCAAAAGAAGCAGAGGCCGTGTTTATCTGGTGGGGAAAGTGATGCCGACTGTTTTTTGGGATGTTCATGTAGTGAACTTAATAAATTATAAAAAAAAAACCGGCAAAGTGCCAATGTAAACTCACAGAAATAGGTATTTATAAGTTAACCGACGATTACTCGTAAACTAGTGATGTCTACTTAGCAGTGATAGTGTAACGTATGTCCGGTACTTACCGCGTTGCGTCACAGTACCGCCCATACGCTCGGCCAATCAGAGAAAGCCATCGTCCGCACTCGCAAAGCCTGACCAAATATGGTCATAAACGGACTCCCAGCCTGATGGAGGGCCCGGTATATAAAGGGGCCGACAGAGAGGCCGGCACCGCTACTCTAACGTCGCTTCTACTATAACTAAGCGTACCTACTGACCCTACGTCGTATTTACGTGTATCCTGGTCCCAGCTACGGGTTCCAGGTTCACCTTAAGACTTCGGCTACGCTCCTAGACCGCTACACTTCCTGCATCGCCTTCGGCGTCACTTCTGCCGAAGAGTCTGGCCTGCCCTGCTCCTCGTACTTGCACCGCCGGCGTCTGCCGCTGAACCAACGGCCTGCGAGGATCTACCGCTACGCGCAGCCTTCGAGCAGCCTGCCTACACACTACCGGAGGGAACAGCGTGGGAGACTGCAGCCCTTAGTGTTCAGGCCAGTGTCGTGTTGTTGGTCGGTCATACTCGTGGCAAGGAAAGTGAGACAATACTCGGCAAATAAACGCATAGAACCTTTTCTGCGTTTTAATACCAGAACCCGTTACAGTGGCGCCTACGTGGGTTATTGTCTCGCTTTCCGTGCTCGAGTTCTCATCTAGCAGGTCTCCATCATTGTAAGCGAGCAGGTGCGGCTACAGCGAACCGGTACGTATTGTTGTACTAATTGCCTACCTTTTAGTGTAACTACCTACTACGTACTAGTTCGCAAATTTGAATCTAACGTTTTTCTAATTAGTCCTAACGGTCGAACTTTTACGCCTAATCGTAAAGTAGGCCATTTGTAAGGGCGGAACGCTTGCGCACTAAGTGTAGTGTGTAGTGTATACTTACGCGGTTATTCATACACCATGGGCTCACACCCCATAAAATACTTCCTGCTAAACAAGAACGAGTTAGCTTACGAGGTCGCGATTAGAGGTGAGGAGCCGGCTACCTCTGTCCTAGGTCTGCGGAAGCAGCTCCCTAAATTACTGGAAGCCATTCCAAATGATGACATTTTGGAGTCGGGTCTAGCCATAGCGGTGGACTTCGAGGGCGCTAGCGAGGCCGTCTCTGAGCTGGCCAAGCGACTAAATTCGTTATCTGCCTCTTACGACGCGAACCTAGCTAAGAGGTCTACCGCACTGCACAACCACTTATACCATAGACTCCGTAGGATGGAACGTCCTACGGCGTTTTCAAAACGGATTACCGAATTGTGCAGCCGGTTCGACAAGCTCTCGGCGGAGCTGTCCGCCATTGAGCAATCAGCTGTTCGCTCAGCTGATGCTGTGGCAGAAGTCCAACCTGCGCCGTCTACCTCGACGCAGGCAGGGTTAGCCCCAGTATTGCATTGCGAGCATTTGAGAGTTAGCGAACTGTCTAAGCTAAAATACGACGGTACGGGATGCGTCCGAGCGTTCCTACAACGCGTAACCGAATTCCAAACCGCGCGTAATCTACCTTCCACTAAAATTTTATCATATGCCTCCGAAATTTTCACCGGTAACGCACTTCACTGGTACCGCGGCCTAAAAGAATATTTCACTACATGGGAAGAACTCACCACTAAATTAATAGACGATTTCACACCGTACGATTATGACTACCGGTTATTAAATGAAATCCGCCGACGTACTCAAGGTGCTACCGAAACTATAATTATTTATCTCTCGATGATGAATCAGCTGTTCGCTAGGCTGTCTCCGTCAAAGCGATTGTCCGAACGCGAAAAGTTAGACATCCTATTGCATAACATACGTCCATGCTACTCACTAGTGCTAGCTCCGTCAATATCTTCAATAGACAGTATAGCAACACTGCAGACGTTATGTTTAAACTACGAACCGTATTATAATAACGACACGTTGGCACCAGACCTAGCTTACAGTCACAAACCTAATAACCGAGCGCGTAATAATTCCTACAATAATTATCCCGTTGCTACTATAGAGGGTACGTCCGAATACACTGTGAACAACGAACCTAGCAAACCTAAGTCTAAACCTAGCTCTGTCGCTCTAGTCACGTCCAAGTACTGCCCGCGCTGCCGAATCAATGATCACAGTTTGAATGAATGCAAACGCGATCGCTTCGCAATTTGCGTCAAGTGCGGCTGTAGGGATGTGACATTCCCTAACTGGCCGAACTGTAAATCGACGAAACCAAAAAACTAGTTGGTCAGGGTCGGGGCGTGTCAAAATCTAAATTAGGTTCTACAACCTATTCAACCAATTTTGACAAAGATGATTGGAGAAATTGGCTAAACACTCTAAAAGTGTATTTCTCTAGTTATTCCGTCGCCTCGATCCTGGATAATAAACCTAAAAATGACCTACGGCCCTATGTTAACGTAACGATTAACAGTTTACCTATTTGTGGATTGCTCGATTCCGGTTCAGCCATTACAATTCTAGGTAACAACTCCCATCTGGAGGTAATTACTAAAACCGGGTTAGAAATACAGCAGTGTCACAACACTAATTCCATTCGGTCCGCGGGTGGAAATATATTGTTGCCGCGCGGTTTTATCAACTTACCCACTACTTTTAATAATCAAACCCACTTATTGAAAGCTTATATTATTCCAGAAGTTACAAGTAATTTAATTTTAGGCATCGATTTCTGGAAACTATTTAAATTACTGCCTAACCATATCGCATCCGTATGCATGTCTAAAACATTGCCGTGTAGTGTGTTAGGTGAAAATAAGCTAAGTAACACGAACGTATTGCAATCTTTTAGTGAGTTGAGTGAGTCACAACAGAGAACGGCTAAGTTAATTATAAAGCAATACGAGTCGATTTCTACTGAAAACACCGGTTTAGGACGAACTCACTTAATAGAACATGCAATAGACACTGGCGATTCTGCGCCGATACGCCAAAGATATTATAGGTTACCGCCGGCGAAATTAAAAATAATTATTGACGAATTAGACGAAATGCTTGCATTGGGAGTGGTAGAAAAATGCGAAAGTCCGTGGTCGTCACCGATTTTACTAACGCCTAAGAAAGACGGTAAACTAAGGTTTTGTTTAGATAGTCGGAAACTTAATTCTATTACTAAAAAAGACGCGTACAAACTACCTTACGTATCCGAAATTTTAGACAACCTTAGGAACGCTAGATATCTAAGTAGTATAGACTTATCTAAGTCCTTTTGGCAGACGCCTCTTCGCGAATGTGATCGTGATAAGACTGCGTTCTATGTGCCTACTAGAGGAACATTTAGATTTGTGACTATGCCGTTTGGTTTAACGAATGCGCCTGCGACACAACAGCGTTTGGTGGATCACTTGTTTACGAACAGTCCTGAGTTCGAAAACTCTGTATTCGTTTTTTTAGATGATATCGTGCTTATATCGCCATCCTTTAATGCTCATGTGTCACTATTAAATAAAGTATACGAAAAATTAAAATCGGCCAACCTTACCATCAACTTGGAAAAATCTAAATTCTTCCGTGATGAATTGAAGTACTTGGGCTACGTAGTAAACTCTAAAGGATTACAAGTAGACCCATGTAAGGTGGAAGCCATTCTTCAATATGCTACGCCTAAGAATAAAAAAGAAGTCAAAAGGTTCTTAGGCATTGCATCATGGTATCGGCGATTTATACCTAATTTTAGTACTATTGCCGGTCCTCTGCACAAACTTACCTCTACCGGTAAGAAACCCGCACCATTTCAGTGGTCGGTGGAAGCTGATGACTCGTTTTGTAAACTAAAACAATTGTTAAGCTCCGCACCAATATTATCGTGTCCCGATTACGATAAACCTTTTCAAGTTCACACAGATGCGAGTGCGAGCGGCATCGGTGGGTTACTTACACAGGAAATAGATGGCGTGGAACTACCTATCGCTTACATGAGTAGGTCACTAAATGCACAGGAACAAAACTACAGTATAACAGAACGGGAGACATTAGCAGTTCTAACAGCCCTCGAATATTGGCGCTGTTATTTAGATAACGGGTTAAAGTTTGTTGTGTATACTGACCATTCCGCACTGAAATGGTTCCTAAACTTGAGCAACCCGACTGGTAGATTAGCTCGGTGGTCGGTTCGTCTGTCAGCCTTCAACTTCGAAATAAAGCATCGGCGCGGTGCGGATAATATTTTAGCCGATGCGTTATCACGATCCCTACTTGTAAATATAATTAACGCGAATAATAATAACGTGAATGACCCTAATGTTAACACTGATCAATGGTATTCAGCCACCTACAATGGTTGTTTATCTTCGCCTAATGACTATCCAGACTATTCCATTAAAAATAATAAATTATATCGTTTGATTAAATCTAGGTGTATGCTACGTAAGGAGTTCGAATGGAAAGAAGTACTACCTTCTTCTGATCGAAATAATGCCATATTAGAGAACCATGCCGAACCCACTACGGGGCATTTCGGTATATTTAAAACTTACAAGCGCTTAGCACTGCGTTACTATTGGCCCAAAATGCGCGATGACGTAGTTAAGTTCATAAATTCTTGCGACACTTGTATCGCGCACAAACATCAGAACCACGCACCATTGGGAACCATGGGACGACCCAAAGTGTGTTCACGACCCTTCCAAACCATTCGTGTAGATTTGGTGGGGCCACTACCCGTCACAAGAAAACAAAACGCCTACATCTTCGTAGTAACTTGTTGTTTTAGTAAATACTGTCTACTTTTTCCTATCAGGCGCGCAACTGCTGAAATAATAACTAATATTTTGGAAGAAAAAATATTTTTAGTTCATGGTATACCATCTACAATTATATTGGACAATGGTAAACAGTTTGTCAGTGCTACTTTAAAAGCTATGTTGCGCAAGTACAAAATCCCTAATCTTCATTATACTCCTAAATATTCCCCACATGTCAATACGGTCGAACGCTATAATAAAACCATTGGTTCTACCTTAGCGGCGTTTGTAGGAAATGACCAGAGATTATGGGACACTCTCGTACCTAAGGTGCAGTTTGCATTAAATACTGCAGTTAATGAAGTCACGGGCTATACACCTAGTTTTTTAGTCTATGGACGTGAACTAGTTCCATGCGGCTCACACTATGTCGACACAGACGCTGATGATATAGTATACATACCTAGGGACGATTACGCAGAAAACATAGGTCACTTATCAGGCATATTTGACAAAGTTCAGGCACTCCTCATTCAAGCTCATGCTAGGAATTCCCAAACGTATAATTTACGCCGTAAACCAGCTGAGTTTAATGTGGGAGACACTGTGTGGAAACGGACTTTTTATCAGAGCAACAAGGATAAGTCCTTCAGTAAGAAACTAGCCCCTAAATTCGTGAAGTGCACAGTGATTAATAAAAAGTCACCTCTCGTTTACGAGTTGTCGGACGCGTCTGGAAATTCTATTGGGTTTTGGCATATTAAGGACCTAAAACTTATACACTATGGTGCCTAACTATTTGTTACAAACCGTAGAAGACTTTCCCTTCCTTCTCTCTATATGCCGTCTTAGCTTGGACAGTAGCGGACTCATAGACCTAACGCAGCTAGTCGGATTTTCCTTGTTAGCCACGTAAAATCCTCTCCTAAGGCGGGCGGTATTGTAACGTATGTCCGGTACTTACCGCGTTGCGTCACAGTACCGCCCATACGCTCGGCCAATCAGAGAAAGCCATCGTCCGCACTCGCAAAGCCTGACCAAATATGGTCATAAACGGACTCCCAGCCTGATGGAGGGCCCGGTATATAAAGGGGCCGACAGAGAGGCCGGCACCGCTACTCTAACGTCGCTTCTACTATAACTAAGCGTACCTACTGACCCTACGTCGTATTTACGTGTATCCTGGTCCCAGCTACGGGTTCCAGGTTCACCTTAAGACTTCGGCTACGCTCCTAGACCGCTACACTTCCTGCATCGCCTTCGGCGTCACTTCTGCCGAAGAGTCTGGCCTGCCCTGCTCCTCGTACTTGCACCGCCGGCGTCTGCCGCTGAACCAACGGCCTGCGAGGATCTACCGCTACGCGCAGCCTTCGAGCAGCCTGCCTACACACTACCGGAGGGAACAGCGTGGGAGACTGCAGCCCTTAGTGTTCAGGCCAGTGTCGTGTTGTTGGTCGGTCATACTCGTGGCAAGGGAAGTGAGACAATACTCGGCAAATAAACGCATAGAACCTTTTCTGCGTTTTAATACCAGAACCCGTTACAATAGTTTTCCTTTTAAATTCGTTATATGTACTACATTTGTGATTTTTCACCTCTACCAAGTTAATAGTTTAGCCGGCAGAGGGGGGGGGGGGACACTTGAGTCTAACAATATTTTTCACTTCAAAGCTTGATATTTGACAAACCAATCACTTGATCGAAAAATGATTTGAGCAAACAAATAATATTTTTTTAAAACCTATCCAATGATACCCCACATAATGGGGTACTCAACCAAAAAAAATTCAACCCCACTATATTATGTAGGGGCGATACCCTTAAAAATAATATTATCCTTAATTTTATTCTACAGTTTTGTTGCAATATATTATGTCTATATTCATGTCAAATATCTGCTTTCTAGCACCAGGCGTCTTTGAGCTAGGCTGCGGACGGACAGACGGACGGACATGACGAAACTATAAGGGTTCCTTGTGGACTACGGAACCCTAAAAAGGAATAACCAATACTGCATCATACCACGATTGATTACTAGACAAATTGAAGACAGAAGTTGTGCAAAAAGGTCCACATATGCAGAATAGAAAATCATGTTTCACCAAGACGCCTCAGCGGTTACCATGGCCATCCTACGATTTACTGATTGAACTGCTCGAGCATATGCCGTTCTCACCAGATAAAGCCATAACGAGTTATTTAATGATACGTCAGCTAAAATTTCGCTTGGAGGTTATTTCGCCAAATGAGAAGGCAATTACTTTTGTGAGCAACTATTTTTCAGGGCAAAATGCCGCGTACAATTTGGATGGGTTAGAGAAATAGGAGAATCGCCGAAAGATGTGTGGATAGTCTGAATTAGACTATGTATGTATAAGATAATTTTTTTTTTAAATATTGTTATGTCTATGTTAGGTCAGAAACTTTTCAGACTGCCCTTATATGTCGACGAGTCATGTGTTTTGTAACTTAGACCTCAATGTCTTTCTTTGCTAGATAAAGTCCAGTAGTACTTCAAACTGTTGATGCCGAGTGGGTGTGTTTAGCTAATGGTGTAGCTAGCTTGGCTAGCATCAGAATTCATCATCACTATACATAATAATTATGTCAGGAGTACCTAGGAGTGTGCGGCACTCAACTCAGCTTTCCTGCGGAAAGGGTCCGTACCGTGGATTTCTGATTTGTTATTGACACGTCTTGCTGCAGTCGATAATCTAGTCAATTTATGAAGTGCCTGATTTCGTATTAGATTTATGATGCAGACGTTAGATTTGCTACTAGCACAAGCAAAAGCGAGACAAAACGAACGGACAAGTCAAATGTTCATTTCATTTCAACATATGCATATAATTTCACCAAGAAATTAATTTTAACTTTCAGACAGCATGAACTAAACGAGTATCTGCCAGTGGAAGATAATGTATCATACAAATGTGACATACAAATTCACGCCGTGAAATCACTCGCCGAACCTAATGACTTGTATAGCGAGTAAGTATACACTATAATATCAATGATATTCTCAGCTACTTCATGCCACTTTACCGTTAGTTCTTTAGAATTACCTATTTCTTATCGATCACATGAAACAGATCACCCTCGACTGTTTTTTCGGACAAATCGCTAAGTGGTATCGTAATTTACTTACCTATGGCTTTTCTATAAGCCATTATCAATATACCTACGTGATTGAGCCGCAGGGCAAATTGAATCCTGATGTACCTACTCGTACGCTACTGCCGCTATATAATGAGAAACGACGTTTTACTTGTTTATTAGACCTGTATGTCCTGCAATAAATATATTAAGTATGCCGCAATTCAATCTTAATAATTTTCAGTAGTCGGACACAACAGAATGATTATGTTGACATAAAGCCGGTGGAAATTAAACCTGATATTGAAATCAAACAAGAAGTCCTTGAAATGGCGCTGAATGAGTAAGTAAATTCTTAAGTTAATACGAAACTGCCTGAATCGAAACAAGAGTTCCAGCGGGTTTTGTAAAACTTGACAATATGATATTGTGTGATAGTGTTAGATAACCCATTTATCGAGGAAAGCTATATAGCGTGATATAACATATACCTAGTAGATATATACATATATAATATCACGCTTTGAGCCACGGGAGCAGTAACCCTACATAATGCGGGTGTAACCGCGGGCTCATCTAGTCGTTTATAAGCCCGTTGCGAGTGCAATACAAAGATCATCTAAAGAGGCAATTTAAATTGTTGCACATCTATTGCTTAAAATGAGAATATTCAGAGTTATGTTGGTTGCAGAGAGACCAATAACATCGAAGATGAAAAACCTGAAGTTATGGAAGAAATTGAAATTAAAGAGGCAATTTCAGAGGAAAATATGGCAAGGTGAGTACCTATCTAATCTATGTACATAATTATGAACTTTGGTGACTTTCTTAATAATGCAAGAATGTATCTCCCATAAGCTTGTGACCGAGAGATTGGCAGCTGATTAACTTAAGTTATAAAGTTGATAAATGTATAGGTAACTATATACTTATCTGTTAAAAGTAAATGTTGTTCCAGCATGGACGTGACTCTGGACAATATAGTCTGGCAGCCAGCTGTGAAATACGTGCCAAGACGTGAATTCAGCGCTTTCTACAGGTAGGCAGCAGTTTTTGCTTTGACGACAAAATGCTACTTTTAGGCAAAAACTCAAGTCATAAGCTCTCTTACCTCATAGTAGGATTCGAAAAGACCAAAACCATATCCTTTTCATCATCATCAGTCCACTGCTGGACTAGGCCTCTCCTTTGAAAGGAGGAATTGGCCTACTATACCACGCTGGCCAAAGGGGTTGGTATAGGGTTTGTATCAAGTTTTCCTTCTCTTACAGTGCTGTTCTCTGCATAATATGCTACCTCTGTCGGCTCTTACGACACCCATGGGATGATATGGGGTGGTGACATTCCGAATTCTTAATCCGTCACCACACGGAAATGTCCTTTTATTGCGTAGATAATATGAAAACCAGGCTTTTAGTGCCAGAACTGCATTTGCCTTGTTACCTCGGCTCAGCATATTTAGTCCCGGATATCTACAAATGAAATTCAGTATAGTAGTGGGCGCTATCATTTTATCCGACTGAATTCTGACCTGCGAAAAATCTCAGCATTTTCCACTGGCCGTGGCCATCTCGAGATGGAAGCGTTCTCTAGCAGAGAACACTTGCTTGATTGCCACGCTGTACATTGTTAGGTACAGCACTCAAAAAATAAGTTAGCTAGGTAGGTACTAGCTGGTGCGGCATTGTTGAGCACCAATTTTGAAACCATTTTCGTTTTATTTATTTACTAGAGGACGCCAGCAGCTACGCCTGCATTTTTTTTAAATTTACCCGTTTTGGCCGATCCCGTGGGAATTTTTGGAAATCCCTTCTTAGTGCACCCCTACGGTCCCCAAGGAACATACATGCAAATTTCAGCTTCCTGCGCCCAATAGTTTCGGCTGTAGCGTGTCTGTCAGTCAGTCAGTAACACAAGGATTTTATATATTAAGATTTTATACTTTATTGTACGCCAGAAATACAACATAGGGTATCATACAATATAAGCGAAGTACTATGGACTTATATCGCTTATAGCGATCTCAACCAGGCAACCTTTGGATGGAAATAATATTGGTCGGAAAATAGTTGCTTGTTTTTCTAATAATGAGGGTACCTATGTACTTACCTCCTAAATTATATTGATGATGCTTATTGATTGTTACAGGAATTTCGTGGTGTGAATCTTATACGAATCTTATACTTAGAAGAGTAGAGTTCTAGGTATAATAATTTATTCTGTAGGTACGTGTGTTTTTCAAAGTTAATACTGTGATTAGTGTTTATCAGTGTAGATCGTCAATTTTGCGACTTTCTGGGTGTAAATAAACAATTATTTTAATATTATACGGTTTTGCTCATACCAGCGTGATTGTTCGATTGTTAATGTTGTAACGTAAAAATCAATATTTTGTAGATCTTCATAAAAGGTAGGTATCACTGTCTAGTTGTTCATCTTTGTCAAAAACTTATTACAATTCTATAACTACGTCAAGTGTTGCTTACGCCGATCGGTATTTTACGAAAACCAGCCACTTCTGGCTAGTGAGGGCAAAATTGGCTGCGCCATTCAATGAAGGTTGCTGTCTGAAAAATCGATCCCTAAGTAACGTGTAAATAGATAAAATGTAGGTATATAGGTAATAACTGACTCTAATTTATAAGTGTGCAAAAAGTATTTGAAATATGTGATTCTCAATACAGGGAATACAAAATATAATATTAGAACGGGAGCGAAGCCTAAAGGAGAAAATAAAATCTAGTCGGATAGCTAAGTAGGTACCTACTATAACTCTCGCTTAGATTTATGACATCACAAACATCTCTCAAATTGTACCTTTTACTAATCTTTGAGGCCTAAGCCTATTTATATAAGTACCTACATTAACTAGCTTATTTTAGACAATATAGGTTGGTAGAGTAGGTATACCAATCTATATTATTTGTGGTTTATATTTTCGCTCACAAATGGATTTAGACAATCTCTATAAAAGACTGCTGCTAATTACCTACTTACTTAGAGTATTTTTCTACTACAACTCCTACTACATACGTCTTGTGGGTATTTCATTATAAGTCGTAATGTAAGTTAATCTAGAATAAGATACAATTATTACTTTAAGTTATATGAGTGTTTTCCTTCAAGGCCCTGCGCAGATAAGGTTTCTAGTCAGCTATCATCAGCCACAAAGGACAAAAATAAATTCTAGCCTACAAATCGACTTTTTGTTCACGTTAATTTTAGATTATTGGAGCGTTATTCAAATGATAAAAGTTATGACTGCAACATCATTTACGAAAGCCTTGAAGGGCTTGTGTAAACGACATATTTTTATCCGCGAAACATAAGACAAAACGCGCGTGGTGTAGGTATTCTCACTTAGGTGCTTAGGCATTCGCAGGCAGTTTAGTGAGGCACCTATCTATTTTGGCAGCAGTTATCGTAAGATAACGTCATTTTGGAATTGGCTTAACGTTAAAAAAAGGGGAAAGTTAGACTTAGACTATTTCTATCTTTGATATGTTGAACAATTTTAATAATATTAAAAGTAGGTAAGGGGTAATTTTGTACCCAAGTTCTCAAGCTATTCGATACAGAGGCACAAAAACCTCTCAAGAAAGTATTTGTAACGTAAACATGAACCCACTGCGCGGGGTGAGACTCTCTATCGTCGGTGCAAGCTCTATTCCTCTCCATACTCTACGATGCCTAGATTATGTATCATAGGTCCTAAAAATAAAGTCTTATTTCCATTCTGATTAGTGCGAGTGCAAATTTCTAGCGATTAGTGGATATTGCGAGTGGTTTGCTCAAATGTATAGTGCACTCGCACTAATCGGTTGCTATCCACACCACTTAATCACTACGCATCTGTTTTGACGACCTGCACTCGCACTAATCAAAGTGGAATTTTGCAATAAGATTAAGTGTCTAGATGTGGATTACCTAAGTGTTAATGTAAAATATTAAATTTGATGTGAATTTACTACAGAACAAGATAAATGTATTTACCTAACACCTTTATCAGTGTTAACAAAATTATTCTTACCTTATAGGTAACATTGTTAAATATTCGGAGTAACAGAACAATAAAACGTTTCAATTATTAGTGTGTTTTCTTCTTTATATTTATTATTACCTACACCAGTATACACAAACTTCCGGTTTCAATTGTAATTACACTACAGTTTCCGGATTTAATCGCGTTATATTGGTTTCACTTAGTTATTACTAGGTACTTATTACATTTAAACTGAATGATCTAGAAACTATTTTTTCTTATTTATTGCTACCCGACGTTTCGAATTCTTTGTAGGATTCATGGTCACGGCAGACTAAAGTGATATATTTTGTCTTTTTATTGAATGTATAAGTTATCTCAAAGTACCCGAACATTTGTCAACTACTGGTGTTACTATTTACGCAGAATGAGCTCACAGTGTCCTCAGGGCCCGATCTAGCTATTTAGCCGCTCCGGGCAAAGATAATTTTTGCCGCCCTTTACATACAGAAAATTCATGTAATCTGTGAGAAAACCATATAAGTCATGAGTTAGTTTTGTTGGTGGATGCACCTACATAAAATACGTGACACTGTTGGGATTATACCTACCTACCTATAATATTCACGTCAGTCTATTGGGCCTTCTGAAGAAGTAACCTAAACGAAAGTTGATGAGTGTTTTTATGTTAGTATACAATGTATGTCTTTTAAAATAATTCACAGAAACTACTGAATGGATGGATTGGTATATTAGGTTGGGGGAAAAGTCTTTTCGCATGTATCGTATGTATGAACTTGTAATAAAATCTCTTTGGCTATACTATTTGTATCTTGGTATCATTGAAAGTTGAAATTTTAAAGAACATAATTCCAAATTCAAATTAGGAAAATGTGTGATTTTATTAGTTTTTAGGGTTCCGTACCTAAAAGGTAAAAAACGGGACCCTATTACTAAGCCTCCGCTGTCTGTCCGTCTGTCTGTCTGTCTGTCACCAGGCTGTATCTCATAAACCGTGATAGCTAGAAAGCTGCAATTTTCACAAATTATGTATTTCGGTTGCCGCTATAACAACAAATACTAAAAATAAAAAGAATGGAAATATTAAGGGGGAGTACCATACAATTAACGTGTTTTTTTTTCGTATGTTTTGCTCAAAATTACTAACTGTAACAGGTAGACGCTCTAAATTTTCACAGAATATGTAGTTGTATATTACCTTTCAAAATAAATAATTAAATAAAAAAGAAGTAATTAATAAAGGGAGGCTCCCATACAACAAACGTAATTTTTAAGCAATTTATTTCTCGATCTTAATAAACAGGTAGAAACTAAAAAAGTATTTAAGTATACAGACAACGAACGTAATTTCCTTTTATAGATGATGGTACGGAACCCTTCATGCGCGAGTTCGACTCGCACTTGCCCAATTTTATTCGTATAGATATATTCGTCAAGATGAGTGAATCTAATGAAGAAATTCGATACATTTTAAAATTTTACTACAAAAAAGGTAAAAATGCAACGCAAGCTGCAAAAAAAATTGCGATATTTATGGACGTAGTGCAGTGTCTGTGAGAGTAGCACAAATTTGGTGTACCTACCTAAGCGTTTTCAATCCGGAAATTTTGATGTCAAAGATGCACGTCGCTCTGGTCGCCCTATTACGAATAAAATGGATGCCATTTTTGAAAAAGTGGAGCAATATCGGCATATCGGTGGTTACGACGTAGCTGAAGAACTGGGAATTCACCACAAAACAGTTTTGGCGCATTTGAAAAAGAACTGGGTACACAAAAAAGCTCGATATTTGGGTACCTCACGGGCTCACTGAAAGAAACCTAATTAACCGTGTACTCATTTGTGATTCTTTATTACGACGTTTTGAAACCGAATCATTTTCGAAGAAGCTGATAACTGGTGATGAAAAGTGGATCATGTACGACAATAACGTGCGAAAAAGGTCGTGGCCAAAGGCCGGTCAGGCTTCACAGACTGTCGCGAAACCCGGGTTAACTCGCAACAAGGTGATGCTGTGTGTGTGGTGGGATTGAAAGGGTATTATTTATTATGAGATGTTACCACCAGACAGGACCATCGATTATGAACTCTACTACGAACAACTGATGAGATTAAAGCAAGAAGTTGAGAGAAAGTGCCCGGAATTGATCAACAGAAGGAGTGTGGGTTTTCATCATGATAACGCTAGACCTGACACATCTTTAGCCACTCAGCAAAAATTAAGAGAGTTTGGCTGGGAGGTGTTAATGCATCCGCCGTATAGTCTTGACCTTGCACCTTCTGATTTCCACCTGTTTCCACCTGTTTTTAGGGTTCCGTACCTCGAAAGGAAAAAAAACGGAACCCTTATAGGATCACTTTGTTGTCCGTCCGTCTGTCAAGACCCTTTTTATCAGGAATGCGTGGAGGTATCAAACTGAAATTTATACTAAATACTCGAATCTACGGTTCCATAGAGCTGTAAAAAAATCAAACTTCTAATCCAACGCAATCAAAAGATACAGCCGTATATGCTGCAAATTGCAGCATATTTTCAAACTCGCATTGGAATCAAAACCTACATGGTACTTCCCGTGAACTCAGAATCTTGAAATTTGGTACAAAGCAACGTCTTATATCACTCATAAAGGAAAAATTGCGAAAACAGTAAATTTTTAGTTACAGCATATAAAAAAATATTTTTAATAAATTTAAAGTTACTACCCCTTTCTCTTGAACGCGTGGTGGTATTAAATTGAAATTCATATCAAATACTCAGGTATATAACACCGTTAGGCTGCAACAAAATCAAGCTTCTATGTCAACGCAATCAAAAGAAAGAGCAATTTAAGCATATTTTCAAACTCGCGCCTACTCGCAAGTGAATCAAAACCTACAGGGTACTTCCCGTGAACTCAGAATCTTGAAATTTGGTACGAAGCAACGCCTTATAGCACATATGAAGGAAAAATTGCGAAAACCATAAATTTTTAGTTACATCATATAAGAAAAATATTTTTAATAAATTTTAAGTTACTACCCCTTTCTCTTGAACGCGTGGTGGTATTAAATTGAAATTCATATCAAATACTCAAGTATATAACACCGTAAGGCTGCAACAAAATCAAGCTTCTATGTCAACGCTACCAAAAGAAAGAGCAATATAAGCATATTTTCAAACTCGCGCCTACTCGCAAGTGAATCAAAACCTACAGGGTACGTCCCGTGAACTCAGAATCTTGAAATTTGGTACAAAGTAACGTCTTATATCACATATTAAGGAAAAATTGCGAAAACCGTAAATTTTTAGTTACAGCATATAAAAAAATATTTTTAATAAATTTAAAGTTACTACCCCTTTCTCTTGAACGCGTGGAGGTATTAAATTGAAATTCGTATCAAATACTCAGGTATATAACACCGTTAGGCTGCAACAAAATCAAGCTTCTATGTCAACGCAATCAAAAGAAAGAGCAATATAATCATATTTTCAAACTCGCGACTACTCGCAAGTGAATCAAAACCTACAGGGTACTTCCCGTGAACTCAAAATCCTGAAATTTGGTAAGAAGCAACGTCTTATATCACTTATGAAGGAAAAATTGCGAAAACCGTAATTTTTTAGTAACAGCATATAAAAAAATATTTTTAATAAATTTAAAGTTACTACCCCTTTCTCTTGAACGCTTAGAGGTATTAAATTGAAATTCATATCGAATACTCAGGTATATAACACCGTTAGGCTGTAACAAAATCAAACTTCTATGTCTACCCAATCAAAAGAAAGAGCAATATAATCATATTTTCAAACTCGCGACTACTTGCAAGGGATTCAAAACCTACAGGGTACTTCCCGTGAACTCAAAATCTTGAAATTTGGTACGAAGCAACGTCTTATAGCCCAGATAAAGGATGCGGAAGGCTGAGGACCGTGTGCTGTGGCGCGTGTTGGGAGAGGCCTATGTCCAGCAGTGGACTGCGATAGGCTGATTGAGATTTCAAATAATTACATAGTCTTCAAACCTTTTTGCTAATAATTCTGTACTTTATAAGTATTTTTGTAACAGATTTCTAATAGTCACTAAAAACTTTGTAAATCAATAACTTTGATAAAAAATCTTACCATCATTCATCAGCAGACTTTTGCAAGGCTGCTGCAAGGCTGGTATAGGTATTTAAGTTATATTATAAAATAAGCGATATATGTTAATATAAAATAAAGGATGACTGATTACAAACGACAAAGGCCCATTTTTCTTTAATTTATGCTCCTCCAGCTTTCCATACTGTAATGTTATGGATTTCATTTGGCAATAAAAAGACCATAACTATGACTGGTGAACTTTTACTTCTATACCTACAGGTTTGTACGGAACCCTCGGTGCGCGAGTCCGACTCGCACTTGACCGGTTTTTTAACATCACGAGAGGACTGCCAAAACCACTTGTCGCGGTATTTTGACCAGAAGTCCCAAAATTTCTATAGCAATGGGATCATGTCCCTACCTACAAGATGGCAAAAAGTTAACGAACAAAAGCTATGTTAAAAGCCGTTTTGAATTTTCTTAAAAAATGCGAAGAAACTTTTTCGACAACCTATTATTTCTTTATTGATATATATAGTCATGTAGGTAACTTTCAACTTTATCATCATCATCATCAACAAGTAGAGCTTTCAGTCTCGTTGCATTTTCAAGTCCCGGGACAAAAATTTCGAGACTTATATTGTTACTTTGAGATAACTTATAGGCTAGACCGAGGCGAATCGGATCAGGGGGCGAATCGGATTAAAATAAGAAATTTGAGAATATTTTGAATTAGGCGCTAACTTGCGTTAAAACTTTGAATTATATAGCTTCAAGGGCTTGGGAATAGGCCTATTTTAGAAAACAATTGAATTTTTAAACACAGTATTATATGTTAATGTGTAAAACATTTATTTCAAAAGTCTTCAATATGGGGTGATTCGGATTGCGTCGTCCGGGGCGAATCGGATCACTTATTTAAAATGATTTATTTTACATCAGAGAATAGTTAAGTAAGTATTTTAATTCAAATATAGATGGATCACACATATAAACGACATACAATAAAGAGAAAAAGCAGAAGAATGGTCCCCAAATAAAAGTTATAGCCCCGAACAAAGTACTGGCCCAAGAATTATTCTTAGGTCTGGCTGCTGAGATTTAAAAATTACCATAGGGACACGAATTTACAAAGAATAGTTTGTCTCTCCATGGATGTCATTAAAACACGTGGTAGACAATAATACCAATATTGCATTTGACTCCACCTCTGTGTAAGATTAATCTTTACGAAAGAGATACTAAAAAGAAACTTAAAACTGCCGAAAAAGCTGTGAGAAACTGACTAATTCCAAAGAAAATATGGAGAACAAGAATAATAAAAGAAAACCTTGAATATGAACCATGTGAAAACCATGTGAAGAATGGTGCCTGAAAAAAGTGCTGGTCTAGGTGGGAAAGAATTCATGTGATTTATGTTTTAGTCATTAATATTGTTCTGATTATTTATTATTTTAATATTTCTTTTGATACAAAAGCTTATAATGTTAAGAAAACCTTAATTTTATGTATGATCCTATTCGCCCCGATAATTGGGGCGATTCGGATATTTCTCTCTTTTTACCTTTTGATCAATATTTTGCACAATATATTGTGTCTCGATAGCATTTCGAAACTCGAATTACTCATATTATGAGTAATTCGAGTTTCGAAATGCTTTATGCGTAACTAAATAATTACTGATTACCGTTTTGTTAATTAAAAATACATATATTACACCTTAGTATGATTTTTATGTTCTCAAATAAAAAGTCATCCGGTTCGCCTCGGTTTACCCTACATGCAAGAAAAAGACAGAAATGCCCTCAGTCTGCCGTGAACATGAAACGTCGGATAAAAATAAATAGAGTCCAGATCATTCGGTTTAAATGTACTATTAATCAAATCATTTATCGCGATAAAATCCGTAAACTGCAATCTAATATAATTTTTTGAACAATAGTTATTATTCAACTCAAGTCTCAAAAGTCTCGATAGTCTCGATAACTGGAGCTAGCAGTCTCGAGTCTCGAAAACACAATAAAATCGTTGAGACTCTCGAAATTTTCGAGACTGAGACTCTCGGGATAAAAGCCAACAACCTATTGCGTCTCACTGCTGCGTATTGGCCTCTTTTTCCTTGTGTTATATTCCTCTGTTTCGGGCTAATCTAGCCTATGTACGATGACCCATTAACTAAAGGAAAATAAACATATCCGCTTGCTTGCCCCGCGCCGCAACCCACACCGGCCCCTCTGCCCGGCCACTTGAAAGCGATAACGATCAAATGCCCGCGCGTTTTTATCGCCTCGGCGCGCGGGTCGGGTTCCACACAATCGGTTCGTGTGACTCAATTTGTTTTGAAAGGTTGTCAAGTGTTATATTATTTATGTTTGTTATGAAACTAACTATACAATGTTATCTTTGTTTATTTAGATTACGACTCTGGTGTCGAGTGATGCTCGTTTGAAATTGAGATAGCGCGTTTTAGAGCTCGCTTTGTATTTATAAGTTCATACCTCAAAACTTAAAGCGGTGACATATCGTTTTTAATATTTAATTACGTTACTTATATATAAGATAATAAGATAAAAATAAAAAAGTACACTTGTCTATACATATTTATGAATTAGAGGCCTCTGATTCCAAACCATTACCTGGCGCCGCGCGGCGTAATTTATGTTAAATTTGATAAGGCCATATAATGCACAAATAACAGTTTTAAACATACAAATAAATAAACACTAAATAAGTAGTCTCATATTCTTTTAAAACAAAAAAAATTATATGGATAGCATTGACCACTTCTGAGTAATATGAACATTTCTGAAACAGTTCCCATCTTCTCAGTAAAATCACTGTTGCGCGCCAAAATCTACTTAAGGTCTCGAAAAAAGTCAAATCTTATATTTCATGCTGGAATTATTATATATACGTGTTAGTTATTTACATACCTTGATAAACACAATAGATCTTAAAGAATAAAACTAAATTTAACAGAAAAAACAGCACAAATACACTCACACATTCCGCACATTCCGCACCGACTCAACACTCAATGACAACATTGACAACGAACGTTTTTTTTTTAAATTTCTCTATGGAGTCGAAACTCGACTGGGATTAGTATGACGGGAAATTTAACGTAGAAACGAGATACATAATACAAAATAAGCCCTAGAGCGACTGAGACGAGTATATTTCACTCTTTCGACTGCGGGAGCCATGTCATATACAGTATGACACGGGCAAAGTAGACTGAGATGCGATGTTATATGCCATATAACACGGGCAATTTAGTGTTTGAATTTTGTTATATGCCATATAACACGGGCAAGCAAGCGGATATGAGCGATTCTACAAAAGTTGGGCGACTTGATGTCGTCAGTCCATAAAACACATATTCTTTTAATTATATAAAAGCTTTCTTTATATTTCAATTAATCCAAGTCCCTTTTAGCTGTCCACAAAATTTTGACGTATTATTTCAATATTAAGTTATTGAAAAAATGTAATCAACGTTCAAATCGTCAGTACTGTGGTGTGTCACAACTCTCAAATTACCCAGTAGACCTTATTTTTCTCGAGAAGTATATCATTTATTATAAATTTTGCTTCTACATTGCAAACTAGGAAACATTTTGTAATGTATTTTCCATATTTCGAAATAAACTCAATTATTAATAGTTACAAAAAATTAGTCTAAACTTTGTGTTTGGTTTTACTCATCAGTCCCGTGTGCAATATTAAAATTCAAAAATCTCGCAAATTATCTAATTTCAAACATCAATTCCTGGATCTATCTATGGTCTATGTAGTTAAGTTATCTACAGAAGCTTCATTGGTCAAGCCTGCATCTTAAATACAGTGTCAGCGAGGCGGCAGTGGTCAGCCAGCGTGTGGTGCCAGTCAATATATCAGTACCGTGGTGACCAATTATTTCCATATTTTAAAATATTTTCCTATAATTTCATTTTACCTTAGTGATTTTTTTTAAATAATGCATCCTACTCACGAAAATGACCAGTAAAAATATTGCTTGGCATTATAAGTTGGAATTTGTGTCTAATCCATCAGTACCGTGTCGTCAGTCCTATGTCCGATACACCGACAAGGGACTGACGTATTACCACGGTACTGATAATTTTATGTTAGGGCCTTTAAATTTTAATAGATACTGGTAGGTAATCAATACTTTTATCATTTCCGATACAAACAACATGGCACCAGCAAATAAAAATAAAAAATTGAACAGAGAAGAGGTGTGGAAACAGAACAGGAAGTGTGAAAAGGTCCAGTTGGCTAGAATAAGAAATGACCCTGTAAAATCAGCTGAGTACAAAGAAAACGAGCGTTTAAGATATTTGAAAAATAAATACGACAGCGAGAAAGTATAAAAGAGACGACACTGAGGGAAAACGCACAACCAGAAGAAAATGGAAGCGACCAATTGTTAAATCGGAAAACGGATAATTTCGTCAATATACAACACCATCCACCACTGATAAAGCAGAAGATCTTGATACAAGTGCGCCAAAGTTGTTCATCCATTCAAGTAAATGTTATTGATGAAAGTGTCAGCAGTATCAATGCTTTGATTGAGAGTCTCTCACAAATCAGTCGCATTTAAAGAGACGCTAGCAGTGCATCAGGTTTTAGGCTCTGGGATTTCACAAAATCAGTTTGTATTGGCAAGGTTGTGAGTAGTTACAGCCTGGAACTATCAAGCACAAGTCCGAGGTTATTGACAAGGCTGTAAATATTTCTACAATATTTTCGGATTCGGAAGATGAAGATAATGTGCCTCTTTACAAAGAGGTAAATGAGTCGCCTGGACGTAACGACGTCCTGAAGGTTCAGAGTATTTTTTTACTGTAGTGGAGATTATGTATTACGCTGCACCAAAAACGCAAAGCCATAATTCAGGTTCATTAGTGGACGAGGAAAAGGGAGAGCTGAGTCACATTCCTCCAAGTCTGCAATAAAGACGGCACTCTGTTGAAACTGGACGAAAACGACTGTCAAATATGCCAGTAGAGCAGATACTAAAAAAACTTCCTGGTGCAAGCCTTATAATGAAAGGAAATGGGGTATTTCACGAATTTAATCCAGCTGTTGATGTTTTAGAAAATTGATTATTGAATTGAAATTAAACTACAGTTTACGGATTTTATCGCGATGTATTGGTTTCACTAAGTTATTACATTTGATAAAATTTGATAAAATGTAATAACTTAGTGAAACCAATACATCGCGATAAAATCCGTAAACTGTAGTTTAATTTCAATGTGTAACATTCGCGTAAACCCAAGAAGATACTATGATTATTGAATGCTAAGTTTTCTATGTTGCTAATGTGTTTCTTAATAACTAATTAATATATTATGTTGTTTAATTTTAAAGACACTGCCTCGGTTTACAGATACTTATTTAGTTGTTATTTTTTGTTAACATTGAAAAGTTTATGACAAAGATTTCTATTCTGAAAATTTTATTTTATGTCAAAAAGTCGTTCGTTAAATATTCCATAGCTAATACTTAAGATATTGTCAATTGATAAGAAAACTACCTCAGTACTAATAAAATTTCAGTGAGACTGTTTTTTGTAGATAGCAAGTAAGCAACTTCGAATTTTTTAAAGTAAACTATTTACTCAGTATTGCCATAAATGTCATTTAAACCTAAGATATAAGTGCCATTATAAGATATCAAGATATTTGCGATAAATCTAAAACTTCCTAAGAATTGTGTATTTTAATCAGTACCGTGTTGGTCTCGTCAGTCCCTTGGCGCTCAATTTTACAAAAATCCAGATATTTCAAAAACGAATTAAGAAAATTACTGGCCCCATTTAGAATAGTTTTAGTATAATATTACCCACCACCCCATATAAAAAGACATACAATTTTCCTTCAAAAAGTGGGTAAACAAAATTAAGGTAAAAGTCGCCCAACTTTTGTAGAAGTACCCATATATAATATATCAAAATCGTTTCAGATGTTATAAAAAGTGTATGACTTTGCCACTGTCTGTGACTCAGTCTGTCTGAAATTTACATTCTAATAAATCGAGTTCAATATAAACAATCTACTTAAATAGGTAGGTATTTTCATTATCCAACCTGAAGTAGGTTGGAAGGTAGCACATAAAATTCTCAAACCTGGGTGGTGGATGGCTAATGGCTGGTTGGAAGATAGGAATAAGTCAATTTTGCCGCCCCTCAATTTTTGCCGCTCTGGGCAAATGCCCGGCTTGCCCCCCCTTAGATCGGGCCCTGAGTGTCCTTAGGTTTTCTGGTGACTTTGTCCTTCTTGGGTTTCATTAGCCTTATGACAGGGTCCCAAGCTGGAGGACACCGTCGTCAACTACGTCGGGTAGTAATAAATAAAAAAATGTAGTTCCTAGATCACCCGGTTTAAATGTAATAACTAAGTGAAACCAATATAACGCGATAAAATACGTAAACTGTAGTTTAATTTCAATGTGTAACATTCGCGTAAACCCAAGAAGATATTCCGGTTTCAATATTCGATCTACTCATGGTTCTGGAGACCTAAGATATATACAGGATGTAAAAAGATCCTTAACGAAAACTGAAATCCCATGTTGTACCAATCACTAAGAACATTTTTTACTTTGGCACCATACCTGGGAAATTACTGGTTCAGGAAATATTGAGGCTCAAAGTTAGTATGACATTTTTCTAATTAGGTACAAAATTGATGCATTTACCCCACCAATATGTTCTTTAGATGCCCTATGACTCCATGGATAAGTAGGTATTTCGAGCATTGCACGCGCGCGCTTTAAATTGCGGTTTAAAAAATTTAAAACCTTCAAAAAAAAACATTTCCCAGGTATTATTTTTGGTTAGTATGACTTGGCATGATGTCCACAACGAGTAGACTTTGGCTTGGTGATGGGTCTTGGTATTAAGGTCCATAAAATGTCAACCATGTATCTCAGCAAATCCATGAATACATCGAATATTTAAACCGGTCGCAAGACTGATGGTAGCCGATTTCAGTGGCGTTTGGATGCTGGCAACATTGGGTATGACTCCTATGTTGGCAACTCTTAAAAGGTGCTGCCCATGGCTATGTTGCACAATCGGCAATTCGTTTTGTGGACGTCGTAGATTTTGACTGGACTAACAACTAGTATTCTGATACACTTATTAATCCAGATTCGTTACCTCTGGATAGGTAAGTATCGTTTTCCAGATAAATATAAAATTCGAACGTAATCTGTATAATATGTTATCTGCTATAAACAGTATCGTATCAGACAACGGTAAAGCTTGCCCTAAATTTAATTATCGTCTAATGCACCTGATTGGTGACGCCCATAAAATACTGTAGGCTTACTACTATTTCGCAGATATCGAAGCTCGACTAGCTACGGAGTCAAATTGACATACCCATTTTTTTGAGATTTTACATTCGTTTTTTTGTCAAAAACAACTATCATAAAAGTCATCAAATATACCAAACACGTATCTCAAAACTCATGGATAGATCGAATATTGAAACCGACAGTAGATCGACTTAACGCTGAATTCTATATTCGATCTATTTTTTTGAGATTCGAGATTCATATTTGACATAAGCTCCATACAAAATATGTCAAACATGTATCTCGAATCTCAAAATCCATGCATAGATTGAATATTGAAACCGGCCGTTATTCTACCTAAGCTTATCTGAGGACAGGATAATGAGAGGCACTAATGCAATAAATAAAAAAACAAAACCCACAGTATACAAATCTTTATTATTACCTACTTTTATAAAGCAAGTGTTTGTGTAGCACATTTATTACACATATATAAAGAGTAAAACAGTAAATGCGATAGTAAGTCTATTGAGAATAATAATTCCTTTGCGAATTTAAAATTAAACAATTTTACATGGTTTATTTTCATTATAAATTATTATTAATAATTTTGTAATTATAGATAAAGCTTATAAAATAAACCCACATTTTTTGAAGTAGTAAGGTACATCATACAGATATCTTTCTGGATATACTTAATTTCATTTTTAATGTTAATTTCTACGATTTAAATTCTAAATACAGGTTTTAGAGTCACAACACTCACAAAGACTAAATATAAAAAATAATGAGATCACTGATTTTGATTATTTATAAAAGTAATATTTTACCCTGTTACCAGCTAAATTGTGAATTTATTTTAATGATAGATAGATATTACTGACAAAATAAATAGTCCTAAGTAAATAACTTATTTTTAAGTCCTTTGGTCCAAAAACATTATAATTGGCTCTCATGCGTGAGAAACCTCAAAGCGCGAAGCGATTTCGATGTAGGTACATGGCACGTTTACTCTGAGGTGACATGGTCGCCGCAGCGTAGAATAGCACCGTGTACATCAAAATCGCTCACCCCTGCCGCGCCGCTCGCCGCTTAGACCGATCTCGTAATCAGGCCGTAAACGTTGACCTAGCCAAACGGAATTATCAAAGTAACGGAAGAAAAAAGAAAGACTAAGAGCTTAGTCGCAGCGATACTCAAACACCATGATTAACGATAACAAGCATTATTTTTTTTACTTACATGGTCGGAATCCGAAAAACGTCTATCAACACGAAATAGTTATAAAAAAATACGATTGAAGTACAAAGTCCCAAATTAAAGAAAACCATCCAAATTCCTTAAAAAATATTGATTTCATTGATAGCAAAATAATGTTATATAGCGCAGAAACTTTGTTTCTTATTATAAAATCACACATAGATCACACGAGACATCAAAATGTAGGTACACGCGTACAGAGGCTTAGTACGACTAGCCTGTGCACGCCTTCGGTTTCACCTCTATTTTCATTACGGTAATATCCCACAAAACATGTGTGATGTACGTAAGCTACGTTGCTATGGATGACTTTAGCTTAGCACTGGTTTAACAAAACTATGCGTTGCATTTTTATATGGAAGTACCTACTTATTTCGATGCTTCCAACATGGTATTCGATGATGATTCCATTATGGATGGTTGCGAGTGGTGCAGCTATGTGCAGAGCAGAGTACCCACCTCCGTAAGAGCACGTTTGTCATCGAAAATAGTAGGCAGCTGTGCATCTTTAGCGCATAGCTACTTCGTCGTGGTGTATCTTCATAGCACAGTTAGGTAGTATCTATCTAGTACATAGTATCTTAGCTTAGCTTCCTCAGCACTGGAGCATAGCTACAAAGCACACATCTCCGATGGAAAAGCTCCGATGGATGTATATTATCAAAAAACTCTGTCAACCGAAAGCCGTTCGAATCGAGTGATGTTTGACTCGATACGTTATAGCTACGTCGTACTAAGGGCCTCTGTACATAATATAATTATGATAAAAATTAATTACATTACAATCACAGGAAAAGTACGGCGGAATATTAAGTGCTTATTTTCTACATATTTTAGGAATACAGACATTAATTAATGTGTGATTGTGAAACTTATATTTAGGTATATGACAAGTTATTCTGCCCTGCTAACAACTTGTGCTTATTTCAAAGATTATTTTTCCTATTCGTAGCGACAGCCTACTTGGGAGGCTAGAAAGAACCAAGTATACGAACTACTACACTCATTAATAACTTTTTGAAGTCAAGAGCGTAAATGTAAATCATCGCTTGGAGAGCATAATTATTATGCCGTCAGTTTTTGCTGTTTTGAAGATCTTTGTCAGTCGCTAAGAAAGTATCCCCAAACCGACCTATTACTAGTCTAACCATAGAATATCGATGGGCCGTCAAGTTGCAAAGGTCAGGCAATCAGCTCAGAGGCGAATGTCGGTTGCATGGAAAAACGCGCGGATGATGATGGTCAATTTCGAAAGATGCCATTATAATTAAGTTTGGAACACTTCCTCGGCTGAGTGTAATATTTAAAACCGTTCATAGTGGCTTGTAAAAAATACTTAAACGTTGAAAATTATAATATTAGCAGGGCAGGTACATATATATATAGGTACCTATTACCTAATTACCTACCTCATATTTCTCAAAATTTCTTAAAATACATACTACGTACTACACACACATAAACACACAGTGAAACATGTATGGCATATAATTTGTGCAAAACACAAACAATATAGAGCAATTCTTGTCCGGTTACACTGTTTGTTTGTTTTTCGTGTGAGTGTGTGGCCAACTCTGGTGTCGGAGTTTTCAGACCGCCCAAAGGCCTCCGACTTGGCCTAACGACCCTTATCCATAGACAAGAGCCGGGACCGACACGATTATTCCCGGTGTCCACCCCCTGCTTGTCCACCGCGGGTGGACAGAGACACAAATATTTAAAAAAATTCTCGCTGTGCACCCCTGGGGGACAGCGAGAATTTTTTTAAATATTTGATTTTTAATAAACTAAGTTGACGGAGCCCTGCTTCGCAGGGCTCCTATTTTTGGGTTAAGGGTCAAAAGAGAACCTAACATAACCTATCTACCCGAATCAGAAGTGATGAAAAAACTCGTGTCTTTGTCCACCCGGGGTGGCCAGCGAAAATAATTTAAAATTAATTCTCGCTGTCCCCCAGGGGTGCACAGCGAGAATTTTTTTAAATATTTGTGTCTCTGTCCACCCGCGGTGGACAAGCAGGGGGTGGACACCGGGAATAATCAGGACCGACAGCTTTACGTGCCCTCCGAAGCACGGTAGCGCTCAGATGAAAATGCCACACACGGTCACCCATCCAACTGGTAACCTGTGCAAGCGTTGCTTAACTTTGCCGATCTGTTACGAACTGCAAGCCAAGTCTCGCTATGAGCGTTACACTAACTGCTTATTAGGTATAGGTCGGTTCATGAAAGATGACCACTGCGCAGAAATCATTTTTAGGTCCCCGTGGAGGTGCGGGGTGAGGCGCGGATGGAATGCCAATGGCGTGGCTCCGTTCTTGACGCATTCCCTTAATGCGTCAAGAATGGAGCCACGCCATTGGTGCACGAATGTACATATGCGCGACGGCCGCCATTTGTGGTCAACTTTCGTGAACCGATCTATATCTACCTACTTACAGGAATGTAAAAATAAATTAAAAACACACATCACAATGCGCGATTATCACACACATCATTATAACATTTTGAGTTCATTCGAAGGTAACCAAATTTAATGTAATTCGAATGAGCGAATATTTGGATTACGCAATATTGACAACTTTCCCGTTTTTGTTATTGCCAGCTTTGATGGTATTTTCTGTTAACACTCGAAATCTTTCGTAGTACATACTATTGTTCCATAATTCATTCGAATGACAATCATCACCATTCGTTACTTCGAATAATTTGGTATGATTATAATTTAATTTAATAATCGCACATTGTTTACCTACACACACTTATAAAACTAGTAATACTGAAATAGTAAGCTGCTTTAATCATAATAGGGAATATGCATGATTATTTTTATTGTTGATATCGTTCATTTATGTTAATACAATACTGTAAAAAATATTTGTCGTGGAAAAGTCAAAATTTATTTTGAATTAAATGTTGAAAATTGCAATGACATAGCATTGCAATGACCAGCGGCAGCCGCTGGTTTAAACACCCCCATTTTAGCGCGCTTTGTGGTGACGTCAGCGTTCGCAACGATTGAGTTGCTAACTGTCAACTCTGTCAAATATCTGGTACTGTTTTGACACATTTGACATATCCTCTGCGAACGGTGACGCCACGTTGGTGTCTAGGTGTCTAGGCAATAGCGTTGCGTTTTGACATTTTGAATTTCGCTTGTAAATTTTCCAACTTTTATTAATTAATATTCGCGATTGTAGTGTTTAAATATAAAATAATGTTAGAGGTGTCTTTCTTTACCGATAAAGAATGTCATAAAAATATATTCGCTTATATCTGAATCCATGGCCGTAGCTAGGGGGGGGGCATTATAGGGCAATGCCCTACCTTGAAATCACAATGCCCTACCTTGAAATCACAATGCCCTACCTTAAAAATACCAAAATTTTGAAGAACGTGCTTCGGAGCAGATCAATTTCAATATTTTTTTACTTCCGCCCTGCCTGTAACCAATGCTGCCCTACCTTAAATTCGACTCTAGCTACATCCCTGTCTGAATCACATGCATATTCCCAATTATCCAATTCGTAAGCGACAACACTCCCCACGCAATGTGTCAAATAACTCGCTTACTTATCTATCTACTCCCCTATGCCTACCGAGTTGATACATTGAGTGTTCAGACTTCTCATAAAAGTAGTTGAAAATATTTAAAGTCCCACCGGTTTCACCGGTGTATGCCTAGACCTCTTCTAAATTAATGTCTGGCTACGGCGTAAACACAGAAGTGAAGCCATACAGTTGCTGTACGATTGCGACACTTATTTTCTACGCCATAAGAACGGTAGAAAGACTAGAAAGGTCAATGTCTAGCTAAACGTGAAGCCGTGTGTACATCCCACATATGTAGGTAATTATATTTCGTCAATCATATCTTCACAGCATAGCTACACTTCATAGTTTCATATTCACACTACATATCGACTGTAGCACAAAGACGGCTACTACGTCAATCGTAAAACCGATCTCGGACCTCGGTTACCGACAGCAGAAATACTCTGCAAAAATCTAGTATAACACTATTGGTCAATCAAGGTTACCATGTGCCGTGCTAAGTTTCTTACGAACTGAGTCAAAATCAGGCAATCTTTTAGTCACACGCTTAATTATTTTGCTTAGAGAAAAGAGCATGCCACTAGTCGCCCATTGGTATTCCCTTATTTGAACTAAGTAACGTCATCGTCCGGCCCATAAAGAAGTTAACCGCGCAAATCGGAAGCTAATTACTTCGACGCAGTGGTTCACTTATATGTATATGCAGTGGCGTAGGAAGAGGGGGGGGAGGGCGGAGGCGGTCCGCCCCGGGTGCCACCCTTTTTGGGGTGCCACCCATCCAAAAAAAGGGGTGACACCCAAAACTCAAACTTTACAACACTAGCTCAGAGTTAGCCCGGAATTGTTAAGTATCGACTAAAAAATAAACTTGCTACGCCACTCGTGTATATGTCCTGAATGAATATGGCGCGCAGACTCGGCTACTAGACGGCATTATATATCCGCACTACGATGTTAGAATCATCGCCCTCAGAAGAAGTGGAGTTAACGGACTCATCTCCGGACGAGGTGTCCGAAAAGCGGACGGCAGCATGTCCATTTCGGCGACTGGAATCCAAGCCGTACCTAAGGGCTGTATTAGGGAGGACGTGCATGGGCAGCGGGTTGCGAGAGGGCGCTAGGTAAGTGGAAAGAGGGAGAAAGAAGAGCGAGGCTTTGTTTTTTCGTTTCTTTATATGCCGTTATAGCGCAGCAGATGAACAAAATCGATAGATGATGTCCCCAAATATTTCCTTGAGAAGAAACTCCTAAGCGTTCTTTGTGATAGTTTGCCTCAGATTCAGACTAGCAATTTTTTTGTAATCACCACATCCATTTCCTCAAATTTTTGCTATAATTTTTATTACTACTTAAACGGAACATTATACCTATCGCTATCTGACAAATACATTTTTTCGAATTTCAAAGGAAAAAACAGCACAGGTTAACGTTGATTGATCATTAAGCAGCCTATTCTCTCTTAACGTTGTTTTAAAAATCAGTCAAATCAGTCGATTTTTAACTACCCACACCTGAGCACGGACTCAGAATGTGAGGTATCAGTCAATAGCTCAGTTCAATGGTGGCCAGGCGGCCATCTTGGCATAATTAAATGTCGACGAAGGAGAACACTATGGCACTTTTTACGGCACATAGGTTCAGTGAAGTTTATTCAAGCTCATTTCTACGATTTTTCAACAGTCTTAAGTACGAAATCACAAATAATCAAAACAAGAGTACCTACATCACTTATTTCAAAACTCCATTCAACTCCTTTTCTTGATAGATATATAAAGTGGTCCGATCGACGAAGGAGTACACAAATCATATAACTTATTGAGTCGAGTCCAGTAAAAAAGGCCTTATTCTTGGGCCACTTAATATTTATTTACGACAAAATGAACTTCATCGCGCTTAGAAACTACCACCCAAAAAATTACATTTGTCGACAAACTTTTTAATTATTCTAAAATAAATAATCCTACGTTTTAAAATAACCAAATTGTTCATATAAAAAGACTTGGAAAGTTTTAAATAGAGATCACAGTTTCCATATCATGGAAAGTCATAATTTCAAAGCCATGGCGTGGCAAAGAAAATTATAATAGCAATAGCCATACCTCAAAAAGAAGGCAATTTTTTCACTCATCATAATTTTTACATAAAATAATTTCATATATCAAAGCTATGATTTAAAATAGGTTCATAACTAAATCACATGCAATTTCAAGTTTATCAAAACCGTCTCAAATTCTTATCAATTTATTAAAGTTTTGACAGCAAAAATGCAATGAAGCTAAAACTTCAGAAAAAAAATCTAACATTAGTATTTATAACTTAGTGATTTTGTATTGAATAATTTGCATTTTGCTGAAGGCGTTACTTTTTTATTTCATACTAAATAAAAACGTAACAAGCGCTGCAACATTTTTTATTTGGCAGACACCGACAAAATAAAGAAAAAAAAGGTAGGGCTAATACCTGCACACCAAATAGAGATAATAATCTGTCATTTTCATACTCATAAATAACTTTAAAAAATCAATAGAGGTCGTCTGCCAAATAAAATAATGTACAATAAATATAAATTATGTATGTCAGGCTCCAAAAACGAAAACGCTCACTGAAAAATCTCACAATTTGTGGTCACTGCGAATTATTCAAAAACACAACAGCATACAGCCTGTCCTGGCTATCTAGCAATTTCTACAATGCATTGGGACAATGAAAAAATCGCTTTCTTAGTCCTACGTCCTTCTACATTAGCCGAATCACTGTTTTCAAATGGTTTCACAGGTCTCAAATCACAGGTTTCAAAATTCGTTTCTTGAGCCTAACATTTAGGCCTCTGCCTCGAATCTTGCGTGCAGCGGGGCGGAGGCGGAGGCGGCGCGGGTGCGGTGCGGGCAACGCCGACCCGTTCTCGAAACCAGCGAGCAGATCGCGCGGCACTATAGCGGCGTAGTGTTGTGTTCGTGGTTGTGTAGTCGAGATATTTATTTTTATTCGCGAACGAAATGTCTGAACAGGAACGACAACCTCTTTTTGATTAAAAAATAGTCATTAGTCACAAAAATAAATTGCACAACACTGCAATGCAGACGCGCGGACGGTCACCGCTTGACTGGAGTGTACCGCTCATTGCCCGCCGACGCGCCGCTGCCGCGCCGCTGTTTTCGAGGGCCGCTCTATTTGATTTTATGCATTAGATACTGCCGCTCCCGCGCCGCCGCCGCCACCGCCCCGCTGCACGCAAAATTCGAGGCAGCGGCCTTATAGTAGTTTATAAAATCAACATTTACTGGGTTATATCACGATGGACTGTTGCAAGGTGTTTCTCCAAGCTGTATTTCTGCACAAACGCGCGCCCGCACAAGATGCAGTCGAAATCCCTTTCATTCAAATGCATCTTAACATGTACTTTCAGGGTAAACTTTTTAGCAAAATTCTTCCCGCAAAACTCACATTCGAAGTTCTTCCGTCCGGTGTGAACGCCCAGATGCCGCTTCAACATCCATTTATCACAAAAACGCTTGTCACAGATCTCGCAAATGAACTTTTTATTTTCTTCCTTAAAATGACGGAACTTGATATGCGTCGACAAAGCCGAGGAATGAGCAAAATGCTTCGAACAATGGTGACACTGGAGATCTGGCTTCTTAAACTTATGCTTGTCAGCCATGTGCCGCAATCTCTGATTGTATTGTGAAAATACTTGAGGACATTCCGGACATTTGAACGAAGAATGGTTCGACTTCGTATGCTCTTTGCGGGTGTGGTAAGTTTTGGCTGCGACCGATTTAAATACTTTAGGGCAATATTTGCATTTCAAGTTGGGAGTCTTATGTCTGTCTACGTGTACAACCAGTCTGTGCTCGGCTGCGAACCGTTTGCCGCAAATTTCGCAGATATGATCTGCATCATGCTCATTCATGTGCATGGAGAGGTTCTTAACGAATGGGAATTCTCTACGGCAGATGTAGCATTTAATGCCGTCACTCAAGTCGAAACCCAGAATACCATGGGAATTCTTCAAGCCGGGTATCTGAAAGTACGTTTTCCTGTGTAATCCCTTAAGATGTTCAACAAGTTTTTCAATAGTGTTGTAATTGCTTCCACACAGTTTGCAGGAGATATCGCTGACGTCGGCTTTGACCAGATCCCGAGGGTATCTGATAGTCCGCGTAATCTGTCTCTCGGCGATGCCCCAATGTCGTACTTTCACATGATTTTTGAGATGTTTGAAAAATAAATAAGGCATGTCGCAGTATTGACACTGGAAGTTATTCTTGTTCATATATCTAAATGGCATGATGGTCGAATTTTTCAGTAACATAGCGATATTCGAACGTAATTTCGCATTCTCTTGTGTGATTTCAGGTCTTATAAGTCTTACTTTTTTTAGACATCTCATTCGTTCTGAAAATGATCAGACACACAACAAATATATTAAGGTGTAACATATTGTTATTATTTGGGTAAGTATATTTTTGCTTCCAAAATACATTCTAGCAATGTATTAATTGGAATATTCTAGTGTTTTGCACTTGTTTAAACTTGTGGTGATTAACCCTTAATTGGTCGCGTGGGGTGTCGGACACCCCAACACATGTTTCCAGGCTAATAACTTAAAACAAATAATATTGAGCGTGCTGGTCTTCAAGGTAGCTTCATCAACACGTGTGACATACACAATTCAGTTGCGAGCGGCACTCGGTCGTGAACGGTTGGGCTCGGAGAGCAAGACACTCCAGGTTACTGTTTGAGTGGCATAAATAACAGGTTTCTGGAGTAGGCCGATCGCCTTCATACATAAGGTGTCATATATTTCCAAGAACCAAGGACAGGAAAACAAAGACTGAATGCTCTAAGTGCCATAAAAATGTGTGCAATGACCAAATCATTATAATGTGCCAAAATTGTAACGAGGAAAACTAATATTTATAAAAGTTACATATCTTGTTATTTATTTTTTTATTACTTTATTAAAAAGAGGTTTAAATTTTTCTTAATATGTATGTTCAAATGTTCTGATTAATAAACGTCTGATTGTGCATTTATTTCGTATATTATTTAAAAAAAACTAATTTGGGGTGTCGCACGCCCCACGCACCACTTATGCAACTTTTTAGGCGCGCCTAATTAAGGGTTAAATAAATATTTCCTAGAGTATTAATTAATCGGTAGAATCTCTCGAATGTGGAACAAAGAACATGTTGTTACCGATTGTTTGGTTGCAGGCAATACAAATAATTCTGTACGCACAGCGGGATGGCAGCCACTAGTAAAAGTGACGTCATATCCAGTCCACGACCGGACTAAATAATCTCAACAACAAAAATAGATATATGCTTTAGTTAACTAATAATAAGCAATAATTGAACAAGACCTTGTAATTTATTAAATATAAATTAGTAAAAAAAACGCAACTACGACGTCATAATTGTTAACTATATTACTGCTATGACGTCACAACTACGTAAACAAAATTCTAAGTAGCAGCCGGTGTCCGAAATAGGCCTTTCTTGATCATCCAACGATGTGATAGTTTTGTTCTTCTCGTCAATAATCATAAAAGAATCATCGAAACTAACTATTAGAAAGTTTCAGTTTTCAGTAACCAAAAGTATCAGTTTATACTAAAGCAGTTCTATTATAAACATATCGTCGGCAATTAGTCAATTAGACATTGGGTCTCGCCTTTAAGTATGGAAACTCAATATTAAGGAAATTTATTAAATAATATACTGACATTCACAAATAAAAGCTATTGACATTGCCTGTACATCTAATTAATAATATTACAACCTACCCTTATCTATTGTATTCGTCAACCAAATCATCATCTGATCTCATTATTTATTTACATAATCGAAAAATCTACATGGCTATTCCTAACCGTTACAAGTCACACCAAAAAGTCTTATCGTAAATCCTACTCAGTCTCCAAGAACTTTTCTCTATCATGTGCTCTCATGTGTTCTCTTAGCGTATAACTCCTTGCATAAGACTTGCAACAGACGGTGCAGGAATAAGGTTTAACTCCAGTGTGTTTTAACATATGCTTCTTCAAACCGTGATTCGTTATAAACGCCATACCACACTCCAAACACTTCTTGTTCTTATGCCCGTGAGTCTGACGGATATGCGTCGCCAAATAATGCTTTATATTATACTCCCGACTACAAATAGGACATATAAACTTATGTGTTATATTGTGAACCTCTGACATATGTTTTATCCTATCATTGTAATGCTTCATAGGCTTAAAACATATCTGGCATTTGATTATACGATTCGAATGAGCGCTTTCCATATGATTCGCCTTAGATATCTTAGTTTTTAACACTTTGCCACATTCTGAACAAGGAAATTGACCGTTTTCGTGAGTACGCTTGTGGACTTTCAGACGCTTTGAGTTTAAAAACGATTTACCGCAAACATCGCATATGCAGTTCGCGTAATGCTCGTTTAGGTGTGTAGTTAAACTTCTAAATACGTGAAATTGTTGTTCGCACAAATGACAAGAGTAAGGAGTACCATTCACTTTATAATCCGCTATACATTCGTTATATATGACCTTTTTGTGAACTTCGAGAAAATGCCGGCGCATCGAATTGACATCTGTCAAACTCAAACTGCATTGGCGGCATTCGAGATTCGAAATTTCAATTTGTAATGAACGCGGGTAACGTTTTATTTTTTTAAATTCATCGTCTATGTTCGTATGCGTGTTTAATGTGTGGTCTCTAAGGAGGTTTATGTCCATAAAGTCCTGGTGGCAGAAGAAGCATTGGAACCAGCTCTTGTGGTGCCTGAACGGACAAGCGGTGGTGTATCTAAGGATGGTGTCACACGTTAGCATGACGCGTTTCCGCTCCGAGACTTGCTTCACAGCCTGTGGCCTCGTGAAGAGGTAGCCTAAAAATAAAAGTACATTTGAGATTCGGGCAATACGGCTTGTACTAAATGTTAGGGAAAACGCCTTTACCCATGTTGCGGATGAATAGTTCGTATGTACTAAATAAAGTAAAATTTGCTTAAAATAATTAATGATAACGTTTATTTTATCTTTTTTATGAGGTACGCCTCCTAAACGGTTCGAACGATTGCGTTGGTATTGTTTTTGCGGGATTTAATATTTTATAGACTCACGCCTGTATCCCCGAAGGGTTAGGCAGAGGTGTAGGTAATATTACACCCACATTTCGCCATGAATTTTTAGGTCCCACGTAATAGGGGGCGAGCTTATTGCCGTACCGGGCACATTACCAGACTCCGTGCTACTGAGAATTTTCTAACGGAAAAACCCAATAACACTTTGGGTTTTTTTCCCCGACCCGGGAATCGAACCTGAGACCTCCCAATCCCACGCGCTCATTTATGCCGCAAGACCAACGAGGCAGTCTGCGGGAATATATGGAGCTTTTATCAATTTTTAAAGCGGGTGCAACGGCAAGGCACAGCTAGCAATTTATAAATCTATCTTCACTCGCATAGGCTTAAATGAGCGCCTAAGAGTCAAATTCGCTAAGCTTGCACATGTTTACATAACCAGTAACATTTTAATGCGATAATTGAAAATGGGGCCTTATGTCCAGAAATCGTCACGCGTTTTGCGACACCCAGACCTGCGGTTGGGGAACAAGCGGTTAAGCCCTCTGTCCTGTCCTATTCAGTCGTGTTATAGCTCAGCATTAACAAATTACATAATGGCGTAAAACCAGACAATGAAAATTTTATTATCTGTTTAGTGCATCAGCAGTCAAAGAGTTAATGTCTCGCAAAAGAGAGGCGGTCACGCCTGCGTTCCAAGTTCTACCGCTCTGGACTATGACTTGTACAAAATTCCCAAGGGAGAACGCATCCTAACAGACTGCCATGACTAAGTTACGGCGCTTTTTAGACAGGTCACTCCGCAGTAGCGGCAGTCGAAGCAACGATGATAGCGGGACGTTTCCTCCTGGCCAAGCCTGTGTTACAACCGACCAAAGCAGCCCTAGCCAGTCAACATCTGGGTCAGCCAGAAGATGAGAACATCGTTATGCCACTACCAAAACGGTTCATACACCACATTACTTTGGACTGCACGGGTGACGTAGTAGTTTAAACGGACGCCTCACCATCTGGCACAGAGCCGAGGGTCGATCACAATACGAGACATCTTCGTGCGATGAAGGCTCCTAGAATAACGAAAGTTTTCGTAACTGACTTTATAACAAATTCTTTACGGAAGGAATGACTAGACTTATGAGGCACCTGTCCTGTATATTTGAGTGGACTGTCGGTGTAGCGAAAGGTTGACTGCTAAGCTGGATTAGATCCGATTCTCACCCAAGACAAATCTTTGTGCGATGAGCACAACGATCAGTTGTCTCAGGGTCCCTATAGTCATTATGTTTATGCGTTTAGGAATATTTAAGTATGTTTATAAGATTACTGGTTTCATTTCGACTTGTAATTATATCGGACACCTTTCCAGATACTCCTGCTACTCAGAATTTCATTTCAAGAAAGTGCTGCCGTAAAAAAAGCTAGTAAAAAGTAAATGAAAAATATAGCACACTTCACTGATGGCAGACATGTTGAATAAAATAATGCTTTTCAGTGTGCCTGACCAAAGTTCAAGGATTTTTCATTGCCAAATGAGCATAGAACACAAACTTTCTTTTATTTACTGAATATATCATGTTCTGATCGTAAGTAAACTTCTTATTGAATTTTAAGAGCAACAAAACAAAATAGTGAAACCAAATTTTAGTAACGACAACGTACGTATGCAAAAATTTTGAGCAATTGAGACCAGCAAAATTGACAAATTGTGCAATAAAATGCTTATACGTAAAGTAAAAAAAAATAAAGTTAGCAAATTTGCTATTTAAGAATAAAATCAACCAAATAAGTCATAGAGAACAACAAAAAGTATAACAACGCGAAGCCGAAAAAAAACACATTTCATTAGGTTTACTACAAATAAATATCTAGACTTTAACTTTACTAAGATAAGACTATTAAATAACTTACTTTTCTTGGACACAACGACGCTGGCAGCACTGTCCGAGCTCTCGTTGCCCAGGTGCTTCACGCTTCCCGCCGTGTTGTTCTTCTTCGATATCTCAGATATCGGGGTGTCGGAATCCAAGTCTTGGTCAGAATCAATCTTCGACTCTGTGACTGACTTCTTTGGTCTAACTGCAATGCGGTCGATGATAGGACGCTCTGCAGCGTCTGAGGTCACTGCTAATACGTCTATGGTTTTGTCATCTGGAAATAGGTCGTGTTTTTTCTTTAGGTAAAATGCCTAGGCGGGGTCGCGGCAGTAATGCTAATGGAGATCCCGTGACTCCGCCATTCAATGGGATCGGATAGAGGCACACCATGGTGGTTTTAGTGGGTAGTCCCGGCGCTTATCGTCGGGGAGTCACCACACTCTCCCTAGACTGAGCCCCTTTAGGGGCCCAGCCTGGGGGGGTCAGCCCGTAAATTGTTTGGTTTCCACCATGAGTCAATAAAAAAATAAGGTAAAATGCCCAAGGCCTCTAAAGGTACGAGTTCGTAGCCAGCAGTAGCAGACGACGTGTCGCCGCGTTATGTTGCAGCGACACGTCACGTCGTCACGACATATAGCTGTAGTCTGTAGTCATGTTTTCAAATCCATATTTTATGGGACAAAAGTCTGACGTCTTTATAACGTCATTGGCAATACGAATGTGCGGTCGGGTGGTAAATAGCGGCGGTGTGCCGTCGATGTGTCGCTCGCTATCGAAGGTAGTTTATAGAACATAGAAACCAGTAGTGTCGCGACGACATGTCACTGCGGCTGGTATCTGCGGTCGGCTGTTAACTCGTACCTTTATATGGTAACCGGTTACCTTGATATTAAAAAAAGACAATACAATATTCAAGCCGATGCCGCCTGGAGTGTCGAAAGTAATAGTTGCAGATACTGGAGCACCGGCTATCTTATTCACTAAATGAAACCTAAGTAAACGCTTTCAAATGCCGGTTCAGACAGCTCAATCATCAAAACCCGAGTTGGCTCAATCTCAATCCAAAAGCATCTGTTTTCTTCCAAATAAACATGTCATTTTGGTGTTATCCTGGATAAACAATCAAAATGCAGCAGATTATGCTGAAATGGTTTTTCACGTCGGAGCAGTTGTGTCTATTATACAAAACCCAGGTTCGCTCCTGCGTGGAATACTGCTCTCACCTTTGGAATGGCTCCGCTCAGTACTTATTGGACGCCCTCGATAGGTTGCAGCGGCGTGCTGTCCGTATCATTGGGGATCCAGAGGCCACTAAGACTCTTGAGTCATTGCAATTACGCAGAGACGTGGCCTCAATGGCTGTCTTCTACCGCATCTATCACGGTGAGTGCTCCGAAGAGCTCTTTCAACTAATCCCTCCCTCTCCTTTCCTATCCCGAACGACACGTTCTGGGTTGAGGTGCCACTCTTACACGGTAGAACAGATACCGTCACGCACCAAACGGTTCGGCGCCTCTTATCTCTGCCGTACCATTAAGATGTGGAACTCTTTGCCAGCCCACGTGTTTCCCTCCACTTATGATCCTGGGTCCTTTAAGCGGGGCGTGAAAAAGCTTTTCTCAAGGCCGTCAAGGTGAGGGCCATCGTACCTTAATGCCATGCTGTCTGCTAGGATGATGGACTTCACTGACTGCTTAACATCAGGCAACATGGAGTCAATTTTTTCGGCAGAAATTATACGCGCGTATAAGGTCGATTATGGAAGCGCATGTAGACGCGTATAGGCGCGCCTTTTGGCACACGCGCAACTCGTACGTACGTTGACGCGCTTCTAAGCTCGTATAAGCGTGGGCCGTCAGAATCCATGTTGATACAGACACGGTATCATTACCCTTTCGAGCGAACGCGCCGATTTATACCGTTTTTTGAAGCGCGTAATGTAGAGCGCGTGTAAACGCGTATGCTGAAACGTATGCATACGCGCAGAAAAACACGCTAATCTGAAAGCGTCCTCATACCAGCGCTCCATTGTGCAGTCTATCCATGTACATCTGAGATAGTCATATACTCATATTGTACTCGATACTAAGGCAATAGACTAAATTGATATCAAAGTTATCTACTGAGCTCAGATGATTCATTAAGCGAACTGCTGTCGACGATATCATTGCAATCGCCGGCCGAACCTGGGCTAGATTTGCACACAGGGGATATGGCAAGAACAAAGAGAGGCATATGTTCAGCAGTGGATAAATTCGGGCTGTGGATGATGATGATGATGATGATGATGATGATGATGATGATGATGACTGCTGTCGTCAGGGAACCCATGACGTTTTTTAAGGTTAAGCAACTCACCATCATCGTCGGACGAAGATTCCGTGTTCACCTTCGGCTCCTCGACCCTCAGCACCACCGGTTGGAAAACGCCTGTACATATTAGAACATTATTGTTACGTAGTCTATAATAGTTTGATACTGGCTCTCACTTTGAGTACCATAAGTTAATACTTCGGATTGCTTAACTACTCAATCGAGGCTGCTATTTCTAGCAAAACGGAATTAGCTGAATATACTTATGTATAGTATTCTGGCGTTAATGACAGATAGACAACGCACAGCCAAAACTATTGGGCGCAAGAAGGAAACACATTTTTTTTATTTATGCCATTCTGCCGGCCTCGTTAGGATGTTGGGAAATCCTTTATTAGTGCACTGCTACAGTCCCTATTGAACATACATGCCAAATTTCAGCTTCTGGCGTCCTGTAGTTTCGGTTGTCTGTAAATCAGTAACGCAAGAATTTTATAAGCATAAATGATTTAGTTTTAATAAATAAACACTATTGCTTACGTTGCAATGAATTCCGGTAGGCCACAAACTGTTCCTCGGCCAGTATGACCTGCTTGCGGAAGCTGAGAGCCTCGCGCAGTCGCCGCACGCATAACTCACACACCATCTTGCTGGGACCGAATACTGGCAGGAACGATAGCTGTATATAAGAAGAGCACATTTTTTATGTATCTACACCACAGCTACACTACAAGGAAGACGTGAAAATATTTTTTTGTATCAAATTCAAAATGTTTACTGCTTGCGGAGACTTTGACGAATACCAAATTACTGGTGCACTTTTGCAGAACTTAAATAAACAAAATTAGTGGCTTCATTTTTATGATTGTAGTGATAATAGGCTAGTTGACGAAAAATAATTTATAAGTCCGTCTTTTAGATTATTCAAAAATAAGCGATAAGTATTTTTTTTTTTGTAAATTAAACCAAAAATGACCAAGATGTAACTATAATGGGCTATATCTATGTTATTTTTTATTTAATCGAAAAAAGAAAAATACGAGTCCAATATTTTTTTATAATCTAAAATACGGACTAAATAAAATGTAATTATTTTGACCCTGGAAACTACCCTATTATTGTAATCAACAAACATTTGTTCTTAATCTAGATGTTTAACACTTTGATGGATAGTAAATGGAACACAGTAGAAGTTTTATTATTGAGGTCTTTAGACATTCACTAATAGACTTATGTCCACTAAGAATAAATCAGTTTGATGTCAATAAAGTTTATTATTTATTACTAATATATAAAGCTGAAGAGTTTGTTTGTTTGTTTGGTTGAATGCGCTAATCTCAGGAACTACTGGTCCAATTTGAAAAATTCTTTCAGTGTTAGATAGCCCATTTATCGAGGAAGGCTATAGGCTATATAACATCACGCTATGAGCGACGGGAGCAGAGCAGTAGCCTAAAACAACGCGGGTGTAACCGCGGGCATCGTCTAGTACTAATATATAAAGCTGAAGAGTTTGTTTGTTTGTTTGGTTGAACGCGTTAATCTCAGCAACTACTGGTCTAATTTGAAAAATTATTGCAGTTTTAGATAGCCCATTTATCGAGGAATGCTATATAGGCTATATAACATCACGCTATGAGCCACGGGAGCGGAGCAGTAGCAATAAATAGCGCGGGTGTAACCGCGGGCTCATCTAGTTTATTATAAAAAGGTAAGATTAATGTTATTTTTAGGATTCTAAAACTAAATATAATGTATTTATTCTTTTGACAGTGAACACCAATTAGAGAGCATTACGTCATATAGTACGTCCGCCATTCACGTTGTTGACGTTTTAGTAGTAAATACAACTAAAACATTGAAACTTTCTACCTGTCAAATCGAATATAACAAAATAAAAGTGGGTACATCAGACCAGACTTCATTTGTGGTTTGTTTTGTTTTGGACTTTGTGCTATCACTCAACCGCCATGATGGTTTACAGCATTTTCGTGCCAAATTCAAATGGTTTTTAAAAAGCCGTAATTAGTAATGTTGCTGATCAATTTTTGAAGAAAATCAGGTATTTAAATTTAACATCTAAATAAGAATGAATCAATCACTAATTACATTTTTGGACACAAGCCTATTTACTATACTTGACAGTTCTATTTTTTATGTTGGTAAAATTTTGGTTCTGGACCAAAAAAAAAGTGGCAAAATGTGAGTCCAGCCACAATTATTCAAACTGATGAGATGTAGATTTATACAGCCTTAGCTTGTAACATTACACAAATCTTTCGCATTGCTTGAAATTTAATCAACATTTGTCTGCTTGAATGCCGCAATATTAGCCACAATTAAATATATATGCACACTCTCACACATACTTATATACCCACCGAAACAGTTTGATCTATAGATGTTCTCACCTGTCCAGAGATAGGAAAGGCTGGTGTTCTGTCATACAGGTCTCCTAGTACAGACACCAGTCTCTCACATTGATTTCACTTGCTCGACATTAATTTTATATTAATGTAATTATAGATTAAGCCTAAAAATATGTATAATTCTTTGTGGGAGAAAAATAAATATTTTTTTATTATTATTATTATATTATCTATTATGTCTCGCACTGACCAGTGCATAGCCATTCAATGAGTTAAAATAGCATAGCACGAATTTAATGTGTGTAGTAGTTACGATGATTTATTCTATTACTCGGTCCGATTTATGAATTATTATGAATTTATTTAGAAAGACAGTTTATGGCAAAATAATGGGATCCTATGATATTATACATAAATAGTCAATTAATAAAAATAAATAAGTACTACACAATAGCAGTTCCAGTAAATTAATATACACAGGTTGTGTAATTCTTTGAATTGCTGACATAAAACATGTTTCAGTTCAGGGATTTGATTTCTTAAATGTTCATCATTCAAATATCTGGGTTTTGTGTAGCATTCACGTAATAATAGCCATAAACAAATATTTACTATAATATCTGGGGTTTGTGTAGCATTCACGTAATAATAGCCAAAACAAATATTTAGGTATACTTAGATAACTGCCAAGGGTATTGATGCTATAAGGATTAAGGCCCCATGATGTGAGTCATGAACTTAATATGATAAATTGAAACATACAGGCAGATTCTGTTTTAAGTTCTTTAAGGTTTTAATCGAATTTACAGTTGGTATCAGGGTAAAAAGCAATGAACCATTAGAACACCAATAGCAGTAGGCCTGAAGATGTCTGCAGACATATCCTAAAAGATATATTCATCTCACCGTGATCTGATAGCATTCCTGCAGCATATCGGAATAGACCTCGCTAATGCCGGCCTCCGTAACATACGATGAGGTAACATCCCAAGTGCCGCTGGTCGCCAAGCAACACCTGCACACGTCGGGCTGAGACACCCAGCTTTCAGCATAATTCGGATCAACCATTGTGGTGACCACTTATTACATTTATATCACAAAAATACGCTACATATCTGATGATTACACACAGATTTCAAATTTGCTTTTATTTGACATGTTATTGTTATGAAATTGTTATGTTTGATATTACAACTCGCTCTTTCAAACGATAGGTTACGATTGTTAGAAAGAGATAGCAATAATTAGACACTAGACAGGCGATGATGAGGCATAGAGAAGCTAATAGTAATAACTTTTTTTTCTCATATAGTAAACGTTATCGATTAGTTCGTGCGTTAGGTTAATATTGTTAATATGACATCTGTTGAATTTTGTAGTATGTGAGTATATAATAGGTAAATGAAAAAGATTTTGTAATACGAGCTTTAAAGTGCATACTCGTTTGCTTTTCGTATGAAAATCAGGGAAAATTGAGAATGACACATTATTATTTTCTAAATGCAAAGAACGTATTGTACTGTCCGTTCACAGTTATTTTACCTCTAGCTGTTAGATTGGCCAACCTGGGCGTTGTGTTGCTATATTTGGTTTATAATACTCCCATTTTAAACATACATTATTGCTAAAAATGTACTTATTTTTTTATTGCCTAAGCGATCGTATTAAATATTTGGAAGTAATGTTTGTAACAAAACCTCTTGATATTGGCATGGCTATATGCATGTACATTTATTTTCTTACGAAATAACTAATTTCCTATGAAGATAAGTAGTTATAATAAAAATGTTGTCTATTTAAATTAAGGTAAACGCATCATAATTACGCCAACGTGAGGTTCTAATTATCAAATACAAAAACTGCAAATTTAATTTTCATATTTATTTTGAATAAGAATGATGTGGGTGTAATATTACACCTCTGCCTACCCCTGCATGGAAACAGGCGTGAGTCTATAAGAATGATCCGTGTGGACTGCCAATGTTATGATGACTGTACTGTAACTGCTGTTATACTCTGTATCAGACTCAGAATTTAATTCTATTATGAACCTGTCCATTTCAGCATCCGTAGACCCATCTGTTTCACGAAGCTTGTCTTCAATGTGGCGCTCATGTTTGCATTGTTTTGTCAGTCTTCTGCAGTGATAGATTGAAAAGTTTCTTCAGCTAAATTCACAATGTTGGTTGCCTCTTGTCCTAAATTTTTGCTTGTGACTCGCCTTTTAATGAGACTCCACATTAGTTCAATTGCGTTTAGCTCGCAGTGGTATGGCGGTAATCTAACCACTTTGCGGCCATGAGCTTCAAGCATTTGAATTTTTGAAGCATTTCCACTAATATTGGGTAAAATGTTATGCACGGGTAACCCTATTTTACTTTCCTGTCATCACAGAGTACAATTCCAACATAAAGAAAATAAACACCGACATCTATCAGAGGTAAAATAACTGTGAACGGACTGTAGTTGAATGCCACAGTCGCAGGCCGTGTGGTCTATGTATCTCTATGGGTCTATGACTCTATGTTGACCATAAAGTAAGATATTGGCAAGATATTGGCAACAAATATTGACAATGACAAATGACAATCATATGACAATAAAATTGACATTCTTGACAAGAAGACTTGAAAGACGAACTTTGCGCGCCAATTATTATTAAAAATTTGAATCAAATAAGTTTATTTATAATTGCGATAACATAGCTGTGTTGTGCTTACTATCCATATTCTGTAATAGATTGGTGAGCGCCTTTTGCATTGGTATTATTTCATGAAATATATACATAATAATTTTATTATGAAAGACATTTATGTTTCATTCCATCATTGAGCTACTTTTATCGTATTTATTCAAAATCTGGATAATATTTTCGTGTTCAACGTATTACAGATTACACCATAGTTGAACAATCACAACCATGTCACTCCGTAACGTAGAAATAAAAGCTAAAATCACAGATTACGATAATATTTGCAAAGTAGCTGAAGAACTAAGTGGCAAACCGGCGACTTTGATTGAACAAGATGACACGTTTTACAACGTGAAGGACGGTCGTTTAAAACTGCGGACTTATGCAGACTCTACAGCCACTCTGGTACGCTATGATCGGTCAGACGAAGGAGGTCCCAAACTGAGCAACTATGAGTTATTAGATCTCAACTGTGAAAATGCTAAAACTTTGGACACAATGTTAAAAAAATGTTTGGGCATACGCGGTAGGGTCATAAAGGAACGGTAAGTTATCTTTTAGTTTTTATTACTTAAAGACTATAAAAATAAAATAAAATAATTTTACTGGCAAAGAGTTAAAGCACATTTTTACATATCCAGTGGCCCCACACTAGACAAGCCTGTCCTGTGGATGCCTACTATGATTATCGAAAGTTTAACAAGGCATGCTCGGCCGGAAAGATGTATCTTAAAAATAGAAATTCTAAAATAACAAGAAAAATAAAATAAAATAAACAAAGAGGCAAAAGTAGCATACAATTATTTCTTATCTTATGTTTATAACTATGGAATAGATACACATATAGGTACATACATATATTATGTTAGCATGTGTTAAATATTATTACTATAGTGAAATGAGCATTCCTTAAGTCAGGTGGACCAAAAGATTTTCTGCTGACTCATATGACAGTGTAAAGAGCCAGTTTGTGATTTTGATTTTTGCTTCATTTACTTTACAATTTTTAATATCACATGAAGTTGCAACTTTATTAAATAAAAAGTGGTCTATGAATGGGCTGAAGCGTCTTGCAAACATGTTTTTACTGTTGGTACCACAGTTCTGTAATTGCGGCGTTTTAGTAGTTGGGGATAGTCCGCGCAATTTTTTTTTTTTTTTTGTGTAATTTTAAAGTCAACTTCAATATAAAAAGCTGACGTACGTTAAGCATTTTAGAATCCTTATACAACTGATTAGTGGGGTAATAATATGGCTTTTCAAACATTATTTTAAGTACCGAACGCTGTGGCTCTTTCTACAGTTATCAAATGTGTTTTAGCAGCACTACCCCAGCAGTTTATACAGTATGTAATCAAGGACTGGCTCAACGCAAGGTATACTGTTTTTAGGATCTCAGTCGACGCTGAGGTTCGAAGCAGTCGTATTATATTTGCTGTTTTGCTATGTAATTTTTATATTTACTATGTAATTAGACTTATCTTTATAACTTAAAAGAAACACCAACACAAATGCTCTAAGAAGTCAAACACTTCTTTATTAAGAATAAACCTTACATAGTTAAACTTCTGTAAGTCACAATAAACAAGCTACTTAATTGTTTTTTGTGTGTCATAAATCAGGTGGCTATTTTCTCACATGTTTTCACTGTACTTACAAAATTTACAAATGAGTGTTGGTCTTATATATCTTACATGAATATGTAATACAATTTTTGTTTATTTACTACCTGTATCTGTGCTATCACAAATTGTCAAATATTAAATCAGTTAAGTATAGTTATATTTTCAACATATTTTCAGGAAATTATTTATGGTTGACCAAACCCGGATCCACATAGACACTGTCAAAGATCTAGGTCATTACATGGAGCTTGAAGTGGTATTGAGACCTGAGCAGACACTAGAGGAAGGTCAGAAAATTGCCCAAGACCTGCAGATAAAGCTTGGAGTAAAAGATGAAGATCTAATTGAGTGTGCATATGTTGATTTATTAGATAAGAAGTGTAACTGAATTTTTGTACTGGTATTGCCATTTTAAAGTGGTTTTCTGATAAATAAGTGATACTTTTTTATTTATATTTTTAAGAATATGTTATTAAAAATGTTTAAACTGTACCTCATTTTTGCTTACTGTGCTTTTGTAGTAAAATAGTAAAGACCCATATTGGCATCTTAAAGACAAGGTGCTGTAGAACTAAAATGTTCAACTTTGTGCATTATAGTGTCAAAAGTTTCAAAATATAATATCCCTTCTGTTCCAGATAGTTATCATTACTAACTATTACATATTGCTCCATATTACTAACAAAATCATAGTATTCTTTTTTAAAGACTGTTCATTCATTGAATATTAGTGTATCATGGGTGTTGTGGAGTACCCAGGTTCTGAAACAATGGGGCTGGGCTGGCAGCAAAACAGATTTTTTAAGCTCGCTTTTGTTCGCTTGTGTAAGGTTAAATAAATTTACGCAATCATTTTGCGCTATTGTATATATTTTTAAAAGGCCAACTATGTTTTTAGATTTACTCATCAAATTATTTTAATATATTCTTCAATTATTACAATGGCAACACTACGATTAAACTTTAACATTTTTGGCGGGAACGTTTTTGCGGGGAGCATTCTTGGACACACATTTTTTGGGAGTTGAGCGGGAAAAAGTCTGCGGTTGAAAAAGTATTGTACGGCACCGGTTTATGTCGCAGGATTGTTACAATAATTAGCCATTGAGTTGTGTGGTTAGCAAGAATAAAAACAATTGATATACGGAACTGACGCCTTTCATTACTGAGATATCCTACATCTCAGAATTGGGACACGAAACCAAAAGTAAGTAAGTATCTACACGCCTGCGAACATTTTTGTCTATGTGTTATGATGTCACGGCTGTTTCAAGTTTTAAACCAGTTGTTACTCCATAATTTGCTTGTATAAAATGTTCCCACATTTGCTTGAAGATTTGGATAATTAGTTAGTAAATTTCTTTGTCCGTGTGGTGACGGATTAAGAAAACGGAATGTCACCACCCCATGTCATCCCAAGGGGGTCGTAAAAGTCGACAAAGGGAGTATATTATACAGAGCAGCACTGTAAGAGAAGGAAAACTTGATACAAACCCTATACCAACCCGTTGGGCCAGCGTGGTAGGCCAATTCCTCCTTTCAAAGGAGAGGCCTAGTCCAGCTATGGACTGTTAAAGGCCGATGATCATGATTTATTTCTTTGTCTGTGTGCTGTGCAGTAAATTAAAAACAGAAATAGGGTCATTTCGCCTGTTCGCGTCCATCCCCCTATTCGCGTCCATTTTGCGGACCTCCCTTTAAAAATGCTCGGAAATAAGTATTTGGAGAACTTGGGAGAATGAAGGTACGGTATGTAGAAATGATATTCTTGACTCCAGGATTCAGAATAATTTATTTGTAATTTAGTGCTGTTTATATACAAAATGTACAACTAGGCTGAGCCAATCTAAATGCAGATAAATAGAAATGTAAAATGATAAAAACAATCAACCAATTAATTTAGAGTACAATCGGCCAATAATATTTGAGTTGAGTTTACGTAAGTAATCCGCCAGGTGGTTCATACGTCGCGCGAGCGTTTTCCCGCGCAAACGGGAACATACTTATACTGGTGGCATAAGCGCGGCGGGCGGCTCCATTTGCCGGTCACTCGTCGAGCGAAGATGTCGTGCGTTCGCGCGTCAGCGGGCACGGCGTGCGTCGACGTAATAATATTTGCAGAGCGAAGATTTCTTGAAGTCGTCAGCGTGTGTATCTTCGAGTTCGCAAGAGAACTCTTCTTGTTTCTATTTAACGTTGCAAAAGTCTATAAAACTGTTCTTTTCAGAACAACAACAAAAGTCCTTGAACAGTCCTTGTCAGGACTATTATCACTGTTTCTATTTAAGCACTTAAGTCCTTTTCAGGGCTGTGTGTATCCATGTTTCTATTTACACATCACAAAAGTCACTGTAGGCACTGCTAGGTATAGGATAGCTACAGTACTCCCCTTCAAGCGAAGCGTACCGGCAGCTTGATGGTGCGACCGGAACGTGTTGTTTTGATGTCTGTTTGCGGCGGCGGCGGCGGCGTCGGCGTCGTATAGTTCGCCGGCGCAGGTACTTGTTGTTTGGTAAGGTTATAATGCGGTAAGGTAACTTCGGTATCCTTGGTAACGGTAAGGTTATTGGTTTTCTGGGTAATGGTAATGTTGCTTGAAGGTAATGTGTTGTTATGGTTTGCTGGTAAATTATCACTATCTTCTACTACGACGTAAGCAGGTTTCAGTCGATCGATTGAAATGTTTGCTTGTCGGTCCGGTAATTGTACACAATACACTTTGTCTGTTCGGCTTATAACCTTGTAGGGTCCTTCGTAGGGTATTTGTAGTGGCTTACGAACTGAATCTACTCGAACGAACACGTGACTGCAATTGAGTAGGTCTTTATGCACGAAAATATTTCTATTATTATTATGATGCTCGGTGAATGCTTGAGGTTTGTTGCTATGAATGATTTCACGTAGCTTCTCGACGTAGGTATAATCCATAGCTGTAGGTGTGTATGCGCTTGATGTGAAAAAGTCTCCTGGTAGGCGTAAAATGCATCCGTAGGTTAATTCAGCGGGACTCACGCCGGTGTCAGTGCGCAGGGCGGCGCGTAATCCCAATAATATTGTAGGTATTTCGTCGATCCACGAGCGCCTGTCGGTGAGCTTTGCGCGTAATGCATTTTTGAGTGAGCGATGCCAACGTTCGATGATTCCGTTGCTTTGCGGGTGGTAAGGAGTAGTTCGATTTTTCTTGATACCCATTAGTTTCATAAGGTTTTGAAATAGTTGGCTCTCGAACTGTCGACCTTGATCTGATGTTAGTGTAGCCGGGCATCCGAAGCGAGTTATCCAATGTTGATAGACGATGTTCGCTATTCGATCAGCTGTTATTTCCTCTGTAGGTACGGCCTCAGGCCATCTCGTAAAACGGTCAATCATAGTTACGAGATATCGATGACCTTGAACAGTTGTAGGTAGCGGTCCAACGATGTCTATGTGTATGTGTTGAAAACGATCGGTTGGCGGGAAAGATGCGATGCTTGAATGGGTGTGACGATGTATCTTGCCTTTCTGACATTGAATACAGGTTCGCGTCCAGCGGCTGATATCTGCATTCATTGAAGGCCAGAAGTATTTCTGTGTTGTGAGCTTGCGAGTTGTACGGGTACCAGGATGACTTATGTTGTGAACATTGTTGAAAACTTCTTTTCTGTATGGCTCGGGGATGTATGGGCGAATATGTGACGTAGATGTTTCGCAATATAGTTCGATGTCAGTATTAGGTATTGTTATTTTCTTGAGCGCGAGGTGATCGTCGCGTAGTAATTGTTGTATAGTGCTGTCTCTTTCTTGCGCTGTTGCTATGTCGTTGTAGTTGATAGCGGACGGCCAAGTTATGGTTGCTATGCGACTAAGGGCGTCTGCGACGATATTTTGTTTACCGCTTACGTGCCTTATATCGGTGGAGAAAGCGGAAATGAATAATAATTGCCTCGTTCGCTTCGGTGTCTCGGTGGTGGAGTTGATCTTGCTCATTGCGAATGTTAGCGGCTTGTGATCGGTGAATATAATGAGATGACGTCCTTCGAAAATTTTTCGGAAATGTTTGACGGCCATGTAAATAGCTAGTAATTCTCGATCATAGGTAGAATACTTCAGTTGCGCGTCGTTGAATTTCTTAGAGAAGTATCCGAGCGGCTGCCATGTTTCGTTTAAGTATTGTTGAATTACGGCACCGGCTGATGTGTCCGATGCGTCACAGAATAGCGCGAATGTTGCGTGGTGAGATGGATGAGCAAGTAAAGCTGCGGTGATGATGCTTGCTTTATATTGTTAAAGGCTTGCGTTGCTTCGTCGGACAATGTGATTGCAGTTTTATCTCGTTTCTTCACGTTGTGTAGGTATGAATTTAATGGTGCTTGTAGTGAGGCGGCGTTGGGAATGTGATCGCGGTAGAAATTTTACATTCCTAGGAATCTCCGTAGTTCTTCTATTGTCTTGGGTTTGGGGTAATCAGTGATAGCTTTGATCTTCTGTTCGGGAGGCTTGATACCATCTTTTGATACATGATAACTGAGGAACTGAACTTCGGACTTGCCTAGGTTGCATTTAGCGGGGTTGATGGTGATACCATGTTCTTCTAATCCCTTGAGGACGGTGTGGAGGTGTTCTCGATGCTGGGTCTCGTGTTCCGAAGCGATTAGTATATCATCTATGAATGGATACACAAAATCTAGTCCTCGCAGTACTTCGTGAATTTAACGTTGAAAAGTTTGTCCTGCGTTCTTTAAACCGGGACACATTCGCGGGAATTCAAATAAACCCATTGGTGTGATAATAGCGGTTTTCTCGATGTCCTCTTCTCTTATGCTCAGTTGTTGGTAGGCTCGGTTGAGGTCTATTGTTGAGAAGATAGTCTTGCCTGAGAGATGATGTGTGAAATCTTTGACGCGTGGAACGGGATAGCGATCGGGTTTTGTGATAGCGTTGAGTCGCCGATAGTCTCCGCAGACTCGAATATCACCATTCTTCTTCGGGACGATGTGAAGCGGTGATGACCATGGACTCTTGCTTGGCCTGCATAACCCTTGTTCAATCATATTTTCAAACTCTTTCTTCACGATTTCATATCGGTGCGGTGATATGGGGCGAGCGCGGCTATGCATTGGTGGGCCTTCTGTTTCAATGTAGTGTTGCACGTTGATAGAAGGGCTTAACTGCATTGAAGTGAGACGTGTGATGCCGGGATATTGCGCCAAAATGTCGTGATACAACTGTGACTTGTCGATGGTGTACACTGTAGGCATGTTTGAAATGCGAACTGGGGCGTTAACCTTGAGATTCGTGACGCCGTCGATCAATCTCTTGTTTTTCAAATCGACGATAAGTTGGTGATGTTTGAGAAAGTCAGCGCCGAGTATAGGTCTTGAAACGTCGGCGACAATGAACTTCCATTTGTATGGGCGTCGTAGGTTGAAGTCGAGCGTTAATGTTTTCTCACCGTACGTAGCTATAGTTGTGTTGTTAGCCGCATATAGTTGGAACGATAGTGGCGTTGCGACTTGTCCTTTCTTTCTAGGTAGTACGGATATGTTCGCACCCGTGTCGACCAGGAAAGATATGTTGGAGTTACGATCTGTTATGTATAGGCGGTGTGAGTTTTCGTGAACGCCAGAGTCCGCCTCCGCTAACGTTCGGCCTAGTTTTCCGACTTCTTATTGAATGTGCAAGGTGACGTGCAGCGTCGAGCTTGTTCTTTGAAACGTCGATGATAATAGCAGAAAGGTGATGGTGATGAGTCTCGACTGCGTTGTTGCGATGGACTTCGGTTGTAAGACGGGTAGCGGTTGCGGCGGTAACCGTTGTATTGGCTGTGCGGTGGTCTTGATTTCAATTCGGCTATTTCTAATGATAACTTGCGTAGTTCGGTGACAAGGAATTGTAGGTCGGCTGTTTGAGTTGGTGGTGATGTCGGTGAGGTTATCGTTTGGACGGCTGAGATGTGAGGTGCAGCTGGTGGCGTCTGTTCAATCATTTTGTCGGCGAGTAGCGCTAATTCTTCTAACGACGTCTTAGTTGCAAAGGTTTCGCTGACGGCAAGCACGGAACGTATGTGTGGTGGAAGGTGGTTGGTCCACATGAGTCGCAGCGTACTGTCTGGAACTTTGTTGGTCGCGAGGTTTCTCATACGCCGGAGTAGTTGGGTCGGCTTCTGGTCGCCGAGTTCCATCTCTGACAGCAGTTTTTGGAACTGGCGGCTGTCGGACTCCTCATAGGCAGATATGAGACGCTCTTTTATCGCCTTGTACTGGTCTTGCTCTGGTGGGTTGTATAGAAGGTCGGTGATCTGCTCGATGTCTTGGCGTTCCAGCTGTGCGATTACCATCTGAGCGAGCTGGGCTTGGCTTTTTTTCAGGTCGTTGGTGGCGGCTTCAAAGCTGATAAACCACAGACGTGGTCGATCACGCCAGAATGGTGGGATACGCATGGTTAGCGATATGCCACCAATTTCAGTGACGGTGTTGATACTGTTGATGGATGTAGAGTTGAATGAGCTGGCCGGGATAGAATTTTCTTGTTGAGACATGACTGAAACTGTAGAGACTTGTGGAGCAGGGATTCGTCGACTATGTTTGTACTGTTTGAATGTAGGATGTTGCGGTTTTTCGGTGGCTTGATGGGCAGAGCTTCGTTGTTCTTGATTTGTACTTTTTCTTGTGTTCCGGAGAGGGTCACCACTTTGGAGAACTTGGGAGAATGAAGGTACGGTATGTAGAAATGATATTCTTGACTCCAGGATTCAGAATAATTTATTTGTAATTTAGTGCTGTTTATATACAAAATGTACAACTAGGCTGAGCCAATATAAATGCAGATAAATAGAAATGTAAAATGATCAAAACAATTAACCAATTAATTTAGAGTACAATCGGCCAATAATATTTGAGTTGAGTTTACGTAAGTAATCCGCCAGGTGGTTCATACGTCGCGCGAGCGTTTTCCCGCGCAAACGGGAACATACTTATACTGGTGGCATAAGCGCGGCGGCTCCAGACCGCCGCGGACGTCGAGGCGATCGCACGTGCCACTCGTCACGGCTCGCTCGCTCGCCAACGCTTGTTTGTTTACCTGCGAAACATAATAATTTTATTATAAAATTATAACTGTTTGCGCCCGGTTCTGTCGTAACAGAATCGTGCGGGGAGTGCCGCCAAGTTGATTGCCGGCGTGGTGGTGCCCTCGCCGTGTGGGAGGGATCGGTCTGGCACCAGCGCCAAGCTCAGACTCCCGACTGCGCGGTGACTGGCATCCAGCCACCACGCTTAGGCGCCGCGTGACGACACTGTCCCAAGATGGCGGAACAGCACCAGGGATCGTCCGGAATGGGGGCTAACACCACCCCGGAGTTGCAGACCAGGCGTGCGGAACACGAGGGCGACCTTCGTGCTTTCGACGCCCTTCGTGCGAAGGGTGGCATCACGCGGGGCCTGCAGCGCTGGGTTGAGGCCTACTTCCGGGCGATGGATGTCCTGCTGGGGGAGAGGAGGAAGGAGGAGCTCACCCCCACCGATTACAAGACCATACAAGTGGTCCAGGCGGTGTTTCCGGACATATTTACCGGACCGGACACTGTTGCCACTACCACCACGGCAACCACCGACCTGACCACCGTCACCACCACCACCACCACCTCGCCCGAACCAGCGCGTACGCCGGAGAGGGCGCACACCTTGCAGAGTGTAGGAGAAAGTCACGGTAGCATACCACCTGCCACCACCACTGATCCGACCCCCACCATCACCACTACCACCACCACCACCCCCGAGACCATCCCCTCCGCGGCAGCACCTATCAAGAGGCCGCGCGAAGAGGAGGACGACCGCCAGATAGTGAAGAGGCCCGATCTGGAGGATTCCCTCCCGTCTGAAGGGGGGGACTCCCCCCCCCCTCGGCCAGTCAACCCCAGCCCGCGCGACCTCGCCGGGACCCAGCGAGAGAAGGATGGAAGTGCAGGAGGACTTCTCCTCCTCCTACAAGTCCCTCCCCCCCCTGCCCCAACGTGCCCCCCCCGCAGGGAAGTGCAGCCGCACCCTACATACGGGTGAATCGACCTCGTCGGCAGCAGTGGCGTCGACTTCAACATTGGTGTCGGCGCAAGTACCGCCAATAGCACCCACCCCTCCCCCCGCACCGGCCCCCGCGCCGGCCCTGACACCTGGCCCAAGGACGGCAGCCGCCGTATTGGCAACAGCGCCTTCACCGAAGCCGACAGTCGGAACCACCGCTGCCCCTTCTACCACCACCACCACCACCACCACAACCACCAAGAAGCAGGCCGTATTTGTTGTGGACCGCCTGGATAACTGGACGGTCCATTTCAAAGAGCTGGCCGCCCAACTTGGACACTCCCCCAACGGACGCCCCTTTGGCAAGGGTATCAGGTTCGCGCCCCGCGACGACCAGGAGCTCCGGGTCATACAGGCGTATCTGGATAACCTGGGCCAAGACCAGGCGCCATACTACGCCATCGCACCGCCCTCGGCGAGGCCGCTGAAGGTGGCCATCCGAGGTCTTCCAGCCGACACCCCCGCGGAGGAGATCACCAAAGACCTGACCGACAAGGGAGTACCGGTCAGGTATAGCAAGCATATCCGGGCCCGAACGGGCAGACCGGGATGCATCTTCTTCGCGGAGGTGGCCAAGACCCCCGAAGCCGCGAAGGCCGCGTACGCGGTCAACGAGGTCCTCCTCATGCCAGGAGTGACAGTGGAGGCCTGGAGGGGCAAAAAGGGCCCCTCGCAATGCCACCGATGCCAGGGCTTCCGGCACAGCTCCCACAACTGCCACAGGCCCCTTGCCTGTGTGCGTTGCGGGGGCGGACACCACGCCACGGATTGCCCACGCCCCAAGGACCAACCACCGACCTGCGCAAATTGCCAAGGCGCCCACACCGCCAGCAGCCCCGCTTGCCCCGCTTATAAGCGGGAAGCACGCAGCCGCAAAGTGGGACTCGTGGCCAGGACCGGCCCCCCGAAACTAGTCGCCCACCCCAACCAAGTCGGTGAATCAGCCGCGACTACATTGATGGCCAAAGCCAACGCTCCGGAGAAAGGATCCGCGGCGCCCACTCAGACGAGGAAGAAGAAGAAAAAGAAGAAGAAGAAGCCTCAGCTTGGATCGGACCAACCTCCTGCGGCCACTGCAGGGGATGTACCTGCCAAGCCAGCCTCCACCACCAGCGAAAAGGAGCAGCTCGCCGCCCTCCTCTCTCTGTTCGCCCAGAAGGTTAGGGCCGGCGACATAGACGTAACTGGAATGCTGCAGACCATCCCCTCCAATGGATAAGCCGCTCAGGGTGGTCCATTGGAATGCCCAGTCCCTGTCTGGAAAGATAGGCTTCCTACGCCTCTTCGTCAAGGAGCAGCAAGTCGACATCATGCTGATAAGCGAGACCCACCTGAAGACCACCGCCCCACTCAAGATCCCGGGGTACTACGTTTACAGGCAGGACGAGGTCTCGCCGGCAGGCATAGCCTACCGGGGACTTGCTGTCCTGGTGAAGAGGACAATCGTGCATCAACTCGTCGAGCCGAAGAGACACAACACCATCTACGCCCTTGGTGTTGATGTCCAAGTCGGCGGACGGGAGATGCGCCTTTACGCGGCCTATCGACCGCCAGGGACCGGCTCCACGAACACCTTCAACGTGGCCGAGCTGAGGAAGCTTCTTCTTCCGACCAAGCCCACCATCATCGCGGGAGACCTGAACGCCAAGCACCCGGCATGGCACTGCGCGAGCAGCGACCGAGCGGGGGAGCTCATCTTCCAGGATGCCAGCACCTACAACTATGAAGTCGCCGGCCCCCGAGAGCCTACTCGGCTGGATCCCTCGGGGCGCAATGACAACGTGCTGGACATCCTGATCTCCCGAGGACTGAGGGCGCCTCCCACGCAAGAGGTCCTGCCGGACCTACCTTCCGACCACCGACCGGTACTGCTGGTATTCAGGGAACCCGCGACGATGGTCAATCTGCCAAGACCACGCACCCAGACAAACTGGGACCAGTTCGAGGAAGAGCTGGCCGCCTACCTTCAGCCGTCCACCATCCACACTTCTGAGGAAGTCGACGCAGCCGCCGAGGAGCTCTCCAGCACCATTCAGGCCGCGCTTCGAGCATCCTCAAGCACCAGGGCCAACTCCGAGAGGCGGGCACCCCTCCCCGCCTCGATACGGAAGCTCGACGTCCAAGGTGTTCGAGCGGCTGCTGCTGGCGAAGATCACCCCGCACCTCATCCCGAGGCCCGAACAATTCGGGTTTCGCCAAGCACACTCCACCACGCTGCAGCTGACTCGCGTACTGGGCGAGATGGCCACATGGTTGAACAAGCGAGGCCACACGGTGACCGTGATGCTCGACATGGAGAAGGCGTTCGACAGGGTGTGGCATGACGGCCTCATTTACAAACTATCGACGTCCACTATCCCCCGACATCTCATCACGGTCATCGCATCATTTCTCCGCGGGAGAACCTTCCACGTGGCCGTCGAGGACGTCACGTCAGAGGAGAGGAGCATCGAGGCCGGAGTCCCACAGGGGAGCTGTCTCTCCCCAGTTTTGTACGCCCACTACACGGACGACATCCCAGTAGTGGGCGATGTGAAGCTGGCGCTGTTTGCGGACGACGCCGCGTACCTTTCCAGCTCTCGGAACGCCAGACACGCTGCACGGAAGCTGAGCCCGACACTTGAAGCGCTCCCGGGCTGGCTGAAGAAGTGGAGGCTCAAGTGCAACGTGTCCAAGACCCAGGCTATGGTGACTGGACGGGTACAGTACCCGCCGTGCCTCAAGCTGATGGGGGAGGAAATCCCTTGGTCGCCGACGGTCAAGTACCTGGGCGTCACAATCGACCGAAACCTGACGATGTCACACCACGTCGGGACCATCGTCGCGAAGGCCCAAGTAGCCAGGGCGAAGCTGCGCCCGCTGCTGTCCTCGAGATTGCCGCTGAGGGCCAAGCTGGCCCTCTACAAGACTTACATCAGGTCGCGCCTCACCTATGCGGGGCCGGCCTGGTACAACATGACAGCGAGGACCACTCGGCAGCGACTGCAGCGTGTGGAGAACGTGTGCCTTCGCCTGGCGGTCGACGCGCCCAGGTACCTGAGAAACGCGACCATCCATCGGGACCTCAAATGGGAGCCGATCGAGGGATTCGTGAGCGGACTGGCCCGGTGTATGTTCGAGCGAGCAGATCGCTCCGAGCATACCCATCTCGTCAACATCGCTCCCCTCCCCCATCCAGACACAACAACCCTGATCCGGAGGAGACTGAAACGCCCCGCTCGGGAACTGATACCAGTTCCCTCGAGCGGGGCGTCATCATCACCACCACCACACCAGCTAGACGACCAGCCGCCGCCCTCTCGCAGGCGACTAACTGGGCCTCTCCCAACGGAGACTCACCCGGTTGGTCAGCCTCGAGGGCGGCCAATGCAATGACCGGCCCATAGTAATGGGCCGCGCAGATTACCTCCTTAAGGAGTCAACCTCCCAAAGGTACCCCCACTACCCCGAAGGGGGTGGTGAGAAGAACACCTACGAGATGCGGCGGCTCCATTTGCCGGTCACTCGTCGAGCGAAGATGTCGTGCGTTCGCGCGTCAGCGGGCACGGCGTGCGTCGACGTAATAATATTTGCAGAGCGAAGATTTCTTGAAGTCGTCAGCGTGTGTATCTTCGAGTTCGCAAGAGAACTCTTCTTGTTTCTATTTAACGTTGCAAAAGTCTATAAAACTGTTCTTTTCAGAACAACAACAAAAGTCCTTGAACAGTCCTTGTCAGGACTATTATCACTGTTTCTATTTAAGAACTTAAGTCCTTTTCAGGGCTGTGTGTATCCATGTTTCTATTTACACATCACAAAAGTCACTGTAGGCACTGCTAGGTATAGGATAGCTACAAGTATACTAACACACTAATAAAATGAAAAGTCAGTATCGCCAATACCTCGACGTATAAGAGACACGCACAAATAGACAAAAGTTCCGTGCGCCCACTTTATCCAGTTTAAAAAAATTAGTTAATCTCGGTTGTTCAACAAAAGAGTGCAGATGCGCGGGATATAAATAAAAAAATAGTGTGCAGCGGTGTGTTTGACGGTAAGTATTTTATTGTTTTATGTGAATTTTAGTATAAATAGCTGTTTCTTGACATTAATAATGAAAAGACGAATAGTATGAATTGTGAATTAGCTTGTTTTTTTATAGTTAACAATTAAAATAAGGTGGACGCGAATTACAACACCGAATTTATAAAACTTCCACTTTGCGTCCACAATGGACGCGAACTTGTCTATTTATGATTTCTTTAGTTCTTTATTTTTATGTGATTAAAATATGAGAGAGAAATTGGCATTTTGTTTATTTTAACATTAATTGTATGCAATTGTAATGACCAATTTGCGTCCACATTATTATGATTGTAATAAAAGATACAATCGATATAATAATCGATCACAAGTGGACGCAAACTATACCTGCAAGGGATAATATTATAGCAAATTGCGTCCATATTTTCATGAAATAGAAATGATCGCATAAATACATTCTATACATACCTATATTTTTTATAATTTAAAATGCATTTTTGATTAACCCTTAACTTGGCAGAGAAAAATATTATTGAGTATCAAAATAATTTTTATACAACATAATATTTATAACCCACAGATGCCTAGAAAAATAGAAAAAATAATCTTATACAGGTAGTATAAAAAAAACTACATGTATCTTGTGGGATACATTGCCAAGAGGCCTTAAAAATATATAATGATTTCAATGTATCTCTAAAAATACACTGCCAAGTTTGATATAACTTTGCTGTAGAATCATATATTATAACAAAAATGAATAAAACATGCATTTTCATATAAAAACAGTATATTTTATTAAAATATAAGTTGACTAACATGAATAGAACTTCTTTCGTAACAAAAATAACAAAATCTTCTTAGGTATGAATTTCTACCTGGCAGTAAGCATAGTTTGAACCGCATTTCATACACGTGACTGTAGTCTGATCTAGTACGCAAAGCTTGCGTCGACTCTTGGAGCCAAATGAAGTGAAATAATTATATCCATCAAATCTAACATCTGTAGTCGGCCTGGCAGTACAAGGTATCGTTTTCTTTGGTACTAGTGGCATAGAATTTGATTTATATATTGGTTGCAACCTACCAGAATATAGCGGCCCTTGTTGCGTAACAATATAATTATGGTAACGGAATCTTTTCAGGTTCAGTTACTTGCAATTATTCGAGTGTCAAGTCCCCGATTTAAAATGTAGCTCAACACCGGGTTTGTACTACGTATGTACTATTTGTTCCCGAAACGAGACATTTATACCTCTGAATGTGATTAAAATACTTCAAGATGTCCCAGGACCCGCGACTTTGACTGTCAAAGTGGCAGGACGATCTGAAACCGCTTCACAAGGCCAGGCAATTCACACCCCAAGGATTAGTACTACATATGTACGTCTTTATACTCAATGTTCAATACAATTGGAAGTGCCATAGTAAAGTTGGGTGATTAAAACATTGGTCCCGCCAAATTGATGATTTATTTTATCGCTGAATTTATATTAAACTCGTAAGCAATCGGGCAAATTCAAAATAAATGTGGAATCGTAGTACGTCTTAAGTACATGAACATGTGCAATTTTCACATTCTTAAACTAAGTACTTACATCAAAAAATTGTGGTGATATTTTCTACATGGCTGACATTAGGTGGCGAGCAAGTGAGAAATGGAAACTTATTTTTTTTTAATAATGGTTACTCCTTTTTTTCAAATTAATAACATTTTATCACTTAAAAAGCAAGGATATGGAATATAAGTAAGGAATATGTTAGGTCTCTTGCTGTGATAAAAATTTAAGTAGGCGATGTGCGACGGTGGCATAGATGAAAGTAGAGAATCTTGAGCAGAACTTTCTTCACCATTTGATGATTGATTGGGTTCTGGCACCAAAGCAAGAATTTGTTTAGCTCTCGAAAGCACATGGAGCTTTTTTACCTATAAATAACAGAAAAAACGGTAAACTTTTGGAAGTGTAATAGGCTTGACAGTGTGCACCATGGGATACATCCCTAGTAAATATAAAACTGTTGGGTACTTGGCGGTGTGCACGGAGAGATACATGCAGTTAAAAATCCAATAAAGCCCTCCACCAGACAATTTTGTGTATTCCAAATTGATTATTTTAGAAGAAAAACAATAATAATTTATAATTTTTGAAATAAATGCATGAAATACATACAAAAAACATTATTTTATGCATATCACTCACCTGTATGCGCGGGAGCATGGCGTTGATCGATAATGAAATAATTCTGACAGCTCACCAGTGCCGACAAATTGAAAAAAATAACTCGTGTTCGAAAACAAAGAACTAAAGTAAACTTTTACATAAATTTATTCTGTTTTAACAAAGAAATGTTCGGTTTAGAATTTTTCAAACTTTGATGTATCTCTAAAGATACATTGTCAAGAAAAGGGTTAAGACTGAGTTTAAAATTGAATTATTACATTTAATTTTTTTTATTCCATATCTTTTAAGGAAAACAAATACAAAAGATGATTAAATAAAGAAAGCGTTTTGTGATATTCGTGAGAAGAAGAAATCGATAAGACAAATATGTACATAATTATGTAAAAATTATGCTATTCCGAAGACCACAATATTGGACAACACGTATCGTTATTTTTTTATCTTTGATTTTAAGTTCCATCGATGTTGAGAACAATAAATAGTTATTTATAGTTTCTATAAAGTGATTTAATAATGATAATAATATGGATTTTTTATAACTTTAATCTTAAATGTAGAAATTATTAAAAGCCAACCTTTCTTTAGACTTTCTTAACAATATCACCCTTATATGAAGGCTTATAAGGTTGATATTGTTAAGACTAAGCTGGTGGACGCGAACTGGTCCACGGGTGGACGCAATTTGGATTTTTTGGACGCAAACTGGGTAAAATGCCATATTTTGAAGTTTGTCTATTTAAAAAATAAACACAACAAGTTTCGAACAAAACTGAAAGTTATTATTAAAATAGACTATATAATGAACGCATTACATAAATTTTTCATTGAATCAATTTGCTGGAACATTTTTATTTTCTCCTTCAAACTTGCCAACTGCACTAAATGGACGCGAACAGGCGAAATGATCCTACATTTTGTTTCGTTCCTTCATTTACGAGTTTCTTTTACATTAGTTTTATTTGACGAGCGGTTGGCGCAGCTGGAGTGTAAGCGACTGCTACGCCGAAGGTCGCGGGTTCGATTCCCGCTCAAGTCAAACTTTTGTGCTCATGAACATGGATCATGGATGTTTGTCTTGGTCTGGGACGTCTGGGTGTTTCTATGTATAATATGTACCTACATATTTACAAAATGTATATGTATGTCTATCCATTGTTTAGTGCCCATAGTACAAGCTTCTGCTTAGTTTGGGACTATGTAGATGGTGTTGTGTGAATGTGGTAGAATATTATTATTATTATTTACATCATCATGTGGGTGTGGTGTTTCTAAAAAGGGTTCAAAAATCTTGTTATTTTATGCTACGAAGCACCGTTTTCGAGATTTAAAAGACACCTTATCAGTTTATACTTTTATCATTATATGGTGTTGGTATGTCTTTAACTGTCAGTAACGCTTTGAAATTTTACGGCGAGTTTTAGATCATGAATGAAGATGAGAGTATCGGACATCGCCTGGAAACTCCTCAGCGGAGTCGCTCGCGCTCACGACGCCGCCATACTCTTACTCGTAGCCACAGTCGTCGCTTGCTTGAACGTGAGCAAGTATTGAGGAACGACCAACAGCGAGTACGCTTGATGGAGCTAGAGCTACGTGAGTGGGAAGAGGGTCTGCGCCGCCGTCACAGCGAGCAACACCGACCGTGTGAAGGATGCAGAAGCGAGACATGTCAGCCGCAGCCATGGCCGCGGCCGCAGCCGTAGCTACAGTCGCAGCCGCAGCCGTTGTCGCAGCCGGAGCCGGAGCCGCAGCCGGTTGCCGAATCTGGACATTGGAGGTGAAAGCGGAATTCGCGAGAAAAGGTCACGTAGCCCTTCTTTTTCCACTAAAGATATTGTTAAAATATTAAAATGTGTAAAGGAGATCTTGTCATCTCAGCCACAAAACCAAAGCGCTAAAGTTATAAACAGAGGTTTCGATAGCAAAAATATTATTCCAGAATTTAATCCTTCTGAGAAAAATCAACGAATGGACATATGGCTTAAAAAGGTGAACGAGTGTGCGAAGGTTTACGGCTGGGATGAAAAGACTGTCATCCACTTTGCAATGCAGAAATTAACGGGGTTAGCGAAGACTTGGTACGAAAGTCTTAATTCTATTTTATATACATGGGAACAATGGCAGATTAAACTCATTAATGCTTTCCCCAGTGAGCAAAACTATGGACAGATTCTAGAGGACATGTTAAAACGCAAAAGCAAACCAAACGAACCAATTGAAAATTACTTTTATGAGAAAGTCGCGCTCCTCAACCAGTGTGAAATTAGTAATAGGCGGGCTGTTGATTGCATAATACACGGTATCAGCGATCGCACAATGAGATCCAGTGCACTAGCGCTGCGGTGTGACGATCCTGATCAATTGTTAAAATTTCTACTTAGTAACAATAAAGAGCCCAATATTGTATTATCTTCAAATAAGGATAGAATTACTAGTTCAGCAGATGATAAATCGAACAGTAGGCCGAACGCGAAAGTCAATCTCGGCCTGTATTGTTATAATTGCAAGGAGAAAGGTCATCCTTATTCAAAATGTTCTAAGCCTATAATCAAGTGTAGTCATTGCAATAAAGTAGGACATAAATCGGAGCTATGTCGTTTGAAGCAGGACACAGGGTCAACGAAATCTAATGTATCGGCAAAAACTATGCGCATTTCCAGCTGCAAACCATGTAATAAATTCATTAAAAAAGTGAATGTAGAAGGAATGCTGCTGGATGCTTTCGTTTACCTTGGCAGTGAAGTGACTCTTATTAGACAGACCAGTTTTTCTAAACTTGGTCTTAGTCATGATCATGTTCCGTTGCCAATGACTGGCTTCGGAAACAACCTCGTACACTCTTTGGGTTCAGTTAAGCTAAGATTAACAGTAGATGGCGTAGGTGCTGATGTCTCGTGTAGAGTCGTAGAGGATCATTTGTTAGAGAAGGCCATGCTTATCGGTCAGAATTACACCGAGCAATCCCATATAGTTATTTATAAGGATGTGAACAAATTACAGTTTCTACATGTCGGCGAGGAAATGTCTGATCCTGAGTTACATGAGACAGATGACAGATTGGAACGGGTACGCGTGTTGGCTTATAGTAAGTTACATGGTACTGCTAGTGTTAGGGTTGGAACAGAAACTTCTATTGTTGGCAAAATATTAGTGGACACGAAGATTGTGGGGAGACCGGGCGAGCAGTTTGTGATTTGTGGTGGTATTTACGAGGTAAAGAACGGGTCATTCTTCATAAACATAATTCCTTGCTCAGCGGCCTGCTATCTTCAAGAAAATTTAGTGCTGTCTAGGGCTGAAAAGGTAGAGAAGGTTTATAGGTTAGCGGATTCCAGCGCCTCCCCAGGCATAGCTTCGCAATCTAAAATCTTTTCGGTAAGACGGAAAGATGAGAGTCAGGTCAATATAGGCAGTGCAGTCTCTGCGGATGATAAGTCTAAACTCTTGGATTTACTTCAACGTCACGAGGAGTGTTTTGCATATGACTTATCGGAGTTAGGTTGTACAAACGTCACGGAAATGAAAATAGAAATAAATAGCGAGCGTCCCGTAGTGTATAGGCCCTACCGCCTGTCTCATCATGAACGAGAGAAAGTCCGAGTTATGGTAGAAGAGATGTTGCAAGCAAGTATAATTAGGGAGTCTACTTCCAGCTATGCCAGTCCCATCATCCTCGTGCGAAAGAAAAATGGCAGTATGCGAATGTGTGTTGATTATAGACTTCTAAACTCAATCACGATTAAGGAGCGATACCCAATTCCAATAATAGAGGATGAGATAGCAAGATTATCTGGGCAGGCATGGTTCATCACTCTGGATTTAATGTCAGGGTATTACCAAGTACCCATAGCAGAGAAGTGTAAGCATTTGACAGCGTTTGTCACACCGGACGGCCAGTATGAATATAATCGCATGCCGTTCGGTCTGGCGAACGCACCTGCTGTTTTTCAAAAAATGATGAATCATGTCCTGGGATCAGCTCGTTTTGACAAGGCCACTGTTTACATTGATGATTTGCTAGTTTTTGGTATAAGTCCTGCACAGTGTATGGAACGGTTAGAAGTAATCTTTGAGTTACTCAAAAAAGCTAATCTCAGACTAAACTTATCAAAATGTAGTTTCTTGCAGGACAAAATAGATTACTTGGGTTAGGAAATTAGTTCGTCAGGCATAAGACCAGGTTTAGCAAAAATCCAGAGCGTGGTAGACTTCCCCAAACCCGAAAATGTACACAGTGTGCGGCAATTCCTTGGACTCGTTAGCTATTTCAGAAAATTCATTCAATCGTTTGCTCAGTTAGCTCATCCACTCACGAAGCTTCTCAAAAAGAATTCGAAATGGGAATGGACGAATGATCAGGAAACGTCATTTAAAGTCCTCAAGTCAAAATTGATTGAGAGACCAGTCCTGTCTTTATACGATCCCAATGCCGAGACCGAAGTCCACTCAGACGCCAGTAAGTTATGTGTTGGAGGAATTTTGTTACAGCGTCCAAAAGGGACCACAGGCGCTTTTCACTCGGTAGCGTACTACAGTCGTCAGACTACACCCGAAGAAAAGAATTTTCACTCTTACGAGTTAGAGACGTTAGCCGTTATTTGTTCTCTAAAAAAAATTCAGGGTGTATGTCCTCGGGAAACCATTTAAAATAGTGACTGACTGTAGTGCGTTACGCTCTACATTTGAGAAACGCGACCTCATTCCTAGAATCGCTCGTTGATGGATGGCGTTACAGGAGTTCGACTGCTCCATCGAGTATAGGTCTGGAACGAAAATGGGCCACGTGGATGCTCTTTCCAGGAATCCCATTGATGAAGCGGGTACTCTCGAACCTGTACAGTATCCTGCAGTGATGGCTATATCTGATGACGACTGGTTACTTACCCTCCAATTGGGAGATTCCGAGTTGTGTAGAATCCGTAACATCGTTAGCAACGATCTAGACTCGAAAGGCTTAGAGTATATCAGAGAAAATTATGTCCTTAAAAACAATAGGTTGTTTAGGTGTATCGGAGGTGACAGGGAATGCTTGAGGTGGGTGGTTCCAAAGGGTGCAAGGTGGCAGTTGTGCAAGATGAACCACGATGACATAGGGCATGTAGGTTTCGAGAAAACCTTAGATCGCATTAAAAAGAACTATTGGTTTGCGAAAATGACGCGATTTGTCAAGAAATACGTTGCCGCTTGTATTGAGTGCGCATATGCGAAAAGAAATACAAATACGAGTGGAGGATTATTACATCCCATTGAAAAAGTTGGTATTCCATTCCATACCTTGCACATTGACCACCTTGGACCGTTTGTCAAGTCGAAGAGAGGTTTTACACACATATTGACAGTTGTAGATTCGTTTACAAAGTTTTTGTTCATTAGACCAGTCCGGAACACTAAAACGCAAAGTGTCATTTGGGTTTTGGAAGACATCTTTGATACATTTAGAAACCCCAATCGGTTAGTGAGTGATAGAGGGTCATGTTTCACCTCTCACTCCTTCAAGAAGTTCTGCCTTGACCGAGGAATAAAACATGTGCTAAATGCCGTAGCCAGTCCAAGGTCCAACGGTCAAGTCGAACGCTACAATAGGACCATACTTGACTTGTTAACGGCACAGAATCTTAGGGATAGTGAGAAGGATTGGGATAACAAATTAGGAAAGATTCAATGGGGACTAAATAATACCTTACAGAAAACGATAGGAAAAACACCAACAGAGGTCATGTTCGGCACGGGGATGAATAGTGAGGTCAAGCCGGCTCTAAATGAGATAGTTGAAGATACACGCGAGATTACTGATCTATCATCCCTTCGAGAAGTAGTTAAACGTAGAATTGATATGGCTCAGGAATCTCAAAAACGATATTATGACCGTAACAGACGACCCGCTCGTGCTTACAACAAGGGTGAACTTGTAAAAATAGCCAAGGTAGCCTTTCAAAATAATGGAAAAAGCACGAAGTTGATGCCGTCTTATGAGGGGCCCTTTAGGATAGTTAAAGTTCTAGGTAACGATCGATATAAAGTGGCACCAATCGCGGGTTTTGACGGAACTAAAGGTAAACGAAAGACAACGATTGCTGCAGATAGAATCCAGCCGTGGATTCATGTAGCTTCCTTAGATATTGATGATAATGTTGATACCGCGGCTGAAGATGACTTAGATGACGATGAATACATATCTGAAAGATGTCTGACATAGTTTTGCAAAAGTTATTAATATATTGGAAAACGATAATAGTTATTGTTAATTAGTTTCCCATTTATGTGGTCCTTGACCTGGCACTAATAGGTACTTTATGTGGTTTTTCGGTTTCAATATTTTAGGGGATTTATATTATATAAAGTATACACCTGGTTAATTGGTTACAGGATTAGTTGGCTACAAGGATAATTTGGTTACAAGGATTCAAAGTCAAAGTCAAAAATCATTTATTCATCTAGGTCACAACGTGACGCTTATGAACGTCAAATTTTTTAAGTAAATTAATAATGCTTCTACATTTACATTTACTGCCCATTCGCAAAGCAATAGGTAGAACCACGAGAAAGAACGGGCAATAAAACTCGTGGCCACTCTTTTTAATCGCCAGTGTTATGGTACATATTTTGTTTTTGTAAGGAGCTGCAACTGTTTCACATTGTAATTAATTACTTGTAAATAGTAAATAAGAACATACATATTATATACAAAATATGTAGTTATTAAATTAAGTGCTGTAGTAGTCTTCAAATGTGAATCTTGTGTAACAGGAGCATCCACTTACGCTTTATAATGTAGGCAACTCGCGATCATGTTCAGAACTATGGTGGAAAAGTATGTTACAGAAAGTGACGGTATATGAATACACGAAAATTACAAAAACGTTAGTATCCAGCCCATGATAACGAGTTACCTTCATCTAACACTGTAGCAAATTTTAATAAAATTTGTGGAACAACAATGAAAATGTAAATGTAGTAAGTTGAATGATCTAATAACGCATGAATATTAAATTAATAGAACTAGAGATGTTATAAAAAAAAAACTGAAAAGTAAGGTATCTATATAAATTAAAAAAATCAAGAGTTGGCTAGTGTAAGTGACCACCTATCCTTATCACTGAAATAATCATTAATGGTATAATAACCTTTCCTAATAAGGCAGTCTTTTATTTTACTTTTGAACGTACTAAATGGCAATTCTAAAAGACTAATTGGTATTTTATTGTATATACGAATACCTAGCCCTACAAAAGAATTATTAACTTTATGTAAACGATGATACGGGGCATATAACTTATGCCTGTTTCGAGTATTTATGTTATGTACATCACTTTTTGTAGTAAATAAACCTATATTTTGCCTAATATACAATATATTAGCAAATAAAAATTGCGAGGCTACTGTAAGAATCCCTATAGACTTAAAGCGTTCCCTAAGAGTATCTTTTGCACCTAACATGTATATTGCTCGTACCGCTCGTTTCTGTAGAACGAAGATATTCTGAATATCCGCAGCTTTGCCCCATAACAAAATACCGTAGGACATGACACTATGAAAATAGCTAAAATAAACTAGACGAGCTGTGTCAACATCAGTAAGTTGTCTAACTTTTTTGACAGCATACGCAGCAGAACTGAGCTTACCTGCAAGACATGCTATATGTGCACCCCATTGTAACTTATTATCATGTGTAATGCCTAGAAACACTGTCGAGTCAACTGTGTCAAGTTCCTCCCTGTCTAGCCTTATATTAGGTGCCAGTTACCTAACGTTAGGTAAAGCAAATTTAACGCATTTAGTCTTTTTAAAATTAAGCACTAGGTTGTTTGCTGTAAACCATTGTGTAACCTGTATAAGTGCATTATTTACATCATCAAATTGATTCCTATTCGTATCTACTTTAAAAATAAGTGACGTATCATCTGCAAAAAGTACGACATCACAGATATTTTTTAAATAAAAAGGTAAGTCATTAATATATACAAGGTATAGAAAAGGACCTAAAATAGAGCCTTGTGGAACGCCTAACTGTATAGGTAATTTAGAGGATGTAGTCCCATTTACATCGACGCACTGAAATCTTTGCCGCAGGTACGACTCGACAACACAAAGTGTGGTTTCCTCTACGCCGTAGTGGCGGTGCTTACGCAATTGTGTGTCGTGATGAACGCAATCAAATGCTTTTGAGAGGTCACAGAATACTCCGATAGCATTTTTAGATGACTCCCAAGCATTATAAACGTGTTTTATGAGAGCAACACCCGCATCAGTAGTGGATCTACCTTTAGTAAATCCGTATTGATCTTTATGAAGCAGACTATTTAAATTAAAGTGTCTTAGTAGCTGCTTTAATAAAATATTTTCAAATATTTTACTAATCTATTTAATTCGATAATTTGGTTACAAGGATAATTGGTTACAAGGATAATTGGTTACAAGGATAATTGGTTACAAGGATAATTGGTTACAAGGATAATTGGTTACAAGGATAATTGGTTACAAGGATAATTGGTTACAAGGATAATTGGTTACAAGGATAATTGGTTACAAGGATAATTGGTTACAAGGATACTTGGTTACAAGGTTAATTGGTTACAAGGATAATTGGTTAAGAGTCAAGAGAAGTAAAATTGGCCGCTACGATGAGATTAGGTTTAAGATGATCTGATTGTAATTCCTCTCTAATTTAAGACTGCTTACTAAATATTGTCAAGGACGTTTTATAAACTACGAAATAAAAGTAAATTTAACATACAAATTGTTAGTCTTACAAAATGGAGCTTATTGTATGTTAGGAATGTTAATATAAAATTGTTATTACACATAATATTTAGCGATATATTGTTTTGTTTAAGGTAAAGCATAGTTTGTAAAGCATAAATAGACGTAATAATAATTATTATTATTTTTAAATACTTTAGTTAAATTCCAAGGATGCTCCAATCTGCCAAGTGTAAGGTTCCACCTGGTATGTGTATGAGGGCATACACATTGTCAGGACGGACGAGTGTAAGGTTAAATAAATTTACGCAATCATTTTGCGCTATTGTATATATTTTTAAAAGGCCAACTATGTTTTTAGATTTACTCATCAAATTATTTTAATATATTCTTCAATTATTACAATGACAACACTACGATTAAACTTTAACATTTTTGGCGGGAACGTTTTTGCGGGGAGCATTCTTGGACACACATTTTTTGGGAGTTGAGCGGGAAAAGGTCTGCGGTTGAAAAAGTATTGTACGGCACCGGTTTATGTCGCAGGATTGTTACAATAATTAGCCATTGAGTTGTGTGGTTAACAAGAATAAAAACAATTGATATACGGAACTGACGCCTTTCATTACTGAGATATCCTACACTTGTTTGACAACAATTCAGTCCAAGAGTAGTCTTATATGGGGTTCAAACCCTGGACTCACACTTAAACAACTAAACTATGGTCTTTGCCAAAAAACAATGCCATCCTTTATACATCCGATTTTACACACTTGAAGGACCGCACTTTTAGATGTATAAAATATGTTAAATAGATAACACATTAGAGTAAGGATATTTTATTGTTTGCCATGAGAAATGACTGCTATGCTAAATTGCTATAGATGCCCTTAATATGGTCTGGTAGAGTAGTTTCCACCTGTTTTTTATACGGGTTGCTGCTGATGCGTGCTATGGATGAGTCGCGAGTGGTGTAGCTACACCACTCGCGACCACATAGCTTCGTGCACTTCACTGCGCTGCCATACCCTGTCCTAGTGTACGCCTTGAGCGAAGTCAGTGAAGTTCACACACTGGTCCTGAAATGTAAGGCGACACCGACTGACCGAATTTTTCCTACCCTTTACGCCTTTATCCTCCCATGCATGGCCCCTTTTGTCAAAAACTATAGCTAAGAAATGGATCTTAAGATTGGAACTTGGGAACCACTGCCCTAGTAGATTATAATAACATCAGTTAAACCGGTCACATAATTTTACTGCTTAGCTTTCACATACATTTGGTCGTAGCATAGCCCTAAAAAGGTACTTTGTGGCTTACAAAAAGAAAATCGTGCCAAGCTACAACCACTTGTTAGGATACGCTCGCGCTCGTTAACATTAACTAACCGTAAATAAAACCAATATGCGAATGAAGTCAATGAAGCCTAAAATGGATTAAGGTCTTCTTCGTGAATTGTTTGTGGTTCTTTTTTGTGTTATCTGTGGTGTCAGTATTTGTCTATGGTTTTTATTAATGTCATACTTGTCAAATAATGTCAAATTTGTCATTGTTTAATTTCGTTCAGTGTTTATGTACAATACCCAATACCTGCCTATTGTTTTGTTTACGAAGTGTAATAATTTATGAATAGTAATATTCTGAATGGAAATGCAGTTTACAAGAAATGGATACAAATCATAAAACAACATATGGCCAGTGTCGCTGCTGTTTAGCAACAGGACATCACCGAGAATTGAAGAATGAATATTTCTTCAATGGCATAAGAGAAGTCTACTATGAAATTTTCACAGATATCTTTAATTTATTCGTAAGTGCTGATTGTAACATGACTTATTTTCATATAGCGCCTTTTTCTCGCTCCGTATAACAAGTTTCAGATCCAGTTTACCACCTCTGGAGAGGTATGAAATTTCTATGCATATATCTGCCATAAAATTTACTTATCACTCAGTGATGAAGCTCGGTTTTAGAATCTAATACTTATAAAAAGTCAATTCTTGTATATTTATGCGTATAACCTGAATCTCAGCAAGGGCTCCAAAGATTTTTATGAAATGTTGCGGCACAGGCGATAATCAATCTAGCTAAGATAAATTTTAGCAAAACACGATTACCAAAAATAAAATACTTAGCAAAGCTAGCCATCCAGGTATTTACGTATATTTTTTCGTATAAAACATGATCATATTATTATGCAGCATTATTTTAATTCCAGCTCTCCACAAATCCTCACTTAACTACATTGATATGCACAACATGCATCCACCGGCTGCGAGATGCTACAAGCTTCCGCATGATGGTAGTGAGCACTGAGAAGCAGCTACTTGATTCACTTGTGAACAAGTCCAAACATGACAATGATGACACAGTTTATGTAGACAGTAAGAACTCAGCATGAATTATACAATAATTATAAGTTATCTGAAAATCTATTTTTAACGTAGCACATATTATGTCCATCATTTCAGTTTGCATATCTTAATGTAATACCTACATATACTAAATAAAACTATAATTATTTTTGTAGCAAGAAACTAGTTCATCTGGATCACATTGTATTCAGTCGTCACAAAAAGCGTATTCTTCTAAATTATCTGATAATTGAATGAAGTTGTAACAAGATCGCGATTGAAACAAGTGTCAAAATTTGTGTCAACAACGAACTGTTCAATTCAAATTATACAATAATGACATTAGGTTATCAGAATACCGCTTCTGAGTCTATTCAAAATATTATATCAATGTCATATAAAAATTGGCCCCCTGAAATAAATTCAATCTCCCAAAGATAAAAGTGGATATCATTGAATAACTTGCAGGTGCATTCACAGCTAAAATATTATTATGCACTATGTGAAATATCACATGGTGTGTTTTCTAGCTGACAATTGTATCTTATTTGTATTAGGCAAATAGTTTTATTTTAATATTTTGTGTTTATATTATATTGGCAAAATACACTGTTGTTTTACAAATTGTTTTTTTTTATTTGCATCTACTAACTTGTCCGTGTACTCTTCCAGTGCTAGTTGACGACGAGCCGCTTGACATGGGCGTGTCTGTGAAAGTGGAGTCTCAGGACGATGTGAAGGAAGAGAAAGATGAGTACCATCCAGTTACTGACAGTGGTGACTATGAGTCTGACATTGCTAATGGTGAGTCTTTAAGTTTAACGTGAACAAGACGCTTAAAAAGCAAGTATTTTAGTTAATTTACAAATAATCATAAAAATTTAGTATAAAAAAAAATTATTAACCTATTCGATCCCCAGTTACCCGGAGCACACACCTCTGACTTTTCGATGTTATGTGTGTACTAAGAATGTTAATTATCGCTCGTTTAATAATGTGCCCGGTAGATGGCAATAGGTTCGCCCCCTATTACATTGGGACCTAAACATAACTGGCGAAACGTGGGTGTGTAATACATATCTGCCTACTGCTTCACAGTGGCGTAGCGTGGGGGGGGCCGGGGGGGCCATGGCCCCGGGCGGCACATTTAAGGGGGCGGCAAAATAAAAACAAACAAATTTTAAAATACTTTACGCGTGCACTGACACGATCCCAGAAGGACCGCGCGGCGGTGCGGGCGCAGTAGAAAGAACAACAATCGAAAGCAAATCATCCTTATTGTCATTACGTGATGACCTGATGACTTACTTGTGTCCGTAGTCCGGGTTTATTAGTTCTCAAATAGGATGCAATATTCCGGTGATCTGCGAACCTGTTATGAGTAATTTATTAATCCATATATCAGGGCCGAGCCGCCCTTGTGTGTGATGTGTGCCGCCCCTATTGCCAAGGCACACATTGGCGCCAGGGCAATAGGGGCGCCGCCTGTCAGATGAAATGCTAGCGTTAATTATTGAAATTATTTTTGATTTGCTTCCAAATATAACATAACCTTTATAGTTTAATAGGGAAGAAAACAGGTACAGGTCTCCTAAGACAATAGTCACACCTGCGGTTTAACTCAAAGTTAGGTTAAATTTCAATTATCGTACCTATACCTAATTAAACTTTGACCACAATATTTATGATATTTGCATTAAAATCAAAGCCGATTATTTCATATACTACAAACGTCTTCTGCTAATTTTGGGCGCCACCCTGTGGGTCGGGACGCGGGATTTGTCCACAAACTTACAGATTTCGCCTCTCAACTCCTTATTTTTGCGAGAACAATGAGTCGGTAAATGCCGTATACCGGTGACGGGCAGCAACGTCACCGGTGCGAGAAACTACGCCCTTCATAACGCACACGAACTGCTGCTTTTCTCTCTGACTACGGACTGCTATGGTATATCCCTCCAAAAGTAATTGCCATAAAATAAGGCCTTCAGTTCCCGGCAGCTACCTTATTCCTGGCAAAGAACGCGGTGGCGGTAACGGCGATGCATGGGGTCTGTAACATCACCGGGCTACGACAGGCTACCAAAATCAATAAGCTATACCTCGCGACCTACAACGAACGCAGTCTACGACTAAATGAACAGAAGCCTCGCCGAGCCCGAGGTAGAATTAAGTCTCATACTGCTGTTATCAGAAGATCGAGACAGGAGGAGAACATGGTAACTCTGGAGGCAGGTGACTTGTTCTACCTTCAGGAAGGCGACCTACACTCTTGGGTGGTGTCGGGTTCCTGGTCAGGAGGCAACTTGTTAGCAACGTTGTGGAAGTCGGTATATAGTTCATCGACCCAGGTAGCGTAACTACCGCGTACTTAACTCATCAATAGGCGTTGCCTAAAGGTGATACAGGTATATGCGCCGACCTCAACTCACCCTGACGAGATATCTGAGGCCATGTACGAGTACATTACTAGGGCAATACACAGTACGACCAAAGCTCAGTACAATTTGTCATAAGTGACTTCAATGACAAAGTGGAAGAAGGACGCAGTGAAACGAAAATCGGAGCATACGGTATGGGGGTATAAACTGGGATCCAACGAAAATAAATTCACAAGAATCGTAAGAGTCAAATGCTAGTTATTTTTCTTGAAGCAGGCGCTCTTTTTAATTAAGTCCTTTTTCAAGAAGAAGGCCTCACAGACAGACAGAGAACCGAAAAAACATCTAGACATTTCGGTGATCAATAGGTTAAACATCAGATGTGTTCACCAACTAGTGCGAGGCTTTCTAAATATCAAAATTATAACTGAAAGAGCCCAGTCCACCATTCATCAGAAGACAGACACAGTGGTCACGGTACTAGGAGATCAGTCACAAAATGTCCTCCCTCTTCAAAAAAACAAGGAGCGTAAACATTCAGCCGAAACTCTCGGACTGATGAGGAAAGGACGCGAGTCGCCATCCTGTAAGCTGTCGTCGCCTGATGGGAGGGCCGTGAACCAACAAACACGGAAGCTAATGCGACGTGACTTTCAACACTAACACCCGCACCATGGGGGCTGGGATCGAGGAAAACCAGGGATCATAAGTCTTCGCTCTGCGGCTCAGGCGGCCCGATCTAACGAAACTAAGAACTGCGGATGGCCGCACCCTCAATTTTATTCAAAGTTCGAGATTATCGAGGAGGTTGAAAGTTTTTATCCACAATTGTATACCTCGCGCGAAAACAGACCAATTGGGCCTAGCCCTCACGGCAGTCACGACCACAGACACAGAGCCTCACTGATGCGCCACTACACCGAAGACATCCCGGATGTCGACCAGAGCGAGGCCAGGCGGGACCATAGGACTTAAAACATTCTTGGTCATTATGATAGTTTTTACATTTCCCTTTCAGGTGTATTAATTTACCACGAACCTTTGTTTTGGGTAATCGATATTTCGGCACTGCTACAAGCTGTTCACGGATGTAGGTACTCTACAAACTCTACAAGGGTACATGGTATATTATATCCCGTAGAAGAATGTAAAAGTAACACAAAGCATTCTGTGATGATGGATCTATTTTTTTTAGACATGGGCGTTTTCGGATATTTCCGCAAACCGATACAAATTCGATTTCAGATACTGAAATCGATTTCAAAAACCGATTTTAGAAATCGATTTAGCGTAGTTACTAGTTGCGTAGACAAACGCAAACAATCGAATTCTTATTGTATTGTCATGTCATGCGTCCATATTTCGCTTATTTTACGTGACATATTGAAAAAGAAAACCTACTAGCTACCAAAATTAAGTTTTTAAAAACTCAGTCACCAAACAAACTGAAATTACACAACACGAATTGTTTCTATTTATTTACACTTTACAATCCCAAACTACTACTACCTTAAACTAATTGTTAAAAAATTTAGTCGCCAAACAAACTAAAATTACACAATAGGTACGATTTTTTTCTATTTAATTACACTTTACAATCCTAACCTGCTAACTACCTAAAACTAATTGTTAAAAAACTCAGTCGCCAAACAAACTAAAATTACACAACACGAATTGTTTCTATTTATTTACACATTACAATCCTAACAACGTAACAATAAAACTTTTTAAATCCTAATATTATAACTTTCACGAAAACCAAATACCTATAGGTACTAATTATTATTACGCGCGCACCGAACTGCACGTGTCACCTAGGTCAAGTGAACAAATAAACATCGATCAAGTCAAAACTTTCCAAACATAAATCCCTAATAACTATTAAAACCATTTGCAATTTTCAAAACAAACATTAAATAGTTGCAATCTGAATAAGATCTTATCGCCTCGATGTTTAGTTTTATTTTTTCTATTCAATCTGCAATTCATAAAACCGCCAAAATCCATAACGCACGATTACGACTGGCTTGCTTGGCAACGATCGATTCGCTTCATCTCTTTTGCTCTTTAAACGGATCACTAAGTAAGAAAGAAAAGGATATGAAATTCGCTCTCATTCTAACTAAGTAGTCGTTGGGTAGAGTGAAAGAGAACGAATGAATATGAAAACTATCGAAAACGTAAGCTTTAGATTTACTTTGTAGTTTGGTTGCGCTTGCACCGTTTTCGTTTGCACCGTTTTCGTTTGGTTCGTATTAGATTGTTTGCGTTATCGTGGTATTGTTTTGCGTTTTCTAAAATCGGTTTTCTCATATTGGAATATCGATACGATACGATTTCTGACTGCAATCGGATTTCAGTTTCGTTTTGATATATCGGTCTCATGCCTAATTTTTTTAATTGATTAAAACCCATACAAATTTTATTTACGAAAATCCTACAAGCCGTCAAAACCTAGACTAAGCTATACAGATATTGCAGCCGAGAAACGGCCGCGACCCTGCGCGACATATAAATACTGCTCAGAGCCGCCGGATTTTCCCCTTAAAAATATTATACCCAATGCTTTATGATAATACTATAATTGAGATGAATCAAGTGATAATTTGTTTAAATCCATCAAGCTGTTTGGTGTATAAAGCCAAACTAATGAACATACAAACATACTTACACCGGAAAAACGTTACACTTCTGGATGAAGTAGTGGGTAAGTGGGGTACCTAAAAGAAGAGGGGGCGGCAAATTTCCGATCGGCCCCGGGCGGCGAAAACCCACGCTACGCCACTGCTGCTTCAGGCGTGAATTTATTATGTATGTTATGTTATGTTACAGTGCTGCTGGACAAACGTCTCTCTTGACTCCTCCAAGCATCTCCTTCATGTATCTGCTGCATGCCAACTTCGTCGCTTGTCACACCTTTTTATTGGTGTCTGTTTATTCTGCTCAAAAAGACCTTCTCTCTTTATTATTTTAATTTACACCCACCTAAATTAGTTTATTAAATTTAGGCATTGCTTTTTCTAATAAATAATCGCTGCAGGCTAGGTAGGTATTTGATTAATCAACAATCTCACAGACGTATTTGAGTCCTTGGTGACAAAACTGCAAGAATCCTAAAAATTGCTAATTAAAGTTAAGTACTAAAGTTCTCAGTGTAGACACGTACGTGTACGTTATTGAGTCTCATCAAGCCAGCGTGGTATAGTAGACCAAATTTCCTTAACTTACATTACAATAGCACGATATTATATCATCATATACTTTTCAAGGTAGTAGAGCCTCGCTGATTTCAGCATGAATGGGCCGGCTCGACCGGGGAAGTACTACCCTCTCACAGAAAATCGACGTAAAGTAACAGTACCTAAACTGTTGCGTTTCGTTCGGTGAGTGAGAGTGCCGGAGGCCCTATCCCCTATTCCTTCTTCCTCATCCCACTCCTCACCCTATCCCTTTTCCCAACCCCAAGGGGCGGCAACGCACTTGTGACTCCTGTGGTGTTGCTTGTGTCCATGGGCGGCGGTAATTGCTTACCATCAGGTGATCCGTCTGCTCGTTTGCCGTCTGCTACCATAAAAAAAAATAATATATCAGCCTAGAGACGTCCACTGCTGGACATAGGCCTGCCCCCAAGGTTCTCCACACAGACCGGTCTTGAGCCGCCCGCATCCAACCGCTTCCCGCGATCTTAACCAGATCGTCGGTTGCGGGAGGCCTACCCCTGCTGCGTCGTCCGGTACGTGGTCGTAACTCCAGAACCCGCCTGCCCCAATGGCCATCAGTTCTTCGAGCTATGTGCCCTGCCCATTGCCACTTCAGCCTGGCTATTCTGAGAGCTATATCGCTGCCTTTGGCTCTCTTGCGGATCTCCTCATATCTGATTCGATCTCGCAGGGACACTCCGAGCATAGCTCTCTACCCTATTATATGCCCGTGGCAAATACACGATCTCATGTTTCTGCCTGTTGCCGTGATGTTATGCAGTGGTGGTCGCCCTTCAGCTGTGCGCCCGTGGTTATTGCCGGGTGTAGTTATTTTACTGTGTTCAGCAGTGGACTGCGAAATAAACGCCTATTTCAGAGTTAGGGTTAAAGATGGGGTAGGCAGAGACTGCGGACCGCCATTTGCAACGTTCTGACCTCGTCGATCCTGATCTCGTGCTTCATTCACTCTCATCAAATTTCTCATTCATGCTCTTCGTTAATCATGATAGTTTTTTTTTTGTGTTTTATCTGTTTGTAGACTACACGTCGGAAGATCAGTGCGAAGAGACAGTGCCGGGGGAGGCAGAGCTAATCTCTCGCTTCAAAAATGTGCCGCCGCTGCCCACCGGGGCGACCCTCCCAGACATCCTCCCAGATTACTGCAAGCATCTCTCTGTGCTCAGAAGTAAGTGGCATCCTTGTATCCATAGGAGTTGTCCATTGAAATTAAACGACTTATTATTATCTATTTAGATTATTTCAGATATTTATAACTCTATTGTATATGCTATATTGAGGCTTGAGGATGCCTACTTAAACGTCGAGTATCATAGAAATTAATTTAGCGGGTCTTAATCGCGTTAACTTAAATTATTTAAGGTATAAATACCTATTTGTTACCGACGTTTCGCTCGTCTTGCACCGAGCGTGGTCGCGGAGAGACTGATGAGAGCTCCGAGAGAGTACCGACATTGCGAACTTAAATAAAGACCAAGTGAGGGTAGGTGCTGAAACCCGCACTTCCACAAGACGTCGCTGAGCTCTCATCAGTCTCTCCGCGACCACGCTCGGTGCAAGACGAGCGAAACGTCGGTAACAAATAGGTATTTATACCTTAAATAATTTAAGTTAACGCGATTAAGACCCGCTAAATTAATTTCTATGATGTATACAAATCGCGAAAGTTTAAAATCGATTAAACGTCGAGTGTGAACTAGCAATATTATGCTCTATCACGATTTTTTGAGGATTTTACCTTTTTTACCATTCGCTTCTATTTTATACTGTGTCTACAAAAAAGTATATTTAAGTAATGTCATGACAAAGATAGTATCTACTGCCAGTACACAAACTGCCAGTTCACAGTCGATATACCAATTTTTATTATGGGTGTAATGTGCAAGTCTGAATTATTTGTGAAATATTGCCTGACAAAGGAGGTGACGGACAACTAAAGTCATCTATCGTCCAATGACGAAGTTTATCAACACTGGCAACAACAAACAGGCATAGGCGGAACTAGATTCTGATTCACGCTATTACAATACTCGCACTTGATTACTGCCTACTACATATACAAGTCCTTAGTAAATTTCCTCGGGCTGATGTTCATATGCCATTATCACCTGGCCTGCCTCTTGTTTCACCACAAGTAATAAACATTGCTGAAATACTATAATAATTAAGCTTATCTGCTACTTTATTTTATTTCACAGGTATAAAAGTCTATCCTCACATGATCGCAAAGTTAGTAGAGGACTTTGAAATCACAGAAGAGAATCGCACTGCTCGCCGTCTGTACGTCACTGAGAAACTGGCGCACATAGTCAACACTTCAACCATTCTAGAATGTTCCAATGTCACGCCGTTCAGAAGCAAAAGTCGACAAGGATTCCCCTGCTTCTACTGCAGAAATATCTTCGAAAACCTTGACAAACTACAGGAACACACCTCAGAACACAAGAAACCAGAAATGTTAAAAGTATTGAGAACTTACGGCGCAGAATGCCTAGTCGTATACGTAGATATCACAGATCTAAGATGCAATTTATGCAAACAAAATATGCCGAGTCTTAATGAACTAAAATTACATTTAATAAATATTCACAAGAAGAAAATGCACCTGGATTTCACAGACAGAGTTATACCGTTCAAGCTTTCCAACACGCCTATGTATGAATGCCAACTGTGCGGCTTCAGTTTTGAAACTTTTGGCGCAATCGAACGTCACATGAACGTCCATTTTAGAAACTATGTTTGTAAAGACTGCGGCACAGGCTTTGTCACAAGATACAGATTAAAAGTGCACATTAAAAGTATGCATGCGGGCGGCACACATCCTTGCGAAGTCTGCGGAAAAATATTTTCGACCACACAGAAACATAAGAACCATGTGAACACCGTTCATAAGATGATGAAAAGGTTCAAATGTACAAAATGCCCTGAACGTTTCGCTGAGTATTTCAGACGGCAGAAACACATGGTACAAGTCCACGGTTTTGCTCCCTTGAAGTACAAATGTAATGTTTGTGACAAGAGTTTTGATAGAAGGTACACATTATCGCGGCATATGAAGAGAGATCACTTAGAAGAGAGAGATTATCAATGCGAAATGTGTTCTTACAAATGCTTTACTAAGAACGAATTGAGAGTGCATATGGTGAAGCATAATGGTGAAAGAATATATGAATGTTCTGTGTGTAAGAAGGCGTATGCTCGGAAGAAAACGCTGAAAGAACATATGCGCATACACAATAATGATAGACGATTTGCGTGCGCGGTATGCGGACAGGCGTTTGTGCAGAAGTGCAGTCTCAAAGGTCACTTGAAGACCCACCATCTTGAATTTAACTTACATTAATTGCATTCATCACCTTGTATTTACATTACTTAGATTCAGATATATCTAGTCATACCTAAAACTTTGAAGTTTTTGTATCGATAAACTTTGTAGGCGTTGGATTATGCTATAAACTAGATTCTGTATTAGATTTCCGTTTTGCTGGTAACACGACTACTGAATATTCAAGATTTCTCCTGCTCTCGTTATTGACGTTATTCCTAGTATTCCTTACTATTTCGCTACATACGATAACTGCTTACTCATATGAAGCATGCGATTATTTAAAAATATAATAATAAATTAAATTATCATAATTATATATTCTGTTGTTTTATTTTGTGAAAGTTACCAAAAAGGGGATCATGTAGCATGGTTAATATAAAAAATCTTGCTCGATAACGCTACGATTCGGTGCCATAACAAAATAGTAGCAAGCAACAAGTAGGTAAGTAGTAATTAAGAGTAGGTAATTTACCTTTTTCACATAGACGTATACAGCAGTGGAGCTGGGTGGGTCATGCCTACTAGCTCCATAACAGAGCTTTGTTTACCGATTCGAAATTCTAGGCTGGACACCTAATAAACTCATACCATTGTTTGTGAGGGCCCTGGCCTAGCCTGGAAAATAACCCTATACGTCAATGCTTTTCATAAATATTTTCAAGGTTTATGGGCTCGTGTATATGTATATGGCCATACGATACTTTACATAATCCAATAATCATCTTCATTTCGATTGAAAGACGTCCACTGCTGGACATAGGACTCCCCCACAGACATCCACCGACTTAGAGCCGCCAGTATCCAACCGCTCCCCGCGATCCTAATCAAATCGCAAGTTCAGAACCAACCATGTTGCGTTATCCGGTGACGATGACTGGCCGACACTCAACACCTTTCTCAGTAGGTATGTCCGTTGCCATTTCAGTTTGACTATCCTGAGAGTTATGTCGGCGACTTTGGTTCTCGTGTGGATTTCATACCTAATTTCTTTTTTGAAGCTGAGCACAGCCACGGTAATATAATCTAACAGTATTGTAACTCGGCCGTCTTCGCGAGTTATATACCTACAGACGCGCCGTACGCAAACCAGCGGCAGGGCTGCCCGCCTCAAGTATTTTAATTACATATTATACCTACTTGATGTTTTGTTCTGGTTTTGTGATTGTTCATATTACTTATATTTTTATTCAAACAAATGAAAATCGAATGAATTAAATAGTAAACTGCAGTCGCCGAATAGGCAGCGATATCCTAGTGGAGATACCAACAGACTGCCATGCAGAGGGTATCGGGTTCGAATCCACGGCGCGCACCAATGACTTTTCGGAGTTATGTGCGTATTGAATTGTTAATAATTATCGCTCGTCCCGTGCCTCGGAGAGCACGTTAAGCCGTCGGTCGCGGTTGTCATGAAGATCTTTGACAGTCGTTATAGGGCGTCAGTACCTTCTCAGTAAACTGACACTAGTCGTAACCATGGCATATCGCTATCCCTTCGGGTTGCGGAGATCAGATAGGCAGTCGCTCTGTGGAAAAGCTAATATTCAGCCAAATCCGGCTAGACTACCTCAGACTTAAAACTGGGATAACGCCAGGAGAATGATGAGTCGCCGAAGGTAACCTTCGGCGACTGCAAAAACTTAAATTTTTATTTCAACACCTACCTTCTAAGCCAAAATGCAAGTACCTACGTCCTTAATAACTGACGAGTATAATAAAATTATAACTTTCTCATTTCGTAAATTAACGTCCCTATTACTATCAGCACAGAGCAACTTGAAATAACAGTTATTTGGTCGCCTATCTGTTGTCCAACCGCTTTGAACATTACGTGTAATTCAATATGTATTTCCAAAAACCTATAGCTTGGGGTGCTTTAAAATTAAGCGGAAAATGATGTACTTAGTTAAGTAAGTACCCTAAGAAATTACCTATTAGTTATGTTATAAGCAGATTTCCATTGGCTTCCATTTTGAAAATTACCCTGTAGGTAGTACTAATCATAGACGACAATGAAATAATACATTGTCCATAACGCAGGTAAAGGTGTCCTGCTAGTAGGCTAAGACTACAGAACTAAAGGCAGACAGAGCGCGCGGAACACTTGCGTGAGGCCACTAAAGCAAATACAAAATTGAAAAGCGAATACAAACTCGGCTCAGTGCGCTGCGAAGCATCGCACACATAGATTATACACATATACTGGTATAGATACGCAACTACCGATTCGAAAAATAAGTTTCTGACCTTGTTCTGCAGACGGCGCTAGAGTCGCCTGGTACCGAAAATTTTCGCTAGGTGGCGCTTAACAGTATCAGTATTTATTATTCTAATGAATATTGTTTGATTGAAATAAATAATTCGATCGACTATTTTAATGCCGGGTCGATTAGAATATTTATTTCAACCAATCTATTTTATTATGATACTTAATATTAGGGATATCTACTTGCAGAAAAATAAAACACGAATACAAAGAGTAATACAATTATTTTATTGCTCTTTTTTTATAATAATCATAAGCCTGCTGTTTGACGTGGTCATTCTTATCAAAGTTTGTGATTTTCCCATTCAATATCCTATTCACCCCTGTACACCAACTGTGTATGATCAATTTAATTGAAAGATTATTAATATATTCAATCAGCACCTCTTTATGTCTGGAACAAGTAATCACACTATAGTCACATGCACAATTAACCATATATTTAATCTTTTTATTTAATAATATTGATTCTGGACAATCACGTAAGCATGCAACAATTGTATGATAAATATCAGACATGAGATTATTAAAATTTTCACTAGGATGAAATAATGATTTTTTTGTATAATCAATTTCATAATTAAATGATTGCAAATCAACTTCTGATCTACATAAATCACGCATGCAAGTATCACAGCTTTTGAATATTTTTGATTTGATTTTTTTTATTATGTACCCCGTTACATATTTTTTTGATTCAATATAAATCAACGAATCATTAATTTTAATTTCATTCATAACAGCTATCAAAGCATCTATATCACATGCAAAATCAACGTTTAGCGAATCATCAGATTTATTATCAAATAGGTTCACAATTGATTGAAATGATTTATTATAATCATTTTCACAATTAGCTCTAACAGAATGTACAGAATTAAAATTATTAATCAGCAAGGTTTTGTACGCATTAATAAATTGATTACAATTAGGATTTATGTTACGCACTCCATTACTTCTTATATTGCCAAAAAAATTTTCGAGTGGATCTTGATTAAAATTACGTGTTAAGAGATTTTTTACCTCACACTTGTCATTTAAATATTGCCACATTTCTTTAAATGTTTTGATATTATGTATCCAATTTCTTACAGAGGGAATCGATTCATGCTTAATCAACTCAGAATTATTTCTTCTAACTACTGATTCAAATTTAATTGATTCTAAAATCGGCAACAAATCAGTCCACAGTTGGAAATGGGGTGAATTATATTTTACACATTGCTTGTATATTTTTGGTGAGCCGTCGTAAGAATGACCATTGAAAGAGTCAAACAGCTTATCAAAGATTAATAAAAATTCCGCTGTTCCTTGGCACTCCTTTGGCAGAATGTTGTGTTCTGAAACAAAGTATTAAAATTGGATTATTATTAGATTCAAGTAATTTATTCTAAGTTCACTAAGGACTCAGTAAAGGAACACTATTTGGCTAAAATTATGTAGTACATACTTGTATTATGCACATCAAAATAATTTTAATTTGTGTAACTGTTGGTTCTATGCAAAGGCCTAGCGACAAACTGTCAGGTAATATGCTTATATCTAAACATATTAAATGAGAAGCTGACTGATTGATTAACATATTAACACACAGTTCAAACTGCTTGCTCTAGGCAACTGACATTTTGCACAGGTCACTGCAATCCCAAAGGCAGAAAATTGGACGTTCGAAGTTTGGATGAATTAAAAACTTCCATGTGGACGAAGTCAATAACAAAATACACTTACTTGATAAAAATCGTAATGCACTAGACACTCTCTGACTGAACACTTGTGCCGCAAATTTTACCTTCATTTTTGGAATTTTGTTTTTAATGACATGTTTTTCTGTTAACTTATTTACTAGTCTTATTTCATCATCTCCATCATCTACATTTAGTAACATTTCTATATGTTCCCATTTAGCCCATTTAGTTTCACCATTTTGTGTAAAACGAGCGTTTTTAACTAGTAAATTATTTCTCACTCCTTTGAGTAGGTGCGGAGGATCAAAAAGAGGAAATATTTTATTGTTTTCAATTTCAAACGCATTTGAACTGTAACTAAGACCTTGCCTTAAATATTTGGCTCTTGTATCATTGAGCAACTCACGCACCACTCTCACATTTGTCACGGCCTGATCACAAATAGTGGCTACAACCTTAAAGCCGGTTCCATTTATTTCTTTTATTATATTTGTTAATATCTTTTTCAATTCACTCGCCTTCGTTGTGCCTTTACAAAATGTGAAACAAATGGGCTGTTTGCATTTACTTTTTATTCCCTTTATCATGAACACAAGTGCATGATCAGCGAGTGTCTTTTGTCTTAAGTCTCCAAAATCTTCAAATCCTATTATTTTGCCAAACATTGGATTGTATTCTATTCCAGGTGCCAAGGATATTTCGTCAAATAAAATATTCACCAACTTTTTCTCTCTCGACATGCTTTTTGCAATGTTTTGCAGGTCATTTATAATATTTTTGTTGATGCCAGGCTCGACGCTAAAAGCACTTAGCATCATCTGCAAACAGCGCTTTGATGGCAACACAAACATTTTTTTTAAAAGTTGATAAGCTTTTGGACTTTGCTTCATAATTGTTAACGCCATTATTTTTTCATCGTTTGAGAAACGTCTTCCTCTTGGTTTGTTTGAATATTTCAGCTGCATTTTCGTGAATGTTTTTATGTCAGCTGGCAACTTTTCGATCGCCGCTAAGAATACTTTGTTCATGGAAAGCTTTTTGGCAACTTTTAGCTCATGCTTCTGGTTCTTGCACTTGATTGCAATTTTTTCTAATTTTCGTCGCAGCGTATTGACCAATTTGCCATTATTTCCTGGATACGAGCGTTTCCGATTACCTGAAATAAATAAATAGGTGCATATTTATAGAAATTATACACTAGTAACACACTGTCCAGTCAAGAAATGGCACCTAAAAGCTGGTATTTTATAATAGGGAACATGCATAATTTTTTTTATGTTCTACAGGGTGGCGCTACCATAGGGGCACTTTTTGAACAGAGGCATAGCGTACAACATTCTGAAGCCTTGTACCAATAATCAATTAAATCGGTGCAGTAGTTTAGCCACAATATCGATTTTAAGTTCCGCAATTTTTGCACTTGCTTTGAATTCCACAGAGCTGATACAAAACGGTCAACGACCCTACATTTCGCGCTGCGACTCGCTACGACGCGGGCGCCGACTCGACGCCGCGCGAGGATTCCCGCGTATCTTCGAGGACGCGCGAATGTTTTTTGTCAGGTTCATTTATGCACTTTATTGTAAAAAAAATAAAGTTTATTTTCAAGTGCGTTAATAAAATCCTCTCCACTGCGCTCAGATTCATCTGCGCTGAGCCTGACTTCGGATGACGTCAAGGCATCGCGTCGTAGCGAGTCGGGGCGCACAATGTGGGGTCGTTGACCGTTTTGTATCAGCTCTGTGGAATTCAAAACATGTGCAAAAATTGCTGAACTTAAAATCGATATTGTGGCTAAACTACTGCACCGATTTAATTGATTTTTTGTACAAGGCTTCAGAATGTTGTACGCTATGCCTCTGTTTAAAAAGTGCCCCTATGGTAGCGCCACCCTGCATATTCACTTATTAGATCAACATATATTCATACAAAATATAAATACTCTTCACAGTGATCGAATTATGCTATAAAACAAGGTTTTAAATATCGATAAAATCTGGCCTGCTAAAACGCCGCCATTTTTCCGCAGGCTTATGATGACGTCACAATGCACACTCGGTCAGTCTCAAGTGTTTGATAACATTAGGTGTTACAGTAATTTTAAAGCTATTTTCAGTCATAATAACTATTCAGACGATAGATAACACTAAAAAACCATTTTATGGGTATTGTCTTGTACCAAAATGCAAAAACAATATAAGAAGTACACCTGATAAAATATTTTTTCCTATTCCAAAAGATGCGAAAAGACGAAAACAATGGTGTAAAGTAATAAGAAAATATGATGAAGTATCTTCAATATCGAGTTTGTACTGTTGTGAAGATCACTTTAACCCCTTGTATGCGGGAACGCAGATCTACGCGAGACAATAACTTTTTAATTGTGTCTGGCATTCCGGCATACAAGAGGTTAATATAAGTTGGTGTCGTATTATTATAATAATATCGACGACCCCGTTGATGTATCTAGCGAGAGCGTAACAGACTGTCACGCTGAAGGTCGCGGGTTTGATTCCCGCTCAAGTCAAACATTTATGATCGTGAACATGGATGTTTGTCTTGGTCTGTGTGTTCCCATGTATTATATGTATATATTTACAAAAACAAGGACACATGTATGTTAGTCCATTATCTAGCACTCATAGTAAAAGCTCTCCTTAGTTTAGGGCTAGAAGGTGTTGGTTGAATGTGGTAGAATATTATTAGTACAATATCGATCGGTAGTCTCTGCCTATCGCAGTGAATCTATGTATGTAGTACCTATAATATTAGTGGAGGCTCTGGCAAACAAAATGTCCCAATAAGAGGCAATAGACTCGCCACCTATTACGTGGGATCAAAACACTGGCGAAAAGTAGGCGTTTAATATGCCTCTGCCTACCCCTTCGGGGAAACAGGCGTGAGTCTATGTATGTATGTATAATATTAGTGACAAGTAATTAATTATGTTTTTAATTATTAATACTACATAATATGTAATTACTTTCTGAAACTACTTAGGTAACAAAACTTAAAAAAATATGCACTGCATATTTTTTGTCGAGTTTTACTAAAGTTCGAACATATTTCAGGTCGAAGAAGATACCGTAAATTATGTTCAATACAACATTATGAAACAAAACGGGGAAAAGGTTAAACTACGGTTAAAGAACAAAGTTGTGCCTCATATATTCCAGTGCCAAAAACTAAGTGTGCCATCACGAGTAGAGGGTGCTTTTAAAAGACAAAGATTAGCATTAGAACATACATACACAGTCTCACGCCTATAACCCCGAAGAGGTAGGCAGAGGTGTATTTCTACGCCCACTTTTCGCCAGATATACTTTAGTCCCACGTAATAAGGGGCGAGCCTGTTGCCGTACCGGGCACATTACCAGACTCCGTGCTGCTACTGAGAATTACGTGACAGAAAAACCCAGTAACACTGCCCGACCCAGGAATCGAACCCGGGACCTCCCGATCCCACGCGCACATTTATGCCGCGAGACCAACGAGGCAGTCGTATAGGGTTTGATGTCGAGTTTTCCGTCTCTACGCAAAGATGGTATTTGCATCGTATTATCCCTTTGTCGCCTCTTACGACACCCACGGGAAGATAGGGGGTGGTGACACTTATATTCTAATAATAATAATAATCAATTTAGGGTTCCCACCAAGAACTTAGGGTCCCAAGCCAACCTCACCTGCAAGTGGTGCACCTGCCGATCAACGGACGAGGCTCTGACAAACAAAATATCCCGATAAGCGGCAATAGGTGAGCCACCTATGACGTGGGATCAAAACACTGGCGAAAAGTGGACGTTTAATATGCCTCTGCCTACCCCTTCGGGGAAACAGGCGTGAATCTATGTATGTATGTAATAATCAATTTATTTGCAAAGAATATAGGTACATACATTAGATGACACAATTAATAGTGATCTGCTATATTCTGCCTTCAGTAAGCATGCAAATTAAGAGTATAAACAGGCCTCCTTCACTCGGCCGTACCTACAGCGATAAGTGCCTACACTTTGGCGCGGCTTCCAAGCCCGCGTCGTTAGTCGGCTGTCATGGTTGTCACCGCGAGTGCGCAAAGCGATTTTTGCTATTCGATTTGCTAATAACGTGAATTTTACTAGTGAACAACAAAAATGTCTCATCACAAGTCTGGTGCAAAGTATTGCTCTTTTCAAGGATGTGTGTCGAAAAAGGGAGATAAAATTGTGTCATTTTTTACATTACCTACAGATGCAGAAAGGTAAGCTAAACTAATTAATACCCAATTACGTACCTACTTGAAAGGTGTTGATATTTCTGATTTAATGATGTTGACAATCGTACAGAATCCTAGTTTTATGGTATGATGTTCGAAAAGATAGTTTTTAAAAGTATTGTTACGCGGTTCTACTTCATAGTTATATATAAGTACGTATTAGATAATTAAGAGAGCAACTTGAAAATTTGTTTTTTTGTTTGTTGAGATATCCCAACGATTATGGTGTCAAATTAAAGATCTAGTTCAAAAACCATTTTATCTGTTTGAATCATGTTAATCAGTCCACGCATTTTTCAATTTTTATTTATTTACAACATAATAACAATAGACAATTCACTTATACTTGTGATGCAAACACAAACTAATTCTAGTTTTACCGTGCATCCTATTAATATGATCGACGGCGGTATAGCCATGTGTGATCATGCTTTTATCACAATATACAAGAAATCCACACAAATCATACAATTCACATAACGATGATAGTTAGATTTTTTCTGTATCGCACATAATGTCATTGCATGAAGTGATGATATATAAAACGATTATTACGGTGATATGACAAAACATCAAAATTAAATTTATTAAAATGAATATACACATACATACTCGTACATAGGCTCATGCCTGTTTTCCGCAGGGGTAAGCAGAGACTACGGAACGCCATTTGCAACGATCCTGACATACCTCTCTTGCTTCATTTACTTACATCGAGTTTCTCATGCATGCTCTTCTGTTTAGGGTACTTCTGACCTGTCCTTTTTTTAGGATGTCTGCAATCTGGTCAGAGAATGTCCGCCTAGGTCTTCCCCTTCATCCTGTCCCATTCACATTTGCCTTATATTCGCTTTGCGGGTCTTTTTAGGTATATTGTCGCGGTCGCGGTACATTCGCGTGTATTCTAGATGTTTCTACAAATCTCTAGAAAGTTCTAGTAAGCCATGCTTATAATCGATCATTCAATAAACTTCTGGAAAGCTCTAGAAATACGCGTATTTTCACGAAGATTCCACAAAACGAGTACTAAAAATATAGTTGCGAGTGTGCCCGTACCCGTCTTCTAATCGCAGACGACTAATTGTTATTAACATTGATAATAATTTGTAAACAAATAAAGATGATTATGATTAAATTGAGTAAAAAAGAGTACTTATTTCAAAAGTTATTATTATTTCAATGGGTAATTTCACACACATTATGCGTTGAATGTTAGACCTACCCACCTACCACTTACTTATGTGCATATTTTAGATAATCGTGTTGTTTACTCATAAAACTTGATTCCTTGAAATTTTAAGTTTAAAGTAAATTTTAATTGCTTAAGTAAGTAAGTAGTTACATACCTAGACTCGGAATTTACTAATAGCCTTAGTAATAAGGTGCACTTACTTATTTATACCTAGCGAAAAGACGAAAAATACTTCCTAAGAATTCGTCAAGCCAACTTGAAGTTAGTCATCAAAAATATCACTAACCATTAAACAAGGATATATCTAGTTTTGTTTTAATTTAGTAAAATTTACAGTGTAACCATACGCGTCAAACATAGGATAATTATTTATTATTACGTGGTCAAGAAGGTAGATAGATGATGAATAAATATTATAGTAGCAGCGGCAAGTCGACAACCCTAGCGCGACAGCTAGTGCGTCACTACGCGCTAGACAGAGACAGCGTTATGTGTTAGAAAAGAGCGGGAACGGTTAGGTTAATATTGCGATAGGCACTGAGTGCTTATGCGAGCTGAATTGCACTTTGTTGCTTAGTAGCAAGAGTCGCAATTTCTTTAAATTGGTTTGCTAAGTGGTGGTTCTGTACGTAAGTACCTGTTTATTCTGTGGTATAAATTTAATTGCTGAATAATTACATTGTACGAAATAGTTAATGTCACAATCAATAATTTAAAAAGGGATATTTTTAACAGTGCATCAAATATCTTAAGTAACACACTGAAGTGCGTTACGCTAAGAAACTTTATTATTCCACTAAAATACTGACTTGCACACTAAAATACTAATTGCACCACAAAATATACTCGAATCCACTCAGAAAACTTAATAGGTTATGTTAGGTTTTCTTGTGACCCTGCACCCAAAAATAGGAGCCCTGCGAAGCAGGGCTCCGTCAACTTACCTTATTAAATAATTTGGTGTGCAAATAGTACTTTAGTGTGCAAGTCAGTATTTTAGTGAAAAAATAAAATAAATTGAGTAACAGTTAAATACAACCCATTTAAAAATAATGTCAATAGTATAATAAGGAAAAATAAATAAAATAAAGGAAATAGTCATATAAATCTAATGGTGATTAGTTATTACAATATTATAATAGAATGTCAAGAAATTATAATTACTATAATATATTTGATTATCTTCTAAGAAATCTGTAATTTTATAATAACATTTTGTAATCACAAGATCTGACAGCCTTTTTTTTTAAACATGTATTCTCTCGTCCTTTAGAGCTTCGGGTATTTTATTATAAATGGTTACAGCCATTCCCAGAATATTTTTCTTTAGTAATGTTGTGTTATAAGTTATAAGGTACATTATGAAGTTTATTCTTATATTGGCTTCTAAGAGGACCTTTTCTTATTTGTGACACTGAAGTAAACAAGTCTTTATTACATTTAACAAAAACAGCTACTTCGTAAATGTATAAGCATGGGAAAGTTAGTATATGCAAGGACTTAAATTTAGGAACACAACTATCTGTAACCTTCATGCCACAAATTGCTCGCACGCAACATTTCTGTGCCGTCAACCACACGGCTAAATTAGCATTAGTGTTTTTGTAAATATATACATAATGTAATACATGGGAACACACAGACCGAGACAAACATCCATGTTCACGAACATAAATGTTTGACTTGAGAGGGAATCGAACCGGCGACCTTCGACGTGACAATCTGTTACGCTCCCGCTAGGCACGTCAACTGGGTCGGCGATATTATATAATAATATGATACCAACTTACATTAAAGTGATCTTCACAACAGTACAAACTCGATATTGAAGATACTTCATCATATTTTCTTATTACTTTACACCATTGTTTTCGTCTTTTCGCATCTTTTGGAATAGGAAAAAATATTTTATCAGGTGTACTTCTTATATTGTTTTTGCATTTTGGTACAAGACAATACCCATAAAATGGTTTTTTAGTGTTATCTATCGTTTGAATAGTTATTATGTCTGAAAATAGCTTTAAAATTACTGTAACACCTAATGTTATCAACAGGGTACAGTGCGATTTATGGTTTTTACATTATAATGCGCAAAGGGATTTCTAAATTAAAAAAAACAGTTAAAGTAAACCCCTAGTGTATTTAAAAGTTATAGGTGGTGAAAGAGAATGGCGAATCTTGCCAACATCGAGTAAACAGATTAGCTTAAGTTCATTAGTAGTGTAAGTAGCACTAATTATTACCTAATGATATTTTATGTACTTACGTATAGGTTGTACAGGAGCAGCAGATGTTGACGGTTGTGCAACGACAGCAGTATCTATGATAGATGGCACTGTAGCACGCTGAGATGTGGTAGCAGCGTCCGTTGTTGTTATCGAATGTTCTGAAAAATATTTTACAGCATAATTATATTCTTAGCACAATCTGGGAGGGGTCTTTAGCAAAGTGGCGACCGCTCAAATCGATCGATTCGCGAGGTTAAGCGCGTTCGTCACCGTCTGGTTTATAGATGGGTGACTGGTCACACAAAAGTCACACCTCTCCTCAGAGAGCACGTTAAACCGACGGTCCCGGCTGTCATTAATAGATCTTTGACAGTCGTTAGAGCCATCAGTTCCTTTATATATCTGGTCTAAACCTTAGAATATGACTATACCTTCAGGTTGCGGAGATCAGACGGCAGTCACTCTATGGAAAAGCTAATATTCTGTCAAATCTGGTTAAACTAGTAAGCGGACCCCGGGCTCCAAGACAAATGTCAAGGTGGATGCAACCGGGCAAACGCTCGGAGGATGATGATATTCTTAGCACACAATCACCATTTAATGACTACAATGTCTCCATACTGTTTTTGGCACAAATAGGCAAACAGGTATATCAAGATAGTTTCACAGAAAATTCATAAAGTAACAGTATAGAAACCCAAACAAACTGTTCACACTATTTACTATTCAACTCTTTCTCCTTCCTCTTCTTCCTACGACTAGGCGGTGACTAAGTTAGAATATAAGGACTCAAGCATGATATTCATTTTATCACTGGCAAATGTATTTTATAGGACTGGGTGGGCTGAATTAATTGATTGAAAATTGAAATATAATTTTAGGTTCCTCAATTTTTATTCATTAATTAGCAACGGCTTAAAAGATGTACACAATGTACACTGTCAAGTTATTCCACATGGTATCTGTAAAAAACCCAAATGCTACGCTTTAGAAGATAGATACGGCTACAGTGCGGTTTATGGTTTTTACCTTATAATGCGCAAAGGGATCTCTAAATAAGAAATACAGTTAAAGTAAACTCCTAGTGTATTTAAAAGTAAAAGGTGGTGAAAGAGAATGGCGAATCTTGCCAACATCGAGTAAACCAAAGATTAGCTTAAGTTCATTAGTAGTGTAAGTAGCACTAATTATTACCTAATGATATTTTATGTACTTACGTATAGGTTGTACAGGAGCAGCAGATGTTGACGGTTGTGCAACGACAGCAGTATCTATGATAGATGGCACTGTAGCACGCTGAGATGTGGTAGCAGCGTCCGTTGTTGTTATCGAATGTTCTGAAAAATATTTTACAGCATAATTATATTCTTGGCACAATCTGGGAGGGGTCTTTAGCAAAGTGGCGACCGCTCGAATCGATCGATTCGCGAGGTTAAGCGTGTTCGTCACCGTCTGGTTTATAGATGGGTGACTGGTCACACAAAAGTCACATCTCTCCTCAGAGAGCACGTTAAGCCGACGGTCTCGGCTGTCATTAATAGATCTTTGACAGTCGTTAGAGCAATCAGTTCCTTTATATATCTGGTCTAAACCTTAGGATATGACTATACCTTCGGGTTGTGGAGGTCAGACAGCAGTCGCTCTATGGAAAAGCTAACATTCTGTCAAATCTGGTTAAACTAGTAAGCGGACCCCGGGCTCTAAGGCAAATGTCAAGGTGGATGCAACCGGGAAAATGCTTGGAGGATGATGATATTTTTAGTACAATCACCGTTTAGTGACTAGAATGTCTGCATACTGGTTGTTGTCTGGTCAAAATAGTTTCACAAAAAATTCATAAAGTAAGAGTATCCGAATGCACCAACATACAGATACTGTGTGAGATTCCCAAAAACCCAAACAAACTGTTCATACTATTTACTATTCAATTCTTTTCCTTCCTCTTCTTCCTACGAGTAGCACAGTCAACATTCAAATCATAGAATAGAATGTGTACAGCAGTAAAAGCCTTGCTGGTTCTAGCACAAATAGGCAACTAAGTTTGTAGAGAGTGTTTTACAGAAAATCCATAGTTATTTGTTATTAGAGTGAGTTTTTTGGATGGCCATTCAAACTCTTCACACTTATTACTATTCAAAACGTTTCATTCCTGTTCAGCCTCCTAGCAGGCAGTGATTTAGACAATGTGTTTCCTTGGCATTGCTAAGTAGACACAGCCATGTAGCCACTTATAGAAATTAATTAATAATTCAGCAATGCAAAAGTAGTTCAAACATCAATATGGGTGAACTTAACGGTCTCAATATGTACTATAATCACTAAAATATAGACATATGATCACTAAAATAAGATACAATATAACTGATATCACACTGTATGGGCAAATATTATAGTATATGTAATAATTATCTATATACTGGTGCCCACAGGAAGTAAAAAAAAGACAAATTAAAGCAAACACATAAGATTTGGCAGTATTGTATCGCTTACATTAAAAGTTGTAGAACAGAGCTCAAAGGTGCAGGCTGTTTAATTATATTACAAGCTCCCAATTATTATTGTGTACTCATAAAAGCAATTGACTATAAATGTATATTTCAACACAAAGTATGGTTGGTCTGAAATAAATTACTCATGATTTATCATTTACAAACTATCCCACTTGCCTAAGAGTTTTTTAATATGCAAGTTTTCCCACCAAGCCGGTGATTGACTAAATCAGGAGCATGATAATAATTGTGAATAGAATACTGTAGCAAATTGTACTATTCATGATATGACAATAGAACATTTTGTAAACATTGATTTACTAACCAATTCGACCAGCAGCGGCAATGCCAGATGTTGAAGGTTCACTTCTCTCTACCTTATAAAAGTTTATGGTAGGAATAGCGTTCTTCGTCAGACGACGACTGGGTAGTCGATAGCACTCCAAAAAATGTTCGTTGCACAATCTTATATGATTGTAAATATATTTATCCCCTTTCTCCTGTACTGCTGTGTCTAATACAGCCTTCCATTGGACAAATCTTTCGACGTTCGCTACGTCACGGCTTTTCGGATCCGGAAAATGATGCAGCGGTCCTGCAAATTGAGCATTGTAAATCATCACACTTGTCCAAGCAGTTCGTAAATAATTTGGTATGCAAATGTGTGACTTACCATCATTGATGCACCCGAAATAGCACACCAAGCGATATTTATCGGGCATGTTCGAACAAATGAAATAAAATCGTAAACAGCCAAAAGTCCGGGTAACTTGCCAAGGTGAGTCGTAAAAGCCAGTAATCGGTATCCAAAGTCAAAGCCAAGTGGTATCAGGTATGCTAGAATCTCAGAATCCGTATAAAGAAAGCCAAATCGTTGAAAATTTCTAAACCGCAAATACATATAACACCAACAGAACAAAACTTGACAACCAAGTGAAAAAAGTTTTGAAGTTTTCAAATCTACTGCCTAAGTTAGCTACAGATTATATAATCTTTGTGTATCCTATAAATAACATTTCTGTCAACCAAAAATTTAAAAACATACTTGATTGATTTCAAAATAATTGTAAAATATTCATAAGAACATTAGTACTATTTCTTTAAAATAAATTAATAAATTAAGTTATTTTGGACTATGCATTCTAACTACTGCCATCTGTCGTGATGAAAATAAATAAGGCTATGTAAATAATTTTGACCCTGTTCGCTACTGCCGAGTAGCGCTAGAGTCGCGATAATTTTTGGATCTAACATTTGTATGGAACTTTCATCCGCCTGATCGCACAGTTCACACGCCACGATCAATCAAGCTTTTAAATTCATAAAATGCCGTCTTGCGTTTTTAAACATTGTAAAAGTTGTTTCCAAAAGCAAAAACGGGAAGATGGTAATATATTTTTACAGATAACTATGGATTATTTGACTGTTTTATAATATTATTTCGATATAATTCGTATTTCTGCAGAAAATATGTAAGTGTTGCCAGTTTACGTCGACGCCGTTCTCCCTGAATTAGGGAAAATGCACTTGTCAATTGATTATGTAATAATGATGGTCATGTTAATGAAAAATACATTAACGTAATGTAAAATTATATTGTAGATTATCTTTCTTCTTATAAAATATAGTAATAGAATTTCCATTAGTATATACATTGTTTTGAGTTCGATCCCCAAACGATCCAAATATTCGTGTACACATGGCTCCTCGTCAAGCTTTGTACACTTTGACCTTTGTACCGTTCTTATGGCGTAGGGAATAAGTACCAAAATCGTACTGCAACTGTTTAGCTTGACTTGGCGCCGTGTGTACATTAAGTACAGAAACAGAAATCATTGATTGCAGCCATTATTAATTTTTAATTGCAATTTTTTTTTGTTTTGATTTATGAATCATAATATTCATAATTTATTGTGTGCATGACAAAATGTTTATAGCTAATTAATATTTAGGACGCAAGCCTATTGCAATTAACCAAACATTTCCAGATACTATACTGAGAATATATATATCTAAACAAAAAATAAACAACATATTCGCCGATCTAAGATCTGAACCCCATGATTGGTATTCGTAAATATATGTAGTTGGTATTATATAAGTATTTCTTCTGGATCGAGGGTATTAATCACAAAACATAATCTATTTATTTCTCAATTTACGAATAAAATTAGTTAAAACTTTACTCAGTACCTACATTTAAGAAATGTATTTATAAAAGCATACATTAATGGTTTCTTTTATTTGAATCATTTTCATAACAGCATTACATATTAAAAGCATTAATTAAATCCATGGTAAATTCTTCAAAACCGCAAACGAATATAAAATATGTAATATTTTTATATCCGTTTGCAAAAACTATATACAAGGTAGTGGGAGATTATTCCAAATCTGCCAACTTTACACACACATAGGCGCGCGTGTCCGTACAGTGCCAGTCGCCAAATGTCACGCACACATAGCCGTCAACGTGCCTCACTTAGTCGGACGAATACGCTCCATCTGGTCGTAAATCTGTGCTAGTAGGTATACGTTATAACCGCAATATGTTTTAAAAATAATAAACATACTAATAGATTAAGATAATCAAATTACGACTTTATCACGCTAAAGTAAATTACCGTGTCAGACGGTAGGTGTGAAAAGCGTAATTTTCATTTAAAATAAGGTAGTAGTATAATACTAGAACTAGCAGCAACCATCGTAATTTGTAAAAAAAAACATTGTATAAATAGTCTTTACCTTACAGAGTTTACAGATAGGTAATTTAAAAAATCTTATAGTTGGGTGAGTTATCGAAGAATTTAAACAACCAAAAACAGCACAATATAATCTATTCGTCTTCACCATAATAATTATTTGAATATCAGAACACTCTGGTACAAAAATCATCACCGTCTGTTCGTCACTGCGACACGGTGCGAGCTGCGGCACGAGCGACCGCGGCTGTGGGTACTTTACGCTCAGTGTAAATGGGTACTCTTCTCGAGGCGCGTAGGTATAACTCGAGTTTCGTGCGTTTGTATGGAGTTACAATACTGTTAGATATTATTACCGTGGCACAGCTCTCTGCATTGCCCGCTGAGTGGCCTTGAACCTTGTATTATCTGCTATGCTACTGACATATCTATATAAGTCTAAAATTACCAGCAGTTAATTTTATTTTTAAATGGACATAATTTTTCTCTCAAGTTATCGAGTGACAACAGGCAACACTCTTGAATAAAAATAATCTCGCAATAAACTACCTATGGCAATAACTCGCGTCAAAAACATGTCAAAAATGAAAAACCAAAACAAAACGTCTTCGCCTTGCAAGTCGCCTTGCGTCTTCGTCAATCATACGTCATACGTCACTAATATTTGTAATTTGTATACATACTCTTTGTCACTATATATATATATTTTCGCTGTAGTGATGTGACCTAAGGAAATTTAAGCGATTATTTATTAATATCGAATTAATTGGCAAACGACATGCAATCGTACGTAGTTACCGATTTTACATCTTCGAAATAAATTCATATTAAAAGTGTTTTGGCAAAATTATGTTCACAAATAAAACGCAGTAATTTTAAAATATTTTTTTTGACCGATGTTGGGAGATATTTTTTTTTCAGAGGAAACCAAGTATTTACGGCAAGTGAAAATGGTGAGGGGGGCTTCCGAGACCTACCCCCCTCCACTCCCAATCACTCAAAACCCCGAAAAACTGCGACGTATTTCGAAACCTTTACCATATTGACGATTGTGTTAGTTCTACGACTGATTAATTTTAGCAATGTAGGGATGTCGTATTGCCACTACATTCGAACTATCTATGTCAGTTGTTGAAACTTTACGCTCACGTTTCTTCGGAGTGCACAGCTTCTTGTCTTCAAAACTAGTTTCTCCAAATTTTTCATTGGATATTCGAGAAACTGAAGCCTTGCCGATATCTAGAGCACAGCTGCCGCTACTCTGTAATCAACACTGTCGATCGGTATTACCGGGTCCCCGTTTGCACGATCTCGTTCAAAGAAGGTCCTCAAACGAAGCACTAACTCACGGCTTTGAGAGTTTGAAACTATCTTTTTTGTTATTTTTGGCATTGTACCTTGGTAGGTACAATGCCAAAAGTAACAAAAAAGAGTAGAGTATGTGTAATTTTTATTTTTTTGTTGTGTTTTATTTGGTAATTAAACACAACAAAAAAATAAAAATAACACGTCAAACAGGCAGACCGCATAGCGTAAACGCAAGGCGTTCGTACTGACGTATTCGATCACAAGATGGCCGCTCCGATTCATCGATTTCATGCCGTTCAATGGTGTCAATCTCTAGTTCTCTACTGACAGAGGGTTCGTTTCATGCATCTGACATTTTGAGGATTATATTTTATTATATCTAAATAATTTATTTACAGTTAATAATAATTATAAAAATAGAGAGAGACATACTATTATCAATTAACTTTGTAGTTTTTGAATAGATATTTTTTTAATAGTTGTTTTTTTTGCCAATTTATTTTCATAACTTGAAAGTAGTATGCGTGATACGTAAAATGAGAACTGTCATACCTATCATCATACAGCGAAAATACTATAATAATATTAATAATGATTACAAAGTGATTACAAAACAGGATTACAATGCTGTACAGTGTACACAATAATTATTTTGGCTGAGTTAACTTTGAGTTAAATTAAGTTAAGCCAATACTTTGACTTACATTGTAAAGGTACGTAACGTATGAATACGTTTAAACGTATACTTCGCCGAGCACCTTCTACCTATGTAGAAGGTAAGAAAAAACATTCCATTTCTTACCTTTATTCAAGGTAAGAAATGGAATGATTTTTCTTGCAGTATTTTGAATACGATCAATGAAATTTAAATACCTTTTATCCCACCTGCAGTTCCCTACTTGTAGAAATGAATTTTAAAATAAATTTTATTGTTTTGTTGTAGAATGGTGATATCTAGTGCGTCTGAGGCTCGCAAGCAAAGGATCCTTTTGAAAAGAGAACTTGCGAAGCGGGAAAACAATGATCTGGACAGGATCCAATCAAAACAAGACCGTGATGAAGTAACAGGAGAACAAAATGAGGTAATACAGATGCAATGCTCAACAAATTCTATATGAATCCTATAGAGCATGTCAGGGACTTGTTAAAACGAAGGGTTTTCTGAATGTCATCTCCCAACAAACTGTTATTATATACATACATAAGACCAGACCTTTTTTTTATGGAGAATTTTGTTTTTAAATGATGTTAATAAATTATGTGGGTGCTTTCTATCTAGTAACTTTTGTTAAAGTATGTGTTATTATTTTTTATGTATTAAGCTCACTTTCTGTCTGTTCCGCTTATTGTGCCAGTAAGTATATTTATACATTTACTAGCTGTCCTGCCAAATGTTTTACTACTGAGTGGCGTAGGTAGTAAAAGTATTACACTATGGAAATTCCTTATTTCTTTTGTATGACATCAAAAAATGTTGTAGTAATTAAATGTAAAATTCACTAAAAATATTCACGGACCGTTTCACTCCTGTAGAACATGGATCAATCATTTATCTCTCTTTTGGTTTGGCAATTTACCTTGGCCTGCTAGATCACCCGATCTCACGTGTCCAGACTTCTTTCTTTGGGGTTAATCTCGGGTGTATGTGAACAAACCATAGACTCTCGCAGCTTTTAAAGAAAACATACACCAAGAAATAAGAAACATATCGCTGGAAGTGTTCCAGCTAGTTATGGAAAATGTCACAAATAGGGATCAACTGTGCTTCAACTATGGAGCTTAACATTAATAGATATCATATTACGCAACAAAATTTCATGGCACAAATATATAATTTAAAAAAATAATTCTAGTTTTCTAACTTAGAAACGAAGTTGTAGCTGAACCAAATAGGGTAATTACTTTTGCGCCACCCTGTATATAACTGTATGTCTCAGCTGTCATGAAAATCTTGATAGTCATTGTGGAAAGTAAGTACCCTTGAATAAATAACACTGTTCTCAACTACGAAATTTACCTATACGGGTTGTGAAGGTCCAATGGCAGATGTAAAGCAACTGCCATTGAATGCCGGAATAGCTTATATTCTATCAAGTCAGGTTAGGTTAAAACACTTTGTATTCTTAATTCATATGGACTAAGTTTATACCAAATCATAATAATCTTGTTTCAGGAGAATATTTCAACAACAGCTGCTGATAAAGAGGATGATGAGGTGCCACAAGATAAAAGAGCAAAATTAGAAGTACCAGATGTAAGAAAATTATTAATTACATACATTATTACTAATCATCTTGCCATTACTCCTATAGTTATTTTGAATTGATGCAGTACACTGCTAAGAATTAGAAATTCCCGCCTAAAAAGTTAGAAAGTTAAAAAGTTCCCTCCTTAGAAGAGTAAAGATCATGGGGTCGGACTCACAGGCTAAGTCAAGTACTTTCTATCAGACAATTGTATGTTTGTGCACTTAACATATTATAAGTATACAGGGTGTCACAAGACCCATCACCAAGCCGAAGTCTACTTGCTGTGGACATCATGCCAAGTCATACTAACCAAAAATAATACCTGGGAAACGATATTTTTTAAGTTTTCCCATTTTTAAACCGCAATTAAAAGCGCGCGCGTGCAATACCAGAAATACCTACTTATCCTTATCATAGGGCATCTAAAGAACATATTGGTGGGGTAAAAGCATCGATTTTGTACCTAATTAGAAAAATTCCACACTAACTTTGAGCCTCAATATCTCCTGAACCACTAATTTCCCAGGTATGGTGCCGAAGAAAAAAATGTTCATAGTGATTGGTACAACATGGGATTTCAGTTTTTGTTAAGGGTCTTTTTACACCCTGTATATGAATATACTGAGAAATTTGTAAATGGCAATCGTTTGAGTTGACAACATATTCTATTGTTCATTTTAAATGATACTATAGGTTCTTGATAGTCTGTGGTTTTAGGAGCTTAGCAGTTTTGTATGATTAGCTAGTATATGTTTGAATAAAGGAACCAATTTTTTTCTTATGTGCATGGCACAGATATTTTCACTCATATTAATATTCTGTTTCTTTTTTTCAGGACAGCACTACAACACAGACACAATCTTCTAACTGTGATGAAAATGAAGATAACAAACCAGACTTGCAGACACCAAGTGTAATATTTCATTAATTTAACTTTTTTATTTATTACTAGTTGAGCCTGCGGTTACACCTGCGTTATTTAAGGCTACTACTCCGCACTCGTGGCTCACAGCGTGATGTTATAAGCAGAGGCGTCTCTAGCCCTTGTGGCGCCCGTGTGCAATCAGTACCCTGGCGCCCTCTAGTCTAGTAGGAGCAGGGTCAAAATGGAATAAGTACTAACAGTTATACAAGGTGTTAACAAAGGTATGCACTTTTTTCAAACTGTGACACCTACTCATGATAATACTGAACAACTTTCCCCAAGGAACCCATGGTCAATTCTCAAAAAAAATTTGGACTTAGTATGGAGATCGATCAGCTGATTGACCAAGTCTACCTACAAAGTACAATTTTTTTTTTTTGAGACTTTACCATGCATTCCTTGGGGAAAGTTGTTCAGTTCAGTATCATGAGTAGAAGCCACAGTTTAAAAAAGTGCATACCTTTGTTAAGACCCTATATTTTCAATCGGAAATCGTATGCAAATGGTGCAATTTAAAATTATGTCGGGAAGCAAAATTTTTTTATGGGAAGGAAGGGAAAAAGAATGAAAAGAATCACAACTTTGTAGTTATTTCAAAAATACATACATACATACATAGACTTACGCCTGTTTCCCGGAGGGGTAGGCAGAGACTACGGAACACCATTTGCAACGATCCTGACATACCTCACTTGCTTCACTCACTCCCATCAAGTTTCTCATGCATGCTCTTCTGTTAAGGGTACTTCTGACTTGTCCTTTTTTCAGGATGTCTCCAATCTGGTCAGAGAACGTTCTCCTAGGTCTTCCCCTTTGTCCTGTCCCATTCACACTAGCCTGATATATCTTCTTTGTCAGTCTATCGTCATCCATCCTCTCCATGTGCCCAAACCATCTTAACATGCCTTTCTCAATGCTTGTCACTACATCTTCTTTTACCCCACACCACTCTCGTATCACACAATTCTTTACTCTGTCGGTCAAAGACACACCACACATACTTCTCAGTGCTCTCATTTCTACAGCATTTATTCTACTTTCAAATCTCTTCTGCCATACCCAACTTTCACTACCATACATAAGGGTAGGCACTAACACACCTCTATGTACAGCCAAACGTGCCTTTTTGGACACGTTTTGACTGTTCATAAACGCCTTCAGAGCTCCATTCACACAATTACCTGCATTAACTCTCCTTTCAATATCTGCTTCATTCTTACCATCTCTTGTAAACAACGTACCTAAGTAAACAAACTCATTCACTTGTTCCACTCGCTGTCCATCGATCAAAACATTACAAGCCGTAACGCATTCCTCCTTTTCAAAAACCATAACTTTCGTTTTACTTACATTCACTTTCATTCCTTTCCTTTCTAACGCACGATGCATGATTGTTACCATCTCCTGCAACTCCTCCGTTGAAGATGCAAGTATAACCTGATCATCAGCATAAAGGAGGCATTTGACGAGTAACCCATTCATCCTTAATCCGCAGTCACTATGTTTTAAATCTTGCAACAACTGTCCATGAAGAGGTTAAACAGCCACGGCGACGCTACACATCCCTGTCTAACACCTTTATCGATGGTAAACCAGTCAGTGTATGCCCCGTTTATCCTCACACAAGCTCTAGAATCCTCATAAAGGGATTTCAGAGCTCGAATGAGGCTGCTGTCCACCCCATTCATTGACAGCACCGACCACATTTCATTCCTCACCACTTTATCGTAAGCCTTTTCCAAATCCACGAATGCGCAATAGACCTTTTGACCTTTGGCCAAAAATTTTCCGGCTATGCTTCGCAAGGAAAAAACCTGATCCGTGCATCCCATACCCTTTCGGAATCCCGCTTGTACATCCCATATTTTCTTGTCGGTCACTTCCATAACTCTTTCAATAAGTACCTTTGCATACAATTTGCCAACAATGCTGAGAAGGCTAATGCCTCTATAGTTTTTGCAGTCTTGTTGCGAGCCTTTTCCTTTATAAAGAGGCATAACTACAGCTGTGGTTCAGTCATTAGGTACTCGGCCGGTGTTCCAACACAAGTTATATAACCGCTGCAACTGACCAACTATGATGCCCTGTCCAGCCTTCAGCATTTCGACTGTAATCCTATCATATCCTGCAGCCTTACCTACTTTCATACTTCCCAGTGCCTTCACGATCTCATCCACGCCAATAACGCTTTCATCATTGCTATCATTACAATTCACTTCAGCTATCGGTGTCTCTATCGCCGTTCTTTCGAATAAACTTTCAAAATACTCTTTCCATCTCTTCAGCTCGCACAATTCACCATTTACTATACTTCCATTCTCGTCTCTGATGGATGTGTGTTCTGAGGATTGAGTTCTTCCTCGAACTGCACGAACGGATTTCCAGAAAAACTTAATGTTCCTCTGGAAATCGTCAGATAATCTGCTATCAAACTCATCTTTCTTTTCCTCTTTTTTCCTTTTAACCATTTCTTTCACTATTCTTTTTGACCTAACAAACTCCTTTTTTGCTTCATCTATGTCTACACTCGTTGCTTTTCCCATTCTTTCATTTGCTCTGGCAGCCAACCAATCTGACCAAGCTTTCTTCTTCTCTGACACTGCTGATTGTACATCCTTGTCCCACCATGTATTCTTAACCTTTCGTATTTTCCTTCTCTTGATCATACCACATACTTCAGACGCTACACATACTACCTCTTCTTTAAAGGCCTGCCATAATTCTTCCATATCATTTATGCCATCGAATCTCTCAAATCTTGCTATCAATCTTCGTTTATACTCATCTTTCACATCTTTCTCTTGTAGATTTTCAACTTTTATTCTTTCCAAGACCCTATTTTCATTATGCTCTCGGTGTCGCCATCCTTTAAAGAGCCCACTTATTCGGCTCAACACCAAGAAGTGGTCTGTGTGGATGCCGATCCCTCGATATACTCTTGTATCCAACACATTCCTTCTCAATCGTTCATCTACTATCACAAAATCAATCATACTTCTTCTAACATTTTTCGCCTCTCGCGTATACATATGTATCCTTTTATGATCAAACATGGTGTTTGTCACACAAAGGCTCCACTCCAAACAAATCTCAAGCAGTGCTTTTCCATTTTCGTTCACACTCTCATCACCAAATGCACCTAACACCCTTTCAAATCCATCTCGCTTTACTCCCACCCATCCATTGAAATCCCCTAACAAGATCAATCTTTCATTATCCTTGCAGTTCCTCAAAATCTCTCTTAAACTCTCCCAAAACTCCTGCCTTTCGTCTTGCTCATGTTGTGACATACCCTTAACTATATTGACCGGGGCGTACACCCCCACAATAAAGAGACGGGTAAGTCCTACTTTCATTCTCATCCACAGTAGCCTAGCATTTACACATTCAAACTCTTTTACGCACTCATTCATTCGCGCAGACAGTACTACACCAACTCCCTTACAGGCTCTGGTGGTACTATCTACCCCAGACCAATACGCCGTATATGCACCATGCTTGGTGGTGTCACACCCTTTTCTTTTTGTTTCATTCACACAAAGAACATCAATCTTTCTATCATCCATCATCTGACATACTTCATCCAATTTGCCGTTCATTCCTCCACCAACATTCAATGTCGCAAACCTGCTTTGTAGGCCGCTTTTCGCCCTCGCGGGAAACGAGACGTGACGGGTTGCGAACCGCGTCGCCGCCGTATGGAGAAGAATAAGTTTTTGTTCCCATAGCGTTCCCACGAGATTTAGGGATCTAGACGGTCCATCCCCGCAGAGCCCTTTACGGGGGTAAGGCGGAATATCAGCTGTGCCCTGTGACCACCAACACAGGCACCCTCCGTTTACGACCAGCTTGCCCTCTGGCCACGAATCCCTTGGCACGGGTCGGTTCACACCTTAGATCGGGGTTTTGTTTCGGGTATGCTCCCTGAAAGTTGGTTTAAAATCGGAGTTTTCCTTCTCCTAGACAGGTTGCCAACCAAGGCTAACGAGGCCCATCTCCCCATCTTTCAAAAATATTTATTTTAAAACTACTTACCTTATAGTAACACTAGAGGACGCCCGCAGCAACGCTCGCACATTTTTTAAATTTATCTGTTTCTGCCTGATCCAGTGGGAATTTCAGAAAATCCCTTCTTAGTGCACCCCTACGATTCCCAAGGAACATGCATGCAAAATTTCAGCTTTGGCTGTAGCCTTATAGTTTTGGCTGTAGCTTGTCTGTCAGTCAGTCAGTAACGCAAGGATTTTATATATACAGATAACAGGACGCTCGTCAAACAAGTATATATCTTAGACATAAATGTATTTACAAAAAAGTTACTTATCGAGCTTTTGCATTAGCGAAATCTTTAATAATGTCACTAACTTCAATTTTGATTTCGTATTCAATACTTATTAACGATAAATTTGTCAATCTACTTTGCGACAATGTTGATCTAAGGTAGTTTTTAATTATTTTCAGTTTAGAAAATGACCTTTCGCTATGTGCGACCGTGACTGGAAGTGTCAGGTTATCCTCAGCGCAGTGGACAGATTTGGGAACACTGAAATTAATTTATTCATAAACAAGTAATTTAAAATGTCCAACGGGTTAGAGGAATCATCAGTAAACATCGGACTTGGCCCCGTGTGTGGTGTAGGTATGGCCTAAGCCTTTCCGCGATGCGGAAAGAGACCTGTGTCTGTGTCCCACTTGTGGGGACGTGATGGGTTGAGGTCATACTTAGGTATAGTAGTAGGTACTAGTAGGTCATATTAAAGCACTTTAACTTACCGTTGTTTGTTCTGCACTGCAGTAGGATAAGCAAATGAAAAATCCTAGGTCGTACCTATAGGTACGAGTAACTTCGATATTACTATCTATCACTCGATGTTTTGTTTTTGTATTTCACTAGCTATTTTTGATGACCTCCGACCTCGAGGAATGTCGCAATGTGGAAGCAAAAAGCCTAATCTTCCCTGTTATATATTTTATATCCAAAGGAAAGCCGATTTACTTCATATTTACATGTTTACTCAAAAAATGATACTTAATCCAATTGCATCAAGGCTTATTTCGAAAAACTACGGTATAGCGGTAAAACAAAAGTGCGGCACGCGCACACAAGCCTTTAAAAATGACCGCCGCACGTCCCCGGGTATTTCAATTTGAACTTTATACCATTCTAATACAGTCGAGTTAGAAATGATTGTCGGCGTGGTGTGAAACGAATCAAAACAAACAGGTGCCGATGCCGGCTCGCGCCTTTGGTAGCGAAGCGACATAACGCCAATTTAATCTTTAATAATCTGTTTTAAAACTGATTTCACGTTGAAACAAAATTTATTATGTATATTAAAATAGAGTAGGAAAAGGAGTAGGTACCTAAGTAGCCTTGCTTTGCTACCATGCGCCCGACGTCGGCAAGGGCGCAGTGATGTCAGGGCGCTCGACGCCCGGCGCCCCCTTAGACCCTGCGTCCGTATGCGCCGCACACCCTGCACTATAGGTAAAGACGCCTCTGGTTATAAGGCCTTTAAGCCTTCCTCGATAAATGGACTATCTAACACTGAAACAAGTTTTCAAATCGGACCAATAGTTCCTGAGAAATCGCGTTCAAGCAAACAAACAAAAAACTCATCAGCTTTATTATATTAGTATACATAGATTTTACTAATATAATAAAGCTGATGAGTTTTTCCGTGTGGTGACGGATTAAGAATACGGAATGTCACCACCCCATATCATCCCATGGGTGTCGTAAGAGCCGACAGAGGGAGCATAATATGCAAAGAACAGCACTTTAAGAGAAGGAACACTTGATACAAACCCAATACCAACCCGTTTGGCCAGCGTGGTATAATAGGCCAATTCCTCCTCTTAAAGGAGAGGCCTAGTCCAGCAGTGGACTGTTAAAGGCTGATGATGTATACATAGATTCACTATACAGCATTTCGTAGCCTATGCTGGACTTAGCCCTCTTCTAATTTGCGACACTTTGTATAGGATTAAGATTTCATTGACTTTTTGGATATGATTAATAGTACAAGTGTCACTTCCCTACCTTATTTTCCTGCTGTGGGTGTCTTATATCCAGCATAGACGCCCTGCTAGCGCAGCATTCAATTTACTGCAAAAGTGCTTCGGTAAAATACTAGTGCAAAGACACTAAAGAATATACATGAAGAATAGGTAGTACCTTGCGGAAGAGATGGAGATTTTACATAAAATTCGTCGCAATGTGGAAGCAAAAAACCTAATCTTCCCTGTTATATATTTTCTATCAAAAGGAAAGCCGATTTACTTCATATTTACATGTTTACTCAAAAAATGATACTTAATCCAATTGCATCAAGGCTTATTTAGCAAAACTACGGTATAGCGGTAAAACAAAAGTGCGGCACGCGCACACAAGCCTTTGAAAATGACCGCCGCACGTCCCCAGGTATTTCAATTTGAACTTTATACCATTCTAATACAGTCGAGTTAGAAATGATTGTCGGCGTGGTGTGAAACGAATCAAAACAAACAGGTGCCGATGCCGGCTCGCGCCTTTGGTAGCGAAGCGACATTACGCCAATTTAATATTTAATAATCTGTTTTAAAACTGATTTCACGTTGAAACAAAATTTATTATGTATATTAAAATAGAGTAGGAAAAGGAGTAGGTACCTAAGTAGCCTTGCTTTGCTACCGTGCGCCCGACGTCGGCAAGGGCGCAGTGGTGTCAGGGCGCTCGACGCTCGGCGCCCCCTTAGACCCTGCGTCCGTATGCGCCGCACACCCTGCACTATAGGTAAAGACGCCTCTGGTTATAAGGCCTTTAAGCCTTCCTCGATAAATGGACTATCTAACACTGAAACAAGTTTTCAAATCGGACCAATAGTTCCTGAGAAATCGCGTTCAAGCAAACAAACAAAAAACTCATCAGCTTTATTATATTAGTATACATAGATTTTACTAATATAATAAAGCTGATGAGTTTTTCCGTGTGGTGACGGATTAAGAATACGGAATGTCACCACCCCATATCATCCCATGGATGTCGTAAGAGCCGACAGAGGGAGCATAATATGCAAAGAACAGCACTTTAAGAGAAGGAACACTTGATACAAACCCAATACCAACCCGTTTGGCCAGCGTGGTATAATAGGCCAATTCCTCCTCTTAAAGGAGAGGCCTAGTCCAGCAGTGGACTGTTAAAGGCTGATGATGTATACATAGATTCACTATACAGCATTTCGTAGCCTATGCTGGACTTAGCCCTCTTCTAATTTGCGACACTTTGTATAGGATTAAGATTTCATTGACTTTTTGGATATGATTAATAGTACAAGTGTCACTTCCCTACCTTATTTTCCTGCTGTGGGTGTCTTATATCCAGCATAGACGCCCTGCTAGCGCAGCATTCAATTTACTGCAAAAGTGCTTCGGTAAAATACTAGTGCAAAGACACTAAAGAATATACATGAAGAATAGGTAGTACCTTGCGGAAGAGATGGAGATTTTACATAAAATTCTAAACCAACTGGTTGGCTAGCTTGGCATATTAGTATCATCATATTGACTTACAATGCTGTTGTGACGGGAATTAGGAGCGGTTTATGTCCAGCAGTGCACTGCCAAAGGCTTAGGCATGGGCGTTTTCGGATTTTTCCACAAACCGATACAAATTCGATTTCAGATACTGAAATCGATTTCAAAAACCGATTTTAGAAATCGATTTCTGTAGCGGATGTCAGAGCGACGAGCGTAGTTACTAGTTGCGTAGACAAACGCAAACAATCGAATTCTTATTGTATTGTCATGTCATGCGGCCATATTTCGCTTGGTTTGCGTGACATATTGAAAAAGAAAACCTCCTAACTACCTAAAACTAAGAGTTAAAAAACTCAGTCACCAAACAAACTAAAATTACGCAACACGAATTGTTTCTATTTATTTACACTTTACAATCCTAAACTACTACTACCTAAATCTAATTGTTAAAAAACTAAGTCGCCAAACAAACTAAAATTACACAATACGATTTTTTTCTATTTATTTACACTTTACAATCCTAACCTGACCTGCTAACTACCTAAAACTAATTGTTAAAAACTCAGTCGCCATACAAACTAAAATTACACAACACGAATTGTTTCTATTTATTTACACATTACAATCCTAACAACGTCACAATAAAACTTTTTAAATCCTAATATTATAACTTTCACGAAACCAAATATAGGTACTTAATTATTATTACGCGCGCACCGCACTGCACGTGTCACCTAGGTCAAGTGAACAAATAAACATCGATCAAGTCAAAACTCTCCAAACATAAATCCCTAATAACTATTAAAACTATTTGCAATTTTCAAAACAAACATTAAATAGTTGCAATCTGAATTAGATCTTATCGCCTCGATGTTTAGTTTTATTTTATCTATTCAATCCTTCTGGAATTCATAAAACCGCCTAAATCCAAAACGATTCGCTTGCTTGGCGACAATAAAATTCGCTTCATCTCTTTCGCTCTTTCAACGGATCAGTAAGTTAGAAAGAAAGGGAAATGAAATTCGCTCTCTCTCATTCTAACTAACTAGTCGTTTGGTAGTGTGAAAGAGAACGAATGAATATGAAAACTATCGAAAACGTAAGCTTTAGATTTACTTTGTAGTTTGGTTGCGCTTGCACCGTTTTCGTTTGGTTCGTATTCGATTGTTTGCGTTATCGTGGTATTGTTTTGCGTTTTCTAAAATCGGTTTTCTCATATTGGAATATCGATACGATACGATTTCTGACTGCAATCGGATTTCAGTTTCGTTTTGATGTATCGGTCTCATGCCTACAAAGGCTGTATGATGATGATTTATTTGTTAAATCGATAATTCAAAGTTTAGTTGAAATAACCTTTAGTTTGAAGGACTGCCTCGTTGGTCTCGCGGCATAAATGTGCGCGTGGGATCGGGAGGTCCCGGGTTCGATTCCTGGGTCGGGCAGTGTTATTGGGTTTTTTTGTCACGAAATTCTCAGTAGCAGCACGGAGTCTGGAAATGTGCCCGGTACGGCAATAGGCTCGCCTCTTATTAAGTGGGACTAAAGTATATCTGGCGAAAAGTGGGTGTAGAAATACACCTCTGCCTACCCCTTTGGGGATAAAAGGCGTGACGATATGTATGTATGTATGTAACCTTTAGACTTCGCTCTGGACATGTTCCACTCAACAAGTTCAGACACCTCATGAGAACAAGTTCAAGACCAAATTGTGAAGAGTATGGTGTTGTGCAGGATGTGAGAGCTGGGAGACAGGCTCTGGTAAATAGATTAAAGATCAATTTAATAGATGTTTTTTTTTTTATGGTAATAGGCGGCAAACGAGCAGACGGATTGCCTGATGGTAAGCAATTACCGCCGACCATGGACACAAGCAACACCACAGGAGTCACAAGTGCGTTGCCGCCCCTTGGGGTTGGGAAAAGGGATAGGATAAGGAGTGGGATCAGGGAGAAGGGATAGGGGATAGGGCCTCCGGCACTCTCACTCACCGAACGAAACGCAACAGTTTAGGTATTGTTACTTTACGTCGATTTTTTGTGAGAGGGTAGTACTTCCCCGGTCCAGCCGGCCCATTCATGCTGAAATCAGCAAGGCTCTACTACCTTGAGAAAGATGTTATTATTATGCAAATTATATTATCAGAGCTTTTGTCAACAGCTTTAGTTTATAAAATAGTAAGTAAGATAAGAAATGTATAGACTAGATTTAGGTTATGATGGGGCTGGCATGGACTAATGAAAGACCAAATGCCCCTAAATAAATAAAAAACATAAAAAAGTTAAGAATGGCAGTCTCTACTCCTAGATGTATACATATCGTCACGCCTTTTATCCCCGAAGGGGTAGGCAGAGATGTATTTCTACACCCACTTTTCGCCAGATATACGTTAGTCCCACGTAATAAGGGGCGAGCCTATTGCCGTACCGGGAACATTGCCAGACTCCGTGCTGCTACTGAGAATTTCGTGACAGAAAAACCCAATAACACTGCGACCCAGGAATCGAACCCGGGACCTCCCGATCCTACGCGCACATTTATGCCGCGAGACCAACGAGGCAGTCGTATAGGGTTTGATGTCGAGTTTTCCGCCTCTACGCAAATATGGTATTCGCATCGTGTTATCTCTTAGTCGCCTCTTACGACACCCACGGCAAGATGGGGGGTGGTGACACTTGTATTCTATGCCGTCAACCACACGGCAAAGATGTATAAACAAACCAATATTTTCTCATCTTTCAGGGCAGAGAGATAGTGGCCAACGTGTACCGGTTCTTCACCGAAGACTACCAGTATATGCGCAGGTTCGCTGCGGAGAACCCAGGGCTGCGATCCCTGGCGGCCGTACGTCGCCGCACCGCCGCCGCCACCGGCCTGCACAAGCGCGTTATACAACAGATCCTCAAAGAAGAACGAGCCAGGACAGCCAACAGGCCACAAAGGAATCGTACGCAATTGTATGTATCATTACATAACTTCACGAAGGGGTAGGCAGAGGTGTATTAAACACCCAAACTTCGCCATTTATGTTTATGTGTTTAACTTATTTTGTCTTTCAATATCACTGCATGGAGTCTGGCAATGTGCCCGGTAATGGCAATAAGCTCGCCTCTTGTTACGTGGGACTTCAATCGTAACGTGACGAAATGTGAGTGTAATATTACACTTCTGCCTACCCCTTCGGAGATAAAAGCATGAGTCGTTGAACTCAAATGTAATAAAACATCTGGATACAGTATTTAATTCTGCATTGCACAGTGACGGCTTCAATCGGCGTCACGACCCTCTGCTTGCACTGCCATAATGTATAGAATCGAATAAAAGTATATTATAAATTTAATATCTCAGATGTCCATGGAACTCTTTATTTGGCACAGGCCGTCAAGACCGTAGTTACGTTATAGTGAGTCAAAAAATGAGGATAAGGTAATATTTGTATAGTCTCATATAGTCTCACGCCTGTTTCCTCGAACGGGTAGGCGGATTTATTTTAGTCCCACATAATAAGGGGCGAGCCTATTGCCGTACCGGGCACATTACCAGACTCAGTCTGCTACTGCGAATTTCCTAGCGGAAAAACCTAATAACACTTTGCCCGACCCGGGAATCGGACCCGAGACCTCCCAATCCCACGCGTACATTTTTGCCGCGAGACCAACGAGGCAGTCATAGTAATATTTGTATACGGCTCATAAATTAAATGTCTATAGGTACCCTATTTCATACAGCGGGTGTTGTAAGAGACCCCTAATGGCCGGCGCCGACTGACGGCACGGCATGCCGCGACGTGCCGCCGCATGCCGCGTCATACCGAGGCGTCCAATTGACTGGAATTTAGTATCAGTAGCACTTCTTGCTGAAGATGAAGAACGACAAATACAAACTGATATGTCGAAGAGAAAACAATTCTGGATACATTATTTATGAGAACAAGATTTACTAACGGTGAATTCAGGAACTTATTTACCTCCTGATTACGTCGTGGCACACTGCAAGACGCCGTGGCATGCCGCGGCGTCCCGAAGTATGCCGCGGCATGCCGCGACGCGCCGCGGCGTCCCGCGGCATGCCGTGACGTGCCGCGGCGGGCTGCGGTACGATTGTATCGAAACAATGTAATATGATTCCTAAACTCATTGAAATAAGAATGAAACTGACTTGATAGTAATAAAATCCTTTGCCATGCCGTGCCATGCCGCGACGTCAGTCCGCGCCGGCCTTAACCCATTCCCAATCCCATGAACCACATGTGGCTCAGGACAATTGAATTTCTATTGTGTCTGGCGGTCGGACAGTGAAAGTGAGGGAAGACTAAGGACAATCATCATCATCATCTCACTGAAAACTCGATATCTATACCAAACTGTCTGGCCAGCGTTGTATATTAGGACAAATCATTCTACTCAATTTCAAATATGTTTATTTCCATAAAGATGTAAAAAAAATTTTGGTCACGTCAGAAAGTCATAGATAATAATAGAAGAGAAAAGTAATTATAAATGCATATAAATTACTAGAGGACGCCAGCAGCTAAGCCTGCATTTTTTTTTAATTTACCCGTTTTGGCCGATCCCGTGGGCATTTCGGGAAATCCCTTCTTAGTGCACCCCTACGGTCCCCAAGGAACACACATGCCAAATTTCAGCTTCCTGCGCCCAATAGTTTCGGCTGTAGCGTGTCTGTCAGTCAGTCAGTAACGCAAGGATTTTATATATTAAGATTTACATCATTGAGCATTGAATAAAATGCCTGTTCTGAAAGTAGAGCCTCTGAGAAGAATCAGGCAAGAAGTAAATACATTGCATTTTTCATATATGAGCTGGATGGTCCATAATGTTGTCGTTAATTAATAGTTTTTAAAAAAAATATAAAAGCACTAAACTAGACTAAGTAGCACAATACAGACACAACAGCTCACATTCACAAAAAACTTAAAATGTTAGAAGGAAATACCCGTGGAACTGAACTAAAAAAAGTTAATCCCAAGCATTTTTATCTTCAATATAATCTAGTACTGACTGACTTTTTGACATAGTTTTCGTTTTATAAACTTTTTGAATTTGTTGAAACTTAATTTTGAATATTGCTTGGTATTTATTGTAAAAGCGCACACATTGGCCTTTGAAAGATGTTTTTACTTTTTATTGACTCATAATGTTATTGTAACGCAGATTAGGTAGGACTGCGGTAGGCTGTAGATCAGGTTAAATGAAGTAGTTACCTAGTTAAAAATACTGTAAATTCAAAGTTTAGCAACTTTTTATGTATGTGTGAGTGTTGGCCGGCCATGTTGTATTATGGCCGTGTCCGTTTCGATGGCGCGGCCATGACGTTTTTTTTTTTTTAAAATGTTTACAAGATTTTGTAAAAATTTGTAAAAGTAGACTCCCAAAACCATAAATTTGTCAAAGCTGTGGTTAATAAGTTATAAGGGTTTGAACGTGGCCGCGCCATTGAAACGCTCCGAACCGCGCGGCCACGGAGATCTTTAAAACTAAGCATTGCAGAGACCTGAAATTTTGGTAAGTAACAGATTGAATTTGTAAAAAATTTGTAAAAATATAGAAAAAAATCCTGAGCTTATATTTTAGGAGCTGTAAGACAAATACGCCATGGCCGCGCCATTGAAACGGTGAAAAACACGTTTTTGCCGATATCTCGCTGAAAAAGCAACGCAGACGTCTGAAGATTTTTGTAAAACCTGGATTTGAATTTGTCAAAACTAGTAAAAATAAAACAAAAAATCCTAGGTTTATATTTCTGGAGCTATAAGACTAATACGCCATGGCCGCGCCATTGAAACGGTGAAAAAATACGTAATCGCCGATATCTCGCTGAAAATGCATCGCAGATGTCTGAAGTTTTTTGTAAAACCAGGATTTGAATTTGTCAAAACTAGTAAAAATGAAACAAAAAATCCTAGGTTTATATTTCTGGAGTTATAAGACTAATACGCCATGGCCGCGCCATTGAAACGGTGAAAAACACATTTTCGCCGATATCTCGCTGAAAAAGCAACGCAGACGTCTGAAGTTTTTTGTAAAACCCAGATTTGAATTTGTCAAAACTAGTAAAAATAAAACAAACAGTCCTAGGTTTATATTTTAGGAGCTATAAGACTAAAACGCCATGGCCGCGCCATTGAAACGGTGAAAAAATACGTAATCGCCGATATCTCGCTGAAAATGCATCGCAGAGGTCTGAAGTTTTTTGTAAAACCAGGATTTGAATTTGTCAAAACTAGTAAAAATAAGACAAAAAATCCTAGGTTTATATTTCAGGAGCTGTAAGACTAATACGTCATGGCCGCGCCATTGAAACGGTGAAAAAATACGTAATCGCCGATATCTCGCTGAAAAAGCATCGCAGAGGTCTGAAGTTTTTTGAAAACCTAGATCTGAATTTGTCAAAACAGGTAAAAATGCACAAAAAATCCCTAGGTTTACATTTCAGGAGCTGTAGAACGGAATCTTAAATACGTCTTGAATATGTCGATAGGGTGACCATGGCTTATTGTTTACAGAAAACTTTTCGCCTATTCTATTAGATATAAGGATTCTAAATGAAATAAAAATGAAACGATAGTAGGTATACAAAACCATGTTTATTTCTTTAAAATCACATGAATCACAGATTTTTTGCTTACACTCAGATGTGTGCTTTCAAAATCACAGATTAGTTTCTTTTAAGTACTAAGATATATTTCTTATTTAAAAATCACATTAATCACAGATTGTTTGCTTACACCAAGATATATATTTCTTTTATAATTACGGATTATTTGCTTACACTAAGATATAATATATATTTCTTTAAAAATTACAGATTATTTTTTTATAGTACTAAGATATATTTCTTATTTAAAAATCACATTAATCACAGATTGTTTGCTTACACTAAGATATATATTTCTTTCAAAATCACAGATTATTTTCTTATGCTAAGATACATTTCTTATTAAATACGACCTCATGGCGAAAGACTTTCTCTAAATTCTTATAATTGGCAATTCACACAAAAAATCTTAATCATCATCTATTAGCCCATATGTTAAATTATGAATTGTTATAGGTTGTTCAGAACTTGCGTGCGTTGCGGTTTTATTATCGTCATAACAAATCATTGTAGAATTATTTAACAAGCAATGACACTTGTAATGACCGATCAGACCTACCACCGGGGGAACATATTCCACAGCTCCTATCAGTCCATATTTTCTTTGTTTTATTTTTATATAATGTGGTATTTCTTCGAGCTTGATTTTGTCTGTGCCATTAAGATCAAATAAAATAATGCTACCTAATTCGTATGTAAATCTCTTGGTTTTTTTGTTACATTTTAAACAAATTTTTAAATCCGAGTCATCGATAATGACGGCATCTTCCAGTCCTCCAATTCCGAACAAATTGATGATTTCTATATTAATCGATAAAAAGACTATGGTTCTTTTAGAATGGTTGGCACACGTTTCAATTAAACATTCTTTAATTACATTGGCACTGTATAAGTACTCTAAAAGTATATGTTCAAATATAAAAGCCATATTACTGTCACATCCATAAGTATTGTTTTCGCTTTTATAATACTTAGCAATGATTTCCTCTCGTAGTTTATAAGCACTATTTAAATTTAAAGATTCTGATAATATTATTATAAATTCGCGGATTAATTTGCTTGTGCATGTATTAAATATTTGTCGAATGTGAACGTTTTGTTTGTATCCAAATGCTAACAAAAAGAAAACTGAGTCAAACGCACATGTATTATTAATAGTCATACTTTTATTAATAGAATTGACTAAATTCCCATTTCGCATAAACAATATTGAGATATTCTTCGCAGAATATCCTTCTCCCCCCCAGTTTTCAGTATATGAAGGCTTTTCTGTAAATATGGAATCAGAAGAAAATGACTGTTTTGTGTTCATTTTAATTTTTTTACACTGTGTGTATTTTTCCTTTCGTAAAGTCCGTTTTCGGCCCTTATTAGTTTGCTTTTTTTTATTTCCTACAAATATGTCAAGACCTTTTGTGGCTATTTTTGTTTCCCCTAATATAAAATTGTAGTGAAAACTTATAAATTCATCCACGTTGTACTTATGCAGGCGTGTTTCAAATAATAAGTGTTTTAAAGTTTTAAAATAACTTTCAATAGCTGAAGATGTTGGTGACTTATTTTCTGATTTGTAAAAAGGACACATGACATTGCTCCACAGAGGCAGTTTTATCATTAGTCTTCTTAGTGTTGATACTAGACTGGGTAAGTAATAGTCATTTGGTTTTTCTGTTTTGTTTATTGTTTGATCCAAATTTTTTTCTTTATTCACAAGCTCATCAAACCAATCTAAAATATTGGCATCATCAGATATTGTAACATAATTTTCAGAGAGATCTTTTTTGTCGTTTTCTTCACCTGAGTCTTCTATTTTGACACATAAAGATTTGAGGTATTTCATAGAAATTTTACAAGCCTCATTGTTTGAGAATTCATATTTGAACGTACAAATTTTTATAATATGACAAAGCACTTTTTTTATTATTTCAAAATTTTCACATTCTTTCACAAATAAAATACTGCGAATGTAAATTTTTTTCACATTTATATCAACATTATCAAAGCACCGCAAGTTGAATACATTTTTGACAAAGTGACTTGTGTCTAATCTTAAGAATACTTGAGGAATATCATTACTTTTATTCATTAAAACAAGAAAAGACTGTCGTAGATAGTCTCGGACTGTTTGATAAATAGTAAAAGCCTGAACGTTTGCTGCTATTAACGCTGAAGAGTCGTCAGTTACAATCTCGTGAGGGGCAGTACGTACTTCGTTGTGCCATTTTTTCAACCAAGACAATATAGAATCTGTTGTGTGATTATCAGTAATCAATTGGCAAATTGCTGTCGACTTAATAGTTGAAGACGTTACCATGGCAACATAGAGGAACATCCGTTTCGTTAGCAGAGATCCATCTGGGAGTTTGATCGTTCGGAAAAATGATCCAGTTGCATCTATAGTCATTGTGACATGAGGAATTTTCTCCATATACGCCTTGTAGTATTGGATTTGTTGTTCAGACCAATAGCACATATGAAAGCTAGGTACCAAGGTGAACTCGCGAACGAAATTTTGGTATTTTGCCATCATTGACATCATGAGAATGCTTATGACTGGATCAGAGTGCAATCGATCACTTTGCCTCTTCTCATGTTTCAATTTCCTCAAAGCTTCCATCGTTGGTAGTATTGGGGAGATAACAGTATCATCATCGTTGATGACTTCGGATGCAATTTGTTTATGTACAACTGTTGCGGGTTTAAATTGCAATTTTTTTGCTAGTTGCCGTCTTTTATATGGTGTTAGCTTCGTCTTTTTGTATGGATTGTGAGGCATTCTATTATTGTTGGTATTAAATAGAGTGCAGGTCATTGTGACTGTTTTATCTGTAGCCTGTGCCTTGCTTGTTACTTCCGCCATACAACTGCATTGTGAGCACTTTCCTTTTACGGAAATATTGTTTTCTTCATCGATGCGCTTGGTTTTGAAGACCCAGGTGCATGGAAGCCTTGTAAATTCCCATAGTTTCTCTCTAAATAGGCTGGCCCACTTGTATTTAGGCAGTGTTTTATATTTTTTATATATAGAGCTAGTTTGAGGATCACGCCTTTTGTAATTAACCGAGACGGGTTGCACTTTCTTCCAGTCGTACACGTCTAGTAAAAAAGTGAACTCTTCGCCACTTTCAAACTCTTTAAAGGTAGATTTCACAGGTGAAGAAACTGTGCTACGACACGAAGGGGAAGTTGAGGTACTTTGTGTAAGTGAACATTCTTCATCATATCGGTGGCCAAAAATTGTCTTGAAATTTCTCTTTAGTCTCATAAACAACGAATACGGCGTTATTTCATTATTCAGTTCTTGAGCAATAGTTACAAATATAGGATGTTTGTATGATATTTTTTCATTTCTACAAGTAGCTGCATACTTAAGAAATTTTTCGTTCAGCTGCGTCGCATCAATTTTCGGTTTCCTACCTCTTACCATGTTTCTGTAACAAAATAATAATAATATTGATCAACATCTCTTGAAGTTGTCGTTAGGCGGTCGGATCAAGGGCTTGATTCAGATCGTAGTACCTATCTACTTTTCAATTCTACATACCGCTCGTATTGTGAGGAGGTTCCTATTTCTGCAGGCCTAATCACTGGGAGCTTTGACCCTGCTCCTGACACCGGCGAGCCTCTATTTTTTTAAATATTTGTTACGTATTTTGCTCCAACATAATATTCCTTAAAAAATATCGCTTAAGCTTCAACTTCGGCATCTCGACTCAGACAGGTTAGATGGCGGGGTCTTTGTAAGCTCGCTTACTAGACCCTGCCCTACCTATCGTATTAGATTATTTCAAATCCTGCTGTTAGAAGCAGGAAATATTAACAGAAGCATAGGTACATCGAAGATAAATTATATCGTGGCTAAAGTAGTAATGTCCAATTTAAATATTATTTTATTGTTGCACTTTATTACTTGCTTTTCCTTTTGCAGATTCAATACGAATGCAAATTGCTATCATAAAACTGCTTGTTTACTAGGATTATTGAAGCCTGAACAACTAACTCAATACCTAATTTATGTGTGTGGATGTACCTACAGTGGTGATGGATTTGAATTCAAACATATCCTATATAGGTCTGGCCAGAAGCGCAAACAAAATATCGAATGAGCTAAATAATTTTGCACGTAAATGAGCAGACAAAATGATCTTGGTAGGACCCAGAAGTCATAAATCATATTTACCTGTGTATAACAAAGTTACTAGAAACAAAAGGACACGTGCGCTTCATTTTTAAGTACATAACAAAGGACGCCGACGCCGACAAAATATTTTCAAGTTTTAATAATTTTCTCACGACTTTTAAACGAAAACAAAGCACTTCGGCGCCTTTGTTATTGCTGCACCTAATCCTAGATAACGAAATGGTTTGATTTAAAGTAAAGCACATCGTTATGATCTTTTAAGGATAAAAATTGTCAGCTAACGAAGACAATAAATGCCGACAAGCTTTGTTCTACGATTTCTATTTTATCTAAACGTTGTAAGTCTTTCTCCGAATTTTTCAATGAAAACAAGAACATCTTTATAATTATCGAGGCAACAGATGTTCGGCGAACGATCTCAATCAATACCGACAAGCTTTGTTCAATGATTTCTATTTCATCTAAACGAATACGGGACCATGGCCATAGCGGTCCAGTTACAACGTCGTCGTGCCGATGGACTCGGATCCGAGTGGTTATGTATTTCTCCCACAAATTACTGGCTATATCAATTGCCTCATAGTATACTGACTTGGGAGTGAAAGTGATATCGCACCTTCGCAAGGATCATATTTATTTGGTTGCGTGAGATACTGAATTTTAAGATATAAGTATCCTAAGATATTAATCTGAACTAAATGAAGTAAAGAGATTTTTTGCTCTAAATTAAACAGTCAAGATGACTAACTCATTTATATGGATAAGGATTTAAACTATTTTGGTAAAAATAATTTGCATTATAAAGCATTATTTGAAACCAACTATGAATATCATAAAATTGATTAGGTACTGTGAGTCAACCATAAAAGATAGATATATCTATAATATGCTATTGATAATGTAGGATTATAGTGGTGAAAGTTTTTTTTTTTAAATCGGTCTGAAACATCTACCAAATACATATTTAGATACTAAATATACCTTTTTGCATAAAGATAATAATATCATAACGATTGATTCAGCGACCAGTATTGAAATAGGTACCCAAGTTTTATTACATTACAATACTTAGTTAGGTCAACTACTTAGGTTGACTAAAAAATGGAAAGAGATTATGTAGTATGAATTACTTACCTTGATGAGAAGTATTAATCAGATCCTGAAGCGTCATGAAGTCCAGATTGCAACAGCAGGACGTTTTTCAATGCCAAAGATAACAAATGTCCGAAACAGTGTGCAAATCGAAGTCCATAGGAATGCCGAAATAACAAATATCCAAAACAGTGCACAAATCGAAGTCCATAGGAATGCCAAAATTTAAAACACCAACAAGTACCACGTACGAATTAACTGAAAGTAAAACGACGACTAATCGTGAAAAAGTTTTTGGCGGGGGAAGACGGGGTGTGACGGCGGGATATCTCTTTTTGGACGGCTGTGATTGGTAAGATAGCCAGCCTTCGTCTCCCGCGCTGCACCCGCGCGTTTCGTTCGCTCCTATGCTCCTGCTATTCAATGTAAGAATGCATGACTTTATTACGGTGGTTATTTCTGGCAGAATTTAATCTTAGTCTTATTCATCAAATTATGCTATTTTATACTCATTAGTTATTACGAAAGCTATGCAAAGTTATCTGTTATGGTTTTTGCACGTCTACTCATAACTAGTATTTTCAGCTAACAAACAACGATTTTTAAACAAATCAACATGGTTTTATATAAGAACTATCGTTTCATTTTTATTTCATGTAAAATCTTTAAGATATCATTTCTAGTAAAATAGGTGAAAAGTTTTCTGTAAACAAAAAGCCATGGTCACCCTGTCGACATATTCAAGATTTCTTCTATTATTTCCGTTCTTCAGCTCCTGAAATGTAAACCTACGGTTTTTTGTGCATTATTACCTGTTTTGACAAATACAGATCTAGGTTTTACAAAAAACTTCAGACCTCTGCGATGCATTTTCAGCGAGATATCGGCGATTATGTATTTTTTCACCGTTTCAATGGCGCGGCCATGGCGTTCTAGTCTTACAGCTCCTGAAATATAAACCTAGGACTTTTTGTTTTATTTTTACTAGTTTTGACAAATTCAAATCTGGGTTTTACAAAAAACTTCAGACGTCTGCGTTGCTTTTTCAGCGAGATATCGGCGAAAATGTGTTTTTCACCGTTTCAATGGCGCGGCCATGGCGTATTAGTCTTATAACTCCAGAAATATAAACCTAGGATTTTTTGTTTCATTTTTACTAGTTTTGACAAATTCAAATCCTGGTTTTACAAAAAACTTCAGACATCTGCGATGCATTTTCAGCGAGATATCGGCGATTACGTATTTTTTCACCGTTTCAATGGCGCGGCCATGGCGTATTAGTCTTATAGCTCCAGAAATATAAACCTAGGATTTTTTGTTTTATTTTTACTAGTTTTGACAAATTCAAATCCAGGTTTTACAAAAAACTTCAGACGTCTGCGTTGCTTTTTCAGCGAGATATTGGCAAAAACGTGTTTTTCACTGTTTCAATGGCGCGGCCATGGCGTATTTGTCTTACAGTTTCTAAAATATAAGCTCAGGATTTTTTTCTATATTTTTACAATTTTTTTACAAATTCAATCTGTTACTTACCAAAATTTCAGGTCTCTGCCATGCTTAGTTTTAAAGATCTCCGTGGCCGCGCGGTTCGGAGCGTTTCAATGGCGCGGCCACGTTCAAACCCTAATAACTTTTTAACCATAGCTTTGACAAATTTATGGTTTTGGGAGCCTACTTTTACAAATTTTTACAAAATCTTGCAAGCATTTTTTTAAAAAAAAAACGTCATGGCCGCGCCATCGAAACGGACACTTATGGCCAATGGTTGTGTATGGCTCGTTATAATGTAAATAATTATAAACACTTAAAAATTGTTCCAAGTTTGAAATCACAGGCAAAAAAAAATTACTGCACGGTTGGCGTAGTGGTTTAAGCGGCCGCCTCGCCGCTTGGTACTGCGCCGAGTGTTGTGTGTTCGATTCCCACACGAGACAACACTTTGTGTGATCCATAAATTGTTGTTTCGAGTCTGGGTGTTAATTGTCCTCGTTAGTTGTATGTTTATAAAGTCCTCCGCGATACAGGATTTAGTCCTAATGCGGGCGTTGTCTTTTCTAAAAAAAAAAAGAAATAATAAAAAATATTTTTATATGTTCAATGTTTTATTTTGTATAATAATTTTTCAAATATTTATTTCAGTAATTCCGCGGAAAGGACCCAAGCAGATACAGATGATGATGAAGGTCTGGTTAGAAGGTAGTATCCTAACGCTAACCTAACGCCTTGCCAGCTAATTCTTATCACTTTTATAATAATCAGCCAGACATATGTAACTGTCTAAACACACTATGCCGAACTTACGCGACCGAAGTTCGGCACGATTACGCCTGCAATGCTATTTAAATTGCTGACGATACACTATACCGAAATTACATTGCTTTAAAGCGTACAGCGAACTTCGGTCGGGTGTAAGTTCGGCGGCAACTTCTCTAGCGCACAAGCGTTCGTGGCAGGAGCGTAAGTTCGGCACTTATGGCACAAAATATAGGTATAATTAGTACCTACGGTACAGAAATTTCACTTCCGAGTTTAGGTATGGTAAACGCAAGCGTCCGGTCACCGGACTAGTCTCTGCTGGCTGGCACTCGCTCGACTTGTCGCACACGCAGCGCACGCATCCGCGAAACAAAAGTAAACAAAAAACTCGCCGCCCGGCCCCCGCCGCTAGCCGACAGCCCTACCAGATTGAAGCGAGACGGCAGACAGTTATTGTATGAACGGTATACGCAATGCAAAAGGTTGAAATTAGGTTGTTTTCCAGAATAGTAGGTAAATATTTTCGGGGATTTTGTGTCGCTTGTATGGAAGTGAGATAGGCCTGCTTATGGTGTGTCATATCAGCCAAATACGTCGGAACGTAAAATCGGCCGCGGAATTTCGGTCGCGTATCTTCGGCATAGTGTATTTAGACACTAAGACTTGAATTATGGAAATAAAGAAAAGCATTGTGTACTTAATTGTCTTTTATTATTTGAAACTGCCTATTGTATGAAAGATAATAAGGAACTAACGGAACTATTGGATATCTTACCGTAGCCGATTCTGGATCGGGTCGAACCAATCTCTGAATAGTGACGGATTAATACTGTATTTCAGTAGGTATCCCATGGCGACGGTTACACGTAAGATGGGTGTCGTAAGACTCCTAAGATGCGACCAGGGCCGTGCCGACCCAATCCAGCGCCTGTGTGCAAAATCTATGAAGCGCCTGTGCAGCCTGTCCGGTGGCGTAGGGCGGATGACCCTTTTTTTTTAATCGTTACCTAACAATTCCGGCCTAAATTTATTTTTATATTTGCCCTTCCTACGCCACTGGGCCTGTGTGCGAAATCTGTGAAGCGCCCTTTTGGCATCCTTTTTCGAAAATAACTTATTATTAAGGCATATCTCGGCGCGCGACGCCCCTGTCACCCTGGCGCCTGTGTGCGCCGCACAGATTGCACATAGGGACGGTTCGGCCCTGGATGCTGATGGATGCGACTTAGGAACAAGAGCTTCGCAAACTGATGGCCTTCAGGTTGGTACTTGGTATGGAGAATGAAAAAAGTATTGTTACGAGCTGGGGTTCGGTAATAAATTAAATGCACTATGCCACTAAACTGTACTTTATTTATCACAACACAATTTTATACCACTTAATTACACACTTATTAAAACACTATTTCACACCACTAAACACTTCCGACTTCCTTAATCTTCGCACTTCTTCGCTTCTTGATCGCTTTCACTTATTCAATTGAACTGTCGTGACTCACGCGTTCACGCGGTATTTATACCGGCCGGATAACAAACTAGTTCATTCTTGCATATTCCTGAACATTCTCGCAACAGTCGAAACATTCTAGCGTTGTGGCATTGTTCTAGTAATCAACAGCAACGCCATCTATTAGAGGATAGATGAAACCCTGATATATCAGTTCTCTTCTAGTTCTCTCATTCACCGATAGATGGCGTTATTTTCAAATATCGCCATTCGTAACAGTATGCATTGTAGTTGTAGGTGAAGTTGAGAGCACATGAACCTTTTCACTTTACGAGCCTTAATTGTACAGAGATTGTAATAATAACGGTGCAGATTGCAACGGGTACAGCTTCACGGGACTTTGGTTGCTTTACATTTGGCTGTAGAGAGCAGAATTTGCCTCAGGGGTCCGGGTTGCTTAAGCCAAATCCTGCTCCCGCTGCCTCCCTTCGCCGACGTCCTTGCTGAGGAAAATACTTACATGAGGCAATACAATTTGCCTTGTGATCTCGGGCCGATCATCCCTTTAATTTATCAATGGCATCTGGAGATGGCGTAGTGTTTACGAAGTAACTATATTTTAGTAATCTGTGGCAGTGTGAAACACCGAGGCGCGATGCGACTCTGCCATCTACTAGTGGCAGATTGAAGAACACGACTTGCGCTACTAGTTTATTAGTTTACTAGGGAGTGGGTAAGCAGATACCAGGGTGTGTACCCTTCATGGCGAGTCGGTAGACCGAGGCCTCAATTTACTCCAATCTATTTGGACTGTGCTATAGGTATGTACTTGAACAGTGCAGAGATTTCTTAAATTATATCTGAGTTAATTAGTGTCCATTCTGGGCGGCTGTATGTTGGACTAAAAAAGTATCTAACACGAGAAGTATCTATAATCTAATTGATGGACGCAGAGAATCGTGCCTATTTCATCACGTTGCGGTGCAATTCCATTGTAATCGTAGCATTCGTAGTACCTATCATAACATGACTTATAAGTCGACTCCATTAATAAATATACAGATCTCAACTTGCCTAGTTTTATACAACTTCGTGCTTAAAGGCTGAGCCTCGGGAACACATTTAATCCGTCGGTCCCGGCTGTCATGAAGATCTTGACGTTATAGGAATTCAGCACCTCTGAATAAACTGACACTAGTCTAAACCATGGAATGTGTTTATAGAATACCTTTGTGGAAAAGCTAATATTCTTGCTTTGGCATAATCCTAGCTGCCACAGCAATCATGGCACGTGAGGTAAGGGAACGATCCATTAGGATCCTCTCAGATAGTAAGGCGGTCCTCTCAGCCCTCAAAAGCCATACTATCACCTCGGCACTCACGCTTGAATGCCACCAGAAACTAACAGAGGTAGGTAAACAAAACAAATTAACACTGCAATGGATCAACGGCCACAGTGGCTCAAGAGGGAATGACGCAGCCGACGTACTTGCCAGAAGAGGGGCCACTTTAGAGGTGGTGGGACCCGAGCCCATCATTCCCCTCCCTTCTGGTTTTTATCGCAACCTGGTAAGAAATAGGACCAGGACCCAACACAACCAGTCCTGGATTGGTATTGAAACATGAAGGCAGGCCAAGGAGGCTCTTCCCGCAATAGACGGTAAGATAGCCAAACAAATCCTCCGGCTGTCCAAACAACAACTGCGGACAGTCACGGCCGCCTACACAGGACACGGATTCTTTAATAAACACCTATTTACTATAGGTATCACCGACAGCCCGCTGTGCAGGGCCTGTATGGCAGCAGACGAGACGGCAGCCCACCTGCTCCTCGACTGCCCTGAGGTCGCACGAGTACAGGCAGCAGTACCTGACGAGATACAGCACCCTGAGGGAGGCAGTGGGCCACATCAAGAGTCTGCTGGCCTTCCTCGAAGAGCTGGGGTGGCTCGAATGAAGACACCATTCCCACCCGCACGCAAAATACGCGCCAAGACGTGGAGTTGCGGAAACAGCCCGTGCAATCAAGTATCAAGTAAGTAAGCTAATATTCATTAAATAAAGTTGCAATTGGGAGAACGCCATGAGGATGATCTAATTACTTCTATCTTTGTCTAAAGCTGTACAAAATGCTTAAAACTTTTATGAAATGTTTAGAGGAGCTTGGCGGTGAAGAAATATAATAAAGAAGGTACAATTAAACTAAATCAAAGAAAACTTTATTTGCTTTCACCGGAGTGCAGTCGAGTTCTGGCAGCGTCTTCCCCTTACAGTGGGTGAGCCAGCCGAGCCACGCGCCGAGCCCGTGCGTCGTGATGATCGTCTGCGCGCACCACGCTGATGCCGTCATGTCGTCTGATACTAGATCTGTAAACATATATTTATTTAGATTAGTAGTTGCACTCAGCTCAGATTGACATCGTCCGGCAGAAATCGGATATAACGGCCCGGTCACGACCTACAGCGGTGGACGGCAGCGTTTACTCTGACTGACGCGACATCGGTCACGGCCATAGAGATATTAGAATAGAGTGGCAGAGTGGGGCCAATTCGTGTCCGCCGGTGGGAGAGAGAACGCAAAAGTAAAGGCCCCCTGCATCTCTCTCTAACAGTACATGCACAACATCAACATTACGCAAAGGCGTGCTACCTGTAACTATTATTTATATTAGTTTATTAGTAATCAATAGTTAAAAAGTTGTTTTTATTGATACACGAAGATAGTTCGAAGTGACAAAAAGTTTATATATTTTTAAACTATTGATTACTGATAAACTGATATAAATAATAGTTACAGGTAGCACGCCATTGCGCAATGTTGATGTTGTGCATGGACTGTTAGAGAGAGATGCAGAGGGCCTTTAACCTATTGCGTTCTCTCTCCCACCGGCGGACACGACACAGTATTGAGTTAGGTACTTTTCTGCCACTCTATCCTTTATATCTCTAATGGTCACGGCACGCGGCCGCGACAGAGCGCGCCATGTAATCGAAAACGCTCGCCGCTGCCACCCGCCACCGTAGGTCGTGACCGTGACGTATTAGTACGAATTGAGCGTCAGCATTTCTTACATGATAGGGGTTCTGTGCGAGAGGGTCTACGCAAAGAGACGTGTCCCTGAGGTGCTTACAGTCGGCGGTTGAGTGGTCCCCTGTGCACTTTACGCACCTAGGTGACATAGGCCGCGGGAAACAGTTACGCGCTGAGTGCCCATACAGCTGGCACCAGCTGATGTTGTTCTATGTAAAACATGTCTTCAGGCGTATATACACTGGCGAGCAAAAAATCGACTCACTTCATACTTTCGCATTCAAAGTGCTCTAGTTTTAAAATTAAGACCTAAATCTTAACTAAGGTATTAAATTCTTTAAGTTCTAGATGTTGGCTTTAAAATGAGTACACATACTCTTAACTTGTACTCATTTTCTTGAACAATAAATGTTTTTAAACTTTGCGAGTACTAAAACTTGAAAAATTAAGGGTAAAAAATTTAAAATAAAAGACATCATAACATTTTAAATAAACTTTATTACATAATGATTACCACGTTAATAACGAATGTTATCCCCTCTTGCTCTGATGACAGCTTATAAACGGTTCCTCGTTGACCAAATGAGGTGCTTCACTCTGTCTTGTGGTATACCCTCCCATTCCTCGATCAGAGCCGCTTGCAGGTCAGCTCTTGTACCTGGTGCAGGATCTCTAGCCCGGATTCTTCTCTTAAGGTCATCCCATAAATGTTCAATAGGATTCAAGTCCGGACTACGAGCTGGCCAGTCCATAACAGCGATACCCACTTCTAGTAGGTACTGCCGCACGACATTTGCGCTGTGTGGACGGGCATTATCCAGCATCAGGATGAAGTTTTCTCCAATAAAACCAGCGTATGGGATGACGTGGTCTTCCAAGATATCTTCAATATACCGATGTGCGGTCAACCCCCCCACATGGCGGCCAGTTTCAATGAAAACCAGTTCAGTTTTTGCTTCCATTGATATGCCAGCCCACACCATGCAGGAACCTCCTCCGTACGCAACACTTTCTGCTATGCAGCATTGTGCGTATCGCTCCCCCGGCCTTCTGTACACCCTTCTCCTTCTGTCGCTACCATGTAGGCATACTCTGCTTTCATCCGAGAAGAGAACAGAGCGCCAATGATCCTCAGTCCAATCGACGTGTTCTCTTGCAAAACGTAGCCGGGCTGCTCGATGACCTGCAGTCAATTTGGGACCCGTTGCTGGTCTTCTTGGAGTGAGGGTTGCTGCCTTGAGTCTTCTTCTCACTGTCCTAGAACTTATAGCTACCCCACGTGTTTCTCGGAGCTCCCGTTGAACTTGGACCCCAGTGAGAGAACGATTCCTCAGCGAAGTACGGACGATAAAGCGATCGTCTGCCTCCGAAGTGGACCGACTTCTACCGGAACCTCTTCGTCGGTGAAAGCCACCAGTCTCCCGGTGCCTTCGGTATATTCTTGATACCGCTGACTGGCTCATCTGCAAAGTACGAGCCACTTGACGTTGACTCAGGCCCTGTTGCAATAGGATAACTGCTTGAGCCGCTGCATCCGCTGTTGCATCCATTTCCGGGAAAATTTCTTGCTTGGGGATTGACGAGATGTGTACCTGTTGACGTTTCACGGTCAACTGATAAGGATCAGCGTAGATCATCGCGACGCCCCGTACAGGGCGTGCAGCGGCTAGTTCGGTACAGATTTTGCCCCCTGCTAGCGGGTTCTGGGTGTCCTGCCCTTTAATAAAGGCAGGTCCTTGGGTCGGGCAGTAGTTGCCCTAAGGCGATTTGACCGATTAAGGCGTGTTGCGCAGGCCGCCGAAGCTTCACGCCGTCCGGGCGGTCAACACGAGCCAGGTGAGACCCCCGGCGAACCGAGGGAGGCCCAGCTCCGTGAAGCCAGCGACACAGACGGCGACTTACGGGTGGCCTGCGATGGTCTGGATGGTATAGATGGAGATGTGTGTCGACATCCGGCTAGATGTCGACGTCGTGGTTTGGAGTGTCAGTCCTTGGCGTCGCTGTTGCGGTGGTCGTCCGCGCGCGCACATGATGTGCGTATCCTGCGTCGATACGCGCAGATGTCGCGCGGAAAGGGGCGGCCACCTGCAACAGAGGGCTAGAGGTTGTCGGGTTAGGGAGGACGGCGGTTACCCGGGGCAACCGGCTCGTCCGCAGCGTCGTCGGGGTTAGCGATTAGGTCGCGAGGCAGTTTCTTCTTGTCCGGGGGGCGAGCGTGCCAGGGGGCCAGGTCCCGGACATGGTCCCAGGCCGAGGCGTCGGCTCGCTCGAACATCCCCACGGACAGACGGCGGATGTAGGCGTCCAGGCTCTCGATGCGGGTGTCCCGCTGGATAACATCGTTCCTCACGTAGCTAGGAGCTTGTACGGCGGCGCGCAGCGACAGTGACTCGCGGAGGCGAATGCGGCTCGACTCGCTCGTGAGGGCGAACCAAGCGGGCGCGGCGTAGGTGAGCCGGGTGCGCACATAAGATTTGTACACACCCAGCTTCGCTCGAAGTGGTAGGTGTGAGGAGAGCACTGGACGCAGAAGCGCTCTGGTTGCGCGTACCTGTGCGACGACGTTGCGGACGTGCGGCTTCATGGAGAGAGCTCGGTCAATGGTGATCCCCAGGTACTTCACCGTCCGGGTCCAGGGGATGTACTCACCCTGGAGTTTGAGTGGCAGTGGATGGAGCTGCTTGCTGCTAATAAGTATCGCCTGTGACTTACCCACATTCACCGACAGTCGCCACTGCGATAGCCAGCGGGGGAGAAGGTCGAGGGCGCGCTGCATCTTCTTGGCGGCGTGGGCGGCGTTGACGCTGGTGGAGATGTACGCCGCGTCGTCGGCGTAGAGCGCTAGCTAGGCGCCCTCGTCGACGGGGATCTCGTCGGTGAACCTGGTGTAAAGCACAGGCGAGGGGCATGAGCCCTGCGGGACTCCAGCAGAGATGGTGCGGACGTCTGAGAGCTCCTGTTCCACTGCCACTCGGAAAGTCCGGTTGCTAAGGAAGGAGGAGACCACCTTTACTACACGGCGAGGCGCTGTGGATGTCGACAGTTTGAACAGCAGACCGGAGTGCCACACTCGGTCAAAAGCTTTCTGGATGTCGAGGAATACTGCTACGGCGTGCTCGCGCTTGTTGCGCGCCGCCGTTATCCCATGCGACACCCACCCCATCCCACCCTCGACAATTGCAGTGTTGTGGAATGTTCAGACCTGAACCCGAATTGTTCCGGTCTTGGCGTGATGTGCGGTGTGAGGTGCCGCAGCAGGAGTCTCTCGAACACCTTCGAGATCGTGGGCAGGAGAGTGATCGGCCGATAGCTCTCCGGCTTCAAGATGTTTTTATCTGGCTTCGGTAACATTATGATGCGGCCTTCTTTCCAGCAGGCGGGGAAGGCGCCTGTGCGGACGATCCCCGTAAACAGGCGCGCCAACGCTGCCACGGTACGGTGCGGCAGGTGGCGCAGCGCTGTATTCGGTATCCCATCCGCCCCAGGGGCTTTCCGGGGCTGGGTCTGCCGTATGGCTCGCTGCACCATTCCAGGGGAAAAGAAAATGGAGTCCTCTTCGGGAGCTATCGGCGTGGCGAAGTATTCCCGAAGGTGTTTCTCGACTGCTGCGGCGTGTTCTGCGTCAACAATCGGGTTAGGCCTGAACTCGCCCTCGAGGTGGTCGGCTAGGATTGCTGCTCGGTCAGCTGCTTTGTAGCGTGGTGTTCCGTCGGCGTGGAGTAGCGGGCGCACCGGAGCTGGGGTGTTTGTGAGGCGACGACATAGGCGGTGGATCGACGACCAGTCGTCGCGAGAGTCCTCTATGAGTTTCTCCCAGCTCTCGGCGGTGTTGAAGAGTCGTACACCCGGTGCGTTGGTGGTCGTTGAGTTCCACGCTGGGTGCTTGCAGTTGAAGTCGCCCGCAATGACAACCGGGTGAGGTGCTTGGAGGATAGTCCGTAGTTCGGTGACGTCAATGTTTACTGCGGGCGGCTTGTATGCGGCGTAGAGGTGGAGGTGTGCACCGCCTAGGTGCAGCTCTACACCCAGCGTGTATAGTGTGCTCTGCGTTCTCACAGGTAGGGGCTGGTGTACGACTCTTCGCCTGACTAGCACTGCCAGTCCGCGGTAGCGCGTACCGTCCGGCGTAAGTTCGTCCCTCCGATAAATGAGGAAACCCGGGAATTGTAGTCGGTCTGCAGGTCCCAGGTGCGTCTCATTTATCAGCTTCAGATTATGCAATCAATTTTATCTAAATCATACTGTCCTGAATCAACAATAATTATATTTATTGGGAGAAGAGGAAATGCAAATATTAATTTAATAAAGAGATATTTTGACCAATTACTGAATTTAAAAGTTAAAAAAATTCTGTTACTTGCTTTTCCTTACAGTAAGCTGTTGCCACAAGCTGAAAATGATTATAGATTTAAGATTAATTCCAAATTACATACCATGACATGTTATAATAATTTAATTGACATTATTGACTCTAATGCTCTAATTAGAAATTTTTATTTGACATATGATAATTATTATATATCACAATTTTATAAAAGACAAATAGCATCCTCGCTAGCTTATTGTATTAATAACACAGCCAAGGTTTTGGCTAACCACACTGCTTTTATTGAGCAGTCAAATTTGACATGCAATATAAGCTTGGAATCCGTTCCAAATTCTTTAAATTGAATTCTGAGACAATAGAGTCAATCTCTGGCAATATATTTAATAAGACATTGAATTCTGTACCTAGTTTAAGTGACAAAAATACAACTCCATCAACCTTACCTACAAAAAATAATTTAAAAAATTGTATCAGCCTGGTGCATCAAAATATACAAGGGTTGATGGGTAAGGAGTTAGAATTGGAATTGTTTATGAACTGTAACAATATTGATATTTTATGCATTACAGAACATTGGCTAAGAAGCCACCAGTTCATATTCAATTTCAATAACCACCAGGTTGCAAGCTCGTTCAGTAGAGAAAACTTTATCCATGGTGGCTCGTTAATCATAGTTAGCAAATTTCTAAAATTTAAAGAAAGGACTGACATTCTGAGCCTCTCTGTTGAGCGAGTAGTAGAAATCACATGTGTTGAGTTTGAGCAGTTCATTGTTATGAGTGTATACAAACCTCCATGTGCACCATTTGAAAGTTTTTTAGTTATTATGGAGGATGCCCTTAGCAAAGTTTGTAATTGCCGTAAAACTGTTGCTGTTTGTGGAGATTTTAACGTTAACATATTAGAAAAATGCTCTTCGACTATCAAATTTTTAAATTTATTTAAGTCATACAATTTATGTCATAATTTTTATGAACCAACTAGAGTGACTGCCACAAGTGGTACTTGTATTGATAATATATTTACTAATATAAAACCATTACACAAATCTTTGATTAATATGCTTCAGTCAGATCACAGTGGGCAGTTAATCTGTTGTCCAAGAAAATGCCCGAAAGTCCAGAGAAAAATTATTAAATGTATACCGATAAATGAAAATCGACTTAAAACTTTTAAAGACAATTTATCTCGAAAAATGCGTTGGTTGCCTCATCATGACCATCCGGATCAGTTATATAGCTCTTTGTTTGACTTGATTAATGACGAATTTCAGACTGTATTTACATCCAAAAAATTAAATGTAACTGACCGTCTGATGTTTAGTGATTGGGCAACTGAAGGTATTCATAAAAGCCGGATTAGGTTATATGAACTGTATGATGAAAAAACTTATAATAATAGTCAGAACTTTATTAATTATGTAAAAAAATATTCCAAAATATTTAGACAAGCTTGTAGTACAGCAAAATCTATTTATTTGAGAAATAAAATAAAATTATCAGAAAACACTATAAAGGCTACCTGGAATGTCATCAACAATGAAACTGGCAGAGCCAAAGCACGCAGCCGTGACTTCTTATTAAATATCAATAATGTGAGTGTTGTAGAGGACCTGGAAGTAGCGACAGAATTTGAGAAGTTTTTTTCTAATATACCTATAATAACAACAGGGTCGCTCGACTCATCTTCCATGTCTGCTGAAATGCTTCTTAGGGACTGCGTGCCAGAATGTGCTGCAGCCTTTGAATTTACCGTTGTGACTACTAAAGATGTTATTTATCAATTTAAAACTATAAATATGAAAAAGACAATGGATTTGTGGGGATTGTCAGTGAAGACTGTTTCATCCATTATTACCATAATAGCTCCACATCTTGCAACAGTGTTCAATGGTTGCGTCACTTCTGGAATATTTCCTGATTTAATGAAATATAGTAAAGTTATACCTTTATTTAAATCTGGCGACACATCAGACCGTCAGACCCTTCTAATTTTCGACCTATTTCTGTATTGCCAACGCTTAGTAAAATTTTTGAAAAATTAATACTTAGTCAATTGCTTAGTTATTTTAACAGACATAATCTTCTTCACAAGAAACAGTTCGGATTTACGAGGGGTCGTTCAACTACTGACGCAGGAGTAGAGTTACTCAAAAGTATATTTACAGCTTGGGAGAAGTCGCAAGATGCTTTAGGAATTTTTTGCGACTTGTCCAAAGCCTTTGATTGTGTACATCATGATACTCTGGTCAGGAAATTATATCATTATGGCATTAGGAACAAAGCTCTTAATCTCCTGGTTTCTTATTTGGGCAACAGAATCCAGAAGGTTCAGATTAATGATAAGACATCGCCAGGTTCTGCCTTAAAAATGGGCGTCCCGCAGGGTTCAATACTCGGGCCATTTCTATTTTTGATCTATATCAACGATTTACCCTATTACGTAAAGAACAATCATGAGATTGTGTTGTTCGCGGATGACACCTCTTTAATTTTTAATATTAAAAGACAACAGAGTAATTTTGACGAAGTAAACAACGCACTCTCTAAAGTTGTTAATTGGTTTAATGTAAATAATTTATTACTCAATGATAAGAAAACTAAACTCTTAAAATTCTCCATGCCCAATGTTAAACAGATGGAAACCAATGTACAACTGAAGGAAACCAGAATTGAGCCCGTCGGGACAACCTTATTTCTAGGTATTATGCTTGATTCCAAACTTCAATGGGGTCCGCATATAGAAAGACTTTCGGGTAAACTTAGTTCTGCAGCTTATGCGGTTAAGACAATTAGACGTCTCACAGATATAGAAACAGCTAGAATGGTCTATTTCAGCTACTTTCATAGTATTATGTCATATGGGATTCTTCTCTGGGGGAATGCTGCAGACCTTGACACAATATTCGTTCTGCAGAAAAGAGCAATAAGGGGTATTTACAACCTCGGTCCTCGTGTTTCTCTAAGAGAAAAGTTCAGTGAGATAGGCATTCTAACTGTTGCTTCGCAATATATATACGAGAATCTGTTATATGTCCACAAGAACATTGACACATTTAGTAAAAAAAGTGATCTACACACTGTTAATACTAGACATAAGAATAATCTTATAGTTCATAGCACCCGCCTCCACAAAATAAGTAGCTGTTTTATGGGGCAGTGTATACGCTTTTATAACAAGCTCCCTCTTAATATAAGAAATTTATCTATAAATAAATTCAAAATTATTGTTAAAACTACTCTGTGTTTAAAAGCATATTATAAAATTACTGATTATATAGGCGATAAAAATGCTTGGGATTGAGCTGCTCTAATTCAACACAAAAATATAAATGATGTATAAACTGAAAAATTTTAATTTGACTTTTCGTAAGCACTTTAAAAAGTTTACACGAAATAAATAATCATTTCATTTCATTTCATTTCATTTCATTTCATTTCAGCGCCACGTCGATGTCCTGTTTCTGCAGGAGAGGGCGGAGCAGGGTGGCCTTCTTCTGGAGATTGCGGGCATTCCAGTGGATGATCCTCAAGGGCCTATTCATTGTCGTGCATGACGAGGTCCGCCAGGCCCTTGAGGATAATGGACACGATCGCTTGCTTATCGCGCCCGGCGCTTAGGGCGGTGAGCACTTCGTGCAGCACCTTGATAGCAGCTTGTACAGTTGCATTGCCGCCGCTCCTTGGTCCCTCACTTTCTTGTGGGGCCTTCGCCTTCTTACCCCTGGCCGTAGTTGGTTCGGCGGGGATGGCGACCGGGCGAGCGGACGGCTGGGGTGCTGAATGTGTGGGCGCCGGGTCGCGTTTCGGCTTCCTCGGCTTCCTTGGGCCGCCCTGGGTTGATGGGGGGTCCTTCGGGGGTACTTCCGCGGCGGCGGGCGCAGTCGCGCCTTCCTTGCCTCGCCTGTGGTTTCTCCGCCCTCTCTTCCTTTTTGACGCGACCGCGGCTCCGCGAGCTGATAAGGATAAAGGGTTACGTCACCTTTTATACGCCCTTAGGTCGCGCAATGCTGAGTTAACGAGTACGAAATCATACAGTTACTGTTTCTCGACTGTTGTGACAATGTCTAAAAGTTAACACTGTAGTAATTGTTATTTTTTTTAAAGCTAACATCTAGAAATTAAAGAATTTTAGGCCTAAATTAAGATTTAGGTCTTAATTTTAAAATTAAAGTGTTCTACTTTGAGTGCGAAATTATGAAGTGGGTCGATTTTTTTGCTCGCCAGTGTATATATACGTTCAACGGTAACGAAACCATAGCGCGATTTAGAAAAAGGGCACTACGCCATCTATCGAGCAGCAGAATACATACATACATAGACTCCACGCCTGTTTCCCGGAGGGGTAGGCAGAGACTACGGAACGCCATTTGCAACGATCCTGACATATCTCTCTTGCTTCATTCACTCCCATAAGATTCCTCATACATGCTCTTCTGTTCAGGGTACTTCTAACCTGTCCTGTTTTTAGGATGGCTCCAATCTGATCAGAGAACGTCCGCCTAGGTCTTCCCCTTCGTCCTGTCCCTTCCACACTTGCCTTATATATCTGCTTGGTCAGTATTTCGTCATCCATCCTCTCCACGTGCCCAAACCATCTTAGCATACCTTTCTCGATGCTTGTCACTACATCTTCTTTTACCCCACAAAGTGTTGTGATAAGAGAGTGCTCTTATCACACAATTCTTTACTCTGTCAGTCAAAGAAACACCACACACTTCTCAGTGCTCTCATTTCTACAGCATTTATTCTACTTTCATGACTCTTCTGCCATACCCAGCTGTCACTACCATACATAAGAGTAGGTACTAACACCCCTCTATGCACATCCAAACGTGCCTTTTTGGACACGTTTTGGCTATTCATAAACGCCTTCAGAGCTCCATTCACTCTATTACCTGCATTAACTCTTCTTTTAATATCTTCTACATTCTTACCATGTCTTGTAAACTGCGTACCTACCTAAATATACAAAGTCATTCACTTGCTCCACTCGCTGTCCATCGATCATAACATTATAAGCCGTAACGCATTCCTCCTTTTCAAAAACCATAACTTTCGTTTTACTTACATTCTACTTATTTACTAACGCACCATGCATGATTGTTACCATCTCCTGCAACTCCTCCGCTGAAGACGCAAGTATAACCTGAGCAGCAGCACAAGTATAATTTTTATATCAAAATTATCATTAAAGGTAAATGGGCACCTTAGTATGGAAACCATACCCATGGCGAACACAAACGAAATAGCAGAGTGTATTCATCTATGGCTCTCATTTACTATGGCATTAGTCGTATTAATCTGAGCTACCGGAATCTCAAAAAATTCAAGTGTTATCTATGTATATATCCATACTCTTTATCTCCGAAAGTACTGATCCGATTTGAAAAATCTTTTTGTGTGTGATAGCCACATTCATGAGAAAGGTTATAGGCTCCATTTATCCCGATATTCCCGCGGGATCACTGAATGAGGCAGACGAAGTCGCGGGCGTCCGCTTATTAATTGATATAGGTAAGAAAAATAAAATGCTAATTCATTAAAATATTTTTCATTCAATTGGATCCTAAGCAATAATAAGATCATTTAAAAAGGCAGCGGGTGCGCCAGTTGCTTCCTGGTGTATGGCCCATAGCCCAAGACAGATAATAAACAATGCTAGCGATATGGGCGCAGCTATTAAATGTGCGACAAAAAACCTGTTAAGTGTGCGAAAGAGACAGCGTATAACATATCTCTAAACATTAGCTCATTTCGATATTATTTTTATACCTTTATAAGATTAAATAAAAACCTTTGATACCGTTTGTTTTCTTTTTTAAAGGATCCTGTATATTTTTCTCCGACGATTTTTAATCAAACAATTATATGCAATGAAAGGTCATATCATTCCCCTTTGTTTAAAACTATTTTGGTTAATGTCCGCCACTGTTCGCAAAGCGGGTCAGATATGCCCAATGACCTTTGTTTGTTGTTTTGCATCGTAAAATTATTGTGTATTTTAAAATTACAACAAGGGATGTACATTTAATAAAGCAAGTTTTAGACTGTCTTATAGGTAAGTACCTAATGTTTTATAACGACTATAGAATGTACCTATGTTTGTAGTTTTACTTGGTTTGTGCATGTACAAAGCATGTACAAATCTTTCCCACTTACGTAAACAACATGACAAAAGGCTGTCATATACCGACAAATAGCGATACGTGTTTTATTAGATAATAAAATTATTATATGTTCTTAACGTTACTTGTAAGTTGAGAGAGATGGCGTTATGTTAAATATGCAAGCAAGTTTATTGATTTTGAGGTTTTGTTTGTAAATCGGTCTATAGATGGCATTGATCAAATCTGAATCGCACTGTATATTTGGAAAATGGTCGTTCATACACAGAACCGGTCTACAACGCTTGATAACCTGTGAATCCTGTGATGCACTTGCATCATGATGTAAAATAACAAACAAAAATGCTAATATTGGTTGTAACCAATATTAGCATTTCTGTGTGAAAAATAATAATGGTGCTCGATAAATGGCGTTGGGCTTTTTTTCTGAATCGCGCTATGGTTTCGTTACCGTTGAACGTATATAAGCCCGAAGACTAATATTGTAACTTAGAAATTACTTGTTCTCGAAATGCGCATTAGATGATGGCTGAAGTTATAAGTATAGAGACTTAGAGACAATACCCTTCAACCTTAGGGCGTTCTCCTCTCGAAAGGAAATATTTGGGGATGCCATACAGGCACCTGTAGGTCCGCAGCCGCATATCAGCGCGGCCCGCCCGTCTTCGCCGACATCATCGGCAAGGTCGAGGTCTCGCACTTTCGCAGCCTCAGCGCACGCTGCCGAGCCTCACATCCGAGTCCGAGGCCACCAGCCGGCCATCTAGCGCTGTGAGCGAGATGGACACGACGGTGCCGACCGTCTTTTATTCGGACGATGTGTCCACCGCAGGTGGTGTCTAGCACCAACTCCACCTCCATACCCTATAACTTCACCCCATGACCCCAGCAGAGGGTAAGAAGCGCCGCCGAGCGGCCACTAGCATGTCGTAGTATATACAAAATCGCGTACCTACCAAGCATACCAAGGACGATTTTATGAAAATACCAGGGTCGAAAACCAGGTATCAAATTACTTGCAAGTTAATGGGCACTCGAGTAGAGAAAACTTCGACTGACGGCGCCCTGGTAATGCAAGTTTTCTAGACCTGTGTGGAAATATAAACCTTACTGTCATATGAATAAGTTATCGCAAAATTAGGTTCTATACCCGGTAATGAACTCTTCTATTGACTTTCATGGACTACGAATACTACGATTCCTTATGCAGAAAAAGAATTCTTTCAAAATGGGCTTTAGATATTGTTTACATTGGCAACATTTAGCACACAACGAGCTGTCTGCTAACTTATGTTATGCGATGCAATACGCCATGCAATACGTTGTCCGTGTGGTGACGGATTAAGAATACGGAATGTCACCACCCCATATCATCCCATGCGTGTCGTAAGAGCCGACAGAGGAAGCATATTATGCAGAGAACTGTAAGAGAAGGAAAACTTGATACAAACCCTATACCAATACGTTTGGCCAGCGTGGTATAGTAGGCCAGTTCCTCCTGTCCAAGGAGAGGCCAGCAGTAGGCTGATGATGATGCAATACGCAACGCGCTAATAACGTAAGACTCGCGGGACACCTTAGTCCTGCATTGCCGACATGCCCCAAGCCGAGCTCTGTGGTAGTCCACCCTTGGGGAGTAAAAACGTTGCGTTGTCTAGTATACTTAAACGGGTTGAGAGCCTTCTGCGCTCACCCATATAGTCCGCCATAAGTTGTCAAGACCATCTGCGTATACGAGCTACTTTCTGATTCTACTACGTGGTTTTGTTGGGAGAAATAAATCAATTTCAATATTATTTCTCCCAACAAATACACGTTTCTCTTTATCACGGGTGTTGTTCGGCTTTGCGTTAATACAATAGCCAGCCATTTGGGAGGCTTACACGGAGACATAGGTCCAACATGCAGAAGCCCGTAGAGAGCTTTAATCTAAAATGTGTTGGGACACATGTAGCGGAGCCTCCACAACTGCACTATAAGGGTCAGTTCATATCTGACGGAATGCGTCGAGCGTATCATCGGTCGCGTCTATTCCGTCAAAAGTGTCGGTACATATCTGACGGAAAATGCGTCGAGCGTATCTGCACTGGTCGCGTCTATTCTGTCAAATCAGGCCTACCACATTACGCGACTAGTCAGTTTCTGCGTTCAGCATCTACAGTGCGGTTGCGTTGTGTGATGTTAAATATTAAAACGCCCATCGCGTCAGTCAAATCAAAATACACGTGATGCGTGGCGTGCCACCATAATTTTCGTTTTACTTACATTCACTTTTATTCCTTTCCTCTCTAACGCACCATGCATGATTGTTATCATCTCCTGCAATTCCTCCGCTGAAGAAGCAAGTATTACCTGATCATCAGCATAAAGGAGGCATTTGACAAAACCCATTCATCCTTAATCCGCAGTCACTATGTTTTAGATCTTGCAAACAACTGTTCCTGAAGAGGTTACAGCCACGGTGACGCTACACATCCCTGTCTAACACCTGTGTCAGTAGTAAACCAGTCAGTGTATGCCCTGTTTATCCGCACACAAGCTCTAGAATCCTCATATAGGGATTTCAGAGCTCGAATGAGGCTGCTGTCCACCCCATTCATTGAAAGCACCGACCACATTTCATTCCTCACCACTTTATCGTAAGCCTTTTCCAAATCCATGAATGCGCAATAGACCTTTTGATCTTCGGGCAAAAACTTTTCGGCTAAGCTTCACAAGGAAAATACTTGATCCGTACACCCCATACCCTTTCGGAATCCCGCTTATACATCCCATATTTTCTTGACGGTTACTTCCTTAACTCTTTCAATCAGTACCTTTGCATACAATTTGCCAACAATGCTGAGAAGGCTAATGCCTCTATAGTTTTTGCAGTCTTGTTGCGAGCCTTTTCCTTTATAAAGAGGCACAACTACAGCTGTGGCCCAGTCATTAGGTACTCGGCCGGTGCTCCAGCACAAGTTATATAACCGCTGCAATTGACCGACTATGATGCCCTGTCCAGCCTTCAGCATTTCGACTGTAATCCTATCATATCCTGCAGCCTTACCTACTTTCATACTTCCCAGTGCCTTCACGATCTTATCCACGCCAATAACGCTTTCATCATTGCTATCATTACCATTCATTTCAGCTATCGGTGTCTCTATCGCCGTTCTTTCAAAATACTCTTTCCATCTCTTCAGCACACACGCCTCACCATTTACTATCTTTCCATTCTCGTCTCTAATGGATGTGTGTTCTGAAGATTGATTTCTTCCTCGAACTGCACGAACGGATTTCTAGAAAAACTTAATGTTCTTCTGAAAATCGTCAGATAATCTGCTATCAAACTCATCTTTCTTTTCCTCTTTTTTCCTTTTAACCATTTCTTTCACTATTCTTTTCGACCTAACAAACTCCTTTCTTGCTTCACCTATGTCTACACTCGTTGTTTTTCCCATTATTTCATTTGCTCTGGCAGCCAACCAATCTGACCAAGTTTTCTTCTTCTCTGACACTGCTGATTGTACATCCTTGTCCCACCATGTATTCTTACCCTTTTGTATTTTCCTTCTCTTGATCACACCACATACTTCAGATGCTACACATACTACCAAGAACATCAATCTTTCTATCATCCATCATCTGACATACTTCACTCAATTTGCCGTTCATTTTTGCTCCAACATTCAATGTTGCAAATCGGCTTTCCGTAGGCCGCTTTTCACCCTCGCGGGAAACGAGACGTGATGGGTTGCGAACCGCGTCGCCGCCGTGTGCGGAAATATTATTTATTGTTCTGATTGCGTTCCCACGAAATTTAGGGTTTTTATATGTCCATCCCCATTGAGCCATTTACGGGGGTAAGGCGGAATATCACATGTGCCCTGTGACCACCAACACAGGCACCCTCCGTTTGCGACCAGCTTACCCTCTGGCCACGAATCCCTCAGCACGGGTCGGTTCTCACCTTAGATCGGGGTTTTGTGTCGGGTATTTTTTTCCTTCTCCTAGACAGGTTGCCAACCAAGGCTAACGAGTCCCATCTCCCCGAACGTTTGGTTTAATTTCGGAGTTTTCCTTCTCCTAGACAGATTGCCAACCAAGGCTAACGAGGCCCATCTCCCCGAAAGAAAGCTTTAGTTTGTGAATATTCGCTAGTGCGTCCTAATACTCTACGTTAGTGGCTAAGTGGGTTATATAACAAGTTTGGACTACTTACCTTGGCATCGCACGTTACATCTCTTGCCAGGCAGGTCGCCAGTGCTGCACCAGTAGCGGTCGTTGATCTTGAACAGTCCCCAGTTAAACGAGCCGTCTCTCATACTGCCGCTCTTTATGTTCGTTTGAAACAAACTTTCAGCTTGGACTAGGCACACCACTTAGATGAAAATAAGAAAAGGCAAATTACAAATTTCTTTTCGGAAAGCTATATTGTTTTAAAACAGAAAAGAAACTCATCAAGTTGTAGATAATTACCTACAAGTAGATATTCGTTCATCATCGTTATCCTCACAGGTTATCCTAATGTGATAATGTTGCTTCCAAGACTTTTCTTGGTGCCGAGGTTCTAGACTGTCTGTCGCGTCGACGATCGCGGCGACCAATCCGCGAAAGGCGTGCCCCTTCTCGGGAATGGGAGACAGGGACGGAAACATGGTATCGCTCGCTCTAGACAAGCAAGCGTGGAACGATTGACGTTGATGCGATTAGTTATAGATAGGAAGGTAGACGGCGCTACTAGCTTCCAAGACTTTTCTTGGTGCCGAGGTCTGCATCCTAGTCTTACTAGTCTGTCAGTTTGGACAATATAATTTACAAAATAACTCGTAAAGTGTTATCTACATTTTATACTGCTAAAGTCTGGTCTTTAAGTCTGTCAAAGTTATTCATGACGGCCGGGAACGAAGGCTTAACCTTTTCATAGAGACACGGGAGAATTGAAAATTAACAGATAACTTCAAATTGGTCGCAACAATGAGCTAGCTATCCTTTAGATATTACTACAGCATCTGCTGTAGTAATATATCTCGTATATCTAAATATTATGATACGTAATAGAGGATCACTTACGGTCCTTCATTAGATATTCAGGAAATCCGTGTCTTCTCAGCTCTTTCACTAGTTCACATTTAGTAAAGGTCTTGGCGAGACTTATTGAGCTAAAGCTGAGGAAGATAAACAAGCAGTTATGTACTTGTCTCATGTCTTAAAAGAGTCGCACGACTGGCACCTCCGATGTAGCTATAACTTTTACACAATATTCTATGAACTATCTGATTCTGACATCATTAATTACTTATTGTGCTTTGGCTATTGTTAATGTCTTGACATGCCGGTAATATAATGCGCATTTTTGTTTATCTTAAGAATATTATAATACAATAGGCTCTTGACGAAACACTGGTGAATAAGGTGAGTCACTCATTGATCCCGTAGAGGACGACATTCGCTCTCATTATATTATTATGTGAGAAGCATAAATCCAATATTTCTTATGCAGTGTAATCTACGGGACACTGAGATTCTCAGTTAAAAGTGCAAAGTATTAACATTAATGGCTATTTTAACAAATATTATCTACTAGCACTGCCCGCGACTTCGTTCGCGTAAATGTTGGAATTTAATTATCATGACATTTATGCCAAGAGTATATAATATTTAAAACTTTTATATGTATACTAGCCGTTTCCCGCGGTTTCACCCGCGTCCTAAGGGCACTACTTCGCGTACCAGAAATACCCAAATATCTTACGGACCCCTATTTTTTCTAAAATAAAATATAGCCTATGTTACTCGAAGATAATGCAGCTTTCTAATGGTAAAAGAATTTTTAAAATTGATCCTGTAGTTTTTGAGTTTATCCATTACAAACAAACAAACAAACAAAAATACAAATTTTTCCTCTTAATAATATTAGTGTAGATTACTTATGCATTCATCATCATCATCTTAAGGTAGTAGAGCCTTGCTGATTTCAGCATGAATGGGCCGGCTCGACCTGGGAAGTACCTACTTACCCTCTCACAGAAAATCGACGTAAAGTAACAGTGCCTAAACTGTTGCGTTTCTTTCGATGAATGAGAGTGCCGGAGGCCCATCCCCTTATCCTTCTCCCTCATCCCACTCCTCCTCTTATCCCTTTTCCCAACCCCACGGGGCGGCAATGCATTTGTGGCTTCTCTGGTGTTGCTTGTGTCCATGGGCGGCGGTAATTGCTTACCATCAGGTGATCCGTCTGCTCGTTTGCCGCCTATTAATATATATAAAAAAAACCTAATCAGCCCTGTAGACTAGATATATTGTCCCACTGTTAGGCACGGGTCTCTTTTTTTATTATGAGAAGGGTAAGGCTCCATGGCTAAGTTTTCCATAGTCCACCGCACTGACACAGTGCGGTTTGGTGGACTTTGCATGTCTTTCAAACACATGTCTGTTCATACACCAGTGTTTGGTGTCCGCCCTCTGCGTAGGATTATGCCTGCCTCTCGTCTATCAATTATTCCATTTCGGATGGAATAATTGACTGTGACGAATCATTTTTGTATATTGTAACATTCAAGATGCAGGTTGTAGGGTAGAATCATATTCTTATTAAATTTATTAACCTTTTCCTCACCTAATTCCTATTTACCTTCCACCTTCGCTTGATCGCACGTCAAAAGTACAAAATGGGCACCTCGCTGACCTCGCCCCTGTTCCGCGCCGACCGCCGAACGTGAAACACATTATAACAAATACAACTTAAAATGTGATTAATCATTATAATACATTTTTCAGGAATCTATCCACACTCCAAGAGGCGTTAAGAGGAAATCAAGTGTCATTGATACTCAAATAAAGTTTATGAATGTGTGCACAGAAGCTCTAAAGAAAAATTAAATGACAGAATATGAAGCTCTTGCTGTTTCAATTTCCAAGAAGTTTGAGAAAATGGACAAAATTCAAGCCTTGTATGCTGAAACAATAATACATACAGTTATGCGTAAAGCGATATTAAACCAACTCACTGAAACATCTGATATTTGTGATAAACAATGCAACAAGACCATTATTTTCCATGCTCCTAATACTTCAAGGTCATTATCATCAAATGAAAATTCTTCTCTGATTTTACCACAAGACCTACCACCATCTACATCAGAGACAGAAAATACGAATTCAGAATCAATTCTAAGAGATTACTACAACAGCTATGAAGGCGAATAAAATGTTCATCATAATTTTAACAAGATAATAAATATTTTATGTTTCATTTATTTTTAATTTTGCCAATGAAGGTTTGGCTTTGATTACAATTTTGATTTAACAAGTTTTTTTACTTACCTTTATGTAATCCTTCCTTAGCACTTCATAAATTGCTTGACATGTTTCCGGTATCAACTTGCTTAAGGCAGATGTAGATATGCCAGAACTGAATTTCATATGTTCAAATGAACGACCAGTCGCTAGAAACCTTAATGTGGCGACTAGACGTTCTTCCGCTTATACATTTTCTCATAACTGTATCATGTTTTGTAATTCTAGGACGTACGAGCTCCAATAAACATGTGACGTATGTCCGGTGTCCTACTGACCCTACGTCGTATCTACGTGTATCCTGGTCCCAGCTACGGGTAAGCTACTACATTTACTGCATTAGCATACTGCCCATCTCTCTACCTGCTAGCTGAGGCCGGCTGACGCCGCCTGCCTGACTCTATTGGTTGTGGCTCTCCTAATGCTGCGTTCCTTCAGGTTCCAGGTCTACCTTAAAGCTCCGGGCTACGCTCCTAGACCGCTACACTTTCCTGCATCGCCATCGGCGTCACCTCTGCCGAAGAGTCTGGCCTGCCCTGCTCATCATACTCGCACCGCCGGCGCCTGCCAGCTGAGCCAACGTCAGCGAGGACCTGCACCGCTACGAGCAGCCTTCGAGCAGCCTGCCTACACACTACCGGAGGGAACAGCGAGGGAGACTGCAGCCCTTAGTGTTCAGGCCAGTGTCGTGTTGTTGGTCGGCCATACTCGGCATAGGAAGCGAGACATTAGCGGCCCTCACACGTACAGTTTGAACCGCGGGAAACACCACGCGCCGTGCCATCCCTCGTTCCGAACCGAATGTGTAGATGCGTCCCCCGCGCGAGGCCCGACAGTTTGATGCGGCGTGTCGATGCGTACACACTCTGCTACAGTTCTATGCGTGCGCTACGTATGGATGCAATTTACAACAACAAACATGGCGGTTTGGAGTGCAGAAGCTGTAACGAAATTTATTAGGCTTTATCGAGAATCATGTCTATGGAAAATCAAAAATAAATCGCTGTACACTAACCGCAATTTACGAAATAAAGCATATGATGAGCTTGTTGAATTTTGCAAGAAAACAGGATTCGCAACAGCAAACCGCGAGTTTATAACAAAAAAAAAAAAAACAAAACTTAAGAGTTCTTCGTTTTCTGTTTTGATTGTTAAAACCAACCACAGATCCAGCCAATGCGATCACCAAACTAGTATCCATTTCCATTGCTTCAGATTTAGTAGAGGTTAAAACTTTTGAAACTGATCACATTCCACGCGCCAGTCCAAACTGCAGTCCAAACTCTTGAAAATCAATTTACACGCACAGTTCGGAACGTTTGTCTAGATTATGTAAGTTTCGTCGGCAATTCAAACCATGAATGCATTTTTAATCGTAATTAGCACAACAGTTTGATCCGCAATCCAAACCGTACATATCTAACTGCTGTTTGGAACGCAGTCCAAGATGCGCGGTCCGAACTGTACGTGTGCAGGGCGCTAATACTCGGCAAATAAACGCATAGAACCTTTTCTGCGTTTTAATACCAGAACCCGTTACAAACAATCAAAATTTTCACTATCCATTCTTAGATAATTTTTGAAATCTTCGGGGTAATTCTCTCGTAATTCACTTAACATCGGTAAATGCCCATATCTTTGTCTATATTTTTAATCCACATTCTGCGTTTTCTGTTTTGATTGTTAAAACCAACCACAAATCCAGCTAACGCGATCACCAGACGAGTATCCGTTTCCATTGCTTCAGAACTAGTAAAGGTTAAAACTTTTGAAACTGATCACATTCCACGCGCCAGTCTAAACTGCGGTCCAAACTCGTGAAAATCGTTTACACGCACACTTTGGTTTGCAGGATATCGAAATAATAGTTTTGATCGCGATCCAAACTGTAGTTGCAATTTTACCGCAAATTAGGTACACAGTTTGGAACGTGGTAGGATCTGCACAGATCTAACCGCCGATTGGAATGCAGTCCTAGATACGGCAGTCCAAACGGTTCGTGTGAAGGCCGCTATTATCCTCCTACGGTCGATGCCTACACATCCCGTACCGGACGGTATCATCTCGCGAGTGCTCGGTGTGATCGGCAACTATCAGAAAATCAACCTATGGTGGGCAAGGAAGACGAGAGGAAACAAAAACTCCAGCGAGAAGCAAGGTACCTCAGCTTTCCTCTTATTTTCCTCACCAGACTTCACTTGCTCAACGTCGAAAATATTTTCTTGGACACAAGGTAATTAAAAACGCAATCTCATATTGATATAAAAATATTTAATTTCAAAACAAACAAATAGTTCAGGCGCAGACAACAGTTTGTAAATAAAAGATATAAAAAGTTTCACAGTTCTGTAAATGCTGCGAGTAGGTATTGTTCAAACTCACACAAACTGGGCTGGCAAACGTAACCTTGACTCCGACGCCGTTGCAGTAGACTGGTTGTAATACTCAGTCGTCACAATCATTGGAGTATCAATGGTTATTTTTCAGGCTGAGCATGGGCTTTCTTAGGTATCAAGCCTAGAATTTCTAATCGGTAATGAAAATTATGGAGTGGACACTAGACCATATTGGAATGGGCACGGGCCACGCACCCCCTCTGGTATATACGCTTATGGTCACACTGTACTATGACATAACTTAAATAGTCGCTGTATCCCTCCCGTGTACCTAGCAGTAGTAGTCGGGCAGCTCGTGTTCTCTGCAGGACGTGAGCCAGTTGCTCCACGCCTTCAGCCCCTCCGTCTCGAGGATGTGCCGCACGCACGACGACGCGATCGTTATGTTATCCAGCACCAGATCTGGCAAAACAATGTTTTATTAAGTACTTTTACGCAATACATCGTAACAGAGCTCATCCCAGGGATACTTAAGTCAATAAAAAAAAAATCGAAACGGAAATTGTTTGAACTAATTAGTTCTCGCAATAATTCTTGATTAAAGTTTTAAGAAATATGTTGCTGATGAACTTAACTATATAATCTTTTTAAGTATATTAGCCACCCTGGCCTCACGCGGGTTTCAATATTTTCCAACATTATAGCAATAAGCCTTCGATAGAGTCTGGCATCGTGCGCTTCTTTCCAAGCTTCCAGCCTACGGCTTGCCGCCTCGATTGTGCAACTGGGTTGCCAGCTTCCTGCATGAGCGCCGTATACGAGTTCTTTGTGACGGTGAGTCATCGAAGCTTCTCCAGGTGAATGCTGGTGTGCCTCAGGGGTCTGTGTTATCGCCCACGCTTTTTCTTCTGCATATCAATGATATGCTCGCTTTTGGGGGCATACATTGCATGCAGATGACAGTACTGTACATGGGCGATATCTCGGACACCCTGCGGCTAAGTAAGCCGATACTGAGGAGTAAAGGCGAACACTTGTTGCTGAGCTTGACCGGGTTCTGAATTGCATCTCGCATTGGGGTGATGAGAACCTGGTCGAGTTTAACGCCAAGAAAACACAGGTGTGCGCATTCTCAGCCAAGGTATCTCCATTCCTTCCCCAACTCTCTCTTCTGGACACTCCACAACCGATTCAAGACAGCCTCAATATCCTGGGTAAGGACATACGCAGAAATCTCAACCAGAAGAACTACATCGAGGGTGTCATCAAATCCGCATCTCGGAAACTCGGAGTCCTGAACAAGGTGAGGAGGTTTTTCACGCCGGAGCCGTTGTGTCTGTTATACAAGACCCAGGTTCGCTCCTGCGTGCAATACTGCTCTCAACTTTGGAATGGCTCCGCTCAGCACTTATTGGACGCCCTCGATAGGTTGCAGCGGCGCGTGCTGTCCGTATCATCGGGGATCCAGAGGCCACTAAGACTCTTGAGTCACTGCAATTACGCAGAGACGTGGCCTCAATGGCTGTCTTCTACCACATCTATCACGGTGAGTGCTCCGAAGAGCTCTTTCAACTAATCCCACCCTCTCCTTTCCTATCCCGAACGACACGTGCTGGGTTGAGGTGCCACTCTTACACGGTAGAACAGATACCGTCACGCACCAAACGGTTCGGCGCCTCTTATCTCTGCCGTACCATTAAGATGTGGAACTCTTTACCAGCCCACGTGTTTCCCTCCACTTATGATCCCGGGTCTTTTGTGTCAAGGCCGTCAAGGTGAAGGCCATCATGCCATAATGCCATGCTGGCTGCTGGGATGACGGCCATCACTATGGGACTTCACTGACTGCTTAACATCAGGCAGCATGGAGTTAATTTGTTCGGTAGAAAAAAAGTACCCTGGGGAATTCCTGAAGTACCTACCTACATTAAAACCGTGACAGTGACTTGCAGAAAGCGTATTTATGTTATAATATAGAAAGACAAAGACGCCGATTACATAAAATCAGCTGTTGGTCACCTATACAATAAAAGTATACAGGAATGCATCAGGATGTTGACCAATGACATCCAAGAAAGCCCTGTCAAGAGCGATCCAACTGAGACGAACATACAACTTTTAAAGTAGGAAATAAATCCAATAACACAGGTTTTTCTCTATATAAATAAAACAGTCTATAAATCAATCTCATCGAGACAAAAAAAGGTTAATTATCGCTCGCTTAAAAATGTGTCCAGTAGATGGCAATAGGCTTGCCCCCTATAACCAAAGAGTATACAAATACTACGTAAGACCTATAACATTGGGAGCGAGACATAACTTGCGAAGTATGGGTGTGTAATACACGTCTGCCTACCCCTTCGGGAATAAAGGGCGTGAAATTATGTTATCTCACCGCGACATCGTACGTTGCACGCCTGGCTCGGTTTGGCCCACTTCCATGCGCTGGGGCTGCACCATCTCTCGTGTATCTGGAACAATCCATACTCGTACGCTCCGTCATGGTCCGGACCGCTGATCAAATGAGTTTGGAACATACTAGATTCCTGGATAAGACAAATCACTGGAACAAACAATGTACTATTTATAGTCATCTGTATGTATTTACGTAGATCGGTCTGTGTGGAGAATCTTGGGGGAGGCAATTACTATATGTACCTATATTACTACTTGAATACACATTTAAGTCACGGTCTGTATAGAAAGAAACTGGTAGCGCATACAATATTTGTCATATTTATATCTATAGATCACACATATAATTTTGCAAGAGAAGTCACATTAATAATATAAACGGTGATAGTGGTAAACAGTTAGAACAGTATCACAACACGCACAATGGAACGGCAATAGTAAACTTCCCAATAAAATAAACAAGAATTTAGTGCTCTATGCAGTCAGCAGTTCTATTTGTTGCTTTATATATTAATATACAGAGCAGCGATAGCCAAGTCGAGTGACCGACAGACTACTACGCAGAGGGTCCGGGTTCGAATCCATGGCGCGCACCAATGACTTATCGAAGTTATGTGCGTATCAAATTGTTAATTATCGCTTGCTAAACGGTGAAGGAAAACATCGTGAGGAAACCTGCATGTCTGAGAGTTCTCCATAATGTTCTTGAAAGACATGTCAAGTGTGCCAACTCGCTCTTGGCCAGCGAGGTGGACCTTACCTTTCTCATAGCGAGAAGAGGCCCATGCCCAGCAGTGGGACAGTTTATATACAGGGCTGATGATGATGGTGATATAAAAAGACAGTTCGCTTGCTTATAAACTGAAGCTATAGGTTTCCAAAAAGACAATTAAAAAGTGAGATTTATGTTTACTTACAATGCTTTATCAGATGTTCTTGAAATCCTTGGTCTCTCAGTTCATACACTACTTGACATAATTCAAATCTTATGGCTACACTTGATAGAATCAAACAATGCCCCACAATTACTAAACTAACAATGAACTCCATCTCAAATAAATTTGATTTTATTTGAGTTTGACAGATTAATGGTCTAACCTTGATTAGTCAATCTCATTTATTAAATAAACTAGCTGACCCGGCAAACGTCTGTTTTGCAAATTTTTTTTTTTTTTTAAAATAGATGTTGGCCTATTCTCATAGATACCGGATAAGCACAAAAAATTTCATCAAAATCGGTCAAGCCGTTTCGGAGGAGTATGGGAAGGAAAACTGTGACACGAGAATTTTATATATTAGATTTTAATCAAATAACTATTAAATGCTTTAGACTTTCTCGTAGAATCTCTGTGTGGCAGGCACCTAAGAGAAGATCCAATGATAATCTAATTTACGTAAGAGCCACCGAATTTTAAAGAAAACAATTCAATTGTGATCGAGGGATAGTTGAAAAAAAAAAGATGAATAATAATCAATATAGAATAGTAGGTTATGTTTACATGAATACCCCAAATATATCTGCACAATAGAAATAAATAATGCAGATCTATAATTTAGAACTCTGAAGTATCAATTTAAATCAGAAATCAGAATTTTATTTGTAAAACATAGGTAATAATAATACAGATGGTCTTAGAACTAAGTGTGCGCTATGTTTTGTCATCAGAACACACAAACATTATTAATAATTCAACATAACATAACATAACATATCTTCACGCCTTTTATCCCCGAAGGGGTAGGTAGAGGTGTATTACACACCCACACTTCGCCAGATATGTTTCAGTCCCAATGTAATAGGGGGCGAGCCTATTGCCATCTACCGGGCACATTATTAAGCGAGCGATAATTAACATTTTTAATACACACATAACTTCAAAAAGTCAGAGGTGTGTGCCCGGGATAGCTGGGGATCGAACCCGAGACCATCGTCTCGGCAGTCCGTTACGTACACCACTGGGCTACCGCCGCTATTCAAATTAATAATTCAAATATTACAATAAATTATTAATGTCCGCTTAAAAGTATAAATTATTATCTGTTCATTATCTTAAAAGTACATTTTGGTAAAATACACAAAAACCAGAATGTACTTTCTGGCCCCAATATATCAACACACAACACCACACAAAATATGCAAACAGTCCCAAATGAAATTCCTTTTTGGCAATATTTAAGTAAATTAAAAAATTCTATTCCGATCATCAAACGAATTCCCCGGGGTGCAAGGCCTTCAGTGGCCCAAAATCTGGCACACTGCGTAGATCTTGTGGTCCGAGAGAATTCTTTGACGGCTTGGGAACAACTTCTCACCTTTCCTTATAGAATATTACACGCACAAGAAGACCGGCTAACTAAAAAAACTCTTACAGCAAAAATTAAGGAAAATTGTACCTTTTCGGCATCCAAATTAAACTACAATTCATCTAAAATATATCGTAATAATTCTATCTACCACCACGTAGAAACAAAACTGAGGGAAGGTGATATTAGGGGAGCGTCCAGGCTCTTATTTAGTAGCGATGTGGTGGCGCCTTGCTCTGCCGACACACTCGCGAGTCTGCAGAGCAAGCATCCAGCGCCAGGGGATAACCTCTCTTTCCCTGATCCACCTAACATGGATTCTGAATTTCTCAGCATTACAGCCAAGGACGTGGTTGGTGCCGTTTGCTCCTTCCAAAGTGGTTCCGCTGGTGGTCTCGACGGCTTGACACCACAACATCTGAAGGATCTTGTGTGTTCAAGCGCCGGGGCGGCCGGCGACACGCTTTTGAGGGAGCTTACGGCTTTAATCAACCTCATGCTCTCCGGCAATGTGAACGATGCCATCGTCGATATTTTGTATGGTGCTAATTTATGTGCCTTACAGAAGACAGACGGTGGCATTCGTCCCATTGCCGTTGGGAGTACATACAGGCGTATGGCAGACAAGATATGCTGCCGACATTATAAATCTACTTTGGCAAGTAAATTTCAGCCCCTGCAGCTTGGCTTCGGTTCTAAGGGGGGCTGCGAGGCTGCCATACATGCCCTGTCTACGTACCTTGGCTGTAATGGAGGTGAGGTTATCTTGAAGGTTGATTTGAAAAATGCCTTTAACTCGGTGAACAGGGACACCTTGTTGACACAAGTTAAATTAGAAACACCCAAAATTTATAACTTTATTTGGCAATGTTACAGACACCCTTCTAAATTAATATATAAAGAAAATCTTTTGGAATCCGCTGTTGGCTGTCAACAAGGTGACCCTCTTGGACCACTAATTTTCAGTTTAGCTATTCATCCAATCATCAACCAGTTAAATTCCAAATTTAATGTCTGGTACCTGGACGATGGGACCCTCGCGGGGCGGGTTGAGACAGTTTATGAAGATCTAGCACTCCTGAAATCAAAATTCTTGTCAATCGGTTTAGAACTCAACCCAAGCAAATGTGAAATTTTTATTAACAACAGTTTAGACCAATCTGCCATACTGTCAAAATGCCAAAATCTGGCGCCGAATATTACCCACATCGAAAAAAGTTCTCTTCGCCTCCTTGGGTCCTCAATTTTAGACGAAGGTTTTGATTCATTTTAACATGAAAAAATTCAAAATTTTAGTGAAATTTCAGATAGATTACTCAAAATTAATATTCACTCGGCTTTCACTATTATTAGATATTGTCTTTTTGTGCCTAAATTTACACATGCTATTCGATCTTCACCATTTTGGAAAAACCCATCATCACTCTTTCAAATTGACAATATTATAAAAAATACCTTAAGCAAAATTCTAAATGTGGCCCTGAACGACCGAGTGTGGCTGCAGGCGTCCTTACCTGTACGCCTGGGCGGCCTCGGCGTTCGCAAAATTTCCGATGTGAGCTTACCAGCATTCCTGTCCTCGGTCCACGGCACTGCAGAATTGACCAGGAAAATCTTAGCACCTACACTGGTCGATTCTGAGGTTCCGTGTGTGATCGATGCCGTGAATGCTTGGAGAATGGCTTGTCCAAACACCGAGTTACCCCGAGACTTATCCTCTCAGAGGCAGTGGGACGGGCCGCTTTGCAGCGCAGTACGAGAAAATCTCCTTAGTACATCGTCCAATGCTGCAGAGCGTGCCCGTTTGCTGGCTGTGGGAGAATGGGAATCGGGTCTCTGGCTTCAGGCACTGCCATCGTCCAACATAGGTACCATGTTGGACGATACCACTTTCCGCATCGCCGCTTGCCTCCGTTTGGGTGCGTCATGTGTTTCTCCGCATCGCTGTCACTGTGGGGAGGCTGTCGACAGCCTTGGTCACCATGGCTTATCATGCAGCAGGAGCGCAGGTCGAATATCACGACACGGCAATCTCAATGACATACTTCGCCGGGCTCTTGTCACCGCTGGCGTTCCAGCCCAACTTGAACCGCAGGGGCTGGCACGTGACGATGGCAAAAGACCGGATGGTATGTCTTTACTGCCATGGAAGTTGGGTAGGCCTTTGGTGTGGGACGCAACGTGTGTCGATACCCTCGCGCCATCTCATCTTCCTGGCACAGCGGGTTGTGCGGGCGCTGCTGCTGATACAGCGGAGACCTTCAAACGGCGCAAATACGCAAACCTAGTAGGGGATTACGTATTTGAGCCGTTTGGGGTCGAAACGTTGGGGCCATGGGGTCCAAGTGCAAGATCTCTTTTTAAAGATCTCGCAAAAAGACTGGTCGACGCCTCGTGTGACCAGAAGGCTGGGTTGTACTTGGCCCAAAAATTTAGCATTGCCATACAACGTGGCAATGCTGCCAGCGTTCTGGGCACGCTCCCAGTCGACGGCGATGTGGAGGACTTTTATGACGCCCTCTAACTTATTTTCTGTTTTCGTTTTATTTATTTTGTATATACATATTTCGTAGGATAATATTTTAACATTTATGTTTAATTAAATAGGTGTATAGTGGTATTTAAATAATATTATGTACTTAGATTGTTATGAAAATGAATAAATCATTTATCTGTTCATTTATAAATTGTCACAATAATAGAATATGATTAAGAAACAAAGAAAATTATACATCCATTACAATATAATGCATTAAAAAAAAATTTGTTCATCGTTAAGAAACTCGTCAATTGTATAGTAGCGCTTGTCTATTAGGAGCTTATTTAAATTGCTTTTAAATTGTAATACAGGCAGACTTTTTAAAGAGTCGGGTATTTTATTAAATATTTTGGGTGCCATACCAAAGAAGCTTTTCTGCATCAAAGCGGTTTTACACTTTGTTTGGCAAAGTTTATTTTCGTATTGAGCTCGCATTGGGGCTTTTCGTACTTCAGATACCTTTGTAAATAAATGTTTATTGCTTTTTACGAAAAGTGCTGTCTCGAGTATATATAACGAAGGTAATGTTAGTAGCTTCAGAGATTTAAATTACGTTGTACAACTAACTGTTGGTTTAAGTCCACACATAGACCTTATACATCTCTTTTGCATCTTAAATACAACATCACGATCTGTTGAGTGACCCCAGAAAATAACTCCAAATCTCAAAACTGGTGCCACTGTGCCAACTGGTGATAAGCCGTTAATAATGTGTCACTGCCAACTTTGTGTGAAAGATGAAGGAGCGCAAAAGCTGACGCACCTTTAAAAGTCCCTATTTGTCTTATAGAGGGACTCAATTATTGGTCGCACATAATTCATCAATAATCGCCATTGACACTACAACAAGAAGGGAGTCAATGAGTCTAGCTGATATTTTTGGCTGCAACTCAGAAGCGGGCGTGAACTAGGACAATGACATACTAAGTACTTATACGAAGTCTGATACATTTATGTACCTACGCCAATTTGGCGTTGTCTTCCATAGTTAATTAGACATTTTATTTTCGATGGCAAGGTATGTAACTTTGTCTGCAACTCGAAGAAATGACTCCTCATGCTGTAGATACACATTGGCCCAACATGCTGGCCCAACGTTTTGGCCCAATGCACGTGTAGAGAGCTACTTGGCCCTATGTTGGTTTAATTGGTGTAGTTGGCGCCGACGTTGGCCGGTCAAAATTAATATTCAGTTTTATCCGCCATACGGCTCCACGCCACTATTAACGAAATTAAAAAGAAAAAAATAATCATTAATGACAACATTTAGAATGCATCACATTCTACTTTAGTACACATGTTATGCGCACGTAATAATTAAACGCACTGTATAAATTAATAGCCGTGGCTGCAAGTGCTTCTACGTGTTACGAGGACCCAATAGTATATATAAGTAATTACATTTAGTTCATACAATGTATCGACCTCTTTTGTTTAGTTGGGCAACACTGGCCGTATTGGCTGAATGGCTGATGACAAATAAAAAGGCGGGAAGTTGATATTGTTTTTGATGAGGCGGACATGTTACTTAATTACAATATTATTGTAGAAGCGAATATACTTGTTCCTGAACACTCTGAATTTTAATTATTATAATCGTCATCCTGTCATCTACCTGCTGGATATCGTCCTGTTTCATCTCAGAAGTGGGATTTGATGATCATGCTGGGACCATACTATCGTGGGCTCGGAAAAAAAATAAAGGGTCTCAGCGTCACCTCGTCAGACGAAGATGAACCCGAAAAATGCCAAGATTTTTTTTCACACCGTAAGGAGTTAAGTTTGCCCATAAAACGGAGAATCACTCATCTGGAGGCCGAAGTTATACCAAAGTTTGATCCAGGCAAGAAAACAACAAATGTTAAGGGCTGGCTCAACAAAATCGATCAGCTTGGTGATATGTATTCTTGGGATGAGAGAGATCGTATTTTCGTCATGCAAATTCGTTTACGTGGCGCTGCTCGCGAGTGGTACGACGATTTAGAAGATTATGCAGTCACATGGGCACAATGGAAAGAAAATTTAACGCGTGCATTTCCACGTTCGACAGACTACGTCGATCGACTCGAAGAAATGCTTGCACGTACCAAGGATAACAGAGAAACCATGACAAAGTATTTCCACGATAAGATGTCTCTCCTTAAGAAATGCGCGTTAGAAGGTGAAGCAGCCACTTCTTGTCTGATTCGGGGTTTACCAGTTGAATTGCGAGCTAATGCAAAGGCATATAATTGTGATTCACCAGAAGAATTGTACTATGGCTCCCTGTCGTCTCTTGAAAATTACAAAAGGATTGAAGTGGAAACGATGGCTCAAAAGTCGACCTGGAAACGAGGTTCAAGTCTGCCAAAGACTTGCTTCAATTGCCGCAAGACGGGTCATGAAGCGGGGGCCTGTCGCCTCACATGCTGCCAAATCTGCCAACGTTTGGTCTGGCCAACGCACCTGCTGTATTCTCACGCCTTATACGTAAAGCTCTAGGACCTCTCAGTAACAAATTAGCGATATACCTTGATGACGTAAATATTCCCACGGTCACCATAGAGCAAGGTATACATTTACTTGAAGAAGTTCTTAAACTTCTCCAAAGAGCTAACTTAAAACTAAATCTACAGAAATGTTCCTTTTTACAAACTAGTGTTAATTATTTGGGACATGAAGTAACCGCAGGCTCCGTGCGTCCAGGTCTGGCTAAAATTGAAAGCGTGACACGATTCAGGCGTCCTCGTAATGTGCACGAAATCAGGCAATTTATAGGTCTCGCATCCTATTTTCGTAAATTTGTCCGTGGTTTTGCGGAGATGGCACGTCCCCTAACTTACTTGACTAAAAAGGGAGTAGAATTTGTATGGGGGTTAGAACAAGAACAAGCATTCGAAAATCTGAAAACGGCATTAACTAAAAGACCAGTATTGGCCCCGCGCTAAAACTGAACTACATACCGACGCAAGTAGGTTAGGTTTAGGAGGGATTTTACTACAATACCAAGAGGATGGTAATTTAAAACCAATTGCATATTTCAGTCAAGTAACTACCAGCGAAGAGCAGTGCTACCACAGCTATGAGCTGGAAACCTTGGCTGTAGTAGAATCTTTGAAAAGATTTCGAATATACCTTACCGGTGTTCCAGTCAAGATTATTACTGATTGTTCAGCGTTACGTAACACTCTTACAAAAAAAGACCTCGTTCCCCGAATCGCCCGCTGGTGGCTCACCATCCAAGATTTCGATATGGAGATTGAATACCGCCCTGGAGACCGCATGCGACATGTTGATGCCTTAAGTCGCAATCGCAACCCAATCACAGGTACAGCCCTAGTACTTAGCATAGATAAGGAGGATTGGCGCATAACCCTACAAATACAAGATGCACATATTCAGAATATAATAAAACAGTTAAAGGAAGGCACACGAAATCCAGACATTCTTAATAATTACGAAGTGGTGGACGATTGCCTATACCGAAAAACTATAAATGGTAACAGGTTTGTAATACCCAAATTGTCAAAGTGGAGTCTATTGCAAAAATATCATGATCAAGTTGGGCATCTGAGATTTGATAAGTGTGAAAAGTCAATCAAATCCCAATTCTGGTTTGTAGGAATGACTAGGTTTATTAGAAAATATGTAAATGCTTGTTTGCAATGCGCATATTCCAAAGGCAACTACGGCAAACAGGAGGGCGAGCTACACCCTATAGAAAAGCCACAAATTCCCATGCATACTGTCCATGCCGATCATTTGGGGCCGTTCCTTAAAACCCGCAGTGGTAATATTTACATCCTTGTAGTTATTGACTCGTTTACCAAGTTTGTTTTCGCTAAACCTGTTCGAAATGTTAGCTCAGTCGAAACTATTAGAAATCTAAAGGAAATACTTTCAGTATTCGGAACTCCCTCTAGAATAATAACTGACCGTGGTGTCGCATTTACAAGTAGGTACTTTAAAGATTTTGTCATGGAGAAACAAATAAAGCATGTCCTGAATGCAATTGCCTCTCCACGATCAAACGGTCAAGTTGAGAGAGTAAACAGAAGCATTATTAACGGACTTAATACTACGGCAGAAAATGAGTGCACTTGGGACGAAAAATTAACTGACGTCGTATGGGGAATTAACAATACCCCACATGCTGTAACCGGATATACACCATCTATATATTAAAAGAATTTGTGTTTTATAATACGAGTCGGCCAGCCCGTTCTACCCAACCGATTTGCATGATTTTTTTTTTAAATGAAAGCTCTCGCTGCGTAGATTTGTCATCAAGCATTAGAAATTACCTAACTTACACATTCATCAAGTTATATGCAAAACATAACATACAAAACAGTTTTCTCCCATACATATTTTACGTTTTCGTAGTCGTAGTCAATGACTTTGTGCTTCTATATATCTGGTTCTCATTGAGGTAGGCGTTTCGTTATAGGCCTAAAACACGCGCTGAAAAGAGCTCTTTCATTTTATGGCATGCTCATTTCAATTGGGTAAGTTTGAAGGAAGATAGGTGTGGACATTGAACTTATTTTTCAATATTTTCCTATAAATTTCTTAAGATTCCATTGCTTTGTCTCTACATGGACGGTTCTAAATTCAAAAATATTTTTATGGCATCTAATAAGTTCCTTGCGGTAACTGCCAGGAAAAAACGTTATGCCTCCTTAAGGTGACCTTGCCATACTTTCATACGGGTGAGTGTGGTGGTGTGTAAAATTATATCCGATGTTGCTCAAATTATCACTATAGTGAATTTATCGCTGATGGCAGGTAATATTCCCCGAATGTTACCAGTTAACCCTTAATATTGGGTGAACTGATTTTTCGTGTTTTAAATGACGGACTTTCTTCGGGCATCTTTTTTTTTTTTTATGTGGAACATATTACAGCGGTTTATAGTACATACTATTGTCATATAATTATATTATTACAAGTGGTAGTTATGAAAGAAATTGTAGTTTTGGTAAGAATAGTAGTTTTGAAAAAATGCTAGATATGATAGTGTTAGTACGAATAGTAGTTTTGATAGGAATAGTATTTTCGGTAGGAATAGTAGTTTTGGTAGAAATGGTATTTTTGGCATATGTTGTAGTTTTGGTAGCAATGTTACTTACGATTGCTACCAAAGCTACCATTCCTACCAAAACTACAATTTCGACCAGAACTATAAACGTCATTATTACATTTCTAAATTATGATGGATTAATCACACCTATACACAAAACAAAATAAATCGTGCTTCTCACAGACATATTTAGCTGGATAACAGAAATAAAACCTATTTCCTTACTTATAAAAAAGTTGTTTTTCTATATTTTTAATTTTGATAGTAAAATATTGACAGATACTTAAAGAAAAAAGTGAAGTTAGCGTAAGTTAGTTACTTAAGTTTCTGATTTAATAGCGTATTTTTGTGAGTAGTTGTGTTTTCAATTATAATGATGGTTCTTGATAGGAAATTGAAAAATGCTCAGAGAAAGTTTGAACAAAGAATCTTGGTTAATGACAAATCGCTGTTGGAGATTTGGTACCGGATGGTCCTCCTACTGCTAAAATAATACGGGTGGTAACGGGTTCAGATTTGAATAATTCTACCATCAACTATTTTATTTTCGAGTGATTTCCATTCTTGGTGACGGTAATTGCTTATTCCGCGCAATTTCTTATTGTTTATATAAAAGTGAGAATAAACATTATGAAATTCGTTTGGCCACTGTTGATAACATAGTAAATAAGTAGGTATATAGTAACTTCATTGTTGGGGACGAAGCACATGACCAGATCATTACAAATGCAACATATAACAAACGTGTGATGGGTGCCAATGGACAGTAGGTACGCAGGGCATGCTGAACTTCAGAGTGTAAGTGAGCTATATCCCGAGTGTCAATTCAGAGTTCATCTGGAAAACAGTAATACGATTACTGACTATGGTATTGGCGAAATTGTTCATAACTTGCTATTTTCTGGGCACCTGGACGAAGGACATTACGGTGTCCTAATGGAAAGAATGGTAGGGCAGCACAGTCATATTGAAGAACTTTCTTTCGTCAATGTTCAGACATATTATATAATCCCTATTGCGCGGCAAACTATTCAGTAATGCCAAGGTGGAAATTTTACGATAGGTACCTAAGGTGCAACGCAAAGCCAATGTTGTGAGAAAAGAAGTTTTGTGATATATATATTTTTGGTTAGAATATCATCTACTTATTAGATAAGGCTACAATGTACCTACTCATCATACCTATATGTAAGAGCTTTTTTATAATATTAAAATATGCTGTGGAGCAGCACGGGTCCTCTAGTTTAGTTTAATGTTTGCACACACGAACACTCTTTTCCCTGCTTATACCATGACTAGTAGTGATCATCCAACTTCGGTTAAACAATTAGGAGAACGTAGACATGAGGCTAAATCACGTATCGATAGGCAGATGACGATAATGAAAGATCGCTTTATTAAAAAACATAAAAGCTGCAAGAAATACAAAGTAGGAGATTTAGTCTTATGGAAAGGGCACGCATCACGTGACCAAACCACAGGTGTTTCTAAAAAATTTGATAGTCACTATACGGGACCATACAAAATATCCAAAGCTAATCAGTCTATCGACCGATACACTATAAACAGCATAAAGGGTATTAAAGGGTACAAAAAATTCAGTGCTGTTGTTCCTGGCGATGCCTTACGGTCCTATAAGTCATCTGTGTCGGATAGCTCCACTGAATCAGACAGAGAAGTAGACAGAGATGACCTGATAGATCTATTAGAAAGTTAAATAATTAAGAAAGAATATCTTTGCAAAAATATGTATTGTATATGTAGGTACATGATAAGAATAAGTAACTTATAAAACCAAAATATTCTGTAATAAGTAAATAAATAATTTTAACAATATAATATGTACTTACCTATTTATGAATTCATAAAAATAAAATTAATTTATGTATCAAATGGTTCAATTTATCATGTAAAATAAAATTATTTTCCTAGAGCCAGATCTGTGTAGGTATATTTAAAATCTAGTACCTAAATTAAGCTAGATCTGTGTGATTCTAAAATCTAGCAATAAGAGCTAAATCTGTGTGCCTAATTATACCTATAGGTATCTAAAATAATAAAATCTAGTGATAACAGCTAGATCTGTGTGATTCTAAAATCTAGCATTAACAGCTAGATCTGTGTGATTCTAAAATCTAGCAATAACAGCTAGATCTGTGTGATTCTAAAATCTAGCAATAACAGCTAGATCTGTGTGCCTGATAATATCTATATTTAAAATCTAGCAATAACAGCTAGATCTGTGTGCCTAATAATATCTATATCTAAAATCTAGCAATAACAGCTAGATCTGTGTGATTCTAAAATCTAGCAATAACAGCTAGATCTGTGTGCCTTATAATATCTATATCTAAAATCTAGCAATAACAGCTAGATCTGTGTGCCTAATAATATCTATATCTAAAATCTAGCAATAACAGCTAGATCTGTGTGATTCTAAAATCTAGCAATAACAGCTAGATCTGTGTGCCTTATAATATCTATATCTAAAATCTAGCAATAACAGCTAGATCTGTGTGCCTAATAATATCTATATCTAAAATCTAGCAATAACAGCTAGATCTGTGTGATTCTAAAATCTAGCAATAACAGCTAGATCTGTGTGCCTTATAATATCTATATCTAAAATCTAGCAATAACAGCTAGATCTGTGTGCCTAATAATATCTATATCTAAAATCTAGCAATAACAGCTAGATCTGTGTGATTCTAAAATCTAGCAATAACAGCTAGATCTGTGTGCCTTATAATATCTATATCTAAAATCTAGCAATAACAGCTAGATCTGTGTGCCTAATAATATCTATATCTAAAATCTAGCAATAACAGCTAGATCTGTGTGATTCTAAAATCTAGCAATAACAGCTAGATCTGTGTGCCTTATAATATCTATATCTAAAATCTAGCAATAACAGCTAGATCTGTGTGCCTGATAATATCTATATTTAAAATCTAGCAATAACAGCTAGATCTGTGTGCCTAATAATATCTATATCTAAAATCTAGCAATAACAGCTAGATCTGTGTGATTCTAAAATCTAGCAATAACAGCTAGATCTGTGTGATTCTAAAATCTAGCAATAACAGCTAGATCTGTGTGCCTGATAATATCTATATTTAAAATCTAGCAATAACAGCTAGATCTGTGTGCCTTATAATATCTATATCTAAAATCTAGCAATAACAGCTAGATCTGTGTGCCTTATAATATCTATATCTAAAATCTAGCAATAACAGCTAGATCTGTGTGCCTGATAATATCTATATTTAAAATCTAGCAATAACAGCTAGATCTGTGTGCCTAATAATATCTATATCTAAAATCTAGCAATAACAGCTAGATCTGTTTACCTAATAATATCTATATCTAAAATCTAGCAATAACAGCTAGATCTGTGTGCCTAATAATATCTATATCTAAAATCTAGCAATAACGGCTAGATCTGTGTGATTCTAAAATCTAGCAATAACAACTAGATCTGTGTGCCTCACTATATATCTGCGAATAATAAATATCTAACAATTATAAGTTAGATCTGTGTGACTTTCAAATCTAGCAAGTCTAAGATGTACATGCTTGATATAGAGGCATATAATAATCTATTATATTAAGTCTCCATACTTATACGTAATATGTATATTAGCATATACCATTTCTAAAACATCTGATCTATGTGACTTAGTACAGATCTATCAATATGATAGCTTAAGTCATAATGATTAGATACACCGAAATAAAAGAAACCTAACAACTTCATACATAAATTGCAATAAGTATCTATAGGTACATATGTAATGTCATCCGGGTGTTGGACTATTAAATCACTTTATTTATAACAAATGTTAAAACGAAGAACATTTACTGTTGTGTTCTCTTGTTTTTCAGGGGCTGAAGAATTCTGAAAACAGTCAAGATCGCCGTGGGACACGGCCCATGCAGGATGGCCGAATGTTACGAGGACCCAATAGTATATATAAGTAATTACATTTAGTTCATACAATGTATCGACCTCTTTTGTTTAGTTGGGCAACACTGGCCGTATTGGCTGAATGGCTGATGACAAATAAAAAGGCGGGAAGTTGATATTGTTTTTGATGAGGCGGACATGTTACTTAATTACAATATTATTGTAGAAGCGAATATACTTGTTCCTGAACACTCTGAATTTTAATTATTATAATCGTCATCCTGTCATCTATCTGCTGGATATCGTCCTGTTTCATACGTCCATTTTTCTCTAAGCACCAATGCAGAATGATCCGTCAGCCAATGTGTATATAGCAATCTTGGCTTCGTATCATGTTGGCCCCACATGCTGGGCCAGCTAGTTGGGACAAATTTACAGACCCTCGCTTGTTACCTTATGACAGTCGTTTTGATAGACGTGCCCTAAGTATAGGTACTTGTTTAAGTTTATAAGCTGTCGCAGTCATTCTCCTATAATTCAGCAATATCACCCAAAAAAGCCCTCGTTGGCTTACGATCTGTTCGAATGGCAAATCAATTTACGAGTACCCTAGGAGTGCTACAGTCTAAGCATATTGTAATTTTATATGGGACATAGATAGCGATCAGGACCCCTGAGGCACATCAGCATTTACCTGGACAGTCTTTGATGACCGACGGTTTCAGAGGACTCGAATACGGCGTTCAAGCAGGAAGCTGTCAACCCAGTTACATTTAAATCAATGGGGCAAGCCGTAGGCTTGAAGCTTGGAAGGAAACGCATAGTGCCAGACTCTATTGAAAGCTTTAAAAATGTCGAGACTAATAGCCAACAAGTCCCCATGCCTGTCCATAGTGTTGTAATTTATTTTTGTATTTGAGAATAAAAGATGTGTTTCATCTAGTTGTTATTTTATTGAAGTAAGTGGTAACCTAGTTACATCGAATAAGAAGAATTTTGAATACTTTGTAAAAACACTATAAAGCCAGTATTATTACAACACACCCCCTTAAACAAAATTCTCTAGAATAAATAAAACATAAAAATGAACTCAAAATATATAAATTAAAAGAAAAACAGTATTAAAATGTATACTAAGTACCAAAGTAAACGTGTAAAATATATTTACACTAAATCTAAGCCTAGTACACATCTACCATGTGCCGCACGCTGCAATCGTTTAGTTATGATGTCAGCGGGCATATCACTTGATTTGATATATTTTAAGTTAACCGAATTACTTATCACTAATCTTTTCTCTAATAAAGTGATATTTGGTATCTATATGTTTCGTCCTATGGTGGTGTACCGGATTTAAAGCCAAACTCTGTGCACTCTGACAATCAGTACAAACAGTTATGGTATTAGGTAATAACTTTTATCTTACCATAGGATCTGAAATTAATTCAGTGATAAATCTCCTTAAATAAGTCGCTTCCTTCGTAGCTTCAGTTATTGCCATATACTCCGCTTCCGCTGAGGACAAAGCTACGGTTTGCTGCTTCCTTGAGGCCCATAAAACCGGGCTGCCTGCTAATTTAAAACAGTAACCCGTATAAGAATGGCGATCTATATCACAGTTTGACCAATCGGCATCGCAAAATCCTACAAGTGGCATATCTGATTTTCTATAACAAATCGAATAAGCTAAAGTGCCTTTTAGATATTGTAAGACTCTCTTCGCGGCTAACCAGTAAGTCTTGTTGTACCGAGTATTGAACTGACTCAGGTAACTAGTGGCGTATGCGATGTCTGGACGAGTATTAACACTCAGGAACATGAGGCAACCAATTAATTCTTTATAGGGATATACTTCTAGATTATGATCACTATCACTGCTGGTCATTGATATAAACAGTAAAGATACGTTCGACCGAACATTTGACGGACGCAGTCACCCTACAAAAAAATAACGCCATCTCTTAAAACTAGTATGAACTACGATGTAAATCGGTGTTGTCTGCTCCTAGACATAACCTTTAGTAGAGGAGACGTAGAACATCGACTTTCACCGATGAAAAAGTGATCGTGATATTTGGTTAATGTGTTAATGTGTTATATGTTATGTGGATACCTGAACTACGGGACCCTTACGAGACTCGCACTTAATCTAATTATTTGATCTTTATTGCTTCCGTGTTCGTTTATTTATTACTAGCATCAGCCTTAACACTTAGCATACCCTTTATCTTCACTTATCCAAATATCACTATCACTTTTTCATCACCAAAAATAACTTTGTTTTCCATAGTGTTTGTATAAACGACAAAGTTATATTTGCGGTTGATTAAAGTTACTTAAATTTAAAATAGCTATGAGCACTTTTTTGAGAGGCAAGTTATTATAGGCATATTTGTTTATAAATTACATTACATAAAACGTCTCATCTGGTTATCAGATCGGTGAAGGTCGATGTTCCACGTCTCCTCTACTACTTGTAAGCGGGGTGAGGTATTTCTCGAGATACAAAAAAAAATATATTTTTTCATTTTGGATTCGTAATGCTTTTTATATTGGTGTATCTTTAAATTTTAAGAATCAATTAACAATAATTTTGTACATTATTAATCTTAAAATAATATTATTAAATCTTTTCATTTCATAGGCTACAACGCCCGCCGCTGCAAAGTTATGTCGCACTTATACGCTTTTTTACCAATGTGAAAGAAAATTGCTATAAATAATGTTAGAAGTTGATTTAGTGACATATTTTTAAGTTACCGGTGATATGAAATGTTATCATATATTTTTTTTATAACTATAACACAAATAACTTTGTTTTTCATAGTATTTGTATAATTGACAAAGCTATATTTGCGGTTTTTGAAGATGTGTTTATTTTAAAAACTGCTGACTAAGTATCGTTCAAACCAATTTTCGTTGGAAGATTTTAGAACGATCTACGTATATTCTTTTAGAATTGTCACTCTCTTACTTTAAGAGTGAGAGGGACACACACACTCATTTTACCACCGGAAAATAATAAGAACCGTAAATTTATAAATTTCCTAGGAAATTTATAACTTAGGACTTAGGACTTTCGTAGGATTCTTAACGAGAGATAAATTGTATTACTTTACACAAACTTTTCCGTAAATTTATCAATTCGCGACGTCTCGTCGTTAATGTATAAACTGACGGCAATCCATTCGTAAGATTCTATGCGGTTCGACCAATCACAGAAGAGATTTTAATGTTACGCTTCTTTAAAGTACGGCAAATAACACACTGCTCTCTGATGGGTCGGTCGGTGACAATGAAGGTTGGCATTAGTTCAACTTAAGACGTTATGTTAGGTTTTCTTATGACCCTGAACTAAGCCTCATTAACATCGCTGAATCGTTCCGGATTATTCGTAAAAGTTGTGAGTTCTTATTATTTTACGGAGACATATATATATATATATATATATCTTTCAAACGGTTGACTTTGAGAAACAATGGTTTTAAGAACCTCAAAGAACTGATCTACGTAGTTCTCAATAGTATCGGCATGAAGTGTCTGTGACATACGGACAGACACACAAACATAGGGCATCGATAATAGAAGCGGAAATTACGGAACTCTAAAAATAGTGTTGACAGAAATGAATTAAATACTTCTTGCAGTTATATTTCTTATTAGCATAAGAGAATTAAAACGAAAATTATTAAAGTATTCGAACAATAAAGGAAATTTGTCATACCATGGTGTGGAATTTTACGCGAGCGAATTATAACCAAGGATTTGACAGATGACAGATGTAACCCACCAAAGCATAATGGTCACCACAGGACCATAGGTTTACATGTGCCAATAGAAACAAATTCAAGATAAGTAAATGGTTTAAGAAGCTACGCCAAACTTCAAGCTTCAAGACGCACTAGAAGTAGAAAACAGTTATTAAAAAATCTCTCGAACCAGGTGACGAACAATTATTGAGCGCAGCAATAGATCTCTAACGCGATACAGAAGCTTTCTTTACGATCTTTTCGTCTTTGTGTCTTTTTCTCTCTTTACACTTGTGGAGAAAGGAAAGTGTAGTGTTCTTACATATAGAGGGAGGATCCTCAGACCAGGTAGGTCGTGCTTGGTGGACTGCAGTCCGTCGGAAGTATTTGCGTAAGTGTGATCGCGTGAATTCGCGTGTGAGAACTTCACTTGCGCGATTCAGGACTTTTAATTCCGTCGTGTTCGATAGATGTCGCCGTGTTGATTGTTTTCGCCGTCGCTAGATGGCTACAGTAGTAAGTAGCGCTACACACGCAATTAGTTTTATAACTGAGGATCAGTAAGCTAATTGTTTTATTATTTGTATCGATAAAAATTTACGACTGCCCTAATTGTTCAAACAAGATTTTAACAAGCAATAACTATTAGTGTGTTGTTGGCCAGTAGGGGCGGAGCAGCCGTCGAGGTCGATACGTTTCTTCGATGGAACACACAAATATTTTACGGTTATGTTCTGTAAGTTTATTTCAATTCCTTTGAGAGCAGAGAATTTACTTGAATAGCACTTACAACTGCAAGATATTTTAATAAAGTAATAGAGGGTGACATAATTAAATTAAACTTTACGAGTAGAGGTGTTTGTATTCTAAATTATGTGTTTTATCCCTGACCAGCCAGTGTCTGAAAATCACCGTGTTAAATGCACGGGCAGTACCGTAACCGTGGCGCATATAAGTTTCTGTGACTGGTAGTATCTTTGCAGCATTTGGTAGGTACAGAAACAATGTGAAAAAACTCATCCAAGTAACTGCTTTTTACTTTTTTGATGTCATAAGTAGCGAACAAGCAGACGGATCGCCTGGTGGTATTTGGTAAGCAATTACCGTCGCCATGGACACAAGCAGCACCAGAGGGTGTACAGGAATGTAATAAAATACTTTGATCATTTGTAATTGTTTGTGTTTGAGAGTATTTGGAAATACCAGTCTGTGACATGTTAGACACTGAAATAAAGAACTCGTTAAAAAGGTTTGCTATAGTGACAGGGTCAGAAACTAGATTGTTATGGTGTCTTATAAAGTCTATTTGTTTGTTGATGTTTACTGCATCTACTTTATTTTTAATTACATCCCAAGTGGCCTTACCCTTATTTTTGGAGCATTTTATGTAGTTAAAGTATGATTTATTTTTAGGAATAGCAATACACTTTTTTAATATTTTGCTGTATTGCAGATATTTTATTTGTTGATCATAGTTGTTATTTTTAACCTGTACCCCTCTGAAGTTAATAGAACCCTCAATTCACTAAATAAAAAATATCTGTAGGTTACGAAGGAATATCGACATTGATTCTTAAATCCTGTGCTATGTCAATATCATCAGTTTTGTGTTATTTAGTTACTCTTTCTTTCTCGCATGGAACTTTTCCTGAAGAATTATAAATATGTGTCGTCAAGCCCCTACATAAAAAGAACTGTACAAAGGATATGAATAACTACAGTACCCATATTTTCCAAAATGTATGAAAAGCTTTTGCTCTCCAGACTATCACTTCATAAATAAACATAAAATAATAAATCAGGAACAAAATGGCTTTCAGAAGAGAGAATCCACATCTTAGGCAGCATTTTCGTTGGTAAAAACTATTACTGAAAATGTGCATAAAAAGCAACCCGCTACAATAATATTCCTAGATATGAGCAGAGATTTCGATCTTCTCAATTTAGAAAATCTTATACACTATGTGTGAATGCTAGTGCATCCGAGGGTTTGCTCTGGACTGGATACGAAGTTACCTATACAACAGATCCCGGTGTGTAGAAATAGCCCACATAAACAATAAATCGAAGCTGACATCTTACAGATCTCAATTCTTAAGCATTTCTCGTGGCGTGCCTCAGGGTAGCAAACAGGGCCCGCTACTTTCTTAATATATATCAACGAACTTCTAAAAGTTACTCCACATAAATATGTAATGTTTGCCGACGAATTATCTTTAGCTATACCCAAAACTGTCAACACTATGGGGCATGAAAATAATGTAACTTTGACAATCAACAATATTGTAACATGGCTTTCACAAAATGACTTGCAAGTGAATTTTTCTAAAGCTAAGTATCTACAGTTTACAAATTATATGCAAAAACCACAATCCCTTAAAGTAACATTGTAAATATGCACACATAGTTGAAGGTAGAGTTTTGTAATAGCACTTTTCACCATAAAAATTGTTCCATAACTTTTATCAAAATCTATAATCTAATTCCACGCCCAATACGAGAACTAGCTACCTCTTACTCAATTTAAAAAAATGTTTTACACGTTACAGGAATTTCTAAATTAATTAAATAATAATGTTAAATTGAAAATAATTATATGTACATAATTCTCTATTTTAAATATAATATTATGTTGAACATTATTATGTTGACATTGTATAAGTACCAAGCATGTTTTCTGTTGTTCATATCTATGTATGCTTAAATCTTAAAAACTATGCAACGGATTTTAATGCGGTTTTTTTTAATAGATAGAATGATTCAAGAGGAAGGTATGTATAATTGATGCGGGCGAAGCCGCTGGCGACGTCTAGTAAATTATATTTTTGAAAAGTAACAATAAATTATGGAGGTGAAGAAATACAACAAAATTCCTCTATAAAATTCTTAGGTCTTATATTAAACACACACTGCAACTAGAAACAGCATATTGATGCGGTTTGTAAACATCTCAATAGATTTGTTCTACAACTTTATAAATATATATCAGATTGAAACGTAACTAAGTCTTAAAATACTATACAAAGAAATATATACAGAACATACAAAAAAATATGTACAGAAAAAAAGATTTGTGTATTTGTGAGGCAACTAAATAATAATTCAGACACTAATACAGCTCTGTATTAAAATACGGATTACTGTTATGGGATAACTCATCAGATATCAATAGGGCATTATGCAAAAGCATGTGCATTAGGTTAATGCATTAGGGCGATATGTAGCCCTTAGTCGTGTATACCTCTATTTAAAAATCTTAATGTGTTGACTATAGTGTCTATGTACATATTAGAAAGTCTTTAATAAAGGAAGTGAAAATTGTAAATATGCACACATAGTTGAAGGTAGAGTTTTGTAATAGCACTTTTCACCATAAAAATTGTTCCATAACTTTTATCAAAATCTATAATCATATTCCACGCCCAATACGAGAACTAGCTACCTCTTACTCAATTTAAAAAAATGTTTTACACGTTACAGGAATTTCTAAATTAATTAAATAATAATGTTAAATTGAAAATAATTATATGTACATAATTCTCTATTTTAAAATATAATATTATGTTGAACATTATTATGTTGACATTGTATAAGTACCAAGCATGTTTTCTGTTGTTCATATCTATGTATGATTAAATCTTAAAAACTATGCAACGGATTTTAATGCGGTTTTTTTTTAATAGATAGAATGATTCAAGAGGAAGGTATGTATAATTGATGCGGGCGAAGCCGCTGGCGACGTCTAGTAAATTATATTTTTGAAAAGTAACAATAAATTATTGAGTCAATAAATGACTCATCATAATTATCGCATGCCTACTGAGGGCGACCAAATAAAATCGTAAAAAGGGTAGATGCGCAGTGAAATATTGCCATCTAGTACCAAACTAAGCAGAGCTTGTACTATGGGTACTACATAATGGATAAACATACTTATATACTTTTTTTTGTAAATACATACATACATATTATACATAGAAACACCCAGACTAAGACAAACATCCATGTTCATGCACACAAATGTTTGAATGGGAATCGATTTCACGCTTATTTGTTAGTTAATTGTTTGTCACGACATTTTGTTGTAAATTACAATAAAAATCGCAAAGAATCATTGAAGTTCACGATGTCGTCAATAAATAAAATTTTGAATTTCCCATTTTTACGATAGTTTCGTAACTTGCTGAGCGTTGTCATTTGGTACCGCAATTATAGGACTCATTCCTCGTTTCCTACTAAGACTTTTTCCTGGTTAGGCTTGTAGTAGTCGTAGTATTCTAACCAGATTTGACAAAAGACTGGCTTTTCCACGCAGTGACTGCCCGTAACCTATAGGGATAGCCAAATTCAATGGTTTAGACCAATGTAAGTATATTGAACGGCATCTACTGGCGCCTTATGATAACTGTCAAAATAATCAAGACAATTAGCAGTGCTTTACTGCTTTCTAAGGCATCACGGTAGGTACAAGTGGTAATAGTACCTACGTGCCGTGAGTCTGAGACCAACATGTCCGACATCCTTTGCATGTCACTCTGTTGGTATACTATAGGTACTGTTGAGGTGGACTGTAGTTTTTATCTTCCAAAGGAATGAAACGCCTGGCTTGATGGTGAGTTGATTTATTTTAATCTTGATCAGGATCGGCTTGTTGCTTCGGATTTCTTGAGAGAACTACTGCTGACTGAACTGAACTACATCGGTGCAACAAACCGTCCTGCTTATCCCTTTTCTTGGCAATGTATCTTTAGAGATACATCAAAGTTTGAAAAATTCTAAACCGAACATTTATTTGTTAAAACAGAATAAATTTATGTAAACGTTTACTTTAGTTCTTTGTTTTCGAACACGAGTTTTTTTTTTCAAATTGTCGGCACTGGTGAGCTGTCACAATTATTTCATTATCGATCGACGCCATGCTCCCGCGCATACAGGTAAGTGATAAGCATAAAATAATGTTTTTTGTATGTATTTCATGCATTTATTTCTAAAATTATAAATTATTATTGTTTTTCTACTAAATTAATCAATTTGGAGTACAAAAAATTGTCTGGTGGAGAGCTTTATTGGATTTTTAACTGCATGTATCTCTCCGTGCACACCGCCAAGTACCCAACAGTCTTATATTTACTAGGGATGTATCCCATGGTGCACACTGCCAAGTATATTACACTTCCAAAATTTACCGTCTTTTCTGTTATTTATAGGTAAAAAAGCTCCATGTGCTTTCGAGAGCTAAACAAATTCTTGCTTTGGTGCCAGAACCTAATCAATCATCAAATGGTGAAGAAAGTTCTGCTCAAGATTCTCTACTTTCATCTATGCCACCGTCGCACATCGCCTACTTCAAATTTATCACAGCAATAGACCTAACATACTCCTTACTTATATTCCATATCCTTGCATTTTAAGTGATCAAATGTTATTAATTTGAAAAAAAAGAGTAACCATAATTAAAAAAAATAAGCTTCCATTTCTCACTTGCTCGCCACCTAATGTCAGCCATGTAGAAAATATCACCACAATTTTTTGATGTAAGTACTTAGTTTAATAATGTGAAAATTGCACATGTTCATGTACTTAAGACGTACTACGATTCCACATTTGAATTTGCCCGATTGCTTACGAGTTTCATATAAATTCAGCGATAAAATAAATCATCAATTTGGCGGGACCAATGTTTTAATCACCCAACTTTACTATGGCACTTCCAATTGTATTGAACATTGAGTATAAACACGTACATATGTAGTACTAATCCTTGGGGTGTGAATTGTCTGGCCTTGTGAAGCGGTTTCAGATCGTCCTGCCACTTTGACAGTCAAAGTCGCGGGTCCAGTGACATCTTGAAGTATTTTAATCACATTCAGAGGTATTAATGTCTCGTTTCGGGAACAAATAGTACATAATATGTAGTACAAACCCGGTGTTGAGCTAAATTTTAAATCGGGGACTTGACACTCGAATAATTGCAAGTAACTGAACCTGAAAAGAATCCGTTACCATAATTATATGGTTACGGAACAAGGGCCGCTATATTCTGGGAGGTTGCAACCAATAAATAAATCAAATTCTATGCCACCAGTACCAAAGAAAACGATACCTTGTACTGCCAGGCCGACTACAGATGTTAGATTTGATGGATATAATTATTTCACTTCATTTGGCTCCAAGAGTCGATGCAAGCTTTGCGTACTAGATCAGACCACAGTCACGTGTATGAAATGCGGTTCAAACTATGCTTACTGCCAGGTAGAAATTCATACCTAAGAAGATTTTGTTATTTTTGTTACGAAAGAAGTTCTATTCATGTTAGTCAACTTACATTTTAATAAAATTTACTGTTTTTATATGAAAATGCATCTTTTATTCCTTTTTGTTATAATATATGATTCTACAGCAAAGTTATATCAAACTTGGCAGTGTATCTTTAGAGATACATTGAAATCATTATATATTTTTAAGGCCTCTTGGCAATGTATCCCACAAGATACATGTGGTTTTTTTTAAACTACCTGCATAAGATTTTTTTTTCTATTTTTCTAGGCATCTGTGGGTTATAAATATTATGTTGTATAAAAATTATTTTGATACTCAATAATATTTTTCTCTGCCAAGTTAAGGGTTATGTTCTATTTTACAGTGTGCAAGTAGTGAGTGGATGTGAGCGCAACGCATTCGGTTCGACCAATCACAGCGCTTCGTCTGAGTTTTACTTGTGATGGCGTTCGGACAGGTTTCGACATGTTCAAACCTGTTCGATCGTGCTCGCGTCCACTTTACATCGTCATGTTTTGATTTCTTATTTACTGTGGGATAATAAAACAGCCTTAATCGAATAACAATAAACATTTCCCTACTCTCAAATCGTTTTTATTGGATCATCCTTATATCTACTTAAGTCTACTTATATATTCATATTTATTTACATTATTTATGATCATTACTTAATTGTATTACAAAGCTACGACGTCCGTAACATCCTCCCCCCGGCGCAGGGCTACCGTAGCCTTATCTTCCACGCAGAGGACGGCGAGCTTCGTCGTGGGACGCCGTAGGATGCCTGCTGTAGTCCTGACGTCGGCTGATCGCACCTTGCCGTCTGGACCGACGTATGTAGTCTCCACGACGCCTCGGGGCCACGTCCCTCGTGGCAGTGTGGGGTCGATGACGACAACCAGGTCGCCAACGCGCAGAGGTCGTCCTCGGTCGTCGGATGCCCCCCTGGGCACCAGCGTCGGCAGGTATTCATTTACCCAGCGTCGCCAGAAATGGTCGGCGAGCGCCTTGGCAGCTCTCCACTGTTTTCGGCTGACCTCCTCGCAAGGCCCAGTATAGGGAAGGCCTGAGGAGGTCCCGATGAGGAAGTGGTTCGGAGTCAACGCCTCCGGATCCTTGGGATCGACGGAAACGTGGGTGAGAGGCCGAGAGTTTATAGAGCGTTCGGCCTCTACCATCAGGGTCAGCAGCACTTCTTCTTTTAGCGCCCGTTGATGCAGTGTCGCCCCCAACGCCGTTTTGACAGAGCGTACTAATCGTTCCCACGCTCCCCCCATATGTGGCGCCCCTGGTGGTATGAACTTCCACTTCATTCGGTGTGAAAGTCCGAAGTGGACGAATTCTTTGGCCCATTCTTCATAGGCCGTGCGCAGTTCTGTGTCTGCTCCTCGAAAATTGGTGCCATTGTCGGAGTACATTACTCGGGGCCAACCTCGTCGTGCTGCCATTCTTCTTATGGCCATTATAGCCGAGTCGGTCGACAGACTCGCCACCAGTTCCAGGTGAACTGCCCTGGTCACCAGGCAAGTGAACAGTGCTCCCCAGCGCTTCTCGTGTCTTCTTCCTATTACCACTGTCATTGGCCCAAAATAGTCGACTCCGCAGTGAATAAAGGATCGCTGCGTCTCTGTTAGTCGTTCCATCGATAGGTCCCCCGTGACTGGTTTTACTGGTGTCGCTCTTCTGATGCGGCAAAGTTGGCATCGCTGCGCTATGGCTCTTACTGTAGGGCGCAGATTGACCACCCAGTACTTTTGCCTTAAGTCGTTGACCACGCGTTCGTTGTGTGCATGGCCGGCCCTTCGATGGGCGTCTTCTATTAGCAGTCTGGTAAACGGGTGCTTGCCGTGTAATATGACCGGTTTCTTCTTCGTGTCTGGAACCGCAGCGTGCCCGATCCTCCCTCTCACTTTGAGAATCTGGTCTTCCAAGTAAGGGTCCAGTTTATACAGGCTACTGGACTTGGGCACTGGTCTTCCTTTTTCCAATAGTCTTATTTCTTCTGCGTAGTCGTCGAGCTGCGCTTGTTTCACCCATATCTTCTCAGCCTTGTCTATCAGGTCGACGGTCATCTGGCTAGCTCGATTTTTGTACTTTTCCTTGAAGAGAAAGAGTACCGCTGTAGTTCGTATCAGCTTCTCATATGAGGAGAATCTGCTTATGTCGGGCAGATGAGAAGCGTGTTTCTTTTCTGTGACTACATAAGTCACTTCTTCCTCTTGGTCTTCTTTCCTTGCTTTCTCTTTCGGCCAGAGTTCTTTTTCATTATATAGAAATTCAGGCCCGGTGAACCATCTGTCTTCTGGTTTCATTTGTAGTTTATAATTAGGGCGCGTTGCATCATCTGCCACGTTTTGTTCCGTGGGCACCCATCTCCATTGATTGGCGTCGGTCAGCTCCGCTATTTCGCCCAAGCGGTGTGCCACGAAGGGTGTGTACTTGATGGCATCTTTTTCTATCCAACGCAGAACGGTTTGTGAGTCCGTCCAATACGTCACGTTCTTGGGCTTGTCTCTATGCTCTCTCACGATTGTTTCCGCTAATCGTGCGCCGATCACTGCCGCTTGGAGTTCGAGTCGAGGGACGGTTACTGGTTTTAATGGTGCGACCCTTGCTTTTGCCGCAACCAGGCTCACAGTCACTCTTCCATCTGGTTTCAGGATCCTCCAGTAGGCGGTCGCCGCGTATGCTTGTTCACTCGCATCACAGAAGACATGGAGCTCTATGTCGTCTTCAGAGGTTTTGCCGTAGCATCTTGGGACTCGCAGTTTCGTGGCCATGCTCAAACCTCGGAGCCATTCTTCGAAATGTTGTGCGTCTTCTTCGGGAATCACTTCATCCCATCCCACTCCGTGTCTCCACAGGTTTTGAAGTATGATTTTACCCGTGATAGTAAAATGGCTGATGAGACCGAGGGGATCGTAGACGGCCATCACTGCTCCGAGGGCTTCTCTTTTCGTCGGCGCTCTGTCTCTCATCCTCACTTCAGGTGCTAGACGGCTAAGCCCTGTGTTGAAGCCTAGCTCATCTTGATCCGTATGCCAAAGCAAACCAAGTGTCTTATCGGAGTTTTCCTGTCTCTGACCAAGCTTCACTTCGGCTTTGAGCACTCGTTTTTCACTGTTAGTAGCCACGCTGTCCACCACATTAGGCCTGTTAGAGCACCATCCACGGAGGTTGAAGTGTGCATTCTCATGTATCTTCATGACCTCTTGTGCTGTTTTTATAGCTTCTTGCTCTGTGGCGAAGCTATCGACGTCGTAGTCATCCATGTAGTGGCTTGATGTTATTGCTTGCACAGCGTTGGGGTATGCTTGTGCGTATCCTCTCGCGTTGGCATCTCTCACTGAGTGCGCGATGAACGGCGAGCACGATGCCCCGAAGATCATTGATATCATCTTGTACTTTTTCGGCGGCTTATCACGTTCTTCGTCTCGCCAAAGAAACATTTGAGCTGCTTGGTCTTGTGGTCTTATTCTTACTTGGAGGAACATCTCTTGAATATCTGCTGTCACGGCTACCTGACGTTCTCTGAATCTGAAGAGGATTCCTGGTAGCGATTTCAGGAGGTCAGGTCCCTCTAGTAAGTGATCATTGAGGCACACTCCGCTGTATCGGTGCGCCGCGTCAAAAACCAGCCGCATCTTTCCCGGCTTGTTAGGGTTCGCGACCGGGAAGTGTGGCAGGTACCATATCTTCTTGCTTCGTTCCTCTTGTCCATCGCACTCTTGGGCATAACCTTTATCGAGGAGGTTTCTTACTTGAGCGCGATACTGTGCAGCGAAATCCGAAGAGGCGTCCATCTTTTTTTCTATCATCTTTAGTCTCTTCACGGCACAGTGATAATTATTGGGCATCGGAGCGTCTACATCTCTCCATGGCAGACCCACTTTGAAGTGTTCACCAACCTTCCTCATTGTTCGTTGGACCACGTCGATTGCCTTTTGGTCTTCTGGTCTGACTTTCTTTGCCAGGGAGACTCCAAGGGCATCAATCCTGAAGTGTGCTTTCACTATTTCTTCTACGCGCCGTACATCTTCTGTCTGTTTGTTCGCAGACACGTCGTAGATATGAAGCACTAGTTGACCCTCCTTTTGAGTCAACGCTGAACGTGGCGCCGTCCCATGAATTACCCATCCCAGTTGGGTATACGAGGCCCCAGGCTCATTCTTCTTGCCCATGCGTAGTTTTCGCGTCACGATCAGGTGCCAATTGTCCGCACCTATCAATACTTTCGGTGTGGCTTCGTCAAAGAATGCGTCCTTTTGCATGTCTCGGAGGTGTGGATATTTGATTAACATTGATTTATCTACTGTCTGACCATGAAGTCGTAGATCCTTCATCGTTCGTGCGCGTAATTCTTGATAGTCGCCGTTCTGACCACGAATTTGTAGTTTGACCTCTTGACTGTGTTCTTCGTGTGGCTGTGAGGTCACTCCTTGTATTTTGAGTGAAGAAATTGGCCCTTTCACTTGGATACGGCGTGTTAAATCCTCGTCGATGAGTGAGATCGTCGATCCTTCGTCCATTAGCGCGAACGTGGTCACTTGACCGCCTGGTCCTTTCAAAACGACGGGGCACATCTTTAAGAGTACGCGATGCGGCGCGTCGCTGCTTGCTGAGACAGTCATCACGGACTCCGCTGTCGGTTTGGCATCCGTCGCTTTTTCTTTGGTGTCTCGATGCAACATCTCTTTGTGGAGCAGCGCGTGATGCGGGCGGGTACAATTTTCTTTGCCACATCGCTTAGCTCGGCAGTGCTCTCGTCGGTGGCGATTATTCAGACATTTAAAGCACACTTTCTCCGTTCGTGCCCATTCCCACCTGTCGTCGACACTCATCATTGAAAACTTGGCGCACTTAGGCACTTCATGGTCCCCAGCACAACACAGACATACTTGTTTCTTTTCATCTTCTTTTTCTGTCGTGGCGTAAATAACTTCTCTGCCCGCTTTCCTTTTTGTGCTTGCTTGCACCACATTTTTCTGTTCTCTCTTTGGTGCGGGCGTGGGCGTCGGGTTTGTGAAGGCGTACTTCATTGCACGGTCAGCCTCCCGCATAAGGAACCGAGATAATATCGTAATTTCAGGCTCACGTGACGTTTCCACTGCCTCAGAAGCGTAGTCGCACCACCTTGATTTCACGTGCGGGCTTAATTTGTCTATAACTTCACGCACTAGCATCGGGTTCCACAAGTATCCGCGGTTGTCCATATTGGTTAGCACACACACTATGTTCTGTAGCTTCACTGCGAACGAGTTTAGTTCACTTGCCACACTAGTGAGCCGAGGCAACTTCTTTATGTCCTCCGTCACATGGTCCATTAATATCTCCGGCCTTCCATAGTATTGTTCTAGCGTCTTCATAATTGTCCGTGGGTCAGACGCAGAGTACAGGAGCGCGGAGACTGCTTCCCTTGCTGGACCTCTGACGCAGTTCCTCAGTCTCGCTAAGTTTTCCATCGCGGTGAATTTGTAGACACTCGATGAATCTTCATAAGCTGCCTTGAATGGCAGCCATTCCGTAGCTGCTCCGGTGAACACAGGTAGCTCAGTCACTTGTCGTGGCGGCGGGCGTACACGCATCATTTTGTCCAGCGTGTCGGCCAGTTGTTCGATGCCTCTTCCTACTCTGCGTTCCCCTCTTGTAGGTGAACGTGAGATCGAACGTTGTCTCCTGCGTGGCATGGCAGGCGTTGTAGCGTCGACACATGTGTTCGGCTCTGCGGCGGTTCGTTGGGCGGCGGGGTGCGTCGGCTGAGTTCTCTCTTCGGTGACTGGTGGGTGGGCTTGGTCAATACTTTGCAGCCACTCATCCACCCTGTCTTCACTCCTATGTCTGGAGCCCTCTTGACGAGCCTCTGCCTCTGCTTCAATCGCCGACACTTCATACTCGAGCCGTTTGTTTACTAGGGCCTTTTCAATTTCCAATTGCTCGTTCCTAATTGCAGCAATTCTTTTTTGTGCCTCATATTCCGCTAGTTTTACTCTTGCCACATCACTGCTATAAGATCCCCTTGATCTTATCGTACTTGCGGTGTCTCTCATTGACCTATTTGCCGTCATTGTTCTGACAGAGTCCTGAATTCTTGGCTGGAACGACGTGCTTGGAGTGACGAGTTGTTCTTCACGCATTGTTACGCTCGCGATCGCGGTTGCTCGACTCGCCGGTACGTGGCGTGGAGCGGGTGCGGTAAGCGCGGCGGACGCACCAGACGGTGGCACAACTCCTCCCGTCGCGGCGGTGGCGGGCGGTGCGGTCACCGACACAGCGGCGATGGGCGTGGCACTGTCGATTCCACTTGTGGGCACTTCATGTTGGGCGCGCGGCAACGCGGACGCAACGGTTGAAGGTGATCTCGGCGGCTCTTCGAATGTTCGGCGACGTCGGCTGTCGTATCCCGATTCTGCCTCACTCTCTTTGGCCGCAATACTCCTAGTCTTCATTTTTTAGGAACACTGTACTTGCGTATTTTCTTTGTCTTCAACTCGTCAGGCGAACGATGATCCGACTGTATCCGGCGAGCGTAGGACCAAACTGTTGAGGTGGACTGTAGTTTTTATCTTCCAAAGGAATGAAACGCCTGGCTTGATGGTGAGTTGATTTATTTTAATCTTGATCAGGATCGGCTTGTTGCTTCGGATTTCTTGAGAGAACTACTGCTGACTGAACTGAACTACATCGGTGCAACAAACCGTCCTGCTTATGTTCTATTTTACAGGGTGCAAGTAGTGAGTGGATGTGAGCGCAACGCGTTCGGTTCGACCAATCACAGCGCTTCGTCTGAGTTTTACTTGTGGTGGCGTTCGGACAGGTTTCGACATGTTCAAACCTGTTCGATCGTGCTCGCGTCCACTTTACATCGTCATGTTTTGATTTCTTATTTACTATGGGATAATAAAACAGCCTTAATCGAATAACAATAAACATTTCCCTACTCTCAAATCGTTTTTATTGGATCATCCTTATATCTACTTAAGTCTACTTATATATTCATATTTATTTACATTATTTATGATTACTTAATTGTATTACAAAGCTACGACGTCCGTAACAGGTACTACTATTTCCTAGATGTCAGTGTAATATTATATTTGCAGGTACTATTGACTCTTCAAGCCGCGCACGGGAGCAGCGATGTGTCGTCATTTCAATTGGTGAGTTAACCTTTTAGCCAATATGCTTTTAATTTTCGATATACATGATACACACACGTTTTATATTAATATGTGTATCATGTGTAGCTATTATAGAAATGTAATAATAGCAAAAATAAAAGCAACTGTTTTAAGTAGGTAACTAGCTGAACATTTATTTGTTTTTCAGCTTGCCCGACTTTCGTTTCCTACGGTTGAAACCGTAAGTATTACTATGCATTTTAAAATTCAATAATATTCCGTCCGTATGGACCCGGATTAAGAATACATAATGGCAATTTCATTCGATAGGTATTGTAAATACAGGAAGATCTCTGCGAAGAGACAGAAAGTCTATATCCATCCCAAGTTGGTACACCGACCGATCTGGCCAGCGTGGCGTAGTAGTAGTAGTAGGCCAAATGCTCATATTGCCTCACAGTGCTACCGTGAAGCAGTAAGAGGCTATATTTGTAACAAAGAGAGGTTTGCACAAAGACTAGACGCAAAGCTCAATGTCCAATTGTAGAAATCATTAAAGACCACAGAAAGAACGTTTTGAAAAATGGTCAGAGATGGCTAGGGCGTCGAATATATGCAGCTCATGCAGCCTTTAAATCGTGAACCACCCATGAAGCGCATACCTAATAAGACAATGAAGCATAGTGTTCTGAGGGTCCTAACAAACTGGTCTAACCAGATTTTACAAAATGTCTGATTTACCACAGAGCAACTACCCTACCTGACAATCACAACCCAAAGGGATAGCGATATGCCTGGCTTAGACCAGTATGACACCACACTTCTGTGATACTTCATCATCATCAGCCTTTAACAGTCCATTGCTGGACTAGGCCTCTCCTTTGAAAGGAAGAATTGGCCTACTATACCACGCTAGCCAAACGGGTTGTTATAGGGTTTGTATCAAGTTTTCCTTCTCTTACAGTGCTGTTCTCTGCATTATATGCTCCCTCTGCCGGCTCTTACGACACCAATGGAATGATATGGGGTGGTGACATCCCGTATTCTTAATCCGTCACCACGCTTTGATACTTACTAACACATAATACTTACTTACACGGTGTGGTGTGTTGTGTAGAAGCCGTACAACATGCCGAGCGCGAAGGAGATCGACCCGCGCTACAGCTACGCCGACGAGAAGTTCGCCGAGCTGCGCGAGTACACAAACTTCATGAACAGCCGCATGAAGGAGCCGCACAACCCGGTAATTACCGAGAACAAACTCATTAATGTCACAGGGGTCTTTACAAACATACCTACATTAACGAACACAATCAACACACAAACACGAAACATCATACAAAGTGTTGTCGTGTGGGAACAGAACCCACAAGGTGGCGATGCGACCTCTTTATCCACTAAGCCAACCGTGGCGTCATTACATTTATATTATATAATTTATAACATGGGCGAAATTATAGATTGAAGTTATTTCTTGCTACCTTGTTACTTCTCTGAGTGCTCTTCACACAGAGAAGTAACAAGGTAGCAAGAAGGACCCGCAAAGGCCGTTACACCAGCAATTGCCAAAAATATCATATATATAAAATATTGTCTAACTATATATTGAGACACAAGTCGTCCAATAACGTCGAAACGCTTCTGACAGCTCTCCTAAATATACGGAGTACCGCACGCTGTGTCCTTTTGTAACGCCCGGTGCATTAGGGTCGGAACAAGCCTAGCAGGATGCAGTGTAGTGACTTATTTTAAACAGCAAGATGAAGCCTTGTTCTTAGGAGCATTGTTAAAAATTTGAGTGAACCCTATATTTTTGGTAATTTTGGCAGTTATAAGACAGTATTGATAGAGCTTACATCCGCCGAACAAGTTATCACCGTAGTAATACTTGTGATACTTGATGGCACGGGCTGTTTCCGCAACTCCACGTCTTGGCGTGTATTTTCGTGCTGTCTGTAGTAATACTTATATATGTAACGTAATGTAACGCGTAACTATTTGAAAATATGTAGATGTAAAATACCATAAATTTCCCTCAACGTTTCGGCATGTGTTACACCAGCCGTGGACATGAGCTGACTGATGCCCTGTTATCCTGTAGCGTCATCGCCGTGAAGTGCAAGTTTCGGCACCTACCCTCACTTTGTTATTTAAGTTATCTCCGTGTAAGCTATGCTCCAGCTTTGGCCGCGTGTTCTTTAAGACACTGGCTCAGCAAGCATCGTCAATGAGTATAGACTTATTCATATGTTACGAATTTAAACTTTCGTGGTCACTTGAGTACAACCGTCAACATGGCGCTTGTAACAGTACCAAAATATCGATTAGGTATTCCAAACAAAGGTACGTGGTATATGACCCGAAAGACAATTTAAAATAAGTTACCTATCCTATATGTTGTCAGTCCGAGCGTCGCGAGATAATCGAGACGTCATCCAAGAAGCTGTACTCGTTCATCGAGAAGCACGTGAAGGACCTGAAGCGGCTGCTGTTCGCCACGGACATCGCGCTCATGTCGATGGTGCTGCTCAAGCTCAACAAGAAGATGGACACCTCCGAGGCCAAGATCAAGTCCACGCAGGCCAAGATACCCTTCGGACTGTACGCCAGCCCCGGTACGTTCAGATTATTTAGTTATATTCTCGCTCAAGGAACTTCAAAATAGACGATAGTGACATGTCGCGTAAATGAAAGAGGTACCTACATCCATATAATAATAGTGCAAGTTGTTGCGCAGTACTTACCCAGATAACAATAAACTTGCAACAAGTTTAAATCAAACTTTCTAGTTTCACTGTGACAAACTTGCTTCAAACTTGCATGAAGTTTGTTTTTTAAAGGATTTGGATGACGACGAGCACAGGTTGGTGGTCGGTCGACCTCCTAGATAGGTGCTCGATGACCAGCTGTTGTGGGACCGTGTAGTGAAACTAAGAAGTTTGATTTAAACTTGCTGCAAGTTTACACTGTTATCTGGGAACCTAATACTTACTACTCCAATACTACTCGGTGAGTAGTGCGAGTCATCGCTCGACGCTTTCAAACAAAGCTAGCAAAACTACACACTCATTCATCGGCAAATGATTTTCAGTTATGCTAGCTTTACTCGCTAATCTTGCTACACGCTAATCGCAGCGGTGGGACAGCTGCCTGTTCAATTGTCTCTCATCTTAGATACATCTTTAGAACTGTGTGTGTGCTAACATGGTGTGTGTTGTCATCAGAGTTCAAGTGCCTGGACACGTCGTACTACATCGTGTCGGCGCACAACCAGGAGGACGCGCAGATGATCCTCTCCAGCGAGCGCCGTCCGCACTGCTACACCTTCAGAGGTAACGCTCTACCACATCTAACCACAGAACGACATCGCTGCAATTTAATATGGGGGTAAGGGAGAGAGTAAGCTAACTCGTGAATCTTCCAAAGTAATCGTCCTGTTTGCTTGGCTGTCATAAGTTTTGGCACTCGTTATAGAGCGTCAGTACCTCTGAATAAACTGACACTATTCTAAACCATAGAATATCGCTATCCCCTTGGGTTGCAGAGGTCAGACAGGCAGTCGCTCTGTGGAAAAGCTAATATTTAGCCAAATTCGGTTAGACTAGTAAAGTAAGAGGACCCCCGGTTTAAACTATAACGCTAGGAGGATGATGCTCGTACGTGATTATGTACACGGTGTGGATTGCTAGTAAAAATTTGGCAGGCACAACTAGCGTTAGCAATGCTAGCATCATAATGTAAGAGACTAAGAGGTGTGTATAAGTAGAGCCTTGCTGATTGCAGCATGAACGGACCGCCTCGACTGAGGAAGTACTAATACTTACAGAATATTAACGTAAAGTAACACTTTTCATACTTGTTGTTCTGTTAGGGAGAATGCCGGAAGTTCCATCACCTTTTATCTCCAATTCCTTCTACCTAAGGCCGTCCACTTTACTTACCATCAGATGAGTTGAGTCTCCCAATATGAAATAGCATTTAGCTTATTTCTCTTCAACAAACATGACACAGTCATTATCATTCATGATCATAGTCCTGTTTATAAACTGTCCCACTTCTGGGCTTGGGCCTCTTCTCACTACGTAACAGTTAACACAGTACTTAAATATAATTAAAATTGCTTTTCGGGATATATACTACGTACCTAAGGATATACTTAACAAAGGTTTAATCTGTTATCGTATATTTAGCTAACAGGAGTCCAGGACTAAGGAGTCATCTGTCGTTTTACCTTGTCTAGTTGTCGGCCCTGCCAAATTATTACTAGCAATCCGCATCTCATACACTGTCATTATAATTACGTACACTTTGAGAAAGTTTTGACGATTTTCGAGATAACAGCTATTTTGTGAATCATCATAGTTATTGTATCATACGTTTTTATCGATGTACAGTATCTTCGTAGTTTAGAACTCACTAAATAGATAATTAGACTCGCCACTGGAGCGAGCGCCTGTCTCAATCAGGGCCCGATCTAAGGGGGGGCAAGCCGGGCATTTGCCCAGAGCGGCAAAAATCAGGGGCGGCAAAATTGACTTAATCCTATCTTCCAACCTAGCCATTTAGCCATCCACCCCCAAGTTTGAGAATTTTATGCGCCATCTTCCAACCTACTTCAGGTTGGATAGTGGAAACATTTAAGTATTTTACTTAAGTAACTGAATTATTTTAGTTCCAAAGAAGGAAAGAAAGAGTAGGGATCCGCAAAAAGTACCGACACCTGAATAGTACCTAGATATTGTTTGAATAAACACAACCTCTGTTGTGTTTTAATCACAGAGTACATTGGTGTTGATAGATTTTATTTATATAAAGTGTATGATTTTGTCATCTGTCTGTGACTCAGTCTGTCTGAAATTTACATTCTAATAAACCGAGTTCAATAGAAACAATCTGCTTTATTCCGGGTATTTTCTACAGGTTATGGGCCTACAACTTTTTCTACAAGTATCGACCACCTCCGTGGTGGTGGTTTTCATGGGCTCGCCACTCCCGAGGTCCCGGGTACGATTCCCGGCCGAGTCGATGTAGAAAAAGTTCATTAGCTTTCTATGGTCTGGGTGTTTGTGGTAACGTCGTTTCTTCTGATTTTCCATATCACAAGTGCTTTAGCTACTTACATTGGGATCAAAGTAATGTATGTGATGTAGTCCAATAGTTATGATATACTTATTTATTTATTTATCGATACTTTCATTTCGATAAATAATTTCATGCCGTGTGGTTGACGGCATAGAATACAAGTGTCACCACCCCCTATCTTCCCGTGGGTGTCGTAAGAGGCGACTAAGGGATAACACGATGCAAATACCATCTTTGCGTAGAGACGGAAAACTCGACATCAAACCCTATACGACTGCCTCGTTGGTCTCGCGGCATAAATGTGCGCGTGGGATCGGGAGGTCCCGGGTTCGATTCCTGGGTCGGGCAGTGTTATTGGGTTTTTCTGTCACGAAATTCTCAGTAGCAGCACGGAGTCTGGAAATGTGCCCGGTACGGCAATAGGCTCGCCCCTTATTACGTGGGACTAAAGTATATCTGGCGAAAAGTGGGTGTAGAAATACACCTCTGCCTACCCCTTCGGGGATAAAAGGCGTGACGATATGTATGTATGTATGTCATTTCGATACTAAGTATATTTGGACACGATACTTTTGTGAGGAGTTGTCAGTCCTTTGTATGTTTTTAAATAGTAATTTATCTCCTCAAGATGTATTAAAATTTGTAACCGCTGTAAGATTTGGCCCAAATATCGGTATTGCGCTTAGGACCCTTTTAACTCTACCAGTAACAGTCGCAAGTGATGAAAGAAGCTTTTCTAAATTGAAAATAATAAAAAAATATCTGCGATCCACCATGACACAAAATAGATTATCTGGATTGGCTATGATTTCAATATTGATGATCGAAGATTTCAATAGAACACAAGGTTTTTGCGACAGTATAAACTTATCTGTTATTATTAAAGACTAGAGGACGCCAGCAGCTACGCCTGCATTTTTTTTTAATTTAACCGTTTTGGCCGATCCCGTGGGAATTTCGGGAAATCCCTTTTTAGTGCACCCCTACGGTCCCCAAGGAACATACATGCCAAATTTCAGCTTCCTGCGCCCAATAGTTTCGGCTGTAGCGTGTCTGTCAGTCAGTCAGTAACGCAAGGATTTTATATATTAAGATTTTGCAGAACAAGTGCGAAGGAAATTACTAAGTATAAACTATAATTACGAGGAAAGTAGGATTTAATATTCTCCGAAAAACTGTTTAATTTCAAAAGTACCTACTTAACTGTTTTGTTTTGTAGTAACATAAGTAATTGTTTTTTATCAGTATTAAAAATTTTGGGAGCGAATGAAGCAAGAGATATAAATATGTCAGGACCGTTGCAAATGGCGTTCCGTAGTCTCTGCCTACCCCTCCGGGAAACAAGCGTGAGTCTATATGTAGTATCTAGTATGTATCTAAATTTTAAAACAAATCTTTTGTTGTGTCTTTTTTTATACGTAGGTATCTACTGTATGAACCTTAACAAATACATACTAGGTATGAACCGATTGACCATAATAACCAATTAAACAGCTTGGACCTAATCTTTTTAACTTCTGAAACGATTTTGATGGAAAATGTTTATTGTTCCTTTAGTTAAAGGGCCATCATACATAGCAAGAATAGGCCGAAACAGGGAAATATAACACAAGGGAAATGAGGCCCATACGCAGCAGTGAGTCGCAATAGGTTGTTGATGATGATGATGATAAAGTTGAAAGGTACCTACATAGGTAACTATATCGATAAAGAAATATATCAATCCATCCATTCAGTAGTTTCTGTGAAAATCATTAAAAGACATACATTGTACCACAGATGTGAGAAGTATCAGATATAGCGTATTCGTCCAACTAAGCGTGGCACGTTGACAGCTATGTGTGCGTGACCTTTGGCGACTGGCACTGTACGGACACGCGCGTCTATGTGTGTGTAAAGTTGCCAGATTATGAATAATCTCCCAGTATTTTGCATATAGTTATGTAATATTCTTATATTCATTTGCGGTTTTGAAGAATTTACCATGGATTTAATTAATGCTTTTATAAATACATTTCTTAAATGTAGGTGCCGAGTTAAGTTTTAACTACTTCGTAAATCTGTATATATAAAATCCTTGCGTTACTGACTGACTGACAGACAAGCTACAGCCGAAACTACTCGGCGCATGAAGCTGAAATTTAGCATGTATGTTTCTTGAGAACCGTAGGGGTGGACTAAGACGGGATTTCTCGAAATTCCCACGGGATCAGGCAAAACGAGAAATACGAAAATATGTGCGTGCGAAGCCGCTGGCGTCGATTAGTTGAGAAATAAATAGTATGTATGTACACACGGCACCAAGTCAAGCTGAACAGTTGCTGTACGATTTTGATACTTATTCCCTACGCCATAAGTATGTATGAACACACGGCGCCAAGTCAAGCTAAACAGTTGCTGTACGATTTTGATACTTATTCCCTACGCCATAAGTATGTATGTACACACGGCGTCAAGTCAAGCTAAACAGTTGCTGTACGATTTTGATACTTATTCCCTACGCCATAAGTATGTATGTACACACGGCGCCAAGTCGAGCTAAACAGTTGCTGACTGCTGTACGATTTTGATACTTATTGCCTACGCCATAAGTATGTACGTACACAGGGCGCCAAGTCAAGCTAAACAGTTGCTGTAAGATTTTGATACTTATTCTTTACGCCATAAGAACGGTGCAAAGGTCAAAGTTTATAAGCTTGACGATTAGTAGGGTGTATACGAATATTTGGATCGTTTGGGGATCGAACTCAAAACAATATTATGTAAGGTATATACTACTGGAAATTGAAATTCTATTACTATATTTATGAGAAAGAAGATATATCTACAATATACTTTTATAATACGGTAATGTATTTTTCATAAACATGACAATCATTATCACATAATCAATATTGACAAGTGCATTTTCCCTAATTCAGGCAGAACGGCGTCGACAAAAACTGGCAACACTTACATATTTCTTGCACAAATACGAATTTTATCGAAATTAAATTAGGAAACAGTCAAATTATCAATAGTTACCTGTGAAAAGATATTCCATTTTCCTGTTTTTGTTTTTAGGAACAACTTTTACAGTGTTTAAGAACACAAGACGGCATTTTGAGAATTTAAAAGTTGACGTGATCGTGACGCGTGAACTGTACGATGCTTCGTAGCGCACTGAGACGAGTTTGTATTCGCTTTTCAATTTTGTATTTGCTTTAGTGGCCGCACGCAACTGTGCCGCGCGTTACATCTGATACTTCTCACATCTGTGCATTGCACTATACTTATACTAACATAAAAACACTCAACTTTCGTGGTAACCTACTTCTTCAGAAGGCCCAATAGACTGACGTAAATGTATGTAAAGGGCGGCAAAAATGATCTTTGCCCGCAGCGGCTAAATAGCTAGATCGGGCCCTGGTCTCAATAATCTACTACATGTAGCGAAGCAGTTTAGACACTCACGTTTCCCTTTAGCTCAGCGTTGAGTGGTTCAATCACCAAAGGCCGTATGTCAACACTTCATGTGTGTCGCAAACATTTGGTTGAGTCTGACTGTACCTTGTGTACCTAGTTGTTTGACTTTTTTGTCATTCGTAGCGTCAGAGTTATCCCTTGTAGTAATCACGTCACTGAGTGCGTTAAGAGCACGTGATATTGCACGATAACTTACTTGCCATCGTCAGGACATAATATCTAGTTAGCACAATAAGTCGAATGTGAATAGGGCACCGTGGACAATATATTTTTAGACTGTAATTGTGTCGTGGGCTATTTAACAACCATTCAAAGAATGCGCAAGTACACAGAGATGGGATGTATTATTGTGAGTCACTCATGCAAAGTACTGTTTAATGTTAAAATAAAAACCTGCAACACTCGGTGCTAAAGAGTGAGGCGACAGCTTAATGTGTCCGTATGGATTGAGGAGCCACTTCAGATTTTACAACGAGGCGTGGCCCGTTATTTAGTACGAAGAGAAATAATGTTGTAGGCCAAATATTGAAATTTGTACTAAAGTATTTAAAAAGTTATATCAATGTAAAGGTGGCTCCTCAGTACATACGTCTGAACTGAGGAGCCACCCTAGAATTCGAATAGTATTGAATGAATATTTATGAACCTTTTGTATCATTTTGTACTAACTGTGAACAGCATCTACAAAAAATCTGAGGATTGTATCTTTGATATTCAGCAAGATATTATACTTTAAGTGTGGCTCCTCAATCCATACGCCACGCGAGTGTGAATTCCGTGAAAGTAGTCATTCGAATTATGTTTTCAGTTTATGGTCATTTTGTAGTAGTTGTAATCAAATTTGTATTAACATTATAGACTTGTAAGATCAAGGAAATTTGTAAAAAATACAAATGTATGTGGCTCCTCAATCCTGACGCTGTGCAAATAAATAAACATTGAAAAGATAGGATTTTTTATGATAGATACTTCTAAACGCGCGGTTGATTTTTACGTGGTTATAGGGAAGAGCAGGAAACGCCGAGAAATTGGTGGGCAGACATCAATGATGATCAGTGCAATTGGAAATATTACTAATTGAAAAACTTGAATACGGATTTCTATAATCTGAGTTGAACACTCAAGAGGTTGAGATTCTTTTGAAAAATATTTTTATGATAATCTACATAATATATGGCCAGCCAGGTCCAGCTGTGGACATCTTTTGGCTGAATTAATGATAATGAGAATATTAGGTGTTCATAAAATAACTTTTTATTTAAAAGACTGTCCAGGAAAGGCCGTGGCTTGACATTTTTTTCAAAAAGGTAGGCCATTCCATTGTAATTATAAGTCATGGTCACCCTAATCGTACATTTTAGGTTATATCGAAAAGTGATTTGTTTTTCGGCTATCGAATGTATTACAGTGTTGAGCTGTACATATTTATTTTGTACAAATGTGTACAAAATGTAGCCGTATCGGGTGTTTGATTCTGTTGTGATCTCAGATAGGTACAATTAATTATTTATTTGCACAGCGTCAGGATTGAGGAGCCACATACATTTGTATTTTTTACAAATTCCCTTGATCTTACAAGTTTATAATGTTGTAAGGTCCCAGCCCAATTATGGTCAATTGAAATGCTGTATCTTACTATCGTGTTCGAGGTTGATGCGAGGGAGCGGAATATGAACAAACGTTACTTCGAAACAAAGGTTTATTTGCGACTACAGAAATATTTCGGTCGCGGGCGCAGCCGCGCGTAGGCACACACACCAATACATTATGTCTACTCGACAAAAACACACACGTGTCCCTACAGTAGCCCCCCTCTTATAAGAAGAAGCTACTTTACAAATCATCACACAAAAATAAAAACCTGTGTATTTTCTATCGAACTGCAGAAGTTTCATACATTTCGGTACATCATTACAATAATTATAACAAGGCCAGCAATGTGGCTCGACTCGTTTTAATGCCGACTCTACAGTAAGATCGTACCGGCGGCGCTTGTTTACATTAAGCGTATAAATTATAAGTAAGTTTTATAATTATGGCTATCAGTTTCAGAGTATGGACATGATACTTATATGCTACTTATTTCTACACCTTTCATACCTGTTACTAATGGTAGTTGCCATGACGACCCGTTCTGCTATATTTAAGTATCGCCCCTTGGGACCCGTCAGCGTCCGTCATGACAACGCCTGAAAATCCTTCCATTCATCACTACTCGCTGTACTTCATTCTTACAGACTTTAGACATTCCATCATTTAACTACAACAATACAAAGTCGGTATATCGTTTACGATTACATTTACCCCTCTGAAATACACAAAAAAAAGAAATAAACATTTAATATAAACACAATGTTCACTTTACACTTTATTACAAATTCACTGTACGTTTACATGTCCAGATAACGTAAATTTGACAATATGTTTCTTACTGATACACGTCTGCATTATGCGACGTAGCTGCAGGTTGCACGGTGTGCACTTTGACCACCGGCGGTGACCACCCGGCCACGGCGGCTTCCTTACGGAACCAATCTCGCACCCGCTTCTTGCATTGGTTTCGCAACAGAAACAGGCACACAAGTCCTAACAATATAGCGAATACCATTATAATAATTTCCAACCCATTTAATCTTTGGCCAATTACTTCATTAGACACACTGTGTAATTGCAACATTGTTATGTTCGGGTTTACTTTGGCTATAACCCATCTTAGACACGTGAATACACAATAAAATATTTACTGTTAACAAGCAAAGTCTGGCTACAGAATGAATAAAACATACAGTAAAATAATTAACATAAAACTCATGTAAAAATTGATGTGTCAGTGTTTGATTCACTAAAGTGAAACATTGCTATATTTCATAGCCTAATTACAAATATTACAATACTGCAATAAAATGTTAAAAGTTATACATTTAGATTGCAACTCATATTTTACACAATAACAAAATAAGTAAGTATCTGTATATGCGACAATAGCGCAGTGGTTAAAGTATCATAAGTATTATTTCGCACTGTCGAACAATAATAGATTTGAATTTCATTCACTGCATTACTGTCGTATATAAGGTATGTCACACACAAATAAAATAAACACAATAAAATTCAATTACAAAAATAGCTTTTGTATATAGGTTAAGGAGTTAGCCCTACGACTATGTCTTAGGTTCGGCGGATATAACCTGCCACTAACTTTTTACCTCGTACAGGAATCGAACCTGTGCAAGACATCTACGGCACTCACTATACTGTGAGTCTCGTTATAGTTCATTCTGCGAACCTTATCGGTCGCTTGATAGCTCTACCGCTACGTGTGGTCCGAGTTATCGGTTTGGTACCGGACTCGTCATTACTAAGATTATTATTACCACTAGAATTATTTATGTTACTAGGTTTACATTGTTCGTCTAGCGAAATGGGATCATAGTTAAGTATGTAGGCCGGTTTGAGCCTATCTATTGATACATTTACCTGTCTATCATGTATTTGCAATCGAAAATACTTGTCACACCTGTCTATGACCTTATAAGGACCATCATAGGGTGGCTGTAACGATTTTTAACTAAATCAACCCGTACAAATACATGTGAACATGTACGCAAATCCGAGTGCACGAAAATGTTACGTGAATCGCGTTGCTTTGTCGGTCTTGGTATAAGATTTCTAATAGCTTCCCTAACCATGATTACATATTCATTCGAATCGCTAACTTTTATGTTTTTACTGCCGTAAAAATCACCGGGTAACCTTAACGTTTTACCGAATACTAACTCAGCGGCGCTAACTCCCGTATCGCTACGTGGTGTGGCCCGCAATGCAAACAAAGTGGTATTCAGCTCATGGACCCAGGTACCTTTCTCCCTGCGAGCCATGAGAGCTGCTTTCAACACACGATGAAATCTCTCTACGGCGCCGTTCCCTTGCGGGTGATATTCCGTAGTTCTTAATTTATTTATACCTAAATATTGCATTAGCTCGGTAAATAGACTACTCTCAAACTGCCTGCCCTGGTCAGTAGTGATCCTAACAGGACAGCCATAACGCGTTATCCAATTTTCATACAGTGATCGGGCTATCGTAGTAGCATTAATATCTTTCAATGCGTATACTTCCGGCCAACCCGTGGTGCGATCTATTACCGTCAAACAATACCTGTAACCCTCAGGTGATATAGGTAATGGACCAACTAAATCCACGTGTATGTGTTCGAACCGATCGCTAGCCTGAAACTGTCCAAGTCCAGAAACCGTATGTCTGATAACCTTCGACTTCTGACATGGAATACAGGTTTTGGTCCAATTTCGAACATCGACATTCATATTAGGCCAAAAATACTTAGATGCAACTAATTTCCTAGTTGTTCGATTCCCAGGATGAGACATATCATGAACCACGTGGAATGCCTTTTTCCTAAAGTCTACAGGTAGGTACGGCCTGGCGACGTTAGTTGACACCTCACATGTAATTTCATCCTAACCGTCCGGCAAAACAATTCCTTTAAATCGCAACCGCTCGCTAGGTTCCGATAACAACCTACGTAATTCTTTGTCCGTACGTTGCGCTAATGCTAATTCTGCGAAGTCGAGCGCAGTTGGACATGCAATCGTCGCAACGCGCGATAACGCGTCTGCAACAACATTGTCAGAACCGCTAATATGCCGTATGTCCGTAGAAAACTCACTGATAAAGAGGAGCTGCCTAACCCGTCTAGGCGTCTCTTTATCGCTGGGTTTTTTCGAAAACGCGTATACAAGCGGTTTATGGTCAGTGTAAATAATAAACGGTCTACCTTCTACCATATACCTAAAATGTTGCACTGATAAATATATCCCTAAAAGTTCCCTATCATAGGTACTATATTTTAGTTGAGCATCACTAAGTTTCTTAGAAAAATAACCTAATGGACGCCAGTGTGTGCCGACCCTTATCTGTAATGCGCTACCAACGCAGTTATTGGACGCGTCACACATAATTGCAAGCTCCGCATTTGCTATTGGGTAACACAACACATTTGCATTCTGTAGGCTACTTTTACATTTTGCGAACGCTGCATCCGCTTCGTCCGTCCACTGAACGAGCGATTTGTCTTTCTTTTTCGCGTTTTGTAAATATCTGTTTAATACTGATTGATATTCCGCGGCCCTAGGCAAACTAGACCTATAAAAATTCACCATTCCCAAGAAACGCCTCAACTCGTCAATAGTTTTGGGTTTCGGGAATTCTGAAATTGCCTGTACTTTATTTGGCAGCGGGCTAATCCCTTCTGGCGTAATTTCATAGCCAAGAAATTCTAATTTTGTTTGGCCAAAGCAACATTTCGATAAATTGATAGTAATACCGAACTTATCCAACCGTTCGAAAATCGCTTTTAAGTGACGCTTATGAATTTCCGCTGTTTTGCTAGCCACCAAAACGTCATCGATATAACAAAAATAAAAATTAGAATCTAAATCATCGCCTTCCTGCCTAAATTCTTCTTCTAATCCCTGAAAAACAGAATTATTCATATACCGCTGAAATGTCTGAGCCGCATTTCTTAACCCAAAGGTCATACGCATAAACTCGTATAGTCCGAATGGTGTAATAATCGCGGTTTTCTCGACATCTTCCGGCGCTAAGACTACAGAACAAAAGGCAGACAGAGCGCGCGGAACACTTGCGTGAGGCCACTAAAGCAAATACAAAATTGAAAAGCGAATACAAACTCGGCTCAGTGCGCTGCGAAGCATCGCACAGTTCACACGCCACGATCAATAAAACTTTTAAATTCATAAAATGCCGTCTTGCGTTTTTAAACATTGTAAAAGTTGTTTCCAAAAGCAAAAACGGGAAGATGGTAATATATTTTTACAGATAACTATGTATTATTTGACTGTTTTATAATATTATTTCGATAAAATTCGTATTTCTGCAGAAAATATGTAAGTGTTGCCAGTTTACGTCGACGCCGTTCTCCCTGAATTAGGGAAAATGCACTTGTCTATTGATTATGTAATAATGATGGTCATGTTAATGAAAAATACATTAACGTAATGTAAAATTATATTGTAGATTATCTTTCTTCTTATAAAATATAGTAATAAAATTTCCATTATTATATACATTGTTTTGAGTTCGATCCCCAAACGATCCAAATATTCGTGTACCTACACATGGCTCCTCGTCAAGCTTTATACACTTTGACCTTTGTACCGTTCTTATGGCGTAGGGAATAAGTATCAAAATCGTACTGCAACTGTTTAGCTTGACTTGGCGCCGTGTGTACATTAAGTACAGAAACAGAAATCATTGATTGCAGCCATTATTAATTTTTAATTGCATTTTTTTTTGTTTTGTTTTATGAATCATAATATTCATAATTTATTGTGTGCATGACAAAATGTTTATTAGCTAATTAATATTTAGGACGCTAGCCTCTTGCAATTAACCAAACATTTCCAGATACTATACTGAGAATATATATATCTAAACAAAAAATAAACAACATATTCGCCGATCTAAGATCTGACCCCCATGATTGGTATTCGTAAATATATGTAGTTGATATTATATAAGTATTTCTAATGGATCGAGGGTATTAATCACAAAACATAATCTATTTATTTCTCAATTTACGAATAAAATTAGTTAAAACTTTACTCAGTACCTACATTTAAGAAATGTATTTATAAAAGCATACATTAATTGTTTCTTTTATTTGAATCATTTTCATAACAGCATTACATATTAAAAGCATTAATTAAATCCATGGTAAATTGTTCAAAACCGCAAACGAATATAAAATATGTAATATTTTTATATCCGTTTGCAAAAACTATATACAAGGTAGTGGGAGATTATTCATAATCTGGCAACTTTACACACACATAGGCGCGCGTGTCCGTACAGTGCCAGTCGCCAAATGTCACGCACACATAGCCGTCAACGTGCCTCACTTAGTCGGACGAATACGCTCCATCTGGGTCTTAAATCTGTGTTCCGGCGCTACTAATAAATTATGATATGCTCTGTTTATGTCTAAACGAGAGAAAATTGTCTTATTACCTAGGATGTATGTAAAATCATTAATTCGCGGTATGGGGTACCTATCCGGCTTAGTTATTGCATTCAAGGCCCTATAATCGCCGCACGGACGTAACTGCCCATCCTTTTTAGATACGACGTGTAGGGGACTTGCCCAAGGACTCTTCGACGGCCTGCAAATACCTAACTCCTGCATACGCCGAAACTCTTCCTTGACTTTAACGTACCTCTCGGGTGCTAATGGCCTAGCACGCGCGAATACCGGAGGACCGGTGGTTTCAATATGATGAAACACAGAATAAGGAGGGTTTTCCTTAAAACAAACAGGTTTAGTTATCTCCGGAAATTGTAAAAGTAAATCAGAGTATATACTATTGTTATCAATTGTAGTTAACGATGATCCCTTCCACTTTACAATCGATCCTATAACACTTAAACTAGTTATTTGGTCTAAGAGACGTCGTCCACTTATATCTACAAGTAATTTATTTTGCATGAAAAAATCTGCGCCCAATATCGGCTGACTTACTTCTGCTACTATAAAATCCCAAATGTAGGGACGTCTCAAGCCCAAATTTAATGTTAATGTTCTAACACCATAAGTTTTTATTAGAGTTCCGTTTGCCGCGTATAGGTTAAAATTAGATTTATCACTGTACTTGTTTAAACGATTTCTATTCACTGGTATGACGGACACATTCGCACCGGTATCAATTAAAAATCTCATACCTGTAGTCCTATCACATACTATGAGACGGTTGTGCGTTGTACAGCGTCCCGCCACCGGCTGCACGACTTCTCGTTTCCCGACGGCTTCGGCTTGGCCCCGTTCCAGTTACAGGGTTTCACACACTTTGCTGCTTTCTCCCTGTAACGAAAGTGGTAAAAACATAACCAATTAGCATTTTTCCTCTTAGTCGCCGGATTACCGCTCCGCGATGCCGATCTGGATCTCTGGCCAGTCCAGTGATCTGCCCTGGGTCTGCCACGCTCCAATTCATCGAGTCGCAAGCTAATCTTCGCCAATTCCCCCAAGATCAGGTTGGTATCCGCTGTTCCGCCAGGCGTAGGCTCCTTCAGCGTCTCCGATCCCCTGACCTCAGATATCTGGTTGGGACTTCCTGCCGTGCTTTGCAGCACTTAGTCCGCTACCGCCGCGAGGACATCCAGACTCTCCGACTCCGTAACCGTCAATATGGCTCTCACGGCTGTCGGCAGGTGTGATTGCCACATCAGCCTGAGCGTCTCATCTGGTACCTTTTCTCGTGCCAACTCTCGCATACGACGCAGCAGTTGTGATGGCCGCTGATCACCCAGCTCCATTTCTCGAATGAGTTTTTGTAGTTTCCTGGTCTCGGACTCCTCAAACACCTGAAGTAATCTCTCCTTCAAGGTCTGGTATTTCCGCGTTTCCGGTGGGGCAAGCAAGAGGTCACTCACTTGCTGTATGGCGCTTTTGCTCAATTTCGTCACCACGAGATTTTGTTTCACAGCATCGCTCAGTTTCTGATTTTCCACGGCAGCCTCGAATTGGACGAACCGGAGTCGCGTTTGGTCCGCCCAAAATTCGGGAATCCGCGAGGCCACGGTAATGCTGGCTAAGGCCTTTTCTCCGCTGTCGTCGCTCACCTCGCATTTTGCTTCCTGCGCACGTGGAACCGAACTTTGAGGATTCATTGTTCAAAATTCTAACACGCTATGCCAACGTAAGGGGTCACCAGTTGTAATGCTGGGTTTTTCGTTGGGGTCACCAGTTGTAAGGTCCCAATTATGGTCAATTGAAATGCTGTATCTTACTATCGTGTTCGAGGTTGATGCGAGAGAGCGGAATATGAACAAACGTTACTTCGAAACAATGGTTTATTTGCGACTAAAGAAATATTTCGATCGCGGGCGCAGCCGCGCGTAGGCACACACACCAATACATTATGTCTACTCGACAATAACACACATGTGTCCCTACAATGTTAATACAAATTTGATTACAACTACTACAAAATGACCATAAACTGAAAACATAATTCGAATGACTACTTTCACGGAATTCACACTCGCGTGGCGTATGGATTGAGGAGCCACACTTAAAGTATAATATCTTGCTGAATATCAAAGATACAATCCTCATATTTTTTGTAGATGCTGTTCACAGTTAGTACAAAATGATACAAAATGTTCATAAATATTCATTCAATACTTTTCGTGTTCTAGGGTGGCTCCTCAGTTCAGACGTATGTACTGAGGAGCCACCTTTACATTGATATAACTTTTTAAATACTTTAGTACAAATTTCAACATTTGGCCTACAAAATTATTTCTCTTCGTACTAAATAACGGACCAAGCTTCGTTGTAAAATCTGAAGTGGCTCCTCAATCCATACGGACACAGCTTAATACGTGCAGTCAAGTACATACCTACCTACATTGTTAGTCATCTTTCGGGCTCTAGTTGTAGGTAATAAACTTAGCTTTAATCGTTAGCGAACCGTTCAGGTGAGTACCTACGCTATGTTTATAATCAAACACGCTAAAATACCGTATGTGCCTGGCGGTGCAATTAATGATTGCATACAACCTATGGACAGGTGGTTAATAAATCTTTGTGTTTTGAGGCACCAAGTGTCGCTAAATTAGCAGCAATATATGGGTATATTCTAATTTCTCGACACGTACAAACCATGTGGTTGGTGATTAAACTTACGCCTTTAAGCCCAGGGTCCGCTTACTAGTCAAACCAGATATGACAGAACTTCAGCTTTTTCACAGAGCGACTGCTTGGCCAACGTGGTTTATAAAGCCTAGTCCTCCCATTGATACAATGCCATTGTCACAAACATGGAGCGGCGTATGTCCGGATTGGACTGCGAAAGGCTGTAATTATAATGAAGCAATTGAATGTGTGTTGTGTGTTGCTTGAGGTGCGTTCGCGTTCATCGGCTTCTACCACCGGCACTCGGAGACCACGTACGTGGGGCCGCACGCCGAGCAGTTCCAGGCGAAGGACCCCAGCCAGGGGCTCTACTGCCACTCTGATGACAACTGGAGCGACGCGCAGTGTATCTATAAGTAACTATAGCTCCTGATCTTGAGAGTATTTTATGAGATTTGTTATACCGCCATCTGCCGTTGTAAGGACGTACTAAATACTAAGTACGTTTAGTTGTAAAGAGTAATACAAGATGCCGCGCGCGACGATGCGGAGTACAATATTCTGTGCATCTATGACAACGAGAGCCTTTGCCAAGCACTTCATGACTTGAAAAGTCTCATTTAAATATCCTCTTAGCCTGGTATAGTTGTTTACTAACTTTTAAGTCGATTACCTGCCCTAATAAACAATAAACAACATTTTGCTGTAAATCAATCATTAAAGTTAGGTTAAATAGACATCAATAGGCGTTTTATTATTGTATACCCATACAAAACATAAATATTGAAAAGTATATCTATTTGAACCAGATCACATACTTACCACAACAATCGCGGTGAAAATGGATTTTTCAACATATATTTTATTGTCGCTAGTCGCTACTAGGTGTCACTGCTAGCACGCTTGCTTATATTATGATAATTAATCCGTATATTTCTGGACCAAGTTACTACTCAAGGTTTATTATTATCATGTCTTACATTATCAGCCTATTATCAGGTTCATTAGCTTAAAACAAAGATGAAATAGCATGCATGTATTCATGTATTAACTATGACTAGTTCCAGCAACTCGCCACTAGGTGGCGCTACCGAGTTCAACTTAGCATATTAGACTACTGAGATGCCCCATTACTTGTTCCATAACATCTATCTATCGATGTATAATCTACCTGTAATAAATGTTATGGGCCATGTAATGAAGTAGGTATATCTTTTAAAAACATCATGTTGTGTGTCAGAATCAACCCTCGCGAGGAGTTCCCGGAGTCGGTGGAGTACGAGCCGAAGGTGTCGTACTTCTGCGGGCCGTACCGCTACTTCATCCCCGCCACCACGGAGGTGCGCTGTATCTTCTCCATATTCTCTATGAACTTCGTGTTCCGCTTCGGCTACGACGGCGTCATGTACAAGAGCTCCGACTTGTCTTTCGTACGTATCTTTCACATGAACATAACTGCACGCTTTAATCTCCTAAGGGGTAGGCAGAGGTGTATTACACGATCCTAATGTAATAGGGGGCGAGCGATGATTAACATTTTTAATGAATACATAACTTCGGAAATGTTGTTCTGGGAATCGAAACCATTCGAAACCGAGACCATCGTATCGGCAGTCCGTTACGTACACCACTGGGCTATCGCCGCTTACGTATCTTTCATCATTCTAAAACATAATACACGATATACCTACCTATCTACTTCAAGCAGCTGAAATCCACTTCACTGAGCTCCTATTAGCTATTGCTGCTTTTTTACTCCGACTAGGATTACTTATGTAGGCATGTATAACCTAATAGAGATACCAAAAGTGTGCCTTGACTAAAAACATCATAGGTTCATAGGCCTGTTGTCCTACTGCGATGACAGCAACGCTCCATCTAGACATGTCTATAATCAAGGTAGACTACTGTGGAGGATAAAGGTGTGATGTTTCTCCAACTAGAGGGAGGAGCCTCTAACCAAGGGTGGTCGTGCTTGGTGGCCTGCAGGCCGACGGACATACTTTTGGACTTGTATATATGCCGTTTGGCTCGCGAAAGTTGATATCGCGGTTCAGGATTGTTTGAATATTTCCTAAGTTAGTAGTTTCGTCGTCATTGGGTAGATGGCGCTGTGCGGGTGTTATGTAGCTGGCCGCTACACTACTAAGCAGAGAACATCGGCGCGCACCACTGACTTTTCAAAGGATAACGCATGGAGGATGATGACTTAGATCACCTACACACAGTCTGTCTGTACGTAATGTGGGTATGTTGAGGTATGTTCCTTGTGTGTCAGATGTACCAGAACGGGCAGGTGTTCTACACGGACGAGCCGTGGGCTGGCATGTCCTGCTGGAACTGGGCGTGCAAGTGGCGCCATAACCAGAACCAGCGCTCCAACGAGTTCTTCATCAACTAACGCATACGCACAATACATACATATATTTATACACACACTACTTGCAACGGTTCTGTATTGTCGACCGGAATCACGCTAGATTGACTGCCTCGCTACCGGAAGTCGCAGGTTCGATTCCCGCTCAAGACAAACAAACATTTGTATGGTGCCACATGCCGATATTGATGGGAATATAAAATATTTCACCATTATTTTCCATGTATGCGATATAGATCTGTTGCATAATTTTTTGATTAAGGATGTAATAATAAACATCTAAAATATTATGCTTGTTTTATTTTACCTAATTACTATTAAGAACTACAAGTATAGTATAATTTTATCTGTATTCAGAATAGATATATGTATACAGAAATGATTATCCTGAAAATGTAAGGCGTTCCTATTGGCTAAATAACAAATATTGACTCGTCAATCAGAGAGCTCTCTTTTCAGCCACAACTTTCTCGTTGGAACTCTTTACACAAACGTTATCAGTTTTGTATTGTATCAAGAATTATACATCAATGTTAACTAATTTTAATTAGATTAATAATATTCCTGAAATAAGTACTTACCTACCTATGGTATTTTCATATTTAGACCCATTTTGTACTTATTCAAACCCTTTGCGATGAAGACTCTTTGTAGAAACGAAAATTAAGTCTGATAAGAGCTTTCTGTGACAATGCATGCAAACATCGATAAGAATATGAATAGGTATTATACTTACATGGATGTCGGAATGATACTATCAATCGAGGGTCGAAGTTCACGGCGCACGGTGGGCTGAAAAATCAAAATGTGGACTTAGGGGCTAAGAGACTTGTTTTGGATTCTACAAATGAAAACAATATTTTTTTATTCCTTGACTTTTTTGATAAAGTACATAGTATAGCACGTTTTTTGATAAGGTACATATATACACGTACTTACCGAGATAAAATTGTTTGAAGTTTGTATGAAACTAGTGGAAAATAAAAAAACGAAATCGATTTTTTTATACTACCACTGTTAACAAGTCAATACAACAAAAATGAAACTATAAAATATCCACAGCACCCATTACAGGTCACGACATATTATGCTTTCTCGGAATTTTGACAAAATCAGGTAAACTAATAAATTTTTAAAGTTTCAGATATGTGACTAATGATGATTTTTTCAAGTGTAGCAAGTGGATTAGGCCTACTAGGGATACCACATAAAAAAAAAAACGCGCCTAATATTTAACCTCTCTGGGTGGTGTCGAATAAAAGATAAAAAAAATATTACCGCCAAAACGCAAAAAAACGCAGTTCGCGATATAATGCATAAATAGCCAAAAAATATATTCTATCATATACTTTCATTGTTTTCTTAAGATAGTTTAAGAATTACGAACAATTCTCATTTTATTGTTTTCTTCCATACAAAAAATTATTTAAAATTAAATAACTCAAAAAACACGCGTTTAATCAAAAAAATTGTATTAGTAATTTTGAGTTGTATTTGATCATAGAATACAAAAATGGAATTAGTTTATTTATATTCCACTTTAGCTTTTTCGAAATCCCTAAGTCCTCTAGCGAACTTTTTCAGCCCACCGTGCGGCGGCGTGCGCGCTCTCACGCGGCAGGTACCTATTGCATGTGAAAGTTGCTGCATTCTCATTGGTTGAAATGTAGAGTTCTCATGTAGGCTAACTGTATGATTTATGGGCTACAAATTTAAGGACGTTTTTACACGTTAAAATATGTAAATGATGTTCAGAAGAACATATTAATAATTAACATTAACGACTATTATGATAAAACCACTAGGTAGTTGAAAGCCACTCCATGTTGGTGATATGTTGGTAGTCAACTAGCTTACACCTTTACAATGGCGATGATTTTGTCAATATTACATAGTATACGCAACTTAGGGTTATGAATCTCAGACGTGTCTACCTATTTCGCGAAAAGCAGTCCATCAGGCAAATACCTTAGACACCTATTATGAATTATGATAGATTAACATAATTATAATTACTGAAGAGGATGTGATGCATGATGCATCCCAGAATTGACCAAGACTATATCAGGCATGCATACCTACACATAAAACTTTAATAAGCACTACCTTCCTAGTTGTTATACTTACCTACTGGTTTATTTTCAACGTATAAACTATGTTACCGTCTCAGATTGTAAAACTAAATCTGAGGCAATCTGTGCTTTGATATGACATTTTTATTTACGTTTAGAACACAAACTAAAGGACTTTATATTTACATACCTAGGCCTAGCTGGTTGCGCGAGGGGAGGTGCCGGGCGAGATGGCAATGACGGGAACGCTAAAGGCGTGTTCCATGCTGAAGGCTGAGCTGAAGGCTGAGACGGGCCAGAGGGCCGGGCGGGGGCTGGGGCCGGGGGCCCCGGGAGGCCTTTGCGTGCGGGCGTTTGAGGCGCCTTCGCCGCGGGTCGAGTGGCACGCGGTGCCTTGGGACACCCGCGGTAGTTCGCGGGGTGACCCAGCTGCCCGCACAATACGCATGCGGGAGGGGCCTCGCAAAGCGCCTTGTCCCTGGGGCGCTTGCAGCTTGCTTTAACGCACCTAGCGTTAGGTGCCTAGAGGACCGCGCGAAACAATTACGCGCCGAGTGCCCATACAGCTGGCACCGGTGGCACTGGCTGACGGTGTTGTTACGCCGGGGAGGCTCGACCTTTATGCCAGACAAGTGGCATATCGAGGTCAGCCTAAAGATGGCTTTCCCTGGCTCTGACTTGTCGAGGACGACGACTACCATGTCATATGGCTCGCGTGTCCTCGCCTTTGTCATACGGTGCACTTCGTGCACGGGCAGTTGCTCCTGGAGCAAAGAAGTCTTGATCTCTTCAGTCGTCAGCTCTTTTGGAACTCCACTAATAACAGCTCGGAGGAGCCGCTCCTCGGGGAGAGTGTAGGTGTGGAAGGAGATCTGTCTCTCCTTTAACACCTTGGTCAGCGTGCTGTGGTCCTGGGACGTGGCCACCTGAACGGGGATCAAGGTTCAGGTGGCCACGTCCCAGGACCACCGCGCGCTGACTAAGGTGTTGAAGGAGAGACAGATCTCCTTCCACACCTACACTGTTGGGTGGATCTTACGCTGGTATAATTAAGTTGGTGCTCGTTGCACCAGATGGACACTGCCACTGCCAGCCACTTGGCCTTGTCCTGTATGAACAGGGGTGGAGGCACGGGGAGCTTGGTCTGGGGAGCCCCTGATGGGGGCTGGGAGGTCTTTGGGCGTGGTGTGGCTGGACGGCTGCGTCCTGGCCGCGAGCTTGAAGGCGTAGGCGCCAGAGTCTTAGCCGTCTTGGCCGGCGTAGCCGCCTTGCTCGGCTTTGATTTGGCCGCTCGGCGGCGCTTCTTACCCTCTACGAGGGTAATGTCGTTATCAGGGACTGGGGTTGTGGACTGAGGTACCTATATTATACACACCTACTGCCACATAAATGAATGAATTGTTTCATTTCTCATCGTTGCCTAGTCGCCCAATAAGATAAGTAAACGGAGCCCTGCTTCGCAGGTCTCCTATTTTCGAGTGAGGGGTCACAAGAAAACCTAACATAAATTATTATGCATACCTAAGTATCCAGGGCGGACGAGAACTTTTCATAATAAGTATGTACCTATGTTTCTCTCTAATCTACTTAGAGGTAGATGTGTAGTTATGTATTGTGGTAAGTTAAGTAAGTAGGTATGTATGCTGTGCTGTGCTTAGTTGTTGACTTAAGTATGTAGGTACATAGTTAGACTTTTGAGACTTTTGTTTATAAATAGAAACGAAGCTCGCTCACACGCTAGGCTCGCGAGCATTCATGAATAGATTGTTAGCCCTGAAAAGGGCTGTTTGTTTGTAATGTTTGCGCGCTCACGTTGGTGTTGCAGTGTGCGCGCAGCGCACTCGGCTCTTCTTCCCGCTAATGTTGCTGCTGCTGTTGTTGTTGTTGCACGCAGTGGTGTAAGGGTTCCGTTCTTTTGCGGCTGGACTAAAATCACTCAGTGGTCTCCAGATTAGAGACCTAGATTGTTCTAAGCTGACAGATAAAACAGCTTGCAATACAGACGCACTGGCGAAGATGGAGAGGATGCGGGCTCATTCGCCTACTTAAAATAAATGTTTAAAATATTTCGTTATCAACAGACAAAAGTATAAAATAAATTTAAAGTTTAATAATAATAATAATATAATATAATAATAACTTTATTCAATAAAATAAACGTCACATGTTACATAGGAAAAATATTACAGTACAAATAATTAAATTAAATTTTATAATTCAGTATAATGTATGTGATAAGTGCCTGTGTTAAATTGTGGTACATTGATGTGTAGTTACTTTATTTATTACGGTAATACATTATATTTGGTATACATAGCTATTTTAATGTTTACCTGAACTAGGCTTTAACACCTATGTTTCAGGAAAAAGATCTTAAATAATAATAATAAAGGGCTATATTTTAACATAATAATAATCATGAACTGCCAATAGTAGTTAAAAAACACTAAAAAAACACGCTTTTATAAATGCACGTAAAAACAAAAAATAAGTTATGAATCATTCAAGTTGTCTCAATTTCCGGGCTCAAGTGTAAACTATGTGCTTTTAATTATAATATTTGATTGTAAAAGCATTTTTTAATTATGATAGTTGATTTTAAAAGGCAGCGATAGCCTATTGGAGATACTAACGGACTGCCATGCAGAGGGTATCGGGTTGGAATCCACGGCGGGCACCACTGAATTTTTAGAGTTATGTGCGTATTGAATTATTACTTATCGGTTGTCCCATGCCTCGGAGAGCACGTTAAGTCGTCAGTCCCGGTCGGTCACAAATGCACATTAAACAGACAATAAATTATGGATCGTTCAAGTTGTCTCTATTTCTGGGCTGAATGTAAACTACGTGCTTTTAATTATAATATTTGATTGTAAAAGCGTGGGACGCTGGAACAGGAAAGACGTTCTTGTTTAACTTGTGCAAAAATCAGATGTACAGATGTTACGGGAAGCAAGTTACACAGATTGGCGCTCTAACTGGAGTTGTAGCACGAATAGTGGGTGGCTCTACATTAAACAGTATGTTTAAAGTACCAGTTTGTCGTACTCAGACAAAACATGCGCCAGCAGCGAGAATAGACAACATTCACCGACATTTTTAATTATACCTAATGCGTCAACAGTGGCAGAATGTAGAGTTCTTTTTCGTAGACGAGATATCTTTGGTTCCCTTTGGTAATCCTTTGGCGGCACGTTATGGTCTTGTGCGACCTCATGCAGCTTCCGTCAGGAAGTTAGTATTAAGTATTTGTTAACAATAAAGTCTTTCCTGTTCCAGCACCCGAAGGTTTTACAATCAAATATTATAATTAAAAGCACATAGTTTACACTTCAACCCAGAAATAGAGACAACTTGAACGATCCATAATTACTTTTTGTTTTAACGTGCACTTATAAAAGTTTGCTTTTCTAGTGTTATTAATTTATTTTTAGATTTGTCACCCTTTTACTTTAAAAGTTAGAGGGACTCACAAACCCATTTTACCACTTTGGAACCGTATATCTTTCAAACGATTGACTTTGAGAAACAATGGTTTTAGGAATCTCAAAGTAATTTTTAACGACCCATTTTCCATATCAGTTCCTTGTCTGAAGAGCCCTCTTAATATTCTTTATTTTTTTATTTTCTATAACGTCGCAAAGCGGTTCACAGAATACATTTACCTACCAATTTTCAAATATGTAAACTGAATAGTTTCGGCATAAAGTGGCTGTGACATAGGTACGGATAGACTGACAGACATATCGCATCTATTAGGATTCTGTGTTTAGTAATTTTTGCCTACGGAAATCTAAAAGTACTGTTAACAGAAATGTCTTAAATACTTCTTGCGGTTATATTTCTTATTTGTCCCTATGAACAAAAATAAAACGAAAATTACTATCGAACGATGAAGGAGTTTTGTGTTACCCCGAATTTAACGTGAGCGAAGCCGCGGGCTTCGCAAGCTAGTAATAATAATGAATTTCTTTTTTATAGACTCACGCCTGTATCCCCGAAGGGGGAAGACAGAGGCGTAATATTACACCCACATTTCGCCATGAATATTTAGGTCCCACGTTATAGGGAGCGAGCCTATAGCCGCCGGGCACATCACCAGACTCCGTGCTGCTACTAAGAATTCGGAAAAACCCAGTAACACTTGCCCGACCCGGGGATCGGACCCGGGACTTCCGATCAGTAGTCGCATACGCTATCCACTGGACCACGGAGGCAGTTCCGGCAGAGGCAGAGATAAATATAAAACAATATATAAGAACTTATATTATAAAATTAAAATAGATGAGTTATGAGTGTAATGATTATGACTTATGAGCTATGTTTTTTTTTCAATAATTTATGATTAAAATGTCAGCGGTCGTCATGATAGATATCGAGGCTTAATCTTCTCAAACATAAAGCAATTAAACCATACAGCTGGCACGTACAACTCTATGCCTATAATGAGGTAACTGCGAAGAACGGCTAGTACCGAAAATAAATACGGCTTATTTTTGACTAGCTGTGGAAGTCGGTATCCTTTAAACGTCCTTTTCTGTGGCCTTGATAATGTAAAATAACATAATGATCGGTTGATGAAACTCACACTCATATTTAAGTAATTTCTTAAATATGAGTGTACTTGTACGGTACTGTGAGTTACTTACTGTAGGTATTAGAAAAGTAGTAACCTGTACCTGCCACCTATATTCTTAGCTCTTTCTTTTAATAAATATTATCTGGCCGGATTACATACTTATTAGTTAATTCGAATCTTTGCACTCAAAGAGTAACACTCGAATAGTAAGTCTACGATGCTGTACTATGTAATAATAATATAAGCTGTAAAGGTGTGCAAAATAATAATTTTAAGTAATACCCCTAGATGGCATCACTGGCAAAATTAAAAGTCGGTGTTAAGATCCAGCTCTGACAATATAAATATTAGAAAAGAAGTTAAGGTAAAATTTTGCCCAAATTGAGTCCGAGTCACTTGATAACCTAGGCCTAATCTTTAAATTGCGATAACTTTTGATAGAATAAACGGATTCTGATAAACTAAAGACTAAAATGTTAACCAAAGACACAAACTATAAGTTTATCACTATCGCGATACAAACAATTTAGTGTGTTGCTTGAATTCAAGACTGTTAAATTTATTGAATGACACTGCTAGGCTCCCATAGGTGATAGCGTGATGATTGTTGTCCAAGATTGTAATCGGGTCTTCAGGAAATATATTGGTGAAAACCGCATCAAAATCCGTTCATTGGTTATTGCGTGATGATTTAACAAACATACAGACAGACAGACAATAATTCCAAAAAACATTGTTTTGTGTTCTATATCGATAACATGTCACAATCCAATTGAAATTTGGCAAAAATATTCAATGTACAGACAAAGTGCCCTTTGAGTTTTATTATAGTATAGATTGTATTTGGATAAGTCATTTCAGAGTTAATCTGTTACAAAAAAACAAAAATAATAGTGTTTATTATACTGGTATACATCCAAGATAATTATTTATCAGAATGTAACCTGTTTCGCAGGGTTATTATGTGTTGTCTCAAGATAATATTTTCCCGAAACGCGGGGAAAATATTTTAATAGGAATTTAAGATTTGTTCTATGACACCAGACTGCAAAATTAATTAATTCCTAGTCTCGTTTGACGGGTTTGACACGTGAAGTCCAAGTTACTTCTAATATGTTTATATATTTATATTTGCCGATTGCCGTGTGGTTGACGGCATAGAATACAAGTGTCACCACCCCCTATCTTCCCGTGTGGGTGTCGTAAGAGGCGACTAAGGGATAACACGATGCAAATACCATCTTTGCGTAGAGACGGAAAACTCGACATCAAACCCTATACGACTGCCTCGTTGGTCTCGCGGCATAAATGTGCGCGTGGGATCGAGAGGTCCCGGGTTCGATTCCTGGGTCGGGCAGTGTTATTGGGTTTTTCTGTCACGAAATTCTCAGTAGCAGCACTGAGTCTGGAAATGTGCCCGGTGCGGCAATAGGATCGCCCCTTATTACGTGGGACTAAAGTATATCTGGCGAAAAGTGGGTGTAGAAATACACCTCTGCCTACCCCTTCGGGGATAAAAGACGTGACGATATGTATGTTTATGTATGTATGTATTTATAATAAATCGTATTATTGCTGTCTCGCTTGTGAATAAACGGTATCATTATATTTTTTTTATGGCCGTTTCATTTATTTATTTATACAAGGCACATTAACAAAATACTTACAAAATGATCGGGCGCCGTGTAAGTTAGGTACTCCATTCACAGTAAGTGTATAAGTGTTACAATCTACTTTTCGGATACATAACACTATAAGATCAAATATAAGATAAAGAAACAATTAATTCAAACATAACAGCAATTAATTAATAATCAAGTATGTTGTAAGCTTATTATAAGATAGTTAACATTAATTAGCACAAAATCAGACGGAATACAGTACTAAAATAAAATATTGAGCATATTAAACTTGACTGCCTCGTTGGTCTCGCGGCATAAATGTGCGCGTGGGATTGGGAGGTCTCGGGTTCGATTCCCGGGTCAGGCAAAGTGTTATTGGGATTTTCCGTTAGGAAATTCTCAGTAGCAGCACGGAGTCTGGTAATGTACGGCAATAGGCTCGCCCCCTATTACGTGGGACCTTCAAAATTCATGGCGAAATGTGGGTGTAATATTAGACCTCTGCCTACCCCTTCGGGGATACAGGCGTGAGAATATAAATATAATAAAATAAATTAAACTTGAACTAGGTATATAGTAGATATATATACACTACGCGTAGAACTAACTTAACCGCTGGAATGCCGCAATACCAGACAGCACACTCGCACTGATCAGTGCATCGGCAGTCAACGAGTATTTTTTTATAACTTCCCTCCTGTATACCAGAAGGGGTAGGCAGAGATGTAATATGATACACAAATTTCACCTTTTGAATTTTAGGTCTCACGTAATAGGCAGAGAGCCTATTGCCGAAGAGTGAAAAGACATAAAAGGCAGCAAATAAATGGGAAATTATTTTCTTGCACTGGTATCACAGCGGCTGCAACAAGGTCGAGTAGAGATGAGTGCTCGGCGGACGTCTCACGTTCGACATAACATTACAAAATACTCGTGTCATATAATAAGAACTAGTCAGTTGTGTAATTAATTAGTGTATTTAATCAATTTAACAATGTGCAGTTATTTGTGGTGTGTGCTAGTTTTAGTCAGTTTGTGTAAGTAGAGCGACATCATATTTTTATTTTGTTTTCTTTTTATATATCCGCTTGCTTGCCCGTGTTATATGGCATATAACAAAATTCAAACACTAAATTGCCCGTGTTATATGGCATATGACATCGCATCTCAGTCTACTTTGCCCGTGTCATACTGTATATGACATGGCTCCCGCGGTCGAAAGAGTGAAATATACTCGTCTCTGTCGCTCTAGGGCTTAGTTTGTATTATGTATCTCGTTTCTACGTTAAATTTCCCGTCATACTTATCCCAGTCGAGTTTCGACTCCATAGAGAAATTAAAAAAAAAACGTTCGTTGTCAATGTTGTCATTGAGTGTTGAAACGGTGCGGAATGTGTGAGTGTATTTGTGCTGTTTTTTCTGTTACATTTAGTTTTATTCTTTAAGATCTATTGTGTTTATCAAGGTATGTAAATAACTAACACGTATATAAAATAATTCCAGCATGAAATATAAGATTTGACTTTTTTTGAGACCTTAAGTAGATTTTGGCGCGCAACAGTGATTTTACTGAGAGCATGGGAACTGTTTCAGAAATGTTCATATTACTCAGAAGTGGTGAATGCTATCCGTATGATTTCTTTTTGTTTTAAAAGAATATGAGACTACTTATTTAGTGTTTATTTATTTGTATGTTTAAAAATGTTATTTATGCATTATATGGCCTTATCAAATTTAACATAAATTACGCCGCGCTGCGCCAGATAATGGTTTGGAATCAGAGGCCTGTAATTCATAAATATGTATAAACAAGTGTACTTTTTTATTTTTACCTTATTATCTATTATATAAGTAACGTAATTAAATATTAAAAACGATATGTCACCGCTTTAAGTTTTGAGGTATGAACTTATAAACACAAAGCGAGCTCTAAAACGCGCTATCTCAATTTCAAACGAGCATCACTCGACACCAGAGTCGTAATCTAAATAAACAAAGATAACATTGTATAGTTAGTTTCATAACAAACATAAATAATATAACACTTGACAACCTTTCAAAACAAATTGAGTCACAAGGACCGATTGTGTGGAACCCGACCCGCGCGCCGAGGCGATAAAAACGCGCGGGCGTTTGATCGTTATCGCTTTCAAGTGGCCGGGCAGAGGGGCCGGCGTGGGTTGCGGCGCGGAGCAAGCAAGCGGATATTTGAGTAGTAGTGGTTTCCTTATGTGATGTATTGAGTATTATATTTGTCTATATTATATCTTATATCTTCGTATAATGTACATAATATATATGCAAATAGGTATACATATTTTTATATGCCAGTAAAGATTCTGATACTATGTATAAGAAAACTTTGTAAGATTTTTTATGTTTTCGGATACATGCACTAGCACTAGTAAATTTGAGATTTTCCTGTTATGTTTTTATTACGGAAAATCCAAATGTGTCATTAAACAAATAAACATCAGATGACGAGCCATATACTGTCAACATACGTCACCCATTAACATCACCTATTAAAAATATATAAGTAACAATAATAAAAATAACTAATCAAAACTAATAGACAAAATTAAACAAATACATACATACTCACGCCTTTTTCCCGTCGGGGTAGGTAGAGACAACAGAACGCTACTTGCTTCTATCCTTGCAAACCTCACGAGCTTCCTACACTCATTAACTTTTTAATAAAAAAAAATACATGTATTCATATTTGTTTATCATATTCCTTAATACATTATAATTTATTAAGGAATATGATAAACAAATATACAAAAACACTTAAATACAAAAACCAATAACTATTGTTTTTTTTATTAAAGCCATCTTAAGAAGTTTATGTTTTGTTAAATTCCTGTACGTTATCGAAGGTCATTGAACTTACGAAAGCTAGTGCGCTACAACGGGTTGTCGTTGGCTACAACGGTATTATGGACAGGAAAGTTAACTTTAAACGAATCCGCAGGACACGGTTGCAAATTGAACTCTAAGGTCCTTTTTTGTGTACAATGTAGTCAATTAATTGCATATATTCTTATATTTCGCCAATTGTCGCATAAGCAGCGCGCGGCAGCGATCGGCCGTAATGTACTTATAACTTATTAACGGCCGGTTTCTGAATTGAGAATTTCAGCTTTCATCAGTTGAAAAATTCTGAACTAGTTGAAGTCAACTTAAGTTTTTTCTGTTTCACAGGTCAGAGTGATATTTTTTCAAAGCACTTTCAACTGACTTTTCTTCAAATCATGAATAACTTAAACCGAACAATACTAGTACGTTCCGATACAAGTAAAAAAACCGGTACTAACCATAAATTCGTATTAATTAACATTTTACAAAGAAGCACACTTGTCAGTTAATTATTTTTATACGGAAACAAATAAAAAGTCGAAATAAAGTTGTATTTAAAATTATTTCAACGATTATTTTATTTTAATGAACAGTTTGTTGAATTTGTTCAATTCGGTATCTTAGTGAAAACGGAACGTGTATGTTATGTCAAAGTCAGTTTGTTTTCTTTTTAATACAAAATATTTGTGGCCAGGTATACCTCCATGGAGGCCACAGCGTAATTATTTGGATTGATTTGACACGGAAATCTCTTATTTATATTTTCTAACCCTTCAATTTGTTCCTAATAATGTTGTAATCTATTTTTTCCAAATATTGAATAGTCTTTGAACCTTTTTTCTATAAATTCTGTTTAACGACCTTCTTGTTGTGTAGACGTCAGTATGACGTAACCGCTGCTTAGCAACCGTAGTGTGGACAGTTTGACATACTGGCTGTCATATTACTCGTGATCACGGGTTAAAATACTAAAGTTTTATAATTAATTTTTACTCAATTTATAAGTGCTAAGTGAGGTTTGACAAATGTCAAATGTTGTCAGAAACGCGAATATAGAGTTGATATGGAGTTGATCATGAGTTGATCATATGTTGTGTCAAATTTTAGATTCTACAAGCACAAATACTCAAAATGTGTCAAAACATTTTTTTGTGAAACAGTAAATTGATTAAGTAGTATATAATGAGTGTTTAAATTGTTCTCAACGCGAAATTCTCAATTCAGAAACCGGCCGTTAGACTTTTGTTATTAAGACAACAGGCCTGTTTTATGTTGTAATTGTTATAAGTTGTAACTATGAATAAATTCTGCAACGCGATCGGATTCAATGAACGCACACAATGGACAACCAGATGTGGTACAATCATTTGTAGATAACCTAAAGTAGTGCCTCGTGTGTGGATCGAACCCGCAACACTCGGGGCAGTGTCATGCGGTGACCCGGTCGCTTCGACCACTATGCCATCTGTGGTCTAATCATCAACTATTATTTCGACTGGCCGGTTGGTCTAAAAGTTGTTGACCTTGACTTCTAAGCTTGCAGTCGTGGGTCCGATTCCGTAGTTTATTCGTTTTTAATTTATTTCTATTTACTTTTTTCTCCTAATGTTTTTTCGTTTAAAAAGACAACTCCCGCTTTAGGACTTAATCCTGTGTCGCGGGGGACTTTACAAACATACAACTAACGGACACAATGAACACCCAGACTCGAATCAACAATTTGTGAATTACACAAAGTGTTGCCTCGTGTGGGGATCGAACCCACAACACACGGCGCAGTGTCAAGCGGTGAGGGGGCCGTTTAAACCACTACGCCAACCGTGCAGTCTAAAAAAATATTATTTTATATATCTTTTAAATAGCTGGATTAAAGTATAGGAATAGTTATGGCAAAAAAAAAAAATTGTAAGGCCTTTTGCGTGCCTTAAAAAGTCTGCCTGGTCTGCGTGGTCCAGTGGATGGCGTATGCGACTGCTAGTCGGAGGTCACAGGTTCGATTCCCGGGTCGGGCAAAAATGTTACTGGGTTTTTTCGAATTCTCAGTAGCAGCACGGAGTCTGGTGATGTGCCCGGTAACGGCAATTGGCTCGCCCCCTATTACGTGGGACCTAAAAATTAATGGCGAAATGTGGGTGTAATATTTACACCTCTGCCTACCCCTTCGGGGATACAGGCGTGAGTCTATAAATAAATAAAAAAAAGCGATGCGATACGTCAAAACCTAAGATTCATCAATTAAAATTAATCAAGTTTGCGGTAAATTACACTCACCATGTTTAGAATCTTAAGGAAAACATACCAGTATGTTAATAACATATTTGTGTTATCTTTTTATGAAGCCGTCATCAGATTTTATATATTTTATTCAATGTGAAATCGGCATACTGTGACTTGCCATCTCACTAAATGGATTCTCTCCTAATAGCCGCCAAGGTAAACAAAGCCCTCTCACCTTAGACTTCGGGCTCCAAACTAAAAGTATAAAAAGGAAGCAGAATTATGCTAAACTACAAGGTGGCTTACCACCTACTTAATAAGTTATCGTTACTAACCTAATTGCAAAGACAAAGTCAAATGATTTATTTCATCATCATCATCATCAGTCTTTAACAGTCCACTGCTGGACTAGGCCTCTCCTTTGAAAGGAGGAATTGGCCTACTATACCACGCTGGCCAAACGGGTTGGTATAGGGTTTGTATCAAGTTCTCCTTCTCTTACAGTGCTGTTCTCTGCATAATATGCTCCCTCTGTCGGCTCTTACGACACCCATGGGATCATATGGGGTGGCGACAATCCGTATTCTTAATCCGTCACCACACGGACATATAATGATTTATTTGATATTTTTAAAAGCTTGATTTACTGACTACGCCAGAAGAAACATTCGAAACGAACTCAGGGATTAGTCTCTTTGAATTTACTGATCAGATGTCTTATATATACAAATATATATTTCTTGTGTGCGTGTGTATGTCACTGAACTCCTCCTAAACAACTGGACCGATTTTGATGAAATTCTTTGTGTGTTCAAGGAGACTTGAGATTAGTTTAGAATAACATAAAAATTGCGAATATAAATAAAAATATGGCGTTACGAGGTTCGCCGGCTCAGCTAGTATACAAATAAAAATCATATCAAAGCAATATACCTATTTTTGATGAGTAGTATCGAAACAGGAAAACGTGTACAAATACCACCATTTCAAGTTTAGAGGTAACATTTTTAGATTGTCTTTTTATTTCACAACTAGCTGACCCAGCGAACTCCGTATCGCCTTTTTAAGAGTTTTAATTTAATTCCCTTTTTTCCAAGCCCCTTTTCCAAAGTTACCATTGACATAGCGCTTAATCTCTTATCATTCCAGGGTCTATAAATGATGCAAAAACAAACATACATTTTTATATAATATTGAATTCCCCATTCCTTAAAATATCGGAAACGATACCCATATCGATTTAAAAAACTCCCGTCCGCCATCTTTGATTTCCTATCCGCCATCTTTGATCACGAAATAGATGTTTTATTTGGCTTCCCCATCCCTTCAAACATCGGCGACGATACCCATATTGATTTAAAAAGAAAATCTTATCCGCCATCTTTGATCAAATAGATGGAGTTTTTGAATTCCCCATTCCTTAAAATATCGGAGACGATACCCATATCGACTTTAAAAAATCCCGTCCGCCATCTTTGATTGCCCATCCGCCATCTTTGATCACGAAATAGATGTTGTATTTAGATTCGCCATCCCTTAAAACATCGGAGACGATAACCATATTGATTTTTTAAAACTTTCTCATTCGCCATCTTTGATCGTGAAATAGATGTCGGATTTGGATTCCCCATCCCTTTAAATATAGGCGACGATACCCATATCGACGATAAAAAAATCCCGTCCGCCATCTTTGATTTCCTATCCGCCATCTCTGATCACGAAATAGATGTCGTATTTGGATTCACCATCCCTTAAATCATCAGAGACGATACCCATATTGATTTTTAAAATTTTTCCCATCCGCCATTTTTGATTTCCCATCCGCCATCTTGAATCACGAAATAGATGTTGTATTTGGATTCCCCATCCCTTTAAACATCGGAGACGATACCAATATTGATTTTTTTTAATTTTCCCATCCGCCATCTTTGATCACGAAATAGATGGTGTTTTTGAATTCCCCATTCCTTAAAATATCGGAGACGATACCCATATCGACTTTAAAAAATCCCGTCCGCCATCTTTGATTTCCTATCCGCCATCTTTGATCACGAAATAGATGTTGTATTTAGATTCGCCATCCCTTAAAACATCGGAGACGATAACCATATTGATTTTTTAAAACTTTCTCATTCGCCATCTTTGATCGTGAAATAGATGTCGGATTTGGATTCCCCATCCCTTTAAATTTCGGTGACGATACCCATATCGACTTTAAAAAAAATCCCGTCCGCCATCTTTGATTCCCTATCCGCCAGCTTTGATCACGATGCAACATCTATTATGTTGTATTTTGATTCACCATCCCTTAAATCATCAGAGACGATTCCCATATTGATTTTTAAAATTTTCCCATCCGCCATTTTTGATTTCCCATCCGCCATCTTGAATCACGAAATACATGTTGTATTTGGATTCCCCATCCCTTTAAACATCGGAGACGATACCAATATTGATTTTTTTTAATTTTCCCATCCGCCATCTTTGATTGCCCATCCGCCATCTTTGATCACGAAATAGATGTTGTATTTCGATTCTCCACCCCTTAAAATATCGAAGGCGATACCCATATTGATATTTAAAATTTTCTCATCCGCCATTTTTGATTTCCCGTCCGCCATCTTGGATCACTAAATAAATTTCATTTTATTAATCAGCGTCCTGAAAATCTCGAAAACGATACACATATTGTATCCTATTCGTTTAGCCTTTTTTTGCCTTTGACCCAACCCTCCCCCTTCTCGTTTGACCATTTTATTATTTTTGACTGGCCCCTAAAAGGTGTGGCGTAATTTAATATAGCCTATAGCCTTTCGGAACAATTGGGCTATCATAGGCAATAACAATTTTTTAAATCCGACTGCTAGTTCCTGAGATTAGCTGACATTATGTTTTAGCCTTTTTAGCCTTTTGCCCGGCCCCAAAGGGTCGAAGCGTTATGTTATATAGCCTATAGCCTTCCGGAATAACTGGGCTATCGTATACAAAAAGAATTTTTCAGATCCGATCGGTAGTTCCTGAGATTAGCGCGTTCAAACAAACAAACAAACAAACTCTTCCGCTTTATTATATTAGTATAGATATAACAATTTTTGCGGTTTTCCTTTTAAATGCCGTTTATCTAAAGTTTGCTCAGATTTGTGTTGCGGTGCGATGGGACTTAAATTGCCTTAAATGCTAGTAGTCTACCTTATTGGTATAGTAGCGTATGCGTCTGCTGAACAGGAGGTCCCGAGTTCGGTTCTCGGGTCGGGATAAAGGGTTACTGGTTTTTTCCAAATTCTCAGTAGCTGCACGGAGTCTAATAGGTTTGCCCCCTGCCTTGCCTTACGTGGGATCTACCAATTTATAACATGGTGAAATGTGAGTGTAATATTACACCGCTGTCTAATACCCCTTCGGGGTGAGTGTAAACATACGTACAAAATGCTAGTACACGGAAACTTGTTTGTATAAAATGTGTCATCACCATTCCAGTATTATCGGTTTCATTCTCGATGATTGCCTTGAAACTTTGACCCAAAGGGATAGCGTTATTCTTATTTATTTACTGCTATAAACCACATGATTATATTATACTTAGTACAGGTTAAATTCATGATTCAAGAGCCACAGCCGTTGAGTTAGTCACTGCTTGCAACATTACATTTATCTGGTAGTAGCACTTCTGATATAAGCTTAGACTGTGACAGTATTTGAGTATATACAAGGGTACTGAAAGTTTCGAGAGAGCTCTGTTTCAATTGGCGCGTCAACCAAAACCCAACCGTTTTCCAAACAGAAGAAATACTATTATTACTACTATATTGTTTTAATTTACCACCACGATACAATCACATTTTTTTCACACAGGAAAAATCAGCAAAACATAAATTGTTTAATATGTTTTCTTTATAACACTGGATTACTTATAGTAATTATGTTTTGTTAATGACTATTTTAATATACTTTAAGTCTTTATTACAATTAAAATTAAAACAAGTATATGGGTAAAATTTTGTAAATAATGGAAATAAATTAATTTAGGTACTTAACATTTTTTTTTTTGCCGTTCGTACTTTTCCAATATATTGTTCATTATATTTCAAAAAATACAAATAAAATCAATTAATGGGATGCCCCCAAAATCTCTATTCTTACATACGCTTATGTTATTTTTATTTCAGTCTCTTCGGGCGCCATCACAAGATTTTCACGAAGTAAAATCTACCCCTGCAGGTGTGTGCGTGTTCCATTATAATAGCAACTAAGTGATTACTTCGTTACAGCTGGTTTCACGTTTGCGCCCGCTCTCAGTTGAAGAACAACTTTCTGAAAAAGAATCCCCGTGAAGTAACCGAATCGGTAGTTACGAGTTCCGCGCAGGTGAGCGCAGCGGGTGTTTTCCTCCTAACTGTTACATAACAATATATCTGTCATGAAACAAAAGATCTTTGACAGTCGTTATAAACTGACACTAGTCTAATACATGGAATATAGCTATCCCTTTGAATTGCGGAGGTCGGACAGGCAGTCGCTCTGTGGAAAAGCTAATATGCAGTAAAATCCGGTTGCACTAGACAGCGGACCTCTGGTTCCAACTGGGATAACGTTAGGAGGATGATGACTGAGATGACTTGACATCCCAGTTGATATGATAAGACTACGTCCATCTCTCTGCGTAGCAATACGAATGCGCCAAATACGAAAATGCAAAATGCCCGGAACTTAAACTCACCATATACTATGCCTAACGCGTCACACCGTTAGTGCGTCACGCGCAACTCTTTCAAGCTAAATGCACAGAAGTTGTATAGTTAGTTTAGACTTTAAGCCATCGCAATAGCAGCGTTTTACGGCTAGCAATATAAAAATGGTACCATTACACCCTAGACTTTCGTCTTAATTAACAGCAATTCATAGTACATATTATGGCTAAATAGAACAGGAATAGCAGTACTGCAGTATTCCATTATTTATATTGAGAGCATTCGATATTTGAGGGCTGGCTCACTGAAACAATTTTCAAAAGTCTTTAATTTTATTTGCATTGGCTCATGTGACTTATTGCTATAGAATATATGGTTTCCTAATTTCAGTCAAAATCTCAAGCATTTAGAAGAATTCCGATGCTCGAACGGGACTGGCTGTATCAATATACAACATTTGTGTGATGGAGTCGGCGACTGCCCAGACTTAAGTGACGAGGTGTTCTGCTTGCCACCTAACAGGCGGTAAGTTATAACCGTTTTTAAGACAACATAGAAGACACCATCTTTACTAAGTAAACTGCATGAAATTCTTGACATCAAAACCTATAACAGTGTAGTAGGCCAAATACTGCGACAAAATCTCGACCTCACCCGTGTAAACATGCTATTTTGATACATTTATTATAGTAGGGGAGCCTATGAAGGGATTTCGGCATTTACTCGAGCGCGTCAGATATTGATAGCATCCATGTCCTACGTGTTTTAAATAAAGTAGTTACTATTAGAACGTGCAAAAAGAATTCGCCATTTTGAGATACTCAAGCGCGTGAGATTAAGATGTATATGCTTTATCCTAACGTCCTAGACGTGCTTTCTCATAATTAATCTGACGATTATCGGAAATAATTAATGCAACAGCTTTTTCTTTAAGTTTTGAAAATCAATAGCTGCTGCCCCCACCGATAAAAAGGTATACATTATTTACATTTTTATCATTTTATCATCTTAGCTTTGCAACCAAATAGGTCTAAATCACGCTCGAGTAAATCCCATTTTAGCATCGTGGGCTCCCCTACTATTAATGCAGTCTCTACAAAATTCGGTCAGTGATTTTTGCGGGGAAGAGTAAAAAACATCCACACATCCTGACCAATTCCCACATTGATAACAGTAAGATAATGTATTATCCTTCCATCACAAATAAATATAATTATCTTTGTTGATTTCAGCACAAAGAGACAAGATGCTTGCACTGTGCCAGCTCACCCATCAAATGGGGTACACGAAGTTGTAGGGTACCCAGATGCCAAGCCTGGCCAAAGCTTCGAGTCGATGTTGCTGACAGTGAGATGCCGGCTGGGTTTCGGGGTCCTGGAGACTAGCCAGGTCTACTGTGTCAACGGCAGGTGGTTTCATAACTTACCGAAATGTGTCCGTGAGTACCTCCTACCTTATTTATATAGTTGTTCGCAGCAACACACTGTGAATGTGCTAGTTTTCAGAGCTATACGAAATCGCGAGTAAAATCAATGTTAGGATAGTGCCGACCTATCGTGTCGTACACGAGATTCGATTCCCGGACGCGTCAAGTGCTAAAATAACGTTAAAAACCTAAGTGCGCGTATCAGTGTGAAGAATCGGTAAATATTTAAACATTACGAGGTGTGGCAATTAAGTTCCGGGAATTTGTCAATAAAAAGACAAGAAAATTAAGATTTAGGTTTTTTTTTTTACTATCGACCTTCACAAGAGTATCCCTCTAACTCTACACAACGGTTCCAACGTTTCTCCCATGATTGGAAGCACCCTTGGTAGTCCTCCGAAGTAAGCCCGTTTAGCACCACGCTTATAGTTTCTTGGATCTCCTGTACATGATGTACGTACCAGCCATGATGAGTTCCCTTGAGGTGCGACTTCATCTTAGGGAATGGAAAAAAGTCGCTGGGAGCAATATCGGGGCTATAGGGTGGGTGAGGCAACGTTGGGATGCCTTTTTTTGCAAAACACTGTTGCACAACGAACGAGGAATGGGTAGGTGCATTGTCGTGTTGCATGAACCAGCCATCCTTGGCGAGTTCGGGTCGCACACGAAAAACACATGCCCGCAGCCTATGGAAAGGCTGCGCCAACATAGAATTTTCCAGTCACTGTCTGGCCAGCAGGAACGTATTCACAATGAATGATGCCGTGGATATCGAAAAATCAACATTGCCTTCAGATGTAACTTTGACATCCTCGCTTTCGTTGGTTCAACTCCCCATCCTTTTCCACCCACTGTTAACTTTGTTTACGCGTCTCAAGGTCAAACTCAGTCTCATCTCCAGTGACTACTCGATTTATCCAGTCTCTGCCATCGCTCTGAATGCTGGTTAACAAATCTTCGCAAAACAATTTCCGCATTTGTATTCATGGGTGAGAACTTTAGGCACCATCTTTGCACAGATATTTCGCATGTTCAAATTCTCGTGTAACATCTTGAAAACCGTTTCTTTGTTGATGTTTAACTCTTAAGACAATGCACGAATGCTTAGGCGACGGTAAGACGTGATCAACATGCGCAAACGATCAACATTCGCGTCGGTACGAGAGGTGATGGGAGGTCCTTTACGTGGATCGTTTCTTCCACCGATTCACGCACTTACTTAAACCGCTTCGTCCATTCAAACACACGCATTTTTGACATGCTATCGTCTCCATAGACAATCTGCAAATGTCAGCGGATTTCCTAGGGTTTTTCACCAGAGTTCACAAAAAATTTAATCATAACACGTTGCTTGAAATGTACGTCACCCATTTTCACAACGCAACTAAAAAAGTTACTCGCAAAAAATAGGCATACTGATATAACACAAACCAAACATGCTATCCACTTCAACTTTGAACTCTAACTAAAAGGAAGATCCTCTCTTAGACAGATGATGACGAATGAAAAAGTGTTGCCAGTTTTTAAATTATAACTAAATACCCGAATTTAATGTTGCGTTTCGTTCGGTGAGTGAGAGTGCCGGAGGCCCTATCCCCTATCCCTTCTCCCTGATCCCACTCCTCATCCTATCCCTTTTCCCAACCCCAAGAGGCGCCAACGCACTTGTGACTCCTGTGGTGTTGCTTGTGTCCATGGGCGGCGGTAATTGCTTACCATCAGGCAATCCGTCTGCTCGTTTGCCGCCTATTACCATAAAAAAAAAAATTGCCACACCTCGTAAATAAACATGAATGTTAGCTGTATGAATTATAATACGGACCTTATTAAACTTATAATTAGAATTTATTAAATAACGAGTAATATACTGCCTCCGTGGTCCAGTGGATAGCGTATGCGATTGCTCATCGGAGATCCCGGGTTCGATTCCCGGGTCAGGCAAAAATGTTACTGGGTTTTTCCGAATTCTCAGTAGCAGCACGGAGTCTGACGATATGCCCGGTAACGGCAATAGGGTCGCCTCCTATTAAGTGGCACCTAAAAATTCATGGCGAAATGTGGGTGTAATATTACACCTCTGCCTTCCCCTTCGGGGATACAGGCGTGAGTTTATAAATAAAATAAATAAAGATAATTAACTTAGGGCTCCTACGTATTGTGCGGTTAGTCGGAATGCGGCTAGCGGTCTGGCTAACCGCAAGACGCGATTGCCCTTGCGATTGCCGGACGGCTGACCACATTCGACCACATTGGCAACCGTAAACTAGCAATATCTGCATAGTGCTTAAGGCAACCGTCCGGTCGGCCACAGCGCTGATATCTGGTCCCACTTGTTTCTTCGTTTCATTGTATGTATGCAGTAGGGATAACGCGTGAATGATGACGATGATGTTTTGTTCTCATTTTCAGGGTTTTGCAAACTAGAACCACATGCAAGCATCAGATTTGAGTGCCGAGGAAATTTTGGATTTATAGAATGTGGGCAGTATGTGGCCCCCGGGACTTCTGTCCGACCACTTTGTAACAGTCCCCTGTACTATAGCCTAGAAACCCTATCGCATATGAACTGCGTTTCTGGATCTTGGGACTACATCGCTAGGTGTAAAGCAGGTATAATATAGTTGAATATTCCACCACATACACACAACACCATACAGTCCAAAACTTAGCAGAGCTTGTACTATGGGTACTGGCTAAGGGAAATATATATACTGTCCCACTTCTGGGCACGGGCCTCTTCACACTATGAGAAGAGTAAACCTATAGGCCACCACGCTGGCCAAGTGCGAGTTGGCGGACTGCACAGGTCTTGAGAGTCATTATGGAGAACTTTCTGTCTTGCAGTTTTTCCAGGATGGTTTCCTTCGCTGTAATCAAGCGTTCAATAACATTTTCTTTAAACGGACTTAACTTCAAAAATGCCATGGATTCGAACCTTTGCGTAGCAGTCTGCCAGTCTCTCCACAAGACTATAGCTGCTTACAATCAGAGCAATAGCACGTAAATAAATAATTTACGTAAATTAATAATTTCGACCGCTGAAGGATTAAGAACACAAAATAAATAATAATCAATACTCTGTTTTACTCCGTGGGGTGTAGAAAGAGGCGACTATAGAAAATAAACGAAGCAACGTCAAACCCTACGCAAATTGTCTGCCCAGCGTGGTATAGTAAATCCACCAGCAAAAGTAGAGAAAATAGTTAAGGTCAAGTCATCGCGCTCGTATGGTATTTTGTCACTTTTGTGGTTTGTTCGGCAGAATGTGGGCGTATTACGCCTGAGGCGTGGGCTCTAGTCGTGGACGGTAAGACAGCGAAACGCGGCGAGCTGCCGTGGCACGTCGGCATCTATAGGAAGACCACGCACAGTTATACGCAGATCTGTGGCGGCTCTCTCGTCTCCAACAACGTGGTTATATCTGGTAAACAATAACCATCATATTATACATTGAGTCGAAATACCAATCACCAAGCCGAACTCTACTCGTTCTCCACATCATGCCAAGCCATACTAAACAAAAATAATACCTGGGCAACGAAAACCTTTTTTATTTTATTTATTTATAGACTCACGCCTGTATCCCCGAAGGGGTAGGCAGAGGTGTAATATTACACCCAAATTTCGCCATGAATTTTTAGGTCCAACGTAATAGGGGGCGAGCCTATTGCCGTACCCGATATATTTCCAGACTCCGTGCTGCTACTGAGAATTTCCTAACGAAAAACCCCAATTACACTTTGCCCGACCCGGGAATCGAACCCGAGACCTCCCAGACCCACGCGCACATTTATGCCGTGAGACCAACGAGGCAGTCGTTTTTTAGGCTTAAATATGTTATAAGTTATAAGCTACATATCTACCTACCTCTCCTTTGGTATATAGGACATGTGCAGGATAAAATAGTGCGAGAAAAAAAATCTCCCGAAGCAGTAATGATTGGTACATTACGGGATTTTAATTTTCGTAAAGGGTTTTTTTACACTGTGTATACTATTACAAAAGTAGATTTTGCGCGCAGCTCCGCCCGCTTTTCTTATGGCCGTAATTTAATGTTAAACCAGGAGAGACGGACCATCGGGTGTGAAGGACCAGTGTTATTTCTGCCAAAATACTTTTATTTACACCTACGTGATGCCGGTAACCAGGTTGCTGGATAGCTCTTATGATAATGATGAATTTTCGTTTTAAACTTATTTAATTCCAAAAAACTTAATAAAATACAGTAAAATTGTCTCCGTGGTCCACTGGACAGCGTATGCGACTGCTGATCGGAGGTCCCAGCGAGCAAAAGTATTAAGTACTGGAGATTTTCCAAATTCTTAGTAGCACAGCACGGAGTCTGGTGATGTCCCCGGTAGCGACAATAGGCTCGCCCCCTATTACGTACCTAAAATTCATGGCAAAATGTGGGTGTAATATTACACCTCTGCCTACCCCTTCGAGGATACAGGCGTGAGTCTAAAAAAATTACATTAAAATGTTTCGGAAATCCTTAAAGTGGTATAATATATGATATATAATAGTTACAAAATTGTGGTGCAGCCCGCGTGGCTTTACTATACATGCCAAAATAATGTCAGCTTCATCATTTGTGTCCAGTCAGTCACTTTATTACTGAAAGAATTTTATACATTTCATTGATATGTATATCTTGACAGGATAAAAAGTAAATCCTGGCTGACATTCTTATTGCACAGCCTATGGACAGTGGGTTTAATAACGTAAGTAATAAAAGACGGTCTCGATAAGCAATTTTATAAAAAAAATAGGTCTCATTAACAATCGCTTCTACATAATATGTACAATGCACTTTGGAAGGCATTTTTTACATGCCCCAATCAAAGGTACAAGGGATTGAAAATCTCCAAGGGATCAAATCAGATAAAAAGGGGATATAAAATCTCTGATGTTGCATGTGTCGATGGGGGCGGTAATACCGATGGTAACATCGGGCGAGCGATCTGCTTGCTTGCCAACTTAAAAATAAAGTCAAGCGAGGTTGGGCCTGTAATTTCCAATGTTTCTTTCAGCGGCTCACTGCTTTTGGAGTGATGTATATGGGCAACTACCGGCTTCTGGTTTCGCAGTGGCGATCGGTAAACTGTACAGCCCGTGGGATAACGAGAGAGATTTTGACGCTCAGAAATCCGATGTAAGTAGCTCTTTCATTTTTGGTGTGACCTAGTTTTTAAACTCTATTATTTACTGAAGGATCCTTATTTCCGGCATGTTCCTTCTTCGATCCAAGGTCTAATGTGCCGACTGTAAGTACTGAAGAGCTTCCTATTTAAGATTTGTTACCGTCGGGACTTGGTCCCCAACGATGATTACAGATGATTACACGAACGGTTTTACAAAATGTTCCCTTGATTGAGTGTCATGATAGCTGCCACGACTAAAAAACAGTTGCATAAAAAATCTTAACGACGTTTAGATTACAAATAAGGGTTCATTCAATAAGGTTTGCTCAAGAAAGACTTTTTTTTTTGTTGGGGGAAATGAGAACCGGAGTATGTGGTGTTTCCACTAAAAACCACCTCGACTTTCTCATGTACCCGGGTGTCGGAGGGTAGGGCATCGCCGCCGAAGCATTCGTCGCCACCCTCCGACGGGCATTGGCCCCCCAGATGGTTAGGCGGGCCCCGAACAAAACCCCCTTGGCGGCGGATGAAGGTGTTGGGCGCCGCCGCCAAAACACCCAGCGGCCGCAGAGGATAGGGAGGACGGCAACGCAACACCGCATCTCCTCTTCCTCTGTGGCCCCACCGCGACGCATCGAATGGTGCGCCCCCATTTGGTCGCGGGAGATAGGGCGCGCGGCAACGCAACACCGACACGCCTCTCCTCCCGCGATCGCACCCAACTGCGAGGGACAGACAGAACTGTCCCCCGCACCCGCACCGTTGGACGCATCCTGCGCAGGCCCCTCCAAGCCCACGCGGAGCGTCCCCTCCTGGATCCCTCTTAGCTTCACCGCGGATGACCAATCCACGGCTACTGAGCCCGCCCACCACGACAAGGTGGAGATCCCACGGGGGGGTGCTCAAGAAAGACCTTCCATTCCGTTGTGACATACTGCGGAAAATGCTCGGCAAGTAAGCGGTTAGTACTTGCCGGTTCCTGGTTCTGCGATAAATTAAATACACTACGCCACTAAAACTATACTTTATTTCACCCATGACAGCTTAATTTCCACACTAGAAACCACACGACGACGAAATCCAAGTCGTTTCTCCTGCGCTGATGTTTATCGCTCTGTTTATTCAAATGAACTGTCGCACTTCGCATATCCGAGCGCTTATGTAGCGACCGGAAAACATCCATACCACATCTTTCGCAAACATAATCTAACACTCCGGAGTTCAACAGAAACGCCATCTATTAGGGAATACGCAACTTGCTCTACTTACTACTAGATGACGCTATTTTTAATCTATCGAGTAATCTCTTCTCTTCTAATTCTCTCTCTTGCCGATAGATAGCGTTATTCTCAACAAATATCTCCATTCATAACAGTACATTATTTATGTTACAGGTTAAGGAAATCAAAATCCCGAAACTATTTCAAGGAGAGCAGGCGAACTTTCAACTGGACATCGCCGTATTGATTCTTACGAGTCCGTTCACATACAAGCCGCACATAAGACCCGTATGCCTCAACTACGACAGAAATTTCAATAGACTGCAACTTCAACACGGCAAGCTTGGCAAGGTATTCAGATCTGTTCAGGACTATGTTCCCGGAATGGATTTTGATATTTTAGTTTCTCCCAGGCTCTGCTCATAGCCATTATACCTAAAACGTGACGTAAAATTGCTTTTGATTTTCATATGTATTTATTATACTTGCGACCGACCTCGATTTTCGGCCCATTTATCCAGCCACTATGTGTACATCGCCACTAATATAAGTGGCTGCAACACTCCACCGGAGACAACCACTCGCTACTAAAGCCGAGTTTTCAATCATCCGGATCGGCTGTATTGACTATTAGACGAAGGGACGGACCGAGAAAAAAGACGAATAATGCCACTGGCACTAAATTTCTATAAGACATTGTTATTATATGGTTTATATGAGTCATATGCGGCTCTGAAAAGGGCTTTTTTTATTTTTTGGCGACGAAGACTCACGTCTCTCCATCACATTCAAAGATGATGATGAGATGACGACGGGCGGACCGAACGAGCGTGGCAATACGATCTAACCCTAAAGTTTTCGAAGGACGTAAATACTTTCGCGTACCTTAGCCGCATGTCTAAAATGGCGTTGAGGTCGCCTTCCGCGCGCCTAACGGCCTACACTACGACACTAAGCGCGCATGACACGCGGAACACTGAAACGAGTTTTAGTATCGCGCGCTTCACGTAGAGGAGTTCGGACGGCGCGCGCTTCGGCAGCGCCGGCCGACGGAGCGCGTCTCACTCGCGGCGCGTTTGAACTGCGTGACTGTGAAACGCTACTACTATACTAGTGTAATTCTAAGCGCGCGCGTCTGGACAGCGCCGCTCGCCGGCGGAAACCAGCCTTAACGCGAGTGTTTGTTTATGTTGAAAGGGCCCAGTTAGTTGCGCGAGGGGAGGTAGAGGAGTGTTCTAGGCTCAGACCGTTATGTCAGACAAACGGTCTGTCTCGGCTAGTATGATAAGCGCCATATCGTATGGCTCGTACTCCTAAGTGCACCTGGTGTACTGGCAAATATCTTCGGTCGCAAGATCTCAGAAGAGTCGCTCTTTAGGGAGCGTGAAGTGTGGAAAGAGATCTGCCTCTCTTTCAGTTAAGGGGTCCTGGATGTGGCCATCTGGACTTTAATTCTCTGCTGGGTAGATCGTGCGCTCGTGTAATTAATACATACATACATACATAGACTCACGCTTGTTTCCAGGCGGGGTAGGCAGAGACTACGGAACGCCATTTGCAACGATCCTGACATATCTCACTTGCTTCATTCACACCCATCAAATTTCTCATGCATGCTCCTCGGTTAAGGGTACTTGTAGCCTATCCTTTTTTTAGGATGTCTCCAATCTGGACAGGGAACGTCCGTCTAGGTCATCCCCTTCCTTCTGTCCCATTTACACTTGACTTATATAACTTCTTGGTCAGTCTTTCGTCATCCATCCTCTCCATGAGTCCAAACCATCTTAGCATACATACATACATACATAGACTCACGCCTGTTTCCCCGAAGGGGTAGGCAGAGGCATATTAAACGCCCACTTTTCGCCAGTGTTTTGATCCCACGTAATACATAGGTGGCGAGCCTATTGCCGCTTATCGGGATATTTTGTTTGCCAGAGCCTCTTCCGTTGATCGGCAGGTGCACCAGTTGCAGGTGAGGTTGGCTTGGGACCCTAAGTTCTTGGTGGGAACCCTATGCACCCATCTTAACATACCTTTCTCAATGGTCGTCACTACATCTTCTTTTACCCCACAATACTCTCTTATCACACAAATCTTTACTCTGTCGTTCAAAGACACTCCACACATACTTTACACTGCTTTCATTTCTACAGCATTTATTCTACTTTCATGTCTATTCTGCCATACCCAACTTTCATTACCATACATGAGTTTAGGTACTAACACCCCTCTATGCACAGCCAAACGTGCCTTTTTGGACACGTTTTGACTGTTCATTAAAGCCTTCAAAGCTCCATTCACCCTATTACCTGTATTAACTTTTCTTTCAATATCTTTTTCATTCTTACCATTCCTAGTAAACAGCGTACCTAAATATACAAAATCATTCACTTGCTCCACACGTTGTATATCGATCATAACATGACAAGCCGTAACACATTCCTCCTTTTCAAAAACCATATTTTTCGTCATGCTCACATTCACTTTCATTCCTTTCCTCTCTAAAGCACCATGCATGATTGCCACCATCCCCTGCAACTCCTCCGCTGAAGACGCAAGTATCAGATCTGATCTGATCATCAGCATAAAGGAGGCATTTGACAAGTAACTCAAATGCCTCCTTGCGGGATAATCCTTAATCCAGTCACTATTTTTCAAATCTTGCAAACAACTGTCCATGAAGAGGTTGAACAGCCGCGGCGACGCTACATATCCCTGTCTAACACCTGTCTCGATGGTAAACCAATCAGTGTATGACCCATTTATCCTCACACAAGTTTTAGAATCTTCATAAAGGGATTTCAGAGCTCGAATGAGGCTGCTGTCCACCCCATTCATTGACAGCACCGACCACATTTCATTCCTCACCACTTTATCGTAAGCCTTTTCCAAATCCACAAATGCGCAATAGAACTTTTGACCTTTGGCCAGGATTTTTTCGGCTATGTACCGCAAGGAAGAGACTTGATCCGTGCATCCCGTGCCCTTTCGGAATCCTGCTTGTACATCCCATATTTTCTTGTCGATTACTTCCATAACTCTTTCAATCAGTATCTTCGCATACAATTTGCCAACAATGCTGAGAAGGCTAATGCCTCTATAGTTCTTGCAGTCTTGTTGCGAGCCTTTTCTCTTATAAAGAGGCACAACCACTGCTGTGGCCTATCCTACTATATCCTGCAGCCTTACCTAATTTCATACTTCCCAGCGCCTTCACAATCTCATCCACGCCAATATCGCTTTCATCATTGCTATTATTACCATTCATTTCGTCGATCGGTGTCTCCATCGCCGTTCCTTCAAATAAACCTTCAAAATACTCCTTACATCTCTTCAGCACGCATGATTCATCATTCAGTATCTTTCCATTCTTGTCTCTGATTGACGTGTATTCTGAGGATTGAGTCATCCTCAAACTGCACGAACGGATTTCCAGGGAAACTTTATGTTTCTCCAGAAATCTTCAGATTGTCTGCTATCAAACTCATCTTTCTTTTCCTCTTATTTCTTTTAAACAATTTCTTTCAATATTACTTTTGACCTAACAAACACCTTTCTTGCTTCATCTATGTCATCACTCGTTGCCTTTCCCATTCTTTCATTTGCTCTGGCAGCCAACCAATCTAGCCAAGCTTTCTTCTTCTCTGACACTGCTGATTGTACATCCTTGTCCCACCATGTATTCTTAACCTTTCGTATTTTCCTTCTCTTGATCACCCCACATACTTCAGACGCTACACATTTAATATGGGGCTCATTACTTACCTGATGCCCAATCCAACCCCCAGCCACTTAGCTTTGTCTTTTATGTAGAGGCGGCAGAGGCACGGGTAACTTGTGTAAGACAGAGATTAAGCAGCACTACAGTGTTACTAGTAGCGACCACTGACCACCTTCGTTTGTGCGGTGCTAGATGACAAGGAGCGCAACACCCACCGATGACGATAGCCGAGGCCCATTTTCCCGATGCCTTACAATTTTCACCTTGAAATGTTGTAGGTGCATTTACCTCTGTTACTCCAAATGTCTTTATATATTTACGAAGCAATGGGGAACCTAACAAATAAGCTGTTAATCTATATTTATAACAAGAAAAAAATATATTCACAAACGCACACAAATAAAAATCACAATAAAAAAAACGTTGCAAGAAAATCAATACACACAATACGATATAAAGCAAGAATACTGTTACGAGCTGGGCTTCGGTGATTAATTAAATGCACTATGCCACTAAAACTGCACTTTATTCACTAACACAATAACACTAGATACACACTTATTGAAACACTATTACACACCACTAAACACTTCCGACTCTCTTAATCTTCGCACTTCTTCGCTTCCTGATCGCTTTCACTTATTCAATTGAACTGTCCTGATTCGCGCGTTCACGCGGTATTTATACCGGCCGGATAACAAACTAGTTCATTCTTGCGTATTCCCGAACATTCTCGCAACAGTCGAAACATTCTAGCGTTGTGGCATTGTTCTAGTAATCAACAGCAATGCCATCTATTAGAGGATAGATGAAACACTGATATATCAGTTCTCGTCTAGTTCTCTCATTCACCGATAGATGGCGTTATTCTCAAATAACGTCAGTCGCAACAATACGATAAAAAAGAACAAAGGTGTGACGTGTCAGAACAGAGCATAGATTTCAATTAAAAATTATAAAGGTTTGGTTGCCAAGCTTAACGTCAGATATGCTTTTTAGGCAAGGCCTTGACAGAACGTGGGACTAAAACAGCACGCAAGTTCTATTTGCTGATCACGCATGTTTGATATGTCTCATGTATTATGGATGACTATCCCATTGAACTATAATAGGATGAGAGCAGGCATCTGCGCATACTTATGTCGGAGTGTAGGGACACACACACATACATACTATGTAAGTGCACGTGCATAGCTATGTAAGTGTAAAGTGTCATCTACACAATCCTCATCTTTTAAGTTTATTTTATATTCAGTCCAGATTAACACCTCGCTTCCTTAACACGCCTGATCTGTTATAAACTTATAGAGTATATATATATATATATATATATAGTATAGTATAGACTAAGTGAAATACTGTGGCCCTGAAAATATATATAGAGTTCGTTTCGTGAGATTGACTTTTATTTATAACATAACCTGAAGCTACTGGACTCAAATAGGACATCAGTTCCTAAATTGGTGACCCCGACGTGATACTTCGTGTAGGCCACAGTGAACTTAAATTTTGTGACTATTTTAGTGAAAATGACTACCAGTATTCCGGGCGTTCCCCAAATGCCACAAGCAGACGTTTTGGCGGTAACACTATCGTCACGAATTCCCGAATTTTGGGTGGACCAACTGCGCGTATGGTTCATCCGCGTCGAAGCTATTCTCGCTCCACAGAAGATGAGCGATGAGGCGAGATTTGACTTAGTGGTTGCTAAGCTGCCTAAAGACGTCATTGTGCAGCTCTCCGATTTTTTGGCGAAACCTCCGGAAACCGGCAAATTTCAAGCTTTGAAGACCAAAATGTTGACACTATTTGAAGATTCTACAAATAGACAGATTGAGAAACTCATAGGTGAAATGGAGTTGGGCGATCAAAAGCCCTCACAACTCCTCCACCAAATGAGGGACTTAGCGCTAGGCATGAGACCGATATATCAAAACGAATCTGAAATCCGATTGCAGACAGAAATCGTATCGTATCGATATTCCAATGTGAAAAAAACGATTTTAGAAAACGTAAAACAATACCACGATAACGCAAACTACACAAATCCGAACCAAACGGTGCAAGCGCAACCAAACTACAAAGTAAATCTAAAGCTTACGTTTTCGATAGTTTTCATATTCATTCGTTCTCTTTCACACTACCAAACGACTAGTTAGTTAGAATGAGAAAGAGCGAATTTCATTTCCTTTACTTTTTAACTTAGTGATCCGTTGAAAGAGCGAAAGAGATAGAAGCGAAATGTGCTTTGCGATGAGCGAATCGTTTTGGATTTTGGCGGTTTTATGAATTGCAGATTTCGATTGTTTACGTTTGTTGTACGCTACGCTCCAACATCCGCTTCTAAAAAACGATTTCTAAAATCGGTTTTTGAAATCGATTTCAAAATCTGAAATCTGATTTTTATCGGTTTGCGTAAAGATCCGAAAACGTCCATGCCTACTTAGCGCGCGACAAGATACCAGATGATACACTGAGAGTGTTATGGCAAGGCCATTTACCTACGACGGTACGAGCTGTATTGACCGTGTCAGAGACGAAAGGAACTTGACAATTTAGCGATGATCGCCGACAACGTTGCGGAGGCTACTCGTGTCCCACAAGTTTCGGAAGTAGCCCAGAAATCAGTCCTGTCGAGTGAGTCGTCTAAGGTCACTTCGGATATCGAGCATTTGTCAGCTGAGATCGCGAAGATTAACGCAACGTTGACAAACATGAAGCGCAGTAGGTCAAGGTCAAGAGATAACAACCGTTACCCGAGGCGCTATTCAAGGTCATCATCGAGGCATCGCACTCCGGATTCTCCAGACTGGCTATGTAGTTATCATTTTCGGCACCGCCATAGAGCCCATCGCTGCGTACCTCCTTGTGCGTGGAAGCCAAGGGATTACAGTAAAAAGAATAATGCCAGTTCGTCGCAGTCGGAAAACTAGTAGGCGCGGTGCAGTCGTCGGCGGAGACCTGCGCTGTGCTACCCTGCAGCCGCCTATCAGTCATGGACTACAACTCTGGTTTGCGTTTTCTCGTCGATACAGGAGCAAACGTGTCTATCTTACCGGTAACGAAAAATATTTTTAAGAAATTACAGTGTACTGACTATAGATTATATGCTGCCAACGGTACGGCAATTGCTACTTATGGCGTTAAGTCGCTAGTACTAGACCTAAAACTACGCAGACCGTACCGATGGGAGTTTATAATAGCCGATGTTAAGCAGCCTATTCTGGGCGCAGATTTTTTATCGTTTCATAAAATATTAGTGGATATGAGTCAACGTAAGCTTATAGATCAGGTTACAAATTTGAATGTATCAGCGTCAGAAGTAAATATGAAACAATCTTCTATTAATTCTGTTGTTGAAACGTGTCCATATTATGACTTATAGTGTATGTATCCCGATATCACAAAACCACCGTCATTCAGGGAAACTCCTCCCCATAACGTGGTACATTATATTGAAACTACGGGTCCACCCGTTCATGCTCGCGCTCGTCCTTTGCCGCCAGACAGATATAACAAAGTTAAAGAAGAGTTCAGAATTATGCAGGAATTAGGTATCTGTAGACCATCCAAAAGTGCGTGGGCCAGTCCTCTTCACGTCGTTCCGAACAAAATCGGCGAGTTGAGGCCTTGCGGTGACTATCGTCGCTTAAATGCGATAACAAAGCCTGACAGATACCCATGACTTCACATGCGTATTGGCAAATAAGTTCATATTTTCAAAATTAGACATAAATAGGGCCTATCATTGCATAAGTATAGCACCTGAAGACATTGAAAAGACGGCTATAATAACCCCATTTGGACTGTACGAGTTTCCCCGCATGACGTTTGGTTTACGAAACGCAGCACAGACATTTCAGCGTTTCATTAATAACACTGTTTTACAAGGTTTGGATTTTTTATTTAATTATTTAGATGACGTCATAGTGGCCAGCGAAAATAGCACTCTACATCGCTAACATTTAAGGTTGGTATTTGAACGCTTTAATACTTACGGTATCACTATAAACTTAAACAAATGTTGTTTTGGACAGTCGCGTATAGAGTTTTTAGGACATGAAGTTAGTGTGAATGGCATCAGACCTCTTGATGAGAAAATCCAGGCAATTGTGAATTTTCCTAAGCCCGAAACTGTTGCCGATTTGAGATGATTTTTAGGTATGCTCAATTTTTACAGACCACATTTACCAAATTTAGCGTCTTATCAGTGCGAGCTTAACAAGTACTTGGTCAATGCTAAGAAAAATGACAAAAGTAAAATTAATTGCACCGAAGATTCTGAGAACGCGTTTGTGCAATGTAAGACAGGTCTACAGAAGGCCGTTACGTTGTCACATCCACTTCCAAATGTTCCACTTGCGTTAATGACCGATGCTTCTAATACATCTATGCGTGCCGTATTGCAGCAAAAGGTAGACGGCGTTTGGAAGCCGCTAGGCTATTTTTCGAAAAAATTAACCCCTACGGAACAGAAGTATTCAACTTACGATAGGGAGCTACTAGCCATTTACAGATCAATTAAATATTTTCGCAAATTATTTTAAGGTCGACCTCTGACCGTGACTACAGACCACAAACCTTTATGTACTGCTTTTTCAAAAATAGGTAAAGACGATAATGAATTACCAAGGTGGACGCGTCAACTCCTTTTTATTAGCGAATTCACGGTATATATTCGGCATATCAAAGGTACAGATAAAATAGAAGCAGATACATTGTCACGAATTGAGACTATAGTGTGTCCGACTGTACTCGACTATAATGCACTTGCCGACGCGCAAATGAAAGACGAGTACTTATTGATATTCGGCATATCAAAGGTACAGATAATATAGTAGCAGATACATTGTCACGAATTGAGACTATAGTGTGTCCGACTGTACTCGACTATAATGCACTTGCCGACGCGCAAATGAAAGACGAGTACGTATTGATATTTGGCATATCAAAGGTACAGATAATATAGTAGCAGATACATTGTCACGAATTGAGACTATAGTGTGTCCGACTGTACTCGACTATAATGCACTTGCCGACGCGCAAATGAAAGACGAGTACTTATTGCGCATGTTGAAGAATTCCGATAGCGACAGTGATATTAAATATAAACAAATGTTATTACCTGAGTTTAATAAGCCAATTTATTGCGAAACATCTAGAAACGTTGTTAGACCATACTTAACAGAACATTTTAGAAAAATTGAGTTCGATAGTGTACATAGTTTAAGTCATCCTGGCGTCAGATCGACGCGTAAAATGGTTTCTAAGTATTTTGTATGGCCCGGGATGAATAGAGACGTAGGTTTGTGGGCTAAAACGTGTCTGCAATGTCAGAGGTCGAAGGTCAACCGCCATGTGATGTCGGGCATAGGAGAATTCACACGGTCTGGACGATTCGAGCATCTCCACGCAGATATTGTTGGTCCATTACCAACATCTCCGCAAGGATTTAGGTATTTGGTCACAGTTTTGGACAGGTGTACTCGATAGCCAGAGGCCTTCCCCGTGCAGGAGATAACTGCAGAGATAGTCGCGAAATGTATATACGAAGGATGGATAGTTAGGTATGGTTGTCCGATAAGAATAACGACCGATCAGGGTCGCCAATTCGAATCGTATTTGTTTAAAAATGTAATGAAGTTTCTAGGAATCCATAAGATTAGAACCACACCATACCATCCGCAGAGCAACGGCGCCGTGGAGAGATGGCATCGTTCATTAAAAGCCGCTCTCATGGCACGTTTGCATGAAAACACAACATGGGTAGAAGAATTACCGGTTGTGTTATTCGGGTTGCGCGCTGCCATTCGTACGGATAGCGGGATCAGTGCCGCGCAGTTGACATTCGGTAGATCTTAACGTTTGCCTGGCGAGTTTTATGAACGATCAGATAATAGTCATAACAATGACCCATATAGTTTAATTAAAGACATTCGCGCAACTCTCAGTTCTTATCGCCCTACTAGAGATAAACTTAGATCTAAGAAGATATTCGTATATTCTGATTTACAGAATACAGATTTCGTATTTGTGCGGGACGATGCCGTTCACAGATCCCTAAAACCTCCATATGACGGTCCATTCAAGGTGCTAGAGCGAGGTTGCAAAGTTTTTAACATTCAATTGCCAGATTGCGAAGCTAATATTTCTATCGATAGATTGAAACCAGCTTTCACGATTAATGTACAAAACGCTCCTGTATACGACAAATTAGTAGTAAAGAATGATATTATTTTTATATTGCATAACTTAGTTTTACTTGAAGCGCTCTAATGTATGAAAACGCGTTTGGGATATACCTATTACACAAATAGTACATACATAATTATTATCAGTCACTATTAAGTTCTATATTAAGTTTACTTTTAATTAAGTATGAATGTATGAATGTGTTAGTTTATAACAAATAATTAAGTACCTATAAGAAATTATTACCTAAGTACTTACCTACCTATATTGTTTCATGTATACGTTTTAGGTATAATTTATGCATCGTCCGCATACTGTGTCGAAATACATAGATACACGTCGCCATGTACTTTGGATATTAGTCAACTAACTATAATAGACTTAAGTAAGCACTTTTTTAGCAATGTAGTTAAACGATCGACGACATTATACGAATAAAATTTTAAATTTAGCTCATTTTGTCGTCAACATTTGTAGCTAGAGGTCAATGTTATTTTACGATATGGGTAACAACGGATCCTCTCAAGGAAACGTGGTGGTAGCCCAAGCGCAAATTGACGTCGGAGATTTGAACCAGAAAATAAGTTTTCTGGGTATAGTTGCAGTTATTTTGGCCATTTTGATAATAGGCGTGGTCATCTACGGTATAAGAGTACACTGTCATCGCCGCGCTAAGTCTTGGCTCCGGCGTGAGATGTGTACGTTACCCTAGCAGGAAAGTTTCTCCTGGAGATACATGAGTGGAACGTATAATTAGAGCGCAATCTGCTGATGATGTGCGCGAAATTAAAAATTAGTGCGGGTTATAGTTTTGGAAAAAAAATCATTCCTGCTGGGGTAACGTTCTTCCAGCAGGAAGATTCTAAACGAATTATCGGAGAGAGAAACATTGTACATGGGCAGATAGCTTATATTAGTGGGGCAATGTGCGCCGAAAATAAAATTAGTGCGGCTTCAGGTTTTCGAGATATTGGAATTCCTGCTAGGGTAACGTTTTGCAGAATCATGTATCTCTAAAACGGTTGCATGTGCGGTTATAAAATAAACATACACGAGTTGCTCTTAATTTGTGCGAATTGATGAAATAATAAAATGTAAGAAAATACATGTAATTTTCAAGTAATTGGCCTTCTTTGAAAACCCAAAAAAAACATCGCAGCGTCAAAATAAGAAAAGGTATAGGCTCACTGAAAACTGTTTTCGGTTCTTCTTGACACATAGATTAACCATAAAAAGTTTCAAAACTATACATACATGCGTTAATGAGATATATTACTAAAAGTCATAACGACGAAGTCGTAACTTTGAGGACAACGCACAAGAAACCGGCTCAACCCAAGGTGTGTAGGAGTAAACTAGCAATTAGAGCAATAGTCCAGTAATATATAGTGAAATTATCTAGCTTGGAATGTCTCGCATGTAATAAATAATTAACAAAAACTAAAACATCAAACAACGATTGGTTATCCGACCAAATTCGAATGACTACAAAAAAGCGACGGACTTATACATACCGACATCCTACTTTTTTAATCGTATTATACCCATGCTGGCGTTCGTACAGTCGCGCAAAAAGGGTTTGTCGGCAACTATAATGTTTTTTTTACTATTTGAAATAAAAGAACTTGTTGACGTGTAAATTATTATTTTTATTCTCTTCATTTCGACTCTTAAAATATAATGGCATCAAAATCACAGATCAGTTTTTCATAACTAAAATACAAACAGTAAAATCGCATAATCACAGAGTAATTAAACCTAAGTCTGTAACTTTTTAGCAGTCTTAGAAAGGTTGTCTACACTAATATTATAAAGAGGAAATATTTGTATTTTTGTTTGTTTGTAATGAAAAACTCAAAAACTACTAGACCGATTTTAAAATTCTTTCACCATTAAAAAGCTACATTATCTGCGAGTAACATAGGCTACATATTATTTTAGAAAAAATAGTGGTCCGTAAGATATTTGAGTTTTATGGGTACGCGAGGTAGTTCCCTCAGGACGCGGGTAACGGCTAGTCTACTAAGTATATGTATCCAACATAAAATATATGTGGTAGAGATTTTTTTTTACAAACCTATTGCAAAAAGAAACATAAATAGTCATCCAATGACAATATAATATAGCGTGGCGTGCGACGCCTTTCATCCGCTCAGTGAATATCTTAACTGGCACCGCACTCGCAACAGGATGTTTCTTCTTACTAATCCATAATATTTTTATTTTTAAATTATTCTTATCTCATAAATACCTATTATTTGTATACAAATTATTATATACATGAAGTTGGTTGCCGTTGTAAGACGACTAAAAAGTCACTGTGTACACACAAATATTTAATAATTTATGTATTATTTTAATACCTAAAATAAAATTCAAGGGTTTTATTTGTTTAAAAATCATATCTCAATAATTCACGAAAATGGCTAGTAGAACAAGTTTATTTTGTTACTTTTCTGCTTCAGTGTACTCGGACATTACACGTTTTAACCGATTAGAGGGTCAAGTTAAGATGGTCATTGATATGTATGAATCCGTCGCTTTTTTTTAGTCATTCGAATTTGGTCGGATAACCAATCGTTGTTTGATGTTTTAGTTTTTGTTAATTATTTATTACATGCGAGACATTCCAAGCTGGATAATTTCACTATATATTACTGGACTATCGCTCTAATTGCTAGTTTACTCCTACACACCTTGGGTTGAGCCGGTTTCTTGTGCGTTGTCCTCAAAGTTACGACTTCGTCGTTATGACTTTTAGTAATATATCTCATTAACGCATGTATGTATAGTTTTGAAACTTTTTATGGTTAATCTATGTGTCAAAAAGAACCGAAAACAGTTTTCAGTAAGCCTATACGTCTTCTTATTTTTACGCTGCGATGTTTTTATGGGTTTTCAAAGAAGGCCAATTACTTGAAAATTACATGTATTTTCTTAAATTTTATTATTTCACCAATTCGCACAAATTAAGAGCAACTCGTGTATGTTTATTTTATAACCGCACATGCAACCGTTTTAGAGATACACGATTCTGCAAAACGTTACCCTAGCAGGAATTCCAATATCTCGAAAGCCTGAAGCCGCACTAATTTTATTTTCGGCGCACATTGTCCCACTAATATAAGCTATCTGCCCATGCACAATGTTTCTCTCTCCGATAATTCGTTTAGAATCTTCCTGCTGGAAGAACGTTACCCCAGCAGGAATGATTTTTTTAATTTTTTTCCAAAACTATAACCCGCACTAATTTTTTTATTTCGCGCACATCATCAGCAGATTGTGCTCTAATTATACGTACCACTCATGTCTCTCCAGGAGATACTTTCCTGCTAGGGTAACGTACACGCGTGAGATGGCTGCTTCCAACCTGAGCGTGTTGAGCCCTCCCGTGGTGCGCGTGCAGACTGTACCCCAGCAGACCACGACCGCCGCGACCACCGGTGTGGCCGCATCCGGTTATATGTAAGGCATAAGGTACATTATAAGTTATTACTTACTTATTTCTAATACCTAATGGTAATTAATTGATTAGATTATGTTGTGAGTAAGCCTTTTGTGTTGCAATCCGTTTATTCATACATACTTACCTTTTATTTTGTGTAACAGATTAGTGTCATCATTTGAGTTAAATATTCTTATTTGAAAGGTGTATTTGAAAAATACTATTATAATTTTGTCGTGTTGTATAAAAATTCCTTAGTAGTTTGCTCAATCGATTTTTTTTTTATTTTTTTTTTTAAAGGAGGGGAATGGTGTAGGGACACACACACATACATACTATGTAAGTGCACGTGCATAGCTATGTAAGTGTAAAGTGTCATCTACACAATCCTCATCTTTTAAGTTTATTTAATATTCAGTCCAGATTAACACCTCGTTTCCTTAACACGCCTGATCTGTTATAAACTTATAGAGTATATATATATATATATATAGTATAGTATAGACTAAGTGAAATACTGTGGCCCTGAAAATATATATAGAGTTCGTTTCGTGAGATTGACTTTTATTTATAACATAACCTGAAGCTACTGGACTCAAATAGGACATCAGTTCCTAAACGGAGAATATATGGAATAAAAACGCAATTTCTTTTTCTTCTTTCGATTTCCGGGTAGTGCAAAAGTGTTCAAGTGCAAGAGTTTTCCAAATTCTCAGTAGCAGTACGGACTCTGGCAATCGGGCACATTACCATGATGTCACCATGGACCATGATGCCATTGTATTGTAACGGCAATAGGCTTGGCCCCTATTACGTGGGACCTGATACATACGGCGAAATGTGTGTGTACAAGCGCAACGCGGACGCGGGGATACAAGCGCGACGCTATAAAAAATCCCCTTTAGATTAAACAATGCTTTGTTGTCTAAACTCGACTTTCACATAATTATAATTTAACTTTAAGGTAGCTGGCTGGGGTATGACGACTGCTGACGGTAACCCATCACATATTCTGCAAGTAGCTGACATGCCATACATCAGTGAAGAGGTATGCATCGATAAACTACCGGCCACCTTCAGGGAATACATCACTGGAGACAAATTCTGCGCTGGATACACCAACGGTATGGAATTGTCACTTTTTATTTGATTTTGTCTTTAATCAAACTATGAATTTACTCATTTGATGAAAAAATTAACAAACCTAGAAAATAAAAGAATCGCTATGTTAGACAAACTTTATTCTTATCAGAAATAATGTACAAGTACATTGTTGAACGAAATGGTTGGCCCAGGAAGCAACGATCATCCCCCCCGTGGGATCTCCACCTTGTCGTGGTGGGGGGGCTCAGTAACCGTGGATTGGTTACCCGCGGTGAAGCTAAGAGGGATCCAGGAGGGGACGCTCTGCGTGGGCTTGACGGGGCCTGCGCAGGATGCGTCCAACGGTGCGGGTGCGGGGGACAGTTCTGTCTGTCCCTCGCAGTCGGGTGCGGTCGCGGGAGGAGAGGCGTGTCGGTGTTGCGTTGCCGCGCGCCCTATCTCCCGCGACCAAATGGGGGCGCACCATTCGATGCGTCGCGGTGGGGCCGCAGAGCAAGAGAAGATGCGGTGTTGTGTTGCCGTCCTCCCTATCCTCTGCGGCCGCTGAGTGTTTTGGCGGTGGAGCCAAACACCTTCATCCGCCGCCAAGGGGGTTTTGTTCGGGGCCCACCTGACCATCTGGCGGGCTAATACCCGTCGGGGGGTTGCGACGTATGCTTGTGCGAAACCCGACCCTCCGACACACGGGTACATGGAGAAAGTCGAGGTGGTTTTTAGTGGAAACACCACATACTCCGGCTCTTATTTCCCCCAAGAGTCGGAGATCCGAAGGGATTTTCCACCTCGTAAAACAAAAAAAAAGAAAAAAAAAGGAAGCAACGATCATCACTAATTAATGGTAAACGAATTTATAGATAATATTTTTTTTGTGGGTACAGTTTAGTTCTCACAAAAATACATTATAGCGTAATAAAATATGCTTTTTTTTCCAAACGTGTTCCATTAAATAACTCAATAATTCTAAACATTTTATAATGTACAATTTTATACGGTAAGACACACATAAGCTGGAAGTATATGGTATAAGGGGTACTATTTTATAACTAATTCGATCATACTTCTCTCTCTCTCCTTCTCCACATCTATAATTTTAAGAAACGTTTACACAATGTGCACGATTGTCCCATCGTGCCCTTATAGTTACAGTAATTCTAACATTTACTTAATGACACAATAATTATGAAAACATAACAATTAAATTCTATTTAATTAAATGTTACCAAGCTAAATAAGGACTTAGCTGATTTCGATTTAGGTTGAGCTAAAATACTATTAAAACTGCCAACATTGAACATGTTCAAACCAAAATTCCTCAGCTGTATCCTCATAGACTCATACCGGACACACTCCATCAATATATTATGATATATATCCTCAAAAGCCCCACATACTTCGCAGTTAGGAGAAGAAGATTTTCTCACCATGAAGTAAAATTTATTGCATGGAATATGTCCTGATCTGAGTCTATGTGCTGTGATAACAAGTTTTCTATTTAAATCAGTATAGGCACACCAGGGCACACGAAGAGGCTGACACTGGATGGTCTTATACCATATACCTTTTTCCAAAGATCTTTGATTAAAATGCTCCTTCCAGTTATCATAACAGATCTGTTTGTATTTAGGTAAGTACTCAAAGTAGTCCGGTATGAAATTAATATTTTTCCCATGAATAGTTGCTAGTTTCGCCAAAGTATCAGCCTCTTCGTTGCCTCGTAGCCCTATATGAGATGGAACCCATTGCAATTTCAGACGCACACCTCTTCGAATAAGTTGATCTATCTTAGATAAAATAACATAAGCTATCGATGCACCTCTGAAACCAGAGGCGCATCGAGCTATATGCTGTAAGCATCTTTTGCTATCGGTTAAAATTACCACTTGGTTATATTGCGCATTTAAAATATACTAGATGACGCCCGCAGCTACGCCCGCACATTTTTCAAATTTAACCGTTTCTGCCCGTTCCCGTGGGAATTTCGGGAAATCCCGTCTTAGTGCGCCCCTACGGTTCCCAAGGAACATACATGCTAAATTTCAGCCTCCTACGCCTAATGGTTTTGGCTGTAGCTTGTCTGTCAGTCAGTCAGTAACGCAAGGATTTTATATATACAGATGATAACGCTTCTGAAATTGCAATGAGTTCCAAAGACATAATGCACACTTTTGGATAAATTTTAAAACAATTATCTTGTTCTAGGTTTAAGTTTGGTATGTAAAAGGCTGCCCCTTGACCATTTACGTCTTTTGACGCATCAGTAAAGATAGAAACCCAATCATTATACTTACTATATAATTCCCGAACTACGGAATTGTGTAACAAATTAATATTATAAGATTTTTTACATTTTGTTATAGCATCTAGATTTGAGATAATAAGTTCATCAGTTTTATAATTAGTTATCCATGTTTCTAATGAAAACATTTTCAATGGGCTACTTGACGCAATCTGTTCTGCTTTAATTTCGTAGTAAGTAGATATAAGCAAAGGAATTGTTTTGCTTTTCCAATAATTATTATTACGTAGATTATAAAGGTTACAAAGAGTATCATGTATATAATTATTTTCTATAGACTTACATTTAACAATAAGACAGTATTTGTATGCAAAATATTTTCTCCGTAATTGCAGTGGAGGTACACAGAGCTCACTCTCCATCACATGAATTGGAGTGGTTTTAATAAATCCACCCACGATTCTTAAAGCTTGATTTTGAACTTTATTTACTTTGTCTAAATTAACTTTAGCACTGCATCCATACAAAAAGCAACCGTAATCAAAACGACTTCTTATCAGGGCAATATAAATGCGCCTTAAATGTTTGGGGTGCAAGCCCCAGGAGGTAAATATAATACAAATAAATAGAAAACTAATATGTATCTGAAATATCTGAAATAAATTATAAAACAAAAAAATTAAGAGACATACTCTTCAGACATGCGTATCGTTACACATGGAGTCCCCCAGGGGAGCGTGCTAGGACCCCTTTTGTTTATAAAATTTATGTAAGGTTCTTTATCTTTATCACATGAAATAACTGTTTTTTGAAAATATAATGTAATCACAATGGCAATCATATGGTATAATCACATGCATTATTACAATAATACTTAAAAAACATAATTATGTTACTTAAATTTGCGTCAACTTTAATGTTTTAAAAATATTATTGTTAGTATAATTCCTAAAAATAAATATGTTTTTTACAGATGCGTCAACTGTAATGGTTTGAAAGGGATCCTGCCGTTTTGCCGAAAGGATTTTGTCAAAATTTCATTACCCAAAGAAATTTTAGCAACCTTTTTTATACCATTGCAATATTTCGAATGATTTTAGTACGCATATTTTTATTTGGTCTAATTTTTACTTGCCAAAATATTACCAAGTAAAATGTCATTCTACAGTCTACGCACGAGCCGAGCGAGCAAAGCGAGCGGTGCCGCGGTAGCGGCCGGCGAGTGCCAGAAACGACTTGCATTAACCTCTTGTATGCCGGAATACCAGACACAATTAAAAAGCTATTGTGTCTCGCGTAGATCTGGGTTCCGGCATACAAGGGGTTAATAGAAATAAGAGATGTTGTTTTTAGTAGGTTACCCGGAACTGAACTATTTAGATTAGGATAATTATTGATTTTGCGTAAAAACTGTTATTCCAACTGAAATATTTGACTAAATAAAAAATGTAAAAAGTACTAGCTGGTAAACAAGTTATAGTTCAAACGTTCATTTCCCAAACCTTAGGTTTGCGTTCCAATTTTTGTGAATAGATTTTTCGCTAAGTAACAATTGGGCAAATGAAATTATGCGAAAAATTCCCAAAGAGGGAAGTGAAAATTTGTCAAATTCCTTTCGGTCAAACAAGGGAGACCCGATTTGAAAGTTATTGTAATTAAAATGTTTAAAAGTACAGATACCGGCATCGATCTTGAGCGCTCGGCGGTCGTGTGAGGATCGCTTTGCGCGTCGTACACTCATGACAAAATAAAACGCACACCCATTTATTAAAGGGATATATAAAATAAATGAGTGTGCGTTTTATTTTGTCATGCCCAAACCGATCCCCACTCGACCGCCGAGCGCTCAAGATCCATGCCGGTATGTGTAATCTTCTGTAAAGTTATGTTGTAGTATCACAGTAACAGTACAGTAATTTTGTGTACTCTTGCCGCAAAGGTGTGCGACATTACCTTTTAATGCTACCTTGCTTCTAGACAATCGGTGATCTCAAAATATTTTCTAAGAATGTATGAGGATTGAAATTTACGCGAGCGCGTAATTTCGCGAACGAAAAATTAGCTACAAAACCTGTATTACAGTTTGGCGGTTATTTTATTTGTTAAAAATAGTTATATTTTTTTCAAGGTTTAAATAAAAGTGAAAACAATTTATTCATTTAGGACACAATGTGACAAGATAAGATAAGAAGATTTATTTATTTGTTCAAAACATGTGTTTTACAAAAGATGTTCGTTTAAAATTAGGTACTTATAAACATGTTTTGCCATAGATGGCATACAAATATAACAGGATTGAAGCTAAATACATTAATAATGATATAACAATTAAAACAGTCATAATAACAATAAAATAGTATGTCAATTAAATAAAAAAAATAAAAACAACTTCATTGTAAATATAGTAAAAAAAGCATAATACATCAATAATTATAAGTGGATTAAATTAATCTAACTACATTATTAAATTTTATCATTTAGAAAATCATGCACATTATAAAAAGCTTTTTGGGATAGCATTTCTTTAAGAATATTTGAATCCTACTTTAAAACATGGAATATTGCACCAGACATCCAATCCATACACTCCAGAACAGAATGGGCTAAGTGAAAGAATGAATAGAACTTTAATAGAGCGTGCTAAATGTATGATTTCAAATGCTGAATTACATGTCACGTTCGGGGCCCATAACCTGTTGTAATTAATAATTAATAGCAGAGACAGTTTGAATAGTGTATATTACTATAACAATTAATATAAATAAGCAGACAACATAATGCCATAGCAAAAGAAAATATAATATGAGAGTGACAGTGCACGTTTTACAATGATAGACAAGATAAAAAACCTACGTCATTTAAAAATAATATTTCTACCACGCTATTAGAGTTTGCGTCCACACTTTCATCAATATTTAATGATTTATATTCTTTTGGCAGCTTGTTGAAAATTTTAGGTGCCATGCAGAAAATGCTTTTGCTCACAAGAGCAGTTTTGGCACTGTGCATACATAGCCTTTGATTATTATCTCTCCTGTTCCGTTGGACAATATCCGAAAGACGTGGGAACAATTGAACGACGAAATTGACGTGGGAAAATTGGACGCTTATGAACGTCAAAATTTTAATTAATTACTTAACGTTTCTTTCTGCATTTACATTTAATGCCATGTTCTCAACGCAATAGGTGGAACAACGATGGCCCATCTTCTTAATCGCCAATATAATGGTTGTACCTACATTTTATTTTTGTAAGCAACTGTTTCATTGTAAGATATATATCATACTCAAGGAGTTATTTATGTCCATTTGGTTAGCCTCCTAAAGTAAATATGGTGAAACAGTAGTGTCGACTTACGCCATTTATAATGTAGGTAACTCGCGAACATATGCAGAACTATGGTGGAAATAAGGGAATGCAAATCTCGCGAGATTTGGGCTCAAGCGAGATCTCGCGAGTTTATGAAGCCAATCTCGCGAGATCTCGAAATTGGCAGTTTTGTATGTTTTTTGTAAGTAATCGCAATATTTGAATAAATTAAGACAAAAATAATAATAACCATTTTAAGTATTATAAGATAAACATTATTTTTCACGAAGTTTTCAATAGCCTTTTATACTTCAAACATTGTATGACGTACCTATCTGTCTATAATTTTTTAATAAACTTTTATGAAGTAAACTTTAACGGACGGATCTGTCAAATAAGAAATGAAAGAAACAACCAGTCTTCGCTTCTAATATCAAACAAAAATCTTTTAGCAATAAAACATTTCTTTTATAATAAAACAACGAGAGGTCAAAAAAAATAAACGTACTTATCATCTATGTTACTAAAGTGAGGTATTATTATAAATTAGATAAATAAAACTACATCTGCTCAGCAGACCTTTTAGATATAACAGATTAATTAACAAAATATACCAATAAGGCAGACTATTACAAATTACAGATCCTAATTAACAAAATATACCAATCAAAGGAAAGATTGGTTCAGTTCAAATCACAAGCCATTATTACGATTTATTTTCAAAGTAGTTCCTTCAGTAGCACAAAATGTCCAAAGAATCGCCTGCTAAACGGCTTCCTTTTCTGTTGGCCAGATAAGCAGCCGCTGAGAAGGCCCTTTCGGATTCGACGCTAATTGAAACCGCTGTTCTCAGGCAGACGAACTGCAAAAATTTGCCTATTGACCCCCCCGGACTCGTATAAATTCATTTTATTTTTTACTAGAGGACGCCAGCAGCTACGCCTGCATTTTTTTTTAATTTACCCGTTTTGGCCGATCCCGTGGGAATTTCGGGAAATCCCTTCTTTGTGCACCCCTACGATCCCCAAGGAACATACATGCCAAATTTCAGCTTCCTGCGCCCAATAGTTTCGGCTGTAGCGTGTCTGTCAGTCAGTCAGTAACGCAAGGATTTTATATATTAAGATTAATGCCGATACCGACAGATTGCGATCCGTACGTGACAATATTCACGCTTCGAATAAGACGTTTTTATGCTCGAGTGCAATCTCGTAAATCTCGAGAGATCTCGCGATCACGAGATTGCATTCCCTAGTGGAAGTGCATGTCGCAGAAATTAATGTTGAATGATTACCGCAGGCACGGCGCTTTGCCAAGGTGACAGCGGCGGTGGATTGGTCTTCCCAGATAGAGAACTAGGCATAAAGCGTTTCTACCTGCGAGGAATCGTTTCCACAGCGCCGAAGAGCGATGACGAACTTTGCAACGAAAACACCTACACCGCTTTCACGAAAGTAACAGACCATGAAGATTTCATCAAAGAGTAAATATTAACTTTACTTGTACCTTACAATACGACGACCCGTACGGCGTGATTGAAATGTGTTTATTCTTAGTGCGAGGGCTGTTTTTTCTAAAGAAAAATGATAGGCGGGGTTCTAAAAATGTTGTGAAATTACGATAAACGGTGAAGGAAAAAACCTGTATATACTGGGTGGTGCCAAAGTAATGACCCTATTTGGTTCAGCTACAACTTCGTTTCTAAATTAGAAAACTAGAATTAGTTTTTAAATCTTAATATATATATTTCTTGTGTGCGTGTGTATGTCACTGAACTCCTCGTAAACGACTGAACCGATCTTGATATTTTTTTTTGTGTGTGTTCAAGGGAACCTGAGAATGGTTTAGATTCACAATTTAGTCCACTAGAAAATGTTTTTTTACTTAATTTTTTATTTGTAAGTAGTTGTGGATTTCGGAATGTTTCACATTGGAACCAACGGACTGCGCTGCTATCGAAGTGTCAAATCTTATAATAATAATTTTGTCAAGGAGTACATCGAAACCTTACCTGAATAATAAAAGATAAAAAAATAAAGATTTCGAGTCGACAACATATATCCGCATAATTCGGATTGTCGAGTATTTTGTTAAATTCTAATGGTTCTGACAACAAATCACAGTCGCCATATTGGTCGCTCTCGCGAATCGTCACAGATACCGGATAACATTTTGAGTAGTACTAAGTAGTTTGTATGTATAAATACTTTTTACAGTTATATAGTATCCGCCCAATAAAGGAGATTTGTGTTACCCCGAACATCGATGATATACTGTAACTAGAGAACCCCAAATTTAAGTGTGCGAAGCCGCAGGCAAAAGCTAGTATATGTATATATTTGTGCCATGAAATTTGGTTGCATTATGATTTAAATATGATGTCTATTAAATGTTGACCTCCAGAGTTGAAGCACATTTGAGCCCTATTTATGCATGACATTTTCCATAACTAGCCGTAACACTTCCTGCGATATGTTTCTTATTTCTTGGTGTATGTTTTCTTTTAAAACTGCGAGAGTCTGTGGTTTGTTCACATATACTCGAAATTTCAAATAACCCCAAAGAAAGAAGTCTGGACGCCACACCATACAGTTACATTTAGTGGATGTAAAGGTGTTTGTTGAATAACGCGCGTATTTTCAGTGCCCCAGAAGCGAGTATTCTGCTTATTAACATGCCCCGAGAGATGGAAATGCGCTACGTCACTCATAATCAATTTTGAAGTAAATTATCCTCTTCAACGTTGAGGTTTATGACGCGATTATTCCACGTTCTTGGAGAGTAAAGCGGTCCATGATTATTTTTAGTGAATTTTACATTGGATTACTGCAAAATTTTCAATATTAGAATGACAGGAGATGTCATTAAAAATATATATAAGGAATTTTTATAGGGTCATTACTTTTGTAATAGATTATGGCCAAATTCTTCTCATAGTGTAAAAGAGCCCGTGCTCGAAGAGACGTGACTTATGTGATAATACCTTACACCTCATATCATATATCTAATAATTATGTTCTGATCTGGTTTAAGTAGTCTACTTACGAAATTCATGTAAGAAAATTATTCATCAACTTAGCTGTATATTAACTGTCTCACTGCTGGGCACAGCCTCTTCTCACTATGAGAACAGTAAGGCGATAGTCCATCACGCTGGCCAAGTGCATTTTGAGTGGTACAGCGTATTCATTGTGTTCGTTAGTTGTACGTTTGTAAAGACCTCCGCGACACAGGATTTAGTGGTAGTGCGGGAGGTGTCCTTTTTAAAGAAAGAGAGAGAAGAGTGCAGGTTGGCAAAATTCACATGTCTTTCAAGACACGCTGGTTTCCTCACGATGTTTGCCTTCGTTATTTAGCAAGCGATAATTTGTCCCCCGGTGGGTCTACATGCATGCACAATGTGGGGGGTGAAAGGGCTTCTACTGTAATCTTTATCAACACATCCACTCTTTTTAGGGCAATACTGAGTAGCGTCAAGAAGATCTGTCCACACTATCTGTTTCAATGTGCCGATGGCACTTGCGTAGACCAAGGAGCTGACTGTAACGGAGTAAGTAACACCGTATCACCTTTTATTAATTTATATTAATGTACAGCGATCACTATTAAGGCTAAGTTACGCATTTCTATATTGCGTCATATAAATGGCTTTTTACTGTTGATATAAAAAGTACAGGAATGGTAGTATTGTATATGCTCTATCTTGTGATATTTGGTTAGAATGGTTAAACTTATCGGCGTGATGAAACTACACTGAAAGAATCGTAAAATAAATATGTTGTTTGTTGTGAACAGATACAAGAATGCCCCGACGGTTCCGATGAAACGGATGAGCTATGTCAGCTCTCTACAAATACCACTGAGTAAGTCTGCATATACAGACAGACACACGCATACACAGGGTGATTTTGTGAATAAATTACTTACTCAAGTAACGCATTGAGCTAACGATCATTGTTCCAAATATATATTGTTACGAGCTGGGGTTCAGTGATATATTTAAGTCATTATGTCACTAAACTGTACTTTATTCAACGACACACTTAATTTTATACACTAATAAAAAACACTATTTCACACTACTAAACACACTTCCTCTTCAGATCCTTCGTTTGGTGATCGCTCGGTTTATTTAACGGACCTGTGTCGATTCGCGCGTCCACCCGGTATTTATACCGGCCGGATAAAAAACTAGTCCATTCTAGTCTATTCTGAACCGTTCTCGTCTCATTTGGAAACGCAGTCGATCGTTCGGTAGAAAAAAACAGCAACGCCATCTAGTAGAGAATAGATGAAGCACTTTTAAACTACTGATATATCCATTCTCTTCTAGTTCTCTCATTTAACGATAGATGGCGTTATTTTCAAAATATCGCCATTCCTAACACTGCCTCCCTCTTAGACGTGTTCATCTCGAACATCGTTGGACCCATAGTAACGAGCCAACCGGTCCACATAAACTATCTTCGGTGCACCTCGCGGCCCCTTCTGGATTCGATAGGTGACGTCGTTCATCCTGGTAATTATGCGAATGGCCCGTCCCATCTGGCTTGTAACTTAGGCGATTTTCCTTTGCTTCGCATTGGGTTATGTAGCCACACCAATGATCCCTCCTCGAAGCCTTTGTTGTTCGCCTTCTGGACGTAGCGATTCTTCATCTTTTCAGACATCTGTTGTCCAGATTCCCTGATGTACTCGTATACGTCGTTCATCTTGTTGCGTAGCACGGTCGCGTAATGCGTTATATTGCGTGGAGATTCTGGTGGAATACCGGTGATTAAGTCTACAGGTAAACGTAGTTCTCTACCGAAATTGGCAAAAGCTGGTGTTACTCCTGTAGTTTCGTGGACCGCACTGCGATATGACAGGAGAAACTGTTGGATGTGCTTGTCCCAATCTCTTTTTTTGCTCTCCACGACCTTCACCAGGTATCTTTCCAGGGATTGTTTAAATCGCTCAACTATGCAATCTTATTGCGGATGACAAGCCGTGGTCCTGGTTTTATGTGCACCCATCACGCGACATGTCCCCTTGAACACCTCAGATTCGAAGTTCCGACCTTGATCGCTGTGGATTTCCAAGGGCACCCCGAACCGACAAAAGACTTCATGCACCAGTTTATCGGCCACGGTGATAGCTTCTTGATTTGCGATAGCAAATACTTCAGGCCACTTCGTGAAGTAATCCATCACAACCAAGAAGTATTTGTTTCCGTCCAGGAAAAGGTCCAGCGACATCCATTGCTATGCGCTCCCATGGAACTCCTACATTGTACACCTTCAATGCACCTCTGCTACGAGTGTGTGGCCCCTTCACAGCCGCACAACTTGTGCATTTGCGGCACCAATCCTTGATTCCGACAGTGAAGTCAATAAAACCGCTCTCGGATCTTAGTAAGGGTCTTCTTTACTCCCATGTGACCTACGGAAGCACCATTGTGATAGAGCTGCAAGACATCCGGCACCTTAGTTTTGGGCACTACCGTTTGAAATGGCACTGGTTACCGCCAGCGTTTTACCATTTGCGGCACAGAACTCCATCCTGGACAACCAAGCTTTCCCACTGTGCCCAATAACCTTTGGTGACAGGGCTCATTGCTGTGATATCACTCCATTTAGGCCTAGGACCGCCTGATTTCTTCCATTCGAGAATCGGCTTTACGTCCTTGTCGACTTGCTGGGCACTCTGCACAGCTTCTTTCCATTCGTCACTCAAGTCCGTCTTCAAAGTAACGCTGCCTGCTTCGCTTCCTGTCTTGCAGTGTTTGCGTTGGCTGGGACTAGGTCTACGCGACAGAGGATCTGCGCTACTTTGCTCTACCCGCCAGACAGGTACGTCTGGTGAGCTCTCTGGTGGAGAAAGGGTGCCACCAGGCTGCCTACGCTTTGGGCAGCTAAAGCGAATATGGCCTCTTTCCCCGCAGTTGTAGCACCGAGGTGACGATACAACTTCCCTGATGCGGTGACTTTGCTCGTCGCGTCGTACTGTTTCCACCTCCAGAGCGTGGGCTAAGGCGTCCTTCAGGTTCTTGAAGTGCCCAAGTCTTACCGCTGCTCTAACCTCCAGGTCACGGATTCCATCCGTAAATGCCTGTACGAGGTTCCCATCTATCAACGCAGGCGACGACTGGTTTGCCTTCCAGACCAGCTTTTTCACCTCCAGAGCCCACTGCTGCAGAGTTTCTCCGGTGCGTTGCGTCCTGTCCTTCAGCTGAGCACGATACACATGTTCGAGGTGCGCGTCATCGTATCGCCTCCAGAAGCTTCTCGTAGGAGACGTCTTGCCCGAGTGCCTCCAACACCGTCAAGCCCCGATCACAAAGGCCCTAGGTTAGGGCGGTTAAGGCCTGTTCTTGATTCCACCCATTTGATCGCATCACTGCGTTAAATTGGATTTAGTATGCTGACCATGATGACGAGCCATCAAATGGTGGAACCTTAAACCCACAAGGCGAGGTCGCTACAGCCGCTGATGTTACTTCCAGTCCACGCAATTTCTTCTTCACTTCAGCAACACAGGTCTCGTGGTGGTCATGTATACGCTTCTCTATAGAGGCGACGCGAGTCTCAAGCTTGTCGTGTACGAGCATCTTCACGTTGCTGATACGGGCCTCGTGCTACTGAAGTTCCTCCTTCAGGTTCTTCCCTACAGCGGCGCTGAGGTCCTTCATGAGCACAAGCTGTTCTTCCAGACGGCGGGCATGCTCCTCCTTGTCACGCTGTAGCTGTTCCTCCAGGTGGCGCGCGTGCTCCTCTTGACAGCGTGCCTGCTCCTGCATGAACGTCATCAGAGCCTCGATGTCGGGCACCGTCACGGAGCGCGTTGCGTTTGCAGGCTCTACTGCAGCCGTGGAGTCACCCGGTCCACCAGACGATGGAGAAGGAACGTCTCCGAAGCGTCTCTGATCCAGGTCTTGCTGGTGCTGGTTCCCGATACGCACTCCTTCAGATTCTTCCTTTGGCATAACCAGCATAATTTATCCCTTTTTTCTGACAACAATTTGTTACGAGCTGGGGTTCGGTGATAAATTAAAGTCACTATGCCACTAAACTGTACTTTATTCAACGACACACTTAATTTTAAACACTAATAAAAAACACTATTCCGCACTACTAAACACACTTCCTTTTCAGATCCTTCGCTTGGTGATCGCACGGTTTATTCAATTCAACTGTGTCGATCCGTCCAAGCGGTATTTATACCGGCCGGATAACAAACAAGTCCATTCTAGTCTATTCTGGAACGTTCTCGTCTCATTCGGAAACGCAGTCGATCGTTCAATAGAAAAAAACAGCAACGCCATCTAGTAGAAAATAGATGAAGCACTTTTAAACTACCAATATATCCATTCTCTTTTAGTTCACTTCTAGTTCACTTCTCTTCATTTAATGATAGATGGCGTTATTTTCAAAATATCGCCATTCATAACAATATCTTATAGTGCTGATACACCTGAGCATTCACTTGTAACAGAACAGCGAGCATCGCCGTGTTTTGTTTTGTCGAACCGAACAACGAACGTTGCTACGGATATTTTCAGGATCTTTCTAGCGAACGCTATAGATAGATAGATAGATATACGCTTTATTGTACACCAACATAGCATTAAACAGTACATATTTTATAAAGAGACTTAAAACTACGATAATGTACAATCGGCGGCCTTATCGCCTAGGGCGATCTCTTCCAGGCAACCTTGAAGTGGACAGGAATGATATGAGCAAAAATGTGGAGCGGTGGTGTAGTTGCTAAAAATAATACGAAAATCTTAGATACTATATACATACATACATATATATACATTATAATTCGATAAATATACGTACATAAATAAAATACAACTAAGTATTAAATATTACATAAAATAAAATACAAATATAAAATATACCTACTTACATACATTATAGAAATATAAGAGACAGTCAAGACAGACAATACAGATGGAGTAAATAAGGCTTATGTAACAAGAAAATCATCACATTAAATCAGATAGTGATTTTTGATCAAAGTTTTGAAGATATTTAACGATTTTGCTTATCTCCAGGGGTAAAGCATTCCACAGACGCACAGCTTGAGCAGTGAAAGATTTCGAAAAGTAATTCGTGGAATGCTTTGGCATCCTCAGTGTTAGATCCTCAGACGACCTCAAGGATTTCACATGTGTGTCATGAACGAACACAAAAAGTTCTTTAAGATAGGAGGGAGTACTAGGATTAAATAGAACATTGTACAATAATGTTAGAATGTGAGTATTCCTGCGAAGACGAATTGGAAGCCACTTGAGTTTATTGCGAAAATCTGAAACGTGATCATATTTGCGCAGTCCAAATATAAATCGTATGCAAAAGTTTTGGAGACGCTCAAGTTTATCTAGCTGCTCTTCAGTGAGATCAGGATAGCTGACGTCAGCATAGTCAATAATGGGCAGAAGTAAAGATTGGGCAAGTGCAATTTTAGTGGCAGTTGGAAGAAAGTTGCGTAGCCTACGCAACGAGCCTGCCGATGCGAATAATTTACGACTCATTTCTTTTAGTTGTGGTCTCCAGGACATGGTTTCGTCAATGTAAATGCCCAGATTCTTTACAATTTTGCGAAAAGGAAGATCTTTTCCATCAAATCTGATTCGCGGAAGATCGACCCAGTTAATTTTAGAAACCATTTTAGGACTGCCGATAGTAATTAATTGAGTTTTATCAGGGTTGACTATCAGTCCATATCCCTTGGTCCATTCGCAGATACGTTCTAAGTCTGTGTTAATAGTAACACAGGCTTCTGCCAACTTAGTTATAGGGGCTTGCGTGTAAATCTGTAAATCATCTGCATAAAGGTGGTAGGATGAAAGTAGTTGATTTGAGATGGAGTTTATAAATATGGCGAAGAGTAAAGGACATAGCACGCCACCCTGCGGCACACCGGCAGTAGTGTAAGACCAAGAGGAATAAGAGTCTTCTATGTGTATACGTTGCCGGCGACCAAACAGGTAACTACGAAACCAGCCAATTGCCGATGGAGATACGTTAAGAGAGCGTAAAATGCCCAATATGATGTGAAAATCCACGGTGTTAAACGCGTTGCTGAAGTCAAGTAATGTCAAAATCGTAAGATTTCCACAATCCATACCTAGCCTTATGTCGTCAGTTACGCGGGCCAGAGCAGTGACAGTACTGTGACCAGGGCGGAAACCAGATTGATAAGGATTTAGGAGCGCATTTTCACATAGAAAGGAAGTGAGCTGTGAGTGGACTAGACGTTCAAGGACTTTCGACAGGAAGGGTAGTAAGGATATGGGACGATAATCTGTGAAGGTACTGGGCTTGAGATTCTTTGGTAGAGGAATTATATGGGCATCTTTCCAGTCCGATGGAAAGATGCCACGAGCAATGGAAAAATTTAGAATGTGACAAAGGAGTGGAAGAATTTCGTCTAGGATGGGAAGGATCATTTTGCGACTGATACTGTCACTACCGACTGTGTTGGATGTAACTGCCAATATACTCTTCTTAACGTCACAAGCGATAAATGGCGAGAAGTTAAAAGGAGAATACTCAGGAGTTGGCAAAGATGAAAGATGTTGTAAAGTGGCTATTTTCATATTACCATCAAAATTGGAAGAAGTAGAGAAGTAAGTGTTGAGAGACTCTAGGTTAACATTGTTTGGAGTGGATTGATGCCGTGTCTTACCAACTCCCAGAGTTTTAAGAAATTTCCAGACCTTAGCTGGATCACCGTTTTCAACAGATTTATGAATGTGTTGGCGTTGCGCATTCCTACACACCTTGTTACAGAGATTTCTAATGGCAACGTATTTTTCTTGGTTCAGAAGAGTAGGCTTGTTCTTCAGTTTAGCTTTGGCAGCAGATTTTTTGACCATAATCTTTTTGATGTCTTCAGTTAGCCAAGGTGCGTGTTGTGCATACAGGTAAATGTTTTAGTTTGATGGAGCGGATTGGCGCATGGACGTCGTAAAGCTTGATGAGATTATTTGTAAAGATTTGGACTTTAGAATCAATGCACTCTGAAGAATACAAAGGCTCCCAGTCTAGGCTAACGCTATCCGCACGCAATTTGTCATGATCCATGTCACTAAAGTTGCGCTGCAACACAATCTTGGGCTTCGTTTTGGGAGTGCATACTTTATATGATAAATAAATAAGGTCATGATAGGAGAATGCATCCGCTGTACATTGACCATGCTTGTGAATTAGATTAGGGGAAGATACTAGAATGAGGTCGAGCAGAGAAGGAGTACAATTAGGAAAGTGATGAGTTGCGTTAAGATTTAAAATTGACATATTGCAGGACTCCGCGACATGACGAAACGATGTAGCACGGGAATCCTGTTTAAGGAGGCAGGTGTTAAAGTCGCCCATCACAATAGTGTGACCATATAAAGGAGTTAAGTTTTCAAGTATTTGTTCAAATGTAGAAAAAAAATTTACACGGTTAGAGGGCGAATAGTAAACACCTAACAGGACTTTTGTGCGGCGGAGTTCAACTTCCAGAAAAAGGTATTCGCCAGCATTCTACAGTGGTGGCTGTGGTGACATAGTGACTATCTGATAAGGAATATGCTGACGCAAGTATATGGCAACACCGCCACCATTGCCGAAAGCGCGATCATTTCTAATTAGCCGGAAACCTGGAAGAGTATAAGATGTAGATGGGAGACAAGGTTTCAGCCATGACTCTGAAACAAGGACGGCATGCATGTTTTGGCAGTCTAAATTAGCCAGCATATCTGGGAAATGGGCTGGAATACTCTGTGCATTAATATGGACTACATTAAAATTCTTGGGTACGTCAGAGAATTGCGACTGAAGAATATCACCTAGAGAAGGTACACTTTCAAAACTTTCATCCAGACTTGATGCAGAATGAAAGGTATCATCACTATTTGTGTCTGAATGATAAATTCAATATATAACTATAAACTGATATATAAATATATAAACTTATATTATGTTAATTAAAAATATATAAATTTAAAATATATAAATACTACCTTACAACTATAATATTAATATTCCCGTAAAGCTCTTTCATAGCATCCACCCGCCGGTTGCGCTTTAATAAAATTAAAAACCGAATAAAGTGAAAATAACTAACAAATAACAAAATTAAGGAACTGAAAAAGAAGAGAAATAAATACTTAGGATATAGCTAACGCTATAATACTTAGGATATAGAAAATATATGGAAACCGCACTACAACAGCAGTTTTACCCAATATATTTGCCTTAGTTTGACTTATGAATTCTTTCTAGAATAAGAGTAAGATACATAAGCAAATAACGTTTCGAATTTTCGAAAGTTGACACTAATTTTAATTTGACTAATGATAGGCTTTACTCATAATGAATATCAAGAGAATATGAATAATGTTTAAAATAAATCCTCAGATCAGGTTTACTCGGAATTAGGGTCTACTCACACTGGCGCAGAGTCGAAGCGACGCGACGCGTAATATTTTTTTCGCCTAAAACATATTCGACTCCAGCCGAGCGTCGAAGCGCGAATGCGCGCGTCGACGCATACGATATTATAGTGCACAAGTGTGTGCGTATACACAAGTGCACTCGCTATTCCCTCACTCTCTTAGTTCGATGGGATGCCACATGCGACACGATCAGAGAGATTGGGCGCAGGACCAACGGCTTAATATGCTTGCCGAGGCACGGGGATGTAACACCGCCAACTCTCTGACTTCGAAATTCTATTAGATAATTCCTAACAGAAAAAAACCCACTATCACTTTTTGTTCGACCCGGGAATCGAACACCAGACCTCATGATCCGCAGTCGCTAACACTACCGCAGGACCAAAGAGGCAGTCGATTTAATGTAAACATAATCAATATTTTTTTATATTCATTTTGAGTAAGCCCATCACTAGTCAAGCTAAAATTAGTGACAACCTACGAAGATTCGAAACGTCATTTGTATATTATTTTATCTTTCTTTAACATCAGATAAAAATCATAAGTCAAAGTTAAGTAAATTTTATGGGTTTAACCGTCATTGTAGCGCGGTTTCTATGTACAGATACATACATGTGCTCACGCCTTTTTCCCGTCGGGGTAGGCAGAGACAACAGATCGCCACTTACTTCTATCCTTGCAAACCTCACGCGCTTCCTCTACATTCATTACTCTTTTCATACATGCTCGCCGGTTTCTATGTGTTTTCTATATTCTTAGGTTCGCCAGAATGTTCGGAAGAATGCTCGCTAAAACACAATTGTTTGTTTTTCTGTTTTGTAACATTCGCGGCGACGTAGATTACAAGTGAATTCTCAAGTGTTTTTGCCCTATTAAGTGTCATCTAAATTTTCTAAATGATCTTTCAATTCCAATTAATGCAGTCATTAGATTTATTTAGTAGATAAGTAGGTAGGTTGTGTAAATATTAGATTCAAACTGTTTTAAATAGTAGGATTCCATTTTTCATTCACCAGAAGTACTTACCAAAATGTTTATGAATACACAGTTCATGAATTAAATGTCACGCATATGTCCCCAAAGGGGTAGTCAGAGGTTTAATATTACATCCACATTTTGCCTTGTGAAGTTTAGGTCCCATGTAATAGGGGGCGAACCTATTACCGTTACCGGGCCCATTACCTGACTGCGTGCTGCTACTGAAAATTCGGCAAAATACAGTAACAGTTTTGCCCGACCGGGGAATCGAACCCGGGAGCTCTTGATCATCAGACGCATACGCTATCTTCTCCTGCTCTACGACCACGAAGGCAGCACTTAAAACTTTACTTAATTTCAGATTTTCTGACCAGAGTAAGTGCATACTTCCATCGTATCCAGAGCATGGTACCTATGATGCCTTTTTCCAAGAAGTCATTTCTCAAAACGCGAATCCTGGTCAAGCCTACAACTCCTGGTCTTTGATGGTAAGCTGCTCGCCGAGGTATGCTTTGGTCAACTCTAATGGTGTGATTGAAGGAAACTCGACGCAAGTAAATTGCCGAAAAGGAAATTGGCAGCAAAATATGCCTAAATGCGAAAGTGAGTACTTGTATATTGTGGTGCATCCAAATCGCATTTAGTTATTGATGGACAAAATAAATATGCAGCATTTGGGAACATTTACATTTCATTAATTTTATTAACCTTAGGAAAAATCTATAGAGGTACCCCAACTACTTAGTTATGGAATTTTGCTCTCCAATATGCTCTCCTACATTCTGAAGTTTTCGCTCTTCTAAATGTTACTGCGATGTGGATGAACTTTTACATTCCAAAATCTTGTAAGTAATTCCTGCAAAGATCTACATTATTTACTAATATTTATGTATGTTTATCGCGTAATTTTGAAACAAAGGCTATGTTTTGCCGAACCACATTCGGTTTTCCATGACTATGACTATTTTAACCCATGCCAAAGCGTCGAGGCAAATGTAAGGTACCTTCTTGTACTTAGTTACTATATTAATTAGCTACGCAATATAAACTACTAGAGGACGCCAGCAGCTACGCCTGCATTTTTTTTAAATTTACCCGTTTTGGCCGATCCCGTGGGAATTTCCGGAAATCCCTTCTTAGTGCACCCGTACGGTCCCCAAGGAACATACATGCCAAGTTTCAAGTTCCTGCGCCCAATAATTTCGGCTGTAGCGTGTCTGTCAGTCAGTCAGTAACGCTCTCCAACATTCTGAAGTTTTCGCTCTTCTAAATGTTACTGCGATGTGGATGAACTTTTACATTCCAAAATCTTGTAAGTAATTCCTGCAAAGATCTACATTATTTACTAATATTTATGTATGTTTATCGCGTAATTTTGAAACAAAGGCTATGTTTTGCCGAACCACATTCGGTTTTCCATGACTATGACTATTTTAACCCATGCCAAAGCGTCGAGGCAAATGTAAGGTACCTTCTTGTAATTAGTTACTATATTAATTAGCTACGCAATATAAACTACTAGAGGACGCCAGCAGCTACGCCTGCATTTTTTTTTAGATTTACCCGTTTTGGCCGATCCCGTGGGAATTTCCGGAAATCCCTTCTTAGTGCACCCGTACGGTCCCCAAGGAACATACATGCCAAGTTTCAAGTTCCTGCGCCCAATAATTTCGGCTGTAGCGTGTCTGTCAGTCAGTCAGTAACGCAAGGATTTTATATGTTAAGATTACATAAATATTAGTATGTGTATAAAACGGACTAGTTTTAAAGTATTCTGCAACATTATTTTTATATTGTTCGGTTTCCCCCGGGTTATCGTAACGGTGCGATAGCATAGCTTCAAATGCTATTCTGCCAAATTCATTGCTTCTTAAGGTGTTTCTAATATTTTTCTGACCCAGAGTTTCTGAGATATCGTCCTTTTAAACATTGATTCGATTCTTCAGAAGAGGTTCTCCTGAATTTCAAATTGAACCGAAAACGACACAAAACAATATTATTATGCGAATCGTAAGCAATATAATAGCCTTTATCAAAATGTATTGAACTATTGAGACTAACGAACAAAAATATATTTACATATGTAACTATGCGCAGTATATTATATAGTCAGTGTTTTCCTGCAAAGTTTGTACTTAGCCCAAGATGTAGAAGCTATCTATAGCGTTCATTTTGAAATAAAGTAAAATTAAAGTATTGTCAATTAACAATTTTCGTCGAAATCGTCAATTTACAGCACTGCAATGTGTCAAATGCGACGCTTAATCTAGTTTACGGGCGATACTGAGGGTGTTTGATATTTCTTCTACCACCAGACGCCGCTTAGTATGCATCAGGTCCAAACTGAAGTCAGATATGTACAGACGCGTACACAAACATAATACAAACAAACACAGACGTACGAAAATATAGGGTCTTTGACAGTTTTGACAGGTTTCTGGACCTGATGCGTCAGTGCTGCCGCATATTGAGCGTCATTTCAGAAGACCCTCATTATGTCACTCGACCTTAGGCATCGCCCGCTACGAAGCTTCTATCTAGGGAAAATACTGACTTTTTGATATAGTGTATATCTGTAGTATTTATATTAACTTGTTACCGACGTTCTCCTGTATCTATATTTTTCTGGTATTTTAGACTTTACCCAGGCATTGATTTTTTTCTAATAAATAACTTTTTATAATAAAGCGCCTACTACAATATAGACTAAAAGTCTAAAACATAACTTTTGTTTTTTATTTTTAGGATATTGCAATCTGACTAAGCACCCCAGTGTATTGTTCAGATGCCAGAAAGAAGGGACGAATCAGTTGACTGATTGTGGAATGAAAATTTTATCCGGGTCCTCCGTGACACCTGTCTGCAATACGCCAAACTATTACTCTCCTGTGCTTCTTAGTCCGATGGAATGCATAGCTGGCCTCTGGAATTATAATGCCGAATGCTCTCCAGGTTTGAAAAATAACTAAATAATCTCAATATTCTGTTCCGTGTAATCATGTTTCCGATTCATATTTTCATTCCGTAGGTGTTGTAAGATGCGGCTTAGGCAATACACGAAGCAAATAGTAGTTTGCGAAGAGACGGGCTCAATATTTGACGACCGCTTGGCGCAGCGGGATTGTAAGCGACTGCTACGCCTAAGGTTGCGGGTTCGATTCTCGCTAAAGTCAAACATTTGTGTGCATGAACATGGATGTTTGTCTTGGTCTGGGTGTTTCTATGTATAATATGTATGTATTTACAAAAAAATATATGTATGTATGTTTATCCATTATCTAGTACCCATAGTAGAAGCTCTGCTTAGTTTGGGACTAGATGGTGATGTATGTATAGTGGTAGAATATTATTTGTTATAATGTGAAGCCAATTTGTCTCGCCAGCGAGGTGTAGCAAGTAGACTTCTCCTATTTAATCACAATCCTTCTGTGGCTCAAAATAGGAGAGACCGAATTCCAACAGTGGAATGCGAAACGCTGCATGATGTTGAAGGAAATCGATAAACAGTGATGGACCGTGCTTGTCGTTCACTTATTTTAGCAAATCAACGACTTAGTTTGCTGACTTATTATTTTTAGCGGGTCTAAATCGCGCAAACTAAACTTATTAATGGTATAAATACCTGTTTCTTCATAAACCTTTAATCAACCGTGATTTTGATTTTTCAGACTAGACAATATATAAACATACATAATTATAAATACTATTATTCTTGTTGTAATTACATACATACTAACCTACATAGAAACACCCAGACCAAGACAAACATCCATGTTCACGCACACAAATGTTTAACTTGAGCGGGATCCGCACCCGCGACCTTCGCCGCTTACACTACGCTTCGCCAACCGCTCATCATCTAAGTGTTAATAAGGAGATACAACAACAACCTACATATTTCTTCCTACTAACTTTTACCTGCGGACTCCCACTTGTAGGTCGGTTATTGAGTCAAAAGGTAGCGCCTGTTCTATTCTGATGGCTATATTACTAAAAGCTTTCATACAAATCTTTTTCCGCTAGTTAAAATTTCAACTCAATAGAAAGCCGGGTAATGAGTCATTTTTTTTACCCTTTTAGGAGCTTTTGACCGCATTAAGGTCATATCAGCTCCATCATACCATAAACTATCTTATTAATCTATTTTAACCTAAATTAATCTTATAAAGCGGAATCATATTTATCTGGTAAGATTTCATTACAGACATTGGCAGAGGTGAAAGCAAATAAAAGGTTGGAATAAAAGGTACTGCCTTTTACAGAATGCGGTAGAGTGACTCCCACGGCTATGCCGCTCGTGATCAATGGTACGACCGCCAAACGAGGGGAGCTGCCGTGGCACGTCGGTGTTTACACGAAGACTACCAATCCATACAGGCAGATCTGTGGCGGCACCATAGTGGCCAATGACGTAGTCATATCAGGTAAGAAACAAACGCACGTACAGCGAACACTTATTATTGTATGGTGCGCAATATTGTCTGATTGCTCATGAAATTCTATAACGAAACTAGAGTATGTACGCAGCTAATTACAAATACGTAAAAAAATAACTCACAAAAAGTTGAGTGTTAGGTATCTGTAATGCAAGCTCGCGGCGATCAGCTGAGCGACGGTGGAGGTCAATAACACCGAGCTGATTTATAAAATGCATGATTATGAAAAAAAAGTTTTAAGTTTTTGTGAGATATTTTTTCATGTGGGTGCATAGGGTTCCCACCAAGAACTTAGGGTCCCAAGTCAACCTCACCTGCAAGTGGTGCACCTGCCGATCAACGGACGAGGCTCTGGCAAACAAAATGTCCCAATAAGCGGCAATAGGCTCGCCACCTATTACGTGGGATCAAAACACCGGCGAAAAGTGGGCGTTTAATATGCCTCTGCCTACCCCTTCGGGGAAACAGGCGTGAGTCTATGTATGTGTATGTATGTATTTTTTCATGTATTCAGTTATAGTAGTATATTCACCCCTGAAAATACATATCAACATCCTGTATATACACGTGTAATCATTATGTCATTAAATTATTAAAACAACTTGATACATACATACATAGGCGTGAGGCCTATTTCCCGGAGAGGTAGGCAGAGACTACGGAACGCCATTCCTCATACATGCTCTTCTGTTTAGGGCTTCCCTGTTTTAAGGATGTCTCCAATCTGGTCAGAGAATGTCCTTCTAGGTCTTGCCTTTCGTCTTGTCCCATTTACACTTGCCTTATACAAATAGGCATCTGCTTGGTCAGTCTTTCGGTATCGATATTTTCCATGTACCCAAACCACCTTAGCATACCTTTCTCGATGCTTGTCACTACATCTTCTTTTACATCACTACACACTCTAATCACAATTATTTACTGTCAGTCAAAGACACACTACACATACTTCTCTCATTTCTACAGCATTTATTCTACTTTCAAGGTCTGCCATACCCAATTTTCACCACCATACATAAGTGTAGGTACTAACACCCGTCTGTGCACAGCAAATCGTGTCTTTTTGGACACGTTTTGGCTGTTCATAAACGCCTTCAGCGCTCCATTCACTCTATTACCTGCATTAACTCTTCTTTCAATATCTTCTTCATTCTTACCATATCTTTTATAAACAGCACACCTAAATATACAAATTCATTCACTTGCTTCACTCGTTGTCCATCGATTATAACATTACAAGCCTTAACGTATTCCTCCTTTTCAAAACCATAAGTTTCGTTTTAAGTTCATTCACTTTCTTTCCTTTCCTCTCTAACGCACGATGCATGATTATTACCATCTCCTGCAACTCGCTGAACGCTGAATACTCATAAAGGGATATCAGAGGTCGAATAACAATTTAATACTTACACAGATTAATATTTTATTTCATTTATCATACGTGTAACATAGAACCTTTCGTGTTCAACTGACTTGCTTTTTATTTATTATATTGCCGTTCTTGCTAGACAACTCCTCGGCTTATTTGCACAATGTCTGTTTTGCGAAATTGCTACTGGTCGTTGGTCAAAATGTCGCAATGCTAGTGTTTTAGCAATGAAAGTGTTTTTCGCAAAATATCACGGTAGTAACATGCTTTAGTTTGAAAATGACAATGTTATTTCTTACACAAATATTAACAAAAATTTTACTTACCTTCATACTAACGCGACATTTTGCGAAAGAGGTATTGTGAGTGCTACCTTTGAGAAAGTCATTCTGCGGAAGCATTATGGAGAAGAGACATTTTACGACGAATATACATTTTGCAACAGAGACGTTTTTCGACCACGCCAAGCCGGCGAGCTCCTGATTGTGTACGAGGGGCGGCTGATAAGTTCACGGCCTAGGGTACTTAATGAAAGAAAAGTCTAGGTTTTTAATTTTTATTTTTCAATATAATCTCCTCCCTCAAGTGAAATACACTTTTCACATAGTGAATACAATGCCTTTAAACCATTGAAATAATATTCTGAAGATTTCTCTTGAGAATGGCCGTCATCACGACAGCTCATTGCTTCACACGTCATCCTAAACTCTTCGCCCCGTAACTCTTTTTTCAGTTTTGAAAAAAAGGAAAAAGTCACTGGGAGCCAGGTCCGGGCTATAGGCGGGATGATCAATTTCTGCGAGCCCACTGTCTTTATAGGCATGCCTCGCAACGCGAGCGCTATCAACAGATCCGCGCGCCAATTTGCCACGTCTCTTCTGTACGACTGCTTTACGTGCCTGACGATTGATCATTCTTAGTAGTTTTTTTGCAAGTAATCAATTAATAAAATTCCGTCGCTATCCCAGACAATGGAGATGGTGTTGTTGCTTGCTCCAGGGATGAAGTGTTAATGAAACAAATTTAACAAATGGATGTTATTTATATGTAATTAGTGCCGCTAGTAGTGCTATCAGTAACGAGATGATACCTCATCGCTAAGTACCTTAGGTCGCAAACTTATCGCTCGTATGTGAGAGCTCTTAGTCATGCTTATACACGCTATCCCGATCAAGCTGGCAGGAGAATTAAAAGTTCTGAAGTCTACGCTATGCGTAGACTTCAGGCTAACTTTACATTGTAGCTAATGTAGGCATTTTCTTTTCCTTCTAAAGCCGCTCATTGCTTCACACATTATGACAACACCCCACTGCCTGCTGAAAACTTTGCAGTGGCGGCCGGCAAACTATACAGGGCGTGGAACGACGTCAGAGACGTTGATGCGCAGAATTCCGACGTAAGTAGACAACTTGCAATATACAATGTTCTTTTTTATGTGATGCAAGGCAAAAGAGCAGACGAATCGCCAGATAAGCGATTACTGTCATCCATGGCCACCAGTAACATAGAAGGAGTCAAGTTGAACGGACAAGTGCGTTGCCGAACTAGAAAGAAAATAATAGGATAAGGAGCGGTATGAGGGAAAAAGAAAAGGCGATACCGGACCCCCGGAACTCTCACTCGGCGAACAGAACGTAACACTATGTGGCTAAGCTATACCTATCAGTACCTACAGGGACTATTGAACGTTCGTGAAAAGAACATTTTTATAGACTTTTGTGACGCCAATTAGAACCAAGAATAGTTCCCTTGCGAATTCGAATATACACACACGTTGACGACGACCTCAAGACAATTTTCGTTCTTCAATTATTACGTTTGACGCCTGCCGTAGCAGCTGATGCGTGTCCGCGTGACATCGTCGCTTGACCAAGGTAGTAGAGCCTTGCTGATTTCAGCATGAATGGGCCGGCTCGACCGGGTTAGTACTACCCTCTCACAGAAAATCGACGTAAAGTAACGGTACCTATACTGTTGCGTTTTGTTCGGTGAGTGAGAGTGCCGGAGGCCCTATCCTCTATTCCTTGTCCCTCATCCCACTCCTCATCCTATCCCTTTTCCCAGCTCCAAGGGGCGGCAACGCACTTGTGACTCCTATGGTGTTGCTTGTGTCCAGGGGCGGCAGTAATTGCTTACCATCAGGCGATCCGTCTGCTCGTTTGCCGCCAATTGCCATATAATTAAAAAACCTCTATCGAGCAAATGGTTGGATCGCGCGTACGTCACATCTATAAGTACTTTCGCCCATTTGACTGATCTTTGTGCGTTTGCGCGGGAAAACAGGCGCGCGACGTACGTACCACCTGGCGGATTACTTGAGTAAACTCTGCTCGAATTTTATTGGTCGATTATTTTGAAGATGTTGTATTTATCTGTGTGTTGATTGGCTAACCATACTTGTAAATATTGTATATAAACAGCGCCAAATTGCAAATAAATTATTTTGAATCCTGGAATCTAGAATATTATTTCTACCAACTACCCTCATCTCCAGTACTATAAAAACATCGATATTCAGTGCTAGCGTAGTATTTTCCCGGACGAGCCGTTCCAATCATGCTGATATCAGCCAGGGTTTACTGTGTACAATGAGCCACCGATTTGCGATTTGGCACTTTGTACGAATACTTACGATCGGAAATGCTTTGTCATACTGGTTTACTATAAAATGGTTAGAAAGGATTTATATCTCTTGGAAATTGATGGTTAGAATATTTGTATAAAGTTTGAACAGATTATTTTTTCAGGTCTTTTGGATCAGATGGTATTTAGTGTTTTGTGTTTGGGAGAGGCATGCTGGTAACACATTTTCAAAGGGAGCGTCAAATCACCGGACTGTCAAACAAACTTTGGACCACTTTAAAACTTTTCATATTAAGGCTTTTCTTAGTGGGTAGGAAATTATGTTATAAACAGAAAACACTGGCCAAACATGTATTTATCTGGCTTCAGCAATATGTAGTTTGCGCTCTGCAATGATATTTCACTAAAGACATGTTTTCGTTTCAAGAAGAGAGTGACTATAGCTAGCCTTCTTCTTTCCATATGATTGACAATGCGACGGTTACTCGCTTACAATCGGCGGCCTGCAGCGCGATCGGCATCTTAATAATTTTATAATATGACTTTTTTTTTCAGGTAAAGAACGTAGATAGGCCAAAAATATATCGTGGTAATGAGGCCAACTTCCAGGGAGATATAGCTATCCTGAAACTGGCTACTCCATTCATGTACAAAACATATGTGAGGCCCGTATGCCTCAGCTTTGACTTTAGCTTGGAGAGACAACAATTGCAAGCCGGTGTTTTGGGGAAGGTAAGAGATATACCATTTATCAAGCATCTTAGACGCTTTTCGATGTCGGTGTCGAGGACAGTGTCGCGGACATAAAAGATTTGCAAAACGTATATAACCGGCGCGTGTTGTGCATCCTTCATATTTACAGGATCAATTTAATAAAATACTATTCTGCCCCTTAAATTGCTCGCAGCTTTACCCGCCACAAATTTTATACGCCTAGGAATGGAATATCTATAAATTATTAATTAGCCCCGAGCTTAGATAAGGAATCCACTGTACAAATTGTACGGCAGGCAAGTCAGTCAGAATAAGGTCAATCGGGAAAAGTGGTTTTATATATGTAGATGACGACAATTGCGAAGCAGATGCATCTCATAAAATATGCACAATTCTTCGCAAACTTGACTTGTTTTGTTTTGTTTTTGTGACTTTATCACGTTAGATTAGCATGTGGTTGACGGCATAGAATACAAGTGTCACCACCCCCTATCTCAGTTCAAAGAATTTATCTATCTTCCCGTGGGTGTCGTAAGAGGCGACTAAGGGATAACACGATGCAAATACCATCTTTGCGTAGAGACGGAAAACTCGGCATCAAACCCTATACGACTGCCTCGTTGGTCTCGCGGCATAAATGTGCGCGTGGGATCAGGAGGTCCCGGATTCGATTCCTGGGTCGGGCAGTGTTATTGGGTTTTTCTGTCACGAAATTGTCAGTAGCAGCACGGAGTCTGGAAATGTGGGACTAAAGTATATCTGGCGAAAAGTGGGTGTAGAAATACACCTCTGCCTACCCCTTCGGGCATAAAAGGCGTGACGTTATGTATGTATGTATGTATGTATTAGCATCCAGTATCCATCGAAACAGCCCAGGCCTAAAAATATCAAAATTGCTAAACGAATTAGATGTCTTTTCCTTGCACTGCAGAAAGTAACTCTAGTTTCTTGCATAACCCATCTCAACAGTATTCTATTTGATACATACATACATATTTTCAATGTCCCTTTACTAATTTACAATGGCATCACAGAAGACTGTAAATCTATTATGTATTTACACTTTCAGACGGCTGGTTGGGGTCTGACAGAGCCCAATGGAAATGCATCGCCGATACTTAATTCTGTACAGTTACCATACATCAGTGTAGAAGACTGTTTTGAAACTGTTCCGCCAAACTTCAGATCATATATTACAGCAGACAAATTCTGTGCTGGATATACCAACGGTAAGGACTGCCATATAATATTAAAAGTACTTAAAAATTAAACAGTTTTCATAGATTTAAATCTAACGAACACGTACATACTCACATACATTTTCATCATGAATGCAGCATGCTCCTAGCTGCCACCGACCTCAAAAATGAATTCTTGTGAAAACATCGACTTATCATTTTCAGTTGACAGATTTGGAAGTCGGTTATTTTTTTAATTAATTTTTATTTCTTACGTTTAGTACTTATATGTAGGTTTTTACTCGTAGACTAGACTTCGCCCGCGAAAGTCACGCATCTATGAGTGATTTGAATTCATTAGATCCAGTAGTTTCGAAACAAATTGGATATAACAGCGGGACGTACAGAGTGAGCCACTAAGGTTGCCGTTTTTGTTTTATCGTACGGTATCCTGAAAATGGCATACATAGTTATTGCTCAGAAAAATACATGGACGAAGAAAAAGACATAGAGAGTGAAATAACTATTCATATACCTATGTTTTCAGGGACGGCTATATGCAAATTCGACAGTGGTGGTGGTTTAACTTTCATGGAAAAATCGCAAGGTGTGGAGCGCTACTACCTCCGGGGTGTCTCATCTACGGCGCCGACTAGTGAAGACTTATGCAATGCCAATGTACCGACTACATTCACTTTAATTAGTGCACATGAAAGACTTATTAAACTAAACCTTTACTCAGTTGTTTTAATTAATCCCCTTGAGTACAAAGGCAAGGGAGGAGGAGCTTTCTGAAGTCCAGCTTTATAACTGAAAGCCAAAAACCGACTTTAAAAACTACCCAAAATGTATAAACTAAAATAAAAGGTTCTGTTGTGGGTGGTTACAATTACTGAAGACTGTATCTATGTGGACTGTATGGCTAGTTTAATTTTCGGGCTCTTCAAATGAAACAGCAATCCAAAGGGAACGGGATGGTTACGTTTGGCTACATAGTGATTTGTGATTGCTCGTATTCCTTTTAGGACATGATTCTAAGGCCATAACGGAAGATTTTTACATATAGGGAGGCCATAAAACATAAATTTGGAATGAAACTGTTTTAAAGATTCTTGGCCGAAATCCAAATTTCTGTTACAAACATTTTCCAAAAAAACTATTTTGGCTTTTAGTGGTAGAAAATTTGTCATTTTTTATAGACAATTAAATGGCCCATCTTATAAAATAAAATAAAGCTAAGCTTGTTAAACTTAACGCAGATTTTGAAAACGGAGTCAAAAAGAAACGGTAAATTTCGAAAAAGAAAAAGCGGCTTGGTGTGTGTACTATTGGAGTAACTTCTTGGTATTACCTATTTGAATTGAAATCCAAAAACGTATAAAAGTCTTAGAAAGGTGGTGTAAATTTTGGGGTGCGGGTCAGAAGCCTCCACGTGTGCACCCGAGCAAATCTGTTACTACTTGAGGTTAATTTTGAGACGTAGGCGGTAGGTCGAATTCCGGCTACCGTCTGGTCACCAAGTCGTAATCCTGACTCTTTCGGGACCACGGGTCTTTGACCTGCGAGTAAGACAAGCTCTTCAAAAATCACCTGTAAATGGGGGTCCTTCGTTTCGTAGCCCCACTTCCACCTCGTTCCCGTACTGCTCCTTTTGGGGTCTTGCGGGGACACTTTGGCGGGACGGCTCGCTTCCTACGCCTTTTGTGGGTTATGGACACGGCCGAACTACGGACACCGTCCGGCCAATGCGCTAGCAGGGGACTTTTTGGCCCCCTGCCTCACTGTGTTGTTTTAATTTGTTATTTTATATTTAACTTTTACCTTGTCTATTTTTATTTTACTTTTACACCTGTTATTTAAACTTTTTAGTTCGTTTTATTTTACATTTTTAGTTTTCACCCCTCCTTTAACTTCTTCTTCAATTCGTAGTTTGCAGTGTCTGTGGTCACGTCTCGCGGCTGTCTAGAGGACCGAGGGCCTTGCTTTATCCGTCCAGTAGGTGCAAGGTAGTTACTATAAAAATCCTCCAATCCTAGTTTACTGTTGCACGACGAGAGGAGGCATGGCTGTCAGCCAGGCAGGTCTGTAGGTATTAGGCTTGCACGGATATAGCGGGGTCTCTGCCCGGGTCGACCATTATTTTACCCGCACTCGTGGCTCTTGATATAGAATCCACCATCATCATAAGCCTTTAACAGTCCACTGCTGGACTAGGTCTCTCCTTTGAAAGGAGGAATTGGCCTACTATACCACGCTGGCCAAACGGGTTGGTATAGGGTTTGTATCAAGTTTTCCTTCTTTTACAGTGCTGTTCTCTGCATAATATGCTCCCTCTGTCGGCTCTTACGACACCCATGGGATGATATGAGGCGATGACGTTCCGTATTTTTAATCCGTCACCACACGGAACAATCATGAAACCAAAAAAATCCAACATAAAACCAAAATATTAAACTAAAGATGGACACACGCACGCCCAATTATGCGGGTTCCAAAGAAGATCGCGCAAAAGCGCTGAAAGAAAAAGGTTTGGAGCTGTCAGAGGCAGACAGCTCAACTGACAGCATGATGAACGACTGTAGCGCTGAAAACCCAAGTCGGGTTCTCCGAAAGCGCCCACGCTCGGGGTCGGACCCGGCCTCGAGCGAACTGACGACGAGACGACGATGAGTCAAGACTCGTGAACGACCGCCCACCCACGCAACTATGTGGGTTTAGACTCGCGCAAATCTCACAGCCGCCACGCGGTGCGCAAAGCTCTTAGAGCGTGACATAGAGGAGGAGAGGCGCATCGAAGCAGCCACAAAGAAAGTGCCACGTTGGTGCAAAGTGCACCTTTGCGGCTGACTGCACTGGGCGCTTTAGATGCGGCCAGCCCGGCGGCAGTTGTGATGCCCCGCCGCATTGTGTTTTGTGTGCGGCTGCGGGCAAGCCGACCGATCACAGAGCCGGCACAAAGGGTTGCCCCGCACCCAGTAAAAATAAAATGATGAAAAACGGCCAATTGGGGCACTTCCCACCACCACCTCATGGCCCTACCCGCCTTGCGGCATACGGGCCGAATCATGGGAGGAGCGCGCGGTACTTGCGTCTGCTCTTTCCCACGCGCTCTTTCTTGACTCCCTACAAGTTCTTTGTCCTGTCCCTGATCTATGCCCACTCTCCCCTATTGGGGCAGCACACCACATTCACAGAGCTTCGCGTTCGCGCAGTCAAGTTAGTTCTCCAGTTCCTTCCTTTTATGGTGCCAAGTGTGCGCGAACGCGCGCAGTCCTCTAAACCCCTCCGCGCTGCTGACTAAGTCCGGGTGCCCGGCTGCTGACAGACCTGTAGGCCTTCGTCAACAATACCAATGCCGGACGTTGTGTACGTAGCAAGGCCGCCCGCACCGCGTAATTCGACGAGCGTCGCCACCATACGGCCGTTGGCGGACGCTTAAATTTGCCCTTGAGCGTTAGCGTTTTTGATTTCCCGGCTGAGAAGGCGATACGATTTCTCTGCCCCCATTCGCTCACTATCCGGAGTGAAGTCGCAGCATTTCGCTCTATGGCCGCACTGGACGGTGCCTCGATAACCATGGTGAGGTCATCGGCGTATGCCACCACGCTCACCCCCCCCCCCCTCCCCCGGCATCGGCATTCGTAGGACGTTATCGAGCAAAACGTTCCAGAATGTTGGCCCAAGCACCGAGCCTTGTGGACATCCCATTGTGGTCCTCTTCCACACCACCTGGCTACCCATGAACATACCGACGGTTCGGTTGGAAAAATAGCTCACTCTAATTTTAAATATGTTCGGCGGACACCCGCACTGTTTTAATTTTACCAGTATCATGGGCCACCAGGCGTTGTCGAAGGCCCCCGAGATGTCCAGCAGCACCACTTGAACATAGCTTTCGACGGTACTCGTGACTCGGTCCAGCACTGCGTTGAGCGCCGTCACCGTGAACTTTCCACGCCGAAAGCCATGTTGAAGCGGAGAAATGCTCCGGTGCAAGCAGGGGGCGCAGACAATAATCCATCTAACCCAGGGGAGGTGTTCGGAAGATGTTGCATAATGTGGTTGAGCGCCTGTTCCCTTGGGCATTCGCTTTCACTTCCTGAGGGGGCGCATGCTGCCGCGAGTCTCACTTGCCGCTGGTACTCAGTGTCCCGACTGGGATCGTCATCAGGACATAGCGAGCTGAGCAGGGCAGACATAGTCTCCCTGGTTGTGCCGGTGTGACCTTCCAAAAGTTTGATGCCGTGTAAGACCTTTGGGGGTGGTCGCAGTCTTCCCGTAGCGGCTCGGTAAGCTAAGCCCCATGGGTCCTCGTTTCCTGAGTCTGCAATGAGGCGGAAATGTCGCATTTCTGCATCCTTCATGGCCTCCTTGTATTTGCGACGTGTACTGCGGAGATGGTTGTGCAGTGGGCTGTCAATGACTCCACCCGATCCACGCGACTTCTGCCACGCTCGCCGGGCATTATAAAGACATAAAGACATAAAGACATAAAGACATAAAGACATATTTATTTCTGCATTTTGGTTGTTTACAACACTTATACATGTCAAAACCCTATTCTAGATGAAGCCGGCTTTTCCTAGCTAAATGACTTCTTGAGAAGAAAGGCCGAAACAAACTCAGAGTCATTGCTTTTTTTGTCATTTCATCTCTTCGTTTATATTTTTTTGAAGTCCAGACATAATAGGTTTAGATGCGGGTACAATGCAGGATATCATCTGACGCTTATAACTGACTCAGCCCGCTGATGGCCCGCATTCAACAGCCATCGTACGGCTCAACCTTGATTGAGGGAGCCAGCACGACCTGAATCATTATGCCTCCACGCCATCAGTAGGTGTATGCATAAGCATGCCAGCCTAAGCCACCAGACAGGTTGCCACTAATATTAGTTGAAAAGTTTACTAATTCCCGCATTGTACTTGCTCCTTACATTTTATCATAAGGTTGAGTACATGTTGTAAACAATAATATTAAAAATTATACAATAAAATGTCATCTAATTAAAATGTCACTAAATAAATAATAATAATTAAATGTCAATTTGAAAATGTCCAAAAAAAAGAAATTATAATTATATAAAATTATTAAATGTCACTTGAGTTATTGGAAATGTCAAACATAAATAAAATAATTGAATGTCAATTTGGAAATGTCAAAAGCATAATACAATAATTACTATAAAAGTAAATAAAAATAATCTGATGTCATTTTAGAATGTCAGAATATAAATAATAACAAAATAGTTAAATTACAAATGTCAAATATTCATAATTTTATACTATTTACATGTCATTTTAGCCTGCGTGTAAATTGGAGAAACTCAACCCCAGGCATTCTTGTCTTCTAAGTAATCTTTTACTGAGTAGTACGCTTTGGAACACAAACTCTGCTTAACAAATACTTTGAACTTATTTAAACTTAATGCCTGAATACTGCGTGGAATTTTGTTGTAGAAGCGTATACTTTGACACTTATACGAGTTACTGATTTTTTGCAGTCTAGTTAAAGGTAGCACTAGTTTATTTTTATTTCGTGTATTTATACTATGCATGTCGCTTATTTTCGAAAACTTATTTATATTTTTCCTAACGTATATCAAGTTTTCATAAATATATTGAGATGCGACAGTCATTATTTTAATTTCCTTAAATTTTTCCCTCAGATAATGCCTTGATCCAAGACTGTAAATTGCACGAATAGCTCGCTTCTGCAGTACAAACACTGTTTGAATGTCAGCTGCATTGCCCCATAATAAAATGCCGTATGACATTATACTGTGAAAATAACTGAAATATACTATTCTGGCTGTATCTATATCAGCTAACTGACGAATCTTATAAACCGCGTACGCTGCAGAGCTAAGTCTATTCGACAACTTACTTATGTGTGGGCCCCACTGTAACTTAGAATCTAAAGTTATGCCTAAGAAAACGGTGTTATCTATAAGATCCAACTCTTCTCCATTCATCCGTATATTGGTTTCAACTTGTTTTACGTTAGGTGTGGAAAATCTAATACATTTTGTTTTTCTTTCGTTTAAAAGTAAATTATTAGCACTAAACCAATTAACTACTTCAGAGAGAGCGTCATTTACATCGTCATTAGTTGATTGCTGTCGTCTTAGCTTAAATATAAGTGATGTATCATCAGCAAATAACACTATCTCTTCATTGTTTTTCATAATATATGGCAGATCATTAATATATATAAGAAAAAGGAATGGACCAAGAATTGAACCTTGCGGCACTCCCATTGTGACCACTGAACCCATAGAACGTTTTCCATTAACATCTACTCTCTGTATCCTGTTACTTAAATACGAAATTAAAAGATCTAAAGCAGTGTTCTTAACTCCATAGTGATGTAGTTTCCTGATCAATGTTTCATGAAAAACACAATCAAATGCCTTAGATAAGTCGCAAAAAACTCCTAGAGCATCATGCGACTCCTCCCAAGCATCGAAAATACTATTTAAAAGCTCAACACCAGCATCGGTAGTTGAGCGACCCCTAGTAAAACCAAATTGTTTACTATGAAGCAGTTTATTATTATTAAAATGAATTTGGAGCTGGTCTAGAATTAACTTTTCAAAAATTTTACTAAAAGTGGGTAGCACAGATATTGGCCGATAATTAGTGGGGTCAGATGTGCTACCTGATTTAAATAATGGAATTATTTTACTAATTTTCATTAGATCAGGAAACACACCACAGTCAATGCATCTATTGAAAATTATTGCAAGTTCAGGTGCTACTGAATTGATTATGGATTTCGTAATCACAACAGAGTTACCCCAAAAATCACTTGTTTTCTTAAAATTAAGTGTATTAAAAGTTTTAACAATATCTCTTTCGGTAATATAAGTAAAACTAAATCCTATGGTACACATTTTGACATTTTGTTTTAATAGAAGTTCGGCATCATTAGGAGACGAGTTCAGGGACTTTGTAATTGAGACTGGAATGTCTGTAAAGAAATTTTCGAATGCTGTGGCAACCTCAAAATCTGATTTGAATACTTTGTTATCAAAGTGAAGAATGTAGTCCTTATTTTTATTCTTGACTCTTCCAGTCTCATTGTTAATAATGTCCCATGTTGCTTTTATTTTATTTTCACTATTTTTAATTTTAGATTTTAAATAAAGAGTCTTTGCTTCTCGACAAATCTTTTTGAATAATTTAGAATAATTACTTACATATTTACAAAATCGTTCATCATTTTTTTTAATAACTTTCTGTTCATACAACTCATAAAGCCTATTTCTACTTTTATAAATTCCAGTGGTTGCCCATTCACTGAAGGTTGAAGTACCAACAACTGAGATCTTCTTAGGGATAAAGATAGAGTTGAAAATAGTACAGTACATGTTAAAGAAAGAATTGTACAACTCATTAGGATCTTCATTATAGCACAAATATGGTAGTGTGTCTGTGAGTCTATCTTTAAGTCCCTCGAGACGACGCAAAGTTTTTGGCACCACAGTCAATTCTTTACTACCTACTTTTTTAGACTGTGTAGCGAATGTTATTGATTGTCCACAATGATCAGATGTCAATTTGTTAATTATTTGTTTGCTCATTGGTATTATATCTGTAAATATATTATCTATACAAGTAGAGGTGGTAGAAGTTATCCTGGTGGGTTCCAAAAATAAGCAATCTAGATTATATGATTTGAACAAATTTTTAATTTTTTGGGTATTCAAAGACTGTTCTAGTAAATTAATATTAAAATCACCACACACAAGTACTGATTTATTATGTTGACATAGCTTCCGTAGTACATCATCCATGATAGTTTCAAAATTATCATAAATGGAAGATGGTGGTCTATACACACTTAATACAACAAGTTGCTCCAACTCCACACAGGCTATTTCAACTGTCCGTTCAACAGAAAAATTCACAATGTCACAACGATTCTTAAATTTAAGTTCTTTATTAACTAAAATCAACGATCCACCATGTATTGCATTTTGTCTGCTGAACGAACTACCAACTAAGTGGTTATTGAAGTTGCACATGAACTGGTAATCTTTAAGCCAATGTTCTGTTAAACACAAAATGTCAATGTATTCACCGTTCATGAACAATTCAATTTCTAAATCTTTATTCAACATTCCTTGAATATTTTGATGAACTAGTTTTATAACTCGTGAATGCCCAGACTTATAATTATTTGAATTAGTCTTATTTGTACTTTCTGGTTTATTATTCATTAAAGTGTCTGAATTGCAAGAGGTACTCTCTATTGTCGTACTATTTAATTTAAATTAATTGACATGTCAAGTTGTGTAGCCAAAATATTGGCTGAATTATTATGAATGTCATTTAGTTGCTGTATAGGAGCAACAGGTTTATTAGCCAAATTCTTGGCTGAAATATTAATACAATATGCTAGCGAAGCTGCTAGCTGTCTTTTAAAAAAGGAATTCAGATAGCAAATATCTTGCGTCAAATATAAACTTTTACTAACATAATTGTTAGAGTCAAATACATGGAATTGCTTATTATTATAAGACCATGTACAAAGATTTGTATTAAGATTATGTCTAATATTGTTTTCTTTCTGTGGCAACGATTTACTAAAGGGTAAAGTAAGCATAATAATTTTATTTAAATTTAATTCACTTAATTTACTGTAATAAAAATATAATAGTTTTTTATTTAATGATCCTCTTTTACCAAGTAGAATCAGTAGAGTTGTATCCTGGGAAAAATTAGAACTGATAATTTTATCTAAAATGGCTATAGAACTTAACCCAGGCATACAGTAATTTATCACTAATCCGTCACTATATGTGTTTGCCAAAAACTGACCCATACCTTTTCCAATCTCGTCACTAAATATTATCACTTTATTTTTGTTTTCTAATTTAGTTTTGCTTTATAGTATATTATTTTCTAATTTATTTAAAGTATGTTTAGTAAGGCATTTAGGTTTTGGTTTGTTTACAGAAGTATTAAATAAAACAGGGTCACATGTTGACACTGAACAAGTTGGTGAGCGTTGGAGGTTGAACGGGATGTCATTGTTCAATTGTTGTGAACACTCATTACTATTTGATGACACCAGCTCATTCATTGCCAATATGTACTCTTTCATTTGTAATTCAGAGCTTTTATATTTATTTGTCATTGATACTAATTTGTCACTAAGATTATTCAATTCTACCTGCAAATTATTTATTTCTAATTTATGTTTCAAATTATTTTGGTGATATTTCTGTGAGTAATTTTCTAATTTTTCAAGAGCAAATAATCTTTCCCTGTTGAGCTTAACATTTTTTATGAAAAACTTTTGCCTGTGAACTAATTTTTGGGTCTTTTTTATGAATTTATTTATTTTGACATATTTCTTAATTCTATTCCTACTACCTCTAATCAATTTAATTGAATTATTTGATTCTTTGCACACTGAGAGACTATTTGGAAACGATGCTTTAGAATTATTTATGTCAGTAATCATGCATGGAGCATGAACCACCAGCTCATCGAACAGACTTTGATTTGCCGAGGTAGTGATCTGTTCTTGGGTGAATTTTAGATGTCTTATTCTACTATTTGCCTCATGTAACTGTTTTTCTAGAAATTGAATACGGTCAAGTGCTAGTTCGTACTGTGAGCTACACTCGGCAAACCCGTCCACAATGAGCTGGAGTCCATCCCGAGCACTCATGGCATCAGAGAATTGAGTATGTAGCTGAGCCATTTCACATTTTAAGTTCTTATTTTTTTCCAATAAGTTCAACATTTCTTTCTCATTATCTTCTCTTTCCTCTATCAGTTTGTTACACAACTCCTTAGAGGTCTTTAATTCACTTAAAGCTAGTTGGAGTTTAGACTCTTCCTGGCGAGCCAAAGCTTTACGAGTCATAATCATAGTGAAAAGAGAAAAATACAAGAAGTTTAAAGGAAGTGTTATTCAAAAGTAAAGAAGAGAATTGAAATACGTAGTAATAGTAGGGTTTAAAGCTAAATATTATTGAAAGAACAGCTGATCTCGTTCAAAGTTGTGTAACCAACTAACAAGGCTTAGGTTATGTTTATGTATTTTTACTATTTGTATGTGGTTATATAGGAACTTGTAGTCACTTTTTATTCAGAAATATACTAATTAAAACTATTTTATACGTATAAGTTGATTTTAAATAGTAGTTACAAAGTTATACCTATTTGTAAAATGACAATGCAAGTTTTACCGGTAGATTGTTTGTCAAAAAAAACACAATAAACTCACCTTATTTTCATATAAAGCACTAATACGTTTACAGATTATTACAATTAACACATTTATTAAGCGATTAACTTGTAATTAGCTTTAATTATACTATTATTTTATATTTTAATTTGTAAAAAATACGGGAGAAGGTCGGATCAGCTGTTAGCCTTAGTGTTGCCACAGAGCAAAAAATATAATATATAGACCTCGCGTCGCATTTCATCTAGCGCTGTCGACCACCACTCGTATCTGTTTGAGACCAACTTTTTTGCCTCACCCAGCACATCCTGGGCTGTCTGCACTAAGATTTCCGTGTACTGTTGGCTTAGTTGTTCCACCGGTCTTCGAGTACGTAGTTTACCCATTCTGTACTGGAGGGCATCCGTAAACCTCTCCCAGTTTACTCCTTTGTCCCGGAATCTGCGTGGTCCCATTTCTTCGGGCCGCTCGTAATTGTCCGTTGAACCACTAAAGGCGATGACGAACGTGATTAGCTGGTGGTCGCTGATGCTGGCACCTTCGTGCACACTCCACTCTGACACCGAGATTCCTCTCGTGGTGAGTGTTAAATCCACGTTCGAGTATCCGTTGGGACCGTGAAAGGTGGGGGGCTGTCCTTCGGTGTTATGTAGTAACAGTCCTCGCCCGAGGATGAAGCTCTCCATCTGTGCCTTCCGGTATTCGGTATCTGGTCCTCGCCCTTCATACTGCCGACGTTCGCAGTGCCAGAGCGGAGAATGTGCATTACTGTCCATACCTATTAGGACCTTCTGTCCCGCCAGCTGATCCAGCACGTGGGTAAGGTGTTCGAGGTGTCTTGAGATGTCGTGGCACTCTGGTTTTGGACACCTGTGTCTATATGTGCTACAGTGCAGTATTCGTCACTCAAATAGTCCAGGACTGTGATTGCTATATCCGGATTCAGTGCTAATATCCCAGCCTTCGGGTTTGAGCCGCACTGTAGAATCATACTGTGGGTGTAGTGCTCCTGGACGAGTATGAGGTCCAGTCCCATCTGTCCCGCGATGACTGGCAGTTCGGTAGTAGCCGCAGAGGATCCCTGCAGATTCAACTGACCAATCCGGAGCCTTCTGCGTCTATCCATATCGGGTTATGCTCGCAACCTGTTGCTCCGCATGTATCCGTGCCGGGCACGTGAGCGCGGCGGTCTTATGCCCGTCCTTATTCGCGCGCTTTAAGTGCTTGCATGTAGCGCAGCAGGACGATTCTGATTTGCATTCTTCCCTTTTATGGCCTGCTTCTCCGCATTTAGCGCAAATTGTGTCGGCCGACCGGCAGTGCTTCTCCGGGTGACCATATTGCTGGCATTTTGTGCAGCACGTTACCCGGATATAATCGCAGATTTCGGCCTCATCCCAGCCGATGTACACGCGATTGAGGCTGACCAGTTTATCTCGCAGCGCACCCGAGCACTCCAGGACCACGGTCATCCTGCTCGATTCCCTGCGACCTTTCTTAAAAACGACATTACACTCGGCTAGCATCCTGTCCTTGGGCCAATTCTTGTCGTCAGACAAGTTTATCCGATGCAGGTCTTCCAAAAGGTCAGCCGCAGGGGGGTCCGTACGCAGATTCCTAATGGCGACCAGCTGCTTCCTAGTTTTTGGGTCCATCGCCTTCAATGTAGGTGGGGCCACCTCCTTCAACTTTCTTGCAGCCTCCACCGACCTAGTCTGTACGGCTACCCCGCCGTTGGAGACAGCCGTTAACCTCTGACACTGGACGCCGTGGGCGCCGGGCTGTACGTTCTTCTGAAGCTCCTTCTTCGTGTCCTCGGATGACTTGAGCTGCTCACAGTTCGGGTAGAATAGAACCGTCGGTCCCCGGGGTTCTAGAGCGATCTCAGGTTTCCCCTTCGGGAGCTTAAGTCTGCTGGCGTATATATTTTCAGGCGCGACTGCTACTATCTGTTGGGCACGGGGTGCCGACTGGGCCGCCTCCATAGTCTGGAGCTTTACATTCGTCAGCTCCTGTTCCATGCGTGCCAGACGTAACGCCCGTTGCGCCACCACCGCGATAATGTCCTGACCGTGGGCTGCTCTGGTTGTTTTGTCTCCTATGTTTAGTTTATTGTGGGCGTTTGCAATAGCTGAGATGCCCTTCACAGGTGTACCGCGTCCACTAAGCTCTCTTTATCGGTGGTCACCATCGATGGTGGCACACCGGGGTCAGCCTGGGCCCGCTCGGCGGGCTTCGCTGCGGGGGCAGTCGTCAAAATGCCTCCTATAGGAGGTGCTGCTGCTTTCTTGGCCGTCTTAATCTTTTTTCGCTCAGTCTCCACTCTTTTTTGCCGAATGGCTTCCGAGACCTCCTCTGGTGAGGTCAGAAGCCGCTTACCTTCTCTGGACTGAGCCTGAGCCGGCGCCGGTGTCGCTGCTTGGGCAGCAGGTTCCGACATCGCTGCTGGTGTGAAGCCGCCTGGCGGGGTGCGTAGCAGAGACGTACGGGGCTGGAAGGGAGAGGGAGAGCTATCCCTAGCTTACCCCATAATCTCCTTCAACGCCTCTATCTCTGATTCCTTACGGGCCAGCTCCTTAAGGAACAGTTCCTCCTGCCGCTGCTTTGCCTTTTCGTCCTCGTCCATGATTTGGGTGCCTTACCCACTATAAACAGCCTACTTAGGCACACACGCAATAGACAATAGGCTAAATATACAGTATTAACACCAATAAATTAAAATAAAATAAAATTTAATTTTTGCTCAGGGAAAATTCAATAAAGGACTTAAATATATTTATAAAATAAAAACCGAATGAAATTTGCACTGGCAACTCTCTGCCGCAGGCGGCAACCCCGACGCGCTAGCCGTCAATGCCAGTGACACTGACAGCTGCCACTGCCAAAACCGCCGCCGTACGTCAGAAACCTACGTCCAATTCCAGTTATCACTGAGCAACAATTAATAATCAAGGCAATATTCAATCTTACCTGTTAGCCCAGTAAGAGTATACAAGCACTGGCAACCCCTTTCCGTAGGTGGCAACACCAACCCATCCGCCGTCAGTGCCAACGCACCGACAGCTGTCAGTGTCAACGCTGTCACCAACGTCACACGTCAATGCCACCTATGACCCTGACAGTGACAGCTGCCAACGCCTAGTGACACCAGACGTCAGCTGTCACACCAATGTCGCACTACTTCAATGTGTTATAATTATAATTACCCAAAAGGCTAATGTCCAGTACTGTAATTGAATGTCCAGTCTTATGTACTGGCAACCCTCCGCCGCCGATGTCAACCCGACGCACACGTCAACTGTCAGTGCCGATGACACTGACTGCCGACAACACCAAGTGACACCAACGTCGAATGTCAACGCCAACCGTACTTTGTTTGACAATCTGGCCACCCAAAAGACCAGTGTCCAATGTTATAGTAAATGCACTTACTAAACGTGTTGAACAGGAACTTTGAGCTGGCAACCCCGCAGCGCGGTTATTTTCCCGCGGTGACAACTGACAGCCGTCACGCCAAGTCACACCGCACTTGTCAGACGCCACGTGCTTATTGAAAAATTTTCTGTTCAACACGTATTTCAGCTGAACACTTATTAGATATGCACAAACTTGTATTTTTATTAAATAAGTCAAGGCAACAGAGCGCCGCACCGGCCCCGCGAACAACAACGCAATCCTAACCCCAACTTAGAGGTTATGACACGCCAATCGTCCGCGAAAGGCCGATAACAGGAGCTCCCGAAGCCTTGTTACCTCGGTTCAGTTACTCCAGAGGCTGAAAAGCCCCGGGATGAGCTGCCACACACCCGATCCGCCTCGTATTTCACGGGCACACAACACTTCACACTTCTCCACGTGGTCCCAGCGCGGAGTGGAAAAAGCCGTGAAAAACACACAAAAACAACACAAAACTTCACAAAAAACACTTCACACGAGTCCCTATTCCCTAGGGAACCCGTTCGTGTATTAAAATACACAATATCTTCAAAATTATAATAATTTAGAATTTCCGAAAATAGAAATTTAATCGCGAGAGCGCACAAGAACGCGTCCGTCCTCTACCGAAGTCGAACGCGAAGTTTGGGGAATTGGGGCAATAAGGAGAAGGCCAATTGGGGCAATAAGGTGCAAGGCGATACGCCAGGTATGGAATTGCATTTAACACAGAATGGGTAACATAATTAAATAAATTCCGATAAAATGCCGCCAAAAAAGGCTTGTGTCCTAAAATGTAATTAGCTATTGATTCGTTCCTTTATTAGATGTTTAACTGAAATACCGGACTTTTCTTCAAAAATCGATCAACAACATTACTAATTACGGCTTTTTAAAAACCTTTTTGAATTTGACACGAAAACGCTGTAAACTATCATGGCGGTTGAGTGATATCACAAAGTGCAAAACAAAACAAACCGTGAATGAAGTCTGATCTGATGTACCCACTTTTATTTTGTTACTAGACGATGCCCGCGGTTACACCCGCGTTATTTAAGGCTACTGCTCCGCTCCCGTCACTCATAGCGTGATGTTATATAGCCTATAGCCTTTCTCGATAAATGGGCTATCTAACACTGAAAGAATTTTTCAAATCGGACCAGTAGTTCCTGAGATTAGCGCGTTCAACCAAACAAACAAACAAACAAACTCTTCAGCTTTATATATTAGTATAAGATAAGATATTCGATTTGACAGGTAGAAAGTTTGACGTTTTAGTTGTATTTACTACTAAAACGTCCGCCATACGTCATGTATGGCGGACGGACTGTTAGACGTAATGCTCTCTGATTGGTGTTCACTGTCACAAGAATAAATACATTATTTTTAGTTTTAGAATCCTAAAAATAACATTAATCTTACCTTTTTATAGTTAAAGATAAAGATTATTTATTTGTCTCAACATGTGTACATTTAGGTGTTATAATACATTATACATACAGTCTCAACATGTTCTGTCCATTCCAAGACATGCAAATGTTGAATTTAGAATAACAATGTAAGGCTTCTCAAGTTAATTAGTAATTCAATTGACATAATTATGTAAATTACAAATACGAAACAAAATTAATTATTATTAATACCATGTCAATTTCAATAAAGCCTACAAAAATATCGAAGAAAAAATAATAATGTCAGTTATAGTAATAGTAATTAATATCATGTCAATGTCAATAAAGCCTACGAAATATCAAAGAAAAATAATAATGTCAGTTATAGTAATAATAATTATGTCCAAATTTACACAATGTTAAAAGTTAATATACAAGTCACAATTAGTAGCACATTACATAATGCTTTTATCATTAAGATATTCATCTATAGCATAATAACATTTGGTAGTCAGGAGTCTCTTTATAAATCGTTTAAATTGTGTTACATTGAGGGTCTTGCATGAATTAGGTAATCTGTTATAGATTTTTGGAGCCAGACAGAAAATACTTTTGGTTAAGAGTGTTGTATTTGCAGTGTGCATACTTAAGTTATGGCCATCACGGCGACTGCGAACGGTTACGTCTGACATTTTTTTGAAGAGGTGTGGGTTAGTTTTTACGAACACTGCAGTTTCATAAATGTATAGGCTCGGTAACGTTAAAATGTTGTGTTGTACAAAGTGTGGTTTGCAAGTGTCTGTGACTTGTAGCCCAAACATGGTTCTTATGCACCTCTTTTGCAGTTTGAACACATTCAATTTGTGGACAGAATTGCCCCAGAATATGATGCCATATCGTAGTATTGGTTCAATGAGGCCATGGTACGCAGTCAGCAGGGCTGGTAAATTAACTAATGGAGCAAGTTTATAAAGCGCATATGAACGGATGCAAATTTTTTTGGATAACTCTTCTATATGAGCTTTCCAGTTCAACTGTCTATCTATGACTAATCCGAGAAACTTTGCATTATCTACATCACTTATCGTATCATTTTTGTACTGTACTTTAAGCTGATTATTTTTCGGTCTTTGGCTAAAGTGCATGACATGGTTTTTTTGAAATTTATTTTAAGTTGTTGTTGTGCATCCAGTCTATTATTGCCGAAAATGCGTGGTTAATATCGCGTTCGTAGTGATCAAGTGACTTACAAGGTACTGTTAGTGTGCTGTCGTCAGCAAATAGGGTCATAGGTTGCTCAGTTGATCTGGGAAGATCGTTAATGTAAATAATAAACAATAATGGACCAAGCACGCTCCCTTGTGGGACTCCATACGTTACAGTCCGTTCGTGTGAAATACTTGTAAATTGTTTTTTGTCATTATAATCAATTCCTTCGATAACCGTATATTGTTTTCTATTGGTCATGTATGACATAAGCAAATTTAGGATGTTACCTCTGATACCATAACGATGAAGCTTAGATTTTAGGATGGTATGGTCCACGTGATCAAATGCCTGCGTCATATCGCAGTACACAGCACACACGGGGTTTCTCTTGTCCATGTTTACTATTGTCTGATGCAAAAAGTCATGCTGTCAGGCAGTCAGGCATGCATCCCGATAAGCGGCAATAGGCTCGCCACCTATTACGTGGGATCAAAACACTGGCGAAAAGTGGGCGTTTAATATGCCTTTGCCTACCCATTCGGGGAAACAGGCGTGAGTCTATGTATGTATGTAAAAGTCATAGATGGCCATATTGATAGACATATTTTTCCTAAAACCCTTCTGCTCCTTAGAGATGACACTGGAATGTTCCAAGTAACTATATACTTCCCTATGGATGTATTTCTCAAAGATTTTCGAAAATGCAGGTAAAAGTGCTATTGGCCGGTAGTTTGACATAAGGTCTTTGTTTTCTTTTTTATAAATTGATTTGACAATGGCCACTTTCAATCGTTCTGGAAATACTCCTTGACTTATGTATAGATTTAGTATGTGACTAAGATGGTTACAGATAAGGCTACCAACTAATTTAATAATTTTAGTGGAGATGCCATCATAGCCTACGCTGTTGGTATTTTTTAGATTTTTTATAATGCTTAATATATTCTGAGGTGTACTAGGGGCCATGAACATTGAATGATTTTTACTGGGTATAGCAGAAGCAGGTTGTGTGCGTGACATGGGAACCGGTTGGATTTTATCTACAAAAAAGTCATTAAAGTTTGCTATCAGAGCAGGGTCCGTTATGGTTTTATTGTTTACTGTTATTTTTTGTATAGCTTGTTTTGGTACATTTAATTTATTATTATTATTAATTATTTGCCATGTAGATTTCATTTTATTATTGAATACATTAATTTTATATATATTTTGTGACTTTTTAGTAAGATTAATTACTTTTTTAAACAACTTTGATTAATTATTATAAGCTAATTTATTAGATTGAGATGGTTTTATTCTACTCGTCCAGAGGAGTCGTCTTTTCTTTTTGCTGCAAATTCGAATACCCTTTGAGATCCATTTGAGTGGTTTAGTTGCTCGAATTGTAACAATTTTTAAGGGAAAGCAAAGTTTATAAATTAATTGGAACAGATCAAAAAACAAATTGAATGCTGTATTCGCATCATTAGTACAATAAATCTCAGAAAATGTCAAACTACTTATGTATTTTTGAAACCTTTTAACATTTTCAGACGAGTAATCAGTTTGCTCTTTACGCCATTTGTTTAGAATGCATGTATGATTCACTGGACATCTTAGAATTTGGGCTGTATGATCAGACAGCGCCAATTCAACTACCTCAGCTCGCCAAGACTTATGAAAATTATGTGCAAAGTTGTCAATACATGTTTGGCTTGTCAATCTTGTTGGTTGGTCTAGAGACAGTATTAAATTAAAATGAAGTAACAGGCACTTAAGCTCTAATGTTACAAGGCTATTTTTCAATACATCTATATTAAAGTCACCTGCTAGCACAATGTTTTTGTATTTTTTCCTATTTAATATTGTAAGCAATTGTTCAAGTTTCTTAAAGAATAGTTTAATGTTTGCTGCTTTCGGTACCCTGTATAAGCATACTATTACAATTTTATAGTATACTAATTCAACCGCACAGCACTCGAATATACCGTTTATTGATAGTATTGCAACCTCGGGTAGTTCTTTCCATACATGTCCCAGTTTTACCAATATACATGCTCCTCCCCTAGCACTGCTTGCCCTGCAATAGTGAGCAGCCAAAGTGTAGTTAGGGACGTACAGATGAGATACATATTCTGGCATCATAAAGTGTTCAGTTACACATACTACATCTAAATATTTATTTTTTCTTTCAAGTTCAGTTAAACACACAGACAAAGCTTCTGCTTTATTTATTAAACCTGCAATGTTGATGCAGTATATACAGAGACTTAGTGGCGACAAAAATTATCATTATTTATATTTGTCGGGCTACATTCATTATTTTTATTCAATATCATGCATTCGTCCATTTCGTTATTATTATTAGTACATTGTTGAGTCACATATTCAGGCTGTAAAGACATGCTGTCAATTAAATATTTTAAGTTTTTCAAATATATTAATCATTCCATTATTATTAAGCACTCCAGTATACTTTTGGAACATGGTATAATCATAATGCAGATATAAGTTGGAATCCAATACCACTGCATATTCATAAATATTAATGTCATGATATAATACATTATTAAACATCTCTATTCGCCAGTTAAACATATCACTATAATTGTTACATTTGAATGTCGGTAAACACAATATTACATTAGTATGCTTTAGTTTTAATAACTTATTCCGAATATAAGTAACTATTTCTGAATAATTGTATGTAGTTATGAAATCTTCGCTACCCACGAATATAACACAAAAATCATTCAATGTAAAGTCTTTCAACTTAGATTCTAGGTTTTCCATAAGTTTATATAATCTGCAGTAAGGCGAGAGATAATGACATATATTATAATCAGGAAAAGTTCTTTCCGATATATTTATAACCTTATTAGATTTATTGCTACTTATAATAGATAGTTTTTTTTTCTTCGACTGTGTCAACTGAGCTGGTTCACTATCTTGGGTTACCAGTCTTTCATTTTGGGCCAGTTTTGGAATTTGAGATTCATCACATTTGGGAGTAGAGAGTGATGATACCGGTTGTCTTTGTTTCATTTTTGTAGGTTTGCTTGGTGAAACTAATTTGATATTTTTGGTTGGTGTAAGCATTTCAATTGTTATTCTTTTTGTGGCTTTTTTCATTAAGTCCTGTTTTGTAGTCAAGGTTTTGATGGTGTCCTTAAGGTCTGTATTTTCTAGAGATAAATTATTAATTTCCTGATGAGCAGATTCCAGTTCCAGTTTTCACTTTTCAATTTGGTGCTTCAGTTCAAGAATTTTATCATCATTGTCACCATCAGATAAATCAACTAAGCTTTTTGAGGTCATATCTACTGAGGAATTATTTATACTTTCAGTCTCAGATAGTGATTTGTTCCGCGTTCTGCGCAGAGTTATATTTTCAAAAAAAATCATCTTTGGTTATGAGCTTCTAGCTGGATTGTTTATTTAAATAATATAATTATTTAAAAAATATGTAATTATTCTTTATTTTATTCAAAGTGAGGATACAGGTAGCGTCCTCTATATGAAATTGCAGTCAATATTTCCAGCTTTGTGGATGCATACGTATTGGTGAATCGTACCTAGTTCGGCTATTCGCTTAGAGATGGCGTGGTGATAATATATGCAATTATTCTACACAAAGTGCTACCATCTATTGAACATCTTATTGAAAATATTCTTATAACGATTATCATTTCAAACCATTGGTTTTATCTTTTCGACACCAGAGTTGTACGATGATTTGCAGAAAAGTAATATTTTGTGTTATATTACTATAATAGTTATGTTATTTTTCGTTGGCACTGAGAAGTTATCACTTATAATAACAATTTCGTTTACCTGCAGCTGTAGTTATGAATTGTTTATGGATTTTAAAGTCACTTATTACTAAGTTCTATTACTTGTAATAACTTTTTTCTCGGTTGTTAGTTTATGAAGATAACGTTTTCACATATGCGTTGATACAGTTTATTTACTATGGCACACACGATTTCACTGCACTACGTTGTTTTCTATTTTTTATAATAAATAAAGAATCTTTTGACACGAACCAATGTTTACTTAATAGCGCCACCTGGTGGGTGTAGTAAATAATATACTTTATTGACATCTTAAAATCATAATGAATCTATAGATACTGCAATCAAACCGATTTATTCTTAGTGGACACAAGCCTATTCTAGTACTGTTACATCTGAACTGAAAACTACACAGATAAAGAAATATACTTGCTCTCAGTTTAAAACTCTGTTACACACACATAGATTATACTATTAATTAACCACTTTAAATCTAATAACACAGATATTATTTTTTATGTACAATAATAATAATACATTTATTATAATTATTTATTTACCATATTTACTACGTACTCATAATTATAAATCGATTCGAATATCAGTGAAGATCAAATAATTACGTGATTAATTAAAATATGTCTACATACACCTTAAATAAATAATTCAGTAAAATAAGATGTCATTGAGACTGAATTACGTTAGCTGCAACCGAAAGATTGAAAAAAAAAAAACAAATTGACTTTAACTTAATTTATTTTATAAGTTACTTTTACAATTAATCATATCTTAAATAGCCTAATGCCTAGTCGAAGTGTGAACACATAGCGGCCAGTTACAATGAAAACCAGTTCAGTTTTTGCTTCCATTTATATGCCAGCCCACACCATGCAGGAACCTCCTCCGTACGCAACAGTTTCTGCTATGCAGCATTGTGCGTATCGCTCCCCCCGCCTTCTGTGCACCCTTCTCCTTCTGTCGCTACCATGTAGGCATACTCTGCTTTCATCCGAGAAGAGAACAGAGCGCCATTGATCCTCAGTCCAATAGACGTGTTCTCTTGCAAAACGTAGCCGGGCTGCAGGTCATCGATGACCTGCAGTCAAGTACGAAGCCTCAGCGAAGTACGGACGATAAAGCGATCGTCTGCCTCCGAAGTGGACCAATTTCTACCGGAACCTCTTCGTTGGTGAAAGCCACCAGTCTCCCGGTGCCTTCGGTATAATCTTGATACCGCTGACTGGCTCATCTGCAAAGTACGAGCCACTTGACGTTGACTCAGGCCCTGTTGCAATAGGATAACTGCTTGAGACGCTTCTTCCGCTGTTGTATCCATTTCCGAGAAATTTTCTTGCTTGGAGATTGACGAGATGTGTACCTGTTGACGTTTCACGGTCAACTGATAAGGGTCTCAACGAGTTCTTCGCGACGCCCCGTAAAGAGCGTGCAGAGGCTTGTTCGGGGCAGGTTTTGCCCCCCGCAAGCGGGTTCTATTTTCCTGCCCTTAAATAAAGGCAGGTCCTTGGGGCGGGCAGTAGTTGCCCATAGGCGGTATGGACCGATAGGCGTGTACGCGCGTGCGCGCAGGCCGCTAGATCTTCACGCCATCCGGGCGGTCAACACGAGCCGGGTGAGACCCCCGGCGAACCGAGGGAGGCCCAGCTCCGTGAAGCCAGCGACACGGACGGCGACTTACGTGCGGCCTGCGGAGGTCTAGGTGGTGTGGTGGTGATGGTGTGGTGCCGGCGTCTGGTTAGACGCCGACGTCGTGGTTTGGAGTGCAGTCTTTGGCGTGCGCTGATGCGGTGGTCGTCCGCGCGCGCACATGATGTGCGTATCCTGCGTCGATACGCGCAGATGTCGCGCGGAAAGGGGCGGCCACCTGCAACAGAGGGCTAAGAGGTTGTCAAGTTAGGGGACGGCGGCTACCCGGGGCAACCGGCTCGTCCGCAGCGTCGTCGGGGGTAGTGAGGAGGTCTCGCGGCAGCTTCTTCTTGTCCGGGGGGCGAGCGTGCCAGGGGGCCAGGTCCCGGACGTGGTCCCAGGCCGAGGCGTCGGCTCGCTCGAACATCCCCACGGACAGACGGCGGATGTAGGCGTCCAGGCTCTCGATGCGGGTGTCCCGCTGGATGACTTCGTTCCTCACGTAGCGAGGAGCTTATACGGCGGCGCGCAGCGATAGTGACTTCTGCGCGCGGAGGCGAATGCGGCTCGACTCGCTCGTGAGGGCGAACCAAGCGGGCGCGGCGTAGGTGAGCCGGGTGCGTATATAGGACTTATACACACCCAGCTTTGCTCGTAGTCGTAGGTGTGAGGAGAGCACTGGACGCAGTAGAGCTCTGGTAGCGCGTACCTGTGCGACGACGTTGCGGACGTGCGGCCTCATGGAGAGGGCGCGGTCAATGGTGAGCCCCAGGTACTTCACCGTCCGGGTCCAGGGGATGAACTCACCCTGGAGTTTGAGCGGCAGTGGATGGAGCTGTTTGCTGCATATGAGAATTGCCTGTGACTTACCCACGTTCACCTACAGTCGCCACTGCAATAGCCAGCGGGGGAGCAGGTCGAGGCAGCGCTGCATTTTCTTGGCACCGTGGGCGGCGTTGACGCTGGTGGAGATGTACACCGCGTCGTCGGCGTAGAGCGCCAGCTCGGCGCCCTCGGCGACGGGGATGTCGTCGGTGAACCTGGTGTAAAGCACAGGCGAGAGGCATGAGCCCTGCGGGACTCCAGCAAGGATGGTGCGGATGTCAGACAGCTCCTGTTCCACTGCCACTCGGAAAGTCCGGTTACACAGGAACGAGGAGACCACCTTTACTACACGGCGAGGCGCTGTGGACGTTGACAGCTTGTAAAGCAGACCGGAGTGCCACACTCGGTCGAACGCTTTCTGGATGTCGAGGAATACTGCTACGGCGTGCTCGCGCTTGTTGCGCGCCGCCGTTATCCGATGCAGTACCCTCGACAACTGCAATGTCGTGGAGTGCTCAGACCTGAACCCGAATTGTTCCGGTCTTGGAGTGATGTGCGGTGTGAGGTGCCGCAGCAGGAGTCTCTCGAACACCTTCGAGATCGTGGGCAGGAGAGTGATCGGCCGATAGCTCCCCGGCTTCAGCGTGTTCTTATCCGGTTTGGGCAGCACGATGATGCGGCCCTCCTTCCAACAGGCGGGCAAGGCGCCTGTGCGGACGATTACCGTAAACAGGCGCGCCAACGCTGCCACGGTACGGTGCGGCAGGTTGCGCAGCGCTGAGTTTGGTATCCCATCCGCCCCAGTAGCCTTCCGGGGCTGGGTCTGCCGTATGGCGCGCTGCACCATTCCGGGGGAGAAGAAAATTGGGTCCTCTTCGGGAGCTATCGGCGTGGCGAAGTATTCCCGAAGGTGTGTCTCGACTGCTGCGGCGTGTTCTGCGTCCACAATCGGGTTAGGCCTGAACTCGCTCTCGAGGTGGTCGGCTAGAATAGCTGCTCGGTCTGCTGCTTTGTAGCGCGGTGTTCCGTCGGCGTGTAGTAGCGGGCGCACCGGAGCTGGGGTGTTCGTGAGGCGACGACATAGCCGATGGATCGACGGCCAGTCGTCGCGAGAGTCCTCGATTAGTCTCTCCCAGCTCTCGGCGGTGTGGGTCCTCAACTCGCCCTTCACTCTCTCCGTCAGCCGGTTGAGTTGCGTCTTGAGGGTTGGGCATCGCGTAGTCTGCCACTGTCTGCGTAGGCGCCGCTTGTCAGCTATCAGCTTTGCAATGTGTGCCGGCAGAGGGGGTAGCCTCCTCTGGGTGTTGATGGGTGGTGTGGAGCTGACAAGGGCGGACTTAATAGCGCCGGCGAGTTCGGACGCGAGCGCGTCGACGTCGGCTGCGGAGCTGATAGGGCGAGTCGGTGTGGTGGTCTCCATCGTATTCTTGAATCTTGTCCTGTCCGGTTTCGGACGTGGCGCTTGAGGGACAATACGGGTTGGCTGCTGTTGTACGACGACGAGTACCGGTTGGTGATCCGACTGTAGCTCGTCGCCGTCGTCGAGAACTTCCTGGTGGAGGTGTAGCTGGCAGTGCGTGTTGTTGTGCACGACGATGTCCAGGACGTCAGGCATGTGGGTTTGCGTGTCCGGGTAATGTGTAGGTACCTCCGGACCCGCAACGATGTATCCTTGCGCTTCGGCGTCGTTGAAGAGTCGTACACCCGGTGCGTTGGTGGTCGTTGAGTTCCACGCTGGGTGCTTGCAGTTGAAGTCGCCCGCAATGACAACAGGGTGAGGTGCTTGAAGGATAGTCCGTAGTTCGGTGACGTCAATGTTCACTGCGGGCGGCTTGTATGCGGCGTAGAGGTGGAGGTGTGCACCGCCTAGGTGCAGCTCTACACCCAGCGTGTATAGTGTGCTCTGCGTTCTCACAGGTAGGGGCTGGTGTACGACTCTTCGCCTGACTAGCACTGCCAGTCCGCGGTAGCGCGTACCGTCCGGCGTAAGTTCGTCCCTCCGATAAATGAGGAAACCCGGGAATCGTAGTCGGTCTGCAGGTCCCAGGTGCGTCTCATTTATCAGCGCCACGTCGATGTCCTGTTCCTGCAGGAGAGGGCGGAGCAGGGCAGCCTTCTTCTGGAGATTGCGGGCATTCCAGTGGATGATCCTCAAGGGCCTATTCATTGTCGTGCATGACGAGGTCCGCCAGGCCCTTGAGGATAATGGACACGATCGCTTGCTTATCGCGCCCGGCGCTTAGGGCGGTGAGCACTTCGTGCAGCACTTTCGGCTTCCTCGGCTTCCTTGGGCCGCCCTGGGTTGATGGTGGGTCCTTCGGGGGTACTTCCGCGGCGGCGGGTGCAGTCGCGCCATCCTTGCCTCGCCTGCGGTTTCTCCGCCCTCTCTTCCTTTTTGCCGCGACCGCGGCTCCGCGAGCTGATAAGGGTAAAGGGTTACGTCACCTTTTATACGCCCTAAGGTCGCGCAATGCTAACTGAGTTAACGAGTACGAAATCATACAGTTACTGTTCCTCGACTGTTGTGACAATGTCTAAAAGTTAACACTGTAGTAATTGTTATTTTTTTTAAAGCTAACATCCTAGAGCTTAAAGAATTTAAGACCTAAATTAAGATTTAGGTCTTAATTTTAAAATTAGAACACTTTGAGTGCGGAAGTATGAAGTGAGTCGATGCTTTTACTCGCCAGTGTAGATGGGTAAGTCTGCTATAGGTTCTTAATGAACAACTGTTGTTAAGGGAAATATTCTATTTCGGGCTCACGATTCATATTTCTATTTTTTATCAATGCGGTTCGGTTAGCTAGGGAAGATCCGTTAATAATTTGGTAAACTTGTTTCATTCGATTCCTATGGTTCTGTATGTACTGTTGTAATAGCTGCTGGGTAAAATCAAAATCGAAAACGTCTCTGGGGTGAAAGTGTCAAAGGTGCCGTTAGTAAGTCGAATGGTCTACATATATGTATTTCGCTGTGAATCGTGAATAAATCCATATGAACTATCTCGAATGGTTTTGTTGCAGGAGGTACAATATTAACTGGAGTCGAATAGGCCTTCTATCGTATTTAGCCTGGCCACATATGATGCACTTGTCAGAAACACTACATATGTATAAGTAAATATATATATTCTTGAATGTTTCATACTACAGATTACTTTTTGAAACTTAAGATGTTCATGTAAAAGCGAGGTAGTTCCAAATAAAAAGATAGTTTGTGGGGTATAAACACTTTAATTAATCAATTATCAATTAGACTGAAATGAAACATATCTTGTCGAGTTATACATGACATAGATTTATTCACAGAAAATAATAATTACTGCACATAATATTACACTATAATATATACTAAAATTGGAATTGTACTATATTATATACCGTACGTGAATTGAGGTTTCAATTATTACAAGTATTATTACTGTAAATATACTTATCTCCAGTATTACAGCTGGACCGTGCGGAGTGTACAGTCCTGTGGTCGAACCAACGAAATGTGTCAGTTGTAGTACGGCACTGGTTTATATAGTAGAATACCCCCACCGTTCGGCGATCACAGGATATCAATTAATTCTCTTATTTTATTATTTCAAAATAATGTTACAGAGTTGGAGTACTCTTTAAAATATATTAAATGATACAAAATGCTTATAACTAATTAACAAATATAGTATTTAATAGATTGTTTAAATTGGAATATTAAAACAATATTTGAAATGATAGCTGTAGAATGTGTTACATAATTTAATTGTTAATCTGGCAACCCGTTTACAACGATGTAAACTACTTATTTTAATATTTAATATTTATGGAATTGATTACATATTTTAACTATAAGTATGACATCCTATATATATTATTCTAACACGGCCATACTGACAATGTTTCGTTCTCGAAGCACAACATTAATACTCTTGAAGCTACCAATGACATAGTTACATTTTTCTTTATATTAACTAGAGGACCCGTGCTGCTCCACAGCATATTTTAATATTATAAAAAAGCTCTTACATATAGGTATGATGAGTACATTGTTTATCCAGCTAAATATTTCTGTTGTAACGTAATACTACACGTATTGCGTTATAATATCTCGCAGGCGCTTAACGCCAGCTTAGCCGTTCGCAATATTACCAAATATGGTCATGTTCACTAGCCAAAGGCAGTTGTGAGTCATAGGCCTATATCTATATAAGATGGGTGCGCGATCTAAGTCGATCACTTGCCCTACACACCGTCTCGCTGATGGTTGTAGTGACTATTACTACCTACTATTATTACTATCCTACTTTTACTGTCCCGCTGGGGTTCTTCCTACGGGCTACGTTCTTCCTACGGGCTACGTTCTTCCTACGGGCTACAAGCCACGAGCTGCTGGCGCCGTGCCGCTACTAGCCAGCTGCCACCCAAGCCTCCGTTCCTGCCTACGAGCTCCTACAGCCAGGTCACGGACGCCTGAGCCTGACCGCTCGGCCCATATCGGCTGCACCGCCTGAGACCCCGCTCAGCCTGAACCTCGACCACAGAGCTGCCTGCGTAGCGTACCTTGGCCAGCTCATCGGCGACCCTACGAGCAGCTACCCTGCGAGCGTCGGAGAGCAGCAGGAGTCTACACTCCAGCCCTCAGGCCAGTGCTTACCTAGTTCGGTCATACTGTATGTAAGCGGTAGTGAGACATAATAAAGAACCTGTTCAGCCTAGCAGTGTTTCTCTTGAACCCCGACATCCTACCTGAGGTCCTCCGTCTCAGTGGCGCCCAACTCTATTTGTCTCACTTCCAATTACTGCAGTTGTTCTTGTTTAGGAGGTCAGTCTTTGTAAACGAGGAGGTGCAGACATCAGCGAACCGGTACATACTATTTAACTTGTGTATATCTGTGTTTTGCTGTCTATCTTTAATTTCTATTCTTGTATAACTATTATGTGTTATCTTACTATTGCCTAATTGCAAAACTACCGATTCCCTACGTAACTGTTCGCAATTTGAAATAACCGTTTTTTGTTTTAGCAAGTCACTTATCTATTGTCAACATTTTTACACCGAATCGTCGTAGTTTCTTTGTAAAGCAGAACGATTGCACACAGAGGGCTGTAATATACTTACGTTCTTTTCCTATCATACACTTCATTTCATCATGAGCACTAACCCCATTAAGTACTTCCTACTTAAAAAAAATGAATTGGCCTACGAGGTCGCTATTCGCGGAGAGGAGCCGGCTACCTCTGTTTTAGGTTTACGGAAGCAGCTACCTAAACTACTCGAGCTGATTCCGAATGACGAAATCCTAGAGTCAGGCCTAGACATAGCAGACGACTTCAAGGGAGCTAGCCTGTCAGTTGCCGATTTAGATTCGCGAATCTCTTCCCTTAAGGAACTATACGACCACAACTTGGCGAAGCGAACTACGGCTTTGCACAACCAGGTCTACCACAGATTGGGCAGATTAGACAAATCCGAATCTAAATACGGCAAGAAAATATCCGACCTGACTGAACGCTTTCGGATGCTGTCGGCAGAGCTATCTAAGATAGAACACTCGAATGTTCCGTCGGCGGAAGTCGGAGTCACGATGACTTGCACGGATTCAACCCCTGCACAGGCAGCGTCGACTCCGGTAACTGTCCACTGTGAGCATTTGAGGGTTGGCGAACTATCGAAACTCAAATTCGACGGAACAGGCTGCGTTCGCGAATTTCTACAACGCGTGACGGAATTTAGGACGGTTAGAAATCTACCTGCCAATAGATTATTCGATTACGCGTCCGACATTTTTACGGGTAATGCATTACACTGGTTTCGCGGTGTTAAATATTCCATTTCTACATGGGACGAACTAGCTAGTAAACTCACAGCTGATTTTACACCGTACGACTATGATTATAAACTTTTAGCCGAGATTCGTAATCGTACTCAAGGGCAAACTGAGGGTATAATCATCTATTTATCAATTATGTTCCAACTTTTTGCGCGATTGTCACCGAAAACGGTACTAACCGAACATGAAAAATTTAATATATTGCTTCACAATATTAGACCGTGTTATTCTACAGTACTAGCTTCATGTACTACGGCTATAGACACTATAGACACTCTAAAAACACTATGTCTAAACTATGAGAGGTTCCAGTGTTTAAGTGCACAATTTCACGAACCTAGTTACCCTACGTCTAACACAGTAGCACCTGATTTAGCTTACATAAATAAAAAGGACACGCACGGTCACTATAATAATTCACAGAACTATAAACCGTCTAAACTAAAAAACTACGCTTCTGTCGCATCTATAAAAGTCGAACCGAACGATACAGCTGTGCCTAACCTACAACACTATAATGTCAACATGATATCTAAATCAGCTGTTCCTACAAAAATAACTAATAAGAGGTGTGTGTTTTGCCCGCGATGTCGTTCAACTGATCACTCACTAGGGACGTGCAAGCGAGAACGTTATCCGATATGTTTTAAGTGTGGCCTTAGGGATGTCACGTTCGTAAATTGTCCTAACTGTAAAAATAAATCTTTTTCAAAAAACTAATTTACTCGGATCGTAGTTCGTCAAATAAGATGACAAACCCTACTGTTTGTACATCTTCTAAACCTAAATATTTTGACATAGAAGGCTGGAAAAAATGGCTGCACACTCTAAAAGTGTATTTTTCCAGTTATTCTGTGGCTGCGATCCGTGATCAAAAACCTAATACTGATTTTCGACCCTACGTTAATGTAACCATTAAGAATCTACCCCTTACTGGGTTACTTGACTCAGGTTCTGTCGTGACTATATTGGGCAATAATTCTCATGAAGAAATTATTTCTAAAAAGAATCTCCCTTTGAATAAGTGTGACAACCCTACTATATTTTTTCGATCGGCGGGTGGTCATCGTTTGACACCGATCGGCTATATCAACCTACCCACCACTTTTGAAAATAAAACTTATAACTTAAAAGCGTACGTAATTCCAGAAGTCACTAGTTCGTTAATTTTAAGTATTGACTTCTGGAAAAGATTTAAATTGTTACCAAATTATATTTACTCTGTCTCTTTATCTAATAATTACTCTCGTAGTAATTCCTTGCCTAATAAAGTTAATGCTACCGTGTCAGCTATTGATACTAACACTGATAATGATACTACCGTAACCTCGGATCAGTGGTATACTACTATCTACAATGGCTGTAAAAACTCATCTACATCTTTTCCTAACTATTCCATCAAAAATGATAAGTTATATCGATATATGGTATCGAAATGTGCACTGCAGAAAGAATTCGAATGGAAAGAGGTTCTACCTACCTCGGATAGATCTACAGCTATTAAAGAAAACCATTCGGAACTCGCTGCGGGTCATTTAGGTATTTTTAAAACGTATAACCGTTTAGCACAGCGTTATTATTGGCCCGGTATGCACGCCGACGTTGTTAAATTTATATCTTCGTGTGATACTTGTATCGTAAATAAACACCAAAACCATGCTACTTTAGGTGTTATGGGACGACCAAAGGTGTGCTCTCGTCCCTTCCAAATTAGTATCGACCTTGTTGGACCCCTTCCCTCAACTAGAAAACAAAATAGCTATATTTTTGTTGTTACTTGTTGCTTCAGTAAATATTGTCTTCTCTTTCCCATCAAGCGGGCTACCGTCGAGATTATAACTAACATTCTCGAGGAAAAAGTTTTCTTAATACATGGCATACCTTCAACCGTTATTCTAGACAATGGTAAACAATTTGTAAGTGCAACTCTAAAGTCTATGATTAGAAAATGTAAAATACCTAACTTGCACTTTACACCGAAATACACTCCGCACGTAAATTCTGTTGAGAGATACAACAAAACCATCGTGAGTACTATATCTTCGTTTATCGAAAACGACCATAGAATATGGGATACTTTAATTCCCAAAATTCAATTCGCGCTAAATACTGCGGTTAATGAGGTAACTGGTTATACTCCGAGTTTTTAGTGTACGGCAGAGAACTAGTAACTTTCGGTTCACACTATATTGATGCCGAGTCAGATGATGTTATTTATATACCTAGGGATTCTTATGCAGAAAATATATTAAGTATTTTCGATAAGGTCCAGTCTCTTTTAATCCAAGCTCACGCTAGAAACTCACACACATACAACTTACGTCGTAAACCGGCTGAGTTTAACATAGGTGATACCGTATGGAAAAGAACCTTCTATCTAAGTGATAAGGACAAATCATTTAGCAAAAAACTGGCTCCTAAGTTTACCAAGTGTACTATTATTGCTAAAAAGTCACCACTAGTATACGAATTAGCGGATTCGTCGGGTAAATCTATTGGCAGTTGGCACATTAAAGATTTAAAACTAATTAACTACACTGATTCCTAACCTAACTAGATTCTTTCATTGTACCTACCTGCAGTTTGAGTTTCATAGTCACTATATACTTAGCACTGTCTACAGAAGTTCGGAGGACTTAGTTAGACGGATTTTTCTTGTCTAGACACGAAAAATCCTGCTGTACAGAGCGGGGTATTGTAACGTAATACTACACGTATTGCGTTATAATATCTCGCAGGCGCTTAACGCCAGCTTAGCCGTTCGCAATATTACCAAATATGGTCATGTTCACTAGCCAAAGGCAGTTGTGAGTCATAGGCCTATATCTATATAAGATGAGTGCGCGATCTAAGTCGATCACTTGCCCTACACACCGTCTCGCTGATGGTTGTAGTGACTATTACTACCCACTATTATTACTATTTAGACGACCGGTTGGCGCAGCGGGAGTGTAAGCGACTGCTACGCCGAAGGTCGCGGGTTCGATTCCCGCTCAAGTCAAACATTTGTGTGCATGAACATGGGTGTTTGTCTTGGTCTGGGTGTTTCTATGTATAATATGTATGTATTTACAAAAAAAAAAGTATATATGTATGTTTATCCATTATCTAGTACCCATAGTACAAGCTTCTGCTTAGTTTGGGACTAGATGGTGTTGTGTGAATGTGGTAGAATATTATTATTATTATTATTATTACTATCCTACTTCTACTGTCCCGCTGGGGTTCTTCCTACGGGCTACGTTCTTCCTACGGGCTACGTTCTTCCTACGGGCTACAAGCCACGAGCTGCTGGCGCCGTGCCGCTACTAGCCAGCTGCCACCCAAGCCTCCGTTCCTGCCTACGAGCTCCTACAGCCAGGCCACGGACGCCTGAGCCTGACTGCTCGGCCCATATCGGCTGCACCGCCTGAGACCCCGCTCAGCCTGAACCTCGACCACAGAGCTGCCTGCGTAGCGCACCTTGGCCAGCTCATCGGCGACCCTACGAGCGTCGGAGAGCAGCAGGAGTCTACACTCCAGCCCTCAGGCCAGTGTTTACCTAGTTCGGCCATACTGTATGTAAGCGGTAGTGAGACATAATAAAGAACCTGTTCAGCCTAGCAGTGTTTCTCTTGAACCCCGACATCCTACCTGAGATCCTCCGTCTCACTGTGAGAAGCACGATTTATTGTGTTTTGTGTATGGGTGTGATTAATCCATCATAATTTAGAAATGTAATAATTACGTTTATGATTTCGTCAGTTACCTGATAGAGATGGTAGTTTTGCTAGCAATCGTAAGTAACATTGCTACCAAAACTACCATAAATGCCAAATATAGGTACCATTTCCACCAAATCTACTATTGCTACCGAAAATACTATTCCTATCAAAACTACTATTCATACCAAAACTACTATTCGTACTACCACTATCATATCCGCTTGACCGCTAGCGCCAATTCGCCGAATTCACTTGACCGCTCACGTTCTAAACAAAATGTCGCGCCGCCGCTCGCCAGATGGGCGCGCTAACATAAACATTTATTGTTGATATGTCGGTAACATGAGTAAGTTGAAGAGATGTTTTTCTTAAACCTTATAAATGACTCTTTCAATTCGAATGGATTATTTGTTGATATTTATTTCCTAATTTATTATACTTAGCAACGAACATTGACTATCGTTGAAAAAAACACTTTGTGTATTTTAAACAGGATTATTTTAAAAAGTAAATCGATGACATACATATTTTATGATTTTTAACTGTAGAGGGATTTTATCTACACCGAATTAAATAAAAAAAAAACATGTATCATAGTATAAAAATATTTAATTACACGCATACGATAAGCACGTAATCACGGAGCGCGCGAAACAAAGAGTGGCATTTGACATCATTTTCTCATTCCTGGTTAACGATTTTAAGACTCGCTTCGTATTTTTAGCATGAAGAAATGTTCAATGATTTGAATAGAACAGAAAAAAATAATTATAAACATTACGTAATAGAAAGAAACAGTAAATTCAAACCGAGTATAGCGCTGTAACCAAAAAGGGAAAATAGTCACTTGTGCGCGGTCTACGGCATTTCGAAAAAGGGAGAATAGTCACTTGTGCGCGGTCAAGCGGATAACTACCTTCTTTTTCAAAGCTTCCATTTCTACCAAACCGCCGGTGCTGTCAAAAGTACCTTTTCTCTCAAAACTACTATTCTTACCAAACTACAATTTCTACCATAACTATCACTTGTAATATATACCAATATATATGACAATAGTATATGACAATGAGGGATGAGAGGGCGCCACCGTCGTGCTGTCAACACTAAGTTTTTCGAGCTCCGTTATTTTATTCGATGTAAAATTAAAATATTGCTAAATAAGTGCTATGAATACCGTTTTGGACAATCAATTAGCTCAATAACACGGCAAACATGTGTGGTTTCAACAATAAATAGACGTAAATCAAGAAAATGTGACCTTACATAGTGCAAGAAACAACGGTCGATTTTTTCAAAAGAAATTCTGTTGAATCATCGAAAAACAGGATTGAATAGTGTATAATAGTGATCAATGCTTCCTATCATCGTCATTATCCACCTCACGTAAATAAAGAAGAGAAGTTGCATATTTTATAACCTTTAAATTACATTCATAAAAGTAAAGAAAAAATTCTACCTGTACAGTGCAATTTATAGACGAAAAGCAAAACCATTTATTATAATTAGACTACCTAAGCACTTGAACTCTGTATTATACCTTTCACAACAACATTAGAATCGAATAAAGATGACAGATATGGAGAAAATTACAAAAATATTGGAATCTATCCAAACAGAACAAAAACTTCAAAAGGAAGAAATGAAATTGATGCAGGTAAATATAACACGGGATATAAACAGTAACATAGATAAAAAATTCAGTGAAATGGAAATGAAATACAAAAATTTAATCGAAAAATGTAAGAATCAAGAAAAACAGTTAGAATATTTGGAAAGAGAGCACAAGAAGAAAAATCTTATATTTTTTGGATTACCTGATGATGAGAACAGCTACTCCCAGTTATTGAAAAAATTAATCACAATAGTCTCAGAAAATATGAAAATACTGTGTGAGGAACGAGATATAGAGTGTGTTAGACGCATGGGTAAGAAGGGGAACAAACTCAGGCCTATTATTGTGACATTTTCAACATTAAAGAAAAAGGTAGATATTCTAAAAAATAAAAAGACTCTAGAGGGGTCAACATGTTTTTTTTTTTTTAAATGGCACCCGCCATCGCAGGGTGTTGAGCCCGTGTTCCCCTGACATAGTCAGAGGCCTTTCTTACTTCCGCATATCCGTCACTTTGCACTCGTCATCGAATTGGAAAGGGATTTGTTTGGGGATCTTTATTATTATATGATATCTATTTTAATACATTTCATTATTTTAATTCATATATACGTATATAATTAAGCTAAGACTTCCTGCGAAGCGAACCATGCGCAGAAAGATCTATTAGGGAGTCCGAAGGTCATATTTAGTTAAATAAGATTCTACTCCCCACTCTATCTATTTCTGCGCATGACTTGCTCCGCAACAACAGTACAGAAATTAATAATCTTATCCCTTGTTTTGGGGTCCGCCATAAGGGTGCACAAGTTGTCCACCCTTATAGTGTCCCCTATTTCTTGTTGCAGATTATATCGTTCCACACCGTGGATAGGGCAATTTAATAAAATGTGGACTACGGACTCCGAGGTTCCCGGCTCACAGAGACACGACGGGTTCTCTTTACATTTGAATCGGTGTAAATATTCAGAGAACCCGCCGTGTCCCGTTAGTACTTGTGTTAGTATCGCTGTCAGGTCGATCTTGCGGACTAGCCGGTACGCCTCCACTGCGTCCGGAAAGAAGAGTTTCGTCACAGCGGCGGTGTCCCCTTCTTTATACCTCCGATTCCATTCGTAAAGCGATTCCTGACGGATCTGAGAGCGGCCTCTTTCGCCAGCAGGTCAGCCCTCTCGTTCCCTGAATGACCTGCGTGTGCTTTTATCCAAAACAAATACACAGTTTTGTTCTGGATCCTCGCCTCATGCAGGTTTCTACGAGCCTTGACCGCTAGCGGGTGAGTCGCCCTGTTATTTACGACGGTTTGAAGGGTCGCGCGTGAGTCACTGAAGACTCCGAAGCCCGCTTCAGAGCGGGCCGCTATCTCCGCTGTGGCCTTCCATATGGCAAGCAGTTCCGCCTGGTACACCGTACAGTAGGATGGCAGTTTGAGTTTGAAGGCCCGGTCTTCGGCCTCACCAGTCCACACGGATAGTGCGGCCCCGACCTTGCCCTCAATCTTACTGCCGTGTATATTTTTACGTCTTGGTTGGCGTTTGCCAACATATCCTCTGGGTGCACCAAATCAATGAACTGCATGCTTATATGCATGGCCGGATGCGGCCTGCTTCTGTAGGGCTCCATCGTCTCTACCTCACTGTCCCCCAGTTCCGGCCGCGACACCCCCTTCCTCGCCTCGAACAAGGCTGCAGCTTCCTGCACCCTAAGGTCGAGAGGGAGTATCCCGGCCAGGAATAGGGCCGCGTTCAGGGAGACGGTCCTGTATGCCCTGCAGAGCTTTTGTGCAAAGCCTCTCTGAAGGAGATTCAGCTGCTTTTGCACGCCCTTCTTTTTTACCGCCGGTGCCCATGCACTTGCTGCGTACAACATTATAGGTTCCACCACTGCCGTGTACATGCTCCTGATAACCTCTGGGTGGAGGCCCCAGCTAATTTTCGCTGCTCTTGACAGCGACTTATAAATGGCGAAACACTTTCTTACAGCGCCAGTTATGTGCGCGTTAAACGTGATTTTATCATCGATAGTGAGGCCAAGTATTTTGATATTTCTAGTCATCTCGATGCCGATCCCGCCCATGTTCAGGTGTGGAGTGTCATATTTCAGCCGATTAGTGATAAGCATGGCCTTGGTTTTGTGCGGCGCAAATTTAAGTTTGTTCTTGATACCCCACTCCCGAACATGCGCGAGAGCGGCATTCGCCTTGGTCTGGATTTCCACCGCTGTGTCGCCCAGGAAGACGAGAACCACATCGTCGGCAAATGCCTGGCTGTAGTCCCCGCGCTCCCCCAGCTCCCTCAGCAGTGGGTCCAGCAATAGGTTCCATAAGATAGGCCTCCCTATCGACCCCTGAACACACCCCTTGAAAGTTTCCCTATTGTGTTCGTGTCCCGCGTAACGCACACATACCTCGCGCTGCGTCAGGTAGCCATCTAGCATCCTGCGAATATTTACGGGACAGCCCTCCTCCGCCATCCTCACCCTTATGGCAGGCCACCAGGCACTGTCGAAGGCGCCCTCTATGTCCAGCGACACCACCGTGACCAGCTTCTTTAAACGAAGCCCGTCACGGATGCGATTTATCAGGGCATAAAGGGCGTCCTCGGTGCCCCTCTGGGGCATAAACCCGTACTGTTTTGGGCTCATTTCGGGCAGGAGATGCCATTTGGCTCTTTCCACCATAAGCTTTTCCAGGATCTTTCCCATCACTGGCAACAGGCCTGTCGGCCTAAAGGATTTGGGGTGGTCGTAAGTATCCTTCCCAGGCTTGCGTAGCACTACTACCACCGCTTTCTTCCAAGCCTTGGGAAAGTATCCCATTTCTAAACATTTATTTGCCAGTGATAGGTAAGCTCCCGGATCCTGAGCTATGGCCTGAAGGCATATATCCGCCGTGAGCCCATCTTCTCCCGGTGCCTTTTTTGGATTAAAAGAGGACTCCGCTGACCTGAGTTCTTCCTCTGTAAACGGCGGGTCCAGAGTTTCATTTTGCCTCCGCTCGTTTACTTCCTCCGCCAGTTTCCGGATCTCTCTGTGATCCTCGGTGTCCTCCTTCCGGTCATCCTCTGGATAGAAGGTGGTGGCGAGTAGTGCGGCTGAGTCGCCTTCCGTCAGGCGCTTGCCCATCCATAGGAGTGGTTGGTCTTCCTTCCTTATCTCGGTCCGTCGTAGGACTCAACATGTTACATTAAAGAAGATTTCCCTAAAAAAAATCTTGAAAAACGGAAAGCCTTACAAAGCCAAGTGCAAGAACTACGAGAACAGGGCAAAGAGGCCATACTGAAATATGACAAGATAGTTATATTGGCAGACAAACAAACAAAAACCAAACAAACAAATAAACGAATCTTATCACCATCACCAGTTGCACAAAACAACTTAAAACACAACAAGAAATACACTCAACAAAACAAAAAGAGCAAGGCAGATATTAGCAGCTTCTTCAGCCCAAACAATGATAAGCCACCACAAGATGTTTCCCTTTCAGCACTTCCAGGTTCAGATAAAAATATATTATAGCAACAAACAAGGCCCTCTCCAGCTCTCCCAATCCGGCTGGTCACCGTGGGAGCAGTAGACCAAAACCCTCCAGAGGATTTGAATTCAGGGAAATGTAAATACAGTCAAAATATGAATGAAACATTTTACATAGCAACATTCAACACGAGAACTTTGTCAACCACCCATCATCTGCTAATATTATGTACATAACATTACATCATTACATTATTATTATTTTATACGTAACTAAGTCTTAAAATACTATACAAAGAAATATATACAGAACACACAAAAAAAATATATACAGAAAAAGAAAAATAAAAAATTTTAGAGCGCGTCATGAAATTCATCCACATCGCCGTCAACTGGCAGCGTGCCCAGAACGCTGGCAGCATTGCCACGTTGTATGGCGATACTTACCTTCTGGGCCAAATACAACCCAGCCTTCTGGTCACGCGAGGCGTCGACAAGTCTCTTTGCGATGTCTCTAAAAAGAGATCTCGCACTTGGACCCCATGGCCCCAACGTTTCGACCCCAAACGGCTCAAATACGTAATCCCCTACTAGGTTTACGTATTTGCGCCGTTTGAGGGTCTCCGCTGTAGCAGCAGCAGCGCCCGCACAACCGGCTGTGCTAGGAAGATGTGATGGCGCGAGGGTATCGACACACGTTGCGTCCCATACCAAAGGCCTACCCAACTTCCATGGCAGTAAAGACATACCGTCTGGTCTTTTGCCGTCGTTGCGTACCAGGCCCTGAGGTTCAAGGTGGGCTGGAACGCCAGCGGAGACAAGAGCCCGACGGAGAATGTCATTAAGGTTGCCGTGTCGTGAAATACGACCTGCGCTCCTGCTGCCATGGATGCGGCCATGGTGACCAAGGCTGTCGACAGCCTCTCCACAGTGACAGCGATGTGGAGTAACACATGGCGCGCCTAAACGGAGGCAAGACGCGATGCGGAAGGTCGTATCGTCCAGCATGGTACCGATGTTGGACGATGGCAGTGCTTGAAGCCAGAGGCCCGACTCCCACTCTCCCACAGCCAGTAGGCGAGCACGCTCTGCAGCATTAGACGATGTGCTAAGAAGGTTTTCTCGTATTCTGCTGCAAAGCGGCCCATCCCACTGCCTCTGAGAGGATAGGCAACTCAGTGCTTGGACAAGCTCTTCTCCAAGCATTCGTGGCATCGGTCTTACACGGCACCTCAGAATCGACCAGTGTTGGTGCTAAGATTTTCCTGGTCAATTCTGCAGTGCTGTGGACCGAGGACAGGAATGCTGGTAGGCTAACATCAGAAAGTTTTCGAATACCGAGGCCGCCAAAACGTACAGGTAAGGACGCCTGTAGCCACAATCGGTCATTCAGTCCTATATTCAAAATTTTACTAAGAGTAGTTTGTATAATTTTGTCCATTTCAATGAGTAGGCTCGAATTTTTCCAAAAAGGCGAAGCTCGAATAGCGTGAGTAAATTTAGGCACGAAAAGACAATACCGAATTATAGTGAAAGCCGAATGAATGTTAATTTTGAGGAGCCTGTCCGAAATTTCACTAAAATTTTGAATTTTTTCATGAATAAATGTATCGAAACCTTCGTCTAAAATCGGGGACCCAAGGAGGCGAAGAGAACTTTTTTCAATGTGGGTTATATTGGGAGTCAGAAATTGAAATTTGGAAAGTATAGAGGATTTATTTAAATTGTCGTTTATGAAAATTTCACATTTAGTTGGATTTAGGTCTAAGCCTATGGATGAAAATTTAGATTTCAAGAAAGCCAGATCTTGATAAACAGTCTGTACGTCGCCTGCCAGGGTTCCGTCATCGAGGTACCAGATATTGAATTTTGAATTTAACTGGCTGATGATTGGGTGAATAGCTAGGCTAAAAATGAGTGGTCCAAGAGGGTCACCTTGTTGACAGCCAACGGCGGATTCCAGAAGATTTTCCTTGAAGATCAATTTTGAAGGGTTTCTGTAACACTGCCAAAGAAAGTTGTAAATTTTGGGTGTTTCAATTTTAACTTGTGTCAACAAGGTGTCCCGGTTCACTGAGTTAAAGGCGTTCTTTAAATCAACCTTCAAGATAACCTCGCCCCCATTACAGCCAAGGTACGTTGACAGGGCATGTATGGCAGCCTCGCAACCCCCCTTGGATCCAAATCCGAGCTGCAGGGGTTGGAATTTATTACCTAAGTTTGTATAATAATAGCGACAGCATATCTTGGCTGCCATACGCCTGTACGTACACCCCACGGCAATGGGACGAATGCCACCGTCCTTCTTTCGCAAGGCACAGAGATTGGCGCCGTACAAAATAGGGACGATGTCATCGTTCACATTGCCGGAGAGCATAAGGTTGATTAGGGCCGTTAGCTCTCTCAAAAGCGCGTCCCCAGCAGCCCCGGCACTCGCACACACGAGATCCTTAAGGTGCTGTGGTGTTAAGCCGTCGAGACCACCGGCAGACCCGCTTTGGAAAGAGCAAACGGCAGCAACCACGTCCTTGGCTGTAACGTTGAGACAATCTGAGTTAGTGTCAGGTGGGTCAGGAAAGGAGAGGTTATCCCCTGGCGCCGGATGCTTGCTTTGCAGACTCGCGAGTGTGTCGGCAGAGCAAGGCGCCACCACATCGCTACTAAACAAGAGCCTGGAGGCTCCCCTGATATCACCTTCCCTTAGTTTTGATTCTACATAATGGTAAATGGGGCTATTACGGTATGGTTTAGGAGGATGGGGGTTTAAATGGGATGCCGAATTATTACAGTTTTCTTTAATTTTTGATGTAAGTGTTTTTTTTGTTATACGGTCTGTCTGTGCATGCAAAATTCTATAAGGAAAGGTGATTAACTGTTCCCAAGCTGTTATAGAATTTTCCCGGGTGACAAGACCTATGCACTGTGCTAGATTTTGGGCCACTGAAGGTCTGGCACCACGGGGAATTCGCTTTAAAACCGGAATTGAATTTTTTAATTGACTTAAATATTGCCAAAAGGGAATTTTGGGGGAGACTATTGTGTTATTGTGTGTATGTGTGGATGTATTGGGGCCAGAAAGTACATTCTGGTTTTTATGGATTTTACCAAAATGTACTTTTAGGCCCCGCTCACCTTTAAAGTAACGCGCCTGGGAACAATTGGGGCAGCGCACCAGAGTAGACGAAGTGCAAGGTTGATCCGCACCTATTTCATCATCACCCTTGCCACCGTTATAAGCCATAAAACTGAAAAATCACTCACTAAAAATAAAGACCATCTAAATGACAACAAAAATATCAAAACAACAACACAAACGCTTGACTTTGTCACTGTCGCTTGGTAAGTTTTATCCGTGGTGGCGGCTTTCGGCCGCCGGCCAGTACGTTGACGGAGGCCGGCATAGCGTCACATCAGCCCTGCTAGCGGAGCGGAGGCTACACGCCGCTGCTCACGCCAGCCAGCAAGAAAATTTCCCTTATTTCTTGTTTTATATCGAGCCAATAAGACACTTCCGATTTTTGTAGTATGTGCAAAACACGTTAGGATCTACGTATAATCAATCAAATAATTACAGAAAGATATAATGAGAACTTTTGTCGCTTAATATAAAATTGACGGTCGTGATTTCATCATGTTTTTCAAAATTCGTCATTTACGTTATTACTTTTCTTTATTATTAGAGGTAATTATTTCATATCAGGTATATCGATGTCAATTATTGGTGTGGTGAAATTGGAATTTATTACTGGCTTATAGTAGATCTTAAAATATATTTTATACCTACTTGTGGACAGAGCCGCTCGCACATCTAGAAACAGATTCATCTGCTTGAATTAATGGACAGTTTGAAAAATATAAAATATGATGTTATTGGTCTTTCAGAAATAAGACGTCTTGGTACATGTATTCAAGAACACGATAGTTTTATCTTCTGTTACACAGGAGAAACACAAGGTTTATACGGTGTGGGATTTATAATTAAAAAACATCTAAAGAAAAGCATTGTGAGTTTCATGGGACTCTCAGATCAAGTAGCCCTATTGAGACTTAATATAAGTGGATATTGCCTAGATATAATACAAGTGTATGCGCCCACAGAAGCATCAAACGAAGGAGATGTCGATTTTTTCTACAATACTATCAACAACGCTTTGAAAAATCAAAATAAATACACCAACAACATAAGAGGACTGCTGAAAAATGAAAAAGAAATCTCTAAATATAAACAATCACTAAATAGCTATAAAGAAGAACTATTGAACTGGCAAGATGATGACAGTGTGCAAGGTTATTATGAAAAAATAGTACACCACATAGAAAGGAGCTTGCAGGCTGCCCATCAACAATCCCAGGACTCCAAGCAAAGTCATGTGATATCAGACAGTACCAGAAAGCTCATGTATCGCAGACAACAATTACATCAAATCAAACCAAAAACACGAGCAATTAGAAACGAGCTGAGAGCTTTATACAAACTCATAAGTAAATATATAAAAAGAGACTACACCCAACATCGATTAAATACAATAGAAAAACATTTAAGTACCACAGGCAGTTTGAAAAGAGCATACAAAGACCTAAACTCACACAAAATTTGGATTAAGGAACTACAAGACTCAAGAAATGTGTCACATAAAAGGTCTGATATTATAAATGTTGCAACAACTTTTTATAAAGAATTATATGACTGTCCAGGCCCAAGAAACACAGATATCTACAAAAATTGCCATCCAGGCTTAGAGAGAAATGAAAACACTGAGATTGAAGTAATTGATGACATTGAAATTTGCACAGAGATAAAAAGATTAAAATTAGAAAAATGTCCAGGCCCTGATGGCATTACAAACGAGGCAATAAAATTTGCAGCCGATCAGCTGGCAAGTCCTCTAGCACGTCTGTTCAACATGATATTAGATACGGGAACCACTCCTCATCAGTGGTCAGAATCAAATATGATACTTCTCTTCAAAAAAGGTGATCCCAAAGACATGGGTAACTATCGTCCAATAAGTTTGCTGCCTTCGATTTATAAGCTTTTTTCGTCTGTGATTGAGAAGAGAATTAGTAAAAAATTAGAGGTCTATCAACCAATTGAGCAAGCAGGGTTTAGAAAGGGATATTCTACTATTGATCACATACATTCAATAGAACAACTGATTGAAAAGTACAGTGAATACCAGAGGCCGCTTTATATTGTCTTCATAGACTATCAAAAAGCATTCGATACAATCCTTCACTCTGCTATATGGTACGCATTACACTCGCAACAGATAGAACAAAAGTACATAGATGTCATAAAGTATCTTTATAGCAATTGCAGAAGTAGAGTAAAACTAGAGTCAGCGGGCCCTTTCATTCCCATAAAAAGAGGAGTAAGACAAGGTGATCCGCTATCACCAAGAATCTTTATAGCGGTACTAGAGTCTGTAATCAGCAAGCTTAATTGGAACAGAGTGGGATTAAACATTAACGGCAGATACATCAGCCACCTCCGATTTGCTGATGACCTTGTTTTACTGTCAGAAGATTCCAGGGAGATGCAATCTATGATAAAATCTTTGCAACTAGCTAGTAGGAGCGTAGGATTAGAAATAAATATGAGTAAAACCAAAATCATGACAAACAGCATAAAATGTCCCATATACATGGATCAAAAACCATTAGAATATGCTGATAGTTATATATATCTGGGCAAGCAGGTCTCTTTTCACAGACGGAACAATGTACTTGAATTGACAGAAGAATTGCAGGTGTGTGGAGAAAATTCTGGAGTCTAAAAGAGATACTGAAAAGCTCTATGCCTATGAAATTAAAGAGAAAGATCATGGACACTTGCTTGCTTCCATCGCTCACCTATGGGTGTCGAACATGGAAATATACACTTCAAATTGAACAAAAAATAAGATCTTGCCAACGCAGTATGGAGAGGAGTATCGCAAACGTTAGAAAGATAAATAAAATACCTCACGATCTTATAAGAGAAAGGACTAAAGTTACAGATGCCCTTAATTACTCCTTAAAGTTGAAATGGCGATGGGCGGGTCACATATCCAGAATGAGTGACGACCGTTGGACGATTAGATTGACAGCATGGCCTGGTCCCACAGGCGTCCGAAAAAGAGGAAGACCAGTAACTAGATGGGAGGATGATTTGATAAAAGTAATTGGGAAAGACTGGATATCAAAAGCCAGTGATAGAGACTTTTGGAAAAACCTGGAGGAGGCCTTTACCCTCACATAAGAGGGGTTCTTGCATGCCCGCATGCCGCATGATATATTTTTAAATATTAACACGTTGAGCGCCATGTGTGTCCTTCAGGAAACACAAAGTACTAACCTCTGAGGGCGCGTGTTTAGGATACACAGCCATAGCTTTATTCTGAGAAAAATAACAAAAAAAACTTTGTAAACGAATTTCTATTCTATTATAATAACATAATAAGACCGATTAAGCAAAAAAAAAGCCAAATCGAAAAAATGAAAAACATGACTTTGGGGCTTGGCGCTCAACGTGTTAATTAAAAAAAAAAAAGTTTAACAAACATTTGAATTTACTTTTTAACTATGTATAATTGTATAAGACATGCAAACTTTATCCGACCAATTAAATGGAAAATTAAATCAAATTAAATCATGATTTTATGTAATAAGTAAATGTTTAAAGATTCAATGTTAATAAATTGTATTTTATGAAATTGTAGTCAAAATTGCAATTAAAGGTTATTATTATATAAATGGTATTGGGAATGACATCTCCATTTTAGAAAATGCTGATTATTACACACTTCTTGATTTATGCATTCATACATTAATAAGTATTATTAATATGAAACAATATATCTATGTCATGATATGTTAATATAAGATAAAGACATGTAATTTTTAATCAATACCTGGATTGTAATTGTAAAACTTATTAAATGAACTCATGATATATGTACTATTTTCTCAAATGTTCTAAGACATGTTAATTTTTTTTAAGTCAATATATTCAATATAATGTTATTAATGGTTATATTATTTAATGTTAATTTGAATTAAAATAATGAAATAATTAATGGTGAAGTTGAAAATGAATTGTTTTTATGAAAGACAACTCCATTTGAAAAAATGTTGATTGTTACATATATTTTTCTATATAAGGCAGTAGTACATTCATAATGTTATCTGTTATTATAATGAAAGAAATAAAAGGCTTTTTTATTTTTTTTATTTATTTATTTATATGACAATAGTACCTATGAACCGCTGTAATATGTTCCACATAAAAAAAATAAGATGCCCGAAGAAAGCAGAAAACACTAAAAAATTCCAAACAAAACGTAATTTACCCGTCTGTAGGGTTGATTTTCCCAACATTACGGTGGCGGATATGTATACCGACGTCGTTACCGCGACCCCCTCATGAGGGTCGATAGAGGAACACCGCAGTGTTTTAGTGGGTATGCCGAACATCAAGGGGGGAGAGCCGAGCCACACACCTCCCCCCCACCTGCCCCAAACTCGGTACAGAGTGGTGGTGAATTTCATCGCGATACAAAACAAAAGGGGAAAATTTCGCAACATCAGAGATCAGTTCACCCAACATTAATGGTTAACTGGTAACATTCGAGGAATATTACCTGCCATCAGCGATAAGTCACTATAGTGATAATTTTACCAACATCGGCATCGGGTATAATTTTACACACCACCACACTCACACCCGTATGAAAGTAAGGCAAGGTCACCTTAAGGAGGCATAACGGTTTTTCCTGGCAGTTACCGCAAGGAACTTATTAGATGCCATAAAAATATTTTTGAATTTAGAACCGTCCATGTAGAGAGAAAGCAATGGAATCTTAAGAAGTTTATAGGAAAATATTGAAAAATAAGTTCAATGTCCACACCTATCTTCCTTCAAACTAACCCAATTTAAACAAGCATACCATCAAATAAAAGAGCTCTAATCAGCGCGTGTTTAAGGCCTATAACGAAACACCTACCTCAATGAGAACCAGATATATAGAAGCAGAAAGTCATTGACTACGGCTACGAAAACGTAAAAAATGTTTAGGAGAAAACAGTTTTTGCATATAACTTGATGTATGTGCAAGTTAGGTAATTTCTAATGCTTGATGACAAATCTATGCAGCGAGAGCTTTCATTTAAAAAAACATCACGCGAATCGGCTGGGTAGAACGGGCTGGCCGACTCGTATTATAAAACAATAAATCTTTTAATATATAGATAATCGAACAAATCATAATCGTCAACAAGAGCTGTGACTCTTCTCTCTCTTCTCTTCTTCTTCTTCATGGTCTCAGTTATGGTCGTGGTCATAGTCTTAGTCATTGGCATAGTCTTAGTCATCATCATAGTCTTAGTCATCATCATAGTCTTAGTCATGGTCATAGTCTTAGTCATCATCATAGTCTTAGTCATCATCATAGCCTTAGTCATGGTCATAGTCTTAGTCATCATCATAGTCTTAGTCATCATCATGGTCTTAGTCATCATCATAGCCTTAGTCATGATCGTAGTCTTAGTCATCATCATGGTCTTAGTCATCATCATGGTCTTAGTCATCATCATAGTCTCATACCCCACTGCGCAGATCAATCGCTCCGCAGACGGTGAAGCTAAATCACCCGCGGCCAGTGAATGTCGTACAACAGACAAGGCGTCAATCTTTCAATTCATAATCCATCCTTCAATTCATAATTCAACCTTTACTGCGCAGACCAAACACTTCACTAGACAGTAAAGCTAGATCACCCGCGGCCAGTGAATGTCGTACAACAGACAAGGCGTCAATCTTTCAATTCATAATCCATCCTTCAATTCATAATTCAACCTTTACTGCGCAGACCAAACACTTCACTAGACAGTAAAGCTAGATCACCCGCGACCAGTGAATGTCGTACGACAGATGAGGTTTTAAACTTTCAATTCATAATCCATCTTTCAATTCATAATCCAACCTTCAATTCATAATTGAACCTTTACTGCGCAGACCAAACACTTCGCCAGACGGTGAAGCTAAATCACCCGCGACCAGTGAATGTCGTACGACAGATGAGGTTTTAATCTTTCAATTCATAATCCATCTTTCAATTCATAATCCATAAATAATTAATAATATATATTTTATAATCATACATATAATACAAATACATCCAAATAAACCATTATAATCCAAATATGACATTAATCTTTATTCATATAAATGTGTATTTAGTTCCATCCATTCTTTAGGCCATAGGCGAATAATTATTTCGTAGGATCTCTTAAGTTTTGCTGTCAATACCTCATGTCGCCTATTGTTACGGTTACGTCAAATTGATAAATAAAGTAAGGTGTATTGAAGAGTTGGTGGAGGAGGAACTTTATATACAATACATAAAAATACATGAAATATCAAAATACATAAAATAATAACCTTTATTTAATATTAATAGATATGATATCTAATTTGGTTGTATCATAGAACTATTTTTCAAATTTAGACGTATAATGTTAGGTAGTTATAAATAAGTAGGTAAATGTTAATCACTGTGAAGTTGTAAAATAATTGAATAAATATATTTAGGAATTTAGACCATGTTCTAGTTGATCCGAGTCCAGTCATGTTCAATCAGTATCAATGTTCTAGCAACGTGATCGGTCAACATCGGTAATCATTTTAAAATGTTCATGTTCTAATGGTTAATCAGCAGTAAGGGATTAGAACAAATTTTTTGTAAAATCTCATCTGATCGAGTATCATATTTGGGTTAATAGAATTCCTACCAGTGAAGAACCAAATAAAGAAATAGCCAGTTCGGCCATCCTTATAATTATATCCGTGTCAAGTGAAAAATAAAGTATTCAATATTTCATCAAGGCAAGCATTTTTTTATGTATGTACCTTTTTAAGTAATTAGTATAAAATAGCTATTATAACAATTGAAACTCTAAACATTTACAGCAGATATTTAAAAATCATCATTACATCTATTATCTATTTAAGATGGTGTGTGTAATGGCTAAGAAATTAACCCTTTATGAAAAGGTCGGCCTGTCCTTATTTATCCATTTCTTTTATAAAGGGTGATAAACAACTATTATACCTATGTATAGTGTAAATATTTCATATAAGAACTAAAATAATATCATACTTTACTATATTAATATATTATAAGTACATCATAATATTAATATTGCAACCCACTGCATCATCCACGAATTACCAAAGACAATATGATACGAAAGGAGGTACTCCAAAGTATCATAACCAATTGTAATTTCAAAAGAAAATTTCTTAGGTAGTTTAGCTGTTCTTTAATAAATAATAGAATAGGATTTCACAACATTGGGTTTAGATATGTTTAGCCTCGAGTAATGATGAGTATTGAAATATAGAATAATTACATGTCGCAAAATAATGAATTAGATAGATATTGGATAACGTTTTGTTTGAATTTACATTTTGAACATAAGAAAATTACAGCTATAAGGATCTACCATTCGTCGATTGACATAATTACTTACCGACTATAGATATACGGAACAATACAAAAGTCATAATATTTTTTGATCTATTAGTTGCTAGAAAACTTGAGTAGACACGTCATTCATTTATTGTATTAACACCAGTTCTACTAATGCTTCCAAGAACCCTAGAAGCTTTGCATAAATTTATTCATCAAGAGTTAAATAAACTATAGAGAAGGGTACCGTGTTCGAATGTAGCAAACCGGCCTAAACACTTAAAGAACACTCAGTGGAGCAACCATACACGGTCCCATTACAAAACACAGTTTAGCAACAAAACCAAGCCTATCCCATAGTTTAAGCAACTATCTTATTATAAAAAGAGGTTTAGCCCTAGACCATGGATCATTCGAATGTCAAAGGATAAAACCGCCGCGACCCCTAGTTTAACGTCAGTTTTAGGCCCGGTGTCAAACGAGTCTTTGCTATCGGGTGGGGATTCAGTTGTTTCTGAGCTTGCCCCGCTGTCAAGGGGAGTTCCCCAAGGATCAATATTAGGACCTTTGCTCTTCAGCATTTACTGTGCAGACATCACAAAACATATAAATAAAGCACAATATCATATTTATGCTGATGATATTCTGATCTATATTTCATTTAAGCCAAACGAGTACCACAATGCTATATCCGGTCTTAAAGAGGATCTTGACCGAATTGTGGAGTGGGCTAAGAGGAACTCCTTGGTCTTAAATCCTAGGAAAACCAAAAACATGGTGTTTGGAACACAGAACCAAATTAATTCACTTCCGGGTATTAACATTACACTCATGGGGGACACCATCGAGAGGGTAAATGAAGCTCGCAACCTAGGTCTGAATATTGACTCGCACCTGAGATACGAAAAGCATGTTAGCTGAATTGGTACGTAACTGTTTTTATAGATTGCGCGTTCTATATAAAATGAGACCATATCTATCGGAAGACTTACGTTTGCAACTGGTTGAATCTCTGGTGCTATCTAAATTAAACTACGCGGACACGGTATACGGACCACGGCTACTAGCTCGGACAGACCGATTGATTCAAAGGGTACAGAATGCCACCGCCCGATTCTGCTTCAACATGAGTCGTAGAAGTCATGTGACGCCGTACCTTAATGAGATATTTATCTTAAAAATGAAGTCTCGACGCAAGCTACACCTAGCATCGCTCATGTTTGGAATTATTAAAAACCAGCAACCTTCCTATCTGTTTCATAAACTTGGTTGGGTTGCTGGTAGGCGCGGCTGTAACAGCAGACAGTGCTCACAGCAGCTGTCTATTATGCCTCACAAAACGGCGGCATTTAAAGGTAGCTTCCGCTATGCGGCATCAAAGGTATGGAACAATCTTCCGCCGCCTATCAGATCACTTACAACTATCGGTACGTTCAAAACTCGACTTCGGCGCTACCTCATGGACGCACAGCGGGAGCTAGGTATGATAAATGTGAACGCTTCATTTATATAAATTTGTTCTTTAATGGTAGTAGATGCTACAAACTAGCGTAATGTTGCGGTGTTTTTTGTAAGACGTTTATTGATAAAATTATATATAAGTACTAGCTAACCCAGTGAACTCCGTATCGCCTTTTTAAGAGTTTTTATTTAATTCCCTTTTTTCCAAGCCACTTTTCTAAAGTTACCATTGACTTAGCGCTTAATCTCTTATCATTTCAGAGTCTGAATGATGAACAAACAAACATAGATTTTTATATAATATTGAATTCCCCATTCCTTAAAATATCGGAGACGATACCAATGTCGACTTTAAAAAAAATCCCGTCCGCCATCTTTGATTTCCAATACGCCATCTTTGATCACGAAATAGATGTTGTATTTGGATTCACCATCCCTTAAATCATCAGAGACGATACCCATATTGAATTTTTAAATTTTCCCCATCTGCCATCTTTGATTTTCTTGAATCACGAAATAGATAATGTATTTGGATTTCCCATCCCTTTAAACATCGGAGACGATACCCATATTGATTTTAAAAAAAATCCCATCCGCAATCTTTGATCACGAAATAGATGGTGTTTTTGAATTCGCCATTCCTTAAAATATCGGAAACGATACCCATATCGACTTTAAAAAAAATCCCGTCCGTCATCTTTGATTTCCAATCCGCCATCTTTGATCACGAAATAGATGTTGTATTTGGATTCTCTATCCCTTAAATCATCTGAGACGATACCCATATTGATTTTTAAAAGTTTTCCCATCCGCCATCTTTGATTTCCCATCCACCATCTTGAATCACGAAACAGATGTTGTATTTGGATTCCCCATCCCTTTTAGCATCGCAGACGATACCAATATTGATTTTATTTTAATTTTCCCATCCGCCATCTTTGATTGTCCATCCGCCATCTTTGATCACGAAATAGATGTTGTATTTCGATTCCCCACCCCTTAAAATATCGAAGGCGATACCCATATTGATTTTAAAATTTTCTCATCCGCCATCTTTGATTTCCCGTCTATCCGCCATCTTGGATCACTAAATAAGTTTCATATTATTAATCAGCGTCCCGAAAATCTCGAGAACGATACCCATATAGATTGTATCCTATTCGTTTAGCCTTTTTTTGCCTTTGACCCAACCCTCCCCCTTCTCGTTTGACCATTTTATTATTTTTGTCTGGCCCCTAAAAGTTCTGGCGTAATTTTATATAGCTTATAGCCTTTCGGAATAATTGGGCTATCATAGGCGATGACAATTTTTAAAATCCGACTGCTAGTTCCTGAGATTAGCCGACATTATATTTTAGCCTTTTTAGCCTTTGGCCCGGCCCCAAAGTGTCGAAGCGTTATGTTATGTAGCCCATAGCCTTCCGGAATAACTGAGCTATCGTATACAAAAAGATTTTTTCAGATCCGACCGGTAGTTCCTGAGATTAGCGCGTTCAAACAAACAAACAAACAAACTCTTCCGCTTTATTATATTAGTATAGATAATAAAACTCTATTTTCCTTCCTTGTGCATTAAAATGATGAAGTGATTTGATTTTGTGTATTTATAGATTACATCACGTAATTAAGATATATATATATATAATTATATATTTGCGGACTTGGTTGATCACGCGGTATTGCCGTTCCTTACTTGATCCACCTTTGCACTCGAATAACATTAACTCTATGGAATATATTTTTGAAATTTTCACAATTTTGCCATTCATGGCAAAACGTTGCCAAACATATTCAATAAAATTTAGATGTATTCGTGATGAATTTGGCTGAAGTTCCGAACAAAACTGGATCCGTAACGGCCATATATCTCAGACCGACGTCAACTTTTTGGCTCCGAATTACGAGGGTCAAACTGAAAGTTCTTAGAACTGGCCACTTATAAACAATATAATAAAAAAAATATTCTTGCCAATATTACTGAGTATATATTTCATTCATTTGTCATTTGTTTTACGATTTGGCGGCAAATTGAAAATTGTCTGTGTCACGTCAACATGAATTTAACACGAGAAAATTTTCGTGCAATGATTTTTTATGACTTTCGATGTCATTTAAGTCAACAAGAAAGTTATGATAGACTACGATTGGCCTTTCACGATGAAGCCCCATCTCGTGCGACTGTTTACAACTGGTTTAATGAGTTTAAACGTGGTCGCACTAATCTCACTGATGATGTACGTGAGGGACGGCCTTCTACGGCGACGACTGAAAATAACATCTGTGTTGTGCGGCGTATGATAGAGACTGACAAAAGAGTGACCTATCAGCAGATTCGGACAAGCTTAGGCATCGGTATGAGTCAAGTGCACAAAATCCTCCACGAACATTTAGCGGTCAGGAAGCTTTGCGCCCGGTGGATACCTCATAATTTGACTAAGGCTCAAAAACTCCATCGTGTGGATTGGTGCCGTAAAATGATTGAAAGATTTAACGGAGGTGACTCAAATGCTGTGTTCGACATACTAACAGGTGACGAAAGCTGGATTTACTGTTATGATCCTGAAACCAAAAGACAATCTGCTCAGTGGGTGTTTCCTTTCGAGGAGTTGCCAACTAAAGTGAAGGGAGATCGAAGTGCGGGAAAAAATATGGTGGCCTCGTTCTTTGGAAGGATAGGTCATTTCGCAACAATTGTGTTAGAGGATCAAAAAACAGTTTCTGCAGAATGGTACACTACCAATTGTTTGCCACTTGTCTTGGAAAAAGTTCGAGAGAAACGACCTCGCAGTAGGATCCTCCTTCACCACGACAACGCCTCGTCGCACACCGCCAAGCGAACGATCGACTATTTGGCGACATCAAACGTTGAATTACTGGGTCACCCGCCGTATAGCCCCGACCTCGCGCCTTGTGATTTTTATTTATTTCCAAAAATTAAAGAAAAACTTAAAGGAAAGCGGTTTATGAATGCTGAAGAAGCGGTGGCTGCGTATCGCGATGCCATTGAAGAGACCCCTAAGGACGAGTGAGCAAAGTGCTTTTCCCAGTGGTTCCATCGCATGCAGCGGTGTATTGACGTCAATGGACAATATTTTGAAAATATATAATAAAACTAATAACTGGCTAATGTAATCAGTTTTTGATTTTCTAAGAACTTTCAGTTTGACCCTCGTATATGCCATGCGTGCGTTCTTATTTGAATCCAGACGTGACAATTATAAATATGTGGTTCCAGGGACAAGTTACTTCAGAACATGCTCCGTGTAATAATAATAATATCTGATATAACCATTTTATACATTCTTGCCAGCACTATAATGATTCTATTTTTACTTGATAATTTAAATACTATTTAAGTCCGATATTTTCCATTTCTTGTATACTATTTGGCTCCATTTATACTGTATAATAATTATGCCAAATCATCACCATCCTCCGAGCGTTATGCCAGTTGCATCCAGGCTTTCGCCTTGGAGCCCGGGCTCCGCTTTCTAGTCTTACCAGATTTAACAGAATATTAGCTTTTCCACAGAGCGACTGCCGTCTGACCTTTGCAACCCGAAGGGATAGCCATATTCTATAGTCAAGGATCTATTTGTTGACAGCTGGGACCGACGGCTTAACGTGCTCTCCGAGGCACAGAGGATGTGACTTTTTGTGGCCGGCCACCCATCTATAAGCCAGACGGTGACGAACCCACTTAACCTTGCGAATCGATAGATTCGAGCGGTCGCCACTTTGCCACGGGCCGTTCACTTTATACGCCACATGTGCGTACTTATTTGAATCCAAAACTATATATTATATATGCTGGTTAATATTATGTGGCTCCAGGATTATGTTAGTTGAGTATTTTTGTTTGAATATTTTAGTTTACTATTTAACGCATAATTGTATACCATAATCTGTATATTTATTTGGCTCCTTTAAGACATACATATGAGTCAATCAATACTTAATGGTTTCACATTACGGTTTTTTAAATTTAAGTTTACCATTCATAAGATGATCCATTGAATATATATTCATTACGTCCATACATTGTCAAATCCGAAAGCATACTATTTTGATCCGCTTTAAATATTATAAACTGATACTGATAATCTTATGCACACAAGCTTATGGATATTATGTGGCTACATTACTATACACTCTACTATTCTTAGCATATATTAACGATCTTCCAAGACAAATCAATCACCCAATAGTTCTTTTTGCTGACGATAGCACTGCTTTAATAAAATGTTCAAATCCCGCCACATATGAGCACGAAATAAATAATACGCTGAAAATCATAGTCGAGTGGCTTAAAGAAAATAATCTAGTCATTAACCTGAAAAAAACAAACATCATGAACTTTTATCAACGTATAGCTCCGCAAAGTATCTCGATAAAATACAATGGTAACATTATAGGACAAACTAAAGTTGATAAGTTTTTAGGCCTTATTATTGATGAGCAACAATTTATGTGGCCACCACTACAGAACCTTTCTGCCCCCACGGCCTCATCTTCGAGATATGCGCCCTGACCACTGCCACTTCAGCTTGACTATCCGGAGAGCTATGTCTTTGGTTCTCCTGCGGATCTCCTCATTTCTCATTCGATCTCGCACAGCAAACGTCCAAGAATACCTCTCTCCATCGCCCTCTGAGTGACCTTGTGCCTTCGGATAAGGTCCATAGATGTTTAATATCTTTAGATGAAATCCTTATCTATTTTCCTTACAGAAGTTGATCCAGAGGATTTATATTTATTATAACCATGCATTGTTAGATCCACGAGTGAAATTATAGCAGCCATGGAGTTATTTGCTAGCATTTTGTTGTTAATTTATGTATTATTTAACTCTGATTACATGCTGCATCGTACGTACTTATTTGAATCCAGTAAACTTATATAAAAAGAAATCAATGTGATGTGGCTCCACATTATACTTTACATGCCATATCTTTATACTTATTTAAATCCAGTCATATTACTACCAGCTAACCTACCGATCAATACTATGAAGCTCCAGGATTAAGTTCATTAATTGCATGATTATTAGTAGTATGGTAAACTATTTTCTATTTAAAACTATTATAACAATCGTTCTCTAAATTATATGCTACATTCTGTTTACCTAATTGGCGCCAGTAATAGGTCATACAATACATTTGCTCATGAGAACTACGCAGCTCTAGAACGATATGAATGAAGTATTCATTTTTATACTACAAGGGTGGCAAAAGCGCCCTCCTGATAGTAAGCAGCTAATCATAGCCATGTTATACTAATAATACCAACTAGACATTATAAGCGCGTTGTTTTATCTACTGCTGTCCTACTTGCAAAACCACCATGTGGAGAGGCTTAAGCCCTGTAGTGGACTGCAAAAGGCATCATCAATTTATTGTGACCACCTGCCTACACTATCAGATCAACATTTAGACACCAAAGAAGTTTATATACAATAGCGGGCATTGTAATAATAATAAAGCACCTACTACCAATCATCATTCTCAGAACGTTATGCCGGTAATATGGAAGTTTTGGTTAACTACTATTACCGTTTTCTACAAAAAAAAACAATTTCATTCAAAATTACCAAATCAAACATTTCTACAATTTGTGTCATATCTAAAATTTTATTATCTTAAACCAACCATTTGTGCGATAACAACTATTGCTACCAAAACTACAATTTCCACCAAAAATACTATTCATACAAAAACAACCATATCTTCCAAAACTACCATTTATTTCAAAGTAACAATTTTCTACCACAGATTCTGCCAAATTTTCTACCAAAGCTACAAGTTCTGCCAGTCACAATTTTCTACCAAATACTTAATTCCTATCACTTTTAAATGATATTATTAGTACTTTATCTATATTATTCAATAGAACTTATGACGTACAAATTTTATTAATGTTGAATAAGTAAGACTTATGTAATAGCACTATAGTATTTAAGATAATATTTAATGTAAAAAGAACATTTGTACGCCGGTGACGGCAAAATACTATGGATTTAAAAACAGTAAACAACTTTGTAAACAGTATTCCAAACAAATAAACTATTATTTTCTATTCTGTAAATGTTTCACATTAATAAAAAAAGATGTCCATAGTGGGTATTGTGTTTCGAAAGAAATTTCAGAAACATTTTCATAATACATGCTTAGACTTGACAAAATATTAACCTTTTCACAGAGCGACTGCCGTCTGACCTCTACAACCCGAAGGCGTAGGCATATTTTGTGGTTTAGACCAGATAGTTGAGGGCACTGATTACCCTAACGACTGTCAAAGATGATAACCAACACCGATGGTTTTACGTGCTTTACGAGGAACGAAGGGATGTGATCTTTTGTGGCCGGTCACCCTATGTCTAGCAGTGGACGTCGTTTGGCTAATATGATGATGATATTTCATATCAGCCAAGCGACCCAAATTCATATAAGTACGCAGATATGGCGTGGCGTACATACGTAATGGAGCCACATAATATTCATATCATATTTAAAGCGGATTAATATAGTATGCTTTCGGATTTGACAATGCATGGACGTAATGAATATAAATTCACTGGATCATCCTATGTATGAAAAACTAAAATTTTAATAATTGTAAACCATTAAGTATTGATTGACGGGTATATATATATGTATTAAAGGAGCCAAATAAATATACAGATTATGGTATACAATTTTATTTATTATTTATTTATTTATAGACTCACGCCTGTATCCCCGAAGGGGTAGGCAGAGGTGTGATATAACAACCACATTTTGCCATGAATTTTTAGGTCCCACGTAATAGGGGGTGAGCCTATTGCCGTACCGGGCACATTACCAGACTCCGAGCTGCTACTGAGAATTTCCTAACGGAAAAACCCAATAACACTTTGCCCGGCCCGGGAATCGAACCCGAGACCTCCCAATCCCACGCGCACATTTATGCCGCGAGACCAACGAGGCAGGTATACAATTATGCGTTAAATAGTAAGCTAAAATATTCAAACAAAAATACTCAAGTAACATAATCCTGGAGCCACATAATATTGACCAGCAGGTGTATATTCTAAATTTTTTCATTCAAATAAGTACGGACATGTGGCGTATAAAGTGAGCGGCCCGTGGCAAAGTGACGACCGCTCGAATCTATCGATTCGCAAGTTTAAGCGCGTTCGTCACCGTCTGGTTTATAGATGGGTGACCAGCTACAAAAAGTCACACCCTCCGTGCCCTAAATTAAATGGTAATACATGTTATAGTAAGAAAACAGTCGCTCTGTGGAAAACAAATATTCAGTCAAATCTGGTTAGACTAGAAAACGGAGCCCGGGCTCCAAGGCTAAGGCCTGGATGCAACCGGGATAACGCTCGGAGGATAATGATGATGACCCATCTACAAACCAGACGGTGACGAACGCGTTTTACCTCGCGAATTTTTGAAAGATTCGAGTGATCGCCACTTTGTCACGGGCCCCTCTGGTAGGTAATGTACCTAACTACCTACTTACTGCAAATATTTAACCAAAAACTCCGAAGTAACAAAAAACTGCTGGAAAATGGACATAGAAACCAAGTTAATGTAAGAAATTCGCAAGTTATGAGAATTGATAAGAAATACAGAATATTAATACATAGAAGTGACCAAGAACCAATGACTGCCCTCCGTGAGGAATACTTCGCTGCGATTGGCCCATTTGAATCGGATCAAGTAACTGTAAAATATCTAAAGTGTGGATTTGTATAAAAATGGCGTAATTATTATTAGCAACGACGTTGGCGTTAGTTGATCCGAAGGGAACCACATGAGAATTGGGCGCTCGCAACGGATCAAGAAATCATGGCCGGATCAACATGTGAAAACTACTTATATGGCACGCTTGATCAACATTGTGATGAAGGGGATATATATATATATATATATAAATTACATTGTGTTTTTAGTTAATTAATATCTGACAACTACATTAAAAGAGGACGGCATGTAAAAAAACAAAAAATCCGATATAAATCAAATAACTCCGATTTAAATCAAATAAATCCGAATTATTTGATTTTAAAAAAAAACAAGATTTTTACCTACCCTGTATCGGAGACGATAACCATATTGATTTTTTAAAACTTTCTCATCCGCCATCTTTGATTTCTCATCCGCCATCTTTGATCACAAAATAGATGTCGGATTTGGATTCCCCATCCCTTTAAATATCGGCGACGATACCCATATCGACTTTAAAAAAAATCCCGTGTGCCATCTTTGATTTCCTATCCGCCATCTTTGATCACGAAACAGATGTTGTATTTGGATTCACCATCCCTTAAATCATCAGAGACGATACCCATATTGATTTTTTTAATTTTTCCCATCCGCCATTTTTCATTTCCCATCCGCCATCTTCAATCACGAAATAGATGTTGTATTTGGATTCCCCATCCCTTTAAACATCGGAGACGATACCAATATTGATTTTTAAAAATTTTCCCATCCGCCATCTTTGATTGTCCATCCGCCATCTTTGCTCACGAAATAGATGTTGTATTTCGATTCTCCACCCCTTAAAATATCGAAGGCGATACCCATATTGATATACGTCCGCACATCTTGGATCAGTAAATAAATTTCATATTATTAATCAGCGTCCCTAAAATCTCGAAAACGATTCCCGTATAGATTACGAGGGTCAAACTGAATGTTCTTAGAAAATCAAAAACTGATTACATTAGCCAGTTATTAGTTTTATTATATCTTTTCAAAATATTGTCCATTGACGTCAATACACCGCTGCATGCGATGGAACCACTGGGCTTCAATGGCATCGCGATACGCAGCCACCGCTTCTTCAGCATTCATAAACCGCTTTCCTTTAAGTTTTTCTTTAATTTTTGGAAATAAATAAAAATCACAAGGCGCGAGGTCGGGGCTATACGGCGGGTGACCCAGTAATTCAACGTTTGATGTCGCCAAATAGTCGATCGTTCGCTTGGCGGTGTGCGACGAGGCGTTGACGTGGTGAAGGAGGATCCTACTGCGAGGTCGTTTCTCTCGAACTTTTTCCAAGACAAGTGGCAAACAATTGGTAGTGTACCATTCTGCAGAAACTGTTTTTTGATCCTCTAACACAATTGTTGCGAAATGACCTATCCTTCCAAAGAACGAGGCCACCATTTTTTTTCCCGCACTTCGATCTCTCTTCACTTTAGTTGGCAACTCCTCGAAAGGAAACACCCACTGAGCAGATTGTCTTTTGGTTTCAGGATCATAACAGTAAATCCAGCTTTCGTCACCTGTTAGTATGTCGAACACAGCATTTGAGTCACCTCCGTTAAATCTTTCAATCATTTTACGGCACCAATCCACACGATGGAGTTTTTGAGCCTTAGTCAAATTATGAGGTATCCACCGGGCGCAAAGCTTCCTGACCGCTAAATGTTCGTGGAGGATTTTGTGCACTTGACTCATACCGATGCCTAAGCTTGTCCGAATCTGCTGATAGGTCACTCTTTTGTCAGTCTCTATCATACGCCGCACAACACAGATGTTATTTTCAGTCGTCGCCGTAGAAGGCCGTCCCTCACGTACATCATCAGTGAGATTAGTGCGACCACGTTTAAACTCATTAAACCAGTTGTAAACAGTCGCACGAGATGGGGCTTCATCGTGAAAGGCCAATCGTAGTCTATCATAACTTTCTTGTTGACTTAAATGACATCGAAAGTCATAAAAAATCATTGCACGAAAATTTTCTCGTGTTAAATTCATGTTGACGTGACACAGACAATTTTCAATTTGCCGCCAAATCGTAAAACAAATGACAAATGAATGAAATATATACTCAGTAATATTGGCAAAGAGTTCTAATTTCAAATTTTAGAATTTTTTTTTTATTATATTGTTTATAAGTGGCCAGTTCTAAGAACTTTCAGTTTGACCCTCGTATATCCTATTCGTTTAGCCTTTTTTTGCCTTTAACCCAACCCTCCCCCTTCTCGTTTGACCATTTTATTTTTTTGTCTGGCCCCTCAAAGTTGTGGCGATAACAATTTTTAAAATCCTACTGCTAGTTCCTGAGATTAGCCGACATTATGTTTTAGCCTTTTTAGCCTTTTGCCCGGCCCCAAAGGGTCGAAGCGTTATGTTATATAGCCTATAGCCTTCCGGAATAACTGGGCTATCATACACAAAAAGAATTTTTCAGATCCGACCGGTAATTCCTGAGATTAGCGCGTTCAAACAAACAAACAAACAAACTTTTCCGCTTTATTATATTAGTATAGAAGATGTCTTTTTACGTATACCTACATTTTTATGAGACACTGAGAGGGCCTTCTGGAAGACCAGCGTCAGGCTTTCGGCCTGGCATTATGCTGAAGTGGGTCCTATTTCAGTCACTTTTTACACCTGTGATGTTATATACCTAATTTTAATGCCGTTATCTAAATATCGTCTGCTTTGTTTTAATAAAATGTGTCAACTATAGTATTTAGTCGTTTTTTTGTGTATTATTTATTTTATGTTTGGTGTATTTTGTGACAGAAATAAATACTTTTTCTTTCTTTCTTTTTTCTTTTCTTTCTTTGTCTAGTAGTTTTGTTGGTCATTAATAATTTACTATCAAATTACTAAGTTTCAAAAAACTTCATTCCGTTTTACGTACATTACTTATTTGGTAGAAATGAAATTATTACACTTCGATAGTAAGAAAACCACTTTTAGTAATAGGCATCAATTTACGCCACAGTTTGACATTTAAACTCGGACTAACGGTTTACAACTAAGGCTTTTGTCCAGGTTTTTTGTAATAAGACTGACATAACATAACATAACTTCACGCCTAGTAGAGGTGTTTTACACCCACTTTTCGCCAGTTATGTTTAAGTCTGACGGTCTCAGTAAAACTCACTTTCTTAGGTCAATCGTCCGCCGGGTTGATGGGATTAAACAAAAATTTATCTGTGTCATATTTCTAAGAATTTAATATCATTTTGGGTTCTTTGCACTGTATTGTATACCTACTTGAAATTTGTGGTTCATTATAATAATATAATAATATCCTTCTACATTCGTACAACACTATGTAATCCCAAACTTAGCAGAAACTTTTTGTATGGGTACCAGATAATAGATAAACATACTTTATCACATTTAAGAGGTTTATAGAATCGGATAGAATAGAATCCTATATTTCAAATACATCTATGCTTCAAAATCTAAACTCACATATAATATTATAATGAAAATGCAAATTATTTTATAACAAGCATTTTAAACCGTTATAGCAACCTTTTATGTAATCCTATCAAGGCAATGGATTGGTTAGCATTTTGTTCATGTTTTAGTGTCCAACATCCCATGTAGGATAGGTATAATTTATTATAGCCAACATCCGCCAATCGAAAATACGGTTTACAGTACAAATCAGTAATACACATCAGTAAATATGTCTATCATAGAGAAAATTATGGAATAGTGTTACAATCCCCTTACATAATATCATATTTGCTTGTTGTACTGACATACTCACGTCAACCATTCTCATTTTCTTCGATCAGTCTTAATTTTGTAAAAACGCCTCATCCTCAAGAGACTCGTAACCGCTAGCCAGTTTCCAGCACCATTGCCACGGCGCCGAGGACACGTCGTGCTCCGTCGTCAGCAGAACGGCTATGTCCTTCAGCCAGTATTATGGGATTTCGACGAGAATACTCTGAAAGTTAAAATTGGATGTATTAGAAATGTGAGATGGACGTATCCCACTTCTGATGTCAGAAACACTACATATGTATAAGTAAATATATATATTCTTGAATGTTTCATACTACGGATTACTTTTTGAAACTTAAGATGTTTACATAAAAGCGAGGTAGTTATAAATAATAGATAGTTTGTAGGGTATAAACACTTTAATGAATCAATTAGACTGAAATGAAACATATCTTGTCGAGTTATACATTACATAGATTTATTCACAGAAAATAATAATTACTGCACATAATAGTACACTATAATATATACTAAAATTGGAATTGTACTATATTATATACCGTACGTGAATTGAGGTTTCAATTACAAGTATTATTACTGTAACTATACTTTTCTACAGTATTACAGCTGGACTGTGCGGAGTGTACAGTCCTATGGTCGCCCAACGAAATGTGTCAGTTGTAGTACGGCACTGGTTTATTATAGTAGAATACCACCACCGTTCGGCGATCACAGGATATCAATTGATTCTCTTATTTTATTATTTCAAAATAATGTTACAGAGTTGGAGTACTCTTCAAAATATATTAAATGATACAAAATGCTTATAACTAATTAACAAATATAGTATTTAATAAATTGTTTTAATTGGAATATTAAAGCAATATTTGAAATGATAACTGTAGAATGTGTTACATCATTTAATTGTTAATCTGGCAACCCGTTTACAACGATGTAAACTACTTATTTTAATATTAATATTTATGGAATTGATTACATATTTTAACTATAAGTATGACATCCTATATATATTATTCTAACACACTCATTGATGAATTTAGTTATGTGATCTTTCATTTTAGGCCAGTAGTATTTTCTGGATAAAATTAAATAACACTCAGTAATTCCGCGATGATTCATTTTGCCATCATGGTAATGTAGGATTATTTCCTGTTGGCGAAGATATTCGTTAACATTTTCAAGTTTAATTTTGGTTAATACAAGGTTCATAGAAGAACTTTTGAAGTTGTCCTGCATAACCGGTATAATTGAGTACTTAGCCAGAGGTGGATTTATCATAATTGCGGTTTTAACTTTTGGATTCACGTATTCTTTAATGGCGCTGATTACATCGTATTCTAAATTAGATGACGATATTTGGATAGATATTCGTGTGTGGGTTTCAAATGGCTTATTAGATGTAACTGGCTTACGTTTAACGTTTTCTACTACTATGAAGCATATCGGACGGTGAAATTTGTATTTGTATTAGCTCGTCTGTAATTGGTACTTCTAATATGGGGTGTTCTAGGCTAGTATGTACGGTTGCAGTGGACGAATGTGCCGATGACGGATTTTCTGTAGGACTAGGCATGATGCAAAATATTTCTTCTATGAGAGAATAGGTATCTTCGTTATGTATCTCCACCCGAGAGAGGGTGCCCGCGTTTTTATTGTTTTTACCTTTCTTATAGATTACACTAAAATCGTACTCACTAAGCTTTAATCTCTATCTCGTTAATCGTGAATTTGGCTCCTTAATGTTCATCATCCACTGTAAAGGTCTATGGTCGGTTAATACTTTGAATTTAGATACGACCCAACAAATACGGTCTAAAATACTTGGTTGCCCACACTACTGCGAGAAGTTCATTTTCGATACTATAGTTAAGCTCGATTTCGTTTAAGGTTCGTCACGCATAACATACAGGTTTATCAGATCCTATTGTACCTTGAGATAAGATAGCTCCAATGGCTACATTTGAAGCATCGGTTGTTAAAACGAACTCTTTGGAAAAGTCGGGACACTGTAGTATGGGATCGTTTGTAAGTAGTGTTTTACATTTCTCAGAGCTATTAACGTATTCGGAATCTAAGACTATTTTCCTACCTTTCTTTAACCATTGTGTAAGTGGTTTAGTTATCTGGGCGAAGTCTGGGATGAATTTACGGTAATAGCCAACAAGGCCTAAGAGGGGTTTTGGGAATGGGATACTTTTCTATGGCACTGATGTTATCGAAATGCGGTTTATACCTTCTCTAGTTATGATGTGCCTGAGGTAAAGGGTTTCAAGTTTAAGGAAGTCGGATTTGTCCATATGGATTTTAAAATTCGACTCTCGAAGTCTTTGGAGTACTTTTTCGAGCTTAAGCATGTGTTCAGCCAAGGGCGTTCCAAAAATGATGATGCCATCAAGATACACGAGACATATCTCATTCTGGAAACCACTAAGGACATTATCCATTAACCGTTGGAAAGTTGAGGGTGAGTTTTTAAGTCCCATAGGCATTCGAAGAAATTCAAAATACCCATGATCGACGCTGTCTTCTGAATAACCTGAGGGTCCATTTGTACTTGATAAAACCCACTGGCAAGGTCAAGGATCGTTAAGTACTGGCATCGGCCTAACTTATTAAGGACATCGTTGAGATTGGGGATAGGGTATTTATCGTCAATGGTTTTATCGTTAATCTTCCTAAAATCGACTACTAATGGCCATTTTTTTCCAGAAGCGTCTATTTTCTTGGGAACTATCCAAATAGGTGAACTCCAAGCAGAGTCTGAAGGTTTTGTTATTCCAGATCTAACATTTTTGATATTTGGTCCCGAACTTCTTGGCGATGAATGAATGGGTAGCGGTAGCTCTTTGTATAAACGGGCACCTCATCCGTGGTTTTAATTCCGTGCTTATCTTGGTTGGTAAATGTTAACGATTCGCCTCTAGATAAAAAACGTCGCTATACTTAGAACAAAGGGCTATAAGGTTTGCTTATTCTTCCTCGTTTAGATGATCGGTCCGTAAGCGTGATATAACGTTTTCAACTCGATTATTATTACTATGTTCTAAGTGATAGGTCTCAATATTAAATAATCTTGCGCGCGCGGGTAGGTCAACTGATATTATAATGTCATTAGAAGTCGAATTTTCTATCTCTACATAACCGCGATGATTCTTTATAGTAGTAATGAATTCACGTATAATGCAATTACATATAGTCTGTTCGCTAACTAATGCTGTGCCTTCAATGGGAATTCTAAGGAATTTCGAGGATTGCGCGGGCATAATATCTTCATACAGGTTCACGTTACACGAATTATACATACGGATAGGATTAGATGATAATCGTGTAATAACTCATAGTCATCTAATAATATCTAATGTTCTTCAACAAAATGAAGAATCACACCACAGGGATGTATCGGGTCGTGGCGACCGATACAAGAGAGTTTTTCGTCATAGTTTTATATGTATTATTGGATGTGGTTTATACAAACATTACATTTTCCGGTCCGTAACGGTTTGCAATACCGCCGCGACCATGGCTGAAGCAAGTCAGCCGAAACGTTGGCAAAAACCGAGATATTTATGCCTTAAATATATGATTTATCGCGAGTAAGACCCGATATATAACCTTGTATAGTGGTTTATATAGTACATGTCTCACAAAATTACATTTTAATTGTCATTCGCGAAACACTAAGCTGCGATATGTGCACTATGAACGTCCTGCTTATGATCACTGTATCTTGTACACCTCACTTATTAATTTTATTGTTGTAACTAATTTGAGCTTTTCGTGCTATTTATTTTTATCATATCTTACTTATGCCATGCTTAAAAGTTACCGCCGCAAGCTGTGTAATACATATGCTGTGACGTTAATATATTTCAATTCGTTTGTTATTACAGTTTATTTTTATCTACTGTATTTAATCTCAATATTATTACCCTTTTTTGTTATGTATGTGAATGAAAAGTACCTAAGTGTCGGACTTTTAAATGTTAGTTTAAACTTCGGAGCTTTTTGTGATAGATATGACCTTGTGTTTATAGCGGTAAATGAGACACCGTTTAGGCCGCGGGAGGACTCGCGGGCACTTATTGCGCCGGAGTATCGCTTGGGCCACTCGCCTCGGCCTGATTCAGTGCATGTGGACCGTGGTGGGGGTGTGGGTTTTTACCTGCGTCGGGGTCGCAGCGTCCGTAATGTGTCGATGCGAGACGATTGCCGATACGAACTTTTAGCTATAATTGTTTACTTTTGTTTTAAAAATGATGTCTGGTAATCACCTCAAAGTCGGTTTTCTTAACGCGGGCTCCCTTGGCACGCACCACGAAGATTTTATTGCCTTGGTTGAGAAATATTGTTTCGATATATTTGCTATCAACGAGACATGGCTTCGGCCCGGTGAGGAGGCGCGCGCGCCGTCCGTACCTGGCTATCGTCTGCGTCATGTGCCGCGGCCGGCGAGCGTTCGCTCGGGCCGTGGTGTGGGCGTAGGGTTTTATGTGAGGCGCGGCATTAGCGTGCGCATCGTTTCGTTAACCGGTGATCCTAGGTTCGAGTCAATTGAGCAAATGTGGCTAACAACTACAATAAACGGCAGAAAGATCACTATCGGCACTGCGTACCGTCCCCCCTGGCAAGACTTGACACTATTCCTTGATGCTATTACCGATACCTTTACATCATTGGATAAAAGTGACGATTGCATTATATTGGGTGATTTTAATGTTAACCTTCTACACAGTGGCGACCGTAGGGCTCGGGCCGTGATGGAATCTCTGACTTGTCTTGGTCTGTCCCAGTTAGTAACTCAACCAACTCATTTCACGGATGTTAGTGAGTCCCTGATTGACTTGGTTTTTACAAACCTTAAAATAAAACATATCAATATTGAACCTTTTAGAAATATCAATGGACACTCAGTGCTTGTTTGCGAATTTCAAATACGGCGAGCGATATTTAAACCGTATGTAGTTAAGTATAGGTCTTGTAAACATGTTAATACTGAAAGTTTGTCTAAAGACATGTCTAGACTAGACTGGCGTTATATTTTGTCCCTCAGTACTGTGAACGAGTCCGTTCGGGTATTTAACTCATACATGACTGCAGTGTTCAATGCTCACGCACCCATCAAAACTTGTCTTATAAAGGAACCGTCATATCCGTGGGTAACGGACACTGTTAAAGAAATGATGAGGTTGAGAGATGTGGCGCTGAATTCGTTCCGTAGGCATAGGACTGATAATAAAAAACTATATTATAAACAGCTAAAGTCACTAGTGTCGTCTGCGCTGTATAGCTTATTTTAAATTTAATATTAATAATAAAATAAGTGACCCTAAGTCTTTATGGAAAAGCTTAAAAGATACTGTATTACCAAATAAATATTCTCATGATCTGCCAATGCATCTTTCAGACCCTAATATGATTAATCGTCATTTTCATAATGTCCCTGGTAACCCGGTAATCCACTTATCAACATTGACGTTTTTTGAATTCCATCGGTACAGTGATGCTGTCTTTAGTATTTCGACTGTGAGCCAGGAAGTCGTATATAAGTATTTAATGTCTTTTAAATCAAATGCGGAGGGCTGTGATGGCATTAACCTGCAGATGTTGATGTTATCACTCCCCTACTCTCTAACATCTATTACGCATATTATAAATACTTCTATACAAACCTCAGTATTCCCAGATGTATGGAAGATAGCAATCGTCAAGCCATTGCCGAAATCTGCTACCCCTGTAGATTTGAAAGACCTCCGACCCATAAGCATTCTTCCATGTTTATCCAAAATTATGGAAAAAGTAGTGTGTGGGCAGATGTCAGAATTTTTAGAGAACAATAACATCCTTCCTATGCTACAGTCAGGTTTTAGAAGGGGTCGCGGCACTGCTTCAGCCCTACTTGACGTGACAGACAATATCTTGCACGCACAAGACCAAGGTATGTGTACTATATTGGTATTGCTCGATTTTTTCGAGCGTTTGACAACATAAATATTTTTTTATTGTTATCAAAATTGAATTATTATGGGTTCGATCACAAAACTGCACTGGTTCCATAGTTACCTGAATGGCCGTACTCAAAGTGTAGAACTGCGTATGAGCAATGAAGATCTGGCGACCTCGGAGAATACCCCTCTTACCAGAGGTGTTTTTTCCAGGGATCAATACTGGGACCCCTTCTGTTTATATTGTACTGTGCCGATATAACCAGCTGCTTAAAATGCTCGAATTATCACATTTATGCTGACGATATTCAAGTTTACATTTCTTTTAAGCCTAGTGATTACGGATCAGCTATCTCTGACCTCAATGCAGACCTTAACAGAGTGGTGGAGTGGGCAGAAGTGAACTCTCTGGTCCTAAACCCTACTAAAACAAAATATATCGTATTTGGTGCCAAAAACCAATTAAAACGTTTGCTTAGTTTTAATCTTATGGTGATGGGCGAAATCATCGAAAAAGTCGATGGATGAGGCCCGAAACCTTGGTCTGCTTATTGACTCGACCTGAGATTTGAGAAGCATGTCGCGGAGATGGTTAAAAACTGCTTTTATAGATTGCGTACTCTCTACAAAATACGACCATTTTAGTCAGAAGATTTACGTGTGAGACTTGTGAAATCTTCAGTTCTCTCAAAATTGAATTATGCTGACACGGTATATGGGCCGAGGCTGTTATCTCGCGCTCACGGATAGGCTGATCCAAAGGGTACAGAACGCTTGCGCTCGATTCTGCTTTTTTATGCCTCCCAGACACCATGTGACACCTTTTTAAACCATAAATCGATTTTAAAAATGAAATTGAGACGAAAATTGCATTTAACTTCTGTCATGTTCGGTATCATTAGATTCCAACAACCGCCATATCTGCACCGTAAACTCAGTAGAGTGACTGATGAGCGAGACTGTACCTGCAGACAATGTTCGCAACAGCTCTCAATACTACCGCATAAAACGACTGCGTTTACGGGTAGCTTCCGCTATGCGGCGTCAAAAATATGGAACAATCTTCCACCTCCGATTAGGTCTGTCCGTACGATAGGTGCATTCAAAAATCGATTGCGAAGTTATCTTGTTGACGCACAGCGGAGGCTAGAAGTGGTAAATAGTAATGACTCTCATATTTAAAAATGGAACGATGCGCAGAGAATGCTTGCGCTTGTGTGTCTGTTTGTGTAAGTGTGTGTGCGTGCGTGTGCGGCGTATGCAAGTATTGTCGTGGATATATGTTTTGTGTCCTACTTGAGAAAGAACAATTATTATATACCTAAATCCGTTTCGCTTAAGTAGGTGTATAAACGTATCTAAGCATTAATGATGTCAGCATTGCATTTGGGTGGTGTTTGTCGCGGCGTCTTTTCATGTCCAGACATGTTGTACAGCGCTATCGCGGGCGTTGTGCTGCTTCGGCAGTCGGTCATGCTCATGGTGTGCACGCGATTCCTCACACAATATCACAATATCCCTAAACAGCAAATTGAAATACTATTTACAAACCTTTGGATATCGCTAATGCTTTTAATGACTTTTTTGTTGACAAAATTCATCCAAAATTAGATGCTGAATATAAACCAAAAGCATCCATTACATCAAGAAATGCTAAATCAATGTTTATGGCTCCCAGCACACCAAACGACATACATAGAATAATAATGTCATTAAAAAACACTGGCAGTGTTGGTTTTGATGGGATCGCCACTAAAATAATAAAGTCAGTATCAACCGAGATATGCAACCATCTGAGTCACTTAATCAACCTCAGTATATGTACGGGTATATATCCAGAGGCATTAAAAAATCTATAGTTAAACCTCTATTTAAGAAAGTAAATAGGGAATTGATGGAATATTATAGACCCATCTCACTCATACCAGTCATCTCAAAGGTATTCGAAAAGTACATTTACAAACAGTTAGCCAACTTCATTGAAAATAATAACATATTATGTGAAGAACAAAAAGGATTTAGGCAGCATAGAACCATCGATATGGCAATTTATGACTTTTTGTTTCCGATTATTAGAAATGTAGATAAACGACTCCCAATATGTGCAATATTTTGCGATATGACGCAGGCTTTTGATTATGTCCATTTTAATACGTTATTAAACAAGTTGGAAGCCTACGGTATAAGAGGCAACGTGCTCGAGCTAATGAAATCATATGTAGAAAATAGATTACATTTGGTGTTCCACAGGGAAGCGTTGTGGGCCCTTTTGCATTTATATTATATATAAATGATATGCCCACTTCAATTGAGCATCCCTTAACTATGTTTGCTGATGATGGTACCATTACAATCCCATGTAGAAATGTAAATACATATGAAACGGACATAAATAATTATCTTAACAATTTGATTAAATGGCTAGATAAAAATAATTTAAATATAAATTTAAGTAAGACTAAAATAATGCACTTTAGACAACGTATGCCTCGTGTACCTAACCTTCACATACATTACAAAAATGACGATATTGATGAAGTAACTGATACCAAATTTTTAGGATTACAAATAGACTGCAGTTTAAACTGGAAGGCACATATCGACATTTTGTGTGAAAAATTGAGTTCATCTGCATTTGCTTTACATAGATTATCCTCGATAGTAGACACGAAAACACTTCTAGCGGCTTACTGCGGTATAGCTGAATCAAATGTACGCTATGGTGTCATTTTCTGGGCGAACTCGACCGATAAAGAGATAGCATTTAAGGCTCAAAAAAGATGTCTCCGGTCAATGTTTAGGCTAAAAACCACCGACAGTTGCAAGCCATATTTCAAACAGTACAACATATTGACACTTCCCTGTATATATGTTCTTGAAGTGGCTATGTTTGTGAAGAACAATCCACATCGTTTTGAACGTATGTCCGATGTATACCCAAGAAATAGACGTGACAATTAATAATTAATTAAGGTACCGTGTCAAACCACTATGATGCGCAAAAGTATTTATTGCATGGCCCCAGTTGTTTACAATAAATTGCCAAGTGCTTGGAAAGATTTTAAAATGGTGCAATTCAAAAGTAGACTTCGTAAATTATTAATAGATAAAGCATACTACAGTGTAAATGAGTTTTTAACGGACAATTTTTATTAAACTAGGTACCTCGATTTTTTTATTAATTTATTATTATTTATTTACTTAGGGAATATAGTGTATGACCTGGAATAGTAATTTATGATTGTTTATTTAGCTACGGACCAAGTTTTTTTTTATGTATTTAATTAACAATTTTATTTTATTTGTATGATGTATTATGTATAATTAAGTTGATATTTTAATGAAAATTTGAAATTTAATAATTTTATTTAATGAGAATGACATAATATTTTATATTGTAATAATTAAGTTGACATTTTAATGAAATTGGAAATTTAGATATTTAATAATTTTATTTAATGAGAATGGCATAATTTATTTAATATTGTAATAATTAAGTTGACATTTTAATGAAATTTGAAATTTACTAATTTCATTTGTGAGAACGACATAATTTAAATTATATCAATAAGAATTTGCATGCCGAATGGTGAAATATGGCAGAACTGATGTAAACCTACTACCTTCTTATGTATTACCCATATTTGCAAATAAATGCTATTCTATTCTATTCTATTAAGAATTACAGTGATGTGTTATTATGTAAACTATTCATTCATAAAATCCTAGAATTACATGTAGGTACATTATTGTATTACATAACTAATGTATCACTTACCTATTAAGGACTTGGCCACTTGCGCTGAGTTGTGTTGAGTTCTTCGAGACGCAATTAGTCTCTGGCCTCGACTTTGGCTCGAACACGTAGTAACTATTTAGCAATCTGTGCCTGAACGCTTTCTTGTTACCGGCTGGCGGCTGTTTTTATTTTTGTTTGTGTTTGAGTTTTTATTTTTTCTTTTTTGATATTAGTATGCTCGTGTTTTTTCTGTAGTGATTTAACTCATAAGTTGCGAGCACGTGACATACCGATTATAAAAATATGTTATGGACAATATTTTATCGTGTTGCAAGTATAGGTCGCGGATGCCCACTGTGGGGCGTAGGTTTATGAGCCGTCTACTGACGATTCAGTTTATTAAGTGGGAGGCAACGCTTCCCGCTGCCTCTTACACCGCTCCCTTTCCCCCGCGCGTCGCAGTGCGTAGCCGTGACCTGACTTGTTGTTATTGTTTGTATGTTTTTATATATTTGTACATACGTTTATTGGACGTAGTTAGTAAGTTACCAAGCTATACTGGTTTGCATTACGCATCATGAACAGGGTCTAATTGAAAACCAGCGTCAAGCTTCGGCCTGGCATAATGCTGAATTAGGTCCTTTTTCGTCGCATGCAGGGGACTTTTTATAATTGTATTTTTTGTGTTGTATGTATTTATGCTTTTTGTGTCCCTTTCGTGTAGCGAAATATATGTATTATTTTCTTTCTTTTCTTTCTTTTCTTTCTTTTCTTTCTTTTCTTTCTTTTCTTTCTTTTCTTTCTTTTCTTTCTTTTCTTTCTTTTCTTTCTTTTCTTTCTTTTCTTTCTTTTCTTTCTTTTCTTTCTTTTCTTTCTTTTCTTTCTTTTCTTTCTTTTCTTTCTTTTCTTTCTTTTCGTTCTTTTCTTTCTTTTCTTTCTTTTCTTTCTTTTCTTTCTTTTCTTTCTTTTCTTTCTTTTCTTTCTTTTCTTTCTTTTCTTTCTTTTCTTTCTTTTCTTTCTTTTCTTTCTTTTCTTTCTTTTCTTTCTTTTCTTTCTTTTCTTTCTTTTCTTTCTTTTCTTTCTTTTCTTTCTTTTCTTTCTTTCTTTTCTAATTAATCTCCGATCTTCTAAATCAATTTTTGATTCAAGCTTAGTTAATAAATCTAAACCACACGATATATAAATAATTCAATGCTATCGGGAACGTTAAATTCCTGAAAACAAGGCAAGGTTATGGAGTAGTTATTTCTACTTACTGCATGTAACCTAGCAGGGGTCACAATTTAGTGGGAAAATTGGAAAGTACTTTTCTACGGGAATTACTCTATAGAAATAACTTCTGAGCGGCCCATATCAATTAGATCTTTGTACTTTGCAGTGGGAATATTTATAGACTCAGATTAGGCAAGCTTTTGTTCGGTTTGTACTGAATTTCGTGTGTTACCCCGAATAATGAAAATATCATAAGCAGGTTGAGTCAGGTCATATTTAAAAATAATTTGTTGGGATCACTACCGTCTGCATGAACTTCACGAATATTGTTCTAGTTAATCTTCTTACCGTTGATATGTTTTATCCATACCTTATTATTTACAATACACTTAAAGTCAAACACGTCACTCTGAGTTATGTTGCGAACTAAATAGGGTTCACCCTCATTCTTGGCCCATCTTACTAATAAACGCCATTCATGAAGTGTGTAGATAGTTTTGGTTTGAGAAGCTCGTTCAATGACTGAGAGGACACTGTCCCCCTCATTTTGAGTGTGTCCATTTTGTAAAAAGCGATGTGTTATGCATACTTTGAATTTTAGTGCGGCGTAAAGGTACATTGAAAATACAAAGCGGTTACGGTTTTGGCCAGCACAATTATCTGACCAAAAGCAAAACTGCACTTGGGCTCCTTGCTCAACATTAGCCTGTATAAAATCTAATAGGCAACTGCTTATCTCATTTGAGCCACGTTTTGCTACCGATTCATCCCACATGTAGCAAACAGCCTTCCTTTTACCCATGTCGAAAAACCGTAAAGTTAAAGGATGAAAGTTTTCTCTTATAGTAAAATATATTTAAGTTGCCGTGAGGACACTGCAACACTTTTTCAAAAACAAATACAGCAGTAAGAATGTTCCCATCTGATTCCTCAGCGTCTTTTTTATCTTGGCTTTTTAATTTCTTTACAACCTTCTCATTAGTCTGATGTTGAAGATAAGCTTGTTTTTCTGAGTCAGTTGGATTGTTCTTTAAGCAGAAAACGTAGCATTCATCGCACTGATCCTTCTTAGGTACATGAAAACGTGAATTAAAGTTTGAATTGACAATGTCCCGATATTGGCGTTCTTTTGTAGCCCTACAGGTGTATTTCTGGGGGTCGAACCAATGCAGATACAGTTTATACATATTTGCGATACTTAAATCACCTTGTAGGTACAGCTTTTGGCTATTCTTACGTATATAGTGCGATTCAACAGCGACAAACGCCCGAACATGGTCACAAACACTTTGTTTCATTGAATCCTATGCTTGCCGTGACGGCCCCGTCTATCCTACTCTAAAATAGCATTGCCATCGTACTTTGCCCATACAGTCTTCAACATACGAGTTGAAATGGAATGTGTGTTAATAAACATCGTTTGACACACTTCAACTCTGTCTCAGTGACTATCGCTGGTATTAGTAATAATCAGCAGATAGTACTTAAAAGTATGTTTCCTACTATTAGGAGCATCTTGATTCAGGCACCTTTTCTTTTTCATTTTATCTGAATATTTAATTATTCAATTCCACTGCAGTCCTGTTACACAATATTCACATTGGAAGGCTAACTAAAGCACTTAATTTAGTAACTGCATCAACTGTTTAAGTATTATATCTGTTGTTATTTACTATGGTCACCTTGTGACCTAGATGAGTAAATGATTTTGTGTTTGACTTTGAGAACAGAGACAAAGGCCGATAGTCATTGCTTGTAACGCTCATAGCGAGACTTGGCTTGCGGTTAGTAACAGATCGGCAAAGTTAAACAACGCTTGCACAGGTCACCATTTGGATGGGTGATCGTGGGTGGCATTTACACCTGAGCGCTGCCGTGCTTCGGAGGGTACGTAAAGCTGTCGGTCCCGGTTCTTGTCTAAGGATAAGGATCGTTAGGCCATGTCAGAGGCCTTCGGGCGCGGTCTGAAAACTCTGATACCACCGTTGGCCACACACTCACACGAAAAACAAAACAAACAGTAATTGCATTGACACGGAAAGGGTAACATAATTGAATAAGTTCCGATAAAATAGCGCTAAAATTCTAGTACTGTTACATGTGCACTCAACACTATACATATAAAGAAATATACTTATTCTGAGAACTCTGTTACACACACATAGATAATACTATTAATTAACCACTTTAAATGTTATAACTCAGATTATCATTTATTTATGTACAATAATAATAATAATACATTTATTATTATTTACCATACTTACTACGTATATTATAAATCGATCCGAAATCGAATCGAATGGGAAGTCTGTTTTTCAGTTGTCACCGAGGGGAGAGAGGTGGCAATTGCTAAGATACCTTCCCAGAAAAAATGTAATTACCATAGATTTCAGCTTTTTATTTGCTATGCTACATAGAATCAAGTAAAGAATTAGAAAAATATTAACTATTAAGTAAGTAAAAAGGAATGAAAGTGAATGTAAGTAAAACGAGTTATGGTTATTGAAAAAGAGGAATGCCTTACGGCTTGTAATGTTATGATCGATGGAAAGCGAGTGGAGTAAGTGAATGAGTTTACATATTTAGTTACTCCGTTCACAAGAGATGGTAAGAATGAGGAAGATATTAAAAGAAGAGTAAATGCAGGTAATCGAGTGAATGGAGCTCTTAAGGCGTTTATAAACAGCCAAAACGTGTCTTGAGAAACTTGAAAGAAGAATAAATGCTGTAGAAATGAGAGCACTGAGAAGTTTGTGTGGGTGTGTTTTTGAGTGATAGAGTAAAAATTGTGCGATAAGAGAGTGTTGTGCTGTAAAAGAAGATGTAGTGACAAGCATCGAGAAAGGAATGATAAGGTGGTTTGGGCACATGGAGAGGATGGATAACGAAAGACTGACCAAGCAGATATATAAGGCAAGTTTGAATGGGACAGCACGAAGGGGAAGACCAAAACGGACGTTCTCTGGCCAGATCGAAGACATCCTTAAAACAGGAAAGGTTAGAAGTACCCTAAAAAGAAGAGCATGCATGAGGAATTTGATGGGAGTGAATGAAGCAAGAGAGGTATGTCAGGATTGTTGCAAATGGCCTTCCGTAGTCTCTGCCTACCCCTCTGGGAAAACATTATGTTTCTTTCAATAGGAGCAATCACAGATTATTAACATTAAGACCAATAGTTTTTTTAATTTTATATAATTTTTACATATTGCGGCATTTATTTTGGATGACTGCACCCACGGTATTAAAAAAAAATTCTCTAGTTTTTTATCATGTAGCTTGAAACATATTTTTTAAACTGACGATGCATTTCCTACCATAAACTTTGTTACTCGCCCGTTGTGTTACTCACTGTTGTTAAATACTACAAATAATATCTGGGAATAGTGCATGTTCCAGTTCGGGTGAATCGACTTTTGTGATTATACAAAGAGGAGTTGGCAACATTCTGCTTCGAACAATAAGTACAATACTGGTCTTTCAATATGGGAGTGTAGTCAGAGAAAGAAAATGTGTAAAGGGCGTATCAGGATAAAAGTGAGTATTTAAGTATAGATTTCTTTAACTACCTACTATACACATAACATTAAAGTATTAGAGAGTACTAATAACTTGTTAATTAGGTTGATAGGTATGGGGTGAACAATTATTAGTAAGTATACTATGTCTAGAGGGTAATCAATATACAGGGTGTCACAAGACCCATCACCAAGCCGAAGTATACTCGTTGTGGACATCATGCCAAGTCATACTACCAAAAATAATACCTGGGAAACGATATATTTTTTAAGTTTTCACATGTTTTAAACCGCAATTAAAAGCGCGCGCGTGCAATGCTCGAAATATCTACTTATCCATGGGGTGATAGGGTGATATCTAAAAACATATTGGCGGGGTAAATGCATCGATTTTGTACCTAATTAGAAAAAATTAATACTAACTTTGAGCCTCAATATCTCCTGAACCAGTAATTTTCCATGTATGGTGCCGAAGTAAAAAATGTTCGTAGTGATTGGTACAACATGGGATTTCAGTTTTTGTTAAGAGTATTTTTACACCCTGTATATAAAAGAAAGTTGTGTTAGTAACACTATGTATAACTCAAGAACGGCTAAGTTTAGAACCAGGAAAAGGACATAGGATACATTTTATCTAGGGACCATGCGGACGATGTCGCGGCCAACAGCTAATTATTTATATAAGATGCTATCGAAAGAATTTTTACTTTTTAGTACGGCAATATTGTAGAAGAAACCGCTCACACATGCACACCCAACTTTGCCTAAATCTAAATCGACGAACACTACCGATACAAGCAATATTTGACTACACAAAATTACCCAGCAGTTCCTGAAACTTATAATGCTATGGTAGCTTCGTACGAAATAAGGGACTGCAACTTATTGTTCAAATGCCAAGTTTTAAATCTGTCAAATCATCGTAGTAAAGATATAGAAATAAAGTAACAGGAGTTGATAAAATCCAATGCGACAAAATAGAAGAGGTGCAAATTCCAACAGCAGGCAGATTATTAGTACGATAATAAACGAATCATTATCTTTTGTTCACAAAGAACAAGAGAGTTATTTCTTATACCCCATTTACACTCGCGATTGAGTCGTGAGACGGGGTACGAGCCGAGACACCAGGTGAGAGTGTAAATAGACGCTCGCGGCTCGCCTCGCGCCTCACCTCACGCCTCGCAGCGCTCGCGTCCGGAGCGGTATTTTGGGCAGGAGTCAAAGGACCTTGCAACAAACGCGAGCGTGGTGCTTACATTCGCGCTCTCGCTTCATTCGAGTTTAAACCTTGTGCCACGCAGGTTGTTGCCTAAATGGATTGGTCTGAAGAAGAAACGTTTCGGTTTATGGAATTATTTCAAAAAGAACCGATAATTTGGGATCCCAAGCATGAATTTCATAAAAATAACCAAAAATTGAACTATGCTTGGGTAAGATTAAGTGAAGAAATGTGTAGACCTTCTTCTTTTTCTTCCTTGTCGGTATAAGAGTGATACCAACAAGGAAGACAGAGTGGTCGTGGTCTTCTTTCAGGTGTTGGTGGCTAGCTTCACAACATGCCGCCACTCCTCCCTGATGGCCGCCTTCCTCGTGCATTCGTGCAGTAATGATGAGCCATTTACTGCCGCTTTAATCTGGCACGTCCACCTCATAGGCCTCATAGACGATCTTCCTCGTGGCCTGGTACTCTCCACCCTTCCCTGGCCCATGAGTCGCTCAATAGCCACTTCCCCTCGGCGGCATACGTGACCAAAAAAAGTGAGAATACGAGACTGTACCAAAGATGATAAACGCTGCTTGATACCGAGTTCTCGAAGTATAGACTCGTTGGTATGGAATTCAGTTCACGATACTCCGAGCATTCAATTAAAATCCAATAACTTCACAGAAAAACAGCGAGAGGGTATTTGGAATGGTTACTGGAATCACTCATTCACTGCGTTACGTATTTGGTTGTAATTGAATTTTGCTGTGTGCGGCAGCTAGTTGCCCTTGTTTTGCACTCCGTGCGGAGGTGATTTTTCAAGTATTCGTACAAGTAAAAAAGAGACACCTAATAGAGGTGTCCTTGCTTGAAGTGTATTGAAATTTACGAATAAAAATGTACGGGAATTATTTTATCGTAACGTACAAGGTAATTATTTTACAATAGTGCGATACGGTAACTATTTGGCCGTATTCTAAACCTTACCGTGCCGCGCTGAACGTGCGCGCGTGCGAAGCTTCAGTTAGCCGTAGCGTTGCGCAGTTAATATATTTTTACAGAACGCGATATTTTACTCGTCAAGCGTAAGTAGGTAAATTGTACATAAACAATGAAACGTTCACGTAATAAGCTTATTATGGGAAAGACGGTGAAGAGGCTAGAAACATTATTGTGTAGAGTAGTGGTTCCAGTTTATCGAATCCCAAACCATCTAGTACAAAAAAACCCAGTTCAAGATTCTTTTTCTTCCATCGACAGGAAGGGAATTTAGTATATTAGAAGAAGTTATAATTAATAAAAATCAAAAGAAGCTTTAAATTTCGACAATATATTAAAAATAAGGCTCACAAATACATACGGTATAAAGCTATATAAATTGTGTACGCCGGATGGATATACTTACTCAATAATTGTTTATACTGGAAAAGACGACGAAAAATCAGTATATATATATATATATATAGTATTACGACTGACTAATAACTTATTGGAAGAAGGTAGAATTTTAATAGCTGACAACTTTTACACATCCGTTACGTTAGCTGAAGAACTAAATAAAAATACATTAATATGTGGTACTGTGCGAAATAACAGGAAAGGATTACCCAAGACATTTATAAGCACAAAATTAAAGAAAGACCAACAAAAAAGGAGTTAAAATAATCAAATGGATGGATAAACGCCCTGTTACGATGCTAACTACTGTCAAAGAGCACAACTCTACTTTGAAGGATACTGGAAGACTCTCACGAATTTCTAAACAGCCAATTATGAAACCAGCAAGTGTAATGATGTACAATGAAAAAAAAAAGGCGTAGATTTCAGTGACCAAATGACCGCTTACTACTCCACTCTCACGAGAGGACTAAAGTGGTTTCGTGAGTCGATCATGAGTTTGTTATTTGGGACTTGCTAAGTGCATTCAATGCATTCATTGTACACAAAATGAAAAATGAGCACCAATTACCTTTGTTAACTTTTTTGGAGTCCATAATCGAATCCATGGCTAAGACAACTAACAAAAAAAAACGAATAATCCATACTTTAAATTAAAGAAGAAAAATAAAAAAAATGTCATTCTTGCTACCAAGATTTGAGAAAAAAATTTAGCAGTCGTGAAACGGATAAGAAGGTTAAAAAAGTGCTTACGTTTTGTAAAGAATGTGAAAAGCCTATGTGTTTAGTGTGTTACAATAAAGTGCATGATAGTTAAGAAAAATATCTTACATTTGATTTCATCATGCACAAATTTCCTATTAATGTGGTAGCAGTGCTACCACCTGTATTGTTTTTTTTTTTTAAGTTACATTTTTCTGTTGATTGTTGTGTAAAATAAATAAAAACGATATCTTTTGTTATGGATTAACTTTACATAAGTTAATTTTGATAAACGAAACGTTATATTTTTTTATTCATAAATATTTTAAGCATTCCTACCGCCATGCTTTAGAAAAAAATATGTTCATAACTGAATTAGATCTCAATATATACCCAAAGTTCCAATTAGTCGTGATTATGCAGGATGTTATGTGAAGAAATATTAAAGCTTATCTCATTTCATGGTATGGCACCGAAGATGCGAACAAAGGCAACGATACTATGGAACACTATTATTCTATGGATCTTCAGAAAGTGACATTATTGCCTGTGAAGGTTGCCTTCAGCGTCCGACGAAACGTCTAAGACTTTAGGGCTAAACTGGAGGTGCTCTACTGACACGTTTACTTTCTCCACAAATCTTGCTTCAACTGATATAATTACTAAACGTCATATCTTATCAGTGATAGGGCAAATCTTCGATCCCGTTGGTCTAGTTGTCCCCTGCATTGTGGAGGCCAAGATGCTAATACAACATTTATGGCTTACAGGATGTTCTTGGGATAAGCCTGTTCCTGAAGAGATTCAGCTGATTTGGAGAGAATTTACAGATACTCTGTCTGTTCTAAATGAGTTTAAAATACCACGCTGGATCACATGTGAGTCAGCGTCTTCGCTTCAATAACATATTTTTACTGATGCCTCTGAAAAGGCATATGGTGCATGTATTTACGTTCGCAGTGAATCTGAGAGTGGAGAGGTACAGGTACATCTTCTTACCGCTAAATGTAAGGTAGCTCCTGTCAAACCAACCACCATACCACGCCTTGAACTCTGTGGTGCACTGTTAGGTTCACGATTATATACAAAGGTTCGTCGGTCACTCACTCTTACTTTTAATGAAGTACATTTTTGGTGTGACTCAACCATCGTTTTAGGCTGGTTATCTGCCACGCCAACGCAGTTAAAGACATTTGTCCGACATAGAGTTTCTGAGATTCAGGAAGCTGTGGAGGGAAAGCCTTGGCACTATGTTCCTTCTCTTTCAAACCCCGCAGACCTCGCTTCGCGTGGACTCAGAGCGGACAAACTATTGTCGTCTTCCTTGTGGTGGTCACGGCCCCAATTTCTTCAGAAGCCTTCAAATATGCTGCCTCAATTTCCTGAATCAAATCATAAGGAATTAATATTACCTAACACATTATTATGTTATCATGTTGACACATCAAATAGTACTGAAAATATCATTAATAATTTATTTCCTAAATTCTCTTCTAATTTATATCGTCTACAACGTATATGTTTTACGCTTTATAGACAAATGTAGAAGACAGTCATCTAATCGCGAGCATCTTAAATCTTCTGAATTAACTAATTCATTGTACTTTTTTTGCAAATTGAGCCAAATGGAGTCTTTTCCTGAGGAATACAACCTTCTATCATCAGGAAAACAGCTACCTAGTAAAAATAAGCTTCTTACGTTGTCTCCATTCTTTGATAAAACTTCAAACCTAATTCGTGTTGGAGGTAGATTAACTAACTCCTTTTACGAATTCAATGTTAAGCATCCAATACTATTATCTAGTTCTAATTTTATTTGCAAATTATTATTTAACATGTACCATACTGAAGGTCGCGGGTTCGATTCACGCTCAAGTCAAACATTTGTGTGCGTGACCATGGATGTTTGTCTTGGTCTGGGTGTTTCTATGTATAATATGTATGTATTTACAAAAAAAAAGTATATATGTATGTTTATCCATTGTCTAGTACCCATAGTACAAGCTCTGCTTAGTTTGGGACTAGATGGTGTTGTGTGAATGTGGTAGAATATTATATTATACGAGACTTTTACACCCAGGGCCTCAACTACTACTTGCCACGCTAGGAAGTTGTGCACATATTATATCGATTGTATAGTACTACTAACACACACAGGTAAGTACATAGAAATAGATCGTCATACAGGTTTTAATCTGCCAGCGTAGCTGTTAAACAGTGTTATAATAGACCAGTAATATTAACACTCACTATTGTTACTTGCCTACTATGAGCATTGTAAGAATGAATAATTAGAACACAATGAATTTAAATCATTCATTGATTTATATTCGCTATGTTCTACTTTTCTTTAGCCTGTACTGTCCCACCGTTGGGCAAAGGCCTCCCCAAAATCATTCCACGCTCTCTTGTCGCGTCCAATCTCAAGCCAACTCTTGTGGTAGGCGTCTAGGTCACCTCGCCACCGTTTTCGGGGCCGACCCCGTCGACGACGACCATTTTCTGGCACCCTCAGTGTTGAGATAGTCGCCCAACGATCCTCATGTATACGGCTGACATGGCCCGCCCAGTTCCATTTAAGGCTAGCAGCCTTTTTCCCACATCTTGTATTTTTTACTATTCATTCATAATAATTTAAATGTCTGTGTTAAAAAAAAAATATTGTATAGTTACTAATGCCTGGAAGGCAACTACATAACAATTTTAGATATTTATGGGATCGTGGTTAATCTTAGAGATGGATTGACACTAAGGAAACAGGATTTCTTTTTTGGCTATGAAACAGGCAGAAAAATTAAGCTGTTATCTTCAAGATCACCGGAACAGACTAGAGAATTCACACGATTATTTTATTATTTATTGACAAGCTCTACAGTACCTGAATAAATGGTTTGATTTTAATAACACAAACTGGTTATTTACACTTGGTAATATAAATTTAAAGAGCAATGTTGAATTTGATAATGTTGTAACATTAAAGAAAATGAGATGTAGATATGGATGAGCTATATGGAGAAATTGCTTCATTAAACCAACTTTATAACCAAATATGTACTTCTACTGATTTTGCAGAATTATCAACTGCACAAAAATGGCAACATGTATTTAATAAGGGTGATGATTATTTTTTTACATACATACATACATAGACTCACGCCTGTTTCCCCGAAGGGGTAGACAGGGGCATATTAAACGCCCACTTTTCGCCAGTGTTTTGATCCCACGTAATAGGTGGCGAGCCTATTGCCGCTTATCGGGATATTTTGTATGCCAGAGCCTCGTCCGTTGATCGGCAGGTGCACCACTTGCAGGTGAGGTTAGCTTGGGACCCTAAGATCTTGGTGGGACCCCTATGCACCCTTATTTTTTTAGCTTGTATAAAGTAATTTCATTTTTATCTATACCCGCAACGTCAGCATTCACAGTACGTGCTTTTTCTGTTATGAATTGCAAATGGCGAGATGAAATAAATAAAGCGTCTCTAAATTTGATAAAAGATTAGTTACTTATTTAGTTTAATTTAAATATTTAAATATCTTTGCAATGTACATACATTGCAAAGAAGATGTACAATTGTTTAGTCGAGATACTAATTTAAGTATTCAATTTGTATCAGGACTATACAATTGTGAAGTGCAAAAAGCAATAAAAAATATGTTTTTAAATATAACAATAAAGAAAAATTAATAACACTTTATTTTGATACAATGTACTTTTTTGTAACGTAATACTACACGTATTGCGTTATAATATCTCGCAGGCGCTTAACGCCAGCTTAGCCAGACATCGTTCGCAATATTACCAAATATGGTCATATTCACTAGCCAAAGGCAGTTGTGAGTCATACGTTTATGCCTATATAAGATGGGTGCGCGTTGTAGAATGGTCACTTTCCCTAGACATCGGAACGCTGCCGCTACACCTCGCGATTATTCTTCATTCTACTTTCTGTCTACTGTCCCGCTGGGGGTAAGCATATTCTAGTTGTCTGTGTGCCTATATGTTCTGTCTGTAGTATCTGTGTCTCCTAAGCATAACAGCCGATCTAGGGACCGCCTGTTCCTGACCGGTTGTTGTGTATTCTCTATGCTGTTTCCAGTTCATCCTATGGGCTCACTGCACCTGACGTTCTTCCTACGGGCTCACTGCACCTGACGTTCACCCTACGGGCTACGTTCTTCCTACGGGCTACAAGCCACGAGCTGCTGGCGCCGTGCCGCTACTAGCCAGCTGCCACCCAAGCCTCCGTTCCTGCCTACGAGCTCCTACAGCCAGGCCACGGACGCCTGAGCCTGACCGCTCGGCCCACATTGGCTGCACCGCCTGAGACCCGCTCAGCCTGAACATCGACCACAGAGCTGCCTGCGCAGCGCACCTTGGCCAGCTCATCGGCGACCCTACGAGCAGCTACCCTGCGAGCGTCGGAGAGCAGCAGGAGTCTACACTCCAGCCAGCTCAGGCCAGTGCTTACCTAGTTCGGTCATACTGTATGTAAGCGGTAGTGAGACATAATAAAGAACCTGTTCAGCCTAGCAGTATTTCTCTCGAACCCCGACATCCTACCTGAGATCCTCCGTCTCAGTACCTACAATAACTAATGTAATTTAATTGGAAAAAAGGTGGCATCCCTAATCTCCCTCCAGTTCGTAACTCGAGTATTTGCTTTGGGCATCACTAGTTTTACGGCTCATGTAGTGAACTGGAGGCAGTCCTGTATTGGGATGATGCTGCATGAGTATAGCCGAATAGGCTACACTAGAGGCATCAGTATGTACTTCTGTGTTCAACTATGAATTAAAAATCTTTAGCACTGGACCAGATGCCAGTTTTTCTTTTAATATTTGGAAAGCATGTCTATGTTCATCTTGAAATATAAACTCCTGTTCTTTTCTTAATAAGTCTGTAAGTGGCTTTATAATCACAACATAATTTTCAATGTATTTTCTAAAGTAGGCTGTTAAGCCAATAAAACTGTGTAACTCTTTGATATCTGCTGGTTCTGGGTATTTATTATACATAGGACTGGGTCTTATTTCTCCATTTTTCACAGTGGGAACTAAAATTCAATTTCCTGCTTGATCAAATTGGCCTTCCTCCAGTTTATCCTAGCACCATACCCTGAACCTACTTTCAGCACAAGCTGAAGCCGTTCAACTGCTTGAGTCTCATTTTCAACAGTGATCAGATATCGTCAATAAAAATCATCATAATGCCTTGGGACGTAAGCTCCCTGAAAATAATGCTTACAAAGCGCTTAAAGTACTTTGGACATATAGACAGGCCGGAAGAAGCACGACGAAACTCAAATCGGCCATGATGCGTTACAAATGATGCGTATGGAATGGATTCCAGAGACACTTTCAAATAAAAAATCCATTCTTTAAATCTAAAACACTGAATATTTTAGCTTCGCACAGCTTATCTATCATGTCATCAATTACTGGTAAGGGAAATTCATCTCTTACAATCTTTTTATTTAAAAGTCTGTAACACACATTCTTAAAGAACCATCTTTTTTCTTACTAATACCAAAGGGCTTGAATACTCAGAGAAGCTCACCAGTAGCCTTCTTCCAGCCACTCTTGTACCTGCTCTTCAACAATTTTTTGTTCCACGTGGATCAGTCGTCTAGGTCTCTGTGCAACTGGCACATCATCTTTGAGAAGAACCGTCGCCTTGCAGAAAGAGATACGTGCATTTGTAAGATACAGGCTAATATAGGACTGAAGTTCATTGCGTTGAAAAAGAAAAATTTGATCTTGTATTAGCTACCGTATGTGACAAGAGATCCCAAGAATGTATGTATTCGGACTGTGAAATATGTAATGATACAAAAATAGACTACAATTTGAGTGAGACAAGCCTTGAAGCTAATGTGGCTTGGCTTGAGTGGTCGTTTATAAATATTGAGCATAAGAAGAAAGATGAGATTAAGAAATTGTAGCGTGTTTTAACAATTTAAATCGGGTAAGTTAGAAACCCTCATATCACTCACTGAAGCAGACATAAAAAAGTTTAAAGTTTTAATATTAATCACCAGTACAAAACATATAAGTATATTAATGACCATCTTGAGGACAATGAAATAGTTATTCATTGCGATTTTTCTGAGAACTACAGTTGTAAAATGCACAAAAAGATCCAAGCTGTCCATTTCGGAGGATCGCAATATCAGGTATCTCTACACACTAGTGTTGTTTATCAGATAAATTAAAAACCGAAAAGCTTACACTGTCATATTCAGCAAATCAGTCCCCGGGAGGTATTTGGGCACATCTGAAACCAGTCTTGAAGAACTTAAAACAAATGTATCTGTTGATACATTTGTTCGGTCGATACGTTCGGTCCAACACACTATGGTTCGTCTAGAACAAGCTAGCTAGACAAAATTATTTTATTTGATTTTTATGTCTAGATGCGGTTAATAAGCAAAGATATAAGGTTTTTGGTACTTTTTTCAAGGCAGTTTGTCATTTGAGCTGGTATCATGAAAAAAAAAACATTTATCGGGCATATGTGTATAATATATTTTTTGAACATTTTATAAAGTGATTTATCCCTCGACGTCGCTATAAAATCTAATAACAGATGCATAAAATATCTAAGAACTAAATCTATTACTCATTATCATCACTATCATCAGATGAATCATCCATTGAATAGTCATGATCGTGAGGGGCAGAACTATGAAAAGTAGAAATCATATTAACATTTTGTTCCTTACAGCTAGGTGGGACAATTAAATCTAATACTTCAGTTGGAAGCGTACCTATTTTCTTCCGAGGAACTTCTCGTAAACCGTTTATTACAGGGTCAGATGTTATCAATAACATATTAAGTAAATCTCTATTCGTAGCCTCCCGTGATCGCTTTCGTGTGTTGTGCTCACGAAATCTTCTGCAGTCCTTATTCCGAGCTTCCTGTGCTTCCTCGGAAAGCTGGCCTATAGGTAGAAGGGACGATCTAATTACTTCGCCACTGTGCAAAAGTATTTTGTGGACAGTAGCGGGCATGTAATACCATGAATAGAGATTTACATAAAGTTGTCTAGTTTCTTGAGCTAAGTTAACAAATTTTTCAATATTTATATCATATCCCGATGATAAAGTGCGAAGTAGTATGCCAAATTTTTGTATTAGTGAAACATCTAACCCTGTAATATCGGCACTAGCCTCGGGATTTCCAAAAAATCTTCGCGCGGTGTTCCCGTCATTAGTGTTACCGAACCCTGGTTTTGGTTTGTCTACAATCAAGCCCATTTCGCTTTTAAATCGTTTTTTAATGTCATCTGAACGTTGTTTCACACTATCTTTGTCTTCGGCTGTTCTTAACTGCCATTTTTTTATATTTAGTCGATAGCTAATGTGAAGCAAGCATTTAAAGCACCTTATCCAAGCGTGCAACGTAGACAAACCAAAACCAAGATTATCTTTGTCCGCAGCAAACTCTTTTGACAGATCATTCATCATTGTTGGAGTTGCCCCACAAATAAAACATTTTTGTGAGGAAGAAGTTTCGGTCAGAGCATTGCAAACTTTTCCGTCAATCATTGTTAAAAGCATAACATGTGTGACAGATACTTCGGTCTCCATCACCTTGCAGGTTGTCGGCAATAAAGCCTTTATCTCTTCTAAAACCTTATTGGTTTCCGAAATCGTAAAATCTTTCGTTTCCTTAGAAAAGATAAACTTTATTGGCCGACAATACATTGTAGAACAGGGCCGAGGATTCTGCCACACAATATTACCACTTTCATCTTTCAATTGAAGAGGAACGAAAGAAAATACAAATAAAAACTCGTCACTATCGTCACAATTAGTGAATTTTTGTTTGTACATACTATGACCGGAACTTCCATCACAACCCCATTTACTGATTAATGTGAATGACGTGCAAGGTAACAGACTATGAACAACTTCTTGTTGTGCTGAAACTAAACGTTCGGCAGTCTTATCAAGAATTGCCTGAACTTTGATTTCAGCATGCGTTTCATTGACTGTAATTTGTTCACCTGACGGGTAGCAGGCTATTTTAGCCTTTCTAACACTGTACATTGACGGAAACACCTTATGTCCAGCTTTAATACTCCACTTCCGAGTCTGCTTATAGCTATGGCTACTTGATTTACTATCAACGTAGTACGCTAAAGCTTCCTCACTTGTTAAACTCCTGGGGGCACTTTCTTCACTCGTGGTCTTGGTTATTGAAGGATCACTAGTCACATCTTTAATTTGACGTGCTACACTTCTCTGACCCGAGATTCGAGCTGACACTTCAGCGGCGTAAATTAATTCACTAGCACTTCTGGACTGTAATAGATCGTCTACACGTCGTCTCTTCGTTTTGAGACTAGAATGTTCAAAATCTTTAGTAGGTCTTCCGGGTCCCGGTTCTCCAGATGTTGGCAGAGATAAATAAACGGACACATCGAAAGATATGTCAAGACCCTCCAGCCACGTCGAATACTTTTGTAGGAATCGCTCTCGATTTCTTCCACAGCTGCTCCACTTTTCAGCAAATTTCGTTGAATATCTTGAGATTAGTACTTTAATATCTCGCAGAGACTGCTCCGTAACACCATCAAAATTATATCTCAAAGATATAAACCGAAAGAGCTCCTCATTCCGCGTTTCCTTCGGGTGTTTCAGCCATTCTTCGAAAAAATCCATTCTTGAGACGGTAAAAACTGTTGAAAGAAAAAAATAAATAAAAATTAGTTGTGCAAATATATCGCAATGAATTTTTTTACGTATAACTACTAGACACTTATGAAAATCGTATATGATAGGTTCTACGGTGGGGACAAGTGGGGACATGTTATTATTTGACCGATGAATTTGAAAAAATGAGTAAAAAAGTGGGTGAAAATTCAAACATTTCATTTTATAAGACTAAAGAATGAAGTTCCCATGTTGAAAATGAAATAAAATATAACTACTTACCCTTACGTATACAATCCATCACAAAAACACTTTCACAAATTTCTTTTAGTGACATAAACAATGCTATCAAATATGATGTAAAAATGCAAATGAATGCCCTTTAAATAGTCAACATCTTATAAACATACCTTAATGACGCTCTTAATGAGGGTAGTATTGATAATTAATAGGTGTAATCCTCAATGTATAGGGGTAATGAGTTCGTAATAGTAATTAACTTCCAGGAATTTAAGAGTTGTTTTTGTCTAGCTAGCTTGTTCTAGACGAACCATAGTGCAACAGTGCAGTAAAAGCAAAAGAAAGAAATATTTCTTTAAAAATGTTTTGAAGAGTTAGGGTTTAAAAACGGGACCTGGAACTTCTCGGAATCCTACCACGGTAAGGAAACTGCCGATGGCGTTGGAGCAAACATCAAGCGTCTATTGGACGAAAAGGTATCACATGGACAAAACGTCGTAAACGCTTACAATGCACTTCATTTTTAAGTATCACAAAAGTAAAACTTTTCTGCATTGATGAAGAAGATATTGACGGTATTAAATCTAATAATCATAGTGTATTAAATTCTCTGACAGCTATACCAAATACTTTAAAAATTCACCAAGTACAGATTTATAATGACGATTCCTACAATATCTTTCGTAGAATTTTGAGTTGCTTTTGCAATAGTTCAAATATGAGTGGGTTTTGTGAATGTTTTTGTTTAAGAAAACAGCCTTATGAAGCAACGATTACCAAAAAACGGCTGAATCGATATTTTTCTTCCGATACTGACGAAGACACTTATACAAAGACAGCCAACACCATCTCAGTCCACAACTATACAGGCCACATGTACTATCGTAGAACCCCACTTCAGTTTAACATTAACTAAATCAATACCGCATATGAAAACTTGGATTATGAGAACAAGGAATAGTTCTATTATAACTAATTGTGCTCAGGGTTCTCAAGAAATTGTGCATCGTGTATCTGGATATAGCAACGATTCTGAATTAAAAAAACTAGTAAAGACGGATGAAGAGATTTTTAGCCCTAAGCAAAATTCAGTAACTATTTAATCGGATGATACCGTAAATTATTCTCAAAATGACATAAGACAAATTATGAAAGGCGCTATAACAAATCGTCTATTGCAATATCTAACGATTTTCCGGAGTTGACCACTAGCGACGCAGGGCAAAAGGCACCTTATCCTAATAATAGCAAAATACCAAAGAAATTTATATTTTTTTGATTTAAGTAGTGATAGTGAAAATTGATCTCATTTGTGTTCTTACTTCTTAAAGCCCGTGTTGTGCTAAAAGCCTTAGTGAGGCGAGCTCACACTTTTAATTGATATTTATCGGCTCATAATCCAATTTAGGACTTTTCCACATGGAAGGATTGAGAGTAATTTCTTATAGCTGTAAAATTCATTAATTGGTCTTTGATTTGATGAACATCATATGGCATGCGTGTTTGGATACATTTACTTGGTGGCGCTATCATCGCGGCGAACTTCACGTGGTGCCTTTTTTGAACGAACTTCATGTCTATCGGTCGAGTGCTCGCCTTCTTGATATAATCCATCCGTAACAATAGTATCTAGAACCGCCTTTTCTAATAATATTGTTACGGACGGGGTAACGGGATTGGAAGGAAACAGCGAGTAACACTGATGACACTTTATTCGACTTTACACACACGACGCGTCGTTCAATTTCGACGCGGACAGCACCAACACTAGCGTCTTTTGCACTGCACTTCACTGCACTTCACTACACTATACTTTCACTTTAATTTATTTCACTACTACTTCTTTCTTCCTTTTACTTCTTCCTTTTCTTCTTCACTTTACCACTTCTCAACTCAAACTGGCGCTCAGCGCGTCTACACCGCCTTATATACCCCTAGGAATGTTCTAGATCCACTAATTTCGATTGTCATTTCATAATTCAATTGTTTTTTCTATCTCCTGTCTCTTTTTAACCTTTCCATTCCTTCCTGAACTTTCTGGAATTTTCTAATTTTTATTCGAAATATTTAAATAATCTTTTTTTAAATATTTGCCAAATATTTATAAAAAATTTCCAAATTTCATAAAAACCAAATCCACATAACTGTTATGACTGGGATTTGAACCCACGCCATCAGAACGTGAACGAGATGCGTTATCCGCATGGCCACTGCCTTGTTGTCAATGACTTTGGCGAACACTTGACAGAGTGTATACGTCATTGAATTAAAAACTCATTTCCATTTAATAAAATAGTCTTCAAACCTCTTTGCTAATTATTGTTTCGTGACGACGGTTTGACATGACACCGGTCGTCACAATATATTGTGATTTCATCAATTGTGTTGGATATTGTGCGTGTGAATGGACTCTTAAAACACGAAACACGTGGCAAGTACCTAACGTCAGCCTTCGTAGCGGAGAACTTCTTGGGATTGTTACAAGAACGGAGCAAACAAGGCACCTGGAAGACCAGCAAAATCAGGTGAGAGATTCCATTTCACGCATGTTTATCCTTCACTCCCGTATTCACTCTGTCCCCTTTCACTCTCAATCTAATCACTCAACCCCAACATACTCTTTCTATATTTTTCTTACTCCACGGTGTGGTTGCATGCCACACCAAGCCTTTTACAACGCTCGCGCTCACGCTCTCATTTAAACTGGATTTTATAATTGGAGACAATAAACTGACAGTTCTTTTACGTCAAAATCTACAACGGTGGGCCTTATGCACATTAAAATAAAGCATACCAGTATCAGTTTTGACGTAACAAAACTGTCACTTCACTCTCTGAAAATAATTATAAAACACATTTTAATATACTTTATCATAAAAATATAGTAAACATTGTTTGTGTTATTAGGGTGCTATGGGTAAATATTTGTTTTATTATATTAGCCTTTTGCAGTCCACTGCTGGACTTAAGCCTCTCCGTATGGAGGTTTTGGCCTACTATACCACGCTGGCCAAACGTGTTGGTATAGGGTTTTATTTCGAGATTTCCCTCTCTTAGCAATGATAATCTTTGCGTGGTGTGGTTCCGTTAGTCGCCTCATACGACACCCTCGGGATGAAATGGGGTGGTGACACTCTGTATTCTTATTCCGTCACCACACGGAAACCCATGTCAAAATAATCTCTAATTAAAAGATATTTATATACATTTATTAGACAAGAGTAAAGTATGGAGGTAGTTTGATTAAATGTTCTGTTCTAATTTTTTTTTCACCACAAAACTGCTATGACTGAATGCGTCAAGTAATTGCACATTTGTCACACAATTTTTATGCAATATAACAGGGTGCGCGAGTGAAAGATCATATTCCTACCACTTAAGGCCGTTGGCAACAATAAGGGCCTTAATTATGTAAGATATTTAGGAACTAGTTTTAAGAAGTTTGCAGAGTTTTGATAAGTTCATTTGTTATTACAATTTTGTACCTTTGTTGTGAATGTTGTGATCCATATATCTACGTAAGTTGATTATTACGAGTACTTAAGTTTCAACATAATTTAATAAGATTTGATGTGGAACATCATATGATTGTTTACTAAAACCGAATCAAAGGTTTCTTTCTGTTGGATAATTACAAAGGATCATTATCTAGTTAAAAAAAAAAACACTTTATGAGAAATTAATTCTGTAATCTTAGTGCCGCTGCACGTTTTTGGCAAAACTAGTCGAAATGCACATTTTAAAGCCAAAGCGTAATTGTCTGTATTTTCGATGCAATAAAATTGAAAATTTGTTAGCACAATAAAAATACTTTCTTGGAGAATTCATGTCTTCGAATGGATATTATTTTTCTGTCTTATTTTTGCCAACAAAGACAGTAATTTTTTAGCCGGGCCAAAGGTTTTTTACTGCACGTCCCTGTATTAGATTACCTAATATTATTTTTCATTTTATTTTTAGACTCACGTCTGTGTCCCCGAAGAGAGAGGAGGAGGGAGAGGTGTAATATTACACCCACATTTTGCCGTGAATTTTTAGGACCCACGTAATAGGGAGCGGGCCTATTGTCGTACCGTGCACATTACCAGACTCCGTGCTGCTACTGAGAATTTCCTTACAGAAAAACCCAATAACACTTTGCCCGACCAGGGAATCGAACCCAAGACCTCCCAATCCCACGCGCACATTTCTGCCGCGAGACAAACGAGGCAATCGTTTACATATTATTAGAATACAAAAATATTGATGACTGATGATATTTTTTTATTATAAGTAAGATATTAGGTAAATAAATATAATATACAAATTGGGATTGGATTGCAAAGCTAAGGTGAAAAATTGTCTACGGAAAATGGCTGCGAATTTTTTCGTCTTTAGAAAAAATAACTTTTAAAATAACTTGTTTTACAACAAATAGTCTAATATTGGTCCACCCCATGGGATCTCCACCTTGTCGTTGTGAGGGGCTCAGTAACCGTGGCTTGGACACCCGCGTTGAAGCTAAGAATTTGACGCTTCGCGTGGGCTTGGAGGAGCCTGCGCAGGATGCAACCAATGGTTCGGGTGTGGTGGACAGCTCTGTCTGTCCCTCGCAGTTGGACCCGGTCGTGGGACGAGAGGCGTATCGGTGTTGCGTTGCCGCGCGCCCTATCTCCCGCGACCAAATGGGGGCGCACCATTGTTGCGTCGCGGTGGGGCCGTAGAGGAAGAGGAGATGCGGTGTTGCCAGGTTGCCGTCCTCCCTATCCTGTGCGGCCGCTGGGTGTGGCGGCAGAGCCCAACACCTTCATCCGCCGCCAAGGGGGTTTTGTTCGGGGCCCGCCTGACCATCTGGCGGGCCAATACCCGTTGGGGGTTAGCGACGAATGCTTCGGCGATACCCGACCCTTCGACACACGGGTACATGAGGAACACGGGTTGGTTTTAAGTCAGTAAGAGTCTGACAGTCCCCTTCACACTTCCCCCGGGGCGGAGGGACTCCATGAGGATTTTCCAACACGACACCAAAAAAAAACGTCCAATATTGGTCAGTGGCCGATCATCATTAGACTCTATAATTTAAAAAAAAATCTCTTAAAAAGTCATAAAAGACAAGAAATGCAAGAAGTATCCATGGCACCAACCTAAATCAGTTTCTAAGCTGTGATATATTATTTGATGTTCTTGGCAAAATTCTGAGAAAATATCAGGATCAGCAAATAAATAATCTTATTGGCAAATCCACCAGTTCGTTATCGAAAACTACGTGAAGTGCAATGTGCAGAACTTGTGTGTGTGATCCTGTTTCTTGCGTTTTTGTACCTTTTTATCATTTTATAATAGGCAATTTTATTTAATAAATTATGAGACAGCGGTGACGGGACGCGACGTCAGCACATAAGCGACGTCCTGTCACCAGCTAAACGTCAAGTGTATGTAAATAAATATAATTTAAGATTTAAGTTCATTATTTATACAATATTTATGTCAGGAATAAGTGACGGCATTAGTGATGCGGAGTTGAGTGCGAATTAATCTGCCACATCGTCGCTGAATGACCTAGTGCGCTGCCCAGCATGTTCCACGCGGTGCGAGACCTTTAGTAGCTCACAATTTAGCTCAATGCATTGGTCTCGTTGTGCGCGAGAACTCCAAAAGGGCTTGGGAACGGTTACTCACTTTCCCTTATAGGATTTTACACATTCAAAGTAACCAAGCAACATCAAAATCTTTGACGGCCCAAATTAAAGACCATTGTAATAATTCTGCTCACAATTTTGACCCTAAATTTTGTTTCCATAGACATAAGAAAACTATTTACCAATGTGTAGAATCAAAATTAAGGGAAGGTGACATTCAAGAGGCGTCTAGGTTATTGTTTAGTAGCGATGTGGTGGCGCCTTACTCTGCAGACACACTCGCAGGTCTGCTGAGTAAGCACCCAGCAAGAGTCGGAAAAGGAGAGGTCATTACCTCTCCTTTCCCGACATACCGAACGAAGATATTTTCTGTTGTATAATGTTTCAGCCAAGGACGTATTTGAAGCCGTCTGTTCCTTTCGAAGTAGATCCGCTGGCGGTCTCGACGGCTTAACCCCTCAGCATTTGAAAGATCTTCTGGGTGCAAGTGCTGAACAGGCTGGAGATGCACTTTTGAAGGCACTGAGGGCTTTAACTAACCTTATGCTCTCCGGCAATGTGGCCACAGATGTCCCAGACTTATTGTACGGGGCCAACTTGTGTGCTCTGCGCAAAAAAGATGGTAGCATTCGGCCCATTGCCGTAGGGTGTACCTACGGACGTATGGCAGCCAAACTATGCTGTAAACATTAAAGTGTCTTGGTGGACAAATTTCAGCCAATCCGGCTTGGTTTTGGTTCTAAGGGAGGCTGTGATGCTGCCATACATGCGCTGTCTCCGTACCTTGGCTGCGAAAAAGGTGAGGTCATTCTAAAGATTGATTTGAAGAATTTGTTTCAAAATTTACATATTTCTTGCGGTCCTCTCCTTTCTGGAAACATTTAGCACTTTTGGAAAACATTGATAATATTATTCGGCACAGCTTGAGCAAAATTCTGAATCTTGACATGAACGACCGAGTGTGGCTTCAAGCGACTTTACCAGTTCGTTTGGGCGGCCTCGGCGTTCGCAAAATTATCGATGTAAGTCTACCAGCGTTTTTGGCCTCGGTCCACGGCACTGGGGAATTGACCAGGAAAATTCTAGAACCCACATTCTGAAGTGCCGTGCAAAAGTGATGCCATCAGCGCTTGCAAAATGGCTTGCCCGAGCTCTGACTTACCCTGATATCTATCCTCTCAGAAACAATGGGACGGACCGCTCTATAGCAAGATGAGAGAATATCTTTTAAGTACTGCATCTAGTGTTGCAGAGTGCGCCCGTTTGTTGGCTGTGGGAGAGTGGAAATCGGGGCTATGGCTTCAAGCACTTCCATCGTATTTCCCGATATGCCCACATTGACGACATACTCTGTCGAGCTCTTGGCACCGCCGGAGTACCAGCTCATTTTGAACCGAATGGTTTGGTACGTGGTGGGAAGAGATCAGACAGTATGTCTTTATTACCTCGGAAGATGGGCAGGCCTCTGGTATGGGACGCGACATGCGTCGATACCCTTGCACCATCACATCTTACATTGCATCAGCGGAGACCCTCAAACGGTGCAAAAACCTCTGGGTAATTACGTTTTTGAGCCGTTTGGGATCGAAACGCTGGGGCCATGGGGGCCTAGAGAACACGCTCTGTACAAAGAAATCGCCAAAAGGCTTGGCGATTTCTTTGTACAGATCGTGTTCAGAGGGCTGGTTTATGTTTTGCAGAGAGAGTTTATGCATTGCCATACAACGTGGGAATGCTGCCAGCTTTCTGGGCACGCTACCAGCCGACAGCGTTGCGGAGGAATTTTTTTGACGCGGCGTAGTGGGTTTTTTGGTTTCCTCGTCTATTTTGTTATTATTATTTATTTCGTGGGGTGCATAGAGTTCCCACCAAGAACTTAGGGCCCAAGCCAACCTCACCTGCAAGTGGTGCACCTGCCGATCAACGGACGAGGCTCTGGCAAACAAAATATCCCGATAAGCGGCAATAGGCTCGCCACCTATTACGTGGGATCAAAACACTGGCGAAAAGTGGGCGTTTAATATGCCTCTGCCTACCCCTTCGGGGAAACAGGCGTGAGTCTATGTATGTATGTATTTATTTAGTTTTACTGGTTTAGTTTAGGATAGTTTAGTTACATAAGTAGTTTTATTCTGATGCATATATGTTATTTGTCACACTATTATGTATGCTTAAAATATATATATACAAACAAATAAAGACATTAACGTTATACGACTGATCAATCGATTGTGCCTTTTTTGTATTTTCTAAATATACTAAAAATCAGATTTTTTGGTTTTGTCATTTTAATAATGTTTAATATTTTCATATTGGAATTAACGTACTTTATCATGTGCTTGACGACCATAATATTTGGTAAATAAAAAATCCGGGATCTCACTTTGCTGTTTGTGTTTGTAGAGTGAAATGCCCCTATTGGTTCCTTTTTGTTTCCTTTCTGGTACACACGTCATTTTTGTAACTTAGTTCATTTTCGTGTCTTTTTGGTGACTAAATTTTTTTATATTACCCATAACTGACAGGGATATTAACCCTAGGCCTTATCTTGGCTACATGTTTGAAATTTCAAAAAAAAAAATATTCAGAAGTTTTAAATACAATAAGAGAACGCGGCACCACCTTCTTACTGTAATTACTAAGGAACTGGGCGGAAGCCCGTGCAGATCAACTCATACTTAACACCACTGAACTGCACTGACTTCTACTCCCTGCACCAGAGTCCGGTGCAGGGAATGGCGAATGGTCTCTGGGGTAGCGCAGGTCGCGAAGATCCCTTAGGCAAGGCTGGTGGACTATCCTTCTCGAGGTTGCCGCCCGTTCTTGGTCCAGTTCCTTCAGAAATGGATGCAACCAAAACCTCCAGCCGAAACACAAACAACAGGCACATTACACACGCTCAAACACACACGTACACACATGCGCGCACACATCCACATCCAGGAACACATCTCCTCACCACGCCCCCTCGTCGTCGGGTGGGCGCGGGCTCGTAGTAAAAAGTCACGAGTTAGAGTAGCTGACCACCTGCGCTAGGACCTGCGCAGTCGAGCGTCGTACGCTGGGATGACGGAGTCCTGGGGGACTGAGCCGAGCGGTGCTGGCGGTAATGTGACCGTGAGGCAACTCGCTCTTTGGTCCCGATTTCACGCTAAACGGTAGTTTAGCGTGAAATGGCCATCCAAATGACGGGAATGGCCATCGTGTCCCGTCAGAGGGCGACAGCCTAGGGACGTAGGGTTCACATCAGCAGTTGGAATTTATTTCGGCTATTGATGTGGTAAGTGAAGGCTATACGGAGGGCGCAAGCGAGTGATGACGGCTAGAGTTGGTAACTCGGCTCAGGACGTTGACCCGAGCGGGCGCCCGAAGTCTTGCTGTAAACCAGCCCCGCGTTCCTATATCCCTCTGGTATTGCTAACGTCCGGTATGACGTTCCCTGATGCGGGCTCCATGGAGGGTGGGAAGCCAGAGTGTCAAGGTGGACTGTAATTTTTATCTTCCAAAGGAATGAAACGCCTGGCTTGATGGTGAGTTGATTTAATTCAATCTTGATCAGGATCGGCTTGTTGCTTCGGATTTCTTGAGAGAACTACTGCTGAACTGAACTGAACTACCTCGGTGCAACAAACCGTCCTGTTTATATTCTATTTTACAGGGTGCAAGTAGTGAGTGGATGTGAGCGCAACGCATTCGGTTCGATCAATCACAGCGCTTCGTCTGAGTTTTACTTATGGTGGCGTTCGGACAGGTTTCGACATGTTCAAACCTGTTTGATCGTGCTCGCGTCCACTTTACATCGTCATGTTTTGATTTTTTATTTACTATAGGATAATAAAACAGCCTTAATCGAATAACAATAAACATTTCCCTACTCTCGAATCGTTTTTATTGAATCATCCTTATATCTACTTAAGTCTACTTATATATTCATATTTATTTACATTATTTATGATCATTACTTAATTGTATTACAAAGCTACGACGTCCGTAACATCTTCACCCCGGCGCAGGGCTACCGTAGCCTTATCTTCCACGCAGAGGACGGCGAGCTTCGTCGTGGGACGCCGTAGGATGCCCGCTGTAGTCCTGACGTCGGCTGATCGCACCTTGCCGTCTGGACCGACGTACGTAGTCTCCACGACGCCTCGGGGCCACGTCCCTCGTGGCAGTGTGGGGTCGATGACGACAACCAGGTCGCCAACGCGCAGAGGTCGTCCTCGGTCGTCGGATGCCCCCCCGGCACCAGCGTCGGCAGGTATTCATTTACCCAGCGTCGCCAGAAATGGTCGGCGAGCACTTGGGCAGCTCTCCACTGTTTTCGGCTGACCTCCTCGCAAGGCCCAGTATAGGGAAGGCCTGAGGAGGTCCCGATGAGGAAGTGGTTTGGAGTCAACGCCTCCGGATCCTTGGGATCGACGGAAACGTGGGTGAGAGGCCGAGAGTTTATAGAGTGTTCGGCCTCTACCATCAGGGTCAGCAGCACTTCTTCTTTTAGCGCCCGCTGATGCAGTGTCGCCCCCAACGCCGTTTTGACAGAGCGTACTAATCGTTCCCACGCTCCCCCCATATGCGGCGCCCCTGGTGGTATGAACTTCCACTTCATTCGGTGTGAAAGTCCGAAGTGGACGAATTCTTTGGCCCATTCTTCATAGTGCGCAGTTCTGTGTCTGCTCCTCGAAAATTGGTGCCATTGTCGGAGTACATTACTCGGGGCCAACCTCGTCGTGCTGCCATTCTCCTTATGGCCATTATAGCCGAGTCGGTCGACAGACTCGCCACCAGTTCCAGGTGAACTGCCTTGGTCACCAGGCAAGTGAACAGTGCTCCCCAGCGCTTCTCGTGTCTTCTTCCTATGATCACTGTCATTGGCCCAAAATAGTCGACTCCGCAGTGAATAAAGGGTCGCTGCGTCTCTGTTAGTCGTTCCATCGGTAGGTCCCCCGTGACTGGTTTTACTGGTGTCGCTCTTCTGATGCGGCAAAGTTGGCATCGCTGTGCTATGGTTCTTACTGTAGGGCGCAGATTGACCACCCAGTAGTTTTGCCTTAAGTCGTTGACCACGCGTTCGTTGTTTGCATGGCCGGCCCTTCAATGGGCGTCTTCTATTAGCAGTCTGGTAAACGGGTGCTTGCCGTGTAAGATGACCGGCTTCTTCTTCGTGTCTGGAACCGCAGCGTGCCCGACCCTCCCTCTCACTTTGAGAATCTTCCAAGTAAGGGTCCAGTTTATACAGGCTACTGGACTTGGGCACTGGTCTTCCTTTTTCCAACAGTCTTATTTCTTCTGCGTAGTCGTCGAGCTGCGCTTGTTTCACCCATGTCTTCTCAGCCTTTTCTATCAGGTCGACGGTCATCTGGCTAGCTCGATTTTTGTACTTTTCCTTGAAGAGAAAGAGTACCGCTGTAGTTCGTATCAGCTTCTCATATGAGGAGAATCTGCTTATGTCGGGCAGATGAGAAGCGTGTTTCTTTTCTGTGACCACATAAATCACTTCTTCCTCTTGGTCTTCTTTCTTGGCTTTCTCTTTCGGCCAGAGTTCTTTTTCATCATATAGAAATTCAGGCCCGGTGAACCATCTGTCTTCTGGTTTCATTTGTAGTTTATAATTAGGGCGCGTTGCATCATCTGCCACGTTTTGTTCCGTGGGCACCCATCTCCATTGATTGGCGTCGGTCAGCTCCGCTATTTCGCCCAAGCAGTGTGCCACGAAGGGTGTGTACTTGATGGCATCTTTTTCTATCCAACGCAGAACGGTTTGTGAGTCCGTCCAATACGTCACGTTCTTGGGCTTGTCTCTATGCTCTCTCACGATCGTTTTCGCCAGTCGTGCGCCGATCACTGCCGCTTGGAGTTCGAGTCGAGGGACGGTTATTGGTTTTAATGGTGCGACCCTTGCTTTTGCCGCAACCAGGCTCACAGTCACTCTTCCATCTGGTTTCAGGATCCTCCAGTAGGCGGTCGCCGCGTATGCTTGTTCACTCGCATCACAGAAGACATGGAGCTCTATGTCGTCTTCAGAGCTTTTGCCGTAGCACCTTGGGACTCGCAGTTTTGTGGCCATGCTCAAACCTCGGAGTCATTCTTCGAAATGTTGTGCGTCTTTTTCGGGAATCACTTCATCCCATCCCACTCCATGTCTCCACAGGTTTTGAAGTATGATTTTACCCGTGATAGTAAAATGGCTGATGAGACTGAGGGGATCGTAGACGGCCATCACTGCTCCGAGGGCTTCTCTTTTCGTCGGCGCTCTGTCTCTCATCCTCACTTCAGGTGCTAGACGGCTAAGCCCTGTGTTGAAGCCTAGCTCATCTTGATCCGTATGCCAAAGCAAACCGAGTGTCTTATCGGAGTTTTCCTGTCTCTGACCAAGCTTCACTTCGGCTTTGAGCACTCGTTTTTCTGTAGCCACGTTGTCCACCACATTAGGCCTGTTAGAGCACCGTCCACGGAGGTTGAAGTGTGCATTCTCATGTATCTTCATGACCTCTTGTGCTGTTCTTATAGCTTCTTGCTCTGTGGCGAAGCTATCGACGTAGTCATCCATGTAGTGGCTCGATGTTATTGCTTGCACAGCGTTGGGGTATGCTTGTGCGTATCGTCTCGCGTTGGCATCTCTCACTGAGTGCGCGATGAACGGCGAGCACGATGCCCCGAAGATCATTGATATCATCTTGTACCTTTCGGCGGCTTATCACGCTCTTCGTCTCGCCAAAGAAACATTTGAGCTGCTTGGTCTTGTGGTCTTATTTTTACTTGGAGGAACATCTCTTGAATATCTGCTGTCACGGCTACCTGACGTTCTCTGAATCTGAAGAGGATTCCTGGTAGCGATTTCAGGAGGTCAGGTCCCTCTAGTAAGTGATCATTGAGGCACACTCCGCTGTATCGGTGCGCCGCGTCAAAAACCAGCCGCATCTTTCCCGGCTTGTTAGGGTTCACGACCGGGAAGTGTGGCAGGTACCATATCTTCTTGTTTCGTTCCTCTTGTCCATCGCACTCTTGGGCATAACCTTTATCGAGGAGGTTTCTTACTTGAGCGCGATACTGTGCAGCGAAATCCGAAGAGGGGTCCATCTTTTTTTCTATCATCTTTAGTCTCTTCACGGCACAGTGATAATTATTGGGCATCGGAGCGTCTTCATCTCTCCATGGCAGGCCCACTTCGAAGTGTTCACCAACCTTCCTCATTGTTCGTTGGACCACGTCGATTGCCTTTTGGTCTTCTGGTCTGACTTTCTTTGCCAGGGAGACTCCAAGGGCATCAATCCTGAAGTGTGCTTTCACTATTTCTTCTACGCGCCGTACATCTTCTGTCTGTTTGTTCGCAGACACGTCGTAGATATGAAGCACTAGTTGACCCTCCTTTTGAGTCAACGCTGAGCGTGGCGCCGTCCCATGAATTACCCATCCCAGTTGGGTATACGAGGCCGCAGGCTCATTCTTCTTGCCCATGCGTAGTTTTCGCGTCACGATCAGGTGCCAATTGTCCGCACCTATCAACACTTTCGGGGTGGCTTCGTCAAAGAATGCGTCCTTTTGCATGTTTCGGAGGTGTGGATATTTGATTAACATTGATTTATCCACTGTCTGACCATGAAGTCGTAGATCCTTCATCGTTCGTGCGCGTAATTCTTGATAGTCGCCGTTCTGACCACAAATTTGTAGTTTGACCTCTTGACTGTGTTCTTCGTGTGGCTGTGAGGTCACTCCTTGTATTTTGAGTGAAGAGATTGGCCCTTTCTTTTGGATACGGCGTGTTAAATCCTCGTCGATGAGTGAGATCGTCGATCCTTCGTCCATTAGCGCGAACGTGGTCACTTGACCGCCTGGTCCTTTCAAAACGACGGGGCACATCTTTAACAGTACGCGATGCGGCGCGTCGCTGCTTGCTGAGACAGTCATCACGGACTCCGCTGTCGGTTTGGCATCCGTCGCTTTTTCTTTGGTGTCTCGTTGCAACATCTCTTTGTGCAGCAGCGCGTGATGCGGGCGGGTACAATTTTCTTTACCACATCGCTTGGCTCGGCAGTGCTCTTGTCGGTGGCGATTATTCAGACATTTAAAGCACACTTTCTCCGTTCGTGCCCATTCCCACCTGTCGTCGACACTCATCATTGAAAACTTGGCGCACTTAGGCACATCATGGTCCCCAGCACAACACAGGCATACGTGTTTCTTTTCATCTTCTTTTTCTGTCGTGGCGTAAATAACTTCTCTGCCCGTTTTCCTTTTTGTGCTTGCTTGCACCACATTTTTCTGTTCTCTCTTTGGTGCGGGCGAGGGCGTCGGGTTTGTGAAGGCGTACTTCATTGCACGGTCAGCCTCCCGCATCAGGAACCGAGATAATATCGTAATTTCAGGCTCACGTGACGTTTCCACTGCCTCAGAAGCGTAGTCGCACCACCTTGATTTCACGTGCGGGCTTAATTTGTCCACAACTTCTCGCACTAGCATCGGGTTCCACAAGTATCCGTGGTTGTCCATATTGGATAGCACACACACTATGTTCTGTAGCTTCACTGCGAACGAGTTTAGTTCACTTGCCACACTAGTGAGCCGAGGCAACTTCTTTATGTCCTCCGTCACGTGGTCCATTAATATCTCCGGCCTTCCATAGTATTGTTCTAGCGTCTTCATAATTGTCCGTGGGTCAGACGCAGAGTACAGGAGCGCGGAGACTGCTTCCCTTGCTGGACCTCTGACGCAGTTCCTCAGTCTCGCTAAATTTTCCATCGCGGTGAATTTGTAGACACTCGATGAATCTTCATAAGCTGCCTTGAATGGCAGCCATTCCGTAGCCGCTCCGGTGAACACAGGTAGCTCAGTCACTTGTCGTGGCGGCGGGCGTACACACATCATTTTGTCCAGCGTGTCGGCCAGTTGTTCGATGCCTCTTCCTACTCGGCGTTCCCCTCTTGTGGGTGAACGTGAGATCGGACGTTGTCTCCTGCGTGGCATGGCAGGCGTTGTAGCGTCGACACATGTGTTTGGCTCTGCGGCGGTTCGTTGGGCGGCGGGGTGCGGCGGCTGAGTTCTCTCTTCGGTGACCGGTGGGTGGGCTTGATCAATACTTTGCAGCCACTCATCCACCCTGTCTTCACTCCTATGTCTGGAGCCCTCTTCACGAGCCTCTGCCTCTGCTTCAATCGCCGACACTTCATACTCGAACCGTTTGTTTACTAGGGCCTTTTTAATTTCCAATTGCTCGTTTCTAATTGCAGCAATTCTTTTTTGTGCCTCATATTCTGCTAGTTTTACTCTTGCCACATCACTGCTATAAGATCCCCTTAATCTTATCGTACTTGCGGTGTCTCTCATTGACCTATTTGCCGTCATTGTTCTGACAGAGTCCTGAATTCCTGGCTGGGACGACGTGCTTAGAGTGACGAGTTGTTCTTCACGCATTGTTACACTCGCGATCGCGGTTGCTCGACTCGCCGGTACGTGGCGTGTAGTAGGTGCGGTAAGCGCGGCGGACGCACTATCAGACGGTGGCACAACTCCTCTCGTCGCGGTGGTGGCGGGGAGTGCGGTTACTGACACAGCGGCGATCGGCGTGGCACTGTCGATTCCACTTGCGGGCACTTCATGTTGGACCCGCGGCAACGCGGACGCAATGGTTGAAGGTGATCTCGGCGGCTCTTCGAATGTTCGGCGACGTCGGCTGTCGTATCCCGATTCTGCCTCACTCTCTTTGGCCGCAATACTCCTAGTCTTCATTTTCAGGAACACTGCACTTGCGTATTTTCTTTATCTTCAACTCGTCAGGCGAACGATGATCCGACTGTATCCGGCGAGCGTAGGACCAAACTGTCAAGGTGGACTAATTTTTATCTTCCAAAGGAATGAAACGCCTGGCTTGATGGTGAGTTGATTTAATTCAATCTTGATCAAGATCGGCTTGTTGCTTCGGATTTCTTGAGAGAACTACTGCTGAACTGAACTGAACTACCTCGGTGCAACAAACCGTCCTGTTTATATTCTATTTTACAGGGTGCAAGTAGTGAGTGGATGTGAGCGCAACGCATTCGGTTCGATCAATCACAGCGCTTCGTCTGAGTTTTACTTGTGGTGGTGTTCGGACAGGTTTCGACATGTTCAAACCTGTTTGATCGTGCTCGCGTCCACTTTACATCGTCATGTTTTGATTTCTTATTTACTATAGGATAATAAAACAGCCTTAATCGAATAACAATAAACATTTCCCTACTCTCGAATCGTTTTTATTGAATCATCCTTATATCTACTTAAGTCTACTTATATATTCATATTTATTTACATTATTGATGATCATTACTTAATTGTATTACAAAGCTACGACGTCCGTAACACAGAGGGATGAAGTCTTAGTAAACTTGCTTAGATACCGTAATCCCAATTATTACCCCAACTGTGACAGTGGCAGCGAAAGCTGTTCCCGCCGCCACAACCAAAACCAAACAGATGGTTGACGCCGAAGCCTCGGCTGCAGGTGTTAAACCATCCCCCAAGGTCGAGACTTCAGCGCTGGCTAACGCTAGTACAGGTCCCATCCTTACAATCGTCAGCCCGTTTGAGATCAAGCGGGAAGACGACTCCTCCTTCGCAGGCTGGCAAGTTGTAAGTCACCACAAGGGCAAGGGTAAGGGCAAGACCACCAATCCTGTTCAATACCCGCTCGCCACACAACCGAGTGGTCCCGCTGCTACCAGCTCTGCGAAGAAGAAGAGGTCGAAAAAAACAAGAGACAGCGCCTGGCAATAAGGCGGAAGGCTGCACAAACTAGGCTATAGTACCATAGACCACATACATACGCTGCGGCAGGTTATACAGAAGTCCGAGAAGTGTAACCAGCCACTATGCTTGGCGTTTGTGGACTATAAGAAAGCCTTTGATTCGATCGAAACCTGGGCAGTGCTGCAGTCTCTCCAGCGGTGCCAAATTGACTATCGATATGTCGAAGTGCTGAAGTGTTTGTACGAAAACGCCACCATGTCAGTCTGCTTCCAGGACCAGAGCTCAAAACCTATTCGGCTACATCGAGGGGTGAGGCGGGGAGATGTTATATCTCCGAAACTCTTCACCGCTGCGCTGGAAGATATTTTTCCGCACGCACTACCGCCAAAATCTCGGCTGCGGGATTGGCGTCCAACCGATGTCGATGAAATTTACCGACTGTTTGCGATTTATATACATGGGGCTCGATTCACGTAGCAACCAGTTGTAATATTGGATGACAACACCTGTACTGGAAATGCCTAAGTTTAGGCAGGTACATTTTGTTAAACAAGTTCCTTCATTTTGTCGATAACTTTGATAGCAGTCAGAGTTCTCTACAAAATGATGAAACGGAGCTTTCGCCAAAATAAAATAAAAAAGTGCACCAATAATTTATCATCTCAATTCTAAATTTCAAATACTCTATGTGCCAGATCAAAACATATCAATTGACGAGTCGCTGACATTGTTTATAGGCCGTTTGTCTTGGATCCAGGCTATACGATCAAAGGCTGCCCGTCTCGGGATAAAGTCGGGCTATATGTATCGTTTCAAAATATACATCATTGATTTATTCATAAAGAAAATATAAGCTTACAGTATACACAACCAAATCGCTTATATCTATTCTAAACATACAATTTATATGTCGGCGGGTTGCTTGATTTTTGGCCGGTATCACAACATCACAGTTCAGTATGTTATACGTTCACACCAAATCAAATTAACAAGACCGACTACAGCTATTTTACTATGCATTACTGAACACAAAATGAGTGACAGTTTCTAGGTACTAGTTGTCTGCCCGGAGTCTCCAAGAGTAGTGTTAGTTGTCGTTGCTCCGTTGAATGTCAACCGTCATCCCCCCACCTCAACTGTAGCGAACGTCACACTTGACTCTGTCGAAGCGCGCCATCTTCGCACTTTCGTTTCGTAGTCAATTGACGTCCCGTTCTGATGACCAATCCGATACGGCCATCCTACAAGACACACGTCCCTGTGTGTTAATCTGTAAAAAAAATTTACACGCACAGTATCACATTGCTCGGTCACTCCTGACTAAACCTAGGTAAGGGTTGAATCAAAACAGTGTTAGGATTCCAATCAATGTTTTTACAAAATTACCTCCTACATTACATTCCTTACTATTATAGGAGCTGGATTCAGAGCATCACTGACAAATCAAATAACTAAAGCTGTGATTCATAACCATTCAGTAACCTCCAGTTACTAAACCAGGCACTCAACCAGCCACTCGGTTGCCACCATTCAGTAACCTCCAGTTACTAAACCAGGACTTAAACCAGTCACTCGGTTGCCACCCATTTATCTGCTTACCTCACAAGGATCGCCAAGTTCCTCCTGGACTTTATGGTTTCCACGAAACCCCAACACCAGAGTTGTTTGCCTACCGCGTACTCACGGACAACTGCCTTCACAGTTGTATTGAATCCGACCTGTACTGATTTGCGGCTACAAATCAACCTCTGACATTGAATCACACAACCAATCCAACACTAGAGTCGTCTGCCTACCGTGTACTCACGGTCAACTGCCTTCACAGTTGTATTGAATCCGATTTGTACTGATTTACGGCTACAAATCAATTTCTGACATTTAATCACACAACCAATCAACATGTAAGCCCAGTTTTCTACTGTCTCGTCAGTATCTTAATACTGACAATTTGCTCTCTTCAAGATCGTCAGTTATGCTCTGATCCTCTGGCACAAAGTTTCAGTATCAAAATCAATAATCAGGAAACTCAAAGTAAAATTGACATATCACTATCGCGGTATCTCTCAAGATATTTTTTCAAACCAAGTAAACCTTAATATTTAAGCTCTACATGTGATCATGGCTAGCCCAGTAACCTCCAGTTACTCTACTTTCTGCGAACCCCACATGGGAACGCCGAGTCTCTCAAGGACTCTGTTCAAACATGAGCATGACATTCTTGGCATTCCAACACACATCCAACTTATCACCGAGGAAGATGCGTGATATTTTAAGATCATGTAATTTATCACGTACGGCGGTCGGCTCAGACATGCTGCATCGGCACAATACACCGACGGCATACAACTAAATACGTGTATATGTGTACATAGAATAAGTTTAGTATATAAGATTATAGTTTTAAGAAATAAACCAGTCATTGTTCACTCCTGACTTTGACTCATTACCCTTCCCAAACCTCTCACTGCGGCCAAGACACCTTTAGCCGTCACCCTGATCGGTCTTGTGAGTCTGCTCGACCGGCAGTGAGAAAACCATTTCCACCACCCCTAAATCCTACCCAATTCCATCTGTCGCCTTAGGTCTCCCGGTGGCAGATATCCTGGACTATTATATATAAGTATTTATAAAATACGATATAGTAGGGCTAGGGGGATAGGGACATTAGGGTTTAGGGACCACAACAACGACGCCTTTGTAGGAATTAGATAGGTTGTAGGAATAGTTCATAGGACACCTAGGTTTACGACATAATACGTAGGATAGGTGTTAGATTAGATCTAAAATAGGGATAGGTTTATCGTAGGTAGGTTAGGCTAGATATAGGAACCAGTAGGCTTAAATTAGGATAAGTCTAGGTTTAGGTACGTGCAAGCTTAGGGCTATACTTAAGAGCTATCGAAGGTTAGGCCCTAACTTGTACATTGGTCCTTCGAGCAAAAGCGATATAACATCTCTGGAACTCCTGTTCCCGTAGGCTGACTAGCTGACTGACTGACACTTATTATATTGCGGGCTAGTGTTCCCCAATCGCACTAGTCTCGTGGTATAGTAAGAGACTAACTAACTTGGTTGCGTCGGGCGGTAGCGAATCAGGTATCGGTCTCCCACAAGCGGGTCGCCCCGGTACTCGAGAAGTCGCACTTACCGTTTCGAGGACGAGATTGAAACCAAGTTTAGGGAAAGACATATCTACGTAAACAAGTTAGGATTGGCTAGAGGAAGCAAATAACAATGAATACATAACAAGGGCCTTAGATAAACAAATCAAGGACCCATACCTTTACAATTAAGAACATGTTACAAGTCATGAAGTCCAATCGAACCTGACTCCCAGAAAACCACAGTGTTGACAAACCGCCATCGTCCTCGTAACAAGTTACTGCCACAGCCGCGATACACACTTGTATACGAGTTCTGCGCGATCAGAGTTCATGGGCGCTAAATTTTTACGAATATACTAAGTTTACTACTACTACTACAACGACTACTACTACTACAAATACTACACTACTACTACTACTACTACAAATACTACACTACTACTAATACTACTACTACAACGAATACTACTACAACTACTACACTACTACTACAACGTCTACTACTACACTACTACTACTACAACGTCTACTACTACTACTACTAAATAAGAGAAGGGATGGAATTTCTGGAGGGGTGAATAACATGCAATGGTACAAAACAACTGCATGTTGACTAAATATAAAATATACCTTGTTTTTCCTACTACACATAGGTACTTAACATATCCACCGCAACGATCCTCAAGGTTCCACAGCAAGCAACGCAATAAGCTGCCGCTGCCAGGACCGCATCATACATGGCCTACAGCCAGCCAACCGAAGCCGTCAAGAAAACGAATCACCAGTGAACAACAAACTACAGATGCCGTTAACGTTGAGCTGAAGCCTACGCCGAAGAGACGCCAGAATGTTCACGCCTGAACATAAGAACTTTCTAGAGCCTGCCCCGGAGAGGCGCTAGAATGTTCACGCCGGAACATGACCTTCCTGAAGCCTATCCCGGAGAGACGCCAGAATGTTCAAACATGAGCATGACATTCTTGGCATTCCAACACACATCCAACTTATCACCGAGGAAGATGCGTGATATTTTAAGATCATGTAATTTATCACGTACGGCGGTCGGCTCAGACATGCTGCATCGGCACAATACACCGACGGCATACAACTAAATACGTGTATATGTGTACATAGAATAAGTTTAGTATATAAGATTATAGTTTTAAGAAATAAACCAGTCATTGTTCACTCCTGACTTTGACTCATTACCCTTCCCAAACCTCTCACTGCGGCCAAGACACCTTTAGCCGTCACCCTGATCGGTCTTGTGAGTCTGCTCGACCGGCAGTGAGAAAACCATTTCCACCACCCCTAAATCCTACCCAATTCCATCTGTCGCCTTAGGTCTCCCGGTGGCAGATATCCTGGACTATTATATATAAGTATTTATAAAATACGATATAGTAGGGCTAGGGGGATAGGGACATTAGGGTTTAGGGACCACAACAACGACGCCTTTGTAGGAATTAGATAGGTTGTAGGAATAGTTCATAGGACACCTAGGTTTACGACATAATACGTAGGATAGGTGTTAGATTAGATCTAAAATAGGGATAGGTTTATCGTAGGTAGGTTAGGCTAGATATAGGAACCAGTAGGCTTAAATTAGGATAAGTCTAGGTTTAGGTACGTGCAAGCTTAGGGCTATACTTAAGAGCTATCGAAGGTTAGGCCCTAACTTGTACAGACTCTATGGTTTGCACTAAAACCCGATCTCCGCCAGAGCTGACTGCAATACCGCCTACTCACGGACTACTAAGTTAGTAGACGCCGATTTCTACCGAGCTACGGCTACACGTCTTTGTATATATAAAATTCTTACGTCACTGACTGACTGACAGACGAAGCACAGGAAAAACTACTGGCCGCAAGAAGCAGATTTTTTGCATTTATATTCCTTCTCGGGGACCGCAGATTTTTGGGGCGACAGTGCACTAAGAAGGGATTTCCAATAATTTTTAACGGGGATATAGTTAAATTAAAATAAAAAGTGCGGGTGTAGCTGCGGGAATGCCCGCAGCTACAAGTTAAGTTATAATTAATAAGATAAAATAATAGGCAATACGCTCGCCCCATATTAACGTGGGACCTAAAAATTCATGGCTAAGTGTGGGTGTAACATTACACCTCTGCCTATCCCTTCGGGGATACAGGCGGTCTATAAATAAAAAATAAATAAATAATGAAATAATTGTTGACGTTACATCTTAGATTTTCTTTGTTTTTAAGATATAAATAATAACTACATCCTGATCCTTATAGGGAGTCAGCTGTGTTTACACAGCAGTTTATTGTTTTCAGCCTGGGTGATATTAATTTTTCTTTTAACTTTAGCATAAGAAAAGATGACTCGAGTCTAACTGGTAGTGTATTACGCCATAATAGCAAGACTATAAGTAACTGATTATTATAGTTTATTTAACTATTACAGAAGAAATATCTTCACGAAATAGTATAGCAATAATATTCACTATAATTTATTTATTTTTCAATTTGAGTCTTTTACCTTCCTTGTAGGTGCAGATACTGATGGGATTGGTAATAATACTAACTTTGATGATGGGCGTGACCCTAACTTGCCCGCTTTGCCGCTTGCATGTCCGGTCGCTAGTACTTCTACTTCCAGCAATCCCCCCGTTATCGGCGTTCATTAACCTAAGCAGCGTCCAATGTCGGTATAACGTTTGTTAATTTTTATATACCTAATTATGTCTGTATTTCACACAATTCAATAATGGTCTGACAGGAAACACCTGTCAGACTATTGTTGTTCTGTCAGTTTTGTTGTTGTTTTTTATTTTTGTTTTCTCTTTTTGTATCAATTTTCCTTCATTTATCTATACTTCATTTCACATTGGGGGGTGCGGGTGATGTTTGTTATTTGTCTGATTTTGGTTTAATTGTACCGAGAGGACACATGCCACCTGCGCCTTCGTGTGTGAAATGGATCATAGCATGTTTTCTGGGCTTATCTTCAATTCCCTATGTGTCAAATGTCACAATTTTATAAATGTAAACAATAAGCTTTGACAGTAAATAAATGTGTTCCTCTTGTGCTAAATAATGTGAAAAGACCGGCCGGGGTTACTAGAAAAAAATATATTTTATATATTTATCTACCTGTGAATTAATATAAAATGGGTACCAACAGAATATCATCGCCACCTAGTTGATCTAGATGGCACTGCGCTGAGTTGGGGGCCAATTCTGTTACATGGAAACCTGTTAAGTATGCTAAAAAAAATTAATTCTTTGTAACAGAATAAATATGTTTTCTTTCCTTCTTTCTTTGCATACTTGAAGAAGAGCTTAATTAGCCTGGAAAAAGACAGACTCGACAAAATGCTACTTAATATAGTTGCTGTGGATTGTCAGCCGTATAGCATAGTAGATGACGAAGGATTTAGATCCTTTGTCCATGGCTTGAAACCAAATTATGAGTTGCCAAGTAGAAAAACTTTGTCCACAAATATTTTGACTCGTGAATATAACACAAAATTAACACGCGTGAAGTCCTTAGTGGAAACGCATTGCAGTAGCATGTGCATCACAGTAGATTTTTGGACTTCCAGGACTATGCAGCCTTACATGGCAATCACCGATCATTTCATCAATAATTGCACACTGGAATTCACCTCAATTTTACTCCAATGCAGTGCATTAGATGGCTCCCATAGAGGAGAAAATATTGCTCTTGCCATTAAAACGCCTGCAGAAGAATGGAACATAACAAATAAAATTGCATCGAATATGAAATGTGCCACTAATTTACTGTCTTGGCCGCACTATGGGTGTTACGCTCATAAATTAAATTTAATTGCACAACATGCCCTTATTGTTCCAGAAGTAGCTAGCACTATAGTAAAGGTTCAGAAAACAGTAGCACATTTTAAGCGCAGTTCGTTGGCCAAAGAAAAACTTATCAAATACCAAATATGTTCGCAAGGTATGCCTGATGGAAGTGCTCTGGCACTTATTATATCAGTTCCCACAAGGTGGAATTCCACATGTTTGATGATACAGCGCTTTTTAAAATTACAAGAGGCAATTAGGGCTACAGTGCCCAACTTAAACGTAGACTTGCCGGTCCTCCCATTAGAGGAATGGAGGTGCTTAGAGCAATACTACGCGGTCTTAAAGCCTCCTTACGAGAGAAAATTATTTAACAGCGAGCAAGGCTATCATCACAACACAATGTCAATTGGCAGTTTAAAGTGAAATGGAAGAAGCCCACAATTATTTTATGCCTGTAAAAACGCTTATAAAAGCTATCCATTTGCGACTTAAAAACCGCTTCGGCAATTTAGAAAAGAATATATCAATAGCCGTGTGTACTTTACTCGATCCACGATTTAAATCCTTTGGCTTTCAAAATGAAGAGGCAATAAGAGCCACAAAACTATTTATACTGGACCAGATTTTGATAGAATTGAATTTAGAGCAAGAAGTAACAATAAAACAACCAACGTATGCTGCTAGTTTCACAGTAGAACCAACGTTTTTATTGTGGAACGTATTTGATAAAAAAGTTTCTTCGTCGCTGCAGCCCCGTTCAATAACAACAAAATTAAATGAGGAATTAGAAATGTTTTTGAACCAAGCATTAATAGCCAAATAAGACTGTCCATTAAAATGGTGGCGAGATCACCAGACGGTATACCCGTCATTGTTTGGTTTGTGTATAAAAAAATTAACATAATTGTTGCATCTGTGCCATGCGAAAGGGCATTTTCAAAAGCAGGACATATTATAAAATGATAGACGTACTCGGCTTACAAAAAAGAAAAAGAAAAAAGAAAAGCTCATTTATTCCAATATGTAGGTACACAATGTAACAGGCAGGATGAATACATAAATTAACATAAACACACAATAAAATAAAAATACAACGAGCACAGTGACGAAATTAATGGAACACACTGTGTAATATTTTTTCTTAATATACAGGATGTAAAAATACCCTTAACGAAAACTGAAATCCCATGTTTTACCAATCACTACGAACATTACAATAATGGTAAACAATAGATGCGCTTGTGCCCGTGTGATTTACACAACTCTCCTTCCCTGTCACACCTCTCGGACGCCTTACAGGAACCGGGCACCCGTCTGCTCTCAGTCAGTCGACTCGTTATTCTCACGGTGTTATCTGTGTGTCCTAAAAACAGGACAGGTTAGAAGTACCTGAGGAATCTGATGGGAGTGAGTGAAGCAAGAGAGATAGGTCAAGATCATTGCAAATGGCGTTCCGTAGTCTCTGCCTACCCCTCCGGGCAACAGGCGTGAGTCTATGCATGTATGTATGTATTTTATCTGTGTGTTTTCGTGAATCCTCTCGGCACATACAATTTAATCCACCGGCAGGTCACCTAAACGATATTATTATTTATATTGATTGAAATGTTAATAAAAATATTTTTAACAGTTAGCAGCTGTTTTATTTTTTATGTATTCTTTGCACATAGCATTAAAACTAGTTAAAGGTGTGAAATAACAAAAACTACAATGCCATACCAGCATTACTTTGCAAGATTATAGTTTATTTATGGTAGGAGAAAAATATTTATAGCAAAATAAGCCCATGGATTCTTCGCAAAAACGAGTTTATATCTTTATATTTAGTGCTTTACAAGTATATTCAAAGTGGTCTCATCTCTCAACAGAAAGGGTGAGCCCAGGCTTCATACATTTTTGCCCATGGTCCTTTACTCAGTTAAACAAAATACTATATGAAAATTTGCTAGTTTGCAAACTCTTCAACTACAAAGTTCAGTTACTAAAATTACTAGCTACGGAACCCTCATGGGTGAGTCCGACTCCCACTTGCCAGTTTTTTGACGACATTGGGCACATGCAGTATATACAACATACTGCATTTTTTTACTATAATTAAATTATACCGCTTCAGAGAAACTATATAATATGACATCGACAAACTGAGTTTTGTAGTATTTTAGTTTAGACTAGCTTTTGCCCGCGACTTCGCTCACGTTAAATTCGGGGTAACACAAAACTCCTTCATCGTTCGATAGTAATTTTCGTTTTAATTCTGTTCATAGCAACTAATAAGAAATATAACAGCAAGTAGTATTTAAAACATTTCTGTAAACAGTATTTTTAGAGTTAGAATGGCTAAACACGAAATCCTTATACATGCGCTATTCGTATGTCACAGCCACTTTATGCCGAAACTATTCAGTTTACACATTTGAAAATTGATAGGTAGATGCATTTTGTGAACCGCTTTACGACGTTATAGAAAATAAAAAATATTGAATGTTTAGAGGGGCTCTACATACATGGCACTGATGTGGAAAATGAGTCGATCAATATTACTTTGAGGTTCCTAATACCATTGTTTCTCAAAGTCAATCGTTTGAAAGATATACAGTTCCAAAGTGGTAAAATAGGTGTGTGTGTCCCTCTAACTTTTAAAGTTAGAGAGTGACAAATCTAAAAAATATATATGCTGTAGTTCGTTATAAAAACTTCCAAGGAAAATTGGTTTAAACGATATCCGCTTGGATGAATGCGCCGTTATCTTACAATTGCCGCCCGGTGCAACCCGATAGCTTATAATGGCCGCCGCCACGCGATATCATAATCAATAGAATATTGGTTCAGCCGGTTTAGCGTAAAATTGGTACATGCATACATACACATTTTCGCATTTATATTTAATATTAGTAGAGATTAGCCCAGGCTGTTACAATCATTATTAGTTTATATAAGTAAGCGAACCATAGTCTAAGAAGAGAACGAAGTAATGACAGTGCATCATATGACAATGTATAATGTGACAGTACTGACAGATAGCACATGCGCACTCGATTATTACAGCGCATACGTCCTTACTATCAATAGGCAGGAGGTTTGCCCCTACAAAATTCGACCCTCTCTTAAATCCCTCCCAGATAATTTTATGCATTTTATTGTATCCTATATGTTATGCCTGGTTCTAAGCTTCCCGCCCACTAATTTTCAGCCAAATCGGTTCAGTTAAAATAGTGTAACTAACACGACTTTCTTTTATATATATAGATATGCATTGACTCGTAAGAGGACAGGTCTATTACATTAGAACCAATACAATTTATTACATGAGAACCAATGCCGCTTTCTATTTTCTATGCTATAATAAAAATATGGCATTCAAATTGTGTTACATGGATTTCTTTTTATTTAATATGTATTGAAATACACCGCTATTTTTTAATTAGTACAAAAAATTTAACACAGCACTAAGTATCTTTAACTGATCATATTTATGTAGTTAAAAAATAAAAACACTAAGTCCCAAAACTGTCTCAAAACTGTCCACAAAAATACGTGATAATTGGTAAATGCAATACTAATACTATGACCGACCCGAGTACTACGAGTATCATAGTAAAATGAACCATTGATAAATTCGATGTGGGTGATTAATAATTTGATGCGGGCGGCTCAAAATCGGTCTGTGTTCTCCAGACACCTTGAGGAAGGCCTATGTCCAGCAGTGGACGTCTCTAGGCTGACATGATGATGATAAAATAATAATTTGTAAATAGCAGATGATTCTAACTTCATAAATACGCCAAAATTACTCTTTTCTTTTAGTCCAGAACACCTTTTATTTTGATATTTGTTTGCTTTTTAATTACATACCTCCGTATTTAATTACTTGTTAAACGATAAATTTTACCGGTCCTAAGCCCGAATGAAGTATGAAGGAGAGGGCAGAATTAACAAAATTAAAAAATAACTACCTACATTTATTATTTTTCTTCATTTTATTTTCTACGGCTACCTACATCATAAGTGCGACAGAAAGAATGCGAATGAGCAGGATGGAATATTATCAATGAATTAGTGAATGGATTGTAAAATATGACTATGATTTAAGTGAGATTTTCTACAATAAAAAATGATAATAACTTTGCTCTTTATTGATATTATGAAATTCTTACGTCACATATGTGATAATAATATCTTCGCTAATCTGTCCTTAAAGTTTTTGTACTAATTAAAAAATAGCTGTGTATATATACAGGCTGTCACAAGACCCATCACCAAGCCGAAGTCTACTCGTTGTGGACATCATGCGAAGTCATATTAACCAAAAATAATACCTGGGAAACGATTGTTTTTTTGAGTTTTCACATTTTTTAAACCGCAATTAAAAGCGCGCGCGAGCAATACTCGAAATACCTACTTATCCATGGGGTTATAGGGCATCTAAAGAACATATTGGCGGGATAAAATCATAGATTTTGTACCTAATTAGAAAAATTCCATACTAACTTTGAGCCTCAATATCTCCTGAACCAGTAATTTCCCAGGTATGGTGCCGAAGTAAAAAATGTTCGTAGTGATTGGTACAACATAGGATTTCAGTTTTCGTTAAGGTCCTTGTTACACCTTGTATATTGAAATACTTATATAAATTCACAGGTACTTTTATTATATCTATTTACTTTTTGTAGACGAATTTGCAATTAGACATCTTAAAAACATTACTGTTATTATGACAATCTGTTTTTAAGACCAGATATTAGTGCCCCCTTAGATGTCACAATATTTTGACTACTTATGCCTATTATCTAACTGAAGAGACTATTTGAAAATTATCAAACAATAAAAAATTTAGGGTAGATCACTACTCTTTGGAAAGAAATACTACAATCGAGAAAGTATATAATATTTCTCTGAAGCCGATTATAAATAGTATAAGTAGTATTAAAAGATAAATACCCAAAAATGCCGCTGCCACCACAATCAGTGATCACAAGATGGGGCACGTGGCTAGAAGCAGCGGCATATAACGTCAAATATTTAAACGAATTTAAAGACGTATTATCGCATCTACGGTGCTCTGAGTCGGCATCCATCCGAAACGTAAAAAATTTATTTAACGATGAAAATATTATTAACGAATTAATACCGGTAGCGGTATACCAGAAGCAATTAAGTAATTACAGAAAAAATAGTTTATACGTCTCTCTTTTAGTTTTCGACGAAATCAAGGATGTTTTGAGCAATGCGGACGTTCCAAGATGTATAAAAATTAAATTAGAGGAGGTGACGTATTATCAAATTTGAGTACTGTTTTAGGTGCTTTAAACGTTAAATATTTTCAAAATTATAGTTTTATGCTTCTTTTTTAAACTATTTTTTTCTTAATGTCAACTTTGATCATTTACTATGAAAAAAAATACGGCGCTATAGCTGCCCATTATCTTAATGAATTGTCTTAGTATGTGTAGATTCTAAAAAGGTATTACAATGTGTACTTTACAAGCAATATTAAGTTACAGGCGCGAGATCAATATCATGAACAGAATTTTGATTTTCCAAGAACTTTTATAAATGGTTTTAAAACTTCGTCGTAATGATTTTATTCTACCAAGATTCTTTACACAAACACTATTGAGCCACTAATAAGGATTTTCAGAACAAAAAAAGGTTGTTTTAATAAAAACATATATAATAACTCCATGGTAATAATGTAATAATTGTTAAAATTTTAAATTGTTGTGCTCTAATTGTTACAAGAGCGACAAACATGTTGCGAAAAGTTTATTCGAAGAAAGGAGGTAGAAAACGAACAAAGACAGCAATACAATGGGCAATACTGCGTGAAAATGAGGATTGATGGTCATTGTTACTAGATAGATGCACACTGTCCCTTTCACACTCACGGTGTGTGAAAAGGTTAACATGTTTTTGCTGTGAGAGCGCGTTCCTGATTGTAGAGTGTACATATCTCACTTTTTAAAAGAAAAAGAAAAGAAAAAATAATTTTATTCTTAACACGCACACAAATAAAAAAAAACAATAAAAACACAATAAAAAAAACAGTACAAAAATAAAACAATAACAGACACAAGTGTAGCGTGTCAGAACAGGGCATAGTTCAGCATTTGTCAGGCAGATGCCTGACGCTGATTTTCAACTATGCCCTTGAGTGACTCACGCAAGCGTCAAACTAAAATAATACAGTAAAAAAAAAAACATACTTATTAGTTTCGATAGTTAAAGAAATAATATATACTTCAGTAAATAAATATCATGCATACATACTTCAAACAAATAAATAAACATAACATTTAATTACATATAATAATAATTATAAACGGTATGTATACTTATGTACACACACTAGATATATCGACGGGGAACCAAACGGCAGCACGGCGGGGGCGCAGGCAACACCGGCCGCAACTGCGTATCGTTCGCACAGTGAATAAGTCGGCATCAACGCGACTATACGCTGCTGCGAGTGCACAGCGCACCACACAACGGGCGCATGCAATGCCAAGCCCCGCGCCGTTTACTAGCAAACAAACGGTTCACAAGCGAACATAATTATAAAATAAAATAATAGTTATAGCGAACTAAACAGGTAAGTACATAAAATGTGTTTACCCTACAATAGATATTATCTTTTACGACCTTTAACCAAAATATTCCAGTGATATTGTTCTTGTTGTGTTTTAGGGTGGCAACTACACACAAAGTAAAAGTAAAATGCCGTTTGCTAACCATTTTACTCTAAGACCATTGGTTGGTTGATATTTACAGCAACGAGCACCTATACTCCATCCCCACGAAAACCACAAAAACAAAGGTATAATAATTCTACTATATATTAGGTACTTTGATTTTGACTATCGTATGTGCTATTGTTTTCATTACTTTCGTCAATTTGTTACTGCTTTCTAATATCGGACTTTGATTTGCCTCGTGATTTAGACTTGTAAATCTGGTGATACTGACGACTTATCTCTCATTTACGGACATTGTTTTGAAAAGTTTGTGTATCATGCCTCAACAATACACGCCGGCCGAATACGCAAACATGCATTTCATTTATGGTTTATGAAATGGCAACGCTAACAGAGCAGCAAGTGTTTATCGTGAAAATATCCAAATGCTCGACATCCTGATTACCGTGTCTTCATTAGAGTGCTCAATACATTTATGTAAGGCCGAATTCCTGGGACCGGCATAGGCGGAGTCAGTTAAGGACGACCTCAACGACACAATGCAGCCGAGGTACTAGAAATAGTCGCAGAAGACCTTGGTGCGTCCATAAGTGTTATTTCACGGCGTATCGGTAAACTTCAAAAATCCGTACACAGAATTTTAAAAAGGCATGAATTATATCCCTTTCATTATCAAAGGGTTCAAACATAATGCCAAGGGACGCTGCTGTGAGAGTAACATTTTGTTGCACAATCCTGCGAAAGATGAGGGAAAACCAAAGTTATTTTGATAAGTTTTAAGGAGTGACGAGTAAACGTGTCGAAAAGATGGTTTTTTGAACCTCCACAATTTACACAGCTGGCAACTTGAAAACCCAAGATTGATATGTAAAGACCGATCGCAGTATTAGTTTAAAATAAATTTATGGACTAGCATTTTTAACGGACAAATCATTGGTCCAATTGAGTTGCCGGCAATATTTAATGCGGATATGTATATGGATTATTTTTGTAAATACTTTACCTGATTACTACAAAACGGCCACAGGATATAAAAAACGTGATGTGGCTACAAAATGATGGGTGTCCAGCACATTACGCTGTTCGTGTAAGGGAACACTTAAATAACACATATCCAGATAGATGGATAGGTCGATTGGGTCCAACTTTATGGCCTCCACGTTCGCTAGACCTTAACCCGTTGGACTTTTTTTACTGGGGCTGTATTAAGGAAGAAGTGTACAACGAAGCACTAAGTTCTGTGGAAGAGTTGCGTGCGCGCTTACAAGTAGCAGCACGTAAAACTGAAGAAGCCGGTTATGTGCGTCAGAATAAAATATCTTTGATTAGGCGATGTATAGCATGTATTGCTGCCGGTGGGGGGCACTTCGAGCATTTAGTTTAAGTTATTGATAATTTATTTTTATATATATATTTAAAAAAAAATATATATATATATAAACAATTTTTTTTTTACAAAAATTTACCGTTTTCTTTCTGAATATCCTTATTAGTGGCCCGGTATTGTTTGTGTAAAGAATCTTGGTAGAATAATATCATTATGACGAAGTTTCATAACCATTTAAAAATTCTTGGAAAATCTAAATTCTGACCATGATATTGATCTCGCTCCTATGACTTAATATTGCTTGTAAAGTATACATTGAAATACTATAATTACTACAATTTATTAAGATGATGGACAGCTATAGCACTGTACTTTATTTTTCATAGTAAATGATCAAAGTTGATATTAATAAAAAATAGTTTGATTTTGAAAATGTTTAATGTTAAAAATACCTAAAATAGAACTGAAATATGATAATACACGTCTTCAGGAGTATATACTAAAAAGTCACATAGAAATATCTAAATTTGATGAAATGGCAACGGAAAGAATGAAAAACGTTGCGAAATTTATAAAAAAGTATAAAAGGCTTCGCCATTTTCATTTGGTTAGAAAACCTGGCAAGAAGATACCATTTTCTTACAGTTTCACATCCGGACCAACTCCAGTTTACGGGTTAAGTGTTTGTTATGAACCTATAAACAAATAAATGACTTGTCTTTGAATTTGTCAATACGTCAGATCGCCAGGAAAGACAAGAAGCCGACAATTTGGCAGCCATTAGAAATCTACGTAACATTCTGGAAAACAAGTTTATTGCAGCTTATACACCGGATGAAAATATTACGATAGATGAGAAATTAGTTGGATTTCGTGATCGGTTTAGAGGGAAAGTATACATGCCCAATAAACCGAACAAGTACGGCATAAAAGTGCAGGCAATGGTAGACTCAAAGACATTTTACCTATTTAAGCTTGAAATATATATTCTGGTAAACAACCAAATGGGCAACATCAAGTATACAATTCTCCAGACGGACTTGACGGAACGGAACGTGACTGTCAAAGATAACAATTTTAAAATATTAAATAAGTGGAAACTGGCGGCTTTTGTGAAGAAAATTATAATTATTTACTGCATATCACCAATATTCCGTAAAGTCCGTGTGGTGACGGATTAAGAATACGGAATGTCACCACCCCATATCATCCCATGGGTGTCGTAAGAGCCGACAGAGGGAGCATATTATGTAGAGAACAGCATTGTAAAAGAAGGAAAACTTGATACAAACCCTATACCAACCCGTTTGGCCAGCGTGGTATAGTAGGCCAATTCCTCCTTTCAAAGGAGATGCCTAGTCCAGCAGTGGACTTCCCACCACCTCCTCATGGCCCTACCCGCCTTGCGGCATACGGGCCGAATCATGGGAGGAGCGCGCGGTACTTGCGTCTGCTCTTTCCCGCGCGCTCTTTCTTGACTCCCTACAAATTCTTTATCCTGTCCCTGATCTTGAGCATTCTCCCCTTTTGGGCAGCACACCACATTGACATTACTTCGCGTTCGCGCCGACAATTCAGGTCTCCAACTCCCTTCTCCTCTTGTGCCACGAGTGCGCAAACGCGTGCAGTCTGGCAAATCCTTCCGCACTGCCCACCAGTTCCAGATGCCACACCGGACCCGCGGAATCCCGCCGCCAACCATCCAACATCCTACTGCGCTCGTCATCGTAAAGAGGGCACTCCCACAGAATGTGGTCCCTCGTCTCCTCTGGCGCGCCACAGTAGCAATCTGGGCAATCACTCAACCTCATATCGAACAGGCGTTTCCGAAAGCATCCGTGGCCTGATAACACCTGAGATGTTACATAGTCCGGCTCGACCCACCCCTGGGAGAGCCTATCCCGCACATTGGGGAAAAACTGCCGGAGCTCAGCTCCCTTATCCTCGGTCGACCAACGTTCCTGCCACTGAGCAACGACAATCTCCGTCAGCTCCCGTTTTAATGCTCTGCGCTCCTTGCCAACCAACCCTAGACCGTCCTGCGCGAGACGCCCGGCACGAACGACCTCCAGGTCCGCCGGAAGCACCGCCGCGAGCACGGGCAGCGCGGCGGTACTGACAGACCTGTAGGCCTTCGTCAACAACACCAACGCCGGACGTTGCGCACGTAGTAAGGCCGCCCTGACTGCGTAATGCGACGAGCGTCGCCACCATACGGCCGCAGCGTATGTGACAATGGCCACATATGTACCCCTATACAAAATTTTTAGGGCCTTGTATTTTGTGCCCCAGGTCGATGCCGAGATCCTCGACATCTTCCCGAAGGCATTCACAGCACGGGTGCCGGCTAACTTCGCATGCGGCACGTAGGAGCTAGCCTCGTCGATTTCCACGCCCAGCAGTCTCGCACTACTCACCCGTGCTACTGAAGCCCCGTCCATGCGAACCGTTGGCGGACGCTTAAATTTGCCTTTTAGGGTTAGAGTTTTTGATTTCCCGGGAGAGAAGGCGAGTCTGTTCCTCAGCCCCCATTCACTCACCAACCGAAGTGAGGACGCGGCGTTCCGTTCTATGGCTGCCCTGGACGAGGCTTCAATAACCATCGTGAGATCGTCGGCGTATGCCACCATGTGCACCCCATCCGGCATCGGCAGTCGTAGGACGTCGTCAAGCAGAACGTTCCAGAACGTTGGTCCCAGCACCGAGCCCTGCGGGCAACCCATAGTGGAGCTCTTCCACACCACCCGGCGACCCATGAACATGCCGACAGTGCGACCCGTAAAGTAACTGGTAACAATCTTATAAATATTCGGCGGACAGCCACCCTGTTTTAACTTGAGTAATATCATGGGCCACCAGGCGTTGTCGAATGCCCCGGAAATGTCCAGTAGTACCACCTGAACATAGCTTTCGGCGGTATTCGTGACATGGTTCAGCACCGCGTTCAGCGCCGTCACCGTGGACTTTCCACGCCGAAAGCCATGTTGAAGCGGTGAAATGCCTCGGTGCAGGCAAGGGGCGCAGGTAATAATGAGCCGCTCCAGAATTTTCCCGAGGATCGATAACAGCGTTATGGGCCGGTAGGCCTTTGGGTCAGACAAAGGTTTGTCGTTGCCCTTTGGCAGGACGACGAGGCGCCCGACCTTCCACACTGAGGGAAACACTCCCTCTACAATACACGCCGCGTAAACCGCTAACGTCTCTACTTTACAGACGCTCCACGCGCGTTTGATAATTTTGGCAGTTAACCCATCTATCCCAGGGGAGGTGTTCGGTAGGTGTTTGATAATCTGACTAAGTGCCTGTTCAGTGGGGGGCTCACAATCGCGTCCCGAAGGGATGCATGCCGCCGCAAGTCTAACCCGCCGATGGTATTCAGAGTCCCGGCCGGGGTCGTCATCGGGACAGAGCGAGTCAAGCAGGGCGGACATCGTCTCTCTGGCAGTACTGGTATGTCCCTCGATGAGTTTAACCCCGTTCATGACTTTAGAGGGTGGTCTCAGTCTGCCCGTCGCGGCTCTGTACGCCAGACCCCACGGGTCTTCATTCCCGGAGTCGGCAATTTGGCGGAAGTATCTGAGCTCAGCCTCCTTCATTGCATCTTTGTATTTTTGTCGAGTTGTGCGTAGGTGAATGTGCAGAGGGCTGTCTTTATCACCGCCCGATCTTCGTGTCTTTTGCCACGCCCGCCTAGCCTGATAGACTTGGCGTCGCAAAACGTCCAGCTGTGTGGTCCACCACTCACATTTCCTGGTTACAGGCTTCTTCACTTCACCCAGCGTGTCCTGGGCCGTTTCCTCAAGAATTTTGGTGTATTGGGCGCTGAGTGCTTCGGCCGGCTTTCTTGTACGGAGCCTGCCCATCCTATACTGGAGGGTAACCGTGAACCTGTCCCAGCTCACTCCCCTGTCCCGGTAGCGCCGCGGTTCCACGTCGGGCGGCTCTTCGTTGTCCCTCGGTCCAGAGGAGTCTATGGTCCACGTGATGAGCTGGTGGTCGCTGACGCTGGCACCTTCATGCACACTCCACTCTGACACTGAGATACCCCGGGTGGAAAGGGTAAGGTCCACATTAGAGTAACCGTTCGGTCCGTGGAACGTCGGTGGTTGTCCGTCTTTGTTATGAATAGTCAATCCTTTCCCGAAAATGAATCCTTCGACTTGGGATTTCCTGTACTCAGTGTCAGGTCCCCTTCCCTCGTATTGTCTCCGCTCGCAGTGCCAGAGTGGGGAGTGTGCATTACTGTCCATACCGATCAGTACTTTATTTCCCGCCAGGTGGTCCAAAGCTCGTGTTAGCGTTTCCAGGTGTATGGCCACATCGTGGCTGTATTGGCAGTATGCCGAGACCACGTACAGGGCGTCCCCGCAGGACCCTCCGTCCACGTGTGCAACCGTGCAGAATTCGTTACTTAGGTGACCAATAGTTGTTACTGCGAGTTTCTCACTCAATACGAATATCCCCGCCTTCGGATTTGCTCCGCATTGGACGGTTCGGTCGTTCGGGTAGTGCTCCTGCACTAGGACCAAGTCGAGGCCGTATTGCTCCGCCACAATTGGTAGCTCGGTCGTCGCCGCAGCTGACCCCTGAAGGTTCAGCTGCCCAATCCGGAGTCCTCTGTGTCTAGCCATATCGGGTAATACTCGCAGCCTGCTGCTCCGCGTGTATCCTAGCTGGGCACGTGAGCGCGGCGGTCTTATGCCCATCTTTGTTTGCTCGCTTGAAGCGCTTACATGTAGCGCAGCAGGATGATTCCGATTTGCAGTCATCTCTTGTGTGGCCTGCTTCTCCGCATTTGGCGCAGATGGTGTCGGCCGACCGGCAGTGCTTTTCCGGGTGACCATATTGTTGACATTTGGTGCAGCACGTTACGCGGATATAATCACATATTTCGGCTTCATCCCAGCCGATGTACACCCGATTGAGACTAACCAGCTTGTCCCTTAACGCGCCCGAGCACTCCAGGACCACAGTCGTCCTGCTTGATTCTCTCCGACCTTTCTTAAACGCGACGTTGCATTCGGCTAGCATCCTGTCCTTAGGCCAATTCTTGTCGTCAGATAAGTTTATCCGATGCAGGTCTTCCAGAAGGTCAGCCGCAGGGGGGTCCGTACGCAGATTCCTAATGGCGACCAGCGGCTTCCTAGTTTTTGGGTCCATCGCCTTCAGTGTAGGTGGGGCCACCTCCTTCAGCTTTCTTGCAGCCTCCACCGACCTAGTCTGTACAGCTACCCCGCCGTTGGAAACAGCCGTTAACCTTTGACATTGGACGCCGTGGGCGCCGGGCTGTACGTTCTTCTGAAGCTCCTTCTTCGTGTCCTCTGATGACTTGAGCTGCTCACAGTTCGGGTAGAATAGGACCGTCGGTCCCCGGGGTTCTAGAGCGATCTCAGGTTTCCCCTTCGGGAGCTTAAGTTTGCTGGCGTAAGTATTTTCAGGCGCGACTGCTACTATCTGTTGGGCACGGGGTGCCAACTGGGCCGCCTCCATATTCTGGAGCTTTACATTCGCCAACTCCTGTTCCATGCGTGCCAGACGTAACGCCAGTTGTGCCACCACCGCGATGATGTCCTGACCGTGGGCTGCTATGGTTGTTTTATCTCCTATGTTAAGTTTATTATGGGCGTTTGCAATGGCTGAGATGCCCTTCACAGCCAGATGTACCGCGTCCACTAAGCTCTCTTTGTCGTTGGTCACCATCGATGGTGGCACACCGGGGTCAGCCTGGGTCCGCTCGGCGGGCTTCGCTGCGGGGGCAGACGTCAAAATGCCTCCTATAGGAGGTGCTGCTGCTTTCTTGGCCGTCTTTATTTTCTTTCGCTCGGTCTCCACTCTTTTTTGCCGAATGGCTTCCGAGACCTCTTCTGGTGAGGTCAGAAGCCGCTTACTTTCTCTGGACTGAGCCAGAGCCGGCGCCGGTGTCGCTGCTTGGGCAGCAGGTTCCGAAGTCGCTGCTGGAGTGAAACCGCCCGGCGGGGTGCGTAGCAGAGACGTACGGGGCTGGAAGGGAGAGGGAGAGCTATCTCTAGCTTCCCCCATGATCTCCTTCAGTGCCTCTATCTCCGATTCCCTACGGGCCAACTCCTTGAGGAACAGTTCCTCCTGCCGCTGCTTTGCCTTCTCGTCTTCGTCCATGCTTTGGGTGCCTTACCCACTATAAACCGTCTACTTAGGCACACACGCAGTGGACAATAGGCTAAATACACAGTATAAATTTAAAGTACAATAAATTACAATTAAAAATACAGTAAAGTGTTAGAATCAAATTTTTGCTCAGGGAAAGATTCAGTACGGATTTAACTAAATATATTTATAAAAATAAAATAAAATCAAATGATATGTTGCACTGGCAACTCTCTGCCGCAGGCGGCAACCCCGACGCAACAGCTGTCAATGCCAAAGACACTGACAGCTGCCACTGCCACAACCGCCGCCGTACGCCAGAAGCCTACGTGCAATTTCAATTGTCACTGAGCAACAATTGTAAATTCAATAAAATATTTAATCTTACCTTTTAGCCAAGTAAGAATGTGCTAGCACTGGCAACCCCTTCCCGTAGGTGGCAACACCGACCCGTCCGCCGTCAATGCCAAGGCACCGACAGCTGTCAGTGTCAACACTGTCACCCACGTCAACCGTCAGCGCCACCTACGACACTGACAGTGACAGCTGCCAACGTCAGTGAGACAAGATGTCAGCTGTCACACCAATGTCGCACTACTTCACTGTGGTATAAGTATAATTACCCAAAGGGCCAGTGTCCAGTACTGTACTTGAGTGACCAGTCTTATGTACTGGCAACCTTCCGCAGCCGATGTCAACCCGACACACTCGTCAACTGTCAGAGCCAATGACACTGACGGCCAACAGCACCAAGTGACACCAACGTCGGATGTCAACGCCGACCGTACTTTGTTGACAATCTGGCCACCCAAAGGACCAGTGTCCAATGTTATAGTGAACGACTTACTGAACGTGTTGAATAGAAACTTTGAGCTGGCAACCCCGCAGCACGGTTATTTTCCCGCGATGACAGCTGACAGCTGTCACGCCAAGTCACACCGCACTTGTCAGACGCCACGTGCTTATTGAAAAATTTTCTATTCAACACGTATTTCAGCTGAACACTTATTATGTATACACAAACTTATTTTTCTAATTAAAATAAGTCAAGGCAACAGAGCGCCGCACCGGCCCCGCAAACGACAACGCAATCCTAACCCCAACTTAGAGGTTATGACACGCCAATCGTCCGCGAAAACCGATAACAGGAGCTCCTGAAGCCTTGTTACCTCGGTTCAGTTACTCCTGAGGCTGAAAAGCCCCGGGATGAGCCGCCACACACCCGATCCGCCACGTATTTCACGGGCACACCACACTTCACACTTCTCCACGTGGTCCCAGCGCGGAGTGGAAAAAGCCGTGAAAAACACACAAAAACAACACCAAACTACACACAAACACTTCACCCGAGTCCCTATTCCCTAGGGAACCCGTTCGTGTATTAAAATACACAATATATTCAGAATTTCCGACAATATAAATTTTATTCGCGAGAGCGCACAAGAACGCGTCCGTCCTCTACCGAAGTCGAACGCGAAGTGCAGCAGTGGACTGTTAAAGGCTGATGATGATGATCACCAATATAACTATAAGTTCCAGATCTACCAAAAACGCGCGACGCCAGCCACTTGGCGACGGCCTGTCACCAAAATATAAACATAGACATGTCAAAACAAACTATAATAATATCAAATTTATTGTGTCGTTTTAATTTAAAGGTTTTATAATATCTTCGAAACATTATATATAAATATATATGCTAGCAACAAGTGATGGCATTAGTGATGCGGAAGGAGGTGCCTCAAATCAATCTGCCACATCGCTGACTAACCTGGTGCGCTGCCCAGCTTGTTCCCAGGCTCGGTTTTTTAAAGGTAAGCGGGGCTTGAGAGTACATTTTGGTAAAGTGCACAAAAATCAAAATGTACTGCCTGGCCCTGATACTACTCCACAACCTAGTTCTTCCCAAATTCCATTTTGGCAACATCTAGGTACATAAAAAAATTCCATTCCGGTATTAAACCGAGTTTCACGTGGCGCGAGACCAGCTGTCGCTCAGAGTTTAGCTCATTGTATTGGTCTCGTCATCCGTGAGAACTCCAAAACAGCCTGGGAACACTTGCTTACCTTTCCTTACAGAATTTTACACGTTGATAGCAATCGAATAACACAAAAATCTTTGACAAGCCAAATTAAAGAGAAATGTTGTAATTCTGACACGAATTTTGACCCAAAATTTACCACCAATAGATTTAATAAAACATTTATCAACGTGTAGAATCAAAACTAAGGGATGGTGACATTCGGGGAGCGTCTAGGTTATTGTTTAGTAGCGATGTGGTGGCGCCTTGCTCTGCAGACACACTTACAGGTTTGCAGAGCAAGCACCCAGCGCCAGCTAATGACCTCTCTTTCCCCGACATGCCCGACGAGGGTTCTGATTGTCTTAATGTTTCAGCCAAGGACGTACTTGAAGCCGTATGTTCCTTCCAAAGTGGATCTGCTGGTAGCACTGATGGCTTGACACCTCAACACCTGAAAGACCTCGTATGTGCAAGTGCTGGGGACGCCGGTGATGCACTTTTGAGGAAACTAACGGCTTTAATGAATCTTATGCTCTCCGGCAATGTGGTCACAGATGTCATCGACGTATTGTATGGGGCCAACTTGTGCGCCCTGCGCAAGAAAAATAGTGGCATCCGACCCATTGCCGTAGGGCGTACTTACAGACGTATGGCAGCTAAGGCTTGTAATTCGAATATTCGAACGTTCGAATAATGCGAATATTCGTTCATTTTTACTATTCGAATATTGAGTGGTGTTAAATTCGAATATTCGAATGATTTATACTTACGATTGCAAGTACAAAATCTGTCTATTACACTCATGAATGAATGTGAGAGGGTATTTTCATCCTCAAAGTATATTTGTCAGCCATCTGAGATGTACTTTACAAGACGACTCTATAGACGCTTTCTTTATGTATACTCTATAGAAGTTTTCTTAGATCGCAATACCAAAGTTTACGACTACGTCAATCCCACGAATAATTATTGTGATTGCGGTGTGATTTGTGATCTCTCATTTACCTTTATTTAATTAAAGCTTATCATTGCTCTTTAGAAGGTTATTTCAATTTGACTATTTCTTTGTAAAAATATTGACTTTTTTTATTACGTTCATTTAGATTGAAATATTACGAAAACACGATTTGATTTCAATGATTCTCAAGTTCCTGAGAATTTGAGACTAAGGTTTTGTTATGTTTATCTACGCAGCGGGTGTAAATTTATATTTATAATATTTTTGTTTTGAATATAGTTTATTGCTTTTTGTTTAATTAGAATGTCAAAGTATGTATGTTACTGAAAGTTGATTCAATTTTATATAATAATTAAAAATACTCAACTGTAACTTGTTAATTAATTGTTTATGCATGGCTTTTCATGGTTTTATTGAGGTTTAAAGGAAAAAGCTGATATTCGAATAATATTCGAATAGTTCGAATACTTCCTGTAAAAAATTCGAATATTTGAATTTCAAAAAACTTCGAATAATTACAAGCCCTAATGGCAGCCAAATTATGCTGCAAATATTACAGCGCCACCTTGGCCCATAAATTTCAGCCAATCCAACTGGGCTTTGGCTCAAAAGGAGGCTGTGAGGCTGCCATACATGCGCTGTCTACGTTCCTTGGCTGCGGCGAAAGTGAGGTCATTTAAAGATTGATTTGAAGAATGCCTTCAACTCAGTAAATAGGGACACCTTGCTGTCACAAGCCAGACTAGAAACACCCAAAATTTTCAAATATCTTTGGCAATGCTATAGGCATCCATCCAAACTAACTTATAAGGAGAATTTATTAGAATCTGCAGTTGGTTGTCAGCAAGGTGACCCTCTCGGACCAGTCATATTTAGTTTAGCCATTCATCCCATTATAACACAAATAAATTCGAAATTAAACATACGGTACCTGGATGACGGGATTCTTGGAGGCGATGTAGCCACGGTTCTACAAGATTTAGAATAAAAAAAAAACAGTTTAGTACTATCGGCTTAGAACTAAATTCCAATAAATGTGAAATTTTCATAAATGACTCATTAGAACACTCTTCGGTGCTTTCAAAATTTAATTCTTTGACGCCAAATATAAAAGTAATCACTAAATCTTCCTTTCGCGTTCTCGGGTCCCCCATTTTTGAAGAAGGTTTTGAAACTTTTGTAAATGAGAAAATTCCAAATTTCTGTGAATCTACAGAACGGCTGTGCAAAATCAATTTACATTCGGCTTACACAATTATTCGGCAATGCGGCTTGCGGTGAAGAGCCCTTCACTACAAAATTCACACATTTTCTGCGGTCATCTTCCTTTTGGAAACCATAGATAATGTGATTCGAAACACTTTGAGCAAAATTCTAAATCTTAACATGAACGACCGAGTGTGGCTTCAAGCAACTTTACCAGTTCGTTTGGGCGGTCTCGGCGTTCGCAAAATTACTGATGTCAGTTTGCCAGCGTTTTTGTCCTCGGTCCATGGCACTGAGGAATTGACCAGGAAAATTTAAGAACCTACACTGGTTAATTCCGAGGCCGTGTAAGACTGATGCCATAAACGCTTGAAAAATGGCTTGCCCGAGCTCTGACTTGCCCCGAAATTTCTCTCAGAGACAATGCAACGGGCCGCAATGCAGCAAGATTAGAGATAATCTATTAACTATTGCTTCAGGTTTTGCAGAGCGCGCCCGTTTGTTGGCTGTGGGAGAGTGGGAATCGGGGTTATGGCTTCAAGCGCTTCCATCGTCCAATATAGGAACTATGTTGGACGATACTACATTCCGCATCGCCTATTGCCTTCGCTTGGGTGCTGTTTGTGTTTCTTCGCATCGTTGTAACTGTGGGGAAGCCGTCGACAGCCTTGGCCACCATGGCTTATCATGCAGCAGAAGTGCAGGGCGTATTTCCAGACATGCCCATATTAATGACATAATCCGCCGTGCTCTTTCCACCGCTGGTGTACCAGCTCTTCTTGAATCTAATGGTCTGGTACGTGACGATGGGAAGAGACCAGACGGTATGTCATTATTACCTTGGAAGATGGGTAGGCCTCTGGTGTGGTACGCAACCTGCGTCGATACCCTTGCGCTATCACATCTTCTAAGTACAGCTGGCGCTGCTGCTGCATCGGCGCAGACCCTCAAACGGCGCAAATCAAAATCTAATTGGGAATTTCGTTTTTGAGCCGTTTGGGGTCGAAACGCTTGGGCCATGGGGCCCGAGTGCTCGTGCTCTATACAGAGCAATAGCAAAAAGGCTGATCGATGCTTCCCATGACCAGAAGGCTGGCCTTATTTTCGCAGAGAGAATAAGCATTGCCATCCAGCGTGGCCATGCTGCCAGTCTTCTGGGCACGCCACCAGTAGACAGCGTTGCGGAAGAATTCTTGAACGCAGTATAGCATATATATTATTATATTATATTTTTTGGTTTTCGTTGTTTTTCTTTTGTTCTTTTTTTTCTTAATTATAGATTAGTTTTAGGTTTAGCTTTAAATTTAATTATAATAATGTATACCTATGTTAAGTAACTTAAAAGCAATCAATTATGAAATAAATAAATATGAAATTCTCCAGATAATATAGTAAAACGCCTAGTTGTACCAATAAAACGAACTGGCCGTAACATAATAACTGACAAATGGTATTTATACAAGTATGAAATTGGCCAAACAGTTACTGGCACCTGAATACAACTTGACCATTGTTGGTACGTATAACAAAAGGAAACCTGATATTCCATCCGAATTCTTGTCAAACAATAGCAGGTAGCAATGTTCATGTAGCCTATGTCCCAAAACAAAAAAGGCAGTCATTTTACTTTCCAGTCATAGACTTATAAAAACCTAAAGACGTAGTGAATCGCGGCCAAAACTGAAGCACGCAATATGAAGACGATTCGGCAATATGAAGACGGCCGCTTGTCAATCTGCCACGGGTCGCGACGTGAGTGACAGCATTTGACGAATATTTTTAAATTAATAATTTCGTAATTATGCCTTCATGTGTAATAAACAGCTGCAAAAACAATTCTTGTTTTCAAAACAAGTCAACTGGTATTACTTTTCACAAGTAAGTAATCGATTATCCATACTTAACACAAAAATAAATAATTCATATTATCACCGCATTCACCGCCATTTTTGACGCCATTGCATCAGTGTTGCAAATTAATTAGATTATTGTTTTGTCAAGAATCGGGGAGTTTTGATTATATTAGAGCGAGTTTGATAAAATTTTGTTATTGTAATAAATGTTATGTTTTAGTATGATAATTAAGTAATGATGAATTATTATACGACTGTTAAAAAAACTGAAATGTGAAAATATTGTAGGTTTCCAACTGAAATAATCTGGAAAAAAATCTGGATCAGAACTGTACGGGATAACAGAAATGATGCTAATTGGCTCCCTTCAAAGTTTAGCGTGATTTGTTCTGTGCATTTTGAAGAAAACGATTTGTACTATACGAAAGGCAGGTACCGTCGAATTAAAAAGAATGCTACTCCAAAAAAGGTATTATTTATTATTTAATTTATGTACTTGAAAATGATTTTAAATATTACAAAATTTCAAATACCTTTTTCAAATTTTAAATAATACAAATATAAGGTCGGCGCGCACCGACGACGCGGCATGGCACGGCATGGCAAAAGGATTTTATTACTGATCAAGTCATTTTTAATCTTATTTCAATGAGTTTAGAATTCATATTACTTTATTTCGATACAATCGTACCGCAGCCCGCCGTGGCACATCGTGGCATACCGCGGGACGTCGCGGCGCGTCGCGATCTTTCGGGACGGGACTCTTGGGAATGATTCAATTGAACGCCTCGGTATGACGCGGCATGCCGCGGCACGTCGCGTCATGCCGAAGCGTCCATCGGGCTACCGAAACATGCCGTGCCACGCCGTGCCATGCCGTGCCGTCAGTCGGCGCCGGCCTATAAGGTAACTGCCTCGTTGGTCTCGCGGCATAAATGTGCGCGTGGGATTGGGAGGTCTCGGGTTCGATCCCTGGGTCGTGCAAAGTGTTATTGGGGTTTTCCATTAAGACATTCTCAGTAGCAGCACGGACTCTGGTATGTGCCCGGTACGGCAATAGGCTCACCCTCTAGTACGTGGGACTAAAATTAATTTGGCGAAAGGTAGGAGTATACCTCCGCCTACCTCTTCAGGGATATAGGCGTGAGACTATGTATGTATGTACAAATATAAGGTTTTAATCATTAACATTGCATTTTTTTTAGTTAAATCTCGTGAATTCGGAGTGGTGTCAGGAAATGGAAATCCCTGGTATTCAGCCTGAATCTCTTACACCGAGTCTTAATACGCAGGTTATTAATACTTAAATATTAGTAATATGTCCGTGTGGTGACGGATTAAGAATACGGAATGTCACCACCCCATATCATCCCATGGGTGTCGTAAGAGCCGACAGAGGGAGCATATTATCCAGAGAACAGCACTGTAAGAGAAGGAAAACTTGGTACAAACCCTTTACCAACCCGTTTCGCGGTCAGCGTGGTATAGTAGGCCAATTCCTCCTTTCAAAGGAGAGGCCTAGTCCAGCAGTGGACTGTTAAAGGCTGATGTTGTGATGATGTGTAGTAACCCCTCAAAGCATATTGGCCACCATCGAGGCATCTCAGGACACCCGTAGATGTATTTTGTTGTTCGACATTGTTTACAATAGGATCAAGTTCGGCGGGTCACATAAACTAAACATTCCATCATTCAGTCACCATTCAAACATTACTACAAAGCTTATTTAATCTACTTTCATAAAAACATCATGTCAAATATTAACACCCGAGTGACGAGTCGTAAGTTTAGGTTTAAGGTAGCACGGCAAGTGGCCTTGCTTCGCTGGTGGTCAGATAACGACCGCGTGATGCTTTAGCGATAAATGTCAAATTAAAGCGGTTACTTTGAGCGGGTAATATACGATATTTTACAGCATTTCTGTACGTGTATATAACATAGCTTTTTTTTCTTTGTCTTAGTGCTCTAACTTTGAGGAGGAAGTTGATGCAGCTGCTAGTTATGGTTTAACAGCAGAAACCCCCACAGAAGACATCCCGATACCGCAAAAACATATCACTGAAAGCGAAATACGTGATTCTGAAATTGAGTCTATATTTGACACTCCTAAAAAAAGTAAATTGAGGCATCAAGTTAGAAAATATGAAGCACGTTATAAAGCATATAGGCGAAAGATTAGAACTCGATTAGAACGAACGATTAGAACCAAAAAGTGAGACGCCTTAAAAAGAAAACCGCATCACTGAAAAGTGTACTAAAAGATTTAAAAGAAAAGAACTATATTGATACTGACATATTCAATTTGCTCGGGGAAAACGTTGTTGCTGCGGAATTATGTCATAGCATAAACAAAAAGAAATTAGGTAAGAAAAAAATCAAATATTCCTCAGCTATGAAGAAATTTTGCCTTACTCTCAACTTTTATTCGCCGAAAGCTTATGATTACGTACGGCAAACCTTCAATACGTGTCTACCACATTGTAAAACATTAGCTAAATGGTACGCTCATGTCAATGGTGAACCAGGTTTTACCGAGGAAGCCTTTGCAGCTGTGCGACAAAAGAATGAAGCGACAGAATATCGTCCAATATGTGCTCTAATATTCGATGAGATGGCTCTAAGACAACAAAAAATATGGGATGGAAAGAAATATCTGGGTCTAGTAGACATGGGAACCGGTACGGTTTCAGACTCTGTTGCATTGGCATCTCAAGCTTTTGTGTTTTTATTAGTAGCAATAAATCAACGTTGGATTCCATTAGGTTATTTTTTAACTAACAGTCTTACTGGGGCACAAAAAGCTAATTTAATTAACATGTGCCTTTGCAAATGTTTTGAGGCTGGTGTTGATGTTGTGTCTATGACTTTTGATGGGCATGCAACAAATTTTGCAGCCATGGAAATACTTGGCTGTAATATAAAAGACTCGCCAATAAAGACAACATTTAAGCATCCATCAAATGATGGCAATGTGGCCTGTTTTTTAGATCCATGCCATGTGATGAAACTGGTAAGGAACCAATTGCAATCAAACAAACAGTTTTTGGATGTAAACGGTGAAATTATAAAATGGGATTACTTGGTTGAACTTAATAAGTTGCAAAACCGTGAAGGACTTCATTTGGCCAACAGGTTGTCTACAAAACATATTGAATACCAAAATCAGATTATGAAAGTAAAATTAGTAACACAATTATTCAGCAGAAGTGTTTCAACAGCTTTAAAAATATGCAGAGAAGATTTAAGGTTAAATGAGTTTATTCAATCAAAGCCTACCGAAAATTTTTATACTGAATGATTTTTTATATTGAATGATTTTTTTGACATTTATAATTCCAGAGCCATGAAAGAATTTGGATACAAAAAGCCTGTTAATATTAGGAATATGCACTATTTATTTTCTTTTCTAGATGAATTTAAGAAATATGTTACCGATATAAAATTGAAAATATGTACAAAACGATCTATTATGAAAGATGGCAAAAAAACTACCTTATTTACCCGATTTTACAAGCCAATTATTGAATCAAAATGCAAGTCAGGATTTTTGGGTATTTTAATAAATATTGAAAGCCTCAAATATTTAGCAAAGCGTCTGATTGAAAACGAAAAATCATTAGTTTTTTTGCCAACTTACAAAATAAGTCAAGACCACTTAGAGATATTTTTTGGGTCTATCAGGATGCATGGCGGACACAATGATAATCCGAACGTCAGGCAATTTAAAGGAATTTATAGAAAATTACTCACGCATTTGGAATTAAAATGCCTTACAACTGGCAATTGTGTGCCACTTGAGAACATAGCTATATTAAACTGTTCTTCAGCTATTCAAATTATTAATTCTACCTCAGTATCTTATCGTCATGAAGAGGAATATGACAACACTTCTCTGAAATTCTTAGAATCAGTAGAACTAGATATCGGAAATTTAGCCATACATTTAGATGTGCCTGATATAAATGATTTTAGGCAATATGTTATCGGCTATATAGCAGGTGGGGTCGCACATTACCTATCGAAAAAAATTAAATGCGAGTCATGTTTGTCACGGTTGTTGTCTTCAGAAAAACGGCATTTCCACAAATTAATTTCATTGAGAGACAAAGGTGGTTTAAGCTATCCCTCAACTGATACTTATAATATATGTTGTACTTGTGAATTGGTAGTAAGGAAAATTGTGAAGGAAGGAGTGACTATTACGTCAGTTAAACAGCACAACTATTTAAGATCACAAATACTTCAGAGATTTATTGGTAATCGAAATATTTTTTCAAATTTCGAATATGAACATAATAATATGTATGCCGTGGAACATCAAACCAGCTTAATAAGATGTATCATTGATAAATACATTAATATAAGATTTCATCATATTTCAAAACGAGACACATTAGCGAAAAGCTGTGACTCAAAACGCCAGAAATATAAAAATATTACACAGCATAAGGGTCATTAAAATTTGTGATTATAATAAAAAAAATATCTAATATATCTTTTATTTCATAAAACCCAATAATACAAAAATTTTATATATTTACCAACATTATATTATTATTCATTATACTTAATACTTTTACTAAATTATCATATCTTACTGGGGAGCCGCTGCACAAGGTGTGCAACATTATTATCTAGTACGCGTAAGTCATAGTACAGTGTTAGCGTTGGCTGTGTGTGTGTAACTATGCACACATAGCCGATGTTAGCCCTCACATAATTCGTTGAAACCGTTCCGTCTTTAGGTTTTTATAAGTCTATGTTTCCAGTATGCATAACGACAACTCAATTGACGAAACAAAAGGTAACGCTCAAAAACCAGAAATTGTTACCTATTATAACAATACCAAAGGTGGTGTTGACTAGTAGTGGGTCGTTGTCGGTTTTTTCGACGACGAGACGCAACCGTTTTTTCAAGAATGAAAACTAGTCCGCGAAACGGTTCTCGTTCGCTACTGTTTGATGGTTGGAGACGGAAGGCAGACGACGGCGACGCGGCGATGCGCGACGTTCGAACGAACGTAACGAATCTATAATAGGGTCTTAATCGAAATCTCATAGACGCCAACGTTCGTTCTGTCACATCCCTATTTCCTATATAAAATTGCCGATTTGCATTATGCCGATTGACGTCAATAGCTTAGTGCAATTCAGCAATATTTTTCCTATAAAAGCCGGTGTCTTTAAGTAAAACGCGCTTGTTATTATTCTAGTGCAGTTGTAATTTTGGTCATTAGGACCAATACCCAACTTGTTGGTGTTCTGCTAAACCTAGAATAATAATTTCGGGTCAGCCTGTCCTTCGCAGGGCAGTCGTGCTGAAATCTAAGTTCGCGACCAAATTTGTGAGTGTAGTCCAAGTGCTACTTAACTGTGTGATTGACCTTGTGTAGAATTTTGGTAACTTTGTATTAAAGTAAATAAACGTAAAAGTCGCCCGATCTAACAGTTCGTCTCGGCGACGGTTGTAGACTTGCGGTTACTAGTGTTGCAATTATACAAAATATAATTTGCTTCAAACATAGTTGTTAGTGGTTTTCTTTCATCTAATTGCTTTTTTTTATTAAATAAATGAACTTTCCTTCATACTTTCCCAGGCTTAGGACTGGCTGGTATTGGTTTCTGTTCCAGGCGTATTTAAAAGTTCATTTGATTTTATGTACATAATTTGACTTTGGTTGGTACTTATATATTTACATTGTTATTTTTTTGTTTTTTTTTTAATGTTTTTTATTTTTTTTCTAGTTATTATTATATTATTTACATTTTAAATCTTTCTTCTGGCATATTTACATTAAGGAACATAAGTTTTTCTACTTTTTTTGTTGTAAGTCTCGTCCGGCGTTGGTTTATAATTAAACCTGATTTAGAAAACATCCGTTCGCAGGGAACGGATGTTGCCACAATGTTGCACTGGCGGATGTCACAATTTTGCTAAATTTGGATAGACAGCACGATGGTTTCTCCACCACTCCAACGGGCAGTTCCAGCCACCAGCAGAATTTTTCGCGGCAATCTGTCATCAGACAAATACATGTCGATTTCTTTTATAGCTCGAGACAGTGGAGTCCCTTGCGTCATAGGTTGCCCAAGCAATTTATCAAAAATGGTCCATGGGCTTAAGTCGTCATCGGACTGTGGCCGCGACTCTTGGGTCTGTTCTATAGGCAGTTCTACTCTCTCGTCCCTGCTTATTATGTCTGCCACGAGCTTCTTGACATATTCTTTTGTCTGTATGGCTTCATTTTGCTCTTCAAAAGCCTGCATCTTGAATCTCGGGTCCATAAATGTACATAGAGACAGTGTTCTGCTTTTTTCTATTTATTTTAATCGGTCCGTAATACCAGCTTTCAATAACAAAGCAATATCACTGACGGTTTCCGATTGTGTTTTACTGATTGTGATATTTAATGCCTCTTTGAGACATCTAGTCATCACTATAACAGAACTCGCTGTTAAATATTTTTCTCCACTCATGGATTTTGTGAGCTCTTCGAATGGACGCAACACAACGATTAGTTCCTCGAACATACTCCAGTCTTCTGCTGTTATTTGTGGCAAATTCCGATCGATCAGAGCCATTGTAGATCGCACTGCTTCTTTTAACTCCACGAATCTACTCAACATGTAGAAAGTGGAATTCCACCTCGTGTCCACGTCTTGAATCAGATGCTTAGGTTGAGTGTTTTGATGTAATTGATATTTAGCCAGGCGCTCTGCCGACACAGTACTTTTTTTGTAATGAGTCACGATTCGTCTCACCTTATCTATTTTTTCTTTGCAGAATTTTAAACCATCTTCAACAATTAAATTTAAGGTGTGCGGGAAACATCCAAAATGTTTAAACTCTAATATTTCTTTTACGGCTTTCACAACGTTAGCACCATTGTCAGAAACAACAAAGTTTACTTTGCCATTTATACCCCACCGATCCACAATAGCATTTATTTCGGATGCTATATTTTGTGACGTGTGATTGCCAGAAAAATGACAACAGCCCAATAACACTGTTTTAAACTCAAAAACATCATTGAGATAGTGGCCGGTAACCGCGATATAACTCTCTGTGCTTCGGGAAGTCCACAAGTCCGTAGTTAAACAAATGGACTGAACCTCACTCGTTACTTGAGACTTTATTTCTTTTTCCACTCTATGGTATGTTTCGTCAAGCAGGGAATTTGATAAAGTTTTCCTTGTAGGTAATTTATAACCTGGTATCCATCGGCAAAACTTTATAAAAGATCGTTCTTCGACAATGGAAAATGGATGGAAACTATCTATACATAAATCTAATAAGTCTTGGTAATTTTTTTTTCTGCTCTGTGCTAATTTTTTTATTTATATAGGCATCCATTTTTTGGCTCTTTTTTGTTGGAGGAGGAACTATAATTTGATCACTTTGAGCTACAGTTCTGGAAGTCGAAGGTTGTGAAAAATCATGGACATCTTCATTGCGACGACTTTGAATATCAGGGTTTTCTTCCTCAATTAGTGAGGTGTATGTTCCAATGTGCTTTAGTTTCAGATGGTTTCGTAAATTTGCTGTGGTTGATTTGTAGCTTAAATTTTCATGACACAAATGACACTGAGCCTTTTTATTAGTATCGTCCTTGTCATAATGCGCCCACAATGCATTGGCATTTTTACGCAACGTCGACATTGTTAAAAATTAAATACTTAAGTACAGTTTTTAATTTAAATGAATTACCTACTCGTCAAGCAGGACTAAAGTTTATCAAAATAGACTAGTTTAATCACTCACTTATTTACAAAACAATCAATTCAACAGTATCTACCTTATAAATATTTACAATTAGTAATTAGAATTTTCTAATTTGAACTCCACGCGCGCGCAAACTAAAAAAATTAAGTAAACAAACAATAAACCGCTGTCATGTCGAGTCGCGACGAAACGAGACGCATCGAACGAACGGCGCTATCTTCTCGTTGCCGTACTACGGTACTATAATTTTATTGCTAAGCGACTTTGAATTCTATATCTATCTACATACGATACGCAGCAATGACCACAACGTTGTGAACGAGACGAAAAATCGTAGTCCATACGATAATCGACCGTAACGTACAAGAAATAGTAGTTAATTTACTTTGCTATATGAAAGATCGAAACGAACGGAACGAGCTACGAATGGTTTCATTGTATTCTAGCTTGTGTTTACATTAACAGTAAGTAGAAATTCCCGTCAAACATTTCAAGGACTGGTTGTGCGACGAGGACTGCTTTGAAACAAAACGTAGAACGGTTCTATCGTCGCAGAACACAAAGCTGTCTTTTAAAACGGTTCGTCTTTGGAACGACCACCTCTAGTGTTGACTGCAACGATGAACTATGTGCACGCAAGCACGCACGCACGCAAGCACGCACGCACACGCACACGCAGCCACAAACGCACACGCACGCGCACACGCACGCGCACACGCACGGCACACACGCACCCATTTACCTTTTTTGTTACCCGTCGCTTTAATTTTTATAAACCATTATAATCATAACTTATGTACATATGTTCATACAGAAATTAACTGTATAAACTGAGTTCACCACTCCTTGACCTCCATTTAACAAGTATTTTACTTAGTTTGAAGGTCAATAGTTCTCATATTATGTACATAATCTTTAAATACAGCATCTATGATAAACGAAATAAAGTAGTGACGAGTTACTGACTAAACTATGTTGTAGTCCACGAAACTTGGAGTGTTTGATACGCCGTTGTGCCATGTAAATGTGGTATCGTTGAATATAAAGAATTCTGTAATCATAATGATTTCATATTTTATGACTGGAAGAAAGTGAAGTTACAAATTACGCTTAAAAATGGTAGCAAGAAGTTACAAACATTAGCTGAGAAAGTCAAAACTATTGTTAAACCTGTAGAAGCCGTTACTAAATTTGAAAGAGATGTGACTACCTTTTTAAATCACGTCTTAAAATCGTTCATCAATACAAGAAAACAAAAACCTTGAAAGATAATCTAAATTTTAAAGAAGCGTGTGTACACGTAGACTTCCCCGAAAATTATTCTTTAAAATATGCAACGGAAGTCCAGTCGCTTCATTTTGGTGGAAGTCGGCAGCAAGTGTATTTACATACTGCCGTGATTTATACACACAGTTTTTCTACTAGTTAAGTTACACCAATATCTATGTGTACTTTAGGGGAGTGTTTGCGACACGAAGCTCCAGCCATCTAGGCGCATTTAAATCCACTAATAGAGCAGTGTCATCATCCTCTTAGCGTTATCCCAGATGCAATCTGGGGTCCGCTTTCTAATCTAACCGGATTTGGCTGAATATTAGCTTCTCCACAGAGCGACTGCCTGTCTGACCTCTGCAACCCGAAGGGATACCGATATTCCATGGTTTAGACTTAACTAGTCAGTTTATTTAGAAGGTACTGACGCCCTGTAACGACTGTCAAAGATCTTCATGACAACCGGGACCGACGGCTTATCGTGCTCTCCGAGGCACGGGACAAGCGATAATTAACAATTCAATACGCACATAACTCCGAAAAGTCATTGGTGCGCGCCGTGGATTTGAACCCGATACCCTCTGCATGGCCGTCTGTTGGTATATCCACTCGGCTATCGCTGCCGAGTTGATATACCAACAGACCGCTACTAATAGAGCAGTGTATTACATTAAATCCATTTATCCATTCAAAAGTCAAAAGTCAAAATCATTTATTCATTTGGGTCACAATGTGATGCTTATGAACGTCAAAATAATAATTTCATAAAATAATTACTTAAGACTCACATTTACATTTACTGCTACGTTCGCAAAGCAAGGGCGTAGAACCATGAGAAAGAACGGGCAATAAAACTCAAGGTCACTCTTTTTCATCGCCAGGTTTTGCATAATACACATAATTTACATTTTGTAAGGTGCTGCAACTATTACACCTTCTATATCACTTGTATATATTTACTGTACATAATAATACTCAAGCATAATAATTAATTTTAATTTTGGTGTTCGTTTAGTTAGCTTTCTCATTATAGACTCGGTGAAACAGGAGCATCCACTTACATTATATATACCTAATAATGCAGGCGATCGGCGAAACTGATCAGATCCATGATGGAAATGATGCATTTATATCGGACTCACCAACCTCGCAATATAGAAATAAATAAATATGTTTTTTATAATTAGCCAGATTTGTAAAGATTTCCACCAAATAGTAAAGGTCATTTGGAATTACTCTGAAGCAGGTCACGGCAAAGGTGCTCCTGACGGGGTTGGAGCAACAATCTAAACGAACCGCGGACCGTATGACCTATATGGAGATATTGGCAACTTTAATAAGTTTTGTGACTTGCTGTCTAGAGTTACCTTAACCTTTCGACGACCGAGGACATGAATTCATGTCCTACAAAAAAGTCCCCTTGTTTACCGACGACATGAATTCATGTCCAGATTCCGTCCTTCAATCTATGACGTTTTTTACACTGGCCTAGTACATTTTATCAATTATTTCAAATGGCATTGCATTTTTACGAATCATAGACAGCTATAAAACCTTCTTCTGATCAAATTTGATGTCAAATTAAAAAGTAAAAGGACATTTCATTTCAATGCGCGCGAAACTGTGAATTTTAGCAAATGTTTGCTATTGAAAAGGGTGAATTATTATATTGGATACACGTATATTTTTAGTTTTAATTGGAAAACCCATATTATACAGAATATAAAAATACAAAAATAAACAAAAATTTATATTATTTTTGATTATAATACGCTACAATTGTCGATAGAACCGGTATTCTAAGATCCGTTCAAAACAGAGAGCTATACAAAACTAAATATACACTCAAATGTTATTGTTATAATTTTTTAATATTGGCTATATAAGTGGGTTTCAAGAAATTATAACTCGAACTCTTGAAAACATAAACAAAGACCTCTCAGAGCGATAACATTCAATGTCTAGTACCGCGCGCGCGATGATGTCGTACGGCGCGGTCGTATAGCCAAATTGACGTTTTAGAGGGCGCGGTACTTGAAAGGTTAAACGAAAACATAAATATTATTATTAAAAAAGTAAATGTAGAATACTAAATGAAAGCTTAATACCAAAGACTTGGGATTTATAGTAAATCCAAACCTATTTATATATATATAATTTATATATATATATAATCTATATATATATATATATATATATATATATATATATATATATATATATAAATCCCTATGTCCCTTGATCCTGCAATAACGCGTGAAGGGCTGGACCGATTTCACTATTTCTTATTTTGTTATGTTTGTTACTGTCAGGAGTAGGTTCTTATGGAAGAAAATATTTTATAATAAAATATTAAAATGCGCGGAAAATTTGAACATTTCGGAATATTTAACGACCATGTAATATTATGTCTAATCTAACCTTAGCGCTTTAGACAGTATATATATTTTTTAGGTTAGGTTTAAGAACAACTTTATTTCTCATAAAGAATTGCATACATAATTCACTTACTGAGAAACAATGTTTTAACTAAGATTAATATTTCGAGCGCACAAAGTATGTACGTAAATTAGAGACAAAACAAAGTAACAAAAAAGTGGGTAACATTATAACATTTGACATAGAATTGACGGAATGCGTGCTGCAAATGTTATCAAAGAGGATGTAAAAAAACTGAATATCGTTTAAAACGAATTTCATTAATAAAAAATACTTGTAAAATAATTTCCCAGAAAAAGGATGTAAGAAAACTGAATTACTTAGTGTACATCACGGTTAGTTTAGAGCCATTATGCCTAATATTCAAAGTTTAATGAAATATGGAGTCTTGATAAGTTTGGATAAACTAAAACGAACTTTACTAACATAAAAAGCGATATACTCGTTTATAAAGAAGAATACAATAGTTTTCTTTGATTTAAAGTTGAATTTTTGTTTTTGAAAATGCCAGCAATTAGACGTACAAACTTAAGTTGCAGAACTCGCAAATCGCAATGCTGCGAGTTAAAGATATACAAGAGCAAGTCAAACTGACGAGCAACGCGAAGCGCGGAATGAAGTTGAACGGAATCGATGTACAGATATTCTATCTCACGAAGTCCTTTTGGTTATGAATGTTGTCAGGCGTGCATGTATATAATGCTTTAGTGTGCGTAAGCGCGGGAGCGCTCAGTCGCAATCGCAACGCGGTCGATGTCACTTCTTCTTCTTCGTATCAATGGTTTCAGCTATATGAGACCCGCATAATATTCGGCCACTCTTATTGCGTTAGGAGTGGCCTCCCAGAGCTCAGACACAGTGCAGGTGCTCGGGTAAGAAGGGCATATCAGCAAGTGGCACATTGTCTGCTCCAGCTCACCACATTCACATTGGGCAAGGTCGGCGTCCCTGAACCCCCATCTACACAAGTTTACTCTGCAGCGGCCAACCTGTGTGCGCAGTCTATTTAGGGACTGCCATACGGGCCAGGGCAGGTTGTGTCCAGGTGGTAGAGATTCATTTGGCTCAAGGTTAGAGGGTGGAGGATACTTTTCGGCCCATAGCTTACATCTTGCTGTCGCCAGGTCTTGTGATGTCACTTGTGTTCTGAGTCCGCGGCAGATTGTTTCAATGAGTAGCGTCAGCATGGAAATGAAACGTCGGAAAGTTGTTCATAGTGAGGTAAGATTTATTTTAATAAATTTATATCATCCACACTGATAAGAATGATTATAGTAAATGTTAAAATTATATTTTTTTACTTACAATAGGCTTCAATTTTAATCCCATGTAAGTACTTTTGCAACTATTTTCTTTAATAACTTTTGAACTAATTACGCTAGAAACATGTAAGTTGCGCTTACAAGTTAACGTACACCTTTGTACCACTTTTCATTGTTTTTTGTATTGTTTTATGCACTGTTCGTGCTGGATACAAAATTTTTTTTAGGTTAAATTTTGACACAACAATGAGAATTTTTAGGTAGGTACGTCCCAAACAAGGCGTTACACTGAGAAATTGTATTTGGTTTTGTTTTAGGGTCGGAGCATGATAGCTAGCGTTTATCATTTTTTGCGAGAAGAGTATGAATTTACCAAAACATATATGGAACTTAACTGTGATTTGTCTCATTTACGAGATATCATGCGGCGTACGGCGGAAGCTACAGGTGTGTCTACAAAAACTGTCCAACGAATATTAAAGGAAGAGAAAGAATCAAAAAATTAATTACCATCCACATCATCAACATTCACTTCTCCTATGAAGAAAAGAAGAATGCGAGACAATTAGGTTGAAATAGACAATTTTACAGCCGATGTTGTTAGAAGTACAATTCAAAATTTCCATGTCATCCATAAAGAAATTCCGACGTTGTCTAAAATTAAAAAAGTATTAAATGAAAAAAAATAGATTTACAGGTTGTTTAGAAACTGTTCGCAAGTTATTACTGAAGTTAGGTTACAAGTGGCGTAAAACAGAAAACAATCGCAAAGTTTTGACAGAGCGTCATGACATACAAATGTGGCGTTACAGATATCTATAAAAACTTTCTGAATATCGTACGGAAGGTCGACCAATTGTCTACACCGATGAGAGTTACGTTCTTTCGACACATGTGCGAAACAATACCTGGGCAAAACAAAAAGAAACCACACTATTTTTAAAGAAAATTAGCACCGGTGTCCGCTTTATATTAGTGCACGCAGGAACAAAGGACGGCTTTATTAAAAATGCTGCTTTGGTTTATAAGGCTAACTCAACAGCTGGCAACTATCACTCAAATATGAGCTATGATAATTACGTTAAATGGCTAGATAAAAAGCTATTACCCAACCTACCTCCTCGCTCTGTCATTGTGTTAGATAATGCTTCTTATCATAATACACGAGCCGAAAAACTACCGACGTATGCTACAAAGAAAGCAGACATGCAGCAATGGCTTAGAGATAAATGCATAGCATTTGACGAATCTCTCGTTAAATTGGCTTTGTACGATGTTATAAAAAAACACAAATGCGAACACATAACTTATAAAATCGATGATGTTATTAAAAGCAAGGGTTTTGAAATCTTACGCCTCCACCCCCTATCATCCAGAATTAAACCCGATTGAAAATATATGGGGTATTGTAAAAAATTACATTGCACCAAAAAATATTGATCAAACCATGAAGAGTACTGAGAAACTGATCAATGAAAGCTTAGATCAAATAATAGTGAAACGTGGCGAAAAACCTGTGAACATGTCGAAAAAATTGAAACTGAGTATTTGAAATATTTTGATCTGGATTATTAATTTATAAGATGATTCTGACAGTAGCGAATCAAATTTTGAATGTTCATCAGACAGGGATTAATTTTTTTTCTCTGTAGCACCTACATTAAAATGCTAATTTAAATAAATTTGTCTTTTATTTACTACATATATTAATGCTAACAAACTTCAACTAAATGTATCAAAGTACATCAACTAAATGTTACTCTTAAAATAAAACTTAAAAAATATGATTATTTGTCAAATTCGATTTTTCGTACTAACGCTACTCACGTTCACGCAAACAAGCACGCTTATTGGTACACGCAGTGTTGCCAAATATACAGATTTATCTGTATTCATACAGAGTTTTGGCTAGTATTACAGATGAAAGATTTTACCTCACTTTAACTTACTTTTATACAGATTTTTTGGAATCGGATATAGTTTGTGACAAAATGAAGGCAAAAAAAAATTTTTTGATTCGCATTTGATAATATTACTAGCTGACCCAGCGAACTCCGTATCGCCTTTTTAAGAGTTTTTATTTAATTCCCTTTTTTCCAAGTCCCTTTTCCAAAGTTACCATTGACTTAGCGCTTAATCTCTTATCATTTCAGAGTCTATAAATGATGAACAAACAAACATAGATTTTTATATAATATTGAATTCCCCATTCCTTAAAATATCGAAGACGATACCCATATCGACTTTAAAAAAATCCCGTCCACCATCTTTGATTTCCTATCCGCCATCTTTGATCACGAAATAGATGTTGTATTTGGATTCCCTATCCCTTAAATCTTCGGAGACGATACCCATATTGATTTTTAAAATGTTTCCCATCGGGCATCTTTGATTTCCTATCCGCCATCTTGAATCACGAAACAGATGTTGTATTTGGATTCCCCACCCCTTTAAACATCGTAGACGATACCCATATTGATTTAAAAACAAAATCCCATCCGCCATCTTTGATCACAAAATAGATGGTGATTTTGAATTCCCCATTCCTTAAAATATCGGAGACTATACCCATATATCGACTTTTAAAAAAATCCCGTCCGCCATCTTTGATTTCCTATCCGCCATCTTTGATCACGGAATAGATGTTGTATTTAGATTCTCCATCCCTTTAAACATCGGAGAGGATACCCATATTGATTTTTTAAAGATTTCCCATCCGCCATCTTTGATCACGAAATAGATGGTGTTTTTGAATGCCCCATTCCTTAAAATATCGGAGACTACCCATATATCGACTTTTAAAAAAATCCCGTCCGCCATCTTTGATTTCCTATCCGCCATCTTTGATCACGGAATAGATGTTGTATTTAGATTCTCCATCTCTTAAATCATCAGAGACGATACCCATATTGATTTTTTAAATTGTTCCCATCTGCCATCTTTGATTTCCCATCCATCACCTTGAATCACGAAACAGATGTAGTATTTGGATTCTCCATCCCTTTTAACATCGCAGACGATGCCAATATTGATTTTTAAAATTTTCCCATCCGCCATCTTTGATTTCCCATCCGCCATCTTGAATTACGAAACAGATATTGTATTTGGATTCCCCACCCCTTCAAACATCGGAGACGATACCCATATTGACCTTTAAAAAAAATCCCATCCGCCATCTTTGATCACGAAATAGATGGTGTTTTTGAATTCCCCATTCCTTAAAATATCGGAGACGATACCTATATTGATTTTTTAATTTTTTTCCATCCGTCATCTTCGATTTCCCATCTACCATCTTGAATCACGAAATAGATGTTGTATTTGGATTCCCCATCCCTTTAAACATCGGAGAGGATACCCATATTGGTTTTTAAAGTTATCTCATCCGCCATCTTTGATCACGAAATGGATGGTGATTTTGAATGCCCCATTCCTTAAAATATTGGAGACGATACCCATATCGACTTCAAAAAATTCCGTCCGCCATCTTTGATTTCCTATCCGCCATCTTTGATCACGAAATAGATGTAGTATTTGGATTCTCCATCCCTTAAATCATCAGAGACGATACCCATATTGATTTTTTAAATGTTCCCATCCGCCATCTTTGATTTCCCATCCACCATCTTGAATCACTAAACAGATGTTGTATTTGGATTCCCCATCCCTTTTAACATCGCAGATGATACCAATATCGATTTTATAAAATTTTCCCATCCGCCATCTTTGATTTCCCATCCGCCATCTTTGATCATGAAATAGATGTTGTTTTTCGATTCCCCACCCCTTAAAATATCGAAGGCGATACCCATATTGATTTTTTAAATTTTCTCATCCACCATCTTTAATTTCCCGTCCGCCATCTTGGATCACTAAATAAATTTCATATTATTAATCAGCGTCCCGACAATCTCGAAAACGATACCCATATATATTGTATCCTATTCGTTTAGCCTTTTTTTGGCCCAGCCCTCTCCCTTCTCGTTTGACCATTTTATTATTTTTGTCTGGCCCCTAAAAGTTGTGGCGTAATTTTATATAGCCTTTCGGAATAATTGAGCTATCATAGGCAATAACAATTTTTTAAATCCGACTTCTAGTTCCTGAGATTAGCCGACATTATCTTTTAGCCTTTTGCCCGGCCCCAAAAGGTCAAAGCGTTATGTTATATAGCCTATATATATTAGCCTTCCGGAATAACCGGGCTATCGTACACAAAAAGAATTTTTCAGATCCGACCGGTAGTTCCTGAGATTAGCGCGTTCAAACAAACAAACAAACTCTTCCGCTTTATTATATTAGTATAGATTGATATAGTAGGATATTTCATGGGTTTGTTATGGCAACATCATGTAATATACTACGGAGACGTATTATTGTATCCTCTTTGGACGGGAATTTCCCGTCAAATGTGAATGAACAATATCCGACCAAATTATGTAGTTGAATTGTGCGGAAGAAACTCTTTACGGGTACATTCATTTTAATAGTCTGCTTTGTTCGGTCGGGTTACAACACTTACAACTTCTTTTAAATACGTATTTTTATATTTTACACACTTGAGACTTGTTGCTTGTGGTAGTTACTGTTGTTCAGCTGCGAATATTGTGATTATATCGGCTAGTAAGTGAAACATATTCTGACATGTCAGCTAAAAAGCCGCGGATACCACAACGTTTTAATCAGTGTTGGCTGGAAGAGAATTATTTTAAATCATGGTTAAAAGGAAGTCAAAAAGGAGAAGAATATGCATACTGTAAGTTTTGTTTATCAGATCTAGCTATTGGAGGTGGTGGTAAAAACGACCTCGTGCGGCATATGAAGACAGCTAAACACCAAGCCTCAATATCTAGCACCTCGTGTGCCCAAAATCCTGTCACAGTTTTTTTAAAGAAAACTGGTACTATTGCTGATGATGTTAAGAGGAGTGAAATTCTTCTAGCCTCTTTTGTTGCCGAACACAACCTTTCTATGAAGGTTATGGAACACCTTCCTCAATTAACCCTTGGGGAGCCTGGTAGGTAAAAATCACATGACATGCCTGGTGGGTCTGACAGACCCGTAAACATAAATGGTTATTTTTATTTATTTTGATGTTACAAACTATAACAACAGGTTGTAATTTATATTCAATATTGTATCTTAATGAAAAAAGGGAAAGAATACGACAATATTATTTTATAAAGTTTTATTAAGCAATTAAAAAACCTCTCATTCTTGGGTAACAATAATTTTACTTATCTTTAAATCAACAATATTAAACTCTTTTTAATTGAGATCAAAATCAGTCTTCACATTAATATAAGGCACAGATGAATTAACTTAAAGTTATAAACTTTGGTTACTAAAGTAAGATTAATAATTACTCAGTATTTGTGCGTCAATTTTCGCATATAAAATTTGCGTGTTCCATGCAAATATGACTCGTGCAAGAAATACAAATGTACTTAGACTTACGGTCCATTTTAGCAGGGCATATATAACAACGTCTTTTTATAGCAGCATCTTGTCTTTTAGCTGGTGGCTCTGAGGGTTCTCCTATATGAGAGCTAATTCTCTTCCTTAAGTTAATTGGAAGACGCAAATTGTTAAGACGTTCAGCTTGATATGGAGCCGTCAATGCCATGCCTAATCTTAATATATAAAATCCTTGCGTTACTGACTGACTGACAGACTTGACGAAACTTTTGGAAGCAGGAAGCTGAAATTTGGCATGCATGTTTCTTGGGGACCGTAGGGGTGCACTATGAAGGGATTTCCCGAAATTCCCACGGGATCGGCCAAAACGGGTAAATTTTAAAATAATGCAGGCGTAGCTGCTGGCGTCCTCTAGTTTTTTTATTAAGTCTCTTCTAGTTACATTGCTAGCACCGGTATTGTTCAACATGTAAATAATTTTAGCATTAATACCAGCGGTATTGAGAACCCAGAAAAAAATTGTCAGGGGCCACCTTTTAGAATTTCGAGACACATCATATATACGAATCAATTTGTCTACGTTATCCACACCACTTTTTGTCTGGTTATAGATGGTTATAACTGCCGGTTTTTGCTGATCACCTGTTTCAATATCTATTTCACAATCGTGGTGAAGTGATGACAACATGAAAACATTCTTATTTCGTTTTGGAATATAAGAGAGGATTGTCAAATCCTTTTGAAAGCCAAAAATTGTGGTGTTCACGTCACGTTTTTTCAAAAAATTCGGTGGGATACAAGCTTTGTTGCTTTTCATTGTCCCCACAGCAGTCAATTTATGATTTTTCAGTAGATGTTCGTACGTAGGATAGCTCGTAAACCAATTGTCCATGGTTACATTTCTTCCTGTTTGAGAGATGGGTTGTACTATACAATCTACTACGTCATGCGGCTTATTGCTCGCCTTCCGCCTTCCGGCTGTTCTCCTGCGTATATCTCCATATTCAAAGAATAATAGGTATGAGCATCAACGAGGGCTATAATCTTTATCCCATACTTTGCTGGTTTGCTGGGTAAGTACTGGCGAAACCCACATCTACCACGAAAGGCTACCAATTCTTCATCAATGGTTAAATTTTCATATGAAACATAGACGGATTGGCAGTTCCTTACAAAGTCTTCAAAAATATCTCTGATAGGTGCCCATTTATCAGTTGCTGCTCTTTCTTCACGCGTGTCCAAGTTATTGAATCTCAAACAATTTACAACAAACACAAATCGTTTCAAACTCATTGTCATTTGAAATATATCTATGCCGGTTCCATCACTTGCCCATAAATCTTTCAGGTTTTGTCTTCCAGATTTGAATAATCCGGCTAAGAAGAGTAATCCAATAACCGCTTTTAGTTCGTTCATTGTGATCTCTAAATAGGCATATTCATTTGAAGTATTGCTACCCTGCCTCGTATTGCAGATCTTCCTATTAGTATGTTCCATAATTACATTCAACATGTCTTCAGTCACAAACAGATGAAAGCAATCAAGTTCTTGCTGCGCATGTCTTGCATGAGGTTTCACGCCAGGTGTTCCAGTAAAAATGTTCTCTGCTCTAGTACGAACGCGAGCACTCGGAGGATTACGGAACCATATTGTATTATCTTTTCCTTTATATATTGATCTGTGAGCAAAGTTTCTCAAAGGCTGAGACATCTCACCATCACTGTCACTGGTAGCGCCATCTACCTTCCTATATATAACTAATCGCATCAAGATCAATCGTTCCACGTCTAGTGCGAGCGATACTATATTTCCGTCCCGCTCTATCCCACTCCCTGGAAGGGCACTGCCTTCGACGCGATTCGTCGACGCGAGTGACAGTCTAGAACATTCCGCTCGCTAAGAACGCCGTCTCGATACCGCTCCGCGCCGCACCGCTGTATGTGATTTACCGCTTCCACCAAGGAAAACCCGCTCGTGAGTGAAGTGAAAACAAGCAGCTGCATCACGAAACCACCAGGAGACTGCCCTACGGAAACGAAGAAGGTTGTATAAGGTAAGTGCCTTCCATCCTTGAAATATCCTATACCCACTCAATCACCTCCTCCCGTATCCATCTCCTCTTCCCTTAATCCTTTCTAGGCGACCCAGAACTCGCCCTAATACAGTCCATTCCATTAATCCTTCCCAAGTCGCCTAGAACCCTACGGTTTCGGTGTATAGCCGAACCATTTTTTTGGTCCTTCGAGCCGGATTCATTTACGTTTTATACGTTATACCGCTAAACCTAGGCAGTTATAGCACCTAGCTATACTCCTAATATATTCACATAACCGTCACATGGTTATTTCCGCCCGCATTAGTAGGTAAACTTTTATGTAGCTACCTACTTATTAAATTATTATTTCTGCAACTATCATAGTTGTCTTATAAATCTCATATTTCAATCAACTTTTAGTTCCTCAGCTCTAAAGTGTTGCCTACTTAGGTAAAATAATAGATACATTAGATATTCTTATTTTGTTTCGTTCTCATTAGCTTATACTTACGTAAGCATGTCACAACAAAAGAAGTCACGCGTGTCGGAAGACAAAGAGATGACAATCTTAGAAGCGAAACGCAATATTTTATTTGAGCGCATCCAAAACATATATGAATGCTCAAAAACCGCATCTATGTCTGACAGTAATAGCGAAGCATTTCTCAGTTATTGTTTAACAGTAGATAGTATTCGAACAGATTTTCATAAGTTGTTAGACGATTATAACGCAAGATTACTTTCTATCAATCCTGATGAAAAACCGAACTATCAGGCGTATACCTCATTCGAAGATCTTTATTGTATTATTAAGCGTATACAATCGCAATTGGAGGGTAAATGTTCAGCAGAGCCCGTTGCCCGCAAACCGAGATTACCGCCAATCGAGATTATGTCGTTTGACGGAGATATACGAAATTGGCCGTTATTCTATGCAAGTTTTAAGTCTACAGTGCACGATAATGGTTCTCTGACAGATGCTGACAGGTTGTACTATTTAATAGGTAAACTGTCACCGAAGGCCCAGTCCGTATTTGCAGGTGTCACACCCAGTGCTGAGAATTATCAGGTCATATTTCAGTCACTACTTGACAGATATCAAGACACGCGCGTTCTAGCGTCTACGTACTTTGACCAAGCTTTAAATCTCAAACTGTCCAGCAACGCGTCTGTCTCGAATTTCCAGCTGTTTATTGATAACTTCGTAACCGCGGTTAATTCTCTTAGGAATTTAAAATTAGAAGATCTTTCCGACTTTATGTTGCTTCAACTCGCTTTAAAAAAGTTTGACACTGATACAATTCGCGCATTCGAGATGACGGAACGCAATAATAAAATACCTACACTAGATAGTTTTATTTCGTTCATCAAAGATCAGTGTCGAATATTTCATAATACGCAGTCTGGTTCACCTGGCCCGTCTAACACTAACAACAACAAACAAAGGTTGAATAAATCGCGAAATAGTAATAATAACTCAGTCCCTAATCCACAATCTTACGTAACATGTTCGGAATCTAATAGTAATAATTCACAGAAGTGTCTGTGCAGTAATATAGTGCACGACCATTACTATAAGTGTCCCACCTTTAATGATTTAAATCCAATTGCTCGTTTTAAAAGCGTAAAAGATAACAAAGCTTGCATTAATTGCTTAAGCATAAAACATAAAACGAGTAATTGTTCCAGTAGAACGAGATGTCGCTCGTGTAAACAAAAACATCATACACTGTTACATTATGATAAAAATAACCGGTTGTCAAGTCAAGCCGCTAACCTTGACACACTTACGCAGGTGCAGACCACGGTAGCTGCGTCTGCCGCGTCTGAGGGCGAAGTATCGTTGTGTATGACATCCACTGCGCGGGCGACGCGCACGCGAGGACGGCACTCGCGCATCTATAATGATCCGCGCAGGGCCAAAACGCAGTGTACGGCGTCTAACACGGTACTGTTAGCGACAGCGCAAGTTATCGTATACGATGTTAATGGGTCGCCGCACATGGTACGTTGTCTGCTAGATAGCGCATCTCAGACCAATCTAATAACATCGGAATGCTTCAAACGCCTCGGATTATGGAATAACTTTAAAAATACTAACTCAACCGTCAAAGGGATAGGCGGATCAGAAAAGCATTGCAGGGGTTCCGTAGATATTAAAATACATTCGCGTTTTGATAGGAATATTCATTTTAACATTTCTTCGCTTATCGTGGAGCGTATCACGGACGCATTGCCGAACGCTAATGTAGACGTAGCATCACTCACACATCTCGAGTCATTGCCGTTAGCCGACGCGGAGTTTGCGAATCCGGCAGGCATTGATCTTTTGATCGGAGCTTCAATATTTCCGCACTTGCTACTAACTAACATAGTTCGTAGTGAGCGATATGATTTACCGCCCGCTATTGAGACGGTACTTGGGTATGTGATTATGGGTACCGTACCTACGTTACATACTTCTCATTGTATTACGTCTTGTTGTTGTTCTGATCTTCAAGAGATCAAGGTAGGTGCTAAAACTGTGTGTAAGATAAAGCACTAATTAGCTATGCTATGCTATGCTACGCTATGCTACGCTATGCTACGCTATGCTACGCTATGCTACGCTATGCTACGCTATGCTACGCTATGCTACGCTATGCTACGCTATGCTATGCTATGCTATGCTACGCTATGCTATGCCAAGCTACGCTACGCTACACTATACTATACTACACATCCGCTTTGTATATAGATGACATTGCCTGTAATGTCATACCCGCTCCGCTAGCAATTTCGCTTTGTGAAGAGCTTATTCAGCTTTTCAAGCGAGGCCAGTTTGATCTTGTCAAATGGACAAGCAACTCTAAGGAGGTTCTCGCACGCATACCAGATTCTCATAAAGCTTCTCCAGACATTGAGTTTGAGAAGTCTGTACCGCATAAGGTTCTCGGTTTACGCTGGGACAAATCCTGCGATAGTTTTCGGTTTGACGTCTCACCACCAGATGATAAGTGCACCAAACGCACTATGCTGTCCACAGTGGCTCGACTATGGTACATAATGGGTTTTGTGGCTCCCACAATTTTGTACGCCAAGCTCTTGATCAAAGAGCTTTGGCTATCAAAGTGTGAGTGGGATGAAACACCCCCTGACCATATTGTCGCCGCTTGGGGCCAGTTTGTGTTGAGCTTAGCGCTCAATCAAATTACTATTCCGCGTCATCTTGGGTTGGTAGATGGATGTACCGTCAACTTAACAGGTTTCGCTGACGCCAGCGAGCGTGCTTACGGCGGAGTCGTATATCTGCAAGTCCGCATTGGTTCTAACTACTCGGTGCAGTTAGTTTGTGCCAAGTCTAAGGTCTCGCCTGTTAAACCATTTCGGTTGCGAGACTGGAGTTGTGCGCGGCCCTTCCGCTGTCTCATTTGCTCCGCAAGGTTCAAGACACAGTTTTGCCCCACTACTCTATTAATAAATATACGCATTTTCCGACTCCAAGGTAGTGCTCGCTTGGATTTATTCTTCTCCTCACCGCTGGCAGACTTTTGTCGCCAACCGCGTTAGTAAGTTGATTGAACTTGTTCCCGCTACTTGTTTCAATCACGTCGCGGGTTATCGTACTCGTCTTCAGGAAGAACCTTCCATAGATCATATTGGCTGGAAGTTTATTCCACCAGCATCACCACATTTCGGTGGATGTTGGGCAAGCATGGTCAAAGTAATTAAAACGCATCGGTTCAAAGTTATAGGTCAACAGATCCTCTCTTACGAAGAGCCTTTAACTGTCCTTGCACAAGTCGAGGCACTGATCAACTCGCGTCCGCTTCCAACTCAGTGAGATCTAGCCTGAAGTTGGACCTACCTCTTAGTTTAAGTATTTAGTTAGTAGTTTTCGCTATTATTGCGTTTGTAGTTTTCGCTAAAGTTAGTTTAGATTAATTTTATTGTCATATCGCTGTCTTAGCCTATTGATGGCTTATGCGGTAGTACACCCAACATAGCTAAGTTCAATTCTATTTTTTTTAAAGGCAACCCTTTAGGGCCGGGGGGATATGGTAGCGCCATCTACCTTCCTATATATAACTAATCGCATCAAGATCAATCGTTCCACGTCTAGTGCGAGCGATACCATATTTCCGTCCCGCTCTATCCCACTCCCTGGAAGGGCACTGCCTTCGACGCGATTCGTCGACGCGAGTGACAGTCTAGAACATTCCGCTCGCTAAGAACGCCGTCTCGATACCGCTCCGCGCCGCACCGCTGTATGTGATTTACCGCTTCCACCAAGAAAAACCCGCTCGTGAGTGAAGTGAAAACAAGCAGCTGCATCACGAAACCACCAGGAGACTGCCCTACGGAAACGAAGAAGGTTGTATAAGGTAAGTGCCTTCCATCCTTGAAATATCCTATACCCACTCAATCACCTCCTCCCGTATCCATCTCCTCTTCCCTTAATCCTTTCTAGGCGACCCAGAACTCGCCCTAATACAGTCCATTCCATTAATCCTTCCCAAGTCGCCTAGAACCCTACGGTTTCGGTGTATAGCCGAACCAGTCACTACTTGGTTCATTATGACCTTGTACTTCTTCCTCAGTATCATCTGAATCATGTTGAATACTCACGTGATCGGAATCGGCTCCACTTTCATCAAAAACCACGTCATCCTCAATTTCATAGAAATCTTGATCTAAAATTTGGCTTATTTCGGTATTGGTTATTCACCTGGCCATATTTAAACTGCGAAAATATTATACAGATAAACAATTTACCACACAATGCAAAATAAATAATGAAAACAAAAATAATAACTTACCAGTTAAAAGTTACGCCGCGTGCCTGGTCGGGTTTCTCAGACCAGAGCGCACATAAAACACGTGTTACTCGAACGCGTGCGCGTTGCGGACTGCGGGAGGGGCGGCAATCTAGCCGCCAGTCTATATCACGAAGCTACTCAGGCACACAGCGGCGGTAGTTACGAATTTTCTAAAATATTTTCGATTCTTTAAAGTGATGGGTCTATCAGACCCACCAGGCACCCCAAGGGTTAATAAAAACTATATGCAAAGATAGCAACATCGCAAAAGAACTTGCCTGTAGTCGGACAAAAACAACTGCGATTATTAAATCTGTGACCGGTGCTACGGAAAAGGTAAATTTAGTCGCTGATTTGAAAAGCAGCAAATTCTCTCTTATGATAGATGAAAGCATAGATAGAGGATGTGTCAAACTTTTATGTGTCGTGGTAAGATATTATAAGAAGAACACCATAAAAGATGCGCTTCTTGATCTTGTACCTGTTCAGGACGCTACAGGCGAAAAATTGTATGACCATCTTGTAAAACTATTCACAGAGAACGACATACCGTATAAAATTAATATGGTTGGGTTTGCCGCCGACGGAGCAAATGCAATGATGGGTCAGCATAATTCCGTAGTCAGTAGATTACGTATAGATATACCCAATCTCTATGTTATGAAATGCATTTGCCATTCCTTTGCATTATGCGCATCATACGCTTGCACAAAGTTACCCCGGGAACCAGAAGGGCTTGTGAGAGATGTATTTAATTATATCAGTACGAGTCCAAAACGATCAGGTATACTAAAAGAATTTCAAGAGTTCCTTTCATTAAAACCCCATAAAGTACTACATCCGTGCCAAACCAGATGGCTCTCATTACGTCCTGCTGTGATGCGTGTTTTGGAACAGTATGAAGCACTTAAGTTATTTTTTACCGATTCTGCTTTTACCGATCGCTTAAACGCGGCAGACTTGATTTTGCAGATGATCAATAATCCATACAACAAAATATATTTGCAGTTTATGGAGTTCGTCTTAGATTTCTTTACCAAACTCAATAAAACAATGCAATCAGAAAAGCCGCAGATACATAAATTCCATGAACATGTGAGCAATACCTATAAAACACTTCTAGACTGTTACATGGACAGTTCATACTTATCGCGAACGGAAATTAAGAATATACAACACGATAATCCGCGGCACTACAAACCAATTGAAGATCTTTATCTTGGTGTAAATGTTGCCCTGTCCTTGTCTGATTCAAACTTGAAGCCCAGTGATGTGAAATTGTTCAAGTTACGATGCCTGGATATTTTAATAGAAGGAGCAAAACCAATAAAGGCCCGTTACAGTTTTGACAACCAAATCACAAAGAGCTTGGAATTTCTTGACCCGATTGTAGTTAAACGCCGAAGTGTAGCATCGTTGAGTCACATTGCACAGGCTTTTCCAAACATAATACAACCAGAAAATTTACAAACATTAGACAATGAGTGGCGCCATTTAAGAATGAATGATAGTCTTTTAGATTGCAATGAAGAAGATCCTGAAGTTTTCTGGGAAAAAGTTTTTTCTGCACAAAACAGTGACGGAAATCTTTATCCGACTCTAAAGCAGCTGGTTACCGCTTTATTATGCCTCCCCCATTCCAGCGCTGCAGTAGAAAGGATATTTTCTTCAATAAACCTGATCAAAACTAAAACACGGAACCTTTTAAGTACTGAGACAATAGAGGGGCTGCTACTGACGAAGCAATTGCTAAACAATGAGCCATGCTATAAATTTGGAACTTATCAGTAAGATGAATACAAATATGTATGAAAAGTAGATAATAAATATATATAATTTCATTTATTAATGTCTGTTTTATTTTTTCATTTAACTAACAATAATATTTTATAAGTATATTTTAATTTTATCGTACAGATTTTATACAGATTCTTAGATTTTGCAAGGCAGATTTTTTGGTTTGGCAGGTGGCAACACTGGGTACACGTTACACACACAACGAAAGCCAAAAGGACTTCGTGAGATAGAATATCTATAATCGAAATCAACAACATAGAAACGTTTCGTTTAACTCCTATCGAGCTGCATTCAATTATAACAAAATCGAGTACAGTTCAGAGCAAATCATTGCTATTGGACCAATTTGCCGGCTTTCTCGAGTGAAAATAAAATCATGTGTAGACTCTGTTATTTACGCTGAAATGTTTGATATATTTTAATTACTGTAGGCTTCAATTTAATTTCAGACATTTTGATGTATGGACATCTGCCATTGTCCTTTGTGATGGCGCAGGTACAATCCTGCTTTACTACATGTATAAACCTGTCTCACTTATTATATTTGCACCTTCTCCGAGGAAAGCCGGAGAAAGAAGATATCTCAGTTTAATTTTAGTTAAGAATGAACAATGTACGTTTGAATGATCAAATTACATATGTCAGATTAACAACAAACAGAAACTGAAGTATATGTAACTGTCAGCCAAAGACAAGAGCAGAGCTGCATATTTTAAATCGATTTTATGTGAAATCGATACAACATTAAAACGATGCTGTGACGTTTTTATTTGATTTAAAAGTTGTTTTGCTTCAAAATATTACCTAATTGATATAATGTTGATCAAATATTAATTAACTGCATTTTAATAATTATATTTTAAACCAAACCTATAAAGGTCAATTTTATCGATTACTTATTTTATAATCGATACGGATCAAAAGCACTCACGTCTATTCCCGTCACACGATTGTCTATGGTAACAATCAAATAATAAAGTAGGTACCTAGTTTGTAATCATTTGGAATGCTTTTTATCATCATAAAATACTCCAGCTTTAACGAGGCAAAGTGACAATGTAAAAAATCGTAGAAAAAAAAACAAGTTGCTTAGTTCAAATGAAGTTTAAGGTCGCCACAACAAACCCAGACCAAATTCTGCCATTGTTCTTTCAAAGCTAAAAAAAATAAAGGCAAAATCGGTTCTCTCACGGGGCAACACTATTTGTATATGTCATTACGTGTTTTTGTGCTAAGCGCTGTCACAACGTTCTCTCAACAAAATACGAATAATATTAGTTATTCCCACAGACTATATTGTACTAACGTACAGACGAAGCACTCCCATAGATCAAAACTGGACTGTAATAGGCTCACATATTATAAATGACAGTTCTTTTTTTTTCATTGGTAACGTTTCGGGCAATGACTATGAATGATTCAGCCTATTTTTTCCTAGTAGGAAATACCCGTTTTACTATTTTAAGTTAAGAAAGGGCATTTCTAAAATAAAACACTGCTTTTTCACTTCGCTTTTTAATTTCGTTTTATATTTATTTAAATTTATTTATAAGCTTTACATTGCATCACAGGTAAAGATTTGTTTTGTAGTCGGAAGTATTTAAAGACGAACTCTATCGCACGTTGCAGAAAGAACTTCTCCAAATGCTTTTTGCACACAAACTGTTTACGAAGTTCCTGGAAGCTCAAGCTTCGCAATCGTTCACAATTAATGGACTGCAACCACTTTTTGAGTCCTGACTCACTTTTTAGAAACATGTGAAAACTGACGTCCTTTCGTCTACTAGCACATGTCGCAACACAACACTTGTTGTACAGTCAACAGCAAAAGTAGATGATCAAAATCAGAAATCAAATATTAATGAACGGAGTTCGCGTCAGAACTATGTGGCGTCAAAGTAAATCAAAAGTATGTGATTGTAAATTATACCAATCATTTGCTACTAGTACAGCTGCCATATATTCGTGATCAGTAAAATTCATCAATATTGTATTCGAAATGCAAATTTATATTATTGTACATGACATCCGAATTACAGATTGACATTAAAGAGTTTCGATACTTGGATTTTTGCACTATTCCAACAGAACTCTTCAGAGAGGTTGGACTAATAAGGTTATATTTCTTTGGAACTCTTGCTAACAGTGTGACAAAAGCGCGAAGTAAATATAAATAATGCACTTAAGATAAAATTATCAATCTACCTTCCGGTTTTTATACATACCTATAGAAAAACTATTTGTCACAGACACAGAAAAAGTACAACATAAAAAAGAAACAAAACGTAAGGCATAGCATTAGCACAGTGTAATAATATCTTTATACTGTGGCATTAGTCTATGACAGATAGATACACTGTGTACTGTGACAGTTATAATTTTGTATCGCATCAGCTACTTTTGAACATTGACATAAATGCACAAACATGCAAAGATAGTAATATTTATTGAATTATGGTTTTGTATCACATCAGTTACTTTTGAACATTGACATAAATGCACAAACATGCAAAGACAGTAATATTTATTGAATTATGGTTTTGTATCACATCAGTTACTTTTGAACATTTGACAGAAGTTACAAAAAAGAAAATACATGAGAGATGAAATTTGGTAAAATTATATTGAATATACAAAGACTGCCTCTGTGGACCAGTGACTGCCTCCGTGGTCCGGTGGATAGCGTATGCGTCTGCTGATCGGAAGTCTCGGGTTAGATTCCCGGGTCGGGCAAAAGTGTTACTGGGTTTTTTCCAAACTCTCAGTAGCAGCACGGAGTCTGGTGATGTGCCCCGTAGCAATTCATCTGCTTTTCCGTAAAACATAACGAATTAAATTACTGGGGTACTTCAAAAATAAGTATGAATAAATTATTTGCCTCATGATTACGTGGCCTCAGTTTCATCATTTATATTTGATTTTAACTGTTCACTAGTTTTGACTGTTCACTAGTTTTTACTTCACTTCTTAGTTCTGATGCGAATTGAGTTTATAACTTTTGGAGTCAAAACTGATCACGAATTTATGGCAGCTGTACTAGTAGTTAATTATTGGTATAATTTACAATCACATACTTTTGAATCACTTCGACGCCACACAGTTCTGACGCGAACTCCGTTCATTAGTATTGAATTTCTGATTTTGATCATCTACTTTTGCTGTTGACTGTACATGATGATATCACAGCTTCAGAAATTGAGAGGATAAGTTACGGAAATAAATCAACGCAAAACTTCACTCGATCAACTTTGTTGAAACTAATGTTGCCGTTGACAAAACTGTCATAATTGTCAAAAGTTTGACAAATTGACAGATTAGCAAATATGGCGATAGGTTACAGAGGTTCGGGGCGGGAGGCAACTGTCAAATACGATATGTGAGTCCCATAAAAATTTAAATATTATAGCAAATACAAGAAATATAGCAATAACTATGATTATATAAACTACTCAATGCTTAGAGAACGGGCGGTAAAATTGGAGAAGGAGCGTTATTTGGAGTACATAAAATATGTCGAAGATTCTATGGTTAAGAATCCCCGTGCGTCTTGGGCATATAAAAAATCTTTAAATAAGGCGTCGCACGCACTCCCAGCAGTCATGAATCTCGATAATATTTCTGCTGATACTGGAGAATCTACTACCAATTTGTTTGCAGAATACTTTCAGTCATCTTTTCTACCAGTCGGAGGGAGCGGCATTCCTCAAATGTCTGTACCTGACTATGGCCAGTCCCCTAACAGTTTTTCAAATTCATTTATTCACAAGAAATGTGGTTACAGAATGGTGGTAGGGTAATAACAATATCCTCACATTCTACCATAACAATGGTGTGTGAATAAGTCAGTCTTAATAAATACAGGGTTAAATTATATTATATCATTGTCGCACGTGTGATTGATTTCCACGGGGTAGCCGGGATCGATCACTCGCCGAAGAATTAGAGAGAGATAATTAGGTTGGCTTACGGGAAATAAATAAAAAATATCACCAGGAAAGTTTAAACTCGCGTTATAATTCCAGTTATACACATACAACAGAAGAGACTATTATCCAGGGCGTGAGCGACGTTGTTGGCACTTCACAGGTCTTCGGATGGGGTACTCAGCTTTGGTCGTGTTGTCCCGGAGCAAAAAAGGAGGGAAACCTCGTGTGTCCCCGGTATATATAAGGCCGGCGAGGAGGAGGGGGCGAGCGGGCGGCCCACTGCTGTGCGTCACTCGTAGCGAGGCTCGCGGACGCCGGGGCGCGACGTCACACCCCCCCCCCCCCGTTAGGCCGGGATTTTCCCTAAGGAAAATTCCCTAGCCCAACGGGCGTAGCAGCCCTGTATATAAGTTAATTATTCTATATCAATTCTATAATAAAGTTAATGATTAGTAATAATTGATATCAATTAATTATAAGTCCTATATGAATGTCAAAAAATGGAATAAAATGTCGTTTGAATTAGATTAATAGATATACATTGTAATTTGAATAATATTATGTCATTGCATTATTTTTTCTATATTTCATAAATTCTTTTAAGTTGTAGAAACATTTTTCTGCAAGCCACGCTGTGATTCTTTTTTTAAACATGGTAATAGGTAGTTCTTTAAATTTGTCTGGTAACTTATTATAAACCTCTATAGCTTTAACATAGACATTTTGTCCATAGATGTCTAGTCTACACCTAGGGTGAAGAAGTTTAAATTTGTTCCTAGAATTTCTACCAGGTATTTCTGAAAATTTATTGAAATACTGTGGATGCAGTTTCACAAAAACACACAATACTCTGTACATGCAAACCAGTGGAAGAATATTGAACTTTTTGAATAGCGGCTTGCAACTGTCTGTAAGCCAGGCACCACAGATCGCTCTTATGCATTTCTTCTGCACTCGAAATGCTTTTTCTATTTCAACTGAGTTTCCCCATAGTAAGAGGCCATACGAGCGTTTCGACGAGACGTATCCGTGGTATGCAGTCAGAGCTGCTTCCGTCGATACTGTTTGACGTAAACATTTGATAGCAAATACAAACCGTTCAATTTTGTTGCAAACCGATTCTACATGTACATTCCAGTTGCAGTGCTTATCAAGCATCAATCCTAGAAAATTCGCAGTGCCTACCTCATGTATTCTATTGTTGTTGTAATTTATATTTAAATAATTTTGTTGCATTCTATAATTTTGGAATTGTATTAATTGAGTCTTATTTAGATTGATTTTTAAATTATTATTACTTAGCCATCTAATTGTTTTCTTAAGCGTTAAATTTATATCATTCTCGTATGAGCTTTTGTTTTCGCACTTAATAATTAGTGTTGTGTCATCCGCAAATAAAACTGTCTTGTGGTGTGTAATATTGGGCAGATCATTAATATAAATTAAGAATAAAAATGGTCCCAAAACGCTGCCCTGCGGAACGCCGATATTATTTAATTTGTAATTAGATCTACATGTAACTTTTTCATTATTTTCTATTTAAGATATTTCCACACACTGATATCGATCGTTCAAATAGCTCTTTATCCAGTCATTAGCTACTCCTCTAATTCCGTATCGTTCTAATTTATAAAGCAGCAATTTATGGTCAACAAAATCGAAAGCTTTACTCATATCTAAAAATAAAGCCGTAACGGGTGTCCTCTCATTAATAGACTCAGTAATTATTCTAATCAAATTGAAGCCAGCTAACGATGTGCTGCTGTTTTTACGAAACCCAAATTGTTCCTCTTTCAGTATTTTTTGTTTTTCTGTAAATTCATATAATCTCTTTAACATGGCTTTTTCAAATTTTTTTAATAATAATATAATAATAATAATATATTTATTTTGCTTGAAATACGGTACACAAGGTGTTACATTTAAAAAGTACAGGACATATTTCACCAAAAATACTGGTATGCAAATTACAAATTTGAAATTATTATGTCAAATAAAATTAAATGTCAAATTAAAATAGAAAAAAAATACAAAGTTGAAATTATCATGTCAAATGAAATTCAATGTCAAATAATGAAAAAAAAAGTATGCTACATTTTATAAAAACGTCGACAAGAACCATGGTCTAAGAAGTCCTTAACTGAATAGAAACTCTTCTGAATCAGCCACTCCTGCAATGTCCTACAGAATTTATTATATGGCAAATCTACCATCTCCTTTGGCAATGAATTAAAAATGAACGGGGCCATGTACACACAGCTCTTTCTAAAAAGTTCCAGCCTAGGAACTGGCATTTTTATTGAAATGTGAGAGACCTTCCGCTTGTTTGAATTGTCACAGCTTTCAAAAAGATCCTTGTGGCATTTAACAAATTTTGCGACTTCGAGAATATAGATGCAGGGGACAGTTAGGAGATTCTTTGCCTTGAACACCGGTTTGCATGAGTCGGACCAATTCATACCAAATATTGCACGAATGCACTTTTTCTGTGCAATAAAAACTCTGTTAATATCCGATGAGTTCCCCCATATAACTATGTCATAACGTATGACTCCACAAACGTATGCATGGTAGACCATAATTGAAGTGTCTGTAGATGTAATATTTTTAACTTTTCGTAGTGCAAAAACGAATCTATTTATTTTTGCGCATATTTTGTCTACATGGTCGTTCCATTTGAAGTGCGAGTCTAGAGTGATTCCTAAAAACTCGGCATTTTGAACCTGTTGGACTGGTGTATTATTGTATGTAACTTTTAAATTAAAATTTTCACTCCTGGCAGTTTTAAAGTGTACTATTTTAGTTTTGGAAATATTTATCTGTAATTCATTTGTATTTAGCCATTTAGTAACCTCTAGTAGTGACTTGCTAATTTCTAACTCCAATGCATTCTTATCTTTACCTTTTATAATTATCGTTGTGTCGTCGGCAAACAAAACACAGTCATGGGAAAGGGCTTGTGGGATATCATTGATATATATGAGGAATAGCAAAGGCCCTAGGATACTGCCTTGAGGAACACCAGCATGATTAATTTTAGGTTCCGAGTCAAAGGTTTTAACAACATTACTTATAATATCATATTTTGTAATCCTAGTAAATTGTGTTCTATTGTTCAGATATGATAGAAACCAATCCGATGCTGGGCCTCTTATGCTATACTTGTCTAACTTTGTGATCAGCCTTGAATGGTCCACAAAATCAAATGCTTTACTTAGGTCTAATAAGAGCGCACATGTTGGGATTTTGTCATTAATGTTACATATTATTGACTTAACCAAGGTGAAAGCGGCTAATTGACTTGATCTCTGTTTTCTGAACCCGAATTGCTTCTGTGTTAAAATCTCACTCCTTTCAATAAAGCCTAATAACCTTTTGTACATAGCTCTTTCGAATATTTTTGATAGCACAGGAGTTATAGCTATAGGTCTATAATTATTCAGATCGGATTTAGACCCCTTTTTATGTAATGGCTTAATAATTGATAACTTTAGCCTTTCAGGGAAACAACCTTGTTGAAAGGATAAATTAATTATGTGTGCTAACGGATCAGTTATTTTTGGAGCAATGCGCTTTAAGATGTCTGCATTGATATTATCATAGCCTGCACATTTCGATTTCTTAAGAGACATTATAATATTAAAAACTTCAGTGGCACTTATGGGGTCCAAAAATATACTACAGTTATTACTTTTTACGCTAAAATCTTTATGACTACGATCATTAGGAAGATTACTATTTTTGACTACATCTATAAAAAAATTATTAAATAAATTAGCTATATCTGAGTCACAGGTAAATGTTTTACATTCATGAATTAATCTATCAATATCATGTGCAATTTTAGAGTCGCCTATTTGGCGTTTTACAACATCCCAAGTCGCTTTGCCCTTGTTTTTTGACTTTTCAATGTATCGCCAATTGCATAAAGACTGTAAATTATTTATGCATTTTTTTAATAATTTAGAATAATTTAAATATTTATTTTTATTTACTATTGTCTTATGCATAAAATATTTATACCTTAGGCCGCGTTTTGCTCTACAACTTATTCTAAGCCCTTTTGTTATCCATTTGGGTTTACTATCTCTAAAGCTATTCTTTATTCTAATAAGTGGAAAACAAAGTTCATAAAATAGTTTCAATACACTATGAAACTCATTGAAAGCCTCATTTGTATCTGATAACTTATATATCTCAGAAAATGTAAGAGCATTTATACATTCAACAAATTTCTTAAAGTTGGGTTTGCTAAGATCATATATAGTTGCGAAGTAATGCTCAGCAGCCTTATCGGATGGATTACTAACATATTTAATAGATTGCGCTGTGTTGTGATCTGATAAGCAGAAATTGTGGGTCTTGCCTTTGGCTGTGGGAATGTTACTAAAAATATTGTCTATACATTTTTTTAATCTAGTTGGCTCCTGAATGTGGTAATGTAACCCATAGTTTGACATGAGTTCTAAGAACTCAGTACTAATTTTATCTTTAGTCAAAAGATCAATATTAAAGTCTCCACATATCATTATTCTAATTTTCCTAAAGCGAAGTTTATGTAGTGTTTCATTAAGTTTTGTAAAAAGAAGGTTAATATTAGATTTTGGGGTACGATAGATACATAAAATAATAAGTTTCAACTGGTGAATTTCCAGACTACAAATTTCAAAATGTCTTTCAATGTTTAAGTTGTTTATTTGATTTAAAACCATACCTTCAAAATCATTCCTTAGCAAAATACAGGTTCCACCTCCACGTTGCATTTTTCTGCAATAAATAGAACCAATGTGCAACTTTAAGAATTGCTCCTCATCCTTCAGTAAAAAATGCTCACTTAAGCATACAGCTATAACATTATGCTTATACTCAACCAGTTCATTCAAGGCTAAATCTAATTCCTGCATTTTATTCAAGACGCCAGCAATGTTTTGATGTAATATACAAAGTTTATTGTTATTATTCAGCTGATAGTGTACGAAAAAACTGGTTTTTATTCGTGTCTGCAGATAAATCACTTAACTTATCTACTGCTGCAAAATAATATGGTATCGTTCCTTTGCGGGGTTTCGATTCAGAAGAGGCCTTGGACTTAAAATCTTGGGAGTATGACTCAACATAGTATTTTAAATCTTCAAAAATTACTGCAGGTTACTGATTACTCCACTGCGTTTACAAAACATCGTAAAGTAACACACAAGATTTAAATTTGAGTCTACTAACTGTGCATAGTTATGGATATTTATATCTTGGTACAGTAAATTATTAAAAGCTTCAATTCAAGAGATTAAATCTATTAATTCTATAAGTGGGTAGACACACAATAATATTTGTATGTTGTAATTTAGATAAAATGTCACGTATACTAGTAATTAATTTAAAGTAGTTGTAAGATTTCTCGAAGTCCTTATTTCCTATGAAAATTAAGCAATAGTCATGTTTTTTTTTTTTTTTTTTTTTTTTTTTTTTTTTTTTTTTTTTTTTTTTTTTTTTTTTTTTTTTTGAGGAACAGCAAACAGATACATTATAAAGACTTACAACTAGTTTAACAATTGTATGTTGTGGTCATAATGTAACCCACAACGCTGTCCACAGGTAGACATACAAATTTAAAAAAGACGAGTTGTAAACGCTAGGAACATTGATAGCAGTACGCGTAACAAATAGTAAAGTAATGTTCACTAAAGTACAGCAGTTTTTGGTGCAAATGTTTAAGTAACTCCAATACTCCACAGTTAGACAAAATATAGTGACATATGTCAAATTTTGGAAACGTATTCTGCGCTTTGGACAATATATTATTAACATTATTACTGCTTATTATACACATTTTTCGATTCAGCATGGGCTTTGATGACTGTGAGTTGAATGTTGGATTAGTTATCACATCCTTCTGCTTCGATTGATATTCGATAGTTACTGTTGATGTGTTATTTAACGTACATTTCTTGGTAATTGGTTCATTTGAGAGACTGGTAGCGTCATCTGTTACCGTCGGGTTAGAACTGTCATTGAGCCCAAGATCAAAGTAACTTGTATTGACGTCTTCATTGTGTGTTAAGATAGATTTCTTAGATCTTCTTTTATTTTTCGTTTGCATAAATGTACTATTTGTTTTCTGTCTCGGTTCCGAGCAGATTTTTTGCAATTGTATAGTCTTTTTTCTTTCTTTATTTAAGGCATTTTTCAATGTTATGTTTTCCTCACTTAGTTTTTCAATTTCCAAATGGGCACTTTCAAGCTCGCATTTCAACTTAACTAATTCTAACTTTAAATCTTCCTTATCGCTGTCAAATCCAGTAGATAGGTCTTGTAGGCTATATCTTCTAATTTCTGAACTCGTTGATTCAAAGGAAAGATCATGGGAATTGTTCGCCAATGTTTTATGGCGACGAATTGTCACATTTTCATCTTCCATTTTATAATGAAGATATTATTATGATGTTGAAGCTTGAGAGAAGTGCTTTGTAAGTTAACACATTGACTGCTGGCCTAAGATTCGTAGACGGCCTTTTGCTATGCGGCCAGTACGCATATCCTGCGTGTAACCGCACCCGCAGAGCGTGCCCAGCCTCTCGTGCTTAACGACACGCAACGCGCGTGCAGGTCGAGCGTGTGTCTGTGCTGACGCGACACGCGACGTACGAGTTGCTATACAAAAAAAACACACATGAGTGGTCGTCAGCACATGTGTGGTATGGGTATGATTCACGCGTCGCGTGTTTCGGCAGCACGCTTGTATATTTTTCCCTAAACACGACTATTGTGGGCTAGCCGCATCGCAGGATCCGACACTTGGGGCACACCATATACGTTTCCAGCAGTCAATGTGTTAAGAATGAAAAATAATTCAAATCATTAGACTGCCATCTGTCTTTACGTCGCAGGAACCATTAGCGTAGATGAATATTGATATTACAGTAAGGTTTTTTTTTCTCGACGCTAGATGTCAGAAATTAGTCAACTATTAATTGGCCATTAATTGTTTCTTAATGAAACTGCCATCTGTGTCTGAATCTTCGAAGCACTGACGAAGACTGAGATTGACATATCTCATACGTTTTGCTATTACATACAAGGTGTCAGCTCACAACAAATGTTCAGAATCAAATTTGAATCTTGTCAGAAATAAAAAATGGTCACTGTTGTTGCTTTATTACTTTTGAATGAAATTCTTCATGAAACTGTCCTGTTTTCTAGTAAGTTCGATAGTATATTTAGCACACTTACATTTTTTGTTTGTATTAATGTTATTTCACTTTGGTTGTGGAAACTGTTGTTGCACTACTCAGACAATCCGATTTATGAAATTGGCGTTAAACGTTGCAGGAATCCGTAGATAACACTTGTGCACGGTATTTAGACGTTCAAGTTCACTTTAACAGTATTAGTTTGCTTATTCACTGACTTATTATATTTTATTTACATTTTTAAAACTTGCGCGATAAGAACTTTGTATTGATCCGAACAGCGCCATCTATCGACTGGATCCGAACAGCGCCATCTATCGACTTGAAATGACTGGTATAAGAGTAACGGGACGATAGTTTGTCATATCTAAAGCATCTCCTTTTTTATATAAAGGTTTAATTATAGATTTTTTTAAGCTCGTAGGAAAAATGCCTTCCTGGAAGGACATATTTATTATATAGCTCAATGGCTCGCATATATATGTTTTAGCATAGGTACTATTAATATTAATCCAGACGAGATTAAAAACCTTTTAAAATCTGTAAACCAAAATAAGGGTGCCGGGCCAGACAATTTTCCACCCTTCTTTATTAAACAATGTGCAAATAATCTAGTATTACCTTTATATTTAATTTTCTCGCGATCTATTAAAGACGGTACTGTCCCGTCTATCTGGAAATCCGCCTTTGTGACACCAGTCCATAAAAGCGGGGATCGATCAAATATAAAAAATTACAGGCCAATTTCGAAACTCTGCATTTTTGCAAAGATTTTCGAGCGAATTGTTTATCGTCAAGTGTACGCCTCGTTACAAAGCTCTTTTATATCGGAACAACATGGATTTCTGAATCGTAAGTCTACTGTATCTAACTTATTAGTATTTAATGATTTTGTAACATCACATATGGACGCTGGAGGCCAAGTGCATGCCATGTATACTGACTTTAGCAAGGCATTTGATCATATAGATCATTTGCTGCTTATGGAGAAGTTAAATAAAGCTGGTATACACGGCAACTTATTACGGTGGTTTTCTTCCTACATTGCAAACAGGTCTCAGATGGTTGCAGTTAATGGTTTTACTTCCTTTTCAATGCATATACCTTCAGGAGTCCCACAGGGTTCTTTATTGGGCCCATTACTTTTTGTCATCTTCATTAACGACATTGGTTCATGTTTTAAACATGCCTACTTTTTATCATATGCTGATGACACAAAAATATTTATGAATATCAACAGTCCATCCGATTGCGCGCTTTTACAAAGTGATCTAAATAATTTTGAACTGTATTGTGTTAAAAATAGATTGGACTTGAATATTTCCAAATGTTTTTCAATTTACTTTACCCGTAAAACTAACTTCATTCAGTTCCCATACACCATTTCTAATAAACTACTCACCAACTTAACTACTATAAAGGACCTAGGTCTCGTGCAAGATTCTAAATTACTATTTGATAAACACATTGATTTTATAGTTAAAAAGGCGTATAAATCTCTCGGTTTCATTATCAGGTCAACGTAGCAATTCAAAAATATTAAGTGTATAAAAATACTCTATTGTGCTTTGATACGCAGTACCCTGGAATACGCAACGGTGGTTTGGAACCCGCATTACAATATGTATATTGATCGCATTGAAGCTATTCAAAAAAAGTTTTTAAGGTACTTACAGTATAAGAGTGGATGTATAGATCATGGATATGAAGCGAGATGTAAGAGATATCACTTTATGACTTTAAAAGATAGACGTACTATATCTGATATCCTAACATTGGTGAAAATTGTCAGCGGGGCAATTGATTGCCCTGCCCTTCTTGAAAAAAATAATATAAGGGTACCACGTAAAGTGCCGTCTCGGCACTATCAACCGTTAGTTTTACCACAGGCTAATACCAATTATCGCCAAAACTCGTTTATGTATAGAGCCAGTAAATCCGTCAATATCATCTCTAATAAAAATAGCGAGTGGGAGATATTTAATACAAATATAGCACAAGTGAAAAAATGTTCAGTTTAGATTTCTTCGGACCTGAACCAGGCGGTGCAACAAATTCATAGGTTTATATAGTCATTCTGCGGTTCTACTATGCCTAATCCCCTTATTATGGTTTAGACACTTTAATTTTGTATCTATTTGCAAATACCTATTAATGGCTATGCACTGTTTTTAAATACGTTTTTACCATTTGTATTTCAAGCTGTTGGTATTCCGAAAAAAAAATTAAAAAAAAATAGAAAATAGACTAAGGTTGAAATATTTTGTTTGAAGATTACCTGCCGTGGTTATTCCTATTTAATAATGTACAAAACTATTCTAGAATTGTTAACAATGATCGTATACAGGATATGTGATGTGTGTAGCCCAATGCTTATTGAAACAACAAGTGCAATGAAGTTCCGATTTAAGTCTGGTACCGGCGCCGGCGTGAGTTTTGTTTACATTTGGTTTTGTTACGAAGAAAATAGGTATGTAGTTATCAGAATCAAAAGTAAAGAACACATCAGTAAGGTAAGAATTGAGTTTATTTGCGAATTCCACGAAAATCTTATTATTTTATTAATAATAGTCTGGTTCTAACCTATAAGAAATACCATAGCCAAATTTATCCCCGCCATTTTACCCCAAATGACATTTTTCGGTTGTCATTCACTAAACATTATCTTTGGTGAAAGACGAGAACTTACGCGTTTTCCGTTTCTTTTTCCAATGGCTCTCTCGCGGTTCAACAAGTGTGATCCTGTTCACCTATTGCAAAACGCATTCTTTCGTCTTTTATCTTAATAATTCGACTGCGATTAAAAAAATGGGTAAACGGAAGACTAAGGATCCGGATTATATCAAGAGGAAAATACGTAAACTGGAAAAGAAATTGGAAAAAATGCCAGACGAAGTGAATTCAGAAGAATCATCGCTGCCATGCTCTCCGGCGCCGCGCCCGGTGCGATCTCAATCAGATTGTCCGTTTAAACAACTACCTACGGCCCAATCCAACGAGGCACCATCACGGATGCGTTAGACGGAGGATGCCGTTAGAAATGCTACTTCAGATGAGACACTATTCGGGACGGACTGTGCTGAAAAAATTAGAGCTATTTATAAAGCAGGCTCCATAATCAAGACTACAGATAAAAATACTGCTAAACCAGGAACTCAGAAGAAGCAGGGAAACTGGAGAGGCCCGCCGCAGTACCAACAACATCAACAAACTCGTGTCCCTCGTGGATGAGTTCCCCCATATAACTATGCCATAACGTATGACTCCACAAACGTATGCATGGTAGACCATAATTGAAGTGTCTGTAGATGTAATATTTTTAACTTTTCGTAGTGCAAAAACGAATCTATTTATTTTTGCGCATATTTTGTCTACATGGTCGTTCCATTTGAAGTGCGAGTCTAGAGTGATTCCTAAAAACTCGGCATTTTGAACCTGTTGGACTGGTGTATTATTGTATGTAACTTTTAAATTAAAATTTTCACTCCTGGCAGTTTTAAAGTGTACTATTTTAGTTTTGGAAATATTTATCTGTAATTCATTTGTATTTAGCCATTTAGTAACCTCTAGTAGTGACTTGCTAATTTCTAACTCCAATGCATTCTTATCTTTACCTTTTATAATTATCGTTGTGTCGTCGGCAAACAAAACACAGTCATGGGAAAGGGCTTGTGGGATATCATTGATATATATGAGGAATAGCAAAGGCCCTAGGATACTGCCTTGAGGAACACCAGCATGATTAATTTTAGGTTCCGAGTCAAAGGTTTTAACAACATTACTTATAATATCATATTTTGTAATCCTAGTAAATTGTGTTCTATTGTTCAGATATGATAGAAACCAATCCGATGCTGGGCCTCTTATGCTATACTTGTCTAACTTTGTGATCAGCCTTGAATGGTCCACAAAATCAAATGCTTTACTTAGGTCTAATAAGAGCGCACATGTTGGGATTTTGTCATTAATGTTACATATTATTGACTTAACCAAGGTGAAAGCGGCTAATTGACTTGATCTCTGTTTTCTGAACCCGAATTGCTTCTGTGTTAAAATCTCACTCCTTTCAATAAAGCCTAATAACCTTTTGTACATAGCTCTTTCGAATATTTTTGATAGCACAGGAGTTATAGCTATAGGTCTATAATTATTCAGATCGGATTTAGACCCCTTTTTATGTAATGGCTTAATAATTGATAACTTTAGCCTTTCAGGGAAACAACCTTGTTGAAAGGATAAATTAATTATGTGTGCTAACGGATCAGTTATTTTTGGAGCAATGCGCTTTAAGATGTCTGCATTGATATTATCATAGCCTGCACATTTCGATTTCTTAAGAGACATTATAATATTAAAAACTTCAGTGGCACTTATGGGGTCCAAAAATATACTACAGTTATTACTTTTTACGCTAAAATCTTTATGACTACGATCATTAGGAAGATTACTATTTTTGACTACATCTATAAAAAAAATATTAAATAAATTAGCTATATCTGAGTCACAGGTAAATGTTTTACATTCATGAATTAATCTATCAATATCATGTGCAATTTTAGAGTCGCCTATTTGGCGTTTTACAACATCCCAAGTCGCTTTGCCCTTGTTTTTTGACTTTTCAATGTATCGCCAATTGCATAAAGACTGTAAATTATTTATGCATTTTTTTAATAATTTAGAATAATTTAAATATTTATTTTTATTTACTATTGTCTTATGCATAAAATATTTATACCTTAGGCCGCGTTTTGCTCTACAACTTATTCTAAGCCCTTTTGTTATCCATTTGGGTTTACTATCTCTAAAGCTATTCTTTATTCTAATAAGTGGAAAACAAAGTTCATAAAATAGTTTCAATACACTATGAAACTCATTGAAAGCCTCATTTGTATCTGATAACTTATATATCTCAGAAAATGTAAGAGCATTTATACATTCAACAAATTTCTTAAAGTTGGGTTTGCTAAGATCATATATAGTTGCGAAGTAATGCTCAGCAGCCTTATCGGATGGATTACTAACATATTTAATAGATTGCGCTGTGTTGTGATCTGATAAGCAGAAATTGTGGGTCTTGCCTTTGGCTGTGGGAATGTTACTAAAAATATTGTCTATACATTTTTTTAATCTAGTTGGCTCCTGAATGTGGTAATGTAACCCATAGTTTGACATGAGTTCTAAGAACTCAGTACTAATTTTATCTTTAGTCAAAAGATCAATATTAAAGTCTCCACATATCATTATTCTAATTTTCCTAAAGCGAAGTTTATGTAGTGTTTCATTAAGTTTTGTAAAAAGAAGGTTAATATTAGATTTTGGGGTACGATAGATACATAAAATAATAAGTTTCAACTGGTGAATTTCCAGACTACAAATTTCAAAATGTCTTTCAATGTTTAAGTTGTTTATTTGATTTAAAACCATACCTTCAAAATCATTCCTTAGCAAAATACAGGTTCCACCTCCACGTTGCATTTTTCTGCAATAAATAGAACCAATGTGCAACTTTAAGAATTGCTCCTCATCCTTCAGTAAAAAATGCTCACTTAAGCATACAGCTATAACATTATGCTTATACTCAACCAGTTCATTCAAGGCTAAATCTAATTCCTGCATTTTATTCAAGACGCCAGCAATGTTTTGATGTAATATACAAAGTTTATTGTTATTATTCAGCTGATAGTGTACGAAAAAACTGGTTTTTATTCGTGTCTGCAGATAAATCACTTAACTTATCTACTGCTGCAAAATAATATGGTATCGTTCCTTTGCGGGGTTTCGATTCAGAAGAGGCCTTGGACTTAAAATCTTGGGAGTATGACTCAACATAGTATTTTAAATCTTCAAAAATTACTGCAGGTTACTGATTACTCCACTGCGTTTACAAAACATCGTAAAGTAACACACAAGATTTAAATTTGAGTCTACTAACTGTGCATAGTTATGGATATTTATATCTTGGTACAGTAAATTATTAAAAGCTTCAATTCAAGAGATTAAATCTATTAATTCTATAAGTGGGTAGACACACAATAATATTTGTATGTTGTAATTTAGATAAAATGTCACGTATACTAGTAATTAATTTAAAGTAGTTGTAAGATTTCTCGAAGTCCTTATTTCCTATGAAAATTAAGCAATAGTCATGTTTTTTTTTTTTTTTTTTTTTTTTTTTTTTTTTTTTTTTTTTTTGAGGAACAGCAAACAGATACATTATAAAGACTTACAACTAGTTTAACAATTGTATGTTGTGGTCATAATGTAACCCACAACGCTGTCCACAGGTAGACATACAAATTTAAAAAGACGAGTTGTAAACGCTAGGAACATTGATAGCAGTACGCGTAACAAATAGTAAAGTAATGTTCACTAAAGTACAGCAGTTTTTGGTGCAAATGTTTAAGTAACTCCAATACTCCACAGTTAGACAAAATATAGTGACATATGTCAAATTTTGGAAACGTATTCTGCGCTTTGGACAATATATTATTAACATTATTACTGCTTATTATACACATTTTTCGATTCAGCATGGGCTTTGATGACTGTGAGTTGAATGTTGGATTAGTTATCACATCCTTCTGCTTCGATTGATATTCGATAGTTACTGTTGATGTGTTATTTAACGTACATTTCTTGGTAATTGGTTCATTTGAGAGACTGGTAGCGTCATCTGTTACCGTCGGGTTAGAACTGTCATTGAGCCCAAGATCAAAGTAACTTGTATTGACTTCTTCATTGTGTGTTAAGATAGATTTCTTAGATCTTCTTTTATTTTTCGTTTGCATAAATGTACTATTTGTTTTCTGTCTCGGTTCCGAGCAGATTTTTTGCAATTGTATAGTCTTTTTTCTTTCTTTATTTAAGGCATTTTTCAATGTTATGTTTTCCTCACTTAGTTTTTCAATTTCCAAATGGGCACTTTCAAGCTCGCATTTCAACTTAACTAATTCTAACTTTAAATCTTTCTTATCGCTGTCAAATCCAGTAGATAGGTCTTGTAGGCTATATCTTCTAATTTCTGAACTCGTTGATTCAAAGGAAAGATCATGGGAATTGTTCGCCAATGTTTTATGGCGACGAATTGTCACATTTTCACCTTCCATTTTATAATGAAGATATTATTATGATGTTGAAGCTTGAGAGAAGTGCTTTGTAAGTTAACACATTGACTGCTGGCCTAAGATTCGTAGACGGCCTTTTGCTATGCGGCCAGTACGCATATCCTGCGTGTAACCGCACCCGCAGAGCGTGCCCAGCCTCTCGTGCTTAACGACACGCAACGCGCGTGCAGGTCGAGCGTGTGTCTGTGCTGACGCGACACGCGACGTACGAGTTGCTATACAAAAAAAACACACATGAGTGGTCGTCAGCACATGTGTGGTATGGGTATGATTCACGCGTCGCGTGTTTCGGCAGCACGCTTGTATATTTTTCCCTAAACACGACTATTGTGGGCTAGCCGCATCGCAGGATCCGACACTTGGGACACACCATATACGTTTCCAGCAGTCAATGTGATAAGAATGAAAAATAATTCAAATCATTAGACTGCCATCTGTCTTTACGTCGCAGGAACCATTAGCGTAGATGAATATTGATATTACAGTAAGGTTTTTTTTTCTCGACGCTAGATGTCAGAAATTAGTCAACTATTAATTGGCCATTAATTGTTTCTTAATGAAACTGCCATCTGTGTCTGAATCTTCGAAGCACTGACGAAGACTGAGATTGACATATCTCATACGTTTTGCTATTACATACAAGGTGTCAGCTCACAACAAATGTTCAGAATCAAATTTGAATCTTGTCAGAAATAAAAAATGGTCACTGTTGTTGCTTTATTACTTTTGAATGAAATTCTTCATGAAACTGTCCTGTTTTCTAGTAAGTTCGATAGTATATTTAGCACACTTACATTTTTTGTTTGTATTAATGTTATTTCACTTTGGTTGTGGAAACTGTTGTTGCACTACTCAGACAATCCGATTTATGAAATTGGCGTTAAACGTTGCAGGAATCCGTAGATAACACTTGTGCACGGTATTTAGACGTTCAAGTTCACTTTAACAGTATTAGTTTGCTTATTCACTGACTTATTATATTTTATTTACATTTTTAAAACTTGCGCGATAAGAACTTTGTATTGATCCGAACAGCGCCATCTATCGACTGGATCCGAACAGCGCCATCTATCGACTTGAAATGACTGGTATAAGAGTAACGGGACGATAGTTTGTCATATCTAAAGCATCTCCTTTTTTATATAAAGGTTTAATTATAGATTTTTTTAAGCTCGTAGGAAAAATGCCTTCCTGGAAGGACATATTTATTATATAGCTCAATGGCTCGCATATATATGTTTTAGCATAGGTACTATTAATATTAATCCAGACGAGATTAAAAACCTTTTAAAATCTGTAAACCAAAATAAGGGTGCCGGGCCAGACAATTTTCCACCCTTCTTTATTAAACAATGTGCAAATAATCTAGTATTACCTTTATATTTAATTTTCTCGCGATCTATTAAAGACGGTACTGTCCCGTCTATCTGGAAATCCGCCTTTGTGACACCAGTCCATAAAAGCGGGGATCGATCAAATATAAAAAATTACAGGCCAATTTCGAAACTCTGCATTTTTGCAAAGATTTTCGAGCGAATTGTTTATCGTCAAGTGTACGCCTCGTTACAAAGCTCTTTTATATCGGAACAACATGGATTTCTGAATCGTAAGTCTACTGTATCTAACTTATTAGTATTTAATGATTTTGTAACATCACATATGGACGCTGGAGGCCAAGTGCATGCCATGTATACTGACTTTAGCAAGGCATTTGATCATATAAATCATTTGCTGCTTATGGAGAAGTTAAATAAAGCTGGTATACACGGCAACTTATTACGGTGGTTTTCTTCCTACATTGCAAACAGGTCTCAGATGGTTGCAGTTAATGGTTTTACTTCCTTTTCAATGCATATACCTTCAGGAGTCCCACAGGGTTCTTTATTGGGGCCATTACTTTTTGTCATCTTCATTAACGACATTGGTTCATGTTTTAAACATGCCTACTTTTTATCATATGCTGATGACACAAAAATATTTATGAATATCAACAGTCCATCCGATTGCGCGCTTTTACAAAGTGATCTAAATAATTTTGAACTGTATTGTGTTAAAAATAGATTGGACTTGAATATTTCCAAATGTTTTTCAATTTACTTTACCCGTAAAACTAACTTCATTCAGTTCCCATACACCATTTCTAATAAACTACTCACCAACTTAACTACTATAAAGGACCTAGGTCTCGTGCAAGATTCTAAATTACTATTTGATAAACACATTGATTTTATAGTTAAAAAGGCGTATAAATCTCTCGGTTTCATTATCAGGTCAACGTAGCAATTCAAAAATATTAAGTGTATAAAAATACTCTATTGTGCTTTGATACGCAGTACCCTGGAATACGCAACGGTGGTTTGGAACCCGCATTACAATATGTATATTGATCGCATTGAAGCTATTCAAAAAAAGTTTTTAAGGTACTTACAGTATAAGAGTGGATGTATAGATCATGGATATGAAGCGAGATGTAAGAGATATCACTTTATGACTTTAAAAGATAGACGTACTATATCTGATATCCTAACATTGGTGAAAATTGTCAGCGGGGCAATTGATTGCCCTGCCCTTCTTGAAAAAAATAATATAAGGGTACCACGTAAAGTGCCGTCTCGGCACTATCAACCGTTAGTTTTACCACAGGCTAATACCAATTATCGCCAAAACTCGTTTATGTATAGAGCCAGTAAATCCGTCAATATCATCTCTAATAAAAATAGCGAGTGGGAGATATTTAATACAAATATAGCACAAGTGAAAAAATGTTCAGTTTAGATTTCTTCGGACCTGAACCAGGCGGTGCAACAAATTCATAGGTTTATATAGTCATTCTGCGGTTCTACTATGCCTAATCCCCTTATTATGGTTTAGACACTTTAATTTTGTATCTATTTGCAAATACCTATTAATGGCTATGCACTGTTTTTAAATACGTTTTTACCATTTGTATTTCAAGCTGTTGGTATTCCGAAAAAAAAAAAAAAAAAAAAATAGAAAATAGACTAAGGTTGAAATATTTTGTTTGAAGATTACCTGCCGTGGTTATTCCTATTTAATAATGTACAAAACTATTCTAGAATTGTTAACAATGATCGTATACAGGATATGTGATGTGTGTAGCCCAATGCTTATTGAAACAACAAGTGCAATGAAGTTCCGATTTAAGTCTGGTACCGGCGCCGGCGTGAGTTTTGTTTACATTTGGTTTTGTTACGAAGAAAATAGGTATGTAGTTATCAGAATCAAAAGTAAAGAACACATCAGTAAGGTAAGAATTGAGTTTATTTGCGAATTCCACGAAAATCTTATTATTTTATTAATAATAGTCTGGTTCTAACCTATAAGAAATACCATAGCCAAATTTATCCCCGCCATTTTACCCCAAATGACATTTTTCGGTTGTCATTCACTAAACATTATCTTTGGTGAAAGACGAGAACTTACGCGTTTTCCGTTTCTTTTTCCAATGGCTCTCTCGCGGTTCAACAAGTGTGATCCTGTTCACCTATTGCAAAACGCATTATTTCGTCTTTTATCTTAATAATTCGACTGCGATTAAAAAAATGGGTAAACGGAAGACTAAGGATCCGGATTATATCAAGAGGAAAATACGTAAACTGGAAAAGAAATTGGAAAAAATGCCAGACGAAGTGAATTCAGAAGAATCATCGCTGCCATGCTCTCCGGCGCCGCGCCCGGTGCGATCTCAATCAGATTGTCCGTTTAAACAACTACCTACGGCCCAATCCAACGAGGCACCATCACGGATGCGTTAGACGGAGGATGCCGTTAGAAATGCTACTTCAGATGAGACACTATTCGGGACGGACTGTGCTGAAAAAATTAGAGCTATTTATAAAGCAGGCTCCATAATCAAGACTACAGATAAAAATACTGCTAAACCAGGAACTCAGAAGAAGCAGGGAAACTGGAGAGGCCCGCCGCAGTACCAACAACATCAACAAACTCGTGTCCCTCGTGGATGAGTTCCCCCATATAACTATGCCATAACGTATGACTCCACAAACGTATGCATGGTAGACCATAATTGAAGTGTCTGTAGATGTAATATTTTTAACTTTTCGTAGTGCAAAAACGAATCTATTTATTTTTGCGCATATTTTGTCTACATGGTCGTTCCATTTGAAGTGCGAGTCTAGAGTGATTCCTAAAAACTCGGCATTTTGAACCTGTTGGACTGGTGTATTATTGTATGTAACTTTTAAATTAAAATTTTCACTCCTGGCAGTTTTAAAGTGTACTATTTTAGTTTTGGAAATATTTATCTGTAATTCATTTGTATTTAGCCATTTAGTAACCTCTAGTAGTGACTTGCTAATTTCTAACTCCAATGCATTCTTATCTTTACCTTTTATAATTATCGTTGTGTCGTCGGCAAACAAAACACAGTCATGGGAAAGGGCTTGTGGGATATCATTGATATATATGAGGAATAGCAAAGGCCCTAGGATACTGCCTTGAGGAACACCAGCATGATTAATTTTAGGTTCCGAGTCAAAGGTTTTAACAACATTACTTATAATATCATATTTTGTAATCCTAGTAAATTGTGTTCTATTGTTCAGATATGATAGAAACCAATCCGATGCTGGGCCTCTTATGCTATACTTGTCTAACTTTGTGATCAGCCTTGAATGGTCCACAAAATCAAATGCTTTACTTAGGTCTAATAAGAGCGCACATGTTGGGATTTTGTCATTAATGTTACATATTATTGACTTAACCAAGGTGAAAGCGGCTAATTGACTTGATCTCTGTTTTCTGAACCCGAATTGCTTCTGTGTTAAAATCTCACTCCTTTCAATAAAGCCTAATAACCTTTTGTACATAGCTCTTTCGAATATTTTTGATAGCACAGGAGTTATAGCTATAGGTCTATAATTATTCAGATCGGATTTAGACCCCTTTTTATGTAATGGCTTAATAATTGATAACTTTAGCCTTTCAGGGAAACAACCTTGTTGAAAGGATAAATTAATTATGTGTGCTAACGGATCAGTTATTTTTGGAGCAATGCGCTTTAAGATGTCTGCATTGATATTATCATAGCCTGCACATTTCGATTTCTTAAGAGACATTATAATATTAAAAACTTCAGTGGCACTTATGGGGTCCAAAAATATACTACAGTTATTACTTTTTACGCTAAAATCTTTATGACTACGATCATTAGGAAGATTACTATTTTTGACTACATCTATTAAAAAATTATTAAATAAATTAGCTATATCTGAGTCACAGGTAAATGTTTTACATTCATGAATTAATCTATCAATATCATGTGCAATTTTAGAGTCGCCTATTTGGCGTTTTACAACATCCCAAGTCGCTTTGCCCTTGTTTTTTGACTTTTCAATGTATCGCCAATTGCATAAAGACTGTAAATTATTTATGCATTTTTTTAATAATTTAGAATAATTTAAATATTTATTTTTATTTACTATTGTCTTATGCATAAAATATTTATACCTTAGGCCGCGTTTTGCTCTACAACTTATTCTAAGCCCTTTTGTTATCCATTTGGGTTTACTATCTCTAAAGCTATTCTTTATTCTAATAAGTGGAAAACAAAGTTCATAAAATAGTTTCAATACACTATGAAACTCATTGAAAGCCTCATTTGTATCTGATAACTTATATATCTCAGAAAATGTAAGAGCATTTATACATTCAACAAATTTCTTAAAGTTGGGTTTGCTAAGATCATATATAGTTGCGAAGTAATGCTCAGCAGCCTTATCGGATGGATTACTAACATATTTAATAGATTGCGCTGTGTTGTGATCTGATAAGCAGAAATTGTGGGTCTTGCCTTTGGCTGTGGGAATGTTACTAAAAATATTGTCTATACATTTTTTTAATCTAGTTGGCTCCTGAATGTGGTAATGTAACCCATAGTTTGACATGAGTTCTAAGAACTCAGTACTAATTTTATCTTTAGTCAAAAGATCAATATTAAAGTCTCCACATATCATTATTCTAATTTTCCTAAAGCGAAGTTTATGTAGTGTTTCATTAAGTTTTGTAAAAAGAAGGTTAATATTAGATTTTGGGGTACGATAGATACATAAAATAATAAGTTTCAACTGGTGAATTTCCAGACTACAAATTTCAAAATGTCTTTCAATGTTTAAGTTGTTTATTTGATTTAAAACCATACCTTCAAAATCATTCCTTAGCAAAATACAGGTTCCACCTCCACGTTGCATTTTTCTGCAATAAATAGAACCAATGTGCAACTTTAAGAATTGCTCCTCATCCTTCAGTAAAAAATGCTCACTTAAGCATACAGCTATAACATTATGCTTATACTCAACCAGTTCATTCAAGGCTAAATCTAATTCCTGCATTTTATTCAAGACGCCAGCAATGTTTTGATGTAATATACAAAGTTTATTGTTATTATTCAGCTGATAGTGTACGAAAAAACTGGTTTTTATTCGTGTCTGCAGATAAATCACTTAACTTATCTACTGCTGCAAAATAATATGGTATCGTTCCTTTGCGGGGTTTCGATTCAGAAGAGGCCTTGGACTTAAAATCTTGGGAGTATGACTCAACATAGTATTTTAAATCTTCAAAAATTACTGCAGGTTACTGATTACTCCACTGCGTTTACAAAACATCGTAAAGTAACACACAAGATTTAAATTTGAGTCTACTAACTGTGCATAGTTATGGATATTTATATCTTGGTACAGTAAATTATTAAAAGCTTCAATTCAAGAGATTAAATCTATTAATTCTATAAGTGGGTAGACACACAATAATATTTGTATGTTGTAATTTAGATAAAATGTCACGTATACTAGTAATTAATTTAAAGTAGTTGTAAGATTTCTCGAAGTCCTTATTTCCTATGAAAATTAAGCAATAGTCATGTTCACTAAAGTACAGCAGTTTTTGGTGCAAATGTTTAAGTAACTCCAATACTCCACAGTTAGACAAAATATAGTGACATATGTCAAATTTTGGAAACGTATTCTGCGCTTTGGACAATATATTATTAACATTATTACTGCTTATTATACACATTTTTCGATTCAGCATGGGCTTTGATGACTGTGAGTTGAATGTTGGATTAGTTATCACATCCTTCTGCTTCGATTGATATTCGATAGTTACTGTTGATGTGTTATTTAACGTACATTTCTTGGTAATTGGTTCATTTGAGAGACTGGTAGCGTCATCTGTTACCGTCGGGTTAGAACTGTCATTGAGCCCAAGATCAAAGTAACTTGTATTGACTTCTTCATTGTGTGTTAAGATAGATTTCTTAGATCTTCTTTTATTTTTCGTTTGCATAAATGTACTATTTGTTTTCTGTCTCGGTTCCGAGCAGATTTTTTGCAATTGTATAGTCTTTTTTCTTTCTTTATTTAAGGCATTTTTCAATGTTATGTTTTCCTCACTTAGTTTTTCAATTTCCAAATGGGCACTTTCAAGCTCGCATTTCAACTTAACTAATTCTAACTTTAAATCTTCCTTATCGCTGTCAAATCCAGTAGATAGGTCTTGTAGGCTATATCTTCTAATTTCTGAACTCGTTGATTCAAAGGAAAGATCATGGGAATTGTTCGCCAATGTTTTATGGCGACGAATTGTCACATTTTCATCTTCCATTTTATAATGAAGATATTATTATGATGTTGAAGCTTGAGAGAAGTGCTTTGTAAGTTAACACATTGACTGCTGGCCTAAGATTCGTAGACGGCCTTTTGCTATGCGGCCAGTACGCATATCCTGCGTGTAACCGCACCCGCAGAGCGTGCCCAGCCTCTCGTGCTTAACGACACGCAACGCGCGTGCAGGTCGAGCGTGTGTCTGTGCTGACGCGACACGCGACGTACGAGTTGCTATACAAAAAAAACACACATGAGTGGTCGTCAGCACATGTGTGGTATGGGTATGATTCACGCGTCGCGTGTTTCGGCAGCACGCTTGTATATTTTTCCCTAAACACGACTATTGTGGGCTAGCCGCATCGCAGGATCCGACACTTGGGACACACCATATACGTTTCCAGCAGTCAATGTGTTAAGAATGAAAAATAATTCAAATCATTAGACTGCCATCTGTCTTTACGTCGCAGGAACCATTAGCGTAGATGAATATTGATATTACAGTAAGGTTTTTTTTTCTCGACGCTAGATGTCAGAAATTAGTCAACTATTAATTGGCCATTAATTGTTTCTTAATGAAACTGCCATCTGTGTCTGAATCTTCGAAGCACTGACGAAGACTGAGATTGACATATCTCATACGTTTTGCTATTACATACAAGGTGTCAGCTCACAACAAATGTTCAGAATCAAATTTGAATCTTGTCAGAAATAAAAAATGGTCACTGTTGTTGCTTTATTACTTTTGAATGAAATTCTTCATGAAACTGTCCTGTTTTCTAGTAAGTTCGATAGTATATTTAGCACACTTACATTTTTTGTTTGTATTAATGTTATTTCACTTTGGTTGTGGAAACTGTTGTTGCACTACTCAGACAATCCGATTTATGAAATTGGCGTTAAACGTTGCAGGAATCCGTAGATAACACTTGTGCACGGTATTTAGACGTTCAAGTTCACTTTAACAGTATTAGTTTGCTTATTCACTGACTTATTATATTTTATTTACATTTTTAAAACTTGCGCGATAAGAACTTTGTATTGATCCGAACAGCGCCATCTATCGACTGGATCCGAACAGCGCCATCTATCGACTTGAAATGACTGGTATAAGAGTAACGGGACGATATTTTGTCATATCTAAAGCATCTCCTTTTTTATATAAAGGTTTAATTATAGATTTTTTTAAGCTCGTAGGAAAAATGCCTTCCTGGAAGGACATATTTATTATATAGCTCAATGGCTCGCATATATATGTTTTAGCATAGGTACTATTAATATTAATCCAGACGAGATTAAAAACCTTTTAAAATCTGTAAACCAAAATAAGGGTGCCGGGCCAGACAATTTTCCACCCTTCTTTATTAAACAATGTGCAAATAATCTAGTATTACCTTTATATTTAATTTTCTCGCGATCTATTAAAGACGGTACTGTCCCGTCTATCTGGAAATCCGCCTTTGTGACACCAGTCCATAAAAGCGGGGATCGATCAAATATAAAAAATTACAGGCCAATTTCGAAACTCTGCATTTTTGCAAAGATTTTCGAGCGAATTGTTTATCGTCAAGTGTACGCCTCGTTACAAAGCTCTTTTATATCGGAACAACATGGATTTCTGAATCGTAAGTCTACTGTATCTAACTTATTAGTATTTAATGATTTTGTAACATCACATATGGACGCTGGAGGCCAAGTGCATGCCATGTATACTGACTTTAGCAAGGCATTTGATCATATAGATCATTTGCTGCTTATGGAGAAGTTAAATAAAGCTGGTATACACGGCAACTTATTACGGTGGTTTTCTTCCTACATTGCAAACAGGTCTCAGATGGTTGCAGTTAATGGTTTTACTTCCTTTTCAATGCATATACCTTCAGGAGTCCCACAGGGTTCTTTATTGGGCCCATTACTTTTTTTCATCTTCATTAACGACATTGGTTCATGTTTTAAACATGCCTACTTTTTATCATATGCTGATGACACAAAAATATTTATGAATATCAACAGTCCATCCGATTGCGCGCTTTTACAAAGTGATCTAAATAATTTTGAACTGTATTGTGTTAAAAATAGATTGGACTTGAATATTTCCAAATGTTTTTCAATTTACTTTACCCGTAAAACTAACTTCATTCAGTTCCCATACACCATTTCTAATAAACTACTCACCAACTTAACTACTATAAAGGACCTAGGTCTCGTGCAAGATTCTAAATTACTATTTGATAAACACATTGATTTTATAGTTAAAAAGGCGTATAAATCTCTCGGTTTCATTATCAGGTCAACGTAGCAATTCAAAAATATTAAGTGTATAAAAATACTCTATTGTGCTTTGATACGCAGTACCCTGGAATACGCAACGGTGGTTTGGAACCCGCATTACAATATGTATATTGATCGCATTGAAGCTATTCAAAAAAAGTTTTTAAGGTACTTACAGTATAAGAGTGGATGTATAGATCATGGATATGAAGCGAGATGTAAGAGATATCACTTTATGACTTTAAAAGATAGACGTACTATATCTGATATCCTAACATTGGTGAAAATTGTCAGCGGGGCAATTGATTGCCCTGCCCTTCTTGAAAAAAATAATATAAGGGTACCACGTAAAGTGCCGTCTCGGCACTATCAACCGTTAGTTTTACCACAGGCTAATACCAATTATCGCCAAAACTCGTTTATGTATAGAGCCAGTAAATCCGTCAATATCATCTCTAATAAAAATAGCGAGTGGGAGATATTTAATACAAATATAGCACAAGTGAAAAAATGTTCAGTTTAGATTTCTTCGGACCTGAACCAGGCGGTGCAACAAATTCATAGGTTTATATAGTCATTCTGCGGTTCTACTATGCCTAATCCCCTTATTATGGTTTAGACACTTTAATTTTGTATCTATTTGCAAATACCTATTAATGGCTATGCACTGTTTTTAAATACGTTTTTACCATTTGTATTTCAAGCTGTTGGTATTCCGAAAAAAAACATAAAAAAAAAATAGAAAATAGACTAAGGTTGAAATATTTTGTTTGAAGATTACCTGCCGTGGTTATTCCTATTTAATAATGTACAAAACTATTCTAGAAATGTTAACAATGATCGTATACAGGATATGTGATGTGTGTAGCCCAATGCTTATTGAAACAACAAGTGCAATGAAGTTCCGATTTAAGTCTGGTACCGGCGCCGGCGTGAGTTTTGTTTACATTTGGTTTTGTTACGAAGAAAATAGGTATGTAGTTATCAGAATCAAAAGTAAAGAACACATCAGTAAGGTAAGAATTGAGTTTATTTGCGAATTCCACGAAAATCTTATTATTTTATTAATAATAGTCTGGTTCTAACCTATAAGAAATACCATAGCCAAATTTATCCCCGCCATTTTACCCCAAATGACATTTTTCGGTTGTCATTCACTAAACATTATCTTTGGTGAAAGACGAGAACTTACGCGTTTTCCGTTTCTTTTTCCAATGGCTCTCTCGCGGTTCAACAAGTGTGATCCTGTTCACCTATTGCAAAACGCATTCTTTCGTCTTTTATCTTAATAATTCGACTGCGATTAAAAAAATGGGTAAACGGAAGACTAAGGATCCGGATTATATCAAGAGGAAAATACGTAAACTGGAAAAGAAATTGGAAAAAATGCCAGACGAAGTGAATTCAGAAGAATCATCGCTGCCATGCTCTCCGGCGCCGCGCCCGGTGCGATCTCAATCAGATTGTCCGTTTAAACAACTACCTACGGCCCAATCCAACGAGGCACCATCACGGATGCGTTAGACGGAGGATGCCGTTAGAAATGCTACTTCAGATGAGACACTATTCGGGACGGACTGTGCTGAAAAAATTAGAGCTATTTATAAAGCAGGCTCCATAATCAAGACTACAGATAAAAATACTGCTAAACCAGGAACTCAGAAGAAGCAGGGAAACTGGAGAGGCCCGCCGCAGTACCAACAACATCAACAAACTCGTGTCCCTCGTGGATGAGTTCCCCCATATAACTATGCCATAACGTATGACTCCACAAACGTATGCATGGTAGACCATAATTGAAGTGTCTGTAGATGTAATATTTTTAACTTTTCGTAGTGCAAAAACGAATCTATTTATTTTTGCGCATATTTTGTCTACATGGTCGTTCCATTTGAAGTGCGAGTCTAGAGTGATTCCTAAAAACTCGGCATTTTGAACCTGTTGGACTGGTGTATTATTGTATGTAACTTTTAAATTAAAATTTTCACTCCTGGCAGTTTTAAAGTGTACTATTTTAGTTTTGGAAATATTTATCTGTAATTCATTTGTATTTAGCCATTTAGTAACCTCTAGTAGTGACTTGCTAATTTCTAACTCCAATGCATTCTTATCTTTACCTTTTATAATTATCGTTGTGTCGTCGGCAAACAAAACACAGTCATGGGAAAGGGCTTGTGGGATATCATTGATATATATGAGGAATAGCAAAGGCCCTAGGATACTGCCTTGAGGAACACCAGCATGATTAATTTTAGGTTCCGAGTCAAAGGTTTTAACAACATTACTTATAATATCATATTTTGTAATCCTAGTAAATTGTGTTCTATTGTTCAGATATGATAGAAACCAATCCGATGCTGGGCCTCTTATGCTATACTTGTCTAACTTTGTGATCAGCCTTGAATGGTCCACAAAATCAAATGCTTTACTTAGGTCTAATAAGAGCGCACATGTTGGGATTTTGTCATTAATGTTACATATTATTGACTTAACCAAGGTGAAAGCGGCTAATTGACTTGATCTCTGTTTTCTGAACCCGAATTGCTTCTGTGTTAAAATCTCACTCCTTTCAATAAAGCCTAATAACCTTTTGTACATAGCTCTTTCGAATATTTTTGATAGCACAGGAGTTATAGCTATAGGTCTATAATTATTCAGATCGGATTTAGACCCCCTTTTATGTAATGGCTTAATAATTGATAACTTTAGCCTTTCAGGGAAACAACCTTGTTGAAAGGATAAATTAATTATGTGTGCTAACGGATCAGTTATTTTTGGAGCAATGCGCTTTAAGATGTCTGCATTGATATTATCATAGCCTGCACATTTCGATTTCTTAAGAGACATTATAATATTAAAAACTTCAGTGGCACTTATGGGGTCCAAAAATATACTACAGTTATTACTTTTTACGCTAAAATCTTTATGACTACGATCATTAGGAAGATTACTATTTTTGACTACATCTATAAAAAAATTATTAAATAAATTAGCTATATCTGAGTCACAGGTAAATGTTTTACATTCATGAATTAATCTATCAATATCATGTGCAATTTTAGAGTCGCCTATTTGGCGTTTTACAACATCCCAAGTCGCTTTGCCCTTGTTTTTTGACTTTTCAATGTATCGCCAATTGCATAAAGACTGTAAATTATTTATGCATTTTTTTAATAATTTAGAATAATTTAAATATTTATTTTTATTTACTATTGTCTTATGCATAAAATATTTATACCTTAGGCCGCGTTTTGCTCTACAACTTATTCTAAGCCCTTTTGTTATCCATTTGGGTTTACTATCTCTAAAGCTATTCTTTATTCTAATAAGTGGAAAACAAAGTTCATAAAATAGTTTCAATACACTATGAAACTCATTGAAAGCCTCATTTGTATCTGATAACTTATATATCTCAGAAAATGTAAGAGCATTTATACATTCAACAAATTTCTTAAAGTTGGGTTTGCTAAGATCATATATAGTTGCGAAGTAATGCTCAGCAGCCTTATCGGATGGATTACTAACATATTTAATAGATTGCGCTGTGTTGTGATCTGATAAGCAGAAATTGTGGGTCTTGCCTTTGGCTGTGGGAATGTTACTAAAAATATTGTCTATACATTTTTTTAATCTAGTTGGCTCCTGAATGTGGTAATGTAACCCATAGTTTGACATGAGTTCTAAGAACTCAGTACTAATTTTATCTTTAGTCAAAAGATCAATATTAAAGTCTCCACATATCATTATTCTAATTTTCCTAAAGCGAAGTTTATGTAGTGTTTCATTAAGTTTTGTAAAAAGAAGGTTAATATTAGATTTTGGGGTACGATAGATACATAAAATAATAAGTTTCAACTGGTGAATTTCCAGACTACAAATTTCAAAATGTCTTTCAATGTTTAAGTTGTTTATTTGATTTAAAACCATACCTTCAAAATCATTCCTTAGCAAAATACAGGTTCCACCTCCACGTTGCATTTTTCTGCAATAAATAGAACCAATGTGCAACTTTAAGAATTGCTCCTCATCCTTCAGTAAAAAATGCTCACTTAAGCATACAGCTATAACATTATGCTTATACTCAACCAGTTCATTCAAGGCTAAATCTAATTCCTGCATTTTATTCAAGACGCCAGCAATGTTTTGATGTAATATACAAAGTTTATTGTTATTATTCAGCTGATAGTGTACGAAAAAACTGGTTTTTATTCGTGTCTGCAGATAAATCACTTAACTTATCTACTGCTGCAAAATAATATGGTATCGTTCCTTTGCGGGGTTTCGATTCAGAAGAGGCCTTGGACTTAAAATCTTGGGAGTATGACTCAACATAGTATTTTAAATCTTCAAAAATTACTGCAGGTTACTGATTACTCCACTGCGTTTACAAAACATCGTAAAGTAACACACAAGATTTAAATTTGAGTCTACTAACTGTGCATAGTTATGGATATTTATATCTTGGTACAGTAAATTATTAAAAGCTTCAATTCAAGAGATTAAATCTATTAATTCTATAAGTGGGTAGACACACAATAATATTTGTATGTTGTAATTTAGATAAAATGTCACGTATACTAGTAATTAATTTAAAGTAGTTGTAAGATTTCTCGAAGTCCTTATTTCCTATGAAAATTAAGCAATAGTCATGTTCACTAAAGTACAGCAGTTTTTGGTGCAAATGTTTAAGTAACTCCAATACTCCACAGTTAGACAAAATATAGTGACATATGTCAAATTTTGGAAACGTATTCTGCGCTTTGGACAATATATTATTAACATTATTACTGCTTATTATACACATTTTTCGATTCAGCATGGGCTTTGATGACTGTGAGTTGAATGTTGGATTAGTTATCACATCCTTCTGCTTCGATTGATATTCGATAGTTACTGTTGATGTGTTATTTAACGTACATTTCTTGGTAATTGGTTCATTTGAGAGACTGGTAGCGTCATCTGTTACCGTCGGGTTAGAACTGTCATTGAGCCCAAGATCAAAGTAACTTGTATTGACTTCTTCATTGTGTGTTAAGATAGATTTCTTAGATCTTCTTTTATTTTTCGTTTGCATAAATGTACTATTTGTTTTCTGTCTCGGTTCCGAGCAGATTTTTTGCAATTGTATAGTCTTTTTTCTTTCTTTATTTAAGGCATTTTTCAATGTTATGTTTTCCTCACTTAGTTTTTCAATTTCCAAATGGGCACTTTCAAGCTCGCATTTCAACTTAACTAATTCTAACTTTAAATCTTTCTTATCGCTGTCAAATCCAGTAGATAGGTCTTGTAGGCTATATCTTCTAATTTCTGAACTCGTTGATTCAAAGGAAAGATCATGGGAATTGTTCGCCAATGTTTTATGGCGACGAATTGTCACATTTTCATCTTCCATTTTATAATGAAGATATTATTATGATGTTGAAGCTTGAGAGAAGTGCTTTGTAAGTTAACACATTGACTGCTGGCCTAAGATTCGTAGACGGCCTTTTGCTATGCGGCCAGTACGCATATCCTGCGTGTAACCGCACCCGCAGAGCGTGCCCAGCCTCTCGTGCTTAACGACACGCAACGCGCGTGCAGGTCGAGCGTGTGTCTGTGCTGACGCGACACGCGACGTACGAGTTGCTATACAAAAAAAACACACATGAGTGGTCGTCAGCACATGTGTGGTATGGGTATGATTCACGCGTCGCGTGTTTCGGCAGCACGCTTGTATATTTTTCCCTAAACACGACTATTGTGGGCTAGCCGCATCGCAGGATCCGACACTTGGGACACACCATATACGTTTCCAGCAGTCAATGTGTTAAGAATGAAAAATAATTCAAATCATTAGACTGCCATCTGTCTTTACGTCGCAGGAACCATTAGCGTAGATGAATATTGATATTACAGTAAGGTTTTTTTTTCTCGACGCTAGATGTCAGAAATTAGTCAACTATTAATTGGCCATTAATTGTTTCTTAATGAAACTGCCATCTGTGTCTGAATCTTCGAAGCACTGACGAAGACTGAGATTGACATATCTCATACGTTTTGCTATTACATACAAGGTGTCAGCTCACAACAAATGTTCAGAATCAAATTTGAATCTTGTCAGAAATAAAAAATGGTCACTGTTGTTGCTTTATTACTTTTGAATGAAATTCTTCATGAAACTGTCCTGTTTTCTAGTAAGTTCGATAGTATATTTAGCACACTTACATTTTTTGTTTGTATTAATGTTATTTCACTTTGGTTGTGGAAACTGTTGTTGCACTACTCAGACAATCCGATTTATGAAATTGGCGTTAAACGTTGCAGGAATCCGTAGATAACACTTGTGCACGGTATTTAGACGTTCAAGTTCACTTTAACAGTATTAGTTTGCTTATTCACTGACTTATTATATTTTATTTACATTTTTAAAACTTGCGCGATAAGAACTTTGTATTGATCCGAACAGCGCCATCTATCGACTGGATCCGAACAGCGCCATCTATCGACTTGAAATGACTGGTATAAGAGTAACGGGACGATAGTTTGTCATATCTAAAGCATCTCCTTTTTTATATAAAGGTTTAATTATAGATTTTTTTAAGCTCGTAGGAAAAATGCCTTCCTGGAAGGACATATTTATTATATAGCTCAATGGCTCGCATATATATGTTTTAGCATAGGTACTATTAATATTAATCCAGACGAGATTAAAAACCTTTTAAAATCTGTAAACCAAAATAAGGGTGCCGGGCCAGACAATTTTCCACCCTTCTTTATTAAACAATGTGCAAATAATCTAGTATTACCTTTATATTTAATTTTCTCGCGATCTATTAAAGACGGTACTGTCCCGTCTATCTGGAAATCCGCCTTTGTGACACCAGTCCATAAAAGCGGGGATCGATCAAATATAAAAAATTACAGGCCAATTTCGAAACTCTGCATTTTTGCAAAGATTTTCGAGCGAATTGTTTATCGTCAAGTGTACGCCTCGTTACAAAGCTCTTTTATATCGGAACAACATGGATTTCTGAATCGTAAGTCTACTGTATCTAACTTATTAGTATTTAATGATTTTGTAACATCACATATGGACGCTGGAGGCCAAGTGCATGCCATGTATACTGACTTTAGCAAGGCATTTGATCATATAAATCATTTGCTGCTTATGGAGAAGTTAAATAAAGCTGGTATACACGGCAACTTATTACGGTGGTTTTCTTCCTACATTGCAAACAGGTCTCAGATGGTTGCAGTTAATGGTTTTACTTCCTTTTCAATGCATATACCTTCAGGAGTCCCACAGGGTTCTTTATTGGGGCCATTACTTTTTGTCATCTTCATTAACGACATTGGTTCATGTTTTAAACATGCCTACTTTTTATCATATGCTGATGACACAAAATATTTATGAATATCAACAGTCCATCCGATTGCGCGCTTTTACAAAGTGATCTAAATAATTTTGAACTGTATTGTGTTAAAAATAGATTGGACTTGAATATTTCCAAATGTTTTTCAATTTACTTTACCCGTAAAACTAACTTCATTCAGTTCCCATACACCATTTCTAATAAACTACTCACCAACTTAACTACTATAAAGGACCTAGGTCTCGTGCAAGATTCTAAATTACTATTTGATAAACACATTGATTTTATAGTTAAAAAGGCGTATAAATCTCTCGGTTTCATTATCAGGTCAACGTAGCAATTCAAAAATATTAAGTGTATAAAAATACTCTATTGTGCTTTGATACGCAGTACCCTGGAATACGCAACGGTGGTTTGGAACCCGCATTACAATATGTATATTGATCGCATTGAAGCTATTCAAAAAAAGTTTTTAAGGTACTTACAGTATAAGAGTGGATGTATAGATCATGGATATGAAGCGAGATGTAAGAGATATCACTTTATGACTTTAAAAGATAGACGTACTATATCTGATATCCTAACATTGGTGAAAATTGTCAGCGGGGCAATTGATTGCCCTGCCCTTCTTGAAAAAAATAATATAAGGGTACCACGTAAAGTGCCGTCTCGGCACTATCAACCGTTAGTTTTACCACAGGCTAATACCAATTATCGCCAAAACTCGTTTATGTATAGAGCCAGTAAATCCGTCAATATCATCTCTAATAAAAATAGCGAGTGGGAGATATTTAATACAAATATAGCACAAGTGAAAAAATGTTCAGTTTAGATTTCTTCGGACCTGAACCAGGCGGTGCAACAAATTCATAGGTTTATATAGTCATTCTGCGGTTCTACTATGCCTAATCCCCTTATTATGGTTTAGACACTTTAATTTTGTATCTATTTGCAAATACCTATTAATGGCTATGCACTGTTTTTAAATACGTTTTTACCATTTGTATTTCAAGCTGTTGGTATTCCGAAAAAAAAAATTAAAAAAAAATAGAAAATAGACTAAGGTTGAAATGTTTTGTTTGAAGATTACCTGCCGTGGTTATTCCTATTTAATAATGTACAAAACTATTCTAGAATTGTTAACAATGATCGTATACAGGATATGTGATGTGTGTAGCCCAATGCTTATTGAAACAACAAGTGCAATGAAGTTCCGATTTAAGTCTGGTACCGGCGCCGGCGTGAGTTTTGTTTACATTTGGTTTTGTTACGAAGAAAATAGGTATGTAGTTATCAGAATCAAAAGTAAAGAACACATCAGTAAGGTAAGAATTGAGTTTATTTGCGAATTCCACGAAAATCTTATTATTTTATTAATAATAGTCTGGTTCTAACCTATAAGAAATACCATAGCCAAATTTATCCCCGCCATTTTACCCCAAATGACATTTTTCGGTTGTCATTCACTAAACATTATCTTTGGTGAAAGACGAGAACTTACGCGTTTTCCGTTTCTTTTTCCAATGGCTCTCTCGCGGTTCAACAAGTGTGATCCTGTTCACCTATTGCAAAACGCATTATTTCGTCTTTTATCTTAATAATTCGACTGCGATTAAAAAAATGGGTAAACGGAAGACTAAGGATCCGGATTATATCAAGAGGAAAATACGTAAACTGGAAAAGAAATTGGAAAAAATGCCAGACGAAGTGAATTCAGAAGAATCATCGCTGCCATGCTCTCCGGCGCCGCGCCCGGTGCGATCTCAATCAGATTGTCCGTTTAAACAACTACCTACGGCCCAATCCAACGAGGCACCATCACGGATGCGTTAGGCGGAGGATGCCGTTAGAAATGCTACTTCAGATGAGACACTATTCGGGACGGACTGTGCTGAAAAAATTAGAGCTATTTATAAAGCAGGCTCCATAATCAAGACTACAGATAAAAATACTGCTAAACCAGGAACTCAGAAGAAGCAGGGAAACTGGAGAGGCCCGCCGCAGTACCAACAACATCAACAAACTCGTGTCCCTCGTGGATGAGTTCCCCCATATAACTATGCCATAACGTATGACTCCACAAACGTATGCATGGTAGACCATAATTGAAGTGTCTGTAGATGTAATATTTTTAACTTTTCGTAGTGCAAAAACGAATCTATTTATTTTTGCGCATATTTTGTCTACATGGTCGTTCCATTTGAAGTGCGAGTCTAGAGTGATTCCTAAAAACTCGGCATTTTGAACCTGTTGGACTGGTGTATTATTGTATGTAACTTTTAAATTAAAATTTTCACTCCTGGCAGTTTTAAAGTGTACTATTTTAGTTTTGGAAATATTTATCTGTAATTCATTTGTATTTAGCCATTTAGTAACCTCTAGTAGTGACTTGCTAATTTCTAACTCCAATGCATTCTTATCTTTACCTTTTATAATTATCGTTGTGTCGTCGGCAAACAAAACACAGTCATGGGAAAGGGCTTGTGGGATATCATTGATATATATGAGGAATAGCAAAGGCCCTAGGATACTGCCTTGAGGAACACCAGCATGATTAATTTTAGGTTCCGAGTCAAAGGTTTTAACAACATTACTTATAATATCATATTTTGTAATCCTAGTAAATTGTGTTCTATTGTTCAGATATGATAGAAACCAATCCGATGCTGGGCCTCTTAAGCTATACTTGTCTAACTTTGTGATCAGCCTTGAATGGTCCACAAAATCAAATGCTTTACTTAGGTCTAATAAGAGCGCACATGTTGGGATTTTGTCATTAATGTTACATATTATTGACTTAACCAAGGTGAAAGCGGCTAATTGACTTGATCTCTGTTTTCTGAACCCGAATTGCTTCTGTGTTAAAATCTCACTCCTTTCAATAAAGCCTAATAACCTTTTGTACATAGCTCTTTCGAATATTTTTGATAGCACAGGAGTTATAGCTATAGGTCTATAATTATTCAGATCGGATTTAGACCCCTTTTTATGTAATGGCTTAATAATTGATAACTTTAGCCTTTCAGGGAAACAACCTTGTTGAAAGGATAAATTAATTATGTGTGCTAACGGATCAGTTATTTTTGGAGCAATGCGCTTTAAGATGTCTGCATTGATATTATCATAGCCTGCACATTTCGATTTCTTAAGAGACATTATAATATTAAAAACTTCAGTGGCACTTATGGGGTCCAAAAATATACTACAGTTATTACTTTTTACGCTAAAATCTTTATGACTACGATCATTAGGAAGATTACTATTTTTGACTACATCTATAAAAAAATTATTAAATAAATTAGCTATATCTGAGTCACAGGTAAATGTTTTACATTCATGAATTAATCTATCAATATCATGTGCAATTTTAGAGTCGCCTATTTGGCGTTTTACAACATCCCAAGTCGCTTTGCCCTTGTTTTTTGACTTTTCAATGTATCGCCAATTGCATAAAGACTGTAAATTATTTATGCATTTTTTTAATAATTTAGAATAATTTAAATATTTATTTTTATTTACTATTGTCTTATGCATAAAATATTTATACCTTAGGCCGCGTTTTGCTCTACAACTTATTCTAAGCCCTTTTGTTATCCATTTGGGTTTACTATCTCTAAAGCTATTCTTTATTCTAATAAGTGGAAAACAAAGTTCATAAAATAGTTTCAATACACTATGAAACTCATTGAAAGCCTCATTTGTATCTGATAACTTATATATCTCAGAAAATGTAAGAGCATTTATACATTCAACAAATTTCTTAAAGTTGGGTTTGCTAAGATCATATATAGTTGCGAAGTAATGCTCAGCAGCCTTATCGGATGGATTACTAACATATTTAATAGATTGCGCTGTGTTGTGATCTGATAAGCAGAAATTGTGGGTCTTGCCTTTGGCTGTGGGAATGTTACTAAAAATATTGTCTATACATTTTTTTAATCTAGTTGGCTCCTGAATGTGGTAATGTAACCCATAGTTTGACATGAGTTCTAAGAACTCAGTACTAATTTTATCTTTAGTCAAAAGATCAATATTAAAGTCTCCACATATCATTATTCTAATTTTCCTAAAGCGAAGTTTATGTAGTGTTTCATTAAGTTTTGTAAAAAGAAGGTTAATATTAGATTTTGGGGTACGATAGATACATAAAATAATAAGTTTCAACTGGTGAATTTCCAGACTACAAATTTCAAAATGTCTTTCAATGTTTAAGTTGTTTATTTGATTTAAAACCATACCTTCAAAATCATTCCTTAGCAAAATACAGGTTCCACCTCCACGTTGCATTTTTCTGCAATAAATAGAACCAATGTGCAACTTTAAGAATTGCTCCTCATCCTTCAGTAAAAAATGCTCACTTAAGCATACAGCTATAACATTATGCTTATACTCAACCAGTTCATTCAAGGCTAAATCTAATTCCTGCATTTTATTCAAGACGCCAGCAATGTTTTGATGTAATATACAAAGTTTATTGTTATTATTCAGCTGATAGTGTACGAAAAAACTGGTTTTTATTCGTGTCTGCAGATAAATCACTTAACTTATCTACTGCTGCAAAATAATATGGTATCGTTCCTTTGCGGGGTTTCGATTCAGAAGAGGCCTTGGACTTAAAATCTTGGGAGTATGACTCAACATAGTATTTTAAATCTTCAAAAATTACTGCAGGTTACTGATTACTCCACTGCGTTTACAAAACATCGTAAAGTAACACACAAGATTTAAATTTGAGTCTACTAACTGTGCATAGTTATGGATATTTATATCTTGGTACAATAAATTATTAAAAGCTTCAATTCAAGAGATTAAATCTATTAATTCTATAAGTGGGTAGACACACAATAATATTTGTATGTTGTAATTTAGATAAAATGTCACGTATACTAGTAATTAATTTAAAGTAGTTGTAAGATTTCTCGAAGTCCTTATTTCCTATGAAAATTAAGCAATAGTCATGTTCACTAAAGTACAGCAGTTTTTGGTGCAAATGTTTAAGTAACTCCAATACTCCACAGTTAGACAAAATATAGTGACATATGTCAAATTTTGGAAACGTATTCTGCGCTTTGGACAATATATTATTAACATTATTACTGCTTATTATACACATTTTTCGATTCAGCATGGGCTTTGATGACTGTGAGTTGAATGTTGGATTAGATATCACATCCTTCTGCTTCGATTGATATTCGATAGTTACTGTTGATGTGTTATTTAACGTACATTTCTTGGTAATTGGTTCATTTGAGAGACTGGTAGCGTCATCTGTTACCGTCGGGTTAGAACTGTCATTGAGCCCAAGATCAAAGTAACTTGTATTGACTTCTTCATTGTGTGTTAAGATAGATTTCTTAGATCTTCTTTTATTTTTCGTTTGCATAAATGTACTATTTGTTTTCTGTCTCGGTTCCGAGCAGATTTTTTGCAATTGTATAGTCTTTTTTCTTTCTTTATTTAAGGCATTTTTCAATGTTATGTTTTCCTCACTTAGTTTTTCAATTTCCAAATGGGCACTTTCAAGCTCGCATTTCAACTTAACTAATTCTAACTTTAAATCTTTCTTATCGCTGTCAAATCCAGTAGATAGGTCTTGTAGGCTATATCTTCTAATTTCTGAACTCGTTGATTCAAAGGAAAGATCATGGGAATTGTTCGCCAATGTTTTATGGCGACGAATTGTCACATTTTCATCTTCCATTTTATAATGAAGATATTATTATGATGTTGAAGCTTGAGAGAAGTGCTTTGTAAGTTAACACATTGACTGCTGGCCTAAGATTCGTAGGCGGCCTTTTGCTATGCGGCCAGTACGCATATCCTGCGTGTAACCGCACCCGCAGAGCGTGCCCAGCCTCTCGTGCTTAACGACACGCAACGCGCGTGCAGGTCGAGCGTGTGTCTGTGCTGACGCGACACGCGACGTACGAGTTGCTATACAAAAAAAACACACATGAGTGGTCGTCAGCACATGTGTGGTATGGGTATGATTCACGCGTCGCGTGTTTCGGCAGCACGCTTGTATATTTTTCCCTAAACACGACTATTGTGGGCTAGCCGCATCGCAGGATCCGACACTTGGGACACACCATATACGTTTCCAGCAGTCAATGTGATAAGAATGAAAAATAATTCAAATCATTAGACTGCCATCTGTCTTTACGTCGCAGGAACCATTAGCGTAGATGAATATTGATATTACAGTAAGGTTTTTTTTTCTCGACGCTAGATGTCAGAAATTAGTCAACTATTAATTGGCCATTAATTGTTTCTTAATGAAACTGCCATCTGTGTCTGAATCTTCGAAGCACTGACGAAGACTGAGATTGACATATCTCATACGTTTTGCTATTACATACAAGGTGTCAGCTCACAACAAATGTTCAGAATCAAATTTGAATCTTGTCAGAAATAAAAAATGGTCACTGTTGTTGCTTTATTACTTTTGAATGAAATTCTTCATGAAACTGTCCTGTTTTCTAGTAAGTTCGATAGTATATTTAGCACACTTACATTTTTTGTTTGTATTAATGTTATTTCACTTTGGTTGTGGAAACTGTTGTTGCACTACTCAGACAATCCGATTTATGAAATTGGCGTTAAACGTTGCAGGAATCCGTAGATAACACTTGTGCACGGTATTTAGACGTTCAAGTTCACTTTAACAGTATTAGTTTGCTTATTCACTGACTTATTATATTTTATTTACATTTTTAAAACTTGCGCGATAAGAACTTTGTATTGATCCGAACAGCGCCATCTATCGACTGGATCCGAACAGCGCCATCTATCGACTTGAAATGACTGGTATAAGAGTAACGGGACGATAGTTTGTCATATCTAAAGCATCTCCTTTTTTATATAAAGGTTTAATTATAGATTTTTTTAAGCTCGTAGGAAAAATGCCTTCCTGGAAGGACATATTTATTATATAGCTCAATGGCTCGCATATATATGTTTTAGCATAGGTACTATTAATATTAATCCAGACGAGATTAAAAACCTTTTAAAATCTGTAAACCAAAATAAGGGTGCCGGGCCAGACAATTTTCCACCCTTCTTTATTAAACAATGTGCAAATAATCTAGTATTACCTTTATATTTAATTTTCTCGCGATCTATTAAAGACGGTACTGTCCCGTCTATCTGGAAATCCGCCTTTGTGACACCAGTCCATAAAAGCGGGGATCGATCAAATATAAAAAATTACAGGCCAATTTCGAAACTCTGCATTTTTGCAAAGATTTTCGAGCGAATTGTTTATCGTCAAGTGTACGCCTCGTTACAAAGCTCTTTTATATCGGAACAACATGGATTTCTGAATCGTAAGTCTACTGTATCTAACTTATTAGTATTTAATGATTTTGTAACATCACATATGGACGCTGGAGGCCAAGTGCATGCCATGTATACTGACTTTAGCAAGGCATTTGATCATATAGATCATTTGCTGCTTATGGAGAAGTTAAATAAAGCTGGTATACACGGCAACTTATTACGGTGGTTTTCTTCCTACATTGCAAACAGGTCTCAGATGGTTGCAGTTAATGGTTTTACTTCCTTTTCAATGCATATACCTTCAGGAGTCCCACAGGGTTCTTTATTGGGCCCATTACTTTTTTTCATCTTCATTAACGACATTGGTTCATGTTTTAAACATGCCTACTTTTTATCATATGCTGATGACACAAAAATATTTATGAATATCAACAGTCCATCCGATTGCGCGCTTTTACAAAGTGATCTAAATAATTTTGAACTGTATTGTGTTAAAAATAGATTGGACTTGAATATTTCCAAATGTTTTTCAATTTACTTTACCCGTAAAACTAACTTCATTCAGTTCCCATACACCATTTCTAATAAACTACTCACCAACTTAACTACTATAAAGGACCTAGGTCTCGTGCAAGATTCTAAATTACTATTTGATAAACACATTTATTTTATAGTTAAAAAGGCGCATAAATCTCTCGGTTTCATTATCAGGTCAACGTAGCAATTCAAAAATATTAAGTGTATAAAAATACTCTATTGTGCTTTGATACGCAGTACCCTGGAATACGCAACGGTGGTTTGGAACCCGCATTACAATATGTATATTGATCGCATTGAAGCTATTCAAAAAAAGTTTTTAAGGTACTTACAGTATAAGAGTGGATGTATAGATCATGGATATGAAGCGAGATGTAAGAGATATCACTTTATGACTTTAAAAGATAGACGTACTATATCTGATATCCTAACATTGGTGAAAATTGTCAGCGGGGCAATTGATTGCCCTGCCCTTCTTGAAAAAAATAATATAAGGGTACCACGTAAAGTGCCGTCTCGGCACTATCAACCGTTAGTTTTACCACAGGCTAATACCAATTATCGCCAAAACTCGTTTATGTATAGAGCCAGTAAATCCGTCAATATCATCTCTAATAAAAATAGCGAGTGGGAGATATTTAATACAAATATAGCACAAGTGAAAAAATGTTCAGTTTAGATTTCTTCGGACCTGAACCAGGCGGTGCAACAAATTCATAGGTTTATATAGTCATTCTGCGGTTCTACTATGCCTAATCCCCTTATTATGGTTTAGACACTTTAATTTTGTATCTATTTGCAAATACCTATTAATGGCTATGCACTGTTTTTAAATACGTTTTTACCATTTGTATTTCAAGCTGTTGGTATTCCGAAAAAAAACATAAAAAAAAAATAGAAAATAGACTAAGGTTGAAATATTTTGTTTGAAGATTACCTGCCGTGGTTATTCCTATTTAATAATGTACAAAACTATTCTAGAATTGTTAACAATGATCGTATACAGGATATGTGATGTGTGTAGCCCAATGCTTATTGAAACAACAAGTGCAATGAAGTTCCGATTTAAGTCTGGTACCGGCGCCGGCGTGAGTTTTGTTTACATTTGGTTTTGTTACGAAGAAAATAGGTATGTAGTTATCAGAATCAAAAGTAAAGAACACATCAGTAAGGTAAGAATTGAGTTTATTTGCGAATTCCACGAAAATCTTATTATTTTATTAATAATAGTCTGGTTCTAACCTATAAGAAATACCATAGCCAAATTTATCCCCGCCATTTTACCCCAAATGACATTTTTCGGTTGTCATTCACTAAACATTATCTTTGGTGAAAGACGAGAACTTACGCGTTTTCCGTTTCTTTTTCCAATGGCTCTCTCGCGGTTCAACAAGTGTGATCCTGTTCACCTATTGCAAAACGCATTCTTTCGTCTTTTATCTTAATAATTCGACTGCGATTAAAAAAATGGGTAAACGGAAGACTAAGGATCCGGATTATATCAAGAGGAAAATACGTAAACTGGAAAAGAAATTGGAAAAAATGCCAGACGAAGTGAATTCAGAAGAATCATCGCTGCCATGCTCTCCGGCGCCGCGCCCGGTGCGATCTCAATCAGATTGTCCGTTTAAACAACTACCTACGGCCCAATCCAACGAGGCACCATCACGGATGCGTTAGACGGAGGATGCCGTTAGAAATGCTACTTCAGATGAGACACTATTCGGGACGGACTGTGCTGAAAAAATTAGAGCTATTTATAAAGCAGGCTCCATAATCAAGACTACAGATAAAAATACTGCTAAACCAGGAACTCAGAAGAAGCAGGGAAACTGGAGAGGCCCGCCGCAGTACCAACAACATCAACAAACTCGTGTCTGGCAGCAGCCTCAACTATACCAGCATCGGAGACAGCCCCGTCCAGATAAACCTCGCTGGAGAAGTCAGAAGCCGGCACAATCCAGCTTCAAGTCCAGGCTCCGCAGATAGACCCTCAGGTACATGCAGGCAGACTTAAATATTTTAAGCACAATCTGTGCATCTTTTAACTTCAAAAAATCGAGTAGCACCTATAAAGCCATGTACCATTCCAAAACTTGAATTATGTGAAGCCATTCTTGGAACAAGACTGTGTACTAGTGTGTTGAAATCTCTTACCTTGCCTATTAGCAGATGCCAGTTTTGGTGTGATTCAACCATAGTGTTGGGTTGGTTGTCGATGACGCCGACTTCATTGAAGCCTTTTGTACGAAATCGCGTTAACGAAATACAAGAAAGCACTGTAGGGCTGTAATAAGTGGAGTTACGTGCCGTCGAAGGACAATCCGGCAGATCTCGTTTCTCGTGGGCTGAAGGCCGACTTAATCAGCGAAAGTTCTTTGTGGTGGACTGGTCCTGAATTTTTGTCTAAAGCTGAAATTGACTGGCCGGAGTTTCCAAATGAAGGCATGAAACAAGATCTACCTGAAATCGTATCCTCTCATTTATCATTAAGTAGTTTAGTTTCACATAATCAATCATTCATCAATTCATTATTTACAAAATTTTCTGATTTTAATAAATTACAAAGACTACTTGCCTATTGGAGGAGATATATAAATAATTTAAAGAACAAGCATAACAAGACTGTAGGTTCACTCTCTGTTCAAGAACTAGATGATTCCTTGAATTTTATTTTACGTCATGCTCAAGTTGAGATGTTTCCTAAAGAGTATGAACTGTTAAAATCAGGAAAGTTGTTACCTCGTAAGAACAGACTTTTTTCATTGAGTCCATTCATAGATTCTGATGGGCTCATACGTGTGGGTGGGAGACTCGATAACTCTCCTTATGACTATAACGTCAAACACCCTATATTGTTATGTAGTAAATATCATATTACAAAAAATATTTTAATCATTATCATTTTAAGTTGTTACACGCAGGCCCTCAATTATTATTGGCGACTATTCGACAGACGTACTGGCCACTCGGTGGCAGAAATTTATCGAAGGTCACAGTCAAACAATGCATTAAATGTTTCAGATTAAAATGTCAAACTGTGCAACCAAGAATGGGTCAATTACCGTCTTCGAGAACATTGCTGCAATATCCATTTTATAACTGTAGCGTCGACTATGCCGGGCCAGTACTGATAGCCGACCGCAAAGGGCGTGGGTGTAAGCTTATAAAGTCATACCTGTGCATATTTGTCTGTCGTAAATAAAATCCAGTGGACTGTATGAAACTGGTATAATCTTGAAATAAAGTAATTATCATCATCATCATCGTCAGCCTGTAACAGTCCACTGCTGGACTAGGCCTCTCCTTTGAAAGGAGGAATTGGCCTTCTATACCACGCTGGCCAAACGGGTTGGTATAGGGCTTGTATCAAGTTTTCCTTCTCTTACAGTGCTGTTCTCTGCATAATGTGCTCCCTCTGTCGGCTCTTACGACACCTATGGGATGATATGGGGTGGTGACAATCCGTATTCTTAATCCGTCACCACACGGAAATAAAGTAATTAACAATATTATAATTGGTCGTTATAGTACTATATGAACAATTTAGTGCGCGCGCGTCGTGCAAGGAGCTCAAGAGTCAAGTGGGGAGCGCGGATGCGGCCGGTGAGTTGTCGGCCCCGCACCGCCTCGCGCCCCGCAGGTGCGGGCAGCCGAAGAGGGCCGAAACGGCCCTAACATCCTGCCCGGGGTTGAAGTCTTCAAGTAATGGGAAGCGGACAGACGTTATTGAACGCCCGCAGTATTGTCCCCTTGTTCGTCTTCAACTTGACCACGCGTGTCTCTCCATCGCAGCCAGGTATTGTTTCTATAACTCGCCCCAGTGGCCACACCAGTGGCGGTTGTCCTCGCTCCTTGATTAGAACGAGTGTCCCCACGGATAACCGGCCTGTGGAAGCGGTCCATTTGGTTTTGGTCTGCAGTAAAGAAATGTACTCTAAATTATAGCGGTTCCAAAAATGCTGTCTAATATGCTCCATTTGGTGGTAGCGCTCTAGTCTCCCGATGGCGACATCAGAAACCTGTGGATGCGGAACAGATGTGAGTGGCCTGCCAATTAAAAAATGGGAAGGAGTGAGAGCGGTTAAATCTAGTGGATCAGAGGATAAAGGGGTGAGAGGACGAGAATTTAAAATTGCCTCAATCTGAGTTAGACACGTGGACATTTCCTCATAAGTGAAGTGAGTTAAACCTAGTAACCGCCTTAAGTGATGCTTGGTGGACTTAACTGCACTTTCAGCGATACCGTTGAAATGGGGGGTGTAAGGTGGAACAAAGGAAACGAAACGGCCCGAACAGATTAATTAAAATAGAAATTAACAAACTAATTGATTTAGGTACTGTATCAGTGTTTGTATTGTCTGTATCAGTTTTCATCTGCAATATTCTTAGTTCCAAAATCTGATGGATCATATAGATTTATATTGAATTTGAAAAAAATTTAATAGTTTCATAGACACAGAACATTTCAAATTAGAAGATATTAGGACAGCTTGTAAATTTATATCCAAAGATTGTTTCATGGCATCTGTTGATCTAAAAGAAGCCTATGTCTCGGTTCCTATAGCAGATAACTATAAAAAATACTTAAGGTTTACTTTTGATGGCCATCCATTTGAATTTAATGCTCTACCCTATGGTTTATGCAGAGCACCACTTGTTTTCACAAAACTATTGAAACCAGTTTGTACTTACCTGAGAAACAACAATATCATTATGGCATGTTATTGAGATTACAATCTGTACTTTCATAAATCAAAAAGAAAATGTGAGGATAATGTTAAAGGAGAATGACTAATTTTGTATGGAAGTTCGGCTAATTTTGCTTCTTAATGGTTTGACCAGTTATATATAGAAAATATATTCGTAATTAAACCAGGAAAAAATAAATATGAAATTCGACGGCAGTTCTTAGATATCGGACATTTAAGATTCCAAATATTTTGAGGTTAAGTTTTGTAATAGGTAATTATAAGATTTAACCATATTAGTAGTAGTAAATTAGTTGCGTCCACCGTCGCGGGTCGTTACGGTAAGCCAGTACAATCAAAAATACTAATACTGGTCTAAACCATAGAATATCGCTATCCCTTTGCCTTGTGGCGGTCAGACGGAAGTGGCTCTGTGGAAAAGCTAATATTCTGTCATATCTGGTTAGGCTAGTAAGCGGACCCAGGGCTCCTAGGCGTCAGGACAATTATATTTTAATCATAATTATTACCGACATTTATTATAAGCCTCTATGTATATTATATACAAATAGAAAATGTTGTAACAAGAAGTCGAGCTATGAAGCAAACGCTTGAACCTACATTATATTAGTTTAGGGTATTTTTCCGTCTGATATATTTCTTACTGAGAATTCTCAAGGTCATGGGTTACAATTAAGAATTAACAACGATTGTGGAACAAGAATTTCAGTGAGGCTAGTTCGCAAAGAGAAGATAAGATCCTTTGGACTTTATTATAAAGCTGGCATTAAAACTACACTGTTTTATGCTTAATAGGTAAATGAAACACACTTATTATGTTACTTTTCATTTTATTTGTTATAATAAATTTTCTTCAAATAAATCATCTAAAAATGAAGCAGGAGCTTGTATATCGTATACCATAATGTGGTGCAGGTATGACCTCAGAAATAACAACAGCTTCAATTAATGTGTAGCATTCTAAACATAAGACTCCATTCAATGCCTGAAAAAAAAGAAGTAAAGTTCGTCTGAATATTCGGTGAGGAGAACACGAGAGAGTTGTAAGGATTGAGAAGAGAGGTAAACAACACTTACACAGACTGGCACTATCCATGGGGATCCTGCCGTTTGGCATAATATGTTTCGTCAAATTTCACTTCCCAAAAAACTTATCGCATAGTTTCATTTCCCAAAAGAATGCTTAGCAAATTTACATTTCATATTTTATTCACTTGGTGGTAGCGCCATCTACCTTCCCATCGAGAATTAATTATGTCAACGTCAATGGTTCGTCGCTGCTCGGCCAATCCGAGCGATCCTTTCATGAATCCCCTCCCAAAACGCCTCGCTATTGGCCGCCCTGCTCAACGGCGACGAAGAACATACTGGAAGATTCGAGATGCTCGGAACTCATGTCCGCCGCATACCACAGTCCGCACCGCCATATATAATTATTACCGCTTATACCAAAACCTAACAAAACCGCTCGCGAGTGAAAGGGATTTGTGTAGTGGAGTGATTCAAGCAGCTTCAATATACTTGAAGACACCAGGAGGCTGCCATTTGCAAGGTAAGAGGCTCCTATCCACATCATCTTTTCACTTCCTCATTTCGTAGTCGATAAGAACCCAAATCCTACAGTCCACAATATTAATAGTTTTCCCAAATCGAATAGGAACATTCGGTTCGCCGAAACACTTGGTCAAATATTCATTTGGCAAATTTTTACTTGCTCAAATTTTATTTAGTCAAATATGCATTAAGCAAATGCTTTATTTTGTAAAAACATATAATTCAAAAGGAATTTCGTTCAAATTTTAATTTTAATATGGGTGAAAAAATGTAAATGAAAGTCTGATGTAAATCATCATTATTATTATAATTATTACCTATTAAATTGTAACTTCACACAATCAGAATAAAGAAGTAAGTACAATAATTAAACAATTTACAAAAATTCTTCATTCAAATATGCAAAACGGAACGTAATTTTAGGTTTTATGTGAAAGTAACTAAATAGGTTGTGTTAGGTTCTCTTTTGACCCTCAACCCGAAAATAGGAGCCCAGCGAAGCAGGGCACCGTCAACCATAGTTTGGGAATAAATATATAATATTTTGGGAAGAGTATATTTGCTAAACCATATTTGACTACCTAATATTTGGTAAAATGAAACGTTGCCATGTAATTATTTGCTAAACAGCAAATTGCTAAAATGCTGATCCGAGTGGTGACGGATTAAGCATACGGAATGTCACCACCCCATATCATCCCATGGGTATCGTAAGAGCCGACAAAGGGAGCATATTATGCAGAGAACAGCACTGCTAGAGAAGGAAAACTTGATACAAACCGTATACCAACACGTTTGGCCAGCGTGGTATAGTAGGCCAATTCCTCCTTTCAAAGGAGAGGCCTAGTTCAGCAGTGGACAGTTAAAGGCTGATGATGAAATTGCTAAAAATAATTTGCTAACTGTTAAATTGCGAAAAGATGGTTTTGTCAAATGTTTTTATGAAAATTTGGGAAACATACTTTGGCAAGTGTCACTTTGGGAAACGTTTTTTGGAAAAACGTCAGTAAACCCTATCCATGATGTCAAAATATTGAGCACCGAATGAGCTAGCTCGTCCAAAATCTGAGGGTACCTTGGCAGCAACGTGTCCATACTTTACACATTTTTTTACACTTTATTTTTTTTTACTTTAGCAAAGGAAGAGTTAACACAACTGCAATCCTCGGCTATTTGTTGCTATTTGTTGTATGTCGAGAAGACATACTAATGTTACTAATAAGGCTTGTGTCATAATTTAGTCAACCCACGAGTTTTGATAAAACGAAATAAACTTGTTTGGTCCACAAAGTTCTGTCTGTCCCTCGCAGTCGGGCGCGGTCGCGGGAGGAGAGGCGTGTCGGTGTTGCGTTGCCGCGCGCCCTATCTCCCGCGACCAAATGGGGGCGCACCATTCGGTGCGTCGCGGTGGAGCCGCAGAGGAAGAGGAGATGCGGTGTTGCGTTGCCGTCCTCCCTATCCTCTGCGGCCGCTGGGTGTTTTGGCGGCGGAGCCCAACACCTTATTCCGCCGCCAAAGGGGTTTTGTCGGGGCCCGCCTGACCATCTGGCGAGCCAATACCCGTCGGGGGTAGCGACGAATGCTTCGGCGATACCCTACCCTCCGACAAATGGGCACATGAGAAAGTCGAGGTGGTTTTAGTGGTAGCACCACATACCCCGGCTCTCATTTCCCCCAAGAGTCGGAGATCCGAAGGGATTTTGCACCACGTAAAACAAAAAAACCAAAAAAAAAATGCAGCGGTGTATTACACACCGTCACTTTACCAGTTATGTTTCGGTTCCAATCTAATAGGGGGCGAGCCTATTGCCATCTACCGAGCACATTGTTAAGCGAGCGATAGTAAATTTTTTTTTAATATCTATTTAATACACACATAACTTCGAAAAGTCAGAGGTGTGTGCCAGGGGTAACTGGGGATCGAACCCGAGACCATCCAGTCCACCAGGCAGTCCGTTACGTACACCACGTATCGCTATCGCCACTTAATAGAATTAATTTAAAATCAAATTTGTTAAGTTCGACGGTTCAACTAGCTATGCAACCGTCATTAAACTACACTGGCAGAGTAGTTGAAACAAAATACAAAAAGTCATTTGTTATTTCCATTAAAAAATTAATAAAAATGAAAATCTTATATCTTATCTTATCTAATATATATAAAATTGCTTGGGCTGACTGATTCTTTTCGCGACTATTATCTATATTCTTACAAATAAAACATTAATTAAATAAAAAAAAATAATCACATCTTACAATAAATTAGGAATTTAAATTAAAAATAAAAATAAAATAACACGGGCAGAAAGGCAACACAAGCAGCGATGACGACCGCGGGAAAAAAATGTGTTGGCGCAACCGGGCGGCTCCTTTTTATAGGTTCGGTGTCACATGGAGGGGACAGCTGGAGTTGCCATCTAACACGGCCTCTCCTGACATGGCAGTGTCCTCGATGCCTTCACTCGACGATGGGCCAGGATCAGGCGTTTGATCTTCATCATCACATGCATTAGAATCGCACACAAGTCACAACGTTATGACACAAAGTTCAATTCCATTGGCAGTGACTTTATGTACCGAACAATAAAAACAGTATGCTTTCTAGAATCATCATTATCATCATCAGCCTTAACCGGTCCACTGCTGGACTAAGCCTCTCCTTTAAAAGGAGGACTTGGCCTACTATAATACGCTGGCCAAACGGGTTGGTCTATTGGTTTGTATCAAGTTTTCCTTCTCTTACAGTGCTGTCCTCTGCATAACATGCTCCCTCTGTCGACTCTTACGACACCCATGGGATGATATGGGGTGGTGACATGCCGTATTCTTTTAATCCGTCACCGCACAGACTTCCTAGAATAGCATATCCCAATATCACAAGCAGGATTTACTCAGGTCATATTCCCACACCGAATACCTTACGCGCTCAGGATTTACATCAGTTACAGCAGGTCAACCATGAGACCCACTTCAGGATTTACTCTCGGTCTCTATTCGGCATGGGCCCCACCGACATCAACCTCAATACCTCCACTGTGAACTGTACTCAGTAGTACAGCTCACGGTCTGTGCCACTCAAGAACACATGCACTAACGATTTATATGAGCCTCGGCACCCAATAACAACAAAACACTGACACCATCATCGTTTGGTACATACAGTTTTTAAATGCAAGCCGGAGCTGAGTGCATGCAACAACAAATCAAGGAAAGTTCTCAACTAACTCTCAAAAAAAAATAGCACATGACTGTGTCGGTACTGTCGGGAGCACACTCGCCCCGCCACAACACCATGTACCCAGCAGCTGCTTGACTGGTTTTTCCATATGAACCAGCTAACAATTTAAGTTCGTACCTATCGTTAGGTAGAACTTTCACAACCCTATAGGGTCCTCGCATACCGCTATCTAGCTCCAGTACTCTGCGACCTCTTAATGATAAATACTAGATCATTGATATTAAACTTTTGGGAGGGTTCTATTCTGACCATGTTTAGCACGTTGCAGCAATATCGTTCGACATACCCGTTTTCTTGGTGCATCTCAGGAGCAATCAAATGTATTTCAATGGTATAATCAGTTAACCAGTTTACAAAATTCAGGTTATCAAACATTCGACTGCTATCGGACACAAGTCGCTTTAAGGTACCAAATAAAGAAATAGTTCGAGTGACCACGCGCTTCAATTCGTCGCAGTCTTCTCTAGACAAGCCGTACAAAACCAATACTTAGTGTACGCGTCAACCATTATCAGTACGTACTTAAATCCGTTACTTTCTCTAAGCGGACCAAGTACGTCTGCATGTAACGTACCAAATGGTATTGATTTCTTTTGCCAAGAGGATATCGGCTGTAGGGGTGCGCGAGGCACTTGTTTATGTGGCATACATACGATGCAGTGCGTTATGTACTTAGTACGTAACAAATCGCCCCGATGCCGGGAACCAAAAGTGTTTGAGAATCAAATCAATAGTTTTGTCTATATCCAAGTGTTCATGTTCGTCGTGGAATACACGCAATAAGCTTACAGAAACGCTTTGGGGACATAACATAGGTACTGCTCTTGCTCGCCCTCAGCACAGGACTTATAATACAAAAGATCGTTACGTTTTATATAGCGACTTGAATCTAACTCACCGGTATTCAACTTTTCTAATAGCGACAGAGTTGCCTCGTCACCTGCCAGAGCTAAGTGTGCCCTATTAAGAGGTTTCTGTACAGCATTTATGACATTAACCAGATTTCTACTCAAATAATCTACGTGAGACATTAAACAGCCCTTACGATATTCTAAGGAAAAATCAAAATCCTGCATATAAATCCACCAGCGGGCTACCCTCGGCTGGAGATCCTTTTTACGCCGGGTACCTTCAGAAAATAACATAACTAAATAGTGTGGGTATTACGGAAAAAATGTTTCACCAGTACAATATTTAATGACAAAACTAGTAATCGTCACAGAGTACATTTATTTTATAGTAATCGTTTGGGGTGTGGTACAAGTGACAAGGGTACGGCGACTTTTGGGTTAAGATTATAATTATATATGTTTGTATCTTATTATTAACTATAATATTATTATTAATTTTTGGTATAGACGCGGTAATGTGATATATATGTGAATATATTATATGTGAAATATTATTATACATAATTTGGTAATATGTTGTAGGTATATGTGAATATAATATATGTTTAAATTGATGTGTTCAATTTTTGTATAAATTTCACTACCCTATGCTATTTTGTACTGTTTTATGTGTCTATTTTTGTGGTTATTCAATGATGCTAATTATCATTTCCGTTTCATCATAATCCAAATCATGAAAGTAATTAGTAACTGCCTTTTTGCACTGTATTTTTGTCATTGGATACAAATTTAGTAATTTATTTAACTTATTGTATAAATAACTACCAAGAAAGTAAAAACTACGTTGAGCGAAACATGCTCTGGTTAAGACCGAGGGACATACATGATGTTTTCTACGTAGAGGTTCTAGCCTGGAGGGATCATAAAGGGTCTACGAGTGAGTAGTCAGAACAACATTGAGGATAAAGAGTTTGCGAACTGAGAAGACATTTGTAATTTTGTATAGGTCGGTTGTGGGAAATCGGTAAGGGAGTCTCCAGCCAACTTTCAGAATCAATCTTTGGGCACGCTCCAGTTTTAGAAGAGGGCCAGGTAAGTGATTCTGAGGACACGTGCATCGACTGCATTGTTGAGGGCTTTGAAAACATAGGTTAGTTTTCGAATCCTGGAAGTAAGGCTATACTGGAATATACTGGGAGACCAGGCGGTTTTGGAGAGGAGTGGATCAGGCCAACTTCGGGTCAGTATGAAAACGAACAAAAAGGATATAATTATAATATATACATGGTCATTTGTTAAACACCGTTAACCTCTTAGGGGTTGATTATATTCATCATTATGTTCTGGAACTTTTGCGAAATCGTGAAAAAATATCAGCTGTTCCTTACATTTTGTCGGGGTCAAAGTTCAACTTTGTATGAAACAGCTGATATTTTTTCGCGATTTCGCAAAAGTTCCAAAACAAATGTTGTTCATAATGATGAATATAGCCACCCACTAAGAGGTTAACGGTGTTTTACAAATAACCCTGTATATCTATGTCTATTTATTGTTTTATTTATATACAAAAATAATGATTAATATTTTATATATTGTTAACAGAGATGGTGTCCCACGTCTATTGAGGTGGATGAGATGCTGGAGTTTGTGGTAGGTATTTTTTAAGCCGATTTTATAATTTTGTTTTACATAAGTAATTCTTACAAAAATCTATTTTCAGACTTCCGCAACTGCGTCTGGCGAGGCGTCATTCACGCCCAACATGGCAGACAGCTTATGTATTATTTTTTTTTATAAAATTGAAGTATTTAGTTTATTACGTAGCTATTATTTGCAGGCTGTAACTGAGATCTGAACCCATGTGCCACTTACGCCGCTAATGATGGTCAGTGTGTATATAAATTTCGATTCATAATAGAGAAAGAGTCTGCTTGAATTTAACTATTATTTTACTATTCTGCTACTGACAATTTCTTGTGTGCTGCATGACTGGTGTTAGTTTTTTGTACCTTTTAAATTAATAATTACGAACCGTAGGTAATTTCTCCATGATCAATACTCAATACTTTATTTGCATTTCACAATGTTTACTTAGGTGGTAAAAAGTACAATTCTGATCATTGTGAACCCTGTCGGGCACAGCAAGTGTAGAAGACAGGAAGAAAGGAAGAAAAGTAATATCTATTATTAAGAATGTAAATTATAGTTATATTCCATTTGTTTTATGATTATATAATGGTAAGAGTCTTATCAGTTAAATAATCATTAATTGAATAATAGCATTTGTCCAATAAAATGTTTATAACTATCTTTGTAAATATATGTATTTTGTTTTCTGATTTTATTGTATCTGGTAATTTATTATATATCTTAATAGACATTACATATGGGCTAGACGAGTGCATGGTTAAGTTAGACGTCAGTAGATTTAATCTATTTTTATGGCGGAATGTATATTTTACTTGTATGTCTTCTCGTTTTGTATAAAATTCTTGGTGTTTTTGTACAAATTTGCATGTTTCTAAAATGTATATGCTTGGCAGGGTTAGGATTTTATAGTGCTTAAAATAGTGTCGACAACTTTCTGTATCTTCAATATTTGCTATTATTCTTATAAGTTTCTTTTGGAGTACAGATGTACAGATGCGTCTGTGCTATTACCCCATAGAGTAACACCATAGCTAAGCTATGCATAAGCATACGCGTAGTACATGTTGAGGGCCGTTTGGATGTTTGTTGTTTTTTCATTTCTCTAAGTGCATAGGAGAACTGCGAAAGTTGTGTTTTTATTTTTTGAATATGTGACTTCCAGTTGATGTTTGTATCTATTGTTAGGCCTAAAAGACTAAACTCATTAACTGTCTCAACTTTACAGTTTTTATATGCATAATTTATGTGAAGAGGTTTTTTTTGACGAGGGTGGAACGTCATTATTTTTGTTTTTGTTATATTTATTTCAAGATTATGATTATCTAGCCAAGTAACGGTTTGGTTAAACGCGCTGTTCAGTTTGTCTACTAAGTTCGTGTTGTTTTACAGGAGATTAGAAGCGATATATCAACCGCAAATAATACACACGGGAATTCTATATATTTTGGAAGCTCGTTAATATATATAAGAAATAGTAGGCAACCGATTACGCTACCCTGAGGAATGGATGCATTAATTATTTTAGCTTCTGAACTCACTTTCTGGACTTCTTTATTTTCTTCATTAAAGAACTCTATTTGAACTTGGTGTTATCTATTCCTTAAGTATGAAGTGAACCAATCGTGGGCCTTTCCTCGTATACCTATCCCGTGCAGTTTATGTAGTAAGATCTCGTATTGTACCTTATCGTAAGCTTTTGTCATGTCTAAGAGAACAGCTATTGCGTAATTTCTGTTATTTATTAGGTTAAGGGCCTCTTGTATGTATTTGTAGACTGCTAACGTAGTGGAGCGATTTTTACGAAATCCATTTTGCGAATTATCGAATATATTGTATTTTTCGCAGTAGGAGTACCTATACGCGATTGCACATAGATTTTTCAAATATTTTCGATATGGTAGGCAATAGCGCTATGTGAGTTCTTTTTGTGGATTGGTTTTATTATGGTTTTTTTAGTAATTTAGGAAATGTTCCTTCTTCGAAAGATTGGTTAATCAGCATGTATAAAGGCAAACTCAATTCGTCTGCACACTGCCTTAGCAAATGAGGAGGCAGTTCATCGTGGCCATGGCTATGCTTGTTTTTTAGTTTTTTTAATAGGGGATTAACTTCGCATAGTTCCACTGGTCGAAGAAACATTGAGTTGGTATTTGGGTGTAGCACTGTAGTGGCATTCAAGTTAGTGCAGAGTGGTTGGTTTTGGATGAGACCTATTGAAGCAAAAAAGTCATTGAATATGTCAGCTATTTGGATCTGATATTTCACTATCGTTTACTTTCAGTATAGTATTGTGTTTTTCCTTTTTAGATACTTTATTAGTTGTTTCGTTTATTATATGCCACATGGTTTTTATTTTATTTTTTGATTTTTTCATAGTTTTTATATAATGTAGTTTTTTTGCTGTTAATACTGTATTTTTTTAATATTTTTTCGTATGTTTTATAATTTTTTTGTAATAATAGGGTTATTTGCCTGAGTTGAAATTATTTTTAAAAGCCTCTTGTTTCTACATGATATTTTTATTCCCTTAGTAAGCCATTGTTTTTTGTATGTTTGCTTTAATTTAATTTTTTTAACCGGTATATATTTGTTTAGGATATTGAATAGTAGGTCATGGAATAATTTGTAGTTATTGTCTATATCATTAATTTTTTTTTAAAAATTATTCCAATTATGCATGCCTAGTTGTTGTTTAAATTGTTGGATGTTAGTGTGGTTATATATTCTCTTATAGCTATACCAAATAGAAAGTGTAAGATGTTGGGGTAGTGAAATGGTAATTACTGTCCCGTGATGATCTGAGAATCCAAGTTCCTCGACTGATGTGTTTATAATACTATTTTTTGGAATATTTGAAAAAATTAAATCAATACATGTTTGTGTCGTTTGTGATCCACAACTACTGGAACTTTATGGAAATTTCTAACTATTATAGTACGATGAATAAGGGCCTGCTTGCATGTATCTAAACTGAACTGTGTAACTAACAATATCTTGCGTGGGGCATGATTGGAGAGATTATTATTTACGTAACATAGGTACCTAATTTTTAACGGCTCATAACCGTTGCAACATTTTTGGGCATTCCTTTTTTTATCGCTACGCAAGTGATGCATGTTCTTTTGTTTGCGCTTTGGGTGTTAGAACATTTCCTTTTTTATAGGATGATGAGCAGTTCTTCGAGCCGTCCCCTGCAGAAGCGGTGCTGGGTGACTCTGGGAGTGAGGTTGATGAAGAGGAAAACCTCACTCTCGAAAAGCTGCAGCAGCTTCTGCAGGACGACGAGGAGGAAGAAGAAGATGAAAGGGCGGCTCAGAACGAGCAATTCCTCTGGGGTGATGATTTCACCACATTCCGCGGCAAAAAGTCAGCATTTGGCGAAAACTTACCTTACTTTAACTTAACTTAAATTTCAACACGTCCTGCACCAACGATGATCCGCGCGCCGCCATTTGCATTTTGATGATTGTCCTGTCCATACATGTTTTGCTTTCTGCAGTATGGAGGCGGCACAACTTATTGCAATTGTGCAAGAATATGAAGAAATATATAATTTAAAACACCCTGATTATTCAAACCAGCAAAGAAGGGATAACATCTGGTAGGAAATTGGAAACAGGTTAAATCAAAATAGTAAGTTTGTATTTTTTTATTTTGTTACACTCGCTTTCCAGCTCGAACTCTCCTCAATTGCCATTCTATCGATCCTGCTACTGAGTTAAAGTAATTTTTGGAGCTATCCCGGACTGCTAAGGCATCTGTGCGTGAGTAACCACCTATATTCCTTAGACTTTGTAGTCCTGCCATTGCCGCAATAGAAGTTTTCAAATCATTTTCTGTCCAGTGGCATGTGTCATTTCTTAGAAAGTTGCGCAAACAGCATGTAGCCATAACAACAGTGACAATGTGTTGTTCGTGCATAGACAATCTACGCTCGAAAATTCGAAATCTTTTGGCTAATATTCCGAACGTATTTTCTACAGTATTTCTGGCACGACTGAGCCGATAGTTAAACACTTTTTTCTCTTCATCTCTTTGGGCATCATCGCGAGAGTATAGCCGCATTAAATACGAGCATAGTGGAAAAGCCTCATCACCGATGATGATATGCGGTAGTGGTTCAGTGCCTCCTGGTGGTATTTTTCGTGAAGGTATGTTTAGAGTTACATTCTGTAAGCCTTTGCCTAAACTCGAACTTCTCAAAATGCTAGCATCAGAGTTATTACCAAAAGCACCGACATCTACGGCTATGAATTTTTTATCTGCATCCACTAAGGCCAACAGTACCCAACTAAAGTGCTTTTTATAGCAAAAATAATTTGAGCTACTGTGCGGTGGTGCTTGAATAAGCACGTGTTTTCCATCTATGGCAGCGACCGCGTTGGGAAAATTCCATTTGTCGCAAAATCCTTTTTCTGATTGAATCCACGTATTTTCAGAAGGTTTGGGCATGATTATGGGCTGTAGGACTTGAATAATAGCTTCGCATGTTGAATACACAATTACTCGCACTGTGCGTTCGCCAATTCTGAAGGAAATCGCCAGTGACCGAAAAGAGTTCCCAGTGGCTAAGAACCTGAAATAAAATAAAAAAAACTTTTTATTGTTACAAGCACTGTATGTAGAGAGCGATGGACTAGAATCAGAGATAACCATAGGAAGGCTTTGAACTTAAGACCAAAGTAAGACGTAAGACCAAAAGTGGCAAGCAGCATCTAAACTAAAACCTGCTCAAGACTCCCAAGAACTTTCTTTCCTAGTACCATACCTCAACGACGAAGAAGAACGCCGGTCAAATCTATGATCTAGACGTGTCAACGATAACAACGAATCACATCTTGAAGCACTGTCTGATTCAAGTAATCTATATAATATCAATACTGAATTAACTAATACACCAAGTCCACAATCCATAGAATCTGTGACATCAACACGAACTGTCGGCAAGAAATCCCGCTTGTCAGCTTCACAAGGTTCAACTGCAGCCGAGGTTATTCAAGAATACTTAACAAGAACGGCACAAAATAGAAACCAGAATGATCCTCTATTTGATTTTTTCATCATTATGGCAAAAACAGTAAAAACTTTTCCTTTACAAGACCAAATTCGCATTAAAGCTCAATTGTTTCAAATGGTTAACAGCGTGGAGATGAAACTTGCGACAACTCCAGTCATCCCTGATTCTAATCCTATGGCATCAGGTTCAAATGAAAGGGAGAGAGTGAAAATTGTTTCAAACTTAGTGCTTAATCCCGCACCCAATCGTTCAAATACAACGATGTTTACTTCGCCTGCCAATACACAGATTAAACCTTCTACTAGTAAAACTCTTCATGTGCTGTCTCCACCGCCTACGAGAATTCCTCAACTATTTCCACCTGCCATGAGCGGAACTCTGCACAATCTGTATCAAGAAACTTTGACAAAATTTTCTCGCTCATCTACACCAAACGAAATGTCGCAGGAACATGTACATGCAGTGGATCAAAATTCACAGATTCTCTGTCAATATTTATGTTTTAATCAAAACTACAGATCCGATGTTTAATTAATTAAATAATAAAAATAAAAATTATTATCTACCTTAAACACAGAGCAAGCCTTATGGTGTTATAGCCTCCCTGAATGTTGTATTCCGTCTTAGCAAATGCGGTTTAAGTATGTCAAGAAGAAAATTGAATTTAGCTTGAGACATACGAAAATATTGGGAAAACTTGATGTCATCATTTATTAGATCAGGAAATAGAGCGTGGTATTCTTCATGTTCCGGTCTCTTCTTGAATATGTCGTATATCCAGATATCATGTTTTATTTTTTTCGTTACTTTTGCATTTTCTTCCTCTTCTGCTAACAAACAAGCAATAACGATAAGATCTTCTTCGTTTTCCTCCATTCTCACAAATACACGTACGATCACTATAAAAATCCGAATGAAACTGGCATCGGTATTCCGATTGCTGGTACTTGCGTCGGCAAACCGATCGCTGCCGATACAGTGGACGCAGTATGAAAAAATAATGCGATTGATGCGATGCGTCCAATGCGTACGATGCCGATCAGTCGACGCTTAGCTTTAACCGGCGCCGGGTAGGGACACCCCGGGTTATAAAAAATTTCAATGAAAAGCGTGTACCCAGGGGGCAGGTGATAAGTGTACATTGTGGTGACGTGGCTGTTACGTCTTGGAAAGATGTAAAGCTAGTCACCACTTTGTCCACTTATCACCGAAACGAGACAACATTGGGGCAACGTGCAGGGATGGATTGCATCAAACCCGTTGTAGTGCATGACTACAACCGACACATGGGAGGCGTCGATTTGAAAGACCAAAAGCTTTCGATGTACCTTTAAGAAAGGAAGAGGGGTCTAAAATGGTACATCAAAGTTTTTCGGCGCCTCCTCAATGTGTCCATTATGAACGCCCACATCATCCATTGCGCGAATGCTGATCTTTCGCAGCAAAGAAAAGTGTCACATAGAGAATTCAGATACGCGTTAGCGCAAGAAATTTTCTTGCGCTACGGCAAGACTGTGATTCCGCGGCAAGGTGGCAGTGGCGTGCGTTATACCCAGCTGGACCTTACTCTGGAACACTCCCCAGAGCAAAAGGACATACAGGCAGAACGCACGTCAAAAAGCAAAAAAAAGTGAGGAGGGGTCGGTGCGTCCGCTGCGCCGCCAAAAACGTGAGAAAAACGTCGACGGTCGTTTGTTCTCTATGTGACGTTTTTCTTTGCCTCGGAATGTGTTTTCGTGAATATCATACATTTTTATATACATTTTTTTTTATTTTACATTTTTATTTGAAATTTAATATATATAAATATATTAATTTTGTGTGTAATTTTTGTTTTATTTATAACAGTAAAATCACTTCCACAAGTTTCTATAAAACTCGCTATTCAATATTTTCCTATACTTTTATGAATTTACGGGATGTAAAGTCATAAAAGTATAAATATTCATTTACTCCATATTTCAATAAACTAATAAAAATAAGAATCTCGTTTTTACTACCTCAAACATCACAATATATTGCCAAACAGAACATACTGTATGTTGAGAAGGATCCTTGACTAGACAGATGAGCGTAGTTTACGCGGTGACGTCACGACACAGATCCTTGACTAAACATACGAGTGGCAATGCAATTCACGCGCACATGCATACACCTCAGCTCGCGATAAAATATATCGTGAAAGACATTCTCGATAGATTTTTAGATTTATTTTGTATCTATGATATAGTAGTTTGCTACGTTACTCTGTGGTAGCATAGAACACGATCTCTAATTTTCAACCAAACATGCCAAAACGTGCTTGCAACTAAACACTGTCGATTTCTAGGACATTTTACATATTTGCATAAAAACATATGTTTTTATCCACTAAACCTGGTGAGTTTACAATGTTTATCACTAAATGAATGTTGTATGTATATTGTATCCAAATAAGTAACAACAAACAGCTTAGAGTAAGTAATTTTGTTATGAGTGATAAACGAATGTCGAATATTGTTGCCAATGATCTGGGATTTTGACAATGTTTTGGCGAGTAATTCACCAACTCGTCCTCCATACCTACGGCCCATTTGGGATAAGTTGATGCAAATCAAAATAAATAATATTTTCAATCGTCAACTCGTCCCACGTTTCTTTTTGTGTGGAAATTTAAACTTTATCAACGTTTGGTACAGTTGGTAAGACAAGTCATAACAATATTTTAAGGATTTACTTTCATTTTCAACCGACTTCAAAAAGAGGGAGGTTCTCAATTCGGTTGTATTAACAAAAATGTTTATAATTCCGTCATTTATAGACCGATTTGGAAAATTCTTTTGTTTTATGCTTTTAGATCGTAGTCTTATGCTTTATTTAGATTGTTTTAATATTTTGGATCTAATATGTAACAGAAAATAAGTATGTAAGTATTGCTGCGTATTAATTATATATGTTCATAGATTATTTATTATTAATAATATTTTTTGGGAAAAAAGTTTATTATGGGTTTCTTTTTAAATTCTGAATGTTTTTGTCGGGTAAGTAAACAATGGACACAATGATTAGTGGTTACTTTTGAAGTATGACAGATTTATGATATGAATGAAGATAAAATAAAATCTTTTGTTTTGTCCAGTGTTGTTTCTCCGGCTATTATCAGAAAGTAAACAATGTTTATGGCTGTTGCTTTTAAAGTAAAGGGTAAAGAAAGACCAAGATGCAAGAAAATCTTTTGTTTCAATATCAATAAAGCAATAAAACTACTTAACTTTGCGCACGTGTGTCAGTTGGAGAGCGCGTATTCATAGAATTTATTAATTTTGAAACGAGTTAATGTGGTTTCAATCATTGGGCGTTGACAAAGTGTGGTTTAAAAATGTAAACCAAGTTGTAATACCGGCCAAATTTCAGGATTTTTTATTTGCAGACTATCACAATAAAAACAGGATACTAATTTTCGCTAGCAAGTTTGCCAGGACTTTACTTTCCAACACAAACTATACAGTTTTATGTGATGGCACTTTTAAATTTTGTGCCAAACCTTTTTTCAATGATATACATTACATGTTGATATAAGGAGTTCTAAAACTCATATTAACATTGTACCTGTAATATACGCATTGCCGAATAAAACAAAAAAGACATACGAAATTATGCTGAGTTTGATTAAGAGTCAAATCCCTGATTGGACTCCAAAGACATTTATATTAGACAACGAAAAGGCTGCAATGCAAGCAATACAATCTGTTTTTCTAATATCCCTATCAAGGGTTGTTACTTTCATTTTCTGAGCTGTTTGTGGGGAAAAGCAAAAGAATTAGGAATACACAAATTAAAGCTCGAAAAAAAAGCATGTTAGAAAATGTGCTGCTCTAGCACATTTACCAAGTTATGCAGTGGACGATGGTTTCCTTTATATTATGTCTCGTTGTCAAAAAAACGAACAAGTCGGAAAATGTAATGATTATTTTGTTGAAATAGGGCTGAACAGAAAAAGCATTTTTTGAGAAAAATTGTGTTGCTATGAACAGAAACATCGTACCACAAACATGGTTGAAAATTGGCACGCTGCCAATCTGTCTAATATAAATGTCTTTGGAGTCCAATCAGGGATTTGACTCTTAATCAAACTCAGCATAATTTCGTATGTCTTTTTTGTTTTATTCGGCAATGCGTATATTACAGGTACAATGTTATTATGAGTTTTAGAACTCCTTATATCAACATGTAATGTATATAATTGAAAAAAGGTTTGGCACAAAATTTAAAAGTGCTATCACATAAAACTGTATAGTTTGTGTTGGAAAGTAAAGTCCTGGCAAACTTGCTAGCGAAAATTAGTATCCTGTTTTTATTGTGATAGTCTGCAAATAAAAAATCCTGAAATTTGGCCGGTATTACAACTTGGTTTACATTTTTAAACCACACTTTGTCAACGCCCAATGATTGAAACCACATTAACTCGTTTCAAAATTAATAAATTCTATGAATACGCGCTCTCCAACTGACACACGTGCGCAAAGTTAAGTAGTTTTATTGCTTTATTGATATTGAAACAAAAGATTTTCTTGCATCTTGGTCTTTCTTTACCCTTTACTTTAAAAGCAACAGCCATAAACATTGTTTACTTTCTGATAATAGCCGGAGAAACAACACTGGACAAAACAAAAGATTTTATTTTATCTTCATTCATATCATAAATCTGTCATACTTCAAAAGTAACCACTAATTATTGTGTCCATTGTTTACTTACCCGACAAAAACATTCAGAATTTAAAAAGAAACCCATAATAAACTTTTTTCCCAAAAAATATTATTAATAATAAATAATCTATGAACATATATAATTAATACGCAGCAATACTTACATACTTATTTTCTGTTACATATTAGATCCAAAATATTAAAACAATCTAAATAAAGCATAAGACTACGATCTAAAAGCATAAAACAAAAGAATTTTCCAAATCGGTCTATAAATGACGGAATTATAAACATTTTTGTTAATACAACCGAATTGAGAACCTCCCTCTTTTTGAAGTCGGTTGAAAATAAAAGTAAATCCTTAAAATATTGTTATGACTTGTCTTACCAACTGTACCAAACGTTGATAAAGTTTAAATTTCCACACAAAAAGAAACGTGGGACGAGTTGACGATTGAAAATATTATTTATTTTGATTTGCATCAACTTATCCCAAATGGGCCGTAGGTATGGAGGACGAGTTGGTGAATTACTCGCCAAAACATTGTCAAAATCCCAGATCATTGGCAACAATATTCGACATTCGTTTATCACTCATAACAAAATTACTTACTCTAAGCTGTTTGTTGTTACTTATTTGGATACAATATACATACAACATTCATTTAGTGATAAACATTGTAAACTCACCAGGTTTAGTGGATAAAAACATATGTTTTTATGCAAATATGTAAAATGTCCTAGAAATCGACAGTGTTTAGTTGCAAGCACGTTTTGGCATGTTTGGTTGAAAATTAGAGATCGTTCTCTATGCTACCACAGAGTAACGTAGCAAACTACTATATCATAGATAAAAAAAAAAACTAAAAATCTATCGAGAATGTCTTTCACGATATATTTTATCGCGAGCTGAGGTGTATGCATGTGCGCGTGAATTGCATTGCCACTCGTATGTTTAGTCAAGGATCTGTGTCGTGACGTCACCGCGTAAACTACGCTCATCTGTCTAGTCAAGGATCCTTCTCAACATACAGTATGTTCTGTTTGGCAATATATTGTGATGTTTGAGGTAGTAAAAACGAGATTCTTATTTTTATTAGTTTATTGAAATATGGAGTAAATGAATATTTATACTTTTATGACTTTACATCCCGTAAATTCATAAAAGTATAGGAAAATATTGAATAGCGAGTTTTATAGAAACTTGTGGAAGTGATTTTACTGTTATAAATAAAACAAAAATTACACACAAAATTAATATATTTATATATATTAAATTTCAAATAAAAATGTAAAATAAAAAAAAAATGTATATAAAAATGTATGATATTCACGAAAACACATTCCGAGGCAAAGAAAAACGTCACATAGAGAACAAACGACCGTCGACGTTTTTCTCACGTTTTTGGCGGCGCAGCGGACGCACCGACCCCTCCTCACTTTTTTTTGCTTTTTGACGTGCGTTCTGCCTGTATGTCCTTTTGCTCTGGGGAGTGTTCCAGAGTAAGGTCCAGCTGGGTATAACGCACGCCACTGCCACCTTGCCGCGGAATCACAGTCTTGCCGTAGCGCAAGAAAATTTCTTGCGCTAACGCGTATCTGAATTCTCTATGTGACACTTTTCTTTGCTGCGAAAGATCAGCATTCGCGCAATGGATGATGTGGGCGTTCATAATGGACACATTGAGGAGGCGCCGAAAAACTTTGATGTACCATTTTAGACCCCTCTTCCTTTCTTAAAGGTACATCGAAAGCTTTTGGTCTTTCAAATCGACGCCTCCCATGTGTCGGTTGTAGTCATGCACTACAACGGGTTTGATGCAATCCATCCCTGCACGTTGCCCCAATGTTGTCTCGTTTCGGTGATAAGTGGACAAAGTGGTGACTAGCTTTACATCTTTCCAAGACGTAACAGCCACGTCACCACAATGTACACTTATCACCTGCCCCCTGGGTACACGCTTTTCATTGAAATTTTTTATAACCCGGGGTGTCCCTACCCGGCGCCGGTTAAAGCTAAGCGTCGACTGATCGGCATCGTACGCATTGGACGCATCGCATCAATCGCATTATTTTTTCATACTGCGTCCACTGTATCGGCAGCGATCGGTTTGCCGACGCAAGTACCAGCAATCGGAATACCGATGCCAGTTTCATTCGGATTTTTATAGTGATCGTACGTGTATTTGTGAGAATGGAGGAAAACGAAGAAGATCTTATCGTTATTGCTTGTTTGTTAGCAGAAGAGGAAGAAAATGCAAAAGTAACGAAAAAAATAAAACATGATATCTGGATATACGACATATTCAAGAAGAGACCGGAACATGAAGAATACCACGCTCTATTTCCTGATCTAATAAATGATGACATCAAGTTTTCCCAATATTTTCGTATGTCTCAAGCTAAATTCAATTTTCTTCTTGACATACTTAAACCGCATTTGCTAAGACGGAATACAACATTCAGGGAGGCTATAACACCATAAGGCTTGCTCTGTGTTTAAGGTAGATAATAATTTTTATTTTTATTATTTAATTAATTAAACATCGGATCTGTAGTTTTGATTAAAACAGAAATATTGACAGAGAATCTGTGAATACAATCTGTTTTTCTAATATCCCTATCAAGGGTCGTTACTTTCATTTTCTGAGCTGTTTGTGGGGAAAAGCAAAAGAATTAGGAATACACAAATTAAAGCTCGAAAAAAAAGCATGTTAGAAAATGTGCTGCTCTAGCACATTTACCAAGTTATGCAGTGGACGATGGTTTCCTTTATATTATGTGTCGTTGTCAAAAAAACGAACAAGTCGGAAAATGTAATGATTATTTTGTTGAAATAGGGCTGAACAGAAAAAGCATTTTTTGAGAAAAATTGTGTTGCTATGAACAGAAACATCGTACCACAAACATGGTTGAAAATTGGCAGCGTGCCAATTTTCAACCAGTTATTTTTTGTAAATAATAAAATAACTCATAAACCACAAAGTATAGTTAAATTTTTGACAATACTTGCAGGAGAAGCAAATTATTACGGTACATTAATTAAAAAAGGATCAAATATATTTCAGAAGAAAAAATCGACTGTAGAAATAGATGACTATGTTGATACAGTATTGAAAGATTTCGTGAAGTCTGAAATTTCCGTAGAATTCTGTGAAGAGTTATTAACATTTTAATTTTAAGCCAGCAATAAAAGTAAGACTGATTATAAAATGTGACTACTAATAATTATAAGACTGTTATAGAAATAGTTTCTAAGAATTGTTTGTAGTGTAGAAAGCCTTAATTTTAGTTATAACATATATTTTTGTTAAATCTTTTACAATTGTTGATTATGATGATTTTGACGAATAATTTAATCTGCTGCAACTACAGCAGACTACTATTTATTACTATATTGTCTCTATTACTATTGATTATAAAAATATTTAAGAGTTTATTTGTAAAACGCATTTCTAAAATGAGATTATCAATTATAAGACTGTCATGGAAGCTCATTAGAATTGTTTGTAGTTTTAGGGTACTATAAATTAATGATAATTCCTAAAATACCTCACTTTCAGTTATAGTTTACCTAATTTTTGTTTAATTTGTTGATTACTTTGTTCATAATTATTTATCTTTATAACTGTTGATTATTATCTTTGTGATGTTTGCCTAAGGTTCCCACCAAGAACTTAGGGTCCCAAGCCAACCTCACCTGCAAGTTCAGCACCTGCCGATCAACGGACGCGGCTCTGGCAAAACAAAATATCCCGACAAGCGGCAATAGTCTCGCCACCTATTACGTGGAATCAAAATACTGGCGAAAAGTGGGCGTTTAATATGCCTTTGCCTACCCCTTCGGGGAAACAGGCGTGAGTCTATGAATGTATGTATGTTTGCTTACTTTTTATGTTTAAGGTTATTATTTAATTCACCTATATATTGTACTAGAGGACGCCAGCAGCTACGCCTGCATGTTTTTTAATTTACCCGTTTTAGCCGAGCCCATGAGAATTTCGGGAAATCCCTTCTTAGTGCACCCCTACGATCCCCAAGGAATATACATGCCAAATTTCAGCTTCCTGCGCCCAATAATTTCGGCTGTAGTGTGTCTGTCAGTCAGTCAGTAACGCAAGGATTTTATATATTAAGATTAATGTTTATTTTTACTTGGTGTAGAATTATGTTAATTGATGTCAAATTTATGATGATCAAATTTATGATGATTTAATTTATGATGATTTAATCTATTATTTTGAAATGTGACGACGTTGTGATAAATAAATATTTCAAAACGAACTCTTTTTTTATTACATCTACACGGACACTTTTGCTACTGTTATCTCATTTGGGTAGAAAGTATGGAAACGTGGGCCGAGTTGACGATTGAAAATATTATTTATTTTGATTTGCATCAACTCGTCCCAAATGGGCCGTAGGTATGGAGGACGAGTTGGTGAATTACTCGTTATGGCAGTTTTCAAACTGCTATTTTATATTATTTTTCTTATGAGGAGCTTATTTTGTTTATATCAGATGATATATCGGTTATTTATCTGTATGAAAATAACAATATTTAGTGGGAAAGTAAAAAAACCCATATAAATAAAGATAATTTTATTAGGTAAGTAAAAGTTTCGGACATGTTACATTTTGTAGGCCTGTCAAATAAAAACAAAATACAATTATAATATAATAAATAGTCCAAAATGCTCTTTAGTTATCTGGTTTTCTATAACAATCACAATATCCAGTTTGTGTTAACATAATCATGAAATATTTCAAATTATTTAAACATAAGGCATCGCGCCGCGCGCGCTTCGAAATGTCAAACACACAAAGGAGTCGCTATGTCAATGTTCATGACGTGCCAGAGGTTTAATTTTAATCCCCTAAAAGTTAGTTTTAATCCCCTTAAAGTAATTTTGGCTGCCAGAGTTGCGTCTAAATATTTTTAAACAATTTCCTAAAATTCAATTTTAAATCGACGTAAAGTAACAGTACCTAAACTGTTGCGTTTCGTTCGATGAGTGAGAGTGCCGGAGGCCCTACCTCCTATTCCTTCTCCCCCATCCCACTCCTTATCCTATCCCTTTTCCCAACCCCAAGGGGCGGCAACGCACTTGTGACTCCTGTGGTATTGCTTGTGTCCATGGGCGGCGGTAATTGCTTACCATCAGGCGATCCGTCGGCTCGTTTGCCGCCTTATACTATAAAAAAAAAATCTTACAAATATGCAAAACGGAACGTAATTTTAGGTTTTATGTGAAAGTAACTAAATAGGTTGTGTTAGGTTCTCTTTTGACCCTTAACCCGAAAATAGGAGCCCTGCGAAGTTTATTAAACTAGTGGAATAAATAAAAGCGATATTTAGGTTTTATGTGAAAAACGTGAAACGAAGCGCAACCGCCATCTTGTATGCATGATTTGACAGCTAATGTCAAATTTGTGTGTCATTGCTTTTGAGTACCTAGTGTTAGGTGCGACTGTAATAAGTAATTAAATAGGTTATGATAGGTTCTCTTTTGAACCTTAATCCGAAAATAGAAGCCCTGCGAAGCAGGGCTCCGTTAACCTTAGTTTATTAAATTTGTGTGAAGAATGTGGAAGTTGGCAGTGCCATACACACCGATGTTTGGAGATATATTTTTTTTCAGAGGAAACCAATTATTTCCGGCAAGTGAAAATGGTGAGGGAGGATGCCGAGACCTCCTCCCCTCACCCTCCAATCACTCACAACCCCTAAAAACGGCGACGTATTTCGAAACCTTTACCGATTTATGTAACCCCGAATATAACGCGCGCGAAGCTGCGGGCATAAGCTAGTCCTAATCTTAATATATAAAATCCTTGCGTTACTGACTGACTGACAGACACGCTACAGCCAAAACTATTGGGCGCAGGAAGCTGAAATTTGGCATGTATGTTCCTTGGGGACCGTAGGGGTTCACTAAGAAGGTATTTCCCGAAACTCCCACGGGATCCGCCAAAACGGGTAAATTAAAAAAAATGCAGGCGTAGCTGCTGGCGTCCTCTAGTATACATATAAAGCTGAAGAGTTTGTTTGTTTGTTTGGTTGAACGCGCTAATCTTAGGAACTACTGGTCCGATTTGAAAAATTATTTCAGTGTTAGATAAGAACATCGCGCTAAGAGCGACGGGAGCAGAGCAGTAGCCTAAAATAACGCGGGTGTAACCGCGGGCGTCCTCTAGTAATAATATAAATGTGCAAGTATGAGGATGTTTGTTGCTCGTTCATGCTAAAACTACTGTACGGATTTGGATGAAATACATACATAGACTCACGCCTGTTTCCCCTAAGGGGTAGGCAGAGGCGTATTAAACGTCCACTTTTCGCCAGTGTTTTGATCCCACGTAATAGGTGGCGAGCCTATTGCCGCTTATCGGCATATTTTGTTTGCCAGAGCCTCGCCGGTTGATCAGCAGGTGCACCACTTGCAGGTGAGGTTGGCTTGGGACCCTAAGTTCTTGGTGGGAACCCTATGCACCCTCAATCCTGGATGAAATTTGGTATACAGAAAATTTATAACCTGGATTAACACATAGGATACTTTTTATCCCGGTGGTATAACGTTCCCGTGGGATAAACCGAACTTAACGCAGGCGAAGCAACAGGCAAGATTCACTCTTAAAAAAAATTTGGCTTTATCGCTTTATAAGTGTAGCCCAAAGGCTTACAGAGTGCTCGGCGAAATCTGCATTTTACCAAAACGCAGTACTCTCCAATGTGTTTTGAAAAAAGTTTGTATCAAACCAGGCATAAACAAATTTATGTTTGAAAATTTAAAAAAAGGGTAGATAAACTGCTCTTCGATCATCAATACGAGACAGATATCGTGTCCACGCAAAAAAATACCGTCTCGGCAAATAACAGCTCGCTTGACAGCACGATCGTATATTGTGTTTAGTTTGTTTCAAACACAGCCAACGTCAACACGTTTCACAATGCCGCAGTTCCTTATCAAGAGTTGCAAAACTGATGCCCGAAAATGCAATTTCACGGATGGAGTGTCTTACTTTCGATAACTACATTAAAATAAGTTATATTTTAAGCCTAAAATTATCATATTTTGAACGAAATCGATGATTTAATGCGATAAATAAAATATTTTTTCAATAACCTTATTCAGGTATCACATAAAGTAGAAATAATTCTGCAATGTTTTGATATCTGTCTTACGATGAAAAATTAAATACATCATTACGCCAACAGTACCACTTATGATTTCACATTTATCATAAAATTATTTTACCAAAACATAAAAGTAAAGAAACATGTACAACACATTTACACGCACATAGACGCTCGTGTCCGTGCAGTGCAGTCGCCAAATGTCACGCACACATAGCTGTCAACGTGCCTCACTTTGATGAATGCGCTCCATCTGCCTTTTGTTCTAATAATCTGAGCAAACGCTATACTAACGCGCGTGTGTATCGATACAGACGCGCCTGTGTGGCGCGTTTGTATCGAAACAAACGACAACAAACTGCTCTGTTGAAAAAAAGCGCGCCATCGACGCGCATTTTTGAAACGCGCGTCAACGGCGCGTTTAAAAAACGTGGTTTGCACAGGCCCTTAGATAACATGTTTATGATTTGTGACTTTAATACTAGGTGTCTTGGTTGTAATTTGGTTGAACTTGAAACTGTTTTAAAACATTTATCTCTGTTTGGTAGGAATCAAATGTCGCGGACAGATTTTAGCAAATATTTGTACGTGACCCCTCATCTTGCTTAGCATTGATGATCGAAGAAAATACCCCAATTTCACAAGTTTTGCTCAGTGATATTCGATGAAATGGCTATTGCAGCATATGTCAAGATGACAGGAGATAGTATAACACGCTTTGAGGATGATGGTGAAACAAGAAAATCTCAGCTAGCAGATCATGCATTGGTATTTATGGTGAGGGGTATCATAAAAAAATATAAATAGCCAGTATATTATACTTTCGGCGCCGGAAGTACCTCAATAATGACATTAAAAAGGATGATTGTGGATGTTTTAAAAAATCTGCAAGACTGGACTTAAAGTGGTGGCAGCAGTTTGCAATCAAGTTGTGACAAACATGGCTGCAATTAACTTACTTTTAAAGTACACTAGAGTCAACTACCTAACAAAAGGTAAAGCATACACAGGAGGCTACTTTACAATGGGGGCCAAAATATTTTTGCGCTCTATGACCTCAACTTATGAAAGGTATTAGAAATAATATGCTTATTAAAGATTTAACTGATGTCATCTTAATATATAAAATCCTTGCTATAGTTGATTGAATCAGGCGTTACTTGGCGGAACTCCATTGTAACCTAATGGAAGGAAAGAGGAACCCACCACGCACCCTCGAATTGACCACCCCAACTATTGCAATAGAAAAAGGTTGACAATATCGAACTCCTCTAAAAGGATAAGGGATATAGGAATGGTATGGGTTCCAGGAAGATACCTGACTTGCAGTATCCCGCTGTATGCGCTGACTATTCTTCGACACGTGTTTCGCCTCTGCACGAGGCATCCTCAGGAACGATGGGCAACGACTGAGCCACGGTAATATAATCTAACAGTATTGTAACTCGGCCGTCTTCGTGAGTTATATACCTACCAGACGCGCCGCATGCGAGCTGCGGCACGATAGCGGCTGCGGGTACTGTAGGCACAGTTTGCCCAGTCTAATGGGTACTCTGCTCAAGGCGCGTAGGTATAACTCGAGTTTCGTGCGTTTGTATGGAGTTACAATACTGTTAGATATTATTACCGTAACATACATGATGTTGTGGAAATAAATGCTTTTCTTCTTCTTTTCTTCTTCTTCTTCAAAAGCCCAGGGTATTGAGGAGTGCGTCTCATAAATGATTTGACGCAACATCATGTTCTTGTGCACCTAATACCTAAGATGAGGGTCAAACACTGTTGCTACAACCCTTGGATTTTTGACAGGTGGGTTGTTTAACATATTTCCACTCAAAACAAACTTCAAGATGCCACATAATTTATTATGTTTGTCTCCTTCCATAATTCACTAATTAAATAATGTTTTTTTCTTTTTCAGATACTGGCATGCTACCTCAATCGGCAAAACAGACGGCAGATATACTGTTTACAGTCGCTGGCCTGGTGCACTCTGGGTCACGGACTATGATCTCTTCGCGGGGGATAGGGTATTATTGTCCGGAGCTAACTTCTGCAGGAGGGGTCGCTTCTGCCCCGTCAACGTAGTCGATTAGGCGAGGACGCGACCACATCCGCTTAGTTGATCTTTTATGTGTATACCTAATGATGAGCTGCATTAATGTTTGCATGCCAAAATGGTAGAATGTACAAGGATTCTTCAACATTTCTGTAACCACCTTATTGTAAATACCTACATTCTGAGCAAATAAATGAATATTATTATTATTATTAGGTGCAGGCGCATCTAAGCGGAGTTCTTTTGTCTTCTTCATTCATTGAGGAGCAAACCTTTCGGCGGGTCCGCTGAGTCGGGTTTGCCGGACAGCGGACGGAGACATGCTTCAATGCGGCTTGGCTTAACCGCCCGACCCCAGAGGAAGAACACCTCTAGGATAAAAAACCACTAAATCCCAAGTTTCGGTAGCGCGGCGAGGGGATTGTAGCGTTGTTGTTTGTTATTTGGGAATATAAATGAATACCTATATAAATATAATAATTATGTTTAATGCCAGTTAAGGTAGATAGATAGATTATACTTTATTGAACACCAAAACAAACAAAGTATTTACAGAAGTATATAACTTAAAACTAGTGTGCAATTGGCGGCCTTATCGCTAATAGAGCGATCTCTTCCAGGCAACCGCGGATAGACAGAAATGATGTAGGTTAACAGTCATGTATATTGATGGTGTAGCGTCAGTAATCTATAATAATTATAAATAAATAAGTACCTAAATATATACATATTGTAATATACACTTACATAAATACATACTATATTATACTATACATACTACATTATATATATACTATATATAATGTAGAGTACCTGATTGATAGTGCAATCTGAGTGCATGCCGAGTTTGCCTATAATTGGATTTGCATTCTGTTCAAGACAGATATATGCCTTTGTTAGTTTATAAGTTTAAAATGTAAAATCTGTTGGCGAACCTTATAATAAATAAATAAATAAATATTATACTACTATAACATACATAAGTCAAGGTAATATATGATACAATACATATTATAAATAAAATATTATTATATAATTATAAGGAAGCAGTGAACAGAACACTTGTAGAACGACAGCTATACACTATAATTATGATAAATTAACAATGCTTATGATTATTGGCGTTAGATTGACAGGTAGTGTCTTTTTAACATACACTTAAATATGTTAAGTGATTTGGCTTTACGGATTTCTAGTGGCAATCCATTCCACAGGCGTGCAGCTTGAACTGTAAAAGATTTTCCATAGTAATTGCTAGAATGGATTGGCATCGCCAGGGTCAAATTCTCAAGGTTTTATGTTAATATAAGTTTCATATGCAAACAAAGCTTTATGTTAGTGTAACTATTGTATGTAAACCAAGGTTCTGTAAACAAATGTCCATGTAAACAACCTTAGAAATTGTCAGTCTTTGTATTTACTTAGTAGTAATTTATATTTATTGTATCCGCTACAGTACAGTATAACATTTGTATTTGTCATTACATTTCTCTGTTATAGTACAACATTTATTTGTAATTATATCAATTTAATATTTTGTATTAGTAGAGAGTAAACCGGCCGGTTACCAACGCTCGCTATTGTGTTCGCCGCATTCCAGCGCCGCGCCACCCGCGCCCGCGCACACACCGTGCAGACCCTCAGTTTACCTGATCGAGCGAGCCGTGCGACGGCCATTGCACTCTCGACTTCTGCGCAACGAACCCGCTACTTAGTTCTAAACCGCTACTTGTTAAGTATCGTTGAGTTGCCTCCGCTTAAAGGTGATACGTAAATATCTCTCTGTACTGCTTCGCTGCAATTGTGCTTGCCTGCCTAGACATTACCTACTCCTTCTGACTGTATCTATCGCTGTGCTTACTACTCTTGTGTGTTGGGACAATACAAAACTATCAACCGCTCAAGATTGTTTTCTTCCAAAATCCTGCAACACAACCAACCGTAAGTCATACCCTATAGGATGAATGGCCGTTGGGGATACGGTCGTTAGCACTCCCACCTGCTGGCACCTGCCGCCCCCTGCAGTATGTAGGCTTACCCGGGTACTTAAGCCTCTGCCCGGGGTTGACCTGTTTTGCTTAATACTCGTGGGACCAAAAATGAGAACCTTCTAAATAAAACAAAAACTAAAAGTGACGTAGTGGGTGAAAAAGTACTTCTGCCCGTCCAGCATACGCACCACGAGAAAATCATCTCTACACGTTTACTCGTGTTAATGACGATTATCTCTTTTAACTCGCTGACTCTAACATGGTTACACACACGATTCGACTCGTTAAGTCAAATGTAGCTATAATAGTCGTTTTTACTTATCTGTGGCATTTCTCTCGACGAATCCTAACATGACGGCCCAATATTACTCGATTATGATAAATTTTGACAACTAAAATAGTAATAATAGTCGTCATGCTTTCATACGACGAGAACTACACGAGCAACTAAAAATATTTCTTTAAAACAACAAAGAAAATGGCAGTCCCTTATTATAATTATTTAATAACCTTATATGCTTATATGAAGGGCGCCACGCGAGAAAAGTGCAAAGAAAGCGAATTAGGGATCTCTGTGACCCTTTTACGTTGAACGACAGAGAATTCCAGTTGCTTTGGAGTATAACAAAACCAATGGCTCTATTTCTCATAGAAAGGCTTGCCACGGATCTCGAGCCTATGGCCTGTCTGTCTATTTAAAGATAAGTTAATATCATTATTAACGAAGCTGCGCATGGGACCTCATTCTTATTCAACACAGTAACAATAATTGTTAATACTTTGTAGGTATTGACATCAGTTTCGAATTAAAACTAGGTAGGTAATCAACTTTTCAATTAAACAATACAGACAAATTACAAATGTCAAATAGTACATAATATGATAAACTATAGAGGTGGATACAAGTCTTTTGAGCCATTTGAGCACAAATTGAATTAACTAAACCGGTGTGGTCACATTAATAAATATCGTAATTGACATTCTATGTTTCAAAGGGCAACATCGGTTACTCATGCAACGAGAGCGAATTCTTCGGCGTGAAGCTTGTCTATCGTGGCGCGCATGTTAAAGAAAACGAGATATAAACCGATAACGACAATATTTCTTCATTCACGCGAGTGATATCTCGTGGTGCGTATCCTAGGCGGGCTGGTATAGTCTTGTGTAGTTTGCGAACGAACTAGTTCGAAAGAGTCAGTCCCACATATGAACTACGCAAACTAGGTCCTCAAATAGCCCGCTCCATAGTTCAGTCGTTCGTGACAGAATGAGTAAAGGTCTCGTCAAAAGGGGATCGTTATGCGTATATTTGTCTCCAACATTTTATGAGATATAAGGCAGTGTTTAATCATCTTGTCGCAGCAGGAGTAGATTTAAAAACGAGCGAACGAACGGCTTAAAATAAGGCAGAGCGACGGAACTGGTTAAAATAATCTTCATATATAAAATCCTTGCGTTACTGACTGACTGACAGACACGCTACAGCCGAAACTATTGGGCGCAGGAAGCTGAAATTTGGAATGTATGTTCCTTGGGGACCGTAGGGGTGCACTAAGAAAGGATTTCCCGAAATTCTCACGGGATCGGCCAAAACGGGTAAATTAAAAAAAAATGCAGGCGTAGCTGCTGGCGTCCTCTAGTTCAGTATAAGGCAGATCGTTCGCTCGTTTAAAACCGCTCCTGCTGCGAAGAGCGAAAAGCGAAGAGCTGGGAACGAAACACGACCTAACGAACTAAAAGAGTGAGCTAGATCGTTTAGGAGCGGCGAACTAGATCGTTCGATCTCAGTTGCGAACTATAACGCCCAAGACTATTCTGGTACAAATTGAGCAAATGGGCGTGCTGTCGGATTCCGACAGCGCGTCCAGCCTTATAAGTGTGGCGAGCGTGGTGAGCGCGAATTCAAAAAGCTTACGCAAACACCCGAGAGGGTGCAGAGTTAGGGTCGGACTCGGCCCTGAGCGACAAAGCGGTGCCGGCCCACAAGGTTGGTGCCAAAAAAGGAGGGAGAAGTAGGCCCGCTACCACCGGCAAATATGCCGGTATCGGCCTATCCAGGCGTGAGGCTGCGGCTGCAATAAAGGCCGCAGCAGTCGACGAAAAAGTAGAGGAAGACAAGCGACACATTGTGGCTCTGGCGAAAAGGGTGACGGAAGGGAGAGTCACTCGCCTTCGGAGTCGTCGTCTGCCGTCTCTGATATAGGAGTCGAGGCAGAAGAGCTACCTGCCTCTGACCTAAACCAAGGAATGGCCGACGCGGTTGCAGCAATAAAAAGGGTGAGCAAGGTCTCGAAGGGCCTTAGCGGCTGCAGCCAGAAAGCACTTAAAGAGGCCACGGCCTCCGTTCTGGAAAGTGCTCAGGTGCTTTTGACCCGCACCACAACATAAGAGTCGGCGCTGCTGCGGGCCCAAAACGCAAAACTCGCAGCGCTAATGGCGGAGCTCCGCAAGGAGCACGAGGAGCTCAAGGCGGCGATAGCCAACTTCCGCCGCGAGCACTTCAGGTGGGAGGTGGGCCTTCCCCACGCACAGCCGTCGAAGCAGCAGTCGTCACAGGAGACGGAATTGACTCGCCTGATCCGTCAGGAGATGGCAAGTTTAAACGCGCGCTTCTCGGTGCTTGACCGGGGAGGATTCTACGTCCCCCCTAACTGCAGACCAACGCAGCACACCGGCGCCGACATATGCGGCCCAAGCCGCAGCGCCCCGTGCGACACAACCGGCACAAGCGGCTGCTGCCATACAAAAGAGGACTGTTCCAATTGCCGCCTCGAAAAAGAAAACTGCGGGGCCTTAATAAAATAGGCAGTTAAAAAAAGAGGCTTAACTGGCCAAAAAGGCAGGCTACGGCTGCTCCGCCTGCACAAACTGCTAGGCCAGTAACGCGCCAACCCGCTAGTAGACCTGAGATGGAGTTGACGGTTGCGGGCGCCGCCAAAAAAACAGGCCCAGAAGGAACAAGCGGGGCGTCACATATGCCGGAATCCTGGCAAAGGCGAAAGCCGAGATTTCGCCAAGTGATCTCGGCATAATGGGCCTCCGGTGCAAAACAACTGGTATCGGCGTTCGCCTACTGGACACATCGGGAACTACTAGTGGTCCCAAAGCAGAGGCCCTCGCCGATAGACTTAGGGCGTCTCTAGACCCGGATGATGTAAGAGTGTCCAGGCCAACCAAGTGCGCAGATCTGCGCATTTCGGGCTGCCATCTCCAAGGCCGGAGGATACCCGCCGAATCAAGTCAAGGCGGGCACGATACGCCGGGGTGTTTCCGGTCTCGGGACAATTCTTGTCAGCTGTCCCATAGTGGCGGCCAAAAAGATAAAAGATAAACGGCTTCTAGTTGGATGGGTCTAAGCGCAGGTCGCGCAAGTCCTATCGGTGCTACCGCTGTTTAGAAGGAGGACATGCGGGGGCACGGTGCACCGCTGGGGTAGACCGCAGCCAAATGTGCTTCCGCTGCGGTCAGCCCGGTCACAAGGCTGGCACTTGCACTGCCACTCCGCACTGCGTCATCTGTGCGGCATCTGTAAAGCCAGTCGACCATCAGACCCGGTCACTGGCCGGCGCCATGCCCAAGAAGAACAATGCCAGGAGACAGCCGGCTCATCCGCCGGCTAGTATCACGGATATAACAAAGAAGGCAACCAGCTCCTCGCAGCCGGTTCACGCACCAGTTGCGGCAGAACATCCGCCGAGGGCTGGGGAGGAGACAACGGCCATGGACACACAATAATGGCCCTACGTCGTCTCTTCCAAGCCAACATAAACCACTGCACCAGGGCTGAGGATCTCTTGCTGCAGAACATAGCGCAGTGGTCGATCGATGTGGCGGTTGTCGCCGAGTCGTATTTTTTGCCACCCAGGAATCGCTCGGTGGCACTGATTATGAGGTCTTCCGCCGACATCCTTCTCTTCGAGGCCGTCACCCGAGGGCGGGTCTATGTCACAGCAATTTGAGGAAATGTTATTATCGTGAAGTGTATTTCGTCCCCAGGCTTCGTGTCCAACTCCAAGATGATATCCTCCATGTCGTCGCCGACATGGAGGATATCATCTTGGAGTTGGGCACGGTCGTCAGTCGTAGCCATCCTCGTCCCGTGATTGTCCTAGGGGACTTCAATGCCAAATCTACGACTTGGGGTTCCCCGACTAAGGATGCGCGGGGCGAGTTAGTCGAGGAGTGGATGGTCGAGCAGGGCCTGCTTCTCCTGAACCGGGGTTCCGTGCAGACGTGCATGCGGTAGTAGGGTGGGTCTGAAATCCTTTTACATTATGATTTCTCTGAGAATTTTACTTGTAAAATGTTTTAAGAGATCCAAACCTTTTCTGATGCGACTGACCATTTGCCAGAAGCAATCTGGGCGCACTTAAAACCAATTTTAACTGTCATCAATGAAAAGTCACCGAAAAATTTTAAATTACACGTTTTTTCGGACAGGCGAACGACACAGTATCGACAATAGAAAATCTTTTTTTTATTTAATAGAATCGCAAAGTAGGGAGCAGCCGATGACGTTGGTGGTGCTATTAAAAGACTTTAAGACAGTAAAGTGGCACATGGCTATGACATTCTCAAAGCAGAATCAGCATACACTATAATAATACTTTAAAAAAATGAAAACTCTGTGAAACTTTTTTGTATTGCTGCAGAAGACATACACAGTATTAAGGAAGACTATATGGCATCTTTACTATCACTTACAGCTATCCCCAATACTATGAAAATACATCAAATTCAAACAACAAATCACTTGCACCATATTGCTTCAAGAATTTTAAGCTGCTTCTGCACTCGTTTACCGAAAAGGGGAATGTTTTTTACTGAAATATCACAACATAAAGGGTTTTCCAATAAGAGGTGTTATTTTGAATAGCCCGCTATTTCGGTAGATGTCGCTTATGAAGCTGTCATTTTTTAACAGTTGACAAATAGAAACTACGCCGTTAATAAAAATGGAACGATACACGTTTCAATAACGCATTGAAATTATTAAAATTCTACTATAAAAATGGTAAAGAATTGGCAGAGACAGCTCCTACAGCGAATACCAGGGATTCCAATTCTACTCTAACAAACGCACCCTCGACTTTTGTCACTGACACTGCTCCATCAATGAGCGAGTCAAGTTAAGTAAAAAGAGAAAACGAAAGCCTGCTGGCTGGAAGCCTAAGATTGCTAAAACATTGCGGAATACAATGAAATGGAATGGAATATGTTTCTTTAACAAATACAACAAAACTGATCGCTGAGCATCAGCTCAGCGATAAATTATGCTGCTATTCAACCTGCATTTGTTACTACAAGGTGGCCCTTGTAGCGACAAATGCAGGTTGACTTGCAGAACTAAAATAGATGAAATGATAAGACATTTTCAAACAGTTTTGGCAGCTGGGCGATTTAGTGTGGCAAAGAGAATACATAGTAAGGCATACACAAGTTTTTTTTTCTCATCTAAATCTTGCAATCAGTCGATTCTGACTATGAGCAAATATTTGGTAGAATTTCGGGTAGGGATATGCCTCATTAGGAACATGCTCCATATGAACAAAGTGCCCTATTAAGCCAAGATCCAGGATCTTACGCCTCTTCAAACGGGTTATACGGTAGGGTGAGCTGGACAGCAAGTTGATTTGGATGGTTTTTCAGTCTATGTTTATAGTTTTTAAGGGAGGCTTTTATTTCCTCCTTTATAGTTTTCATGTTCAGATGCATAAGCACTTCTAAGTTTCTAATGAACCAAGGCGAGTTGCTTATCTGTTTAAGGATATAATTCTGGGCTCTTTGGATTTTGTTGATGTTGGAATCACAAGTGGCTCCCCACAATTGAATGCCATAGGTTCAGACTGGTTTTATGACTGACTCGTATAGCAGCAGCTTGTTGTCAATGGATAGTTTGGTGTTTCTTTCCAGAAGCCAATACAGTGCTTTGTATTTGAGTTTGACTTCATTTTCTTGCACTCAACGTGTTTGTTACATGTCAGTCTACGGTCTAAATACAACCCAAAATATTGCAGCTCGCTGCCGCTCAGACTCACTGGTGGACATGTTTCTCTTCTCTGTGACTTGGACTGATTTATTGGCACTTGCTTTGATTCTCCATGTGTCGAACCAGTCATTAATTTGAGTGAGACTCCGTTGTAGAAATAGTGTACTATCAAACACATTCCTCTTATTAGCAATGGAGAAGAACGTAACTATAATCCAAAATAATATAGAAAAAGGCCACACGCAGATGGAGGTGGACTAAGTACATTATTTTATTGAAAGAAAATAGGACAAGGCCATTTCCATACAATGTCATCCAACCAGACCACACGTTCTTCAAAGATTACAGCGCTAAAAAGTACCAAATGTTCGACTCGATAAGACCTGGACGAGGTGTTGGTGTTGGGTGTGTTGTTGATCCGCGTATTAAAGTACAATCCTAATGGAACAACCGAATACGAAAATCATTTCGAAGTAGATTTTAGCCCCGTACCTCGGAGGCCTAAAAATATTTCTTCACCTTGGTTCAGCATTCCTCTACTTTATTCATCGAAGCTACCTATTCAGGAAACAAAGAATAAGGGTGTTATTCAGAAAAAAATAACATTTGCTACTATCTTCGCGTCCAGCTGTATAATTTATATTTACTGTTTCAATATTAGCTAACTTTTATAGATCCTTAAAATATAAAACTTAAAAATATACTGTGTAAAAGTATTGAACATTATACAGGGTTCCAGGAAAACTTGTGCTAGATCCGTTAAGCGCGTCGAGTTCCCATCATTTTTGACTTATTTCACTATGAAACACCCTGCCCTAAACTTAACCCTTTTCGAGATATTCGACTTTTTTTTTGAAAATTGCCGATTTTTAGGCTACTATATTTAATTTTATTTATTTTGTGATTCATATTATTATTATTGTTGCATTTTTACATGTGTAATAAGATGCTTTAGGGCGTCAATCATTAAAATTGTGCATACATTAATTGAATAGGCCGTAGTAGACAAGTGAAAGTTAAGAAATTAAAAAATATTACAAAAATTATGTTTCTCTAAGGGATATCTAAAAAATAAAATATTAAGGCAGTGTTCAGCTGGCCGCGAGGAGACGCCCGGATGTCACCACTGCGGATATCGCCGTGACTCAGCAGAGGACACGGCGCTGCACACCTTGGCGGAATGCCCTGCTTGGTCATCGCAGCGCCGAGACCTAGTCGCGGCGATAGGAGGGGTCGAACTCTCGCTTCGGACCTTGATTCGTTCTACGGTCCGGAGCGAGATGTGTTGGGACGCCGCCGCCTCCTTTTGTGAGACGGTGATGTCGATCAAGGAGGCGGCGGAGCGGGATAGGGAGCCCACGAGACCTGTCTCTATCCGAAAAACCGGGCGTCGTCGCCGGAGGGGGTTCAACGATCTCCGGCCACCGTTAGTACACCAGCGGACGGCGGCGGGCCTGTTGTACCGCCCGGCGTCCGCGAGGCCCGAGAGGCGGCGCACGTGTTGCGCGTGCGCCTCTCGTAGCGTTAGTAGACTACGTCGTTCTTTTCCGCTCGTAGTATGAAAGAGGATGCATGAGGGCAAATATGATGGATGCAGATTGATGCATGCGAGGGACGGGGCCCGCCTCGGCGGGTCAGCTCAAGTGGGGTCGCGGTAGTAATGCTAACGTAGATCCCGTGACCCCGCCCTTCAATGGGATCGGATAAAGAAACACCATGGTGGTTTTGGTGGGTAGTCCCGGCGCATCCCGTCGGGGAGTCACCACACTCTCCCTCGGCGGAGCCCCTTTAGGGACCCAGCCTGGAGGGGATAGCCCGTAAATTGTTTGATTTCCATCATGAGTCAAAAAAAAAGCCCAGTCGAGGTATAACAATCTGGCATTTGTATTACATTTCGTGGAAAAAAAAGTAGTTGGGACGCTCCAGGTAGCACTTCTAACGGTCCCGCGCCTATTGTCCTTCAAGTTAGGACACACCGTGCGAGCGAGACAAGTGACGATTTATGTAGGTGCGAATGAAAAAAAATATTCATGAGACCGGTTAGGGCTGGGAATACAGCACAGTCAGTCTGCTTTTGTGCTTCGTACATAGTAGATGTGATAACGTTTTGCTCTTTTTCTCGACTTGGCTGTGATTCTGGACTATTTCTTCTGATTTGTGACCACTGTGCTTGTTAACCGGACTCTGATTTGTACTTGTGATACGGAAGTGTTGAAAATGACTTCCTACACACCTGAGGAATATGCTGATATCTTTATTTGTTACGGATACTGCGATTGTGTGTCTGCACAAGCTCGCAACGAATACATAACTCGATTCCCTGGTCGTCGAGTGCCGGATGTGGCCGTTTTTGACAGAGTTTATCGAAGACTGGCTCTGTTTTGAGACGAAATACGGAAATGGGAAGACTACGAATTGATGACGACGAAGAACAGGACAATGAGATAGTGCCATTGCACTATCTCATTGTCCTATTCTTTCGAGCGGATCCGACTACTTCCACTTATATTGTTGCCCGTGATCTGGGACTTTCGCAATGGAGAGTGTGGTTTACAGTGCATATTGCTGGCCTATACCCGTGCCATTACACGCCGGTATGCCCTGGTATATTGGGCGCATTGATTAAACGCCGGATAAATGCCCGTAAACGCCGAATAAATGCCTTTTGCCTGGGCAAAAACTTTAACAGACCTTTTATTATTTTTCTCATTCATATAGCTATATTTGAGTGTGCAGAATAGATTAATTCTGTATACTCAATATGGGTTAAGTAAGAGTATGCTTAACTGCATATTACAGCAAAGTAGTAAGAATTTCGGTTCTCCGATCGAGTCGACGCGGGCGCAAGACTGAACATTAGAAGCTGCAGTAGAACATAGAACTACCCAAGTTCTCAAACCTATACACTACGCTGCACATATGCTGAACCCTAAAGCTGAAGGACATGAACTCACTCAGTATCAAGAGATGGAAGCAATGGAGTTTATTCAAAACCTGGCGATTTTTTATTTATTTATTTATATTTATTTATTTATACAGAAGGTAGATGCTGTATTGTGGTGGAAAGGAATTTGTGGCCCCTCGCTGTTAAGTGGCACTACGCATCCTGACTGCGCCTTGCACACAGGGCCAAACCGTCCCTATGTGCAATGTGTGCGGCGCACACAGGCGCCAGGGTGACAATGGCGCCGCGCGCCGAGATATGCGTGAATTATAACAGTTATTTTCAAAAAAGGCGCTTCACAGATTTCGCACACAGGCGCAGTGGCAAATATAAAACACGACATCGAGTGTTAGCGACCAAAAAAAAAAAGGTCATCCGCCCTACGCCACTGCACAGGCGCTTCATAAATTTCGCACACAGGCGCTGGATAGTGTCGTCATGGCCCTGCTTGCACATCTGCGGCTAGTGAACGCTCGTTTAGCATCCATGGTTTCATACATAGTACTAAACGAAATCGCCTTACTACAGAAAGTGCAGCTCAAATCACATCTTTGGCATACAATTGGAATATAAAGGAAAATAATGATCCGTCTAAAAATATCCAAGTGTCTAATGATAACGATTTTGATATGGAAATCGATGATTTTTAGCGATGATTGTGACAGTCAAGATGAATCTAACTCGATTCAATTCAATACGCCTGATGATTATTTTTTTGCCGATTGCTCAACCACTGCGTCAACCGTGCCGTCAAATTTTGATCCCCACCCTTCAACTTCCACTTCAACAAATCGAAACCTAGAATTTATTGATTTTGCATCTAATATCAACTTTAGTGATGATGATGATGACTGAAGCTACATTGTATTGAGCGATTTCATTACATAATAGATATCAATTTATAAAATCAAGCCAAAATTAAGTACAATTAAGACCATGATGATCGTAAAATTTGAAATATATTTATGTTCATCATCATCATCATCAGCCTGCAAGAGTCCACTGCTGGATATTGGCCTCTCCAATGGCACGCCTTTGAGCCCGATTTTCGGTTTTTCGTGTCCAGCCGCTGCCAGCCACTTTGCCACCTCGCCGGAGGACGTCCTACACTACGATTGCCAAGGCGCGGTCTCCACTCTAGAACACGACTACTCCAACGGTTATCGGTTCTTCGACAAATGTGGCCGGTCCACTGCCACTCCAGCTTGCTAATTCTTTGAGATATGTCGATTACTGTGGTTCTCTGTCGGATCACTTCATTTCGAATTCGATCCTTCAGAGAAACCAGTCGCACCGTCAGTGTCCATGTCTCGGCCCCGTAAGATAATATAACAGATAGGACGCACTCGTTGAAGACCTTTGTCTTAAGGCTTTGCAGTAGGGGTGACGAAAATACTTGACGGAGTTTCCTATATGCTACCAAGCCCAGCCGTATTCTTCTGCCAGCCTCCCTCTCGACGTTGTTTCTACCCAACTGCAAGCTTTGCCCAAGGTAGGCGTACCTACTCCTGAACAACTTCGAGAGGGACCCAATTTAGGGTAATCGGTTCCGGAGAGACATGTTCATTGAACATTATCTTGGTTTTTTCGATGCGAGCAGAAGAATCGGCTAGGCTACTCAGCATATACTGCAAGTTCTGTTTATTCGGAAGTCTTACAGCTTCACATATAAGTATACTTAACTGATTATTGTAGTATTTTAATTAAATCTATGTTTTCTGTAATTACCTATTCAAATTTTCAACTGTGATTTTTTAACAAGACTGATTATTTTATAACAAATTATTTGATTAAAATGAAAATTTACAAAATACTGACATTAAATTTCATTTTAAGTTAATTTCATGCTAAATTTTTACAAATCAAAGTTTTTTATTTTTTGTGGCCTGTAATTGGGCGTTTATTTGGGTGTAAATTTACTCATTTATACCCAATATGCCAAGTGTATGCCCATTTTGTCCATATTTGTTTTTGCCCTCGACCCATCTCTAGCCGGTACACATTTGGAATGCCCTTCCTCTAGAAATCAGGATGGCTACTACAAAGGATCGCTTTAAATCCAGAGTGAAACAGCTGTTGTTGGATAAATTGGCAGAAGTATCCTAATAATATGTTTATGTATATTGGTATTTAGTGTATGTATATATTTAATAGTATTATAATTTGTTATGTATTCTTAGTTTATAATTACTATATATTTTATATTTTGTATAGCTACTTATTTATTAATATGTTCTTGTACTATCGAATGTATGTATTTTAAACTATGTATATAATATGTATTATGTTTATGCTACAAAAGTTCTTCTTCACTCACTTCTTCAATACACCTACTTTAATCTCTGCACCACTCTAAGGTAGACTGGGAGAGAATGCCCAAGGCATTAAGTCCGCCTTTATACGCTTCAGCGTATATAAAGTTATTAAATAAATAAATAAATATTGAAGAAAAAGACCCCGCGAGAAGGTTGGACTTCTGCAGATTTATGCTAAATACTAACGTAGAAGACCCAGTTTTTCTAATGGTCGGTATACACGGCAACGATAAAACTGCACCAACGATCTGCACTGTTTATTTGCGCAGTTTTATCAAACGTGTGTACAAAAATCGGCGCAGATATTTTGGTTGGTGCTGTAGAGGTGTACCAATGTATGTGTGTGTGTGTTCTTATATATTGTGTAATCATATTAATCAAACAGTAATAAATGTTTACTCGTGGAAGAAAGGTGTTTCTATTAACTTAACATCCCGAACGCCCGACCTTATATGGCGACCCTGCCATATACGGCGAGGCAAGGCTCGGTTTTCATGCGGTATCACGCGCACGCGGTGATGGAACTAAAAGTTATTACACACTATCATAATGGTTGGACACTGTAAAGTTGAGATTTCTTAGATTTTGATCAAATTGAACTCAAATCTTCAAAAATACTATCCGTGCAGTGAAATAAGCATGTGTCGGTCGACGGTTGAAAAGGAGGACGTTATTATTACCCAAAACGCGCTGGGATCGAACGCGGCCACTGCAGAACAACTGCAGTTCCACCTGTCTACAATAAGCAGTGTACTTATCAATATAGTAACAATTCTGGGAATTGGAGTATTGTACGTGGCGTACAAATTTTACAAGAGGTGCCATATGGCGTGGATAAGAGAGGAGACTATGGTACAGAATTTGAGGCCTTCAGACGATCAGATGCAGGTGTTCGGCAACCCCGAGTCTACTACCACGAGAACCATAGAGAAAAGGCAGCGTCCGAGGTGCTAACAAAATAAAGAGGTCACTGTACGCGAGCGAGGCATGTAGTGAAGAATACGGATAAATATCCTACGTATTATGGAGCCGTGTGGTTGACGGCATAGAATACAAGTGTCACCACCCCCCATCTTCCCGTGGGTGTCCTAAGAGGCGAATAAGGGATAACACGATGCAAATACCATCTTTGCGTAGAGACGGAAAACTCGACATCAAATCCTATACGACTGCCTCGTTGGTCTCGCGGCATGAGTGTGCGCGTGGGATCGGGAGGTCCCAGGTTCGATTCCTGGGTCGGGCAGTGTTATTGAGTTTTTCTGTCACGAAATTCTCAGTAGCAGCACGGAGTCTGGAAATGTGCCCGATACGGCAATAGGCTCGCCCCTTATTACGTGGGACTAAAGTATATCTGGCGAAAAGTGGGTGTAGAAATACACCTCTGCCTACCCCTTCGGGGATAAAAGGCGTGACGATATGTATGTATGTATGTATGTATGTATTATAATATTAGGTAACAATATGAGGTAATCATTTCTATAATCTGCGATTTGACTTTTTTTTAATCTGTATTTTTCATGTTAACTACTATTACTTATGTTTACTTGTTGGTAAAACATGTCTTGTGTTTATTATAGTTTGTAATGGCAAATGAGCTAAAACATATATATAAAAGTCTTAAACGTATTAAAGAAAGTTTAGTTAAGTTAAGCTATGCTGGGCAGCGATAGCCGAGTGGATATACCAACATACTGCCATGCAGAGGGTATCGGGTTCGAATCCACGGCGCGCACCAATGACTTTTCGGAGTTATGTGCGTATTGAATTGTTAATTATCGCTTGTCCCGTGCCTCGGAGAGCACGTTAAGCCGTCGGTCCGGGTAGTCATGAAGATCTTTGACAGTCGTTACAGGGCGTCAGTACCTTCTAAATAAACTGACACTAGTCTAAACCATGGAATATCGCTATGCCTTCGGGTTGCGGGGGTCAGACAGGCAGTCGCTCCGTGGAAAAGCTAATATTCAGCCAAATCCAGTTAGACTAGTAAGGCCCAGATGGAAACTGGGATAACGCTAAGAGAAAGAAGAAGAGTTAAGTTAAGCTATGCTAAGAGAACTAAAGAGGTTTTACAGCTAAAATTAAATGAAACGTATAATGCTATAAATATAAACTCTATGCTCCCGGAGATGACCGGTGACGAGCAGGTTACTAGGAACCTGATGGACGCCATCGAATTATATAACAGCTCACTTGATTATGTAGGTAAGAGTAGTGTATGTTGATACAATTTATATTAAAAACTCGACTTACACAAAACACTAAGATGCGACTTTTGAAATCATACGACACATGCGATGAACTCTTAAACGATATGCGACTTCATTTATTATCTGACACGGCGATACATAATGTGTTCACAAGTTCAGATAAAACAAAATCGAAGTACTTTAGACAATAAATTACAGTAGTCAAATAGAGCAATTATTTGTAGACTAGAAGACGCCAGCAGCTACGCCTGCATTTTTTTTTTAATTTACCCGTTTTGGCCGATCCCGTGAGAATTTCGGGAAATCCCTTCTTAGTGCACCCCTACGGTCTCCAAGGAACATACATGCCAAATTTCAGCTTCCTGCGCCCAATAGTTTCGGCTGTAGCGTGTCTGTCAGTCAGTCAGTAACGCAAGGATTTTATATATTAAGATTTGACGATTTCACAAGCCAAAGGCGATTAAGATGCCTATAAGATATTACGCCCGCTAAATGAAAAAAATTGCCATCAACAGTTTTGTCAGTGGTTTGAGAAATCGTCGAATAGGTATGATTTTGCAAGCGCGTAACTACACTGCATTGAAGGGTGCTATTAGAGGTGCCAAGGACGAGGAGGCGTTTTGCAGCCGTCAGAGCAAGGTGGATTTTGCCTATTTGGCAACAGGAGTAATACAGGTATGTACAGAAATTATCGCGGCAGATTAGGAGGCAATCGCGCTGGACGTTTCGGCCGTCCCCAACATCATAAGCCGATACAAAACAATGACGTACGTACCACATCGCGCAATTTTAATCTGCAGAGGGGAAACCCACAGTTTACTAGAACTTTTATTAGAGGTAGTAACTATAAACGGCGTGGTAATTTTCAAGGTTCTAATCCCCGAATTCATCTCTTGAATTCTACGCCCACCGCTAATACTGGTGAGAGCAATGATATAGTGCGTAATTCGGCAAGTTGACAAACAAATGCAACGTCATTAGAGTAATTTCGTAGAGAATAGTATATTTAATTGCGAATTCAGCAATTCAATCGAGCTCACGGTAGGTGCTACCAAATATAGATGGTTGGTTGACACCGGGGCATCGGTGAGCGCAATACAGTATGACATCATCTTAATATATAAAATCCTTGCGTTACTTACTGACTGACAGACACGCTAAAGCCGAGAATATTGGGCGCAGGAAGCTAAAATTTGGCATGTATGCTCCTTGGGGACCGTAGCGGTGCACTAAGAAGGGATTTGCCGAAATTCCCACGAGATCGGCCAAAAGGAGTATACAATTAAAAAAATTGTAGGCGTAGCTGCTGGCGTAATCTAGTATCAAAAATTAACATTCCCATTACTCCGAATCGCATCTACATAAACGATATTGGAGGCAGATTACAAACCGAGAGATATGTAATGATATGTAATTATACCTTTGTCTATAAATTGTATGGAATTCAAACATAAGTTTCATGTTATAAAACAGTTACCAACGCCCACTGCTGGCATACCTATTGGGTATAGATTTTATACGAATGTTCAATTGCAAAATAGATTTTGAAACAAACTTTATTACCTTACAAGTTTACACAATGAAAATGCTCAAGTTACTTTACCTTTAGAGATGGACAGACTAGGCAGTAATAGTTATTTAAATATGATATACCTTCCAGATGTGAAAAAATATTTTACTTTAATACAGGAATGAAAGGTGAATGTGTGATTTTTCCGAAATAATTATGCGAAGGTGTATTTTTATGTGCAGCAATTGGGACAGTTTCTCACGGTAAAATACCGATAAATACACGCGACAGTCAAGTTAACCTCAGTTATTTTAGGCTCGAATCAGATTGTTTAAGCAACTATTCGATTTGTTCTTTTGAAGAAGACGTAATTAGCCCGAAACGAGTTATGAAATGTTTTCACTATTAAAGTTAAACCATTTGAATAAAGAAGAAAATACTTCTATAGTTAATATATGTGCAAAATTTTCGGACGTTTTAGGCCTCGCGCGCACTAGCGATTAAAGTTGGCCGATAGTTTGATCGGTCAGTAGGATCAGTACAGAGTTATATGGCAGTGCGCGCACTTGAAGATTTGATCAAGTGCGCGCACTGCCATATAACTCTGTACTGATCCGACTGACCGATCAAACTATCGGCCAACTTTAATCGCTAGTGCGCGCGAGGCCTTAATGTAACCGGGCGATAAGCTTTCCACTAGTAAATTATATGAGCAAAATATACAGTTAAAGCCTAACAGAGATCCTGTTTATGTTAAACAGTACCGTTTACCGTATTCTCAGAGAGGTGAAATGGAAAAACAGGTGAAAAAATTATAACACGACGGAATTATTGAACCCGCTTGGAGCGAGTGGTCGAGCCCTGTTCTTCTGCTCCCTAAAGGGTCAGAAAGCAACGAAAATAAAACATGGCGACAAGTTATCATCATCAACAGCCCTATATATAAACTGTCCCACTGCTGGGCGCGGGCCTTTTTTTACTATGAGAAGTTATAGATTTTAGAAAATTAAATGACCGCATTGTTGACGATTCACTTCCCTCGGAAGCATCATGACAAGCACAGAAGGCTCAGATGAGGACATTGAGGCTCGTATTAAAAAAGCCAAAGCAGCGTATGCCCAACTTAGACCAGTGTGGCAATCCAATGTTCTCACCAGGCGCATTAAACTCTCCCTTTTCGAGTCCATCGTAAAGTCGGTGCTTCTCTATGGCTGTGAAACCTGGAGACTTACGAAAGGCTTAACGAGTAAGCTACAGGTCTTCGTGAATAAGTCACTTCGATCCATCCTTCGTATCTTCTGGCCTAAAACCATCTCGAATAAAGAGTTGTCGTCCATATGCCATCAAACTCCAATTTTGCAAGAAATTGCCCAGCTGAAATGGAAGTGGATTGGCTACACTCTCCGTAGAGAAGATGGTAATGCTGCTGAAATCGCCTTTGAGTAGCAACCGGAGGGTAGACGAAGACGCGGACGACCAGTACACACGTGGAGGAGATCGGTGGACAAGGAGCTCAGGAAGGAAGAACTCAAATGGGAAGACGCTCGAAGAATCGCGCGGGACCGGCTGGCTTGGAGAAAACTTGTTGGGTCCCTCTGCACCAGCGGGGTGCCTTAGGACTAAAACAACAACAACAACAACAACAACATTGTTGACGATGAATTCCCATTACCTAGCATAACTGATGTGTTTCGTATCTTGAACATACTATAGCCTGTTCAAGATACGAAAAAATAAAAAGTAAACAAACCATAAAAATGGTTCTTTTGATGTCGTCTCCGCAAAAGAAATACAATTTAGTTAAATTTTCCTAGCGAAAGACTCAATTTGATTTAAAAAATACGTTTGTCCCTTACATTTATAAATGGTACAGCATATTTATTATTTTTTCTGTAATATTCATAATTTTCATAACGGATTTTTTTTTATTTATTAATTATGCTAATTAAATAATAATATACATGATAAAGAACCTAAAAAGCTAATAATTTTAAAATTTTAATGCATTTATTATCCTATCAAGTTAAGAATTACACGTAAAGTAACCATTTCGCACAGTGCTGCCATATTTACACATTTATCTGTATTCATACAGATATTTGAACCTCAATACAGATAACAGATTAAACACTCCTTTTAGACAGATTTTATAGAATTAGGATACCGTTATGTAAGGAAAAGAGACGCACTGGCAAAATGGCGTCAATGATAGTATCGCGCCTACGTGTAAGACGCTTTACAATAATCAAAGCTAGCAACACTGGCCTGTCGGTAAAAATCGACTGTTGTTTGTTATTGGGGAGTCCCCTCGGCGTGCGAAAGAGAACATGTTACACGAACGAAGCCTAAGATAAACGAGTATAGCCGAATATCTCTTTCTTCAGGTCGATACTTCGAGATTGAGTGTCGAAACTGGAAAAACTTCAGCTTGGCTGATGCCGAGTCAAAAAGGAGAGGAATATGCGTTCTGCAAATTTTGTTTACACGATCTTGATGTCGGAGGCGGAGGTAAAAATGATTTAGTACTTCATATCAAAACTTTGAAGCACCAAAATTCTCTTCCATCATGTTCGTTTGCACAGAGACCCGTCACGAAATATTTTCAAAATACTAATATTTTATCTAATACTAAAGAAGGAGAAATCCTTTAAGCATAATCTGACCATGAATATAATGGAACATCTTCTACAACTTTTTAAGAGTATCTGCCCAGATTCAAATATAGCTAAAGAAATATCTTGCAGCCGAACTAACACCCGTATTTATAGACAAGTAAAAGGAATTACTTGAGGCCGATTTTTCAATCGTCAGTTAAAAGATAACAAAACAATAAAATATAACATTTACAAATTAAAAACTACGGTTGTATATAAAGTAGATCAATGATGTTACGTACTTTTCAATTTAGCCCGGTTACAGTTTAACTGTCAAGTAAATTTTAACTGACGATTGAAAAATCAGCCATAAAAGTAATTACTTAAGTCATGATTTCTATTCTATAGTTAAGTAATTGCTTAAAAATAGAACTGTCAGAAGTTAGAATTCTTAGCCAAGTAATAGTCGCCATTTTGGTTACTTGTGCATTAGAATTTGACTATTGAGTTGGATTTTGTCTTAGCAATGGAAAGCATCGAAGCTATTTTTGGGGTTATAGATAATATTGATGCCAATATTCTATCGGAGATTGAAGTTGCTGAGCCCAGAAGTCGAAAAGTTTACTTTCGCGATGTGGATCCATTTAATTATTATTCGGAAGATAGTTTAAAAGAGATTTCGTTTTTCCAAAAGTGTTGTGATGAATGTGATTTTACCACGAATTGCGGACTCTTTACAATCAGAGACACAACGAGGACTGCCTGTGAGTCCACTATGTCAGTTATTAACAGCATTACGTTTTTTTGCCACTGGTAGCTTCCAGATTGTATGTGGAGACATCATGCATATTTCACAATCAACAGTGTGTCAAATAGTGAAGAGAGTTACTCGTCAACTGGCATTGCTAATACACGAGTTAATTAAGTTTCCAGAGAATTTAAGAAAGACCAATAATGACTTTGAAAGCCTTGGTTGTATAGGAAGAGTGCCTGGACTGAAAAATATTGTTGGTGCAATTGATTGCACCCATATTAAAATCACCAAACCTAGAGGCATAGTGCATACAGAACAATACCGGAACAGAAAAGGCTATTTTCCATTAAACGTTAAAGTAGTTGGCCCTAATTTGATGATATATGATATAGTTTTGACATATTATAATGATAACTTCTTTTTTAAAATTTTAATTTGATAATAACTGACATTTTCTTCTACATGTTAATAATTTATCATTGTTATTTATTGTACATTATTATTTACAGACTTGGACAATTATCTTATAAAAATATTGTACGTATAACAATGAGCATGAGTAACTTAGTATCTAAATTGTTAAAAAACTAGTCATGTAAGCGTTTTGGATTTTATATCTGTTAGCTTGTAAGATAAAATTGTATAAATAAATCAATAAGTAAATAAATAGTAGTGCGCTGGGCAGGCAGTACTCATGATAGCCGAATCTTTGGAAATTCTAGATTAAATATAAGATTGTGCAATAATGAAATTGATGGGGTACTACTTGCAGATGGAGGATATCCTTGCACCAGGTAATTTAGGTAACAATACCTATACTTATAATAAATTAGATACATATCAAGTGTATTTAAACTATTGAACTACCTTATAACTTATTTACAATGAAACATTCTTTATTTCAGACATTTATTGACACCAATCTCAAATCCTGCAACCGCCATGAGGAAAGATATAATAAAGTTAAAATAAGATCCAGAAATACAGTGGAACGTTTATTTGGAGTGTGAAAAAGACGGTTCCCTTGCTTACAAAATGGTTTGGAATGTAAATTATCAACAACAGCCAATGTCATAGTGGCTTACGCAGTGCTACATAACATACCTGTGGAAGTCAATGATATTTTTGAAGATGAAGATGATGTGGCAAATGAAACTCGCAATATTAATTCTCAGCCTTCTAGTATAAGCACTATGAGTACCAGTGATGGTTTGGTACTTCGATTAAATATAATTTCTCGAAATTACACATTTTAAGGAAATAAATATATTAAACTATTTCGGGGAGATGGGCCTCGTTAGCCTTGGTTGGCAACCTGTCTAGGAGAAGGAAAACTCCGAAATTAAACCAAACGTTCGGGGAGATGGGCCTCGTTAGCCTTGGTTGGCAACCTGTCTAGGAGAAGGAAAACTCCGAATTTAAACCAACATTCAGGGAGCATACCCGAAACAAAACCCCGATCTAAGGTGTGAACCGACCCGTGCCGAGGGATTCGTGGCCAGAGGGCAAGCTGGTCGTAAACGGAGGGTGCCTGTGTTGGTGGTCACAGGGCACAGCTGATATTCCGCCTAACCCCCGTAAAGGGCTCTGCGGGGATGGACCGTCTAGATCCCTAAATCTCGTGGGAATGCTATGGGAACAAAAACTTATTCTTCTCCATACGGCGGCGACGCGGTTCGCAACCCGTCACGTCTCGTTTCCTGCGAGGGCGAAAAGCGGCCTACGGAAAGCAGGTTTGCAACATTGAATGTTGGTGGAGGAATGAACGGCAAATTGGATGAAGTATGTCAGATGATGGATGATAGAAAGATTGATGTTCTTTGTGTGAATGAAACAAAAAGAAAAGGGTGTGACACCACCAAGCATGGTGCATATACGGCGTATTGGTCTGGGGTAGATAGTACCACCAGAGCCTGTAAGGGAGTTGGTGTAGTACTGTCTGCGCGAATGAATGAGTGCGTAAAAGAGTTTGAATGTGTAAATGCTAGGCTACTGTGGATGAGAATGAAAGTAGGACTTACTCGTCTCTTTATTGTGGGGGTGTACGCCCCGGTCAATATAGTTACGGGTATGTCACAACATGAGCAAGACCAAAGGCAGGAGTTTTGGGAGAGTTTAAGAGAGATTTTGAGGAACTGCAAGGATAATGAAAGATTGATCTTGTTAGGGGATTTCAATGGATGGGTGGGAGTAAAGCGAGATGGATTTGAAAGGGTGTTAGGTACATTTGGTGATGAGAGTGTGAACGAAAATGGAAAAGCACTGCTTGAGATTTGTTTGGAGTGGAGCCTCTGTGTGACAAACACCATGTTTGATCATAAAAGGATACATATGTATACGCGAGAGGCAAAAAATGTTAGAAGAAGTATGATTGATTTTGTGATAGTAGATGAACGATTGAGAAAGAATGTGTTGGATACAAGAGTATATCGAGGGATCGGCATCCACACAGACCACTTCTTGGTGTTGAGCCGGATAAGTGAGCTCTTTAAAGGATGGCGACACCGAGAGCGTAATGAAAATAGGGTCTTGGAAAGAATAAAAGTAGAAAATCTACAAGAGAAAGATGTGAAAGATGAGTATAAACGAAGATTGATAGCAAGATTTGAGAGATTCGATGGCATAAATGATATGGAAGAATTATGGCAGGCCTTTAAAGAAGAGGTAGTATGTGTAGCGTCTGAAGTATGTGGTATGATCAAGAGAAGGAAAATACGAAAGGTTAAGAATACATGGTGGGACAAGGATGTACAATCAGCAGTGTCAGAGAAGAAGAAAGCTTGGTCAGATTGGTTGGCTGCCAGAGCAAATGAAAGAATGGGAAAAGCAACGAGTGTAGACATAGATGAAGCAAAAAAGGAGTTTGTTAGGTCAAAAAGAATAGTGAAAGAAATGGTTAAAAGGAAAAAAGAGGAAAAGAAAGATGAGTTTGATAGCAGATTATCTGACGATTTCCAGAGTAACATTAAGTTTTTCTGGAAATCCGTTCGTGCAGTTCGAGGAAGAACTCAATCCTCAGAACACACATCCATCAGAGACGAGAATGGAAGTATAGTAAATGGTGAATTGTGCGTGCTGAAGAGATGGAAAGAGTATTTTGAAAGTTTATTCGAAAGAACGGCGATAGAGACACCGATAGCTGAAGTGAATTGTAATGATAGCAATGATGAAAGCGTTATTGGCGTGGATGAGATCGTGAAGGCACTGGGAAGTATGAAAGTAGGTAAGGCTGCAGGATATGATAGGATTACAGTCGAAATGCTGAAGGCTGGACAGGGCATCATAGTTGATCAGTTGCAGCGGTTATATAACTTGTGTTGGAACACCGGCCGAGTACCTAATGACTGGACCACAGCTGTTGTTGTGCCTCTTTATAAAGGAAAAGGCTCGCAACAAGACTGCAAAAACTATAGAGGCATTAGCCTTCTCAGCATTGTTGGCAAATTGTATGCAAAGGTACTTATTGAAAGAGTTATGGAAGTAACCAACAAGAAAATATGGGATGCACAAGCGGGATTCCGAAAGGATATGGGATGCACGGATCAGGTTTTTTCCTTGCGAAGCATAGCCGGAAAATTTTTGGCCAAAGATCAAAAGGTCTATTGCGCATTCGTGGATTTGGAAAAGGCTTACGATAAAGTGGTGAGGAATGAAATGTGGTCGGTGCTGTCAATGAACGGGGTGGACAGCAGCCTCATTCGAGCTCTGAAATCCCTTTATGAGGATTCTAGAGCTTGTGTGAGGATAAACGGGGCATACACTGACTGGTTTACCATCGATAAAGGTGTTAGACAGGGATGTGTAGCGTCGCCGTGGCTGTTTAACCTCTTCATGGACAGTTGTTTGCAAGATTTAAAACATAGTGACTGCGGATTAAGGATGAATGGGTTACTCGTCAAATGCCTGCTTTATGCTGATGATCAGGTTATACTTGCATCTTCAACGGAGGAGTTGCAGGAGATGGTAACAATCATGCATCGTGCGTTAGAAAGGAAAGGAATGAAAGTGAATGTAAGTAAAACGAAAGTTATGGTTTTTGAAAAGGAGGAATGCGTTACGGCTTGTAATGTTTTGATCGATGGACAGCGAGTGGAACAAGTGAATGAGTTTGTTTACTTAGGTACGTTGTTTACAAGAGATGGTAAGAATGAAGCAGATATTGAAAGGAGAGTTAATGCCGGTAATTGTGTGAATGGAGCTCTGAAGGCGTTTATGAACAGTCAAAACGTGTCCAAAAAGGCACGTTTGGCTGTGCATAGAGGTGTGTTAGTGCCTACCCTTATGTATGGTAGTGAAAGTTGGGTATGGCAGAAGAGATTTGAAATTAGAATAAATGCTGTAGAAATGAGAGCACTGAGAAGTATGTGTGGTGTGTCTTTGACCGACAGAGTAAAGAATTGTGTGATACGAGAGTGGTGTGGGGTAAAAGAAGATGTAGTGACAAGCATTGAGAAAGGCATGTTAAGATGGTTTGGGCACATGGAGAGGATGGATGACGATAAACTGACAAAGAAGATATATCAGGCTAGTGTGAATGGGACAGGACAAAGGGGAAGACCTAGGAGAACGTTCTCTGACCAGATTGGAGACATCCTGAAAAAAGGACAAGTCAGAAGTACCCTTAACAGAAGAGCATGCATGAGAAACTTGATGGGAGTGAGTGAAGCAAGTGAGGTATGTGAGGATCGTTGCAAATGGCGTTCCGTAGTCTCTGCCTACCCCTCCGGGAAACAGGCGTGAGTCTATGTATGTATGTATGTATGTAAATATATTAAATGACAAGACAAGAGTGTTTTACAAATTACATTTATTTAATTCTTTTAACTTTATTTCTAATTCCAATTTAAACAAAGCTTCGTTGTTTTCCCTCTCCAAAATTTTAATTTTAATTTCTACTTCATGTAGTTTCTAAATTCCAATTCTTCCTCCAAACTTTTACATTTCTGTAAATCAATTTTATTTGTCCTTATACTACAATCATAACTAGACAATCATACTACAATATATATTTATAGGAGTTTTATACTCAATACTTTGTTTCTCGTCCCCCTTTGACTCATGTGTAGCTTGCATAGTTATATCTCGTTGCCATGCTTCATTATTAGTGTCACCTAATATGGATACACTTCCTGAAATTAAATAAATAAGTTAATCATAATTTTGAAAGAGCTTTCAACTATGTATGTATGCCCTAGTTGCACAAATAGTGTTATGTTTTTTATTTATTAATTAATTAAGTTTAAGATTTTTAATTAATTAAGTTCAAAAATGAAAGCATATAATATACTTTTTTAAAGTAAGTACTTGTTTATGGCTGTGACAGAGGTAAAACTTAGTTTGATTAGGTAAGAAAGAAATATTATACTGAATGGTGAATGGATATGTATTCAACTAGCATTTTATAATAATTACTTTCAAAAATATCTGACAGAAACATGGTTTTATTTAGTTATAGCAAAGGATAATCGCTTACCGTCAACATCACTATCAATATCCACTTCAATATTAGTGAGGATATTTTTATCTATGTTGGCATCTATAGGGTTCATGTCCATGACCATTTGGACTCCCTCGCTTTTGATTTCATATTGTACCATAGCTTTATTGTTTTGTAGATGCCTGAAAACAAACAAAATAATTATATATGTTGTACTTACGAGTATCTATAGAAATAACACATGATTAAAACTAAACTACGCTTGGGGCACTCTTGTAAAAATACCATGCTACACAATGAAATTATAAAAAAGCATGGACCCTTTTTAATTCTAATAAAGTTTAACATAGCTATACTAAATAGATATATTACCTTTTGACTAACGACAGACGCCTCGTTAAACTCCTCTCTTATATTCTCCCATGAATGTTTCTTCTTCAAAGCACTTGTTGCATTAGTTTGTTTTGCAGTTAAAATAGCCTCATATTTTTGACTTTTCCAGACTCGAGAAAGGTTTTTTCCTGTCTACTTCGGACATAATTATCGTTTATCAAAGAATTTAAATTCAAACAAATCAATAGAATATAGCGATCTTAAACTGACGAAGTCAACAAAGGATATAAAATAAAAAACCATTGTCAGTAGCTAATTCAAGTGTAAAAAGATACTTTCTAATTTTCTTGGGTTTTGTCATGTCAAACGTTTTGTTTCGCCAAAGATTTATATCTTTAATTTCTTTTTTAATGAAATCACTTATTAGGATTGGTGGTTCAAACGTAGATTTATTGGAATTAAGAAGAAACATAACATTTAAGTAATATTTTAGACGTTAAATTAAAGTTATCTACATTTTACGTATATAGTCTAATGAAACAAAACGTAGTAAATCAGTGTTACCAGTCGGAAAGTATTCTTAAGAACTGTTTCTTACTTAAGCATTTACTCAAGTAAGTAACGCACATTAATCAACTATAGAATAAGATTTTTTAATGAAGAATTCAAACGTCAAGTAATTACTTAATTAAATAATTACTTAGCACCAAGTAATTACTTGTTTATAAATACGGGTGTAAGACGACGCCAATCCTCAAGTCTGTAACAGGGGTAACCGAAAAAGACAACTTAATAAGTAATCACTTTACAAAATAGTAAATATTCTTTGTCGGTAGACGAGAGTACATATAGAAGTCGCACTAAACGTTTATGTGTTGTTACTAGATTGTGTATTGGCAACAATATTAAAGATGCTTTTTTGCTTTAATACCACTGGAGGGTGCTACTGAAAAGGATATTTATGACCATGTTGTTAAGTTATTTAATTCCAATAATATCCCCTATAAAAATAATATGATTGGGTTCGCTGCAGACGGGGCAAACGCGATGATGGGCGCACATAATTTTTTATGCAGTCAGCTTCTCTCTGACATCCCTCATCTATATATTGTAAAATGTATTTGCCATTCATTCAATCTCTGTGCGTCTTACCCGTGTGCGACACTGCCAAGAGAACCCGAAGGGCTTGTTAGAGATGTCTATAATTACATAAGCAATAGCCAAAAGCGATCAGAGCTGCTAAAGCAGAGTTTGTAAATATAAAACCACATAAGATTCTCCACCCTTGCCAAACTCGATGGTTTTCTTTACGAGCTACAGTTAGAAGAATTTTGGAGCAATACGATGCACTCAAGTTGTTCTTTACTGATGCCTTGTTTACCGATCGTCTCAACTCAGCAGATGCCATCTTGAACATGCTCAATAATCCGTATAACAAACTGTACCTTGAGTTTATTGAATTTGCTTTAGGTTTCTTTAATGACCTAAATAAAATGATGCAAACTGAAAAACCGCAGGTACAGAACTTGCACGAGAATGTCTGTAACACGTTCCGAAGCTTGTTGGACTGTTACACAGACACAGCATACCTGACACAAACAGAGCTGTCGAAAGTTCAAATTGATAATCCTAGACGTTACAAACCAATCGAAGATGTTTATCTAGGCATTAAAGCAATAAATGGTTTATCGAATCCCAATCTCATCCCAAGTGACGTAAAAACATTTCGACTACGTTGCCTTGAATTTTTTATAGAAGGAGCCAAACATATTAACCCATATCTTCCTAGTGATCGATTAATTGATCGGTTGACTTTTAATTTTTTTGTGAGAAATTCGGAACGCATCCATTGTTACTTTTTAAGTGTTGGTAATCCTGACGGTAATGGCTGTCAAATTGTATTTTTGACGTTTTACAATTGGCGCCCTTTTTCTTGTAGTTCAAGTGTATTTGCGGCAATTTTTACTCAAAAATATGTCTCATCCTAAAATGTAAGTACTTTCGCTATATTATATTATTATTTTATTTATTTCTATGATTTTATACTAAACATAGTGTGTGTTATAATATTGTAATGTAGTATAATAAATATAAATTGAATGTGGATAGATATGATGATGTTTTTTAAAGTGATCGATTTTTCGATCAGTAGGATGTTATGCCCATGTACGGTTTTGCTCCTTTATCTTGCGTTTACTCAGATATTTTTATTGATTTTGTTACAGTTTGTCAGTAAATGAAATAATTTCACATCTGGAAGATGACGCAGAAGTCTTATCAGCTGATATTTATATAACTCCGCCGGATAATTTTGATAGAAGTGACGAAGATAGTGGTGATGAGGAATCTACCCACATAAATAATTTATCCAGGCATCAACTGTTAGCAGAAGCTGAACTTAGGGCCACCGTTGCTTCGGAAGCTGGTATTGAAGTCGAAGACAATATTTTGGACGATCTACCTCTCGAGCCCTTACCCAGTACCTCGTCAGCAAAACCACCACCAATGAAAAAAAAGCGCGTTTTTGCATCTAGACGTTGGAGGGCTATCGATATTCCAGATAAAGGAGAAAAAGAGACTGAGATGCCTAGTTTCCTTGAAGATATTGAAACACCAATACAGGTTTTTGAATTATTTTTTGATGAAGAGGTGTTTGAGCTATTGCGTTCCGAAACGGAAAAAAATGCAATTCAGAAAGGCAAGCATGGTTTTAGGGTGACAATGACTGAAATGAAACATTTCATTGGCATATTGTTATTGTCAGGGTATAACAGCGTGGCAAGGTACCGCATGTATTGGGAGCAACAAGTGGATTGCAATTTTCAAGTCGTGGCATCTCTCATGCCTAGAAACAGATTTGAAGATTTGCTTCGTTACTTCCACGTCGCTGACAATAATAATTTACCACCAAACGATAAGTTCGGAAAAGTTCGCCCACTTTGGAACCTACTCAATCACAGGTGGTTGAAATATTATCCTGGTGACAAAAACTTGAGCATCGATGAATCGATGATTCCTTATTACGGCAAGCATGGAGCGAAGCAGCACATACATGGAAAACCTATCAGATTTGGGTACAAAAACTGGTCTCTTTGCACCCGTCTTGGATATCTCATTTATGGTGAGCTTTACCAAGGAGCTAGTACAGGGAATACTCATCCAGACCTTGGTGTTGGCGCGTCTGTTGTACTGGACCTCATAAAAAAACTACCGTCTGGCAGTTACAGTTTTTACATGGACAATTTTTTCACCTCATTGGCACTGCTGGATGAACTGAAGAAATTGGGGCATGATGCAACAGGTACTATAAGAGCCAACAGGGTAGAAAATGCGCCATTGAAAGATACAAAACAGATGAAGAAGACCCAGAGGGGTTCATATGACCAATGTACGGATGTGTTGTCTGATATTACTTTAGTTCGGTATAACGACAACAATATTGTTACGGTTGCGTCTACGCAATGTGGCGTACAACCAATAGGAAAAGTCAAGCGGTATAGCGACAAACAAAAAAAGGATGTAGACCAACCAAGGTGTTTCATAAATTATAATAAATACATGGGTGGCGTCGATCGTCTTGATCAAAATGTAGGATGTTACCGAGTATCCATAAGGCTGAAGAGGTGGTACTGGCAGTTACTTATGTTTCCTCTCAATGCCTGTGTGAACAATGCTTTTCAATTATATAAATTGTCCGCAGCGTCGAAGAACGGCAACAGTTATGATCTCTTATCATTTACCAGGTACATTGTAACAACATACTTTCTCATGAAAGAGGCCTCCGACGTCATGTCCGTTGCTAAACTTTCGGTACCCAGATCATCACTGGCCGTCATAAAACGGGTTCCAGATTCTGTAAGGCTAGATGGAAAAGCTCATCACATTGTCAAGCAGGATAAATCAACCCGATGTGGATTATGCCACAAAAATACATTTATGAAATGCTCTAAGTGCAATGTCGCCTTGCATCAAAAATGTACTGTTGCTTTCCATACAAAATAATGTTTAATTTTTCGTCCATACTATTGGTTAAATAGTTAAAATGTCTAATCTATTATAAAATAAATAAAATATAAATATAAACCGCATTTTATTTCACAATCACCCGATCTACATATTAGTACAACACATGTATGTATATTCCTACTGATCGATTAGTCGATCGGTTTCAGAACTCCATAAACTAAATAAAAAAAATTTTTTTTGTTATCATTTTATGTTGACCTCTCTAATAGGGTGCTGGGATAAAATGTTCATTAAAATTGGTCAAGTCTAGCTATGCTTGGGATGATATGGGTTAAATGCTTGGAGATTTAACCTTTTTTAATCCATCTTAAATTAAGCGACACGACACTCCTGCCACACTTCTCCATGGCACAAAAGCTTCCGCAACTAGTGTCGGAACATAAATTGCAGTCATTGGATAATGAATGGCGCCATTTGAGATTAAATAAGCACATTATAAAATTGAATGAAGACGATCTAGAGAAATTCTGGGCCGAAGTTTTTAGCATCATGGATACAGATGGAAATTTGCTCTACCCCACATTTAAGGAACTTGTTCAGAACCTTCTCTGCTTGCCACACTCTACGGAGGCTGTAGAAAGAATATTTTCATCAATTAATTTAATAAAATCCAAGTCAAGGAAAAGCTTAAACATATATACTATCGAAGGATTAATTTTAACAAAACAGCTAATTAATAATAAAAATGAATATTGTTACTCTTTCTCTCCAGACAAAACTATGTTAGATAAAATGAATAAAGTATATCTATATATATACTTTGTTATATAAATCAAAATAAATATTTTTATAATTTTAATAGTTTTTTTATCATCACATCTTACCTACCTCAACTTACATACAGAGTTTCAAAATAAACTAACAGATTCGTACAGATTTATTTAGATTAATTTCTACAGATATTATACAGATTTTTTACACTAGCAGCACAGATTTCGCATGACAGGGAGTAATTTTTAATTAGGTCGGGTTATCCCGCCATGTTTATTTCACTCTTGCTCAACTTGTTGATGCTAGCTCCCTGTTAAAGTTTCAATATTTATTAGTTTTAAGTTGTTGTTTTTGTTAAAGGATGACGGGCAAAAATGTATGGGACGCGTACCCACCGACCAATAACAACCAGAAGTATGTCGTTAGAAAGCTCTTTTCATGACTATCGTTTGTTAATATGGGGGATAGTCTCAATTCGTTGTGGGAAAAATATTATAATTACTTAAGTGATATCTATTAAAATAAAAGTTGTTAGCTTCAGATATTTTATCATTGTTACTATGGGGGCTAGTCTCAATTCGTTGGGAGGAAAATGTTATAGTTACTTAAATTATATCTATTAAAATAAAAGTTGTTAGCTTCAGATATTTTATCATTGTTAATATGGGGGCTAGTCTCAATTCGTTGTGAAGAAAATGTTATAGTTACTTAAATGATATCTATTAAAATAAAAGTTGTTCAGATATTTTATCATTGTTATTATGGGGGCTAGTCTCAATTCGTTATTAGGAAAATGTTATAGTTACTTAAATGATATCTACCAAATAATAGTCATGAAAAGAGCTTTCTAACGACATACGTCTGGTCGTCATTGGTCGGTGGGTACATTCCGCCCGTCATCCTTTGTCTTCTTTGTTAAGTTTGTTTTATTAGTTACTTATTTTATTGTAAAATGAGTGAAACTGGACCGAGTAACATCACCACTTTTTCCTCGCCCAAGAAGGAGCGGTCTAAAAGAACAGTTATGCGTTCAGTGGATAAAGAGACGTTAATTAACGTTTACAAGCACGTAGAAGAGACATGGCCTAAGGATTCATACCCATACAAGTACGCTATCGCCGAAAAAACTGCGGAAATCATAGGTATATCTCGAAGTTCTATCTTCAAAATAGTCCATGAAAAGAAAGAAAAGGGCCGTGTGGTATCTCCACCATCAAGATCGAAGAGGCAAACCATTGGTGACTTGGATGACTTGCAATTGGGAGCTATACGTCGTAAAGTGCACAGTTTCTTCTTTGACAAAGAATTGCCAACAATCGACAAAGTATTGAATGCAGTAAACAGTGACGATTCTTTACCAGATTTTAAAAGAACAGCTTTTTATAATGTTCTTTAAAAACTTCAAATGAAATATGCAAAACGCAACCGGAAAAGTGCACTATTGGACTGGGAGGACATTGTCCGCTGGAGGATTAAATACTTAAACAAAATTGTCAGAATGAGAGCTGGAAGGAAAATATATTACAGTGATGAGACATGGCTTAATGAAGGTTAGTTGTAATTTAAATTCATTTTCTGTATTTTATTAATAATAACCATCAGTTCATTAATTTATTAAATTACACTGGCGAGCAAAAAAATCGACTCACTTCATACTTTCGCACTCAAAGTGTTCTAATTTTAAAATTAAGACCTAAATCTTAATTTAGGTCTTAAATTCTTTAAGTTCTAGATGTTAGCTTTAAAAAAAATAACAATTACTACAGTGTTAACTTTTAGACATTGTCACAACAGTCGAGGAACAGTAACTGTATGATTTCGTACTCGTTAACTCAGTTAGCATTGCGCGACCTTAGGGCGTATAAATGGTGACGTAACCCTTTACCCTTATCAGTGGCTCGTGCTGACCGCCCGGACGGCGTGAAGTGTGCACGGCTCTGTGTAAAGTACATGTTTACGACTACATAACCGTAGGGCATACAGCCCGCCCCAACTACCTGCCCTTTATTGAAGGGGCAGCGCCCACAGACCGCTGGAGAAGGGCACAGGCCCTGTACCAGCCTCCGCCAACCCTATAGGGGGTTGCGTGAAGACCTGACTGTGCGGACCCTAATAATCGATTTTAAACTTTCGCGATTTGTATACATCATACAAAATAAATTAGCGGGTCTGATAAGCCATCATGAGAGGGTAAGCGGCAAAAATGAACACCCCACCCAAACGGTAATCAAGTCAAAGACGCCTAAACCCAATATTTCCACAGAAGAGCGTCAAGCATTAAAAACGCTGCGTGATAACACGAATATTTTAGTGCTAAAGGCCGATAAGGGAAACGCCACTGTGGTAATGAATACGTGTGATTATGACGGTAAGATTAGGAATCTGTTAAGTGACACATTAGTATATAAGGCTGTGTCATATAACCCGACCGCCAGAGTGACAAAATGCATTCGTGCCTTAATTAGGGACCATCAAAACTTATTTACGGAAGAGGTGTTTGAACGGTTACATAAGCCTCAAATTGTGCAGCCGCCTAAGATGTACGGCTTACCCAAAGTACACAAGACCAACGTACCTTTGCGTCCTATAGTGAGTCAAATAAATTCACCCACATATGGTTTGGCGAAACACATAAGCAAGGTACTACAACCGTTAGTAGGCAAGACACACTCTTTCGTGAAGGACTCTCGCCACTTTATAGAAATTATCAAGAGCACGAAAAAGGAACCAGACGAGGTGATGGTGAGTTTTGATGTTGAGTCACTATTCACCAATGTTCCTGTTCAAGATTGCCTTGAGGTCGTACAGAGGTAATTAAGGGAAAACGGTCTGTCTGATGAATTCACAGTTCTACTTAAGAATTGCTTGGATGGTAACTACTTCCTATATCGTGGACAACACTACCTTCAGATCGATGGAGTGGCTATGGGTAGCCCTATCGCACCAGTAATGGCCAACATCTGGATGGAGCACTTCGAAGAATCCATAGACATGCAGGCATCAAATGTGAAGCTGTGGAAGAGGTATGTCGACGATATTTTCTGCATCATGAAGGGGAACCAGCAAGACGTGGAACAATTCGCAGACAAATTAAACTCCATGAATCCAAACATCCGATTCACATACGAAATGGAGGAAGACGGATCGTTACCCTTCCTTGACGTTAAAGTGACAGTGAGAGATAATGGTACCCTTGGACACAATGGAGGAAACCGACACACACCGACAGGTATCTTAACGCGAACTCGCACCACCATCCGCGGCATTTGGATTCCGTTGTGTCCTCGCTAGTGAACAGAGCGTATGACCTGTGTGACCCTGAACAGTTAAATAGTGAGCTGTCACATGTTCGGGAGGTACTGAGGCGCAATGGATACAGGAAGAAGATACTCCGTCTGAAGAGGAAAGATCGTAGACCTGAAGTAAGCAGAGTGCCGGCGTACATGCCATATCTAAAGGGAGTGACGGACAAGGTTGGAACAGAACTCAAGAAATACTCCATCAAGACTGTATACAGTCCGCTCTCTAAGATTGCACACAATCTGCGTACCCCAAAGGATGTCATTCCTCTCCAAACACCTGGCGTCTACAAAGTCGATTGCAGCTGTGGTAGTTCATATATCGGGCAGACTAAGCGTACAATCGCTGAAAGAGTAAAGTAACATATCGCAGCTGTAAAAAACCGACAGATTAATAAGTCGGCGATAGCTGAGCATTTGTTGGAGTCTGGACCAAACCACTGGATAGAACTGCATCAACCACAAGTCTTATCCACCGATCGTCACTATTACTCCAGGATAGTACGTGAAGCGGTAGAAATCAAGAAACCTAACAATTTCAACCGGGAGGATAGATATAGATTATCGGCTACTTGGAATCCAGTCATCAGCAAGTGTAGACATCGACGCAGTGATAAATCTCAACAGTGTGTAGACGTCATTAGTGTAGTGTGTCGGAGTACCGACATTGCGAACTTAAATAAAGACCAAGTGAGGGTAGGTGCCGAAACCCGCACTTCCACAAGACGGCGCTGAGCTCTCATCAGTCTCTCCGTGACCACGCTCGGTGCAAGACGAGCGAAACGTCGGAACCAAATAGGTATTTATACCTTATGTAAGTTAGTTGTACGCGATTAAGACCCGCTAATTTATTTTGTATGATGTGCGGACCCTTATCAGTTGACCGTGAAACGTCAACAGGTACACTTCTCGTCAATCTCCAAGCAAGAAAATTTCCCGGAAATGGATACAACAGCGGAAGCGGGGGCTCAAGCAGTTATCCTATTGCAACAGGGCCTGAGTCAACGTCAAGTGGCTCGTACTTTGCAGATGACCCAGTCAGCGGTATCAAGAATATACCGAAGGCACCGGGAGACTGGTGGCTTGCACCGACGAAGAGGTTCCGGTAGAAATCGGTCCACTTTGAAGGCAGACGATCGCTTTATCGTCCGTACTTCGCTGAGGAATCGTTCTCTCACTGGAGTCCAAGTTCAACGGGAGCTCCGAGAAACACGTGGGTTAGCTGTAAGTTCTTGGACAGTGAGAAGAAGACTTGAGGCAGCAACTCTCACTCCAAGAAGACCAGCAACGGGTCCCAAATTGACTGCAGGTCATCGAGCAGCTCGGCTACGTTTTGCAAGAGAACACGTCGATTGGACTGAGGATCAATGGCGCTCTGTTCTTTTCTCAAATGAAAGCAGAGTATGCCTACATGGTAGCGACAGAAGGAGAAGGGTGCACAGAAGGCCGGGGGAGCGATACGCACAATGCTGCATAGCAGAAACTGTTGCGTACGGAGGAGGTTCCTGCATGGTGTGGGCTGGCATATCAATGGAAGCAAAAACTGAACTGGTTTTCATTGAAACTGGCCGCCATGTGGGGGGGTTGCCCGCACATCGATATATTGAAGATATCTTGGAAGACCACGTCATCCCATACACTGGTTTTATTGGAGAAAACTTCACCCTGATGCAGGATAATACCCGTCCACACAGCGCAAATGTCGTGCGGCAGTACTACGAGAAGTGGGTATCGCTGTTATGGACTGGCCAGCTTGTAGTCCGGACTTGAATCCTATAGAACATTTATGGTATGACCTAAAGAGAAAATCCGGGCTAGTGATCCTGCACCAGGTACAAGAGCTGACCTGCAAGCGGCTCTAACCGAGGAATGGGACGGTATACCATAAGACAGAGTGAAGCACCTCATTGGGTCAATGAGGAACCGTTTAGAAGCTGTCATCAGAGCAAGAGGGGGGTAACATTCGTTATTAAAGTGGTAATCATTATGTAATAAAGTTTATTTAAAATGTTATGATGTCTTTTATTTTAAATTTTTTACCCTTAATTTTTCAAGTTTTAGTACTCGCAAAGTTTAAAAAGATAGATAGATAGATAGATTATTCTTTATTGTACACCTTACAAAAATTACATTATAAAACAAAACAGAACACAAACAATGTACAAATGGCGGCCTTATCGCTGAAAGCGATCTCTTCCAGACAACCTTAGGATGGACAGATGATAAATAAGCCTTGTGCGATAAATGGTGCAGTTTCAAAGACAACCAGAATAATACACTTACTAAAATACAAGAAGTTCATAGACATACACAAACATATATAGATACACATATACATATACCTACACACATACAATAATATATACATATTTATATATAATATATATATAATATATACCTACTATAAATACCATGAAAGATGTCAAATGGACGAAAGATAGTGCGTTTTTAACAAACCTTTAAATATACTTAGCGATTTTGCTCTACGAATGTCTAAAGGCAGTGCATTCCACAGGCGCACAGCTTGGACAGTAAAAGATTTGTCAAAATAATTAGTGGAATGCATTGGCATCTCCAGCTTCAAGTCCTCAGACGACCTCAAGGACCTTAAATGTGTGTCATGAAGGAACTTAAAACGTTCTTTAAGATAAGTGGGACTATTGGGATTAAACAGGATATTATACAGAAATGTAAGAATGTGAGTATTTCTGCGAAGGCGAATCGGAAGCCACTTGAGCCTGTTGCGGAATTCTGAAATATGATCATATTTGCGTAAACCAAATATAAAACGTATGCAGAAGTTTTGGAGACGCTCAAGTTTGTTTAATTGCTCCTCGGTAGGTCAAGATAGCTGACATCAGCGTAGTCAAGGATCGGCAGAAGCAAAGACTGTGCAAGCGCAATCTTGGTAGCAGTTGGAAGGAAATTGCGTAACTTTCGTATTGACGCGGCTGAAGCAAACAGTTTTCGACTTGTGTCTTGTATCTGAAGTCGCCAAGACATTGTTTCATCCATATGTATACCCAAATTTTTAACAGTTTTGGTAAATGATAGATATTTACCATTTAAACTGATTTGTGGTAGATCAGACCAGACAATTTTAGCTAACAATCTTGGGTTGCCAATAACAATCAGCTGGGTTTTTTCGGGGTTTACGACGAGTCCATATTTCTGAGTCCATTCACAAATTCGCTCGAGGTCCGAGTTAATAGTCTTGCAGGCTTCTGCTAGCTTGTCAAAGGGAGCTTGCGTGTAAATTTGTAAATCATCTGCGTAAAGGTGGTAGGATGAAACTAATTGGTTTGAAATAGCATTTATAAATATTGCGAAGAGTAAAGGGGATAGCACGCCACCCTGTGGTACACCTGCATTCGTGTTTGACCAAGTGGAATAAGTATCTTCAATGCGGATACGTTGCCGGCGACCAAACAGGTAACTTTGAAACCAGTCAATTACCGATGGAGATATGTTAAGAGAGCTGAGGATGCCAAGCATGATGTGCAAATCCACGGTGTTGAACGCATTACTAAAGTCAAGTAACGATAACACCGTTAGATTGCCACTGTCCATTCCTTGCCTAATATTATCTGTAAGGCAAACTAAAGCCGTGGTGGTACTGTGTCCAGGTCGGAAACCTGATTGATATGGATTTAGGAGGGAATTTTCACGAAGGAAGGAACTAAGTTGTGTATGGATGAGACGTTCTAGGACTTTTGAAAGGAATGGTAATATGGATATAGGACGGTAATCTGCTAAAGTAGAAGGTTTGGGTTTTTTAGGCAGGGGAATAATCAGTGCTTCTTTCCACGCTGAGGGAAAGATGCCGCAGGAAATCGACTGATTCAAAATGTTGCATAGGACTGGAAGGATTTCGTCAAGGATGGGAAGGATCATTTTGCGGCTTACACAATCATTACCGATTGCATTAGACGTGATTTCCAGAATGCTCTTCTTAACATCACAAGCGGTGAATTGAGAGAAGGTAAAAGGAGAATAATCTGGGGTTGGTAAAGATGAAAGATGCTGTAGAGTGTTACTTTTGATATTTTCATCAAACTTGGACGAGGAAGAGAAATGTATGTTGAGAGAGTCAATATTGAGATTATTTGGAATGGATTTTTGCTGTGTCTTACCAACACCCAGAGTTTTGAGAAATTTCCAGACCTTTGCTGGATCACCGTTTTCAACTGACTTATGAATATGTTGGCGTTGTGCTTTCCTACACACCTTGTTGCAGTGATTTCTGATAGCTACGTATTTTTCAAGGTTTATAGGAGTTGGTTTCTGCTTAAATCTTGACTTTGCTGGCTTGCTGCACATTTCTTCGCCATGATCTTTTTAATGTCCTCTGTCAGCCACGGCGCAGGTAAATGTTTAATTCTGATTGCACGAACTGGTGCATGCACGTCATACAACTGGATTAATTCAGTTGTTAAGATATGAACTTTAGTGTCGACGCAATCTGAGGAAAACAATGACTCCCAATCTATATTAATGGCATCCTCACGAAGTTTTTCATGATCCATCCCACCAAAATTGCGCTGCAGAATTATCCTTGGCTTTGGTTTAGGTGGGCGTATATTGTAAGAGAGATAGATGAGGTCATGATAGGAAAATGCGTCAGCTGAACATTGACCATGCCTATGAACATGATTGGAACAAGAAACTAGAATAAGGTCGAGAAGAGAAGGAGTAGCATTAGGAAAGTGATGTGTTGCATCAAGATTTAAAATAGTCAAAAACATTTATTGTTCAAGAAAATGAGTACAAGTTAAGAGTATTTGTACTAATTTTAAAGCCAATATCTAGAACTTAAAGAATTTAAGACCTAAGTTAAGATTTAGGTTTTAATTTTAAAACTAGAGCACTTTGAGTGCTAAAGTATGAAGTGAGTCGATTTTTTTGCTCGCCAGTGCACTTTAAATTACCATCATTATACAAAAAAGGTAATTAAAAGAAAATCAAGTTACAAAATAATATCATGTCAAACAATGAAAATATCATAAAAAAGTAGCTATCATTTGACTAGACATTTCTGGTTCATGGCAGTGTTAAGAGTTTTGTCACTGAGCTCTTTAACAATACTATTTTAAATTAAGTTCTATAAAATGGAATGTTGAGGTATGAAGATTTACATAACAAAATAAATATTATCTTGTTACAGGACATACTATGAGTAAGACTTGGCAAGATCAAACAATTGTTTCAGCCAAAGAAGCTCATCGCCAGCTTGTCAATGGGTCTGAAAAATCCAAGTGGCAAAGGCAAACGCTTGATAATATTGCATATTGGTCTGTTTTCTATCAATAACCCATCAATTAATTTACTATTATTCATCTTATTCTCAACATATAAATATTATAAAAATTTTATAAAGATAATAAATTTCGAACTTAATATATTATTATATAGTTCACAGCAAAGCATTGTATATAAGACTACCATTACATTCTGTTTAATATACAAGTTTCAGAAATATTGGTTTCCCTGTTAAGGTAAATAACACTGATTTTCATTGTGTTTGTGTCCAAAGGAGCCGATACAGGCTTTTTAGAAGGTGGAGATTTAATTTTTGAAGCCAAGAAAACTGATTGAGACTATCACTCAGAAATGGATTCATATAATTATGACAAATGGTTCTCATCAATCCTACCGAAATTAGAACCTAATTCCATTGTCGTCATTGACAATGCTCCATACCACTCAAGAAGAAAAGAAAAAGTGCCAACAATGGCAAACAAAAAATTTGATTAGCAAAAATGGCTACACGACAAAAACATTCCATTTGGTGAAAAGGAAGTTAAGGCTCAATTAATTGAAAAAATCAATAAAGAAAAAGATAAATACTAACTCTACGTTATTGATGGGATGGCCCAACAGAATGATATCACAGTGGTAAGGTTACCACCTTAGCACTGTGAATTAAATCCAATCGAACTAATATGGGCCCAAGTGAAAGGATATGTGGCGAAAACGACTAAAACATTTAAATTAAAAGATGTTAAAATATTGTAAGCTGATGCAATTCAAAGTGTAGTCAATGAGAATTGGAAAAAAATGCATTGAACATGTAATCAAAGAAGAACAAAAGATGCTAAAAAATTTATGGCATAATTGATGATGTAGTGGATGAATTTATAATTAATGTGGGTGGTAATAGTGACACTTCTGAATCAGCTGATACTGATTCTGCCTCTGATTAAATAAAATAGAAAAATAAAATACTTGTTTAATTTAATTTCTTATATAAAATTTATATTCTGTCTGTTCTATTACTTACGTTTGTTTCCCAGAGGGGTAGGCCGAGACGGATTAACACTTTCTACGATCCCGCCGTTTAAAATGGTTATGGTTCTATAAAACTACATAAATTTTAGAAATTATATATTATTAACTTATTATTTTGGGAAGTTCAAAAATCATATCATACAGAATCCTTCTTTGTGTGTTCACAGTAGGATAAGGAAAATTAAGTTTGAGAATCATTGGTTTCTTTGTTTACCTTTTATTTTTTCGTATCTTGAACAGACTATAGATTCATTGTCCGGAGCAATGTATTTCTCGCAATTGGATTTAAACCAAGCATTTTTCCAATTTTCTTTAAATTCTGATAGCCGAATGGCTGCTACACACAGTGCCGGCGGCATGGGCCGGCGGCTTCTGTCGCGCGGCTCATGCCGCCGGCTTTTGGCGGGCGTCGGTGCCGCCGGCATCGGCCGCAGAAAGCCGCCGGGCATCATTCCAGTTGTATAGAACTTAGGGTTGCCAACTTTTTTTGCCAAATTTTTCTATCTTTAAATGTTTCATAGCTTGTTTGGCAATAATAAAAAAATAAACAGTAAGTTTTTAAATAAGTACGTTAATTATTGTCGTTCTATTTCTTTCTTCTCGCCACTTTGGATTCATCACGAGCGCTCTCTCATGAACTCTTTAATTCTGAACTTCTGAAGTGGCGAGGACGGAGATATGATTTTAAGTATAAATTGCCTCCGTGGTCCAGTGGATAGTGTATGCGGCTGCTGATCGGAGGTCCTGGGTTCGATTGCCGGGTTGGGCAAAAGTGTTACTGGGTTTTTCCGAATTCTCAGTAGCAGCCACCGTACACCACCAGACTCCGTAGTCTGGTGATGTGCCCGGTAACGGCAATAGGCTCGCCTACTATTACGTGGGACCTAAAACTTAATGGCAAAATGTGGGTGTAATATTACACCTCTGCCTACCCCTTCGGAGATACAGGCGTGAGCTTATATTATTGCCAATTGCCTTTTCTGTAAAAAATATTAACCATCAGTGGTTAATATTTTTTACAGAAAAGAAATAAGGACTCTCTGATGCATTTTATCATAAATACTGGAAAATCGCTGAACGTTAAAGTCAATCAGTCTGATATTAGAGATGTGTTCCGTACAAATAGCAAATCAGGCGCCAGCAAACCCATATTAGTTGATTTTGTGAGCCCAATCGTGAAAGAGAATTTATTAAGATCAGTAAAAAAATTCAACCATGAGAACAAAAACAACAAATTCAGCACCGAAACGGTAAAATTAAACGGCCCTAAAGTAGCACTATACATATCTGAAAACTTGTCCACTAAGGCACGAAAAATCTACTACTTAGCCAGAGAGTTTGCGAAAACTCATGACTATAATTACTGTTGGTCCAGCCGTGGTAGAATCTATCTGAAGAAAAGAGAAGGTCTTAAACAAATCCTGATCACTACTGAAGCAGACTTAGTAACGTTGGGTGCGCAAAAATGACTACTTGTAGTTTTAGTATTTTGCATGCTCAAGTTTTATAACCCATTTTTTAAACTTTGTCATACTTTTTATTCATTTTATTTTAATTACAACCTATATATACACATACATGCATTTTCAACGCTCTACACTAACATATTATACACACAACAATCACAATACATCATATTGCGCATTAAAAACGTCCATGTAACTTACCTTAAAAATGGCTAACACACTTGATATTATCACCGATATAGAATCTTTCTCAGTATCTGAAGCGGTCATCTGTTCTCCAGAAGAATGCCCTTCACTTATAAAAAATAATCCTCACAAATCAGTCTCCATATTTCATGCTAACATAAGAAGCATTAACTGCAATTTTGACGCTCTAAATGTATATTTGCATAGATTAAAAATTCAATGCGATCTAATCTTGCTAACGGAATGTTGGCTGAGTAAAGTCCCTAACTCGTGCCCACACTTGGACAATTACATTCCACATAAGTCAAAATACTCTAATCAAAACGACGGAGTTATCGTATATGCTAGATATAACTTTAATTGTACCGTCGAGGAATTCGATATATGTGACGCAAACTGCCTTATTGTAAAATGCAGACACGATCTAGCACTTGCAGTTATCTATCGTTCCCCATCAATTAGTAACGCGTATCCTTTCATACGAAGTGTTGACAGTTTACTTTCAAATTTAACTGCATTTACTACAGCCACCATTTTGGGTGACATAAACATAAATATATGCGCAATGAATACTGATCCTAACAGTGAACTGTACTTAAACACCGTCGCATCGCATGGTCTATTACCTGCTCACTATCACCCTACACGCCTAAATAATTGCCTTGATCATGTTCTTTTAAAAAGTCCCAAAAAGTCTATAACCCTGATCTTTGACTCACCACTCACTGATCACGTCCCCCAATTATTACACATAGAACAATCAATCAATCGATCTAATCCTCCAACTAAGTCTACGCGCACTAACTTCCACAACGCCCTGACAGATATATATAATTTTGATTTTTCAAACCTCATGCAAATGGCGGATGCCCATCAGGCCGCACTGTGCTTAGTAAATACTCTGACTACAATAATAAAAAACAACACAGTAATTGTAAATGCGTCCCGCCGTAAGCGTATAATCAAACCGTGGATCACTCCGGGTTTGTTGAGATGTATCCGACATCGTGATGCTCTTCACAAGAGAGCTAAAGGATCTCTCAACGACCCCACGGCTAACTTGGTATACACAAGATACCGAAATTTCTGTAACTCTCTTTTAAAAAAACTTAAACGGACCTACGTACAACAAGAGCTCGACAGAAATAAAAATAACATTAAAGGTACATGGAACATTATTAAGGAGGTAGCGAACCTAAAGTCCACCTCGTCTGCACCAGTAGAACTCCTGAAAATCAAACCAGATCAAGCATCCTCTATTGCCACCGTAAATAACTTCTTTGCCGAGATCGGTAGAAAACTAGCATCCTCAATTAAACTCACTGAAGACTTAACCAACGCAACTAGCTATATCAATGAACAAAGATTGAGCCATTATATGGGTCTACGGCCTATTGACGACACTGAAGTAAGCTCTATCATCTTGAATTTACGTAATGACAGTGCAACCGGCAGTGACGGTATATCTACTCGATTTATTAAAGCCGCTAGGCTACATCTTATCCAACCGATCACGCATGTTCTGAACCTATGCCTTTCAAATGGTATATTCCCAAAAATATTTAAAAAAGCTCTGGTTCATCCGATTCACAAGGGCGGAAGCCGAGACAACGTATCCAATTATAGGCCTATATCCGTCCTTACCACTTTATCGAAAATATTTGAAAAGGCCCTTAACGCCAGACTAGTCAATTACCTTGAGAAATATCATGTTTTGGCTTCTAACCAGTATGGATTTAGAAAGAAAATGTCTACCGAAGACGCTGTTTTGGATCTCTCAAACATCATCATTGAGAATCTGGATAACAAAATCAAAACAATCGGAGTTTTTCTAGATCTATCAAAAGCCTTCGACACAGTCTCGGTTTCCATCCTTCTGAGTAAAATGGAACAGATTGGCATAAGAGGAATAGCTCAGGACCTCTTTAAGAGTTATCTCACCGGACGCTCTCAGTGTACCAAAATTCAAAACATTTTAAGCGGAGATTCTGATCTGGGCGATTTCGGAGTCCCTCAAGGTAGCGCTCTCTCTCCTACCTTGTTTCTAATTTATGTTAACGAGCTCTGTAGGCTTCAAATACCCGAGTGTAAGATCTTTGCCTACGCAGACGACACTGCTTTATTAATCGAGGGGAACACCTGGGAGGAAGCTCAAATCAACGCTGAAAACGCACTGCGAGTGGTTATGACGTGGTTTGCTCGCAATCTGTTAACATTAAATGTATCAAAAACGAAATATTTAGCTTTCTCCCACGGTTCTTCCTCGCAACCTACCCCACTCACCATCAAAGCTCACACATGCGTGCCTCACCAATCCTTATACTGCGATTGTCAGGATATTACTCGCGCAGATCATATTAAGTACCTCGGGGTCTACCTTGACAGCACAATGTGCTGGACAAAACATCTAGATGTCCTTAAAGGTCGCATTCGTAAGCTCATATTTACATTTAAGACTCTGAGAACAGTCATGCCAGCTAACTCACTGAAAACTGTTTTTTGCGCCCTTGCTCAATCGCTTATTACTTATTGCATACCCGTATGGGGAGGTACATTTTCTACCATGTTACTAAATGTGGAAAGAGCGCAAAGAGCAGTTTTGAAAGTAATGACGTACAAACCAATATTTTATTCTACTGCTCTGCTTTATGAGGAATGCAAAGTGCTGTCCGTACGTCAACTATTCGTATATAAAGTTATTCTCAGACAGCATGCTTCCCTACCGTACAACCCCAAACTAAATGAAAGCAAACGAGTCAAACACAAAATATGTCCTAATATCAGCCATAGCTCCGCGATTGCCACCAGACATTATTACATTCTTGGCCCTCGCCTGTATAACCACGCGAGTAAAATTCTAAATATATATCCAATGCAAATGACGGTATGCAAAAAATCTATGTTTAACTGGCTTCTAAGCCTCTCGTATAGTGATACCGAAAATCTGCTTCGAAAACCAATTTAATTTCAAACACGCACACACACACACACACAAACACACACACACACACACACACACACACACACACACACACACACACACAGACACATACTAGAGTACACTCACTTACTTATTTTAATTTCACTCTTTTCATCACAATCATGTACAATGATACTATTTGCGTAATGTATTATATCTTTATGTCTGCTCTTTCAATAATACACTTGATTTTGTAAATTTAAAAGGGGTGGTGGCCTGATGTCCTAAAATACAGGTTTCGACCTAGTTTAGGCATCAGTCTCCCACATTCAAAGTGTCTACATGTGTAATGTAAGCTTAACTTTAAGATTTAATATTGTAATGTGGTGAGAAATAAATACATTTTTAATTTAATTTTAATTTTAATTTGTTTTAGATCTCTTTGAGCCTCAATAGTTCCCATGATCCATTTAACTTATGTGTAACGTTACATAGATAAGAATTCTTAATTAGTGTTTGGTTTTACACGTCACAGTAAGGGTTGGAAGTAAAGTATTTTCATATACTTTATTTGTATACAAAAGTATAAAGTATAATTGCCGAAAATAAAGTAGGATACGTTATTATAAAGTATGGTTGACAACCCTAATAGAACGACCACACACAAGCGGCAAGTTGCATCCCGCGGCCGGCCGGCGGCTTTGTGTGCCGCCAGCACTGTGTGTAGCAGCCTGAAAATATACCGCATTTACCACACCGCCAGGACAATATCAGATGACTAGGATGCCGATGGGCCTTAAGACGAGTCCAAGTTCTTTCAGTCGAGCTATAACAGTAGCAATGGCCGGCTTAGCTTATGATAAAGTGCTGACGTACGCTGATGATTTAGTTTGTATAGAATCTGAGAACTCCGATACCAGAGTTGGCCACACGCTCAAACGAAAAACGAAAAACAAACATCTGTATTATTTAGTATATTGATATTCATTGTATATGGGCATATAGTAGGTATGTATTTATCTGTACTTTCGTAGGTTGGTAGTATTATTTGAAAACCTAAAGCCAAATGTAAAGGAATTGATTCATGTGGAGAGCAGAATCGAAATATTATATTAGTACTCATTTTAAAGGCTCTTTTGAATGATCGTTCCATCAGTTCTATCCAATTTTTGGAGTCAGATCATGGTTTCCTTCCAAATGATAATGATTTTGCGAAATTTGAATGCGCTTTAAAGCTGCACCAAAGAGTCTAATTGCCTGAAGATTACAAACATATAATGAAAAACTGTAAAAAAGCATAAACCATTGAAGGTTTTTACATCTTCTGAGCTGGAAAGCATTACGAATAGAAAAAAAGCAGTTGACGGAACAAAGGTGGCATGGTTAACACGTTAAGTGCGAAACAGGACTTGAAACGGCCTGTACGTGTCTCGTCGTTATAGCGGTAAGAAAACACTTAACCCCTCGCATGCACCGCTCTAAAATGCATTTTCTCCGGTAGTGTCTAGCCATTTTGAAGATGTAACGTTTATAAGATCCTAGGTTATATAACTTAAATTTTCTCTCGTTTGGTAATATTATATGACGTAAATTTTAAACAGTATACAGTTCAAAAGTTACTCTATATGAGAATTATATTGACCGCTCAAAGTAACTGCTTTATTTGACATTTATCGCTAAAGCATCACGCGGTCGTTATCTGACCACCCGCGAAACAAGGCCACTTGCCGTGCTACCTTAAACCTAAACGTACGACTCGTCACTCGGGTTTTGATATTTGAAGTGATGTTTTTATGAAAGTAGATTAAATAAGCTTTGTAATAATGTTTGAATGGTGACTGAATGACGGAATGTTTAGTTTATGCGACCCGCCGAACTTGTTGCTATTGTAAACAATGTCGTCTACCGACGACCTACTCGCCATTTTTGTTTGTTATGATAACAATATGGGTTATAAATGGCTTACTTTGTTATTTTGTATACCAGGTGGTATAAGCTTTATAACAATATAAAATTATAGCAATGCTTGCTTGAAGAGTTATTTAGATTTAAGCATGTGAAAAATATATTATTTCGCTGACTTTGCATTTTGCGCGCGGGGCATAATTATGGATTAAAAACATAATTGTAAACAAATATTATAATGATATATGATACTTTTATGTTTTATTGTGAATAAACTAATTAATTATGAAGTTATGAAGTTACAGCAAAAAAGTAATAAATATTGTGTATTACTTTAAGAGATTTTTAAAAACAATTATCGAAAAAACGGCATTTCTTTTTTATTGAATGAAAATATATAGATAAGGTTACATTTATGGTATGAATTATTGTTTTATTATGAGTATATAAATAAACCTGTCATATGATATATAATACTCCTATAATTCATGAGATATTGGCTTTCGTAAATTTTGGCGGGTATGGCGGTTATTTTTGGTGGAAAAAGTAAACAATTGTGCAAAGTCCAATAAGAATAATTCTAATCGGATTCTTATACGATATAGTTTTTTTAATTGGAAATCTAGTTGAAAAGAAACTTATGTAGGTTTGAATCTGATATATAACAAAAAATATGTTTGAAAAAAATAAAATATGAAAATTGGCAGCAATTAACAATCATTTATATTTTATATTTTTTTACGTTTAAAATTAAAACGTTTCTTTCCATTATATTTATTTTCTCTGAAAGTAAATTAAATTACCTTTCTAACCGTGTACAATACTTATATACCTCCCATAATAAAAAACGACGAGAAATATGAATATGTTAGATATATAATAGCGCGCTCGAAAATGGCGGGAAAATATTATACCGGGCGCGCTTTATACCGCTCTTGCGTGCGTCTTGCGGGCTTCAAGTAGCTTTCGAAAACGCTCGCCACTGTCGCCCGCCGCTGTAGGCCGTGACCGGGCCGCCACACTTGTCGACCGACCCGAACAAACTTGTCAGAACACGTTTTGCATGGCGGCGCGGCACGGTGCGGTAAATAGTAGGTAACGGATTAACGGACTTGGAAAAATTTAACGGAAGTTAACAAGTCCGTTAACACTTTTTTAAGTTAACTTAAAAGTTAATCCGTTAGTGGAAATTTTAACTTCGTTAATTAACGATTAACGGATTAACGAGTTAATGCCCAGCTATGTCTATATTATCCTCCCCAGAAAATCCGTCTACGGCAGCTTTTCGTGTTATTTAGTGATGGGAAAATAAACACCGATTTTATAATTGTATTTAATTTATTAAACTTATGGATGTTTTTCATTATAACAGGTCAAACAGTAATCTTTTTTGCAACCAGTGCATTCTGTACGTATTTTCTCAACTTTTTTGTCGGCCTCACAACTTGAAAAGATGGTTCGGAGATTTTCATAGCACCCTATACATCTCCTCTTCTTTGATCCTTGACATAATTATTTCACATAGACGGAGTAATTATATTTGTGATTGACCTGTTCTTGAAATATCCCAAGTAGATTTTCTTCACCTTCCTCCTTAATCAACTGTTTTCGGCAATGTTTCGACGTATTCGGCAGCAGTCTTAATACGTCGCGTGCGCAGCCTCGAATGCGTTGCAAAACACTAATCGCGAGAAGCCAGCGTAGAGTGTGGTACGAGGTACGCGGAAGTACAAGGCGTTTACAACCTCGTTCGCACTGTGTTAGAATTATTATTTGTTCAGTGCGGCACGAGGTCTCAAAAACCCGGTATTTAGGTTGGTGTACCACAGAACTAGGAATCAATAGCTCATCTCAGATATATAATTATCCCTTTCCTACACTGAACCAGATTGAAGTTATGCCTCCCACACGACAGAGAAGTTTAACCCCTTGAGTTTAACCTCTTACAGGCACACCGTGCCTGTAGGACACAGGCACGGTGTGCCTGTAAGAGAAATAGTGGAGGCCGGTACGGTGTGCCCATAAGGATTTGTGTGAACTTCACTCCGATGTTGTGTGATTGGTTACAATAATAAAAACGTACATCGCCTAGTTACAGATTAACCAACATAATACCATCAATTTTACCATATTTCCAAGCTTGCAACCGAGAAAAATAATAATAAAATTGCTGATTTCGTTGCTCAGTTTTCTCCGTGCCGCCATATTGCGCTGTGGCGATCAACTAAGTTTACTTGTGATTTTTTTTAAATGTGTTCTCACCGCAAACGTTTATTGATTGTATTATTATTATATATTAAATTATTGACAATTAAGTGAAGTATATGTGTTAAATATTTTTTTAGCCAGTTATAAAAAAAAAAACATTTACAAAAAACTGTTGGTAACTTTTGTGATGCAATTTTCGGGCGTTGGCCGCTAGCCATCCTCCATGTTTTAAATTTTATTTATATATTTATCTTAAATGCTACTATTTTTACAGTATAAATCCTAATACAATAGTGCAGCTAATAACATTATATATACATTTTACCTAACATAACAAATAATATACAGTGAACACCTTGTAAATTCCCTCAGAGTACAATAGAATATGTCTAGTATGTATAGAATGTGTCTTAGCTTTCGAATGATATTAATTAACACCAAATTGTATATAATTTGGTGTTAATTAATATCATTCGAAAGCTTATTTAATTACGCGTCTTTTGATATACAATATTAACTTAATAAATAGAAATATCACTATTCTTTCAACGAGAATATTACGCGCCCGTACTTAGCTCGAAAGCCTAGTCTCAAAAGTGGCCAAAATACATCTACGGGTGTCCTGAGATGCCTCGATGGTGGCCAAAATGCTTTGAGGGGTTAAAATAGCTTACCTTTAACCTTTTCATGTCGAAAAAAATTTATAAATGTAGGTCATTTTGTTTTTTCTTACACCATGTGAATTTTTTTTCCAAAATACACATAAATAATTATTCACGAAATTCCCTTCCTCACTGCACTAATATTGACACGGGTAGACGACGCGACGGTTATATACATTACTTTAGAACAGTTCACCGATATTACTTCACAATAACCATTTATTCATAGCAGCGAAAAATTTGCGCCATTTTGACAATCCGACGGAAAACATTTCTCACGCACAAAACATTTTTATACCTATTTATAGCAAAAACAATACGAAATGTATTATTAACAATGGGTTCTAAGACAATTTTGTGAGAAAGTTATCTATATTGTTTTAAAGTAATTAATAAATACTTACATAATCATTTACATCGGCGGCGGCGGCCACAGCTGCTGCAGGTCCCGCGCGCGGACCAACCGGCTGCAGCAAGCGCCTCTGACGCGCGTATTCGCCACACTCAATAAATAGACAGAGAGATAGACATATTCTATTGTACTCAGGAGTGAATTTACAAGGTGTTCACTGTATATTATTTGTTATGTTAGGTAAAATGTATATATAATGTTATTAGCTGCACTATTGTATTAGGATTTATCCTGTAAAAATAGTAGCATTTAAGATAAATATATAAATAAAATTTAAAACATGGAAGACGGCTAGCGGCCAACGCCCGAAAATTGCATCACAAAAGTTACTAACATTTCTTTGTAAATGTTTTTATAACTGGCAAAAAAAATATTTAACACATATACTTCACTTAATTGTCAATAATTTAATATATAATACTAATACAATCAATAAACGTTTGCGGTGAGAACACATTTAAAAAAAATCACAAATAAACTTAGTTGATCGCCACAGCGCAATATGGCGGCACGGAGAAAACTGAGCAACGAAATCAGCAATTTTATTATTATTTTTCTCGGTTGCAAGCTTGGAAATATGGTAAAATTGATGGTATTATGTTGGTTAATCTGTAACTAGGCGATGTACGTTTTTATTATTGTAACCAATCACACAACACCGGAGTGCAGTTCACACAAATCCTTATGGGCACACCGTGCCCGTAAGACACTACCGGCCTATTTCTCTTACGGGCACACCGTGCCTGTAGGACACTCAAGGGGTTAAACTTCTCTGTCGTGCGGGAGGCATAACTTCAATCTGGTTCAGTGTAGGAAAGGGATGATTATATATCTGAGATGAGCTATTGATTCCTAGTTCTGTGGTACACCAACCTAAATACCGGGTTTTTGAGACCTCGTGCCGCACTGAACGCCTTGTACCCCCGCGTACCTCGTACCGCACCCTACGCTGGCTTCTCGAGATTAGTGTTTTGCAACGCATTCGAGGCTGCGCACGCGACGTATTAAGACTGCTGCCGAATACGTCGAAACATTGCCGAAAACAGTTGATTAAGGAGGAAGGTGAAGAAAATCAACTTGGGATATTTCAAGAACAGGTCAATCACAAATATAATTACTCCGTCTATGTGAAATAATTATGTCAAGGATTAAAGAAGAGGAGATGTATAGGGTGCTATGAAAATCTCCGAACCATCTTTTCAAGTTGTGAGGCCAACAAAAAAGTTGAGAAAATACGTACAGAATGCACTGGTCGCAAAAATGATTACTGTTTGACCTGTTATAATGAAAAACATCCATAAGTTTAATAAATTAAATACAATTATAAAATCGATGTTTATTTTCCCATCACTAAATAACACGAAAAGCTGCCGTAGACGGATTTTCTGGGGAGGATGATATAGACATAGCTGGGCATTAACTCGTTAATCCGTTAATCGTTAATTAACGAAGTTAACATTTCCACTAACGGATTAACTTTTAAGTTAACTTAAAAAAGTGTTAACGGACTTGTTAACTTCCGTTAAATTTTTCCAAGTCCGTTAATCCCTTACCTACTATTTACCGCACCGTGCCGCGCCGCCATGCAAAACGTGTTCTGACAAGTTTGTTCGGGTCGGTCGACAAGTGTGGCGGCCCGGTCACGGCCTACAGCGGCGGGCGACAGTGGCGAGCGTTTTCGATGTACATGTCGCGTTTACTGTGACGCGGCGCGCGGCAGCCCCAGAGTAAACGCGCCATGTACATCACCCCTGCCGCGCCGCTCGCCGCTTAGACCGTTCTCGTGACCAGGCCCTGGCACGGCGCGTGCAGCAAGTGAATTGAAACTATATGCTTTGCCGGCGCGTTTAGCTGAGAAAAGAATACTGCGAAGAAATTTGATTCATGAGTTTCATGACATATGTGTGTAATTCGTTCGTTTTAGCGTTCGGCGTTTAGAGTAGGTAACGAGTGTTTTGTTTGTTAAGTATACAAATACTGCGTAGTTTTTAGATTTTATAGTCCGTTATAGTTTACGTCTGTGCAGTGTGTATATTAAACAGTGTATTGTGCAAATAAAAACCACAACATGCAGTTGGATTCCAGATCCACTACAGACGAAATCCGTGGCCACACTTGAGTGATTATGTTAATTTTGTATCCAAATCGAGAGACATGAAATCAAGAGATTCGTTCAAAGCTGCGGCATTTCTCGGGGAACAGATATTCATAAATCTGTTTATTAAATATAATACTGCTATACCCTCAAGTTCTGCAGTTCAACGTCTTTTTTCCACGGGCAAAGATATGTTAAGGCCAAAACGAGCTTCGCTTTCGGACGAGAACTTCAACATATTAATGTTCATGAAGGCAATACCCACACCACGGTAATATAATCTAACAATATTGTAACTCGGCCGTCTCCTCGAGTTATATACCTACAGACGCGCCGGACACAAACAAGCGGTAGGGCTGCCTGTCCCAAGTATTTTAATTAAATCTACCTATGTGAAGTTTTTTCATAAATATGCGCGTGGGATTGGGAGGTCTCGGGTTCGATTCCCGGGTCGGGCATAAGTGTTACTGAGTTTTTCCGAATACTCAGTAGCAGCCCGGAGTCTGGTGATGTGCCCGGTAACGGCAATAGGCTCACCCCCTATTACGTGGGACCTAAAAATTGATGGCGAAATGTGGGTGTAATATTACACCGCTGCCTACTCCTTGGGGAATACAGGCGTGAGACTATAAATAAAATAAATAAAAAATAAGTAGACTAAGCAGTTACACTAAGCAGATTCATATTGGCTTCCATTTTTAATATTACCCTGAAGGTACTACTAATCATAGACTTCAGTGAAATAATACATTATCCATAACGCAGATGAAAATGTTCTGCTAGTACACATGATAACTTCAATCATTCCAATATGTTTTAAAAAATATCAACATAATACCTACTAGATTAAGCTTATCAAATTTTGACTTTATCGCGCATAAGTTAAGGATTAAACCTTGCAACGTAGTAGGCACAATTTTAAAAGCAGCGCGCAAACGCCAATGTTAACAAAATTTCTTACTACATTCACTACCAAATGCAGCAAGCCGGTCCCTATGCCCTAGTACCTGTTGACTTACATTTTGTTTTAATGGAAATTAATTTGTTATACTTACCCACTGTTATACGTATTTTAATAAGTTTTAAATCAATAGGAAAATATGAATAGTGTGGTTATAATAATTTAAAATTGTAACAATAGTATCACCTACTCACAGATGGCGCCACAGGAAAAATTAGAAGTCGGTGTTAAGATTCTCGGGCGGATAACAAAACCCCGACTGATTTAAAGATCAAGGTGTCTTCGGATAAGGAATCAAATATCGCACGCTTTATGCCTCAACCACTTGCTTGAGCATTTAAGTGTCTTCCTCGAGCACTAACTTCTGCGACTTATGTGCATCTACCTAGTTAGGTCTCATAGGTTCTGCGAAGAAGGTAGCCTGTAAATTGGTATAGATGTATGTTTAGCATCGTTAATAAATTTATAACAAGAGTCCAGCTTTTATATTGCCGTTGGCGCGCTATCCCGCTCTACAGTGGCGCTCAACTTAGGGGCCCATCGTGCGCGTAACGTCACCAGCGCTACGAAGTTCGTAACATCGTGCTACAAAGTTCTTCGAGGTTAAGACGACTGGCGCTACGAATTGCGACCTCTTCAATTCATGAGTGGAAGAAGCGAGCCTTCAAAGATAAATAGCCCTACTTTTGTTACATGAACTGGACGTGTTACCACCTTTAAAACAAGAAAAACCAAACGTGCCAGTATGCTGTCACCTGAGCAGTTCACACAGCTTATGGAGAAGATGCCGGCCGCATCACAACCTAAAAAAGGTTCATTCATCTCGTGCAAATACACGTACAGTGGCGAGAAAGATCCTGAGGTGGTAGAAGCATTTTTATCGGCAATAAATATATTCAAGCGGTCTGCAGATATAGGCGATTTGACCGGCTTAAGCGAATTACCTATTCTGTTGAAGGGTGAAGCCGGAGTTTGGTGGCTAGGTGTCAAGGGCGAGGTGACGTCATGGTCAGACTTCGAAACGCAACTGCGTGAAAATTTTGCACCTGTCCGCGAAGCATACCAAATATATATGGACATAACTCAAGTGAAGCAATTTAAAAGTACCAACACCGAATCATTTGTGAGACAAAAGCGGATGTTGTTTTCACAGCTGCCGGCTCCAGGACAAACTGAAACCCAGCAGTTGGACTTAATATACGGTTTGCTGCGCCTGGAAATTCGGGATAAGGTTCCGCGCGCGGATGTCAAAAACTTTAAAGACCTTCTTGAAGGCAGCAAAGGCGGCGGAACATGTAATTCATGAAAAGGATGCTGCTATAGGGCAAAGCACCACAAAGTCGCAGGAAACCCGCGTAGTGGTCAAAGGCGATATCAAGAAAATCAAGTGCCGGTTTTGCCGCAACTTTGGACACTCTACAGAAAATTGTAGGAAGCTTCAGCGGGCTAACGAACAAAAGGAAAAGGCTGAAAGCACCATCACCGAAGCAGTGGTTACTCAGGCCCCATTACAGCCAGCTAAATTTAAATGTTATGGCTGTGGCGCTCCTGGAGTAGTGAGGTCCAATTGCACAACGTGTCATGCGAGTAAGAATCAACGACCTCAGCCAAAAATTGGATTTTGGATTGGATTGGATACCTTCATCGATGCGAGAGATCGACCAGTAATTTTTGTCGAAATTGGAGGCGTCATTGGGGCAGTATTTCTTGATACCTGTGCTAAATCAAGTATTGCCTCATACTCTCTTTACTGTGAGTTGAAGAGAAAGGGATATTCCTTCCATGAACATAAGATCGGAGTAACGATGGCTGATGGTATACCAAAGCGTCAAAATGTCCTGGTAACTAAGGTTCCCATTAAGGTTAATGACCGTATAATACCAACTACCCTCTTGGTACTTCCCGAATCCCGTCGAAATAAAACGCTGTTAGGCGTAGGGTTTATACAGGACTCCCGCATCGACTTGAGTTTGGCCCAAAGCACTTGGAACTTCCTCGATAATCCTACGGAAAATTTTGAACTGTATGAAGAGAGCTTTATTAATTACAGCCAGAATACTGAACTTGCGGTTATCGTCTCAGATGATGACCCTTCTATGTCACCGTCATTGCCAGAGGAGAGCAATACGACTCGTTCATACGGTCCTCTTCATAGAATCGATTTGTCCCTACCTCCCAAGAAGAAACCTCACCTCAACTACCCTGGAAATTATTCTCCGATACTTAAAGCTTTATATGAAGATGCGAGATATAATTGTTATGTCTTCCACGTTTGAAGACCATGTTAAAGATCTACAGGATGTGTTTAACAAACTCAAGGAATTTAATTTGGTAGCAAACAGAGAGAAGTGCAACTTCTGCTGTCAAAAGGTAAAATATCTAGGTCACTACATCACTGCTGCTGGCCTACGGACTGACCCAGATAAAGTCAGTGCGATCCTAGACATGCTGCCCCCGCGAAATCTCAAACACCTGCTATCATTTGTCCAGATGTGCTCATGGTACAGACGGTTTATACCAAATTTCGCAAAAGTTGCAGAGCCATTAACGCGTCTTACTAAGAAAAACGCTACTTGGGAATGGAAAGAAGATCAAGTTAGTGCTTTCGCCAGACTTCGAGAATTACTGACGTCTGCCCCAGTGCTGGTCCAAGCTGATCATACGAAGCCATATACCCTTAAGACCGATGCTAGCAGTTATGCACTCGGTGCAGTTCTGGTCCAGGGGGAGGGTGAAACCGAACACCCTGTTGAGTATGCTAGCAGACTCCTAACCCAGGCTGAGCGCAACTATTCCACGACTGAGCGTGAAGCCCTAGGGGTCGTATGGGCTGTTTGCAAGTTCCGAGGCTACATTGAAGGAGCAAAGATAACCATTTTAACCGATCATCAAGCCCTACGGTGGCTCATGTCTATAAAGTCGCCAACCGGTCGATTAGCTCGATGGGCTCTCCTACTACAGCCATACGATCTCAATATAAAATATATCTCCGGCAAATCAAATGTCGTTGCCGACTCTTTGTCCCGTCCTAATTGCGAACCGACAACAGAGGAAGACTGTGGGGTTTGTACGGTGATTGTAGATATGCCTGTAAAGAGCAAAGAAGTAATAAGGGAAGAACAGCACAAGGATGAGGAGATAGTCAAGATAGTGCAATGCTTGGAAAGTGCTGAAGAGGAAAAGGCTAGATACTGGAGTGGGAAAGGTTATCATATGAACAACGGCTTGTTGTATCGATATGATCCAGATTCAAATCGGGAAACTAGTCAGTTAGTAATCCCCAAACAGGAACAAGATAATTTTATTGCTGCCCATCATGATGCAGCGACTGCTGGACACTATGGTATAGATAAGACCACTGAACGCGTAGCAAGACGATACTTCTGGAAAGGAATGAGGAAACATATTGAAACCTATGTTCGCCAGTGCTTACAATGTCAACGTTACAAATGCTCAAATCAAAAGCCTGCCGGCTTACTCCAAACCACTGCCCAGAATCAGCGTTTTGAGGTGGTCGCCTTTGACCTGTTTGGCCCTTTACCCCGCACAGCTGACAACCACAACTGGATATTCATAATTGAGGATGTGGCTACACGTTGGGTTGAGATATTCCCTCTAGAGCGTGCCACAGCGGAGGAATGTGCCAAAATTCTGCTAGACGAGATCATACTGAGATACGGTACACCTCGACGTTTTATAAGTGATAACGGCACCCAGTTTGTAAGCAATGTTATGCAACAACTGACCTATTGTCTGGGTATTCAACATGGCTTCACCCCGGTATACCACCCTGAAACCAATCCGGTGGAACGAAGAAATCGGGACCTGAAAACTCAATTGGCAATTCTGGTAGGCGAAAATCATGTCACATGGAAGGAGAAATTACCTTCTATTCGCTTCGCCATGAATACGGCAACGTCATGCTCAACTGGACAGACTCCAGCATACTTAACATTCGGACGTGAACTAAGGACACCAGACGATGTGCAGCATGATCTCAGAGAAATAGTATTTAACGATAATTTCGTCAAAGAACTAACGCCCCGCTTACTCATGATGGCTGACACGTTAGCCAGGGCACGAGAAGTGCAGGAAATGAAAGAGGAAAAGAGAAAGGAGTATGTAGACCAACGACGCCAGCCAAGCCCGGATTATAAACTCGGAGACTTAGTTTTGGTTGATACTCATGTATTGAGTAAATCCAGTCAAGGTTTTAGCTCTAAACTCGCTCCCAGGCGTGACGGACCATATGTCATAAAACGAAGACAGACATAGTTCATTCGAAATTGCCAGCACTGACTCAAATACCCCTGTGGGTATATATCACGCGTCAGCCCTGACCCGATATCGTACGGAAGACGGAACTGTTCCCGAACCAACCCTGCCAATCAGAAAGAGAGGAAGGCCTAAGAAACAAGACTCTGTAGAGAGAGGCATGGCTACAAGGGTAACTAAACTCCGCGGTATTGCTCGCTCAAATAAACGACATTGATGATGTATGTCCTATTTGCCGAGTCGACTGCATGGACATAGGAGGAGATTTGTAACAATAGTACCACCTACAACTCACAGATGGCGCCACAGGAAAAATTAGAAGTCGGTGTTAAGATTCTCGGGCGGATAACAAAACCCCGACTGATTTAAAGATCAAGGTGTCTTCGGATAGGGAATCGAGTATCGCACGCTTTATGCCTCAACCACTTGCTTGAGCATTTAAGTGTCTTCCTCGAGCACTAACTTCTGCGACTTATGTGCATCTACCTAGTTAGGTCGCATAGGTTCTGCGAAGAAGGTAGCCTGTAAATTGGTATAGATGTATGTTTGGCATCGTTAATAAATTTATAACAAGAGTCCAGCTTTTATATTGCCGTTGGCGCGCTATCCCGCTCTACAAAATGTGATATAGTACTAGAACTAGTACAATTTTTTTCTATTAAAATAATTAATTAAATTCCTAAACTAGTTGGCGATGCTAACCAAATAAACAACCACTTCTTGAACATACCAGGTAGTACGTGTGTTTCTATATCGCAGTTATCGCTGTTCGAATTTAATCGTTATAGTGATAATAGTTTTTCTCTCACGGCAACTGATTCATCACAAATACTGAAAGGTTTGAAGTCCAATGCTATAGGTGTTGATGGCATATCATTGGATATGATCACAATGACACTACCACACACGGTGGCACTAATAACATCAATAGTAAATAAATCCATAGCAACTTCCAAATTTCCTTTACTTTGGAAGTCAGCTATTGTCAGGCCCATACCGAAGAATAATAATGTAACATCAGTACAAGACCTTCGACCGATAAGTATTCTACCTTGCCTTTCTAAAGTACTGGAAAAAGTGGTAGCATCACAATTGACTAAATACCTAGAAACCAACAGCATTTTGCCAGACAAGCAATCGGGTTTTAGAAAGAGCAGGGGGACAGCAACAGCCCTTCTTGATGTTACTGATAACATCTTAGCAGCTCAAGATATAGGACAGGGATCAGTTCTGGTACTGTTGGATTTTTCTAGGGCTTTTGACGCGCTAGATGTTTCCTTGCTTATGTCAAAGCTATCTTATTACGGATTTGATCATTCCACTATTAGCTGGTTCAACTCGTATCTAACAAACCGCTCTCAATTCGTAGAAATTAATTATACTGATGGATCCACCTCTCGTTCCGAGTTGAAATCGGTGCCACGAGGAGTCCCACAAGGTTCTGTATTAGGGCCACTTTTGTTCATTGTTTATAGTGCTGACATAGTCAAAGTAATTAAATATTGTAAATTTCATGTTTATGCTGATGACGTGCAAATATATTTATCTTTTAAACCTGACGAAACTAAATCTGCGGTGGATAAAATAAATAAAGATTTGGATAACATTTATAGCTGGGCTTCAAATAATTCTCTCCTACTAAATCCGAATAAGTCCAAATTTATGATCCTGGGTTCCAAGGAACAAATAAAAAAAATTGCTGGTTTGGAACCGCAGATAAGAATTAATGGATCTCGTATAGAGCGTGTGCTGGAGGCACGTAACCTAGGATTGATTATGGACGAACAGCTGAGGTACGAACGACACATAGCGGACGTGGTCCGTAACTGTTTCTACCGTCTCAAATTATTGTATAGACTACGAAATTATATAAGTACGGACCTTCGTATACAGCTTTGTGACTCGCTTGTTTTGTCCAAGTTCAATTATCTTGACGTGGTGTATGGACCTAGACTACTGGCCAAGACTGCTAGTTTGATTCAAAGAGTACAGAATGCGTGTGCGCGTTATTGTTATAATATTCCGAAGAGATCTCACGTAACTCCATTTCTAAACACAGGAAATATTTTAAAAATGAATTCGCGACGGGAGTTGCATCTAGCCGCACTCATGTTCGGAATTATTAAGTTCAGACAGCCGGGATACTTATACGACAAATTAGATTGGATGGAAAGGGACAGGAAATATAGTAGCAGAGATGTATCTTTACCGTTACGTATACCTCGACATAGAACCACAGCATTTAAGGGCGGTTTCCGCTATAATGCAACAAAATGCTGGAATAATTTGCCACCACCGATTCGAAATCTCAAAAATTTGATTAATTTTAAATCTAAAGTTAAGGTAGTTTTGCTAATTCGACAAAAATCCAGCATTTTATAAATAGTAATTGCATTGTCAATTCGGTACATGGCCGCCACTCAAGAGCCTAAAATTGAAGTAAATAGTTTACTTATGTATACTGACTATTATTATTATATATATATAATTATATATTAATATGTATATATATGTATATATATATATATGTGTGTGTGTGTGTGTGTGTGTGTGTGTGTGTGTGTGTGTGTGTGTGTGTGTGTGTGTGTGTGTGTGTGTATGTACATATACCTATTTTACGTTTATACATATTTGTTTTATATATTATATTGATTGATACTGTTCTTATGTCCGTGAGTCACCTGTGGGCTTCAGCTTAAAATCAGCGCTTTGGTCAGTGGTCACCCATCTGAACCACAGCACATGCTGAGCTGGTAGCCTTTAGACACATTAATTTCATATTTTTATTTCAATCTTTTTGTTGTCTTTGTACCTAAATGCTTTTTGCTTTGCTTTTTATTTATTTTTGTTTGTGTTATGTCAGTTATGTGTCTAATAAATATTTTTTCTTTCTTTCTTTCTTTCTTACAATATCACATCTTCGTAATTTGTAACATAAAAACATTGTATATATAGTTTCCGAAGCTTCCAGGTAATTTTAACAATCTTATCTTTAGGTGACTTATCGAAGAATTCGAACAGCACAACTCGTCGCCATATTAATTATTTAAATAAAGAACCATAAAGAATACTGCTACAAAAACCGTCACCTGACGAACGGACGTCAGTGCAGCACGATTGCGGCTGTTGTGTAGGTACTATAGGCACAGTCTAATGTGTACTGCGCTCGAGTCGCGTAGGTAGAACTCGAGTTTCGTGCGTTTTTATGGAGTTAGAATACTCGTAGATATTACTACGGCGCGGTGCCTACACTATACCGGTTGACAAAATTACACTCTTTATAATTATATACACGTCGTTTTTTTGTTCCTAACCTGTTAATTCCCAAAACCCAATTCAACAGTTCTTATAAAATTCTCATGAAAATAGTAGTTTTACCATGTGTTAACGGATTAACGATTAACGTTAACTTGCGTCAAATCGTCCCAAAGGTAGCGCTTTAACGTTTAACGAAGTTAACTTTTTTAGTAACGGTTTAGCGATTAACGAAGTTAATTATTTGATTAACGATGCCCAGCTATGGATATAGAAGTTGAAACGGATGAAGAAGAAGCTTGATTGATTTCATGTGTTAAAATATCAACAATGAAAATAATTTTACTAGAGGAAGCCAGCAGCAACGCCTGCACATTTTTTAAAATTTATCTGTTTTGACCGATCCCGTGGGTAATTCGGGAAATCCCTTCTTAGTGCACCTCTGCGGTCCCCAAGGAACATACATGCCAAATTTCAGCTTCCTGCGCCCAATAGTTTTGGCTGTAGCTTGTCTGTCAGTCAGTCAGTAACGCAAGGATTTTATACATAGACTCACGCCTGTTTCCCCGAAGGGGTAGACAGAGGCATATTAAACGCCCACTTTTCGCCAGTGTTTTGATCCCACGTAATAGGTGGCGAGCCCATTGCCGCTTATTGGGACATTTTGTTTGCCAGAGCCTCGTCCGTTGATCGGCAGGTGCACCACTTGCAGGTGAGGTTGGCTTGGGACCCTAAGTTCTTGGTGGGAACCCTATGCACCCCATTTTATATATTAAGATAATATTGACAGCATTTCAACAATTGTTTTTGTGCTAAGGATGGCACCTTCTTGTCTATGTCTACGTGTGTTCACTTATTTTTAAATAAAAAACATCTTCATATATAATCAGTTTCTTATTTATCAAATCACTGGTTAAGGACCCAGAAACGCCTGCCTTTCGATTAAAGTAGAGACTTAAAGTGCAGTGCAAAACTTATACAGGGTTGATACGACGGTATAACTTTATTTTAAACTACATTTGGTACATGACATATACAAGCTCTACACCAACTTTCAGTTCAATACGAGTAGTGTTTTTAAGATTTAAGCAAACACAGTGACAGACAGACAGAAGACAGACTTTGTTTTATACTATGTAATGGTTATTTTATAAGGACAGCGATAGACTAGAGGAGATACCAACGGATTGCCATGCAGAGGGAATCGGGTTCGAATCCATTGGTGCGCACCAATGACTTTTCGAAGTTAAGTGCGTATTAAATTGTTAATTATCGGTTGCCCCGTGCTTTGGAGAGCACGTTAAACCGTTGGTCCCGGCTGTCACGAAGATGTTTGACAGTCGTTACCTGGAGTCAGTACCCTCAAATAAACTGATACTGGTCTTAACCATGGAATATCGCTATCTCTGTGGAAAAGTTGATATTCTGTAATATCTGGTTAGACTAGTAATGCAACCGGGATAACGCTAGGGTGATGATTCATTTATATTCGTTATTTTCCTCTTATTCATTCATTATCATTTAAATGTTTAAAAATACATTATTTTTTTATTTTGTATAGTTACTAAATCATATTTGTACTGTAATGTAACCATAATATCAAAATAACTTACAAGTGTAAAATGAAAATACAGGTTAAATAAAAATAATAAATTGTTTTTAATTTATAATATCCCACGAATTTAAGTAAAAAAAAAGATTTTAATCAAGTAGTGGATACTTAAGGTACACATTGGCATCAGTTCCATGTGTGTTGGTATATGGGGACGGAGCCCATACATTTTTGCCCATAGTCCTTTGGTATAGAGCTAGTATATGTCATGTACTAAGTATGTGGGGTTTAAAATAAAGTCATACCGTCGTATCAACCCTATATAAACTGTTGAATATTGTCGAAAATTGAGGTAAGGACTGCCGGCATGTTAGTGGCACATATTGTCGTCAAGGAGGAAAATACTTTATTTTTATTATTTTTATTATTGCTGATAGACTAGCGTTTGACCATGATCTCACCTGATGTTAAGCGATGATATGGTCTAAGATGGAGCACACTTACCTAGAAGGTACCTATTCACTCGCGACTTGAAAACAACCAGGTTGTACTCGTCAGGAAACACAGACTCTGGTAAAGAGTTTCACACCTTGGCGGTACGCATAAGAAAGGAAGAAGCAAAGCGCTTCGTGCGTATAAGTGGGATATCCACCATATAACGGTGAAGCTGACTCGTTAGTCTGGTCGTCCGATGGAAGAAAGGGGAAGGAGGTATCAGATTGTGTAGTTCCAAAAATACTTGTCTGTATTGTACGGCAAGGCAAGAAAAGAAGATGGAAGTAAATTCATACAAGTAACGTAATGAAGCTGGAGGGAGCTAGAAACTGGAATATATGGAAGTGTCAAACCACAGTACTACTGAGAGGTCGGGGATGGCTAGACAGTGTAGAAGGTTAAACTTTAAAACTTGCCGAGGCAGCTGTATGAACCGCCTGGAAAGCTAGCGATGCGAAAGCTCAAACTTTATTGGTGACAAGGATGTCCGAGGATGTCATGTTACACGTCATATCATGTTTAACGTCTGCTGGTATGTGAAAGAAAATTCTAAGCGTAAACCAACATAAATCAACAAAGATTTTTCCAATACAAATATGACAAAGGAACAGTATATGTCAATCTTTTTATCAAGAATTCAAGAAATGCAAAATCAGTTAAAGCAGTTGGGTGAAGAAATCTCTGATAAGGTCGCGATAACTTAAGTCCTAATCAGCCTACCAGACGAGTATAAACATTTTGTGTCGGTGTGGGATTCTGCACCTGACGAAAAACAAACCTTTGAGAACTTAGTGGCTCGATTATCAACCCCTATCCTACGCAAGGCCCGGTTTGCCCAACGCAGGAAATGCAACGTCATTTTAAATACAATATAAGTTATTTAAATAAAAGAAAAAATCGTCTATAAAAATATAATTATATGGCATGAATTATACCTTCCTGGCTTCGTTACGAGTTTATCTAACTAGTTATATCTTTCAATAAGTAAATAAAAATGAGCTGTTGTCGCAGCGATGTAATATATTTTGATTTTGAGAAATTTCATTGGTATAACTTGTAAACTTTATCACAATTTATCGAATATCCACACATAATCACCAAACGAACACTTCATTACGTTAAAACAATATATAATGTGCAAAGATAACTCAACACATTTAACTTTAGAATCATAATTTTACCATAAAACGTTTTTGTTTACGCGACGAAAAATAACGGCCGCCATGCTTTGGGAACGTAATAAGTGCATTATAAAAGTTTCGTTACTTTTTCACTGCAATCTTTTTCACTGCAATATTTATCAATTTTCGATAAACTATAGTCTATATGAAATCTTCACTTATTTTCCAGTAGTTCTGTATATAATACTTATAAGATTACTCAATGTTTTCTCTTTACAAACATTTTTTCTTAGTAGAAGTTTCGTAAAAGTAACAGTAACAAAGACAATGAGAAAAATATGATTGTACCCGTGGGAGAGCCATGCTTCGGCACGAATGGGTCAGGCTCGACCGGAGTGATACCACGACCTCACAGAAAACCGGCGTGAAACAACGCTTGCGTTGTGTTTCGCCGAGTGAGTGAGGATACCGGAGGCCCAATCCCCTAACCCCCCCTATGATGCTGCAGTTGAAAAACTTTTTGCTACCCCAGGACTCTCCTGCGCTAGCGTTGGAGAATCCCTCTCTGGACGTCCGCGTTCAGGACATAACGCATCTAAGCGTGGACGCCCAGGCCGCCCCTTGTACTCTGGGGGGAGGGCAAAACTGCGCTCGATAATTCCCTTAAAAGGAGCAATAATATCTTGGCACCCCCTGCCACATTGGCCGTGGACTTCTGCAATATCAGGGGATTACACACCAACCTTAATGCTGTCCACCACCACCTCGAGACAACAAAGCCGGCCTTGCTCTTCTTGACTAAGACGCAGATATCGCCTCCAGCAGACACTTCCTACCTTACTTACCCTGGGTATGGACTTGAACACTCCTTTCTGTCCAAGGCTCCGTGTGCGTGTATGTTAGAGACGATATCAGTTCTTGTCGCCTTAGGAATCTTAAAGGTAGGGACCTCTCCACCTTATGGCTACGTATAGACAGCGACGACCACCCCCGCGTCTATGCTTGCCTTTATAGGTCCCATAGCGGTGATACCGAAACTGACCGACTTATTGAGCACATCCAAATGGCTTCAGACCTTGTGCAGCAGCAGATCCCGTCAGCAGAGATCATCTTGCTTGGTGATTTTAACGCCCATCACGCCGACTGGCTCAGTTCCAGTAAAACTGATCATGCGGGGAGATCTGTTCACGACTTCGCCCTGGTTTATGGCCTGACACAACTGGTAACCACGCCCACGCGAATCCCAGACGCTGTAAGCCAGAATCCTTCACTGCTGGACCTTCTACTGACCTCTCACCCGGACGGCTACAAGGTATCCGTAAGCGCCCCACTTGGCTCCTCAGACCATTGCCTTGTACGGAGTGTGGTGCCTCTCACGTGCTCGCTGCGATTGCGGGCTGCACGAAGTCGTCGTGTGTGGCACTACAAGTCAGCAGATTGGGATGGGATGCGGAACTTCCTTGCGTCCTATCCTTGGGGACAAGTATGCTTCTCGCCAGATGATGCCAGCGTCGCCGCTGGTTCTGTTGCTGATGTGGTGCTACAGGGCATGGAACTTTTCATTCCATCCTCTGTGGTCCCCATTGGTGGCAAATTTCGGCCTTGGTTTGGTTCATCTTCCAAAAAGGCTTCTCGCAGGAAGCAGGAAGCTTACCAAGCCTGGGCTGATGCGGTGGCGGCAGGGGATGAAAATACCAGCGCATTAAAAAAGGAGTATAACTTTGCCTCCAGGTCCCTCAAAAGAGACATAGCTAGTGCGAAGTCGAAGCACATCGGTTGAATTGGCGAGAGGCTTGAGCGCCTTCCTTCGGGAACTCGTGCATTCTGGTCTCTTGCCAAAGCTATCGAAGGGAACTTCTGTAAGCCATCCTTTCCACCGCTACACATGGGAAATGACTCCTTGGCCCACGACGCAAAGGAGAAAGCCGATCTTCTGGGCAAACTCTTTGCGTCCAACTCGACCTTGGATGACGGGGGACAGGAACCGCCTACTATACCGCTGTTCAAGGACTGTATGCCGGATATTCGGTTCCACCAACGCGCAGTCCGTATGGCACTTCTGTCCCTCGATATGCATAAGTCGAGTGGGCCTGATGGAATTCCTCCTATTGTGTTGAAGATCTGCGCTCCAGAGTTGGCACCAGTTTTAACACGCCTTTTTCGTCTGTCTTAGTCTTTTGGCGTAGTCCCAACATCGTGGCAGACAGCATTGGTCCACCCGATCCCTAAAAAAGGCGATCGCTCTAACCCGTCCAACTACAGACCGATAGCTATAACCTCCCTCTTCTCGAAGATAATGGAGTTCATTATTAACTGCCAGCTCCTTCGGCTTCTAGAGGATAATCAGCTGCTTAGTGACCAGTAATACGGATTTCGTAAGGGTCGATCGGCTGGTGATCTTCTAGTATACCTGACACATCGTTGGGCACAGGCGATCGAGACAAAGGGGGAGGCTTTGACGGCCAGTTTGGACATAGCGAAGGCCTTCGATCGGGTCTGGCACAAAGCCCTTCTTTCGAAGCTCCCTTCCTATGGGCTGCCCGAGAAATTATGCGAATGGGTCACCAGCTTTCTTACAGACAGAAGCATAAAGGTCGTAGTTGACGGTGAATGCTCTGACGCCTTGTCTGTAAATGCTGGTGTCCCTCAAGGCTGCGTGCTATCGCCTACTCTGTTCCTCCTGCATATCAATGATATGTTGCTAGACAGTGGCATTCATTGTTATGCAGATGACAGCACGGGCGATGCTTTATATACCGGCCGAGCCAACATTTCTCGGGAAAAAGTCATCGAGAGCCGAAATAAACTTGTGTCTGAAATTGAGACCTCCTTGGAGATGGTCTCAGATTGGAGAAGACTTAATTTGGTCCAATTTACCCCACAAAGACACAAGTTTGCGTGTTCACCGCAAAAAAACTGCCGTTGGTCGTATATCCTCGTTTTGAGAGCACTCCCTTAACTGCCTCCGCCAGTATTGGAATACTTGGTATCGACATATCAAGCGAAGTCCAGTTCCGCGGTCACTTAGAGGCTAAGGCTAAGTTAGCCTCGAAGAAGCTTGGCGTGCTCAATAGATCGAGACGGTATTTCACTCCGGCCCACCGCTTGCTCCTTTATAAGCCGCAGGTCCGGCCACATATGGAATACTCCCTCTGGACCGCATCCAACGGAGAGCCGCTCGAATTGTCGATTGCCAAAATATCTGCAACCGGTTAGACCCCTTGGCGCTGCGTAGAGATGTAGCCTCGCTATGCATCTTTTATCGCTATTACTATGGGGAGTGCTCCAAAGAGTTGTTCGGATTAATCCCTGCCGCCTCTTTCCGCCATCGTTCTACGTGACAGAATTTCCATCCCCATCATTTAGATGGTTGGCAAGCCACAACGGTGCGCTTTTCCAGAAACTTTCTGCCTCGCACCTGTAAACTGTGGAATGATATGTCGCCTGCGGTTTTTCCGAACCAATACGACCTTCAAACCTTCAAAAAAAGAGCGTATTCCTTTTTAAAAGGCCGGCAACGCACTTGTGACTCCTCTGGTGTTGCGGGCGGCGGTAATCGCTTAACATCAGGCGATCCGTCTGCTCGTTTGCCCCCTATTCCATAAAAAAAAAAAAGATGAATGGTAATAAGTGCTTTTACTGTGGCAAGCTGTGACATTATAAGGCGCAGTGTAGGTTTAAAAAGATACAAGAAAATAAAAAAATGAGTAATGCGTTTATAATATGTAACACAATGTGAAAACAACATGACAAATCAAAGTGGCTAGTGGACTCGGGAGCCAGTGAGAATATGTTTCGTGATACTCGTGATATATCGCTATTCTCCTCATATGGAACATGATGATCATGACTATGATCACTCTATTGATGTGTGCAAAGTTTCATTGTTACATGCCACCAATGTGGTAGAAATAAACAAGCACCTCGCAAAAGTCTGTTATACTAGGTAATGGTGCCGAAATTGTGCTCTTGGTTGCGGACAGATGGCGGCGTAAGTTAGCAATGGAAGTGAATGGTTAGATACAACCATACAAAATGTGCTGTACGTTCCTGAGCTAAAGACAAACTTATTATCTGTGAACCGCGCTAAAGATTTATGTTGATTAGAACGGTTGTAAAGGAGACACAAGATTTGGGACACGTAATTATAAATAACTAGAGTACGCAAGCAGCTACGCCTGCATTTTTCTTAAATTTACCCGTTTTGGCCGATCCCGTGGGAATTTCAGGAAATCCTTTCTTAGTGCACCTCTACGGTCCCCAAGGATCATACATGCCAAATTTCAGCTTCCTGCGCCCAATAGTTACGGCTGTAGCGTGTCTGTCAGTCAGTCAGTAACGCAAGGATTTTATATATTAAGATTATGGTTTGTAACCAAAGCACTGTTAATGTGGGTGATATAACTGACTTAGTAGACGAAACAAAAAATCTATAATTTCGACGCGGTCAAGAATGGCGTCATGACTTAGGTAATCCGAATAAATAGCCAGACAAGTATCCCCACATATGATGTTCCCAATTTAACGAAGGGTATAAGAAATAATCACTTGACCAAAGATATGGTTTATAAGATAAATAATGAAGGATGAAAATGTGGTAATGGGCATATTTTCAATATATATTTACAAATTGGCGAAAATGGTAATCTCTTAAAGCAGTCATGCGGGAAATCATTACCTCCATACTAGGATTAGAATCACAATCATAATAATCTGTCAATTTGGTCTTTTTTTTTAGGCACATCTTCTGTACTTGTAGAAGGAATCGCAGTCGTTGTGTTTCCACCGCTACTAGTTTGGTTCGCGAGGTTTTCCATTTTAGCTGACAAGCTGGTATGACATCCTGCAAAAGTACGTCATCGCAGATTTTCTTAAAGAATATTCACTAACCTGTGACTCAGTAACACGTTGGAGTAGCCTCGTTTTTACGCTTGAACGATTACGAGGCATTAATTGATTTAAAATACACAATAAAATTCTCAGAAGCAGATTGGGAACTAATTGGGAAATTACACGAAGTTCTTGACATAATCAAAACCGTATAAGAGGCTTAATGTCGTCTCGATTTTACATTATTGACAGCAGATGTTGTTATCAAATTTGCATTAAAAAAACTTGCGAATATCGAAAATAACTATGTGGCCGTAAAAATTTCATGATGTTAAAAATACGATACATAGAATGGCGGCTCAACGTTGCAGCTGCGACTCTGAATAGGGTATTCAACTATATTTGAAAAAGTACTTAAAGTCGCGTATCGACTTCGCGCTCCAAAAGGACGAACATTGGCGCGCGTTCCGGCCGCGTGAAATTGCTACCATTTTGGAACGCTCGAACATGGAGCGCCCCGTTCCATCTAGAGTCGGTTTTTTACCGCGCATCAAAGGAAACTCAATTGTGGCGCGCGCACCTGTTGAGACAGACGTTGATTACTTTGGATGATCAGAGATGGATAATCAGAGTTGCCGTAAACTAATTCAACTTTATGGTACAAAAGAACTGCTGTGGAATGCTAAAAGTTATTTTTATCACAATGAACACAGCTGCTGCTCGTGCACGACTGGCCTGCATGTTGAACGACCGAATACTGGAACAGTTGCCACGCGCGCCATGGCGCGCGGAGTTGATATCATTTATATATTTGGAACGCGTTCCGTGAACGCGCTCTTGGCGCGGGCGTTCATGGCACGCGCGCCAGGAGCGCATAATGGATACGCAGCTTTACGTTGATTTCATTGTAAAAAAAACAGCAAAAGATGTACTGTAGCTATCTGTAGACTACATTGAACCAACAGCATCAACATCTAAGGCTAAGAACTCACGGAGCGATTTTCACCCGCGACCGCCGCGGTTGCGGGCCCGCATCTTCTGTAGAATGCAGATATATATGTAAAAAATTAAAGCAAAACTCACGACGCGATTTTCGCCCGCGGCGTGCGCGGTTGTTTGCGGTTCCCGCTGCACCGGCGGGCAACTAGTGGAATCGTGCGGGCCGCGGTCGCGGGCGAGGGGCGGGGTGTACAAAAATCCAACGTCATTTTGCACCAGCCAGTGACTTGTGGCATCGTGACAAATGTTTGTGCATGTTTAAAATTAAACAAACATTATAAAATGGATAACGAAATCGATCTACTAATTACTTACGTCTTGCGATCATCGCCCGCCACGTCTGCGGGCGATGATCGCAACCGGCGGCGGCTGAAAAACCGCGCAAATAACCGGTCTCGTGAGTTTAGAAATAAAACCGCAGTTCCACCACCGCGGCGGTCGCGGGGGAAAATCGCTCCGTGAGTTCTTAGCCTAAATCAGGTAGGTAAAATGTAATCGATCATCATCCTAGCGTTTTTCCCAGTAGCATCCAAGACTTGAAACCTGGGGACCGCTTACTAGTCTAACCAGATGTGACAGAGAATATTCACTTTTTCACGGAGCGACTGCCATCTGACCTCCGCAACCAAAATGGATAACTATATTCCATGGTTTAGACCAGTGTCAGGATATTTGAGTGTACTAACTCCCCATAACGACTGTCAAAGATCTTCATAATAGCCACGACCCACAGCTTAACGTGCCTTCCAAAGCACGGGGCAAGCGATAACTAACTAATTCATACACACATAACTTCAAACAGTCATTGGTGCGTGGCCGTGGATTCGAACCCAAGACCCGTGGCAGTCTGTTGGTCTCTCCACCAGGCTATTGTTGCCTGATTGGTAGATACATGTTATTTATCTATGGGTAATTCTTACATTCCCTTTTTGTTTTCAGGTGTGCCAACACTTGAAACTGAGCAAAATAGGGATACTAAAGCAGATAAGGGAACCCAAGTGCAAATTCGGACGACAGACAAGTCACTCCAGGTGCAAGTACCACAGGAAAGGAAATTAGTACAAGCAAATATTTACCACATTACAGAAGTAAAACTTCTCAGGTCAAATTCAAAATAAGAGACCAAGCTCTTTCCCCATCAAATCTAGTGTGTCTATTGCAACATCACCACATATTAATGGAAGCCAAATAGATAAACCGAGTATATCTGGAGTCACCTAAACGGAAATTATCAGTTATATTCGAAGAAAAATCTGATAGTGAACTGTCACTTACACCATCGATTTCAAGTGAATGGCCTTCCCCATATAAAACTAAGAGTACTTCTGACAGTAGCTTACCAGAAGAATTAAAACTAGAAGAGCAAAAGGTGTATTACCATAACACTTTGTCAAAAATAAAAAAAATAGCAGATTGTATCTGGGGATCCCTAAGGATCTGTATTTTTAGTAGATAATATAAGGAAGCATACAAATACAACTGAGAAAGAATTTTTATTGTGTTTGACAAAAATAAGACTGAATACTGAATAGAACATTTTCACAATTAGCTGATGATTTTGGGTTATCTCTTACACAAACGAGTAAGATACTTCTAACTAAATTGCCACTGATTAGCAAGGCACTATCTCCTTTTATAAAAGTGCTGCAGCAATAAAACTTACCTATTGCTTTCCGGCATACATTTCACAAAGTTACATGTATTATTGCTTTGAAATTGAAATTCAAAAGCCAACCAAGGCTGTACGTCAAGCACTGACCTGGTCTGAATATAAGAAAGCAAATACAATCAAATATTTAGTTGCTTGTACACCTGATAGGCTTATAAGTTTTGTGTCTGCTGGATATGGGGGGTAGGATTAGTGATGTAAATTTAGTCGAACATTGCAAGTTTTTGGATAGTTTGGAACCTAGATCCTGTATTTTAGCAGACAGAGGGTTCAAACATATTGAAGTATATTTGAAACAAAAAAAAATTACCTTGATGAGGCCTCCAAGTGTAAGTAGTGGTTCCAAACTTACAAATTTAGAAGTTACGCAAACTAAACAAATAGCAAGCCTAAGGATTCACATAGGGATTATCATAGGATGATACGCAGAATTCGTGAGTTTGGTATATTAAAACCTCATTCAGTTGTCAACACTAATTTAGTTCCCGTTCTTGAGTGTATGGTAACAGCTTGTGCCTTTATAAATCTTCAAGATTCCTTAATAAAATAATTATTTTCGTACACAAATGTCTGTATAAACATTATAAATGACTTCAAAGATTAACTTTAATGTCATTTTTAATATAGGTATACATATAGGCATTATATATCTATTAATATGCAATAATGCTTTTGGCACGGTAATATGGTCGAGACTGTACTACCTAATAATATGTACTAATATGTACTGTGACTGTACTACGTAATATTTAAACTTTATTGAAGGTCAAGTTTGCTATAACAACTTATAATTTTGTTATGTACTGCATGTCAGAAGATTGTAAATACTATTAAATTGCACTTACTTCAGTAAACTGAACTCCTTTTAAGAAATAAATGACATTAATATCTAAAATAATTGTTAATGTTTGTAAATTAATGCATATTTGTGATAATTTTGAATGACTTAACACTTAAAAGAGTGAAATAAAAGATTTGCATACTGTTAAAGTTATTTTTTATTATATTTCTATGGTATATTTTTTTTCACAAATACCATCAGGTGAGCCTGCAATCATAGGATTCTCTTCTGATATAAACAAGCCACATTTTCCTTTTTTCTTGCCCAATCTTTCCTCCACGGTTTTTTGTATTGCTTTTTCCAGATTTTTACCACATTTAATTGCAGTTGTTTCTACGGTTCTTGCACCAAGAATACTTGCAACCAAAGTACCAACAGTGGTTTTGCACCTGCTTACTGCAAAACATTTTGATGCAGTAATTCTCCCATAACGTAACTCATACCATAATCCACTTTTATGTTAATTCCTGGTCTCTTTTTTTGCATTTCTAATATTTATGGCATTGAAAAAAGGTTCTTTATTCTTTATTCTTTATTGTACACACAAAAAAAAAGACAAATACATGAAAAGACTAAAAAAATAAACATAAATTATATGTACAAAGGCGAGCTTAACTCAACACTGAGTTTTCTACCAGCAAACCTTTGAGGCTGGAGATTTGATATGAGAGGTAAGGGTTATTATCGTGTACAAAATAATATTTAAATAAAAAATAGGATACCAATAATATATATAAATAAACAAACTACGTACAATAATGTTATATATATATATAATAATATATATTATATAGACTACATAAATATATAGTATACATAAAATACTACCTACTAATACATATGAGAAACAGTGTTATTATTTTTAAGTGTTATTAGATAATAGATAGATAGTGCCTCTTAACATTCATCTTGAATACTGCTGAGGACGGGCTAGCGCGAATGTGATGTGGCAAAGCATTCCACAGGCGGACAGCATAGACCGAGAAAGAATAGTCGTACGCAGTAGAGGTATGAGGAGGCGTGCGTAAGAGAAGAGAGGTGACTAAACGACAGGGCTTATCACGCGGAATAAGAAATTCAAACCGGTCACGAAGGTATGAAGGTGAAGTAGTAGGATTGTGAAGAATAGAGTAAAGAAGTGAAAGAATGTGAGAATCCCGGCGCCGGCGAACAGGCAACCACTTCAACTTGGCTCGAAATTCCGATACATGATCGTACTTCCGAAGACCAAATATGAAGCGGATACACAGATTCTGCAGGCGCTCGAGTTTGTTTAAAAGTTCCTCCTTTGCATCGAGAAAGGCGACATCTGCATAGTCAAGTGTTGGAAGAAGAAGAGATTGCGCAAGTGTTACCTTAGTATTAAAAGGCAGGAATTTTTGAAGACGTTTGAGAGAATGAAATGTGCAAAACACTTTTCTGCTTACTTCAGCAATATGTGCTTCCCAAGACAGGTTTGAGTCTAGAAGTACACCAAGATTTTTAGCACATTTTGAGTAAACAATCGGTGTAGAATCATATAGAACCACTGGGAGCATTTGGTGATTCAATAGGCTAAGCATATATCGGCCACCAATAATGAGAGCTTGGGACTTTGTAGGGTTAACAAGAAGTCCGAACGACTCAGCCCACATACGAATACGTTCAAGATCATTATTGATGGCATCGATAGCTTCAGAAATATCCTGAACTTTAAAATGACGATAAAGCTGCAGGTCGTCTGCGTAAAGATGATAATGTGAAGATATAACTTTGGTGATAGCGTTTATAAAAACGGAGAAAAGTAAAGGAGATAACACGCCGCCTTGAGGAACACCCGCAATCAGATCACACCACTCAGAGTTTATCTCTTCGGAGCGCACAGACTGTGAGCGTCCCTGAAGATAAGATCTAAACCAACCAATTGCAGAAGCTGAGACATTAAGTGAGGATAGGATACCAAGAAGTACGTCAAAATCAACTGAATTAAAGGCACTGCTAAAATCCAATAGTACAAGTATTGTTAGTTGCTTATTTTCCATGGCCAGTCTTATATCATCAGTGATTTTAACAAGTGCAGTTACAGTACTATGGCCAGGTCGGAAGCCAGACTGATATGGACTTAGCAGGCTATTAGAGGAGAAATAATTAGCCAGTTGTTTCTGAACATTAGCCTCAAGGATCTTGGACAGGACTGGAAGTATCGATATTGGGCGGAAATGGGATAAGGAAGTAGGATTTGGGATTTTGGCTAAAGGTAATATGTGTGCCTTTTTCCACATTGCGGGAAAGGTGTTAGAGAAGAGGGAGAAGTTTATTATGTGGGTGACAACTGGCACGATTTGGCTGAGAATGGGCAGAAACATTTGGATTTGAAGACCATCTTCACCAGCTGCTTTTGTGGATATAGAAAGGAAGGATTTTTTTACGTCTGCTTCCACAATTGGCTGAAAATAGAATGCAGTATTTAAAGGCAGAGGAAGATTGGAGATATAGTTTAATGTTGAAGTCTTGGTGCTATTATGAAGTGTAATTGGTGGCCTGGAAAAATGAGCATTGAGTATGTTCAAGTCCATACTCGTGCAGCTGCTCTGCGGTGTTTTTCCAATGCCTAGAGACTTGAGAAATTGCCATACTTGTGAGGTGTGAAGATTTTGTATTGAATTATGTATGTGGCGTCTTTTAGCATCCCTACACAAACGACTGCAACGATTTCGAAGTTTCTTATAAGCATTCCAGTTCTCCTCAGTGGGTAACTTTTTATATTGCCGCTTAGTTTTGTCCCGTTTCGCCATAAGTTTTTTAATATCTGAGGATAGCCATGGTGCAGGTAAGTGTTTGACTCTTACCTTCTTGAGCGGAGCGTGTGTATTAAACAAGTCTAAAATGATTGTATTAAAAGCAGAAACCTTATCATCTATATTATTAGACTTATAAATATAGGTCCAGTCTATAGCGTTTGCATCCATTTCCAAACTCTTCAAATCCATGTTCTTATAAGAACGAAGTGTGAGATATTTGGCCTTGCGTTTTGGAGGACGAACTTTATAAGAAAGGTAGATAAGATCGTGATAAGAGAAGGACGCGGGAAGTTGTCCATGCGTTGCTACTTTGTTACAGTCGGAAACAAGAATTAAGTCTAAAAGAGAAGGATTGCAATGAGGAGCCTTATGAGTAGCATTAAGAGGAAGTATCTGCAAATTAATAGAAGAGGCAAGGGACTGAAGCTTTCGGCTGCGTGTATCATCCTTGAGTAAACAAGTATTGAAGTCTCCAAGAATAATTGTGTGTTCATACAGAGAAGAATAGTTTTCTAACTTTGATTCCAAAGAAGAAAAGTAGTCAATGGTACAAGATGGGCTGTAGAAAACACCTAATAGTACGTTGGTATATTTAAACTTAATTTCAAGAAAAATATGTTCCGCAGAATTTGAATATTCACTTGGAGACTTGTCGACAATTTTATGTTTTATATCTTCACGGAGATAAATTGCAACCCCTCCATATCCCTTGCCTACTCTATCATTACGCACCAACTTATAGCCAGGAAGAGAATATTGTTTGGAAGGAAGAGTAGGCTTGAGAAAGGTTTCAGAAATAAGAACGGCATGAACAACATCAGCATCAAATGACGATAATAGGTCTGGATAGTGAGCGTGAATGCTTTGCGCATTAATGTGAACAACATTTAAATAGTTTCGGAAGCAAGAGAAAGAAGAATATAGTTGATCACAAAGATGTGTCGAATCGTCATGTGTAAACGCACTAGCAAAACTCTGATCAGTTGTAGATGAAGATGAACAAGAGGCAAAACTATCATCAATATCATCATACATATTAATAATCACAAATAATAAATACAATATATAAGCAAATACTATAGGCAGATAAATAAATAAATATATATATCAATAATAATTTAACGTATATATAAAGAATAAACTATGTCACCTCTATGCACTCGCTGGTTACAATTTCTCTAATACTTTATTACATCAACTTAAATGACTTGTACCCAAACATATGAAAATAATTTGTAGGAGTATCCGAACGGAATATTGTTTTGACATCTGTCAGGCAATTGTCAAAGTTTCTTTAGTGACCGTCATTAGAAATTTAAATAAATTATAAAGAAAACAAAGTAAGGGTCACGATCACAAAAACCAAAACAACAGAACAAAATTAGTAATAAAGTAACTATTTCACCGTTTTGCGTGGCCTCTTATCAACAGCCTGAGATTTAAGCGCTGGCTGCGAAGTTTTGGACCCAGCAACCGCGATTTCTATTCCTGAAGAGTCTGCTACCGGGAATTGTGTCATCAAAGAACGAAGTTCAGCCACTGATTCGATCTTCTTTCGGGATTTGTCCGTGACTTGCACCACAATATTACCTTCCGACGTCCAGCAACGCTTCACCCCGTAATACTGCCGTGCGTTTATGAAAACTTCATGTCTGGGCTTTGTGAGGAATTCTGAAAGCGTTAATCCTGAGCCCTTTAATTTGGTTTTGCTCTGCCAAACTTTATTCCGCAGTAGTCGACTTTCAAACCGCACCAAAAGTGGACGGGGCTTATTTACGTTATTGCCCAAATAATGACACCCTGTGACTTGTGTTGAAGATATATTCGGCATATCCATTTTATCCGCCAAGATGCGCAGAAATTGTTCCACTGGCTGTGTATCTTTATCTGCTGATAGACCATGGAGCAATAGTATTTTGGAACGAGATGCCATTTCATGACGATCAAGACCTAAGACTAGCAACTCCATTTGTGATTTAAGGGCACTCATAGTCTTCCAAATAAGGCCCTTAAATTCAGTAAACTCCCGGGATAGGCTAGCAATAGTCTTGTGGCACGATGTTTCATTTCCTGCATTCTTTAGATCTTCTTCATACTGTGCCATTCGTGAAGAAAAGGTGGATGATAATTCTTCCATTGTTGTAGACAATTTTGTGTAAAGGTCCATATTACTGAGTGTGTTTGAAAATACAGTTGATCAAAAGGAGAATTATTAAGGTAACCTAGTGCACTTGAGGTTAATGTACTATAATGTGTATGTAAACATTAATAATTTGTCGAAATATAATTTAAATAAATTTAAAATTCGGAGCGCAAAAATTTTTGTCCTGTCACTTCAAGTTACCCTCACAAAAAAAAAATCCTAGGTCACAAAAAAAAAGGTCCTATTTGTCTTAAGAAATCATCATAATCATTGCTTTGTTTACTCCACATTAGGTAATGTAATGATAGTATAATAATTTTCATGCAAACTAAATCATTTTCATGTTTCAAATATTGACATGTAGTAATTTTCCTTTTCTTTGATTCTGCCAAAAAATCTTCCACTACATTTGTTGCTGTGGTGTCAACGCTTTTACTTTCACCTTTTAAATTCATTTTAACCATGGCCTTAATGTGGTTATTATTTTAATTGAAGTGCCAACCTTCGCCAGAGTTGAGTTGTGTGAGAATTTTTTCCAATAACATTGGACTGAAGTGCATAAGGACTCTTCGCTACGACGATGACACCACATTAAAAATGCAGGAGAATGTTTACAACCACCATTCGATGCAGGGCAATCATGGCATGTCACCTGTAACACATCTTCTTCTTCCTTATCCACAATGAGTGTGACAGAATATGGTTTGGAGCGCACTTTATGTTCTGGACATATTATACATTTTATAGTACATGCATTTTGAGTCCTTTGTAGCTGCACGTACCCAATAGCATTGCCACCGTAGGATTCTCTTGTACGTCTGAGGACAAAAACAATAGTCTTAGCTAGGCGGTAACACATGAGAACGAAAGAAACTAACACGTCTTTATCATTTAATCAACTTTGGCAGATTCCTGCTATCTGCTTTAATAAAACTAGTCTGCATTTTATAGATTTGATTAAATAATAGGTTAAACTGCGATAATATAAGTTGAGTTGACGAAAAATTGAAAACTGAGTACATTGAATTAACAGATGATAACTAATAGTCTAATCGTGTACAAGGCATTGTGACGTCACTCCACCGGAGCTTGTGTTTTTCGTTTTTTTATGGCACCATCGTATGGATCGATGATTTTGCCAATGTCAAGGTGGAAAAAAAAATCAAATAAATTAATAAAAACCTATAAAAGACGACTGTTGACCGGTACTAATAGCAATGGTTTCTCTTTGGAGGGCCGAATTACTGAAAAATGACAACACCAATATTTAGTAGAACATTAAGATTAAAGAAATTACAGAGGTTGAAATTAAACTACAGTTTACGGATTTTATCGCGTTATATTGGTTTCACTGGTTACTAAGTTATTACATTTAAACCGAATGATCTAGAACTAAATTTTTATTACTAGCCAACGTTTCGAATTCTTTACAGGATTCATGTTCACGGCAGACTGAGGTGGTATTTGTCTTTGTCTTGAATTTAAAAGTTATCTCAAAGTACCCGAACATTTTTCAACTATTGGTGTTACTATCTACGCAGAATGTGCTCACTGTGTCTTGATGTCTTCTGGTGACTTTGTCCTTCTTGGGTTTCATTAGCCTGATAACAGGGTCCCAAGCTGGAGGAACATTCCAACTATCTTCCCTATTGAAATTAGGATGTTTTTTAATTTCAATAGCTTCTCGTATCATTCTTGGAATAAAGCGGTGTTCTTTTGCGAGTATCTGTGGTTTATCAAATCGCAGGTAATGGTTGGTTCCTTGTTCTACATGTTCACACACAGCAGACTTGGTCGAGCGTTTGTGTTTAATGTCAGCTATATGTTCCTTTAGTCGAATGCCTATGCTTCTCTTGGTTTGTCCAATGTATGAGAGCCCTCACTTACAGTCTATCTTGTAAACCCCGGCCTCTTGTAAGGGTAACTGACTCTTGACAGATGATGCTCGCTTCAAGATGTAGCCAATCTTGTCGGTCACGCCCTTGATGTATGGGAGGACAGCAGGTTGTCTCTCTACTGTGGCTGTCTTGTTCTCTTGTTCTAGAACAAGGAACCAACCATTACCTGCGATTTGGTAAACCACAGATACTCGCAAAAGAACACCGCTTTATTCCAAGAATGATACGAGAAGCTATTGAAATTAAAAAACATCCTAATTTCAATAGGGAAGATAGTTGGAATGTTCCTCCAGCTTGGGACCCTGTTATCAGGCTAATGAAACCCAAGAAGGACAAAGTCACCAGAAGACATCAAGACACAGTGAGCACATTCTGCGTAGATAGTAACACCAATAGTTGAAAAATGTTCGGGTACTTTGAGATAACTTTTAAATTCAAGACAAAGACAAATACCACCTCAGTCTGCCGTGAACATGAATCCTGTAAAGAATTCGAAACGTTGGCTAGTAATAAAAATGTAGTTCTAGATCATTCGGTTTAAATGTAATAACTTAGTAACCAGTGAAACCAATATAACGCGATAAAATCCGTAAACTGTAGTTTAATTTCAATGTGTAACATTCGCGTAAACCCAAGAAAATATTAAATTACAGAGGTGTTTTTCGTTACGTGATAAAAATGTTGATTTTTAATTTAAATATAATAAATTTTTTACGTGCTTTTATGACTCAAAGTAAAAAATTATAGGTATATTTCGACATAAAGGACTATGGGCAAAAATGTATGAAGCCTGGGCTCACCCACCAACAGAGATAAGACCACTTTGAATATACTTGTAAAGCACTAAATATAAAGATGTAGCACCACGGAACGCGTACAGCTGCGCGCACACAACGCTGCCGTGTCGAGACGTCGCTCACGCATTGGAAGAGCTCGCCTAGCCTAGACGCCCCCCCACACCTCGCGCCCCGCGGTGACACATCCTACCTGCTTCGCGACACTCGAACTGGTCAGGAACGTACTGCGTAGTTGTATTTAGTGTGAGCATAGTATAAAGCCCTTGCATTGTGAACGATAATAAATTAATTAGTGATAATTATTGATCCTACATTTCATTCGTACCCGCTTCAATCTGACGCTCAACGTAAAGGCCCGGAAGCAGGCTAGCCCAAAATCAAGACTTCGTAAGAAAATAAAGGAGGAACCGGTAACCACCATGAACCTGTCAACCGAGCAATTCGAGAAGTTACTGTCAGTGATTGGCAACCAGCAGCGACGAGGCTCTTTCGCCACTTGCAAGATTATTTTGGATGGTTCCAGAGACACTGAATCAGTAGAATCTTTTCTTGCTGCTACCTCAGTATTCAAGTCCGTAAAACATATCTCCGATGAAGATGCCATCATGAGCGTCCCCTTAATTTTGAAAGAAGAGGCAGCCACTTGGTGGAATGGGATAAAGGACCAGATGCACACATGGACAGAGTTCGAGCCGAGAGTGTGACACGCCTTTGCTCCCATAAGGCCTGCCTACCAGTTGTACCAGAATGTCGTGAATGTTAAGCAAGGTGAGGATAAACTGACAGAAGTTTTTGTGGCCAAGAAAAGGGCTCTTATCGCATAACTGCCAGAACCACACACAGAGACCCAACAAATCGACATGATTTATGGGCAACTGAGGTACAAGATAAGGGTGAAAATGCCACGCGAGTCTGTCAATACTTTTGATGCCCTAGTAAAGGCAGCCAGAGTGGAAGAGCTCCTGGTTGAAAAGGAAAGGCCAGAAGAAGGGACAGACAAGGGAAAAGGGACTGAAAATAGGTCATTTAAAAAGAAGCGTTGCACGTACTGTCGATTGCCCGGACATACAATTGAGACATGTCGGAAGAAACAGAAGAATGATCTTGCTTCTGGCAGTGGTACTTATGCCCACAAACCAGCGTCATCAAATGTCGCTATAAAAAAGTGCAGTGCCTAAGCGCCATCACCTTCTACACCAACGTTTGAATGTTACGGATGTAGTACACCGGGAGTAATTCGATCAAAATGCATGACCTGTGCCAAGACTACGCCTAAGGTTGGAAAGGCTGAAGTTAGCTTACGTTCCGTTAACACTCAAGTAGATGTACGTCCTAGACCGATTATTGGTATTGTCATAGGCAAAATAACCGGTACCGCCTACGTGGATACGTGCGCAAAAACGAGCATAGCATCATATTCGCTATACAAATGTCTACGAAGACTCGGATTTGCGTTCAAGACTGAACAGCTGGTGGTGAAACTGGCAGATGGAACGAAGACGACAAGAGAGGTATTGACCGTAAGTGCACCTGTCAGTATATGTTACCGTGTTGTGCAAACGTCTTTTCCCGGAAGCTCGAGAATCTCGCACACTCTTGGGCGTTGGTTTTATCCAGGATGCTAAGATGGTACTAAACGTTCCGCAGAAGACATGGTATATCGAGGATCACCCTAATGACATCTTCGACCTCCAAGATGAAGATGCTCAGGAGATATCCATGGCCAAGATGGAGGCCACGCCCGTATATTTCAATCCTCAGTTACGTTCTGTGCTAAAAGATGTCGAGTTGCCTGAATTTGTGTCTCCTATGTCAATAACTCCACGAGACGGAGGCGTACCGAAGCCGGCGCTGCCGCTATCCAGCGCATGCACTCCAGAAACTGCCAGTCCAATGTCTATCAGAGAGCCAGCACTCCCGGTATCGAGTGCCTGCACCACAAATACGATACCATATCGTGTTGTGCCTATCGAGCTATCCCCAATTCCAAGGAAGCGATCGCGAACATTATTCGATGGGTATTCTCCAACGTTCGTAGACTTCATGATCCGTGACGCTCAAATGCAGGTTCATGATGCTACGTGTGAACTATCTCACACACACTCTAAGGCATTCTTCCCCAGTGACCATAGCAATAGCAGTAATGATATCGAGATTGGATCTTTGGATGTAGAAGAGGTCTCATCGGACACGCTAGACGCAACACAAAAGGCACAGCTGATGGAAGTGCTTAGGAGTCATCAAGCAGTTTTCGGAGAAGGTGGGGAACCGACTACACTAGCTGAACAGTGCTTGCTTACCTGTGTCGATGCAATATCGACACAGGTAAGCATAACCCCATTTCTGTACCTCCGTACCGCCTCTCACCACCACGCATGGCTGTATTAAAGGAAGAGGTAAAGAAAATGTTGGACAGTGAAGTAATTGAAGCATGCTCATCTCCCTGGCCTGCACCCGTTGTGATGGTGCCCAAGAAAGACGGTTCAGTACGGGTTTGTGTTGATTACCGAAGACTTAATGCCATAACGGTCCCCGGCAAGTATCCTATCCCACGCATTGATGATCTGCTTCATGCAGCTAAGCCAACGCCTTTCATGTCAACCCTGGATTTACGCGCTGGTTACTGGCAAGTCAAGGTAAAACTTGAGGATCAGGATAAGACGGCGTTTATAACTCCATTCGGTATGTACCGCTTCAAAAGGATGCCATTTGGACTTCGCAATGCACCCTCTACATTTCAGCGTCTGATAGACAGAATTCGAGTTAGCCTGGAAACTGTAAAGATGCTAGCGTATCTAGATGATTTGATAATCTTTTCGGCTTCCTGTCAAACGCACCTGTCAGATTTGGATAAGGTACTAAGTAAACTGAAAGAAAGCAACCTTCATGTAAACTTTGGAAATGCCGATTTAGTTGCTCGACAATTAAGTATTTAGGGCACATTGTTACTCCAGAGGGTCTAAAGGCTGATCCCGAAAAAGTAGCTGCAATATTGGCCTTGTGATGTAGTAGTTGTAAGTTTGTATCCTATATAATAAGGTCTCTTTATTTCAATATAGTCAGTCTATTCTCGAACTTCACTTGTTTCATTTGTCTCCCGAACACACGACCTTACATGGCGACCCTGCCTGTAACATGAGTGAGCCCGGGCACGCGTGCTCCTTATACGGGTTAAATATTAAAAACAATTAGTGGAAAGTTAAAGTGGACTTTACAATGGACTTTATAATGGAAGACATTATATTGCAATACCGGTTTCGTCTAACGCGTCTTGTCGATACGTATTTTTACATTTTTGAGAAAAATGGGTTCTTCTAACTCCAAAGAAGAAGTGGTGATTGCCCAAACCGCCGGGGTCGGAAGCAATACGGCTCGTACGCAACAGCTGCAGGAAACCACAAACACGATTCTTGTGGTCATATGTGCAATTTTGGCAATTGGTATATTGATGGTGATATACAAGCTGTATAACCGCTGCCACAAGAAGAAAATACAGCGCCAAATTGATAAAACGAAATTAAAGCGGTACTCCAGTATTTTGCGCAGGCACCAGGCACACAAGGGTACTGTACCACAGGTTAGCAAGACAGAGGTGATCGACATATAGCTACGGCCGTAATTCAACGGATATCTTCACAGTGCGTATCAATACGGTGAACATAGCGATGTTGGTTTAGTGAGAAAATTCATAGCGGTAGTGATGTGATGGTTCCTATATTCCATATCAGTGGCGTAATAGTGGTAGTAGTAAGTAAATTAAGGTAATAACGGTCTATTTTACCTGTCATATATATATATATTTATAATGTTTATAATTATCGTTTAAAAACCATACATTAAGTAAATATAATTATGTATAAGTAAATATATAACCGTATAGTTAAGTAAATATAATGTGCATTGCCTCAATTTTTTGCCAAGGTTTAAAAATTATATTTTTGGGTAATATGTTATGGTTGAGGACTTAGGGATACTATTAAATGAATTGAAATCCATAAGAAGTTATTTAATAAAAATAGGTCCTAGCCGTCGACAAGGAAAGATATTAGACACAAAAAGAGAAGAGGCACATACTGTTTTACTAAAGTATAATCAGTTTTTAGAAATATATAAAGATAATTTAGGAAATTTTAGCAGTTCAGATATAACATTAGTTACTAAGATTTGCGAAAAATTCGATATATTGTATTCAGAAATAATTTATTTGTGTAGTGTAACCAGAGAGGACGATTTATCATTACAAACCATGGCTACGAATACATTTAAGATAAAAACTGCGCTACAACTTTTGCCCGTCATGAGTGATAAGATTGATACTACTAAACAACTAATCGAAAGTATCGAATATTATGACTCTGTGTTAGAAAAATCGGAATGTAAAATTCAATTGATTAAATTTGTATTCAAAAATAGGTTATCCCAGAGGGCAAAGTTGTTATTGTCATCAAAATATGAGACTGTCGATGAGCTTATAAAGGATATGCGTAAATTATTACTGCCACCAAAGAGTTACATCGCGATACAGACACAGTTGCAGTACTGTAAGCAAAATAATAAAACAATTACAGATTACGGCAAAGAAATATCGGATCTTTTTGTTAATTTAACGATATCGCAAGCTGACAGAGATTCTTCTAAATATGCTTTATTAAAACCCATGAATGAGAAGTTAGCAATCAAGCGATTTGCTGATGGCTTGCGGGATCATCGCCTGAGCACCGTCATTGCCTCGCGTAACTTTTCTTCTTTGACAGAAGCAATACAGGCGGCCCAAGATGAGGAGATACCCGGTCCCAGTGGTTCATCAGAAATTATAGGTACTTATAGACAGTCACGTTATCCGGTCAGGAGAGCGCAACGAGGGTACCGAGGTCAACGCAATTTCGGCGCAAGAGGTGCACAAAATGCATATGAGCAACGAAGTCATCGGTCACAGGTACCGCATGTTTTTAATAACAACTATTATAACCGTAGTAATTATAACAATCGTTTTCGTGTACCGAGCAGACCACCGCGTAGTAACCGCGGCCGAGTTGTCACGTTACAAAGAAACCTTATCATATAGGATACAAACTTACAACTACTACATCACAGCCCATCCAGCACCCAAAAACCTGAAGCATTTGATGACGTTTCTGCAAACCTGTTCTTGGTACAGGCGATTCATACCAAACTTTTCCAGAATTAGTGAGCCGCGCTCCCGTTTAACTAGGAAAGAACCGGTATGGACATGGTCAGCGGAACAAGAGCAAGCTTAGGAATTTAAACTTTCGTGGTCATTTAAACCTGATTTAAATTGTCTTTCGGGATATATACCACGTACCTTTGTTTGGAGTAACCGATATTTCGGCACTGTTGCAAGCGCCATGTTCACGGATGTACTGAGGGTATTGCGGGTGGATGAATGTTACGAGCAAGTATAACGGTCTACCCGCTTTCTTACTCGTTTTTTGCGTGCAACACCACTGCCACTGTTTTCACTATCGCACTGTACCCGATCACGACATACTACACTCACTACGTCAGCTCGCGGTTTGAGTTTTTCCGTTTCACGGGTTTTACATAGACGCACCACTGGATGCCAGATACTCGACAGTTGAAACCCATCCTCTCTATTGAAATTATTAAACTTTTTGATTTCAATGGCCTCCCTAACCATTCGAGGTATGTAGTGGCGTTTAGACTCGGGTACCGACCACTGGATTGAGTTACACAACCCTCAGGTGCTTTCGACAGAACGCCACTACATACCTCGAATGGTTAGGGAGGCCATTGAAATCAAAAAGTTTAATAATTTCAATAGAGAGGATGGGTTTCAACTGTCGAGTATCTGGCATCCAGTGGTGCGTCTATGTAAAACCCGTGAAACGGAAAAACTCAAACCGCGAGCTGACGTAGTGAGTGTAGTATGTCGTGATCGGGTACAGTGCGATAGTGAAAACAGTGGCAGTGGTGTTGTACGCAAAAAACGAGTAAGAAAGCGGGTAGACCGTTATACTTGCTCGTAACATTCATCCACCCGCAATACCCTCAGTACATCCGTGAACATGGCGCTTGCAACAGTGCCGAAATATCGGTTACTCCAAACAAAGGTACGTGGTATATATCCCGAAAGACAATTTAAATCAAGAGCAAGCTTATCAAGAGCTCAAAATATGACTTACATCCACCCCGGTATTACGTCAAGCAGATGAGACCAGAGCATATATTATCAAAAGTGATGCAAGCAACTATGCCCTAGGAGCAGTTCTAGTGCAGGGGGAGGGAGAAGACGAGCATCCCGTTGAATATGCCAGTAGGCTGATGACCCCAGCAGAACGCAATTATTCCACAACCGAGAGGGAGGCTCTCGCAGTAGTTTGGGCGATTAAGAAATTTCGTGGATACATTGAAGGCCTCCCAGTAACAGTGGTTACGGATCATCAAGCTCTGAAGTGGTTGATGTCGTTACGGTCTCCAACTGGCCGATTAGCTAGATGGGCTCTACAGATACAGGCATATGATATTACAATCAAGTATGCGCCTGGTAAGACGAATGTGGTTGCAGACACACTGTCTAGACCTATATACGATGAAAGCAGCGAAAACACCTGTGAAGTGTGTAGTGTAGCCGTGGATATGCCGCAGAGACCGACATCTGAAATAAGGACAGAACAACTGAAGGATGAAAATATTGCCAGCATTATTTTTATTTTATTTTTTATTTATTTTAAAACTTTATATACACAATGCGTATACAAGGTGGACTTAATGCCTTAGGCATTTTCCGCCAGTCTACCTTAGGGTGGTGCAGAGACTAAGGTAGGTGTATTTTACAATTAATTTGAGACTAATGTAGTTTTACTTAAACATAATACATAAATACATATATGCTATACATAAATATATACTATACATAAATATACACTATACATAAATATACACTATACATAAATATACACTATACATAAATATACACTATACATAAATGAATATTATGCATACATATTTTATAATAATACAAAACAAATACCTTGATATGAACGAATGCTATGCTACTTCTGCTAACTTTTCCAATAGCAGTGCTTTAACTTTTGATTTAAAGCCATACCTGGTAATGGACGTCCTGACTTCGAGAGGGAGGGCATTCCAGATAAGGATAGCTTGTATAGAAAAAGAAGAGTGAGTGAAATTGGTAGTATGAGGAGGGCAAAGAAGGAGAAGATTATCAGATGAACGAAGGTTTCGGTCGTGAATTGAACAAAGATACTGAAAATGCTCACTTAAGTACTTTGGGGTATTAGGGGACATAAGAATAGAATAGAGGGTTGTGAGGGCACGCAAACTGCGTCTTTGAGGAATTGGAAGCCACTTCAATTGAGAACGAAAAGTAGACACATGGTCATACTTGCGAAGATTGAAAACGAATCGAATGCAGTTATTGAGAAGACGGTCAAGTTTGTTAAGAAGATCTGCATTCAGGTCATAGTAACATACATCACCATAGTCGACCAAGGGAAAAATTAAAGCTTGCACAAGCAATGTCTTAGTCGTGGACGGCAGAAAGTTCCTCAACCGATACAGAGTGCGTAGGGTACCGGTAATTTTTTGGCTCACTTGCGTCACTTGAGATTGCCAACTTAGAGTGCTATCCATATATATTCCTAAGTTCTTGACAACTGGACACATTTCAATAGTAGTTTTATTATAAGTAAGTTTCGGGAGAGATGTAATGTCAAGTTTTCTGATAGACCATTGACTACCTAATATAATTGCTTGACACTTGCTTGGGTTAACAGATAGGCCAAATTTTTCGGTCCAAGTTTGTAAGGCGGCTAGGTCTCTGTTAACCATGTCTATTGCTTCCGAAACGTCATAGATTGTAGCCTGAGAGTATATCTGCAAGTCATCGGCGTAAAGATGATAAGCGCATTGAAGATTAGGTTTTAAGAGATTGATAAACATAGAAAATAAAAGAGGAGAAAGTATACCGCCTTGAGGAACGCCAGAGCTATTGTCACACCACTCTGATGATGAATCATCGAGGCGGACCGACTGCTGACGACCTCGAAGATAACTTGAGAACCAATCCAGAGCATCGGATGAGATCTTAAGATGGGAAAGAAGGGATAAAAAGACATCGTGACTGACGGTATTAAAGGCATTAGAGAAATCGATCAATGTCAACACCGTGACTTTGGTGTTCTCCATACCATCCCTAATATCGCCAGTCACTTTGAGGAGGGCGGTAGTAGTACTGTGACCAGGACGGAAGCCAGACTGGAAAGGACTTAACAGGTTATTTAGGGAAACGAATCGGGACAGTTGTTTTTGGACACAGGACTCGAGGACTTTGGATAGAAAAGGCAAAATAGAGATGGGACGAAAATGATTGGGAAGAGAAGCATTTTGGATTTTTGGCAAAGGAATAACGTAGGCCTTGCGCTAAAGGGACGGGAAGGTGCCAGAATCGAGGGAAATGTTGATGATGTGGGAGATAGCAAGGAGGAGATGGTCCAGGATGGTGGTAATCATGCGACGGCTGATGTTGTCGCATCCTACGGCATTTTTGATCTCATCCGGTGCTACTGGAGAAAAGTGGAAGGATTCAATATCGGGACAAGGTAAAGCAGCCACGTAGCTAACCGTGAGACGCGAGGTTTGGTGATCCAATGTAGAGGAAGTGGTGAAATGTCTATTGATATCATCCAAACCGAGCGTCCCACAGATGTCAGCACGTCGCTGTCTGCCGATACCTAGAGTTCCAAGGAACTTCCAGATATCGGCGGGGGATGACGAGGAAATATTTTGGAGAATATGTTGGCGTTTAGCGTTGCGAACCATCTGGTTACACCGATTTCTTGCAGATTTAAAAAGAAGCCAGTTATCTTCGCATCGCTCCCTCTTATATTTTCGGAATGCTCGATCCCTCCGCCTCATTGCCATGCGCACCCCTCTCGTAATCCAGGGTGCAGGTGGCCGTTTCACCTTTACCTTCCGTACGGGAGCATGATCATCATACAGTTTGCAGACAGCAGTATTAAAGATGCTAACTTTTTCATCTACCGTAGCCGCAGATTCCATCTTTTCCCAATTCAGATAGGCTGCATCCTGAAGGAGTTTGGTTACATCCATACGACTAAAACAACGCTTGTGCAGAACTTTGGGAGAGGATTTAGGAGGTTTTAGGCGATAAGAAAGGAAAATAAGGTCATGACGGGAAAATCCAGGAGCAGGATGTTGACCATGAAAGGAAACTAAAGTAGGAGCGGATGTGAGCATTAAGTCAAGCCATGTGGCCTCCCCATTAGCATTGTGGTGAGTGGACTGTAGTGGCAAAATGTGGAGGCTGGCTGACTCAATGATGTTAAGGAGTTTACGGGTGCGGCTGGAATGGTTGGAAAGGAGATTGGTATTAAGGTCGCCCATGATGAGGTGATATTCATACTCTGACCCTAAAGATTCCAGTATCGGCTCGATACTGGAGAAATAATCGACGGTTGGTGGACAATATACGACGCCAAGCACAGCTTTGGCACCTTTGACATTAATCTCAAGGAACAAGTACTCAGCAGGTGAAGAAGTAGGTGAAGAAGAGGCAAGAATTTTATAGGGTATAGTACTGCAGAGGTATATTGCTACACCACCCCCTCTCCTACCGACACGATCATTCCTTATTAGGATGTAGCCGGGGAGAGAATAAGATGTAGAGGGAAGATCTGGTTTAAGCCAACTCTCTGAAATCAGGACGGCGTGAATATTTACATCAGAAAAACTTTCAAGCAAGTCATTGTGGTGGCTAGGTATGCTTTGCGCATTAATGTGGCAAACATTCAACATTAAGCACGATTTCTGCGCAAAAGTGTGTCGTAAGCAGTCCCCCAATGTGCCATCAATAGAACAAAAGCTCTCGTTATCAGAATTGGAAGCAGATTCATTAGCAGATAGATAAGCATCGCTATCATACAAATTATCCATAAACTACAAATAAAATATATAAATAACAATAAATAAAATATAACTTATACTATTAAATTAAATGTATGGTCCAAAATATTAGGGTACAAAGACAAAATTAATACTATCTCTGCACCACCCGCCAGCTCACACAAATATTTAGCAGAAAGAAAATGTAACGAAACGTTACTAGTGCTAACACAATGTACACCGAACCGTAATACACACAATGTTTCCGAACGCAACTATTTCAGTTTGACAACATTGACATGACACTTGACATAAGTAAGAAGTGTGAAGTAAGTAAACAAAATAATGACTTTTCTGGAGTAAAACAAAAATAATGTGGGTAAAATAAACTAGATAGCATAACACCTATATAACTATGGTCACATCTAAATAATAATACAACTAAATGAAATAAACATTGTTAAGCCGAATGCCAAAACAACAAGACAAGTTTATACCAGTAGCAGACACAGTTATTTACGCGCCTTGGAGTTCGCGTTTGAAGAACCAGTACTCACGGCGACGCCACTTTCGCCCGCTGATGCCAAACCACCTGCTTCTCTGGGATACTTCGCCGTCAGGGAGTTGAGCTGCTCCATTGTTGTGAACTTATGGCGGCTACCATCGGACGATTTCGCCACAATTACGCCGTCTTGAGTCCAGCAGGCCCGCATTCCAAAGTGCTGACGAGCTTTTCCGAACACTGCTTGTCGTGATCTCGTCAGGAACTCCTTCATCGACACTGCTGTACCTTTCAGCTTGGTCTTGGATCTCCAAACGGCCGATCTAAGATCCGCTTTCTCAAACCAGACCAGAATCGGTCGTCGACGGTCACTGGTGGAGACTCCAATCCTGTGGCAGTTGTTGATGTCAGACGATGTTACATCAGGGAGCGCCAGCTTATGTACTATTTGCAGCACAGAGGCCCGACAATCCTCCTTCTCTTCTTCTGGAACTCCAAGAAAAATAAGTGCCTTCCGCCTGTGCCTCGTTTCCATCGCGTCGAGTGTATGGGCGCATTCGTTGATTTGCCGTCTCAGGAGGCCAAGCATCGAAAACATAAGCTCCCGGAACGTGCGGAACTCCTCCGCTACCTTACCGACAGTCTCCTTTGCCGGACCACCAATGTGAAGCTGTGCCTCGAGTTCAGCCATCCTCCTTGAAAAGGACTCTTCAAGATTATCTTGTGCCATTCGGATGTCAGCCAGTTGAGACATTATGAGTTAAAGTGGTTTTTCAAATAGTGTGCAATCTCAAATATTTGTGAAGTGCTGGCAGGTGGTGTATCTTGCAGAATTAAAATTACATATGCAATAATACTTTTGACAATGTAAGTACACTGTATTTATGGCTTATTGTACACAATGTAACCAAAAAAATATCACTTAATTACTTTTATTTAATTAAATCAAATCTTTGTACTTCACAACATGTGTTACTTTTCTGACACCTACTGCCGAAAAACTATATTATTATATCTGCCTTAGAAGATGCACATCGTAAAGATAATGCCGTGTACTGGAGAAACAAAGGCTACGTCATGAACAACGGGTTATTGTACCGATATTATCCCTCAGATTACTCAGATGAAGCTCAACTTGTAGTTCCTCAACATGAATGGGCAAACGTTCTTTCAGCATACCACGATGACCCATTGGCAGGACATTACGGTGCTGATAAGATTGCTGAAGATATTGCAACTGGTTGGATAGAATTATTTGCTTTGGAAACGGCCAGCGCTGAAAATTGCGCGACAGTTTTGATTCACGAGATTTTTCTTCGATATGGCGTGCCTAGACGCTTGATAAGCGACAATGGGCCACAATTTGTGAGTGCGGTGATGCAACAACTAACGTTTTGTCTGCGAATTAAGCACACATTCACACCGGTGTATCACCCAGCAGCAAACCCAGTAGAAAGGAAAAACCGAGACCTAAACACACAACTGGCAATTCTAGTAGGAGATACTCATGGGAGTTGGAGCGATATGTTGCCCAGCATCCGGTTTGCGATGAATACCGCAACTTGCCTCTCTACAGGACATACGCCTGCTTATTTAACATTTGCGCGAGAACTGCGTACTCCGGATGACAATACTCACGATTTACGTCAGATTTTATTGTCTGAAAACTTTGTGCCTGAAATCACACCGAAGTTACTGCTTCTCGCCAATACACTGCACAAGGCTAGAGATGTCAGAGAAAATCTAGAAGAACGCAGGAAGAAGATGGTAGACCAAAGACGTAGAGACGATCCCGGTTACACCCCTGGTGACTTAGTATTGGCCACTACCCATCTGATCAGTAATGCTGCTCGAGGAATAAGTGCTAAATTCTGTCCTCGCAGGGATGGCCCTTATCTAATCCTAATACGTCATGGTCCTGCATCTTATCTGATTTCAGATCCCACCACTCCAGATAAGCCCCTTTGGAGTGTATCATACGTCCGCCTTGACTCCGTTCCAAGGCCACGCGGGCAGTCCAGTTCCGCCGCCAGTGCGCCCGTTGAAGAAACGCGGTCGTCCGCTTAAACCAAAGCCGGCCGACTTACCGCAGAACCCCGAAGGCACCATTCCGCCCTCTCGTGTACGAGGACGGCCACGGCGACATGCGTCTCGCTCTGCTTCAACGATGGGACATACATCTTGACTGGATCCTCGTCGGGGCGACTTCGCATCCCGAGGGGGAGCCTGTAGCACCACGGAACGCGTACAGCTGCGCGCACACAACGCTGCCGTGTCGAGACGTCGCTCACGCACACATCTATAAGGCCGCCCGCATATATAAGTGGCTCTCGCGGCATCGACCGGCCAGTGAGACACGCTCTGGCATCCGTCCCGTGCAGTCGCATTCGCGCGCACGCTCGCTCGCTATCGCTGTCGTCCTATATACGATAAACGTTTACACGTTTTTTCGTATACACTAACGATTGCTGTGGCAACTCACACGGTCCTTTTTAGGATAGTGTAATTGTCATAACAGGCGTTATAAGTCGTGTTTCTACGAACATTTAAACAAAAGTCTTCCTGTTTCTATAAACATACAACAAAAGTCTAGGCCCCTTCAGGGATAAAACCAGTGTTGTTCCTGGTCGCCCGGTTGATACCTAACGGTGTTAACGAAGCCGGGTGGGTGTAGACCTGACACACCTGCGGAGCCCCTTCAGGGCTACGTAATAGTCGGCTGGGGTTGGATCATTCGGCCTTGGGGTGTCTCCTAGTCGAATCCAACCATCTCCTTCCCACCTACCTATTACCTTATCCTATTCTTTGGTGTGCAGTTTGGGTGTGCCGGCCTACTCAGGCCCATACCACCCCGGCACCAAAGCAGCTAGGAACCCTTTTGCACATTGAGATTGGCGAAGGGAGTATAAGCTTAGGGCTCACTAATTAAGTACACATCCCCCCCTGACCATCCCCGGGTCGGGAGGGACATTCACAACCACACCTCGGGCTATTCCCGCTCGAGACAATATACGGAAACAAGTTAGGTATACAACGCGTTCACAGCGCGCTGTTGTGTGTTTCGCGCCAAAACCGGCGACCGTTAGGGAGTTAGCGCGTTCGACCCGCGCTAATAATAGTAGGTATTATTATTACTTGTCTGTTCCGTTTGTCAGTTAGGCGTAGTTCTCGCGACGCGTGTCGCTTATAATAAGTCAGCCAACAGTTTATTTATATTTAGGATTATAGTGCGCTTAGCGACTATATAGCTATTGTAGTTTAGTTAATAAGTTAGTAAACTTACACTCCGGTCACGATGGCCGGAGTGATAAGTTTAGAAACTATCCTCGCTAACCCTAGGGCGTTCTCCTTTCTCAAGGAAATCTTTGGGGATGCCATTCAGGCGCCAGTAGGTCCGCAGCCGCGTTTCAGCGCGGCCCACCCGCCTTCGCCGACTTCATCGGCTAGATCGCGCTCTCGCAGCCCGCTGCCGAGTATGCGCACTACCGACTCCGAAGCCACCACCAGCCGCCCATCTTACGCCCAGAGCGAGATGGACGTGACGGTGCGTGGCTCGGACGAGGAAGAGGAGTCTGGTAGCGAGTCGACAGACTCGTCAGACGAAACCTCAGTCCCAGACGAGGACTTCACCCTCGTAGAGGGCAAGAAGCGCCGCCGAGCGGCCAAGTCAAAGCCGAGCAAGGTGGCTAAGCCGGCCAAGGCGACTAAGACTTTGGCGCCTACGCCAACAAGCTCGCGGCCAGAACACAGCCGTCCAGCCACTCCTAGACCTAGGACCCCCCAGCCCCTATCAGGGGCCCCCCAGACAAAGCCCCCAATGCCTCCACCCCTGTTCATACAGGACAAGGCAAAGTGGCTGGCAGTGTCCACCTGGTGCAATGAGCACCAAGTTAACTACACTAGCGCCAGATCCACCCAACAGGGGATCAAAGTACAGGTGGCCACGTCCCAGGACCACCGCGCGCTGACCAAAGTGTTGAAGGAGAGGCAGATCTCCTTCCACACCTATACTCTGCGCGAAGAGCGGCTCCTCCGAGATGTTATTAGGGGAGTTCCTAAGGAGCTGACGACCGAAGAGGTCAAGGCTTCCTTGCTCCAGGAGCAACTGCCTGTGGACGAAGTGCACCGTATGACTAAGGCGAGGACGCGTGAGCCATACGACATGGTTCTCGTTGTGCTCGAAAAGTCAGAGGCCGGGAAAGCCATCTTTAGGCTGACCTCGATATGCCACCTGTCTGGCATAAAGGTCGAGCCTCGAATGCTTCTACACGGTCGGCTACGCAGATGATATAACCATCCTAATCAAAGGAAACTCGGAAGACATGATCCATTATCGGATGCAAGCAGCCATCAGGATCATGGAACAATGGTGCAACCACCATGAACTGACGGTCAACCCAAATAAAACGGAGCTAGTACTTTTCACTAACAAAAGGAACACCCGTATGACCAGAAAACCAAAACTTTTTGGCACGGAGCTTAACCTATCGAGTGAAGTCAAGTACCTGGGCGTAACACTCGACCACAAGCTCAACTGGAATAAACACATCACCACTAAAACCACAAAAGCATGTACAATCTTCTGGCAGTGCAGGAGAATAATAGGCAAGAAATGGGGTCTCAAACCATTCATCACCCTATGGATCTACACTGCCATAATACGCCCCATGCTCACATATGGTGCAGTAGTGTGGTGGCCACGCACTGAACTAAGCACAGTCAAGAGCAAGCTGCAGAGCATACAACGCCTCGCCTGTCTGGCCACAACAGGCTGCATGAAAACAACGATAAGTCGATAAGTTCGGGCTTTGGAGAAGAGACGACCGAATAACCCATGTACGCCTGAAAAGGACGTGACCTGAAACGTGAGCAACCTGTCAATACGCATCATCACAGACAGTGCCTCAGTACTACAAGCTCTCGATGGCAACTGCTTTAACAGCGGCCTAATTATGGAGTGCCACCAAGAGCTGCAGAAAACTGCAGCGAGGAATCGGGTCACGCTCCAGTGGATACGAGGACACAGTGACTCCACGGGCAATGACGCAGCAGACCAACTGGCAAGGAAAGGATCGGACACAACAACTCTGGGACCCGAACCAACTGTTCCGATACCTTTCAACAAACTAAAAACGTGGTTACGCGAGAGAACCCTACAACAACATGAAAAAGAGTGGGCAGAGTTAAAAGAGTGTAGGCAATCTAAATATGCCTTTCTTCAATTAGATAAACGACTCTCGCAAAAATTGTTGCACTCCAACAGGAAAACACTCAAGCATCTGACTGGCATAATAACCGGCCACTGTCCACTAAACAAGCATCTCTACAACATCGGCGTCACGGACAGCCCACTATGTAGGGGCTGCATGGAGACCGAAGAAACACCCGCTCATGTGATCCTACATTGTACCAGCCTGAGCGACCAACGGACGAGGTTCCTGATAAACCCCAGAACCATGAATGAAGCCATACGCAACACTAATCAACTCATGGCCTTCTGGAAGGAGCTTGCATGGTATGAGTAGCAGACGACAACCGTGTCCCTGCTAACGCACAATGGCCCAATTAAGTGGCTAAGTGCGGAAAACACCTGTCCAACTAACTAACTAACTAAAGGTCGAGCCTCCCCGGCGCAACAGCACAATCAGTCAGTGCCACCGATGCCAGCTGTATGGGCACTCGGCGCGTAATTGTTTCGCGCGGCCTAGGACCCTCCCGCATGCGTATTGTGCGGGCAGCTGGGTCACCCCGCGAACTACCGCGGGTGTCCCAAGGCACCGCGTGCCACTCGACCCGCGGCGAAGGCGCCTCAAACGCCCGCACGCAATGTCCTCCCGGGGCCCCCGGCCCCAGCCCCCGCCCGGCCCTCTGGCCCCTCTCAGCCTTCAGCTCAGCCTTCAGCATGGAACACGCCTTTAGCGTTCCCGTCATTGCCATCTCGCCCGCATGCTCCCCTCGCGCAAACAGCTAGGCCCGCAACAAACAAAACACCTACACCCGCGTTAAAGGTGGCCCAGCCCACCACAAACCCGCGCCCGGCGACGGTACGGGTACTCGTTGCCAGCCCCAACTCCCCCCAGGTTGAAGACGACTTCAGCCTGGTCGCTAGATTCGCAGCGCTCGCGAGCAACGCTGATATTAGCGCCATCGCGGCAGAGCTTAGGCGCGCACAAGGCAACTTAAACGCCATGCTAGAAATACGTTTTAGGCACGCGTACGTATTTCAGTCATTTGAAAACTTTAGGGCTTAGTAATGGATAGGCACACTATAGGCAGAGTCAAACCACGATCACTCAAGGTAGGGTTTTTCAATGCTAATAGCATTGCATCGCAACGTGATGAAATAGGCACGTTCCTTAGGGACCATCAGACAGATATACTACTCGTGCAAGAGACTTTCATAAAGCCAGCACACAGAAACCCTAACATTGCTAACTATTGTTTAGTGCGTAATGATAGGCTGAACTCGCCCGGAGGGGGCACTCTGATACACTTTAAGAAGTCTCTGCATTGTATACCTATGGATCCGCCAACCTTGGAGTACATTGAGGCCTCGGTCTATCAACTCGCCATGACTGGGCACCCATCTATTACCCTGGTATCTGCTTACCTCCCACCATCGTCTAGCACTTCACACAACCCTAAGAGGCTCCTGAAAAAAGACCTTCAGGCCCTCCTGGGGTCCGACTCGGTTATCGTGGCGGGCGATCTGAACGCCAAGAACACCCGCTGGGGCTATCAAGTGACTAACCCACGCGGCACGATACTCGAGTCACTCTCGGAGTCACTTAACTATGACATTATAACGCCGCTCGAGGCGACACATTATCCTGATAACGTGACGCACAGACCTGACATACTAGACGTGGCCCTTTTAAAGAACATAAGTTTACGCTTGTGTTCGGTAGAAGTGTTACACGAGTTAGACTCCGACCATAGACCGGTCCTGTTAGACTTTGCACCCAGACTAGGGCCCATAGACACAGGGCACAGGCCGACTAAACTGGTCACTGACTGGGCACGACTCGGGAAAGAACTCGTGTCGTCCTCGCCAGTGCTCAGAGAGCAGATACCACTAGACGCCATTCAAATGGGGGTCAATGACACACTACAAGCGGTCGATAGCTTCACGAGTCACGTGCAATCGTTAATTAACGATTGCTCACGGCAGGTACCCGAGACGGGCGACCGTCGATGGAGCCTGCCCGCTGACGTACGTGACTTGTTGCGGCGTAAGAACGCAGCGATTCGTGCCTACGACCGATACCCGACTGAGTCCAATCGCTTCACTAAACAGGCCTAATGGTCCACCGGCTTTCGAGGACGGGGACAAGACAGAATGCCTGGCAGACAGCCTGGAGCAACAATGTACGCCGAGCACGTCACACATAGACACAGACCACCTAATAGAGGTAGATAGCGAGGAGGAGCGTCGAGCCTCTCTCACGTCGCCACCTCGTCCCTTGACAGACAGACATGACGTAATAGGAGACGACGATGACGAGCAACACATACCCCTAGCCACCCCCGATGAGGTTAGGATGATCATTAAGGGTTTACACCTCCGTAAAGCTCCCGGCTCGGACGGCATAACAAACAGGGTCATTAAAATGTTCCCCTTAGCTTTCATAGTCATTTTGACTACTATATATAACGCCGCAATTAACAACAATATATTTCCACATCAGTGGAAAGAAGCCGTGGTAATAGGAATCCACAAACCCGGCAAGCCTAGGTCCGAGCCTAGTAGTTATCGTCCTATCAGTCTGCTTAAAGGTTTAGGGAATGTTTACGAGCGGCTTTTATATGTTAGGCTGAAAGCATACGCTGATGCATCGCTCTTGGTCCCTCACGAACAGTTTGGGTTCCGAACCCGCCACTCGTGCGTACAACAGGTTCACCGTATCGTTGAGCATATCAGCGTGCGGTTGCAGCGTAATTTATTCACCGGCGTTGTTTTCTTCGACGTAGCGAAAGCTTTCGACAAAGTGTGGCACAACGGCTTGATTTACAAGCTTTTCACTATGGGAATGTCTCACAAGCTCGTGCTCATCATACGAGACTATCTGTCGGATAGAAGCTTTCGGTACCGCGTTGAAGGCACGCTCTCTTCGAGTCACGCCATCCGCGCCGGTGTCCCTCAGGGGTCAGTGCTCTCACCTCTCTTGTATTCATTGTTTACCGCTGATATACCGATGCATCGGCTAGTGCAGACAGCACTTTTTGCAGACGACACAGTCATCTATTACTCAGGCGCAGACCCTTGCGCAGTCAGTAGGAAGCTCCAATCCGCAGCCAACGCCCTAGGCGCGTGGTTCCGGAGATGGCGGATAGAGGTCAATCCCGAGAAGAGTCAGGCGGTGCTTTTCCACCGGAGAGCTCCTCACCTGTACCCTCCGGGTGCGACCCCACAAATAAGGATGTTTGGGTCCCCTATTCCATGGACTAGGGAAGCCAAATATCTAGGTGTGATTCTTGATGATCAACTATCGTTCCGCTCACACATTACGAAGGCTCGCAATATACACATCGTATATTAGGCCTATAATGACATACGCTAGTGTAGTTTTCGCACACACTAGGCCACACAGGATCCATAGGGTAAAAACACTTCAGAATAAGTTCATGCGGCGAGCTACGGGCGCACCGTGGTACGTACGTAACGAGGAGTTACATGTAGACTTACAGCTGCCGACCATCAGGCAATTCATGAAACAGTGCTCCCGTAGCTACTTTGACTCTGCTTCGACACACCCCAACCCACTATTGGTTGCGGCGTTAAACTATACACCATCTAGGATTTCTAAGATTAGGAGACCTAGGCACGTATTAGACGAACCTGATGATAACACTACACTTACTCAAATCAGAGCACACACGGCTCGCGAAGCCATACAACTTCGACCGCGGTTCCGTACTCGCCGACGAGGCCGGAATACGCGACGCGCTAACGTTAATACCGCGGGACACCTTAGTCCCGCATTGCCGGCAGCGCCCCAAGCCGAGGTCCGTGGTAGTCCACCCTTGGGGAGTCAAAACGCTGTCTAGTATACTTTAACGGGTTGGGAGCCTTCTGCGCTCACCCATAGTCCGCGTAATGTTGTCAAGGCCATCAGCGGCCAACAACTAGTCCACACACACTAAAAAACAAAATCGACCGGCCAGTCTGCGCTAGCGCGCCGATGTTCGCGGCCACGCATTGGAAGAGCTCGCCTAGCCTAGACGCCCCCCTCACACCTCGCGCCCCGCGGTGACGCAACCTACCTGCTTCGCGACACTCGAACTGGTCAGGAACGTACTGCGTAGTTGTATTTAGTGTGAGCATAGTAAAAAGCCCTTGCATTGTGAACGATAATGAATTAATTAGTGAAAACTGTTGATCCTACGTTTCATTCGTACCCGCTTCAAAAATATAAACTCATTTTTGCGAAAAAGCCATGGCGTTATTTTGCTATAAATATTTTTCTCCCGCCATAAATAAACTATAATCCTGCAAAGTAATGCTGTTATGGCATTGTAGTTTTTGTTGTTTCAGATCTTTAACTAGTTTTAATTCCATGTGCAAAGAATACATAAACATAAAACAGCTGCTAACAAAAAAATAATAAAAATATTTTTATTAACATTTCAATCAATATCAATAATAATATCGTTTAGGTATCCTGCCGGTGGATTAAGTTGTATGTGCCGAGAGGATACACGAAATCACACCGATAACATACATACATAGACTCACGCCTGTTTCCCGGAGGGGTAGGCAGAGACTACGGAACGCCATTTGCAACGATCCTGACATATCTCTCTTGCTTCATTCACCACCATCAGAAAGATTCCTAATGCATGCTCTTCGGTTCAGGGTACGTCTAATCTGTCCTGTTTTTAGGACACACAGATAACACCGTGAGAATCACGAGTCGACTGACTGAGAGCAGACGGTCGCGGGGCAGGCAGACGTCAGAGAGGCATGAGAGGGAAGGAAAGTGTTGTAAATCACACGCGCATCTATTGTTCATCATTATTATTAACAGTGGAGTAGGGAGGGAGAGGGCGCGGCGGGGGCGGTCCGCCCCGGACGTCACCCTTTTTGGGGTGCCAACCCAAACTCGACTTTAAGAACAATGTACAAATATATAAAAACACATAGGCACTAGCTCAGCACTACGATTCGGGAGCAGTTAATCCGTAATTGTTAGATATCGACAAAAAAAAAAGAAAACGGTCGACCGCCAACTTCCACCCCGGGTGTCACCCAAGCTAGCTACGCCACAGATTTTAAAGTATGAATATATTGTTACTCTAACAGTTTTATGACTAACAATTGTATTTTTCTACAAAATCTATTAAGGTGCATATCTTGTTCTGCAATGGAATTGAAGGTGGTGCTAGTAGTAACAATTTTAGTACGAACAAAATCCTTTCCAATGGCATATGCCATAACTCTGTTGGACACTGAGCCCAATTTGACGCAAGGTCCTTTTAATATTTATCATATTTCAAAATTTATTATTTACCACCCAAAGTACCTTATTATTTGCAAAATCCAGAAAGTTATTTCCTCCAACAAAATGATGAAGATTCATTAGCTTATTCGCGGCTTATCAGCGATGGAATGTGCACCGCAATAGTGTCATTGCTAAGTCGCACCAAATCCTCAACAACTCCTGTATCTCAAGCTGAACCCCTACAAATACAAATCTCACAAGGTGAACAGGCGAGAGAACGTGAATTTGACTCTGATGTGCTTGAAGGTCAAAACATTGCTTTGACAAAAGGCGATGAGTTAAATGCTGAGCTTGCAAAAGCTGTTAGTGAAAAACGCGTTAGATCTTCTGCTCATGAACATCTCTTTACGAATGTTAGGATTGAAATGGCTCTCTTTGAGAATGGAAGAAATCGTGGGCGTTACTTGTCTCAGGCATATGACCATCTATTAAAGATTCCGCACTCCAGTGTTGAGCCAGAAAGAGTTTTCTCTTCGGCTTGTATGCTATGTAACAAAATAAGATCTCGTTTGAGTGACAAAAGTCTAGATGCATTGTTGTTTTTGAGGTCCTATTATAGAGAAGACTAGAAGAGAGAGCTAAAAGCTCTTAAAAAGCTAAACTTTGGTTGCGCCATATTTTATGAACACTCGGAAGGAGATATTATGTTTAAATATTTTTTGTAAAAAAATTTAAATTTTGTTTTCTTCGAAAAATGTTTAAGATATTCCTAAATGTTTAAGGAATCTAAAGTGACTGCCTAATTTTTACCATTTTATTGACATTAAACACTTACCTAAAAACCTAACAATAACACTGTGATTGATTGAAGTCTGATTTATATAAATAAATAAATAATAAATATTGTTTATTTCTCTCAAAGAGGTACAATAGTATTCTTATATTTATAGATACAGTAAAAAATATTATTATATTATATTATAATATATGATAACTTACTATTAGGTATGCGAATAGAACATAGTTTAATTTTGTTGCCTATTCTGAATGTTTAAGGGATCTAAGATGACTGCCTAATTTTTACTCTTTATTGACAGTAAATACTTACGTAAGTACCTAACAATAACACTGCGATTGATTATAGTCTGATTTATATATAATCACCTACTACTAAGTATGAGAATAGAAGAAAAATCGAATTAAAATTACTTTAATACTAAATTTAAGTTTACTTATGAAGCATATCACTTGTTTTCTATAACAAAAACCAACAAGAACCGCAAATACCGAAAGAACCGGGAAATTCCGGTTCCGTTATACAAAAGTACCGAAATGCCCGGTTCTCAAAAAGAATGCCGGTTCCGAAAACACTTTAATCTATACAATTTCAATGTTTCAAAAATGTTGGTAACAAAACTAGATAGACGGAAAGAGCTGTACCATCTGTTTATTGTGGTGTTTTGGTAGGCCAATGCCTACCAAGGTCAATACCTAGGCTATCACCCCCTGCAGTATGTCGTGCTATTAACTGTACGCCCTGTCTGTATGTATTTAACGATTGGTTTTTTTACACAAACCAATATTAAAGAAACAAGAGGGTCCAATTCATAATAGGAGATAATTTGTCATCGCACATTTCTGTAGACGTCCCAAATGCCTGTGACAAATATAATATTAGATTTGTTTGCTTGTCGCCTAATAGCACTCATCTAACTCAGCCGTTAGATGTTGCTATTTTCCACCCAATGAAGGTAGCATGAAGAAAAGTCCTGCCCGCGTGGAAAGCCAGTGTACAAGATAGTCGAGAGCAAGTACTCCGGAAAAGCATTTTCCCAGTTCTGTTAAACCGTCTCACAGATATTTTGAAACCGACGCGGGAGTTAAACGTAGTTCCAGGTTTTCGAAAATGTGGAATTTATCCGCTTAATGCCAATCTATTACTAGACAGGTTGGCTACAACTGTTGACAAGACTGCTTTACGAGACTCTTTTCTACAAAGTCTTGAAGCTAAGAGACTAGAATAGCCGACATGTAAAAGTACAAAAAAAAAGACGTCGCAGGACACACATCACTGTTGGAAAAAGTGTAACTGAAGAATTAGGCACATTTTGGATTATAAAGACAATAAAGTACTGGCTCAGCCGTCAACTTCAAAGAAACCATGTCGCTATAGAGCCAGTAGCATAAGCTCTTAGGCCGCGTCCCCACCATGCACGTCACGATGCCGCCGCCTGTGCCAGGGTACGACGCCGCGTCGCACCACAGTTTCGCGAACGGAGCGTCGTCCATTGCCCCTTTCAGTCGATATTTCGCTGTCGGCGCGTGGCGTGCGCGCATGTGTGTAAAACAAAATGGTGTAAAATATCGATGTAGACTTCTTTGTTGTGTTAGTGGAGGCACGTCCAGTGCTGTGGGATAGTCATGAGTCGTACCTGCAAAATCGCGTACCAAGTATACCAAGTACGTCTTTATAAAATTACCAGTGTCGAAAACCAGGTTTCAAAATACTTGCAAGTTTTTGGGCACTCGAGTGTAGAAAACTTCGTGTGACGCCCTGGTATTGCAAGATTGTATGGAAAAATAAACCTTATTTTCATATAATAAGGATGTTTATCGCAAAATAGGGTAATGGACTTTTCTACATACATTTATGGAAATTTATTCCTTACTACCATACATTTATGGAACATTGTCGCGCAAAAACTTGCAAGTTTTATATTTCCGAGTACTCAAAATACTTACAAGTATTTTAGTGTTTTACGCGATAATGTTCCGTAAATGTATGGAAGTAAGGGATATTATACCATGAAAGTATAAGTACTACGATACGATCGGGAGTCGGTAATTGATACGTGAGACGCGATCGCGTACTTTCAAGTAAAAAATACTTTGAAGATGTTGCAAGTATTTTAGTGTTTTGCGTGACAAAGTACCGTAAATAATGTTCCATGAAAGTATAAATACTACGTTAGGACCGGGTGTTGCCAACACGCGAGACGCGATCGCGTACGTTCAAGTAAAAAATACTTTGAAAGTCTTGCAAGTATTTTAGTGCTGAAACCTGGTTGGCGTACTTGCAAACGAAAACCTGGTTTTAAAACCTGGTCGCGTAAATACGCACCTTTTCTACTCTGGGATGAAACAAATGACAATTATAAAGACAAACTTCAAAGAACAAGCGTGGAAAGATGTTTGCAGAAACATTTTCGAATCATTTGATGACAAGGACAATAAAGGAAAAACTAAACCGGGTGAGTACTAATATTTAATTATCTTTGATGTTTTCATGATAATAGAGTACAATCTTGGTCTCATCGCGATATATTTTTGTCGAGTAATAAACCTTGCGCTGCTGTAATAAGATTCATAACAATGATTAGGTTGATGATACCGACCGTGACTGTATTTGCTAGTATACTTAATAAATAAAATAAAGCGGCACAACTCACATAAATATCAATATAACGCTAAGACGTTTAAAAAAATCAATTGTCAATATTATTACAATTTAGGATCAAGCGTTAGACAGACGCGTAGCAAAGAGACCATGTCGCGCGACGCACGTGTATACATACGTGTCTCTGTCGCAGTGATATTTTTGTTCTGTTACTGGTCTCGACTTATATTTTGTTTACATGCCAACTAAGCGCGCTGACATCGCTATTAAAATATTTAGAAAATTCGTCTCTTATATTTACTACATTTGATAAAATAACAACATCTATAGTTTGTTGCAAGTCCAAACGGGAGTCATCAATATACATTCAGTCAAAAAAGTATCGGTCATGGATTATTTGTTTATAATTCCAAATTCAATTATTTTTCTTGTTGTTAGATTGGCACAACTGTTTTCCATTTTGGCGCGGCGTTTAAGTTGCATCTGTTATTAATATTAAATACAGTACTATTTATAATTATATCATATCTAGTGTGTATTGTGAATTTCATAATGGACAAAAACATCGAACAAAGAGTTTGTCTTAAATTTTGCATCGCCAATGGAATTTCATGTTCGGAGTTAATGAAAATGTTGCAATAGCTTACAGTATCGACTTAATCAAAATCTCAAGCTTATGAGTAGTACAAAGCGTTCAAAAGCGGTAAAGATGTGGTAGAAGATTTGCCTCGCTATGGTAGGCCATCAACGTCTGCAACTGAAGGTAACATCACAAAAGTGAAAGAAGCAGTGACTGAAGATCCTCATTCAACTTTGAGAGATAGCCGCCGAACATTCTGTATCTCATGAGTAGATCCGTACCATTTTAACTAATCATTTGGGTATGAACCATGTTGCTGCTCGGCTAGTCCCAAAAGTCCTGAATTTATCTTCAAAAACTGATTCGCATGAGAGTTTCTGAGGACATGGACATAGATAGGATATAGCTCGATCGAGTAAATTCCAACCCAATATTCATGAAATGCATTGTTACTGGTGACGAGACGTCAACTAGTCAACAAGCTTCGGAGTGGCGCCTTCCAACTAAACCGAAACCATCACGTGAAACTCGATAAAAACTCAAAGTCGTGTTGGGTGTTTTCTTTGACTATCGCGGTATTGCGGAATTCTTGCCGGAAGGTCAAACGGTAAACAATGTATATTGTTTGAGCGTTATGCGGCGTTTTAGAGAGCAAATTCGACGAAAAGGGCCAGATTAGTGGAAAGCAAATTCTTGGATTTTGCACCACCATAATGCGCCTTCGCACGAGGCCATCTACTTTTACTAACAAATTTTTGACCAAACACTCAACAAATACCATCGAACAACCACCGTATTCACCAGATATGGCAGAAATTCGCGGCAAGAACTGAACTCAAATCCGGAAACGGCGTTTGAAAAAAAGTTTTGATGATTGGATTATTCGTTGGCGCAAGAGTATTGTGAGTGCCACATTATTTTGTATTTTGCTGAGAACACATTTTGTGTTTCCTCCACACTGATCGCTCATAGCCACGTCAGTCGTCCCTTAGCCTCCTAACTAGAATAACGTGTTAGCGTAAGAACTATTGTGAAAGCGAATATACCTTGTGTTTGACCAAACTCTAAGTTTAATTTATCTCCAAAAGTATACCCTCGCCACCGTAACTCAGTGAACACGCAGTAGACAGTCAGATAGTAAATTCATACACACAGTGAACACGCAACCTTGAAGCGCTACCACAACAACATAAGACACATAACTTTACAAGTATCGTTTCTGATGTAGCATACTTTGAAGGTGATAAAATAAATTTGGATGAAAAAACAAACTGTTTGTGTATTAGGCTAAGCGTATGCTGAGACGCAGGCAACGCAGGTACACATAGCTCTGGGCAGAGCACATTTTGTAAAGGCAGCTCCACATTCTCGCAAGAATCTCGCGAAAACACAAGAATATGTTAGAAACGGGAAAGTAGAAGCGATTCGCGTATTCTTTTCAGTTCTGGTCTCAGTTCTTTCGCTGTTCTCCAGCTTTTGTCAGTTTTTTAGCGCGAAACAAAGTAGCGTGAGAACAACGGACGAGAACGTGTTTTGACACCACATTCGCATGTTTCTCAGTAATAAGCGAGCCGCCGATTTGAACGGTTGTATTGTGTACCGCGTGGCATCAATACGAGCGTAACTTGGACAAACGAGCTTGAGTTTTAGAATATTTTCAATCGGATCCGATTTTTAGAATATCTACAAAAATTAACTAAATAACAATGATGCGTGGAATCGTCGAAGTCCATTGATGGAAGTGCCCATTAATTAATTAAAAAACAAAAAAACTTCGTTATTTGCAAGCTACAGAGCGTATAAAAATAAAGTTAAGAAATCAGAAAACTCTGGAGCAGGTGTCGATGATGTTTATAAACCGATATGCATACGAAATAATAGACTCTTTTCTTGGGAATACTACGAAATGTAAAAAGACAATAAATACGGTAAGCAGAAACTTTTATTATATTATTGTTGCATACATAGTATATTATTATCACATACATAGGAAAGGACAGAAGCGCCTTATGTGACGATACAGAAAGTTTTCCTTTATTAATTAGTAAGTACTATCAGCAAAGTTGGCGCCCGACCACACAGACGATATTATTTGCTCGATTGTAACAGCTATGTATTATGTATGCTTTAACACATAAGAGTCAACAGAAGCAGTCGACAGGACGGAACGTCCACGTCTAATTAGGTGTATTTCAAATGTTGTGAAATGCCAAATTTTATGTAACAAAAATTACAAGTGATCGACCGCCAACTTTGCTGATGGTACAATCACCTTATATCAGTTGACAATCAATTCATAACCTATCTACTGAAATATTTAGCAAATTCTTCCCTTATTTCTGTTGCGTGATGAGCTGGTCGGCGTGGTACATGTCGCGAATTTCGAATAGCACAATTGCTCTCCACACGGTCATGTCAATTCAGCTGAGGACCCTGTACCGTCTTCTCAATTACGTCCATCTTCTTTATTGCAGGAAGAAATTCCTAACACAGTGACATCCAGAACCAAAAAGTCAATAACAAAAAAAACGACATAAATACAATAATTGTTAATATGCTCCAAAATGATGAAAATAGAGTCAAAGAAATGGTTGAAAAAAGAGCTCATCATGATGACGTAGACGAAATGCAACTATTTTTAATGCTATGTGTGCAATAACAAAAAAAATGCCTGCATTAAGTCAACATAAGTTGAAAAGACGAATATTCAACCTAATATCTGATGAGGAAGAGTACTTACTACATTTGACGACTGATTAGCGCAGCAGGAGTGTAAGCGACTGCTACGCCGAAGGTCGCGGGTTCGATTTTAGCTCAAGTCAAACATTTGTGTGCATGAACATGGATGTTTGTCAATGTATATATTTACAAAAAAAAAGTATACGGGGTGTTTCATAACCCACCGTCCGATCAATGAAGGGGTTATAGGGTAGAGTAAAATGATGAGATATTTGTCTTTAATTCACGGAAAGTCAAGATAAAATATTCCCCGGTAAATGTAAACATTAAATAATATCATATCAGATTACCCACGGCAACACTGAAGACTCATAAATTTTAATAACTAGGTATCTACCTAAAGTTCATAAGAGGTCGTTGAGTGCATCGGCCGGCGCCGCCGGCGAGGCCACGTCTTTACTTTAATGCTTTGAGAAAAGCCGAACGTCAACTTTACACGTGCCATCATTTTAGGTAGATAGCAACCCGCTAATCCCCTTCAAACCATAACAATAGCATAAGACCACCATGGTCCAACCTTTGTCACATGGTATCAAGTGCTAAACACTTAATTAATATAAAAGTGAGAGGTTTGGGAAGGGTAATGAGTCAAAGTCAGGAGTGAACAATGACTGATTTATTTCTTAAAATTATTGTCTTATATACTAAACTTATTCTATATACACATACACACGTATTTAGTTGTGTGCCGTCGGTGTATTGCGCCGATGCAGCATCTTTGAGCCGACCGCCGTACGTGATAAGTTAGTTGATCTTATAATATCACGCATCTTCCTCGGTGATAAGTTGGATGTGTGTTGGAATGCCAAGAATGTCATGTTCATGTTTGAACAGTAAGGATGGCCAAAACCATAACATTATTTTGAATCACTCATTACTATAATCTTAACGATGGCCAAAACCATAACAATTATAGTAATGACATTTCGTCTGAACTAAGACCACCTGTGCATCATGCAAACATCACGCCACCTTCTCCCCACCATACCACGTGACACTGGCCCTATATAAACTCAGTACAGACAAATTGTCGTGACTACGGATTCGCCTCGCCGCCGCCGCCGAAGAAGGACCTCTCACCGCTAGCAAGCACCTGCGAACAAAAGTGAAGAGCTCCAGTCTCGGAAGTGTTGCACGGACCGCGACGTTGTTTGTTACGTGCAGTACATACGATTTTCGTATGTGCTGTACGGAGCAAACACCATCAAGAAACCCAGCGAAACACCACAGTCGCCGAGCGGTCGCAGCCGTAGCGCGACCCCGCTATGTCGTCGTCGCGTCGTAATAGCCCTTCTCAGGGCTCACGCGACGATGAGGACGAAGACGAGGACTTGTCATCGGTGTCCTTAGTGACACCGAGTTCACCATCACACCGTCACGTAACCATGGGTGACCATACTAACACCATCAATGACCATAAGCCGCCTAGTAACCAAAGGCCATCTGGTAACCGACCATCTGGTAACCATCATAGGCAGGCTGACTCCGCTGTCGCCGCCTCCGCGACCGCCGCCCCCCCGCGCCCCGGGGCAGCCCCCGCGCACACCCGCCCGCCTGCGGGTCGTCCGAGTGCGCGCAGCGCCGCCGTGATGCAGGCGCCCGCGAACCCGCCGCCGCGACCGAGCGCCGCCGCGCGAGACCGGGCCCCCGCGACCCGCGCCGCCCCCCGCGCACACCCGCCGCGGCCCGCGCCGGCGTCGAGTGGCTCGTCCATACCGAGCTCTCCGCCGCGCGTCGCCACCGCGCGCGACTACGTCGCCGAGTCGCCGCGCATCGCTGCGAAGGACTCCCCCGCGCCGCGCTCGGCCTGCTCATCCAGGAGTGGATCGGAGCTGTCAATGACATCGGCAGACTCAAACCCGAGCGCCGCGGACAATTCAAAAGCAGACCTGGTGCTTCATATTAAGCGCCGCCGACACACCATGTGTATGTCGGCCAACCTACAACGGGCTCACTCGTTGCCATCTGTGGCAATGGACATTGACCAGCCAGCCGCCCGCCCTTCACCAGCTAGACGGAGGAGGAGCCCCGACGAGGAGGAAGAAGAGGAGGAAGCGAAGAGGCTCCGTGCCGACTTATTGGGTCAGGCACCGCTACCACAGCGCGACCCCCGCCTCCACCGCCCACCGCCCGCAGCGCCCTCTACTGCCGCGCCGGGGAACTACTCACCGCGCGCGTACACGGACGTCGTCCGCTCGCCGCCCGCTCCCCGCACGACCGCCGCCGCCGCCGCGCCCGCCGCCGCCGCCGCGCGCCCCGCCGCCGCCGCCGCGCGCCCCGACGCCGCCGCCGCGCGCCCCGCCGCCGCCGCCGCGCGCCCCGCCGCCGCCGCCGCGCGCCCCGACGCCGCGCCTGCCGCGACCGCCGCGCGCCCCGACGCCGCGCCTGACGCCGCGCCTGCCGCGACCGCCGCCGCCGCCAGCAAGCCGCGCTACCCTCCGGTGATCGTGGAGCACTTCCCGAACTGGGCACACCACCTGAGGGAGATTAAGAACCAATTAGGAAGGACCGCCAATGCTCGCCCTTTCGGAAAGGGCATCAGATTTACCCCGAGAGAGGAGGAGGAGTACCGTCTCATCCAGCGGTACCTCACGGAGCTGGAAAAGACCGAGAAGATCTCCTGGTTCTGTTACTCCCTCCCAGCAGAACGCAGCCTAAAGGTGGCCATACGCGGACTCCCATTCAATACGACGCCGGAGGAGGTCGAAGAAGAACTCCGCGAGTTGGGGTACGAGCCCGAATACGTGCGGAACATTCGGGCCACAGCGACAGACCGGGGTGCATCCTCCTCGCAATCATCAGGAGGACAAAGGACGTCACACCGGGGATCTTCGAGGTCACGGAGATGCTCGGTATCCCCGGTGTAAAGATAGAGAACTGGCGCGGGAAAAGGAAGCCAGCCCAGTGCCATCGGTGCCAGAAGTTCAGGCACTCAAGCCACCAGTGCCACCGACCCCTGGCATGTGTGCGCTGCGGCGAAGAGCACGCCGCCAGAGATTGCCCGCGCCCACTCGAGGAGCCTGCAACCTGCGCCAACTGCGGGGGGACGCACCCCGCCAACCACGTCCACTGCCCGGTCTTCAAGCGGGAAGCGCGGAATAAGAAGGCCGGGACTGTCGCTCTCACCGGCGAGTCGCGCAAAGTGCCGGCACCGGTAAACCCTCAGCCACAGGGAGAGACCGCGCAAGGCGCGACGCTCATGGCTGAGGCAAATGACCCCACAGCTCGCGGAGCCGCGGTCGCGGCAAAGAAGAAGAGAGGGCGGAGAAACCGCAGGCGAAGGAAGGAAGGCGCGAACGCGCCCGCCGCCGCGGAAGTACCCCTGAAACAGGACCCACCACCAACCCAGGGCGGCCCGAGGAAGCCAAGGAAGCCGAAGCGCGACCCGGCGCCTACACAACCAGCACCCCAGCCGTCCGCTCAACCGGTCGCCACCCCCGCCGAACCAACGACGGCCAGGGGCAAGAAGGCGAAGGCCCCACAACAAAGTGAGGGACCAAGGAGCGGCGGCAACTCAACGGTACAAGCGGCCATCAAGGTGCTGCACGAAGTGCTCACCGCCCTAAGCGCCGGGCGCGACAAACAGGCGATCGTGTCCATTATCCTCAAGGGCCTGGCGGACCTCGTCATGCACGACAATGAATAGGCCCTTGAGGATCCTTCACTGGAATGCCCGCAATCTCCAGAAGAAGGCCGCCCTGCTCCGCCCTCTCCTGCAGGAACAGGACATCGACGTGGCGCTGATAAATGAGACGCACCTGGGACCTGCAGACCGACTACGATTCCCGGGTTTCCTCATTTATCGGAGGGACGAACTTACGCCGGACGGTACACGCTACCGCGGACTGGCAGTGCTAGTCAGGCGAAGAGTCGTACACCAGCCTCTACCTGTACGAACGCAGAGCACACTGTACACGCTGGGTGTAGAGCTGCACCTAGGCGGTGCACATCTTCACCTATACGCCGCATACAAGCCGCCCGCAGTGAACATTGACGTCACCGAACTACGGACTATTCTCCAAGCACCTCACCCGGTTGTCATTGCGGGCGACCTCAACTGCAAGCACCCAGCGTGGAACTCGACGACCACCAACGCACCGGGTGTACGACTCTTTAACGATGCCGAAGCACACGGTTACATCGTTGCGGGTCCGGAGGTACCCACACACTACCCGGACACGCAAACCCACATGCCTGACGTCTTGGACATCGTCGTGCACAATGACTCGCACTGCCAGTTATACCAGGAAGTACTCGACGACGAGCTACAGTCGGACCACCAGCCGGTACTCGTCGTCGCACAGCAACAGCCAACCCGTATCGTCCCTCAAGCGCCACGTCCAAAACCGGACTGGACCAAATTCAGGGACACGATGGAGACCACCACACCGACTCGCCCTATCAGCTCCGCAGCCGACGTCGACGCGCTCGCGTCCGAACTCGCCGGCGCTATTAAGTCCGCCCTTGCCAGCTCCACACCACCCATCAACACCCAGAGGAGGCTACCCCCTCTGCCGGCACACATTTCCAAACTGATAGCTGACAAGCGGCGCCTACGTAGACAGTGGCAAGCTACGCGATGCCCTACCTTGAAGACGCAACTCAACCGGCTGACGGAGAGAGTGAAGGGCGAGTTGAGAACTCACACCGCCGAGAGCTGGGAGAGACTTATCGAGGACTCTCGCGACGACTGGCCGTCGATCCATCGGCTATGTCGTCGCCTCACGAACACCCCAGCTCCGGTGCGACCGCTACTACACGCCGACGGAACACCGCGCTACAAAGCAGCAGACCGAGCAGCTATTCTAGCCGACCACCTCGAGGGCCAGTTCAGGCCTAACCCGATTGTGGACGCAGAACACGCCGCAGCAGTAGAGACACACCTTCGGGAATACTTCGCCACGCCGATAGCTCCCGAGGAGGACCCAATTTTCTTCTCCCCCGGAATGGTGCAGCGCGCCATACGGCAGACCCAGCCCCGGAAGGCTCCTGGGGCGGATGGGATACCAAACGCAGCGCTGCGCAACCTGCCGCACCGTACCGTGGCAGCGTTAGCGCGCCTGTTTACGGGGATCGTCCGCACAGGCGCCTTCCCCGCCTGTTGGAAGGAGGGCCGCATCATCGTGCTGCCCAAACCGGACAAGAACACTTTGAAGCCGGGGAGCTATCGGCCGATCACTCTCCTGCCCACGATCTCGAAGGTGTTCGAGAGACTCCTGCTGCGGCACCTCACACCGCACATAACACCCAGACCGGAACAATTCGGGTTCAGGTCTGAACACTCCACGACATTGCAGTTGTCGAGAGTACTGCATCGGATAACGGCGGCGCGCAACAAGCGCGAGCACGCCGTAGCAGTATTCCTCGACATCCAGAAAGCGTTCGACCGAGTGTGGCACTCCGGTCTGCTGTACAAGCTGTCAACGTCCACAGCGCCTCGCCGTGTAGTAAAGGTGGTCTCCTCGTTCCTGCACAACCGGACTTTCCGAGTGGCAGTGGAACAGGAGCTGTCTGACGTCCGCAACATCCTTGCTGGAGTCCCGCAGGGCTCATGCCTCTCGCCTGTGCTTTACACCAGGTTCACCGACGACATCCCCGTCGCCGAAGGCGCCGAGCTGGCGCTCTACGCTGACGACGCGGCGTACATCGCAACCAGCGTCAACGCCGCCCACGCCGCCAAGAAGATGCAGCGCTCCCTCGACCTGCTCCCCCACTGGCTATCGCAGTGGCGACTGTCGGTGAACGTGGGTAAGTTAAGGCTATCCTCATCAGCAGCAAACAGCTCCACCCACTGCCACTCAAACTCCAGGGTGAGTACATCCCCTGGACCCGGACGGTGAAGTACCTGGGGATCACCATCGACCGCGCCCTCTCCATGAGGCCGCACGTCCGCAACGTCGTCGCACAGGTACGCGCTACCAGAGCTCTACTGCGTCCAGTGCTCTCCTCTCACCTGCCTCTGCGAGCAAAGCTGGGTGTGTACAAATCTTACGTACGCACCCGGCTCACCTACGCCGCGCCCGCTTGGTTCGCCCTCACGAGCGAGTCGAGCCGCACTCGCCTCCGCGCGCAGCAGTCACTGTCGCTGCGCGCCGCCGTACAAGCTCCTCGCTACGTGAGGAACGAAGTTATCCAGCGGGACACCCGCATCGAGAGCCTGGACGCCTACATCCGCCGTCTGTCCGTAGGGATGTTCGAGCGAGCCGACGCCTCGGCCTGGGACCACGTCCGGGACCTGGCCCCCTGGCACGCTCGCCCCCCGGACAAGAAGAAGCTGCCCCGTGACCTCATCACCAACCCCTGAAGTGTATGACTATATAATAATATTAGTGTGTAAGTTCTTTAATAATAGAATACGTAATATGTATACTCCTTTAGTTAATAAGTAAGTATCAAATAATATGTTTAGTTTGTAGTTTACCGTAATGCGCATTATTTTATAATTCTTTATTCATTATAATATACGACTTTTAACTAAGTGGTTGTCTAGTTATTTAGTATCCAAATCCCCAACATTACATGGCGACCCTGCCTCTGCAGTCTGGTCTGCCAAGGGGCTCTTTCAGTATAAGTACCTTGAATATATAGTATCGCAACACGTACCTACATATACATATGGAACATGTGTCGTTCCACGGTGGAAAAAGAAGATGTTTTCATCAACCAAAACGCGGCTGGTAACAATGACGCCGTGCTCAAGGACATCGGAGGCCACGTGGAGCGCCTAAGTATCGTCACCCTGGTCATCCTCGCAATATTGACTGGTTTGATAATCTACTTTCTCCTACGATTGTATAGAAGTTGCCATCGCCGCTGGATACAAGACGAAATTGGGCTCAACGCAATGCAACGTATTCGGGCATCCATCCAGATAACGTGAAAAATGGTGGTTACGACGCGAGTGACAATATCATATTTCATTACTTTATAAATTAAACGCGCTAGAATTGTGCACTGGCGATAGGTACTGCATGCTAAAAATGCAACGTAGCAAAGTGTTGTATATCGTGTCGCAATAATGTTATAGATTTTATGTTAAGTTAATAATATAAGTCGTATTATTTTTAGACTATGATTGAAAGTTTAATTGAATATTATAATAATTTGGTAGATATTAGAAAATATTTGATAAAAAAGGGACAGAGTAGATACAAAGGACAAGTTATAGAGACTAAATTAAATGAATCCAAATATATTTTAGATAAATGTAGTCGAATATTATCGTTATTGGAAAATAAAAAGGATAGTACATTAAAATCGGCATTAGATATATTTCAAAATATTAATACGATATATAAAGAAATTAATAGTTTATGTGTGAGACCTGAAAGAATAGTAAAAATGGAGTTTGACCTAAAAGTGGCGTGTAGTTTGATTCCAGTATTGGACGGTGTTGATGAGACGACCAAACGGCTAATAGACTCCATCGAGATGTACGCCGGTATGCTCGACTCAAAAGGTGAGGCCTTGTTAATTACTTTTGTACTTAAAAATAGACTGTCTGAAAATGCAAAGTTGCGTTTATCTGGCACATACAAGAACGTTAAAGAGTTAATTACAGACTTGAGACAATATCTTTTACCAAAAAAGTCTTTTATAGCGGTTCAATCCCAATTGCAAAACGCTCAACAGGGTTCAAGGACAATTGATGTGTATGGCACTGAGATCGAGAACTTGTTAACGGACTTAACTATCTCTCAAGCCGACGGTAACCCGGATAATTTTAAAGTATTAAAGCAGATTAATGAAAAGCTCGCAATAAAACGGTTTTCAGATGGTTTGCGCAGCTCGAAGCTGAGTACAATTATTTCTGCCCGAAACTACTCCAACCTGAAGGATGCCATACAAGCTGCAAAAGACGAAGAGAGCACCTCCTTTCGGACATCATCAGGTAACATTTTACATGTATCTAAGCAGGGACACAGTTCGCAAAGAATGACTGATTTTCAAGGGCATCAGCGTCAAAGAGGTCATTTTCGTGGTCAATACTATAATAATTACAATCGTGGTCAATATTACAATAATTACTGTCGTGGTCAGCAGCATAATAATAGCTATAATAATGGACAATTATGGCGAAATAATAATTTTAAAGGAAATTTCCGCCCGTTGTCGGTGAACCAGCGTGGGTCCAGAGGGTCGAGATATTTTAGGAATACCAGACGTGGACAAAATGCGTTTCCTGTAGAGCAAACTGTTAGTGACAATAAACCTATTACTGAGACATGTAATAAGAACCAGTTTTTTCGAGCTTAAACATTTTATATTATCATGTCAAGGAAATGCTAAATATATCGCATTTTACATTAATCATATTAAGTACTATTGGCTCGTAGATACAGGTGCTTCATTATCTATAGTTAAAAGTGACAGTTTACCAAGAAACGTTATTGTTAGAAAAAATCACACACTGATTAATGGAATAGGTGGTCAGCAGTGTTCTCAAGGTTCTGTAAATTTAAATCTTAAACATAATAATCAAATATTTCAACATGAATTTCTTATCTTTGATTCGTTACCACTAAAAGCAGATGGAATAATTGGTTTAGATTTCTTAAGCAAGTTTCAAGCTAATATTAATTTAAATTCAAATATTTTAACGCTTAGTAATTTAGGAAAAACATATAATTTTAATGTTGTTGATGATCAAGAAAGACTTAAGAATACATTAACTATTCCAGCACGTTCAGAGTCCGTACATTTTATTTACGTAAGCAAACCAAATAGTGATGAAGTACTTGTGTGTGGACAAGAGCTTATGACGGATGTGTTTTTAGCAAATTCGATAGCAAAAGTAAAAAATAATAGGCTTCCTGTAAAAATTCTTAATGTTAGTGAAAGGGATATAACTTTACCGTCTTTTACTCCTACTTTGCAATCCTTGTGTGACTATGATATTTGCCAATTTCAAGACAATAAAGTAGATGTATCGAGAGTAAATACATTATTATCTGAATTAAAGTTAAATTACCTTAATGAAGAAGAGAAGGAATCTATAGAAAAAATATGTGCTAAATATGCAGATGTTTTTTATGTAGAAGGGGATAAATTGTCAACTACTAATATTTATGAGCAATCAATAGCCGTAAAACCAAATTGTACTCCTATATACACTAAACCTTACAGATTACCGCAGGCATTAAAACCAGAAATAGCTAAGCAAATAAATAAAATGTTAGAGAATGATATTATAGAAAAATCGAACAGTGAATGGTCTAGTCCAATTTTATTAGTACCAAAGCGAAGTAGTGAAAGCACTGAAAAGAAATGGCGTTTAGTCGTGGACTACAGAAAAGTAAACGAAATGATTTGTGATGATAAATTTCCACTTCCTAACATAAATGAAATATTAGATTCTCTTTCGGGAGCAGTTTATTTTAGTCACCTTGACCTTCACCAAGGGTACTATCAGGTGAAATTGGAACCAGCTAGCCGTAAATTAACTGCGTTTTCTACAAGTACAGGCCAATATCAAATGAAGCGCTTACCGATGGGACTTAAGATAAGCCCAAATTCTTTTAGCCGTATGATGTCTGTAGCTATGTCTGGCTTGACATATGACAAATGTCTCATTTATCAGGACGATTTAATTGTAATAGGAAGAAGCCTTTTATCTCATAATAAAAACCTAATTAGTGTCATGGAGCGCTTAAGAAAAGTTAATTTAAAGTTAAATCCGCAAAAATGTGAATTTTTAAGAAAAGAAATACTGTATTTAGGACATGTTGTTTCTGAAAAGGGTGTTTTACCAGACCCAGAAAAAACAAAAGTACTAAAAAATTATCCTACTCCTAGAAATGTTGAAAAAGTTAAACGTTTCGTAGCTTTTTGCAATTATTACCGTAGATTTATAAAATCTTTTTCAGAAATAGCAATGCCTCTTAATAAATTATGTAGGAAAAATGAAATATTTATTTGGTCAGAAGAATGTAAAAATGCATTTGAATTTCTAAAAAACGCTTTAATTTCTTCACCAGTTCTACAATATCCTGATTTTGATGAGAGCAATGAGTTCATTTTACAAACAGACGCTTCAGGTATTGCCATTGGATCAGTATTGTGTAACAAAGATCTTAGACCAGTAGCCTACGCCAGTAGACCATTAAATAAGGCAGAAAAGAACTACCCTACTATTCAGAAAGAACTTTTGGCAATTGTGTGGTCTGTTAAATATTTTAGGCCATACCTATATGGGCGAAAATTTACTATTATGACAGATCACAAACCGTTAGTTTACCTTTTTGGAATTAAAGACCCGTCAAGTAGGCTTCTTAAATTTAGGTTAACTCTAGAAGAGTATGACTTCAAAATTGTATATGTGAAAGGGAAAGAAAATGTGGCAGCGGATGCTTTATCTAGAATTTCTTTAACTTCTGATGACCTAAAAAGTATGCATGAGCAAGTTGTAGCTGTCTTGACGCGAGCTCAAAAGAAGAGATTGAACGATATGGATGAAAGTAGAAAGAATGATAAGAAAACGGATCTTAGTAAATCCCCTGACTCGAGGCCTGATCAACCGAGAGTTGTGGATATATTAAGAAAACCGTGTGAAACCGTGGAAATGTGTTTGATTGAAGGAAATGAATTAAAAAGATTTAGAGATAGCAATATGATAAACCAAGAATTAGAATGTTTTGCGTTTGTTCGAAATAAGAAAACGTTATTTATAAATCTTGATTTTAAGGCGCATTTCTCGCGAGCCGAATTTGCGCAAAAATTAAGATTATTTTGTGAGAAAATAGGTATAAATGAAGTGTGTATCATAAAAAATGAAGATAATACAGACTTTGTAAAGAATTTGTGTGATGAAGTATCGTCTCTCACACATTGGTCCGGACCACGAATTTGTATATTACGAGGAATGAAGAGAATTAATGACGACAATGAAAAGACTATTATTTTAAATGACTTCCATATACTGCCATCCAGTGGTCATGCTGGGGTGCGCAGAATGGTGAATACTATTAAACAACGGTATTATTGGCCAAGTATTGAGAAGGACGTCCAAGAATTTGTCAAAAAATGTAAACAATGTCAAAAATCTAAATACTTTAGATATACAAAAGAACCGATGGAAATAACCACAACGGCTTCATCGGCATTTGATAAAATTTACTTAGATGTAGTTGGACCTTTAGATATGGACATCGATGGTAATTGTTACATACTGACCATGCAGTGTGAACTGACAAAATTTGTCCAAGCTATTCCTCTTAAAAATAAGGAAACTGTGTCCATTGCAGATGCATTTGTTAGAGAGTTTATATTAAGGTTCGGCATTCCTGGGACGATAGCAACAGATCGGGGCACTGAGTTCATCTCTTCAACCATGGAACAGGTTTGCAAAATTCTTAACATTGATAAATTATCTTCTACAGCTTACCACCACCAGTCCATAGGAGCTCTTGAAAATGCGCACAAAACCTTGGGTGCATTTTTAAGGATCCAATGTGATAATCATACCGACACTTGGAGTTATTGGCTACCGTTTTGGTGTTTTAGTTTTAACAACACAGTCCATACCGAAACAAATTATACGCCATACGAACTTGTTTTCGGTAAACTTTGTAGAATACCTAATAGAATTAAAGAAACAGTAGAACCATTATACAATAGTGATGACTATCCATTACAACTCAAATATAGGTTACAATTAGCACATGCCGATGCAAAGGAAAAATTACTTTGTCATAAACAAAAACGTAAATGTTTGTATGATAGATCTATTAATCCTATTAAATACGAAAAAGACGATTTAGTGTTGTTGAAGAATGAAACAGGTCGAAAACTAGATGCAATATTTGAAGGTCCCTACAAAGTAATAGAAGATTTAGGTAGTAATGTTAAAATATGTAAGAATAATAAAATAGAATTAGTACATAAGAATAGGACTCGGCCGTTCTATCAATAGTTTATCTTTACATGTAATATTAATGATGATCTTAGTATAATAAATATCATTGTATAACTGCAGTTAGATAGATGATTATCATATAGTAAAATAAATTAGGTATGAGTTTTCATAAATTAGATAATTTTAGTAGTAAATTTTTCGGTTTAAAACCTTTACATGTGTGTATCAATGTTATCATTGTTTTTCGTTAAAATAAAATGATAATGTTATCGTGTAGTGTAAAAAAAAAAATATTTGTCGATATATATTTTTTTTATATGCCCTGGGAGGTGAAGTGTATGACTATATAATAATATTAGTGTGTAAGTTCTTTAATAACAGAATACGTAATATGTATACTCCTTTAGTTAATAAGTAAGTATCAAATAATATGTTTAGTTTGTAGTTTACCGTAATGCGCATTATTTTATAATTCTTTATTCATTATAATATACGACTTTTAACTAAGTGGTTGTCTAGTTATTTAGTATCCAAATCCCCAACATTACACCCCGACGACGCTGCGGACGAGCCGGTTGCCCCGGGTAACCGCCGTCCACCCCTAATTTGACAACCTTTAGCCCTCTGTTGCAGGTGGCCGCCCCTTTCCGCGCGACATCTGCGCGTATCGCTGCATGATACGCACATCATGCGCGCGCGCGGACGACCACCGCAACAGCGCACGCCAAGGAAAACACACCCTAACCTCGACGTCGGCGTCTAACCAGACGCCGGCACTTCACCACCATCACTACACCACCAAGACCTCCGCAGGCCGCACGTAAGTCGCCGTCCGTGTCGCTGGCTTCACGGAGCTGGGCCTCCCTCGGTTCGCCGGGGGTCTCACCCGGCTCGTGTTGACCGCCCGGACGGCGTGAAGATCTAGCGGCCTGCGCGCACGCGCGTACACGCCTACCGGTCCACACCGCCTAAGGGCAACTACTGCCCGCTCCCAAGACCTGCCCTTATTAAAGGGAAGGACAAAGAACCCGCTTGCGGGGGGCTAAATTGCCCCGTACAAGCTTCTGCACGCCCCTTACGGGGCGTCGCGATGAACCACGTCTCTTGTCGTGACTACTCGTCTTGCACTAAGTTGTATTCATGTATACGGTTGTGCTCTGCGTAGCACACCTCGTGTTAAATAAATATTTTTTTAAAACACTTATATACGGACTATTAATTTGACTGGCGCAGCCGGAGTGGATAATTAAAACGTCGCGAATAGTTACCGTTAACGTCACACGCATCGGTCGCAACGTCTAACTCGTCGCATAGACACTATTATCCGGTGAACCTCAACAAACAAATTCGTCAAATACCACGACAGCAGCAACAGCAGCAGCAAGCAAGAATAGTCGGCATGGGATCGAGCGAATTAAAGTGAGTAAACCCTTTACTCACCGTTCCTTTACTGTCTATTTGTAATAATTTGTGTGTGTTTAGGTGGACTAAAAATTGCCATTAAACATTATGTTATAAATTGTGCTCTGTACAAAGCTAGAATCAATTAATGTAGGGTAGTGTCGTTCTACTCCAATTGAGAACGCACTGTAGTAGGAATATTATTTTAACTTACAAATAAATAGTTTCTATAATTTTTTAATTATGTATTTTAATATTATAAAATGAATCACATCACTTTGATACCTAAGGAGATCCAGTCGATCATTCCGCGTTTTGACGGCGATGACAAGTTATTGATTTTATTCATATCTAAATGTGAATATGTTATAAGAAGTTTTAGGGGCGATAATAATCCCGCTCAACAAGTATATTTATATCATTGTATTACTAGTAAGTTAGTAGGAAAAGCCGCTATCCTAGTTAGCGAGCGTGAGAACGTTACCAGTTGGGAACCATTAAAAGAATGGTTCATACAGCCTTTTGGTGACCCTAGGTCAGAGGCGTGCAACGCCATAGAATTAGAAAATGTTAAAATAAATCAGGGCGAGTCTTACATTGACTTTTGCCATAGGATACAAAATATAAGAAGCTCGTTAATCTCGAAAATAAAGGTAAATGGGCACCTTAGTATGGAAACCATACCCATGGCGGACACAAACGAAATATAGCAGAAAGTATTCATCTATGGCTTTCATTTACAATGGCATTAGTCCCATTAATGTGAGATAAAGATAGATTTATTTGTTTCAAAACATGTGTACAGATGGTGTTGTCAGATTAAACAATAGTTTTAACATGCCGTGCCGTATTATAGACATATAAATAGAATAATGATGGAATATAATATGTCAAGCAAAATTAATGTCATTATATAGATCCAATTAAATTAATTCAAATTATTACAATATTATGTCAAGGTTATTCATAAGTATTAGAAATTTATTTGAATAGGTACAGGTTTTAGGTCATTACAATAAGAAATCATTTACAGTTATTACATTAATAATAATTTTAAACATTGGCATTGTTACAGGTCACGATCATTGAGAAAATCTTTTATATTATAATAACACTTATCCAGTAACAGACTACTTAGTTTTTGCTTAAATAAGTTTAGGTTCAAATCTTTAAGTTTTGTTGGTATTCTATTATAAATTCTAGGGGCCATACAGGAGATGCTGTTCCCTAATAATACAGTCCTTGTAGTATGCATGCACAATCTTTTTTCGTCTCTTCGGCTACGTATTGAGACATCCGACAAACAGGGAAAGAGTTAAGGATTGGCTTAAAAAAACGGCTGTTTCTAGTATATACAGTGAGGGGAGTGTCATAATTTTATATTTAATAAATGCAGACCAAACATGGACCTAATACAGTATTTCTGATGTTTAAACGCCATCTCATTATCGACTGAGTTTCCCCAAAATATAATTCCATATCTCAGTATCGAAGCAACCAGCCCATGATACGCTGTGTAAGTAGTGTGCTAGTATCGACTACAGGCGCAAGTTTATACAGGACAAATAAACCGCTACTAATTCTCTTACAAAGTTGTTGTATATGTGCTTTCCAGTTAAGCCTTTCATCATTTGTTAACCCAAGAAATTTTGTTTCTTCGACCTTGCTGATTTTAATATTTTCATATCGTATATTTAATTCTTGAGTTAATAATACGTTGTCTAAAATGCATAATGTGCGTTTCACTAAGATTAACGTTTAGGTTATTGTTGCTTAACCAAGATATAACTAGAGAGTTAATATCGTTCTCATATGTTGCCGATAATTTAACCCATACAAACCCTATTTGCCGATGATAGTACGATTGTACTGTCATCGGCAAATAGGGTCATAGGCTGTTTAATACATTTAGGCATGTCATTTATGTAGGCTATAAATAGTAAGGGGCCTAGGACGCTTCCCTGCGGAACTCCATATTTTACTACACGGGCGCTTGATGTATAGATTTCCTCTCTTTTGGTTTTTCGATTGAGTTTTGATATTGCTGTAACCTGTTTACAATTTGACAAGTAGTATGATATTAAATCGAGTACGTTACCTCTTATACCGTAGCACTCAAGTTAGTTTTTTAAAATATCGTGGTCAACATAATCAAACGCCGTGTCATGTCACAGTACAACGCACAAACAGGGTTTCTCTTATCTACGTTTATAATTGTTTTATGTAAAAAGTCGAATATCGCCATGTTTATTGTTTTATTCTGTCTGAATCCAATTTGTTCCATGCAAATTATTTTGTTTACCTCTAAGTAATTATATAGTTCCTTGAATATATATTTTCAAAGATTTTTGAAAAGATTGGGATAGTGCAATCGGCTTATAATTTGACATTATTTCTCTACTTTCCTTTTTAAAAACAGGTTTTATTATTGCTATTTTTTAAGCAACCTGGGAATACGCCTGACGAAATGCAGAGATTTAGCAAATAACTTAGGTGGCCACAAATCAGGTTACCCAATGACTTAATTATTCTTGTTGAGACACCGTCCCATCTTACGCTATTCGTATTTTTAGATTCATTATTATGACTTTTATGTCCTGTGGTAAGCTTGGAAACATTAACATAGAATTCGTTTTACTCGTTATGGTAGCTGTTACACTATTGGGAATTGGTACTACTTTGTCAACAAAGTAGTTATTAAAACTATTTGCAAAGATTTTTGGATCTGTGATAGCTTTATTGTTTATTAAAAGTTTTTGAATGACATTTAAGGGAGTAGTAAACTTCGATTTATTTATTATTCGCCAAGCCGTTTTAGATTTATTATAAGAGGTGTTAATTTTATAAATATTTAGTGTCCGCGAAAGTGTTATTGGGTTTTCCGTTAGGAAATTCTCAGTAGCAGCACGGAGTCCGGTAATGTGCCCGGTACGGCAATAGGCTCGCCCCCTATTACGTGGGACTTAAAAATTCCTGGCGAAATGTGGTGTAATATTACACCTTTGCCTACCCCTTCGGGGATACAGGCTTGAATCTATAAATAAAAAATAAAAAGAATTGTGCCCGCTTGGTTAGCCTAATAATTTTTCTAAATAGTTAAGTATACTCAGCGTATCGTTTTTTATTTGTTTCCGACGGTTTGGTTCTACTCGTCCACAAAAGGCGCCTTTTATTCTTACTACAATATTTTAATCATTTAGAAATCCATGTAACCTTTTCAGTCGTTCTTATAGTCATAAGCTTAAATTGTGAAGCACAGATTGTAAAACAGATTGAACTGTTCAGAAAACAAATTAAATGCAATATTTGGATCTGAATATTATATATTTCCGTAAATGTTAAACTTTGTATGCAATATTTGAACTTTATGATATTTTCAGGCGCATAGTCTCTTTGCTCTTTACGCCAGTATTTTAGAGAACACGATCTGTCCACGGGACATTTCAAAACTTGAGCAGTATGATCAGACAAAGCGAGCTTTACTCTCGCTGTTGTACACGACACGGTAAAGTCATGGGCAAAGTTGTCGATACATGTCTTACTTATCAATCTGGTTGGTCTATCTAAAGCTAAAGTGAATTAAAGTTTAGTAATAAACATTTAAGTTCCAGTGATATACTATTGTTTTTCATGACGTCTATATTGAAATCCCCAGCTACTATCACATTAATATGCTTAATTTTGCTGATTCTGATTAATACCTGCTCTAGTTTTTGAAAAAAAAAAGATATTTAATTGAGCCTGTTTTGGTATCCTATAAATACAAATAACAATTAACTTAAAATTAACGAGCTCAATGGCGCAGCACTCAAAGATACCACAGATAGATAATTGTGCTACATCTGGTAAGTCCCTCCACATATGGCCTTCCTTTACAAGAATACAAGTCTGGTCTAGAGTAGCAGGCCGCTAGACAATAATTAAAAACATCCGTGTGGTGACGGATTAAGAATACGGCATGTCACCACCCCATATCCCATGGGTGTCGTAAGAGCCGACAGAGGGAGCATATTATGCAGAGAATAGCACTGTAAGAGAAGGAAAACTTGATACAAACCCTATACCAACCCGTTTGGCCAGCGTAGGCCAATTCCTCCTTTCAAAGGAGAGGCCTAGTCCAGCAGTGGACTGTTAAAGGCTGATGATGATGAGACAATAATTAGGAATATAAAGGTGTACCTCCTGACCTGCCATCATAAAGTGCTCAGTAATACACAACACATCGATGTTAGTCTGCTCTTCATGAAGTACCGCTAATGAAACAGACAAAACATCGGCTGTTAATTAAGCCTGGCAATGTTTTGGTCCAGTACATATAAAAATTTAGTCACGAAAAATCTGTTATCTGACGATGGTTTATTGTTTGTTTCACTATGGGGTATGTTCATGATGTCTGAGGGTGTCGTACATTCTATTACGCTGCAATTCATTGAATTTGTTTGAGTTACCTTCTGTAACATGATAGGCTTATTTGCTTTACAAACTAAATAGAAGTCTTTATATTGCATTTGGTAATCGGTACATAGAATTTCTCTAAGCAATCGTTGACATATGTGTCGAGCAAAGTACGCACGACCGGGAACATGAACTCTAAAACCCATGTCTAGATATTTTACATTTATAAATTTAGAACATAGAAGTTTAATATCGTAATTCAATGTAGATTCTCTCAGGAATGTATTATAAGGTATTTCACCAAATACTACGTTTGTGTTTCAGGTTAGGCATAAAAAATTACTTATACAGATTTTTTTTAAATAGTTGGAGACCTATCAAGTTTACCGCCTAGAACAACTACATAATCTTTGTGAGACAAAGACATTATTTGACTACGTTCAGATAGCAGAATGTCCTGCAGAGTAGCTCCCGAGTTCCAGAAGGACGTAACCTGGCAACGGTCACCTATCAAAGCTTGCAACGTACGTTGTATATGTCGTCCCTGGTCATCCGCAATAATATTTATTCCGTTCTTGGATTTGTCTTTCATTTTCTCTGGTATGCTTGTTATTTTCGAGATACTGCCTGGATGCTGAATCCCTTGTGAAGATAAATAGTGTTCAACCGAATTTTTGCTTTTCTTATCGACTATTTTGGCCATATCTACACTATTTGTTTTTAATTCAGTGCTATATATTCGTGTCTTAAGGTGTAAGAGTAGTTATCCTATTCATTGTAATTCCTTTGCTAGATAGTTTTGTTTCACCTGGTTTCATGTTAGTATACAGCAATCGCCCTCGATACTGTGGAGAGTAATATCTAATTGATGTCTCGTTTTTTACATTTTGTGTATCACATAGTCCTACAGATTTGTAAAGCTTTATTTTCCATTGATACTCTGATAATTCGTTTTTTAAAGTAGTATTCTCTGAGTTTAAGCTGGCGACTTCTCTTCGCGCAATATCCAATTCCGTATTTAATTTGTTTATTGTTTCTTTCATTCGTAAACATTCTTCTTGTGTATAGTCCGTACAGTTACGAAGGCTTTCAAATGACGTATTTAAGTCAAATTCACTGTCATTGAAATTAAGTCTTTGTTGTCGTCGTTGGGTGTTAATATTTTCAAAGTCTTCCATGTTATTATATTTCATGCGAGGCAATACAAATCGCAAAAAGACCACAGTGCGGCGAGGTTCGAACCGGGCGGTGATTTAATTTTGTGTCGATGCTTACACCACTCAGTTAATCGATCACTAAACTTTGCAGTCAAATTATTGACCACTATGATATAAGTGTTATTATCATTCACACGCAATAGATGTCGCTACTTGTTGTGCTAATTCTGGATCAATTAATGGGTCTGGAATTTCGGCTGAAATTATTTGATCAATTTCTTCTGGACGGATTTTATCTTCAAGCCAAATCAAAATGTGGGCATGAGGCAAACCTCGCTTTTGCCACTCAATCCTATACAGCCAACAACGTGTGATACCGAAAATTGAATATTTAATAATATAATCAATTAAGGATTTAAATTTTTTAGTAATAGTAGTTAGTAGTTAATAGTTTAAACACGCGTGCAGTTATATCATGACGATGAATTGCTTGTTGTCGTGATAATAATAAAGTTTGTATCTCTTCCCAATTCGGATTACATGTAAATGTAATAAACAAATCCGGTCGGCCGTAATGACGTACGCAAGTCATCGCGTCTTGTATGTATTCCTGCATGTTCCGTGGACTGCCAATGTAGCTTGAAGGTAAAATGAAAGCATTACCGATGCCATTAGGATTTAAATTTCCATCGATGTTTCCAGCAACAGCATCTCGTAAGTGAATATACTCTTCCGACCGTAATTTAGCCTGGTTGAATCGAATGAATCGCAAGCGTTCGCTTTCAACCTTAGCATACATATCAACAATGTATTGATGGAATAGCTGATGATATCGAAGGATATAGTTGTCCTGATTTAGTCTAATCATTATTCGGTGTGCGTAGTAGTTCATTGAGCTCACTTTTTTATTTCCATAATCACCTAAAAAAATAAAAATAAAATGCAACACGAAATTAACATTCATACATACAGTAAAAAAATTAATAGGTAATTGTCAAATTTACCTGTATTAGGATCACACTGTTTGATGTTAAGGTGATATTCATCCTGTCCTTGCCAAAATATCAATGGATATTGCAGTGCATCATATGAACGGTGTAGATCCGAAATCGTACTGATAGTGTTGTCTCGATGTTTAATTTTTATAGATCTTTTGTCAACTGGATCACCAACCATGATAACAGCAACCTCATCAACAGTTGGAGCGTTGAATCTACCAGCATGTTCACCTAATGGTATTTTATCGGCTTTTATGACGATTTGATAGTTGTCATTTTGCAATCGTGGCGAAACTCTTTTGATTAATTGAAGTAGTTGATTCTGATCTTCTAAAAATTTTACCAGTAATATCACAATTGCTCTTTCCTCTGCTTGTTCAATGAAATTATACTGGCACCGAGTCGTTACGCGCTCTTCACAATGGCCCATAAAATAAATTTGAAGAAATTTCGGATTATCATCAGGCATTGGCATCAATGATCCAATTTTGTGGTACACCTGGCCTTGTATTTTGAATGTAGTTTCAAAATTACGTCCATTCGGATGCAAGATCGCAAATTTTAGTTGCCCCAAATGACGTCATTTGGAAGCAAGAATTTAACTTGCGTATCTTATGCAAAAATAATTTTGAATTATCTGAATTCCCAGCAAGAAGGGATAATAAAGGTTCTGGCGGAGCGGGTAGAGGTGGCAGCACGACTTTTCCTGCTGCGCAGCACATACCGGCAGCTTCATTTCGAAATTTCAACGCCTGACAATATTGACATACTTTATCCATTTCACCGATAGCAATTTTTGAATGCGCAGAGTAGTTAATATCTGGTGCATATTCAAAAGCAAGACGAACGAATGATGTACGTATTAATGAGCGGCTGATCCGTTGCCTTTGTCGTTCTTGTGCTCGTACTGTAGCTATGTTTCGTTCTCGTGCCGCTGTTGTTCTCGTAATATTCAGTTGCAGACGTTCGCTATGCTGTTTCTGAGATTCTTGTGCACGACCTTCTGCTGTCCTAATTCTTTGAGCTGTATTTCTTGTATCGACTTGTTCTGGCAACTGATGAGCTCTTTCAACACGTTTGCGTCGTGCCTCTGCTGCTCGCGTTGTTGAGATTAGTTTTTTTCGGTGGCATTTTACTGAAATTAATAATTTAATTGTTTAAATATTGGAAAAAAAACCTAAAAAGCATGCTATTATAGCACATTGAAATTGAAATAATAAGTGCAAAATAATTTTTAATAGAGGTTAAATAAAAACAATAAAAGAAAAATCTTTATACAATTATTGAAAAAGTGTGGGGAGCTTTGTACCATTTTTTCATTGATATATTAATTAACTTGTATAACTATGTGATAATACTTACATGTATATATTGAAATTGTCCTTCCTGTACTCGTACTGTAGCTATGTTTTGTTCTTGTGCCGCTCTTGTTCCCGGAATATTCTGTTGCAGACGTGTATCAGGCTGTTCTTGTGCATGACCTTCTGCTGTCTTGATTCTTTGAGCTGTATTTCCTGTTTCGATTTGTTCTGCCAACTGATGAGCTCTTTTAACACGTTTGCGTCGTGCCTCTTTGGTGCTTGCGTTGTTGAGGTTAGATTTTTTCAGTGGCATTTGACTGAACATATTAATTTAATCGTTTAAATATTAGAAAAAAAGAACTGAAAAACATGTTATTATAGCACATTGAAATAATAAGTGCAAAATAATTTTTAATAGAGGTTAAATAAAAACAATGAAAATAAAAATATTTGTAAAATATTGAAAAGTGTGGGGAGCTTTGTACCATTTTCTCAATAATATATTAATTAATTATTATAATTATGTGACTATGGCCTTACCCTTCTCATAGTGAGAAGAGGCCCGTGCCCAGTAGTGGGACAGTTTACATACAGAGCTGATGATGATGATGATGTGATAATACTCACTATAATTTGAATTTGATTTACACTTCGGTCTAAGTAACGTGGTTCATTTGGTGTTAGCATAGCCATGCTAACACCAAAAATTAAAAAAGTAGAAATAATTGAATTTCACGGTATTTCGTTTACTACAAAATAAATTTAATTTATACTTTAGCCTCAATAACACGTGGTAATTATGCTATTGAATTGTAGCTTATATGACCCGTTTATCGGTTTACCCATAGATTATACAGATATACTGGTATAGATGCGCAACTCCCTCTAAGGAAAAAGGTCAATAGGCATCCTCGACTTTAGATGGCGTACAAACAATTTTTATTCCGATCGTATAGTAGTGGATTAATTTAAAAAAATAAAGATAATTTCGGTGATAATAAATAAGTAAATGACAACAATTATGTGAAATATGCAATTTAAAAGTAAAAAAATATAAAAATCACAAAAAACAGTTCAGCGTGGATTCGATCCACGGACTTCTAAGATATGAGCCCAGCACGCTTCCACTGCGCCACGCAGTTCTTAACGATATCGGTGAAATTCATCATCATCATCATCATCAGCCTTTAACAGTCCACTGCTGGACTAGGCCTCTCCTTTGAAAGGAGGAATCACCGTTCAGTTATCGCTACAAATATTTCTAGGTGTATATGTAATTTGTTTTTCTTTAGTTCTTACAATCATCGGTAGATGGCGCTTATTTATATGAAATTTGCCCATGTATGGAGCTTTCACGGCCCTGGGTTTACCATAGCAGTGCCATCTATTGATTACTTACTCAATCCAGTCGAAAAGTATCGACATCTGTTAGAATCTTTTGGAGAACAGATAATTGTGACTGTCAATTAGGCTGGTTTCAGAGTGAAGCGCGCGGCACGCGCCGTCGGCCAGAGCGTCTCAACAGCGTGTTTGGCGCGCGGACCACTGTGAAACGAGTTCGCGTTTCTCATTGCAATGTATGAAGCTTCGGCAGCGCGGCCAGTGCGCGCGTCTCACACGCGGCGCGTTTGAACTGCGTGACTATGAAACGCTACTACTAATCTAGTGTAATTGAAAGCGCGCGCGTGTGGCCGGCGCCGGTCAAACGCGTGACTCTGAAACCAGCCTTAATTATAGACAAATAATTTGCAATAAAATTAAATTGCGACTATAATTAAAGATTTAAGCTATCCTATCTCTCAAGTTGGACCAGACTGCTCACGGTGTGCCAATTTAATTTAAAATCGGTTAAGTAGTTTAGGAACCCTTCGCGGTCAAACATCGTGACAGGAGATTTATATATATTATAAGATATGTAATTTTGGTAGGCCCTTGTGTGCAACTATATGGGGCATCTATTAAAACAAACACCATGAAAATATCTTTATTCAATTCGAAGTTATTACATGAAACCTACGATGCATAAGAAAAAATACAGATTTTCTTAAGTAAACACTATCGTATATAAACAAAGTTTATGATAAACATGCAAATGTTTGTTATTATGTTTATTTTAACTATATAAGGTAATAACTAGCGATAAGAAAGTATCTAGACATGATTTCAAGCCTATACGAACCTAAAAAACACTTATCTTAATATATAAAATCCTTTCGTTACTGACTGACTGACAGCCACGCTACAGCCGAAACTATTGGGCGCAGGAAGCTGAAATTTGGCATACAAGTTCCTTGGGGTCCGTAGGGGTGCACTAAGAAGGGATTTCCCGAAATTCCCACGGGATCGGCCAAAACGGGTAACTAAAAAAAAATGCAGGCGTAGCTGCTGGCGTACTCTAGTAAAACTATAAAACGACTATGTAAACAAAACAGCTGTTTATCAACTATTAGTTCTTATCTGTTACCACCGATAACACTATTTATGATCGATATCTAAGTCCCTACAGTTACCACAAGTTTTAAACTAATGTTCACGTACTGTGTATAGTACTTCTTATTGACGATTTAACTATTTTCACTATTCTAGCATTATTTTATCACTTTGACGCGTCCGGGAACCGAACCCGGTGTACCGCACGATTGGATAACACTGAATTTAAACGATTTTCACTTGCGGTTTCGAATACACTATTCACTGTCACAGTTTTTAATGTCTGTCGCGAACTAAATCCGTTCAAATAATAGAAGTTTAGAATCTAACTACCCCTTACGTTTAATAAGTAGTGTGTGTATTAAATAGTAAGTTATCGCTGGCCCCGTGCTTCGGACGGCATGAGAAGCCGTCGGTCCCGGCTATCATGAGGACATGCAGCATTCCGGTTGGGTGATGTTGCTTATTGGTAATGCTGCAAATTATTATTGCACTTTATATTTAAGTTTTGTATTTATCTGTAAACAAAAGTATGAAATACTCTAAGGGCCAATTTCACCAATTTTAATACAAAACTAGTTTTACTTAACCTAAGTTCAATAAAACGAGATCAAATGCCGACGTTGATCTTGATTTACGTCGGACTGATTTCACCACCTACTTTATGAGTCCATTTGATCGCGTTCAGTAAAACCGAGTTTTAATGCTATTTCGTATAACAAAACGTAAACGTCCTCTCGGAACTGCCCAGAGAGGTTGGACTACGATAAGGTTATATTTCTTTGGACCTGCCATAAAGAGCCTGTTGTCATTGTCAAAATGTCAATTTTAAAACTTTGCGTATCTGCGTGGTATTATTTTATTGTCAGTAAAATTAAATATGAAATAATAATCATGTCGACCACCTCAAGCGAGACTACAAAACGCAAGAGAGATCGTGCTTTTGCCAACAGTGAAAAGGAGCTGCTACTTCAATTAGTAGAAAACATCACGCAAAATCGCAATAAGTTTTAATGCGGCATCTGCTATATGCCCTAGAGAGTTCACAGTTCTCAAAAATTGTTGGGAAAATATGAAAAAACGAGCCAAGCAGGTGCAGACTTCGCGGAATCAGCATTACTTAGGAACAGGTAATTTGGTATTTCCTAATGTAATGAAATAACAATTATGACCCTTTATAACATAAATACTTACGAATTATGTTTCATTTTATATTACAGGTGGAGGCCCCCCCAAAAAAGAACCAGAAGACCCAATTGTAAATAAAGTGCTGGAACTAATTCAGACACGAGTGACTGGTTTTGTCAATACTTTTGACTGGGATAATATAATGATTTTAGGTAATTATCAAGTTATAATATTTAAGATAATTAAATACCTTGTAATAAATTGTTATGGTCCTAAATCATCATTTTATTTTACAGCCGCCGGTAGCACTGCTACTGACACTCAAGGTGTGAATAATTCGCAGTGCCATAATGGTGTGTAGGTTTCATTACTTAAGCAAGTTTGAATCAAACTTTTGTACTATGTGGTTTAATAAATAATTTATTCTTAACATATTTTGAAATGATAGAGCCACAACAGGAGATAGTGGTACTTACTGAAAGCGAACCAACTGTTTCAGTATCCACAGATACTATTGTAAGTTAAATATCCCAAATAATCCCATACAGTTAAAGTATCTATATTTTTATTTTCAATGAGATGTATGTACATACTATAAATGCTTTCAGGACTGGTCTGAATATACCCCCAGAATGTTGAAAAACCAAAAAAAGGAATTTCTGGATTTCAAGTCGCCTCAGGAGTTAAATGTTGCAGAAGACTGTGAAAAATTGATTAATGTTCCAAATCCAAAGAGGTTAGTAATTATCATACAGTAGTATAAATTAGTTATGTAGGTACTTATGTCTGTCTATTCTACAATGACAACACAATCCAATCTTGTCTTATGAATCTTTAAGAACTGGATCTATTATTAAAATGTTAATCCCGAAGCCCAGGATACAAATTACAGTATCTGTTGATGGCTAACTGCCATCCTAAATAATATGTACAAATATTTTTAAGTCCTATACTATGATATGATACAATTGCGCATCTGAATCTACAGCTAGTTAAACATTTCACCATTGTCATCATAATCCTATTCCTTGTGATTATGTAGGAGACGCTGTGAAAGTTATAAATAGTTTTGTTTTCATTGTATTAATATTATTTTATTATCTTGCAGGATCCACAAAGCTCAAGTGGCATCAACCAGTCGTCGTAGACCAGTGTACCACCAAGCTGAAACTCTTGTTGGTGAAAAGTTAGATACACTAAAAATCTAAGTATCACGCAGAAGAGGAACATAAATTAAAAATGTCTATTTTAAGGACTCAGTTGGAAAGAGAAGAGGAGTTGCTGCGTGAGGCAAAATTGAAAACCCGCCAGGAAGAAATAAAACTACAAATATAAGAATTAGAATTTAAAAAACATAATGATCAAAATATACATAATTAAATATTACAGTGTTCTTTTATTATGCATTTCTCTTAACACTATGGTAGCCAACTTCTAAAAGAATTAGCAATTATTCTAGTAAACACTAGCTTCATTTGGTTATTCTTCACTACCAACAACTCATCCTTGCAATCTGAAACAAAGAATTGGTATAAGCTCTAACAACATTTAACTATTATGAGATGTATTTCAAAAGCCCTTATGTAGTATAGGTGTAAAAATGCTTACTGTGCAAAATAATTATTTATAATTTCATTCCGTCTCCTATAATTAGGATTGCTCCTTTGTGAAATCCCTGAGTTTGAATGGTTTGTTTCACCCATAGTTAAGGGAGCATCCCAGGAAGCTGAGTTTATTATATCATTATCATCTGGAGGTGCAGTTTCACCATTTCTCCGAGCAATATTGTATAATACCACTGTTGCAATGATTATAGGGAATGAATTTTTTAATGACGTCTTTTCCATACCCCAAACAATCTCTCTATACAATTTCTTGTTCGTATATGTGACTCATTATACAAATTCTCTGCGGCAGTACTGCATTGTTCCAACGGAGTCATCATATACTTGTTGCAAGCATAGCCTGCATCTCCAACAAGAACAATATTTCCATACTGGCCTTGTTCAAACATTGCTCTTCTATAGTAGTTATTGAAGATGTAAGAGTCATGTGTGGAGTACACATGACTATTAGGCCATCGAACAACAATATCAGTAAATTCTAAGTTAGCATTACATATTGCTTGAATATTTAACCAAAATATTTTTTTCTATTGCGAAATATTTCAGGGCAATCTCCACCTAAAACAAATAATTTACTAAATATTAAACTTAATTTAACAAGTACTTACTGAAATAAAAATAACACTTGAACACTGAAGAAAATAATGAAGTAATCTAGGTCAATGCTAATATTTAGATTAATTTTCTATAATGCTGGCCATTGCTACATCCAATGATTACCCATGTAGCTCAATTATAACTACCTACTTTAATAAGTAAATCCTTGTTTAAATACTTAATATATCTAAAAAGCTTTTTAACCTGGATGATTACTGATTAGGCACCGCGTAATATTTGTTAATAGGTATACACAAAATATACACGCTGGTTTTTTATTGGTTTAGGCAAAAAAAACCTCACGTTGGAAAAAATATCTGCTATTCATATTCAAAATCAAACTTTACCTACCACGTAAAATAAAAAAGTTATAAAAGTCAATAACTCTAGGAAATACGTAGTAACGCGCGACTCGATCGTCGATCGACTCGTCGGCGTGCTGTAGGTACCTAAAACAGCTGTTGACTTCGCGCGGCGAGGTCAACAGCTGTTTTAGGTACAGTACAGCGCGTGTAACAGTAGGTAACTACCTACACATAAAACACGTATCAGTCAGCAAAGCACTTCTGCTGGGACCATACTAACGTGAAATGCCATTAATTATTGCGATAATGTACGTTAACCGTAGGTGTAGCCACGACTTAACGCAATAATTTGACAACGGCATTAACATTGGCGTTTGGCGTTTCTATCGCCTATGATGGGCATTCACGTTGTCAAGTGTAGCCTGTAACCTACTTTAGCACGTTAAAAATTATCGCAATAATTATCGCGCTAGCAGACATTGACGTTAGCCGGTAGTGAGGCCCCAGCATAAGAAGTACGGATGGATGATGACTGATACCTAATTTACGTACTTACAAAACACAAATTAATTACGATGACAACTTCAATAATTTTAAGCACATAATAATGATTAAAATAATAAACACATGTAACTAAATAGCTGTACCTACCTATTCCTTCGTAAGTCAACAGAAATAAGCTGTGAGTTCACGCAATCATATTAAACTAGCAGACCAAAAGAACTTATTATTATTTACGTATTAATCGTCGAAAGCCGAATTTAGGTATTTACTTAATTCTGGCGTGTTTAAAACATGTTATCAACGTAGGTATTCACAACAATCAGTAAAGCAAATCACTTACCTTAACAGTCTTCTGCTTACATCACAATCAATTTACACATTTGCACACACATGTTTCTCGCGTTCTCGCGACTCCGTTTCTTCTTTGTACACAAATCTTATAATCTCGATACACTAATAAAACCCTATGGAGTCAGTTCAGGTTGCGGCCTATTAATCCACTAGCGAACACATCAGTATTGTAAGGATCCACGATTGTAGTTTAATTACGTAACACGGACACAGAGTGACGGGAGCGTGATATACGACTGTCCCATTGACCTAATTTCTTAAGACTGAAGGAACTTGCGCCAGCGCCGCACGGGCCGCACCCCGCCACGCCCCCGCCCCCTGCTGGCGCCCTGCAGCGGAGGGTGGCGCACGCGCATGGCGGGGAGTGGGAGGGCGGTAGTAACACCAGTGTGTGTGTGACACGATCGCTCGCACTTCGCCAGTGTGCGGCAAAGTGATACTTCGTGTTCTAGTACTATTAAATTAATTAATTTCTCAATATTTTTTTAGCTTAAAGAAGAATGGCCATTTTTGACCTAAACATGTACAGAGATAAAACTTATTTTAAAATTAGGGTTATTTTTTTAATGTAATGATTTCACTAACAATTATATTTTATAGAAGTCTAGGTAAAAAGAAAAGTTTTGGGTTGTAAAGATGTTCTAGAACTCGTGAACGCATCCTTATCGAATTATTTTTTATTCGCTGCATTGTTATATTATACATACATACATACATAAACTCACGCCTTTTTCCGTCGGGGTAGGCAGAGACAACGGAACGCCACTTGCATCTATCCTTACAAACCTCACGCGCTTCCTCTACATTCATTACTCTGTTCATACATGTTTATATTATCTGTGCCCGATAATACTTCCTTGTTTAGCTACGTTCCATTTCACTTATACCACATCTTTAGCAACTGGTTTTGTCAAAACCTCGAGAAAACCTAATCTTCTTAATATATAAAATCCTTGCGTTACTGACTGACTGACAGACACGCTACAGCCGAAACTATTGGTAGCAGGAAGCTGAAATTTGGCATGTATGTTCCTTAGGGACCGTAGAGGTGCACTCAGAAGGGATTTCCCGAAATTCCCACGGGATCGGCCAAAGGGGGTAAATTAAAAATAAAATGCAGGCGTAGCTGCTGGCGTCTTCTAGTTTTATATATAAATTGAATCAAGTTGTTAAAAGCTGATCATAAATTAATGTATTTTTTATGTTAAAAGATATAAAAAGATAAATATAAATGTATTTCTGCCGTTGAAAACATTGGATAAGGATGCAACAGAACGATTTTGACGTAAAGACGCCGCTGGTGACATTGGACATGGGAGAATCTGTCAAATTAATACGAACTAATTTCGGTGTATTATGTAATTCCTAGACCTTTATAAGAAAACCTATCTTTACAGTATAATTTCTTGATCATAGAGCTACTTGTTTTCGTACATTTTATCGATATACACAATAATTCATTATTAGGTCATTCAATGTATGAGAAGTGGCCATTATTCTTTCAAATATTATTAGCTGGTTAGGTTCTATTAACGATAAGTAATAAGATGGCTTTCGCTCCAAAACAATAAAAAATCAGCGTGTATATTAATGATATTAGTTACATATTCATGGTAGTGCAGTTACCTGGTGACTTAAAGATGCTGTTAGTATCATTTTATAGCTCTTTAGTAACTCTTAATTTTGAATTATACTTATCATACATTATTTTAACGAAAATCCAGTGTCAGCCACCTTAACAACTACAATAATACTTGGGGCTGAGCACTGGTAATGATAGATCCAGTGGTCAGCCCCGAGAGATGGATGATTTAAAATAGCCCACTATTTATTATTTTTGCTTAAGTTAAATAGTGTACTTATTTACTAACAAAATGTATGGATATAATTTCTGAAATATATTGATTATTATTATTAATTCATTTATTTATTTTCAGATTCTAGCCATGTCTGTTTCGAGGCCAATACTGAAATATCCATAATGAACATAAGCTGGCACAAGCTTTAGATGCAATTAGAAACGGAATGAAAATTAGAGAAGCAAGTAGATTTTATAGTGTTCCTCTACATCTATCATCCTCTACTCTAAGATGAAGCCTGTCTTGTAACGTACCTCGTACAAGACAGGCTTCATCTTAGAGTGCCCGAAGGTCCGAGAAAATGGGTCCTGATTCTATTCTCTCAAAAGCTGAAGAAACAGAGATCGCATACTGGCTCATTACTCTTGCAGCTTGCGGATTCCCACTTAAGCCTGACAATCTTTTAAATACTGTTCGAAATATTATGATTGAAGATGGTAGGCCTAAACCTTTTGTAAACGGAAGACCAGGTAAAAATGGCTGCAATCTCTTTTTAGAAGAAACCCATTATTGTCTTTGAGGACACCTGAAGCGATCTCTAAAGGAAGAGCCGTAATTACAGAGGAAAGCATTAGAAAATGGTTTGATAATCTTAAAGACTATCTTACTTCTATTCAAGCCCTGGATGTACTAGAAAACCCTCGAAGGATACTGAACGGGGATGAAACGAGTTTTATGATTTGTCCTAAAACTGGAAAAGTGATAGCACCACGTGGATATAAGAATGTATACCAAATCATCAAGGGAAAGGAAAAAGAAACAGTCACTGTTCTAGCATTTTTTTCCGCAAATGGCGATATTCTGCCCCCCTGTGTCGTTTTCCCATATATCAGACCACCCAAAGATGTTGTGAATAGCATGCCTGATAATTGGTTTCTGTATCAAATCGTCTCAATAAATGGATTCAAAATAATGACGTCAGAAAACCAATACTTGTGTTCGTAGACGGTCATAAAAGTCATATGACAATGAAACTTAGTCAATATTGTTACGAAAATGAAATCATTCTATATGCGCTTTGAAAATGCAAAATTGTGCCAAGCATTAAATGATTCCGTTAAAAGCGTTAATACTGAAAACGAAAATACACAAAACAAAGTAGATATTGATAAGGAAAGAACAATTAATACAGTTCCTGAAAGTCCTACTTGCATAGACTTATTTAATACTAATAAAGTTGAAGAAAAACAAAAAGAAGAGTTATTACTAATAGGCAGAGATGAAAAATCAAATATATATGAAAAAAAGACTGCGGTAGAAACTGATTTCGTTGAAAATAGTGACACAAAGAAAGACTTAAAATCAATCCTTCACATCAGGACATTCAGGCTCCTCGGTGACCTTTCTTTATCACTTGGTGATGTTACGTTTATGAACAACAATTTGCAGGACGACGAAATAAATCTGGGCACATTTGAAGTTAATGAAAGCTTAATTTTAGTACCTGTCAAAGACAAGATTCCAAATAATGACCAAATTATCAAACATTCTCTTGGTATCAAAACTCTGTCCGATTCTATGATTCAGAGAGAAACTCAGAAAATATCGCCCATCGTAAGCAAACATCTTCTCATACCTTCACCAATAAAAAAATCTCCTACACCTAGAACTATAAATAGGATTGGAGCAGTTTCTTCTTTAGAATGGAGATTATTTGAAAAAACAAAAGAAGATAAACAAAAAAAGAAAGGCGCTATCAAAGAAAGAAAGTTACTAAGACAGAAAATTAAGGAAGAAAAAGAAAAGGCAAGTAAGAAGACAAAAATAGTAGAAAATTTAAAGAAAAATAATGTTAAAACGTCAAAGAAGAAAGATGATGATTCTGACAAAGAATTTACCACTAGAGGTACAAAAAAAAGAAAGTTAGTAGCTACAAATGGAAGTCCTGTGATAGAAAACAAAAAAGAAGACGACGAATGTGATGTAACTGATGATAAACCATCTAAACTTAAGATTATTTCAGTACAAACTAACTTTCTTGAATCAATAGAAAATATCCAAAAATTCAGAGAAAATATTCGCGAAGGTAAAGAATACTTAGACCCAAAACAAAATTTATTTATCGATTAACAAACCTTTGCAGAAAGCAATTTCTAACAGGAGAGAAACATTCAGAAATGAAGAAGAGCTTCAAAACTTTTTGAACGATATTGACTGATTAATAAGCTATAAACAATTAAAAAGTTGTATAGACATTAAGTTAACTATTTTTGACCGAATTTAACGTTCCTAACTAGATTAAGTATTAGTAACATAGGTAGGTACCTATGTCCTCACTTATTATTTACTAATTGATCTCATAGAATTAAGTAAAGACCGACTAGGCCGACTACTGGTAACAGTATGGCTGACAAGTGGACTTTCGAGGCTGAGTACTGGTGAAAAGTGCCTTATTTTGTCTAACTGGTGATTTTGTAGTGTTAGACAATAAAATTGTCATTTACATTGATTTTATAATATAGTGCAATGAATATATAAACTAAAACTATATAACAGCTTTCATTTATTCCTTTAAGTATTTTTTTCCCGCGATAATTAATTAGAGGTTTCAGTTAATAGGCTGACTACTTAGGACGCCGGAGAAAATAGTCATCGTCGTCACTATCTTCAAAAGCTAACGCTAATGCCCTTTCCATTACGAGTGTTTTTTAAATTTAATATTGGATTACCAAACAAACAAAACAGACAATGCGAAGTATGTACCTACAATAATGAGTATTAGTGACAAGTCACACTGTCACAACAATCTATAAACCGGTTCAAGTGGTTAAACGCCGAAAATCGGGCGTTCAGAACTTAAACTCGTTTTAACTGTAACTACGTTTAGTTTACAGTGGTGAAATGCAAAATGACGATTTCAAATCACTGTCTGGCAGTCACTCAGTACTTATAATTCTTGTATTTCACGTAATCATCAAAAGCAAACTAACAATAAAATTATTAGAATGTTATATAATATAGAACACAGATATAGAATTAAGTAAATACCTACTCACCCATCTTATTGAGGAAACACTATTCTGTTTGTGCCTATGTACACACATTTGTATTTTTATCATGATTATGACATAATAATTATGCGGCTTCGATTATTAACTACAGATTACAATGATTACATAACCTTTGTATGTTTGGCGAGCGGAAGGTTGTATAATATAAAACCGCTGTTGGCGTACTTGGCGTCTATGTACATCTCGCTCTAAGGCATTGTCTCATTTCAACAATGTTATTGCTTGTCACAATTCACGATGCATTATGCAATTTATTTAGAACGGCACGCGTTATGAGCCGGGCTCGGAATGATATATTTTTATCAAAATTTTTAATATTTTTATGATTATGTAACTTAATCGTATTTCTGACGTTTGTTTTTGTTATTGTTTACGTAACGTGATGTGATCGTGTATCTGTCATATCTGTAGCATATTATTATTATAAATTGTAAATGTCAAAACTTAGGCCATTTATGAATGTAGTAATGATATTAAAAAAATGTTATCTTTGGATTTTCCATTTCTGTTATTTGTATGTGTGAATATTACATAACAACCAATATTAGATAGTACCTAAGTATAATAATCTGGTTTTGACGTCTGCGTCTACTAAGGAGCCAGTTGAAAACCAGCGCCAGGCACATGTGTCCGGCAATAAGCTGAACTGGCCTCCTATTTTTGTACAGATGACGAGCGTGTACGATTTTTTGCCTAGTAATAGATTTTTTCCCCACACTGTATTCATATTATGTCCTTCGTCTGATATAAAAATAAACGTTTTTCATTTCATTTCATTTTACCTTAACAGCATTGGAGAGACCCGAATCGCTTGTAGAAACAGTACATTCTGAAAAGAACACAGATTCGTCAGATATACCCATTTTAAAAGAAGCTATTGACTCAAAACCAAACCCTTGTTTTTACTACTTGAAGTACATATGCCAACTAATAATCCCGAATTAGTTAAACAATACTTAAAAGAATATATTCGTCCAAAAATAACTCACTTTATATTTTGAAGATAGCAAACATTGCGAACAATTTTCTAGTATAGTTACGAGTATATTTAATAAAGATTTCGTTAAAATTCGCGAATGTACCGAAAGAGTTATCTATGTGGAAGATGAAAATGAGCAACGTGTCATTATTTCAAAATCACGGGTAAAATATGTCATAGAGGCATTAGAGAAACAGTTGCACATCTAAAACGTACTTATTATTGGAATAATTTAGAACAAACTATTGCTAGTTTTATAAATACATGCGGACTTTGTCAATGCATGAAATATGATAGAAAACCCTTAAAGCCAGAATTACAAATAACACAAACGCGAAATAATCCATTCCAGGAGATTTTTATGGATACTTTTTCCACTGAAGGAAAGTATTTTCTAACGATTATAGATGCCTTTAGTAAATTAGGGCAAGCGTTTGAAATAACGAATAGATCAACTCCCGAAATAGTAAGAGCTTTGCTAACTATATTTTTAGTTACGGAGTACCACAGTTTTTAAGTAAACTGTGGTAATATGAAATGTTAAGTTTCTATAAAATAGATTTACATATTGGGACGCCACATAACCCAAACTCTATAAGCTTAGTGGAAAGATTTCATTCAACAATTCTTGAAATTTATAGATTAGCTAAATATGAAAGAAAAATCCTTTATGCTGATGATCAGGTTATACTTGCGTCTTCAGCGGAGGAGTTGCAGGAGATGGTAACAATCATGCATGGTGCGTTAGGTAGGAAAGGAATGAAAGTGAATGTAAGTAAAACGAAAGTTACGGTTTTTGAAAAGGAGCAATGCGTTACGGCTTGTAATGTTATGATCGATGGACAGCGAGTGGAGCAAGTGAATGAGTTTATATATTTAGGTACGCTGTTTACAAGAGATGGTAAGAATGTAGAAGATATTGAAAGAAGAGTTAATGCAGGTAATAGAGTGAATGGAGCTGTGAAGGCGTTTATGAATAGCCAAAACGTGTCCAAAAAGGCACGTTTAGCTGTCCATACATAAGAGTAGGTACTAACACCCCTCGTGTTAGTACCTACTCTTATGTATGGTAGTGATAGTTGGGTATGGCAGAAGAGTCATGAAAGTAGAATAAATGCTGTAGAAATGAGAGCACTGCGAAGTATGTGTGGTGTTTCTTTGACTGACAGTAAAGAATTGTGTGATAAGAGAGTGTTGTGGGGTAAAAGAAGATGTAGTGACAAGCATCGAGAAAGGTATGCTAAGATGGTTTGGTAACGTGGAGAGGATGGATGACGAAAGACTGACCAAGCAGATATATAAGGCAAGTGTGGAAGGGACAGGACGAAGGGGAAGACCTAGGCGGAAGTTCCCTGACCAGATTGGAGACATCCTAAAAACAGGACAGGTTAGAAGCACCCTGAACAGAAGAGCATGCATGAGGAATCTGATGGGAGTGAATGAAGCAAGAGAGATATGTCAGGATCGTTGCAAATGGCGCTCCGTAGTCTCTGCCTACCCCTCCGGGAAACAGGCGTGAGTCTATGTATGTATGTATGTATGAAAGAAAAATTACAGACGCAGCTTCTGTAATTATGCATGCGGTTATGTCTATCAATACACTCAACAATAGGTCTTACACCGTTTGAAGTAGTGTTTGGTCATACGGAATCGCCTAGTACTTTAATGTTGATTTTAATAAGAGTTATACTCAACAATTAGTAGTTAAGAGAACTAAATATTTGTACAATAATTTATCTGATAAAATGTTAGTATCGAAAACTAAAACAAAAGAAAACGTGGCGTTGATACTGAATTTAAAATTAAGAAAGGAGATAGTTTTTATTAAAGGTGTTAATACAAGATGGAGTGAAGACAAACCTCGCTATCAAACTGCTAAAATAATAGATGATATAAACAGAAATACGGTCATAGTAGAAACCCAAAATGGAAGTACTAAAGTTCCATTAAAATATATAGGTAAAACGTCCTTCACAGGTACGTCCTGCTCAGTGATGCCAGGTTCACTGTAATTACAGTAGATTCGTTGTAATTTAGCTGCTTTTTTTCGTTTTACTGTATACTGTATTACAAAAATACAGTGTAAAAAAATCACTGTATTAAGTTGTAATGTTTAAAAACGATACATCCGTGAAGTGTTTGCGTAAAAGGAAACGCAATTATGCTCTAACTCTAATACACAGTTATCGGAGAATAGTCTACTTTTTTAATGGTGTCTCTGTGACTCTATCAGGCAATAGACAATAATTGTTATTCGACCAAATGTAAATGTGTGTTTTTTTGTACATATTTTCTTAACTGTAAAGCAATTTTGTAACTTGGTGGCTATCAGAATAGTGCCACATGATTTTATGTTGAATTTGAAAATAACAAAATAATATCAGCCGCCGCAAATTGTTATAATTAATAATACCACCAAATAAATTTAAATGTCTGGTCGTGAAAGTGATGAAGGACCCTCTATACCTAAAAAAAGAAAGTTTATAAGCAAAAAATTCGCGATGAATGGTTACAGCAAGAACATTTTAAAACGTGGTTGCGACGTGATTTAAAAGATCCACATCCCGCTCATTGCGCGTTGTGTAATACATCAATGATTGCTGACATGGGGGCGCTAAAACGTCATACGGAAGGTCACAAACATATACTTAGAACTAAGCCCTATTCATCTCATACTTCTATTGCCACCGCGTTTCAAAAGCTATCAACATCTTTAGACGATAAACGTAAAACAGCCGAAAAAAAGTTAGCAGCATTTATGTCTGAGCATAAAATATCACAAGGGTCATGGACCATCAAGTGGATTTATTGCCGAAAGCATTTCCAGATTCTGAGATTGCGAAGACAATAAAAATGAAACATACAAAACTCCGGGCTGTAATTAATAATATCTTGGGTGCGACTGAAAAGAAGGATTTATGTAAAACTTTATAACGTCAAAAGTTCACGGTGATGATTGGCGAAAGTACTGACATCGGTTCAATTAAGACTATGTGTATTGTCGTGAGATATTTTTGTCCTGATAAAGGTCGCATTGTTAGTAGATTTTGGGACTTAATCCAAATTTATGGAAGTTACAATAATCGTCAGCAGAACATCTTTTTAAAGCCTTGATGAAGTCATTTCAAGATAATTCAATTGGCCTCGAGAATACAATAGGGTTTGGATCCGACGGTTGCAACACCATGATGGGGTGTAAAAACTCAGTATCCAGTCGATTTCGGTTGTTTGCGCCAGTGCTGCAGGTAAGTAATTGCTGATAGAGTGCGAAAAATGGGCACGTGACATATACAACTATTTTGCTACGAGCAGCAAACGGCAGTCTGAATTGAAAGAATTTCAGATTTAGCCGAAACAGATATCCACAAGTTATTAAAACCGGCTCAAACTAGATGGTTGTCCCTAACTGCAGTTACTGAACGAATTCTTAAATAATGGAATCCTTTAGTACTTTTCTTTGATAGTAAATGGCTTGAAGATCAAGAGAGCCAGAATATTCATGTTTGTTTGAATGATCCACAAATAAAAGCCTATTATTACCTTTTAAACTGGATGCTGCCTAAATTTACGAATGCAAATTCTCATATAATTCTTAAAATCAAATTGTGATTGCAAAATGCAACCAATGGTTTTAGATTTGTGATGCAGATCAAAACATAATATCTGTAGATCAATCCAGCCCGGGGAGTACACATGACTCAACTATTTGGCGAGACCACCCATTAAATCATACCTAAACAAAATAATTGAGAGTAGAGAATCAATATTTCTATAAGGTGGCTGTAATTGGCTTCTAAATATTATAATATATGAATAAATTTATTACAGGTGATAGTGGATATGCCCTACGAAAAAATGTCATGACCCCTATTTTAAATGCATCAGAGGGCAGTCCTGAACATAACTATTATAAACAGTATGTCCGGACCCGTAATGTTGCGGAGCGCACTATAGAACTTTAGAAGGCAAGATTCAGGAAATTTAGTTTTGTAACAATTAAACAAATACTTATAAATTAAAAAAAATATTATTCATTTATAAACAATCAGACAAACAAAAAAAATTGGGCAAGTGCGAGTCTGACCCGCGCACCGAGGGTTCTGTACGCATTTTACCTTATTTGAGGTTGGTGCTAATTACCCGGGTCCTCTAAATCTGTATGAGCGTCCATACAACTTAGAGGACTATCTTAAATAGAGTCTACTATGTATGTATGGGGACACCCTTAAATTTTCTACTTTTATATTTATTGTAATTTTTCCTTTATTTGTGCTGTAAGACCCTGCTTTTGGCCAAATTTCGTGATTCTAGTTCAACGGGAACTACCATATAGTTTTTCGACCCAAAACCTATAGGGTACTTACGGTTGACCTAGAATTGTCAATTTTGGTTAAAACCAAGGCTTTACAGCAGAAGTAAAGGAAAAATTCCGAAAATTAAAAAAAGTTGAAAATTAAGGTTAATTTTGGTACTTACAAGTTTTCGCAAAAATCTAATTTTGACCATATCATTTTATCGGGTTGACCCAGGACCCTGATTTTTATACACCTAATAGACCTCACTATCTGGTGTAAATTTCAATTTGCTAGGTCCACCCGTTCCTGAGAAAATCGGTGCTGACACACGGACAGACAGACGGACAAGAAAGTGATCTTATGAGCGATTCTTTTTTTACCTTGTAAGGTACGGAACCCTAAAAGTAAATAAAACAGTCTTGATAATACAATTAGCATACAATCTTAATAACAAACAGTCTTATTAATTAGTCTCAAACTATTAAACAGCCTCCATAAATAATCACCAAATAGACATGGTTTAAAACAATAAATAAACAATGAAATGTTGCAACATCAATGTTAACAAATACGAAGTAAAGAAATAGTCTTATAATAATGGCCATTAATGAGACCTGGCTGAGACCAGGTGAGGATGGGAAAGCCCCTGTTGTCCCGGGATTTAATTTGAGACACTTACCTAGATCTAAGAATATTCGCGGGGCAGAGGGGGTGGAGTAGGTTTTTATATAAAATCTGATATCAGTGTAAGGACTCAGTCTCACCCAGTACATCAGGAGGTGGAGGAATACTGGTTAAAACTAACTATCATGGGCAAAAAGGTTCTGATTGATACCACTTACAGGCCACCTTGGTTAAATATAGATACATTTCTTGATGGTTTGACTGACAGTATTTGTAGGTTGGCGCCTTATGACCATAACTAAGTTAATTCCTAAGTTACACACATATGAACCAAAAAGTAAACACACCAACACATTTCACCACTCATAGACTACTTTACTAGACCTAATATGCACTGACTTAGATGTACAAAATATATTGGTGGATCACGTACCAGAATTTGGCCAGCACTCTATTGTGACTTGTGAGACACAATTTAGGAAACAAAAAGTTAAGCCAAAATGGGTTATGTTTAGACCATTGAAGGATATTTTGTTTGACCTTTTCAATTTAGACTTAGAAAACATCCCATGGCAGTTAATAAGTTCCCAAAGAGATGTTAACAGTATGGTTGAAACTGACAACACCCATTATGCAATTATTTGATGTACATGCACCCCAGCAGAAAAAACTTTTCAAAACTGCATATACACCTTGGATAACTGATAATATAAAATTATTTTTTAAATTAAGAAGTCAAGCTAGAAACAATTATAAAAAAAGCAAATTAGAGACTAAGAAACAATATTATTTAGAACTTAAAAGACAGGCAGTAATAGCATTGCGTAATGAGAAATCAGCATACTTCTCTAAAAACATAAATGAAAACATAAATAATCCCAAAACCTTGTGGCGTAATTTAAAGAGTCATGTGTTGTTGTCACACAAAACTACTTGCTTGCCAGATCACATTGATAACCCAGATAACGTAAATAGAGACTTCTTGAATGTGCCGGGTGAGGGTGGAGTGACTATATCGAGTCTGACCTACTATGAGTCCCATAGGCATAATAGTGGTGCAAGCTTTGAGCTAAAGACAGTAGATCAGGAAGCTGTCTTAAAGATCCTGAACAGCATAGACACCTATGCCCTAGGCATGGACCAAATCAACTTGGAAATGATAAAACTTACACTACCTAATTCCTAAAAGACAATTACAGACATAGTTAAAAAGTATATCACTACAAACACATTTCCAAAGATGTGGAAACACTCCATAGTTATACCGATACCATACCCAAATCCAGTCAGCCTAACTCCACTAAGGATCTACGGCCTATTAGCATACTGCCCTGTCTGTCCAAGGTGCTGGAAAAAGTAGTATACTTGCAAGTCATGGACTACCTAGAAAAATATAATATCCTCCCAGACAGGCAATCTGGATTCAGGAAAGGCCGGGGAACAGCAACTGCTTTGTGTGATGCGGTGGGAAATATAATGGAGGCCAGGGATCCTGGAGAGGGTACGGCTCTCATTCTTCTAGATTATTCCAGGGCATTCGATTCTATTAATACTTTTCTCCTGTTGTCCAAATTAACCTACTATGGGCTTACACCGAGTAGTGTGAAATGGTTCAGCAGTTAAATCACTGATAGGTCCCAACATGTGGAGATGAGCAGGGGTGTTACGAATATTCGTATCCGCATCCGCAAATGCGGAATATCCGCATTAATTCAGACATCTGCATCCGCATTCACGTCCGCTTCAATCAATGCGGAGTGTTTACGGATGCAGATTCACATCAACAAGTAACTACATGTAAAGAAAGTGGGCGGAGCCAGAGTGGCACGTGCTTCGCGTTTGTTTTGGATATTTTCTTCTATGGAAGATAACAATTTATATGCAATTTCCACATATTTAGATCCTCGCTATAAGCATATTTTTTTCAAAACAGTCACCGAAGAAAAATAAAAGATTAAATAATAAAGATGGTAAATGACCCCATCGTCACTAATTCTCCTATGTCGCCGGACTCGCCGGCGGACAAAACAAAAATAATGAGAATGGGAGATTCTCTCGATCCCGAACCAGCAACGTCCTGTACGGGTAAGAAGACTTGCTTAAAATGCGATCTTGCCATGGTCTTAGATTCACCGAGCGAAGATTAAGGTGAAGGAGAACCGCACAACAGTAGCCACGATGCTAGTTATTTGTCGTAGCCAGAAAAGACTGGATATAGATGAAAATCCACTTAATTGGGGGAAAGTAATCCGTTGTAAAAAGATCTCCCCAAATTAGCATGCAGATATTTATCACCTCCACCAGCCAGTGTTTCCACTTATTTAGTGGAGCTGGGTTAATAGGTATAATCCATTAAGAAACAGGTTAGAACCTGAGAAGGCGGCAATATTGCTATAAATAGATAAAAAACAAAAAAAATAAGTTTAATTACTAAACAAAGATTTTATTATAATTAAACTCGAAGCTCAAAATTCTGTTGTGTCATAAACAAAACTAAAAACTTGTGCAATTTGTTTTCTAAAAATATTATTAAATAAATAAAAAGTTTAAATTAAATTGATTTTCAGTTACTTATGTACTTAAAATTTAAATAATTATCCTTGTAAAAGCCCAAAATCCGCATCCGCATCCGTATTGCATCCGCACCCGCATCGAATCTGCATCCGCGGATGTGTACTTCTAATAATCCGCATCCGCATCTGCATCCGCGGATGTCTAAATTTTCGCATCCGTAACAACCCTGGAGATGAGCAGGGTGGATGGTGCAGTGATGTCATCATCCCCACTTACACTGAAGAGAGGTGTCCCACAAGGCTCGATACTCTCAACTCTGCTCTTCATCTTGTACACGGCTGACATCACAGCATCTTTCAAAAACTGTAGATACCACATGTATGCAGATGATACCCAGATGTACCTCTCCTTTAAGCCCAGTGATACTCTATCAGCTATAAAAATGATAAATGAGGATCTGAATAGGGTAATAGAGTGGTCTAAAAAGCATTCTCTGATTTTAAACCCACTAAAATCTTAATTTATGGTTTTGGGCAGTAAGCAGCAGGTACAGTCCATATTAGGATTCAATCCAAATATCATTATGGATGGGAACAGGATTGCAGGTGTTAAGGAGGCCACTAATCTGGGTTTACAAATGGATTAAGAACAAAGATTCGAAGAACACATAAATAGGATAGTAAGGAACTGTTTTTATAGATTAAAAACCTTAGTGTAAGAATTAGAAAACAGCTTGTTGATAGTCATATTTTATCTAGATTCAACTACTGTGATATTGTTTATGGACCATGTTTACTGACAAGAACCAAGAAGCTAATACAACGCGTACAAAATGCTTGTGCACGTTACTGTTTCAACATCCCAAGGCGTCACCCATGTTACTCCATATCTAAATGACAATAATGTCTTAAAAATGGAGTTGTTGGAAATAGAAATATTATTTATGATAAGTCAAATCGATTATATCGTTTTAGTAACGTTTTGTTTAGTCTATTGTAAATTTTGACTATGGTCACACTATGAACTGTCATTCACTCTCTTTGATTCGTTCATTGTCGTGTCCGGTACATAAAAATTCTTGTTGTCCACGCCGTATCTTGTAATCTCGCGTGCTTTTGTGATATTGAAGTAAACTACCGAAAACCCTAGTGAATTGCCGCTAATTGATCTGCCGGTATCGGTTTGTTGTGATAAAATTCGTACTGTTATATCCCTTAATTCCATGTAAATAAAGCCTAGTCAGCAATTACTATTCCGTCGTAATTTTCCTTTAGCGTAAATTGTACAATAAGCATTATTCGATATACTTTAATTGAATTGTTGAGGGTCCAATGTTATTATTTTTACTTTGTTATTGTATTTGGTCATTGCTTGTGAATAAATGAACAATATATTTATGAGTGTATAACGTTAATTATTATGCAGCAAGGATGATATTATAAATCTAAATAAAACAATGATTTGCATGCTATTTCTAATATAGTTAAATAGGCCTGATCTGTCATATTTCAACACCTTTGTAAAAAACCCTATTTATTGCGAATAAAGATTATTTGTATTTGTATTTGTATTTATTATTAATTTTATTCAATCAGTTAGATCTGAGACGCGACAGTGTACGGTACGGTTTAGGAACCATTAAATTTTCCATTTTTACGGTGTGATATTGTAAAGTGCAAATAAACTTTGGGTTTTCTACTTGCGAGTTTTTTTTAAAAAGACAAACGGACCCGGCCTCCTAACAAAATTGGTGTCAGAAGTGTGGGATGTGTCAGATTGATAGCCTTCATACGGTACTGGCACATTCGTTTTTTTTTCGGAGCTTCCGTTATCGCCACTGGTCGACAGTAAGACTTTGCCGTGGCTAAGCCTGCGCCAGAAGATTGTGTGAAGACCCTTGGACGACGATAAGCCTCCGCTCTGAAGCGTGAGCCCGCTCCAGCACACCGCCGCCGCCGTACTCTCCGTCAGGTAACTTGTAAGACTCAGCCGCAGCTCGAGCCAGAACCGACCAGGTCTAACTCACCTACCATCTCTAACATTTTTTCAAATTTCTTTTTCCATTTTTGCGTATTTTCCAAGTATTGAAGGAGAAATAACTGCGAAGGCGCAGTTATCCGACACTCAGCGCGCAGCCGCGCCACGTTACATCGCCACGCGCTCACCGGATTCTAGCAATGTCAGCAGCTTCGTGTTTCACCGCGTGCATAATTTTGTGAGTGTTTTTGTGAATCTATGGCCAATAAGTGATTCTTTTTTTCAGTGAATTTTCCTATTTTTTGTGTGATTTTGCGTCAAAACTGTGAAAAAATATCTTTCGTGAATAGTTTTAAATTATTCTATATTTTTATTAGACAATTATTCTATGTCTGTTAAAACAGAAAAAGTTGAAATGTCTGACAAAATTACGTTAACATTTTTAACCAAATTTATTAAACCCTACAATGGTGACAAAGAGTCCCTTCCGGCATTTCTCACTAACTGTGACAATGCCATGTCATTAGCTAGCGAAGATCAGCAGTCTATCTTATGTAAATTTATAATATCTCAACTGGAGGGCAAAGCTCAGGTTGCAGTCAGTTTAAAAACATTCGACGAATGGCTCGACTTAAAATCCTTTTTACGAACTACGTTTGGCGAAAAGAAACATGCCACTCATCTCTTAGTCGACTTGCAGAATTGCAAGCAAGAACCATCCGAAGATGTAACTAAATATTCAATGCGAATAGAACAGATCCTTACTAGGATTTTGTCTGATGTTCAGTATAATATTAAAGATCCCAAAGAACTTCCCGGTAGGTTAGCCGCCATGGAAGATCTAGCGCTCAACACCTTTATACTAGGTCTAAATACTTCTATTTCAACTATTGTAAGGTGTAGAAATCCCTCAACCCTCAATGAGGCTGTACAACACGCTATTGAGGAGGAAAAACTTATCAATCTTCGTTTTAGTTCATTAAAATTCAAAAGTAATTCTGGTTTACAAAATAACTCTAGATTTCAAAATAAATCAAATTTTAATCCAAAATTTAATTCTAATAATTTTAACAAATCTAATTATAGTTCTAATTCTAATAATTTTAACAACAGGTCCAATTATAATCCTAATTCAAACTCTTTTCATTCCAACTCAAAAAATAATTCTAATTCATATCCAAAAATTTGTAGTTACTGTAAAAACATAGGGCACAGTATAGAACAATGTCGTAAGCGACAGTATAACATGCAGCGTCAAAATGCTAATTCTAACTCTTCTAATCCTAAACCCGGTCCATCTAGTGCTGTGCATGTTTTACAACACGGTGACGAAGTGGTCCATGATGAACCTTTAAACTAGCAAAGATTTCGGATACGTGCCTGCCGAAGTCGATAAATCATAACGGCACAAATTCGTATACTATTTCTTATCCTAAATCGAATGTCGATACTTATACTAATTCTTATCCTAAGTCAAATACTAATTAATTCTTTTACTAAATCATGTACTAATTCTTATACTAAATCGCCTACTAATTCTTATCATAAATCTTATACCAATTCTAATCCTAAATCTTATAATAATTCATATCCTAATTCTTATAATAAATCTTATGCGGATAATTTTACTAATTCAACTACTATTTTTTCATCTCAGCTACCCAAAAAGGAACTGAGTCATACTAATTCAATTACTATCTCTACATCTCAGCTACCCAAAAGGGAACTGAGTCATACTAATTCAATTAATATTTCCACATCTCAGCTATCCAAAAAGGAACTGAGTCCTACTAAATCGAGCTCAACTGAAGTGTCTGAGTCAAATCTTTCTAAACATTATTCTAACTCTTGTACCAATTCTTATACTAATAATAATGCTTATAATAAATCAAAAGGGTTATTATTTGGCAAACCTTCTAATTCCTGTGGTCGTGAACTTGATCCAATTCCCATTTTTGAAACGAACTTATCATGTAAAGTGTGTCTACCATATACAACTTTCTTTACAAAACAATCACATAAGTGTCTTAGCTTTCTTATCGATACCGGCGCGAGCATTAGCGTCGTTAAACAATCTAGCTTAACTAACAAACACGAACTTCTCCCTGACACTATAAAAATACGAGGTATAAACGATACCGATACTTATAGCGAATCATTAGGCTCTATTTATTTATCATTTTTAATATCGGAAAAGCCTCACGAGCATAAATTCTACGTCATAAGCGAAAGTATAAATTTAAAAAACTACAATGGTATTTTAGGTACGGATTTCCTCCGAAATTTTAATGCTAAAATAGATTATAGTTCAAATACAATGCTTTTAAATAATCATAAGGTACCGATCCTATTTCATCAACCTATTTATATCGTCCCGGCACGTTCTGAAGCCGTTATCGAGTGCGCTGTATCAAATTACTCCGCCGAGCTATATTTTAACAATGAAGCTCTCGTATTAGACCACACTTTACGCGATGGTGTTTATGTTGCAAATTGTATAGTCTCTATCAAACCAAACAGAAAGGTCAACGTTACAATTTTAAATACCACTGACATTGACATAGAGGTCAAGGACTATGTAGTGGAACTGTCACCTTTCAATCAATTAAAACACTCTGAATCTTTTCATAACATAAATTCTATTTCTTGTTCTAAGTCTAATCGAGCAAATCACGTTCTAAGCTTAATTCGTTGTTCACACCTTAATGACGAAGAGAAAAAAGCTCTCCTCGGTTGTTGCTCAGAATACACAGATATTTTTCATGTCGAGGGCGAGCCTCTGTCTTTTACAAACGCCGTCGAACATTCTATAAATACGGGCAATGCACCTCCTATTCATGTAAAATCGTATCGCTTCCCCGAGTGTCACAAGGAAGAAGTCGACACCCAAATTCGTAAGATGCTCGAACAAAATATTATTCGTCCCTCTGTTTCACCCTGGAGTGCCCCTGTATGGGTAGTTCCGAAAAAAATGGACGCCTCTGGCAAGAAAAAATGGCAAATAGTGATAGATTATCGCCGTCTCAATGACGTCACTGTTTCTGAAAGCTATCCTCTGCCTCTTATCACAGATATCCTCGACCAATTAGGACACTCAAAATATTTTAGTACCCTTGACCTTGCCAGTGGTTTTCATCAATTACGAATGGCCCCCAAGGACGCCCCAAAAACGGGTTTTACCATAAGCACGAATTCAAGCATGTCTGGACATTATGAGTTCACCAGAATGCCATTTGGGTTGAAAAATGCCCCTGTTACCTTCCAACGACTTATGAACACCGTCTTATCAGGTCTGCAAGGTCTACATTGTTATGTTTACTTGGATGACTGTATCCTGTACAGCTCGACCTTGGACTCCCATATACAGAAATTAAGACTAGTATTTGACAAACTAAGAGAATATAATTTAAAACTCCAACCTGATAAGTGCGAGTTTCTAAGACGCGAAGTGACTTACCTAGGCCATATCATCACCGATAAAGGTGTCTCTCCCAATCCAGAAAAAGTTAAAGCCGTTTCGCAGTTTCCAACGCCCAAAAATCCTAAAGACGTCAAATCATTTCTAGGCCTAATAGGCTATTATCGCCGATTCATAAACAATTTCTCCAAATTAACTAAACCCCTTACCTCTTTATTAAAGAAAGACGTCACATTCCACTGGTCCCCTGAGCAACAAACCGCTTTCGATACGCTGAAAGATATGTTAATTACCGCACCGATTCTCCAATACCCAGATTTCTCGCAGCCATTTATAGTCACCACCGATGCAAGTAATTACGCTGTAGGAGCAATCCTTTCTCAAGGACCTATAGGCAAAGATAGGCCAATAGCATACGCTTCCCGTACTCTGAATCGCGCCGAAGGTAACTACTCTACAACTGAGAAGGAGTTACTAGCTATTTTGTTTGCCGTTAAAACTTTTCGACCTTACCTATATGGCACTAAATTTAAAATCGTGACGGATCATAGACCCCTTGTGTGGTTATTCAATGTCAAAGACCCAGGCAGTAAACTTATACGCTGGCGCCTTAAACTCGAGGAGTACGACTATGAAATAATTTACAAACAAGGTCGTCTCAATTCTAATGCTGATGCACTTTCTCGTTGCCCAATTAATGTCATAGATATTAACAATTTAAATAATTTATCCTATGAACAATACTTCAAACTTCAGTTCACTAATAAACTCCCAACTTCTAATACTATTGTTCACGAATGTACTCAAGGTCTACATTTAACAAAATTAAATACCATTGCATGTCCTGTTTCCTTAGACTTCGATTATTCTATTCCCCACTGTGAAGAAATCTTATCACAATTAGAGAAACCTGACGAGTTACTTAACACCGAACGCGAACCTTTTACTATCCAAACGACACTCGACAAAAATAAAACATATTACTTTCTTTTTACTAAAACTCATCATTACGAAGAAACAAAATTCAAAGATATATATAACTTACTTATAAAACTTAGAGATAAAATTATTATCGAAAACCCTACTATCACTGATTTAGCAATTTCAGACTTCTCTGACCCCTTTTCTAAATTAGCCTATACTAAAATTTATAATATGATGACTTACATATTTCACAATACCAATTTAAACATATACATTTACAAAAATCAATTAATTTATCCTACCCCAGTCGAAGTTCCAAAAATTTTAAAAGAAAATCACGATTCCCCTATTGCGGGTCATCCCGGATCGAACCGGATGTATAAGAGAATTAAAGCCGCTTATTACTGGAAAGGTATGCGTGCAGATATTGTAGAATATGTCAAAAAATGTCAATTATGTCAAGTTAACAAGCCACTTAGATTATCTAACAAATCCCCCATGGAAATAACTACCACCTCCACGAGGCCATTTGAGCGACTAGCTCTCGATATCGTTGGACCTCTACCCGAGGCGGGTTTTCAAAAGTTTAAATTTATTCTAACCCTACAGGATGATCTCACAAAGTTTTCTAGTGCCTATCCTATGATATCCTCCACGAGTGAAGAAATAGCTAGAAACCTTGTACATTTTATGTCGCTATTCGGTTTTCCCAAATCTATATTAACTGACTTAGGTACTTGTTTTACGTCTGACTTATTCAAACAATTAACGGAAATATTAAAAATTAAAAACCTTTACACCACTCCATATCATCCTCAAACTAATGGTGCTTTAGAGCGCTCTCATGCTACTCTAAAAGAGTACCTTAAATCCTTTGTAAATGAAAACCAAAACGATTGGCACTGTTATTTCTTTACCGCAATATTAGCTTACAACACTACTCCTCACTCTTCTACTAATTTCACTCCTTATGAGTTACTGTATGGTTATAAGCCAACTATTCCTTCTTCTTTGTATGAGACTAATAACAACACTACATATACGCTACGCAGTACATACGCGCTTTACAATATCGGATGCGTTTTAGTCGCGAAAAAGCTATCCAAAACATTAATAACAGTAAGGAAAAATCTAAACAATATTATGATACAAATTCCCGCCAAGTGACTTATAAAGTTGGTGATTTAGTCTACTTAAGACATCACCACCGACTTAGGAAAGCCTTATCTCCAATCTGGAAAGGCCCTTATAAAATCATAAAAGTACACAATAATCATAATGTTACATTGCAAGTAGGTCGTAAGCATATTAAATATCACACCAATGAAATTAAACCAGCTGTTTCGTCATAATCTTTCACTTTAAATCGTTCATTATACATATATTCTTTAATTATTTTCAGAACCCTCTGCTATGGATGCCAAGCAGATTCCAGTATTATACCTATATTTCATAGTCCCGGAATATACTTTGAACATATAACTAACATAAATTTTTATAATGATTACTGGAAAGTAGTGACACACATCGACATAATGACTTTAGATCCGTATCTCAATAAAATTGAAACCTTATTACAAAAATCTATTAATCTTTGTACTAGAATTCAGTCAGAACATTTAATTGATTGTAAAGATTTTTCAAATCCAATAGAAATCTTAATAGAAACCAACTATGTTAAATTACAATCTTTGTCTCACATTATTAGCAACCAACCGACAACCAAGGTCAAAAGATCTTTAGAATTTGGTGGCGAGATCCTTAAATTCTTCTTTGGTACATTAGACGCCGATGAAGCTCGTAAATACGACGCAGCAATTGAATCCTGTCGCAAAAGCGATAAAGAATTATTTCATTTATTCAAAGACAATATTCACATAATTAAATCAACCATAAATAATTTTAACTCGACCATTTCTAAATTGAACCAGAATGAAATCAAATTAAATTCACAAATAAATGCTATGAATGAAATATTTTCACAAATTACTAAAACTGACAATCTACATTTTTATATTTCTAGAATTAATAATTTACTTAACATTATTGAAGGTTCTTTACTGTCCATTTCTAATTTATTAGACACAACCTTAAATGCAATTTTATTCTCTAAAGTAAATGTTTTACATCCTAGTGTTATAAGTCCCACAAACCTTTTTAAAGATTTATCTGAGAATATCAACCATATAAATAAAAAGCTAGATTTTCCAGTTGAATTGAGCATTCATAATATTCATTCAATAATTGATGTATCAGAACTTAATTGTTATTATTATAATAATAAGATTGTTTTTGTTTTGCAAATCCCCTTGATTATGCCAGACAAATATATTGTTCATAAAATAATACCTTTACCGACTCCTCATGAAGAGACAGATTCACATATTCAGACCTTCGCTTTGATACAACCTTCCAACTCGTATATAGCCTTAAGTGATGATAGAATGCATTATACTATGTTAAGTAACCTTGATGATTGTAAACCTATTAGCAGCAACTATTCTATTTGTAAATTGATTTCTATATTCTCATGTATAAATAACCCAAATTGTGAATCAAAACTATTAACCGAAGTAACTTTAACATTACCTAAAGAGTGTAACTCTAAATTGTTATTTGGTCTTATTGACATTTGGCAAAAGCTGAAAAATAATAAATGGATATTTGTACAATCAAACATGAGCAAATTAACAATTAAATGTGATGATAATATTAGTGATTATCCTATTATCGGCACAGGTATAGTAAAATTAACAGAAAATTGTATAGGTTTTTCGAAAACCATTCAACTATTACCAACTCACACTTATTCTTTTTCAATTAAATCTCCTATAGACATAAGTTTCGATATCACAAATGACGATTGTTGTAAAAAGGACATATTTAATAAAACTTTGCCTCATTTAACGCCACTCACATTGAGTAAGATAAACTTAGAATCATTAAAATATCGAGATCACCAGCTAAACAACTTGGAAAGCGAGATAAATAAAATCCAAAGCGAATCTCATTTTATTAAATATGCCCATTACTATTCTACATTTACTTACATCCTGATTGTATCCTTATTTTTATACTTAACTTATAAATTATATAAGTGTTTTAGAAACCGTAACAACTCTCAATTTTGTATCCAGATATATAACCAATGTAATACTAAGAAATCAGTTAAAAATAATTCTAAAATTTCTAGTTCTATTGAAATGACTGAAATGTCAACATCTGATGATGACAGATCTATAAAATCATTGCCAAATCCTGTAACAAATTATAAGCCTTATGCTACTGTACACAAAGTCGAATATCATTCAAATAGAAACTTGAAAAACTTTTAAAGATGCTGTTATGTCATGTACTCCGTTTAGTTATTCTTTATAATTATTATGTTCTTATTTTAATATGATCACCGAATGGTAAGAGGCACATTGAATATCCGTACAAGCCTCGAACGGTCGAGGTTGATAAAGTCGACGCTCCGACCGGCACCGGTTCATATCCAAAACCCCGAGAGCTTTCAGCTCGAACTCAAGAACCGTTTCGAATGCCTGGGTGAATGCGTAGATGTGGACGTGTACAGTAACGGGTTCGTGGATGCTGTCCATACAACAGGGGCTAAATTTTTTAAGCCCCAGAAAAGCCAGAGAACCAAAAAGATCTCGGATCCGACCCTCGAGCTGTTAGAGGAAAGGCGCAAGATGGTTCTGCTATCCTCCGACGACATGCCGAAATATCGGCACCTCAACAGACAGATCTCTAAGTCTCTGACTCGCGATCTCCGCCAATACAACACAAAATGTGTTCGTGAGGCGATCGAGCGGAATAAGGGATCCAAAGTGTTCCAAAGGGATCTGTCTGTTGGGCAGAGTCAGCTGACAAAGCTGAAGACGGAGGATGGCAGAATCGTATCGTCCAAGCCTGAGCTCTTGGAGGAGATCGAAAGGTTCTATGGACAGCTATACACGACAACGCAACAACCCGCAAGCACTCCAGCGTCAGACCCTAGAGCTGGATTGACCCGACACTATACCGAAGATATCCCGGACGTCAGCATGCACGAGATTAGTGTGGCTCTCAAACAGCTTAAAAACAACAAGGCGCCGGGTGATGACGGAATTACGAGTGAGCTTCTGAAGGCCGGCGGTGCACCCGCTAGAGAAGCCCTCCGGAAGCTATTTAATTCCGTCATTCTCGAGGGTAAAACGCCACAGGCGTGGCACAGAGGTGTGGTGGTGCTTTTCTTTAAGAAAGGGGATAAAACCCTCTTGAAGAACTACAGACCCATCACACTTCTGAGCCACGTCTACAAGTTGTTTTCGAGGGTCATCACGAATCGTCTCGAGAGCAAGCTAGACGACTTCCAGCCTCCCGAACAAGCCGGTTTCCGTAAAGGCTATAGTACCATAGACCACATACATACGCTGCGGCAGGTTATACAGAAGTCCGAGGAGTATAACCAGCCCCTATGCTTGGCGTTTGTGGACTATGAGAAAGCCTTCGATTCGATCGAAACCTGGGCGGTGCTACAGTCTCTCCAACGGTGCCGGATTGACTACCGATATATCGAAGTGCTGAAGTGTTTGTATGAAAACGCCACTATGTCAGTCCGCCTCCAGGACCAGAGTTCGAAACCTATTCAACTCCAGCGAGGGGTGAGACAGGGGGATGTAATAACCCCGAAACTGTTTACCACTGCGCTGGAGGATGTTTTCAAGCTTCTGGACTGGAATGGACTCGGCATCAACATCAACGGCGAGTACATCACTCACCTTCGATTCGCAGACGATATCGTAGTCATGGCTAAGACCATGGAAGACCTAGGCACAATGCTCGATGGCCTCTGTAGAGTCTCCCAACAAGTAGGTCTTAAGATGAACATGGACAAGACGAAAATCATGTCGAACGTCCATGTTGTACCTGCTCCTATTCAGGTTGGGAACTCTACGCTCGAAGTTGTCGACAAGTATATCTACCTGGGACAAGTAGTCCAATTAGGTAGGTCCAACTTCGAGAAGGAGGTCAATCGTCGAATCCAACTCGGTTGGGCAGCGTTCGGGAAGCTACGACATATCTTCTCGTCCGATATCCCGCAGTGTCTCAAGACGAAAGTCTTTGACCAGTGTGTGTTGCCAGTGATGACTTACGGATCAGAGACGTGGTCGCTCACTATGGGCCTTATCAGAAGGCTCAAGGTCACTCAGAGGGCGATGGAGAGAGCTATGCTTGGAGTTTCCCTGCGAGATCGAATCAGAAATGAGGAGATCCGCAGTAGAACCAAAGTCGCCGACATAGCTCTCCGGATAGCCAAGCTGAAGTGGCAGTGGGCAGGGCACATAGCTCGAAGAACCGATGGCCGTTGGGGCAGAAAGGTTCTGGAGTGGCGGCCACGTACCGGACGACGCAGCAGAGGTAGGCCCCCCGCAAGGTGGACCGACGATCTTGTCAAGATCGCGGGAGGAGGTTGGATGCGGGCGGCTCAAGACCGGTCTGTGTGGAGAACCTTGGGGGAGGCCTATGTCCAGCAGTGGACGTCGTTTGGCTGATATGATGATGATGATTTTAATATGAACTTTATGTACTTCTAGATTAAACACTTTTACATTTTTTATCTACTACTATTTCTGTACTATTTCTTTATAACTTTAACTCTAATCTAATCTTATGATTTTTGTACTATATTCAATGGTTTCTAAATTTGTTTTCCAAATGTATTTATTTTTCTAAATCTGACTTCGCTTTATCTTAATTCAGATAATGCTTCGTCTAAAGGGGGGGGCTGTTATATCCCTTAATTCCATGTAAATAAAGCCTAGTCAGCAATTACTATTCCGTCGTAATTTTCCTTTAGCGTAAATTGTACAATAAGCATTATTCGATATACTTTAATTATTAATTTTATTCAATCAGTTAGATCTGAGACGCGACAGTGTACGGTACGGTTTAGGAACCATTAAATTTTCCATTTTTACGGTGTGATATTGTAAAGTGCAAATAAACTTTGGGTTTTCTACTTGCGAGTTTTTTTTAAAAAGACAAACGGACCCGGCCTCCTAACAGTACCATATTGAACATTGTAAAACTTGTGTGAATCCGTGCACGTGCTTGGTACCCGAGGACTTCGATGACGAAAACCCTGATCATTGGACTGGTAACTATAACTATAACAATTTGCTTGTTATTTTGGCCAAAATTATGAGTGTAATCTTATAGGTCCACTCAAGAACATCACCAGGAGATCTAAGGTAAATTGTCTCATGTACCTACCTATGACTTTGAACTCATCGCTGTGCAGTCACAGTATAAGTGTTTAGATCTTTTGCCTGTCGTGGTCAGGTGGATGTATTACAAACTTTCACTGCGCACTCTGAACAATTTCCTACCTGCCTACGGCAACTCTAAACAGGAGTCAAGGAGGAAACTGCACCTTGCAAGCCTGCTTTTTGGGGTAATGCTCAGCAAGAGACCCACCTACTTGTATGATAAGTTTGACTGGAGGAAGAGCCACTTCTCACCCACTTCTTTATGATTTCATCATTGTTCTTTGTTCGATTTAATTCCTGCGTCATAAGCTAGCAACATCATGTCTTTGTTTAAATAAGCTGATGATATTAAGTTACATTCTGTGTATTCTTTTTGCTATGACAGATTTTATAAAGGTGACTACACACTGGGTACTGTAGTTATTCTGATTACTTATATGAAATAATGTATCGTATACAATTATGTTTTGTATGTAATATTTTTGATGTGTTTTTTTTTTTTTGAAAATAAGGGGAGGACCACTGTAGCGGCCCGAAACGTAACAGGATCGTTTTGCTAAGGTGACAAAGTAGGCTGCCCTGTTACGTTGCGTCGCCAAGCCGACACAGTCGGTTTACCTCTGCCGTTCTATCGTAACGTGTCGTACTGTACTATATATATGTATTCAAAATTGTAATTGTCGAGACAATATATTAATATTCGTTTACTGAAGTTCCTTGAGTTTTACTGAAGACGTCCTTAACAACCTCTGAGGAGTCAGTGGATTGTGGCGCAATAGAGAACACCCACCCAATTATCGCCAAACTACACTTAGTTGAAGCAACAGTTTAATGGTTCTCATATTACACAAAATGTTTAAAGTTACAATTAACACAAATACGAACACGTTTAACAATACGCGCGGTCGGCGACGCAGGCGTCGGAGGCCGAGCGGCGCGGGATGCGCGGGACATTGTCGCGCCGTCCGCGCCGTTACCTACAGCGCTGTGGAACTCTTCGCGTACGAGAGGCCCGAATAAGTGGCTCAGTTATGACATTATTACGCGCTATACTTATTATATTTTTAGCCCAAAGTCCTTAGCGGATGAACTAAAAAGTGTCAGGGCATCAAAAGCGCAGGAAGCAAAAAATCGCGCCAAGCTAAGCTCAGATCAGCGCAAGCTGCGCAAGCTCTTGGCGGATCTGAAGCAAAAGAAGCAGTTGGGCAATTTTATGATGCTCCAGAGTCGAAGTAAGTATTTATCAACAATCGTGTTCATGGTGGTCAGTCAATCATAATCTTATTATTCTACATTTCAATCGAATATCTTATCTCGAATCTCGAATATTCCCATCAAGAACTTAGGGTCCCAAGTCAACCTCACCTGCAAGTGGTGCACCTGCCGATCAACGGACGAGGCTCTGGCAAACAAAATATCCCGATGAGCGGCAATAGGCTCGCCACTTATTACGTGGGATCAAAACACTGGCGAAATTTGGGCGTTTAATATGCATCTGCCTACCCCTTCGGGGAAACAGGCGTGAGCCTATGTATGTATGTGTATGTCAATCGAATATTTATTTCTATCCACAGAAAGGGAAAGGGAAGTGACTCTCGAATGTGGATCCCATGTCCATTAGTGCCAGGGGTCCCCTCTGTCCCTCCGCTAAGAAAACCTCAGGCATGTGAGGTGCTACGTTCTAATGGTATATACAGTGTTTTATTTTATACTTGTCTTTTGTGTATATCTGTCCCATATAAATACATAAAAATTGTTCTCCTAAATTCAGAAACGATAGCTAAGTCAGTCCAACAGTTGGCGATCCCGAACCCTAACATGAGTAAGTCTAATGGTTCCTATGGCTGAAGTCAGTTTTTTGCGTTTGATCACACTAACATTTTAATTTTTTATTCAGATGACAGTGACGAGGATATCATTGAGGGCACGCCTCCTGAAATCTTAGAGAGACCCTTGCTGAAGAAGCGTAAAATCCACTTCTCTCCGTCGTTAGGGGTGATTCAGGTCACAGAGCCACCTGTCAACCTTGTGTGGGCCGACTTTGATGTCGTAGGATTTACACCTGGTTAGTACCATTTAAAAAAAACATTTAATATTTTTAATTTGTGGATATTAAACTGAATATTTTATAAAATGTTTCAGAGTCCAGTACTTCCAGAACGGCGACTGTGTCGGGCAGGAGTAGTATGTCCTTCGATATCGGTGACTTAGCTGGCAAACAAGCGTGCGGCCCGTCTGATGGTAAGCGTTTACCGTAGCCTATGATGGCTTGCGATACCGCGAGCATCACTCCCACGTTGCCGAAGGATGATTTTGTGGATATAAGACTAAATTTTTGATAAAATGTTTCAGTATCCAGTACTTCCAGAACGGCGCCTGGGTCGGGCAGGAGTACTATGTCCTTAAATATCGGTGAGTTTTTTTATACTCCTTAGTTGGCAAACAAGCGTACCGCCCGCCTGATGTTAAGAGGTTACTGTAGCCTATGATCGCTTGCGATACCTAGAGCACCACTCGCACGTTGCCAGCCCAAAGGAAAAGGGTAGGGAATGGGACAAAAGGAAAATAATGGGGAAGGGAGGGCGATTAAGCCTCCCTACCACTCACTGAACGAAATACGACAGCACAAATACTGTCATTTCACGTATATATATTCTGTGAGAGGGTAGTACTTTCCTTGTCGTGCCCTACTACTTGCTCACATTATCATATGTTACAGTAAGTTGCATCGGTGCGTGTATATAAATGGGATAATTAAAAAACAAAATATATACTGCAGATGTCGACGTAGAGCGCGAGCTTCCAGAGCCGGACGACAGCGGCAGCGAAGAAGAGAGGGACATTAATCTCGAGGAGATTCCGTTGCGTTCAAGAAACGTTTACGAGTACGCCGCGGATTTGGACGAACTGGATGACCCCACCCTGGCTGAGGAAATGGAACAATTAGGCGCCGAAGACGACATCGCTATTCAGGCCATGGCTGACCCTGTCGACGGCGATCTGTTATTTTTTGATTGGCGTGGCGAAGTTAATCATTTTGAGGGAGTCAGGGAGACATTTACTGACCCGTCAGGCCCAACGTTTGAGGTGACGGGACTAACTCCCTTGGAGATATTTAGGAAAATCTGGGATGCCGATATCATCGACCACATTGTTCGTGAGACAAACCGCTATGGGCACCAAATGCAGTTAAAAAATGCATGTAAAACCAACTCCAGGATGTGACGGTGGAGAGACACCACACAGGAAGAAATTTGGGCGTTCTTCATCATCATCATGCTCCAATCCTTGGTGGTGAACAAGGTGGAGCGAGAATATTGGTATCCCAGTTACGAACAATTAAGGATTGGGGCTTTTGATAGAATCATGTCCTACAACTGCTTTATATTATTAAAAAGGTGTCTTCACTTTGTAGACAACACTCTCTTGCCCAATAAACCCTCCAAACTCGACAAGATTATGCCCTTAATCGAGCACTTAAATAAAAAAAATTGTACATTATACCTACCCGAGCAAAACATCGCGATCGACGAGTCGCTCCTTCTTTGGAAGGGCCGTCTTTCGTTTGCACAGTTGATCGCAACAAAAAGAGCGAGGGTAGGTATTAAAAGTTTTGAATTGTGCGAGTCGAGAACTGGCTACTTGTGGAGGATGTAGGTGTATTTGGACAAGAGGCACGTCCATGCGCCGCAAGAAGCGCCACAAGAAGCGATTGGAGAACATGCGCTAGAAAATGAGCCGGAGAATGCTACGTCTCAGATTGTGTTCGACCTGATGCATCCATTGTTTGGCAAAGGCCATAACATTCTAATGGACAATTTTTACAATGCGCCGCTCCTTTCTAGGATTCTAAAAAGGAAACACAAGACTGATAGCATGGGCACTCTTCGGCTCAGCAGAGAGTTTTGTTCCCGAGTCACTCTAGAGTAAAAATAAAACAAACATGAAAGCGGGTGAAGTTTCGTTCAGCACGACAAGGATTTATGTGTGGAAGGATAAAAATCTTGTGTCAACGATATCCACGTTCCACCACCCGGAAGTCGGCGGCAAAGAAAAGTATGGGTACTACAAGTACAAGCCCAAGGTCGTGTTGGATCACAACCTCTCTATGGGCGGCGTCGATTATAAAGATCAGATGCTCCATGCCTTTGCCGTAGAGAGGGTACGCAATATGTGCTGGTACAAGAAACATTTCCGCCGGCTTCTTAACGTGTCAATACATAACGCCCAGACAATATACAACCACGACCGCACTCAAAAAACTGAGCTCGGCAATAGAGATTTCCGACTTCAGCTGGCACAAGAAATGCTTCAGACGTATAGCCCTGAATCACTCATTCGGCAAAAACCACCGCCACCAGCCGAACTGTCACAATAGGGTAGTTTCCAGGGTCAAAATAATTACATTTTATTTTGTCCGTATTTTAGATTATAAAAAAATATTGGACACGTATTTTTTCTTTTTTCGATTAAATAAAAAATAACAAAGATATAGCCCATTAAAGTTACGTGTGACGTCATCTAGTGCGAAAAAATGCAGCACGGCGTGACGTTATACGTAACTTTAATGAGCTATATCTTGGTCATTTTTGGTTTAATTTACAAATAAAAAAATACGTATCGCTTATTTTTGAATAATCTAAAGAACGGACTTATAAAGTTTTTTTTGTCAACTAGCCTATTACATTTACCGGCGAAAAATAAAAAAAGCAGCGCTGCAAATTGTGCCACGAAGGCAAAATACGGCGCTCGACAGTGTGGAGGTGTAGCGTCGGCGACGTGAATTTGTGCATTGAAGGATGCTACACTGCGTACCATGTGAAGTATGTTTGTAATTAAGATCGGAAACCTTAATTACAGACATACTACATACTTACTCTGTGTTCCAAGCATATAATTTTATAAGTAAAGCAGTAATTCCCTGTGTTCCAAAGTCTTGCTTTGCGAATGTGGCAGTAAATTTAAATGTAGAATCACTATAACTAAAATTTAAAAATGTAATATTTGACGTTCATAAGCGTCACATTGTGACATAAGTGAATAAATTGTAGATTAGATAGATAGATAGATTAATACTTTATTGTACACCAGGGGGGGCAATCGTGCTAAACATCAACGTATTTACCAAAACCAAACTTCAACCTAAAACGTTACGTTATGCACATTTCGTATCGTGCTAATTATTTGAACGTAAAAGATTTGGTTTTTGTAGGGCAGATACGTTCAGTGACAGCTAGGTGACAGCGTGCGAGCGAACTCTCGTTGTTGCATGGTATCGCGCTATTATTTGACAACGTTTTAAACCAAAACCGTTACGTTCGCGAACGTCTCATACGTTGTCAAACTAAAAGTTCCTATCGACGAACTTTTCAATTACATAATATTTTAAAAATGAGAAAATTATTAAGATATTATTTTATTAATTATCAATTTCGTGGCATATGCTTATAATATACGTTTGATTGCAACTTAAATGAGTGAACAACATTCTTTCATATAAGACAATTTTTATAGATATCTCTTTAGTATAGCTTATTGTTGCGGTAGAATTCATTATTGCAAGATTGGCGTCAAGCTTGCTTGGCCCTATATTTATAACAATGTCTAGGAAGGCATCTCATCAAAAAGGCTACATCTCGACGCGATACCTTCCTAGAAATTCACTTTTGAAAGGCTCAAACAATAGTATTATGTGGATATACGTATACCATACACATAATGCTGTTACAGTTATAGGTTCTTTGGGTGGCTTAAGCGAAAAGAATGCCTACTCAGTCACTGCGCTCTCAGACGCCTGTATACAGCAAGTAGACGACTGATAAACGTTCATTTATAATTATTTTTCCTAAGTACCTAGATAGGTATTGTAATTATTTAATTTAACCAAGACACAGACAAAAGCGTAGTGCTCATCATACAAAGATTTGTCGTGTTAGGAATCTAACCCACTACCTCGGGTAACAGACCTAACTCTTAGATTAGAGCTGAGTGGCAGCGAGTTGAATGTGCGTGCGGAGGAAGCGCAATGCGGTGCCGACACAGAATTGTAAATTTTATGTAATCTGTGGGTGCCTAATACTTCAATGAGTCAAAGTCTAGTCTCTGGCCAGCCTATTATGACTAGTTGGTTCAGGGCTCTTAAATTTGGCTTGCTTTGGCCGATAAGTGAAGGGAAGGCCACAGGAGCTAGTCGCTTGGTGAAATTTCAAAGGCATAATCACGGGAAAACCTGCCCCGGGTCTTTGTCACTGTTGCCCACTTTGCATATATAGTAAACGTAATAAGCCTTGGAGTCTGTTAAGAGAATATCTATCTAATAAGTTCACCCATCAAGTACCACCTGCCCATACTAGTATGAGAGTGGTTAGGGTAGATGCCGCCTTTCGGCCTTAGTGACCATTTAGACCGGGTGTTCTAAGTGAATTGTAAGAAAATATCCGTGAAGAAGAGAAACATTTTTTTTTTATAGTAGATAGGTGGCAAACGAGCAGACGGATCGCCTGATGGTAAGCAATTACCGCCGCCCATGGACACAAGCCACAACGCAGGAGTCACAAGTGCGTTGCCGCCCCTTGGGGTTGGGAAAAGGGATAGGATGAGGAGTGGAATGAGAGAAAAGGAAAAGGGGATAGGGCCTCCGGCACTCTCACTCACCGAACAACAGTTTAGGTACTGTTATTTTACGTCGATTTTCTGTGAGAGGGTAGTACTTCCCCGGTCGAGCCAGCCCATTCATGCTGAAATCAGCAAGACTCTACTACCTTGAGATCAAACAAGAATAAATTAATTCTCGGTGACACCTGGCGGTGTGGTCCCAACCTAGGCACAACCTAGTGGCATGGTAGTTAGACAATTGATCAATATATATAAATATAGCTTTTATACACTTACGAGTATTATAGTTATGGTAATTTGCTCATCGCACAAAGAGTTCTCCTGGGTGGTAATCGAACCCATGACTTTCGTCTTAGCAGTCAGGGTTAGGTACCACTAGACCAATAAGCCGATCTACAAGGGAGACTAACCACTGACTCAGCGGGATGTGATACAAGTGTGTGAGCTAACATAAGCGCACTTTCTAATCGGGTATTGAGTCCAACATCTGATGATCCAGTGTAACCCAGACTACCGCTGGACCACTTCAATAGATAGTTAAAGGAATAGAGTAGGTATGTATATTAAAAAGCAAGCTCCAATTTCACATTTCGATTTTACTTATTCAGTGTGTTGAGTTGATGAAATCTGATAAAAAATATAATTTTAAGTAGAGTTGAAACTAACAACATCTGTTAGGCCATTGTTACAACGTGAACTTCACAGTAATAATTATGTATTTGGTTTGGTTTACATTATTTTAGTAAACTAATTAATAGTATATTCTTGTTTAATGTCCAAGAAGTGATGATGGTCTCGATTTGGCTCATAGCAAATTGCTCATTTTTGTTAACTTGCAATTAGGTCCATGTGGTTCTGCTAACGAGCGGCTTATTATTCTGCTTACTCCTCGGCTGCTGTAAACAAAATTAAAACATAAATTATTCAGTAATTATTTACTCAAATAGAAGTCCCACCAAAATAACTAAACCCGCTGACATTTAACTTAAGATTAATATTGTTCTCATACGCGCGCTATATCTTGTGTTTGAGTATAATATACTTACATTATTTTGTTGGGTATTTATGCATATTATGAGACAAGTTCAGAATGAGAGTAAATACTGTAGGATCTTACGTAATGATAATTGAAATGCGTACCTGAAAAGTTAGAAAGTCAGCCAAATTCAAATTCTCCACCTTTTGGTCTATCTCTTCTTTTATAGAAAGGGTGACTATTATGCCGAACGCTGACAATTCGGGGTTGGTTTAGCATCTTTCTCTGCTCTATATATTATTCCAAATGTGAAAAATAGGTGTTGTTTATTGTAACGATCATATAAAATTCGTATTGGGCTCGACACATAACAGAAGAAGCTGCAATTGCGGTAATGTTGTGGTGCATCATCATTTGAATTCACCTTCGTTACTCTAGTGAAATAAAAACCACTTCTACATGACCAAGTGTGATCATTAATTGTTTTTTGCATAAATCACTTATTACAGTAAACAATATTTCGGTACTTACCGTATAATTTTGAATAAAATTATTTCATCATTTCATATTATAATATTTATTGACATTCAATGACATTCACATGTCACATATTTTGTCTTTTTAAAATAGTGCTTGCACATGGTGCGATGTCGCTACAGCCTCTTTAGTATAAGAATAGTACTTACTATTTTCAAAAACCGGTGTCAAGCACTAAACGTTTGACGTAAGCCCAACGTAAGGTTGCGTCTACAGTCCGTTCACAGTTATTTTACCTCTGACAGATGTCGGTGTTTATTTTCTTTATGTTGGAATTGTACTCTGTGATGACAGGAAAGTAAAATAGGGTTACCCGTGCATAACATTTTACCCAATATTAGTGGAAATGCTTCAAAAATTCAAATGCTTGAAGCTCATGGCCGCAAAGTGGTTAGATTACCGCCATACCACTGCGAGCTAAACGCAATTGAACTTATGTGGAGTCTCATTAAAAGGCGAGTCACAAGCAAAAATTTAGGACAAGAGGCAACCAACATTGTGAATTTAGCTGAAGAAGCTTTTCAATCTATCACTGCAGAAGACTGACAAAAACAATGCAAACATGAGCGCCACATTGAAGACAAGCTTCGTGAAACAGATGGGTCTACGAATGCTGAAATGGACAGGTTCATAATAGAATTAAATTCTAAGTCTGATACAGAATATGACAGCAGTTACGAATCATCATAACATTGGCAGTCCACATGGATCATTCTTATAGACTCACGCCTGTTTCCATGCAGGGGTAGGCAGAGGTGTAATATGACACCCACATCATTCTTATTCAAAATAAATATGAAAATTAAATTTACAGTTTTTGTATTTGATAATTAGAACCTCACGTTGGCGTAATTATGATGCGTTTACCTTTATATATTAAATAGACAACATTTTTATTATAACTACTTATCTTCATAGGAAATTAGTTATTTCGTAAGAAAATAAATGTACATGCATATAGCCATGCCAATATCAAGAGGTTTTGTTACAAACATTACTTCCAAATATTTAATACGATCGCTTAGGCAATAAAAAAATAAGTACATTTTAGCAATAATGTATATTTAAAATGGGAGTATTATATACCAAATATAGCAACACAACGCCCAGGTTGGCCAATCTAACAGCTAGAGGTAAAATATCTGTGAACGGACTATACGGTTCGAACGCTCAATACATTTAGCACGATACCATGTTTGACATCAGCCAAACTAAAACCAAACGTTCACCAAATACGTTACGTTGTCAACGTTTGAACGTTTGAAAATAGCACGATTAGCCCCCTGTATACAAACAGAATTACAATAGTAAAATAAACTTAAGACTAGTTGTACAAAAGGGCGGTCCTATCGCAAAATGCGATCTCTTCCAGACAACCTAGTTTGGAAAAGGCATTTAATAAAAATACAATTGTGTGGGTTACGGTGTACATAGTGGAATAGTGTCTTAATTGGTAGATAAAAGAATCGGACAAATTATGTCAATACAATTATACATATGAGTTTAAAACATAGAATACGTATATATTGTATATACAATACAAAATAATAAGTTATAACAAACCGATACTTATATACAATAAATAAATAAACTAGATATTTTACATATACATATATGCAAATAAACTATAATATATACCTATAAATATTTACATATATTATATATACAGTCATGGTAATTGTGACAAATAATGATTCGTGACTAGATTTTTAAATGTGGGAAGAGATTGAGCCCGTCTGATAGATTCGGGTAACGCATTCCATAATCGTACAGCTTGAAGTGGCTTGAACTGTGAAGGATTTTTGAAAGAAAACTGAAGAATGCGTATACTTTCAATTTAAGATTTTCTGATGATCTCAAGCACCAAGAATGTGTGTCATGAAGACATTCAAACCGTCGTTTAAGATAAAAGGGAAATGATGAATTGAATAATATATTATAAATAAGGCAAAGGATGTGAGTATTCCATCGAAGGCGGATAGGCAGCCTTTTGAGCTTGTTACGAAAAAAATTTCTTTGACTTCTAAATTTTAAACCCGCTTTAAAGTTTGTTTTAACGAAGAACTTATTTGACGTTCATAAGCGTCATATTGTGACTTAAGTAAATAAATTATCTTTGACTTCTAAATCTTAAACCCGCTTTCATGTTTGTTTTAACAAAGAACTTATTTGACGTTCATAAGCATCACATTGTGACCTAAGTGAATAAATTATCTTTGACTTCTAAATTTTAAATCCACTTTCATGTTTGTTTTAACGAAGAAATTCCCGATGGAAGTTCTTGGTTTTATCACAATTTTAGAAAATCGAGTTTTCATCAGATATTTCCGTTTTGAGGATACAAATCTTTTCTATTTTCACGCAATGATTTTCTAAAATTCGCTTTAGAAAATAATTGATTTATAGCAGTAAATAAAAAAGAACTATATATAGTACGTAAATATGAACCTGAGCACAATTTGCAAGGTGTACCCAGCCTTATATTGCTGCATCTGGTGATAGTATTTTTACGTGTTTTTTGTTAACCTTTGAACATATTTTGTTCAATGTTACAATATACAAGTGTGACACCTTTTTTGAAAGAGCATTACAAGCACTTTGTGCCATGCTAATTGCTATTTTTGTATTATATAATATGAAGAACAACAAAATCGAACGGCTACAGTGATATCACTGTGGGAATGGGAATTGTTGTACTAATTTTCATATTTCTTAGTCGTGGTGAATGATATCGCTATGATTTTTTTTATTTTAACCCTTTCACGCATATGGGACACATTTGTCCCCGCATATTTTTTACAAATTACAGATAAATTAGGTAAGTTGAACCTTTTTTCGAATTTTCATTTTAATATTTATACTATGTTTTGATGTTTGTGCACTGGCAACACTAAAAAGAAGTGATCTGTCAAAAATAATACCGGCGCGAAAAGTGAAAATTATTTTCTATTGCGACAAACTTTAAAAAAATTGTTTGTTATTATATAAAAACCATTCTCATCAGTTTTTCTTCAGTTTTATATTTGTTGGTAAGTACAATTATTGTTTTATTACAAATTTTACGTTTCCTTTGTAAGAGTAATGCATATTCTGCGAAATATAATATGGGACGCGGGTGTCCCTGTATGCATGAAAGGAGACATATTGCTATAACTATTGATATCATTTACTTTGTTGTTATTTTCATTTTTTGTTCTAATTATTGTATATTTTATTAAAGGTCATGTCATCAAACAGATACAGAGAGTTTTCGCTGCAGGATGATGATATTTTTGAAGTTTTGACGGCTGATAACAGTGACGACAAGGATGGCCTGCTCCTTGATGACGAGGATCAAGCTTTTATAGCACAGGATATGGATGCGGGTATGTCGACTGTTGAAATAGAACCCAGCTCCGCGCCTCTAGAAGAAAATTTTTAATTTTCTAGCATTTCTGTCCCTAAACTTCATTGGCGAAAAAATTCATACTCGCCACTTTTTTTTCTGAGGTCCCAGCGTACAAACTTGCTCAAGTAAATATTTTAGATATCACGCCTGATATTGAACTGACTCCTATAAAAATATTCAATGCAGTTTCTGATTTCGAAAAATTGATCGATGACATTGTTGTACCTGAATCCTTACGTTATGCTGAACAAAATGGCCAATGTTTTACTATGACAAATGAGGAAGCCAAAGCTTTTTTCGGCATGAACTATGTGATGGGCTATCATTGTTTACCTACGTTTAGGAGTTATTGGTCTACAGATCCGGACATGGGGGTTCCATACATTGCTAATATAATAACTATAAACTTTCGGGTAGGTGTTAAAAAAGAACACATTGGCGAATTTACGAAAATTTTATAAAAATATAATAATAGTTGAATTCTGCACTTATAACAGCTTTATTCAGTGAAATATACAGTAACTTATTACTACTCACGTTTGTGAAACATCCCATGCACAAATTCACTTGCTATTAGCAATACCACCTGCCAGCTGATCACCGGCACACTTCACAAAATCATCTTTACTACACTGAACTAAAATGTCTCAGCTTGCTGACATTGAAAATGCACAAAGAAGCCTCGAAGAAAGCTTTACCAAGAGGATGGCTGAACTTGAAGCCCAGATCCAAAGTAGCGGGCCTGCAAAAGACACTGTCTCCAAAGTAGCTGAGGAGTTCCGGACCTTCCGGGAGCTTATGTTCAGCATGTTGGGGTTACTCCGTAAACAGATAAATGAATGCTCCCGGATGATAGACACAATAGAGAACAGGCACCGACATAAGGCTATTATCCTCTTAGGCATTCGGGAAGTTAATGATGAGGACTGTCCCGCTGTTGTATCAGACATCATCAAGAAGAAGTTGGGCATATCTGATGTTACAACAGCATCCTTTAAGGCCTGTCACCGGCTTGGGAACATCCATAAGGAACGTCATCGTCCCATTCTTGTGAGGTTCAGCAGTTTGGACGTCAAGAATGCAGTCTGGAAGGCGAAGACGAAGTTGAAGGGTTCGTCTGTTACGGTTAAAGAGTTTTTAACCAAGGCCAGGCAGACTACGTTCACCAAGGCCAGGGCGCACTTTGGCATCAGGGCGTGTTGGACGCAGGATGGAGTAATTAATATTAAAGTGGCGGATGGCACACGGATCAAGATCACTTCTATGGACGAATTAAATCCTTTGATATCAAAATATCCGCAGTCGAAGAGTGATTCCCAGCCTGCAGTACGACCTGGCGCGGAGAGCGTCACGACAGTAAGCAATACTAAATCATCGACCCGGCGTAATTAGTTATTTTCCTTTTTCTTTTCGTGTTTGTAAATTCAGTTCGTGTTTAAGTCTTGAAATTGCATCTTCTTGGAAGGAACGTACCACTGACTGTTGTGCGGTACATTTATTGTTTACTTTTGTTTACCCACAAAGTATCTTATGAGTAACTAATCTTTAAGTAACTTCAATTCCTAAATAAGTAAGTAATTATTTTTATATGCACTTCAAAGTTCAACAATTCAATCAATACAAACATTGTCAGAATGGTCACTTTGACAGTTGTCGTTAAAAGTCATTGATAAAGGTTGCGTTCCGAAATCATGTTTTCGCTCTTAACAGCTTGTTTTTGTTTTTGTAACTGTTAAAATATTTAATGTGTAATTTGTGTATTATTGTCTTGTGTTGGTGTCAGCTGGCGGGTGGTGCAGAGATGTGTTCTTTGCACCGGCTATATATGTTCTTTAATTTTTTTTTTTTGTAGTATATTATTATTAAATTTATTGTTATATATATTTTATACATTTGAAATAATTCTATGGCATCTGATGATGAGTCATTTTTCCACTCGGCAAATAATTCTTCTGCTTTGTCTGACGACGACAGTTTTTGTTCGGTGACAGGCACACTTGGCGATTTTATTCGTGGAACTTTTAGTCTTCGACACCGTAGTTCGTTAAATGTTTGCCACATTAACGCTCAAAGTCTGCCAAGTCATTACAGTGATCTTGTGGAGGCGTTTACACAGTCAAACGTTCATGCCGTCCTGGTCTCTGAGAGTTGGCTCAAACCTCAACTTCTTTCCACCGCCTACCCCCTTTCTGGCTACATTCTAATCCGAAATGATCGCACTGGAAAGAGGGGTGGTGGTGTTGCCATTTACTTACGCAGTGACTTCCCCTATAAAATTATAGCTTCTTCTTCTTCCATCGCTGCTGAATTTCTTTTCCTTGAGGTTTGTGTCAAAGGAGCGCGGACCGTTCTTGGCGTAATTTACTGTCCCCCTAATGTCGATTATTTCACCGATTTGGAATTGGTTCTAGAATCTTTAGGGTCTGAGTACGAGCATCACGTCATCATGGGTGATTTTAATACCGATCTCCTGCTCCCAAACTCCCATCGTTCCCGAAAACTCCACTCCATTGTCGAATCTGTTGGCCTTCACATTTTACCTCTGAATGCAACACATCATAATACCAACAGTGAAGACACATGGTTGGATTTGATTCTCACCTCGGCTCCTTCCCTCGTTTCCTCTCACGGTCAATATCCTGCTCCTGGTTTCTCCCATCATGACCTGATCTACATTTCCTATGTCCTCAAGCCTCCTAAACCCCAACCCAAAGTACTGGACAGGCGTTGCTTTGCACGTATGAACACCGATAATCTGCATACGGATGCGTCAAAAATTGATTGGGTACCTCTTGAGGTAGCTGCTACAGTTGATATGAAATTGAAAGTGTTCAACGATGTCGTAATCAACTTATACGATGTTCATGCCCCAGTAAGGCGAATCAAATTGAAGCGACCGCCCGCACCTTGGTTGACACGTGGGATTCAGATGGCGATGAGGCGCAGGGACCGAGCTTTCCGCAAGTTCAAGCGGGATCGTTGCGATGAAAATTGGGTTCTCTACAAAGTTGCTAGGAATCGTTGTAATCAAATGGTACGAAATGCTAAACGAAGCCACATTTTCAACAACATTTCCTCCTCTTCCCCTACCGATATCTGGAAGTTCCTAAGGACTCTGGGTATCGGTAGGGTTAGCCGTGTGGATCCACCGCCGGCGCTTAGTCTTGACGACATTAACATTTATTTTGTCTCCACTCCAAAATTTGATCGTCAGACTATGAGTCGAACGGTGGACTACATAGATAGCTTAGCTCGACCAAGCATAACTCCTTTTCGCTTTTCTCCAGTTGCTGAGGCTGAGATCAAAAAGATTATCCTTTCAATCAAATCTAAAGCGGTTGGTTGCGATGAGGTCAGCCGCTTTATGATTATCACCATCCTGGACCACCTCCTCCCTGCTATTACCCACATAATAAACCATTCCCTTGACTCTGGGCAATTCCCTGAAATTTGGCGGAAAGCATATGTTCGGCCACTGCCCAAAGTCACTAATCCTGTCACTCCTAGTCACTTCCGGCCCATTTCCATCCTCCCTTTCCTTTCCAAAGTCCTTGAAGCTTGTGTTCATAAGCAGCTGTCCCAGTTTGTGTATGAACACAATGTCCTTAGTCCCTATCAGTCCGGCTTCAGACCTGGGCATAGCCCAGTCTCAGCTATGCTCAAAGTGACTGGCGATGTGAGGGCGGGTGTGGAGGACACTAGGATCACTGTGCTGGTCCTGGTTGACTTCTCAAACGCCTTCAACACCGTCAGTCACGATATCCTACTATCCATCCTATCCTATCTTATGATCTCCTCCGAAGCACTGGAATGGTTCTCTTCATATCTTCGTGGACGTCAGCAGTCTGTCAGAGTTGATGAGGCTACATCGAGTTGGCGAGACCTTGAGGCTGGTGCTACAAGGTGGCATACTCTCTCCTCTTTTATTTTCTTTGTTTATAAATCTCATTACCCTTGATCTTCAGTGTTCGTATCATTTGTACGCTGATGACCTACAACTTTACTCGCAGGCTAAAACTGAGGATCTGCCGGATGCGATCGATGATGTGAACCGGGACTTGGCAAGAATTCGCGATTGGTCCGAGAGATACGGCTTATGTGTCAATCCTGTGAAATGCCAAGCTATCATCATTGGAAGCTCTAGAATTATAAACAGGCTGGACTTGGCATCGCTTCCACCGGTAACATTTAATGGAACCAATATACCTCTGAGTCCTTCCGTTAAAGATCTCGGTTTACACATCGACGCTACACTTAGCTGGCAACCCCAGATTACAAGCGTTTGCCAAAAGGTTACCGGTGTCCTGCGTTCTCTCTATCGCCTGAAGAATTTCCTTCCTGTCAAGACAAAGACAATGCTTGTGCAGACCTTGGTTTTTCCTATAATCGACTATGGTGATGTGTGTTATCTCGACCTGAATGCAGATCTACTCAATAAACTTGACCGACTTCTCAACAATTGCATTCGGTTCATTTTCAATCTCCGTAAATATGACCATGTCTCCTTATATCGTAAACAGCTGGCATGGTTACCTATACGTCAGCGTCGTAATATGCGCGCGTTGACCACTCTTTTCACTTTTCTTCATTCATCTAATAGCCCCAGCTACCTAGCTCCTTACTTTCAATACCGCTGCTCCAACCATGACAAAAATCTTCGGTCTTCTAATAATTCTCTTCTTTCGTGTCCTTCTCATAGCTCAAGCCTTGTACATTCTTCTTTCATTGTACAATCTGTACTTCTCTGGAATGCGCTCCCTCTCGAGATTAGGATGGCGACGAATCGTTTCACGTTTAGGGCTAAGGTGCGCCAGTATTACATCAAACTGTCACTTGAAAGACCATAGAAACATCATCTCTTACATTTGTTACACTGTGTATTAAATATACGTATGTATAAGTATATATTCATTTTATATATTATTTATAGGTATGTATTATTTATATAATATGTATGTATTAACATAATATTTATATATAATATAAAAAGTAGTTTAATGTTGGATTACTATTTCAATCTTTGTAGTTTATACACCTGCCACAATCATCTCTGCACCACCCTAAGGTTGACTGGCAGAAAATGCTATATAGCATTAAGTCCGCCTTTGCATTAAAAATGCAGGAAGTGTAAAAATAAATAAATAAATAAATAAACCGCTTTGAAGACATTCGTAGAAACTTACATTTTAATGACAATTCGAAGGAACTGAATAGAGCCGATCCCGCTCATGACAGAGCATTCAAAATACGACGTATTCTGGATCACTTCAACCGAGCGTTTCAAGGCGCCATGACCAACACCAAAACGCAGGTTATTGATGAACATATGATAAAGTTCAAAGGTCACAATATAATGAGGCTATATGTCAAAAACAAACCGATAAAGTGGGGTTTCAAAATGTGGTGCAGGGCAGACTCTACTACTGGCTATCTATTCCAATTTGACTTATATACCGGCAAGAAACGACGTGGCACTGAAACTGGATTGGGAGAGTCTATTGTGTTGCAATTGTCAAAAGATTTACAGAGTATAGGGTGTGAAATATACTTTGACAATTTTTTTAATTCCCCTAATCTTCAGTACACACTGGCAAACATGAATATAAAGGCTTGTGGAACTGTACGTTCAAATAGGAAAAATATTCCAAAAAATATTTCTACCGATAAAAGTATGAGCCGAGGAGACATATTCGCAACCAGCAGCAATGGCATCTCTTTCGTCAAATGGATGGACAATAAAGCTGTGTTTTTGTTGACAAATTTCTTGTCACCCATACCAACGACGACAGTAAAGAGACAGGTACAAGGTAGTGGTGACAAGGTAAATGTAACATGCCCTGAAATTGAAGCAAAATACAACAAATTTATGGGTGGGGTCGACCTAATGGATCAAAAAAAAGTTTGTTACGAAGTAGATCGAAAGGCAAAAGTAAAATACTACCTGAGACTATATTTTGATATACTTGATATTGCGATGAGTAACTCGTATATAATATATTGTAAACTGCACCAATCAAAACGCATTGAAGGAACTTTACTTGCAAGTCTAGAATTTCGTCAAGTAGTGGCTCGTTCTCTTATTGGTAGTTTTTCATCCCGGCAAAGAGCTTTGTGTTCGACTGTCATGACGAAAAAGCGAATCTCTCTCACTCAAAAACGTGGAGTACCTTCACATGTGATGATCAAAGTGAGCAACCGAAAAAGATGCGTACAATGTGTAAAACTTCGCATTGAAAATCGGACAAATAACACTTGCAGTACATGTAATGTACATTTGTGTTACACTTCCGATCGTAATAGTTTTGGTGCATATCATTAAATTTTGTACTTTATAATTTAGAAATAATTCTTTATTAAATAACTTGTTTTTTATATGATGAGTTGTGTTTTATTAACAATATCATATTTTTTGCCATACATATAATTTCATTTTCTGCTATCACTTTTATGTTTAACTAGAGGACGCCAGCAGCTACGCCTGCATTTTTTTTTAATTTACCTGTTTTGGCCGATCCCGTGGGAATTTCGGGAAATCCCTTCTTAGTGCACCCCTACGGTCCCTAAGGAACATACATGCCAAATTTCAGCTTCCTGCGCCCAATAGTTTCGGCTGTAGCGTGTCTGTCAGTCAGTCAGTAACGCAAGGATTTTATATATTAAGATTAGGCTATCATCAATAAATATAACTAAATCAAATTATTTTCTTAGCCTTGGATTACTTACAAACGTGAAAGGGTTAAGAGCATATTAGACTACTTATGTTATTGTATTTTTATTTCAAGCCTAAAAGTGGTATTTGTGCATCTTAGCCTTGTGCAATTTAACAGAAATTACGGCGCGTGGCGCCAGATTATTAATTATTCATAATCAAGGGTTCTGAAATAAATATTTTTGTTTGGACAGTATGTTTCTATTTCTCATCTTATTATGTATTATATAAGTAACGTAATTTTAAATTAAAACCCTATGTCATAGATTTCATTTTTGAGTTATGATCCTTTCAATTCATCACAATATTCAAATCGCGCCATCACAAAGTTCAGCGCATCATAACCCTACACAAAAGTCATTATCTGACAAACAAAATATAACATATTATAGCTTAACGCATAGTTAAGATAAAAAACATAACACTTGGTAGTGTTACAAAAGCAATGTACGTCTATGAAACGATTTACGACTCTGCGCCGGGCGGTCGCGGGAACGAAAATCGGCGGGGCAAGCGAGGTATATTGTACCACAGATTTAACAAACAGGAACCAGATGTAGCGTATTCGTCCAACTAAGTGAGGCACGTTGACAGCTATGTGTGCGTGACATTTGGCGACTGGCACTGTACGGACACGCGCGTCTATGTGTGTGTAAAGTTGCCAGATTATGAATAATCTCCCACTATTTTGCATATAGTTTTTAGCTAATTTTTAATTAGCTAATAACTATGAGTTATGAATATCATAATCATAAATCGTAACCAAAAAAAATTGCAATTAAAAATAAATAATGGCTACAATCAATAATTTCTGTTTCTGTACTTAATGTACACACGGCGCCAAGTCAAGCTAAATAGTAGAAGTACGATTTTGATTCTTATTCCCTACGCCATAAGAACGGTACAAAGGTCTAACAACGGTACAAAGGTCAAAGTGTATAGCTTGACAAGTAGCCGCGTGTACACGATTATTTGGATCGTTTGGGGATCGAACTCAAAACAATGTATATACTAATGAAAATCCTATTAGTATATTTATAAGAAAAAATATAATCTACAATATACTTTTACAATACGTTAATGTATTTTTCATTAACATTACAATCATTATTACCTACATAATCAATTGACAAGTGCATTTTCCCTAATTCAGGGAAAACGGTGTCGACGTAAACTGGCAACACTTACATATTTTCTGCAGAAATACGAATTTTATCGAAATAATATTATAAAACGGTCAAATAATCCATAGTTATCTGTAAGAATATATTCCATCTTCCCGTATTTGCTTTCAGAAACAACTTTTACAATGTTTAAAAACGCAAGACGGCATTTTATGAATTTAAAAGCAGGATCGATCGTGGCGTGTGAACTGTGCGATGCTTCGCAGCGCACTGAGTCGAGTTTGTATTCGCTTTTCAATTTTGTATTTGCTTTAGTGGCCTCACGCAAGTGTTCCGCGCGCTCTGTCTGCCTTTTATTCTATAGTCTTAGTATTGTACGTTCTCTTTAGCGGGCAATCGAGTTACAAAGTGCGTGGGGCAGCGGGCAAATGGCGACTGATTCACGAAATCGCGCGGGCAGTTAAGCGGCTAAAGAAGTTCGTCTTGACAAAGCTGGACATGAACCAATCATAACTGATACAAGAAGGCGGAAGTTGTCAGTATCTTCTGTGTAAGCTCTTTAGCTCCATAAAGTGTTCAAAATGTGACGTAATCCTTTGTTAAAAAAAAATATTTTTTTTGTATTATTTTATAACAATTGAAACATCCCTCATAACAATGGAAACAACCCTCATAACAATGGAAACAGCCCTCATTACAGGGTAAATTTTATACTTTTTACCCTGTAATGCATACAGTTTCATTTTTGATACACAAGCTTTTTCAATAACAAAAACTTAAAATATATATTATGATTCTTTTTCGCTATTTTTCCTTTAACATAGCCATTAGCCTGAATAAAATAGTTTTTTCCATTAAATATACAAAATCATGCATTTAAGAGTCAGTCCGTCCGCTGCTGCCTCATGTCGTCCGTTACCAATTTGTACCTTAAATCTTAAAAGAAAAATATCTTCCATGAAGTCGGGGGCTGGAGCTGAAGAAGTTTACCAACCCGTCTGGTTTTTTTAGACGTGAATTCGGAGGGTAAAGTAAGTAAAAAGAAAACAAAACTTTAATAATCTTATGTATTTTATGGATGGGTGGGAGTAAAACGAGATGGATTTGAAAAGGTGTTAGGTGCATTCGGTGATGAGAGTGTGAATGAAAATGGAAAATCACTGCTTGAGGTTAATTTGGAGTGGAGCCTTTGTGTGACAAACACCATGTTTGATCACAAAAGGATACATATGTATACGCGTGAGGCGAAAAATGTTAGTTATTTAGCGGATCTTAGTCGCGATAATTTATTTATTTCAAGGCATAAATACCTCTGTTATTCTCCTACGTTTCTACCGGCTTGCAACGGTTGTGGTCGCGGAGGGACTGATGTCAGCTCAGCGCCGTCCTTGTGAAGCGCGGGTTTCGGCAGCTACCCTCACTTGTTTTGTATTTATGATATTTTAGTTCTATCCGCACTGTCGGTGCTTCGACAACTACACTTATGACGTCTACACACTGATGAGTTGTGTTACTACGGCGTTGTTTGCATTTGTTGATAACTGGGTTCCAAGTGGTCGATAGTCTGTATCCGTCCTCCCGGTTGAAATTTCTATGTTTTTTGATTTCAACCGCTTCACGTACTATCCTGGAGTAATAGTGGCGATCGGTGGATAAGACTTGTGGTTGATGTAATTCTATCCAGTGGTTTGGTCCAGATTCCAGCAAATGCTCAGCTATGGCAGATTTATTAATTTGTCGATTTTTGACAGCTGTGATATGTTCTTTGACCCTTTCAGCGATCGTACGACTAAGACCCGCTAAATAATATTGTATGATGTATACAAATCGCGAAAGAAGAAGTATGATTGATTTTGTAATAGAAGATGAACGATTGAGAAAGAATGTGTTGGATACAAGGGTGTATCGAGGTATCGGCATCCACACAGACCACTTCTTGGTGTTGAGCCGGATAAGTGGGCTCTTTAAAGGATGGCGGCACCGAGAGCATAACGAAAATAGAGTCTTGGAAAGAATAAAAGTAGAAAATCTACAAGAGAAAGATGTGAAAGATTACTCATCTTTCACATCTTTCTCTTAAACGAAGATTGATAGCAAGATTTGAGAGATTCGATGACATAAATGATATGGATGAATTGTGGCAGTCTTTTAAAGAACAGGTAGTATATGTAGCGTCTGAAGTATGTGGTGTGATCAAGAGAAGGAAAATACGAAAGGTTAAGAATACATGGTGGGACAAGGATGTACAATCAGCAGTGTCAGAGAAGAAGAAAGCTTGGTTACATGGGTTGGCTGTCAGAGCAAATGAACGAATGGGAAAAGCAACGAGCGAGGACATAGACGAAACAAGAATGGCGTTTGGAAGGTCAAAAAGAATAGTGAAAGAAATGGTAAAAAGGAAAAAAGAGGAAAAGAAAGATGAGTTTGATAGCAGATTATCTGACGACTTCCGGAGAAACATTAAGTTTTTCTGGAAATCCGTTCGTGCAGTTCGAGGAAGAACTGAATCCTCAGAATACACATCGGTCAGAGACAAGAATGGAAGGATAGTGAATGGTGAATCGTGCGTGCTGAAGAGATGGAAAGAGTATTTTGAAGGGTTATTTGAAAGAACGGCGATAGAGACACCGATCGATGAAATTAATGGTAACGATAGCAATGATGAAAGCGTTACTGGCGTGGATGAGATCGTCAAGGCACTGGGAAGTATGAAAGTAGGTAAGGCTGCAGGATATGATAGGATTACAGTCGAAATGCTGATGGCTGGACAGGGCATCATAGTTGGTCAGTTGCAGCGGTTATATAACTTATGCTCGAGCACCGGCCGAGTACCTAATGACTGGGCCACAGCTGTAGTTGTGCCTCTTTATAAAAGAAAAGGCTCGCAACAAGACTGCAAAAACTATAGAGGCATTAGCCTTCTCAGCATTGTTGGTAAATTGTATGCAAAGGTACTGATTGAAAGAGTTATGAAAAGTAACCGACAAGAAAATATGGGATGTACAAGGGGGATTCCGAAAGGGTATGGGATGTACGGATCAGGTTTTTTCCTTGCGAAGCACAGCCGAAAAGTTTTTGGCCAAAGGTCAAAAGGTCTATTGCGCATTCGTGGATTTGGAAAAGGCTTACGATAAAGTGGTGAGGAATGAAATGTGGTCGGTGCTGTTAATGAATGGGGTGGACAGCAGCCTCATTCGAGCTCTGAAATCCCTTTATGAGGATTCTAGAGCTTGTGTGAGGATAAACGGGGCATACACTGACTGGTTTACCATCGAGAAAGGTGTTAGACAGGGATGTGTAGCGTCGCCGTGGCTGTTTAACCTCTTCATGGACAGTTGTTTGCAAGATTTAAAACGTAGTGACTGCGGATTAAGGATGAATGGGTTACTCTACAAATGCCTCCTTTATGCTGATGATCAGGTAATACTTGCATCTTCAGCGGAGGAGTTGCAGGAGATGGTAACAATCATGCATGGTGCGTTAGAGAGGAAAGGAATGAAAGTGAATGTAAGAAAAACGAAAGTTATGGTTTTTGAAAAGGAGGAATGCGTTACGGCTTGTAATGTTTTGATCGATGGACAGCGAGTGGAACAAGTGAATGAGTTTGTTTACTTAGGTACGTTATTTACAAGAGATGGTAAGAATGAAAAAGATATTGAAAGAAGAGTTAATGCAGGTAATAGTGTGAATGGAGGTCTGAAGGCGTTTATGAACAGACGAAACGTGTCCAAAAAGGCGCGTTTGGCTGTGCATAGAGGGGTGTTAGTGCCTACCCTTATGTATGGTAGTGAAAGTTGGGTGTGGCAGAAGAGACTTGAAAGTAGAATAAATGCAGTAGAAATGAGAGCACTGAGAAGTATGTGTGGTGTGTCTTTGACCGACAGAGTAAAGAATTGTGTGATACGAGAGTGGTGCGGGGTAAAAGAAGATGTAGTGACAAGCATCGAGAAAGGCATGTTAAGATGGTTTGGGCACATGGAGAGGATGGATGAAGAAAGGCTGACAAAGAAGATATATAAGGCAAGTGTGAATGGGACAGGACGAAGGGGAAGACCTAGGCGGACGTTCTCTGACCAGATTGGAGACATTCTAAAAAAAGGACAGGTCAGAAGTACCCTAAACAGAAGAGCATGCATGAGAAACTTGATGGGAGTGAATGAAGCAAGAGAGGTTTGTCAGGATCGTTGCATGGCGTTCCGTAGTCTCTGCCTACCCCTCCGAGAAACAGGCGTCAGTCTATGTATGTATGTATTTCAGAATTATTAGGCACTTTTATTACTAATTGTTATTTCCGTGAATATATCTCATAAAATGTAATCTTTTTTCAACTGCACATATAAGGGAATTAAAGATGCTTTGGCGATATTCAGTGTTATAGGCTTCTTGAAAAATTTAAATACGCTAGACATTATTCCAAAAGTATTTTCGACTGCTACGCGTGACCTAGATAGTTTCTGATTGAATAGCCTGTCCGGATTACCTATAGCATGATGCAAAAACTGGCTTCATAATATATGTACTCAACGCAAATGCTGCATCAGCTAAAAAGACAATAATATGGTGATCAGACTAGAACTTCTATATACGGGCTTGTGATATCCCACCAGAAGCTAAAAAGGCGACGATGACGACGCGGACGTCCCTGCTGCCCCTCAAAAGAACCCAAGTATTCAAGGACAAAACGTCGTGTTTTAAATCCGCCTGAATTGCAAGAAGCCAGTAGAAAAATGAATACTGCTTTATTTAACATTAAATAGCGCATTGACCAGTAAATAAAACGCAAAAGAAGAAGAGCAAAACGATTTATTTTGCAGAATGTTGGCAAAGCAAATTAAGGAATATGCAAAACTTGAAAGGGAAGAAATAATGTATGAAATTCATGTTATGATGAACAGACGTCGTCGGTACAACAGTATGATGCAAAGCAGGTCGTATACTATTTCAGTCTCCTTCACAAGTTGTACTTAGTCGTTCTAGCACTAGCAACAGTGTATATTTATCAACACCATCACCGAATTTTGTAGTCGACTCTCCCTACTCAGTTGAATCAGTGCCACAAAATGAGGCCAACCAACAATCCGAAGTAATTAATATTTTATCACAAGAAGTTATTCTACCAGAAACAAGTAGAGCGGTTTCTGAAACTTTTGGAAATAGGTATGATGAATACTAGTTAAGAGAAATATTGTTTTTCAAAACACTTCAATAATTTACCGTGTCACTTTTTCAGATAATATTACAATTTCATAGGCATTATGTAATATTTTTGTGAACAACAAACTTGTTGATATGTTAATAATTATTCATTAGGCGGGTCCACACAGAGCGAGCAGCCTCGCGAGCGTGGCCATAGAATAAAGTTGCGTTTACATTTATCTGACGTGATCTCTCATGACGGTCTCTGTCGTAATTATTTACCGTTCACATTTGTCTGTCGCCATCTGTCGCGATCTGACGCAATTATGAATCAGCTCTGTCTTGACTCTCGGGGAGTCCACACTTTCGCAATGTTTTTCATGAATTATCCGATTCAGATTAAGTAGATATCCAATTATATCCATAAATTATTTACATAGAATTATATTATTTCGTATTCAATTAGCTCATCTATAGGTACTGTATAAGAATAATATTAAAAAAAAGGAAGTCAATTAGTTCGTCATCCATAGCGCACAATTGCATACGCGCGTCTGACGCTTTACGACAGACAGTGGCGCGTCCACATTAGTCTGACGAGTTGTGTCGCGCGAGTTAACCGTACGGAACCCAACAATGTTAGCTTCGTCAGCACATCTCTCCCCACCAAATTATCTATATAATCTTATTGTCATCTTAGCATTAATTAATTATAAATACCTTTGTAGATCTAACATTAGCGATTACTATTTTATATTTTAAATATACTGTTAAGCTGTTATAATTAAATAAAGTATTTTTTTTTTACAATTAATCTAAGTCCAATCTCTTAATTCGCGCTGTACCGTCCCCACCCTCCCCACTCTCTGTCGCAGACCGGGATATTGTCTGTCGCGACACGACAGACGCCGTCACGACAGACTACATCAGATAAATGTGAACGCGGCCTAGAGCGCGGCAGCCTCGGCACCGTAGGAAAAAACAAAATTGTAGTTGTCTTAAAGTTTGAATTCAGAACATGAAAATATAGTTGAAAATCTATTATGTATTATTGCGCATGTATCAAATTGTCGACTTGTGAATTAGAGTCAAATAGTACATTTGCCATCTATCGGTCTACGTATCAATGTGAGATCGATGGTTTCCTCTGAAATGGTCATACTGCAATAGGGTTGTGGCATGTGTTTTTACTAGCCGGCTGCCTGACTGACACCAATTGCTGTACCTACTTTGGGTACTAGACAATGGTAATAATGGGCCATAACATACAAATTTACATAACATACTTTTTTTGTAAATATATACATAGAAACACCCAGACCAAGACAAACATTCATGTTCATGCACACAAATGTTTGACATGAACGGGAATCGAACCCGCGACCTTCGGCGTTGCAGTCGCTTACACTCCCGCTTTGCCAACCGTTCGTCGATTATTGTTATACCTAAAGGATGCAATAGGTAGACATGGAAAAAAATATAGAATGAATTATAGGAAATGAATGTCTGTAGGCAAGGATACTGTAACCGAAGCACAGTAGATAGAGCACAGCAGTACAATAAATAGCGTCAAAGATGAGAATGTTATGATGAATGTATCCTCCGTAATTCAGTGACCAGTGGATAGGGTATGCGACTGCTGATCGGAGGCCCCGCGTTCGATTCCCGGGTCGGGCAAAAGTGTTACTGGGTTTTCCCGAATTCTCAGAAGCAGCACGGAGTCTGCTGATGTGCTCGTTAACGGCAATAGGCTCGTCCCCTATTACGTGGGCCCTAAACATTTCATGGTGAAATGTGGATGTAATAATATTACAACTCTGCCTATCCTTACGCGTATACAGACGTGAGTCTATAAAAAAAATGTCCTACTATGTACTACTAATAATATAAATTCGCAAGTGTGTTTGTATGTTACAAACAAACTTGCGAATTTATATTATTAGTAGGGATTATTATGTTCGAGCGATGCACGAAACAGCGTCCAGACCGCGGCAAAACAAAAAACCAAACACGATGGCTCGGCCGCTCGGTCGCTCGCCGGCGGCGACACACGCCCTCGGCCGGGGCACGTCCACACAGAGCGTGCAGCCTCGCGCGCCAATTCCTCGCGAGGCTGAGCGCTCTGTGTGGACGTGTCTAATTCGGTAGCTCGGGCGTACGCGTGCGGCCGGTCGCGGCTGCAATGCGCTTTTCTCGACCGAGCCACGTCTACATAGACCGAGCAGCCTCGCGGAGCATTTTCCACGCGAGGCTGCTCGGTCTGTGTGGACCCGCCTATTAACAATAAATAAATAGTTTTACCTTCACTAAATCCTCTAAAACTTCATTTAGCGCCAAACACACTTCAAGGACAATATAAGATATAATTTGGCTTGAGATTTTAAACAAATAGTGCAAGCTTTAGTATCTATCTCCAGTAATTAGATATCTTAATGTTACTGCCAGGCGCACATTCACTGGTATTGCATCCCTCCAATCAATATCTTTTTTATTAACTATAGGTGATATCTTTTGTAGAAGGTATTCAAAATCGTTGCATGACATTTGAACTAAATTACGAAATTCACCAAAATTCACTAGATAACTCCGCACAAAGTTCTGCAAGCTGGTTATCCATGCTATTCCTGTAAAAAAGTCGTGCTATACACTAGTTGCTAGGTTGATTCAGAGTAGGTACTTACATAATAAAGTGAGTATTGGGCAATAAAGTAAGTAGTCACGCAGTACTACATTGATTTGAAGGTCTGAAATTAAAATTTTCTTACCCAATCTAGTATATATTCCACTTACTTTGTTCTGTTTCTGTGTATAGCCAGCATCCACCATCTTCTTCTTTTACATTTCTTTTTAATAACTCTAATGCGATGCACACTCAAGTAGTAGTTAAAATTACTAAATAAATAAATTGCCGCGGCAGCTACGGTCTCAATATCCATTAAAAAAAGTGCTGCTGCGAGGAGAGAATACACCCAACGGGAGTATGCAGAAATGCATTACCTGTATGGCTTTTGCTACGGTAATGCCCGGGCTGCTGCCAGGAAATACCGGACTACAGGGTCTATATGCGCGTACATAATTCGTACATAGAGGGAGTCTTACCCGGTCAGCATGCTCCGAGAGCAGGCACACCAGTGATGCGTTTTGAAAATGAAGCTGAAGTGCTGAGCGAATTAAGATTGGATCCTGGTATAAGTCAACGCCAAATTTCCCGTAATCTCGGGATTCCAAGATCAACGGTGCAACATATCATAAACAGAAACAAATATCACGCCTGCCACGTGCAAAGGGTGCAAGCTTTGTTGCCCGGTGAGTATGAAACTAGAGTGCGGTTTTGCAGACAGGTGCTAAGATACCACAGAGAGGATCCGCAGTTCTTCAACAAGGTTTAATGGACGGATAAGTCAAATTTTAGAAGCATGGGGTTATTCAATATCCAGAACCTACATTTTTACGCCAGAGTGAACCCCGATATCATAAGAAATGATCGATACCAGCATCTGTTTGGTATAAACGAGTGAGCTGGTATAATTGGCCAGCAGTTGGTGCTGCATGAAATGTCAGCAAGGCTGAATTGTGCTCATTATTTAAATATTTTACAAAGTAATTTAAACCAAATTCTTAACGAAGCTGAAGTTCCAGAAGAAAGAATAGCAGAAATGTGGCTGCAACATGACGGCGCCCCGCCTCTCTACACTCGAGCAGTTAGAGATCATTTGAACGAGTGCTTCCCCAACCGGTGGAGTGGTTGAGGCGGACTTATTGCGTGGCCACCCCGGTCGCCCGATTTAAATCCATTAGATATAAAGATCCAATGATCCATATACTTATTATATCGCATGCATATGCTTATCGCACTCTCTGCACTGAACACTTTCTTAGAAGGGAATTTTGTCTGCGATGTGTTTGCGGATTGGAAGAACATCACGTCAGCATGTTTGGAATTCTGTGAGATGAATGTCTGAATTGTGAACGTATTTTCTTTAAATAATGTAATTGGCAGACAGCCGTTTTGTGTTAAAGTAAGACACAATTAATAAACTACATACTGCTTTTCTTACATGATGTCTTCAAATCAACCTGTTGTTTTCAGACACTTTGGACGAGTACAAAATGGATTCAACAGAAAACAATGTAAGTCAGGGAAACTAATAAAATGAACAGCTCTCAAATCGAAGTTGCACAAAATAACATAGGTACCATAAAATTTATCCTTAAATAATACTAAATTGTTTTATTTGCTTTATACTAATATCTTTTATTTAACTTTTAGATTTCAGTGATAAGAAAAATGAAGCAGTGATCAAAACCACAACAGATCAAGTTTGTAGACCTACAGACTATATTTGTCGAGAGGCTGTGATGAGAATAAGAAATTAAGAAAATAATAATTGAAATGCAAATATGTATTTCAGTTCTGTGCCTTCGGCTTGACCTTGGAGATTAGCTATCCTCCCTATAGCAAAATTCCTATCTATCCCACTAGTTCCATTGAGTTGTCCCATCGTGGGAAAACTAAGACGATTACGTCCCAGTAGTGCCATGGGACAAGTGGAACTAACATTTTATCACATTATTGTCCCAGTAGTTCCATTACCGTCATCACCGTACATATGATCTCTTATTTTGATCTCTTTTTTCTTAGGCGTGTAATCTTTGGTATTCAAAAAAATATATTTAAAATAGGTATGGATTTATTATGCAATGACGTTGTCACTTTAAAAATAATTTATCCTTAAGCAACTAGGAACCTACGATGCTATATTATTACCGTGAAGTGGATTTTGCTAATAATGGCTATGTCACAAGTTTTTGTAATAATAAAAAGAGGCCGAGGGTGTGTCTAACTTTATTCCGGCTATAAATATTATAAACATTTAACATACTCGCGTGGAGAAACCATATGGAGTTGCAGTAAACGCAAGAAAACAATGCACGGGATCAGTTACTGTTACGATAGTGAGTAGATATATCGAAATCAGGAAGTCTACATCTCGTGAACTGTTTAAAATTAGAGTACGCCAGCATTATATGGCCGAATTGGTAGAAGCATAATGGACTCTGTAAAGGATACTTGTATATGTATATATTTATATCATCATCATCATCATCAGCCTTTCACAGTCCACTGCTGGACTAGGCCTCTCCTTTGAAAGGAGGAATTGGCCTACTATACCACGCTGGCCAAACGGGTTGGTATAGGGTGTGTGTCAAGTTTTCCTTCTCTTACAGTGCTGTTCTCTGCATAATATGCTCCCTCTGTCGGCTCTTACGACACCCATGGGATGATATGGGGTGGTGACATTCCGTATTCTTAATCCGTCACCACACGGACAATATTTATATATATTATTATAATTATCTGTAACACTTGTATATGTATATATTTATAAATAATATAATTATCTATTATACTTGTATGTGTATATATGTATTATATTTTGTATGTATATATTTATAATAATATGTAACTGTTATTATGCCTGTTATTACATATTTATTTAGTGTGATACCTTTTAATTATGTTGCTTTAAAATTAATATTATTTGTTAAATTACTCCCTCTTTAAGCACCTACTTCAATCATCTCTGCATCACCCAAAGGTTGGCTGGTAGAGAATGCCTCTGGCATTAAGCCCGCCTTTGTGCATTACTTTTTTGTAATTGTGCAAGAAGTTTAAAATAAAAAAAATAAAATAGATATACTAATACGTTGATTTCTTTCACGCAATGGATTCATATATTGGTATTTGATAAGCGTAGCTAACTTTAAAAGAGTGTGTGACTGTTTTGTTTGACGATCAGTGCTGCTAATGTGTTTATGCATAGGGGCCTGGCAATACAGCACAGTGCCATTCTTCTCGTTGTTCTGTCGATAGATACTTGAATGCACAATTTTAATTTTTATGTATTTGTTCACCTAGGATCAGCGTTCGATAGCTCCTACCAAACAACACATACAATCTTGTACTGCATGCAGATCATGCACAACAGGAACTAAAAATAACTTTGAACAAAAGGAACAGCATCTGTATCCGAGGCGTTTGATAAAGGGATAGCCGAATTGTCGGCAATGTACCGTTATCGTAACAAAATAGCTGGTGTATCAAAAATATGTGCCAAAAATCCTGAACAAGTGGAAATTCCTAAACAATATGAAAATTTTCTCTTTGCGGACTATTCCTGTGATGGACGGACTCCCATCGCGACGCGCTCTTCCCGCGTGTTCCTTAGTACGCTGTTCTTCACCATACAGTGCGCACGATTTCTTTAAGAACCTAACTAACGTTGTTGTAACGTTCGTAAAAGTTTTGTGTTATTAACTTGAGTGACAAGTACATCATATCGCTGGACAGGGTAAGTTTATAACTTTTTTTAGTTTTGTCTATGAGAATTATGAGTGGCAGGGGCGTATCCATTTACGTAAACCTAAATTGTGAAGGGGTATTTGTGCTTTACACATACTCTGCTCATATAATGATGTTACTTAGTCATTTATCTTGGATAAGAATGTGTTTTATTTAATAACAGCTGTATAGCATGTTTGTGGAGAAACCGCTGGTTATTTTTCGGCTAAGAATTTTACTATTGTCTTTACTAGTAGTAGCCAAGCAGCTCACTAGTTGCAGACATGTTATAGCTCACACTGCCAACCCTTTCTGGCCGCAGCCATTCAGCTCGCCATCGGTAGTCGCATGACTCAAGGGCAGGCGAACGGTTCGTGAGCCGCAACCGTACGACTCGTGAGGCGCAGCCGTACGGCTTGTGAACCGCAGCCGTACGGCTCATGAGCCGCAGCCGTTCGGCTCGTGACCCGCAGCCTTACGGCTCGTGAGCCGCAGCCATACCACTCGGATGCCACAGCTGTGTAACTTGCAAGTCCTAGCCGTAGTCCTTTCTTGACTTAATTGGCGTCGACAGTTTATGCACCTGCATGCTTTAGAATGAAAGTAATGGCCGAGTCTTATGGCAATATTGTTGCTTGCTTTAAATGTTTCAAGAGGCATCTTTTGTCTCGTTGGGTGAGCTGTTAGAACAGACGGGTGAAACTGACAACAACAATGAAATCCTATGTAGTGATGTAAGCTATTCAACTTTATAACTTATGTATTCATGTACCCATTTTCTATATAATGAGGAGACTTAGTAATAAATAGTCAGTCGTTATTCAGCATTCATTGGTTTTATTTCAACATCACCTATACCAACCTTACATGGCGACCCTGCCTTTGGGCAACGCCAGGTGCGGGCGATCGCGAAATTGACACCTCTGTGCCATATATGGACAGTGATTCAAACAAAGAGATCTCATCGAACGCAGTTTAAGATGCATAATCTTAATATATAAAATCCTTGCGTTACTGACTGACTGACAGACACGCTACAGCCGAAACTATTGGGCGCAGGAAGCTGAAATTTGGCATGTATGTTCCTTGAGGACCGTAGGGGTGCACTAAGAAGGGATTTCCCGAAATTCCCACGAGATCGGCTAAAACGGGTAAATTTAAAAAAAAATGCAGGTATAGCTGCTGGCATCCTCTAGTCTGTATATATAAAATCCTTGCGTTACTGACTGACTGACAGACAAGCTACAGCCAAAGCTATAAGGCACAGGATGCTAAAATTTGGCATGTATGTTCCTTGGGGAACGTAGGGGTGCACTAAGAAGGGATTTACTGAAATTCCCCCGGGATCGGGCAGATACAGTTAAATAAAAAAAGGTGCGAGCGTAGCTGCGGGCGCCCTCTAGTTATTTCATAACGCTTGTAACTTTCAATACTGACTTCAAACTTTCAAGACCACTGCAGAAATTCATTACGTTACGAGGACATTTTTGGCAATTTGTGAAGATGGGATCTTCCCAAACCAAAGAAAAAACGTTGTTAGTACAGAACGCAGCTGGAGGTGCAAATAGCGCCCATGTGGAAGAAATTAGATTCCACATATCCACTATCACTATTCTGATGAGCATCGTGGTGTTGGCCTTGGGCCTTGGAGTACTGTATTTTCTTCTACGCATTAAATGCTACGCATATTAAATGTTACGCATATTAAATGTTATTAAATATTAAATGTAAATGAAAAGAACTCGCTTCACAGTTCACTGTGTAAATTATCTACGCAAAGTCTTTTATTTACAATAACTTTAACTTGTGTCCACTCAAACACACAATCACACAATATTGTCTATAATTTGCTTTCGCTCGCGTAATAAAAAAAAACGATGTTAAAACAAAAATTCTGCTAATCTGTTACTGACAACGACAACAGTGACAACTTGACAAGCCATAACAATAATAGTATAACTAAAATAATAAGATTCCCAAAAATAAGTTAAGCAAATATGACCTTTATTACGTTTCGTGAAAAATTATAATGCCGTAAGGTTGGCGCTGGGATAGTCGCGAGACTCGGGAGCGGCGAGATTCGAGCGCACGTGCGCCTATCGTCATCTCTCTCACACACTCGTGGTGTGCATATTGCATGCCTACTCTTACCGATCCTGTTGTCATTTTAGCACGATAACAGTTTATAATGATAACAGGATAACTCAGTATGCAATAACTCATTACTAATTACGCTCAAATAATGCATCACCATAACTGTTATTGTAATAACGACCATTACTACTAAGAGGCCGAGGCTTTCGTGTACTGGTATATCTCGACGACTTCTTATTCGCTCATCAAGACCCTCAAATACTAGAAGCGCAGATGAAGCAGGCTATTTCGCTTCTCCAAAGCCTCGGTTGGGTACTAAATCTAGAAAAGTCGATAACAAAAGCTACGCCAGAGATAGAGTTCTTAGGCATAATATGGAATACGGTTACAAACAGAAAAGTCTTACCGAAACAAAAACGCGATCAGTTAGTAAGAGATCTTCTACAAATAATGAATAGCCGTGGTTGGAATTGGAATCAAGGCACGTCGTTGATAGGCAGACTTGGATTCGCAGCTTTGGTGACTCCGTTAGGGCGTCCATTTACAAGAAACCCTCAGAGAGCATCGCGTGCTGTTTTAGAAGAAAGTCCCAAGAGGACGACCGGGAAGAATTTTCATTCCCGAACCAAAACAATTTGTCACAACGGACGCCTCCAACATAGGTTGGGGAGTTCAGGTAAGGAATCACCACGTCTCACAGCAATGGGTCAAGGATCAAATAAATTGGCATATAAATCGAAAAGATCTGTATGCAGTTTTAATGGCACTGGTCAAATTTCCAGATGTGTTATAGGGAAAGTCGGTTATGGTTCAGTCGGACAACTGTACAGTTGTAGCGTATATAAGAAATCAAGGTGGAACAAGATCATTGATACTGCTGGATTTGACAAGAGAATTGTTTCGCCTAGCCCACCGTCTGAAAATAGACCTGCTCCCTTTTTACATCCCAGGCCAGTACAACACACTAGCAGACTCGCTCTCTCGAGGCAAAGATCTCCCAGACTGGCATCTCAGCGATGAGATTACGACAGTCATATTTCAGAGAATAGGCACACTTCAAATAGATTTGTTTGCGACAAATCGGTCCAAAGTAGTCCCTCATTATGTATCAATAGATGCCAAGGACCATCAAGCGTTTTTGTGAACCCCTTCAGCCGGGTGTGGCAGGTTCAGTTGGCTTGTGTTTTTCCACCTCCACCTCTTATTCCCAAGGTTCTACAGCACTTGGATCAAGCCTCGGGAACTTTCCTAATGGTTGTACCTCGATGGAAAAACGTGTTTTGGAGAGGAGACCTGAAGAGGAGGTCGGTTGGAGTACCGTTTCAAATTTGGAACCTGGCATTTGATAGATCTGTCAACCTATCTTTAGAGGTTTGGAAGATACGGGGTGGAGTCAACTAACTACAGGACTTCAGTAGGAAAATATTGCTCTACTCCGATCCGCGTGGCGAGACTCAACGTGGAAAACCTACAGTTCATCATGGAAACAGTGGACTTCATGATGTAAACAACAAGGGGCAAAACCTGACCGGCCTCGTCCACAGGAACTTGCTTCATACCTGAGTTTTTTATTCAGAATTAAAAAAATAGCATAATCATACATTTTAGTACATAAGTCGGTAATAGTCACTCTATCGGATCTCGAGCAAGTTATAAAACCTATCTGCTAGATGTGGGGAAAACAGTTACTTTTCGATCACTGTGACTGTCGTTCCAGTTACAGAAAAGTCACGGCGAAATATCACCGTGACTTTGTCACGCCAGTCACTCATAAGCGCGATGTAGGTTCCTTCTATCAATACTATACGTCTTGTTATTGACGTAATACTGTGATAATTTTCGTCTAAAAACTTTTTAGTAAAAAGAATCAAAGCTGCATGAACGAATTTAATTTATTACGTAAAATTTACTTTTCTTTTTACTTGTTTTAATTGTGTTTACTTAATAAAATACTAGTATTTATTTAAGCCACTAAATTTACCAATTTTATGGAAAATATAAATGTACTTTCAATTAGGTATACAAGGTGCTGTCATTTGAAATTTAGATAGGTAACGATAATAATTGACGTTATCTTACGTAGGTATTTACATATTCATATAAACAGTAAAATATGGAAAGTAAAATCAAAGTTGCTATAATTGAATAAATAAAATTTCATTTCCAATTTTACAACTACTTACAAAAGTGACATCTATACCTAGTTCCTAACAACCCGTTCGCGCTCGGTACCGTCCTACGTTCGGCCGGGCTCGGTTCGGCGGTCTTCGTCTCGTTCCGTCGAGACTCGTGAATGTCGTGACAGCCGTGACTGGTATGACGGACGTTCCGTGCTGGCTTTTAGTACACATGAAATAAGAGTTATTGTTGTTCTGAGTGAATAGTGGAGCGAAGGAACGACGAAGTATTTTGTAACGTCGTTCCTTCTTGGCAAGTCACTGTGATACTTTTAGGCGGCAGATAATCGTGATTTATTCATCGTGACGTTATTTATCAACCACCTCTACTATCTGCTCATCCACTAGTTACATCAATGCTGAAGGCAATTAATTTACGGAAGCTGGCCTCCGTGAGTCCTAGGTCCAAAATATGGAATATTCAAGACCTCTTAGCCTGGTTAGCAGCTCATCCACCTGATAGAGAGGGTATCTTTCAAGTATCGAACAGGAAGAAGAATTCATGATCTAACTCTTTTAAGTATTTCTGCTGAGAACTGTATTATTTCAGAGACATCGGTAACATTTTGGCCAATATTCAGGTCTAAAACAGATGGCACAAGGGTTCGCCAATAAGGATGGTTGTGACATAAATCAGGTAACAGGACTTTGATTTAGTTAGCTGGGAGTTAGGAGTCTTATTGATGTCCCGTCTGTCAGACGTAAATCTCAAGAAGGCTTAGTCAATCTCTTTATAACTACAAGTAGAAAGGTGAAAGCTGCTTCCAGGCTAGTAATAGCAGAGTGGGTAAAAACTTATTTCAATGATATAGGAGTTAATTGTACGCCGGGTTCAATTAGGTCGGCGGTTGCGTCATACGATTACGCAAGGGACACTCCTTTGGATGAGATTTTAAAGCGTGGGAATTGGAGCGGGTCAACAAACTTCTTCAGGCATTACTGCAAAGCAGTTGAGAAGCCTACGACGCTTATTGAAAATAGGTTAAGTGGCTCATTCGAAGCTGTTTAGTACATTCCTTATAATTATAGTTATTAGTGATTTTTCTGAAGACATAACCTTCAATTTATCACTCGATTGTTGGAAAATGTGAGCAAGTGTGAAAGCATATTAAAGAACTGATTATTTATGTATATCATGTTTCATTCATTTTGCTCCTACTGAAAATATTGAATAAGCAGGAAAAAGCTAAGGTCACAGTACGCTGGTCACTTGGAGCCGGCAGATTATAAACACTTCTGCGAAAGGTCAAGCCGAAGGCACGGTACTGAAATACTACCGTTTTCTACCCCGAAGGGAGGAAAACGATTATTTCAGGTCTTACCGAGGTCTGACCTGCGCAATACCTTGTCGACCCTTACGGAAGCGGTACTAAGGAACACGCGGGAAGAACGCGGCGCGACGGGAGTCCGTCACCGTCGCCCTCCCCGCGCCTGCGTCGCTGCGGCTCCACTCATTCATAGATGAAACTACGTAGGTAAGTGAATTTTGTGTCCTTTAGGGATTATAGCTAATCTCCGAAAGGTCAAGCCTCGGCAAGACCTGAAATAATCGTTTTCCTCCCTTCGGGGTAGTAAACGGTAGTATTAAAAACACAGGTACTTAACTATGGATACCAACAATCAATGTAATGGCTTATAACTGTTTTTTAATTTATAGCCAGATTAACTTACATACTTTTTCTTTACAACTGTAAAGAAAACGTATGTAAGTTAATCTGGAAGCTGCACAAATTAAAAAGAGGGCAGCGTTGTTAGAGGAAGAGAGAAAAAAATGTTTACTAGAAAAAGCTAAAAGGGCAGCGTTGTTAGGAGGAAGAAATAAACAAATGTTTATTAGAAAAAGCTAAAATAAAATTAGAGAAAATGAAGAAATCTATTGCAAAACAAGTCGTAACCGATTAGTCTCTATAAGAATTGAAATAAAAGTATTATTGTTTATTTTATGAGTTTTTACTTAGTAAAAAAAAATACATTAAGAGAAAAACCTATCAACCAAAGATTGTCGCACCATAAAACCATTGCTGTTGGAGTGTTCACTAATTGGTACAACATCATCATTTTAAATATGAATGTCATCCCAGTTCATTGGCAACAAATCGTCTACTAACAATGCGATGTTATGCAGTGTTGCACATGCACATATGACGGCCGCAAATGTATCCACCTTGATACCCATTCCCACTTAAAGACAAGGAAATCTTTTCCAAATACCAAAATATTATAATTTTCTTGGGGAGTTGGATTGGGTGATAAAATGGTGTCAGTAGCACATTGCTAACTGTATATACACCGTGACTCTGTAATATATGCCAAAATTCTAATATGATAATCCATGGCATTAATAACATTTATGTACATATCTTTATTAATATCGTTCCTTACAAAAATATTGAGATCAATATCTCAATATTCTCAATAGCCGCAAAAATCTTAATTACAAAAATATATTATAATATATATATATATATATAATTACAAAAATATTGAGATCTTAAATCGATTAATTGAAAAATCGATTATTTTGAGTAAAATAATCGATTATTTAGATCGATTTGGAATCCAGCATCGATTCGATGAATCGATTCCTAAACCCCTCGAATCGTCCCGATTCAAGAACAAGCACTATAGTTCATAGATTAGCTACGAAGTTCATAAAATGTGCGACAAACTCACAACTTAATTATTTTTTTATTTTTTCTCATGCGTAACTTCACGCCTTTATCTATCCTGTAAGGGGTAGGCAGAGGTGTATTACATTTGCCAAACTTCCGCAGTTATGTTTCGGTCCCAATGTAATAGGGGAGAGCCTATGGCAATCTATTATTTTTTCGTTATTGAAAAAAATACATAGGTACCTATCTCGCATTAGGACTAAATCCTGTGTCGCTTATGACTGACTTACTGGTGTAAGACTGGAGACTTACGTTTAATTGCACAAAGGTCTATTAAAATCAGCATTAAAGCGACATTACCATTACAAATTTAAAACATGTATTATAGCTTAAAGTCGACATTAAACCTTAAAGCGCGATCCCCGAGTCGGGCAAAGTAGTAGCACGGTGTCTGGATTCATGCCCGGTGCATAGACTCGCTCTCTATTAAAATCGAACTTCATTAATTCATGTTTGGAATCGATTAATCGAAAATCGATCTCCTAATGCTTGATTTAATCGAGAATCGATTCTAGTATGTTCGATTCGAATCAAATCGGAGATCGATTTTTTTTCAAGTGAATCGACATAAACTCAAACTCAAAATCGTTTATTCATCTAGGTCACAAGGTGACGCTTATGAACGTCAATTTTTTTAAATTGAATTACTTAATGCTTCTACATTTACATTTACTGCCTCGTTCGCAAAGCAATAGGTAGAACCACGAGAAAGAACGGGCAATAAAACTCGTGGCCACTCTTTTGAATCGCCAATATTATGGTACATATGTATTTCATTTTTGTAAGGAGCTGCAACTGTTTCACATTGTACTAAATTACTTGGAAATAGTAATTAGTTACAGACATAATACTTAAGAAATTAATGCAGTTACTAAATTAAGTGCCTTAGTTAGCCTTCCAGTGTGAATATTGTGTAACAGGAGCATCCACTTACGTCTTGTAATGTAGGCAACTCGCGACCATGTTCAGAACTATGGTGGAAATGTATGTTACAGAAGTGACTGTATATGAATATACAAAATTACAAAAACATTAGTTTACAGCCCATGATCACTAGTTATCTTCATCTTACAGTGCAGTAAAACTTTAATAAAATTAGTGGAACAACAATGCTAATGTAAATGTAGTACCTAAGTTTAACGACCTAATAATACATGAACAGTAATTTAAAAGAACTAGAAATATTATATAAAGATTAACTGAAAAATGCAAAGTATCTATATAATTCTAATTTGGTATAAAGATCATGAGTTGTCTAGCGAAGTGACCAGCTATCCTTATCACTGAAATAATCATTTATAGTATAATAACCTTTCTTAACAAGGCCGTCTTTTATTTTAGTTTTAAATGTACTAAATGGTAATTCTAAAATACCAATTGGTATTTTATTGTAAATACGGATACCTAGCCCTACAAAAGAATTATTAACTTTATGTAAACGATGATAAGGGGCATATAACCTATGCCTGTTTCGTGTATTTATATTATGTATATCGCTTTTTGTGATAAATAAACCTATATTTTGCCTAATGTACAAAATATTAGCAAATAAAAATTGCGAGGCTACTGTAAGAATTCCTATAGACTTAAAGCGTTCCCTAAGAGTATCTTTTGCACCTAACATGTATATTGCTCGTACCGCTCGTTTCTGTAGAACGAAGATATTCTGAATATCCGCAGCTTTACCCCATAACAAAATGCCGTAGGACATAACACTGTGAAAATAGCTAAAATATACTAAACGAGCCGTGTCGATGTCAGTAAGTTGCCTAACTTTTCTGACGGCATACGCAGCAGAGCTGAGCTTTCCTGCAAGACATGCTATATGTGCACCCCATTGTAACTTATTATCTAATGTAATGCCTAGGAACACTGTAGAGTCTACAGTGTCAAGTTTCTCCCTATCTAGCATAATATTAGGTCCCAGTTGTCTTACGTTAGGTAAAGCAAATTTAACGCATTTAGTTTTCCTAGAATTAAGTACTAGGTTGTTTGCTGTAAACCATTGTGTAACTTGTAATAGTGCATATTTACATCATCAAATTGATTTTTAATTCTATCTGCTTTAAAAATAAGTGACGTATCATCTGCAAAAAGTACAACATCACAGATGTTTTTAAATAAAAAGGTAAGTCATTAATATATACAAGAAATAGAAACGGACCTAAAATTGAGCCTTGTGGAACGCCTAGCTGTATAGGTAATTTAGAGGATGTAGTCCCATTTACATCGACGCACTGAAATCTCTGCCGCAGGTACGAATCGACAACACTATGTGCGGTTTTCTCTACACCATAGTGGCGGAGCTTACGCAGTAGTGTGTCGTGCTGAACGCAGTCAAATGCTTTAGATAGGTCACAGAACACTCCAATAGCATTCTTTGATGACTCCCAAGCACTATAAACGTGTTTTATGAGAGCAACACTCGCATCAGTAGTGGATCTACCTTTAGTAAACCCATATTGATCTTTGTGAAGCAGACTATTTAAATTGAAGTGGTTTAGTAGCTGCTTTAAAAGAATCTTTTCAAATATTTTACTAAATGCCGGCAAGATAGATATGGGCCTAAAATTATTAATTTCATTTTTACTGCCAGATTTGAATAAGGGTATAATTTTACTTAATTTCATCAAATCCGGAAATACGCCTAGGTCAAAGCATTGATTAAAAATTATAGATAGGTAAGGCGCAACTGTCTCAACTATAGGACCTAAAATTTTAATTGAAATGCCCCAAAAGTCGCCGGTATTTTTAATATTAATTGAATTATATGCGATCAATATATCTCGCGGGGTAACATGCTCGAATCTTAACACGCTCTTGCATTCAGGTACACTGCTAAGCAAAAAATTTCCAGCGTCTAAAGATGATGATTGTAAACAGCTAGTAGTTGTTAAAGGTATGCTTGCAAAGAAACTATTGAACATATGCGCTACTTGAGTTTTATTGGTGACTAATAAAATGTTTTCTTTTAGTTCAAATTGGTTTTCCCGTGGTCGTGCTCTTCCTGTTTCATTATTTATAATTCTCCAAGTTTCTTTAATTATATTTGTTGAATGCTTAATTTTACTACTAATTAATTTAGATTTTGCCATAATACAAACTTGTTTAAAAATTGTTGAGTACTTTTTTACATAATCTCGAAAAGGTGTGTCAAATCTAAGTTGTTTCATACCATATAATTCAAACAACTTGGCTCTACTTTTGTATATACCTATAGTCGCCCACTGGTTAAAAGATCCCATAGTACCCTTTAATGTGACTGTTTTACTCTTGAAAGTATTTTGAAACTCATTATTTACTAGTCCAAAAAGTGAGTTATAAATTGTATTTGGATTTTGTGAGTTCAATTTTGAGGTATTGAGTTTAGCAATAAAATTGGTTTTGAAACGTATTACATTCTACTGTACGTGATTTATCATATGTTGAACAGGGAAAACTAGCTATCTGTCCACGGTGATCAGAAGGGAGAGAACTAATTACTACTGGGTTTGTGGCAGCACAAGAACTAAATATGTTATCCAAACAAGTAGAAGATGTTGCAGATACTCTAGTAGGTTCACAGAATAGGTTCCTTGAATTAAATGACTTGAAAAGATTCAGAAATCTAATACACTGTGAAGAATTCTCTAAAATATTAATATTAAAATCGCCACATACTATAATATTCTTATTACTACATTTAATTTTATTGATAGCATCTTCCATAACAGTCTCAAATAGATTATAGTCACCAGAAAGAGGTCGATATACACAAATTACTATATATAGGTCTAATTCCACACAGGACAACTCAATAGTGCGCTCGATAGATAAATTAACAATATCTTTACGTTTCTTACATTTTAATAAATTTGAAGTTATTATGAGAGAACCGCCTCTAATAGCCTGCATTCTTATATGCGAACTCTGCACTGTATAATATTGATTTATAATAATAAGCTCATGGTTCTTTAACCAATGTTCAGTTAAGCACAAAACCTTAACATCATATTTTTCTAGAAATAAACTTAACTCTAATTCTTTGCCAGCTAGGCCCTGCATGTTTTGGTGTACTATATTCAAATACTGCAGCCTAACTGTTGTCCTATCTTGGAGTTTAAATCACAAAACGTGTCAATAAAAACGTTGTTAGTACAAGTACTAACCCTATCAAATAAATTGTCAACACAAGGCTCTCTGCCTTGCTGTAAATTGTATGCTAATAGCTTAGCAATCTGTCTCTTAATATAAAATGGCAGATACATTGTATCTTTTGTTAAAGTAAATTTACTAATAAATTTATTAGCGTCAAAAAATAATATTGCGTCACTATGACGACTATGAAGTTATATTATACAATAACATATTTAATGTGTGTATGTGCATGTTTTCTGTATGTGTTATTTGCGTATGGCAAAGCACATAAAATAAATTTACACCTAAATTTTGAATTAAGTCCTAGTAACACTTCAACACATTCTATGATATCCTGTCTCTTTACAGTTAAACTGTTACCAAACAATAATATGGCTGTACTACTCTCATCTAAGGGGTGTAACCTAATTTGATTCACTAAACTAGTGTAACTATCCCCTGGCCTACAATAATTCATTACACACTGATTTGTATACTCACTGAAAAGACTACCAACATTATGACCTAGTCTATCAGAAAAGATGTAGGTTTTATTAGTTGATGTAGATAGCCTAGATGTAATCTTATTTGATTGCAAAGGCGATTTGACGAAGACATGCCTAGATCTAGCTGATAAGGCCAATTAAAATGAAACTTTCCAAAACATTTTCATTGTTGTACTCATCGAAAGCGGGTAGCGGCATGAAGTGCGCATACAAACTACTGGATATACTTTTCTCCCAGAATTTTCTTTGTCAGTGTTCATGGTCAGGTGGTAGCAAGGGAGAGAGACAAGAACATTAAAAATTTTTCTTTGAAGTTGTCAATTCTTGGGACTCAAACTTTACGGATGATGATGATGATGATGAAGCTAGCCATAAGGAATGCTTCTAAACGTACATTAATATAAGGGTTACGACAATCATCAAAACGAACTCGCAAAAGTAGAAACCGCGGAGAGCTACATAATGCCAGTAATAACAGCGAAGAACTTCAAGTTGGTGATGAAGATAATGGTAATAATGGAGAAGATCCTCAAGCAGGCAAAAAAAAAGAACAACTTGAAACAGCTTCAAATTGTGACATCAACGAACAGACTAGAAGCGACGACCTCCGGCCCCGGATAACGGTTTTGGTGAAAACGGCCTTCCTCCCTGGATGTTCCAACCGCACTTCGACTCCATTCATTTCCATTTTAGCTCCATATTCTATAACGGTCAGCCCGATTGGTTCGCTGTGCCAACCAGACACATGTCGGTATTACCCTATACCACCATTCCTCTTACATTGGCTGATCACCTTGGTGGAGATGATTCGGAGATGTTCTTCGAACCCAGCCTAATTCACCCTGGGGGCTTGGGGTACCGCAGTCTGCGTCGTTGCATGTTGCGCCGGTTTAGTACTCATACATTCTAGAGTTCGTCCCTTCTGGGCGAACTAATTCGGCTTATTTGAGCTCGCTCCATCTGAGCACGCTAACTGGTTAATGGGTTCCAGTGTAAAAATTTCCCAAATTTTCTTAGGTTGTTGGCCCCTTTTGGGTTAACTTTTCCTTCAAAACACACAGCTGTTTCTTCTAAGCGGTTGTGTACACCTCTGAATTGGTTTGAGATTTAAATTTCATTTTCTTTCTTTAGTTTTCAGTTTTCATTTGTCAATAAAAACCAAAAAGAAAAACCCCGATGCGACGATAGCTCGATGTATTGAATAAAATAAGCTTTGTGGACTGTATAGATATGTGTATATTATTGCTGATTTAACCTTACGTAAGTATTACAAATTAGAAGATACGAAAATGTTAACAATATTATGAAGCGCGAGCGCGGGTATGTCGTCGTAAGTGTTTAGGCCGACTGGTGAGTGGTGTGAGCGCCGCCGGCGCGGGTGACCAGCGCAGTCCCATGTCGTCGTCTCGCTCTGGCCGCGCCGCCCGTCCAGTGTTGATATAATCAACATACTCCCCCGGTTACCTTCTACACAAGGCAGTACTACATCAGCGGATATATCTGAAATTTCAACAGATATTATTGTGCCAATGCAACTTCAGGGCAGGAACTTCATGCTTAATCTTATAAAAAATAAATCACTGTGTTATATAGGGTTACCAAAAAACTTCTATTGGCTCATTGATTATTTACAGGTTAACCTACAGATTAAATCACTTGACATAATCATAACACTATAATAAAATTCGAAACAATACTGCCTTTTATCAGATTTCTGATATGTTTGAAATTTCGTTGACAAGAATATGGAGGATATTTTTCAAAAAACTATCAATTTTACACAAACATTTTTTAAACAATTAATTTTTTCCCCTAAGCAATATGATGTAAAAAGAAATTACCCGTCTTCTTTTAGAGTTAACAAAGACTATTCAAATGTATATTGCATTATAGATTGTTTTGAAATAGAAATAGAGAAACCATCTAATCCTATTAATCAAGCACTTACATGGTCACAGTATAAAAATGCTAACACTTTGAAGTACTTGATAAGCTACAACTCCCGATGGCTTTGTTAACTTTGTATCAGATGGTTATGGAGGCCGTACATCTGATGCTTGTATCGTAGAAAATTGTGGTTTACTGGATGTGCTACCACCTAACTGTACGGTATTAGCCGACAGAGGCTTTAAGCATATAGACACCATATTAAGTAGAAAACAAATTAAACTTCTTCGACCACCCAGTGTCTCAAAGGATGCAAAGTTAACAAAACAGGATGCTATCAAGAGTAAAGTTATAGCCAGTCTGCGCATTCATGTAGAAAGGGTAATAAGAAGAGTGCGGTTATTTAAATTCCTAAAACCGCACTCAGTTATTAACAATAAATTAACTCAAAATGCCGATGAAGTGGTTATAGTAGCTTGTGGATTAATAAATTTAAACAGCTCTATTGTTAAGAATGAATAAAACACTGATAATAATGAATATTCTTTTATTTTGCACTAGCAACAATGATGTTAAATATGAACTGTTCCCAAAAAGCTTCTGCACTGTCTAATATTTTTTTCACATAGTCATTGTCATATTTTACCAAATGTTTGTGAATGAGTTTAGTTTGTTCAAAACTAGGATCTGCAACACAAAACCATCCTTTTGATTTTTCTGCAGCATGCATTTGTAGCATAATTTGTGCTTTAAATTTTTCTTGTATCTTATTATTCTTCATGTAATTTATCATAGTTTTGTCAGTCATAGGACATTTAATTTCAATGACAAATTCCTTGCACTTGCCATCAGGAGAAACACCAATGAAAGGAGATATCAAAATAAAACCCGTGCTTTCTATAACGCCAAAATCTTTTTCTAGCTCCTTTAACACTAGTTTTTCCATTGTCTTGCCTCTTTTTATTGCCACTGTCTCTGGCACCTTATAACCACCGAGAATACTTTGCACTAAGGCTCCATTTTGAGTCTTACAGTGGATGGCTTCATATATTATGGAGCCTGTCACTCTGCCTTGTCTCATTGTATGCCATAATTGTTCCTTGGTGGCTTCAGCAACATTGTTAATAACTTCCACTATTATTAGATCATGGCAAAATTATTTAAAGTTTGTAAAACTTTGGTCAACCTGTTGATTGACCAACTGCAGCATTCAATTGAATAGGCTGAAATCACTCAATCTGGACTGTTGGTTGCTACAGTAATTTAAAATCATTCCGGTAGTAACTTGCCGCCTCTGACGTTCAGCAGCAAAGATTGTCAAATCAATGTTTATATTCATGTCTTCAGGTACAGTTCTCTTGCGTTTGCCTATGTTTTTAACTAGTATGAATTTCTGATCACCTACAGCTCCAGCAAGTTTTGGTTTAGTACAATAGCATGTTGTTGATGTCACAGAAGGTTCATCTGACCGTTTTACGAGCCAAACAGAAAAACATATGGCGTGCTTGCACCCTCCTGCAGCAGCTGCAAAGTCATTGCATTTAGACGACAATCGACAATTTTTTCTTCGGTTTCATTTACGACAGCTGTGACCTCATACAACTTGATTTTACTTTGTGTTCTGGTGTCACCCTGCATTTCACCGTACAAATATCTCCCTCTCGCTTTACTTCCACGTATCCTACTGCCGTGTCGACATAGGCTTCCCGCGATGCAAGTAATGCTTTGGCACTACGAGTTTCTGCAATGTTGAAACATTCATTTTCTTGCATGTACTCAAGTAACATCAAATAGTCACCTTTCGGCAAGTTTCAATTATCAGCAACTTGAAATCCCTGAGAAACTTTCATGGTGATCGTTAGATGCACTGATTGATTTGAAAACGTAGAAAATCTTGCTTCGTAACCGCGACAACAAATAGATACAGTAAATACACCAGCTATCAAAATGACATTTATGATTTATAAGTGTCAGACAGAGTGAGGCAAAGGAAAAGTCGCCATTATTCCTAAGTTGTGACGTAAATTGTCGCTTACGTCTGTTTAGAAAAGAATGAATTTCAAAGCCAATTGTTGTATGAAAAGTACATTATTTCCAAAAAAGAAAAAATATGGTTACTTATTTTGAGTCTAGTTTCATATAAAATAATAATATCAGTATGTAAAAAAATGAAATGTTGTCAATTATAAAAGGTTGTATTCCTCAGGAAAAGACTCCATTTGGCTCAATTTGCAAAACAAGTACAATGAATTAGTTAATTCAGAAGATGTAAGATGCTCGCGATTAGATGCCTGTTTTTTACATTTGTGTATAAAGCGTTAAACACGGCGTGTGTTTAACGCTTTATACACAAATGTAAAAATCATACGTTGTAGACGATATAAATTAGAAAAGAATTTAGGAAATAAATTACTAATTATATTTTCAGTACTATTTGATGTGTCAACATGATAACATAATAATGTGTCAGGTAATATTAATGCCTTATGATTTGATTCAGGAAATTGAGGCCACATATTTGAAGGTTTCTGAACAAATTGGGGCCCTGACCACCACAAGGAAGACGACAATAATTAGTCCGCTTTGAGTCCACGCGAAGCGAGGTCTGCGAGGTTTGAAAGAGAAGGAACAAAGCGCCAAGGCCTTCCCTCCACAGCTTCCTGAATCTCAGAAACTCTATGTCGGAGAAATGTCTTTAATTGCGTTGGCGTGGCAGACAACCAGCCTAAAACGATGGTTGAGTCACACCAAAAATGTACCTCATAAAAAGTAAGAGTGAGCGACTGACGAACCTTTGTATATAATCGTGAACCACAGAGTTCAAGGCGTGGTATGGTGGTTGGTTTGACAGGAGCTACGTTACTTTTAGCGGTAAGAAGATGTACCTGTACCTCTCCACTCTCAGATTCACTGCGAACGTAAATACATGCACCATATGCCTTTTCAGAGGCATCAGTAAAGAGATGTAATTGAAGCGAAGTCGCTGACCCACTTGTGATCCAGCGTGGTATTTTAAACTCAATTAGAACAGACAGAGTATCTGTAAATTCTCGCCAAATAAGCTGAATCTCTTCAGGAACAGGCTCGTCCCAAGAACATCCTGTAAGCCATAAATGTTGCATTATCATCTTGGCCTCCACAATGCAGGGAACAACTAGACCAACGGGATTGAAGATTTGCCCTATCACTGATAAGATATGACGTTTAGTAATTATATCAGTTGAAGCAAGATTTGTGGAGAAAGTAAACGTGTCAGTAGAGCACCTCCAGTTAAGCCCTAAAGTCTTAGACGTTTTGTTATCATTATCACTAAGGTTAACAAAGTCCGACCCAACTCTATGTTCGCAAAGAGCTTGCAATAATTCGTTTGAATTAGATTGCCATTTACGGAGGTTGTATTTTGCTGACTGAAGAACAGCGATGACCTTTCGGCATTTGCTCAACGTCTCCGGAACGGAAGACCCTCCCGACAAATAGTCATCCACATAAAAGTCGTGCTCTATTGTAGAGCTAACTGATGGGTCATCACACTCCTGAGCTAATTGTCTCAAACATCTAGTGGCTAAAAAGGAGCAGACGCGGTACCATAAGTTACAGTGTCTAACGTGTAACTTTTCAAAGATTGCCTAGGGTCTCATCGCCAAAGATTTTTTGAAGAGGCCTATGTTTTTCATTCACGCGCGTGACTCTGTACATCTTTTTGATGTCAGCACTTATGACAATCATGTGTTGTCGAAACCGAAGCAAGATCGATAATAAGTCATCTCGTAGGTGAGGACCAACCATCTGTATGTCATTAAATGATTTACCTGAGGTTGCACGAGCCGAAGCATCAAAGACCACTCTAAGCTTGGTAGTCGTGCTCGCCTCCTTCAAGACACCATGATGAGGTAAGTAATTTGAGGATGGGGAGTTTTGGCGTTAATACTCAGACATATGACCTAAGGATATGTATTCATTCATAAAGCTGATATATAATTCCTTAAAATATGGATATCTAGCTAAGCGACGTTCCAGGGGCAGGAACCGACGCTTAGCCATTATGTATGAGTCACCCAAGACGTCAGAAAATCAAAACCGTATTTCGCCGGTTATCTTTTCTTTTATTTTTTTATTGAATATATAGGTTGTTAGTTTAAAAAATCTGGCTAAAAACACTATTTAGTTTTTAATATTACGAGGGTCAAACTGAAAGTTCTTAGAACTGGCCACTTATAAACAATATAATAAAAAAAATATTCTAAAATTTGAAAATAGAACTCTTTGCCAATATTACTGAGTATATATTTCATTCATTTGTCATTTGTTTTACGATTTGGCGGCAAATTGAAAATTGTCTGTGTCACGTCAACATGAATTTAACACGAGAAAATTTTCGTGCTATGATTTTTTATGACTTTCGATGTCATTTAAGTCAACAAGAAAGTTATGATAGACTACGATTGGCCTTTCACGATGAAGCCCCATCTCGTGCGACTGTTTACAACTGGTTTAATGAGTTTAAACGTGGTCGCACTAATCTCACTGATGATGTACGTGAGGGACGGCCTTCTACGGCGACGACTGAAAATAACATCTGTGTTGTGCGGCGTATGATAGAGACTGACAAAAGAGTGACCTATCAGCAGATTCGGACAAGCTTAGGCATCGGTATGAGTCAAGTGCACAAAATCCTCCACGAACATTTAGCGGTCAGGAAGCTTTGCGCCCGGTGGATACCTCATAATTTGACTAAGGCTCAAAAACTCCATCGTGTGGATTGGTGCCGTAAAATTATTGAAAGATTTAACGGAGGTGACTCAAATGCTGTGTTCGACATACTAACAGGTGACGAAAGCTGGATTTACTGTTATGATCCTGAAACCAAAAGACAATCTGCTCAGTGGGTGTTTCCTTTCGAGGAGTTGCCAACTAATGTGAAGAGAGATCGAAGTGCGGGAAAAAAATGGTGGCCTCGTTCTTTGGAAGGATAGGTCATTTCGCAACAATTGTGTTAGAGGATCAAAAAACAGTTTCTGCAGAATGGTACACTACCAATTGTTTGCCACTTGTCTTGGAAAAAGTTCGAGAGAAACGACCTCGCAGTAGGATCCTCCTTCACCACGACAACGCCTCGTCGCACACCGCCAAGCGAACGATCGACTATTTGGCGACATCAAACGTTGAATTACTGGGTCACCCGCCGTATAGCCCCGACCTCGCGCCTTGTGATTTTTATTTATTTCCAAAAATTAAAGAAAAACTTAAAAGAAAGCGGTTTATGAATGCTGAAGAAGCGGTGGCTGCGTATCGCGATGCCATTGAAGAGACCCCTAAGGACGAGTGGGCAAAGTGCTTTTCCCAGTGGTTCCATCGCATGCAGCGGTGTATTGACGTCAATGGACAATATTTTGAAAAGATATAATAAAACTAATAACTGGCTAATGTAATCAGTTTTTGATTTTCTAAGAACTTTCAGTTTGACCCTCGTATATAAACTTCTGATAAAATTGAAAATAAGCCCTCTTAAAAGTAAATGAGAAATTATAAAAATACATTTTTAGGCTGTTAACAATTGCATTGTGTACATATTGCTTATCAAAGTTGTCAACTTGTCATTTCCAAGAGAAAGGTTGTAAACACAACTTTTTATTACTTTTGCATCAACACGAAACTTAAAGTGCGTGCGTAAAGTATTGGGTTGGAAAACATAAATCTTGCTTTTAAGTGGATTGAACGTGCAACAGCCCCTAGAACGTATATTTATTATCGCAAGCAGCCACTTAGAAATTTCGGGATGAATTTTAACAACATAAATCTTGTTGAAATTCATCCCGAAATTTCGTTAGTGCGACTATGGCGGCCGTTTCGTACACCGATTATGTGTTGAAACTTTTGTTGATTTATAAAAATATTAGTGAAGTTGATATTAAATGTTGATTAAATTCAATAATTAATTAAGTAAGGTATATAAAGCGTTGTGAATAATTGCTAAAATGCAGAATATTTGTGAGATTGTGTGTGTTGAAAGTATTATTGAAGAGGTTTTTTCGTATTTTCGAGTTTATTTCAACGAACTGCAGAGAAAAAGTATTTATACATTATATATCTATTATGTCGGGGAGATGGGCCTCGTTAGCCTTGGTTCGCAACCTGTCTAGGAGAAGGAAAACTCTGAAATTAAACCAACTTTCAGGGAGCATACCCGACACAAAACCCCGATCTATGGTGTAAACCGACCCGTGCCGAGAGATTCGTGGCCAGAGGGTAAGCTGGTCGCAAACGGAGGGTGCCTGTGTTGGTGGTCACAGGGCACACGTGATATTCCGCCTTACCCCCGTAAAGGGCTCTATGGGGATGGACATTTAAAAACCCTAATTCTTGTGGGAACGCAATGGGAACAATAAATAGTATTTCCTCACACGGCGACGACGCGGTTCGCAACCCATTACGTCTCGTTTCCCGCGAGGGCGAAAAGCGGCCTACGAAGAGCAGGTTTGCATCATTGAATGTTGGAGGAGGAATGAACGGCAAATTGGATGAAGTATGTCAGATGATGGATGATAGAAAGATTGATGTTATTTGTGTGAATGAAACAAAAAGAAAAGGGTGTGAAACCACCAAGCATGGCGCATATACGGCGTATGGGTCTGGGGTAGATAGTACCACCAGAGCCTGTAAGGGAGTTGGTGTAATACTGTCTGCGCGAATGAATGAGTGTGTAAAAGAGTTTGAATGTGTAAATGCTAGGGTACTGTGGATGAGAATGAAAGTAGGACTTACTCGTCTCTTTATTGTGGGGGTGTACGCCCCAGTCAATATAGTTACGGGTATGTCCCAACATGAGCAAGACGAAAGGCAGGAGTTTTGGGAGAGTTTAAGAGAGATTTTGAGGAACTGCAAGGATAATGAAAGTCTTGTTAGGGGATTTCAATGGATGGGTGGGAGTAAAGCGAGATGGATTTGAAAGGGTGTTAGGTGCATTTGGTGATGACAGTGTGAACGAAAATGGAAAATTACTGCTTGAGATTTGTTTGGAGTGGAGCCTTTGTGTGACAAACACAATGTTTGATCATAAAAGGATACATATGTATACGCGAGAGGCGAAAAATGTTAGAAGAAGTATGATTGATTTTGTGATAGTAGATGAACGATTGAGAAAGAATGTGTTGGATACAAGAGCATATCGAGGGATCGGCATCCATACAGACCACTTCTTGGTATTGAGCCGGATAAGTGGGCTCTTTAAAGGATGGCGACACCGAGCGTAATGAAAATAGGGTCTTGGCAAGAATTAAGGTAGAAAATCTACAAGAGAAAGATGTGAAAGATGAGTATTAACGAAGATTGATAGCAAAATTTGAGAGGTTCGATTGCATAAATGATATGGAAGAATTATGGCACGCCTTTAAAGAAGAGGTAGTATGTGTAGCATCTGAAGTATGTGGTGTGATCAAGAGAAGGAAAATACGAAAGGTTAAGAATACATGGTGGGACAAGGATGTACAATCAGCAGTGTCAGAGAAGAAGAAAGCTTGGTCAGATTGGTTGGCTGCCAGAGCAAATGAAAGAATGGGAAAAGCAACGAGTGTAGACATAGATGAAGCAAGAATCCTTTCTTGCTTCATCTATGTCTACACTCGTTTTGTTAGGTCAAAAAGAATAGTGAAAGAAATGGTTAAAAGGAAAAAAGAGGAAAAGAAAGATGAGTTTGATAGCAGATTATCTGACGATTTCCAGAGGAACATTAAGTTTTTCTGGAAATCCGTTCGTGCAGTTCGAGGAAGAACTCAATCCTCAGAACACACATCCATCAGAGACGAGAATGGAAAGATAGTAAATGATGAATCGTGCGTGCTGAAGAGATGGAAAGAGTATTTTGAAAGTTTATTTGAAAGATCGGCGATAGAGACACCGATAGCTGAAATGAATGGTAACGATAGCAATGATGAAAGCGTTATTGGCGTGGATGAGATCGTGAAGGCACTGGGAAGTATGAAAGTAGGTAAGGCTGCAGGATATGATAGGATTACAGTCGAAATGCTGAAGGCTGGACAGGGCATCATAGTTGGTCAGCTGCAGCGGTTATATAACTTGTGCTGGAGCACCGGCCGAGTACCTAATGACTGGGCCACAGCTGTAGTCGTGCCTCTTTATAAAGGAAAAGGCTCGCAACAAGATTGCAAGAACTATAGAGGCATTAGCCTTCTCAGCATTGTTGGCAAATTACATGCAAAGGTACTTATTGAAAGAGTTATGGAAGTAACCGACAAGAAAATATGGGATGTACAAGCGGGATTCCGAAAGGGTATGGGATGCACGGATCAGGTATTTTCCTTGCGAAGCATAGCCGAAAAGTTTTTGGCCAAATGTCAAAAGGTCTATTGCGCATTCGTGGATTTGGAAAAGGCTTACGATAAAGTGGTGAGGAATGAAATGTGGTCGGTGCTTTCAATGAATGGGGTGGACAGCAGCCTCATTCGAGCTCTGAAATCCCTTTATGAGGATTCTAGAGCTTGTGTGAGGATAAACGGGGCATACACTGACTGGTTTACCATCGAGAAAGGTGTTAGACAGGGATGTGTAGCGTCGCCGTGGCTGTTTAACCTCTTCATGGACAGTTGTTTGCAAGATTTAAAACATAGTGACTGCGGATTAAGGATGAATAGGTTACTCGTCAAATGCCTCCTTTATGCTGATGATCAGGTAATACTTGCATCTTCAGCGGATGAGTTGCAGGAGATGGTAGCAATCATGCATGGTGCGTTAGAGAGGAAAGGAATGAAAGTGAATGTAAGAAAAACGAAAGTTATGGTTTTTGAAAAGGAGGAATGCGTTACGGCTTGTAATGTTTTGATCGATGGACAGCGAGTGGAACAAGTGAATGAGTTTGTTTACTTAGGTACGTTGTTTACAAGAGATGGTAAGAATGAAGAAGATATTGAAAGGAGAGTTAATGCAGGTAATAGTGTGAATGGAGCTCTGAAAGCGTTTATGAACAGTCAAAACGTGTCCAAAAAGGCACGTTTGGCTGTACATAGAGGTGTGTTAGTGCCTACCCTTATGTATGGTATTGAAAGTTGGGTTTGGCAGAAGAGATTTGAAAGTAAAATAAATGCTGTAGAAATGAGAGCACTGAGAAGTATGTGTGGTGTGTCTTTGACCGACAGAGTAAAGAATTATGTGATACGAGAGTGGTATGGGGTAAAAGAAGATGTAGTGACAAGCATTGAGAAAGGCATGTTAAGCTGGTTTGGGCACATGGAGAGGATGGATGACGATAGACTGACAAAGAAGATATATAAGGCAAGTGTGAATGGAACAGGACAAAGGGGAAGACCTAGGCGGACCTTCTCTGACCAGATTGGAGACATCCTAAAAAAGGACAAGTCAGAAGTACCCTTAACAGAAGAGCATGCATGAGAAACTTGATGGGAGTGAGTGAAGCAAGTGAGGTATGACAGGATCGTTGCAAATGGCGTTCCGTAGTCTCTGCCTACCCCTCCGGGAAACAGGCGTGAGTCTATTTATGTATGTATATCTATTATAAGTTTGTAAAGCATATTTCAAGGATGCCAAAACCGTCATTATTTTTGTGATACGTTTAAAACTACCTGAGATATATGTAACACAATGACGCCGGTCAGCTGTTGCTCGGTCAAGACGTAAAGCAGCCGGCACTACCGGTTTTTTTTTATTTTTAACGCCCGGCGTTGGAGGGGTTAAATTATTAAGGCGAAAGGATAGGCCTAACTACAAAATCGACCTCTCTTTGAAGGACTACTACTACAAGACGGATGGACCAAATTAATAAAAAAAAACCTAATACGCGTAACATATTTTACTTTAAATTTTAAGTTTTTTTTTTTTATTATTGTTGATACTTTTCTCGGAAAAAATCGAACATATCTTCTTTATTTTTACAATAATTAGCTTACTACTTTCAAATAACCGAACCGATTTAAATATTTCTTTCAGACTATTATAGAGAATGTATTCCTTTATTAAATTTAAGTTCAAAATTTAACAAAATTATAACTTACGTGCCGTTAAATCAATAAAGGGCTTCACACACAGCAGCTATAATGTAAAGATGTACATTATAGCACGATACATCTCATTACATCTTTCCATAGAAATCGTCAGGAGACCACACACGACAGCTATAATGTATATTTTTACATCTTCGAATCTTAAGATACAAAGCGATACGAAAATATACATTTATAGTGCGTCAATCGGGACGTAGGCCAATGAAATGAACGGAAAGAAACATTACATTACCTGTTGTGTGTGTGATACATAAGCTATACATCCCGGGATGTAATGTACATTAATATACATTATAGCTGCTGTGTGTGAAGCGCTTAATTCCATATTATTACATTCGCGCCCGGCGCGCGCGCTCACTTATACGCAAGGGCCGAAGTCTCGCCGTAGCGTTCGCACGGGGAGGCTGTGTCGCATGTTAGCGCGCCCCGCTCTTTAAACTTTGCGTCAAAGAGTAAACAACGCAGATAGTACGTTTGGTACAGTGGTACGGTTGTGTTATTTAAAAATTGGACATTTCCTTTGTGCTTGGACGTATGTGATTTAGTTTTAGTGTTGATTGCGAGTGGATACCTGAATAATTATTATTATTTTTATTAGTGTACAAACTATTTCTAAGTAGGTATTAAGTTTTGTTTGCGAGTGGACGCTGAACATAAATATTTTGGGACTATTTAGATTTTAATTAAGTGTATTGTAAGATGCCACGCAGAAGCAAGAAAACTGCGAATTTCTTAAATAGAGCTCTGCATATGAACAAAGTTCGGTAAGTACAAAATCCTTTTTGTTAATACTATAAAAATTACAATCGGTTAAGCTCTTTGCCCTCTCTTGTTTTATCTCTCTTTAACGTTTTAATTCTTATTTCGTGTATATATGGTATAGTGTTATGTATTTTAGTATGTAAGTGTATAAGTATTTATCATAATATTCTCAATATTTTTATTATATAATGGCACCTACTACATGTTGAGTTCTCTGCATCACCCTAAAGTAGACTGGAAGAGAATGCCCAGGCATTAAGTGCGCCTATGTACTGAGTGCATGAAGTTTTAAATAAATAAATAAAGCAACAAAAATTGTAGGAAATCTTTTCTGTGATTGCTATACTTTAGTTCCCATTTTTACATGTGCTTATTTATTTTTCAGGAAAACAAGAAATATACCTTCACATGATGCGTTAGCCATTGTGGGACATGAACAGGATGAAACCAGGTAAGACGTGTTCCTACTTAGACCTCAGGTTTATCCGTGAGTTCCAGAAAGTTGGGGACGGTAGTCCATATTAATGTTCGTCTGTATTGTTCTCATTACCTATGGAATTATTGATTTGCCCCTTGTTATAAACAAAACTTGGTAGTTACTACACAACTACATTAGTTTTGTTTTTGTTACATAGTAAATAAAACACTTGAGGATAAAGAGCAAAGTCACCAAAATTTCATAAAGAACTTGGATGATTTGCCTAAACCATCGGCTGATAATGACTGCAATATTGATACTTCGCGTTCTGTTTCGAAATGCCCTGCTGAAACTTCAACTATTGACCAAAGTGCTGAAGTCCAGGTATTATATCTGAAATTTTCAAAATTCTGGTTACAATTATGCTGTTGGTGGTGTCTTATATACCACACTAAATAATAAATAGCCTTATAACCTTATATTGACGGATCAGATCGTAACTGTAATATACATAACTTTATTTTTCAGATAGAGATAATATCAGCTTCAGAAGAGCATGGGAAATTTGCAGTTGAGGGTCGCCGAATCATTGATGTTAGTCATTTTTATAAAAAACTACAAGAGGTAACAAGTCATGGAAGTTTCAACTGCGGTTTGAGTTGCGGTTTAAATTGTAGGTGAAAAAAGAACAGGATTCCATTCAATGTTTACTCTTAAGTGCCAGATGTGTAATGAAAAATTTCACGTAGTAAATGACCTCCTGGAGAAAAACTGACCATTAACCACTGCGCTGTTGCTGGAACAATCGCAATAGGCAATGGACACTCTCAACTAAAAAGAGTTTTCTGCAGCTCTAAATCTGCCAATGACGACTCCGAAGATATATAAAGCCTGACATTGCAAGCTTCAAATGCACTGGGAAAAAGTTTCGGTTAAGAGTATGAATCAAGCAGCGACAAAGGAAAGAGAACTAGCTCTGGTTGAAAATCGCGTTGACAAGAACGGCATACCTATCATAGACGTTGTAGTCGACGGGTGCTGGTGTAAGCGAACTTATAAAAAAAATACTCGGCCTTATCCGGTGCTGCTGCGATTATTGGGCGAAAAACAGGCGAAGTTCTTTTCTTAGGTGTAAAAAATAAATACTGCGCAATTTGTGCTCAAGCAGAAAATAGGAAACAAGAACCCAAACCCCATAAATGCTATAAAAACTATAGTGGAGCATCCACGGCTATGGAATCAGAAATTCTCGTCGAGGACTTTAGGTGTTGCCAATGGCTTAATTGGAGCCAATACTATAATGGAAATTAAATGCCCTATAACAGCATTCAATAAAAGTGTCAGTGAAGCTGTAGAGAATAAAAAAATCACTTTCTATAAAATTAATAAAGGAGAGTTGGTTATAAACAAAACGCACGCTTGGTATTACCAAATACAGGGACAATTTCATATAACCAAAAGATCGGACTGTTTGTTTGGCATTTGGACTGGGGAGGATCGACCTCTATCTCTATGGACAGAATGGATTCAGAAAGATGATTATTTGTGGGCAAACGAAATGGAAGAAAAATTGTGCATATTTTACACAGAATGTCTGCTTCCTGAACTAGTTGATCCCAGGTTCCCACGAAATCAGAAAATACGAGATCCCCAATTTACCCAAGGTGATATCGAAGAAAACACTCTCAAAGAAAAGCGAAAATGTTTGAGTATTGAAAATGAAGATAAATCTAGCCAGCCACAAAAAAAAACAAAAAACTATAGATAAAGAAAAAGAAGAAGTGAAATCAAGATCTAACGAAAGTAATACAGAAGAAAAGGAAAATGAAGGTATTATATGGAAGTTAAACTCCAATGAAAGCAATACAGATGAAACTATGCATTTACAATCTACGTTTGTTAGGGAAATACAATTTAACCAGTTTTGACAGAACTAAATGTTAAATAAATAAAGATATTATTTTGATATTGTTTCGTACACGGTTTTTTATTGTTTCGTACACGGTTTCGTACCCAAAAGACATAGTGTCTTTTGGGTACGAAACAGTTGAGACATCACAAACGTGCGAACTGAGTCATAAATCATTACGTCAAAGGAATGTGACAATGCCGCACAACTCGTTATCGATAAAGGGATGCCGCTCGGACGCAGGTAGCTGATGACTAACGCAATAAGGTCGAATAATACAAACACCTAGTTGTCACACACAACACTAGCAGTGCAGTGCGAGTGAGAGTTCCGATATGCCTAAAAGTGTGAGCGAGAGATCTGATTAAGATGATTTATGACTCAGTTCGCACGTTTGTAATGGCTTAACTGTAACCAATTTTTCTCCAAGTCAATTGTTTGAAATATTATTACTATTTTTATTTTACTGTCCCACTGCTGGGCAAAGCCCCCCCTTCATTCCTTCCAACAGCCCCATGTGAGGCCAATCCCTTCCAATTCTCAAGGAAGACTTCAAATCTTGAGCTTTACAGGAGTGTCTGACGCTCAGTGGAACATATTACTAGATTTTTTGAAACGCCATCCCAACCTAGCTCGAGGCTATAACAACAGCTTGTTCGGCATACATATCGTTCGTTTGAAATATATTTTTTTATTTTATTAACACTATGATACCGCATTTACACATGCGTGTTCGTCATTCGCCTCGATACTCCACGAATATTCGTCGAAACATTCGTATACGAATGCTGTCGCGAACTACTGTTCACACATTCGCGGAGTGAATCATTTTGAAATTCGCACACGAACATGGAGGACGTAAAAATAATCGCAGCATGCGCGCTACATTTAATGAAATTATTTAGATATCCTGCGTAAAAAAGTAAAAAAAGCCATCGTCACAGACGATTTTTTGAGCATGTAAATTATTAAATTACTTTGAGAATTACTCATATAAATAATTCATTTTTTTATTTTTATTTATAGACTCTCGCCTGTATCCCCGAAGGGGTAGGCAGAGGTGTAATATTACACCCACATTTCGCCATGAATTTTTAGGTCCCACGTAATAGGGGGCGAACCTATTGCCGTACCGGGCACATTACCAGACTCCGTGCTGCCACTGAGAATTTCCTAACGGAAAAACCCAATAACACTTTGCCTGACCCGGGAATCGAACCCGAGACCTCCCAATCCCACGCGCACATTTATGCCGCGAGACCAACGAGGCAGTCATATCTTTTACTATGTTTGTTGATTATCAATTTTGTTTTAGCCAAAGTATGATTTTTTTTTATATTTAATCTGCTTAATGGCAACCCCATACTAGCAGACATACGGTTCCAAGCATGCATCTTTTATCTTTCTGATGTTTTGGGTTCCAAATGAGCTCTTCTTTTTGAAATAGTTCAAGGAATTCTATAATTCGCGCTTCACTCCACTCCATTTTGACAAACGTCCGGTTGGGTCGGGCGCTAGCTGTCAACTGAATGCAGACGAATGTGTAAACAGTAAGTTCGTGTTCGCCATTCGTGCCCTTTGATTCGCGTCCGGAAAACCGCTCTCAACGCGAACACGCGAATCACGAATCGAATCACGAGGCGAATAGCGAATGTAGTGTTTACACATGCGTGTTCGTTATTCGCCTCGTTATTCGCCTCGTTATTCGCCTCGTTATTCGCACGAATGTGTAAATGCGGCATGAAAAACAAAGTTAAAAGCCAAACTTTGCTTGCTACTTACTACGGAACTCTTCATGCGCGAGTCCGACTCGCACTTCGACAGTTTTTTATAAGTACATTTTATTTTGACAAAAACAAATTGATATTTTTTATATTTTGGTTCACTCTAACTACAATAACTGTTCTCACTAAAGAATATTTTGCTCTCAAAACAAGCATTGCAAACGTTCCGAGTCCGCCTCCATTCAATCGATTTATGATGATAAAAGCTAGTAGGTAGCGACAAAAATGCTTCGAACACATCTGTGTTCGGTGATATTCTTGGATGTTCGGGGCAGTGCGCGGGCGCGCGGTGTGGTCAGCACTGGCCGCTTGTTTCACGGTCAATGCTCAAGGACGTTGGGCTATCCTTTCGCCTTAATTAGTTTATATTAGAATATTTATGTTGTTGAAATTCATCCCGAAATTTCGTTAGTTTAGTTGTGTATTCCGTGAGCACTGGACAGTAAAAAAGTAAGTGCTGACTCTGTCCTATATCAATTATCTTACTTTTATGTAATTTATGTACAGAAATGTTAAGTGCGTTTTTATTGTAGAAATGGAGAGACGTGTATCTAGTAGAGTGTCTGACGCTCAGTGGAACATATTACTAGATTTTTTGAAACGCCATCCCAACCTAGCTCGAGGCTATAACAACAGAGCGCAAGGAAGAGCAGAATCGTCTCGGCAGTGGGCCGAAGTGGCCGAATTGCTTAATGCTGAGGGAACTGGTACTTTCAAAACTAGCAAAGATTGGTCTATTGTAAGTATTAAAACTGTTCCTACTTTTACTATTCAAAGCCAGTGTGATCCCAATAGCTACGGTAGTGAAACAAAGTAAACATGTATACGCGCCTTGCTTTCAATAAAACAATATTTACTTTCCCATTCATCATGAAAAACACGATAGGCCTCCGTTGATTTCGAACTACCCGCTTTGCTGTGAGCCATACTGAAATAAATCATATTTATTTATTTAACGTTTTTGTACACAAAAACGACAGTAACACAATGACATTGGCAAAAGAAGACAACCATATTTGAATCAGTACGGTATATTTTCCTGTTCAAATTGGTAGATTTAAGTAATACGAAAACATAAATTATGCACAATATTATCTTGATTTTGCACAACTAATTGCAGCTAAATAAGAAAAAAATGCGGATTTAAGTTGTGCATGTAAGTTGAGTTATGTTAAAACTGAATACACAACTTATTTCCGTGAAAAATAGTTACATTTAGTCATAATTATGCACTTCATGAATCACTTGCCTTTGACATCTACTGTAAATACGAAATTGATACAAACATGAATTCAAAAACTTGACTTTCAATTCAACAGTCAGTTGAACTATAACACCAAAACACATACGCACTCAATTGTTTCTCGAACTAAAGTGAGACGAGAACGCAACGCGCGCGGGGTCAAAGACCGTATCACTGCGCGCGTGACAGCTAACTTTTGAATCGGTCTGTACCGTGCGCGGCGATATTTTTGAATTTGGTGCGTATTTTCAAATCATGCGCGGGCCACTTAAAATTCTTTCGCGGGCCACACTGTGGCCCGCGGGCCTGCGGTTGAGCAGCCTTGGTCTATGGCAATTATAATTAATCTAGCTATTCATAATCTTAATAAAATATTTAATACTTATCAAATATAATTATTTCAGGTTTGCGACTCAGACTTAAATATTATAAGTATTGATGCGAGCCATGGAGGTGCAGACCGTGACTCATTTATCTGAAACCACCATAGACTCAAGTCCCTCTTGGAACACGTCAACCAAGCTGAAAATGACAAAGTATGGTTTTTAGGTCAGTATTAAGGCATCTGAAAAAAAAAGGTGAATGTTGTTTTTGTATTTGTGCGTTTTTTAAGATAGAATTTGTTTCAGGTGACTCAGGTCATCCCTTGCGACCAACCCTAATGACTCCCATATTGAATACAGACCCCGATACCCCTCAGCGATACCACACTGATCTGCATTGTCGGATACGGAATACTGTGGAACGTACCATTGGAGTGCTTAAATCCCGTTGGAGGTGTTTATTAGTAGATCACAAGCTACACTACAACCCCACAATGGCTGGCTATATTTCTAATGCTTGTGTGGTGTTGCACAACATTGCGAATGCTGCCAGGCTACCGGTAATACCATTACCACCTCAGGCTGAACAACATGAATCTAATATGCAGGTAAAAAAAATTGGCAGAAATCAAGTCACAAATGAGTGGAGGGATAAGTTTCTAAATTCATTATATTACTATTAACGGTAATAAACAGATAAACATTAATTTTTCAGATAATAACCATGCCAAATGATTCAATATCAAGAAGAAATCATCACCTAGCCAGTGGTGAATCAGTTAGAAATAGCCTTGTGCAACGTCTTTGGACAGCAAGATAACAGGACAAATGTTAATATTACTACATAATGAGTTTATATTACAACATTTATGTTGTTGAAATTCATCCCGAAATTTCGTTAGTTTAGTTGTGTATTCCGTGAGCATTGGACAGTAAAAAAGTAAGTGCTGACTCTGTCATATATCAATTATCTTACTTTAATGTAATTTATGTACAGAAATGTTAAGTGCGTTTTTATTGTAAAAATGGAGAGACGTGTATCTAGCAGAGTGTCTGACGCTCAGTGGAACATATTACTAGAGTTTTTGAAACGCCATCCCAACCTAGCTCGAGGCTATAACAACAGAGCGCAACCGGGCGAAGGTAAGTTCCCTTGACGGTTCTAACTGTACAAACGCGCACGATGCCGTCCTTGGAAGGATGGACGTTCTCTACAATCGCTAATCGCTAGTGGTGGTGAATTATCATTCATCACAACTACGACAGTTCCCGGTGTGATAGGGAGAGATTGAGTGTTCCACTTCTGTCTAACCTGAAGACCGTGCAGATATTCCATCCTCCAGCGATTCCAAAATGACTGGACCAATTTGTCCAGGAGAGAGTGCCTATGAAGCAAACTGACAGGGTCAGATTTGACTTCAGGCGCGGGTAGCGAAAATAGTGGTGCAGTATGCAGAAAATGGCTAGGCATAAGAGCCGTGGGCTCTGCGGGATCTGAGCTCAACACTGTCAGCGGGCGTGAATTTAAGAGGCACTCTATTTGAGCGGGGACAGTATTGAGTTCTTCGTACGACAACAGCTGCTGTCCGATGACTCACGACACTTTCCCAAGCGCCTCCAAAGTGTGAGAGTTGGGATAAATTAATTTCCAAGTGATTCGACTCTCAGCGTACTCCTCCTCAAATTTCGGGCGATACTCAGTATTTAGAAACTTATATAAGTCGCGGAGATAAGAGTTAGCCCCTTTAAAACATGTACCATTGTCTGAGTACATGATCTGAATCGGTCCACGACGGGCGAAGAACCTCTTCAGCGCGGCGAGAAAACTGAGGTCCGTGGCGACGTCGATGTGCACGGCACGAGTCGTAAGACATGTGAAAATGCACAGATATGCCTTTTCACTGTGGACACCACGGCGGCGCACAGGAACGTACGGCAGAGGACCGGCATAGTCACAGCCTACGTGCGTGACAGCCTTAACCACCTGACGCGTGCGACAGTCGGGTAAATCACTCATCAGCGAGTAAGTTGGACGCGGTTTTAAACGAAAGCATGTATGTATTGCACATGTGAATGCGCTGTCTCACAATGCGGCGTGCGGACAGGATCCAGAACCTTTGTCGCAGAAGTGACATCAATAGTTCTGGTCCGGCGTGTAAGTACTTGACATGATAGAAATCGATGATCAAGCTCACGACGTGATCATTACGCGGTAAAATAACTGGATGCTTTTGAGCGTATTCCAGCGCGGAGTTAACGAGTCGACCTCCTACGAGGATCAGGGGGCTTATTCACTATGAACACTGAAATTCCATGCTCAAGACGTGTGTCGTCGTGACGTGCACTAGACGTAAACGTGATTCAGTAACGTGACGTACCACGTCAATCAAAATATTGTATTCTGTAGCCAAACGTTAGCTTGTCTATGCCTAGTTATCAATTCCACAACATACGTTCATAAATCTTAATACCGGTTTTCTGGCTCAGTTTCGGTTTTATAAATATTATTTTACTAACTTGTAATTTTCACTATAAGCTACAGTACAAATAAAAAAGGTTTATAAAACTTAAATTATATTATTTTAATTCAATTTCGCCAGGAACAAGCTCAAAATAAAAAAATATTTCATCTTTTGTAAATCAATTTTTGAACGATAACATATATGACAGTCGCAGTACTTGCAGTCGCCCTACAACAAGTATTTGTTTACCCTTTGCGCTACAATACAAAAAAGTTATAAGTGCGGCAAATAGCCCAATTCAAACAGAATTTTATAAATAAGATGGATTTATTACTTATCCGAAGACGAGTGAGACGCTGGCGCCAGCAACAGGCGTCAGTTTTCACTAGGTCGCTGCGAGATTCAGCAGATCCCCTATCTCTGGATCCACAGCCTTTAATTTAAAGTTACAGGGTGACCAAGGACCTGTTTCATTTTTTAAGAGTAACACTAGCTGATAAGCTCAAGTCTCCTGAAAGGTGCTCTAGTGTCTCAGTAGAAATAAAGGTAAGTTCACTTATTGCCTAAGCGAATGAATAGTAATTGAAATTGTGCATAATTTTGCTAACAATAACTGTTTGTATTATTTTCTGATGCAACACTGAATTTCTTGGCCACAGGGAGCTATCAAAAAACAGTGAGCAGAGACTGGCTAGCACCTGTGAGCCAGCCCACAGTGAGTCGATGTGTAGACGAGGTGGTAGAAGCATTAAACATTATAATGCCTAATTATATAAAGTTCCCTAATACGCCAGAAGATAAACAAAAAGTTAAACAAGGGTAGTATTTTTATTTGTGTTTCATTTGTTATTTCACCATCAGCCTTTAATAGTCCACTACTGGACTAGGCCTCTCCTGTGAAAGGAGGAATTGGCCTACTATACCACGCTGGCCAAACGGATTGGTATAGGGTTTGTATCAAGTTTTCCTTCGCTTACAGTGCTGTTCTCTGCATAATATGCTCCCTCTGTCGGCTCTTACGACACCCATGGGATGATATGGGGTGGTGACATTCCGTATTCTTAATCCGTCACCACACGGACAATTTGTTATTTAAACATTTAATATTTTATCTCTGCCCATAATTAGTACCTACTGCTACAAACAAGAAGTAACATAACATGTATGTTTTGAATTACAGATTCTATGAAAAATACAGTTTTCCTGGTGTATTAGGATGTATAGATGGCACACTAGTTGCCATTGCAGCCCCTCGCAATGTGTACGTTACCCTAGCAGGAAAGTATCTCCTGGAGAGACATGAGTGGAACGTATAATTAGAGCGCAATCTGCTGATGATGTGCGAAAAAGTCACTGTGTATACGCAAAAAATTAATAATTTATGTATTATTTTAATACCTAAAATAAAATTTAAAGATTTTATTTGTTTAAAACTCATATCTCAATAATTCACGAAAATGGCTAGTAGAACATGTTTATTTTGTTTTTTTTCTGCTTCAGTGTACTCGGACACAACACGTTTTAACCGATTAGACGGTCAAGTTAAGATGGTCATTGATATGTATGAAACCGTCGCTTTTTTGTAGTCATTCGATTTTGGTCGGATAACCAACCGTTGTGTGATGTTTTGGTTTTTGTTAATTATTACTTACATGCGAGACATTCCAAGCTGGAATAATTTCACTATACATTACTGGACTATCGCTCTAATTGGTAGTTTACTCCTACACACCTTGGGTTGAGCCGGTTTCTTGTGCGTTGTCCTCAAAGTTACGACTTCGTCGTTTTGACTTTTAGTAATATATCTCATTAACGCATGTACGTATACTTTTGAAACTTTTTATGGTTAATCTATGTGTCAAGAAGAACAGAAAACAGTTTTCAGTGAGCCTATACGTTTTCTTATTTTGACGCTGCGATGTTTTTTTGGGTTTCCAAAGAAGGCCGATTACTTGGAAATTACATGTATTTTCGTAAATTTTATTATTTCACCAATTCGCACAAATTAAGAGCAACTCGTGCATGTTTATTTTATAACCGCACATGCAACCGTTTTAGAGATACACGATTCTGCAAAACGTTATCCTAGCAGGAATTCCAATATCTCGAAAACCTGAAGCCGCACTAATTTTATTTTCGGCGCACATTGTCCCACTAATATAAGCTATCTGCCCATGTACAATGTTTCTCTCTACGATAATTCGTTTAGAATATTCCTGCTAGAAGAACGTTACCACACCAGGAATGTTTTTTTTCATTTTTTTCCAAAACTATAATCCGCACAAATTTTTTATTTCGCGCACATCATCAGCAGATTGCGCTCTAATTATACGTTCCACTCATGTACCTCGAGGAGATACTTTCCTCCTAGGGTAACGTACACCCTCGCAATCATCCAAGTGAAGCAGCATTTTTTTGCCGGAAAGGATACCATGCGATCAATGCTGCTATTGTAAGTATTTTTAAATGCTTATTTAATTTTATTAAGGAAATATCAATGTATTTAATAAAATCTAAAACTGATTTTGGTTTCCCTATGCCAAAAGCTTTTGTTATTATTGTTGTATATTATCATGTAAGTGGGTACTCATCAAGCTGTATACTTACCGTTTTGTGTTTTTCGTTAGAATGTTTTGTCAGAATGTTTTTGATATATTTGTTTGTTGATCTTTAATTTTAATCGTCAGATATAATTTACATCATAATGCTATCTGTATATCAAATTTTAGCCAGGATCAGTGAGTCGGAGATTTCTGTGACAGAAAATAAAGCAAAATGTGGTAAATATTTTGCTTTTATTTAGACTTTTTTAATAAAATACATTATGTTGTTTCAGATTTGTGATAGTGACCGCAAAATACTAGGAATATGTGCAAGATTTGGTGGTGCAGCTCATGACAGTTTTTTTTGGAGTTCTTGGAACATAAGCTCTTATCTAGAAGAAGAGCACAATAATGGCCAAATCGGCTGGCTTCTGGGAGATTCTGGTTTATCCACAAAGACCGTGGCTGATGACACCTGTGTTGCATGCAGCTGAAAATTCTCCAGAAGCACATTATACAAATATACATGTTCATACACGCGTCTGTGTTGAACAATGCAAAGGGCTTCTTAAAGCTCGATGGCGATGTTTATTGCGCCACCGAGTTTTACACTATAAGCCTACAAAATGTGCAAAAATTATAAATGCTTGTGCTGTCTTGCATAATTTATGCCTAAATGATGGTATTTCCATTGATGATGAAATAACCACTGACAGTGACTATAATGATCCTGTTAGTTCAGACTCATCATCCATTGTTGGTCAGAATGCAAGACAGCAGTTGATTAATATGCTATGGCAAAATAGAAATATTTTATAATTTTTTATTTTTATATATAGTCTCACGCCTGCATCCCCGAAGGGGTAGGCGGAAGTGTAAATATTGCACCCACATTTCGCCATGTATTTTTTAGGTTCCATGTAATTAATAGGGGGCGAGCCTATTGCCGTTACATTTTTAGGTTCCATGTAATAGGGGGCGAGCCTATTACCGTTACCGGGCGTCATGTGTAACACCCGAATTAACTGTTTCTATGGTGTAAAATTTGATTAAATCAATACTGTATACTTTTTTATATCATAATAAATATAAAAATTGTTATTTAAATAAATAATTCCATCATCAAGAGCATTTTATTTAAATAATCTTTACATAATAGTATGGCAAGTCTATTGGTGTAGGTACCGGGCACATTTCCAGACTCGGTGCTGTTGCTGAGAATTTCATAACGGTAAATCCCAATAGCACTCTGCTCGACCCCGGAATCGAACCCGAGACCTCCAATCCCACGCGCACATTTATGCCGCGAGAACAACGAGGCATCGTACCTTGTCTTAGCAGTCGTATTGACAGTGCTAAGTACCATGGCGAAGGCTTAAAACAGTATTTATTATTCTTTCACACTGGGGGTTGATTATCACTTTGTTACTAAATTAGAATTATATGAAATAAAACAACTGTGTATAAAAATATATGTATAATCAAATATTTTAATATCTTTATACATATACAACAATTGAAACCACGTTCTGGCGGCTGGTTTTGTAAAATATTTATTTATCTAATTTATTAGATATATCTTTTAACACATCTAGTAACCTGAAAAAATTAGTTATTAAATCGGTAAATATTAGTTTAATCCCCAAAATAGCAGGATAAAAATGACTGCCAATACATAATAATATGTTATAATTATTCACAGCACACATCATAAAAATAAAAGTGTCACACACATGCAATTATATTGATTGAATATTTTTGTTTTATAGTATGCTTTGTGACTGTAGATTACACTATAGAGATAATTCTTAGCACACATCACACAAATAACATTGCCTCACATGCAGATGCAATGCAAACTGTAGGTATGCAGTGTTAGACACACTAGTATGTAGTTACATAGCTATAAGCATTTAGCACCCATAACCATGCAAATGAGAAGCATTATAGAATCCATAATTATGTGATATATATATGTAAGCTCCAGTTCTAAGAATAAACCATGCTCCCCCATCCTCTATTATAGCAAGCAAGACATATGAACAAATCCTGTTTTCATTGATGGTGATATAACTCTTGCTGAGTTCTGTTGATGATTCCTGACGAATTTTGAGGCAGAGATCCTTGCTGGCCAGTGCTATAGATATCAACCAATAGAAATCTTAATTAGGTACTATAGATGTCTGCTAAATACTTCTACTTATATGCTATATAATGTACTTTTATAAGTATAGTCCTAAAACAAACAGTAATAGGCAGTTGTAAAATACAATTTAAGGTATATTGGAGTATGAATTTGTGTTTTGTATAAGTATGTTTGTTAATTACCACTCATCTGTAATAATTCAAACTTGTATAAAATTTTAGTTTATCAGTTCTTACAAAACTCCTATGAAACCTTGAAATTCAGTCAGATGTTCACTAGTAAAACCTAGTCTAACTAGTTAAATATAAATATAGGTAATGTTACCTAATTAGTACATCAGTACGCTCTCTTTTAGCTTGCAGCTTCTCCATTTCCACTTGTAACCTCTGCTTTTTAATGTCTAGTTTTTCCTCCCCCAGCTTTAATAGCTTGTTGTCAAAACTGTCTGAAAAATGTAAATGATTTTCAAATAAATACTTATACAACTCAAATTTGCTGGGTAAAACTATGTAGTAAATACTAATAAGACAATAACCAATAAGGTGTAATTCATTTCAATTAACTAATTAACATGTTTGATCATCAGAACCATCATTACAACCATTCACAGTCCACTGCTGGAAATAGGAGTCACCTAATTTGCTTCAGAATAACATTGTGAGCAAACTAGGAAGATTTGGCATATTATACCACACTGGCCAGCTGGGTTTGTATAGGGTTTAATGTTGACTTTTCTCACAAAGATTTTGAATTTATTTTTAAATCCATCTACATGAAATATGTTTTATATGCATTTGAAAGTATCTTATTCCTAAGATGTAAGTAACTACTTATATACTTGCAGCTGCACGACTAGTACAAGTAAAATGTAGATAATGTCTCTGTGAATAGAGCATTAGGTATATCTAATAACTTACCAACACCTTTAGTGAGGCGCTTGCGTTTTCTATTTGCGGCTTGTCGTTTGACTTCTGCACTACCAGATGGTGCTGCTGCAGGTGGTGGATCAATGCAAGAGGATGGTGCTGCTGCAGGTGGTGGATCTTTGCTAGTGGATGGTACTGCCAATGGAGCCATCTCTGATGTTGGCAGAGAAGCTATGCAGTTGGTAAATTCTGGGCTCTTTGGACATGTGACACTTACGGTTGGATTCACCTTTTAAAAATAAATATTTGTAAGTTTTGATCTTAAGCAAGCATAATTCACACTTATTTGACTCATAACACCTTAGTAATGTTGAAATGTATGAAATATTAAACACCTACTTCAGTTGACATAATCTCTTCCATGCCATAAACTGCCACCGGTCCCAAGACAGAAAGAACTTGCTCCTCTGCCGGTGTCAGTGACATAATGGTCGATGGACCATTGCCAGTACTGCAAGGCCCATAGCCCTGGTATTCGGACCTGTTATGATATATTATATTCTGTGGCTCCACGGGCCTCAATGGGCTACATTGGATCCGTCTGAGTGTGAGTGGCCTCTTAAGCTTCTCGACAACCAATGCATTTCGGACATACCGGAGCAAAAGCTTCTCACACATGTTGTGAGCTAAGCTGTGAAGCATTGCGCTTTATATGAGTTAGTTACCCGCATCTCCTCATGGAGTAAACTTCTCCGCATAATCGTTTACATTTGTAAATTCGCAAAAATGTTGCCCCGCCGCGACACCGTCGCAGTGTCCGGCGATGAATTGAATTTCGCGGAAAGCAAAATTCTTCGCGCCCTGCAAAGTCAACACTTTGCAGAGGATTATTCTAACATTAAGAATAATAAACCTTGCTCGCCTGTTCTCAACCGCTTGAGACCTTTTATCGATAACGGTCTGGGGGCTTATTCACTATGACCATTTTGAAGTCTTAGCGTCTTTTAACGTGCTAGTTACTCACGTCGGCACGTTATTGGCATAAACGGTATTCACTATGCCAATTTCAAGTTTGACAGGCACGGTAGCGCACGTTTCGGACACGGTTTTAGCTGTTAAAATTCCGTGAGCTAAGAGGTCACGTAACGCGTTTCTAAATACGTTAGTGGATAATAAGTTTATTTATTTTTTGCTCTTGTTTTCTTTTTTTGTTTACCAGTGTGTTACGGAACCCTAATATATGCAATATGCAACGATGGCAGTATCCAGTGTCTTTACTGCGCAACAAGTCACGCGGCGGCGAAATGCAGCAACGGAAAAGTCGCCGACTGACGTCAACCACGCAAGCAGGCCACCGGAAATATTCGATTCTTTTGTCATTATTATTTCTAACCTTGAGTAATGATCATATACCTTTATTGTAATTTTAATTCATATTAAATTTAATTAGTTAAAGCAATTCGTTTTATTTGCGACCTCCGGCTGTAGAAACCTTAATTGGCGCAGTCGGTAGGATACTCGAAAAACTAAAATAAGTACGAGTATTCCGAACTTACAAGATCTATAGTGGAGGTGAATCCAGAAATCGATTCGGCAAGATACCAGTGCAGATATGTATTAAGTACTTTGAAATTTTCTCAGTCCTTGCTTTCCTAGTTCATAATTTCCATATACGTAATTTTATAATTTGCATACATATAGAGTAACTTGACTTTGCTCGTGAATTAAATTTATTAGATTTAAAGTGTTAAATTTAGTTTTGTAACTGCATATATATTTCGTTTTAGAATTCTAGTAGTTATTTAGTTGATTATTAAGTTAAATTCACTAACGAACACATATACTGTTTCCTGACTTTGCCCGTGAATTAAATTAATACTTGATTTGCGAACTTAATTGAATATATTATGTAACGGATGCCAGGAATCGAACCTTTGCTAGTCCGCTACAGTGCGCTGGTAGTGTGCTGCTGACGTGTGCCTACGACGATGCGTGTTCTTCTATGTGTGTGGACTGTATGGCTTCGATGTGTAAGGGCTTCAGAAATGAAACATCTTCATACGTTGAGAGCGATGCTGTTCAGGTGTGCGGTGCTTGATGGTTACAAGATGGTGGTTGAGACGGCAACAACTGGCCGAATTGGTGGTCGCTTAAGTACCTCGAAACTTTACCTTATCGACGACCATCGCACCGAACACGTGCACAGAGAATCTTTCCTTTATTTTTATTTACAAAACAGTACAAATGTTACGTATGTTCCGATCCTATTATGCATACATACATGTTCTATACATCGTTAGATAGGTCTCATTAAGTTCTATCTATTGGTATACAATACCTAAACCTAACCATTAGCGTCACTAAGTTATTCCATAAAAACTCCCAAAAAATGCTGCCACACAAGGGCCCGCCCACTATATTTTCTATTGAAAAACTATCGTATACTAAATTTATATATATAATTTTGGTAGGCCGTTGTGTGCAACTATATGGGGCATCTATTAAAACAAACACCATGAAAATATCTTTATTCAATTCGAACATATGACATGATAACTTTGAAGCATAAAAAATTTACAGAATTTCTTAAGTAAATACTATCGTAAGTAAACAAATTTTATAATAAACATACGAATGTTTGTTATTATGCTTATTTTAACTATATAAGGTAATAACTAGCAATAAAAAGGTATCTAGACATGATTTCAAGTCTATATGAAGCTAAAAAACACTTATAAAACTATAATACGAATATGTAAACAAACAGCTGTTTTATGAAGCATTAACTCTTATCTGTCACTACTGATAACGCTATTTATGATTAGATATCTAAGGTCCCTACGGTTAGCACAAGTTTAAGACTAATGTTCATGTATTACATAGTTGTTATATATTAGCAATCTAACCATTTACACTATTTTAGCTATTTTGTAACGTTTTGACACGTCCGGGAACCGAACCCGGTGTACCGCACGATTAGATAACACTGATTTTATTCGATTTTCACTCGCGGTTTCGAATACACTATTCACTGTCATAGTTTTAATGTCTGTCGCGAACATCTCTCCCGCCGTGCAGCAACGCGCGTGACCCGTCGTGTGGCGGTGCTGCAGAGCACCCGGTGAGCGACACCTCGTCACTTGGGCAGGGGGACCAGCTTCTTAGTCGGCCGTTTGAGGACGCCTGCTGCTGTGCGCACCTCGACAGTGCGTATGGCGCCGTCGGCGCCCGGGTAGACAGCCACAACTCGACCGCGCGGCCAGGTATTGCGCGGGAGTTGGCCGTCGGCGATCAGGACGGGGTCGCCGACCTCGAGGTTGAGCCCAGACCCATGGGGCTCCCGCCGGTGTTGCAGCTCGGGTAGGTACTCGCGCACCCAACGGCGCCAGAACATGTCGGCGAGGATTTGGGCGCGCCGCCAGTGCTTGCTGCTGTTGAGGTCAGCCTCGCTGAACTCGCCCAGCGGAGGGAGGCGAGCAGAACCACCGAACAGGATGTGGTTCGGGGTGATGGCCTCGCTGTCTGCTGCGTTGACGGAGACGTGTGTGAGGGGTCGACTGTTTACTGTGTACTCGACCTCACACAGTAGTGTAGCTAGGACTTCTTCGTGCGGATGGCGCTCATGAAGGACCGTATAGAGGGCGGTCTTCACGCACCTGACGAGGCGCTCCCATGCGCCCCCCATGAATGGCGCTGAGGGGGTGATGAAGCGCCATATGATGCCACGGCGACTCGCTTCCTCGGCGACGGCGTCTCTCATCTCTCGGTCGGCACCGTGCATGTGGTGCCGTTGTCCGAGTAGATCTCTGCGGGGCAACCTCGGCGCGCTGCGAACCTGCGCAGCGCCAAGATTGCGGAGTCGGCGCTCAGGCTGGCGGCGACCTCCAGATGTACTGCCCTGGAAGTGAGACATGTAAACAGTGCCACATAACGTTTGTGACGCTGTCTACCGACGGTTACGGAGAGCGGCCCGAAATAATCAAGACCCGTGTAGGTGAAGGGCCTCTGATGGTGAGCAAGGCGCGTCTTTGGATGGTCCCCTGTGGCTGGCTCAGGCGGCTGCGTTTTTCTAATGCGGCATGGTAGACATCTATGTACTATTTTCTTTGTAGTCGGCCGCAGACGAAGAATCCAATAGTGTTGGCGTATTTCATTGATTACCAACTCTGTACCGCTGTGATGTAATTTTCTATGCGTCCAATCTATGTATAGCTGTGTAATACGATGATCGCCGTCTAAGATCGGCGGTCTCTTTGTTTGTTCGGAGATTTCTTCTGTAGCTATTATACGACTGCGTAGAGTGATAATTCCGTTGTTCATCTCCACGGGTAACGAATACAGGCGGCTGTCTCTGGCGACACCTCCTCCGCGCCGCAGCTCCCGAAGGTCGGCGCCGAAGGAGTCCTCTTGTACCGCCTTCACAAGAAGGTCCTCGGCGCCGCGGGTGTGTTCTGCGGAGAGAAGCACGAAGTTTCGGGAGTCGGCGGCTGGACGAGGTGCCGCTCTGCCCGACTTGATGTTGTGCTTCGTCTTCGTCACGTGACGCCAATCTGGATCCTTCTGTCTATTTTTCTGCGTTCTTTTATAGAGAACCTTCTCTGCGGTTTTCTTACATAATGCTATAAATTGTAGAACTCTTGCTGTCGCTCGTAAGAGCCTCTCCCATTTGGAAAATCTATACGGGTCCGGTACGGCTTCTATAATTCTATGTGTTTGACGTTTCTCTACAGCTGTCAGTGTGCGCTCTTCGCCTGTCGCGTCAGGGGCGATGTGCTTCTCTACGGGCCATAGTGACGGGTCTTCGTACAGGAACGACGGTCCGGTGTACCATTCGTGTTCGGAGTTAAAGCTGTTTGGCACGTCGCGTGTAGCCGCATCCGCCGCGTTCAACTTCGTAGGTACCCAGCGCCAATCTTCAACTTTACTATGCTCTTCTATGGCGGCTAGGCGGTGCGCGACGAATGGTTTGTACGCCCGTGCTCCTTTTCTTATCCACGTTAGTACGGTCTTGCTGTCCGTCCAGTACACGACGGCCTCGGGTTTGACGCGATGTTCTTCTATTACCGCTTGAGCGACTCGCGTACCCATGACGGCGGCTTGCAGTTCGAGTCTCGGGATTGACACCACCTTAAGCGGTGCCACTCTCGCCTTCGCCATAACGAGCGTCACGTGCACACGCCCATCTGGTGTAGTCGCTCGCCAGTACACCGCTGTTGCGTAGGCCACTTCACTGGCGTCCGTAAAGACATGTACTTGGAGTGTACAGGCGTCACTGTACCCGGGGTAACACCGCGGGATGCGTATCGACTTCAACTGTTCTAAATGCTGTATCCACGATGCCCATTGCTCTCTGAGGCTTTCGTCAAACTTCTCGTCCCAATTTGTACCGAGTCGCCAGGCTTCCTGTAGTATCTGTTTGGCTCGAACAGTCACGGGCGATGCGAGGCCGAGTGGGTCGTATAGCGACATAACTATTTTCAACGCTTCCCGTTTCGTAGGCGCTTCGGTGCCGATGAGTCCGTCTGGAAGCCGTGCGAGTGTAAGGTTGAAGCTCAGCTCGTCCGCGCTCGTTTTCCACATCAAGCCGAGAATTTTCTCTTCTTGCCCCTTGCTGGCGAGGCCGACTGTCTCCTGGCGATGTTGACTTGGTTCTATTGCTTCGATGACGTTTCTAGAGTTCGACACCCATTTCGTGAGGTGAAAGTGCGCTTGTCTGTGTATGTCTCGCACCCGTGACGCTATACTCTTCGCTTCCTGTTCGTTCCTGAAGCTGTCCAGATAGTCATCCATGTAATGATTATCTATGATGGCTTCTGTTGCTTCCGGGTACTCTTCTGCGTGCTTGCGAGCGTTCCAATTCTTCGCGAATATAGCTGTACACGGTGAGCTTGCCGCGCCGAAGATAATGGACTTCATACGGTATTCCTGGGGCGGTCCCTCCCGCCGGTCACCTCTCCACAGGTAGCGCAGCGCGTCTCGGTCTTCTGTGCGTACTCTCACCTGCATAAACATCTCTGTTATATCAGCTGAGACGGCGACGCGGTGTCGACGGAACCTCATCAACACCCCCGGCAACGATTGTAGCAAGTCCGGCCCCGTGAGCAGGTAATCGTTGAGTGACATACCTCTGGTCTTCGCGGCGGCGTCGTGAACTATACGAATCTTCTCAGGCTTCATGGGGTTGTGTACATCGAAGTGAGGCAAGTACCAAGTCTTCCCTGGCGTACTATTTATGGGAGCTTCTTCTGCGTATCCCTTTTCTATCAGCGAGTTCATCTGTTCTGTATATCTTGTTTTCAACTCTATGTTTCTATCTAATTTTTTCTCTATGTGTGCGAGCCTCCTTGCCGCGTTCTCGTAACTATCTGGCATGACGATGTCTTCTTGTTTCCACAGAAGAGCCGTCTCTATATGTCTATCTTCTAATTGTTTCGTATGTTTTTCTAACATATCTGTAGCCCGCTTCTCGGGGTCCGAGTTCGGTCGACGTGGGTTCACTATGAGCGATTCCAGTGCGAAATATTCTTTCAGTTGCGCTTCTATGTTTTCATCTATAGCGGAGAGACCGTTGACGAAGTGCACGGTGTTTCCCAAGGTGCGTGAGCGCGCGCCGTGCAGCACCCATCCCAGCGATGTAAGCGACGCCACCGGTTGATCGTTGGGTCCTCTTCGTACTGCGTTCGCTATGAGCAGGTGCCAGTTGTCTTGACCTATTAGCACCTTTGGCACGCCTATGTCATACACCAGCTTCTTCTTGATGCCTTCGAGGTGTTTGCAGTCTATCAGGTCCTCTTCGGCGATCTTCTGCGGCGACAGGTGTAGGCTGGCTACGGTGCGCGCACACAAAGGCACTTGTTTGCTGTCGGCGCCGGCTCCTCGTATTTGTATGTCTACGCGTCGCGACGTTGGCATGTCGATCGACGTATCGCCTATGGCACGGATCGTAGACGGGTCCAGACTCCCTTCCGCGCCGACTTCCTTGGCTATGTCTTCGTCTATGAGCGATACGGTGCTTCCGTCGTCGAGTAGGGCGAACGTAGACGCCTCTCCCGCCGGTCCGACTATCTGCACGGGCACTATCTTTAAGTATGCTTGAGCCTTTGCACGTATGCACGAACTGGCGACCGTTTCTTGCTTTTCTATGTTCACGTCTTCGGTCCTATGGGCTCCTCTATCGTAGTGAAGCAACTGGTTGTGTGTAGCGCGACATCCCTCTACACCGCACTTCTTGGGCTTGCACGAGTGTTCTATTCGGCGTATGCGTAAGCAGCGAAAACACAATCTATGCTGCTTAGCTAGCTGCCATCTCTTCTCTGCGTTGGCGTTACGAAACGTGCTGCAGGCCGACGAGTAGTGTCCTTCGCGTTCACATATCCTGCACTTCGCGTTAGACGTGTCCGTATGCGTTCGCTTCTCCGTCGCCGTCGCCGTGTACGTCCTCTGCACGGTACGTCTGCTTGGCGGCCCATCGGTGATGTTCTCAGCCGGCGCGAACGCGCTACAGTAACGCGCGTACTCTGTCACGAAGTCACTGAATCGGCTGAGGTCCGGCTTCGACTGGCACTTCTCGGTATACGTCTTGTACCACTGCACACGTAGCGAGTTCGGTAGCTTCTCGGTCAACACGCGCACTAGCTCCGCATTGATGAGGTAGTGTTCCTTTTTCAACGCACGAAGTGTGACGACGCCGCTTCTAATCTTGCTCGCGAACGCGCATATGTCCTTAGGTGCTTCGCTACAGCGTGGCAGGGTCCTCAGCTTGTCCGTCTCTGCCTGTGCGATCGAGTCTGGTCGTCCGAACTGCAGCTCCAACTCCTTCATAATCTCATCTGGTCGCGCATGCCCAATCAGTTCAGAGCTAACTGTTTCTAACGCTCTTCCCTTGAGACTTCTTCTCAGTCTCGCTGTATTCTCCACGTCGTTGAAGAAATTCTTGGTGGTGTCGTATATCGCCTTGAACGACAGCCACTCGGTGTGCGCGCCGCCGAACGTTGGTAGCGTCATGATGACTTTCGAAACCGCCGGGTGTGGTGCAACTATCGATGTGTCCGGTGGCTTCCTATCGGCGAGCGCGGCGATCGCGGAGGTGAGATCCGTGATGAACGGCTTCAGCGAATCACCTCCCTGTTGATGAACGTCCATCTTCTGTGAGGGCGGTCCATCTTCTATCTTCTGTGCCCCGTCGACGTCCCTCTTCTTAGTGGGCGCCGATATCACTTCTATATCTTCGGGGCCGGGCTGGGGTTCCGGAGCCTCTTCCAACCACGAACGTACGTAGTCTTGTTTCGACTGTCCATCCTCGTCGTAGTCATCGGAGTCCGCCTCTTCTTCAGCCTTCTGTAGTGCTAACTGTGCTAACTGTAGTTTTATCTTCAAAACTTCTTCTCGAGCCAACATCACATTTCTATTGGAGCGTCCCGTAGCTGCTGAGCGTTGGTCGCGTTCCCTCGTTGGCTTCTTTCTATCTCTATTTTCTATTATACTATGTTGCGCTGTACAAACGCTCGATCTATCGGATGGTTGCAACGTCCTTTCCTTGCCATCTTCATTTTTCGACTGCACCTCTGCTCGCTCCCTTGCATCTTGAGTGATGTTTCGTTCGTCCCTCCCCGCGGGGCCGGGGGGGGCCGGCGGCGGCGCGTCGCTCCCGACTGTTGTCGACGGCGATCGCGGTGGCCCGTCGTGACGGACGACCGCGGCGGCTGGGTTGCGGGCAGCGGCGGCGCGGGCAGGGGTACTGGAACTAGGCCCGGCGCCGGCCGCTCCCCCGGCGACCTCGGGAGCACGACCGCTTGAACGCGTCGTAGGCATTCTTCAATCCGGCTCGAAGCGACCAACAAATGTAACGGATGCCAGGAATCGAACCTTTGCTAGTCCGCTACAGTGCGCTGGTAGTGTGCTGCTGACGTGTGCCTACGACGATGCGTGTTCTTCTATGTGTGTGGACTGTATGGCTTCGATGTGTAAGGGCTTCAGAAATGAAACATCTTCATACGTTGAGAGCGATGCTGTTCAGGTGTGCGGTGCTTGATGGTTACAAGATGGTGGTTGAGACGGCAACAACTGGCCGAATTGGTGGTCGCTTAAGTACCTCGAAACTTTACCTTATCGACGACCATCGCACCGAACACGTGCACAGAGAATCTTTCCTTTATTTTTATTTACAAAACAGTACAAATGTTACGTATGTTCCGATCCTATTATGCATACATACATGTTCTATACATCGTTAGATAGGTCTCATTAAGTTCTATCTATTGGTATACAATACCTAAACCTAACCATTAGCGTCACTAAGTTATTCCATAAAAACTCCCAAAAAATGCTGCCACACAAGGGCCCGCCCACTATATTTTCTATTGAAAAACTATCGTATACTAAATTTATATATATAATTTTGGTAGGCCGTTGTGTGCAACTATATGGGGCATCTATTAAAACAAACACCATGAAAATATCTTTATTCAATTCGAACATATGACATGATAACTTTGAAGCATAAAAAATTTACAGAATTTCTTAAGTAAATACTATCGTAAGTAAACAAATTTTATAATAAACATACGAATGTTTGTTATTATGCTTATTTTAACTATATAAGGTAATAACTAGCAATAAAAAGGTATCTAGACATGATTTCAAGTCTATATGAAGCTAAAAAACACTTATAAAACTATAATACGAATATGTAAACAAACAGCTGTTTTATGAAGCATTAACTCTTATCTGTCACTACTGATAACGCTATTTATGATTAGATATCTAAGGTCCCTACGGTTAGCACAAGTTTAAGACTAATGTTCATGTATTACATAGTTGTTATATATTAGCAATCTAACCATTTACACTATTTTAGCTATTTTGTAACGTTTTGACACGTCCGGGAACCGAAGCCGGTGTACCGCACGATTAGATAACACTGATTTTATTCGATTTTCACTCGCGGTTTCGAATACACTATTCACTGTCATAGTTTTAATGTCTGTCGCGAACATATTAAATCTAAAAGTAAATGTACCGCATAGAAATTCGAATTTAGTTACTTTTCCGAAGATATTTTAATTTAACCATACATATAGCATACCCCGGTTTCACCTGTGAATTATTTTTCTATATTTTTTTCTGTGTGTTACTTTTTTGTTCTGATTTTTATTTTACCTTAATTTGTGTCGTGCATTTTTGTGTCTGTGTGTATTTTATTTAGGTTTTCAAGATTTTTCATCCGAGAGAATCGAGAAATATTAGGTTAGGAAATAGAATAGCTAGGCTTAGTGCTATAGACGAGAATAGGAATTTAGACGAAAATATGAGTCAATCCGAGGTTGATAGCATTTAGACATCGCTTAGATTATTACCTGAGTTCGACGGGAACCCACACGTGTTAACCCGGTTCATAAATTTATGCGATCAATTAGTTTTAGGATTCTTTAAGACAGAACCCGGACTTAAGACTCGGAATGCCCATATACCAATACACATGTACGATTCTAAAAACGCAAATTGGTACGAGGAAATTATACCTGCCAATTTTTCTAAATTAGTTCGATTACCAATCAATACCCGAGATGGTGATGTGTCAGTAAATACACAGACCATACGCAATTGTACAATTTCGCTTAACAATCGTTGTTAATAATCGAGGATGGGTAGAAATCGTTAACCCTACTCGTAACGATATTATATTTTCCTTAGACCGTCCTATAGAAGCTGAAATGTTTAGTGCTGAGAAAGATAGTGTTAGGATTTATTCAAACCGAACTGAAGCCGTTCTATCTCGCCTTCGAGCTGATCACTTAAACCCAGAAGAGCTTGCTAATTTACAGAATCTTTGTGCAAATTATGATGACGTGTTCTACCTTGAAGGTGAACCATTGACTTTCAGTAATAAAACTAAACATAAAATTAGAACTACAGATGAAATTCCCGTTCACACAAAAAGCTATAGGTATCACCGTCAGGAGGTTAGAGATCAGATTAATAAAATGCTTGAGCAGAATATTATTCGTCCATCAGACTCCGCATGGAGCTCCCCAATTTGGATTGTACCTAAAAAGGGTGACGCTTCTGGTAAAGTTAAATGGCGTCTTGTAATAGACTTCCGAAAGTTGAATGAGAAAACGATCGATGACAAATACCCAATTCCCAATATAACAGATGTTTTAGATAAACTTGGCAAGTGCCACTATTTTACAACTTTAGATTTGGTAAGTGGATTTTATCAAGTAGAAATGGACCCCGATGATATTCACAAGACCGCATTTAATGTGGAAAATGGCCATTATGAGTTTCTGAGAATGCCGATGGGTTTAAAGAACTCTCCGTCGACATTTCAGCGTGTCATGGACAATGTCCTTAAAGACCTTCAAAATCAAGTGTGCCTGGTTTACCTAGATGATATTATCGTTTTTGGAGTCTCCTTACAAGAACATATGTTAAATTTAGAGAAAGTATTTCAAAAACTCCGTGAATCTAACTTCAAAATACAGATGGACAAGTCGGAATTTTTAAAATTAGAGACTGAATTTCTTGGCCATGTTATTTGTAAAGATGGTGTCAAACCAAACCCTAATAAAATCCATGCCATTCAAAATTACCCTATACCAAAAACTACAACTGAAATCAAACGTTTTATCGGACTTCTCGGATACTACCGAAAGTTCATACCAAATTTTGGCCGAATAACGAAACCCCTAACCCAATGTCTAAAGAAAGGCTCAAAAATTGTACTAGATCAAAACTACACGAATTGTTTTGAACACTGCAAAACTCTACTTACAAACGATCCGATATTACAATACCCAGACTTCACAACAGAATTCATTTTAACCACAGATGCGTCTCATGTAGCAATAGGTGCCGTTTTATCTCAGGGTACCATAGGCATAGATAAACCCATAGCGTACGCTTCACGTACTCTCAACACCAGTGAGTTGAACTATAGTACTATAGAAAAGGAACTCCTAGCGATCGTATGGGCTACGAAATATTTTAGACCATACTTATTCGGACGTAAATTCAAAATAGTTACAGACCATAAACCGTTGCAATGGGTCATGAACCTGAAAGAGCCGAATTCACGTTTAACAAGATGGCGATTGAAACTTAGCGAATATGATTTTAGAGTTGTCTATAAGCAAGGGAAAAATGACACCAACGCCGACGCCCTTTCGCGAATCGAACTTCACAATGAAGAGCATTCTTCTATCGTATCTAACCCATCTAGCTCAGTAAATTCGTTAGATGAGTCTAGGACAATCACAGCTCCTGAAGTCGATGCTGATTCTAGAACAGCCACGGTACATACTGACCCTGAAAATCCTATTCTTGAAGTGCCAATTACAGATAACCCATTAAATAAATATACTAAGCAGTTAATTTTTAATTTAGTAGGAGACATCAAAGCCAGACCAGTTATAACGAAACCTTTTCTCACTCATACTAAGATATCATTACAAATTTCTGAGTCAAATTTAGAAGAAGACGTAGTTAACGCGATAAAAGAGTACGTAAACCCTAAAATTAAAACAGGACTACTCATTAATCCACCTTTAGCCATGTATACTATAATACCTATCATTCAACGTAACTTTAAAAATTCTGCCATGAATATTACACTTACCAAAAGAGAAGTAGAAAATGTTAGAGAGTATCTGAGACAGCAAGAGATTATTAACAAGTACCACGATGGAAAAACAAACCATCGCGGCATTAATGAATGCTACCTAGCTTTGTCACATAAGTACTTCTGGCCTAAGATGAAGGAACACATTACAAAATTCATAAATGAATGTACAATATGTGGTCAAGCTAAGTATGACCGCAACCCTATAAAACAACAGTTTAAAGTTGTACCACCATCCACAAAGCCTATCGAACTAATACATTTAGATCTATTGACTATTCAGAGTGAAAAATTCCTAACTATCGTAGATGCATTTTCTAAATACGGACAGGCATATTATTTAAGAGACGGAACTGCAGTAAGTGTTTTACAGGCTTTGCTTAACTTTTGTACTCATCATGGTATACCGATCACTATGGTAACGGACAACGGTACTGAATTTACAAACCAGCTTATGGCCGAATTTGTTAGGCTCCATAAAATTCAACACCATAGAGTAGCTCCTCACGCACCTAATGAAAACGGTATAGTAGAAAGATTTCATTCCACCATCTTAGAACACCTGCGTATCTTGAAACTGGCACAAAAATTAGATCCAGTTATTAATATAATCCCTTATGCTATCCTAGCTTATAATAACAGTATACATAGTTTTACTAAATGCAAACCCATAGATGTAATTACAGGACACTTTGATCTCCGTGATCCATTTGATATAGATATTAGCAGTCAATTATTGCAACAGTACATGGTTAACCATAAAGATAAGATGAAAATAGCATATAACACTATTCATGATCTATGTAGTACTAATCGGCAGAATATAATGGAAAATCACAATAAAAATCGCGAACCTGAGGTCGAATATGCTCCTGAGCAGCAGATCTTTGTCAAAAACCCGTTAGCCTCTCGTCAAAAATTAGCGCCTCGTTATACACATGACACAGTAATGGCAGATTTACCAATACATATTTATACCAAACGTAAACGAGGTCCCATTGCCAAGTCTAGGTTAAAGAGAGTACCTAAAAGCTCAAAATTGTTACAGGAAGTTCCTGGTACTCCATCTTCTTCTGAACACAGTGCTAACGCAGGAGATAAGACTTGAAAGTCTAAATGACGGGCCTGGTATATTACCCTTCAAATTAGGACCAGCCAAAGTAATTTCTCATTACCATTCTTTCCTACAATACGTTGATCTTTATGAGTTACATAGTACAATTCAATCAGTTATAATCCAATTAAATCAAACAACTCCTGAATTACATACGAAAACTCAGTCATTATTTGAACCTCATATAAACTACCTGAAATTTAAGCTTAATAGTGTTTTACAGCAATTACAAACTTTTGAAATTAATCGTGTAAAAAGAGGTCTCGTAGATGGTCTTGGATCCGTTATAAAAAGTATTACAGGCAATCTTGATTATATATAGATGCACAGCACTATAATCAAGCAATAAAAGATCTTCAAGAAAGTGAGAATAAACTTATTACCGAATATAATAGTCACGTCACTTTATCTAAGGAATGGTCCGCACAATATACAAAAACTGTCGATAATATCATAGAAAACCAAAATAAAATTCAGATTTTAATACAGAAAATTAATGAAAGTGAAGCCGAGAGAGATAACGACTTAATAAAATATGCACACTTGGCTCAAGTACTCTTAATATTAAATGATAATGTAGAATCTGTGTCTCAAGAATTAAATAGATTAGAAAATGCCATAGGTTTCATTCGAACCTCTACAGTGCATCATGGTATTCTAAGCTTAGATAGTATTCAAACTATGATTAGTAATGTTAGCAATTTATACGGTAAGCAGAGAGTAGTAGATTTAGATATGAGAGAGTACTTTGATATAATTAAAATAGGATCTTACTTTGTAGGCAATCAGATAGTTATAGTATATAAATTTTCCATTGTTTTACCTTTTAATTATGATATGTATTAATTATCTATAATTCCCAACCGTAATAATAAAATCCTAATACCACCCTATCCATACCTAATCCTAAATGAGAACAATTTGAAGTACAAAGAGGCTGAATGCCCGAAGTCCAGTAAATGGTATCTATGCGACGGCAAACGAAGTCTTCGAGGTCAAGTCACACAAGATTGCATTCAACAACTGATCACCACGCAACTGACAATTCAATCATGCAATCCCGTTCCTGTCACCATGAAACAAGTCGCTTACGAAAAACTCGATGACAAGCACTACAGCATACACTTTCCGGTACCTACGAAGACGCATTTCTCCTGTGGGCAAGACTCGTATAGAACACTACAAGGCAGCTATCTCGTCATACTCCCACATCAATGTCACCTGGAGACCCCGCAGTTTCCGATAGCAAACGTCGACGACCACCTGAAAGGCCAAGTTGTCAAGATAATGGACTTGCCCAATGATGACATCTCTACCGTATCTCCAAACCCGAGAATCAAACTGAACTCTATCAATCTGGACCAACAGCATGAAATTAACACCAAAGTATCTCTGCAATCATCACTACAACCCAACAGCGACATAGACTATAGCGTTTACCACACTACGATCCCCTTGTACGTAGTCCTATCCAGTGCAAGCGCACTCGCTATAGCCCTCTTATACCGCAAGTACAAATTGAAACAATTGGCAAATTCCAAGAACAATCCTGAGGAAGGTCCGATGGAGTTGCAAGAAGTCCCTACTATCCAAAGCAGAACGACGCAGATCGACGCCAATCAACCACCAGCTCAATTCACGACAAATGTCTTCCATACTCGCTGTTCTACGGGGGAGGTGTTACGGAACCCTAATATATGCAATATGCAACGATGGCAGTATCCAGTGTCTTTACTGCGCAACAAGTCACGCGGCGGCGAAATGCAGCGTCAACGGAAAAGTCGCTGACTGACGTCAACCACGCAAGCAGGCCACCGGAAATATTCGATTCTTTTGTCATTATTATTTCTAACCTTGAGTAATGATCATATACCTTTATTGTAATTTTAATTCATATTAAATTTAATTAGTTAAAGCAATTAGTTTTTTTTTTCTTGCGACCTCCGGCTGTAGAAACCTTAATTAGTGTCCGTGTAAAAGTTATTTTAATCATCAATAAGGTAAATACTATTGGTTTTTTATCATCAGAGATACTTTTATTGATTCTATGGATAGGTAAGTTTACATAGTTAAATAAATGAGTATCTTTTCATTTCTTTGCACTAATTTCAGTAGTCATGGATGTTTCAAACCCAAGCAGTCGCTGCAAAGCTACCTCCGAGCAGCTCAATCATTTAGCCGAGTACATGAAGAATCATCCATCATTGGCTTCTGGACTCGGCCAAACATTACAGGGGCGGATTGAGCACGAGAAAGCTTGGGCAAAATTAGCGGCGGAGCTCAATGCTTTGGGAGGTCCAATCAAAACGACGGCGAAATGGAAACAGTTATTTAGTTCAATAAAATAGTTTGGTGTAACTAGCTTGAGCAACAAACAGGTTAAATTGATGTACAATGGAAAGCAGCTAGTAACAATAAAATTGTTCCCTAGTGTTTGTCGACCATAAGCTTAATTAACATCTGTTATAACTGTGTAAAATGTAAACTTGCATGATATAATTTAAAATATTAACATTGTAATATTCAACTCAAGCTATTTAATGACATCAGCATGTTGTTTGTGGTTCATGCGACATCTTTAGTTTATAACATAATAATTTTAATATGAGACTGTTAATTATTTTGATATTATTTAATTTCAGGCATGGCGAGATATGAGGAGCAATGTAAAGAGGAAGGCTGCTCATAACAGGTCCGAATACCGGGGCTATGGGCCTTGCAGTACTGGCAATGGTCCATCGACCATTATGTCACTGACACCGGCAGAGGAGCAAGTTCTTTCTGTCTTGGGACCGGTGGCAGTTTATGGCATGGAAGAGATTATGTCAACTGAAGTAGGTGTTTAATATTTCGTACATTTCAACATTACTAAGGTGTTATGAGTCAAATAAGTGTGAATTATGCTTGCTTAAGATCAAAACTTACAAATATTTATTTTTTAAAGGTGAATCCAACCGTAAGTGTCATCTGTCCAAAGAGCCCAGAATTTACCACCTGCAGCAGCACCATCTGGTAGTGCAGAAGTCAAACGACAAGCCGCAAATAGAAAACGCAAGCGCCTCACTAAAGGTGTTGGTAAGTTATTAGATATACCTAATGCTCTATTCACAGAGACATTATCTACATTTTACTTGTACTAGTCGTGCAGCTGCAAGTATAATTTAATTGGAATGCTAGGTTCAATGTTTCATGACGGCTTACTAGATAATTTACTATCCTCAATTTAAATGATAAATTAATTTTAAATTGCCTCCTTACAGTTAAACAGATTAATAAACCGGTTTTCATTCATTATTTTATTCTGTTCTATTATCCGAACAGAATAGAGAGGTCATTTTTTCACTAAGTTTCTTTACAAGCTAACTACCTACATAAATTTGTCGTGTTGCTTTTTCTTCTTCGTCTTTTGTTTGTATTTGGTCGTGATATTTCATTGAAATTTCATCTTTTACGCTATAAAGATGTCAAAACAGACTAAGAAGGCTTGTGTGTCGGGCTCTGACTTTGACGATGTAGAGGACGCGCAACTATTAACGTTGCAAGCTAAACGCGAAGCTATATTTGAAATTGTTCAAAAGATATACGACCTTTCTTTGAACATCGAATTGCGTGAAAGTTTTCTCGACGAGTCAGCTGAGATAGATTCATTGCGCGATAAATACCAACAGGTTCTAGACGAATACAACAACCGCCTGCTAATGTGTAACTCGACTGCTAAACCTGATTATAAAAGTCTCATGGCTTTTGAGAGTTTGTATAGTAGGATAAAGCGGGTTCAATCAGTGTTCATCGTCGCTGCCTGGCGACAATGTTTTACACAAATCTAGGCCTAAGCTAGCGCCGATCGAATTGGTGCAATTTTCTGGTGTCATTCGCTCTTGGCCGCTGTTCTATGCCAGTTTTAAATCGACGGTTCATGATAATCCATCCTTGACTGATTCTGACAAGTTGTACTATCTGTTGGGCAAGGCACAGTCTGTCTGCGCTGGGATATCCCCATGCCCAGCGAACTATAAACCATTGTTGCAAACGCTCATAGATAAGTACGATGACAAGCGTATGTTAGCGTCAACATATGTAAATCAAATGTTTGAATTTCAAGCCTTTGTAGTGCGCTTCGGTAACAAACTTTGATTTATTTACTGAGAAGTTTAGTAGTGCGGTCGCTGCTTTGAAAAACTTGAAAATGGATAACCTCACCGATTTCATTCTGATTCATATAGCCACACAGAAATTGGACTCAGAAACTGTCCGCGCATTCGAGATCAAATATTCTACAAAAATGCCCACCTTTGATAACTTAGCCGAATCGAGCAAAAGTTTTAGAACGTACGGAGCCGAGTTCTTCCTCAGCTAGTACCAAGCGTTCAGCCAACGCTAATCGGCGTTCAAATGCCGCCCCGACGCCGAAGTACCAAACTTACTTGAGTACAACGGTTGAATCTGCATCCAAGTGCTTATGCGCTAACATTGTGCATCAGCATGTATTCAAATGCGCTGAATTTAATAAAATGACTCCGCAACAGCGTTATAGAGCTGTGAAGGATAACAATGCGTGTATTAACTGCTTCAGTTTAAGGCATCGAGTCGGCAATTGCTCATCTAATTGCCGCATGTGCAAGTTAAATCACCACACATTGTTACACTTCAACAGTGAGCCATACGCCGCCGACTCCGGGTGCCCAGCGCAGGCTGTTCCCGCTGTTCAGCCGGTGGCGGCCCCCGCCTGCGCGCTGACCGCCCCGAACCAAGGTGCATCTACGTCGCGCTCAGATGTTACATTATGTGCATCTGTTGATTCCCAGCCGTATCAGTGCTTTAGTAATGCACTTGCGCGCAACAATCAGTCCATGACCGTTTTGTTATCGACCGCTCAAGTCGTTGCTCACGATCGTCATGGGAAACCGCATATTATTCGAGCGCTTCTAGATTCCGCATCACAAAGTGACTTCATCACTAAAGAGTGCTGCGAACGCTTAGGCATTCAGCCTCAGCACATGGAACGCACCGTTGTAAAGGTTTCGGTGGGGCTGAGAAAGTAGTAAATTCCAGCCCAATTAATATTAAAGTATATTCACGCTTCAACGACAACAGTAACTTTAATATTGCTCCGCTTGTTGTTGACCAGGTCACTGACCTCTTACTTACCGCTGTGATAAACACCTGTAGCTTATCACATCTGAATGATTTACCGTTAGCCGATGAATGTACCTAATAAGATTGACGCTTTAATAGGCGCATCTCTTTTCCCGCATTTAATTCTCCCCGACGTAGTTCGCCGCCGCGACACGTCGGCGCCCCGCACTTTGAATACCGTGTTTGGTCATGTCGTTATGGGTTGCGTACCCACACTACCACCAGCACAGCAAACCGCCCAGGCCTTGACATGTTGCCTCACTCAAGAGCCTGCGAATATTGACTCCTTAGTCAAACGCTTTTGGGAGCTTGAACAGCTTCCCTCCGCACCGCCCATTCAACACCCCTCGGATTTTGAGTGTGAGTCGTTCTATAAGTCCACGACAACCCGCGATCCTGTTAGTGGTAGGTACACTGTAGCCTTAACATTCAACGAGGATGTTTTTTCCTTAGAGAATTCATATGAGAACGCCCGCAAGCGTTTCGTATGCTTGGAAAGGAAGCTTGAGACTTCGACTTCACTTAGGTCAGCATACGACAACGTTATAAATGACTATTTGAAAAAAGATTATATTTCCCCCGCATCGTACGATCCCCGCGACCCAATTCCCATCTACGTTATACCGCATCAGGGGGTAGTGCGCGAAGACAAGACGTCGACTAAGCTACGCGTAGTCCTAGACGCCAGCGCACCCACGTCTGGTGGCAGGCGATCGCTAAATGATATTCTTCACTCAGGTTTGAACTTGCAAGGCGATTTATTCACTATATTGTTGAATTTTCGCTTACACGCAATCGCACTTACCGCAGTTACTCGCACTTACTGTCGTCAACAGTTCTTACAGATTATTATGCGCGAAGCCGATCGTCGGTACCAATGTTTTCTCTACCGTTTCAAACCACAAGACCCACTCCAATTGTTTAGATTCAATCGCATTTGTTTCGGTTTAAAATCGAGTCCTTACCACGCATTGCGCACGGTGAGACAGCTGGTCGAAGATGACGGCGCGCGCTATCCTCTCGCCATCAAATTTGCGTCTACATCGCTCTTCATGGACGATATCGCCTTCTCGATTCCCAATGAACAAGAAGCGATTTATGCGTCGCAACAATTGATTGTTCTATTCAAGGGAGCGCAGTGGGATCTAGTAAAATGGAATAGTAATAGTAGCGCGGTGTTAGATAGTCTCCCTGCTTCGCACAAACTTCCCACGGAAGTTGAATTTGATAAAACCATGCAGGATAAAATATTAGGCCTGCATTGGTGCATTAATGATGATGTTTTTTACTTCAAAATTATCGTTCCCGCTGATGTGAAGTGCACTAAGCGTTCCATCCTTTCTACAGTCGCCCGACTGTGGGATATAATGAACTTCGTTGCCCCCGCAGTCGTGTATGCCAAGCTACTTATCCAACAGCTTTGGCAGTTTAATCTTGATTGGGATGACACCCCACCGCTACACATTGTTAAAATGTGGAAGCAGTACTGCGCTGAGCTACCGGCTCTCAATAGTATGCGCATTCCGCGTCATGTAGGCGTCTTTGAAAACTGCACGCTCACACTCATGTCCTTCTCAGACGCAAGTGAGCACGCCTACGGTGCCGTAGTGTACGCTCATGTGAGTACGGCCTCAGGTAACACCTCAGAACATAAAAAACAATAGAAATGGTATGCACCCAAATTACTGTAGGAACCGCTGTCGCCAAACTCACACAAGTAAACCGATAATCATATATTGCACTACAAAGAAACAATGCGTTTGATTCGTAGTTTAAATTTATTCAAAACTAGCCTACTTCACAGATTTGGAATTAAACCCTGATAACCTACAAATAAGATTTATTTTGCTTTAGCGGTAGAACGTATTTACGATCTATAGTCATATTCATGTCATACTAGATTCGATTTACGAGTCAATTCCGCTACTCAACCATAGATGGCGGTATTCTCAGTTGTAGCAATTATAATCTTAATTGCGTAAGGCATATGTTTGACATTTGCGTGATCGGTCGGTTTCTGCTTCTACTCGGTTAGGGCCGTACCACGTAGCACATTGGATTACTTTATCGATATCGATAGATGATGCGATATTTTGTTCAATATAATGTGCAAAATATAAGACTTGTCGGAAGTATATTTTTTATTTGGCACACAAACAGTTGTACATTTTAAACAATCATAAAGACACAAAGACCGACAGACAAGTAGTTATAAAATTAAATAAACGTGCAATAAATATTACTTTTTGATTGACTTTTTGAATTGACTGCCTCGTTGGTCTCGCGGCATAAATGTGCGCGTGGGATCGGGAGGTCCCGGGTTCGATTCCTGGGTCGGGCAGTGTTATTGGGTTTTTCTGTCACGAAATTCTCAGTAGCAGCACGGAGTCTGGAAATGTGCCCGGTACGGCAATAGGCTCGCCCCTTATTATGTGGGACTAAAGTATATCTGGCGAAAAGTGGGTGTAGAAATACATCTCTGCCTACCCCTTCGGGGATAAAAGGCGTGACGTTATGTACGTATGTTATGTAAACATTAAAAAATATATTTGTTAAGGAATTGGCGTCTGGAAAGTCTTATTTTTAATTTTAATAAATAGTGTATGCGAACAGTTACAACTTTTCAACTATTGCCTTCATCAAATCGGTAACGTGATTGGCCGCAGGAAATTCGATAATTTGATGGGAGGCAATGTCGTTAAATAAAAGGGTTCCTATGAACTGTCGCATTATTTGTGTTATCGCCACTTCTTTACGAAAAACTATTATGCCAACGTTTTTTTAAATGTTTCCGCTGTTTGGCATATTTTTACGACATCTGGCGAAGGATACAACAAACCACCTTGAACTTTTGCAATAATGAATTTGTAGACGGTTGAAAATAATGTGTCACTAATGCATCAGCACAGACACAACAGTTATTTTTTTTATTAATATCCGGGCAATGTTACCAGCAATATGGCCTATTGCTTGATTACTAAAATCAAAAAAGTGCCCTCCTAGTTCCTCAATTTCTGAATTGCCCTCCATTACTTCGTATTGTGACAAATTTTGAAATATACTACTTCTATTTATCCTTTCAACAGCTGATGAACAGATTAATATTGATATTTCTTCTAACGCAATACAGTGGCCTCTTAGTATCTTTTAATTGCACATGGATAAATATTTTTTATAGGCAGATGTAAGATGTCTGGCAGTTGGGGTATTGTTAGCTAAGTGACCTTGACTAAATTGATAAATTATAAATAATTACGTTGCTATTCGAAACATTGATAATATTTTTGCAACAAAGCATCTATTAGATTCAATCTAATACACCTCTTAAAATAAATTACGTGAATGAATAAAGCCGACCTTATACTTGGATTGTAATGTAATACTAAATAATAATATATAATATGTAATAACATATGCTACTACATACACACAACACCATCTAAGCAGAATATATATGTACTATGGGTACTAGACAATGGATAAACATACATATGTTATTATACTATATTTTATACGTACCTACATAAATATAATATTATACATAGAAACACCCACCCAAATAAACAATTAATTAAAATAAACATTTCGTAAATTATTTATTTCCGTGTTTCGATATCAATCGATAAATTTAATATGCGACTTGGCTACATCACTAAATGAGTAGCGCGAAATTTTCGAGAATGTTCTATTGAATAGAATCAATCCAAAATAAACTTTATCTTCATTGTATAAAGTTCATTTTTACTAATCGTTCTATTAAATATTAGTTAATTGAAACAAATTAAGACTTTTATTGAAAACAATGAAAATTGTACTTACTGATGGTACGAAACACCTCAATTTTTAAGGTTTTTTCTCCCACTATCATTTTTTGCACTCCAAAACGGCACAAAACGGCATAGCTAGAGAAATGTGAATGTGTCAAGAAACGAGCAACTCGACGCGATGTAAGAACGTGAATGGGGCCAGTTAAGCGTTACAACGCTTAATTGTGACACGCGTGCCACGCCTACATACCATTTCCAGTGTATTTTCTCTTCCGTGGGTAACACCGTTCAGCTTGTCTGCGCAAAATCCAAAGTCGTTCCTACTAAGCCGATGTCTATAGCACGCCTTGGGCTGTGGGGCGCGCTCCTAATGTCAAAACCTTTGCGCACAGTTCTAAATAACTACTCACGTCATCTCCCAATCAAGATATACGCTTTCACCGACTCTAAGACTTAATCAAAACAAACTGTATTGTAACGACATCTAGCGCTGCCGTTCGAAACTAAGTACACAGATAACTCGTTAACAGGCAACCAGATGGCGGTACCAGTGATTTTTATTAAATTATGATAGTTACAATTCATTAATTACAAATATTATTAATCATATTATTAATAATAACGTTTCTAAAATACCATACCGCACAGAAACATAATGTACAAGAAATTCGTAAATTATGAACCAAAGAATGACAATTTTTACGTTGAGGGTATAACTTTTTACCTTGTATGAAAAGATAACTCGAATTTATTCAATACGAACGGTAATTGTGTATGAATTAAAGGATTAGAATGTTTATCTAGATGAATAAACACGTAAATATGCTAGTAAAACAATGCGAAGTTGTTCTACGTAGTAAGGTACTACGGCGAAAATACCTATTACAATAAATATTTCTCCTACTAGGGCCTATGATAAGAATCCTAATAAGGGCGGTTAGAAGGATCACAGGCAGTGCCATGAAATTCAATAGACATCCTCGACTCTAGATGGCGTACAAATAAATTTTATTTTTATTCCGGTCGTATAGATGGCGTTAGTAGTGGATTCATTTTTCAAAATAAAATAAATGTTTAATTTCGGTGTTAATAAATAAGTAAATGACAACTATAAAAAATATAAAAATCACGAAAAGTAGTTCTAGATTGGCGTGGATTCGATCCACGGACATTTAAGTTATGAGCTTAGCACTCTTCCACTTTTTTTTTTGTTTTACGACGAGAAAATCCCTTCGGATCTCCGAATCTTGGGGGAAATAAGAGCCGGAGTATGTGGTGTTTCCACTAAAAACCACCTCGACTTCCGCCATGTACCCGTGTGTCGGAGGGTGGGGCATCACCAAAGCACTCGTCGCCACCCTCCGACGGGTATTGGCCCGCCAGATGGTCAGGCGGGCCCCGAACAAAACCCCCTTGGCGACGGATTAAGGTGTTGGACTCCGCCGCCAAAACGCCCAGCGGCCGCAGAGGATAGGGAGGACGGCAACGCAATACCGCATCTCCTCTTCCTCTGCGGCCCCACCGCGACGCATCGAATGGTGCGCCCCCATTTGGTTGCGGGAGATAGGGCGCGCGGCAACGCAACACCGACACGCCTCTCCTCCCGCGACCGCGCCCGACTGCGAGGGACAGACAGAACTGTCCCCCGCACCCGCACCGTTGGACGCATCCTGCGCAGGCCCCTCCAAGCCCACGCGGGGCGTCCCCTCCTAGATCCCTCTTAGCTTCACCGTCATTTATTTTATTTTGAAAAATGAATCCACTACTAACGCCATCTATACGATCGGAATAAAAATAAAATTTATTTGTACGCCATCTAGAGTCGAGGATGCCTATTGAACTTTTTCTTTAGAGGGAGTTGCGCATCTATACCAGTATATCTGTATAATCTATGATCACAGGATCCGTGCTCGATATGGACCACAAAATGGTCGCGCCAAACAACACGAGTAAAGTTCTTCGATAATATGGACAAATTTACAGTACAGTGAGACTTTATGGCAGTATGAAGGTCGAGGCGGGGATTGAAACAGGACAGCAGCGCTCACCTTTGACTCCAAGGGGGCTCCAAGATCCTCTTCGGCCTCCGTAAACTGGCACTTTATCTCACTTCGCGGATGGCAACGACTACTCTTGAATAAAGTTTTTCTCACTACGTGGTAGCGATGCGGGAATATATTTAAGCGACACGACAGACACTTTGTTGGCGGTGCGTTAGCGGGGGATCAATCGCGGGTTTCTTGCGGCTCGAGAGCAAGACGCTTGCGCAAGCACGTGTAGGTCGCCGGCAAGGTTTGTTCGAACTGGCAGATCTTCTCAGTGTTGCCAGTCACATTTCATTCATTCGCCCATATCGCCTCTGACGCTTAGGCACTCAGCGCTGCATGGCTGGTATCATTGGGAAAGGGGAGCGGGAAATTTGAACTGTCTTATTGAAAGGAAGCTAGGTTTATTACGAAAATCAGTTTAGCGTTACCATGTATTAACCCACTATATGTACACTGGACAACCACAAAATTAATACTAATTATTTTAATTGTTCTAGGTCGCCCACTCCATCCTTTGGATGAGGCTCGAAGGGTCCTGTCTCAGGTGGAGATGGCTCGTGCGGCAGCTGATGCTGACCAAGCTAAAGCTCTGACGTTTTTAGGGCAAAATAAGGGCCCTTTGGCGGATAATGTGAGCATGGTAGCACAACAGATTGGCCAGCTTGCGGATTTAGCTGAAGAATATTTCCGACCCTGACTTGAAATTGATTTACATGTGAGTTATGTACTTTATGAATGCATTTTAATATTATATTAATATTATTATAAGCCTATGTGCAGGAGTGTATGTCTTTTGGCTGAAATTATGATTACATCATTATGCCTATAGGTAGTTATGTATCTATGATTTCCAGAAGTAGAATATATAAATGGGATCAATAAGGACAACCAAATAATTTCAATAATAATTTAATCCAATTATGTTGTAATATTAACATTTGTCCTGTTATCCTGCTGTCCAAAGACGTTGCACAAGGCTTTTTCTAACTGATTCACCACTGGCTAGGTGATGATTTCTTCTTGATTTTGAATCATTTGCCATGGTTATTATCTGAAAAATAAACGTTTATCTGTTTATTACCGTTAATAGTAATATAATGAATTTAGAAACTTATCCCTCCACTCATTTGTGACTTGATTTCTGCCAAAAATTTTTAACCTGCATATTAGATTCATGTTGTTCAGCCTGAGATGGTAATGGTATTACCGGTAGCCTGCCAGCATTCGCAATGTTGTGCAACACCACACAAGCATTAGTAATATAGCCAGCCATTGTGGGGTTGTAGAGTAGCTTCTGATCTACTAATAAACACCTCCAACGGGATTTAAGCACTCCAATGGTACGTTCCACAGTATTCCGTATCCGACAATGCAGATCAGTGTAGTATCGCTGAGGGGTATCGGGGTCTGCATTCAATATGGGAGTCATTAGGGTTGGTCGCAAGGGATACCCTGAGTCACCTGAAACAAATTCTGTCTTAAAAAACGCACAAATACAAAAACAACATTCACCTTTTTTTTCAGATGCCTTAATACTGACCTAAAAACCATACTTTGTCATTTTCAGCTTGGTTGACGTGTTCCAAGAGGGACTTGAGTCTATGGTGGTTTCAGATAAATGAGTCATGGTCTGCACCTCCATGGCTCTCATCAATACTTATAATATTTAAGTCTGAGTCGCAAACCTGAAATAATTGTATTTGATAAGTATTAAATATTTTATTAGGATTATGAATAGCTAGATTAATTATAATTGCCATAGACCAAGGCTGCTCAACCCCAGCCCCGCGGGCCACAGTGTGGCCCGCGAAAGAATTTTAAGTGGCCCGCGCATGATTTGAAAATACGCACCAAATTCAAAAATATCGCCGCGCACGGTACAGACCGATTCAAAAGTTAGCTGTCACGCGCGCAGTGATACGGTCTTTGACCCCGCGCGCGTTGCGTTCTCGTCTCACTATAGTTCGAGAAACAATTGAGTGCGTATGTGTTTTGGTGTTATAGTTCAACTGACTGTTGAATTGAAAGTCAAGTTTTTGTATTCATGTTTGTATCAATTTCGTATTTACAGTAGATGTCGAAGGCAAGTGATTCATGAAGTGCATAATTATGGCTAAATGTAACTATTTTTCACGGAAATAAGTTGTGTATTCAGTTTTAACATAACTCAACTTACATGCACAACTTAAATCCGCATTTTTTTTATTTAGTTACAAGTAGTTGTGCAAAATCAAGATAATATTGTGCATAATTTATGTTTTCGTATTATTTAAATCTACCAATTTGAACAGGAAAATATACCGTACCGATACAAATATGGGTGTGTCTTCTTTTGCCAATATCATTGTGTTACTGTCGTTTTTGTGTACAAAGACGTTAAATAAATAAATATGATTTGTTTCAGTATGGCTCACAGCAAAGCGAGTAGTTCGAAATCAACGGAGGCCTATCGTGTTTTTCATGATGAATGGGCAAGTAAATATTGTTCTATTGAAAGCAAGGCGCGTAAGCCTACATGTTTACTTTGTTTCACTAAAGTAGCTATTGCAAAAAAATATAATTTAGAAAGGCATTTTAAGCAAAATCATAATAATTTTGAAAAAGATTATCCTGTTGGTAGTGCTATCAGAGAAGATTTTTCAAAGAAAAAGAAACGGGAACTATTTAACCAACAGAATATTTTCGTTAAAACGCACGACGAGTTTGAATCCATGGTCAAAACATCTTACAAGATTTCTTTGCTCTTAGCGAAAAAGAAGAAATCCTTTTCCAATGGAGTGATTGTTATAGAGCTTTGGCGATATTTGCACGAAATTATGATGATAAAGAAGACAAAGCTAAAGCGGACAATATTTCACTCTCACGGCACACTGTCACGAGACGGGTGGAGGAAATGACAGCTGACATCAATGAGGAGATTCAAAAAATCGTAGCTGAGTGCAAATACTTCTCACTGGCGATAGATGAAACTTGCGATTTAACAAGTAGATCTCAGTTGGCTATTTTTGTGCGGTGTGTTGACGAAAATTGGCATGTATTGCAAGATTTACTAGAAGTCTGTCAGCTAGAAAGTACAACCCAAGGAAAAGACATATTTTGAAAATTAAGGATTGTATAGAAAAAAAAGAGTTTATCATGGGATAAATTGATATCTATGTTTTTTTATGGTATAGGGGGCAAACGAATAGACGGATCGCCTGATGTTAAGCGATATGTACTGATGGTGCACCAGCAATTATTGGTAAAATCAATGGTTGTGTGGCTTTATTACAGAATTTCTTAACTCGAAATTCATTTTCGTATCATTGCATTTTTAATCAGGAAGCCTTGTGTGCTAAGGATTTTGAGTTGAATAACATTATGGATCCTGTTATTCGCTGCATAAATTACATACGTGCAAAAGCTCTCAACAGACGTCAATTCCGACTACTATTTGAAGACGAAATCAAAGAATATGGAGAGTTACAATTGTACTGTTCTGTGCGATGGCTTTCAAGGGGCAGCATGTTGAAACATTTCTTTAACTTGCGAGAACAGGTGTTGCAATTTTTAGAGCAGAAAGGGGCTTTACCATTGGAAGTTGATTTACTGAAGAATACACATCCTGGTTGAGTAATCTTGCATTTCTTGTTGACATTACGAATTACCTCAATATTCTGAATCTCAAACTACAGGGTAAAGATTGTTTACTTCCGACTATGTTCAATTTGATAAGCGGATTCAAAGCAAAATTAAATCTCTTCTCAATTAATTTAGCCACAGAAAATATTGATCTCTTCCCCACACTCAAAAGTTTGAAAGAGGAGCTCAATATTGCTTCTATTAATTACTCTGAATACCAATCTAAAATTGAATGCTTATCACAGTCGTTTGAGAGGAGATTTCAAGATTTCGATAGTAAAAAACCAAATTTACAGATTATCATAAATCCTTTCACAATAAGTTTGACTGAAATAGTAACTTATCCTGCAAATATTCAATTAGAACTTGTTGAACTGCAAAATCATAGTACGTTAAAAACATTTTTGCTAATAAGTTGTCTTCGAAAGTTCAAAACTCTTCAGAAGATTTTGCAGATTACTGGAAATTAGTACCAAAAGGAGAATTCCTAGCAATAACTGACCTAGCGTTACAGTTTTTAAGTAGTTTTGGATCAACATAATTATGTATGTGAAAAGGTTTTTTCAGATCTTAATTATGTAAAAAATAAATACCGTACATAATTAACAGAACAACATATTTGTGACTTGTTGTTACTATCAACGTCAGATTTGTCGCCAAACATAAGTAAATTAGTAAAAGATAAACAATTTCAGAAATCACATTGATTAAACAAGAGTTCAATTTGTTTCAATTTAGTTTATGATACCGTTTGGCCAGACTCTTCAAAAGGTTGAGCAGGCTTGCCATAGACAACAGAGATTTATATACATATATAATTATATACATATAGCCAAACCAGCATTCGAAAACCAGTTAGCGTTACTGAAAAACAGCATGCTATATTGTTTACGCCAAATGCAAGCTTTTATTATTTTAATTATGTTTTTATGTTTATGATGTATGTCTTATATCTGTGATCGTCACCTGGGGTTACCACCTAAGATCAGGGTTGATTTATGGTCTTCGCCATAATCAACATAAGCCTGAGTGGTAACCTCGTTTTTATAGCATACCTGCTTTTGTTTATGTAATTATTTAACTGTTGTGTATGTTATAAAAATAAATGCATTTTCTTCTTCTTCTTTAGATTAAGCGTCAGTGTTAATGTTTCGTCCAGAAACTGGACAGAAGATAGTAAAATAAGTATAATATAGGTAAAATTTAAGAATTTTTTATCTCTTTTTTTTGTTTTTGTTGTTATAAGTTTTATTTAATGCTGTTCCTTATTATTATTTTTGTTACTTTTTTTCTTTGTATTAGAATTTAATATTATTGTTATTGTTTAGAGTACTTATATGTGAGGCACAAAATAAACATTTTCTTTTCTTTTTTTCTTTTAATTAGATGTCAATTAGTAAAGTAATAAATGTTTATGAATACTGCTTGATTTTGGTTCCTTACATTAATGATTTTATTTATGTCATTTTAGTAGTCACAGGGTAGGTATACCTATCTAGTATTTTAAGTTCAGTTTATATATATACTGTATAAAAATAAAACAGTGAACATACTAATATAGCATTATTTACTTTTATCTAAGTAAATATATCAATTCTGCAAAATTTTAATGCTTTGTAGCTATAGGACACCTATACAGGGACAGTATACTCATTGTCTAAAATGTTTGTTTAATTTATATAAAATTACTGTGGAAGAAGTAGTTGCCAACTCACTATTTGAACATTTAAAGAGTGATATCGTTTCCGGTTAAAATATCTATGTTCGTTTTCTGCAGGCTTAACAATGGCAATATAGGTGCCATCAATACAACCTATCACGCCAGGCATTCTAAGCTTCTCGTAGAACCTGAAAACATATTATAAAACTGTTATTGATAGATACTCCCAGAATGGATTTAAGTTTACCTGTAAATTGGACGGGAGGCGGTGGAAGACCCTAATGCTCCACTAATTATGTCATTGAGATTAATGATCTCTTAAATCCTGCGGAAATATTAAGAGACGAAAACATTTATGATTCTGATGGAATTGTATGTATATTTAAATTTATATTTTGCCATTGTGCTATGCATGTGGTATTTTTTTAAATAATTACTAGCATGTAAAAAACTCAGTAAATATTAGGCACTAGAGGACGCCAGCAGCTACGCCTGCATTTTTTTTTAATTTACCCGTTTTGGCCGATCCCGTGGGAATTTCGGGAAATCCCTTCTTAGTGCACCCCTACGGTCCCCAAGGAACATACACGCCAATTTTCAGCTTCCTGCGCCTTATAGTTTAGGCTGTAGCGTGTCTGTCAGTCAGTCAGTAACGCAAGGATTTTATATATTAAGATGAGACCGACATATCAAAACGAAACTGAAATCCGATTGCAGTCAGAAATCGTATCGTATCGATATTCCAATATGAGAAAACCGATTATAGAAAACACAAAACAATATCACGATAACGCAAACAATCTAATACGAACCAAACTAAAACGGTGCAAGCGCAACCAAACTACAAAGTAAATCTAAAGCTTACGTTTTCGATAGTTTTCATATTCATTCGTTCTCTTTCACTCTACCCAACGACTACTTAGAATGAGAGAGAGCGAATTTCATATCCTTTTCTTTCTTACTTAGTGATCCGTTTAAAGAGCAAAGGAGATGAAGCGAATCGATCGTTGCCAAGCAAGCCAGTCGTAATCGTGCGTTATGGGTTTTGGCGGTTTCATGAATTGCAGATTGAATAGAAAAAATAAAACTAAACATCGAGGCGATAAGATCTAATTCAGATTGCAACTATTTAATGTTTGTTTTGAAAATTGCAAATGGTTTTAATAGTTATTAGGGATTTATGTTTGGAGAGTTTTGACTTGATCGATGTTTATTTGTTCACTTGACCTAGGTGACACGTGCAGTTCGGTGCGCGCGTAGGTAATAATAATTAGTACCTATAGGTATTTGGTTTTTGTGAAAGTTATAATATTAGGATTTAAAAAGTTTTATTGTTACGTTGTTAGGATTGTAATGTGTAAATAAACAGAAACAATTCGTGTTGTGTAACTTTAGTTTGTTGGGCGACTGAGTTTTTTAACAACTAGTTTTAGGTAGTTAGCAGGTTAGGATTGTAAAGTGTAATTAAATAGAAAAAAATTGGGCAAGTGCGAGTCGGACTCGCGCACGAAGGGTTCCGTACCATCATCTATAAAAGAAAATCACGTTCGTTGTATGTATACTTAAATGCTTTATAAGTTTCTACCTGTTTATTAAGATCGAGTAACAAATTGCTAAAAAATTACGTTTGTTGTATGGGAGCCCCCCTTTATTATTTACTTTTTTAAATTTAATTATTTATTTTTAAAGGTAATATACAACTACATATTCTGTGAAAATTTAAAGCGTCTACCTGTTACAGTTAGTAATTTTGAGCAAAAAATACGAAAAAAGACACGTTTTTTGTATGGGACCCCCCTTAATATTTTATTTTTTTTAATTTTTAGTATTTGTTGTTATAGCGGCAACCGAAATACATAATTTGTGAAAATTTCAGCTTTCTAGCTATCATGGTTTATGAGATACAGCCAGGTGACAGACAGACGGACAGACAGACAGACAGACAGACAGACAGCGGAGGCTTAGTAATAGGGTTCCGTTTTTTACCTTTTAAAATAGAAACAATTCGTGTTGTGTAATTTTAGTTTGTTTGGTGACTGAGTTTTTTAATACTTAGTTTTAGGTAGTTAGTAGGTTTTCTTTTTCAATATGTCACGCAAAATAAGCGAAATATGGACGCATGACATGACAATACAATAAGAATTCGATTGTTTGCGTTTGTCTACGCAACTAATAACTAGGCTCGTCGCTCCGACATCCGCTACAGAAACCGATTTCTAAAATCGGTTTTTGAAATCGATTTCAGTATCTGAAATCGAATTTGTATCGGTTTGCGGAAAAAACCGAAAACGCCCACGCCTAGTAAATATGTACCTATGAGCATTACTTATATATATATATATATATATATATATATATATATATATATATATATATATATATATATAAATATTTGTTTTTGAAGTGCATCAACAAGTAAAGATTTAAGTGTACGTAGTTGGTAATAAGCGATAGAAAGAAATATTGAGTATCTTTGTACAGTACATAATATTTTTTTTCCTTTTCAGGATATTGCTGAAAATATTGTGCAGTCTGATTTTGCTGTATGTGAAAAAATACTTTTAGAAAAGCAAAGAAAAGAAAAGCTTTCTTAAACAGTTATCAGTTATACACGATTATTTAGCGAGTACTTAGTCGCGAGTCGAAGTCCCGCCGCGACCACGGCTGAAGCAAGTCAGCCGAAACGTAACGTAACGTAACGGCAACTACCGAGATATTTTTGCCTTAAATATAGTATTTATCGCGAGTGAGACCCGCCAAATAACCGTGTATAATGTATACTAACCGTGAAAGTTTAAAATAGTTCATCAGTTAACAGTAAGTAAAGCAAAAAATATTGCTCGTGAAATATGTATGTCATCATCCTCTTAGCGTTATCCCAGTTTCCATCTGGGGTCCGCTTACTAGTCTAACCGGATTTGGCTGAATATTAGCTTTTCCACGGAGCGACTGCTTGTCTGCCCTCCGCAACCCGAAGGGATAGCGATATTCCATGGTTTAGACTATAGTATCAGTTTATTTAGAATGTACTGACGCCCTATAACGATTGTCAAAGATCTTCATGACAACCAGGACCGACGGCTTAACGTGCTCTCCGAGGCATGGGACAAGCGATAAATTACAATTCAATACGCACATAACTCCGAAAAGTCATTGGTGCGCGCCGTGGATTCGAACCCGATACCCTCTGCATGGCATTCTGTTGGTATCTCCACTAGGCTATCGCTGCCTCTTTGCTCGTGAAATATGTATGTATTAATATTAACTTTCTTTTTCGAGCACGAGTGTGGTAAATGTGGTAGAAGACCACATATTATTATCTGCTGCCAGCCAAGAATCAAAACCCCAAGAACATGCTGTCAGTCAAGAATCGAGTGCATCCATGGTAATACATTAGAACATCGTTATCGGGCGGGTAAAAATGGTGGCAGTGCGGTAGCGCACGACAATAGGGTTGTCATGCGTATGCGTCACGTAGGTGCATACATTTAATAAGCTTTTTCGATTATGTTGTATCGTACAATACCTTTATTTAATTAAAATATATTATAGTTTTAAATGTTTTTTTAAAAGTATAGCTATATAGTATTGTATTTTTTTTCGTATTGTAATAGCTTTTTCACTAATTACTCTTAACTATTTCAATGTAATTTGAAAGTTAAGGCGAAATTATTTTAAAAAATATTAAATTATTATTTCGCAGTCGTCATATCTTGGATCAAATTTTTACAAGCATCTATGTTAAAAATATGTTTTAATCTATTCTTTACTTTCATATTTTTGTTGTAATGTTAAAAAGTGTTAACATATTTTTAAAATTGGCAACACTAACATTATGTGAAAAATTAACAATATAAACTTTTCAAATTATTTCACAAGTTTAAAATAAATACGTCTTTGTTATCTCAAATGAAGTCGAAAGGTAATTTTCTTACTTAAAATGTTTTTTTTTTCAGCAGACATCTTAAACTAACAGAAATCAGTATAAATAAGTTGTTGGTTATTTATTCCAAGTAGACCTAAATATCTTCAAGGAATATTTTAACAAAAAATATTCAATAAAAAGTAATTGTAAAAAATTTATTTGTTTTATTTCAACATTATTTCTAACGAAAAACCTACATTAATTATTTTGTATTGACTTAGTTACGAGTGATTATTAAAATATAATTTAATTTTGATATTTTAATAAGATACACAAGGACAAATTGAAATATAGATTCTTAATTACATAAAGATATCAAGTAATAACATTTAACTATTATTTAAAAAAAAATGTGCATGCTATATGGGTACGCGCGGCAACCCTAGCGTCGAATGCCACGACCTTCACCCGCTGGATAACGATGTTTATACATTACTTCAATGTATACCTACCAAAACAGAAGGTAATAACTGCATTATACATAACCACAAATATTTTATTTATTTTGGAAAACAAACAGTGTCTATAACCGCTTGACCGCGCACAAGTGACTATTCTCCCTTTTTCGAAATGCCGTAGACCGCGCACAAATGACTATTTTCCCTTTTTGGTTACAGCGCTATACTCGGTCTGAATTGACTGTTTCTTTCTATTGCGTATTGTTTTAAATTATTTTTATCTGTTCTATTCAAATCATTGAACATTTCTTGATGCTAACAATACGAAGCGAGTCTTAAAATCGTTAAACCGGAACGAAAAAATAATGTCAAAGGCCACTCTTTGTTTCGCGCGCTCCGTGATTACGTGCTTATCGTATGCGTGTAATTAAATATTTTTATACTATGATACATGTTTTATTTTATTTAAATCAGTGTAGATAGAATTCCTCTACAGTTAAAACTCATAAAATATGTATGTCATCGATTTACTTTTTAAAATAATCCTGTTTAAAATACACAAAGTGTTTTTTTCAACGATAGTCAATGTTCGCTGCTAAGTAATTACGTGCTTATCGTATGCGTGTAATTAAATACTTTTATACTATGACACATGTTTTTTTTTATTTAATTCGGTGTAGATAGAATACCTCTACAGTTAAAAGTCATAAAATATGTATGTCATCGATTTACTTTTTAAAATAATCCTGTTTAAAATACACAAAGTGTTTTTTCCAACGATAGTCAATGTTCGTTGCTAAGTATAATAAATTAGAAAATAAATATCAACAAAGAATTCATACGACTTGAAAGAGTCATTTATAAGGTTGAAGAAAAACATCACTTCAACTTACTCATGTTACCGACTTATCAACAATAAATGTTTATCTTAGCGCGCCCATCTGGCGAGCGGCGGCGCGACATTTTGTTTAGAACGTGAGCGGTCAAGTGAATTCGGCGAATTGGCGCTAGCGGTCAAGCGGCTAACTATTACAAAAACTTTGCGAGCAACTAACAACCATTTAAATGTTTTCACATTTGAGTATTTAGAGCTTGATAGTTATACACAAGAAAATATCATTTTACACAATAAATAGTAGTACAAAAAAAGAAATTAAAAAAAAAATAACTCAAGTGGTTAAAAGATCTGAGAGAATTTATACAATCAGAGAACCGATTGAAACCATCGAGTTGAAAGTATTTTGTTGTATGTGACCGAGTTTGAGTTAAATAAATCTAGCTCGGTACAGCCAACTAGCGCGTTGAGAAAGTTTTCCGATCTTACGAAATACGAATAATCTCTATAATTAGTGGTTCCGTGTGGAACGTGAAGAAGAACAGGTAACCTAACTGATCTGGTAGGGGCTTTGAGTTGTAGCAAAGACAGTAGGTGAGGTGAGTCTATTTTTGACTGAGCAATTTTAATTAAGTAAGTGATGTCAGATATTCTTCTCCTCTCGTGGAGAGGTAGCAAATGGGGTATCTTACACCGCTCCTCGTAGCTATTACCGTATTTCTTATATTTAAATTGAAGAAACCTGGCAAATTTTATCTGTATGGACTCCAATCTGCTTATGTAGACGTCGTAATGTGGATTAAAGATTTGCGAATAATATTCAAGGATACTGCGCACGTAAGAGCAATAAAGAATTTTTACAACATTTAAATTTGTAAACTGAGAACAAGATCTCAATACAAAACCCAAGTTTTTATTGGCTTTTTTGGCAATATAATCTATGTGCTTTTCGTAGGTCAGTTTAGAGTCGTGTATTACGCCCAAGTCGCGGATCTCATTGACTCGATTCAGTACCTGTCCCTTTAGGGTGTAATTAAATTCTATATATTTAGGCTTACGGGTAAAGGTTATTGCGAAGCATTTTGAAGTGTTAATAATTAAACTATTTTCTTGGCAGTATTGTTCAGGTCTAGACAGATCTTGTTGAAGTAGGAGCGAGTCGTTAATAGTTCTAATCTGTTTGAAAATCTTCATATCATCTGCGTAGAGCAGAAATTGCGAGTGTATGAAACAGGATTATATATCGTTGATAAATAAATTAAACAACAAAGGTACGATTAACGAACCCTGAGGGACACCAGAAGGGATGCAATTCCATTTAGAAATTGCACCGTTCACTACAACTGCCTGTGATCTGTTCTTAATGTAAGAGGTGAACCATCTGAACAAGTTACCGTGTATGCCCGCACGTAGTAACTTCTGAAAAAGGATTTCATGGTCGATTCTGTCAAACGCCCTGCTGTTATCGGTAAATATGGAGTCTACCTGCCCACACGCAACCATTTTTGACGTAACGAAGTCGGTAAATAAAAGTAAGTTACTGGTCGTCGATTTGTTCCTTACAAATCCGTGTTGTTCAGGGATTATCGTGCTCGACAGTGTATTATAGACCTGATTATAGACCATCCGTTCCAGTAATTTTGCAAAGATACCGAGCTTCTGAAATGGGCCTATAGTTAGTTACGTCGGTCACGTTACCGTTTTTATGTACAGGGGTGGGGCACTGTGCTTTCAGAGATAGAACGCCTAAATAAAACAGAAAGTGGTTTGGTTAGTTGTTCCGCGTATTTCACAATGAACCTTGGTTCTATTTGGTCCGGGCCAGCTCCTTTGGTAAGATCTATCGATTTGAGCAACTTGCCTAGTGCGTCAGGACATATTTCTATGTCACCTATTGATTGTGCTCAATTTGAGTACTCATCGTTGCTATTAGGTAATAAATTGTGACACTGAGATGGGATGAGAAATGTAGACTGGAAAAATGTAGCAAATAGATTACATATTTCCACACTTGTATCCGCCGAAGTGCCCCCGTATGACATAGTGGGCGGAAGAGTGTTACTACGTTTTTTATTCGATTTTATAAAGCGCCAGAAGAGCTTAGGGTTCTGAGTTATTGAATCTTCTGCGTTCTTGATGTACTTACATGCGGTAACACTCTTCCTCCACACGCTTGGCTCTTTTCCGAAGGAAGCTAAATGTGGCGTAGTCAGCTGCATTACCATAAGTGTGGTATTTCTTTCGAAATTTGTTTTTTTCCTTCAGGATCTTTTTAAGGTTTTTGTTGTACCAAGGTGGCAGAGTAGAGGGGCGTACAAGTTTATGGGGTACGAATTTATCTCTTAGATCATATAGATACGTATAAAAACACTCGACAGCATTTTCCAAGGGCTTGCTATTTAAACAGTCTTCCCACATTATCTCATTCAATCTTGAATTCAATGCATCGTAATCACCACAGCCATAGAGATATTTCTTCTTGGGATTACTTTGAGGTGATTTCACTCTGATGTAAGTTAAAGTTATATTAAGAGCTTTATGATGGACGTCTTCAGGCACAAGAGCATCATCGCACATACATTTAGTTCACCATTACACAACACGAAATCCAAAAGCCTATTGTTTATATTACGACACAGATTAAATTGTTTCAAATTGCATTCGGAAAGAGTATTGAAAAAATTCACCTGGGTCGCACCTGCAACGCCCACAGGCTCAAGACAGTCACCTCTGTTAAGCTAGTCGACATTTCCCATATTAAAATCTCCCGTAATTAAAAAGATACCATCTGGTCATGAATTAACGATTGTTGACAATTTGTTAGTAAAATTACTAAGCTGAGAAATATATGCATTGCCATGTTTTTCTGCGCATAAGTACAGCGTACAAAGATGTATTTTTTGTGATAAGCAGCCTTTGTTGTTGTGAGTAATTGTGACCCAAATATCCTCCGCAGAGGTATTCCAACCCGGTTTGTGAACTGAAATGAGCTCTCGTCGCACCGCCAATAGAACACCACCTCCATATTTTTCTCCAGTATGTGAATAATTTCTGTCACGTCGCCAGACTACATACCTGTCGTCAAAAAGCTCGCTATCAGAAATACCATCAAGCAACCAGGTCTCCGTCAATGAGATCATATCGTACGAGTTCATAAGCAAATAACGTTTGAAAATGTGTGTCTTAGTGCGCAGTCCTCGGGTATTCCGGTAATATAAGTTAAAAGAAGTAATTGCTGATTTTGATAAAGTATAACGAACTATTTAAAAACAGACAAAAGCTTAAAGGGCCAGGAAATGAACTAAGATCATCCTCATTACGACGCACAAAGCATGATCGATAACGGTGTTTAAAAACATAATAAAAGCGAAAACTGTGAAAAGTTAGAGATATCTGTATAATATATGGTTAGAGAACAGCCAGGTAATATGATATAAGTATCACTATTTTTATAAAAACAAATGACACAACTACACAATAATATAACATACATTTCCTTTAAATACATTAGACACATTATACATACATACATAGACTCACGCCTGTTTCCCGGAGGGGTAGGCAGAGACTACGGAACGCCATTTGCAACGATCCTGACATACCTCACTTGCTTCACTCACTCCCATCAAGTTTCTCATGCATGCTCTTCTGTTAAGGGTACTTCTGACTTGTCCTTTTTTCAGGATGTCTCCAATCTGGTCAGAGAACGTCCGCCTAGGTCTTCCCCTTTGTCCTGTTCCATTCACACTTGCCTTATATACCTTCTTTGTCAGTCTATCGTCATCCATCCTCTCCATGTGCCCAAACCATCTTAACATGCCTTTCTCAATGCTCGTCACTACATCTTCTTTTACCCCACACCACTCTTGTATCACACAATTCTTTACTCTGTCGGTCAAAGACACACCACACATACTTCTCAGTGCTCTCATTTCTACAGCATTTAGTTTACTTTCAAATCTCTTCTGCCATACCCAACTTTCACTACCATACATAAGGGTAGGCATTAACACGCCTCTATGTACAGCCAAACGTGCCTTTTTGGACACGTTTTGACTGTTCATAAACGCTTTCAGAGCTCCATTCACACTATTACCTGCATTAACTCTCCTTTCAATATCTTCTTCATTCTTACCATCTCTTGTAAACAACGTACCTAAGTAAACAAACTCATTCACTTGTTCCACTCGCTGTCCATCGATCAAAACATTACAAGCCGTAACGCATTCCTCCTTTTCAAAAACCATAACTTTCGTTTTACTTACGTTCACTTTCATTCCTTTCCTCTCTAACGCACCATGCATGATTGCTACCATCTCCTGCAACTCCTCCGCTGAAGATGCAAGTATTACCCATTATTACTATGACAAAATTACTTTGATAGATTAACACGGCATTGATAAAACCAATTTCGTTCAATTTTATATAAATAAACAGAAACAGGGTATTCATTAAACCATAAGTTGTTCGAAGCAGCAAAAGCGAAACACACGAGTAATAATATAATGACGGTCGACGTAGAGCGCAAGCGAAATTGAGTTGCGCGCAGTAGCGAAAGCTTGCGCAAAAGAGCGATATTAGTGTAGTATGCAAGCTTACCTGTTTATGCCAGTTGACCGCTTTTTTATGATTCACTCGGTACGATGAACAAAAGACTCGACGGTTAGCAATGGTTCTCAAGCTGTTTACATTATATTGAATTGATATTTTAAAACGTGCGATGATTATTATAACTAAGACGTAATTTTTGACAAATCCTTTTCGTACTTTATAAAAAACGTTGGCGTATTGTCCGATTTTTTAACCATAATTTTAGAGTGCTTGACCCAGACGTATTGATAGCTGTGTTCTTTAGCAAGATTTTTCGCTTTACTTAGAAGTATTTTATTGGCCGATGTTAGATGATCATTTACGTAGAAATCAGTCGTGGATGAAAAGCCCAAATGAGATATATTCAGTTGTTAGTAGGCAATAATTGGGGTTTCTAGATCAGATCAGATCTAGAAACCCCAATTATTATATTTTATCTATTCAAATACTACATTATCTGTGTGATACAATGGGATACAATTAGCAATCACTCGATTATATTCAGGCAGTAGCTGATTCTCATAGGTATTGAATGAATAAATGTTAATTATTTTAAGCATTAGTAAGGATTAACAACGTGTGTGGTTCTGTGCCACACGAAACCTGTGAACATGATCTCTTGTTTGTATAACATCTCTATTATTCATGTATTACTTATAATAATTTGTTCTATTTAGCCAGATTGAAAAAAAGAAGGAATTGTGGTACACAATTTATTAATACGTAACTTTTTATAACGATAATTTAACACTTTCCATCTTAAATTTAAAAAAGTGTACATATATTAATTATAAATTACAACGTATGTAGGTGCATTTTACAGAAAATCCGATTTTAATAATGTTTTAACTATTTTATATAAGATATAGTATTACTATTACATTATATAAAGATTTTCTAAAATCTAAAATATATTCATTACAGAGTACAACCTATGTATGTAAGTAAGTACATGTTACAGATAATCCGATTTGCCTAATGTTTTAACTATTTTACTAACTAAATTATTGGTCTCGTTCATGATTTCATCATAGGCATTCGTTACTAAGTACTGTATATTTACACTCGCACTGTCGGGATCCGTTTCATCGTATGAATTACCTTGCAAATCATGTATAGTGATTTTTATTAAGTGGTGAGCACGTCCTGACTCTTTACGCTGAATAAAGGATTTATTTTTTAAATGCTTCGATTTGATAATTTTGTTTTTCTTCAATGACAGCTTTTTTGCTTTGGCCTCCCTACTTTCTTGATGTGACTTTGCCGCTACTTCAGCGTACCAGCCCTCACGGTCTTGAGCATAATAAAAAGGATTCGTAATAGGATTATCGTCTCCCAACACATTCTGCAAAAAAAGAACGGATTTTATAAACATATGCACTTATCATTCACAAAAAGTACCTACTTAATAATCATGTACGATTGATTAGTTACTCACCTCACGTAAACTAGCGCCTTCTTCGTTATTGTAAAATGATGTTCTATTTATATCTTCAATATCCAAAACGGGGCTGTAGGATGGAGACAGTGACATGATTCTGAAATTGATAATAAATGATATTTAATTAACTACTTTACAAGATATACTTAAGTGTGTAGCATGGATTATTCTAAGTGAAATAAACAGATACGAATAACATTATTCTGATAGTACCTACTCTATTGTTTGCACAGCTTAAAAAAATACGGTAAACAATCTGTATTCAGTATATTTTTGTTACTAATATATTGAATATAAAATGTTGTTTTGAATAAAAAAATATAAGAACTTACCAAATTATAATTGCACCCTGCTCTGGACTGGGAATTAGAAATTAAATAAATCTTGCTTAATTTTTCTCCTTTTATATTTTTAGGGTTCCGTAGTCCACAAGGAACCCTTATAGTTTCGTCATGTCCGTCCGTCTGTCCGTCCGCAGCCTAGCTCAAAGAGGCCTGGTGCTAGAAAGCTGATATTTGACATGAATATACACATAAGATATTGCAACAAAACTGTAGAATAAAATTTAGGAAAATTTTTATTTTTAGGGTATCTCCCCTACATATATAGTGGGGTTGAATTTTTTTTTGGTTGAATACCCCATCATGTGGGGTATCATTGGATAGATTTTAAAAAAATATTATTAGTTTGCTCCAATCATTTTTCGATCAAGTGATTGGTTTGTCAAATATCAAGCTTTGAAGAGAAAATAATTGTTAGACTCAAGCACGGTAATAATATCTAATAGTATTGTAACTCCATACAAACGCACGAAACTCGAGTTATACCTACGCGCCGCGAGCAGAGTACCCATTAGACTGGGCGGACTGTACCTACAGTACCCGCAGCCGCTATCGTGCCGCAGCTCGCATGCGGCGCGTCTGGTAGGTATATAACTCACGAAGACGGCCGAGTTACAATACTGTTAGATTATATTACCGTGACTCAAGTGTCCCCCCCCCTCTGCCGGCTAAACTATTAATTTGGAAGAGGTGAAAAAAATCATAAATGTAGTACATATAACGAATTTAAAAGGAAAACTATCACGGCTAAGTAGATATCACTAGTTTACGAGTAATCGTCGGTTAACTTATAAATACCTATTTCTGTGAGTTTACATTGGGCGCTCTGGCTTAATCTTAAAGATATACGTACTTTGGTATGTAATGTACTACGTATGTATAGTAGTAGTACATCTTGGAAACCACATTTTATATTAACAATACATAACTGGATACATACCTAGTATTTTTCTAAACAAAACTTAGGTTCTTATAATGGTGTTATTAAAATTATTTTTTCAGCAATATTTTTTAGTCGGATTTGTTGTACATTAATACCCTTTGCAGCAAGTCATTATGGGCAACTACGGAACCCTACATTGCGCGTGGCCCGACACGCACTTGGCCGGTTTTTTTTACATTAATGCACTTAGAGTCGAAAACGTAATAATTTTATGTGATTCCCAATACCTGACGTATATGGTGTGATGAAATAGGACTCACCCGACAGAGCGGCGCCAGCGCCTGCTTTGTTTACTATCATCCAATACTGATATTGAAGATCTGAATGTCATGTCTGTTTGTTGTAGCTGTTCTCATACATTTATTATGATATAAACCCACAAGGGAAGCCGGGTGTAACAGTAGTATTATGAAATCACTTAGAGCATTAAGGATTAGGTTTAAATCTTCATTGCGTATATTTAAGATCGAGAATGCAACTTAATTATGATTGCGCCCCGTAAGCATTTTCTTTATTTGGAGGGACACATCTGACTCAGGAGTTTTTGGTCAAACTTACGTACCTTATTTGGGGCAGTGTGACGTAGATTTGTGGCTATTTAAATAGAAATTGCGGCACCGCGAGCATCACTGCAAATTCTGAGGACCCAGGAACAGTATCTGGCAGTTAATAAAATGTAAGTACCTAATATTTGTGTTTATAATCGGTCTCAACGTAATAATTTATTACATATATGCATCTATTCATTCTTTTTCTCATTTAATCAATGTGAAACCATTAGATGATTATGCTGAACACTTATCTATTCATTCAGGCAATAATTAATTGCAATAGAAGTGCTAGTATAAGTGTTTTAGGTAATAGTTGCTCAAATGGGTAATAATTTCAAACAACTATTAAAACACATTATTAGCATAGGAGTACCCATGTTAATAGTGTTTTAATAGTAAAGTGCGTATAATTAACATACTTATTAAAGTCTATTCCTTTTACAGATATACATTAAACACCTGAAGCGCCATCACACACAGCATCATCAAATATCAACGAGGTCGCGAACATACAGATACACCGTAAAAATGTAAGTATTGATTACTATTTTATATACATATTATGTAGACAACTTTTTAAATATAACTTAGTTTAGAAAACTAAAGTTTACGTGTATAATAATAATGTAAATGTAAATGTAAATAAATGTTTGGTTTAGAAAAAAGTATAATCGTACTAGAATTATGTTCAAAATTAAACTGTAGTAAACTTACTTATAATATTTAGTATGAGAATAGATAAAAATATATTACATGTATGACGTTATAAATAAATAAACTTAATAATTTATTAATACATTTCAGGTCGCATCAAGGAAATGCCGAAGCGTTGTTCCCTTCATCTGACGAAGAGGTCCAACAGCCCTGCCCGCCTGTACCTGAGCCTGTGAAAAAATCAAAAAAAAAGGAAACACGCGTCATCATCAACTTTGTCGGCGACACCGAGCACATCGCGTCCTGTCCACAGTCATGCCCCGTCCCCAACATTGGCGAAGAAGAAAACGATCGCTCCGAGGAAGGCAACTGTTCGTGACATCTTCGGCAGCGATAGTGAAGAGGATACTGCGGAACCGCTTCCTGTCGCGGGTAAACCAGTTCCGCAACTAGTCCTACATAAGTAGAAGGCTTGCTAACGGGCATTCGCGCCAAATGTTTGAAAACAAACCGGGAACGCATTTCATAGAATTAAAGGTTTACACGTGCGATGAAATAAAAAATGTGCAACCTTTGAATAGGTGGCGTCATGCTATTGTCTGTGTGAAAAATTGCACAGACTAGAACACGGACGCGTGGCAGCATCTTACAAACTTTATTACTGCCACTAGGAAGGAATTCCGAAACTGTCCTCCTCATTTTAGTAGTAATTATTTTTAATTCTTACAATAATTACTAATAAAATGTAATTATTTTATATTATTTAGTAACATGTATCAAACATTTAATCATTATTATATAATATAAATATTATTATTTGAATAATCATTATTTAGTGTTTTAATAATACAGAATATTGTTAAACCTTTCGTTTTTCACATATTTACCCATGTGTATTTACTCTTTAATTATGTTATTGTAATTTTGTATTTCATTTGTAATAAATGTAAATTAACATTGGTATTATATCTTTTTTTTACAGTAACACGAACTTCCATGGCAAGCTCTGATCAATTATTGAAATGTGTACACTGTCAGATTGAAATACCAAAAAATCAATACCAATATCACTTGAGAACGAATTTACATAAATCTAATTGCATATTGAAGTCTGAATATAAGAATATTGATATTATTGCTACGGCGTTTAAAAACAGAATAATTACATACCGACTTAATCCATCTGAAGAGTACCTCATACCAGAGGCATTCTTAATGGATCATCAGAATCAAGTTACAAATTTATTAAACGTTTGTCTTATGAAACATAACTGTATTAAAGTCAACTTTGAGCTTTTTGCTTACTTTTTCAACCTAAGTCTGGTGAGCAAGATCTGAAGTCATTTAATACAAAATATGTTTCAATATACCACAGTACTGATATTAATGAATTATATACAAATCTTATCCATACTTTGGAAAGAAAATTAACCGAATTTAAACACTGCGAATCTGGATGGACTTGCTTGGTTATCAGTCATCTGGATATTAATATTAATAAATACATTCCGTTGAGAGGTGGTTCGTATATAGAACTGCCAAGTGTAATAAAACGATCTAAAAGTTGTATCAATATACAGAACAATGATAATCACTGTTTCCTGTGGAGCATTGTGGCAGCATTATTTCCACAAAAGGAGAATGTTTGTCGAATTAATTCATATCCACATTATTCCACAGTGCTAAATATAGACAATATGACGTTTCCACCATCGTATATCGATATTAAAAACGTTGAAAATATGAATCCTGAAATAAGTGTTAATATTTATGGTTTAGACAATAGAAACATTATAACCGGTCCTTTGTATATAACTAATTCAAGAAAACAAATACATATCAATTTGCTGTACATTGAGAAAAACGGTAATGGCCACTATTGTTTAACCAAAAATTTTTTGCGCTTAGTTAAACGACAAATTACTCACCACAAAGGTAAAATGTATTTATGTGATTTATGTTTACAATGTTTTAAGAGTGAAATAAAATACAAGTCACACGTATGTAATAAAATAATAACTGTGCGACCAGAAAAAAATACTATTCTACAATTTAAGAATTATGAAAGACAACAAAAAATTATCTTCGTTATATATGCGGACTTTGAAAGTCTTCTAATAAACCACAACAAAATTCTAACAGAGCATACTCGGATATATAAAGTTCACAAACCATCTTGTTTTGGATACTATATTTGTTGTTCTCATGATCGTAATTTAAATAAATTCGTTACATATAGAGGACCGGATTGTGTTGAAAAATTTGTTCAATATTTACTGAAAGATATAGAAAAAAATTATCACATTTTATCAAAAATACAACCAATGATGCCTTTAACGTTAGAACAAGAAAATGATTATAATAGTGCGACTATATGTCATATATGTAAAGAATTATTATTCGATGACAAGGTGAGAGATCATGATCATGTAACGTCCCAATACCGCGGTGCTGCGCATTCTCATTGCAATTTAATGCATAGAGTGTGTCCATTCGTGCCCGTTATCTTTCATAACTTGGCAGGATATGATTGTCATCTTTTTATCAAGGAATTAGCAAAATATGAAGGTTATTTTAAAATAATACCTAAAACCAAAGAAAAATATATGTCTATTACTAAAGTTATTCAAACTAAGAATTCATCGCGTCCTATTCAAATAAAATTTATTGATTTTTTCCAGTTCCTTAACTCAAGTTTGGATGTATTATCCAAAAATTTAAGTAAAAACGACTTTGTTCACTTATCGAATGAATTTACTGATCCAAGCTTGTTAAGGTTATTGCACCAGAAAGGTATTTATCTATATGATTATATGGATTCTTTTTCGAGATATGACGAAAATTATATATAATTATTATAACTTTTTACAAAAATATATCGTAACCTAATGGAAGGAAAAAGGAACCCACCACGCACCCTCGAATTGACCAAACCAACTATTGCAATAGAAAAAGGTTGACAATATCGAACTCCTCTAAAAGGATAAGGGATATAGGAATGGTATGGGTTCCAGGAAGATACCTGACTTGCAGTATCCCGCTGTATGCGCCGACTATTCTTGACACGTGATTCGCTTCAGCACGAGGCATCCTCAGGAACGATGGGCAATCAATTCGAGGGTGCGCGGTGGGTTCCTTTTTCCTTCCATTAGGTTACAATGGAGTTCCGCCAAGTAACGCCTGATTCAATCAACTAAAAATATATCGATTTGAATACTCGATTACGTCAAGCATCATCGTCACCTTTTGAAAAAAGCTTATTTAAACTATTGAACAATGCTATATTTGGCAAAACAATTGAAAATAAACGAAAACAAGTCAACATTAAACTAGCGACAACATGGGTAGATACAAACAACAAGACTAACAAATACCTTAGTGCCGCGAGTTTAATTGCAAGACCTTCATTAAAAAACGTTACTATATTTTCTGAAAATGTTATTGCTGTTCACTTGAATCCGGATAAACTATGCCTTGACAGGCCCATATACATAGGATTCACAGTTTTGGAATATGCAAAACAGCATTTGTATAAATTTCACTATGATTGTATAAAAAATAAATACAAAATCAAAGTAAGGCTATGCTATACAGATAGTTTACTTTACTTCATAAAGACACCGGATATACACACATCAACAAAGTCTAGGGATATCTTAATCCTAAATTATTTACGAGTTTATAGTTTAGAACCTTGTTAGTTTCCACAAAAAGTTTATATACAGATTAAAACCTCTTTTATTCTATTTTCAAAATTTGAACATGGAAAGAAAAAAAACAAAATAATAAACAAAATATGGCGGCAAATTTGCTAGTAATTCGTTACATTAAAGAAAGTTAAAACTGTTTTATTATAATTATTAATGAAAAGGGTTTTTAATTGTTTTTCTTTTTTAATTTAACGTGACGTACGAACTTTAAAAGTCATGTCACGTCGTCATTTGAGTCGAGATGAAATGTTACGAGCCGTGGGCATGTTAGAAAATGGTGCAATTCAACGCGTCGTTGCTGAGGCCCTACATACCAGTCAAAATGTGATATCAAGGTTGTGGTCACGTTATCGCAGTACTGGAGATGTGGCCGAACAGCACACAGGTAGATATCGTGTTACTACGCAGAGACAGGATCGATTTCTCCAAATGACCGCCAGAAGACAACCCAATATCACAGCGCTGCAACTAGTGCAAAGGCTCCAGGAGGACCACCAGCTGCTGGTAAGCGACCAAACCGTGCGAAGAAGGTTACATGAAGTTGATCTTCATGCTCGAAGACCATTGCGTGTTCCAGCATTGCGACGTGGCAATCGCGGTCGGCGGCTTTCGTGGGCTCGGGAGCATTTACCATGGAGTGACGAACAATGGTCTTTGGTGCTGTTCACCGATGAGTCCCGGTTTGGGTTTCACCCGGATTCACGAAGAACACGCGTTTGGAGAGCTCCAGGGAGAGTTAGCCGTCTACGGCACCCTCAGGAGGTCCACCCATACCAAGGCGGGACAATCATGGTGTGGGCAGGAATTCGTCTTGGCGGACGAACCCAACTCGTTTGGATCCAAGGCAGCATGACTGCACAAAAATACCACGAGGAGGTAGTAGAGCCCGTTATTGTCCCACACAGAACTCAAATAGGCCATGAATTTCTACTCATGCACGATAATGCTCCTTGCCATACGGCGCGGCTGGTATCGACCGCTCTCCGAGAGCACGATATTCAAGTTTTGGATTGGCCTGCACAGTCGCCCGACTTAAATCCTATCGAGCATGCCTGGGACATGTTACAACGAAAAGCTTTGAGAGATTTTCCACCAAATTTGACGACTGAACAACAACTTTACGAACACTTGCAAAGGACATGGGACCTCATACCGCAGCAAGACATTGACAATTTAATTTTAAGTATTAACAATCGATGTCGATGTGTAATCAATGTAAGAGGTGGCAACACTGATTATTAATGATTAGATTTTACAAGATTTTTTCCATTTTTATTAAAATTAATAGTTTTTTAAGAAGAAATGTTTGTTGTTATCATACTAATTTTCCATGATGATTAAAAAAATTAATTTTTTTATTTAAAACAAAAAAAAACACGAAATGTTTTTTATTTTTATTAAAGACCTTAAAATAATCTATGATTCTTCTATTTACTGTATCAGAAAATTGTTCATAGATTTTTAGATATTTGATGAAATATGAAATATCCCTAGACTTTGTTGATGTGTGTATATCATGACATAAAAGAAAATATATCGCTGTTTGATACAAGCAATTTTGATCTCAATAACGACTTCAATATACCTAGAGTAAATGCGCAAATTCCTGGCTTATTTAAAGATGAGCTTGGGGGTGATATCATTACTGAATTTACAGGACTTAGAGCTAAGCTTTAATGTGTAAATAGTTTAAATGGAGAAATCAAAAAGCTAAAGGTGCAAGCAAATCTGTAACAAAACGATTACGATTAAAAAATTATAATGACGCATTAATAAGAAACAAAAAGTTAAAATGCAAAATGAACACTATTAAGTGTATTAAACATATATTGTTCTCCCAGGAACTAAATAAATTAGTAATTGATAAAAGTGATGACAAGAGACAAATACTATGTAATCAAATAGACACATTACCTTGGGGTCATTGTGACACAATATTGTAAGATAGTTACTATAAGTCTAAAATTGATTTGTTTTTTTAATTAACATATGTTTTAATAATTGTTGTCAATAATATAATATGTACAAGTCTTATGTGTAATGAATAAATCAATCCTTAATAAATTATGTTTGTATTATTCATTTATTACCTATAAATACAAACATACACACAGTTATGCATATATTGTTTATATGAGCGAATATAAAGGCTAGAAAGCATACTTATCTCACATTTTACAATGAAGTTCATCAAGCAACCACAGACCTTAGAAGTTAATAATATAAAATCAGGAAATAATTAATAATTGATACATACTACATATTTTGCTTTCGTACTTATTATAAAGACTAATAAGGAGTTAAGTGTAATAAGTAAAAAAAACAGTTAACAAAGACGCATCGTTAAATAATGGAAGATACAGAAAAAATATCGATGTATTTTTTCAATTTGAATAAAGTTGTTATAAAAATCAATGTCATACATATATTATTCTCAGTGTTGCATATTGCTTCCTAGGTTGAATACACTGTCGAATATTAAAATGGAATTAATGAAGTCTGTAGACTCTATAAAAAGTAAATTAAGACAAAACAAAAATCAAGAACACGAAATTAACTATGCACTTGATAAAATGTTCAAGCCTGTTGCGGACCCCCTCAATACCCTTGTGAATTCTAAAAAAAATTTGGAGTATATTAAATCTAATGAAATTAGATCCTACAATAATTCTGTAGAGTCCGACGAAAATACTGAAAATTCTTCTACTAAATGTAATAATTTTCATGATGCTGATTAAAATTTTGCAAGCACTCCTAAAAATAAAGAAGATGATAATTTAGAAATTTCATTAGAAGGTGAAGACGTCTATGGTATTTACGATGGTCTGAATGTAACATTTGGAATAAGGACTGATAATAAAAATTTAATGATGGGCAACTCAGTAATATCATTTTCTAAAATGGGTAGTTTGGATACCGATAATTTATTAGTTAAAATCGGGGATAAAACTTACAATTTAACTCCTGGGCTGAAAGAACTTTTACTACGAAGGAAACCTGATTTAAAATCAATAACAAAAGAAGAAAAACTTATATATAAAAATATATTACTTCAAACAAATGCGCATAAGAGACATTTTAATCCTGGAGGTCAAATAAGAGGTGATAAAGGAAGCAAATACCGAGATATTATCAAACCCTTATTTTCTAATACTTCAGATAATAAAACTCAGACAAAACTTGGAGGTAGCTTACCAAAACTAAAAAAATATAGAACCCACACTGACTTGGTATATTGGGACGATCCCAATGAATTGGTTGAGAGGTTAAAATTATTAATAGCTTCAAGAGATGCTGGTAATACAAATCATGATAATGAAATTTTATCAATAATTGAAGAATTGAAAGAAGCCAATATAATTAAGGAATAAATAGATGCACCATGTAACTTTTATTTTAGTATTACAGAATCATTCATATTGATCATTAATTAATTATTGTCATTGTGTTGATAAAATATTATTATTATTAAAGTACATAGACTCCACCACATTTCATATTATTGAATATTCACATACATAGAAAAACATCTAAATATGAGCAAAGTCGATGTCGTAAATGAAATTCATAAAAATGCAAGGTTAAATTTTCCGCGAAGAAATGTCATTATGAAAGATATTGATGATCTATGGCAAGCGGATTTAATTGATATGCAATCAGTTTCTAAGGAAAATAAAAACTTTAGATATATTCTTTCCATTATAGACGCGTTTTCGAAATACGCTTGGACATTTCCCTTGAAAAGTAAGAACAAAGACGTTGTATATAATACATTTAAAAATTTGCTGGATAAAGGACGTGTCCCTAAAAATCTACAAACTGATAATGGAACTGAATTCTATAATAATCAATTTAATAATCTCATGAAAGCATATCGTATTAATCATTATTCAACTTTCTCGGCAAAAAAGGCTTCAATAGTTGAAAGATTTATCAGAACACTTAAATCTAAATTATATAAAGAATTTAGTTTGCAAGGTAATTATAACTGGATAAATAATACTCTGAATAATGTTACATATAAATATAATCATACCCACCACCGAACAATTGATAAAATTCCAGCAAATGTTGATAATTTTAATAAAATAGCAATATTAAAAAGATATCTAATGTCGTTAAAAAAGTTAATACAAAGAGTAAATTTAAAGTATGTGATTATGTGCGAATCAGTAAGTACAAAGGAACATTTGAAAAGGGATATACTCCCAACTGGTCGACAGAAATATTCAAAATCCGAAAAATTCAAAACACGACACCTATTACTTATTTAATTGGAAGATACAAGAGGTCAACCTATTTTAGGGGCATTTTATGCACAAGAGCTTCAAAAGACAAAACATCCTAATGTATACTTAGTCGAAAAAGTTCTTAGAAGGAAAAAAGACAAGGTTTTAGTAAAATGGTTAGGTTTGCCCTCTGCTGAAAATAGCTGGATTGATAAGTCAAACATATTATAATAAAACATATATACAGTGGTGGTCATATAATTAAGAACGCTGATATAATGGGCAGATTTTTTATAAACTAAGACGTATACCTATTTGCATGCAATTTTTTTTTATTTCTCTCGGTATCATAAAACTTTTTCATAAAACCACTGAATTCATTGATACACATGATTAGCTAAAATTAAATAGACAAACTTTTTTAACACTACTTCTAAACATAGTATTCCTATTTACTGGCTGGTCACGTAATTAAGAACGCTTTATAATTTATACATTTATTCAAATTAAAAAGAGAACACTCAGTCGATTTGCAGTAGAAGATTACTGTTTGTGTAATTTTGGCGCCATGTAATGCTGTAATAGAATAAAAGTGATTGCTTCTTATAAAAAACAATGGAAATGAATTAAAGCTGTGATAAATCTACAAGGGAAGTAATAATAAAACTTCGCCGCTAAAATTGGTCTTATAAAAATATAGCCGACCATCTGCAATGTTAAAAAACGATGGTTTTCTACGCTTTAAAGCAATTTTACTACGTATCAAACTACTTCGAATGTTCCATGTGTACCTAGACAGAGAAAAACAACTCCTTGAGATGACCGAAACATCGTTCGTATGGCAAAACAAAATCCTTTTAAGGAGTCAAACAAGCTGAGAAAATAATAATTTGGTGAAAATAACTCTTCAGCAATCTCAGCACGCACTATTCGAAGACGTTTGGTAGAAGAAAAATTGCACGGAAGGATATCAAGGTACCCAAGTTGAAACTTTGCCACAGGCAAGCCCAGCTTGCATTTGCGAGAAAGTATGAAAACTGGACTGTGCGGCAGTGGAAAAAGGTACTTTTTTCTGACGAGACGACAATAAACACAGTAGGTTCTGATGGAAAACGATATGTATGACGTCCCCCGAATACAGAATTTACCCTAAGTATACGAAAGTTACATTCAAGCACGGTGGTGGAAATGTGAAAATTTGAGGGTATTTTTCTGGACATGGTGTTGGACCTGTAAAGTTGATTGAAGGTAACATGGATTAATTCTAAAACAAAAATATACGGGAAGAAACAATGTTACCTTATGCTGAAGACTTTCTACCGGTTATTTGGACATTCCAACACGACAATGATCCAAAGCGCACTGCACGCACCGTAAAGGAAATTATTACAGCGCAATCAGTTTCTGTCTTATACTGGCCAGCAAACAGCCCAGATCTAACCCCAATAGAGAATCTGTGGTTTGAAGTACAAAAAAAGGTTTCAAATACATAGTGTGGGAGTTAAAGAGAGCTGTACGAAATTTTTTAGAAGAATGGTACTCTATTTCTCTTGCAAAATGTAAAAAAATAATAGAGTCAATGCCTCGTCGGTGTAAAGCAGTAATTAAAAGCCGTGGACATGCTATTAACTATTCATTTTAGTTAAAAGTGTATTAAATGTGTTGTTAAAATTTTCGTGCTACATATTATGGTAAATTTTTTAAATGGAAATGTCATACAAAACAATTTCCGTTCAGTTTAATAAGTCGTTCTTAATTATTTGTCCAGCTTCGGTACTATTGGAATGTGTTACTTTGGTAAAATCAATTAAATATTACAAAAATTGTTGACAATTTTATTCTATATTCCTAAACCACGTTGCTCTATTAATTTTGCTATTTTATAACATGACTAGTTGCTTCTCAGAAGGTACACATATCTGTGTATATATATATATATATATAATAAACATTATATCCACGACTGATCAGTGTTATGGTTTGTTTTGGAGAGAGTAGTCTTCTCAATTGGTTAATAAATCATTTACCATTTGAATTACATTTACCAGGATACAATTATTGTGGGCCTGGTACCAAATTAACTAAGAGACTTATACGTGGTGATAAAGGTATAAATAAATTAGACGAATATTGTAAAGAGCACGATATTGCTTATCACAATTCGTCAAATTTGAAAGATAGACATAAAGCGGATTTAATTTTATCAAAAATGGCAAAGAAACGTGCAGCTGCTTCTGATGCGACCGTAAGTGAAAAGATTGCAGCACACATAGTAAATAAAGCTATGTTGGCAAAAATTAAAACCGGTTCTGGTTTAAAAAATCATGACCGTAAAATAAAACCTTCAAGCAAAAACGCGTTTGACTTAAAAAATAAATTTAGAAATGTAATAACTAAAACAAAAAAACATATACAAAAATTAAAGCCAAAATACAAGAAAATGGCAATAGAATTAGCTATGGCTGCTGCTAGAGAAATAGTTGATGATTCATCTATAAAACTTCCTCGTATTATTCCAATACCAAAAACTGGTGGAGTATTACCTTTAATTCCTTTTTTTGCGGGACTATCTGCTGCTGGGGCCTTAGCAGGCGGTGCAGCGGGTATTGCTAAAACTATTAACGAATTTAAGATAGCTAAAAAGCGTTTTGCTGAACTGAAGAGGCACAATGAAAAATGGAAGCTCTCTGCATTGGAAATGGATTACATCTCAAACCTCATAAAAACGGTCTAGGAATTTATGTATCGAAAGAAAAAAACTAAAGTATCGGCTACCCAATCGTCCCTTAACCAACTTAGACATTTTGAAATATGGAAATAGTATTCCCTATTTTCGAGGCGTCTTTATGAGAGATGAGCTCCCACGGAAACCTTTTAAGAAAGAATGTCGAATTATTAATTTAGATAATTCTAAAAATCCTGGTTCTCATTGGGTAGCCTATGTAAAATATAATGATTATATAGAATATTTTGATAGTTATGGTAATCTTAAACCCCCAAAAGAATTTGTAAAATACTTAGGTTCCAAAATAAACTATAATTATGACAATATACAACGTGACCACCCTTTTAATTGTGGACATCTTTGTTTAAACTTTTTAAAGATTTTTTGGAGTGGGCACAGAATAAAATAAAGAAGTCTTTACAGTATAGTTCAGTTTGTAAGCATGTCTATAGCGGTTACCATCTCTGGTAATAAATCAGAATTGACTTCATACTTTCAACCACCTTTAAGTTTATCTGGTCAATATGAGTGCGGTTTGATATACTTTTCCGTATTGAAATCAGTAAAAAATATTCACAGTAATATTCTGCCTGTGATTAGAATTGAATGTGACTTAGTGTACGGTTCTTACTCCAACGGATTACCAACTCATATTATTCACGAATTTGTATGTAATACTGCTGTAGGTAATTGGTGCATAGAAGCACCGCAAAACGTTATTTATTTTCCTGTGAACAAAAACTTCATTCCATCTATATCTATTAAGATTGTTGACCAATTCGGTCACTGCATTGACTTTGAAGAAGAACTAAATCAACTGTCTTCATTTAAAAAAGACAAAATGATTTTGTATTATAAAAACCCTGCAGTTAATATAAAGGGTCTTATTTCTTCCAAGACATCTAAGGTGCAAAGACGTGATAAAAAACTGAAGAAATTGACAAAGTCTAATAAAGATTTTCTTAAGGCTCTAGGATTCCAAATACGAATACACTACAGGTTACTGAATTACCACACTTTGATACTTCAATTGAAAGTTACGAAGTTTATTCTTACAATCCCTACAATAACAGCTTCAGAGAAAATGATGAAATCAGAATTCCCATACACCAACAAGATATATACGTGCTACCATCAGCCAGCTCAATTTACATCGAAGGTCAAGCAAAATTCTTCGGAAAAGATGGGAAGCCGATCACGAAAATTGTTACATTCACTAATAATCCTGTTATGTTTTTGTTTCAAGACATCAGGTACGAAATGAATGGAATTGAAATAGATCGTATGAAAAATTCTGGCATAACATCGACAATAAAGTCATATACTTCATTAAATGAAGCAGAAAATAAAGTTGCAGCTTTATGGGGGTGGAATTTAGATGGGTTTAAAAGCGATGGTCATTTTAGTGCTGTAATACCGTTAAATAAAATTTTAGGATTTGCTGAAGATTATAATAAAATTGTAATAAATTGTAAACATGAACTAATAATGAATAGAAGCAATTCTAATTTAAACAGTGTTATACTTAGCGATGATGATGTTACTCATTTTCAAATAGATATACAAAGAGTACAGTGGAGGGTGCCACATATAAAAGTGTCAGATCGGGAACGACTGACACTTCTGAAATATTTGGAAAAAGATAAACCAATTCAAATGGCATTTAGGAATTGGGATTTGTATGAATATCCTTTACTACCCAAATCTACAAAACATTCTTGGTCAGTTAAAACAGCGTCACAGTTGGAAAAACCAAGATATGTTATTTTCTGCTTACAAACTAATAGAAAAAGTAATAAATCGAAAAACAGTTCACTATTTGATCATTGTGACGTGACAAACGTAACACTATTTTTGAATTCTCAATATTAGCCTTATGAACCATTAGGCTTAAAGTTTTCTGAAAACAAGTACAGTATATTATACGAAATGTATGTGAAATTTCGTCAGTCGTATTACAACACTCCAGTCGATCCCTTGCTTGATCTGAAAGATTTTAAGGAAAAAGCTCCACTTTTTATTATATGTAGATTGTTCAAGACAAAATGATTGTCTAAAAACGGGGCTAGTAGACGTAAGACTGGAATTTGAATGTTCAACATTGATACCAGATAACACAACCGCATATTGTTTAATTATAAACGATCGACTTGTGGAATATAAACCGTTAAGTAACATTGTGCGCAGGCTATCATGAGTGCCATTGTAGACGTTCAAGGTTTCAAAACTGAAGCAAACGAATTTGTAATAAAAGAAATTGCGATATTATGCGATAGAAAAATACAGGTATTTCTAATAAAGGCCCCATTCCCATTTTACGACTTGACTAAACAAGAACGACGCCAAGTAAGTTGGATTGAACGCAATAGAAAGATATACTGGAATGAAGGAATTGTGCCTTACTCAAATTATCAGAATTTGATTATAAGTATTTTAAGAGATAAATGTGTTTATACCAAAGGTTCAGAAAAAGTGTCGTGGTTAAAAAGTATTGTAAATAGTAATAATGTTCATAACTTAGAAGATAAAGGTTGTCCTAGTTTACTAAACTTGTATAAACAATATGAACACTCATGATCTGTATAGTTGTATTTATCATGATTCTATATGTGCCTTAAAAAACGTTATCTGTTTAAATAAATGGTGTTTTGAGAATAATTTTTTGTAATGAGATATTTTTTTTTATTTCCCTTATTTTCCTACCTTTTAAAATATTTATAAATTGGTCGTAACTACTATGAGAATTTATTATACTCTCATAAGTGTCGTAATTAACAAGATAGTAAGAAAGAATAAATACAATCTATATTATTTTATTAAAGTTCTACTATTAGTATTATGGCGAAAAATGAAAAGGAAAGGTTACAAACATTGGTTGATGTTCCGATTAGAGGACGAGATGAGTATGGTCTTCGATTATTATCGTCACTGAGTAGCAAAAGAACATAAGTCAAACAAAGTTGGATACTGATTCATCAAACCTACAACATGTTGATACAACTCAAACAAAAGATTTGTTCCACCGAAAGATGCACGATTCAGTGAAATCGAATTTAGAAGATATTCATTACCTTATGATTAAGAGCGGCGAGAATACTCTTAAGTTTGTTCGGGTTAGCGACACGTAGATTACTCAAGAGAATGTAGACTGGTATATAATAGAATCTGGAGATAGCAGTACCTCAGATGATAGTGTAAATTAATTGTGTCCCATTGTATCACACAGATAATATAGTATTTGAATAGATGAAATGTAATAATTGGGGTTTCTAGATCTGATCTGATCTAGAAACCCCAATTATTACCTACTGATGTTAAAATTTGCGAGTGGTAGCCATAAAGTCTTTTTTTATGCAGCGACAGTTAAAAGCAACTGTTATTGGTTTGTAAGCATTAGGCACTCGAGTGGGTATACGCGCTATATAGTTAATGCCCTGTTTAGTCACGGTATGTTCAGATAGCGCCGCAATCTTCTCCACGATGTCATAGAGGTTTTAATTTTTCTTCTCGGGGATACCGCGAATCTCCACATTATTCACTCTGGCCCACTGATCTCTATCTTGCAGTTCTTGATTGAGTTTACCAATCTCAGATCGAAGTATAGGGACTTCGCTCGCTGCTTTTTCGACGTCCGCAATTCTAACTTCCAGGTTTTTAACTTTTTCTGAGAAGCTGGTGATGAGGTGATGCGCCATGTCGACAGAGTCTTTTAGGGAATTTAATTCTTCTTTTATTGCCTTTACGTCTGCAACGAGTGTGGGCAAAGACGTAAGTTGGGAGACAATCTTACTGATTTCGTCCTGTATCTTGTCTAGCTGGGTCGGCTGGGGGAAGGTTGCCACGGGAGACGGAGATGGACTTGACTTACATTTTAGACAACGCCAGTTGTTTTTCCTATCTCCGAGCTTGCAGTAGCCAGCCTCGGTGACACCGGAACATTGATAGTCGTAGTGGCTCTTGCAAACGCTGCAGACCGGGCCCTCAGTGTGATGTGTACCACAGCTAGCACAGACGAACATAGTGAAAAAAGTTTGAGATACACTGGATTTTTTATGCTGTTAACGATCAAGCGTGTGTACACGAGTAAAGCCGAGCGGCGACTGTAAGATGAAATATTTTTTTTACTATCGTCTGATCCACAGCTCTCAAGCCTGAGGCCAAAGCCAAAGAGCAGGATGCATTTATTTTCAAAAGAAGCGATAGCTATGTTGTTGCCACCTTCTCCAGAATCTCAAGATGATCCGATTCCGAATCTGAAACAGGTTTTCAGACACGCTCTGACACTCGTTCCGTGCAGTCGCGTTCGCGCTCATGTTGCCAGTGTTTCATCATTGACGATCACTTACGTTCAAACGTATTGCCCTGTACCAGATCCTTTTTAAAAAGATTGAGCTTCCGCAACTTGCACTTATTACCTGTTGTTTTGTTTGTATTCTTTGTCTTATTGAATCCCTCCATATAGTACAGTAATACGCATCTGATTTACACCAAAACATCTAATACCTTTTGACTTTTGGGTGAAATTTATGCATCAAATTTGTTTATTTTGGTCTGTGATGAAATCTGTGATGAAATGCTATGATCAGCATGTGTTACTTGTAATGGAGGACTAGGGGTAGTAAATTAACACCTACTGCTTTAAAATTCAATGTGAATGACCATGTGAAAATGTTGTGATTTGATATAATGTAACTTAATACCTTATATGATGTATACGCTTATTGAATCACGTGTCTAATACTTTGGGTAAAACAATTTGTATTAATGGGACCTAAGCCTGGACAGACAGCCAAATTGTTCTTTGTTGGTTGAAGGCTTTTGTCCACACCTTGGAGGTATTTGTCGCTAATTGCGTTTAAGTGGTGAGGAATGAAATGTGGTCGGTACTGTCGATGTATGGGGTGAACAGCAGCCTCATACGAGCTCTGAAATCCCTTTATGAAGATTCTAGAGCTTGTGTGAAGATAAATGGGTCGTACACGGATTGGTTTACCATCGAGACAGGTGTTAGACAGGGATGTGTAGCGTCGCCGTGGCTGTTCAACCTCTTCATGGACAGTTGTTTGCAAGATTTGTAAAATAGTGACTGTGGATTAAGGATGAATGAGTTACTTGTAAAATGCCTCCTTTATGCCGATGATCAGGTTATACTTGCGTCTTCAGCGGAGGAGTTGCAGGAGATGGTAACAATCATGCATGGTGCGTTAGAGAGGAAAGGAATGAAAGTAAATGTAAGTAAAACGAAAGATATGGTTTTTGAAAAGGAGGAATGCGTTACGGCTTGTAATGTTATGATCGATGGACAGCTAGTGGAGCAAGTGAATGAGTTTGTATATTTAGGTACGCTGTTTACAAGAGATGGTAAGAATGTAGAAGATATTGAAAGAAGAGTTAATGCAGGTAAAAGAGTGAATGGAGCTCTGACGGCGTTTATGAAAAGCCAAAACGTGTCCAAAAAGGCACGTTTGGCTGTCCATAGTGGCAATAGGTTGTGTGATAGCTATCATGTTAACTGAAATGTGATATTATTATTTTTTTATTATAATGTATAACTTCTTATTTAAATACGCAGACAGTACTGTGTTGCTAGGGAGTTTGTTGCGCTGCTTCTTCTTCCTAGCGAAAACACATAGGAAGCAGTGAAGGGTTGGGCTTTTTGGGGGACTGTCTATTGTAAAATTTAACGTTCAGAAAGAGCTGTTTACCAGCCAATTTTGAATAAAAGATTTTGATTTTGATTTTGATTTTGATTTCATAGAGGGGTGTTAGTACCTACTCTTATGTATGGTATTGATAGTTTGGTATGGCAGAAGAGTCATGAAAGTAGAATAAATGCTGTATAAATGAGAGCACTGCGAAGTATGTGTGGTGTTTCTTTGACTGACAGAGTAAAGAATTGTGTGATAAGAGAGTGTTGTGGGGTAAAAGAAGATGTAGTGACAAGCATCGAGAAAGGTATGCTAAGATGGTTTGGGCACGTGGAGAGGATGGATGACGAAAAACTGACCAAGCAGATATATAAGGCAAGTGTGGAAGGGACAGAACGAAGCGGAAGACCTAGGCGGACGTTCTCTGACCAGATTGGAGACATCCTAAAAACAGGACAGGTTAGAAGCACCCTGAACAGAAGAGCATGCATGAGGAATCTGATGGGAGTGAATGAAGCAAGAGAGATATGTCAAGATCGTTGCAAATGGCGCTCCGTAGTCTCTGCCTACCCCTCCGGGAAACAGGCGTGAGTCTATGTATGTATGTATGTAAATACAGAAATCTGAAGTCAAGCTTGTTTGGAGACACGTGCCAGGTGATCTTAACCCCGCTGATTGTGCCTCGCGCGGATGCTTGACGCCTAGTTTGATAGGTCATTCGCTGTGGTGGGGCCGGAATGGTTGAGTCGACCAGAAATTGATTGGCCTCGAACGCCAGTTTCGAATACTTTTAATTTGCCGGGTCTACGATCACTAGCTCTTGAGAAGGTGGAATGCGCCTTCGACCCCGATTTTTTGTTAAATTGCTATAGCTCCCTTAACAAGTTGTTAGGTGTTACAGCTTGGTTTTGTTTTTAATTTTAAGCACCCACAACAGAAACGATTGACACCGTTTCTCTCACCACAGGAACGACAGGAGTACCTCACCTTTTGGATTCGTTCTGTGCAATTGGCTCATTTTGAGAAGGAGATTGCTATCTTTAAGTCAGGGAGATAGAAATTATCGGGAGCTGTATCTAAATTGAACCCCTTTATGGACGATACGGGTCTCTTGCGCGTTGGAGGGCGTCTCAAGAACGCCAACCTCCCTTACGGGGCACGTCACCCCTTTTGTTACCCAAGGACGGTCATTTGGTACGCTAGTTGGTAGCTGACCGGCACCTTGAAAATCCGCATGCTGGTTGTAATGCCCTGTTGGCTATTTTGCAACGCGAGTTTTGGATTTTGTCTGCCTGAAGAATAATTCGGAGTGTGGTCTTTCCCTGCATCCCTTGCTATAAGCTCAAGGCTTCTACCATGCAGCCCTTGATGGGAGACTTACCGGCAGATCGCGTAACTGAGAGCAGGACGTTTGACGGTGTAGGCACGGACTTCGCTGGTCCCTTTTTGGTGAAAACGTTGACACTTCGAAACAGCAAGACTGTTAAGGCCTACTTGTGTGTTTTTGTGTCTTTCCACAAAGGCCGTACACTTAGAACTGGTCTCCTCGCTTACGACCGAGGCGTTTATAGCCACATTTGACAGATTTGTATCCCGCAGAGGGCTGCCCTCTTTGATCCGTTCTGATTGCGGCACTACCTTCAAGGGCACTTATAATTATTTGAATGATGTTGTTAATTTCCTTGAAACCAACAAGGCTGACATAGGCAATAGGCTTGCCCGACGTGGGATAAATTGGTGGTTGTCCCCACCAAATTGTCCACACTAGGGTGGTATATTTGAGGCCGCTGTAAAATCGGCCAAAACACACTTGCGCCAGACAATTGGTGAATCAGTCCTTACTTTGAGGAACTCGCAACTGTGTTTTGTAAGATTGAGGCCGTTTTGAACTCTAGGCCATTGTGCCCGATCTCCTCAGATCCGAATGATTTGGAGGCCCTTACGCCGGGCCATTTTTTGATTGGTCGCCCACTTGTCGCCTTGCCTGAGTACCTGGAATTTAGAATATTTGCACATACTCCAGCAACGCGTTAAGTGGACCGATAAGACCGATCCACCCAAGATTGGAGACCTCGTTTTGATCAAGGAGGCTAACCTTCCGCCACTCAGATGGCGCAGGAGGCGCATTCTTCGTTTGGTAACTGGGGCTGATGGAGTTCCCCGATTTGCTGAGGTCTTGGTGGACGGTTCGATTCTGAGGAGAGCGGTTGCAACGTTGTCACGTCTACCAACTGATTAGCGGACCGTAGCGACCGTGTAGCGCTCATAGCGAGACTTGGATTGTCGTTCGTAACAGATCGGCAAAGTTAAGCAACGCTTGCACAGGGTGACCGCTTGTGGCATTTACATCTGAGCGCTACCATGCTGCGGAGGGCGCGTAAAGCTGTCGGTCCCGGTTCTCGTCTAAAGATAAGGATCGTTAGGCCATGTCGGAGGCCTCCGGGCGGTCTGAAAACTTCGACACCAGAGTTGGTCACACACTCACACGAAAAACAAAACAAAGCGGACCGGTAGGCCGGTCCGGGGCGGGTAGATGTTTGAAATAGAAATATTATTTATGATAAGTCAAATCGATAATATCGGTTTAATAACGTTTTGTTTAGTCTATTGCAAATTTCTGACTATGGTCACACTATGAACTGTCATTCACTCACTTTGATTCATTGTCGTGTCCGGTATAAAAATTGTCTTGCGCTAACGCCGTCTTGTATTCTCGCGTTTTGGAATTGAATTATATTGATCGATTTGGAAAGCACATCCTGGTAGCTTCGCGAATCGTTTTGTGATAAAAGATAAACTTGTAACATATTGAACATTGTAAAGCTTGTGTGAATACGCCCGCGTGCATCCTGCCCGAAAACATCATTGGAATTGGACCACACAGTTTGCGGACAGTCTCATGGACCTTCCTCTATCTTATCGTAGCCGAACGTGGTTCCAGCTCGATGGTGCACGCGCACATTTCTGTCGAGAATATTTGAATAATAATCTGTCGCCGTGGATCGGTCGTGGTGGTGACGTAGCGTGGCCGCCTCGCTCACCCGATTTGACACCCTTAGATTATTTTTGTGGGGTCATATGAAACAAAAAGTGTATGCTACAGTTCCAAACACCAGGGAAGAACTCGTCGCAAAAATTATGACAGTCGCCGAAGAAATTAGATCCAATTTGGACTTAGTTAAGCGCTTATCAACCCAGATGGCACAAAGAGCCGTAGCGTGTCTACAAGCAGGAGTCACTTTGAGCAACTGCTTTATAATTTTAATTCTTACAGTCATTTAGTATTAGTAAAACATTAAATAAACTTTAATATGAACGTTATGTGTTTTTATTGATTTCCTGTATGGTTCTCACTTACAATGGCATTTTCTACTTGCGCATACGCTATGTTCAAACAACAATAACTCTTAAAGTAATAGACATACAGTTCTGATTCTTATGTCGTATTGTAGCTTATTTCAAAATCTGTCGATCTAGCAAAAAATAATATTGGTAGAATTGCGTAATTTTTTTGTTAATTTTTTCGACTAATACATTTTTTTCAAATGTTGTGGAACTGGGAACACATTGTTTTGTAATGCTAACGGTAGACATTATTATTACCTTTAAAATAAGCCTATTTTTATCTCAGTATGACAAAAACAAAGATATGATTTTTTTTGTACTTTCATATGGAATATTTCAACAAAAAAAAAAAACAAAATGGCTGCCACATATCAGGGAAGTGATTTGGACCCAAGCTTAGAGTGTAATTGTACTTTAAAATAGCTTGTCTTAAAGTGTCATTTTAAATAAATATATGATTTAATTCTGTTTTGTTTCATTTTTTAATCTGGATATAAGACAATTTGTAACAATTTTTATTTCGAACTAATAATCGATTAATAATCGATGAAAAATCGATTATCTTTGATCGCATTATCAATTAATCGATTAGATAAATAATCGAATCGGCACACCATTACTGCTAATAGACTACCTATGTATACCTATCTACCAACGTATATAATATGTAATTTGGATACGAATGATAAACCAGGCTCACACTGGGTGGCTTTACATACTGATATGAATGGCATCGGTCAATATTTTGATTCATATAGACGAACACCTGCGCGATATCGTTTTTAAAACGTCTATGGTTGATTACCGCAATGGCTTCTCGTGTTTCCGTAAGGAAACTCCTAACGGACAACTTCGCTTCATCCAGCCAACGTTAACAAGAACTAGGTTTACATAATCGTGTTGATTCATCAGATGATTTCATCCCCATTACCACATTTCTTCATCCTATAGATCGTAGGACCGATCCAATTATCATCAACGACGCAGAATCTCAGATTACCATCCATTTATACGAAATAGCTCCAGCTGATCTGAGAAATGACATCCAATATTCCTTTCGTACTACTCTGGGAGCCCGTGCTAACAGAAAACAGTGTGTGCTATTTACTAGGGACTTTAAGTATGAAGCGTTATTAGGACGTGTGCCTGATGAGAATAATATGCTACAAGCTGCTTTCACCTTTCACCCTGGCAGGTCTGTTGTACGAAGGGCTTTGCGTACTCGTGAAATGGAAAACTTACGTGTTAGGCGGCAATTGTTTTTCTTCGACACTATGAGCATTCAGGCGTTCGATACCATCCTAAATACGCAGTATACTGTTGCACATGGAGATACTTCCGAACAACTTTCTCTCGCTTATTGTTTAGTGTATCGCGCTGTTACTTATAAAAGATATACTATTCCTGCTGTTTTATTAAAAAGCTTTCTACTATCTCCAGAACCCGCCAAGCGTCCTTTGCTATATGCCATGCGACACAATGAGTGTATCTTTTGCGGCATGGTGGGCAAAGATATACTCTTTCATGATGTATCACTTGTTCCACATGATCTGGTTTTATCTGCTGCTGCTGATTTCCGATGTCGCTCTGCTAGTCTGAACGATTATTTTGATTTTAATATCGCCAGTTTATCGAATGTACACGCTGTGTGGTTCTCGCTGCATGTACTCATAGTATATGATGCTCCATGTCGTCCCATTTCATGGTCTTCCCTGTTCGGTTACATCTCTGTCACAACTACGTTAATGCGCATCGTTAAAGCTAACCTTGGTAGGACAGTTACATCGAATGCTCTTGCCAGTCTACATCGCCATGCTTAACCCTTAAATGCATAGCGATGTAGATCTGCATCGTATGTTTAAAACCTCATATCTCTTTATGTAGCAACCATAGCTGACTTTTTTTCTAATTTTTACTGTTCTAAAACTATTTTATCGTTTCCGAACAAAAGTAAAACCTTTGACAGTTTATTTTTTTATCTGTGATAATTTTCATTGTTGGCGCGCAATCTGAATTAAACTTCACATCGCACTATGGTTCGTCTAGAACAAGCTAGCTAGACAAAAACAACTCTTAAATTCCTGGAAGTTAATTACTATTACGAACTCATTACCCCTATACATTGAGGATTACACCTATTAATTATCAATACTACCCTCATTAAGAGCGTCATTAAGGTATGTTTATAAGATGTTGACTATTTAAAGGGCATTCATTTGCATTTTTACATCATATTTGATAGCATTGTTTATGTCACTAAAAGAAATTTGTGAAAGTGTTTTTGTGATGGATTGTATACGTAAGGGTAAGTAGTTATATTTTATTTCATTTTCAACATGGGAACTTCATTCTTTAGTCTTATAAAATGAAATGTTTGAATTTTCACCCACTTTTTTACTCATTTTTTCAAATTCATCGGTCAAATAATAACATGTCCCCACTTGTCCCCACCGTAGAACCTATCATATACGATTCTCATAAGTGTCTAGTAGTTATACGTAAAAAAATTCATTGCGATATATTTGCACAACTAATTTTTATTTATTTTTTTCTTTCAACAGTTTTTACCGTCTCAAGAATGGATTTTTTCGAAGAATGGCTGAAACACCCGAAGGAACGCGGAATGAGGAGCTCTTTCGGTTTATATCTTTGAGATATAATTTTGATGGTGTTACGGAGCAGTCTCTGCGAGATATTAAAGTACTAATCTCAAGATATTCAACGAAATTTGCTGAAAAGTGGAGCAGCTGTGGAAGAAATCGAGAGCGATTCCTACAAAAGTATTCGACGTGGCTGGAGGGTCTTGACATATCTTTCGATGTGTCCGTTTATTTATCTCTGCCAACTACATCTGGAGAACCGGGACCCGGAAGACCTACTAAAGATTTTGAACATTCTAGTCTCAAAACGAAGAGACGACGTGTAGACGATCTATTACAGTCCAGAAGTGCTAGTGAATTAATTTACGCCGCTGAAGTGTCAGCTCGAATCTCGGGTCAGAGAAGTGTAGCACGTCAAATTAAAGATGTGACTAGTGATCCTTCAATAACCAAGACCACGAGTGAAGAAAGTGCCCCCAGGAGTTTAACAAGTGAGGAAGCTTTAGCGTACTACGTTGATAGTAAATCAAGTAGCCATAGCTATAAGCAGACTCGGAAGTGGAGTATTAAAGCTGGACATAAGGTGTTTCCGTCAATGTACAGTGTTAGAAAGGCTAAAATAGCCTGCTACCCGTCAGGTGAACAAATTACAGTCAATGAAACGCATGCTGAAATCAAAGTTCAGGCAATTCTTGATAAGACTGCCGAACGTTTAGTTTCAGCACAACAAGAAGTTGTTCATAGTCTGTTACCTTGCACGTCATTCACATTAATCAGTAAATGGGGTTGTGATGGAAGTTCCGGTCATAGTATGTACAAACAAAAATTCACTAATTGTGACGATAGTGACGAGTTTTTATTTGTATTTTCTTTCGTTCCTCTTCAATTGAAAGATGAAAGTGGTAATATTGTGTGGCAGAATCCTCGGCCCTGTTCTACAATGTATTGTCGGCCAATAAAGTTTATCTTTTCTAAGGAAACGAAAGATTTTACGATTTCGGAAACCAATAAGGTTTTAGAAGAGATAAACGCTTTATTGCCGACAACCTGCAAGGTGATGGAGACCGAAGTATCTGTCACACATGTTATGCTTTTAACAATGATTGACGGAAAAGTTTGCAATGCTCTGACCGAAACTTCTTCCTCACAAAAATGTTTTATTTGTGGGGCAACTCCAACAATGATGAATGATCTGTCAAAAGAGTTTGCTGCGGACAAAGATAATCTTGGTTTTGGTTTGTCTACGTTGCACGCTTGGATAAGGTGCTTTGAATGCTTGCTTCACATTAGCTATCGACTAAATATAAAAAAATGGCAGTTAAGAACAGCCGAAGACAAAACTAGTGTGAAACAACGTTCAGATGACATTAAAAAACGATTTAAAAGCGAAATGGGCTTGATTGTAGACAAACCAAAACCAGGGTTCGGTAACACTAATGACGGGAACACCGCGCGAAGATTTTTTGGAAATCCCGAGGCTAGTGCCGATATTACAGGGTTAGATGTTTCACTAATACAAAAATTTGGCATACTACTTCGCACTTTATCATCGGGATATGATATAAATATTGAAAAATTCGTTAACTTAGCTCAAGAAACTAGACAACTTTATGTAAATCTCTATTCATGGTATTACATGCCCGCTACTGTCCACAAAATACTTTTGCACAGTGGCGAAGTAATTAGATCGTCCCTTCTACCTATAGGCCAGCTTTCCGAAGAAGCACAGGAAGCTCGGAATAAGGACTGCAGAAGATTTCGTGAGCACAACACACGAAAGCGATCACGGGAGGCTACGAATAGAGATTTACTTAATATGTTATTGATAACATCTGACCCTGTAATAAACGGTTTACGAGAAGTTCCTCGGAAGAAAATAGGTACGCTTCCAACTGAAGTATTAGATTTAATTGTCCCACCTAGCTGTAAGGAACAAAATGTTAATATGATTTCTACTTTTCATAGTTCTGCCCCTCACGATCATGACTATTCAATGGATGATTCATCTGATGATAGTGATGATAATGAGTAATAGATTTAGTTCTTAGATATTTTATGCATCTGTTATTAGATTTTATAGCGACGTCGAGGGATAAATCACTTTATAAAATGTTCAAAAAATATATTATACACATATGCCCGATAAATGTTTTTTTTTTCATGATACCAGCTCAAATGACAAACTGCCTTGAAAAAAGTACCAAAAACCTTATATCTTTGCTTATTAACCGCATCTAGACATAAAAATCAAATAAAATAATTTTGTCTAGCTAGCTTGTTCTAGACGAACCATAGTGCATCGGCGTGTGTTATGAATTACGATTATTTTAAATAAAAGTAATAAAAACGTAGAAGATAAATTGTTTTCGGATAGAAACAGGGTAAGACTAAGAAATAATATTTATATTTTTCAATTTATTGATAAAGTTATGTAAGAAAAATGCATTTTTTTGTGATGTAGAAGTACATCAGTATGCAAAATCGGCTTACCAAGTATACTAACCCTAAAGTTCTTATGTGCTTTTGTATACGTATTTATTAGTCTTTTTTAAGTAATTATGTTATTATTTCTATAAATATATATACATTACAATGAGGCTGAATTAATTTCACATTAAATTCGTACGACTTTACGCTTATATTTTCACAGAATGTCTCGGTCCCTGCAAAATAAGGATATCGAACAACTCTTACACCCATATTCTAAGACGTTTCCTCAAACATTCCTCGACTCCACTCAACCTCACTCGAGGAAATCAGTATTCACAGTTGCTAAAAATCTCCTCCACTCGGCGTCCCTCGACATCTTTCCTTACTCGAGGTGAGGAAACAACTGTCAAACTCAAGGTACCTCGCGACCAACCTTAAGGAATACTCGAGGAAGATCTACGCCATTGTTGCCTTTTCACCTACGCTTGTAAATACGACTGATAATTCTATTTGAAGATTTATAAAGCGTTTTGTAATGGATTTTCAACGATTTTTGAATTATTTATATGATAATCCGTACGATTATCCTGCAAGGCGTTATTTGCGAGACGCAGAAAACCCTATTGAAGTTTACGACAACGAAGAGTTCCAAAAACGCTATCGTTTTCGAAAAGAAACTGTGCTGCATGTGTTGTTGCCGCTTGTGTTTAACAGCAGAGTTATGGGCAGTAACAGAGGACTACCCATTCCACCTTTAATTCAGCTATTAATTGCATTGAGTTTTTATGCAACTGGGAACTTTCAAGTAAGTAAACTTTGTCAATAAGCTTTACAAAAATATTGCATTTATTCAATTATGTTTCTATTAAAATGTTAATCTTTTTGTTTGCAGATTGTGTGTGGGGATTTGCACAAAATTAGTCAATCAGTGACTTCCAAAATTGTGGCTAAAATATCAGAAATGATTGCTCTTAAAATAACACAATTTATAAATTTTCCTACTTTGAGTGAGCAGACAGAAGTCAAGCAATTGTTCTGCCGGGTAGCTGGATTTCCAGGTGTATTAGGCTGCATAGATTGTACACATATTCCCATAAAGAATCCTGATAGACGACGTGACGAAGTATTTCGTAATCGTAAAGGTTGGTTTTCCATTAATGTCCAGTTAGTTTGTGGGCCTAACATGGAAATTTACGACATAGTAGCACGCTGGCCAGGATCGGTACACGACTCTCGTATATTTACAAATAGCAGATGTTCAATGAGATTTGAAACTGGAAAACTCTCAGGCATATTAATAGGGGACAGTGGATATGCACAAACCTCATATATGTTTACACCAGTTACTAACCCACAAACTCAGTCAGAAATACGGTATAATAGAGCTCACATAAGTACCAGAAATATTATAGAAAGACTAGAGGACGCCAGCAGCTACGCTTGCATTTTTTTTAAATTACCCTTTTTGGCCGATCCCGTGGGAATTTCGGAATATCCCTTCTTAGTGCACCCCTACGGTCCCCAAGGAACATACATGCCAAATTTCAGCTTCCTGCGCCTAATAGTTTTGGCTGTAGCGTGTCTGTCAGTCAGTCAGTAACGCAAGGATTTTATATATTAAGATTAAATGGAGTTTGGAAGCGCCGGTTTGCTTGCTTAAGTAGAAAGCTGCAAAATAATTTAGTTAATACTTGCAACATAATTGTCGCCTGTGCAGTCCTCCATAATATTTCTGTATCAACACGGGAAGATGACATAGCAGAGCCTAATGAAAATTTAGAAGAGGTACCAGTACCACATGCCAGCGATAATGAAAGAGGTAGTTTGATAAGGGCGGCGTTTATAAAAAGGCATTTTTAACAAGTTTCAAATTTTGCAGAAGTTGAATGAGTAGAAACATATTAGTTTTAATTCAAATATGTATTTAGTTTACAATTACCTAAAATAAAACTGTGAATTGCATTTTTGTGTTTTTGTTGCCTACCTGTGTATTTGAAAATCCATACTTATATTATTAATGTACTGTCTATTACGTTCACAGGTATACCAAACCAATTTTGATGAAATTGGGTATAGAGTTAGCTTAAACCTCAATGAAGGACATAGGCTATTTTTTTCAAATCCATCCTGTAGGCCAGGTGATGAAAGTTTGTATGTAAGACAAAATTCAAGTGGGCAGAGCCGCCCATTCAACTAGTAAATAATATTTTAACTTTATACAGTTCATCAATATACTCTTCCCGGCTAGTGTTAGCTTCCTTAGTTCCAAATGGGTGATGACATTTCTATACTGATCAGTCATGGTAACATAAAATATTATACAGGTAATTGTGTAGTTATCCATACAGAAATATTCGTCAGTAATATTTCTTTGCGGGCAGGATTGTGGCTATGTTGACCAATGAGTTTGTAATACATAATAGTGCAAACAAAATATTAATAGGGTTATTGAAATAAATAATACAGTAAAATTTAAAATATTCAATCTATTTAATATTTTTTAGTTCCAACTCTGCTGCCTCTCTTTTGGCTTGGTTGCAACGGAGAAGCTCTTCTGCACTTTGTCGCTCTATCACTGCTTTTTTATAACCCTCTTCTGCTGCTTTTACAAGCCACTGCTTTTCTTGGAGCATTAGCTTGTGTAATTCGTCTTCCCGTTCTTTAGCATGTTCATAGATATTTCTTCTAATTTTAAATTCTTCGCTAATTACTTTAGCTCTTACATTTTTACCTGGATGGACATAACAAAAATAACAATATGGTACTCATATAATTAAAATTAAAGCTAATACTTGAAAGTGTAGGTTATTTTTATGGAAATTATAATGAATTCCATTTTTAGTAATATTTGTACACTAAGTAATATCTAGATATGACAGTCTTAAAACATGTTAGATTTTATAAGAATATGTACTGTCAATGTATGCATCTTCCTAATTTTCCACTGATTAGCATGGTTTTTAAGTTACACATAAAGTAAGTAATTTGTGCGACATTATTTTTATTTCCTGTTACACGGCATCAGACCCCAGCCGAAACTACAGAGTAAAAGCAAACATTATTATGTCTGTTTTTACACTACTATTTAAATATATGCTATGTTTATTTGAATAGCTGTTACCTGGTGTTTGTTGTCCACCTATACTGTAGTCAGTGTGGCGAGATCCAGATTGGCCACGGATATCTATAAATTATATGATACAAGTTAATTTATGTATGTAGGTACATCACCTATACAATGTCATACTTTAAAAATTATGAAGATCAATTTATATCTTTGTAGGTAAATAAAGGATTCAAAAGATTATACAGTTATTATTACATAACAAGTGTTATTCAATTACCTCTTTCAATTTCTGGTTCAGGTTCTGGGACAATTTCTTCAGGCACAGGCAGCTCAGCAGTTTCCAATGGAAGAGCTGTCTCCAAATTTTGTATATCTTAAAAGAAAATATAAAAATGTAGATAGATAGATACATATATCTTTATTGTACACAAAATAAATCACAACACAATGAAGTTTTATACAAGATTTGTACAATTGGCGGCCTCATCACTATGTGATTTCTTCCAGGCAACCATTAAATGGAAAGAAAAATTATGTTAGTTTAATCATGGGCACGGCAGTGTACAATGTTACCTAGGAACTATATGACATTAATTAATGCTATTTAACCTTTAAATAAAATACATCATTACATACATTTATGTAATATACATGTACTATTATAAAATATATACACCAGATTTATATTACTTATACTGGTATATGTTTATGTACTGAATATAAACCTAATCAGAATTAATACTATGTATTGACTTGTATACTTTGAATTTGTTGTGATTGCATTAAATATAATATCAGAAATGTACCTTGAGGGGTGTCTGTTGGTAAATTGTCACTGTCAATAACATATTGAATTTCCACATCAGTCTGTTCAAGCAAAGTCTCATCAATAAGCATAGGATCCTCCTTTGAAGGCCCTGGTTTGGGATGGAAAGATCCTCCACCTGTTCTCATACGCTCTTTTTTCTCTTGAGATAGAAGAGCTTTTTTTCGAGTCTTCAGATTGTCCCAACATTTCTTTAGTTGTGCTTCTAAATTTGAAAATGAAGTATGTATTTCAACAATCTAGTTTGCCACTTACAGAAAAACTTGATTATACTATTGACAATTAATTACTAGATAAGATAAAAGTATTCTAGTGTTCAAAATACTATGATAAATAAAATACCACGAAATCACGGCATTCGTAAGGTACGAATGCTGTGATTTCGTGGTATTTTATGCGGGGTATTTACAATATTACGATTTAAATGTGAATTATATGGGCTATAATATATTAGTTTCTTACCTTAACATTTGTTTCAATTGAGTTGTACTCCTCCACTAAGCGTCCCCACGCCACTTTTTTATACAAGGATTACCGGCGGTTATGGTTGACGCTGAATTTAATTTATATTTTATAATTAATTCTTGGAGACACAACTTCTCCGCTTCACTGAAAACTTGTCTTCCAGACAAAATATATGTGTGGAACAAATAAAGTTAAACTTGGATCACAACACAGCAAACAAATCAATCAAACATAAAATAACTCGGAAATCGGAATGAGCGAATGACGCGATGCGACACAGATATGAGATAAGGTTAAAAAACAAACATCTGTCAATTTTGAGGTGATCATAGACAAAAACGTAAAAAAAAATATGTTAAATCTATGATTTTGTGACGTATGTAATGACGTTTTACCTCGACTCTACCTCAGTGGAGGATCCTCAAGATTACCTCAAGTCGAGTGAAAAACATGACTGAGAATACCGATTTCGAGGATTCCTTGAGGTGATCCTTAAGGTATCCTCGGTTGAGTCGAGGTTGAGGAAGTTTTGAAGTTACTTCTTAGAATATGGGTGTTAGCTGCTTTAGAAGACGGTAATGTTTCGGAAGATGGGTTAGAGAATGAGAATGATGACGAGGATCAATTTTACACGAGCACTCGAGAAATTATCCAAGATTTGATGGAAGAAGATGAAACGTTAGGTGAACCCGAAGTACATAGCGACCCATCTTTAGTCGACAATCCTGAGCCATCTGTTCATGACGAATTGCAACATAACTTAGTAAATCCGATAGATAGACGTAGCCTTATTTGGAAAACGATTACATTACTTATGATGCCTCTAAATTAATTTACGAACCCAGCACATTCGATCCGCATACAGCCAACCTCGATACACCGTATGGATGTTTTCTTCATTATTTTACTCCAGATTTTCTTCAAAAATTGTAGATGTAACCAATCTCTATGCCATTCAAACAAATCCAGCGACCTCTTTTGTGATAACTGTTAGCGAACTAAAAAAATTCATTGGAATATTATTATTTATGTCTGTTCAACATTTTCCTTGTGTGCTTTCTTGTTGGCACGAAAAGTTTGGCTACGAACTTATAAAAAACGCAATGCCGGTGAATCGTTTTGAGGCCATAAGAAGCATGTTGCATTTCAACGATAATCAAAAACATCTTCCGAGAGATCATCCAACCCACGATCGCCTACACAAAATCAGACCTGTAATAGACCACCTGAACGAAACTTTTTCATCTATTCCGATAGACCAACGTCTCTCGATAGACAAACAAATGTGTTCTACTAAAATCGGTCATTTCCTAAAACAATATTTACCAAATAAGCCCCATAAATGGGGCTACAAGCTATTTGTTTTATGCAGTCTCATGGGATATGCCTACCGCTTTGAAGTGTACTCTAAACAGGAAGAAAAAAGAAACAGACTAGCAAATGAGCCAGATTTGGGAGTCACCAATAATGTGGTCTTACGGTTGGCTACAGTGATACCAAGAATGAGGAATCATATAGTGTTTTTCGATAATTTTTACACTTCATTGCCCCTGGCATACTATTTGTCGAAACAAGGAATCCATTGTTTCGGAACTGTGCAACAGAATAGATTGCCTAATTGTAAACTCCCAGACAAGAAAGACCTAATGAAGACAACGATTCCTAGGGGTACTTATGAGGAAAGAATTTCTCACCATGATGGTGTTGACTTTTCAGCTAAGGTGTGGAAAGATAACAAGGTGGTTACTTTGTTGTCTACTTATATTGGCTCGCAACCCGTAGGGACTATGTGTCGGTATGATAAGCGGTAGGGATGATGCGTATATACTGGTACAGGTATAAATACCCAGTATGAACATGGCAGTACGCATACCGGGTATTTACGGTAGAGACCCGGACCGTACCCGATAGGTATTGTACGAACTGCGCGCCGAACGAAGTCGCACATCGCATGACAGTACCGCCGGCCCGTACGTACCTATACCTGATCATAAGTTGTACCCGGTCTACGTTCGACACCGCGCCGCGCCTCGAACCGCTAGCGCCCGCCTCGTCGGGTACGGCGCGGCGGCGGTGCACTGTGGGCTGAAATCAACGTTTCATAGACATTCAAATATTATTTTTATGTGTCTTTTTTTTCACATGTAATACTAGAGGAGACTAATTACATGCCTAAAAATATATTTTTTATGAAATGGGTACGTAAACCGAAATCTGAGAATATTTTCTTTAAAAATTTGTATGGAGACAACATAAAAAATACGATAACTCTGCTATCGCACAATTGGCTCTAATTCCCTTCTAGGGGATTAATCCTTGAATTATTTATGATTTTTGACATACTCGGTATCACGGCCTCAGGTGCGCTTTCTTTTTTTAATGTACATACCTATATATTTTTTTAAATTTTGTATAATGTGGCAATTTCTTTGGACCAATTTGGATTAACATAATATATATGAATATGACCCGGATATTTGGATCATATTAATATATGTTAAGCCAAATTGGTCCAAAGAAATTGCCACATATCGATACCCTAATTTGCAAACCTAATAACTCCACTTTTTCACGAAAATTACATTTTGATACCGGCAGAAACTGGATTTTTTGCTCTATTTTTTAAAATACTAATAACTCCATGATTCCGAACTGTACTGGTGTAAAACGCCATTTGAAAATCAAACAACTCCACGTGAAACGAAACGCAACGATTTTGACAAAAAAATCAAATATCTCCCGCGCAGTTGGCCATTTTGTATGGCGTCACAGAAGCGTACGCATGCTCCCGAAGATTTATTTTCGAAACATATGGTTAAAAAGTGTGTTTTTTCGCCGTTTGAAGCTTAAAAACAGTAGAAGATACATTAAGGAAAGTGTATTTATGATTTAAACAGCCTTGTATCATTATTTTGACATGGTTTTTGTAAATTTTGCATTGTGCATAAATACCTTTTCTATAACGGATAACCACTTCATCTAATGCTAGGCTTGGAAAGAAGAAAATCGACGTAAAGCAAGTACCTAAACTGTTGCGTTTTGTTCGGTGAGTAAGAGTGCCGGAGGCCCTATCCCCTATCCCTTCTCCCTGATCCCACTCCTCATCCTATCCCTTTTCCCAACCCCAAGGGGCGGCAACGCACTTGTGACTCCTGTGTTGTTGCTTGTGTCCATGGGCGGTGGTAATTGCTTACCATCAGGCAATCCGTCTGCTCGTTTGCGCTCTATTACCATAAAAAAAAGAAAAAGAAGAAAAGGCATCACAATTAAAAAGATCTCTGTGAAATATGCAATGGATATGTGATTGGTCAAATCGGTGAAGACGTATGACGTACAATGAACTTATTCAGAAAAAGAAGGAAGCTAGAGCTGAAAAACAACAAGACAAGGAAGATCACAAATTCGTTTTCACTGCTGACCTCCAAGCTGTTCTACTGGTACCTAGGTCTACTGTTGCCAGCAATTACGAGTATTACAAAACTAAATTATGTGTCCACAATTGGTGTATTTTTGACATGAAAATGGAACAGGGTTATTGTTTTGTGTGGAACGAATCTGAGGGTGGCCTTAATTCGGAGGAATTTGCCACTTTAATGTCGAAATTTATTGTAAAAGAAGTTAATACCTCAAATGGACGACAAGGCCCAGCACATCGTGTTTTACACTGATGATTGTACCTATCAAAACCGCAACGTAGTTCTCAGTAATGCCTTCATTAATGTGTCAATATATTATAACGTAACATCATGATCATTGTCTTACCCTGGTCCCAATTTATTTGGGGTCGGCGCTGTATGTCCTTCGCTTCCATACTTCTCTGTCACCAGTCATCCGATCGTTTATCCCTTTCTCTTTCATATCCATCCTCACAAAGTCCATCAATCTTTTCGTTGGCCGCTCTCTCCCTTTTCGTCCTTCTACGTGCAATGTCATCACTTTCTTACCTACGTACATCTCATCTCTTCGCATAATATGTCCATACCAGGCTATACAATAACTCATAAATACCTCGAGGTTGGGCACACACAAATAGAGGTGGACAGCATGCATGCCATGATTGAGAACCACAAAAACCAAACTATCCATGCCCCTGCTGAATACTTAAACATCTGCCGAACGGCAAAGACCAATAACAATAAATACCAATGTGAATATTTGACTTTTCATTTGGCTTTCATTTGCAGTACAGACCTAATGGAGATATAATGTACAAATGGCGGTTTGGCGAAGAGTGGCGGATCCTCAATTCCTCAATCAAAGAAAACCCCACGTTGTCCCCGTGAAGGTGGAGGATCAAAAAAACTGATACGACGAAAGAAGAAAAGTCACAAAAAAAAATCTGATCTACAGCAACTTAAGTCTATGCCTCGTGATTATCACGCCTATTACGATGCGTTGCCACACGAAAATTAATTATTTTCATTATAAAACACAATTTATTTGTACGATTGTACTCTGCTTAAAGTTTAAGATAAAAACAAACAACTCCACTTTTAGTTTCAATTATTGCTTAAACCAAATCTAACAACTCCTTTTTTCACGATAAAACCCAATGGTTATTAAAAAAAAATAAAAAAAATTAAGTGTTTTTAGATAAATAATAAGCATAATTTCCAATGGGATTTTTGGTTTTTCTTTATTGCGTTAAATTATATTTATTATGACGTTTTAAGTCTCTCCTGTAAAATTTGCTCCAGAGGAGTTAGTCGGTTTGCAAATTAGGGTATCGATATACAAAATTAAAAAAATATATATATGTACATTTAAAAAATAAAGCGCTCAGGTGCGCTTTATTCGCCGTGATACCGAGTATGTCAAAAAATCATAAATAATTCAAGGATTAATCCCCTAGAAGGGAATTAGGGCCAACTGTGCGATAGCAGAGTTATCGTATTTTTTTATGTTGTCTCCATACAAATTTTTAAAGAAAATATTCTCAGATTTCCGTTTACGTACCCATTTCATAAAAAATATATTTTTAGGCATGTAATTAGTCTCCTCTAGTATTACATGTGAAAAAAAGACACATAAAAAAATATATTTGAATGTCTATGAAACGCTGATTTCAGCCCATAGTGCGGCGGGTGCGGCAGTTCATTCATGATAAAGAAGTTAATTGCGTAAATAATGTTAGAGAACAGTGTTTCAATGACTTTTGACGAAAAAGGATTGTACGCTTAAGAAGATAGAGGTGATTTTAGAGTGGATGAAAATATAAGATGATATTAGGTGTTTGTACTTAGGTCGACAATTTTATTTTGAACTGTTTTGATGTTTTTTAAAGTTCTTACTATTTAAGAAATTATCATTTTTTGTGGCGTTTTCCCGGGCAATGTAACTATGTAGATAAACTTACCAAGCCAAACTCTTATCTAAATATATAGGTATGTATTCCTCGTTTAAAGTAATAAAGTATAGTCTGAAAACCTAAATAACTGGAAAGAGCGGGTCCCCCATGTCAATTAGACCTGGGTGAGCCAAAAGAGTCATCAAACTGATGAAAAAGTCTGTAAGAGCCTCCAAAAGGAAGCCGTCAAAGACCTGCCCTGAAAATACCTATAGGTATTTTAATACTGGGTTTCTGTACTGGGTGCATGGCCATACCCGTACCCGTGAGGCCGGATATGGAATGTAGCAGGTATATCTCATGCCTAATAAGCGGCTAAAGCAAAAGATTGATATCTGTTGTCCAAAAATAGTGCAGGAATATAATATGCACATGGGGGAATGGACCTGATGGATAGCTACTTAGGTCGCTATCGTATAAGAGTGAAAAGTCGCAAATGGTACCTCCGCCTATTCTATCATCTATTGGACCTTGGATTGATAAATTCATGGATACTTAGTAAGAAAAACCTTATTGCAAAAGGCATCCCAAGCAAACAACTTCCAAATCTTGGTCAGTTCCGCAATGATTTGGCTGATTCTCTTTGCAACGTGGGATCTTATAATAATAGTAATAAAAGAGGTCGGCCTAGTAATGGCTCATTAGAACAAAGTTTACAGTCAAAAAAACCCAAAGGCTCATCTCATCCTTTGCCGTCTATGGATGTGCGAAAAGACGGCGTTGGTCACTGGCCTATATTTTCGAATAGACTAAGGTGCAAAATTCCTTTATGTAAGGGTACCACACAGTGGTCTTGCAGCAAATGCAAAGTTCCCTTATGTCTTAATGCAAAAAGTAATTGCTTCATGAATTTCCACATTTTGTAATGTAATAAAATAATAATTAAGTTTGTACTATTATATTACCTATAGTATGTAGGAAATTTAAGGACCGATTGTGCATGATGATGTAGAAATAAATCAATATGTTTTTTTGAAAATAAAAAATATATATTCCATAATTATTTTTTTCAGTATTTTCCCATTAACTACATCCATTTTCCGATTTATTTCAAATTTTGTTGATTAAAAACAAAAATTCATGCATTTAAGGGTTAAGGGGTATGTTAGATCAACTTTTGGCGTTATTACTGCTGAAAATGCATTTGTTCACGGTCTTTATATTCTTGAGGGCATGTATTTTGATTTCCCTGTTGCCCAGCCTAACATCCTATCAGATTATCATGTGTTTGCTGAATGGCTTATATCACCAATACCAGCTTCTCTGCATGCCCGGGTGCTTGTCGATTATATGTTTAAAGAGGACATTTATGCGGTTAACCGCGATTTCGACGGAGTAACTTTATTTGTTCCTGTATACCCTATGTTCTGATCTTTTTGGCGCCTTTATTTTTCTGTTATCCACTTGTCACTCATTTTCGCTCATTTCCATAAAAGCAGTTGCTCAAGCACTCTATTCAGGGTTGGCCCGAACCTTCGATATAGTGATCGTTGGGACGCCGTTGATATATCATCTTGAGTTTTTAAAAAGGAATTGTAAAAGATGGAACTGGAATGTCGATAGGATTCAGAACGATTGGACTTCAGTTTGTGGTGAACATTGCTTAATATATTTGTTTAATGCAGTTTTGTAAAAATATTTACAGGGAACACACTGTACAACGATATGTTAGTGGATGAGATGTTCGGTTTATATTTTATACATTGTGTTCAATTTCTACTCGATCTTTACATTTTTCTATATCTTTATTTAATATTTATGATTTATATTTGACCGCATGATTGATAGATGGTGTAAGGATCGAGTTAGCTCGCGCTATGGTTTCGTTCCACGGCAGGGTATATAAGCTACGTCAACCTGAAATAAAATTGTCTTGCTCTGAAGGAAGTTGTCTTATTATTGCAACCACCTGGCGCCCTCTATACCGGTGTACAGCGGTATTCGGACTTGTGCAGCTTTGTACATGGTCTAATATCGAGCCGCATGAAAATTTGGTGAGGCCAAGGAAGAGGCCCGTTTCTCAAGAACATCACGGGCGGCGCTAAATTCGCAGCCTGGCGAATGAAAGGAGCACAAGGAAAAGCGTTCTGGACAAAGATAAGTTCAAAGTGGAAAACTGTGAGTACTTCAAATATTCTAAGTGTTAGGAAGAATAGGAACTTAGAAAATTCGCAGTAGTCGCGGCATAGGACTTAGAATAATCGGCCCAAAAACGTTGAGACGGGGAACCTATGCCCGATTTCTGAGCGATATAAATTGTCCCAAACACTTAGAAAATTTTACAAATTTTGAAGATGAATAATGACATACGCATTTTAGAAGATTTGAAGTCACAACTGTCAAAGGCATACACAAATTTCAAGAAGACGTAAAAAGAAAGATTGACAAAAAACTATGCGGAGGTCCGATTAGAATTATTGGAACAAACCTTTTCAAAATTTTCTTCTAAATACGAAACATTGGTCGGCGAATATGGCAGTTCGTAGCTAACGAATTACTTCAAGGAGGATGTATTTGAAGCTGTTTCGGAATTATATTTAAACTATAAGTCTGAAATAAGAAGGTTGTTATCCACTTTCAGAGAAGTACACAGCGCGGAGGTTTTACCAAATAAAGAAAAAGGATCTATTGTAAAATTGCCGAAAATTCAAATTCCTACTTTCAGTGGCAATTATCTAGAATGGTCATCGTTTAGAGATCTATTTGCGTCACTAATACACAACAATACAACTTTAGATGATGTACAGCGATTGCACTATTTAAGATCTCAATTATCTGGTGAGGCAGAACAGCTGATCAAGCATGTTCCAATTACATCGAATAATTATAAGCAATGCTGGGAACTGCTTGTAAAACGCTACAATAATAAACGATATTTGTCCAATTGCATCCTTAAACATTTGTTCAGCCAGCGAAACATGTCTATCGAATCTGCAGGCGCATTGAAAGAATTATTAGATATAACAAGCAATTGCCTGCATGAACTTAGTAATTTAGGTATTCAGGTTGGGTCATGGGATATTATTGTAATTTACATAGTTACTTCGAAGTTGGACATGGAGACTCGGAAGCAGTGGGAACTGCATGCTAGCCAATCATCCGAGGACTTGCCATCGTTCAGCTCATTTAAAGATTTTTTGGAAACGCGGTATCGTGCTTTAGAGTTCGTGGAACCTAAAGGTAAACCCAAAGTAAATTACAATAATAAACCAAATACCAATGTTATGCATGCTGTTACTAAGTTAACATGTCCTCATTGTGCCGATGATCACAAATTGTTTAATTGCAGAAAGTTTGCTCAAAAAGACATTGACAAGCGCCGTGATATTGCCCAGTCTTTAGGGGTGTGTTTTAACTGTCTCGGCCTCAACCATTCAAGTAAAATATGCCGTGTTTTCACCAAATGCCGGATTTGCCAGCGCAAACACCATACCCTACTACATCCTAAGGGCCCTAGCGTAGGTGTGGCGGTTGGTTCTTCAACGGAACCTACGACCGCTCCAGAGAATGAGTCAGATTTCCAAGAGGGTAAGATCAACACAAATATTGCAACCCATTTTTTGAATGAAAATGTACAAACGCAAGTACTTTTAGCCACGGCTCTTATTAAAGCAGAGTCAAAAAATGGGTCAACTCAAGTTTTGAGAGCCTTGATAGATCAAGGCTCTCAAGCATCATTCATTTCTGAAGCAGCTGTGCAGCTACTTCAACTGAAAAAGATACCAACTAATACAACAATCAATGGTATTGGTGGTCATGCTGGGATCGTCTCTAGACATGTCGTAATCCTTACTATTCAATCACTGCATGACTCTATCTTTAAAATACAAGTAACTGCACATGTACTTAGCGCACTGACTTCAGTTATGCCTGACAATAGAGTTGAAGTGCAAGATTGGCCAGCACTCCAGAAAGTGAAGCTAGCCATTCGAGATTTAATTACCCTAACATAGATATGTTGTTAGGCGCAGAAATATACTGCCATATATTAAAAGAGGGCCTAATAAAGAGTCCTACGGGATCTCCAATGGCCCAAGACACCCATCTAGGATGGATTATAAGTGGCCATGTTGGTAAATTGCATAGGTCTATGTATTCCGATAATACAGTAATTTCGACGTACACTCAAATAGCACAAAACGATACGCTAAAACGTTTATGGGAACCAAATTCTGAGCCTATTTCAACGAAAGGACTTCTTACACTTAAGGAACAAGCTTGCGAGGAGTTTTACGCAAAGACGACGAAAAGTGACGAAGATGAGTGTTACGTCAACAAATTACCCATTTGTTCAGAAGATACAACGTGTAAATATGGCAATTCGAAAAGCAATGATACCAGGAGACTGCCAGCTTTGGAAGGGAAACTGACAATGCATATTAAATTAAAACTACAGGATCCTGAAGAAAATAATGGACATTTACTAATTGGTAATATAGCGAAGATTATAGGTGCATCAGATAGCATACGTAAGGATGATTTGCCCCATAATGCAGTTGTCAGACCGCCTGATAAACTGACCACCAAGGCCAGAGTGGCGTACAATGCATCGTGCAAAGGAACAAACGATGTTTCTTTGAACGATACCTGGAAGGTAGGACCAACTCGCCAATCGTACCAAAGACAAAAAAGAACAATTACATCGAAATTATCACGCCTTTATGATCCGCTTGGTTGGATAGCCCTACGTTTTATAACCACCAGGGTTCCATTTCAAAGGCTGTGGATTGCTGGGATAGGATGGGACGATAAGCTGCCACTTGATCACAGACAAGAATGAAAATATTACCATCAAGGCCTTCAAAGATTTGTACATTTTCACATTCCAAGATTGAAAGGCAAAGGTGATCGCAGAATTATTGTCGAACTGCATGATTTTGGGGATGCTTTCAATGTATTCTATGCAGCCGCAACATATTACAAGATCTTTTCTTTTATACTACTTATAATAATAATAATCTTTATTGTACACCAAATTAAAATTTAACATAAGAATTTCAACATATAAGTACATATTGCACAAACGGCGGCCTTATCGCTAAAAAGCAATCTCTTACAGGCAACCCATAAGGAAAAGAGAAGTAAGGAGCCAGACATAGGGCAGTTTTGGCGTAGTAGGATACCAATGAAATTATACCAAATAAAAAATACGAATACACACTATACTATACAAATACACTAATATATATTATACTATAATATACATTCATACAATAATATAATGAATTAAATAATGGGAGTAGACAATAGTAAAAAAGGGAGAGAAAGAAAGTGTGACTTTGACAATATTATGGAAAGTTAAAGAGATAAGTAGTGGTTTTTCACTAAGTTTTTAAAAGATGTGATATTTTGAGCCAGTTTGATGGATACAGGCAATACATTTCACAACCGTGCGGCTTGTACAGTAAAGGATTTATCGTAAAAAGTAGTGGAATGCATTGGAATTTCCAATCTCAAATTTACCGATGACCTAAGACCCGATCTTGAATGAGAGTCACTAAGGAACTTGAAGCGTTCTTTCAAATAAGATGGAGTAGACGGATTGAAAAGAATATTATAGAGTAAGGAAAGAATGTGAGTATTCCGCCGAAAGCGATTTGGCAGCCACTTGAGCTTATTGCGGAAATTAGAAACGTGATCATATTTACGTAATCCAAATATGAACCAAATACAGAAGTTTTGAAGACGCTCAAGCTTATCAAGTTGCTCCTCAGTGAGATCTAGATAGCTGACATCGGCATAGTCAAGGATAGGTAATAGAAGAGAGTTTGCAAGTGCAACCTTAGTGGCAATCGACAGAAAGTTCCGCAGTTTTCGCAAAGTCCCCGCCGCAGCAAACAATTTGCGACTAACTTCGGTGATTTGTGGTCCCCAAGATAGAGTTTTATCAATATATACACCTATGTCCTTCACACAATCACTTATAGGTATTGGGATACCACCAAAAGTAATTTGGGGTAGCAGATTCCAGTAAATGCGAGACATCATCCTGGGACTACCAACAACGATAATCTGAGTTTTCACAGGGTTGATCTGCAAACCAAATCTCAGGCTCCAAGCAGATATCCGTTCTAAATCAGAGTTCATGATGCGAAATGCTTCAAACAGCTCATGTGCCGGTGCCTGTGTGTAAAGGACAATGGCAGATCTCCATACATCAAAATGTCTGAAATTAAATTGAAGCGAACAGTAATAAAAAATATATCAAAAACTTTGGCGTAAGTAACAGAGTCTATAAATGATTCTATTTTCACTCAGGAAAGGTGGAAAAAGAAGATATCGGTGTTTGAATTTTTAGTTAAGAATGAACAATGTAGGTAAGAGGAAAGTTATAGTATGAAAGTTAAACAATGTAGGTAGATACGTTAGAATTATCAAATGACATATGTCAGCTTGACATCAAAACGCGGAAGTGTTTTGTAGCATCTAACCTTTGAGAAAAGAATATTCACACATCTATGCATCTAACTGTCACAGCCAAAGACAAAAGCAGAGCTGCACATTTTAAATCGATTTTATGTGAAATTGATACATCTTTAAAACGATGCTGTGACCTTTTTATTTGATTTAAACGTTGTTTTGCTTCAAAAATATTAGCTAATTGATATAATATTGATTAAATATTAAATAACTGCATTTTAAACCAAACCAACTCTATAAAGGTAGATCGTATCGATTACTTATTTTATAATCGATACGGATATAGCACTCACGTCTATTCCTGTCACACCATTGTCTATGGCAACAAACAAATAATAAAGTATTCGTAATCAATTGGAATACTTTTTATCATCATAAAATACTCCAGCTTTAACGAGACAAAGTGAAAATATTAAAAATCGTAGAAAAAAAAACAATTTGTTTTGTTCATAATGAAGTTTAAGGTCGCCACAACACACCCAGACCAAATTCTGCCATTGTTCTTTGAAGATCATCTGCATAAAGGTGGTAGGATGACTGAAGTTGATAGGAGATGGAATTTATAAAAATTGAGAAGAGTAATGGAGAGAGAACGCCACCCTGTGGAACGCCGGCTGTCGTATTACACCACGAAGAGAAAGAGTCTTCGACCCGTATACGCTGCCGACGACCAAACAGGTAACTATGAAACCAATCAATCACTGGTGGAGATATGTTAATAGAGCGTAATATACCGAGAAGAGTGTGAAAATCAACGGTATTAAAGGCGTTACTAAAGTCCAGTAAACAAAGTACCGTTAAATTGCCTTTCTCCATACCGAACCTAATGTCGTCGGTAATGTTGGTCAGTGCCGTAACGGTGCTATGACCAGGACGGAATCCGGATTGTAGAGGATCGAATAGGAGGTTCTTGTTAAGGAAAGTAGTGAGTTGGATATGGACTAGGAGCTCTAGCACTTTAGAAAGGAAAGGTAACACGGAAATAGGACGATATTCAGAATAGTAAGGAGGTTTAGATTTTTTGGGCAAAGGAATAATTTGGGCATCTTTCCAAGCAGTTGGAAATACGCCCCAGGATAAGGAATAATTAAGTATATGACAAAGGATGGGAAGGATTTCGTCTAAGATAGGAAGAATCATCTTACAACTGACGCAATCATTACCGACAGCATCGGAAGAAATCGATAATACGCAACTTTTAACATCACACGCAGAAACTTGATTAAAGACGAAATGTGGATAATTTGGAGCTGGAAGCGTGGAAAGATCAAGTAAAGTCTTAGCTTAAGTAGTCGCATCAAATTAATAATAATAATAATAACGATAGAGACGAGATAGACAGACCTGGTAGAATTATATAATTCATTGTGATTTCTTAACTTATGTCTAAACTACCGCCAGACTCCACACCGCGGTTAACTAGAAAGCAAGCCCAGTATCAATTGTTAGGAGACAGCAAGAAACAGAAGGATAAGATGACGGAAGTTTACGCCAACGCCGCCGGACCTTCAGCAGCTCCGCCGGTGCCTCCTAAAGGCGGAGAACCGTGTGGAGACTGGAACATCCTGCGTGATTTCTTGAGGGTGTCCTCTGAGGACACTAACGCAATCACCAACGATCAGTTAGCTCTGATCAACCCGACCAATAGGGAGATGGTACAGGCCGCAATCATCGGCAAAGTGGCCAAATCTAATTTCGAGGCCACTAAAGCTCTCATCAAGCTCATGGCTTATGAGGGCTTCAACCCCGTGACTATCATCACGGAGATGATGGCCAGGGCCGACAAATGGAATCAGACTGAGAGAGCCAACTCGTGGAAATTGTCCCTTGACGGCCTCACCTTCGACCTCAGTGAGAAGGCTGATCTGTCTAATGATGTGCTGTTCATGTGCACTCTATTCCTCACCAGAGGGAACAACCTCAGAAAGATTTTAGCCAGCATTGAGAGGGCAGTGAAAAGTCCCTTGTTGAGTAAGATACAAGCCTATTCAATCATAGAGATAGATGACGAGACTTCTCATGTAAGTACCCAGTACAATGATCGTTTAAGGAGCGCTTTGGAATGTGCTATTGATGAATACCGATCCATAAATCCAAATATTCGGCCTCTTTTGCCTCGGTTGCCCATGCATAAGAAAAACATAGCGCTAGTGGGTGCCCTGGATTCACTATTGTCAATTTATTTTGAGAATAGTGAAAATCTCAGCGATACACAGTCAATCCTGTATTGTGCGACTGCAGCGGCATGTCGAGTAGCGGGAGTTAAATTCCCTGTAGATAATACTACTACTCGACGGGCCGCTGCGATGCCAGCTTGGCAGCGCAGGATTGAGAGTCGTATCGCTGAGACTAGGGCACTCATTGGCAAGCTATGTTCTTTTAGGACCGGTAATACGCGACCGAGAGTGATGCGCTTTGTGACTCGGGCCTTCGTGGGAACTGGTATCAGTTCCCAAGATTATTTATCTCGAGTTACAGAGCGCATCGACTTTCTGAAACAAAAACTTTGTGCATGGGCAAACCGTATTAGGCGATATAAAAAAAGGGTGGACCGGTATTGCCTTAATCGCACATTCCAGAGAGACGAAAAGCGGGTGTATAGGGCATGGGAGCACCCTGATTCCTCGACGAGTAATGGCGATGGGTGTCGACCGAATGATGATGCCACTGTTACATTTTGGCGCAGCATTTGGTCGACACCCGTCAGCCATGCGGAGGGTGATTGGATTGGGGATGTTGAGCGAGCATGTGAACGAATTCCAATAATGGAGCCTATAAATATTACTATCGACGACATAGTCAGCGCAGTCCGTCCGTTACAGAACTGGAAGTCTGCGGGACCGGACGGGCTGCACAATTTTTGGCTTAAGTGGCTCCGAAGTTCGCATGCTTGCTTAGCATCTCAATTTCAATCGTCTTTGGAATCAGGGTCGCTGCCTGATTTTTTAACATCCGGCGTTACCCACCTGCTTTATAAGTCTGGTAGTACCACGGACCCCAAGAATTATAGGCCAATTACATGCCTACCAACTTTATACAAACTTCTTACATCCATTTTGAGAACGAAATTATCTAAACATATATTTGATAATTCAATTATATCTGTTTCTCAAAATGGATGTAAGAGTGGGGCTCGTGGTACTAAAGAGCTCCTATTGATTGACATGGCCATTAGCCAACAAGTGCGCCGTAACCGAAAGAATCTATCGACATGCTGGATAGATTACAAAAAGGCGTACGACTCCGTGCCTCATGCGTGGCTTTTGAGGGTGCTAGAGTTGTACAAAGTAGATACAACTCTATGCACCTTCTTAAGGGCGTGTATGGGGCAATGGAGGACCGTATTGCGCTATCCAGGGTGTCGATCGATCTTGGGTTGCGGTGCTCCAATAAGGATCGAGCGAGGTATATTCCAGGGCGACAGCCTGAGTCCTCTGTGGTTTTGCCTTGCCCTGAACCCCCTAAGTACCTTATTGGAGGCTTCAGGGCTAGGCTATCAGTTGAGGAGAGGAGGTCATGTTACATCTCACCTCCTTTTTATGGATGACCTGAAATTATTTGCCCCCAACAAATTCCAACTGACTGCATTACTTAAGGTAACCGAAACCTTTAGTAATTCAATCAGAATGGAATTTGGTGTGGATAAATGTGCGGTCATGCATGTGAAGAGAGGCAGGATTATGGAATCTGCAGGGATACAACTCTCAGATTCCATACAACTTAGATCCCTCTCCCCAACTGAGACCTACAAATACCTGGGTATGTCGCAGTCTTTGAATATTTCTGAGACTGACATGAAACAGACGTTGCAGGCTCGGTTCTTTGGCCGGCTGAGAAAAGTACTTAACAGTCTTTTATCAGGCGGCAACAAGGTGCGGGCCTGCAACGGGTGGGCCATGCCAGTCCTAATGTATTCCTTCGGCATACTCAGGTGGACCCAGACTGAACTAGATGCCCTGGATAGAAAAGTCCGTTCAATGCTGACTGCATCTCGTATGCATCATCCACGCTCATCAATAATGAGGCTGTACATCCCGCGGAAATGTGGGGGTCGAGGCTTTTTATGTGCTAAGACCCTCCACAACCGCGAGGTGTGCAACCTCAGAGATTATTTTCTGCAGATGAGTGTGGATGTGCATCGCGATGTAGTCGGAATTGATAACGGGCTTACCCCGCTCGCTCTGGCTAAAGAGAACTGGCACAAACCTGCAGTACTTAGTACTGAGGACCGACGAGAAGTATGGAGGGGAAAGGAGCTGCATGGACGATTCTACCGAGCCTTACATGGGCCCGATGTACATTTTAAAGCGTCTATTTCCTGGCTGCGATTCGGTGATCTCTTTGGAGAAACCGAAGGTTTTGTCTTTGCAATTATGGACGAAGTTGTCATGACAAACAACTACCGGAAGTATATTCTGAGGGATGGGACGGTTGACATATGTCGGGCGTGTCACCAACCCGGGGAATCGCTCAGGCATATAGTGTCCGGTTGTTCGAGTCTTGCCAATGGTCAGTATTTGCACAGACACAACCAAGTGGCCAGGATAATCCATCAGCAACTAGCCCTTAAATATAATCTCGTTGGTTCAGAGGTACCGTACTACAGATATGTGCCCGACCCAGTTCTCGAGAATGGTCGTGCATTGTTGTACTGGGATCGGTCTATCATTACAGACAGGACTATTGTAGCCAATAAGCCTGATATTGTAGTGATAGACCGAGCAGAGCGACTCGCAATGATAATCGATATCACCATACCGCATGACGGCAATCTCGTGAAGGCAGAAAAAGAGAAGGAGATTAAATATTTGGACCTAGCTCACGAGATTGTTGACATGTGGGATGTGGATTCGGCGATCATTGTGCCGATAGTCGTGTCGGTAAATGGGCTAATCGCCAAGAGCCTCGATCAACATCTAAAGAGGCTCGCACTAGGCAGCTGGATCAAGTCCTTGATACAGAAGGCAGTTTTTCTCGACACGGCACGCATCCTGAGGAAGTTCCTGTCTCTGAGGCCCTAACCACCGGTGGCTTGGTCCCTGTACCCGACACCGGTGGGTCTCCGTGGTCCCTTTTATATTTTTAAACATTTTTTAATGTAGTTTAATAATATAAAATTAACTATGAGAAATGTGATGAATAAAGTGAATAATAATAATAATAATAATAATAAACCCCTCTGGGGCAGTCGTTATCTCATCATGAGACTAACGCAATCTCAGAGGGCAGAGTAACAGCTTTCAAACATCACCTTTGTCTTGTGATACATATTACAGGATAGAAAGAAAGCTTACAAACCGCAGGGCAGCTTTGTGGCAAGCTGAATGTGTGTGGCGACACTGCGGTCCCGAATACTTCAGGGAGTCGGTCAGGGCCTCGTCTCCGGCTTGCCTTTACTGGCTGGACGGAGTGGGTTTCCAAGAGCGCCCGCAGGACCCTCGACTCTGGCTTGCCTTAGTCGGCCGGCCAGAGGGAAGTCGCAAGAGCTATTTGCTCGGGGGTGGAAGTGTCATTGTCAAGGGCGTAATTACGGGGAAACCCGCTCCGGGTCACGAGACCCGCGATGGCGAAACCGGTGCCGCACCGCTCTACACCCCTAGCCGCTCACACCGGTGTTGCCCTCTTGTTGCCTTTATGGTAGAGTTTGTTTGCCTTGGCGGCTATTTAGAGAGGGTCCATCTAGTGAGCTGGCGAGTCACCGTCTGCCCCTTTTCGACGTACTATAAGAGTACTTAGGGCAGACGCCGGCATTCATCCATAGTTTTCATCTAAACCTATCCATTAAACACCCATCCCAATAGCCCAGAGTAATTAGTTTCCATATAAGTAGCAATAGGCCGTCACCTGCTGCGGCTAACCCGTGACTGTACTTAATAGTGCGGTGATGGAGGCGCCTCAGTAGGTATTCCATTACATTCTAGATTAAAACTCTCAAAGGGCCTCTGCGCGTTGGACCTATGTCTCCGTGTACGCCTGCCAAAGGGCCGGGTACTGTTCTAACAAATTAGAATAATACCCGAGAAAGAGAAACAAATAATAATAATAATAAACTTTATTCAATAAAATAATTAAATTGCGACGAAGAAGTGAAATGCTGATTCTGATGTCAATATTATTGGAACTGTGGTCATGTATTGACTTTCCAACTCCCAGTGATCTTAGAAATTTCCAGACTTTAGCTGGGTCTTCGCTCTCAACAGATTTATGGATGTGTTGGCGTTGTGCTTTCCTACACACCTTGCTGCAGAGATTTTTAATCGCAATATAGCTCTCCCAATTGCGAGGAGTCGGTCGACATTTATATTTGGTTTTAGCCATTGCTTTCTTTGATAGCAGATGTTTTATTTCTTCAGTTAGCCACGGCGAAGGCAAGTGCTTGACTCTTATTGCGCGGACTGGAGCATGAATATCCAATAGTCGAATAATTGCACTATTGAGTTTTTCAACTTTTTCGTCGATGGATTGAGCGCTTGCCACAGATTCCCAGTTAATGTTGCGAGCGTCACTACGGAGACTCTCCACGTTCATGCCACGAAAATTACGTTGCAGAAGAATTTTAGTGTTAGGCTTAGGAGGACGAAGTTTATATGAGAGAAAAATTAAGTCGTGGTAGGAGAATGCATCAGCTGAAAATTGACCATGCTTGACGACAAGAGAAGGTGAAGAAACAAAGATAAGATCAAGAAGAGAAGGAGTTGAATTCGGAAAGTTATATGTAGCATTTAGAGGAAGAATAGACAGGTTACAGGAATCCACTATTCTACATAAGGAAGAAGAGCGAGAATCATGCTTTAACAGACAAGTGTTAAAATCGCCCATGATTATTGTATGAGTGTAAGAAGTTGTAAGAGTTTCTAAAATACGCTCAAAAGATGAAAAATAATTTATATGGCAGTTAGGCGAGTAATAGACACCAAGCAGAACCTTCGTATGAGCGAGACTTATTTCTAAAAAGAGATGCTCACCTGCATTAAGCGGAGGTGGCTGTGCTGACATATCAATAACATTGTAAGGAATGTGATTACGGAGATAAATGGCAACACCGCCACCACCGCCAACAGTACGGTCATTTCTTACTAAACGGAAATCAGGTAAAGTGTAAGAAACAGAAGAGAGACATGGTTTCAGCCAGGGCCGTGAAAGCTCCCTACATGGGTAAATTTCATATAAATCAGCACCATCTACCAATGATTGTAAGAACTAAAGAAAAAGCAACAACTGAACGGTAATTTCGCCAATTTTCTTAAGACCTCCGTGGTGCAGTGAATAAGGTGTTGGGCTCATATCTGAGAAGTCCGTGGATCGAATCCACACTTACCACGAACTACATTTTGTGATTTTTATATTTTTTTACTTTTAAATTGCATATTTTACATAACAGTTGTCATTTACATATTTATTAACACCAAAATTAAACATTTATTTTATTCTGAAAAATGAATCCACTACTAACGCCATCTATACGATCGAATAAAAATACAATTGATTTGTACGCCAGTAGAGTAAAATTGGGGCTTCTGCATCACTTGCTCTCGCGTCGCCGCTCGAGCTGCGTGATACAGAAGCCCCAATTTTACAATCGAGGTCGATTCATATTAATGTGTTCTGCATAACTCAGAGTGCCCAGTAATACCATACTGTTATAGTTAACATAATTTTTTAAGTTTAGTGTTAATTATTTAGTGATCAATGGTAGCGTTACTTTTAGTGAGTTTTTATTATGAATGTGTGTACCTAATGAATTCCTCACTCCATGTAATATCAATGTAATCATGTTATCAATTTAAAAAATAAATGGATATGTTAATGAGTCTAGGAAACTATTAAGTAAAATAAAACAATGTATATTATCAATTAAAAAAAAGTTTATTATCAATGCACCATTTTTTTAAACACAAAACATTTTTTAAAGCACATATTGAGTCATGATAAATACAATTGTACAAATCTTCAGAACACTTATAGCGATCATATAAACATAACAAATTAGGACAACATTTATCTTCTAAATTAATTAAATTATTAGTATTTAAAATATCCTTCAACCATAACATTTTTTTCAAGACCTTTAACGTAAATACACATATCTTTTAAAACATCTGCAATTAAATATTGATAATTTGAGTAAGGTATAAATCCTTCACCCCAGTATATTTTTCTGTTACGTTCAATCCAGCAAACCTGCCGTCTTTCTGATTTAGTTAAATCGTAAAATGGAAATGGTGGTTTGATTAAAAACACTTGTAGGTTTTTATTACACCATACAGCTATTACTTTTAGTATAAATTCATTTGCTTCTGTTTTAAAGCCTTGAACGTCAACAATGGCCGTCATGATAGCCTGCGCACGATGTTGCTTAGAGGTTTGTATTCCACAATTCGGTACTGAGCTACTAAATTTAGCCACAACATTTATTTAATTTTTACATAAATATAAAGCATGCATACAAACATTGACTCATAACAATTACACATTTTTAAAAAGATAACATTTATTTATTTTTAGAAATACAACTAAACTTAAATAAAAATATTATCTTAAGACTACTCAGTATCACACAATTTCTTACTTATTTTTTTTATTAATGTCTCTGTGATATCCATTACATCATCATAAGGCTCCTCAACCACATATTGTGCACTTAAGCAAGCCTCGTTTTTTTTATTTTTGTCTACATAATCTAATTCACGAATATCTATCTTAATTAGAAGACGTCCTTGCTTAGGACGATTTCTTCGAACAATGTACGAATTTGCCGATGACGTTAATAAACTTTGGCGCTTTTTAGACGGTGACAATTTTTTTGACTTTGTAGAAAAGTTTGGTTCAATGTATGTTATGCCATCGTCTTGAGTGGAGAAATATGGGCTAGTAACCTGTAAAAAAATAAATCACACATAAATATATAATAATGTGGACGCGCACAATAAATGTTTATAAACATAAATACATTTTGTGTAGTGCTTACCTGATCAGAGGATTTGTTCCGATGCTTTTCAAAACATTCGTAATTTCCTTGAGAGTAAAAAAATGGCTTGTTTTTTAACTGTCTACCATTCTCTGCCAAAGCATTGTCCTGCAATATAATAACATAAAAAATATAAATGAAAAGTTCATAACTATATGAATTTAACTATGAGGAATAAAATAATATTTACTAACCTCTTGTATTTCTGTCTGGTCAACTTCGTCCAAAGGACTTGGGATTTGAGAATCAACATTATCAAATACAAATCTGTTAAGTCCTCCAATGTTGAGAATGCTGGGGCTGTATGACATGATTCTGAAAATAAAACTAAAGTAAGATATCTAAATATTCATATAATAATATAATATAATATTGTAATAACTAATAACATTAAAAACGTACTTACCAATAAAACTTGATTTCTCTGCTAGCAACAGGTCCTGTTTCGGCTGACTATGACAGCATAATGAAATAAGGAATGCAAATTTAAATCTGTATGATATTCAATACCAAATGAAATCAATTATTAAAAATATAATATTGTAATACGAGAATACAAAATTCCTAACTTTCTAGACCTGTTCAAACATGTTAAATGCTGTTATTTATACTTTATGATATGTATATCTAATTTAGTGTTAAAGTTATAGCTACCTATAAATATGCGTGTTAGACATTCATTACAGTAATTGTCAAAATGAAGTTGATCAAGCAACCCATATCTTTAAAAATTAATAATATAGATTTAAATGAAACTTCTCACCAGATCAGACATAGTCCTTTATTACCGAATACGATTCGATGTATAATGTGCGGTCCATCGAACTGTGGTAAAACAAACGTTATGATTAGTTTGTTGTTACATGAAAATGGTCTAAAATTTAAAAATCTTTATCTTTATTCCAAAACTTCATTTCAACCAAAGTATCGTTTCTTGAGTGAAGTATTAGGAAGAGTCTCGCAGATTAACTTCTACAAATTTAGCGATGATAAAGAGGTAATTTCTCCGAGTGAAGCTTTAACAAATTCTGTGTTTATTTTGATGATGTTGCGTGTGAAAATCAAGTTACAAATAGATTGTTTCTATTTATCTCAAACCTATTCCAAAATTCCAAAACAACTGTTGCGTGACAATGTGAATTTTCTTATTATATTCAAACAAGATGATGTGAATTTAAAACATATTTATGAAGAGATGTTACTTCTGATTTACAGTGGAAAGAGTTTAGAAATATTTGTCAAACTGTTTGGAGTAAACCTTATAATTTTCTACTTATTAATAAAGAATCGTCATTAAATAATGGAAGGTACAGACAGAACTTTGATATGTTTTTTTAATTTGACTGACTGTTTATATGTATATATATATATATATATATATATATATATATATATATATATATACATATAATTTGTTCTTTAGCTGAATACAGTTGTTAATAAGTATAACATGGAGAAAAATATTAAAATAGAATTAATGAAGTCTGTAGACTCCATAAAGAATAAAATAAAACAAATGAAAAACCAGGAACACTCTACGAACTTATCACTTGAAAAAATGTTAAAACCTGTCACAGATCCCCTTAAAACTTTGAGAATATACAAAATTTTGAGAATACACACTCTAATTTTGAAGACGTGGAATTAGGTGACATTAATACTAGCTCATCTACTAAGTTTGAAGAATGCTATGACCCAGAACTGAATTCTGTACTGAACGTTAAAAAGCCTCCCCAGACGGAATTACCGGATGATTTAGAAATATCATTAGAGGGTCGTGATATCCATGATATTTATGACCTAAACATACCATTTGGAATAAGGAGTGAAAACAAAAAAATATTAATGGGTAATTCAATAGTTTCGTTTTCTAAAATAGATAGTGCAAATAATGATAATATCATTTTAATTAAAGTTGGTGACAAAAGCTTCAATTTAACCCCTGGTTTAAAAGAACTTTTACTTCGAAGAAAACCTGATTTGAAACAAATATCGAGCAAAGATAAACTTGTCTATAAAGATATGTTGCATTATACAAATGCACATAAGAGAGATTTCAATCCTAATGGGCAAATTAGAGGCGATAAAGGTATAAAATATCGTGAAATAATCAAACCATTGTTTTCTGAATCGTCAAACAATAATATTGTCACTAAATTTGGAGGAAGCTTACCAACGTTAAAGAAATACAAAAATAGCACTGACTTGGTATATTGGGACGATCCTAACGAACTGGTTGAAAGATTGAAACTATTAATTGCTTCCCGAGATGCTGGTAATACAAATCATGATAATGAAATTTTATCAATAATCGAAGAGTTAAAAGAAGCTGACATAATTAAATAATAAATAGTCCTAATAATATGCTTTTTATTCAGTATTATAGCAGAATTCGAGACAAACATACCTACTGAGTTGTGAACATGAGCAAAGCTGACGTGGTAAACGAAATTCATAAAAATGCGAGAGTGAACTATCCGTGAAGACATGTTGTAATGAGAGATATAGATGACTTGTGGCAAGCAGACTTAATTGATTTGCAATCAATTTCAAAAGAAAATAAAAATTATAGATATATTCTTACCGTTATTGATTCATTTTCGAAATATGCTTGGGCCTTTCCTATGAGAAGTAAAAGCAAAGAAGATGTGTATAACTCTTTCAAAACTTTGTTGGATAAAGGGCGTGTTCCTAAAAATCTGCAAACCGATAATGGAACAGAATTTTATAATAACAAATTTCAGAAGCTTATGAAATCGTTTCATATTAACCATTATTCAACCTTCTCAACAAAAAAAGCTTCAATAGTCGAACGATTTATCAGAACATTGAAATCTAAAATCTATAAGGAATTTAGTTTAAAAGGCAATTACAATTGGGTAAATAATACCCTCAATGATGTTATTTACAAATACAATCACACTCACCATCGCACTATTAATGAAATCCCTGCTAAGGTGAACAATATGAATAAAAAACTGATATTAGAAAGGTATTTAAAGTTGCCAAAAAATGATAATTTAAAAAGCACGTACAAAGTAGGTGATTATGTGCGTATCAGTAAATACAAAGGTACATTTGAAAAAGGTTATACTCCCAACTGGTCAACAGAAATATTTAAAATTCGTAAAATACAAAATACAACTCCTATAACTTACTTAATTGAAGACACTATCAGAGGTCTGCCTATTTTAGGAGCATTTTATACACAAGAACTTCAAAAAACAAAACATCCCAATATATATCTAGTCGAGAAAGTTCTTAGAAGAAAAGGTAACAGAGTTTTAGAAAATGGTTAGGTTTGTCTTCAGCTGAAAGCAGTTGGATTGATAAATCGAATGTAATATTATAAATAAAATAACGTTAACAAACTCGAATCACGTAACTATTTATTAAAGTATTCAAACCGGAATCATCAGTCTTATAATGTGTTTTGGAGAGAGTAGTCTTCTCAATTGGCTTATTAATAATTTACCATTTGAATTACACTTACCAGGATATAATTACTGTGGCCCAGGTAATAAATTAATAAAAAGACTAACAAAAGGAGATAACGGCGTAAATAAGTTGGACGAATACTGCAAAGATCACGATATTGCATATCACAAGTCATCAAACTTAAAGGATCGACATAAGGCTGATTTAATTTTGTTAAAAATGGCGAAAGAGCGAGCGGTTGCTTCCGATACCAGTATAGCTGAAAAACTCGCGGCACGCTTAGTAAGTAAGGCTATGTCAGCAAAAATTAAAACTGGTTCTGGTTTGGACAAAAAGCCTTCTCCAAAAATTACACCTGGAAAAAGGTTAAAAAGTAAATTAAAATCTGTTATTACAAAAGCAAAAAGGCATATCAAAAAATTAAAACCGATGAGCAAGAAAATGGCAATAGAATTAGCTATTGCCGCTACTAGAGAATTGGCTGATGATTCATCGATTAAGCTCCCTCGCGTTATTCCTATTCCAAAAACTGGGGGAGTATTACCTTTGATTCCTATTTTTGCGGGATTATCAGCTGTGGGAGCTTTAGCAGGCGGTGCAGCTGGTATTGCTAAAACCATAAATGAATTCAAAATGGCTAAAAAGCTGTATGAAGAATCGAGAAGACATAATGAAAAAATGGAAGCTCTATGTATTGGGAAAGGACTACACCTTAAACCACATAAAGGCGGCCTTGGAATTTTCGTATCAAAAGAAAAAAACTAAGATATCGGCTACCCAAACGGGCCTTAACTAACTTTGACATTTTAAAGTACGGGAATAGAATTCCTTATTTTAGAGGTGTCTTTATGAGAGATGAGCTCCCTAAATGTCCTTATAAAAAAGAATGTGGAGTTATTAATTTGGATAGTTCAAAAATCCTGGTTCTCATTGGGTAGCCTATGCAAAATATAATGATTATGTTGAGTATTTTGACAGTTATGGAAATCTTAAACCTCCGAAGGAATTTATAAAATATGTAGGTTCTAACATTCAATATAATTATGAAAATATACAACGTGATCACCCCTTCAATTGTGGACATTTATGTTTAAATTTCTTAAAGAATTTTTGGTATAATCATGAAATAAAATAAAAAGGATCATCTAAAAGAGTTCAGTATGCAAGCATGTCTACTACGGTTACCATCTCTGGAAATAAATCGGAACTGATTTCGTATTTTCAACCACCTCTTCATTTATCTGATCAGTACGAGTGCGGTTTACTATACTTTTCAGTATTAAAAACAAGACCGAATGTGCCCGTTAATAACAGCAGTATAACAGCTGTTATCAGAATTGAATGTGATCTTGTACACGGTTCATACTGCAACGGATTAGCGACTCATTTTATTCATGAATTTATATCTGATACTGCTCCAAGTCACGGCTACATAGAAATACCTCAGAACGTTATTTACTTTCCAGTTAACAAAAATATAATTTCATCCATATTTGTTAGGATTGTAGATCAGTTTGGTTACCGTATTGACTTTGGTGAAGAAAATATTCAATTACGTCTTCATTTAAGAAAAGCAAAATGATAGTATATTATAAAAACCCTTCAGTGAAAATAAAACGTCCTATTCCGTCAACGACCATAAAGGTGCACAGACGTAAGAAAAACGTAAAGAAATTGACTAAATCAAATAAAGATTTTCTTAAAGCTTTAGGGTTTAAAGTATGAGTATACTACAGATTACCGATTTACCACACTTTGATAGTTCGATCGAAAGTTATGAAATCCATTCATACAATCCCTACAATAACAGTTTTAGAGAAAACGATGAAATCAGAATCCCCATACACCAGCAAGATATATACGTGCTACCATCAGCCAGTTCCATCTACATCGAAGGTCAAGCAAAGCTGTTCGGTAAGGATGGGCATCAGATCAAGAAAGCTGTTACGTTTACTAATAACCCTGTTATGTACTTGTTCCAAGACATCAGGTACGAAATGCATGGAATTGAAATAGATCGTATAAAAAATTCTGGAATAACATCAACAATGAAGTCATACATCTCATTTAATGAAGCAGAAAGTAAAGTTTCTGCATTATGGGGTTGGAATTTAAACGGATTCCAAAGTGATGGACATTTTAGCGTTGTGGTGCTCTTAAATAAGATTTTAGGGTTTGCAGAGGATTACAATAAAATTGTGATAAATTGTAAACACGAACTTATATTGAATAGGAGTAATTCTAACTTAAATAGTATTATTCTTACTGATGAAGTCGTTCAGCTTCAAATAGATATACAGAGAATTCAATGGAGAGTACCACATATAAAAGTTTCCGATCGAGAACGTTTAATACTTTTAAAGCACTTAGAAAGAGATAAACCTATTCAGATGGCCTTTAGAAATTGGGATTTATATGAGTATCCTTTACTACCTAAAACCACAAAGCATTCTTCGTCAGTAAAGACTGCTTCTCAATTAGAAAAGCCTCGGTATGTCATTTTTTGCTTGCAAACTAATAGAAAAAATAATAGAACTAAAGACAGTTCTGTATTTGATCATTGTGAGGTGACAAATGTTACGCTCTTTTGAAATTCGCAATATTATCCTTATGAGCCTTTATCTTTAAAGTTTTGTGAGAACAAATATAGTATATTATATGAAATGTATGTGAAATTTCGCCAGTCGTATTACAACTCTCCGGTAGAACCGTTGCTTGATCTGCAGGATTTCAAAGAAAAGGCCCCAGTCTTCATCTTAGACTGCTCGAGGCAAAAAGATAGTTTAAAAACTGGTCCAGTGGATGTAAGATTGGAATTTGAATGTTCAACACAAATACCAGATAAGACAACTGCATACTGTTTGATTATAAACGACCGACTTGTGGAATACAAACCTCTGAGCAACATCGTGCGTAGATTATCATGACTGCTATTGTAGACATCCAAGGCTTTAAAACAGAAGCAAATGAATTTATAATAAAAGAAATTGCTATATGGTTTAATCAAAGCCTGCAAGTGTTTTTAATCAAACCGCCATTTCCTTTTTACGATTGGACTAAATCAAAAAGACGGCAGGTTTGCTGTATTGAATGCCTGTAGTAGATGAAAATGAAATGCATAATTATTATTATTAAAAGAGTAATTAAATAATCTTATAAGAAATAAGTGATTCCTAATCTAACATTTATTGTATTTTAAAGTGCTATTTGTTTTAAGACTAAGATATATAAATCATCCATCAAGAATCCTAATTGTCTACTACTTAAATATATTATATATTAGAAGATTTTACTATCGTAATTATAAAAAATAATCGTTTGTACTGAGTTATTGATTATCTTGGATAATTCTATACACGTCATGTTAAGACAAAGTGGTCCAATATTTTATCACATCTTTGACGACACGTTTGGCGCATTGGCTAAGAGTATGACTCGCATCACAATGTAAATAGTAGGTTTAATAGATGCAGCAACTAATGCACCAACGTGTTGCGGGTTCGATTCCCGCACGGAACAAATGAGTATTGTTCCGGTTTGGATTTTGTTTTTATGTTCTTTTTTTACTTTATTTTTTTTGTATTATAAGCAATTATTATGTCTCCATAATACCTACTGTTGGCTACTAACTAAGAAAGAAACAAAAAAAAAAAGAAAAACTATTTATTTGTCACAGACACAGAAAAAGTATTACGTATAAAAGAAAACATTGCAAGGCATAAGATTAGTCTGTGACAAATATGTGCAATTGATGTGCACACTCAGCTATATTGTTGCATTGTGGTAGTAGTGTCCACAACTCTATTATTGAGTTATAGTTGCTAGTAAAAGCTAACCTCTCATTATACGGAAGGCCTATGCATTCATTAGTACAAGATGTGCACCAAATCGTTTCGATGCAACAATGTGCCGTGATCGAACATGATATTGTTGTTTATTGTACTTATTTAAGTGCGCGCGATAATTTTTGCTTGGCTATGTCAGTTCGCCACCATACCAGATTATGATACACACAACAACCGATCGGACTGATCGCGTCGACTGAACACAGCAGTCTTACTTGAGAATGTTGTTACATTAGCATCTCAAACTAGAAACGACAGTAAGTTGTCCCATTGCATTGCTACTACAATGATATGTCGGTGAATGAAATACAATATTATATCGTGAATCAGACGGATCGCAGATAACAACGGTATTATTGGGAGCGTCTGCGTCAGCTCACTTTGTTCTGAGTGATTCAGATCACATTTATATTAATCTATCTCGATTGTAAAATTGGGGCTTCTGTATCACGCAGCTCGAGCGGTGACGCGAGAGCAAGTGATGCAGAAGCCCCAATTTTAACCTACTTACGCCATCTAGAGTCGAGGTCAGTCGAGGATGCATATTGAACTTCAATTTCGAACTGAGAGTTGCGCATCTATACCAGTATAAGTGTATAATCTATGGTTTCAGCCATGATTCGGAAATAAGAATAGCATGGATATTTTTACAGTCGAAAGTAGTCAGCATATCCTGGAAGTGGGCAGGAATACTCTGGGCGTTGATGTGAACGACATTCAAGTTATGGGGTACATCGGCAAACTCTGATTGAATTATTTCAGGTAGAGGAGGAATGCTTACAAAACTATCATTATGACTACTAACAGAGTGGAAACTGTCACTATCACTACTAAAATGGTCATGTAACATAATAAAATAAAATATAACACAAATAAATAATTAATATATAAATTTAAAAATAAATAAATTAATATAATATAAAAATAATATATATCTTATATTGAAGAAAAAAATATATATATAAATATAAATATAATATAATATCTTCTACCACATTCACACAACACCGTCTAGTCCCAAACTAAGCAGAGCTTGTATTATGAGTACTAGGCAATGGATAAACATACATATATACTTTTTTTTTTGTAAATACATACATACTATACATAGGAATAGGGTGCATAGGGTTCCCACCATGAACTTAGGGTCCCAAGCCAACCTCACCTGCAAGTGGTGCACCTGCCGATCAACGGACGAGGCTCTGGCAAACAAAATATCCCGATAAGCGGCAATAGGCTCGCCACCTATTACGTGGGATCAAAACACTGGCGAAAAGTGGGCGTTTAATATGCCTCTGCCTACCCCTTCGAGGAAACAGGCGTGAGTCTATGTATGTATGTATGTACTATACATAGAAACACCCAGACCAAGACAAACACCCGTGTTCACGCACACAAATGTTTGACTTGAGCGGGAATCGAACCCGCGACCGTCGGCGTGGCAGTCGCTTACACTACCGCTACGCCAACCGGTCGTCAAAAATATATGTATAGTCTTATTATCTTTTTTCAGGTTAAAAATCTAAAATCTGGATCGTCAGCTGACGACAACTGTGTCTCAAGTTTATGGTATTTTGATCTTTTGATGTTTACAGCTGATCAAGAAATGCCAAGGAAAAGTATTGCAAGTGACAGTATTGTGGAAATTGATCAAAATGAAACAGTAAGTACATAAGCATGTTTTAATTTTATTTTAATTCACAAAATTATTTTGAAACGATACAGCTCCATCTTGCACAAAATAATCTTTGTATTTGTTCCGGTTTAATTTTGCGTTTTCACAAACATTTCTACTATATCCATGTTGTAAACTATTCAAGGGATTATCTTGGCTTAAATTTCCACCAACAATCCTACCAAAATCTAAATCTTCAATAACCAATGCTCGAGTAGGTAGATAATTAGCTTTCTCTTTTTTCTTCAAGAAATTGTGAAGGCAACATGCAGCTAAAACTATGTAATCAATTTTTTCAGGTTTCATATTGATTTCCGTATGAAAAACTCTAAATCGGCTAGATAATATACCAAAAGCGTTTTCAACTGTGCGACGAGCTCTGCACAAGCGATAGTTGAAAATGCGCTCTTCACGAGTTAAATTTCTATGTGGATATGGTTTTAGTACATTTTCATGTAACGCAAAAGCGTCATCGGCCACAAATACAAAGCTCATATTGTTTTTATTCAAATAATTGGGTGGTAACTACAATTGCTTGTTTTTTAACTTGTTGTAAAATCCAGTATACTCAATAACACCTCCATCTGAGACTCTTCCATTGCAACCGACATCGACGTATATAAATTCGTAGTCGGCATTTACAACTGCCATCAACACAATGCTAAAATAATGTTTATAATTGTAATAGGAAAATGCCATCGATTCTCAAAATCTTTTGCAATCTCCTGCCATTCTTCTACAGATGAAGGTAACTGAAAGAAAAACAAAACAAAACTATTATTATGTTTCAGCTTTGCGAAGATGATGATTCTTCGACGCCACTACAATCGCCAACGCCATCACCCTCGTCCATTCCATCACACTCGCACATACCAGTACACTCGCCACTGCCTTTTTCTCGTGAATCTACGCCTTCGATATCATCCAAAAAGTCCTCAGCAAATAAAAGAAAAGGAACATTAATAAATGAAGCTTACAAAGCCTTAAAACAAGACGACGAATATGATGGCATAGGCTTGAACGTCGCATGTAAGTTGCGGCGTATGAACGATGAGCAAAGGTTGTATGCAGAATCATTAATTAATAAAGTAATACTGTGCGGAACAAGACAAAGGTTGACAGAAGAAACTAATCTGACTGGTCTTGTGCACACACAGTCGCAAAATGCAAGAACATCGTCACAGTTTGCGCAGGTAGCTGAAAAGGAACATTAATAAATGAAGCTTACAAAGCCTTAAAACAAGACGACGAATATGATGGTATAGGCTTGAACGTCGCATCTAAGTTGCGGCGTATGATCGATGAGCAAAGGTTGTATGCAGAATCATTAATTAATAAAGTAATACTGTGCGGAATAAGACAAAGGTTGACAGAAGAAACTAATCTGACTGGTCTTGTGCACACACAGTCGCAAAATGCAAAAACATCGTCACAGTTTGCGCAGGTCGCTCCTACACCTACTGTAACAATTTCGAACAGAGAGAATATTTTATCTCAGACAATGTTACAAGATTCTCCATCATTATGATGAATCACATTATGATCATCACATTATGATGAACCCAGTGCTATATCACAGTATTTACTTTTTAAGAACCCTGAATGAATACTTGTGTGATTTTTTTGTTAACATAGGTAATAAATTTTAAATAAATATAATTGGTTTTCCTACTTACCTTCATAAACACATCTTTTAGCAGCAAAAAAATATATTTTGATGTTTCAGGTATAATTACTCCAAGGGATTGTGGTGAAATTCTTGTTGGAAATTTAAAGTCCTCAAAACTTTGTCCTGTCGCCAAAAACCGTAGAGTTACTATTAGCCTCTCTTCTGCACTTATAGATTGACGCATTTTTGTATCCATTCTATTGATGTATGGTTTCACCATCGTTAATAAGATGTTAAAAGTTTCTGAAGTCAATCGTAGGTAATCAAATAGGTCTTCCTGATGCGACTGCCTTAATTCACGTACTAATGTCATATGAGATCTTGATTCTCTTTCTTGAAGCCACTTTTTCATCCAATATCTTCTTTCAGATGATGATACTAAGTGAAGTAGTAAAAGAGCTCATCGTTTTCTACATAACATCGCAATCACTTTGACTGACAATAACTACTCTCTACTGTGCTGCGGTATGAACTGCCGACTGTCATCTACTAATGTGTGGACGTCCAAACCGATATCAGACCATTGGCGGCACGCGGCACTTCGGTGTGGAACTGCCGACTACCGCCTGCTAGTGTGTAGTCGCAGAGTCGGTATCCAGCCATTGCCGGCAGGCCATAATCGCTTTAGTGAGTGGGCTATATAGACTTAGGACGGCAGGCCGCCCGATAAGACCAAAGACTGCAGGCTGTTACTGTTGACTGTTAGTGAGTGGGGCCCTTAAAAGGCAGTCGCTCCATCTGTTACAACGTTCTTGAAATAAAGCTACTTAATAGTTTGTCAGAAACTGTAAGATGGCACTTCATCGTATTTGCACCTTCATTGAAAATATATAAGAATTTTTAAACCTGCTACGATATTTTCCGTATGATTTTAAAAAGGATACTTTTAATTTGAACTATAAATTAGTTTATTAAAAATATATTAGATTATTTTTATTATTAGTCATATTATGTAATTATTGTTGCGTTCCAAACCATTTCTGAACAATCTTTGTCAACTTGATGTAACCTGACAGTTTTCAACTTGTCACAAAATGGCAACTGCGACTTGCGTTTGCGCGTGTTTGTAGTTTTCGTTGCATTTTGTGATAAATTCTATGTTTTCTTTGTGTTTTGGTACTCCAGATAGTGCGTGTAGTCGAGCTCCGTGTTCCTCTGTACTTCTGTCGAGGTTTTAACACATAACTTCATAGATTTTGTTTGCCGGCTTCGTACCGGTAAACGTTCGCGAAAAGACGCTATTTATTATTATTTGTGTTGGTTTTGCGGAATAGACGCTCAAGTGTATAAGTAATTCTCTGTGCTCTTAGTATTATTGACACAATGCCGAGACGCTGTATATTAAAATGTCCACCAGAGCCTGGTAAGAATCTACTCTCAATACAACTTCTAGAAAACTATTTCAGTATCAAAATGTCCGAATCAATTCCAAATGGATCACCTCAACTGCTACACAATTTATGTATAAACTTGCACAATCAATTTATGTAAGCATAGAAAGTTTGTCCAAGTTATATTAATTTTGAATTTGAACCTTGGATAAAGACGGCTCAATGCGGTTTTTTTTACTTTGTGGCTAATAATAATTTAGAGATTAACTGTAGCAATAGAACTAGCATGCACCGAAATGCGTGATACACTAGACAATCAAATGGGTCTGACACTGCTCAGTGCTTACCAGTTGTTATCAAGAGATGTATAGATATTGTACTGATTTTTTTCAGGTGTAAGGTTTCACGTATTTCCCAGCCTAGAGAGTAAACCTGATCGTTTTAAGGCATGGGTTCAAGCAATTGGAGGCAGACTGGATACCCCAGAGGACTATGAATATTACAGAAACCAACGCATATGTGATCGGCATTTCTCAGAGAGACATAAAAACCGATACAATCGTGTGGATGCTTTGGGAGTTCCATCGCTTCATTAAAGGAGTAAGAGCAGTTATTTATGTTTACTTACTATGCTACTATCATCATCAGCCTAGCATTTTCCCGGTTGCATCCCAAACTTGCGCTTTATAGCCCAGGGTCTGCTATTACTGATCTACCGAGGTTTGGCTGAATATCAGTTTTTACATGGAGCAACTGCCATCTGACCCAGAAGGATAAACTTCATTCTAAGGTTAGACCAGTTGTTATTGAGGGCACTGACTTCCCAGTAACGACTGTCATAGCTGTTCATTACAGCTGGGACCCACTGCTTAATGTGCTTTCCAACGCACGGGGGTGAAACACCGCCAACTGCCAAAGTTCGGGCTAATTATTAAGAATTTTATGGAAATTCTTAAGAGAAAACCTTAGCAACATTTTTCTAAGTCCAACCCGGGAATTGAACCCAACACCTCATGATCAGCAGTTGTATATACTACCGCTAGACCAATGAGGCAGTTGACTATCACTACATAGTATAAAATGAAGTTGCTTCTCGCTGTCTGTCCCTATATATGCTTAGATCTTTAAAACTATGCAATGGATTTTGATGCGGGTTTGTGTGTATGTATTTAAGTGGGTTCCTGGATGGTTTATAAACACAATTGGACCCAATAGATAGCGTCATTATCGACATTCAGAAATTACGCGGGTGAAACCGCACGGGGCAGCTAATGACTATATAATTATGTTACTATATTAACTAGTTTTAACAAATATGTAGAGAACTTCTTTCTAATTTTTCAGTTACTGGTATGTGAGAAAGAGAAGAAATCTCTGCAACAGAAAGCTTTGCCTTATCAGGACAAGATACTTTGAGTTTGGATGTTATTCAACCTTCAACTTCCAATGTCATAGTTGAAGGTGTGTTCAGTCTTTTTTCAAATTCATAAATCATTGAACAACAAAAGTTGGGCTTAAATCATCAAATTCTATTCAATAATGGATTTGTTTTTGGTAATGACATAAAGATAGATGAACATAAAATATAGGCAAACTATAATAAGGTATATTTCAAATTAGCTGCTAAGATGCCAGTAGTTATAAGTTGAAACTTAGATGATTATTATTTTATACTAATACTTTTACCAAACTGCAATTTTTTGGTTCCTTTTAGACTTATTTCGGTTACTAATAAGTGAATTTAAATCGTTTTGGAATATAATAGGAATTTTGAAAAGCTGCTACTGTGGTTGAATATATTAATAAAAAAGTTACAGCGAATCTAATTAGAAATTTTGTTATAAATATATATTTCATAGTTTTGAGTATCAATACTTGGTATTTGGAAGGGTGCATCACTGTTAATGCTGGTGTGGTGGTGGATGTATGTAAGCATATATAATTATGTGAATCATGAAATAAAGTCAATAATGTATCAGAATTCGTTCGTTTCAATCACCTCTAACCCAAAATCATATGGCGACCCTGCCTCGTCATCTTCGCACAAGCGCCTCGGTACAGTATCCTTATATGGAAAGTGTTCTATAAACAATTTTAATTAATTGAATCTCGTGATACATGTACAATATGAAGCTACAATTAATAGTCTTTCGTTATACACAAGAGCGCGTAGTTATTGTTCGTAAACGGATTTTCGTGAAAAATGTGCAACTCACAGAATAATAAGGATCACGTGGTGATCGCCCAAAATTCGGCAGCAGGTAGAAATTCCGCACAGATTGATCAGCTCATGTACCATGCCAGCACAGCGAATATTGTCCTTATAGTTATCGCCTTATTGATGGGTATTGGCGGCGTCATACTCATTTACCGAATGTACCGGAGATGCCACAGAATAGTAGAGAGACATGCGAATGATATCGTATTGAGAAGGTACGCCAGTATTATTCGTGGACGGCGTAGGCAGACAGACTTGGAAGATAGTTATCGTAGCGAAAAATCACGCGACAACAGCAGCAAAGTGAGCGGTATAATATAGTGATGTGATGCGTAAAGTGTGAAAAAAACGACGAAGTGCGCGGAAATTCGTATGTGGCTCTAGTATACAAAGTGCGTTACAATTGAAGTGCGTAAATCTCGGTTCTCCATGCGTTATATTGTATGGACAATAAGTTACGTTTATACCTATTTATACAATGAGTTCGGCTATTCGGTATGTATTGTCCTTGTTTATTATTATAAATACTAAGCTATATTAATGTGACATATATTTCATGTCAGAATTTTTAAAAGAACTTTGTGATGACTTGACAAAAATTAGATGTTATTTAATTAAAATAGGTCACAGTAGAAGACAAGAAAGTATATGTAGCAAAAAGTTGAGTGAAGCTAATAGTGTGTACCAGCAATATACTAATTATTTAGATCATATTAGTAGAATAAGACAGCATAAAACTAAATCAGAAATAGAATTAATTGATATGTTTTGCATAAATATTGACAAATTATATTCAGAAATTAGTGATTTATGTGAAAGTAAGCCATTAAACTCTGCCATAATGTCGAAATTCGATTTAAAGGTTGCTCTAAGCTTGATGACCAGTGATGAATGATACCGAATCAAACACCAAACAATTGATTGACGGCATCGAATACTATGACTCTGTATTAGAGGATGCGTCGAAAAATAATTTACTACAGTTGGTTTTAAAAAGTCGATTATCGCCATCTGCTAAATTAAAACTTTCTAAAAATATGATAGTGTATCTGAATTATTAAGAGACATGAAGTTGAAATTGTTACCCAAAAAATCATATACAGCTTTATCCAGTAGGTTACAAACGGTTAAGCAAAATGAAAAATCAGTTGCAGATTTTGGCCAAGAAATTTCTAATTTATTTGTGGACCTCACGATTTTGCAGTCCGAAGGTTATGAAGAAAGCTATGATGATTTGAAACGTGTAAATGAAAAACTTGCTATCAAGCGTTTTGCCGACGGGTTGCGGAACCGTAGGTTAAGCACAATTATAGCTGCGCGTAACTTCGTTTCTTTTAGTGATGCTATACAGGCTGCTGTGGATGAAGAACTTTCATCACCTGCTACTTGTTCTGATGTTTTAACTATGCGAAAATCAAATAAACAATATTTCAGCAATTACAGAGGTAGCCAAAGAGGTAAGTTTTCGAATACCGGGCAGAGAGGCCGAGGCAACCATAGTTGGAGTCATCACCAGAGTCGGGTTCACACACACAAGGTGGGATTCGCGAGTATCGAGGTCGTTCACCGGCACGTGGATTTCGAGGTAGGTCTTATCATAATTCTAATTATGGTAGACAATATCAAAGAGGTGGACAGATACAGGCTATAAATCGGAATGATGAATCCGAATTACCGAATGAAAATATAGGTGAGGAAAACGTTCAACAGTTTTTTCGAGCCTAAAAATAAGTTTATTTTTTCTTATGATAATTCGTTATTGACTAGTTTATCCGTAGATGGCAGTCGTTATTCATGGCTAATTGATACCGGTGCGTCAATTTCGGCCGTAAAATATGATTGCATCACTAAGCAAAATATTCCTATGCAAAAATGGAATACGACAATAAATGGCATTGGAGGCCAAGTCCAAGCTATTGGGTACGCATATCTTAGGTTATCGACACAGGCTCATAGTTTTAGTCACAACTTTTATGTTTTCAATTCATTGCCATGTAAGGCGGATGGCATCATCGGGTAGAAATTGAAAATCAAATTAAAAACATGCTGTCGCAAGGTATTATAGAACCTTGTGCGAGCGAATGGTCTAGCCCAGTGCTTTTAGTACCTAAGAAGCTCGATTCAACTGGCCAGAAGAAATGGAGATTAGTTATAGATTATAGAAAATTAAATAACGTAATTAAAAATGATAAATTTCCGCTACCAAATATAACAGATATTCTTGATTCCCTTTCTGGTTGTATTTATTTTAGCCATCTTGATTTATATCAAGGATTTTTTAACTTAAACCTTGAGAAAGACAGTAGAAAGTATACAGCTTTTTGTTCTGGGTAATACCAAATGACTAGAATGCCAATGGGGCTTAAAACCAGCCCTAACTCCTTTTCGAGAATGATGAATATGGCAATGGCCGGGTTAACATATATTATGAAAAATGTCTAGTATATTTAGATGATTTGGTCGTATAGGGAAAATGCCTCAATTCGGCAACAAAAAAAATACAAGATGTGTTTGAACGCATGCGTAAAACTAATTTAAAATTATATCCTATTAAGTGTGACGTTTTAAGAAAGGAAATGTTATATTTAGGTCATGTTATTTCATCAAACGGTGTTCAACCCGACCCAGAATAAATTAACATAGTGAAGAACGATTTGAACGAAAGACGATTTGTTGCTTTCTCAAATTACTATAGAAAGTTTATAAAGAATTTTGCAGCAATAGTACAACCTTTAAATAACCTCTCGAAGAAAATAGAATATTTAAATGGACTCAAGAGTGTCAAAAATCATTTGATCTTTTAAATCAATTATTAATTAACCCACCAGTACTTCAATATCCCGATTTTTCTAATGATAACATGTTCACACTTCAAACAGATGCTTCAGGGTATGCTATCGGAGCCGTTTTAGCTAATCAGAACGGAAAACCAGTCGCTTACGCAAGTAGAACACTGAATAAAGCAGAGAAAATGTACCCCACAATCGAGAAAGAGTTACTTGCCATTGTCTGGACTGTTAAACACTTCAGGCCTTACTTGTATGGTCGTAGGTTTAAGATACTGACAGACCATAAACCATTAATATATTTATTCAACGTTAAGGAACCATCTAGTAGGTTATTAAAAGGACAATGCCAGATCCTGCCCCACCCTTTCATTAATTTACAAGAAATGTAAATTAATGAAAATTATCCTATCAAAATAAGACCCTTGGTTACTTAATTGTTACTCTGTTACACTTGCGGATAAAAAGTAAGTAATAAAAGGAATTTTAAAACCCAACGCCTATTTCCTGTTTTTATCTCGACCACTTGCGTTACTAAGTACGCATACACGAAAACAAAACCAGTAAATTGATAAAAAAATGACATGTATAAATGTATTATGTACAGATTTTAATATGTATTCGGTTTAAATCTACACAGTTAATGAAAATAATGCTTTTATGAATGTTTATTCTAATAATTATTTGGCAATATGAGCGTTAGTGATTACGTGTAACGAAACGTCCTTGGTGCGCCAATGCTTATGTCAAGGTCAAGATCAGTTAAGATTGAAGATGACAATCATTGACATCAATTGACATTCGCTTTGTTGTTTGTGTTTGTTGCTCCGTAATCTCTCTCTGTGATTTAATATTATATTTTCATGACGATTTTGCTTTTGTATACGGACTCGATCTCGCCTTCTCGCCGACTTTATACTATTTGCTTTATACTTTATCGCTATTTGCGACGGATTCTGATCATTGCTTGTGACTTGGGTAACGATGTTGAGGTGCATAAATTGTCACTTGTGCGTCGTCAGAATGATAAGACATGTAGCGTCTTCAATACAATCTGAACTGCAAACTCTTCTCGCTAGATAGAAATCGTTGCAACAGGTATGTAGATACTACGTTATTTATTGATCATATTTGACCGTAGCGAAAAATCCTTATAATGATGATTGTACCACCTGCGGTTTTGCTTGGCTTGTAATTAATGCAAAAAATATGTATATAATAGTAAACCTACCTACCTAAAAGTATCTTAAATGACTAGTATAATAGGCTAAATATTCAAGTTTGTCTTTTAGGGATTGTGTGGATATAATTATGAACTTGTCTATCTCCACCATATACTCATATATGTTTCTTACCTTACAGCTTCCACCAGAAGCTGTTAACTGTCAAGAGTGCTTTTTGCGGCTAGACCCGTACTGTAGAAATGGGAATCTGAATGCTGAAAGAGATCTAGGTCACGACAATTTTGATCAGCCCGCAGGTTTTCTTGATAATGTTTTAATAACGTTTGAAGATGAATAAATCAATCACTTTTATAACTTGTTTTATTTTGTTATCCCAGTTTCAACCTGGGGTCCGCTTTCTAGTCTAACCGGATTTGGCTGAATATTAGCTTTTCCACGGAGCGACTGCCTGTCTGACCTCCGCAACCCGAAAGGATAGCGATATTCCATGGTTTAGACTAGTGTCAGCTTATTTAGAAGGTACTGACGCCCTGTTGTTGTCCGTGTGGTGACGGATTAAGAATACAGATTGTCACCACCCCATGTCATCCCATGGGTGTCGTAAGAGCCGACAGAGGGAGCATATTATGCAGAGAACAGCACTGTAAGATAAGGAAAACTTGATACAAACCCTATACCAACCCGTTTGGCCAGCGTGGTATAGTAGGCCAATTTCCTCTTTTTAAAGGAGAGGCCTAGTCCAGCAGTGGACTGTTAAAGGCTGATGATGATGGCGCCCTGTAACGATTGTCAAAGATCTTCATGACAACCGCGACCAACGGCTTAACGTGCTCTCCGAGGCACGGGACAAGCGATAATTAACCATTCAATACGCACATAACTTCGAAAAGTCATTGGTGCGCGCCGTGGGTTCGAACCCGATACCCTCTGCATGGCAGTCTGTTGGTATATCCACTCGGCTATCGCCACCTTACATGAACAGTCAGGATGTTATGACCTAAGTCAAAAGTATTACTAAGATTGATGTTATGTAATTCCTTCCTTTCATAGCCAAACATCCTAGGATAGCATTTTAACAAAATACAACACTTATTTAATAATTTCTTCAATAATAACTGCAACTAACCTAATCTTCAGGTACCTAACCTAAAAGTCATATTTTTTAAGATTTAAAAGAAACCGCAAGTTCTAAAGGGATTTTAAAATGTTTGTAGATAACACTAATATAGCACCAGTAGAATGCTACATTTGGCATGCTTGTACACCAATTTTTATTGGTGGGTCAAAGCTCTATAGAGTTTCTGGCATTGTCCTTTAGAATTTTGTTAGAAAAGTACGACTTTTTTGTGGAATATGTGAAAGGATCGGATAATGTAGCTGCAGATGCATTATCTCGAGTGATTTTGACATCGAAAGATTTAAAGGACATGCATAAGTGTGTTGTGAACATACTCACACGCGCACAGATAAAGAAATTAAATGCTAGACAAGACAATTCGGATACTATAGTTACCACCGATGACAGGCCTGATCAACTAAGAGTCGTGGAAACTCATAGTAAGCCGAAAATGTCTATTGAGCTTAAATTTATAAGTAATAAAATGTTATATAAATTAAGAAAAAGTAATTTCATAGAGAAAGAAAGTCAATCGTTATTAAATAATAACGATTGACTTTCTTTACCAAAAGCTATGGTAATATATATTAAACCAGTTTCTCAATCACAACCGACGCCAGGCGCTTTTGTGAGAGAACTGGAAATGTTTTGTGGGCAGTTAAATATTGCAGAAATATATTTAATTAAAAATAATAGTAATGGTACATTTATTAGGCTATTAATGCAAGAAATAAATAAAATAAAGCCATGGTTAGGCCCACGATTATGTATTCTCAATGATGTAATTAGAATAGAGGACCAAGACGAAAAGAGAGTTTATTCTTAACGACTTTCATCTGTTACCTACAAGTGGCCACGCAGGTATCAGACGAATGGTCAATAATATTAGAAAATATTATGACTGGTCAGGGATTGAACGTGATGCCACTGATTTTATAAAAAGATGTGACAAATGCCAAAAGCAAAAACATTCCAGCCATATTAAAGAGCCCATGTCTATAACTTCAACGGCACATGCTGCATTTGAAAAAATATTTTTAGATGTCGTAGGACCTTTAGATAAGGACCAACAAGGTCATTCATACATATTGACACTTCAGTGCGAACTATCAAAATATGTTGAGGCTTACCCACTTATAACAAAATCTTGCCAAGAAATTGCTCAAAGTTTTGTGAATAATTTTATTTTGAGATATGGTATACCTAAAGAGATCGCTACTGATCCGAATTTATGTCTGCTACCATGCAAGAAACGTGTAAATTACTTCATATTAATAAAATTAACTCTACTGCTTATCACCATGAGAGCATAGGCTCACTAGAAAATACACACAAACACTTAGGTGCGTTTTTAAGAATACAAACAGACAAACATCCTGAGACATGGAGTAGTTGGTTACCATATTGGTGCTTTAGTTATAATACTTCAGTTCATACAGAAACGAAGTACACTCCCTTTGAACTAGTATACGGTAGAAAATGTAACTTACCCAGTAACATAACTAGAGCTGTGGAACTTTTATATAATTTTGAAGATTATTCTTTACAGTTAAAATATCGACTTCAGGTATCTAATAAAGAAGCACGCGATAATTTAATTAAATCCAAATTGTTGAGAAAATCAAAATACGATAAAACTATTAACCCAATCATATACAAAGAGAATGACTTAATTTTGGTTAAGAATGAAACTGGTAATAAGTTAGACCACATATATTTAGGACCATATGTTGTTATAAAAGATATGTCACCTAACGTGAAAATATAAAAAAAACGGTAAAATCGACGTAGTACATAAGAACCGCACTAAATTGTATATCCACTAAATTAATGTAACCAAGTTTATTTAATGGAACAAAATAAGTCAAATGTTAATGTTTTATAATATTGGTACCTATGTAATCTTATATTCTGTAATTATATACATAAAATAATCAAGTAATCGTAGGTATAATATTCAATATAATGTTTATAATCTTATACTTACTGAAAACATGTATTTAACTTGTAAGTTAAAATAAAATAATATTTGAATATTATTCATCTTATTTTATTTTTGCATCACCGGGGGAGATGTGGTGGTGGATGTATGTAAGCATATATAATTATGTGGATCATGAAATAAAGTCAGTTGTATCAGAATTCGTTCGTTTCAATCACACATGAGTCAGTGATGGGTGTGTGAGGTCATAAGTATTCAGACGTAGCTGCTGTCAGCAAATTTGTATAAAAATTTCCCCTGTGTTGTTGAGATCATAATATATGTCTGACGTAATTATTTTTTGGTTGTCTTTGCAGATTTACAAGAAACTGATTCTACAACAAGCACTTTATTTGCAGACAATGTGATATCATCACAAATGCTAAGTGCAAACACTCAATACATTGGAAATCAGTCTATACCAGGTATGTTTGATAACAAGATGTAAGTTTGTATATATTTCATAAGCCAAGGGTTTTTGAAGTGAAAAATTCTGGTGATGCTGAATCCGAATTGTCAACTTGATGAGAATGACGAAAGGCAGATGAACCTTGGGCCACCTAATGGAAGGTGGTAACCACTGCTCATGAAAATGGCTGTTTTCTTAGTATTACTACGTAAGTACTATCTATTCTGTGGTATTACATCTGGGAAGTAAGAAAGGGAAGGGAGAAGGAAAAGGGGGTGGTAGAGGTCGTAATAGTATAATAATAACATTATTCTCACTTGCCAAATTAAACGCGACTTTACAAAGACTGTCGTTTCACAACGATAATAAAATTATTATATCATACTTTATTGGTAAAACCAATTATCTACCGAAAACTAAACTTGTGCAATAATTATAAGTTTGACAGAATAATTATGTAACTAAATTACATATAATATATCTTACCTGCAATCATGTAATTATTATGAAAAAAATAATAAAGTATGTTTGTATCATAAAATTAGAGGTACTTCATTGATAATACTTGAAAAATGCCAAACACTATCTCCAGGGAGGTCATTTAGATGTTTTTTTTTTCTGAATAACGACATGAGCATATATATCATTAATTAAATCACAGGCAGCGATAGCCTAGTGGAGCTACCAACAGACTGCCATGCAGAGGGTATCGGGTTCGAATCCACGGCGCGCACCAATGACTTTTCGGAATTATGTGCGTATTGAATTGTAAATTATCGCTTGTCCCGTGCCTCGGAAAGCACGTTAAGCCGTCGGACCCGGTTGTCATGAAGATCTTTGACAATCGTTATAGGGCGTCAGTACCTTCTAAATAAACTGACACTAGTCTAAACCATGGAATATCGCTATCCCTTCGGGTTGCGGAGGGCAGACAGGCAGTCGCTCCGTGGAAAAGCTAATATTCAGCCAAATCCGGTTAGACTAGTAAGCGGACCCCAGATGGAAACTGGGATAACGCTAAGAGGATGATGATGATGATCATTAATTAAATCACAATGCTACAGTATGTTCAGAGTGTAAGCAAATTGCAACTAAAATAAGATATAAAACTGAATGTGTTTTTGATTGCAAGTATTAAAAAAAATCGTACAGGAGACTTTAGCTGTTATTGAATGCAGATGTTACCTAAAAGCTTATATTATAATTGTTTTTTTGCATAGCTATCTCGGAAACTGCATTGTATCGAAAAATCGGTTTTATCTGTAGATAGAGCTCAAAAAGTTGAGTAGATAACTGGTGTAAATAACTCATCTTTAGGGTTCCGTACCTCACAAGGTAAAAAAGGAACCCTAATAAGATCACTTTCTTGTCAGTCTGTCTGTCTGTCCGTTTGTCACCACCGATTTTCTCAGGAACTGGTAGACCTAGCAAATTGAAATGTATACCAGATACTGAAGTCTATGGTTCCTATTAGGTGTATAAACAATTAATCAACATTTTATCAACCTGATAAAAAGATGTGGTCAAAATTAGTATAATGATGAATATAGCCACCCAATAATATAAGAGGTTAACGGTTTTTTACAAATAACCTTGTATATCTATATCTATTTATTGTTTTATTTATATACAAGAACAATTATTAATATTTTATATATTGTTTACAGAGATGGTGTCCCACTTCCAATTCTATTGAAGTGGGAGAGATGCTGGAGTTTGTGGACGAAGGCGCTGCTGTAGGTATTTTTAAGCCGATTTTATACTTGGTAGCGCCATCTACCTTCCTATCTATAACTAATCGCATCAACATCAATCGTTCCACGTACAAGTGTGAGCGATACCATATTTCCGTCTCCCTCTCTCCCACTCCCTGGAAGAGGCACTGCCTTTCGCCCGATTCGTCGCCGCGATCGTCGACGCGAGTGACAGTCCAGAACATTCCGCTCGCTGAGAACGCCGAATACTTTCAAAAAGCACGTTGTTTATTTATGGATCTAAAACGATTCTGTTATTTCTTTAACATAGAGCAGTCAGTCACACTGCAAATGCCCAGCGCAAGGAAGAATGTGGTGAATGAACCAATGACCAAGACTCTAGAGTCAGCTGAGAAGTTTGTCAATGCCGCTATTAACGGCCCTCTTAATACTGATGAGCAGAGGAAGAGCATGCTCAGTCACCTGGGCTTATATAAACTTGAAGACGAAGAAGGTTGTATAAGGTAAGTGCCCTCCGTCCTTGAAATATCCTATACCCACTCAATCACCTCTCCCGTAACCATCTCCTAGGCGGCGAAGAACCGCTATCCTCTGTATACAGTCCATTTCCCTCCCAAGTCGCCTAGAACCTACCTACGGTTTCGGTGTATCGCCGAACCATTTCTTTTATCCATACGAGTCGGATTCATTTACGTTTTATACGTTATATCGCTATACCTAGGCAGTTATAGCACCTAGCTATACTCCTAATATATTCACATAACCGTCACATGGTTATTTCCGCCCGCATCAGTAGGTAAACTTTTATGTAGCTACCTACTTATTAAATTATTAATTCTGGAACTATCATAGTTGTCTTATAAATCTCATATTTCAAGCAACTTTTAGTTCCTCAGCTCTAAAGTGTTGCCTACTTAGCCTACTTAGGTAAAATAATAGATACATTAGATATTCTTATTTTGTTTCGTTCTCATTAGCTTATACTTACGTAAGCATGTCACAACAAAAGAAGTCACGCGTGTCGGAAGACAAAGAGATGACAATCTTGGAAGCGAAACGCAATATTTTATTTGAGCGCATTCAAAACATCTATGAACGATCAAAAACCGCATCTATGTCTGACAGTAATAGCGAAGCATTTCTCAGTTATTGTATAACAGTAGATAGTATTCGAACAGATTTTCATAAGTTGTTAGACGATTATAACGCAAGATTACTTTCTATCAATCCTGATGAAAAACCGAACTATCAGGCGTATACCTCATTCGAAGATCTTTATTGTATTATTAAGCGTATACAATCGCAATTGGAGGGTAAATGTTCGGCAGAGCCCGTTGCCCGCAAACCGAGATTACCGCCAATCGAGATTATGTCGTTTGACGGAGATATACGAAATTGGCCGTTATTCTATGCGAGTTTTAAGTCTACAGTGCACGATAATGGTTCTCTGACAGATGCTGACAGGTTGTACTATTTAATAGGTAAACTGTCACCGAAAGCCCAGTCCGTATTTGCAGGTGTCACACCCAGTGCTGAGAATTATCAGGTCATATTTCAGTCACTACTTGACAGATATCAGGACACGCGCGTCCTAGCGTCTACGTACTTTGTCCAAGCTTTAAATCTCAAACTGTCCGGCAACGCGTCTGTCTCGAATTTCCAGCTGTTTATTGATAACTTCGTAACCGCGGTTAATTCTCTTAGGAATTTAAAATTAGAAGATCTTTCCGACTTTATGTTGCTTCAACTCGCTTTAAAAAAGTTTGACACTGATACAATTCGCGCATTCGAGATGACGGAACGCAATAATAAAATACCTACACTAGATAGTTTTATTTCGTTCATAAAAGATCAGTGTCGAATATTTCATAATACGCAGTCTGGTTCACCTGGCCCGTCTAACACTAACAGCAACAAACAAAGGTTGAATAAATCGCGAAATAGTGGTAATAACTCGGTCCCTAATCCACAATCTTACGTTACATATTCGGAATCTAATAATAATAATTTACAGAAGTGTCTGTGCAGTAATATAGTGCACGGCCACTTATACAAGTGTCCCGCCTTCGATAATTTGCATGCAACCGCTCGTTTTAAATGCGTAAAAGATAACAAAGCTTGCGTTAACTGCTTAAGCATAAAACATAAAACGAGTAATTGTTCTAGTAGAACGAGATGTCGCTCATGTAATCAAAAACATCATACACTGTTACATTTTGATAAAGATAACCCGTTGTCAAGCCAAGCCGCTAACCTTGACACACTTGCGCCGCAGGTGCAGACCACGGTAGCTGCGCCTTCCGCGTCTGAGGGCGAAGTATCGTTGTGTATGACATCCATTGCGCGGGCGACGCGCACGCGAGGACGGCACTCGCGCATCTATAATGATCCGCGCAGGGCCAAAACGCAGTGTACGGCGTCTAAAGCTTTGGTCTGGTGATCATGACGCACAACGCTGCGGTATGCGTTGCCGGACACTCAATCATATGAAAAACGTCGAGAATGTTCTCTTGTTCCGTCGCAGTATGCGTCAGCGGCGAGGGGCAAGCGCGGTGAAGTGGGGAGGTGTACTGCCGCACAGCGCGGCGTCATTCTCGGTTCAACGCTGCGGTGTGCGGTGCGCGTCACGGGTGTGCGTCACTGAGTCAATATGGAATTTTTCGAAGACAATTTAATAGAATTAGTTCGCAACTATCCTTCTTTATATAAAAATAAAGACAAAAAACATAAAAGTTTGATAGTTAAAGAAAATTGCTGGAGGGAGATAGCTGAGAAGTTGAATAAAACACGTGAGTTGTTTGTATATATTTTTAATTGTTTATTCGACAGCGGTAGGTACCTAAGTTTACATAAAAAGTGGCAAACATTACTAGTGACACATGAAACATTTTGATGATTCTGAGGTTGGAAACTTGATGAACAATTTAATTTAAATTGAATGAACAATTTAACTTGGTGGTGTTTATTTAGTGTTATAGAAAATAAGCAATAAGTTTTGAATTACCTACTCACTTAACTTGTCCTATCTACTTCACTGTCTTGCCAAGGTACACTACCACGATCACTGTTGAAATACTGCTTGAATAAGTCACGTGTCACCGAACCATTTATATTATAACCTCTTCCCGGTATACGCGCCATAGGAATTACATTTTCAGAAGGCATTTCAAGAGTATTTCTGTCTGAATCGTGTATGATCAAAGAACTCATCATATTATGGATGATACAAGCTGACATAACCAACTTGTCTACGACACGAGGGTTTACTGCAATAGGTGAAAAAAATATTCGAAATCGTTGACATAATATGCCAAAAGCATTTTCAGATGTTCTTCTTGCTCTACTAAGGCGGTAGTTGAAAATTCGTTTTGACCTATCTTGAGACGCATGATTTTTTGAGTATGGTTTCATCATATAGTTGGTGAGACTAAATGCATCATCACCTACGAAAACATAAGGCATTTCTATGTCAGCTTCCGGCAACTTTGTTGGCGGGGCAAACTTTAGCTGCCCATTTTGAATTTTCTTAAATACATCAGATTTCATAAATATGCCTGCGTCACCTTCTTTGCCATAAGAACCAACATCTATTGTTATAAATTTTCGATTCGCATCGACCACGGCAAGTAAAACAATAGAAAAAAACTGCTTATAATTAAAAAATAAGGACCCGCTGTTACTTGGGCACACGATGCGTATGTGCTTACCATCTATTGCCCCGATACAATTAGGAAAATTCCATAAAAACCAATATTCTTCGGCTATTCTTTTAAAATCTTCCTCGGTGGGTTCAGGAAGTGCAACGTTTAAAAGTCTCAAGCATATACTTTGTAAGACTTTAGGCACAATTCTGCATATCCAATTATGGCTAATTCGAAATTGAAAACTTAAAGATCTATAGCTTTCTCCAGTCGCCAAATACCTGTAAAAAAAAGTAGGTAATTAATAGGTCAAACATCGGTGCAAAGGTAGTCCGTTTCAGTTCAGTGGTCCGTGTAGGTAAACAGAATAGTGAATTATCAATTATGAATCCATCTAACTAAATCTTATTTCTCCATGAAGAAAAATACTTTATTTATTCGGATTATCTCGTTTAACCTTTTGAACGCCAATCACTTCTATAGAAGTAGGAGATTTTCGTGCCCTCAGCGCCACTACTTGATTAGAAGTAACTATGGAAATACAATAAATTTACGACATTTAGAGCCTTCTTTTTCTGTAGAGATGGGCGCATCGTGTTTTGTAGAGATGGGCGGCCAAAAGGTTAAAATCACAACTCCTGTTTACCTCCACAGAACATCGAACTAAAACAGACTATATAGTAGTTCTATATTAACTAACAATGTTATTGTTTCAGCTGAAGAATGTAAGAATAAATGGCGTAATTTACGTGACAATTATAGAAAAAATCAGAATAAGAAGAAAACCGGAAGTGCTTCTTTCGTTTCAAAGTATGACGACGAAAGACTTAAATTTATAAATGACAGCTTTGAAGAAAGGGAGTCTATTTCAAATCTAAATCCCGGAAATGTTCTTGAGGTTGATGAAGATAACAATTTGCCAGTAGAGATATGTTCAGGACCAACTTCTTCAATGCCGAGTTCAACGCCGTATTCACCATGTGAATCTATTTCACAACAACCATCGCAAGAAGGACATTCAATAACACAAAACAAAACTCAAGGTACATCACAAGTGAAAAAGAAAAAAGAGACAGCCTTGTCGAAGAGTTTAGAAAGAATAGAGAAGAAAGAACAAACATGTTGAGACAAATTACAGAAAAAGGCAATACTCCAGTACACATATTCTTTAGGAGTATGGCCGACGTAGTTTGTCAATTTCCTCCGGACAAAATAGCTCAAATCAGAGCACAAGTTTGTAACATCGTTACTGAAATGGAATTATTGGTCTTGGCGCAACGAGAGACACCATCCCCACAGCAATCATTCAACACACCACAGCATCCAATCCACGCATACAACTCGCAACGAGAGACACCATCCCCACAGCAATCATTCAACACACCACAGCATCCAATCCACGCATACAACTCGCAACGAGAGACACCATCCCCACAGCAATCATTCAACACACCACAACATCCAATCCACGCATACAACTCGCAACGAGAGACACCATCCCCACAGCAATCATTCAACACACCACAGCATCCAATCCACGCATACAACTCGCAACGAGAGACACCATCCCCACAGCAATCATTCAACGCACCACAACATCCAATCCACGCATACAACTCGCAACGAGAGACACCATCCCCACAGCAATCATTCAACACACCACAGCATCCAATCCACGCATACAACTCGCAACGAGAGACACCATCCCCACAACAATCATTCAACATACTTTGATATTATACCGAGTTACTGTATTCGATTAATAAAAATAATATGATTATGAATTGTTTTATTTAATTACCGAAATAAATTCATTTAACTTACCTTAACGCTAGGAATAGTTTTTCTTGTGCCGTAATAGCAAAATTCCGATTTCTGGTTCTAGGCTGTATGTCACTAATATCATCTTTTATGGCCATTAAAATCTTGTTATAGATCTCCCTTGAAACCCGAAAGTAACCCATGAATTTTTCTTCACAATCAATTAAATGCCTTATTATTAAGGTTTCGTAACAACCTTCACTCCTCCGTTGTAAAAACATGTTCCTCGGAGATTTTCTTTGTCTATTCAGAAGCAGTAAAAATTCTTCTTCTTCCTCCTCTTCAAGCAAAGCACAAATTACAGAAAAAATTGTTCATGTTCACGTCTACCTTGGTAGCTGCGGCAAAATCAACTGACCACCTCTCCGCAGGGACGCTAAATGCTGCGTCGTGACGCTGGGTTGCGGCGCATACCGCAGCGTTGTGCGTCATGATCACCAGACCAAAGCTTAAGACGGTACTGTTAGCGACAGCGCAAGTTATCGTATATGATGTTAATGGGTCGCCGCACATGGTACGTTGTCTGCTAGATAGCGCATCTCAGACCAATCTAATAACATCGGAATGCTTCAAACGCCTCGGATTATGGAATAACTTTAAAAATACTAACTCAACCGTCAAAGGGATAGGCGGATCAGAAAAGCATTGCAGGGGTTCCGTAGATATTAAAATACATTCGCGTTTTGATAGGAATATTAATTTTAACATTTCTTCGCTTATCGTGGAGCGTATCACGGACGCATTGCCGAACGCTAAGGTAGACGTAGCATCACTCACTCATCTCGAGTCATTGCCGCTAGCCGACGCGGAGTTTGCGAATCCGGCAGGCATTGATCTTTTGATCGGAGCTTCAATATTTCCGCACTTGCTACTAACTAAAATAGTACGTAGTGAGCGATATGATTTACCGCCCGCTATTGAGACGGTACTTTGGTATGTGATTATGGGTACCGTACCTACGTTACATACTTCTCATTGTATTACGTCTTGTTGTTGTTCTGCTCTTCAAGAGATCAAGGTGGGTGCTAAAACTGTGTGTAAGATAAAGCACTAATTAGCTATGCTATGCTATGCTACGCTAAGCTACGCTACGCTACACTATACTATACTACACATCCGCTTTGTATATAGACGGCATTGCCTGTAATGTCATACCCGCTCCGCTAGCAATTTCGCTTTGTGAAGAGCTTATTCAGCTTTTCAAGCGAGGCCAGTTTGATCTTGTCAAATGGACAAGCAACTCTAAGGAGGTTCTCGCACGCATACCAGATTCTCAAAAAGCTTCTCCAGACATTGAGTTTGAGAAGTCTGTACCGCATAAGGTTCTCGGTTTACGCTGGGACAAATCCTGCGATAGTTTTCGGTTTGACGTCTCACCACCAGATGATAAGTGCGCCAAGCGCACTATGCTGTCCACAGTGGCTCGACTATGGGACATAATGGGTTTGTGGCTCCCACAATTTTGTACGCCAAGCTCTTGATCAAGGAGCTTTGGCTATCAAAGTGTGAGTGGGATGAAACACCCCTTAACCATATTGTCGCCGCTTGGGGCCAGTTTTGTATTGAGCTTACCGCGCTCAATCATATTACTATTCCGCGTCATCTTGGGTTGGTAGATGGATGTACCGTCAACTTAATAGGTTTCGCTGACGCCAGCGAGCGTGCTCACGGCGGAGTCGTATATCTGCAAGTCCGCATTGGTTCTAACTACTCGGTGCAGTTAGTTTGTGCCAAGTCTAAGGTCTCGCCTGTTAAAACCATTTCGGTTGCGAGACTGGAGTTGTGCGCGGCCCTTCTGCTGTCTCAGTTGCTCCGCAAGGTTCAAGACACAGTTTTGCCCCACTACTCTATTAATAAATATACGCATTTTCCGACTCCAAGGTAGTGCTCGCTTGGATTTATTCTTCTCCTCACCGCTGGCAGACTTTTGTCGCCAACCGCGTTAGTAAATTGATTGAACTTGTTCCCGCTACTTGTTTCAATCACGTCGCGGGTTATCGTACTCGTCTTCAGGAAGAACTTTCCATAGATCATATTGACTGGAAGTTTATTCCACCAGCATCACCACATTTCGGTGGATGTTGGGCAAGCATGGTCAAAGTAATTAAAACGCATCTCTTCAAAGTTATAGGTCAACAGATCCTCTCTTACGAAGAGCCTTTAACTGTCCTTGCACAAGTCGAGGCACGGATCAACTCGCGTCCGCTTCCAACTCAGTGAGATCTAGCCTGAAGTTGGACCTACCTCTTAGTTTAAGTATTTAGTTAGTAGTTTTCGCTATTATTGCGTTTGTAGTTTTCGCTAAAGTTAATTTAGATTAATTTAATTGTCATATCGCTGTCTTAGCCTATTGATGGGTTATGCGGTAGTACACCCAACATAGCTAAGTTCAATTCTATTTTTATTTTTTAAAGGCAACCCTTTAGGGCCGGGGGGATATGGTAGCGCCATCTACCTTCCTATCTATAACTAATCGCATCAACATCAATCGTTCCATGTACAAGTGTGAGCGATACCATATTTCCGTCTCCCTCTCTCCCACTCCCTGGAAGAGGCACTGCCTTTCGCCCGATTCGTCGCCGCGATCGTCGACGCGAGTGACAGTCCAGAACATTCCGCTCGCTGAGAACGCCGTCTCGTTCGTATTGCGCCGCATCGCTGTATGTGATTATTACCACATATATAAACCGCTCGCAAGTGGGAGTGACGGTGAAGTGAAGTGAAAACAAGCAGCTGCATCACGAAACCACCAGGAGACTGCCCTTCGGAAACGAAGAAGGTTGTATATCCCTTCGTGTGGCGTATTCCCGCTCCGGGAAAAATAGACAATTAGATTATCTGGCATCCGCCATTTTTGAAATTAGCGAGTATCTGGCACACTCCCGCTCCGGGAGAGCAAATTATTTGGCGCATGTGGCACCGTCCCGCTCCGGGAGATTCGCTAAGTGTTTTTAAAAACGTGGATTTAGGCGCCTAATATGCATTTCGCACTGCTTTAACATATACTGACGAAAAAAGATATAAATACAGTCCAACAGAAACTCAACAAGGCATATAATTCCATGAATGTTTATTGTTCCTGCAGTGTTCCGTGTGCTAGTGTTTGTTTACAACGAACGTCCGCGTATTTTATGAATTTTAAGTATATTTTGTTGTGTTTCGGCCAAAATTTCATTAGGAAAGGATGGGTGGGTAAGTAATATACTTCATATAAGTAATTTTCTGTGTGGGTTCAAGGCTTTTTAACAAAAAAATGCTTATTTCGTGAACCACTCCCGCTTTGCAATCGTGTTAGTCCCGCCAAAAAAGCTATTTCTTTTTGGCTATTTAAAATACTTTTGTGTAAAAGATTGTGAAAATCTAATTATTGTATAACTGTTAACATATTTCTTACTTTAGATTCATCCAAGTAAATCAATATTTAGCGAAATTTGTGATAAAATTACTGCCGGCATTGTGACCTCCCGGAGCGGGACAAATGCCAGACAGACACTTTGTTCACTGCTACATTAGTGTGGATTATTTCGGAGCATTTTATATTGCCATTATTACTAAAAATTAACATAAGATAACATAAAAAATAACTAAAAATCATCTATATTGCTTTAAATGATGTCTGAATGTCCCGGAGCGTTACAAATGTCGGTCTGGCATTTGTCCCGCTCCGGGACAAATCCCACACGTTTTATTTATAAATTCTCAATTATTTTTGTTTGCTAACACGTTTTAATTTTGTAACGTAACTTTAGTATAATAAATCTAGTTTTAGAAAATGTTATTAGTATTAAAAAAAGATAATCTGAAATTGTTTTACAGGTCATTAATTATGAGTACCTATTTAGAGTCGTTTTTCGAGAGGTTTATGTTTATGTCTCAAGCTGCCAAATTTATTACTTTACGAATGTAATTTTTTTTATAGGCTTACTATATGAACTGAACTTACGAATAAACAAAAAACATGAGCCACTTGAGCCACATCTCTCTCAGAACAAATCTTGAAACATGAGACACTTCATAACACCGGCGGGACGGCGCCTGATAAGGCCTACATATATTAATGTTCCTACTGCTAAAAAAATGTATGGAGTAAAGTGATTTTATGACTGTATGTTTTAAATTATGGTATAGTTTTGTAAATAAAACACAAATATTAACGAGAAAAAGTATAATTTATGAATGATGGTAGATTATGTATCGAAAAATGGAAAAAATGCCATGACCCTATCTTTACGTTACGATATTGTTTTAATTTCACACTTTATACATATTTACCGTATGCAATATGATAGTGTACTTAATCAAAAATCTGTAATGCTTTATTTTATTACACATGTAATACAGAAAAGCAGTAAAATTTAAGTTTTTCTAAACATCGAAGACTAGTTTAAATTGTCATTCCTAGGCTATGCCAGAGGTGGTATAGTTTGCAAAATGGCTTCCGCCATATTTACTATTTTATTAACTCTCCCGGAGCGGGAGCGCGCCAGATCTGCGTAAATGATCAAAATGGCGGCGCCTGACGAAGGGATAAGGTAAGTGCCCTCCATCCTTGAAATATCCTATACCCACTCAATCACCTCTCCCGTAACCATCTCCTGGGCGGCGAAGAACCGCTATCCTCTGTATACAGTCCATTTCCCTCCCAAGTCGCCTAGAACCTACCTACGGTTTCGGTGTATCGCCGAACCAATAATTTTGTTTTACATTAGTAATTCTTACAAAAATCTATTTTCAGACTTCGGCAACTGCGTCTGGCGAGGCGTCATTCACGCCCAACATGGCCGATAGCGTATGAATTTATTTTTTATAAAATTTAAGTATTTAGTTTATTACGTAGCTATTATTTGCAGGCTGCAACTGAGATCTGAACCCATGTGCCACTTACGCCGCTGATGATGGTCAGTGTGTATATAAATTTCGATTCATAATAGAGAAAGAGTCTGCTTGAATTTAACTATTATTATTTTACTATTCTGCCACTGACAATATCTTGCGTGCTGCATGACTGGTGTTAGTTTTTTGTACCTTTTAAATTAATAATTACGAACCGTAGGTACCTAATTTCTTCATGATCCACAACTACTGGAACTTTATGGAAATTTCTTACTATTATAGTCGGATGAATAAGGGCCTGCTTGCATGTATCTAAATTGAACTGTGTAACTAACAATATCTTGCGTGGGGCATGATTGGTGTTGGTTTTATAATTTATTTAAAATTATTATTTACGAAACATAGGTACCTAATTTTTAACGGCTCATAACCATTGCAACATTTTAGGGCATTCCTTTTTTATCGCTACACAGGTGATGCATGTTCTTTTGTTTGCGCTTTGGGTGTTGGAACATTTCTGTTTTTATAGGATAACGAGCAGTTCTTCGAGTCGTCCCCTGCAGAAGCGGTGCTGGGTGACTCTAGCAGTGAGGTTGATGAAGGGGAGAACCTCACTCTCGAAGAGCTGCAGCAACTTCTGCAGGGAGAAGAAGAAGACGACGAAGAAGACGAAAGGGCGGCTCAAAACGAGGAATTCCTCTGGGGTGATGATTTCACCACATTCTGCGGCGAAAAGTCAGCATTTCGCGAGGAGGCAGGTCCCAAAATTGAGGGAACGGGTCCATTGGACCTGTTTACTCAAATTTGGGACCTGCCCATCATGGACATGATTGTGGGCGAAACCAATAAGTATGCTCAACGTACCATCGATACGGCTGTTGAGACAGATACCCTGACTCCGTCATCGCGGCTGAACGGGTGGGTGGAAACGACCACTGACGAAATTTTCCGGCTTATGGGTATAATGATTTTCATTATACCCATAAGCATATCTGTGTCACGAGCCGTATCGATGAGTACTGGTCTACGGGCATCTTGAGCATGCCGAGGTTCCGTAGCCTCCTGTCACTACAACGGTTTTTGGCTGCTCATGAAATTCCTGCACTTTGCCGACAATGACTTCTTGTCTCCAGCCATGAACAGGGAGGAACGAAAACTATTCAAAATAAATTCTGTTTTGGCACACCTAAATTCAGAATTTCAAGCCATTTACACGCCTTGCATAGAACTGTCTATTGACGAGTCGTTGCTGCTTTGGAAAGGGCGCTTGAGTTGGGTGCAGTGCATCCGATCCAAAGCAGCACGATTCGGCATGAAGACGTACGAACTTTGCGAGGCGGTAACTGGCTACTGTCTGAAGACTGTCATCTATACTGGTAAAACAGCTTCGACAAAACCTATTATTTTGGCTTCACAAGTTCGACCGCAAAAATTGTTTTAACACTGATGGGGGGCTATTTGGGCAAAGGGTACACGCTTTTCATGGATAACTTTTATAACTCCGTGTCCCTGGCCCGATTTTTAAAATCCAAAATGACCGACGTAGTCGGAACACTTCACCGGCGCCGGGTAGGGACACTCCAGGTTATAAAAGATATCAATGAAAAGCGTGTACCCAGGGGGCAGGTGATAAGTGTACATTGTGGTGACGTGGCTGTTGGAAAGATGTAAAGCTAGTCACCACTTTGTCACTTATCAATCTCGTTGTAGTGCATGACTACAACCGACACATGGGAGGCGTCGATTTGAAAGACCAAAAACTTTCGATGTACCTTTTAGAAAGGAAGAGGGGACTAAAATGGTACATCAAAGTTTTCGGCGCCTCCTCAATGTGTCCATAATGAACGCCCACATCATCCATTGCGCGAATGCTGATCTTTCGCAAAAAAAATATATCGTGGAAGACATTCTCGATAGATTTTTAAATTTATTTTGTATCTATGATATAATAGTTTGCTACGTTATTGAATTGCCCTATTTATTTACTCTGTGGTAGCATAGAGTGCAACGTGTCCATAATGAACGCCCACATCATCCATTGCGCGAATGCTGATCTTTCGCAACAAAGAAAAATGTCACATAGACAATTCAGATACGCGTTAGCGCAAGAAACTTTCTTGCGCTACGGCAAGACAGTAAATCCGCGGCAAGGTGCCAGTGGCGTGCGTTCTGCCCGGCTGGACCTTACTCTGGGACACTTCCCAGAGCAACAGGACATACAGGCAGAACGCACGTCAAAAAAGCAGGAAAAAGTGAAGAGGGGTCGGTGCGTCCGCTGCGCCGCCAAAAACGTGCGTAAAACAACCACGGTCGTCTGTTCTTTATGTGACGTTTTTCTTTGCCTCGGAATGTGCTTTCGTGAGTATCATACTCTAGAGGAATTGTATTTTTTTCTTTCTACATTTTTTTTTAGTATTTACACACACACTTATTTTATTTTATTTGTTATTTAATAACTGTATATAAATATATTAATTTTGTGTGTAACCTTGGTTTTATTTATAAAGTCATAAAAGTATAAATATTTATTTACTCCATATTTAAGTAAACTAATAAAAATAAGAATCTCGTTTTTATTACATACCTCAAACATCACAATATATTGCCAAACAGAACATACTGTACGTTGTCAAGGATCCTTGACAAGACAGATGAGCGAAGTTTACGCGGTGACGTCACGACACTGATCCTTGACTAAACATACGAGTGACAATGCAATTCACGCACACATGCATACGCCTCAGATCGCGATAAAATATATCGTGGAAGACATTCTCGATAGATTTTTAGATTTATTTTGTATCTATGATATAATAGTTTGCTACGTTATTGAATTGCCCTATTTATTTACTCTGTGGTAGCATAGAGAACGATCACTCATTTTCACCCAAACATGCCAAAATGTGCTTGCAACTAAACACTGTCGATTTCTAGGACATTTTACATATTTGCATAGAAAAATATGTTTTTATCCACTAAACCTGGTGAGTTTTCAGTGTTTATCACTAAATGAATGTTGTATGTATCCAAATAAGTAACAACAAACAGCTTAGGGTAAGTAATTTTGTTAATAGTGATAAACGAATGTCGAAAATTATTGCCAATGATCTGAGATTTTGACAATGTTTTGGCAGTTTTCAAACTGCTATTTTATATTATTTTTCTTAGGAGGAGCTTATTTTGTTTATATCAGATGATATATCGGTTATTTATCTGTATGGAAATAACAATATTTAGTGGAAAAGTAAAAGAAAAAAAAACCATTAAAGATAATTTTATTAGGTGAGTAAAAGTTTCGGGAATGTTACATTTTGTAGGCCTGTCAAATAAAAACAAAATACAATTATAGTATAATAAATAGATCAAAATGCTCTTTAGTTATCTGGTTTTCTATAACAATCACAATATCCAGTTTGTGTTAACATAATCACGAAATAATTCAAATTATATAAACATATGACATCACGCCCCGCGCGCTTCGAAATGTCAAACACACAAAGGGATCGCTATGTCAATGTTCATGACGTACCAGAGGTTAAAAGAAGGCGTAGTAGAAAGGATGAGATGGATGCAAATTTTCACCATAATCATTTAACGTATAAAGTAAGAATAGTAGAGGAAGACGATAAGATATTAGAAGTACCTGTATGTTACAAAGATTTTTTGTCTATTTTTGGTATTACAAAAGGAAAACTTGAGCACTTGCAGAAGTTATTAAAATTGGGAATGACACCAGATGATAAAAGAGGAAAAGGTAGTTCACACAAAAAATGAGTTGATAATAGGAAGCAATTAATATGTAATCACATAAAATCATTTAAAGGAAGGCAAAGCCACTATAGTATGAAAGACACCAAAAAAGAATATTTACCTGAAGATCTTGCATAAGTTGTATTTGGATGCTTACCCTGAGAATTATGTTGTTACCCTCGCACTGACACTTGTAGTGCCTGTGATGAGTTTAATATTAAAGCTAAGGCTTTGGTGGCTGAAGGGAACCAGGAAGAGTTAAAAAGATTAACAATTCTCAACAATCTACATAAGAAAAGGTACAAACTTTTTACGACAGAAAAAGGAATGCCAGAATTAAAAGTAAGACTGATGTTTCTACATAAGCTATTGCTATGGACTACCAGAAAAATATTAGCTTGCCTAATATAACTACTAATGATGTGTATTATAAACGACAGTTGTCCATTTACTCATTTAACTTGCATATGCTGAGTGATGCTAGCTCCTACTTTTACACTTACCCTGAGACTTGTGGGCGTAAGGGTTCCGACGAAGTAGTTTCATTTTTATTTCATTTTTATTTCATTATTTAACAAACTATTTGGATCCACGTGTCAAGAATTTAGAAATATTTTGTGACTCAGCAGGTGGACAGAATAAAAACTACACTGTGGTAAGGTTTATTCACTTTGTTGTCCATGTTATGAGAATTTTGGATTCAATTAAAATTACTTACCTAATCAGAGGACATTCATACTTAGAGTGTGATAAGAACATGGGGCTCATAAATTTAAAAACCCATATGGAAGTTCCATACCAGTGGTATGATTTGCTCAAATTAAGTCGCCAAAGGCCCAAACCCTTTGAAGTTATTGAAGTGGATAAGGGTGAGATTATCAGAGAAATTAACGGAAGAGCATGTTAATCCTGAAAAAATAAAGAAGATGCGCGTGAAGGCCGCAACGCAACTGTTCAGCCACAGTGTGGCTGTAGCCACTGAGCATTTAACAGCCAGAGGAAATTTACCACAGGAATGCAGGGATTTAATTCCAATTGTTTTGATAATTGACAAACTATTTAACAGCCTAAATGGTAACACTTTTCATGTACCAAATGGAAAAGTGCACAAAGGGCCTGTTAAAAGATTTTCACCCCATCATCAACTTTGGCAAAAAGCCTTAAAATCGTTAAACTCTATTAAGTTTGTTACTGAAAAAAACACTATAATTGAAACTGTACCATCAGTAAAAAAAATTGTAAAAACAATCGAAGGAATGCAAGCTCTCTGGAAAATTTTATCCCAAAAATATTCTTTTGACTGTATGTTAACGAGAATCTTCAATCAGGATCCAGTCGAAAACTTTTTTGGTAATGTTAGGAGTTTCGGAGCGAGAAATGTAGCACCAAGTTGTGTAGCCTTTGAAGGCACTTTTAAGGCCTTATTATTAAATAATTATAATTCGCCTCACTCGATCCATGCAAATTGCGAAGCTGATAATAACGATTGTTAGCAAACGTTAGATTTTTTCATAAAGAAAAATATAATGCGCCCACATCCAAAGAACCAGAAACAATACAATTAAAAGACAATTTTTCTGAAGACTTTAATGAAAGTCAGGATGCTGGGCAAAGGACATATGTATGTGGCTGGGTCCTTACCAAATGCATGAAAAATGTTGTAAAAAATTGTAAAACCTGCAGAAGTGCCTTGATTGGCAATAAAGCTGATCAACAAAAGACATACATACGGGTAAAAGAATATGAAAGATCAAAAAAGTGGTTGTGTTATCCCACTTATCAACTGGATAAAAGTTTCCAGGAAGTGCAAAACATAACTACATCACATTTAAAGAGAGATGTGCCAAAAGAAAATTTAAGGAAAACAATAAAAATGTTTTGTGATATATTTGTAACATATCCTTTTGATTGTGTAAAACATAAAGAAAAATTAACAGAGTATTTTGAGGACTGTGTAATTAATATAATTGTTTATAGCTGGTGCAGATCAATAAATAGAATATTAAGTGGTAAACTAACATATGAAGGTGATGATGAGATGAAAGTCTTCGCACATAACTATTTTAATAAAAATCGACACAAAAAATTAATAAATAAATTGTTTCGTTTGAATACCTGTGTTTTATTCATATGAGATAATATATATTGCCGGCTAAGCATGTTAAACTGCTAAGTCCACTATTTTGGTAAAGATTTTGACGAGGAGATACGCAGAAAATATCATCAATATCATACAAAAATTTGGACTTAGCAGTTTAACATGTTTAGTCTGAAATAATAACATTTTCATACTATACTGCTTATAGCTATACGTATATACATAAAGGATTAGTACAAGAGCGGTGTTATAGATAGCGTTAGCTTCGACTGGGTCCCCGAAAATTTTGCCAGAGGGCACTCTATTCGGTTAATATATATAATCTTACTCTATGCTGACAACGCACAAACACAGGAGCACAAGAAACCACGCACGAAAAGTACATCGGTGCGTTCAGCAGGTTAGCGCAAAAATGCTGCAACGCCGTTGTTAATCAAGACCTGAAGAGGCCAAAGTTAGCGCTCCAGATCCAACGGGTGCATCAGTGGTTTACAGAGCCCGTGGCTGACAACGCACAAACACAGGAGCACAAGAAACGACGCACGAAAAAAGCAAATTAGATTTATCAGAGTATAATCAAGAATGTAATACATTATCGAATAGTGATACTCCACAAGAATTTGACGTTGATCTCGATGATACAGTATCAATCGCACGGACCATAAATCTTCATCGATGGCAGATTTTATCTGACAGTCAAAATGATCAGATTCCCATATTACCGACCTCACGAAATACAGAAGTATGGTTCCATCCGTTGGGTAAGCAACCAAGCATTATTCCATATACTGAATGTTCTGGGCTTAAGACATTTTCATTGCGATCCAGCATGAGTTCAGCTAAACCAGCAGAATTTTATTCATTGTAAGTATCTGATAGTATATTCAAGTACATAGCCGAAGAAACAAATCGCTTTGCTTTACAAACCTTGAACAAAAGTGCAACAAAATCATAACGAATGCAGAAATGGATGCCCACAGATTGCCAGGAAATTAAACGCTTCTTTGGCGTTTTGATTTGGATGGGGATAGTGAAACTACCCCAACTATCTTTGTACTGGAGCACTAACAAATGTTTTGAACAACAATTTGTTAAGTCCATTATGAGCCGAAATCGATTTGAACTCATATTAAGTATGTTGCACTTTGCCAATAACGAAATAAATCACAATAAGGACAACCGATTGTTTAAAGTTAGACATTTATTAGACATGCTGAACGCTAATTTTAAATGTCATGATACACCTAATCAAGAAATGTGTGTTGACGAAAGTCTAATCCCATTTCGTGGCCGCGTTATTTTTAGGCAATACAATAAAAATAAGCGACACAAATATGGAATAAAACTTTTCAAGCTGTACTCAAAACCAGGATACATTGTAAAAGTGCAAGTTTATGCTGGCAAAAACTATGATAATGTGAATACTACACCGACTAATGTTGACCTTGCCTTATGTGACGATTATCTAAATAAAGGACATACGGTTTCCACAGATAATTGGTATACCAGTTTGGATCTGGCACGAAAACTATTAGCAGGACAAACGCACCTCATAGGCACACTTAGAAAAAACAGACGAGGTTTACTTCAAACAGTTGTCTAAACCAAACTGAAGACAGGAGAATTCTCAGCTCAAGAAAATGACGACGGAAAAACAATTATGACGTAGAAGGACTAGCGGAATGTACTGCTGCTGTCTACTAAGCACTCCGTAAGTTTCAGAAGAATAACTTAAAAAGGAAAAGAAAAATAAAACCGAAGATTGTGCTAGATTATAATCATGCGAAATCAACAGCTGATCTGTCAGACCAAATGTTCTCTTACGCGACCCCTCTTCGGAAGACAACGAAAAGGCCCAAGTGATTGGCGATGGAGCTATTACTGAATACAGCGCTTGCAAATAATGAAGGGTACAGGGGCAAAACAAGAAATGTCACATAATATTCAAATAAATGTTAGGTATGGCAACACTTAGCTTATGGCGCGTACTTTTCGGTATCGTCTAGTAAAAAGCGTAAAAACAACAACTGTCCCTCATATCGCTAGTTTTTCTTAATCGTGTACAGGTGCAAAACTGGGAAGGTCCTTAGTGTAACGGAACGAAACAAGGAATGTCCAACTGTCAATGTCAGTCATTTGTCAATTTTGAGGTTATGTTGTGATTGCGTGGGTTGTTTTATTTGTTTGTAAAGTGTGTTTCGGTGGATTTGTGATATAAAATGAATGGAAGCGATGAAAACAGTAACCATAATTTAGTGAAATCTACAAAAAAACGAAAGAAGACGGGAAGAATACGTGATGTAATGAAAAAAATGAGAGTTTCTACGCACGAGACAGGAGAGAACTGTAGGTGTAAAAGACTTAAGTGTTTTGATAGAATTTCAGCCACTAAACGTTCTGAATTATTAAAAAGATTTAATAACATGAAATCTACAGATGAACAAAATATATTTTTGTGTGGATTGATAAATGTGTGTTCTATTAACCTAACGAATGAACCAAAGCAAAAGGTTCGCCATCTTGTTAGTCCTAAAATCTCGCCAATACATCACTTTGAAAATTTGCACCGAAGGTACGCGTGTCGTGCGTTTTGCTCCAAATTAAAAAAGGTTTATTCAACAAATTTCCGCTAACAAGGTAAGTGAATACTATTTTATATTGATATTTATTCAGTTTATAACATGTTTAGATAAAGAGATATTCAAAGTACATAAGAATAGGTAATAATTTCGTCTCCGAAAGTTTGGCGTCACTTTGGCCGATAGTTATCGTATTTTGTTTCATCAATTTTCTTTCAAAATATCTTTACACGTATTCGAGGTTTTTATATCATTTTGAATGCAAACTTATCTAATTTCTAAATGTATTACAAGTCATAAGCAACAATATCGAGATATTTTTATAAATGTAAATTTTTCCATGTATATCTCGAGCGTCACACACACATACGCAATTTCAATGGCCGGTCGGTCGTGTACATGTACACGGCGGCGGCCATATTGTGTTATCGTGATACAGGCTGTGAATATATTTTTTTCTTCAATTTGATTTTTGAGTTATTTGTTGTCATGTCATATGTAAATTTTTATATATATATATTATTTTTCGGTAGTTATGTTTATAATTATATATCACAATGCTATAATTATTATTGGTTTTACAAGCCATAATCTATATCTAAAACTGTTTACAGAATGGCTGGTTCTGGAATGCCTCAATCTGGTTTCTACGAATTCGCGGAGGAGGCCGAAACCGGGTCGAGGTTGCTCATGGCCATGGCTGTTGAAGCCACCCCCAAGGGTCTCTCAATATATTGGGAGACCAGGTGGTTTTAGAGAGAAGTGGCTCAGGCCAACTTCGGGTCAGTATGAAAACGAACAAAAAGGATATATAATATATACAGGGTTATTCGTTAAACACCGTTAACCTCTTAGGGGTTGATTATATTCATCATTATGTTCTGGAACTTTTGCGAAATCGTGAAAAAATATCAGCTGTTCCTTATATTTTGTCGGGGTCAAAGTTCAACTTTATATGAAACAGCTGATATTTTTTTCGCGATTTCGCAAAAGTTCCAGAACAAATGTTGTTCATAATTATCAGCTGTTTCATACAAAGTTGAACTTTGCCCCGACAAAATATCAGCTGTTCCTTATATTTTGTCGGGGTCAAAGTTCAACTTTGTATGAAACAGCTGATATTTTTTCGCGATTTCGCAAAATTCCAGAACAAATGTTGTTCATAATGATGAATATAGCCACCCAATAATATAAGAGGTTAACGGTTTTTTACAAATAACCTTGTATATCTATATCTATTTATTGTTTTATTTATATACAAGAACAATTATTAATATTTTATATATTGTTTACAGAGATGGTGTCCCACTTCCAATTCTATTGAAGTGGGAGAGATGCTGGAGTTTGTGGACGAAGGCGCTGCTGTAGGTATTTTTAAGCCGATTTTATACTTGGTAGCGCCATCTACCTTCCTATCTATAACTAATCGCATCAACATCAATCGTTCCACGTACAAGTGTGAGCGATACCATATTTCCGTCTCCCTCTCTCCCACTCCCTGGAAGAGGCACTGCCTTTCGCCCGATTCGTCGCCGCGATCGTCGACGCGAGTGACAGTCCAGAACATTCCGCTCGCTGAGAACGCCGAATACTTTCAAAAAGCACGTTGTTTATTTATGGATCTAAAACGATTCTGTTATTTCTTTAACATAGAGCAGTCAGTCACACTGCAAATGCCCAGCGCAAGGAAGAATGTGGTGAATGAACCAATGACCAAGACTCTAGAGTCAGCTGAGAAGTTTGTCAATGCCGCTATTAACGGCCCTCTTAATACTGATGAGCAGAGGAAGAGCATGCTCAGTCACCTGGGCTTATATAAACTTGAAGACGAAGAAGGTTGTATAAGGTAAGTGCCCTCCGTCCTTGAAATATCCTATACCCACTCAATCACCTCTCCCGTAACCATCTCCTAGGCGGCGAAGAACCGCTATCCTCTGTATACAGTCCATTTCCCTCCCAAGTCGCCTAGAACCTACCTACGGTTTCGGTGTATCGCCGAACCATTTTTTTTATCCATACGAGTCGGATTCATTTACGTTTTATACGTTATATCGCTATACCTAGGCAGTTATAGCACCTAGCTATACTCCTAATATATTCACATAACCGTCACATGGTTATTTCCGCCCGCATCAGTAGGTAAACTTTTATGTAGCTACCTACTTATTAAATTATTAATTCTGGAACTATCATAGTTGTCTTATAAATCTCATATTTCAAGCAACTTTTAGTTCCTCAGCTCTAAAGTGTTGCCTACTTAGCCTACTTAGGTAAAATAATAGATACATTAGATATTCTTATTTTGTTTCGTTCTCATTAGCTTATACTTACGTAAGCATGTCACAACAAAAGAAGTCACGCGTGTCGGAAGACAAAGAGATGACAATCTTGGAAGCGAAACGCAATATTTTATTTGAGCGCATTCAAAACATCTATGAACGATCAAAAACCGCATCTATGTCTGACAGTAATAGCGAAGCATTTCTCAGTTATTGTATAACAGTAGATAGTATTCGAACAGATTTTCATAAGTTGTTAGACGATTATAACGCAAGATTACTTTCTATCAATCCTGATGAAAAACCGAACTATCAGGCGTATACCTCATTCGAAGATCTTTATTGTATTATTAAGCGTATACAATCGCAATTGGAGGGTAAATGTTCGGCAGAGCCCGTTGCCCGCAAACCGAGATTACCGCCAATCGAGATTATGTCGTTTGACGGAGATATACGAAATTGGCCGTTATTCTATGCGAGTTTTAAGTCTACAGTGCACGATAATGGTTCTCTGACAGATGCTGACAGGTTGTACTATTTAATAGGTAAACTGTCACCGAAAGCCCAGTCCGTATTTGCAGGTGTCACACCCAGTGCTGAGAATTATCAGGTCATATTTCAGTCACTACTTGACAGATATCAGGACACGCGCGTCCTAGCGTCTACGTACTTTGACCAAGCTTTAAATCTCAAACTGTCCGGCAACGCGTCTGTCTCGAATTTCCAGCTGTTTATTGATAACTTCGTAACCGCGGTTAATTCTCTTAGGAATTTAAAATTAGAAGATCTTTCCGACTTTATGTTGCTTCAACTCGCTTTAAAAAAGTTTGACACTGATACAATTCGCGCATTCGAGATGACGGAACGCAATAATAAAATACCTACACTAGATAGTTTTATTTCGTTCATAAAAGATCAGTGTCGAATATTTCATAATACGCAGTCTGGTTCACCTGGCCCGTCTAACACTAACAGCAACAAACAAAGGTTGAATAAATCGCGAACTAGTGGTAATAACTCGGTCCCTAATCCACAATCTTACGTTACATATTCGGAATCTAATAATAATAATTTACAGAAGTGTCTGTGCAGTTATATAGTGCACGGCCACTTATACAAGTGTCCCGCCTTCGATAATTTGCATGCAACCGCTCGTTTTAAATGCGTAAAAGATAACAAAGCTTGCATTAACTGCTTAAGCATAAAACATAAAACGAGTAATTGTTCTAGTAGAACGAGATGTCGCTCATGTAATCAAAAACATCATACACTGTTACATTTTGATAAAGATAACCCGTTGTCAAGCCAAGCCGCTAACCTTGACACACTTACGCCGCAGGTGCAGACCACGGTAGCTGAGCCTTCCGCGTCTGAGGGCGAAGTATCGTTGTGTATGACATCCATTGCGCGGGCGACGCGCACGCGAGGACGGCACTCGCGCATCTATAATGATCCGCGCAGGGCCAAAACGCAGTGTACGGCGTCTAAAGCTTTGGTCTGGTGATCATGACGCACAACGCTGCGGTATGCGGTATGCGTTGCCGGACACTCAATCATATGAAAAACGTCGAGAATGTTCTCTTGTTCCGTCGCAGTATGCGTCAGCGGCGAGGGGCAAGCGCGGTGAAGTGGGGAGGTGTACTGCCGCACAGCGCGGCGTCATTCTCGGTTCAACGCTGCGGTGTGCGGTGCGCGTCACGGGTGTGCGTCACTGAGTCAATATGGAATTTTTCGAAGACAATTTAATAGAATTAGTTCGCAACTATCCTTCTTTATATAAAAATAAAGACAAAAAACATAAAAGTTTGATAGTTAAAGAAAATTGCTGGAGGGAGATAGCTGAGAAGTTGAATAAAACACGTGAGTTGTTTGTATATATTTTTAATTGTTTATTCGACAGCGGTAGGTACCTAAGTTTACATAAAAAGTGGCAAACATTACTAGTGACACATGAAACATTTTGATGATTCTGAGGTTGGAAACTTGATGAACAATTTAATTTAAATTGAATGAACAATTTAACTTGGTGGTGTTTATTTAGTGTTATAGAAAATAAGCAATAAGTTTTGAATTACCTACTCACTTAACTTGTCCTATCTACTTCACTGTCTTGCCAAGGTACACTACCACGATCACTGTTGAAATACTGCTTGAATAAGTCACGTGTCACCGAACCATTTATATTATAACCTCTTCCCGGTATACGCGCCATAGGAATTACATTTTCAGAAGGCATTTCAAGAGTATTTCTGTCTGAATCGTGTATGATCAAAGAACTCATCATATTATGGATGATACAAGCTGACATAACCAACTTGTCTACGACACGAGGGTTTACTGGAATAGGTGAAAAAAATATTCGAAATCGTTGACATAATATGCCAAAAGCATTTTCAGATGTTCTTCTTGCTCTACTAAGGCGGTAGTTGAAAATTCGTTTTGACCTATCTTGAGACGCATGATTTTTTGAGTATGGTTTCATCATATAGTTGGTGAGACTAAATGCATCATCACCTACGAAAACATAAGGCATTTCTATGTCAGCTTCCGGCAACTTTGTTGGCGGGGGAAACTTTAGCTGCTCATTTTGAATTTTCTTAAATACATCAGATTTCATAAATATGCCTGCGTCACCTTCTTTGCCATAAGAACCAACATCTATTGTTATAAATTTTCGATTCGCATCGACCACGGCAAGTAAAACAATAGAAAAAAACTGCTTATAATTAAAAAATAAGGACCCGCTGTTACTTGGGCACACGATGCGTATGTGCTTACCATCTATTGCCCCGATACAATTAGGAAAATTCCATAAAAACCAATATTCTTCGGCTATTCTTTTAAAATCTTCCTCGGTGGGTTCAGGAAGTGCAACGTTTAAAAGTCTCAAGCATATACTTTGTAAGACTTTAGGCACAATTCTGCATATCCAATTATGGCTAATTCGAAATTGAAAACTTAAAGATCTATAGCTTTCTCCAGTCGCCAAATACCTGTAAAAAAAAAGTAGGTAATTAATAGGTCAAACATCGGTGCAAAGGTAGTCCGTTTCAGTTCAGTGGTCCGTGTAGGTAAACAGAATAGTGAATTATCAATTATGAATCCATCTAACTAAATCTTATTTCTCCATGAAGAAAAATACTTTATTTATTCGGATTATCTCGTTTAACCTTTTGAACGCCAATCACTTCTATAGAAGTAGGAGATTTTCGTGCCCTCAGCGCCACTACTTGATTAGAAGTAACTATGGAAATACAATAAATTTACGACATTTAGAGCCTTCTTTTTCTGTAGAGATGGGCGCATCGTGTTTTGTAGAGATGGGCGGCCAAAAGGTTAAAATCACTACTCCTGTTTACCTCCACAGAACATCGAACTAAAACAGACTATATAGTAGTTCTATATTAACTAACAATGTTATTGTTTCAGCTGAAGAATGTAAGAATAAATGGCGTAATTTACGCGACAATTATAGAAAAAATCAGAATAAGAAGAAAACCGGAAGTGCTTCTTTCGTTTCAAAGTATGACGACGAAAGACTTAAATTTATAAATGACAGCTTTGAAGAAAGGGAGTCTATTTCAAATCTAAATCCCGGAAATGTTCTTGAGGTTGATGAAGATAACAATTTGCCAGTAGAGATATGTTCAGGACCAACTTCTTCAATGCCGAGTTCAACGCCGTATTCACCATGTGAATCTATTTCACAACAACCATCGCAAGAAGGACATTCAATAACACAAAACAAAACTCAAGGTACATCACAAGTGAAAAAGAAAAAAGAGACAGCCTTGTCGAAGAGTTTAGAAAGAATAGAGAAGAAAGAACAAACATGTTGAGACAAATTACAGAAAAAGGCAATACTCCAGTACACATATTCTTTAGGAGTATGGCCGACGTAGTTTGTCAATTTCCTCCGGACAAAATAGCTCAAATCAGAGCACAAGTTTGTAACATCGTTACTGAAATGGAATTATTGGTCTTGGCGCAACGAGAGACACCATCCCCACAGCAATCATTCAACACACCACAGCATCCAATCCACGCATACAACTCGCAACGAGAGACACCATCCCCACAGCAATCATTCAACACACCACAGCATCCAATCCACGCATACAACTCGCAACGAGAGACACCATCCCCACAGCAATCATTCAACACACCACAACATCCAATCCACGCATACAACTCGCAACGAGAGACACCATCCCCACAGCAATCATTCAACACACCACAGCATCCAATCCACGCATACAACTCGCAACGAGAGACACCATCCCCACAGCAATCATTCAACACACCACAACATCCAATCCACGCATACAACTCGCAACGAGAGACACCATCCCCACAGCAATCATTCAACACACCACAGCATCCAATCCACGCATACAACTCGCAACGAGAGACACCATCCCCACAACAATCATTCAACATACTTTGATATTATACCGAGTTACTGTATTCGATTAATAAAAATAATATGATTATGAATTGTTTTATTTAATTACCGAAATAAATTCATTTAACTTACCTTAACGCTAGGAATAGTTTTTCTTGTGCCGTAATAGCAAAATTCCGATTTCTGGTTCTAGGCTGTATGTCACTAATATCATCTTTTATGGCCATTAAAATCTTGTTATAGATCTCCCTTGAAACCCGAAAGTAACCCATGAATTTTTCTTCACAATCAATTAAATGCCTTTTTATTAAGGTTTCGTAACAACCTTCACTCCTCCGTTGTAAAAACATGTTCCTCGGAGATTTTCTTTGTCTATTCAGAAGCAGTAAAAATTCTTCTTCTTCCTCCTCTTCAAGCAAAGCACAAATTACAGAAAAATTGTTCATGTTCACGTCTACCTTGGTAGCTGCGGCAAAATCAACTGACCACCTCTCCGCAGGGACGCTAAATGCTGCGTCGTGACGCTGGGTTGCGGCGCATACCGCAGCGTTGTGCGTCATGATCACCAGACCAAAGCTTAAGACGGTACTGTTAGCGACAGCGCAAGTTATCGTATATGATGTTAATGGGTCGCCGCACATGGTACGTTGTCTGCTAGATAGCGCATCTCAGACCAATCTAATAACATCGGAATGCTTCAAACGCCTCGGATTATGGAATAACTTTAAAAATACTAACTCAACCGTCAAAGGGATAGGCGGATCAGAAAAGCATTGCAGGGGTTCCGTAGATATTAAAATACATTCGCGTTTTGATAGGAATATTAATTTTAACATTTCTTCGCTTATCGTGGAGCGTATCACGGACGCATTGCCGAACGCTAAGGTAGACGTAGCATCACTCACTCATCTCGAGTCATTGCCGCTAGCCGACGCGGAGTTTGCGAATCCGGCAGGCATTGATCTTTTGATCGGAGCTTCAATATTTCCGCACTTGCTACTAACTAAAATAGTACGTAGTGAGCGATATGATTTACCGCCCGCTATTGAGACGGTACTTTGGTATGTGATTATGGGTACCGTACCTACGTTACATACTTCTCATTGTATTACGTCTTGTTGTTGTTCTGCTCTTCAAGAGATCAAGGTGGGTGCTAAAACTGTGTGTAAGATAAAGCACTAATTAGCTATGCTATGCTATGCTACGCTAAGCTACGCTACGCTACACTATACTATACTACACATCCGCTTTGTATATAGACGGCATTGCCTGTAATGTCATACCCGCTCCGCTAGCAATTTCGCTTTGTGAAGAGCTTATTCAGCTTTTCAAGCGAGGCCAGTTTGATCTTGTCAAATGGACAAGCAACTCTAAGGAGGTTCTCGCACGCATACCAGATTCTCAAAAAGCTTCTCCAGACATTGAGTTTGAGAAGTCTGTACCGCATAAGGTTCTCGGTTTACGCTGGGACAAATCCTGCGATAGTTTTCGGTTTGACGTCTCACCACCAGATGATAAGTGCGCCAAGCGCACTATGCTGTCCACAGTGGCTCGACTATGGGACATAATGGGTTTGTGGCTCCCACAATTTTGTACGCCAAGCTCTTGATCAAGGAGCTTTGGCTATCAAAGTGTGAGTGGGATGAAACACCCCTTAACCATATTGTCGCCGCTTGGGGCCAGTTTTGTATTGAGCTTGCCGCGCTCAATCATATTACTATTCCGCGTCATCTTGGGTTGGTAGATGGATGTACCGTCAACTTAATAGGTTTCGCTGACGCCAGCGAGCGTGCTCACGGCGGAGTCGTATATCTGCAAGTCCGCATTGGTTCTAACTACTCGGTGCAGTTAGTTTGTGCCAAGTCTAAGGTCTCGCCTGTTAAAACCATTTCGGTTGCGAGACTGGAGTTGTGCGCGGCCCTTCTGCTGTCTCAGTTGCTCCGCAAGGTTCAAGACACAGTTTTGCCCCACTACTCTATTAATAAATATACGCATTTTCCGACTCCAAGGTAGTGCTCGCTTGGATTTATTCTTCTCCTCACCGCTGGCAGACTTTTGTCGCCAACCGCGTTAGTAAATTGATTGAACTTGTTCCCGCTACTTGTTTCAATCACGTCGCGGGTTATCGTACTCGTCTTCAGGAAGAACTTTCCATAGATCATATTGACTGGAAGTTTATTCCACCAGCATCACCACATTTCGGTGGATGTTGGGCAAGCATGGTCAAAGTAATTAAAACGCATCTCTTCAAAGTTATAGGTCAACAGATCCTCTCTTACGAAGAGCCTTTAACTGTCCTTGCACAAGTCGAGGCACGGATCAACTCGCGTCCGCTTCCAACTCAGTGAGATCTAGCCTGAAGTTGGACCTACCTCTTAGTTTAAGTATTTAGTTAGTAGTTTTCGCTATTATTGCGTTTGTAGTTTTCGCTAAAGTTAATTTAGATTAATTTTATTGTCATATCGCTGTCTTAGCCTATTGATGGGTTATGCGGTAGTACACCCAACATAGCTAAGTTCAATTCTATTTTTATTTTTTAAAGGCAACCCTTTAGGGCCGGGGGGATATGGTAGCGCCATCTACCTTCCTATCTATAACTAATCGCATCAACATCAATCGTTCCACGTACAAGTGTGAGCGATACCATATTTCCGTCTCCCTCTCTCCCACTCCCTGGAAGAGGCACTGCCTTTCGCCCGATTCGTCGCCGCGATCGTCGACGCGAGTGACAGTCCAGAACATTCCGCTCGCTGAGAACGCCGTCTCGTTCGTATCGCGCCGCATCGCTGTATGTGATTATTACCACATATATAAACCGCTCGCAAGTGGGAGTGACGGTGAAGTGAAGTGAAAACAAGCAGCTGCAACCACCAGAAGACTGCCCTTCGGAAACGAAGAAGGTTGTATAAGGTAAGTGCCCTCCATCCTTGAAATATCCTATACCCACTCAATCACCACTCCCGTAACCGCTATCCTCTGTATACAGTCCATTTCCCTCCCAAGTCGCCTAGAACCTACCTACGGTTTCGGTGTATCGCCGAACCAATAATTTTGTTACATCAGTAATTCTTACAAAAATCTATTTTCAGACTTCGGCAACTGCGTCTGGCGAGGCGTCATTCACGCCCAACATGGCCGATAGCGTATGAATTTATTTTTTATAAAATTTAAGTATTTAGTTTATTACGTAGCTATTATTTGCAGGCTGCAACTGAGATCTGAACCCATGTGCCACTTACGCCGCTGATGATGGTCAGTGTGTATATAAATTTCGATTCATAATAGAGAAAGAGTCTGCTTGAATTTAACTATTATTATTTTACTATTCTGCCACTGACAATATCTTGCGTGCTGCATGACTGGTGTTAGCTTTTTGTACCTTTTAAATTAATAATTACGAACCGTAGGTACCTAATTTCTTCATGATCCACAACTACTGGAACTTTATGGAAATTTCTTACTATTATAGTCGGATGAATAAGGGCCTGCTTGCATGTATCTAAATTGAACTGTGTAACTAACAATATCTTGCGTGGGGCATGATTGGTGTTGGTTTTATAATTTATTTAAAATTATTATTTACGAAACATAGGTACCTAATTTTTAACGGCTCATAACCATTGCAACATTTTAGGGCATTCCTTTTTTATCGCTACACAGGTGATGCATGTTCTTTTGTTTGCACTTTGGGTGTTGGAACATTTCTGTTTTTATAGGATAACGAGCAGTTCTTCGAGTCGTCCCCTGCAGAAGCGGTGCTGGGTGAGTCTAGCAGTGAGGTTGATGAAGGGGAGAACCTCACTCTCGAAGAGCTGCAGCAGCTTCTGCAGGGAGAAGAAGAAGACGACGAAGAAGACGAAAGGGCGGCTCAAAACGAGGAATTCCTCTGGGGTGATGATTTCACCACATTCTGCGGCGAAAAGTCAGCATTTCGCGAGGAGGCAGGTCCCAAAATTGAGGGAACGGGTCCATTGGACCTGTTTACTCAAATTTGGGACCTGCCCATCATGGACATGATTGTGGGCGAAACCAATAAGTATGCTCAACGTACCATCGATACGGCTGTTGAGACAGATACCCTGACTCCGTCATCGCGGCTGAACGGGTGGGTGGAAACGACCACTGACGAAATTTTCCGGCTTATGGGTATAATGATTTTCATTATACCCATAAGCATATCTGTGTCACGAGCCGTATCGATGAGTACTGGTCTACGGGCATCTTGAGCATGCCGAGGTTCCGTAGCCTCCTGTCACTACAACGGTTTTTGGCTGCTCATTAAATTCCTGCACTTTGCCGACAATGACTTCTTGTCTCCAGCCATGAACAGGGAGGAACGAAAACTATTCAAAATAAATTCTGTTTTGGCACACCTAAATTCAGAATTTCAAGCCATTTACACGCCTTGCATAGAACTGTCTATTGACGAGTCGTTGCTGCTTTGGAAAGGGCGCTTGAGTTGGGTGCAGTGCATCCGATCCAAAGCAGCACGATTCGGCATGAAGACGTACGAACTTTGCGAGGCGGTAACTGGCTACTGTCTGAAGACTGTCATCTATACTGGTAAAACAGCTTCGACAAAACCTATTATTTTGGCTTCACAAGTTCGACCGCAAAAATTGTTTTAACACTGATGGGGGGCTATTTGGGCAAAGGGTACACGCTTTTCATGGATAACTTTTATAACTCCGTGTCCCTGGCCCGATTTTTAAAATCCAAAATGACCGACGTAGTCGGAACACTTCACCGGCGCCGGGTAGGGACACTCCAGGTTATAAAAGATATCAATGAAAAGCGTGTACCCAGGGGGCAGGTGATAAGTGTACATTGTGGTGACGTGGCTGTTGGAAAGATGTAAAGCTAGTCACCACTTTGTCACTTATCACCGTAACGAGACAACGTTGGGGCAACGTGCAGGGATGGATTGCATCAAACTCGTTGTAGTGCATGACTACAACCGACACATGGGAGGCGTCGATTTGAAAGACCAAAAACTTTCGATGTACCTTTTAGAAAGGAAGAGGGGACTAAAATGGTACATCAAAGTTTTCGGCGCCTCCTCAATGTGTCCATAATGAACGCCCACATCATCCATTGCGCGAATGCTGATCTTTCGCAAAAAAAATATATCGTGGAAGACATTCTCGATAGATTTTTAAATTTATTTTGTATCTATGATATAATAGTTTGCTACGTTATTGAATTGCCCTATTTATTTACTCTGTGGTAGCATAGAGTGCAATGTGTCCATAATGAACGCCCACATCATCCATTGCGCGAATGCTGATCTTTCGCAACAAAGAAAAATGTCACATAGACAATTCAGATACGCGTTAGCGCAAGAAACTTTCTTGCGCTACGGCAAGACAGTAAATCCGCGGCAAGGTGCCAGTGGCGTGCGTTCTGCCCGGCTGGACCTTACTCTGGGACACTTCCCAGAGCAACAGGACATACAGGCAGAACGCACGTCAAAAAAGCAGGAAAAAGTGAAGAGGGGTCGGTGCGTCCGCTGCGCCGCCAAAAACGTGCGTAAAACAACCACGGTCGTCTGTTCTTTATGTGACGTTTTTCTTTGCCTCGGAATGTGCTTTCGTGAGTATCATACTCTAGAGGAATTGTATTTTTTTCTTTCTACATTTTTTTTTAGTATTTACACACACATTTATTTTATTTTACATTTTATTTGTAATTTAATAACTGTATATAAATATATTAATTTTGTGTGTAACCTTGGTTTTATTTATAAAGTCATAAAAGTATAAATATTTATTTACTCCATATTTAAGTAAACTAATAAAAATAAGAATCTCGTTTTTATTACATACCTCAAACATCACAATATATTGCCAAACAGAACATACTGTACGTTGTCAAGGATCCTTGACAAGACAGATGAGCGAAGTTTACGCGGTGACGTCACGACACTGATCCTTGACTAAACATACGAGTGACAATGCAATTCACGCACACATGCATACGCCTCAGATCGCGATAAAATATATCGTGGAAGACATTCTCGATAGATTTTTAGATTTATTTTGTATCTATGATATAATAGTTTGCTACGTTATTGAATTGCCCTATTTATTTACTCTGTGGTAGCATAGAGAACGATCACTCATTTTCACCCAAACATGCCAAAATGTGCTTGCAACTAAACACTGTCGATTTCTAGGACATTTTACATATTTGCATAGAAAAATATGTTTTTATCCACTAAACCTGGTGAGTTTTCAGTGTTTATCACTAAATGAATGTTGTATGTATCCAAATAAGTAACAACAAACAGCTTAGGGTAAGTAATTTTGTTAATAGTGATAAACGAATGTCGAAAATTATTGCCAATGATCTGAGATTTTGACAATGTTTTGGCAGTTTTCAAACTGCTATTTTATATTATTTTTCTTAGGAGGAGCTTATTTTGTTTATATCAGATGATATATCGGTTATTTATCTGTATGGAAATAACAATATTTAGTGGAAAAGTAAAAGAAAAACATATCAATAAAGATAATTTTATTAGGTGAGTAAAAGTTTCGGGAATGTTACATTTTGTAGGCCTGTCAAATAAAAACAAAATACAATTATAGTATAATAAATAGTTCCAAATGCTCTTTAGTTATCTGGTTTTCTATAACAATCACAATATCCAGTTTGTGTTAACATAATCACGAAATAATTGAAATTATATAAACATATGGCATCACGCCCCGCGCGCTTCGAAATGTCAAACACACAAAGGGATCGTTATGTCAATGTTCATGACGTACCAGAGGTTAAAAGAAGGCGTAGTAGAAAGGATGAGATGGATGCAAATTTTCACCATAATCATTTAACGTATAAAGTAAGAATAGTAGAGGAAGACGATAAGATATTAGAAGTACCTGTATGTTACAAAGATTTTTTGTCTATTTTTGGTATTACAAAAGGAAAACTTGAGCACTTGCAGAAGTTATTAAAATTGGGAATGACACCAGATGATAAAAGAGGAAAAGGTAGTTCACACAAAAAATGAGTTGATAATAGGAAGCAATTAATATGTAATCACATAAAATCATTTAAAGGAAGGCAAAGCCACTATAGTATGAAAGACACCAAAAAAGAATATTTACCTGAAGATCTTGCATAAGTTGTATTTGGATGCTTACCCTGAGAATTATGTTTCTTATGAAACATTTTTAATACAGAATTTAATATATCATTTGGTTACCCTCGCACTGACACTTGTAGTGCCTGTGATGAGTTTAATATTAAAGCTAAGGCTTTGGTGGCTGAAGGGAACCAGGAAGAGTTAAAAAGATTAACAATTCTCAACAATCTACATAAGAAAAAGGTACAAACTTTTTACGACAGAAAAAGGAATGCCAGAATTAAAAGTAAGACTGATGTTTCTACATAAGCTATTGCTATGGACTAGGGATAAAACGATACGAGTAAATACAAGTACATACTCGATACCTTTCTCCGATATCAAGTAATTTTAGTATCGATACTTTAAAATTAAGTATCGAGTAGGTATCGGTTAAAAGTACTCATATCAGTATGTCAAAGTCAATAATTCATTTTAGTACTAATTATGAAAATATTTATTTTCAAAATATTTTTGCTGTCGCCGCCATATTTTGTCGTCACGTCAGCGTCATTCATTGTTTTGTGATTATTTTCGTTTGTTCGTCCCGACCGTGTTTTTAACCTAACTTTTAACAGCAGATATTTTTTTTTATTTTTTTATAATAGGCGGCAAACGAGCAGATGGATCGCCTGATGGGAAGCAATTGCCACCGCCCATGGACACAAGCAACACCACAGGAGTCACAAGTGCGTTGCCGCCCCTTGGGGTTGGGAAAAGGGACAGGAGGAGGAATGGGATGAAGGAGAAGGAACAGGGGATGGGCCTCCGGCACTCTCACTCACCGAACGAAACGCAACAGTTTAGTTACTGTTACTTTACGTCGATTTTCTGTGAGAGGGTAGTACTTCCCCGGTCGAGCCGGCCCATTCGTGCTGAAATCAGCGAGGCTCTACTACCTGGAAAAATTGATTGTTTTCTGTTTTAAGTATTTAATTTTTTTAAGTTACTGACAAACTAACCCATTGGAGGAATGGGAAGATTTAAAGCCCGTATTCCCAGCTTTATTTAAACAAGCACGCATTTATTTAAACATAGTAGGTACCTCTGTACCTTGCGAAAGGCTCTTTTTCAAAGCTGGTGCGACAATAACTGCCTCAAGAAATCAAAACAGGCAAACATTTAGAAAAGTTGATATTTTTAGGAAGCGCTACAAAAGCAGACTTCTTGTCGTAAATTTTATAAAGAAATATATAAAGAATTTTAATTTAACACATCTTTGGTTTTACCTTGAAATTTTCCAAAAGCTATTCGATACCAGTAAGTATCGATACTTTTCAGTTGATGCCGAGTAAGTATCGATGCTTAACGACCGATACAGAATCGAGTAAAAGTATCGATACCTCAATGGTATCGTTTCATCCCTACTATGGACTACCAGAAAAATATTAGCTTGCCTAATATAACTACTAATGATGTGTATTATAAACGACAGTTGTCCATTTACTCATTTAACTTGCATATGCTGAGTGATGCTAGCTCCTACTTTTACACTTACCCTGAGACTTGTGGGCGTAAGGGTTCCGACGAAGTAGTTTCATTTTTATTTCATTTTTATTTCATTATTTAACAAACTATTTGGATCCACGTGTCAAGAATTTAGAAATATTTTGTGACTCAGCAGGTGGACAGAATAAAAACTACACTGTGGTAAGGTTTATTCACTTTGTTGTCCATGTTATGAGAATTTTGGATTCAATTAAAATTACTTACCTAATCAGAGGACATTCATACTTAGAGTGTGATAAGAACATGGGGCTCATAAATTTAAAAACCCATATGGAAGTTCCATACCAGTGGTATGATTTGCTCAAATTAAGTCGCCAAAGGCCCAAACCCTTTGAAGTTATTGAAGTGGATAAGGGTGAGATTATCAGAGAAATTAACGGAAGAGCATGTTAATCCTGAAAAAATAAAGAAGATGCGCGTGAAGGCCGCAACGCAACTGTTCAGCCACAGTGTGGCTGTAGCCACTGAGCATTTAACAGCCAGAGGAAATTTACCACAGGAATGCAGGGATTTAATTCCAATTGTTTTGATAATTGACAAACTATTTAACAGCCTAAATGGTAACACTTTTCATGTACCAAATGGAAAAGTGCACAAAGGGCCTGTTAAAAGATTTTCACCCCATCATCAACTTTGGCAAAAAGCCTTAAAATCGTAAAAGTATTAAGTTTGTTACTGAAAAAAACACTATAATTGAAACTGTACCATCAGTAAAAAAAATTGTAAAAACAATCGAAGGAATGCAAGCTCTCTGGAAAATTTTATCCCAAAAATATTCTTTTGACTGTATGTTAACGAGAATCTTCAATCAGGATCCAGTCGAAAACTTTTTTGGTAATGTTAGGAGTTTCGGAGCGAGAAATGTAGCACCAAGTTGTGTAGCCTTTGAAGGCACTTTTAAGGCCTTATTATTAAATAATTATAATTCGCCTCACTCGATCCATGCAAATTGCGAAGCTGATAATAACGATTGTTAGCAAACGTTAGATTTTTTCATAAAGAAAAATATAATGCGCCCACATCCAAAGAACCAGAAACAATACAATTAAAAGACAATTTTTCTGAAGACTTTAATGAAAGTCAGGATGCTGGGCAAAGGACATATGTATGTGGCTGGGTCCTTACCAAATGTATGAAAAATGTTGTAAAAAATTGTAAAACCTGCAGAAGTGCCTTGATTGGCAATAAAGCTGATCAACAAAAGACATACATACGGGTAAAAGAATATGAAAGATCAAAAAAGTGGTTGTGTTATCCCACTTATCAACTGGATAAAAGTTTCCAGGAAGTGCAAAACATAACTACATCACATTTAAAGAGAGATGTGCCAAAAGAAAATTTAAGGAAAACAATAAAAATGTTTTGTGATATATTTGTAACATATCCTTTTGATTGTGTAAAACATAAAGAAAAATTAACAGAGTATTTTGAGGACTGTGTAATTAATATAATTGTTTATAGCTGGTGCAGATCAATAAATAGAATATTAAGTGGTAAACTAACATATGAAGGTGATGATGAGATGAAAGTCTTCGCACATAACTATTTTAATAAAAATCGACACAAAAAATTAATAAATAAATTGTTTCGTTTGAATACCTGTGTTTTATTCATATGAGATAATATATATTGCCGGCTAAGCATGTTAAACTGCTAAGTCCACTATTTTGGTAAAGATTTTGACGAGGAGATAGGCAGAAAATATCATCAATATCATACAAAAATTTGGACTTAGCAGTTTAACATGTTTAGTCTGAAATAATAACATTTTCATACTATACTGCTTATAGCTATACGTATATACATAAAGGATTAGTACAAGAGCGGTGTTATAGATAGCGTTAGCTTCGACTGGGTCCCCGAAAATTTTGCCAGAGGGCACTCTATTCGGTTAATATATATAATCTTACTCTATGCTGACAACGCACAAACACAGGAGCACAAGAAACCACGCACAAAAAGTACATCGGTGCGTTCAGCAGGTTAGCGCAAAAATGCTGCAACGCCGTTGTTAATCAAGACCTGAAGAGGCCAAAGTTAGCGCTCCAGATCCAACGGGTGCATCAGTGGTTTACAGAGCCCGTGGCTGACAACGCACAAACACAGGAACACAAGAAACGACGCACGAAAAAAGCAAATTAGATTTATCAGAGTATAATCAAGAATGTAATACATTATCGAATAGTGATACTCCACAAGAATTTGACGTTGATCTCGATGATACAGTATCAATCACACGGACCATAAATCTTCATCGATGGCAGATTTTATCTGACAGTCAAAATGATCAGATTCCCATATTACCGACCTCACGAAATACAGAAGTATGGTTCCATCCGTTGGGTAAGCAACCAAGCATTATTCCATATACTGAATGTTCTGGGCTTAAGACATTTTCATTGCGATCCAGCATGAGTTCAGCTAAACCAGCAGAATTTTATTCATTGTAAGTATCTGATAGTATATTCAAGTACATAGCCGAAGAAACAAATCGCTTTGCTTTACAAACCTTGAACAAAAGTGCAACAAAATCATAACGAATGCAGAAATGGATGCCCACAGATTGCCAGGAAATTAAACGCTTCTTTGGCGTTTTGATTTGGATGGGGATAGTGAAACTACCCCAACTATCTTTGTACTGGAGCACTAACAAATGTTTTGAACAACAATTTGTTAAGTCCATTATGAGCCGAAATCGATTTGAACTCATATTAAGTATGTTGCACTTTGCCAATAACGAAATAAATCACAATAAGGACAACCGATTGTTTAAAGTTAGACATTTATTAGACATGCTGAACGCTAATTTTAAATGTCATGATACACCTAATCAAGAAATGTGTGTTGACGAAAGTCTAATCCCATTTCGTGGCCGCGTTATTTTTAGGCAATACAATAAAAATAAGCGACACAAATATGGAATAAAACTTTTCAAGCTGTACTCAAAACCAGGATACATTGTAAAAGTGCAAGTTTATGCTGGCAAAAACTATGATAATGTGAATACTACACCGACTAATGTTGACCTTGCCTTATGTGACGATTATCTAAATAAAGGACATACGGTTTCCATAGATAATTGGTATACCAGTTTGGATCTGGCACGAAAACTATTAGCAGGACAAACGCACCTCATAGGCACACTTAGAAAAAACAGACGAGGTTTACTTCAAACAGTTGTCTAAACCAAACTGAAGACAGGAGAATTCTCAGCTCAAGAAAATGACGACGGAAAAACAATTATGACGTAGAAGGACTAGCGGAATGTACTGCTGCTGTCTACTAAGCACTCCGTACGTTTCAGAAGAATAACTTAAAAAGGAAAAGAAAAATAAAACCGAAGATTGTGCTAGATTATAATCATGCGAAATCAACAGCTGATCTGTCAGACCAAATGTTCTCTTACGCGACCCCTCTTCGGAAGACAACGAAAAGGCCCAAGTGATTGGCGATGGAGCTATTACTGAATACAGCGCTTGCAAATAATGAAGGGTACAGGGGCAAAACAAGAAATGTCACATAATATTCAAATAAATGTTAGGTATGGCAACACTTAGCTTATGGCGCGTACTTTTCGGTATCGTCTAGTAAAAAGCGTAAAAACAACAACTGTCCCTCATATCGCTAGTTTTTCTTAATCGTGTACAGGTGCAAAACTGGGAAGGTCCTTAGTGTAACGGAACGAAACAAGGAATGTCCAACTGTCAATGTCAGTCATTTGTCAATTTTGAGGTTATGATGTGATTGCGTGGGTTGTTTTATTTGTTTGTAAAGTGTGTTTCGGTGGATTTGTGATATAAAATGAATGGAAGCGATGAAAACAGTAACCATAATTTAGTGAAATCTACAAAAAAAACGAAAGAAGACGGGAAGAATACGTGATGTAATGAAAAAAATGAGAGTTTCTACGCACGAGACAGGAGAGAACTGTAGGTGTAAAAGACTTAAGTGTTTTGATAGAATTTCAGCCACTAAACGTTCTGAATTATTAAAAAGATTTAATAACATGAAATCTACAGATGAACAAAATATATTTTTGTGTGGATTGATAAATGTGTGTTCTATTAACCTAACGAATGAACCAAAGCAAAAGGTTCGCCATCTTGTTAGTCCTAAAATCTCGCCAATACATCACTTTGAAAATTTGCACCGAAGGTACGCGTGTCGTGCGTTTTGCTCCAAATTAAAAAAGGTTTATTCAACAAATTTCCGCTAACAAGGTAAGTGAATACTATTTTATATTGATATTTATTCAGTTTATAACATGTTTAGATAAAGAGATATTCAAAGTACATAAGAATAGGTAATAATTTCGTCTCCGAAAGTTTGGCGTCACTTTGGCCGATAGTTATCGTATTTTGTTTCATCAATTTTCTTTCAAAATATCTTTACACGTATTCGAGGTTTTTATATCATTTTGAATGCAAACTTATCTAATTTCTAAATGTATTACAAGTCATAAGCAACAATATCGAGATATTTTTATAAATGTAAATTTTTCCATGTATATCTCGAGCGTCACACACACATACGCAATTTCAATGGCCGGTCGGTCGTGTACATGTACACGGCGGCGGCCATATTGTGTTATCGTGATACAGGCTGTGAATATATTTTTTTCTTCAATTTGATTTTTGAGTTATTTGTTGTCATGTCATATGTAAATTTTTATATATATATATTATTTTTCGGTAGTTATGTTTATAATTATATATCACAATGCTATAATTATTATTGGTTTTACAAGCCATAATCTATATCTAAAACTGTTTACAGAATGGCTGGTTCTGGAATGCCTCAATCTGGTTTCTACGAATTCGCGGAGGAGGCCGAAACCGGGTCGAGGTTGCTCATGGCCATGGCTGTTGAAGCCACCCCCAAGGGTCTCTCAATATATTGGGAGACCAGGTGGTTTTAGAGAGAAGTGGCTCAGGCCAACTTCGGGTCAGTATGAAAACGAACAAAAAGGATATATAATATATACAGGGTTATTCGTTAAACACCGTTAACCTCTTAGGGGTTGATTATATTCATCATTATGTTCTGGAACTTTTGCGAAATCGTGAAAAAATATCAGCTGTTCCTTATATTTTGTCGGGGTCAAAGTTCAACTTTATATGAAACAGCTGATATTTTTTTCGCGATTTCGCAAAAGTTCCAGAACAAATGTTGTTCATAATTATCAGCTGTTTCATACAAAGTTGAACTTTGCCCCGACAAAATATCAGCTGTTCCTTATATTTTGTCGGGGTCAAAGTTCAACTTTGTATGAAACAGCTGATATTTTTTCGCGATTTCGCAAAATTCCAGAACAAATGTTGTTCATAATGATGAATATAGCCACCCAATAATATAAGAGGTTAACGGTTTTTTACAAATAACCTTGTATATCTATATCTATTTATTGTTTTATTTATATACAAGAACAATTATTAATATTTTATATATTGTTTACAGAGATGGTGTCCCACTTCCAATTCTATTGAAGTGGGAGAGATGCTGGAGTTTGTGGACGAAGGCGCTGCTGTAGGTATTTTTAAGCCGATTTTATACTTGGTAGCGCCATCTACCTTCCTATCTATAACTAATCGCATCAACATCAATCGTTCCACGTACAAGTGTGAGCGATACCATATTTCCGTCTCCCTCTCTCCCACTCCCTGGAAGAGGCACTGCCTTTCGCCCGATTCGTCGCCGCGATCGTCGACGCGAGTGACAGTCCAGAACATTCCGCTCGCTGAGAACGCCGAATACTTTCAAAAAGCACGTTGTTTATTTATGGATCTAAAACGATTCTGTTATTTCTTTAACATAGAGCAGTCAGTCACACTGCAAATGCCCAGCGCAAGGAAGAATGTGGTGAATGAACCAATGACCAAGACTCTAGAGTCAGCTGAGAAGTTTGTCAATGCCGCTATTAACGGCCCTCTTAATACTGATGAGCAGAGGAAGAGCATGCTCAGTCACCTGGGCTTATATAAACTTGAAGACGAAGAAGGTTGTATAAGGTAAGTGCCCTCCGTCCTTGAAATATCCTATACCCACTCAATCACCTCTCCCGTAACCATCTCCTAGGCGGCGAAGAACCGCTATCCTCTGTATACAGTCCATTTCCCTCCCAAGTCGCCTAGAACCTACCTACGGTTTCGGTGTATCGCCGAACCATTTCTTTTATCCATACGAGTCGGATTCATTTACGTTTTATACGTTATATCGCTATACCTAGGCAGTTATAGCACCTAGCTATACTCCTAATATATTCACATAACCGTCACATGGTTATTTCCGCCCGCATCAGTAGGTAAACTTTTATGTAGCTACCTACTTATTAAATTATTAATTCTGGAACTATCATAGTTGTCTTATAAATCTCATATTTCAAGCAACTTTTAGTTCCTCAGCTCTAAAGTGTTGCCTACTTAGCCTACTTAGGTAAAATAATAGATACATTAGATATTCTTATTTTGTTTCGTTCTCATTAGCTTATACTTACGTAAGCATGTCACAACAAAAGAAGTCACGCGTGTCGGAAGACAAAGAGATGACAATCTTGGAAGCGAAACGCAATATTTTATTTGAGCGCATTCAAAACATCTATGAACGATCAAAAACCGCATCTATGTCTGACAGTAATAGCGAAGCATTTCTCAGTTATTGTATAACAGTAGATAGTATTCGAACAGATTTTCATAAGTTGTTAGACGATTATAACGCAAGATTACTTTCTATCAATCCTGATGAAAAACCGAACTATCAGGCGTATACCTCATTCGAAGATCTTTATTGTATTATTAAGCGTATACAATCGCAATTGGAGGGTAAATGTTCGGCAGAGCCCGTTGCCCGCAAACCGAGATTACCGCCAATCGAGATTATGTCGTTTGACGGAGATATACGAAATTGGCCGTTATTCTATGCGAGTTTTAAGTCTACAGTGCACGATAATGGTTCTCTGACAGATGCTGACAGGTTGTACTATTTAATAGGTAAACTGTCACCGAAAGCCCAGTCCGTATTTGCAGGTGTCACACCCAGTGCTGAGAATTATCAGGTCATATTTCAGTCACTACTTGACAGATATCAGGACACGCGCGTCCTAGCGTCTACGTACTTTGTCCAAGCTTTAAATCTCAAACTGTCCGGCAACGCGTCTGTCTCGAATTTCCAGCTGTTTATTGATAACTTCGTAACCGCGGTTAATTCTCTTAGGAATTTAAAATTAGAAGATCTTTCCGACTTTATGTTGCTTCAACTCGCTTTAAAAAAGTTTGACACTGATACAATTCGCGCATTCGAGATGACGGAACGCAATAATAAAATACCTACACTAGATAGTTTTATTTCGTTCATAAAAGATCAGTGTCGAATATTTCATAATACGCAGTCTGGTTCACCTGGCCCGTCTAACACTAACAGCAACAAACAAAGGTTGAATAAATCGCGAAATAGTGGTAATAACTCGGTCCCTAATCCACAATCTTACGTTACATATTCGGAATCTAATAATAATAATTTACAGAAGTGTCTGTGCAGTAATATAGTGCACGGCCACTTATACAAGTGTCCCGCCTTCGATAATTTGCATGCAACCGCTCGTTTTAAATGCGTAAAAGATAACAAAGCTTGCGTTAACTGCTTAAGCATAAAACATAAAACGAGTAATTGTTCTAGTAGAACGAGATGTCGCTCATGTAATCAAAAACATCATACACTGTTACATTTTGATAAAGATAACCCGTTGTCAAGCCAAGCCGCTAACCTTGACACACTTGCGCCGCAGGTGCAGACCACGGTAGCTGCGCCTTCCGCGTCTGAGGGCGAAGTATCGTTGTGTATGACATCCATTGCGCGGGCGACGCGCACGCGAGGACGGCACTCGCGCATCTATAATGATCCGCGCAGGGCCAAAACGCAGTGTACGGCGTCTAAAGCTTTGGTCTGGTGATCATGACGCACAACGCTGCGGTATGCGGTATGCGTTGCCGGACACTCAATCATATGAAAAACGTCGAGAATGTTCTCTTGTTCCGTCGCAGTATGCGTCAGCGGCGAGGGGCAAGCGCGGTGAAGTGGGGAGGTGTACTGCCGCACAGCGCGGCGTCATTCTCGGTTCAACGCTGCGGTGTGCGGTGCGCGTCACGGGTGTGCGTCACTGAGTCAATATGGAATTTTTCGAAGACAATTTAATAGAATTAGTTCGCAACTATCCTTCTTTATATAAAAATAAAGACAAAAAACATAAAAGTTTGATAGTTAAAGAAAATTGCTGGAGGGAGATAGCTGAGAAGTTGAATAAAACACGTGAGTTGTTTGTATATATTTTTAATTGTTTATTCGACAGCGGTAGGTACCTAAGTTTACATAAAAAGTGGCAAACATTACTAGTGACACATGAAACATTTTGATGATTCTGAGGTTGGAAACTTGATGAACAATTTAATTTAAATTGAATGAACAATTTAACTTGGTGGTGTTTATTTAGTGTTATAGAAAATAAGCAATAAGTTTTGAATTACCTACTCACTTAACTTGTCCTATCTACTTCACTGTCTTGCCAAGGTACACTACCACGATCACTGTTGAAATACTGCTTGAATAAGTCACGTGTCACCGAACCATTTATATTATAACCTCTTCCCGGTATACGCGCCATAGGAATTACATTTTCAGAAGGCATTTCAAGAGTATTTCTGTCTGAATCGTGTATGATCAAAGAACTCATCATATTATGGATGATACAAGCTGACATAACCAACTTGTCTACGACACGAGGGTTTACTGCAATAGGTGAAAAAAATATTCGAAATCGTTGACATAATATGCCAAAAGCATTTTCAGATGTTCTTCTTGCTCTACTAAGGCGGTAGTTGAAAATTCGTTTTGACCTATCTTGAGACGCATGATTTTTTGAGTATGGTTTCATCATATAGTTGGTGAGACTAAATGCATCATCACCTACGAAAACATAAGGCATTTCTATGTCAGCTTCCGGCAACTTTGTTGGCGGGGCAAACTTTAGCTGCCCATTTTGAATTTTCTTAAATACATCAGATTTCATAAATATGCCTGCGTCACCTTCTTTGCCATAAGAACCAACATCTATTGTTATAAATTTTCGATTCGCATCGACCACGGCAAGTAAAACAATAGAAAAAAACTGCTTATAATTAAAAAATAAGGACCCGCTGTTACTTGGGCACACGATGCGTATGTGCTTACCATCTATTGCCCCGATACAATTAGGAAAATTCCATAAAAACCAATATTCTTCGGCTATTCTTTTAAAATCTTCCTCGGTGGGTTCAGGAAGTGCAACGTTTAAAAGTCTCAAGCATATACTTTGTAAGACTTTAGGCACAATTCTGCATATCCAATTATGGCTAATTCGAAATTGAAAACTTAAAGATCTATAGCTTTCTCCAGTCGCCAAATACCTGTAAAAAAAAGTAGGTAATTAATAGGTCAAACATCGGTGCAAAGGTAGTCCGTTTCAGTTCAGTGGTCCGTGTAGGTAAACAGAATAGTGAATTATCAATTATGAATCCATCTAACTAAATCTTATTTCTCCATGAAGAAAAATACTTTATTTATTCGGATTATCTCGTTTAACCTTTTGAACGCCAATCACTTCTATAGAAGTAGGAGATTTTCGTGCCCTCAGCGCCACTACTTGATTAGAAGTAACTATGGAAATACAATAAATTTACGACATTTAGAGCCTTCTTTTTCTGTAGAGATGGGCGCATCGTGTTTTGTAGAGATGGGCGGCCAAAAGGTTAAAATCACTACTCCTGTTTACCTCCACAGAACATCGAACTAAAACAGACTATATAGTAGTTCTATATTAACTAACAATGTTATTGTTTCAGCTGAAGAATGTAAGAATAAATGGCGTAATTTACGTGACAATTATAGAAAAAATCAGAATAAGAAGAAAACCGGAAGTGCTTCTTTCGTTTCAAAGTATGACGACGAAAGACTTAAATTTATAAATGACAGCTTTGAAGAAAGGGAGTCTATTTCAAATCTAAATCCCGGAAATGTTCTTGAGGTTGATGAAGATAACAATTTGCCAGTAGAGATATGTTCAGGACCAACTTCTTCAATGCCGAGTTCAACGCCGTATTCACCATGTGAATCTATTTCACAACAACCATCGCAAGAAGGACATTCAATAACACAAAACAAAACTCAAGGTACATCACAAGTGAAAAAGAAAAAAGAGACAGCCTTGTCGAAGAGTTTAGAAAGAATAGAGAAGAAAGAACAAACATGTTGAGACAAATTACAGAAAAAGGCAATACTCCAGTACACATATTCTTTAGGAGTATGGCCGACGTAGTTTGTCAATTTCCTCCGGACAAAATAGCTCAAATCAGAGCACAAGTTTGTAACATCGTTACTGAAATGGAATTATTGGTCTTGGCGCAACGAGAGACACCATCCCCACAGCAATCATTCAACACACCACAGCATCCAATCCACGCATACAACTCGCAACGAGAGACACCATCCCCACAGCAATCATTCAACACACCACAGCATCCAATCCACGCATACAACTCGCAACGAGAGACACCATCCCCACAGCAATCATTCAACACACCACAACATCCAATCCACGCATACAACTCGCAACGAGAGACACCATCCCCACAGCAATCATTCAACACACCACAGCATCCAATCCACGCATACAACTCGCAACGAGAGACACCATCCCCACAGCAATCATTCAACGCACCACAACATCCAATCCACGCATACAACTCGCAACGAGAGACACCATCCCCACAGCAATCATTCAACACACCACAGCATCCAATCCACGCATACAACTCGCAACGAGAGACACCATCCCCACAACAATCATTCAACATACTTTGATATTATACCGAGTTACTGTATTCGATTAATAAAAATAATATGATTATGAATTGTTTTATTTAATTACCGAAATAAATTCATTTAACTTACCTTAACGCTAGGAATAGTTTTTCTTGTGCCGTAATAGCAAAATTCCGATTTCTGGTTCTAGGCTGTATGTCACTAATATCATCTTTTATGGCCATTAAAATCTTGTTATAGATCTCCCTTGAAACCCGAAAGTAACCCATGAATTTTTCTTCACAATCAATTAAATGCCTTATTATTAAGGTTTCGTAACAACCTTCACTCCTCCGTTGTAAAAACATGTTCCTCGGAGATTTTCTTTGTCTATTCAGAAGCAGTAAAAATTCTTCTTCTTCCTCCTCTTCAAGCAAAGCACAAATTACAGAAAAAATTGTTCATGTTCACGTCTACCTTGGTAGCTGCGGCAAAATCAACTGACCACCTCTCCGCAGGGACGCTAAATGCTGCGTCGTGACGCTGGGTTGCGGCGCATACCGCAGCGTTGTGCGTCATGATCACCAGACCAAAGCTTAAGACGGTACTGTTAGCGACAGCGCAAGTTATCGTATATGATGTTAATGGGTCGCCGCACATGGTACGTTGTCTGCTAGATAGCGCATCTCAGACCAATCTAATAACATCGGAATGCTTCAAACGCCTCGGATTATGGAATAACTTTAAAAATACTAACTCAACCGTCAAAGGGATAGGCGGATCAGAAAAGCATTGCAGGGGTTCCGTAGATATTAAAATACATTCGCGTTTTGATAGGAATATTAATTTTAACATTTCTTCGCTTATCGTGGAGCGTATCACGGACGCATTGCCGAACGCTAAGGTAGACGTAGCATCACTCACTCATCTCGAGTCATTGCCGCTAGCCGACGCGGAGTTTGCGAATCCGGCAGGCATTGATCTTTTGATCGGAGCTTCAATATTTCCGCACTTGCTACTAACTAAAATAGTACGTAGTGAGCGATATGATTTACCGCCCGCTATTGAGACGGTACTTTGGTATGTGATTATGGGTACCGTACCTACGTTACATACTTCTCATTGTATTACGTCTTGTTGTTGTTCTGCTCTTCAAGAGATCAAGGTGGGTGCTAAAACTGTGTGTAAGATAAAGCACTAATTAGCTATGCTATGCTATGCTACGCTAAGCTACGCTACGCTACACTATACTATACTACACATCCGCTTTGTATATAGACGGCATTGCCTGTAATGTCATACCCGCTCCGCTAGCAATTTCGCTTTGTGAAGAGCTTATTCAGCTTTTCAAGCGAGGCCAGTTTGATCTTGTCAAATGGACAAGCAACTCTAAGGAGGTTCTCGCACGCATACCAGATTCTCAAAAAGCTTCTCCAGACATTGAGTTTGAGAAGTCTGTACCGCATAAGGTTCTCGGTTTACGCTGGGACAAATCCTGCGATAGTTTTCGGTTTGACGTCTCACCACCAGATGATAAGTGCGCCAAGCGCACTATGCTGTCCACAGTGGCTCGACTATGGGACATAATGGGTTTGTGGCTCCCACAATTTTGTACGCCAAGCTCTTGATCAAGGAGCTTTGGCTATCAAAGTGTGAGTGGGATGAAACACCCCTTAACCATATTGTCGCCGCTTGGGGCCAGTTTTGTATTGAGCTTACCGCGCTCAATCATATTACTATTCCGCGTCATCTTGGGTTGGTAGATGGATGTACCGTCAACTTAATAGGTTTCGCTGACGCCAGCGAGCGTGCTCACGGCGGAGTCGTATATCTGCAAGTCCGCATTGGTTCTAACTACTCGGTGCAGTTAGTTTGTGCCAAGTCTAAGGTCTCGCCTGTTAAAACCATTTCGGTTGCGAGACTGGAGTTGTGCGCGGCCCTTCTGCTGTCTCAGTTGCTCCGCAAGGTTCAAGACACAGTTTTGCCCCACTACTCTATTAATAAATATACGCATTTTCCGACTCCAAGGTAGTGCTCGCTTGGATTTATTCTTCTCCTCACCGCTGGCAGACTTTTGTCGCCAACCGCGTTAGTAAATTGATTGAACTTGTTCCCGCTACTTGTTTCAATCACGTCGCGGGTTATCGTACTCGTCTTCAGGAAGAACTTTCCATAGATCATATTGACTGGAAGTTTATTCCACCAGCATCACCACATTTCGGTGGATGTTGGGCAAGCATGGTCAAAGTAATTAAAACGCATCTCTTCAAAGTTATAGGTCAACAGATCCTCTCTTACGAAGAGCCTTTAACTGTCCTTGCACAAGTCGAGGCACGGATCAACTCGCGTCCGCTTCCAACTCAGTGAGATCTAGTCTGAAGTTGGACCTACCTCTTAGTTTAAGTATTTAGTTAGTAGTTTTCGCTATTATTGCGTTTGTAGTTTTCGCTAAAGTTAATTTAGATTAATTTAATTGTCATATCGCTGTCTTAGCCTATTGATGGGTTATGCGGTAGTACACCCAACATAGCTAAGTTCAATTCTATTTTTATTTTTTAAAGGCAACCCTTTAGGGCCGGGGGGATATGGTAGCGCCATCTACCTTCCTATCTATAACTAATCGCATCAACATCAATCGTTCCATGTACAAGTGTGAGCGATACCATATTTCCGTCTCCCTCTCTCCCACTCCCTGGAAGAGGCACTGCCTTTCGCCCGATTCGTCGCCGCGATCGTCGACGCGAGTGACAGTCCAGAACATTCCGCTCGCTGAGAACGCCGTCTCGTTCGTATTGCGCCGCATCGCTGTATGTGATTATTACCACATATATAAACCGCTCGCAAGTGGGAGTGACGGTGAAGTGAAGTGAAAACAAGCAGCTGCATCACGAAACCACCAGGAGACTGCCCTTCGGAAACGAAGAAGGTTGTATAAGGTAAGTGCCCTCCATCCTTGAAATATCCTATACCCACTCAATCACCTCTCCCGTAACCATCTCCTGGGCGGCGAAGAACCGCTATCCTCTGTATACAGTCCATTTCCCTCCCAAGTCGCCTAGAACCTACCTACGGTTTCGGTGTATCGCCGAACCAATAATTTTGTTTTACATTAGTAATTCTTACAAAAATCTATTTTCAGACTTCGGCAACTGCGTCTGGCGAGGCGTCATTCACGCCCAACATGGCCGATAGCGTATGAATTTATTTTTTATAAAATTTAAGTATTTAGTTTATTACGTAGCTATTATTTGCAGGCTGCAACTGAGATCTGAACCCATGTGCCACTTACGCCGCTGATGATGGTCAGTGTGTATATAAATTTCGATTCATAATAGAGAAAGAGTCTGCTTGAATTTAACTATTATTATTTTACTATTCTGCCACTGACAATATCTTGCGTGCTGCATGACTGGTGTTAGTTTTTTGTACCTTTTAAATTAATAATTACGAACCGTAGGTACCTAATTTCTTCATGATCCACAACTACTGGAACTTTATGGAAATTTCTTACTATTATAGTCGGATGAATAAGGGCCTGCTTGCATGTATCTAAATTGAACTGTGTAACTAACAATATCTTGCGTGGGGCATGATTGGTGTTGGTTTTATAATTTATTTAAAATTATTATTTACGAAACATAGGTACCTAATTTTTAACGGCTCATAACCATTGCAACATTTTAGGGCATTCCTTTTTTATCGCTACACAGGTGATGCATGTTCTTTTGTTTGCGCTTTGGGTGTTGGAACATTTCTGTTTTTATAGGATAACGAGCAGTTCTTCGAGTCGTCCCCTGCAGAAGCGGTGCTGGGTGACTCTAGCAGTGAGGTTGATGAAGGGGAGAACCTCACTCTCGAAGAGCTGCAGCAACTTCTGCAGGGAGAAGAAGAAGACGACGAAGAAGACGAAAGGGCGGCTCAAAACGAGGAATTCCTCTGGGGTGATGATTTCACCACATTCTGCGGCGAAAAGTCAGCATTTCGCGAGGAGGCAGGTCCCAAAATTGAGGGAACGGGTCCATTGGACCTGTTTACTCAAATTTGGGACCTGCCCATCATGGACATGATTGTGGGCGAAACCAATAAGTATGCTCAACGTACCATCGATACGGCTGTTGAGACAGATACCCTGACTCCGTCATCGCGGCTGAACGGGTGGGTGGAAACGACCACTGACGAAATTTTCCGGCTTATGGGTATAATGATTTTCATTATACCCATAAGCATATCTGTGTCACGAGCCGTATCGATGAGTACTGGTCTACGGGCATCTTGAGCATGCCGAGGTTCCGTAGCCTCCTGTCACTACAACGGTTTTTGGCTGCTCATGAAATTCCTGCACTTTGCCGACAATGACTTCTTGTCTCCAGCCATGAACAGGGAGGAACGAAAACTATTCAAAATAAATTCTGTTTTGGCACACCTAAATTCAGAATTTCAAGCCATTTACACGCCTTGCATAGAACTGTCTATTGACGAGTCGTTGCTGCTTTGGAAAGGGCGCTTGAGTTGGGTGCAGTGCATCCGATCCAAAGCAGCACGATTCGGCATGAAGACGTACGAACTTTGCGAGGCGGTAACTGGCTACTGTCTGAAGACTGTCATCTATACTGGTAAAACAGCTTCGACAAAACCTATTATTTTGGCTTCACAAGTTCGACCGCAAAAATTGTTTTAACACTGATGGGGGGCTATTTGGGCAAAGGGTACACGCTTTTCATGGATAACTTTTATAACTCCGTGTCCCTGGCCCGATTTTTAAAATCCAAAATGACCGACGTAGTCGGAACACTTCACCGGCGCCGGGTAGGGACACTCCAGGTTATAAAAGATATCAATGAAAAGCGTGTACCCAGGGGGCAGGTGATAAGTGTACATTGTGGTGACGTGGCTGTTGGAAAGATGTAAAGCTAGTCACCACTTTGTCACTTATCAATCTCGTTGTAGTGCATGACTACAACCGACACATGGGAGGCGTCGATTTGAAAGACCAAAAACTTTCGATGTACCTTTTAGAAAGGAAGAGGGGACTAAAATGGTACATCAAAGTTTTCGGCGCCTCCTCAATGTGTCCATAATGAACGCCCACATCATCCATTGCGCGAATGCTGATCTTTCGCAAAAAAAATATATCGTGGAAGACATTCTCGATAGATTTTTAAATTTATTTTGTATCTATGATATAATAGTTTGCTACGTTATTGAATTGCCCTATTTATTTACTCTGTGGTAGCATAGAGTGCAATGTGTCCATAATGAACGCCCACATCATCCATTGCGCGAATGCTGATCTTTCGCAACAAAGAAAAATGTCACATAGACAATTCAGATACGCGTTAGCGCAAGAAACTTTCTTGCGCTACGGCAAGACAGTAAATCCGCGGCAAGGTGCCAGTGGCGTGCGTTCTGCCCGGCTGGACCTTACTCTGGGACACTTCCCAGAGCAACAGGACATACAGGCAGAACGCACGTCAAAAAAGCAGGAAAAAGTGAAGAGGGGTCGGTGCGTCCGCTGCGCCGCCAAAAACGTGCGTAAAACAACCACGGTCGTCTGTTCTTTATGTGACGTTTTTCTTTGCCTCGGAATGTGCTTTCGTGAGTATCATACTCTAGAGGAATTGTATTTTTTTCTTTCTACATTTTTTTTTAGTATTTACACACACACTTATTTTATTTTATTTGTTATTTAATAACTGTATATAAATATATTAATTTTGTGTGTAACCTTGGTTTTATTTATAAAGTCATAAAAGTATAAATATTTATTTACTCCATATTTAAGTAAACTAATAAAAATAAGAATCTCGTTTTTATTACATACCTCAAACATCACAATATATTGCCAAACAGAACATACTGTACGTTGTCAAGGATCCTTGACAAGACAGATGAGCGAAGTTTACGCGGTGACGTCACGACACTGATCCTTGACTAAACATACGAGTGACAATGCAATTCACGCACACATGCATACGCCTCAGATCGCGATAAAATATATCGTGGAAGACATTCTCGATAGATTTTTAGATTTATTTTGTATCTATGATATAATAGTTTGCTACGTTATTGAATTGCCCTATTTATTTACTCTGTGGTAGCATAGAGAACGATCACTCATTTTCACCCAAACATGCCAAAATGTGCTTGCAACTAAACACTGTCGATTTCTAGGACATTTTACATATTTGCATAGAAAAATATGTTTTTATCCACTAAACCTGGTGAGTTTTCAGTGTTTATCACTAAATGAATGTTGTATGTATCCAAATAAGTAACAACAAACAGCTTAGGGTAAGTAATTTTGTTAATAGTGATAAACGAATGTCGAAAATTATTGCCAATGATCTGAGATTTTGACAATGTTTTGGCAGTTTTCAAACTGCTATTTTATATTATTTTTCTTAGGAGGAGCTTATTTTGTTTATATCAGATGATATATCGGTTATTTATCTGTATGGAAATAACAATATTTAGTGGAAAAGTAAAAGAAAAACATATCAATAAAGATAATTTTATTAGGTGAGTAAAAGTTTCGGGAATGTTACATTTTGTAGGCCTGTCAAATAAAAACAAAATACAATTATAGTATAATAAATAGATCAAAATGCTCTTTAGTTATCTGGTTTTCTATAACAATCACAATATCCAGTTTGTGTTAACATAATCACGAAATAATTCAAATTATATAAACATATGACATCACGCCCCGCGCGCTTCGAAATGTCAAACACACAAAGGGATCGCTATGTCAATGTTCATGACGTACCAGAGGTTAAAAGAAGGCGTAGTAGAAAGGATGAGATGGATGCAAATTTTCACCATAATCATTTAACGTATAAAGTAAGAATAGTAGAGGAAGACGATAAGATATTAGAAGTACCTGTATGTTACAAAGATTTTTTGTCTATTTTTGGTATTACAAAAGGAAAACTTGAGCACTTGCAGAAGTTATTAAAATTGGGAATGACACCAGATGATAAAAGAGGAAAAGGTAGTTCACACAAAAAATGAGTTGATAATAGGAAGCAATTAATATGTAATCACATAAAATCATTTAAAGGAAGGCAAAGCCACTATAGTATGAAAGACACCAAAAAAGAATATTTACCTGAAGATCTTGCATAAGTTGTATTTGGATGCTTACCCTGAGAATTATGTTGTTACCCTCGCACTGACACTTGTAGTGCCTGTGATGAGTTTAATATTAAAGCTAAGGCTTTGGTGGCTGAAGGGAACCAGGAAGAGTTAAAAAGATTAACAATTCTCAACAATCTACATAAGAAAAAGGTACAAACTTTTTACGACAGAAAAAGGAATGCCAGAATTAAAAGTAAGACTGATGTTTCTACATAAGCTATTGCTATGGACTACCAGAAAAATATTAGCTTGCCTAATATAACTACTAATGATGTGTATTATAAACGACAGTTGTCCATTTACTCATTTAACTTGCATATGCTGAGTGATGCTAGCTCCTACTTTTACACTTACCCTGAGACTTGTGGGCGTAAGGGTTCCGACGAAGTAGTTTCATTTTTATTTCATTTTTATTTCATTATTTAACAAACTATTTGGATCCACGTGTCAAGAATTTAGAAATATTTTGTGACTCAGCAGGTGGACAGAATAAAAACTACACTGTGGTAAGGTTTATTCACTTTGTTGTCCATGTTATGAGAATTTTGGATTCAATTAAAATTACTTACCTAATCAGAGGACATTCATACTTAGAGTGTGATAAGAACATGGGGCTCATAAATTTAAAAACCCATATGGAAGTTCCATACCAGTGGTATGATTTGCTCAAATTAAGTCGCCAAAGGCCCAAACCCTTTGAAGTTATTGAAGTGGATAAGGGTGAGATTATCAGAGAAATTAACGGAAGAGCATGTTAATCCTGAAAAAATAAAGAAGATGCGCGTGAAGGCCGCAACGCAACTGTTCAGCCACAGTGTGGCTGTAGCCACTGAGCATTTAACAGCCAGAGGAAATTTACCACAGGAATGCAGGGATTTAATTCCAATTGTTTTGATAATTGACAAACTATTTAACAGCCTAAATGGTAACACTTTTCATGTACCAAATGGAAAAGTGCACAAAGGGCCTGTTAAAAGATTTTCACCCCATCATCAACTTTGGCAAAAAGCCTTAAAATCGTTAAACTCTATTAAGTTTGTTACTGAAAAAAACACTATAATTGAAACTGTACCATCAGTAAAAAAAAATGTAAAAACAATCGAAGGAATGCAAGCTCTCTGGAAAATTTTATCCCAAAAATATTCTTTTGACTGTATGTTAACGAGAATCTTCAATCAGGATCCAGTCGAAAACTTTTTTGGTAATGTTAGGAGTTTCGGAGCGAGAAATGTAGCACCAAGTTGTGTAGCCTTTGAAGGCACTTTTAAGGCCTTATTATTAAATAATTATAATTCGCCTCACTCGATCCATGCAAATTGCGAAGCTGATAATAACGATTGTTAGCAAACGTTAGATTTTTTCATAAAGAAAAATATAATGCGCCCACATCCAAAGAACCAGAAACAATACAATTAAAAGACAATTTTTCTGAAGACTTTAATGAAAGTCAGGATGCTGGGCAAAGGACATATGTATGTGGCTGGGTCCTTACCAAATGTATGAAAAATGTTGTAAAAAATTGTAAAACCTGCAGAAGTGCCTTGATTGGCAATAAAGCTGATCAACAAAAGACATACATACGGGTAAAAGAATATGAAAGATCAAAAAAGTGGTTGTGTTATCCCACTTATCAACTGGATAAAAGTTTCCAGGAAGTGCAAAACATAACTACATCACATTTAAAGAGAGATGTGCCAAAAGAAAATTTAAGGAAAACAATAAAAATGTTTTGTGATATATTTGTAACATATCCTTTTGATTGTGTAAAACATAAAGAAAAATTAACAGAGTATTTTGAGGACTGTGTAATTAATATAATTGTTTATAGCTGGTGCAGATCAATAAATAGAATATTAAGTGGTAAACTAACATATGAAGGTGATGATGAGATGAAAGTCTTCGCACATAACTATTTTAATAAAAATCGACACAAAAAATTAATAAATAAATTGTTTCGTTTGAATACCTGTGTTTTATTCATATGAGATAATATATATTGCCGGCTAAGCATGTTAAACTGCTAAGTCCACTATTTTGGTAAAGATTTTGACGAGGAGATACGCAGAAAATATCATCAATATCATACAAAAATTTGGACTTAGCAGTTTAACATGTTTAGTCTGAAATAATAACATTTTCATACTATACTGCTTATAGCTATACGTATATACATAAAGGATTAGTACAAGAGCGGTGTTATAGATAGCGTTAGCTTCGACTGGGTCCCCGAAAATTTTGCCAGAGGGCACTCTATTCGGTTAATATATATAATCTTACTCTATGCTGACAACGCACAAACACAGGAGCACAAGAAACCACGCACGAAAAGTACATCGGTGCGTTCAGCAGGTTAGCGCAAAAATGCTGCAACGCCGTTGTTAATCAAGACCTGAAGAGGCCAAAGTTAGCGCTCCAGATCCAACGGGTGCATCAGTGGTTTACAGAGCCCGTGGCTGACAACGCACAAACACAGGAGCACAAGAAACGACGCACGAAAAAAGCAAATTAGATTTATCAGAGTATAATCAAGAATGTAATACATTATCGAATAGTGATACTCCACAAGAATTTGACGTTGATCTCGATGATACAGTATCAATCGCACGGACCATAAATCTTCATCGATGGCAGATTTTATCTGACAGTCAAAATGATCAGATTCCCATATTACCGACCTCACGAAATACAGAAGTATGGTTCCATCCGTTGGGTAAGCAACCAAGCATTATTCCATATACTGAATGTTCTGGGCTTAAGACATTTTCATTGCGATCCAGCATGAGTTCAGCTAAACCAGCAGAATTTTATTCATTGTAAGTATCTGATAGTATATTCAAGTACATAGCCGAAGAAACAAATCGCTTTGCTTTACAAACCTTGAACAAAAGTGCAACAAAATCCTAACGAATGCAGAAATGGATGCCCACAGATTGCCAGGAAATTAAACGCTTCTTTGGCGTTTTGATTTGGATGGGGATAGTGAAACTACCCCAACTATCTTTGTACTGGAGCACTAACAAATGTTTTGAACAACAATTTGTTAAGTCCATTATGAGCCGAAATCGATTTGAACTCATATTAAGTATGTTGCACTTTGCCAATAACGAAATAAATCACAATAAGGACAACCGATTGTTTAAAGTTAGACATTTATTAGACATGCTGAACGCTAATTTTAAATGTCATGATACACCTAATCAAGAAATGTGTGTTGACGAAAGTCTAATCCCATTTCGTGGCCGCGTTATTTTTAGGCAATACAATAAAAATAAGCGACACAAATATGGAATAAAACTTTTCAAGCTGTACTCAAAACCAGGATACATTGTAAAAGTGCAAGTTTATGCTGGCAAAAACTATGATAATGTGAATACTACACCGACTAATGTTGACCTTGCCTTATGTGACGATTATCTAAATAAAGGACATACGGTTTCCATAGATAATTGGTATACCAGTTTGGATCTGGCACGAAAACTATTAGCAGGACAAACGCACCTCATAGGCACACTTAGAAAAAACAGACGAGGTTTACTTCAAACAGTTGTCTAAACCAAACTGAAGACAGGAGAATTCTCAGCTCAAGAAAATGACGACGGAAAAACAATTATGACGTAGAAGGACTAGCGGAATGTACTGCTGCTGTCTACTAAGCACTCCGTACGTTTCAGAAGAATAACTTAAAAAGGAAAAGAAAAATAAAACCGAAGATTGTGCTAGATTATAATCATGCGAAATCAACAGCTGATCTGTCAGACCAAATGTTCTCTTACGCGACTCCTCTTCGGAAGACAACGAAAAGGCCCAAGTGATTGGCGATGGAGCTATTACTGAATACAGCGCTTGCAAATAATGAAGGGTACAGGGGCAAAACAAGAAATGTCACATAATATTCAAATAAATGTTAGGTATGGCAACACTTAGCTTATGGCGCGTACTTTTCGGTATCGTCTAGTAAAAAGCGTAAAAACAACAACTGTCCCTCATATCGCTAGTTTTTCTTAATCGTGTACAGGTGCAAAACTGGGAAGGTCCTTAGTGTAACGGAACGAAACAAGGAATGTCCAACTGTCAATGTCAGTCATTTGTCAATTTTGAGGTTATGTTGTGATTGCGTGGGTTGTTTTATTTGTTTGTAAAGTGTGATTCGGTGGATTTGTGATATAAAATGAATGGAAGCGATGAAAACAGTAACCATAATTTAGTGAAATCTACAAAAAAACGAAAGAAGACGGGAAGAATACGTGATGTAATGAAAAAAATGAGAGTTTCTACGCACGAGACAGGAGAGAACTGTAGGTGTAAAAGACTTAAGTGTTTTGATAGAATTTCAGCCACTAAACGTTCTGAATTATTAAAAAGATTTAATAACATGAAATCTACAGATGAACAAAATATATTTTTGTGTGGATTGATAAATGTGTGTTCTATTAACCTAACGAATGAACCAAAGCAAAAGGTTCGCCATCTTGTTAGTCCTAAAATCTCGCCAATACATCACTTTGAAAATCTGCACCGAAGGTACGCGTGTCGTGCGTTTTGCTCCAAATTAAAAAAGGTTTATTCAACAAATTTCCGCTAACAAGGTAAGTGAATACTATTTTATATTGATATTTATTCAGTTTATAACATGTTTAGATAAAGAGATATTCAAAGTACATAAGAATAGGTAATAATTTCGTCTCCGAAAGTTTGGCGTCACTTTGGCCGATAGTTATCGTATTTTGTTTCATCAATTTTCTTTCAAAATATCTTTACACGTATTCGAGATTTTTATATCATTTTGAATGCAAACTTATCTAATTTCTAAATGTATTACAAGTCATAAGCAACAATATCGAGATATTTTTATAAATGTAAATTTTTCCATGTATATCTCGAGCGTCACACACACATACGCAATTTCAATGGCCGGTCGGTCGTGTACATGTACACGGCGGCGGCCATATTGTGTTATCGTGATACAGGCTGTGAATATATTTTTTTCTTCAATTTGATTTTTGAGTTATTTGTTGTCATGTCAGATGTAAATTTTTATATATATATTTTATTTTTCGGTAGTTATGTTTATAATTATATATCACAATGCTATAATTATTATTGGTTTTACAAGCCATAATCTATATCTAAAACTGTTTACAGAATGGCTGGTTCTGGAATGCCTCAATCTGGTTTCTACGAATTCGCGGAGGAGGCCGAAACCGGGTCGAGGTTGCTCATGGCCATGGCTGTTGAAGCCACCCCCAAGGGTCTCTCATTAAATTAGGAGACCAGGTGGTTTTAGAGAGAAGTGGCTCAGGCCAACTTCGGGTCAGTATGAAAACGAACAAAAAGGATATATAATATATACAGGGTTATTCGTTAAACACCGTTAACCTCTTAGGGGTTGATTATATTCATCATTATGTTCTGGAACTTTTGCGAAATCGTGAAAAAATATCAGCTGTTCCTTATATTTTGTCGGGGTCAAAGTTCAACTTTATATGAAACAGCTGATATTTTTTTCGCGATTTCGCAAAAGTTCCAGAACAAATGTTGTTCATAATTATCAGCTGTTTCATACAAAGTTGAACTTTGCCCCGACAAAATATCAGCTGTTCCTTATATTTTGTCGGGGTCAAAGTTCAACTTTGTATGAAACAGCTGATATTTTTTCGCGATTTCGCAAAATTCCAGAACAAATGTTGTTCATAATGATGAATATAGCCACCCAATAATATAAGAGGTTAACGGTTTTTTACAAATAACCTTGTATATCTATATCTATTTATTGTTTTATTTATATACAAGAACAATTATTAATATTTTATATATTGTTTACAGAGATGGTGTCCCACTTCCAATTCTATTGAAGTGGGAGAGATGCTGGAGTTTGTGGACGAAGGCGCTGCTGTAGGTATTTTTAAGCCGATTTTATACTTGGTAGCGCCATCTACCTTCCTATCTATAACTAATCGCATCAACATCAATCGTTCCACGTACAAGTGTGAGCGATACCATATTTCCGTCTCCCTCTCTCCCACTCCCTGGAAGAGGCACTGCCTTTCGCCCGATTCGTCGCCGCGATCGTCGACGCGAGTGACAGTCCAGAACATTCCGCTCGCTGAGAACGCCGAATACTTTCAAAAAGCACGTTGTTTATTTATGGATCTAAAACGATTCTGTTATTTCTTTAACATAGAGCAGTCAGTCACACTGCAAATGCCCAGCGCAAGGAAGAATGTGGTGAATGAACCAATGACCAAGACTCTAGAGTCAGCTGAGAAGTTTGTCAATGCCGCTATTAACGGCCCTCTTAATACTGATGAGCAGAGGAAGAGCATGCTCAGTCACCTGGGCTTATATAAACTTGAAGACGAAGAAGGTTGTATAAGGTAAGTGCCCTCCATCCTTGAAATATCCTATACCCACTCAATCACCTCTCCCGTAACCATCTCCTAGGCGGCGAAGAACCGCTATCCTCTGTATACAGTCCATTTCCCTCCCAAGTCGCCTAGAACCTATCTACGGTTTCGGTGTATCGCCGAACCATTTTTTTTATCCATACGAGTCGGATTCATTTACGTTTTACCGTAGCACCTAGCTATACTCCTAATATATTCACATAACCGTCACATGGTTATTTCCGCCCGCATCAGTAGGTAAACTTTTATGTAGCTACCTACTTATTAAATTATTAATTCTGGAACTATCATAGTTGTCTTATAAATCTCATATTTCAAGCAACTTTTAGTTCCTCAGCTCTAAAGTGTTGCCTACTTAGCCTACTTAGGTAAAATAATAGATACATTAGATATTCTTATTTTGTTTCGTTCTCATTAGCTTATACTTACGTAAGCATGTCACAACAAAAGAAGTCACGCGTGTCGGAAGACAAAGAGATGACAATCTTGGAAGCCAAACGCAATATTTTATTTGAGCGCATTCAAAACATCTATGAACGATCAAAAACCGCATCTATGTCTGACAGTAATAGCGAAGCATTTCTCAGTTATTGTATAACAGTAGATAGTATTCGAACAGATTTTCATAAGTTGTTAGACGATTATAACGCAAGATTACTTTCTATCAATCCTGATGAAAAACCGAACTATCAGGCGTATACCTCATTCGAAGATCTTTATTGTATTATTAAGCGTATACAATCGCAATTGGAGGGTAAATGTTCGGCAGAGCCCGTTGCCCGCAAACCGAGATTACCGCCAATCGAGATTATGTCGTTTGACGGAGATATACGAAATTGGCCGTTATTCTATGCGAGTTTTAAGTCTACAGTGCACGATAATGGTTCTCTGACAGATGCTGACAGGTTGTACTATTTAATAGGTAAACTGTCACCGAAAGCCCAGTCCGTATTTGCAGGTGTCACACCCAGTGCTGAGAATTATCAGGTCATATTTCAGTCACTACTTGACAGATATCAGGACACGCGCGTCCTAGCGTCTACGTACTTTGACCAAGCTTTAAATCTCAAACTGTCCGGCAACGCGTCTGTCTCGAATTTCCAGCTGTTTATTGATAACTTCGTAACCGCGGTTAATTCTCTTAGGAATTTAAAATTAGAAGATCTTTCCGACTTTATGTTGCTTCAACTCGCTTTAAAAAAGTTTGACACTGATACAATTCGCGCATTCGAGATGACGGAACGCAATAATAAAATACCTACACTAGATAGTTTTATTTCGTTCATAAAAGATCAGTGTCGAATATTTCATAATACGCAGTCTGGTTCACCTGGCCCGTCTAACACTAACAGCAACAAACAAAGGTTGAATAAATCGCGAAATAGTGGTAATAACTCGGTCCCTAATCCACAATCTTACGTTACATGTTCGGAATCTAATAATAATAATTTACAGAAGTGTCTGTGCAGTAATATAGTGCACGGCCACTTATACAAGTGTCCCGCCTTCGATAATTTGCATGCAACCGCTCGTTTTAAATGCGTAAAAGATAACAAAGCTTGCATTAACTGCTTAAGCATAAAACATAAAACGAGTAATTGTTCTAGTAGAACGAGATGTCGCTCATGTAATCAAAAACATCATACACTGTTACATTTTGATAAAGATAACCCGTTGTCAAGCCAAGCCGCTAACCTTGACACACTTGCGCCGCAGGTGCAGACCACGGTAGCTGCGCCTTCCGCGTCTGAGGGCGAAGTATCGTTGTGTATGACATCCATTGCGCGGGCGACGCGCACGCGAGGACGGCACTCGCGCATCTATAATGATCCGCGCAGGGCCAAAACGCAGTGTACGGCGTCTAAGACGGTACTGTTAGCGACAGCGCAAGTTATCGTATATGATGTTAATGGGTCGCCGCACATGGTACGTTGTCTGCTAGATAGCGCATCTCAGACCAATCTAATAACATCGGAATGCTTCAAACGCCTCGGATTATGGAATAACTTTAAAAATACTAACTCAACCGTCAAAGGGATAGGCGGATCAGAAAAGCATTGCAGGGGTTCCGTAGATATTAAAATACATTCGCGTTTTGATAGGAATATTAATTTTAACATTTCTTCGCTTATCGTGGAGCGTATCACGGACGCATTGCCGAACGCTAAGGTAGACGTAGCATCACTCACTCATCTCGAGTCATTGCCGCTAGCCGACGCGGAGTTTGCGAATCCGGCAGGCATTGATCTTTTGATCGGAGCTTCAATATTTCCGCACTTGCTACTAACTAAAATAGTACGTAGTGAGCGATATGATTTACCGCCCGCTATTGAGACGGTACTTTGGTATGTGATTATGGGTACCGTACCTACGTTACATACTTCCCATTGTATTACGTCTTGTTGTTGTTCTGCTCTTCAAGAGATCAAGGTGGGTGCTAAAACTGTGTGTAAGATAAAGCACTAATTAGCTATGCTATGCTATATTACGCTAAGCTACGCTACGTTACACTATACTATACTACACATCCGCTTTGTATATAGACGGCATTGCCTGTAATGTCGTACCCGCTCCGCTAGCAATTTCGCTTTGTGAAGAGCTTATTCAGCTTTTCAAGCGAGGCCAGTTTGATCTTGTTAAATGGACAAGCAACTCTAAGGAGGTTCTCGCACGCATACCAGATTCTCATAAAGCTTCTCCAGACATTGAGTTTGAGAAGTCTGTACCGCATAAGGTTCTCGGTTTACGCTGGGACAAATCCTGCGATAGTTTTCGGTTTGACGTCTCACCACCAGATGATAAGTGCGCCAAGCGCACTATGCTGTCCACAGTGGCTCGACTATGGGACATAATGGGTTTGTGGCTCCCACAATTTTGTACGCCAAGCTCTTGATCAAGGAGCTTTGGCTATCAAAGTGTGAGTGGGATGAAACACCCCTTGACCATATTGTCGCCGCTTGGGGCCAGTTTTGTATTGAGCTTGCCGCGCTCAATCATATTACTATTCCGCGTCATCTTGGGTTGGTAGATGGATGTACCGTCAACTTAATAGGTTTCGCTGACGCCAGCGAGCGTGCTCACGGCGGTGTCGTATATCTGCAAGTCCGCATTGGTTCTAACTACTCGGTGCAGTTAGTTTGTGCCAAGTCTAAGGTCTCGCCTGTTAAAACCATTTCGGTTGCGAGACTGGAGTTGTGCGCGGCCCTTCTGCTGTCTCAGTTGCTCCGCAAGGTTCAAGACACAGTTTTGCCCCACTACTCTATTAATAAATATACGCATTTTCCGACTCCAAGGTAGTGCTCGCTTGGATTTATTCTTCTCCTCACCGCTGGCAGACTTTTGTCGCCAACCGCGTTAGTAAATTGATTGAACTTGTTCCCGCTACTTGTTTCAATCACGTCGCGGGTTATCGTACTCGTCTTCAGGAAGAACTTTCCATAGATCATATTGACTGGAAGTTTATTCCACCAGCATCACCACATTTCGGTGGATGTTGGGCAAGCATGGTCAAAGTAATTAAAACGCATCTCTTCAAAGTTATAGGTCAACAGATCCTCTCTTACGAAGAGCCTTTAACTGTCCTTGCACAAGTCGAGGCACGGATCAACTCGCGTCCGCTTCCAACTCAGTGAGATCTAGCCTGAAGTTGGACCTACCTCTTAGTTTAAGTATTTAGTTAGTAGTTTTCGCTATTATTGCGTTTGTAGTTTTCGCTAAAGTTAATTTAGATTAATTTTATTGTCATATCGCTGTCTTAGCCTATTGATGGGTTATGCGGTAGTACACCCAACATAGCTAAGTTCAATTCTATTTTTATTTTTTAAAGGCAACCCTTTAGGGCCGGGGGGATATGGTAGCGCCATCTACCTTCCTATCTATAACTAATCGCATCAACATCAATCGTTCCACGTACAAGTGTGAGCGATACCATATTTCCGTCTCCCTCTCTCCCACTCCCTGGAAGAGGCACTGCCTTTCGCCCGATTCGTCGCCGCGATCGTCGACGCGAGTGACAGTCCAGAACATTCCGCTCGCTGAGAACGCCGTCTCGTTCGTATCGCGCCGCATCGCTGTATGTGATTATTACCACATATATAAACCGCTCGCAAGTGGGAGTGACGGTGAAGTGAAGTGAAAACAAGCAGCTGCAACCACCAGAAGACTGCCCTTCGGAAACGAAGAAGGTTGTATAAGGTAAGTGCCCTCCATCCTTGAAATATCCTATACCCACTCAATCACCACTCCCGTAACCATCTCCTAGGCGGCGAAGAACCGCTATCCTCTGTATACAGTCCATTTCCCTCCCAAGTCGCCTAGAACCTACCTACGGTTTCGGTGTATCGCCGAACCAATAATTTTGTTTTACATCAGTAATTCTTACAAAAATCTATTTTCAGACTTCGGCAACTGCGTCTGGCGAGGCGTCATTCACGCCCTACATGGCCGATAGCGTATGAATTTATTTTTTATAAAATTTAAGTATTTAGTTTATTACGTAGCTATTATTTGCAGGCTGCAACTGAGATCTGAACCCATGTGCCACTTACGCCGCTGATGATGGTCAGTGTGTATATAAATTTCGATTCATAATAGAGAAAGAGTCTGCTTGAATTTAACTATTATTATTTTACTATTCTGCCACTGACAATATCTTGCGTGCTGCATGACTGGTGTTAGTTTTTTGTACCTTTTAAATTAATAATTACGAACCGTAGGTACCTAATTTCTTCATGATCCACAACTACTGGAACTTTATGGAAATTTCTTACTATTATAGTCGGATGAATAAGGGCCTGCTTGCATGTATCTAAATTGAACTGTGTAACTAACAATATCTTGCGTGGGGCATGATTGGTGTTGGTTTTATAATTTATTTAAAATTATTATTTACGAAACATAGGTACCTAATTTTTAACGGCTCATAACCATTGCAACATTTTAGGGCATTCCTTTTTTATCGCTACACAGGTGATGCATGTTCTTTTGTTTGCACTTTGGGTGTTGGAACTAGGAGTGGGCGATATAAATCCTATATAGATATTGAATCTATATATCGATGCAATATCGTAAATCTGATATCGACCAAATCTAAAACTATATATTTCACGAAACAGTATACTGTCAAATATCGAGCGATACGCGTATCACATCGAACAAAAGGAATCGTATACGAACGGTTATACCTATTTTGCTTGCCGGCCAACGACGCGACGACAGAGTGAGAGCGCGAATAATAAGGCTGAAATAGTTGTAAACGGACAGATGCTAAGTACGATTCTAAACGTGACATTCTGGGCGTAAATGTTATATTGGTATAGGTATGTAGTTTAAGTGTAGCCCATTAATTTTGGTAAAATGATTGTTTCATTTTAAACTTCGACCTTACGAGCAGATAAGTAAATAATGACGCATTATGCAAAAATATAAAATTTGGTGAAACTTGAACAATAGTAATATACTTAAATGAAATTACTTAACATAAAATATTGTTATAATATTGCAACTGAATAGGTAGATAAAATATATAGTATGAAGGACGGTTCATTTAAATTTTGATATATACTATCATTGACACAACAAAATTAAATATCACATTAGGTATGAAAACCTTAAAAGATATTCGTTGCAATATATCAGAAATATAGCGCATCCGTTGTATCTGACAGTATCTATTAATATATAGTTTCAGAAAATATAGTGTTTCAAAATCCGATATCGAATATCGATATATAGATACGATTTGATATTCATAAAAAGTGATATTACCCACTCCTAGTTGGAACATTTCTGTTTTTATAGGATAACGAGCAGTTCTTCGAGTCGTCCCCTGCAGAAGCGGTGCTGGGTGAGTCTAGCAGTGAGGTTGATGAAGGGGAGAACCTCACTCTCGAAGAGCTGCAGCAGCTTCTGCAGGGAGAAGAAGAAGACGACGAAGAAGACGAAAGGGCGGCTCAAAACGAGGAATTCCTCTGGGGTGATGATTTCACCACATTCTGCGGCGAAAAGTCAGCATTTCGCGAGGAGGCAGGTCCCAAAATTGAGGGAACGGGTCCATTGGACCTGTTTACTCAAATTTGGGACCTGCCCATCATGGACATGATTGTGGGCGAAACCAATAAGTATGCTCAACGTACCATCGATACGGCTGTTGAGACAGATACCCTGACTCCGTCATCGCGGCTGAACGGGTGGGTGGAAACGACCACTGACGAAATTTTCCGGCTTATGGGTATAATGATTTTCATTATACCCATAAGCATATCTGTGTCACGAGCCGTATCGATGAGTACTGGTCTACGGGCATCTTGAGCATGCCGAGGTTCCGTAGCCTCCTGTCACTACAACGGTTTTTGGCTGCTCATGAAATTCCTGCACTTTGCCGACAATGACTTCTTGTCTCCAGCCATGAACAGGGAGGAACGAAAACTGTTCAAAATAAATTCTGTTTTGGCACACCTAAATTCAGAATTTCAAGCCATTTACACGCCTTGCATAGAACTGTCTATTGACGAGTCGTTGCTGCTTTGGAAAGGGCGCTTGAGTTGGGTGCAGTGCATCCGATCCAAAGCAGCACGATTCGGCATGAAGACGTACGAACTTTGCGAGGCGGTAACTGGCTACTGTCTGAAGACTGTCATCTATACTGGTAAAACAGCTTCGACAAAACCTATTTTGGCTTCACAAGTTCGACCGCAAAAATTGTTTTAACACTGATGGGGGGCTATTTGGGCAAAGGGTACACGCTTTTCATGGATAACTTTTATAACTCCGTGTCCCTGGCCCGATTTTTAAAATCCAAAATGACCGACGTAGTCGGAACACTTAACCGGCGCCGGGTAGGGACACCCCAGGTTATAAAAGATATCAATGAAAAGCGTGTACCCAGGGGGCAGGTGATAAGTGTACATTGTGGTGACGTGGCTGTTGGAAAGATGTAAAGCTAGTCACCACTTTGTCCACTTATCACCGTAACGAGACAACGTTGGGGCACGTGCAGGGATGGATTGCATCAAACTCGTCGTAGTGCATGACTACAACCGACACATGGGAGGCGTCGATTTGAAAGACCAAAAACTTTCGATGTACCTTTTAGAAAGGAAGAGGGGACTAAAATGGTACATCAAAGTTTTTCGGCGCCTCCTCAATGTGTCCATAATGAACGCCCACATCATCCATTGCGCGAATGCTGATCTCTCGCAACAAAGAAAAATGTCACATAGACAATTCAGATACGCGTTAGCGCAAGAAATTTTCTTGCGCTACGGCAAGACAGTAAATCCGCGGCAAGGTGCCAGTGGCGTGCGTTCTGCCCGGCTGGACCTTACTCTGGGACACTTCCCAGAGCAACAGGACATACAGGCAGAACGCACGTCAAAAAAGCAGGAAAAAGTGAAGAGGGGTCGGTGCGTCCGCTGCGCCGCCAAAAACGTGCGTAAAACAACCACGGTCGTCTGTTCTTTATGTGACGTTTTTCTTTGCCTCGGAATGTGCTTTCGTGAGTATCATACCCTAGAGGAATTGTATTTTTTTCTTTTTACATTTTTTTTTAGTATTTACACACACACTTATTTTATTTTATTTGTTATTTAATAACTGTATATAAATATATTAATTTTGTGTGTAACCTTGGTTTTATTTATAAAGTCATAAAAGTATAAATATTTATTTACTCCATATTTCAATAAACTAATAAAAATAAGAATCTCGTTTTTATTACATACCTCAAACATCACAATATATTGCCAAACAGAACATACTGTATGTTGTCAAGGATCCTTGACAAGACAGATGAGCGAAGTTTACGCGGTGACGTCACGACACTGATCCTTGACTAAACATACGAGTGACAATGCAATTCACGCACACATGCATACGCCTCAGATCGCGATAAAATATATCGTGGAAGACATTCTCGATAGATTTTTAGATTTATTTTGTATCTACATATGATATAGTAGTTTGCTACGTTATTGAATTGCCCTATTTATTTACTCTGTGGTAGCATAGAGAACGATCACTCATTTTCACCCAAACATGCCAAAATGTGCTTGCAACTAAACACTGTCGATTTCTAGGACATTTTACATATTTGCATAGAAAAATATGTTTTTATCCACTAAACCTGGTGAGTTTTCAGTGTTTATCACTAAATGAATGTTGTATGTATCCAAATAAGTAACAACAAACAGCTTAGGGTAAGTAATTTTGTTATTAGTGATAAACGAATGTCGAAAATTATTGCCAATGATCTGAGATTTTGACAATGTTTTGGCAGTTTTCAAACTGCTATTTTATATTTTTCTTAGGAGGAGCTTATTTTGTTTATATCAGATGATATATCGGTTATTTATCTGTATGAAAATAACAATATTTAGTGGAAAAGTAAAAGAAAAACATATCAATAAAGATAATTTTATTAGGTGAGTAAAAGTTTCGGGAATGTTACATTTTGTAGGCCTGTCAAATAAAAACAAAATACAATTATAGTATAATAAATAGATCAAAATGCTCTTTAGTTATCTGGTTTTCTATAACAATCACAATATCCAGTTTGTGTTAACATAATCACGAAATAATTCAAATTATATAAACATATGACATCACGCCCCGCGCGCTTCAAAATGTCAAACACACAAAGGGATCGCTATGTCTATGTTCATGACGTACCAGAGGTTAAAAGAAGGCGTAGTAGAAAGGATGAGATGGATGCAAATTTTCACCATAATCATTTAACGTATAAAGTAAGAATAGTAGAGGAAGACGATAAGATATTAGAAGTACCTGTATGTTACAAAGATTTTTTGTCTATTTTTGGTATTACAAAAGGAAAACTTGAGCACTTGCAGAAGTTATTAAAATTGGGAATGACACCAGATGATAAAAGAGGAAAAGGTAGTTCACACAAAAAATGAGTTGATAATAGGAAGCAATTAATATGTAATCACATAAAATCATTTAAAGGAAGGCAAAGCCACTATAGTATGAAAGACACCAAAAAAGAATATTTACCTGAAGATCTTGCATAAGTTGTATTTGGATGCTTACCCTGAGAATTATGTTTGTTATGAAACATTTTTAATACAGAATTTAATATATCATTTGGTTACCCTCGCACTGACACTTGTAGTGCCTGTGATGAGTTTAATATTAAAGCTAAGGCTTTGGTGGCTGAAGGGAACCAGGAAGAGTTAAAAAGATTAACAATTGTCAACAATCTACATAAGAAAAAGGTACAAACTTTTTACGACAGAAAAAGGAATGCCAGAATTAAAAGTAAGACTGATGTTTCTACATAAGCTATTGCTATGGACTACCAGAAAAATATTAGCTTGCCTAATATAACTACTAATGATGTGTATTATAAACGACAGTTGTCCATTTACTCATTTAACTTGCATATGCTGAGTGATGCTAGCTCCTACTTTTACACTTACCCTGAGACTTGTGGGCGTAAGGGTTCCGACGAAGTAGTTTCATTTTTATTTCATTTTTATTTCATTATTTAACAAACTATTTGGATCCACGTGTCAAGAATTTAGAAATATTTTGTGACTCAGCAGGTGGACAGAATAAAAACTACACTGTGGTAAGGTTTATTCACTTTGTTGTCCATGTTATGAGAATTTTGGATTCAATTAAAATTACTTACCTAATCAGAGGACATTCATACTTAGAGTGTGATAAGAACATGGGGCTCATAAATTTAAAAACCCATATGGAAGTTCCATACCAGTGGTATGATTTGCTCAAATTAAGTCGCCAAAGGCCCAAACCCTTTGAAGTTATTGAAGTGGATAAGGGTGAGATTATCAGAGAAATTAACGGAAGAGCATGTTAATCCTGAAAAAATAAAGAAGATGCGCGTGAAGGCCGCAACGCAACTGTTCAGCCACAGTGTGGCTGTAGCCACTGAGCATTTAACAGCCAGAGGAAATTTACCACAGGAATGCAGGGATTTAATTCCAATTGTTTTGATAATTGACAAACTATTTAACAGCCTAAATGGTAACACTTTTCATGTACCAAATGGAAAAGTGCACAAAGGGCCTGTTAAAAGATTTTCACCCCATCATCAACTTTGGCAAAAAGCCTTAAAATCGTTAAACTCTATTAAGTTTGTTACTGAAAAAAACACTATAATTGAAACTGTACCATCAGTAAAAAAAATTGTAAAAACAATCGAAGGAATGCAAGCTCTCTGGAAAATTTTATCCCAAAAATATTCTTTTGACTGTATGTTAACGAGAAACTTCAATCAGGATCCAGTCGAAAACTTTTTTGGTAATGTTAGGAATTTCGGAGCGAGAAATGTAGCACCAAGTTGTGTAGCCTTTGAAGGCACTTTTAAGGCCTTATTATTAAATAATTATAATTCGCCTCACTCGATCCATGCAAATTGCGAAGCTGATAATAACGATTGTTAGCAAACGTTAGATTTTTTCATAAAGAAAAATATAATGCGCCCACATCCAAAGAACCAGAAACAATACAATTAAAAGACAATTTTTCTGAAGACTTTAATGAAAGTCAGGATGCTGGGCAAAGGACATATGTATGTGGCTGGGTCCTTACCAAATGTTTGAAAAATGTTGTAAAAAATTGTAAAACCTGCAGAAGTGCCTTGATTGGCAATAAAGCTGATCAACAAAAGACATACATACGGGTAAAAGAATATGAAAGATCAAAAAAGTGGTTGTGTTATCCCACTTATCAACTGGATAAAAGTTTCCAGGAAGTGCAAAACATAACTACATCACATTTAAAGAGAGATGTGCCAAAAGAAAATTTAAGGAAAACAATAAAAATGTTTTGTGATATATTTGTAACATATCCTTTTGATTGTGTAGAACATAAAGAAAAATTAACAGAGTATTTTGAGGACTGTGTAATTAATATAATTGTTTATAGCTGGTGCAGATCAATAAATAGAATATTAAGTGGTAAACTAACATATGAAGGTGATGATGAGATGAAAGTCTTCGCACATAACTATTTTAATAAAAATCGACACAAAAAATTAATAAATAAATTGTTTCGTTTGAATACCTGTGTTTTATTCATATGAGATAATATACATTGCCGGCTAAGCATGTTAAACTGCTAAGTCCACTATTTTGGTAAAGATTTTGACGAGGAGATAGGCAGAAAATATCATCAATATCATACAAAAATTTGGACTTAGCAGTTTAACATGTTTAGTCTGAAATAATAACATTTTCATACTATACTGCTTATAGCTATACGTATATACATAAAGGATTAGTACAAGAGCGGTGTTATAGATAGCGTTAGCTTCGACTGGGTCCCCGAAAATTTTGCCAGAGGGCACTCTATTCGGTTAATATATATAATCTTACTCTATGCTGACAACGCACAAACACAGGAGCACAAGAAACCACGCACGAAAAGTACATCGGTGCGTTCAGCAGGTTAGCGCAAAAATGCTGCAACGCCGTTGTTAATCAAGACCTGAAGAGGCCAAAGTTAGCGCTCCAGATCCAACGGGTGCATCAGTGGTTTACAGAGCCCGTGGCTGACAACGCACAAACACAGGAGCACAAGAAACGACGCACGAAAAAAGCAAATTAGATTTATCAGAGTATAATCAAGAATGTAATACATTATCGAATAGTGATACTCCACAAGAATTTGACGTTGATCTCGATGATACAGTATCAATCGCACGGACCATAAATCTTCATCGATGGCAGATTTTATCTGACAGTCAAAATGATCAGATTCCCATATTACCGACCTCACGAAATACAGAAGTATGGTTCCATCCGTTGGGTAAGCAACCAAGCATTATTCCATATACTGAATGTTCTGGGCTTAAGACATTTTCATTGCGATCCAGCATGAGTTCAGCTAAACCAGCAGAATTTTATTCATTGTAAGTATCTGATAGTATATTCAAGTACATAGCCGAAGAAACAAATCGCTTTGCTTTACAAACCTTGAACAAAAGTGCAACAAAATCATAACGAATGCAGAAATGGATGCCCACAGATTGCCAGGAAATTAAACGCTTCTTTGGCGTTTTGATTTGGATGGGGATAGTGAAACTACCCCAACTATCTTTGTACTGGAGCACTAACAAATGTTTTGAACAACAATTTGTTAAGTCCATTATGAGCCGAAATCGATTTGAACTCATATTAAGTATGTTGCACTTTGCCAATAACGAAATAAATCACAATAAGGACAACCGATTGTTTAAAGTTAGACATTTATTAGACATGCTGAACGCTAATTTTAAATGTCATGATACACCTAATCAAGAAATGTGTGTTGACGAAAGTCTAATCCCATTTCGTGGCCGCGTTATTTTTAGGCAATACAATAAAAATAAGCGACACAAATATGGAATAAAACTTTTCAAGCTGTACTCAAAACCAGGATACATTGTAAAAGTGCAAGTTTATGCTGGCAAAAACTATGATAATGTGAATACTACACCGACTAATGTTGACCTTGCCTTATGTGACGAAAAGTGCACAAAGGGCCTGTTAAAAGATTTTCACCCCATCATCAACTTTGGCAAAAAGCCTTAAAATCGTTAAACTCTATTAAGTTTGTTACTGAAAAAAACACTATAATTGAAACTGTACCATCAGTAAAAAAATTTGTAAAAACAATCGAAGGAATGCAAGCTCTCTGGAAAATTTTATCCCAAAAATATTCTTTTGACTGTATGTTAACGAGAAACTTCAATCAGGATCCAGTCGAAAACTTTTTTGGTAATGTTAGGAATTTCGGAGCGAGAAATGTAGCACCAAGTTGTGTAGCCTTTGAAGGCACTTTTAAGGCCTTATTATTAAATAATTATAATTCGCCTCACTCGATCCATGCAAATTGCGAAGCTGATAATAACGATTGTTAGCAAACGTTAGATTTTTTCATAAAGAAAAATATAATGCGCCCACATCCAAAGAACCAGAAACAATACAATTAAAAGACAATTTTTCTGAAGACTTTAATGAAAGTCAGGATGCTGGGCAAAGGACATATGTATGTGGCTGGGTCCTTACCAAATGTTTGAAAAATGTTGTAAAAAATTGTAAAACCTGCAGAAGTGCCTTGATTGGCAATAAAGCTGATCAACAAAAGACATACATACGGGTAAAAGAATATGAAAGATCAAAAAAGTGGTTGTGTTATCCCACTTATCAACTGGATAAAAGTTTCCAGGAAGTGCAAAACATAACTACATCACATTTAAAGAGAGATGTGCCAAAAGAAAATTTAAGGAAAACAATAAAAATGTTTTGTGATATATTTGTAACATATCCTTTTGATTGTGTAGAACATAAAGAAAAATTAACAGAGTATTTTGAGGACTGTGTAATTAATATAATTGTTTATAGCTGGTGCAGATCAATAAATAGAATATTAAGTGGTAAACTAACATATGAAGGTGATGATGAGATGAAAGTCTTCGCACATAACTATTTTAATAAAAATCGACACAAAAAATTAATAAATAAATTGTTTCGTTTGAATACCTGTGTTTTATTCATATGAGATAATATACATTGCCGGCTAAGCATGTTAAACTGCTAAGTCCACTATTTTGGTAAAGATTTTGACGAGGAGATAGGCAGAAAATATCATCAATATCATACAAAAATTTGGACTTAGCAGTTTAACATGTTTAGTCTGAAATAATAACATTTTCATACTATACTGCTTATAGCTATACGTATATACATAAAGGATTAGTACAAGAGCGGTGTTATAGATAGCGTTAGCTTCGACTGGGTCCCCGAAAATTTTGCCAGAGGGCACTCTATTCGGTTAATATATATAATCTTACTCTATGCTGACAACGCACAAACACAGGAGCACAAGAAACCACGCACGAAAAGTACATCGGTGCGTTCAGCAGGTTAGCGCAAAAATGCTGCAACGCCGTTGTTAATCAAGACCTGAAGAGGCCAAAGTTAGCGCTCCAGATCCAACGGGTGCATCAGTGGTTTACAGAGCCCGTGGCTGACAACGCACAAACACAGGAGCACAAGAAACGACGCACGAAAAAAGCAAATTAGATTTATCAGAGTATAATCAAGAATGTAATACATTATCGAATAGTGATACTCCACAAGAATTTGACGTTGATCTCGATGATACAGTATCAATCGCACGGACCATAAATCTTCATCGATGGCAGATTTTATCTGACAGTCAAAATGATCAGATTCCCATATTACCGACCTCACGAAATACAGAAGTATGGTTCCATCCGTTGGGTAAGCAACCAAGCATTATTCCATATACTGAATGTTCTGGGCTTAAGACATTTTCATTGCGATCCAGCATGAGTTCAGCTAAACCAGCAGAATTTTATTCATTGTAAGTATCTGATAGTATATTCAAGTACATAGCCGAAGAAACAAATCGCTTTGCTTTACAAACCTTGAACAAAAGTGCAACAAAATCATAACGAATGCAGAAATGGATGCCCACAGATTGCCAGGAAATTAAACGCTTCTTTGGCGTTTTGATTTGGATGGGGATAGTGAAACTACCCCAACTATCTTTGTACTGGAGCACTAACAAATGTTTTGAACAACAATTTGTTAAGTCCATTATGAGCCGAAATCGATTTGAACTCATATTAAGTATGTTGCACTTTGCCAATAACGAAATAAATCACAATAAGGACAACCGATTGTTTAAAGTTAGACATTTATTAGACATGCTGAACGCTAATTTTAAATGTCATGATACACCTAATCAAGAAATGTGTGTTGACGAAAGTCTAATCCCATTTCGTGGCCGCGTTATTTTTAGGCAATACAATAAAAATAAGCGACACAAATATGGAATAAAACTTTTCAAGCTGTACTCAAAACCAGGATACATTGTAAAAGTGCAAGTTTATGCTGGCAAAAACTATGATAATGTGAATACTACACCGACTAATGTTGACCTTGCCTTATGTGACGAAAAGTGCACAAAGGGCCTGTTAAAAGATTTTCACCCCATCATCAACTTTGGCAAAAAGCCTTAAAATCGTTAAACTCTATTAAGTTTGTTACTGAAAAAAACACTATAATTGAAACTGTACCATCAGTAAAAAAATTTGTAAAAACAATCGAAGGAATGCAAGCTCTCTGGAAAATTTTATCCCAAAAATATTCTTTTGACTGTATGTTAACGAGAAACTTCAATCAGGATCCAGTCGAAAACTTTTTTGGTAATGTTAGGAATTTCGGAGCGAGAAATGTAGCACCAAGTTGTGTAGCCTTTGAAGGCACTTTTAAGGCCTTATTATTAAATAATTATAATTCGCCTCACTCGATCCATGCAAATTGCGAAGCTGATAATAACGATTGTTAGCAAACGTTAGATTTTTTCATAAAGAAAAATATAATGCGCCCACATCCAAAGAACCAGAAACAATACAATTAAAAGACAATTTTTCTGAAGACTTTAATGAAAGTCAGGATGCTGGGCAAAGGACATATGTATGTGGCTGGGTCCTTACCAAATGTTTGAAAAATGTTGTAAAAAATTGTAAAACCTGCAGAAGTGCCTTGATTGGCAATAAAGCTGATCAACAAAAGACATACATACGGGTAAAAGAATATGAAAGATCAAAAAAGTGGTTGTGTTATCCCACTTATCAACTGGATAAAAGTTTCCAGGAAGTGCAAAACATAACTACATCACATTTAAAGAGAGATGTGCCAAAAGAAAATTTAAGGAAAACAATAAAAATGTTTTGTGATATATTTGTAACATATCCTTTTGATTGTGTAGAACATAAAGAAAAATTAACAGAGTATTTTGAGGACTGTGTAATTAATATAATTGTTTATAGCTGGTGCAGATCAATAAATAGAATATTAAGTGGTAAACTAACATATGAAGGTGATGATGAGATGAAAGTCTTCGCACATAACTATTTTAATAAAAATCGACACAAAAAATTAATAAATAAATTGTTTCGTTTGAATACCTGTGTTTTATTCATATGAGATAATATACATTGCCGGCTAAGCATGTTAAACTGCTAAGTCCACTATTTTGGTAAAGATTTTGACGAGGAGATAGGCAGAAAATATCATCAATATCATACAAAAATTTGGACTTAGCAGTTTAACATGTTTAGTCTGAAATAATAACATTTTCATACTATACTGCTTATAGCTATACGTATATACATAAAGGATTAGTACAAGAGCGGTGTTATAGATAGCGTTAGCTTCGACTGGGTCCCCGAAAATTTTGCCAGAGGGCACTCTATTCGGTTAATATATATAATCTTACTCTATGCTGACAACGCACAAACACAGGAGCACAAGAAACCACGCACGAAAAGTACATCGGTGCGTTCAGCAGGTTAGCGCAAAAATGCTGCAACGCCGTTGTTAATCAAGACCTGAAGAGGCCAAAGTTAGCGCTCCAGATCCAACGGGTGCATCAGTGGTTTACAGAGCCCGTGGCTGACAACGCACAAACACAGGAGCACAAGAAACGACGCACGAAAAAAGCAAATTAGATTTATCAGAGTATAATCAAGAATGTAATACATTATCGAATAGTGATACTCCACAAGAATTTGACGTTGATCTCGATGATACAGTATCAATCGCACGGACCATAAATCTTCATCGATGGCAGATTTTATCTGACAGTCAAAATGATCAGATTCCCATATTACCGACCTCACGAAATACAGAAGTATGGTTCCATCCGTTGGGTAAGCAACCAAGCATTATTCCATATACTGAATGTTCTGGGCTTAAGACATTTTCATTGCGATCCAGCATGAGTTCAGCTAAACCAGCAGAATTTTATTCATTGTAAGTATCTGATAGTATATTCAAGTACATAGCCGAAGAAACAAATCGCTTTGCTTTACAAACCTTGAACAAAAGTGCAACAAAATCATAACGAATGCAGAAATGGATGCCCACAGATTGCCAGGAAATTAAACGCTTCTTTGGCGTTTTGATTTGGATGGGGATAGTGAAACTACCCCAACTATCTTTGTACTGGAGCACTAACAAATGTTTTGAACAATAATTTGTTAAGTCCATTATGAGCCGAAATCGATTTGAACTCATATTAAGTATGTTGCACTTTGCCAATAACGAAATAAATCACAATAAGGACAACCGATTGTTTAAAGTTAGACATTTATTAGACATGCTGAACGCTAATTTTAAATGTCATGATACACCTAATCAAGAAATGTGTGTTGACGAAAGTCTAATCCCATTTCGTGGCCGCGTTATTTTTAGGCAATACAATAAAAATAAGCGACACAAATATGGAATAAAACTTTTCAAGCTGTACTCAAAACCAGGATACATTGTAAAAGTGCAAGTTTATGCTGGCAAAAACTATGATAATGTGAATACTACACCGACTAATGTTGACCTTGCCTTATGTGACGATTATCTAAATAAAGGACATACGGTTTGCACAGATAATTGGTATACCAGTTTGGATCTGGCACGAAAACTATTAGCAGGACAAACGCACCTCATAGGCACACTTAGAAAAAACAGACGAGGTTTACTTCAAACAGTTGTCTAAACCAAACTGAAGACAGGAGAATTCTCAGCTCAAGAAAATGACGACGGAAAAACAATTATGACGTAGAAGGACTAGCGGAATGTACTGCTGCTGTCTACTAAGCACTCCGTACGTTTCAGAAGAATAACTTAAAAAGGAAAAGAAAAATAAAACCGAAGATTGTGCTAGATTATAATCATGCGAAATCAACAGCTGATCTGTCAGACCAAATGTTCTCTTACGCGACCCCTCTTCGGAAGACAACGAAAAGGCCCAAGTGATTGGCGATGGAGCTATTACTGAATACAGCGCTTGCAAATAATGAAGGGTACAGGGGCAAAACAAGAAATGTCACATAATATTCAAATAAATGTTAGGTATGGCAACACTTAGCTTATGGCGCGTACTTTTCGGTATCGTCTAGTAAAAAGCGTAAAAACAACAACTGTCCCTCATATCGCTAGTTTTTCTTAATCGTGTACAGGTGCAAAACTGGGAAGGTCCTTAGTGTAACGGAACGAAACAAGGAATGTCCAACTGTCAATGTCAGTCATTTGTCAATTTTGAGGTTATGTTGTGATTGCGTGGGTTGTTTTATTTGTTTGTAAAGTGTGTTTCGGTGGATTTGTGATATAAAATGAATGGAAGCGATGAAAACAGTAACCATAATTTAGTAAAATCTACAAAAAAACGAAAGAAGACGGGAAGAATACGTGATGTAATGAAAAAAATGAGAGTTTCTACGCACGAGACAGGAGAGAACTGTAGGTGTAAAAGACTTAAGTGTTTTGATAGAATTTCAGCCACTAAACGTTCTGAATTATTAAAAAGATTTAATAACATGAAATCTACAGATGAACAAAATATATTTTTGTGTGGATTGATAAATGTGTGTTCTATTAACCTAACGAATGAACCAAAGCAAAAGGTTCGCCATCTTGTTAGTCCTAAAATCTCGCCAATACATCACTTTGAAAATCTGCACCGAAGGTACGCGTGTCGTGCGTTTTGCTCCAAATTAAAAAAGGTTTATTCAACAAATTTCCGCTAACAAGGTAAGTGAATACTATTTTATATTGATATTTATTCAGTTTATAACATGTTTAGATAAAGAGATATTCAAAGTACATAAGAATAGGTAATAATTTCGTCTCCGAAAGTTTGGCGTCACTTTGGCCGATAGTTATCGTATTTTGTTTCATCAATTTTCTTTCAAAATATCTTTACACGTATTCGAGGTTTTTATATCATTTTGAATGCAAACTTATCTAATTTCTAAATGTATTACAAGTCATAAGCAACAATATCGAGATATTTTTATAAATGTAAATTTTTCCATGTATATCTCGAGCGTCACACACACATACGCAATTTCAATGGCCGGTCGGTCGTGTACATGTACACGGCGGCGGCCATATTGTGTTATCGTGATACAGGCTGTGAATATATTTTTTTCTTCAATTTGATTTTTGAGTTATTTGTTGTCATGTCATATGTAAATTTTTATATATATATTTTATTTTTCGGTAGTTATGTTTATAATTATATATCACAATGCTATAATTATTATTGGTTTTACAAGCCATAATCTATATCTAAAACTGTTTACAGAATGGCTGGTTCTGGAATGCCTCAATCTGGTTTCTACGAATTCGCGGAGGAGGCCGAAACCGGGTCGAGGTTGCTCATGGCCATGGCTGTTGAAGCCACCCCCAAGGGTCTCTCAATATATTGGGAGACCAGGTGGTTTTAGAGAGAAGTGGCTCAGGCCAAGTAGTGTAGTGGAGTTATACATATGTAATACATGCCTATCTTAGTATCTATAAAAGTGTAATCACTATTATATTTAGAGAAGAATAAATCTGTTCGTTGAACAAACAACATCTTTAATTTCTCTCTCAACACCCGTCCTTACATGGCGACCCTGCCAGTAAGCGATCGGGTTCGCGTTGCATTCCGATCGCCAAATAAGGAACTGTGATTCTAAACATTGTGACAACTTGGTGCAATTATGTGTTCAGTAATATTACTGCGTAATAATATTCGCGTTGAACGCTTTATCGTGAACTTTTGTGAACTGTTGTTTTGTGTGAAAAATGGGTAAGCAGCAGTCAAAGGAGGAATCTGTAATCATCGCACAAAACGCTAGCGGTGGTAACAACGCCTCGGCATTGGAGCAAATGCAACAACATACCAGTGTCATTACCTGCATCCTGGGGGTGATATGTCTCATCCTGACTGTCGCATTGCTGTACTTTGCGTTCCGGCTGTATGGAAAATGCCACCGAGAGTGGATACGCAGAGAGATACATGAGAGCAACCTCCGGAGAACAAGCAGTTGGTTTCGGCGACGATACGTAGACCAAGGTACGCCCCGTACCCAAGAGGATCAGCCAGGCGTGAAAAACGTATAACAAAGTGTCGGTAAACGGAAAAGTGTCGGTATAACGGAAAAGTGCGTTACGAAAAGGTATATAAAGTGTGCGTAATGGTGCGTTGCGGCAAAAAAAAATTTAGTGCGGTACGTTACGGTAACGGTTCGACAGTATAATGGACTTATTTAGAGGACTTTAGATTTCTAGTAGTATGTAACGTAATATATTAATCGCATTTATCAATATGTATTGATGGCAGAAAAATTAGAAGAGTATTATAGTCGTTTGTTTGAAATAAGGACATATCTTGTAAAGATAGGACCACAGCGGCGCCAAGGTGCTATTTGTTCTTAAAAATATAAGGAGGCGAATATAATTTTACAAAGTTTTGATAGAGAATTATTAGATATACGAAGTAAAATTAAGAAATTTAGTGAAACCGAACTAAGTTTGATAAATAAATTTACGGAACAGATTAGGAAGGTGTTTGAGGAGATTAAAAATTTGTGTAGTTTGCCTGTAGTGGTTGATAAAATGGAGTCTTTTAATATAAAAACGGCTGTCGCCTTACTTCCGGTCATGAATGATAAGGAAAATGTTACCAAACAGCTAATTTCTGCTATTGAGTTGTATAGCTCTGTAATTGATGACAAATCAAAACCTCTTCTTATTAACTTTATATTAAAAACTAGGTTGTCTGAGAACGCGAAATTGCGATTAGCTCAGCATTATGATACAGTACAACTCCTTGTTGATGATATGAACAAATATTTAATATCTAAAAAGTCTTTCACAGCGCTACAAGAACAACTGATGCGGTGTAAACAAAATCAGCGGGACATCGAGGACTATGGTAAGGAGATTGAAAATTTATTTGTTGACTTAACCATTTCGCAGGCCGATGGAGATACTCATAAGTATGACGTAATTAAACCATTTAATGAGAAAATGGCTATAAAACGGTTTGCCTCCGGCTTGCGAAATAGGCACTTATGTACTATCATTTCCGCCAGAAATTACGAATCATTGAAGGATGCTATCCGAGGTGCGGTCGATGAGCAGACATCTATGTATCCAGAGGACAGTATTATGAAATTGTCGAACAGGCAGTATACCCATAACAATTTAAAATATTCATGTAGAGGACGGTGTTTTCAGGCACGCGGTATCTACCATAACAAGCGCGGCCAGCAGTTTAATTCGCGTGGTCATGGTCACCCTACTCGAGCGCGTGGGCAGCAACGAGGTGGCTACTATCGATGTAACCGTGGTTCTAGACCCGGCTCAGGTACGTACGTAAATAGTAATTATGCTCGTAATAGTCGCGGACGAAACTATGTAACATCGATTATGGTGCGTGATACACAGAATAACAGTCCTACTACTAGGACATCTACCGAACCTAACGTCAGTCAATTTTTTCGTGAACACCCAGAATAATCATGCAAATATTTGTTATTACAATAATTATAATTCCATTCCTTTGTCACTTGGCAACAGGTCATATAATTGGTTAGTTGATACAGGTGCGTCACTTAGCGCCATCAAATATGAGACATTGCATCAGAATAACATTCCATTCCAAATAGGGAAAGTAACAATAAACGGAGTGTGTGGTGAACTTTGCTCTGTAGGTTTTGTTGATTTAAGATTATCATTTAGAGATTTGGAATTCGTACACAGGTTTCATGTTTTTCGGGATTTATGTTGCGTGAGCGACGGAATTTTTGGCTTAGATTTTTTGAGGAAATATAACGCTAAATTGAATTTAGAATTAGATACTTTAACTTTATTAAATAACGGTATTGAAATTTGTTTATCTTTACAACCAAGTGTGAGAGGTGAAAAATATATTAACTTATCGCCAAGATGTGAATCTGTGCATTTTGTATCTACAAGTATGAAAGATGAATGCTTGATTTTACCTAAACAATTATGTGAAGGTGTTTTTATGGCTGGATGCATTGCAAGGCCTAAGAATGGTAAAATACCTATTCAGATATTAAATACGCGAGAGGAACCAATTAGTTTAAGTTTCTTTTGTCCTGAAGTAGAAACCTTGAAGGATTATTCATTACTTTCTTTTGATAAGACTACCATTAATGCGGATAGAGTTAAAAGGTTATTTGGCGAGTTAAAATTAAATTATTTAAACAAGGAAGAACAGTTAGAAATTGAGAAAATCTGTGCAAAATTTGCTGACGTTTTTCATTTAGAAGGTGATAGATTAACGACGTGTAACATTTATCAGCAGTCAATAGTATTAAAACCTAACACAGTGCCCGTTTATAAAAAGCAATATCGATTACCAAGGTCTCAAAAGGGAGAAATTCAAAAACAAATTAGGAAAATGTTACAGGACGACATTATTGAAGAAGCAACAAGCGAATGGTCTAGTCCTATACTTTTGGTGCCGAAAAAATCAGATTCTAACGACAAAAAGTATAGACTCGTAGTAGATTACCGAAAATTGAATGAAAATATTGCCGATGATCGCTTTCCTCTCCCGAACATAGTTGAAATTCTAGACTCGCTTTCAGGTGCCATTTATTTCAGTCATCTTGACCTTCAAAATAGTTACTATCAATTTGAATTAAGTCCAAATAGCAGAAAGTGCACTGCTTTCACGTATGATAAACAATATCAAATGAAAAGGATGCCAATGGGTCTTAAGACTAGTCCGAGCGCATTTTCAAGGGCAATGTCTGTAGCATTATCAGGTTTGAACTATGATAAATGTCTACTATATATGGACGATTTAGTATGTATTGGACGAAATTTGGAAAACCATAATAAAAATTTAATTGATATCTTTTCTAGGTTGCGAAAGGTTAACTTAAAATTGAACCCCAACAAGTGTAAATTTTTGGTGAAAGAGTTACTGTATTTAGGACATGTAGTTAGTGCAGACGGAGTAAAACCTGACCCTGAAAAGACAAAAATAATAGAAAATTATCCCCTACCTAAAAATGTCGATGACGTAAGACGATTTGTAGCTTTTTCTAATTATTATCGCCGTTTTATTCCAAATTTTGCCGAAATAGTAATTCCTTTAAATAAATTGCTAAGGAAAAATGCTGAATTCATTTGGACACAGGAATGTGCCAAGTCATTTGAACGATTGAAACATAGCTTAGTCTCTCCCCCTTTATTACAGTACCCAGATTTTTCAGAAAACAATGAATTTCAGCTGTACACAGACGCTTCAGGTTTTGCAATAGCTTCTGTTTTATGCAATAGTGATGGTCGACCAGTAGCGTATACAAGCCGTAGTCTGAATAAAGCCGAGTTAAACTATCCAACCATAGAAAAAGAAATGCTGGCAATTGTTTGGTCTATTAAATATTTTCGCCCTTATTTGTTTGGCAAAAGGTTCAAAATTTTCTCAGATCATCGCCCTTTGATATATTTATTTAACATGAACAATCCTTCAAGCAGATTAACAAAATTTCGACTAATTTTAGAGGAGTATGATTTTGTGATTGAGTATATAAAAGGTAAAGATAATGTTGCTGCAGACTCATTATCTAGGATAAAAGTTACATCAGAAGAATTGAAAGAAATGAGTGAACGGATAATTAATGTTATGACAAGGAATCAACGAAAGAAAATGGAAGGTCAACAGGTAATTCACCCTAATTTGTCGACTTTGCCTAACTCGACCACTGACGTTCGGCCTGATCAACCGAAGGTTGTGGAAATGCTTACAAAGCCGTCAAATTCTGTTGAATTAGTATTAGTTTCTCGGAGAAATATGAGTATTATGAAAGGTGAATTAAATAGTTGTGATAGCTTTCTGTATAGTAAAAATGAAATGAGATTATATACTTGTCCAGATTTCCGATCATATATCGCGCGAGACGCATATGTGAGTGAGCTGGAGCAATATTGTAAAAGAAAGAATATAGAAAATCTCTTTATTATAAAACTTGCAAGTTGTAATGAATTTATTGATTGGTTGTCAAGAGAAATAAATAATAGAAAAGCATGGTCCGGACCACGCCTACATATTCTAAAGGAAGTTAGGAGAATAATTTCTAATGATGACAAAAAAGTAATTATTAATGACTATCATATCCTACCGACTAGTGGTCATGCCGGAATAAGAAGAATGTTAAATAACATAAAAAGATCTTATTTCTGGCCTGGTATGGAACGTGACGTTACTGATTTTGTGCGTAAATGTAAGAAATGCCAAATGCAAAAGCATTCTTTGCCCGTTAAAGAGCCTATGGTGGTAACGAGCACTGCCACAGGAGCATTTGATAAGATATTTCTAGATTTAGTGGGGCCCCTAGATAAGGATTATTATGGTAAGGTATATATTATAACTATTCAATGCGAACTCACTAAGTTCGTAGAAGCATACCCTTTAGATCGTAAGGACGCTGTCACCGTAGCAAGATCTTTCGTGGAAAACTTCATACTCAGGTATGGTATACCGCGAGAAATCGCGACAGATAAAGGTTCAGAGTTCATAGCTTCAACAATGAGTGAGGTCTGTAAATTACTTGGTGTTAAACAATTATTTTCAACCGCCTATCATCATGAATCTATCGGTGCGCTTGAAAATACACATAAAAATTTAAATGCTTATCTTCGGATACAGACTAATAATAATCCCAGAGAGTGGAGCACTTGGGTTCCGTATTGGTCTTTTAGCTATAATACTACTGTACACACATCTACAAAATTCACTCCATATGAATTGGTTTTTGGCAAATTGTGTAAATTACCTACAAATTTGTCTCAACAAGTTGAACCTCTGTATAATTCTGATGATTATCCATTAACCTTAAAGTATAGACTACAAAAATCTCAAGAGCAGGCTAGGAAAAATTTATTATTGTCAAAAGTTACGCGTAAACATAATTACGATCAGCAAATTAATCCAATTATTTATAAGCCGAACGATTTAATTTTAATAAGAAATGAAAATTGTAACAAATTTCAGAATGTTTTTATTGGCCCATTTAAAGTTTTAGAAGATTTATCACCAAATGTTAAAATTATTAGAGACAATAAGATTGATATAGTCCACAAAAATAGAACAAAATTGTATAAAACTTAATAACTGTGTAACACCCAGTATTTTCATAACCTGTACTTGTCTATTTATATACTTATAATTATTGTATCAATGCGTAATCGTTTTAGTTTAAAAGTTTAAGCCAATTGTGTATCAAAATAAAATAAACATTGTGTATTATTTTATTTTTTTTGAAAGAAGGGAGGTGTAGTGGAGTTATACATATGTAATACATGCCTATCTTAGTATCTATAAAAGTGTAATCACTATTATATTTAGAGAAGAATAAATCTGTTCGTTGAACAAACAACATCTTTAATTTCTCTCTCAACACCCGTCCTTACACTTCGGGTCAGTATGAAAACGAACAAAAAGGATATATAATATATACAGGGTTATTCGTTAAACACCGTTAACCTCTTAGGGGTTGATTATATTCATCATTATGTTCTGGAACTTTTGCGAAATCGTGAAAAAATATCAGCTGTTCCTTATATTTTGTCGGGGTCAAAGTTCAACTTTATATGAAACAGCTGATATTTTTTTCGCGATTTCGCAAAAGTTCCAGAACAAATGTTGTTCATAATTATCAGCTGTTTCATACAAAGTTGAACTTTGCCCCGACAAAATATCAGCTGTTCCTTATATTTTGTCGGGGTCAAAGTTCAACTTTGTATGAAACAGCTGATATTTTTTCGCGATTTCGCAAAATTCCAGAACAAATGTTGTTCATAATGATGAATATAGCCACCCAATAATATAAGAGGTTAACGGTTTTTTACAAATAACCTTTTATATCTATATCTATTTATTGTTTTATTTATATACAAGAACAATTATTAATATTTTATATATTGTTTACAGAGATGGTGTCCCACTTCCAATTCTATTGAAGTGGGAGAGATGCTGGAGTTTGTGGACGAAGGCGCTGCTGTAGGTATTTTTTAAGCCGATTTTATACTTGGTAGCGCCATCTACCTTCCTATCTATAACTAATCGCATCAACATCAATCGTTCCATGTACAAGTGTGAGCGATACCATATTTCCGTCTCCCTCTCTCCCACTCCCTGGAAGAGGCACTGCCTTTCGCCCGATTCGTCGCCGCGATCGTCGACGCGAGTGACAGTCCAGAACATTCCGCTCGCTGAGAACGCCGAATACTTTCAAAAAGCACGTTGTTTATTTATGGATCTAAAACGATTCTGTTATTTCTTTAACATAGAGCAGTCAGTCACACTGCAAATGCCCAGCGCAAGGAAGAATGTGGTGAATGAACCAATGACCAAGACTCTAGAGTCAGCTGAGAAGTTTGTCAATGCCGCTATTAACGGCCCTCTTAATACTGATGAGCAGAGGAAGAGCATGCTCAGTCACCTGGGCTTATATAAACTTGAAGACGAAGAAGGTTGTATAAGGTAAGTGCCCTCCATCCTTGAAATATCCTATACCCACTCAATCACCTCTCCCGTAACCATCTCCTAGGCGGCGAAGAACCGCTATCCTCTGTATACAGTCCATTTCCCTCCCAAGTCGCCTAGAACCTATCTACGGTTTCGGTGTATCGCCGAACCATTTTTTTTATCCATACGAGTCGGATTCATTTACGTTTTATACGTTATATCGCTATACCTAGGCAGTTATAGCACCTAGCTATACTCCTAATATATTCACATAACCGTCACATGGTTATTTCCGCCCGCATCAGTAGGTAAACTTTTATGTAGCTACCTACTTATTAAATTATTAATTCTGGAACTATCATAGTTGTCTTATAAATCTCATATTTCAAGCAACTTTTAGTTCCTCAGCTCTAAAGTGTTGCCTACTTAGCCTACTTAGGTAAAATAATAGATACATTAGATATTCTTATTTTGTTTCGTTCTCATTAGCTTATACTTACGTAAGCATGTCACAACAAAAGAAGTCACGCGTGTCGGAAGACAAAGAGATGACAATCTTGGAAGCCAAACGCAATATTTTATTTGAGCGCATTCAAAACATCTATGAACGATCAAAAACCGCATCTATGTCTGACAGTAATAGCGAAGCATTTCTCAGTTATTGTATAACAGTAGATAGTATTCGAACAGATTTTCATAAGTTGTTAGACGATTATAACGCAAGATTACTTTCTATCAATCCTGATGAAAAACCGAACTATCAGGCGTATACCTCATTCGAAGATCTTTATTGTATTATTAAGCGTATACAATCGCAATTGGAGGGTAAATGTTCGGCAGAGCCCGTTGCCCGCAAACCGAGATTACCGCCAATCGAGATTATGTCGTTTGACGGAGATATACGAAATTGGCCGTTATTCTATGCGAGTTTTAAGTCTACAGTACACGATAATGGTTCTCTGACAGATGCTGACAGGTTGTACTATTTAATAGGTAAACTGTCACCGAAAGCCCAGTCCGTATTTGCAGGTGTCACACCCAGTGCTGAGAATTATCAGGTCATATTTCAGTCACTACTTGACAGATATCAGGACACGCGCGTCCTAGCGTCTACGTACTTTGACCAAGCTTTAAATCTCAAACTGTCCGGCAACGCGTCTGTCTCGAATTTCCAGCTGTTTATTGATAACTTCGTAACCGCGGTTAATTCTCTTAGGAATTTAAAATTAGAAGATCTTTCCGACTTTATGTTGCTTCAACTCGCTTTAAAAAAGTTTGACACTGATACAATTCGCGCATTCGAGATGACGGAACGCAATAATAAAATACCTACACTAGATAGTTTTATTTCGTTCATAAAAGATCAGTGTCGAATATTTCATAATACGCAGTCTGGTTCACCTGGCCCGTCTAACACTAACAGCAACAAACAAAGGTTGAATAAATCGCGAAATAGTGGTAATAACTCGGTCCCTAATCCACAATCTTACGTTACATGTTCGGAATCTAATAATAATAATTTACAGAAGTGTCTGTGCAGTAATATAGTGCACGGCCACTTATACAAGTGTCCCGCCTTCGATAATTTGCATGCAACCGCTCGTTTTAAATGCGTAAAAGATAACAAAGCTTGCATTAACTGCTTAAGCATAAAACATAAAACGAGTAATTGTTCTAGTAGAACGAGATGTCGCTCATGTAATCAAAAACATCATACACTGTTACATTTTGATAAAGATAACCCGTTGTCAAGCCAAGCCGCTAACCTTGACACACTTGCGCCGCAGGTGCAGACCACGGTAGCTGCGCCTTCCGCGTCTGAGGGCGAAGTATCGTTGTGTATGACATCCATTGCGCGGGCGACGCGCACGCGAGGACGGCACTCGCGCATCTATAATGATCCGCGCAGGGCCAAAACGCAGTGTACGGCGTCTAAGACGGTACTGTTAGCGACAGCGCAAGTTATCGTATATGATGTTAATGGGTCGCCGCACATGGTACGTTGTCTGCTAGATAGCGCATCTCAGACCAATCTAATAACATCGGAATGCTTCAAACGCCTCGGATTATGGAATAACTTTAAAAATACTAACTCAACCGTCAAAGGGATAGGCGGATCAGAAAAGCATTGCAGGGGTTCCGTAGATATTAAAATACATTCGCGTTTTGATAGGAATATTAATTTTAACATTTCTTCGCTTATCGTGGAGCGTATCACGGACGCATTGCCGAACGCTAAGGTAGACGTAGCATCACTCACTCATCTCGAGTCATTGCCGCTAGCCGACGCGGAGTTTGCGAATCCGGCAGGCATTGATCTTTTGATCGGAGCTTCAATATTTCCGCACTTGCTACTAACTAAAATAGTACGTAGTGAGCGATATGATTTACCGCCCGCTATTGAGACGGTACTTTGGTATGTGATTATGGGTACCGTACCTACGTTACATACTTCTCATTGTATTACGTCTTGTTGTTGTTCTGCTCTTCAAGAGATCAAGGTGGGTGCTAAAACTGTGTGTAAGATAAAGCACTAATTAGCTATGCTATGCTACGCTAAGCTACGCTACGCTACACTATACTATACTACACATCCGCTTTGTATATAGACGGCATTGCCTGTAATGTCGTACCCGCTCCGCTAGCAATTTCGCTTTGTGAAGAGCTTATTCAGCTTTTCAAGCGAGGCCAGTTTGATCTTGTTAAATGGACAAGCAACTCTAAGGAGGTTCTCGCACGCATACCAGATTCTCATAAAGCTTCTCCAGACATTGAGTTTGAGAAGTCTGTACCGCATAAGGTTCTCGGTTTACGCTGGGACAAATCCTGCGATAGTTTTCGGTTTGACGTCTCACCACCAGATGATAAGTGCGCCAAGCGCACTATGCTGTCCACAGTGGCTCGACTATGGGACATAATGGGTTTGTGGCTCCCACAATTTTGTACGCCAAGCTCTTGATCAAGGAGCTTTGGCTATCAAAGTGTGAGTGGGATGAAACACCCCTTGACCATATTGTCGCCGCTTGGGGCCAGTTTTGTATTGAGCTTGCCGCGCTCAATCATATTACTATTCCGCGTCATCTTGGGTTGGTAGATGGATGTACCGTCAACTTAATAGGTTTCGCTGACGCCAGCGAGCGTGCTCACGGCGGAGTCGTATATCTGCAAGTCCGCATTGGTTCTAACTACTCGGTGCAGTTAGTTTGTGCCAAGTCTAAGGTCTCGCCTGTTAAAACCATTTCGGTTGCGAGACTGGAGTTGTGCGCGGCCCTTCTGCTGTCTCAGTTGCTCCGCAAGGTTCAAGACACAGTTTTGCCCCACTACTCTATTAATAAATATACGCATTTTCCGACTCCAAGGTAGTGCTCGCTTGGATTTATTCTTCTCCTCACCGCTGGCAGACTTTTGTCGCCAACCGCGTTAGTAAATTGATTGAACTTGTTCCCGCTACTTGTTTCAATCACGTCGCGGGTTATCATACTCGTCTTCAGGAAGAACTTTCCATAGATCATATTGACTGGAAGTTTATTCCACCAGCATCACCACATTTCGGTGGATGTTGGGCAAGCATGGTCAAAGTAATTAAAACGCATCTCTTCAAAGTTATAGGTCAACAGATCCTCTCTTACGAAGAGCCTTTAACTGTCCTTGCACAAGTCGAGGCACGGATCAACTCGCGTCCGCTTCCAACTCAGTGAGATCTAGCCTGAAGTTGGACCTACCTCTTAGTTTAAGTATTTAGTTAGTAGTTTTCGCTATTATTGCGTTTGTAGTTTTCGCTAAAGTTAATTTAGATTAATTTTATTGTCATATCGCTGTCTTAGCCTATTGATGGGTTATGCGGTAGTACACCCAACATAGCTAAGTTCAATTCTATTTTTATTTTTTAAAGGCAACCCTTTAGGGCCGGGGGGATATGGTAGCGCCATCTACCTTCCTATCTATAACTAATCGCATCAACATCAATCGTTCCACGTACAAGTGTGAGCGATACCATATTTCCGTCTCCCTCTCTCCCACTCCCTGGAAGAGGCACTGCCTTTCGCCCGATTCGTCGCCGCGATCGTCGACGCGAGTGACAGTCCAGAACATTCCGCTCGCTGAGAACGCCGTCTCGTTCGTATCGCGCCGCATCGCTGTATGTGATTATTACCACATATATAAACCGCTCGCAAGTGGGAGTGACGGTGAAGTGAAGTGAAAACAAGCAGCTGCAACCACCAGAAGACTGCCCTTCGGAAACGAAGAAGGTTGTATAAGGTAAGTGCCCTCCATCCTTGAAATATCCTATACCCACTCAATCACCACTCCCGTAACCATCTCCTAGGCGGCGAAGAACCGCTATCCTCTGTATACAGTCCATTTCCCTCCCAAGTCGCCTAGAACCTACCTACGGTTTCGGTGTATCGCCGAACCAATAATTTTGTTTTACATCAGTAATTCTTACAAAAATCTATTTTCAGACTTCGGCAACTGCGTCTGGCGAGGCGTCATTCACGCCCAACATGGCCGATAGCGTATGAATTTATTTTTTATAAAATTTAAGTATTTAGTTTATTACGTAGCTATTATTTGCAGGCTGCAACTGAGATCTGAACCCATGTGCCACTTACGCCGCTGATGATGGTCAGTGTGTATATAAATTTCGATTCATAATAGAGAAAGAGTCTGCTTGAATTTAACTATTATTATTTTACTATTCTGCCACTGACAATATCTTGCGTGCTGCATGACTGGTGTTAGTTTTTTGTACCTTTTAAATTAATAATTACGAACCGTAGGTACCTAATTTCTTCATGATCCACAACTACTGGAACTTTATGGAAATTTCTTACTATTATAGTCGGATGAATAAGGGCCTGCTTGCATGTATCTAAATTGAACTGTGTAACTAACAATATCTTGCGTGGGGCATGATTGGTGTTGGTTTTATAATTTATTTAAAATTATTATTTACGAAACATAGGTACCTAATTTTTAACGGCTCATAACCATTGCAACATTTTAGGGCATTCCTTTTTTATCGCTACACAGGTGATGCATGTTCTTTTGTTTGCACTTTGGGTGTTGGAACTAGGAGTGGGCGATATAAATCCTATATAGATATTGAATCTATATATCGATGCAATATCGTAAATCTGATATCGACCAAATCTAAAACTATATATTTCACGAAACAGTATACTGTCAAATATCGAGCGATACGCGTATCACATCGAACAAAAGGAATCGTATACGAACGGTTATACCTATTTTGCTTGCCGGCCAACGACGCGACGACAGAGTGAGAGCGCGAATAATAAGGCTGAAATAGTTGTAAACGGACAGATGCTAAGTACGATTCTAAACGTGACATTCTGGGCGTAAATGTTATATTGGTATAGGTATGTAGTTTAAGTGTAGCCCATTAATTTTGGTAAAATGATTGTTTCATTTTAAACTTCGACCTTACGAGCAGATAAGTAAATAATGACGCATTATGCAAAAATATAAAATTTGGTGAAACTTGAACAATAGTAATATACTTAAATGAAATTACTTAACATAAAATATTGTTATAATATTGCAACTGAATAGGTAGATAAAATATATAGTATGAAGGACGGTTCATTTAAATTTTGATATATACTATCATTGACACAACAAAATTAAATATCACATTAGGTATGAAAACCTTAAAAGATATTCGTTGCAATATATCAGAAATATAGCGCATCCGTTGTATCTGACAGTATCTATTAATATATAGTTTCAGAAAATATAGTGTTTCAAAATCCGATATCGAATATCGATATATAGATACGATTTGATATTCATAAAAAGTGATATTACCCACTCCTAGTTGGAACATTTCTGTTTTTATAGGATAACGAGCAGTTCTTCGAGTCGTCCCCTGCAGAAGCGGTGCTGGGTGAGTCTAGCAGTGAGGTTGATGAAGGGGAGAACCTCACTCTCGAAGAGCTGCAGCAGCTTCTGCAGGGAGAAGAAGAAGACGACGAAGAAGACGAAAGGGCGGCTCAAAACGAGGAATTCCTCTGGGGTGATGATTTCACCACATTCTGCGGCGAAAAGTCAGCATTTCGCGAGGAGGCAGGTCCCAAAATTGAGGGAACGGGTCCATTGGACCTGTTTACTCAAATTTGGGACCTGCCCATCATGGACATGATTGTGGGCGAAACCAATAAGTATGCTCAACGTACCATCGATACGGCTGTTGAGACAGATACCCTGACTCCGTCATCGCGGCTGAACGGGTGGGTGGAAACGACCACTGACGAAATTTTCCGGCTTATGGGTATAATGATTTTCATTATACCCATAAGCATATCTGTGTCACGAGCCGTATCGATGAGTACTGGTCTACGGGCATCTTGAGCATGCCGAGGTTCCGTAGCCTCCTGTCACTACAACGGTTTTTGGCTGCTCATGAAATTCCTGCACTTTGCCGACAATGACTTCTTGTCTCCAGCCATGAACAGGGAGGAACGAAAACTGTTCAAAATAAATTCTGTTTTGGCACACCTAAATTCAGAATTTCAAGCCATTTACACGCCTTGCATAGAACTGTCTATTGACGAGTCGTTGCTGCTTTGGAAAGGGCGCTTGAGTTGGGTGCAGTGCATCCGATCCAAAGCAGCACGATTCGGCATGAAGACGTACGAACTTTGCGAGGCGGTAACTGGCTACTGTCTGAAGACTGTCATCTATACTGGTAAAACAGCTTCGACAAAACCTATTTTGGCTTCACAAGTTCGACCGCAAAAATTGTTTTAACACTGATGGGGGGCTATTTGGGCAAAGGGTACACGCTTTTCATGGATAACTTTTATAACTCCGTGTCCCTGGCCCGATTTTTAAAATCCAAAATGACCGACGTAGTCGGAACACTTAACCGGCGCCGGGTAGGGACACCCCAGGTTATAAAAGATATCAATGAAAAGCGTGTACCCAGGGGGCAGGTGATAAGTGTACATTGTGGTGACGTGGCTGTTGGAAAGATGTAAAGCTAGTCACCACTTTGTCCACTTATCACCGTAACGAGACAACGTTGGGGCACGTGCAGGGATGGATTGCATCAAACTCGTCGTAGTGCATGACTACAACCGACACATGGGAGGCGTCGATTTGAAAGACCAAAAACTTTCGATGTACCTTTTAGAAAGGAAGAGGGGACTAAAATGGTACATCAAAGTTTTTCGGCGCCTCCTCAATGTGTCCATAATGAACGCCCACATCATCCATTGCGCGAATGCTGATCTTTCGCAACAAAGAAAAATGTCACATAGACAATTCAGATACGCGTTAGCGCAAGAAATTTTCTTGCGCTACGGCAAGACAGTAAATCCGCGGCAAGGTGCCAGTGGCGTGCGTTCTGCCCGGCTGGACCATACTCTGGGACACTTCCCAGAGCAACAGGACATACAGGCAGAACGCACGTCAAAAAAGCAGGAAAAAGTGAAGAGGGGTCGGTGCGTCCGCTGCGCCGCCAAAAACGTGCGTAAAACAACCACGGTCGTCTGTGCTTTATGTGACGTTTTTCTTTGCCTCGGAATGTGCTTTCGTGAGTATCATACCCTAGAGGAATTGTATTTTTTTCTTTTTACATTTTTTTTTAGTATTTACACACACACTTATTTTATTTTATTTGTTATTTAATAACTGTATATAAATATATTAATTTTGTGTGTAACCTTGGTTTTATTTATAAAGTCATAAAAGTATAAATATTTATTTACTCCATATTTCAATAAACTAATAAAAATAAGAATCTCATTTATATTACATACCTCAAACATCACAATATATTGCCAAACAGAACATACTGTATGTTGTCAAGGATCCTTGACAAGACAGATGAGCGAAGTTTACGCGGTGACGTCACGACACTGATCCGTCTATTTTTGGTATTACAAAAGGAAAACTTGAGCACTTGCAGAAGTTATTAAAATTGGGAATGACACCAGATGATAAAAGAGGAAAAGGTAGTTCACACAAAAAATGAGTTGATAATAGGAAGCAATTAATATGTAATCACATAAAATCATTTAACGGAAGGCAAAGCCACTATAGTATGAAAGACACCAAAAAAGAATATTTACCTGAAGATCTTGCATAAGTTGTATTTGGATGCTTACCCTGAGAATTATGTTTGTTATGAAACATTTTTAATACAGAATTTAATATATCATTTGGTTACCCTCGCACTGACACTTGTAGTGCCTGTGATGAGTTTAATATTAAAGCTAAGGCTTTGGTGGCTGAAGGGAACCAGGAAGAGTTAAAAAGATTAACAATTCTCAACAATCTACATAAGAAAAAGGTACAAACTTTTTACGACAGAAAAAGGAATGCCAGAATTAAAAGTAAGACTGATGTTTCTACATAAGCTATTGCTATGGACTACCAGAAAAATATTAGCTTGCCTAATATAACTACTAATGATGTGTATTATAAACGACAGTTGTCCATTTACTCATTTAACTTGCATATGCTGAGTGATGCTAGCTCCTACTTTTACACTTACCCTGAGACTTGTGGGCGTAAGGGTTCCGACGAAGTAGTTTCATTTTTATTTCATTTTTATTTCATTATTTAACAAACTATTTGGATCCACGTGTCAAGAATTTAGAAATATTTTGTGACTCAGCAGGTGGACAGAATAAAAACTACACTGTGGTAAGGTTTATTCACTTTGTTGTCCATGTTATGAGAATTTTGGATTCAATTAAAATTACTTACCTAATCAGAGGACATTCATACTTAGAGTGTGATAAGAACATGGGGCTCATAAATTTAAAAACCCATATGGAAGTTCCATACCAGTGGTATGATTTGCTCAAATTAAGTCGCCAAAGGCCCAAACCCTTTGAAGTTATTGAAGTGGATAAGGGTGAGATTATCAGAGAAATTAACGGAAGAGCATGTTAATCCTGAAAAAATAAATAAGATGCGCGTGAAGGCCGCAACGCAACTGTTCAGCCACAGTGTGGCTGTAGCCACTGAGCATTTAACAGCCAGAGGAAATTTACCACAGGAATGCAGGGATTTAATTCCAATTGTTTTGATAATTGACAAACTATTTAACAGCCTAAATGGTAACACTTTTCATGTACCAAATGGAAAAGTGCACAAAGGGCCTGTTAAAAGATTTTCACCCCATCATCAACTTTGGCAAAAAGCCTTAAAATCGTTAAACTCTATTAAGTTTGTTACTGAAAAAAACACTATAATTGAAACTGTACCATCAGTAAAAAAATTTGTAAAAACAATCGAAGGAATGCAAGCTCTCCGGAAAATTTTATCCCAAAAATATTCTTTTGACTGTATGTTAACGAGAAACTTCAATCAGGATCCAGTCGAAAACTTTTTTGGTAATGTTAGGAATTTCGGAGCGAGAAATGTAGCACCAAGTTGTGTAGCCTTTGAAGGCACTTTTAAGGCCTTATTATTAAATAATTATAATTCGCCTCACTCGATCCATGCAAATTGCGAAGCTGATAATAACGATTGTTAGCAAACGTTAGATTTTTTCATAAAGAAAAATATAATGCGCCCACATCCAAAGAACCAGAAACAATACAATTAAAAGACAATTTTTCTGAAGACTTTAATGAAAGTCAGGATGCTGGGCAAAGGACATATGTATGTGGCTGGGTCCTTACCAAATGTTTGAAAAATGTTGTAAAAAATTGTAAAACCTGCAGAAGTGCCTTGATTGGCAATAAAGCTGATCAACAAAAGACATACATACGGGTAAAAGAATATGAAAGATCAAAAAAGTGGTTGTGTTATCCCACTTATCAACTGGATAAAAGTTTCCAGGAAGTGCAAAACATAACTACATCACATTTAAAGAGAGATGTGCCAAAAGAAAATTTAAGGAAAACAATAAAAATGTTTTGTGATATATTTGTAACATATCCTTTTGATTGTGTAGAACATAAAGAAAAATTAACAGAGTATTTTGAGGACTGTGTAATTAATATAATTGTTTATAGCTGGTGCAGATCAATAAATAGAATATTAAGTGGTAAACTAACATATGAAGGTGATGATGAGATGAAAGTCTTCGCACATAACTATTTTAATAAAAATCGACACAAAAAATTAATAAATAAATTGTTTCGTTTGAATACCTGTGTTTTATTCATATGAGATAATATACATTGCCGGCTAAGCATGTTAAACTGCTAAGTCCACTATTTTGGTAAAGATTTTGACGAGGAGATAGGCAGAAAATATCATCAATATCATACAAAAATTTGGACTTAGCAGTTTAACATGTTTAGTCTGAAATAATAACATTTTCATACTATACTGCTTATAGCTATACGTATATACATAAAGGATTAGTACAAGAGCGGTGTTATAGATAGCGTTAGCTTCGACTGGGTCCCCGAAAATTTTGCCAGAGGGCACTCTATTCGGTTAATATATATAATCTTACTCTATGCTGACAACGCACAAACACAGGAGCACAAGAAACCACGCACGAAAAGTACATCGGTGCGTTCAGCAGGTTAGCGCAAAAATGCTGCAACGCCGTTGTTAATCAAGACCTGAAGAGGCCAAAGTTAGCGCTCCAGATCCAACGGGTGCATCAGTGGTTTACAGAGCCCGTGGCTGACAACGCACAAACACAGGAGCACAAGAAACGACGCACGAAAAAAGCAAATTAGATTTATCAGAGTATAATCAAGAATGTAATACATTATCGAATAGTGATACTCCACAAGAATTTGACGTTGATCTCGATGATACAGTATCAATCGCACGGACCATAAATCTTCATCGATGGCAGATTTTATCTGACAGTCAAAATGATCAGATTCCCATATTACCGACCTCACGAAATACAGAAGTATGGTTCCATCCGTTGGGTAAGCAACCAAGCATTATTCCATATACTGAATGTTCTGGGCTTAAGACATTTTCATTGCGATCCAGCATGAGTTCAGCTAAACCAGCAGAATTTTATTCATTGTAAGTATCTGATAGTATATTCAAGTACATAGCCGAAGAAACAAATCGCTTTGCTTTACAAACCTTGAACAAAAGTGCAACAAAATCATAACGAATGCAGAAATGGATGCCCACAGATTGCCAGGAAATTAAACGCTTCTTTGGCGTTTTGATTTGGATGGGGATAGTGAAACTACCCCAACTATCTTTGTACTGGAGCACTAACAAATGTTTTGAACAACAATTTGTTAAGTCCATTATGAGCCGAAATCGATTTGAACTCATATTAAGTATGTTGCACTTTGCCAATAACGAAATAAATCACAATAAGGACAACCGATTGTTTAAAGTTAGACATTTATTAGACATGCTGAACGCTAATTTTAAATGTCATGATACACCTAATCAAGAAATGTGTGTTGACGAAAGTCTAATCCCATTTCGTGGCCGCGTTATTTTTAGGCAATACAATAAAAATAAGCGACACAAATATGGAATAAAACTTTTCAAGCTGTACTCAAAACCAGGATACATTGTAAAAGTGCAAGTTTATGCTGGCAAAAACTATGATAATGTGAATACTACACCGACTAATGTTGACCTTGCCTTATGTGACGATTATCTAAATAAAGGACATACGGTTTGCACAGATAATTGGTAAACCAGTTTGGATCTGGCACGAAAACTATTAGCAGGACAAACGCACCTCATAGGCACACTTAGAAAAAACAGACGAGGTTTACTTCAAACAGTTGTCTAAACCAAACTGAAGACAGGAGAATTCTCAGCTCAAGAAAATGACGACGGAAAAACAATTATGACGTAGAAGGACTAGCGGAATGTACTGCTGCTGTCTACTAAGCACTCCGTACGTTTCAGAAGAATAACTTAAAAAGGAAAAGAAAAATAAAACCGAAGATTGTGCTAGATTATAATCATGCGAAATCAACAGCTGATCTGTCAGACCAAATGTTCTCTTACGCGACCCCTCTTCGGAAGACAACGAAAAGGCCCAAGTGATTGGCGATGGAGCTATTACTGAATACAGCGCTTGCAAATAATGAAGGGTACAGGGGCAAAACAAGAAATGTCACATAATATTCAAATAAATGTTAGGTATGGCAACACTTAGCTTATGGCGCGTACTTTTCGGTATCGTCTAGTAAAAAGCGTAAAAACAACAACTGTCCCTCATATCGCTAGTTTTTCTTAATCGTGTACAGGTGCAAAACTGGGAAGGTCCTTAGTGTAACGGAACGAAACAAGGAATGTCCAACTGTCAATGTCAGTCATTTGTCAATTTTGAGGTTATGTTGTGATTGCGTGGGTTGTTTTATTTGTTTGTAAAGTGTGTTTCGGTGGATTTGTGATATAAAATGAATGGAAGCGATGAAAACAGTAACCATAATTTAGTGAAATCTACAAAAAAACGAAAGAAGACGGGAAGAATACGTGATGTAATGAAAAAAATGAGAGTTTCTACGCACGAGACAGGAGAGAACTGTAGGTGTAAAAGACTTAAGTGTTTTGATAGAATTTCAGCCACTAAACGTTCTGAATTATTAAAAAGATTTAATAACATGAAATCTACAGATGAACAAAATATATTTTTGTGTGGATTGATAAATGTGTGTTCTATTAACCTAACGAATGAACCAAAGCAAAAGGTTCGCCATCTTGTTAGTCCTAAAATCTCGCCAATACATCACTTTGAAAATCTGCACCGAAGGTACGCGTGTCGTGCGTTTTGCTCCAAATTAAAAAAGGTTTATTCAACAAATTTCCGCTAACAAGGTAAGTGAATACTATTTTATATTGATATTTATTCAGTTTATAACATGTTTAGATAAAGAGATATTCAAAGTACATAAGAATAGGTAATAATTTCGTCTCCGAAAGTTTGGCGTCACTTTGGCCGATAGTTATCGTATTTTGTTTCATCAATTTTCTTTCAAAATATCTTTACACGTATTCGAGGTTTTTATATCATTTTGAATGCAAACTTATCTAATTTCTAAATGTATTACAAGTCATAAGCAACAATATCGAGATATTTTTATAAATGTAAATTTTTCCATGTATATCTCGAGCGTCACACACACATACGCAATTTCAATGGCCGGTCGGTCGTGTACATGTACACGGCGGCGGCCATATTGTGTTATCGTGATACAGGCTGTGAATATATTTTTTTCTTCAATTTGATTTTTGAGTTATTTGTTGTCATGTCAGATGTAAATTTTTATATATATATTTTATTTTTCGGTAGTTATGTTTATAATTATATATCACAATGCTATAATTATTATTGGTTTTACAAGCCATAATCTATATCTAAAACTGTTTACAGAATGGCTGGTTCTGGAATGCCTCAATCTGGTTTCTACGAATTCGCGGAGGAGGCCGAAACCGGGTCGAGGTTGCTCATGGCCATGGCTGTTGAAGCCACCCCCAAGGGTCTCTCAATATATTGGGAGACCAGGTGGTTTTAGAGAGAAGTGGCTCAGGCCAACTTCGGGTCAGTATGAAAACGAACAAAAAGGATATATAATATATACAGGGTTATTCGTTAAACACCGTTAACCTCTTAGGGGTTGATTATATTCATCATTATGTTCTGGAACTTTTGCGAAATCGTGAAAAAATATCAGCTGTTCCTTATATTTTGTCGGGGTCAAAGTTCAACTTTATATGAAACAGCTGATATTTTTTTCGCGATTTCGCAAAAGTTCCAGAACAAATGTTGTTCATAATTATCAGCTGTTTCATACAAAGTTGAACTTTGCCCCGACAAAATATCAGCTGTTCCTTATATTTTGTCGGGGTCAAAGTTCAACTTTGTATGAAACAGCTGATATTTTTTCGCGATTTCGCGAATTAAATATATAATGATATGATAATAGATAATGGATAAACATACATATATACTTTTTTTTTGTAAATACATACATATTATACATAGAAACACCCAGACCAAGACAAGCATCCATGTTCATGCACACAAATGTTTGACTTGAGCGGGAATCGAACCCGCGACCTTCGGCGTAGCAGTCGCTTACACTCCCGCGGCGCCAACCGGTCGTCAAAATGTAATTGTACTTTAAAATAGCTTATCTTAATGTGTCATTTTAAATAAATATATGATTTAATTTTGTTTTGTTTCATTTTTACAATCTGGATGTAAGACAATGTAACAATTTTTATTTCGAACTAATAATCTATGAATAATCGATTATCTTTGATCGCATTATCGATTAGATAAATAATCGAATCGGCACACCATTACTGCCAATAGACTACCTAAGTACCTATGTATACCCATCTAGAGATTGTCTAAGCTGAAATGACGCGCCCCATCTTCGCATTTACGCACACAAGCAAATTTCAAATATGGACGCAACACACCTAAACATGCAATTGTAATTGGTCGTTCAGTTGCCGGTTAGACTCAAACGCGGGAGCACGCATCGTTCGATCTCAAAAGTACCGTCAGCATGTCTACAAAAAAACATCTTCGGAGCCAGGTAAATAAAATATTTCTTAAAACAACTTCTTTGATTTTTAAAATGTAAAGTTACGTTAGACTTTTTTATTTGTTTTGCTAAATTATATTAATAAAAAATTCTATTGATTTTTTTACAGGCAAAAGAAATAATTGCAAAAGTATACCACCGAATGAAATATGAAGCGGAAAATGGAGTGGAAAAACTTACTGATGCTAGGTGAAGAACTGCCCAAGCCGTTGGTGTTAGTGAATCCACGATTACGCGAATTTCAAAAGAAGAAAAACAAGCTAGAGCATCAAAGGATGTATCGCAGAAAATTTTTAAATCTCCCTCAAAACCAAAAAGGGCGCGTCCTAAGTCTAAGCTGGAAGATTTTGATATGGGTGTGCTTCGAAGAACGATAGCTTCATTCCATACAGAATTTAATGAAGTACCAACATTAAGAAAGCTTAAACAGATATTGGTAGAAAGAATTGGTTTTACTGGTTGTATGGAAACACTGCGCACTATTTTTAAGGAATCAGGCTACGAGTGGTCAAAAATAGATGACAACCGTAAAGCTCTAGTCGAAAAGCACGACATACAAATGCTGCGGTTCCAATATTTGAGGCGATTAAAAAAATACCGTGATGAGGGCCGATATGTCGTTTTCACAGATGAAAGTTACGTTCACACAACACATATTCAAAACATGTGCTGGAAACTAGCGAAAGGAGTATCACCAGTACAAAAAAAAAATATCTAAAGGTATGCGGGTCATTATTGTCCACGCTGGTGGGTGTGAAGGATTTGTTCCAAATGCTGGCTTAGTGTATAAAGCAAACTCAACAAGTGGAGATTATCACGACAACATGAATCTGAATAATTATAAAAAGTGGCTTAGCACACAATTGCTGCCCAATCTACCAGAAAACTCTGTCATTGTTGTGGATAACGCTTCTTACCACAATGCATTAATAGAAAAAGCGCCTAACTCCAACTCAAACAAGAGTGAAATGCAAACATGGCTTGCAGATAAAAATATTCCATTTGATGAAACGATGAAAAAAATAGAGCTATACGATTTAATTTTAAAAAACAAAGATAAATTCAAAAGATTTGCTATCGATGAACTAATTGAATCAAAAGGGTTTGAAATTCTACGATTACCCCCTTACCACCCGGAACTGAATCCCATTGATAAAAAATATAGGGGAAATTAAAAAACTATGTGGCTAGTAAAAACGTTGCACAAAATTTAACATCCATTATGACACTAATAAATGAACGACTTGAAATGATTGATCGTACAATGTGGGCAAACACATGTCGGCATGTTTAAGACACAGAAAAACGATATTCACAATTCTTTGACATGGATAAAGAATTTATTATTAATGTTAATGACTCTGATTCAGACGAAAGCGACTCTGTTGAGATGAGTGAGTAATGATACTTTAAGCGACTGTTATTAAATTTAATTGTAAAGTAAATAAATAATTCACAAATTATTATTTAATTTTAATATGCCTATACTGAAACCCTATACTACTTAACTGAAATCACTTAATAATTATGTTTTAATTACCATGAATTCAAAACCTATTAAAGCGTTGCATTAAAATATTTAAATAAATCATTTCGCTTAAGTTTTTAGAATTTCTTTGTAGACCGTACTTGCTAAGAACCGTTGTTCTCGGTTGCCCAACTAGTTTAGTTGATCTTAAACGTGCGAGCGGAGAGGACGCCTTGTTTCATACAATGTGACGGCGCTGCTCCATAGAGCGAGCGTGGTCGGATTTATCACCCGACTTGTTGACCGTCTTGTACACGTGCAGATCGTAGTTCACTGAACAATCGACGCTCCCACACAGATTAAGTGTCGTCATTAATATTTGCACTCACACATCTAAATAAACTAATTAAGTAGTGGGGCGCGTCATTTCAGCTTGGACAAGCTCTACGAACGTATATAAAATGTAATTTGGATACGAATGATAAACCAAGCTCACACTGGGTAGCTTTGCATATTGATATGAATGGCATCGGTCAATATTTTGATACATATGGACGAACACCTGCGCGATATCATATTGAGTTTTTAAAAAGGAATTGTAAAAGATGGAACTGGAATGTCGATAGGATTCAGAACGATTGGACTTCAGTTTGTGGTGAACATTGCTTAATGTATTTGCTACATAAGTTTCGAGGATGTTCAATGCAGTTTTGTAAAAATATTTACAGGGAACACACTCTACAACGATATGTTAGTGGATGAGATGTTCGGTTTATGTTTTATACATTGAATTAACACAATTAACAATGAGTGTATGTGTGTTATTGATGATTCAGAATAGCATATATTTCATGAAATCGGTTAGGTTAGAACAGTGACCCCTTCGTTGGATCTCCACCTTGTCGTGGTGGGGGGGCTCAGTAACCGTGGTTAGGTCACCCACGGTGAAGCTAAGCGAGATCCCAGGAGTGGACGCTCCACGTGGGCTTGACGGAGGTCTGGGCAGGTTGCGTCCAATGGTGCGGGTGCGAGGCACAGTTCTTCTGTCCCCCACAGTCGGGCGCGGTCGCGGGAGGAGAGGCGTGTCGGTGTTGCGTTGCCGCGCGCCCTATCTCCCGCGACCAAATGGGGGCGCACCATCGTTGCGTCGCGGTGGGGCCGCAGAGGAAGAGGAGATGCGGTGTTGCGTTGCCGTCCTCCCTATCCTCTGCGGCCGCTGGGTGTTTTGTGCGGCGAAGCCCAACACCTTCATCCGCCGCTAAGGAGGTTTTGTTCGGGGCCCGCCTTACCATCTGCATCTTATCGTCGGGGGGCAGCGAGGAATGCTTCGGCGATACCCCACCCTCCGACACACGGGTACATGAGGAATACGGGTTGGTTTTTAGTCAGTAAGAGTGACAGTCCCCTTCGCCCTTCCCCCCAGGGTGGAGGGACTCCATGAGGATTTTCCAACCCAGGACACCAAAAAAAGAAATGTTAGAACAGTGACCAAACACGCGCGAGTCGAGCGAGCGTAGCGAGCGTGCCGCGCAGCGGCCGACGAGCGCTACTTTCAAGTTGTTGCAATAAACAGTAACTTTTTTGGTGCGCAATCAGTGTTTTTGATTAGGATTGGAATTTGTTATCCAAAAAAGGTAGATTTACAGTGAAATATCCAGCTGGCATAATAGTAAGTAGTTGACAAAAGCACTCCTAATTAGGGTGAACAGTGTGTCATAGGGGGCACAAAGGAGTTGCAGCTTTGGTCAACGAACAATAGATAAGAGATAAGGAAAAGGCAAACAATGAAACGCTAATGAAGGTGCAGGGACCACCGGAAATCAATTAGATAGTTGTTAATTGATTGTGTCTCGGAACGGCGCTTCCTACACAAAAATGGACCGCAGAAAGGTGATCAGCGCATGCGAAAACCCTTTTTTTTTAGGATGAGTAAGTCCATCGTACAACGATTTTGGAGGGCCAAATCTATGAGCGAGAACTCGCACAACCTATCTCACAACGCACAACCAATCTTAATATATAAAATCCTTGCGTTACTGACTGACTGACAGACACGCTACAGCCGAAACTATTGAGCGCAGGAAGCTGAAATTAGGCATGTATGGTCCTTGAAGACCGTAGGAGTGCACTAAGAAGGGATTTCCCGAAATACCCACGGGATCGGTCAAAACAGATAAATAAAAAAATGTGCAGGCGTAGCTGCTGGCGTCCTCTAGTATCTTATATTAGTAATAAAAAATATATCAAAAAATTCGGCGTAAGTAACAGAGTCTATAAATGATTCTATTTTCACTCAGAAAAGCCGGAATATCAATCTGATACATGTATCAGATTGACATCAAAACGCAGAAGTATTCTGTAGTACCTATCTAACTGTCCCAGCCAAAGACAAAAGCAGAGCTGCACATTTTAAATCGATTTTATGTGAAATCGATACAACATTTAAACGATGCTGTGACGTTTTTATTTGATTTAAAAGTTGTTTTACTTCAAAAATATTAGCTTATTGATATAATGTTGATGAAAAATTATATTTTAAACCAAACTAACCCTGTAAAGGTCAATCGTATCGATTACTTATTTAATAATCGATACAAATCAATAGCACTCACGTCTATTTCTGTAACACCATTGTCTATGGCAACAATCAAATAATAAAGTAGGTACCTAGATCGTAATCAATTAGATTATCCGGCTTTAAAGAGACAAAGTGAAAATATTTTAAATCGTAGAAAAAAACAAATTGTTTTGTTCATATGAAGTTTAAGGTCGCCACAACAAACCCAGACCAAATTCTGCCATTGTTCAATTCAATTAATTTATTAATTTGCGAAATATGGGTACAATAAAGATGTTATAATTGGACAAGTCTCACCATAATCAGCTAAATTGGCATGCAAATATAGATTGAGATATAAATTCAAATTAATAATGTTAATACAAATCAAAAGTAATAGTAATTCGAATGAGCCAATGCAAAACAAAAGTAATATGAAATTAGTGTCAAATAAAATTAAAATATTATAGTCTTGCATACATTAAATAACAATATTATAGTAATCTGTGTTGCCTGACTTCTATTTACAAGATATGACCTAATTAAGTTCTGTACGTTACCTGATACCGTAGGCATACAGTTTATCCAATAATAGTTTGTGATCCACGTGATCAAATGCTTTAGTGAGATCCATAAACAGAGCGCATGACTGATTTCCTTTATCTAAATTAGAATTAATAGTATTAAGAAAAGTATATATTGCCATATTAATGCATTTATTTTTTCGAAAACCAACTTGTTCATCACATAAGAGGTTGTTGATTTCTAAAAAACTATATTATGCTATTGTATATAACTTTTTCAATTATCTTTGAAATTACTGGAACAAGTGCAATAGGGCGGTATTGTTCTTTGAAGAATGGATGGCACAAGATTGAAGTGGATCGGAAGCCGAAAATGTGCCCGAAAGTTTCATCTCGGAGCAAAGCGATCATGATTCAGGAACCGAAGAAAGTGCCTCTGATGATGAAGAACCAGTGTTACGTCAACCCACAAAGCATGAAACAATTCAGGAGAATCAGCCCTCAGAAAGTGATTGCGACGACGAACCTTTATCAAGAGTAGTTCGGTGTTTCTATGGCAAAAATAGGTACAAGTGGGCAAACAGAGCTGTTCGAACAAGCCAACATAACATTTATAGCTCGTATGCCCGAGTCAAGCTTGAATGGACGTGATGAAAAAGATGCAATTTTTCTGTGGAAGAAACTTATGACTCCGGATATCTTAGAAGAAATGTTGAAGTGCACGAATTTGAAAACTCGGGAACTCATTGAAGTTTAAAAGAGAAAATCGTCCTGAACTATAAGATATAGACATGATGTGTTCAAATCCAACCCTGAAAGCTGTGAGTACCTATTTGCAACCAATGGGACACGTAGAGACATTTTTAGATGTACGATGTCGCAGAAAAGATTTCTGAATTTGTTGCTGTGCTTACGGTTTCATAATGGGGCAGACCGAGAAGAAAGAAAACAAAATGATAAGCTTGCTGCTATTTTAAACATAGTTGGAATATTTGTGAATACGAGGGTCAAACTGAAAGTTCTTAGAAAATCAAAAACTGATTACATTAGCCAGTTATTAGTTTTATCATATCTTTTCAAAATATTGTCCATTGACGTCAATACACCGCTGCATGCGATGGAACCACTGGGAAAAGCACTTTGCCCACTCGTCCTTAGGGGTCTCTTCAATGGCATCGCGATACGCAGCCACCGCTTCTTCAGCATTCATAAACCGCTTTCCTTTAAGTTTTTCTTTAATTTTTGGAAATAAATAAAAATCACAAGGCGCGAGGTCGGGGCTATACGGCGGGTGACCCAGTAATTCAACGTTTGATGTCGCCAAATAGTCGATCGTTCGCTTGGCGGTGTGCGACGAGGCGTTGTCGTGGTGAAGGAGGATCCTACTGCGAGGTCGTTTCTCTCGAACTTTTTCCAAGACAAGTGGCAAACAATTGGTAGTGTACCATTCTGCAGAAACTGTTTTTTGATCCTCTAACACAATTGTTGCGAAATGACCTATCCTTCCAAAGAACGAGGCCACCATTTTTTTTCCAGCACTTCGATCTCTCTTCACTTTAGTTGGCAACTCCTCGAAAGGAAACACCCACTGAGCAGATTGTCTTTTGGTTTCAGGATCATAACAGTAAATCCAGCTTTCGTCACCTGTTAGTATGTCGAACACAGCATTTGAGTCACCTCCGTTAAATCTTTCAATCATTTTACGGCACCAATCCACACGATGGAGTTTTTGAGCCTTAGTCAAATTATGAGGTATCCACCGGGCGCAAAGCTTCCTGACCGCTAAATGTTCGTGGAGGATTTTGTGCACTTGACTCATACCGATGCCTAAGCTTGTCCGAATCTGCTGATAGGTCACTCTTTTGTCAGTCTCTATCATACGCCGCACAACACAGATGTTATTTTCAGTCGTCGCCGTAGAAGGCCGTCCCTCACGTACATCATCAGTGAGATTAGTGCGACTACGTTTAAACTCATTAAACCAGTTGTAAACAGTCGCACGAGATGGGGCTTCATCGTGAAAGGCCAATCGTAGTCTATCATAACTTTCTTGTTGACTTAAATGACATCGAAAGTCATAAAAAATCATTGCACGAAAATTTTCTCGTGTTAAATTCATGTTGACGTGACACAGACAATTTTCAATTTGCCGCCAAATCGTAAAACAAATGACAAATGAATGAAATATATACTCAGTAATATTGGCAAAGAGATCTATTTTCAAATTTTAGAATATTTTTTTTATTATATTGTTTATAAGTGGCCAGTTCTAAGAACTTTCAGTTTGACCCTCGTAACTGCCAAAACCTATACAACATTGGAGAGAGTGCGACAATCGACGAAATGGTTAGAGCATTTAGAGCTCCGTCTTATTTAGTAATTATATGCCCAATAAATCGTCCAAGTACGATTTGAAAGTGATGTGTACGTGCTATGATAAGACCAATTATTTATATAACGGCTATATTTATTTATTGTGGAAAAGGATCAGATAGTGAAACTGACAAACGAAGAAAATAAGTTTTCGGTTCCATCACAAGCAGTGACGTTTGACAAAACCCATAGACGTCGACACGATTCAGTAACCGTAATGTCACGTTCGACAACTGGTTCACATCGATTTGAATTGGTAGACGCACTGTAAAAGCGAGGCCTGACGTGTGTAGGTACCCTAATAAAAAACAAAAGATAAATTCTTAATAAGTTTTTGCCGTCTAAATCAAGAGATGTGGGATCTACCCTCTACGGATTTACCAAACAAAATGATTGAAATTAAACTACAGTTTACGGATTTTATCGCGTTATATTGGTTTCACTTGTTATTACATTTAAACCGAATAAATTGGTTAAGACGCACCCTACCAACAAAATACTCAAACGAGTGATATTGTGAAGAAATACTCCGAACAACTGAATCTGGACGTGAAATACTTAATACCATCGTGTGCAAAACCTCCCCAATTGTATGGTCTACCGAAAATACACAAGGAGAATGCTCCACTGCGCCCTATAGTCAGTCAAATAGGGACACCAACCTACAGATTGGCTCAACACCTTGCAAAGATTCTCTCACCACTCAGAGGCAAGACGAGAGCGCATGTAAAGGATTCCTACCATTTTGTCAGTGAAATAAAACACCTACATCTCTCTGACAAGGAAACTATGGTTAGTTTTGATGTACAGTCATTATTCACATGCTTACCAGCACATGACTGTATTGAAATAACTAGAAGGAAGCTAATAGAGAACAACATGCCTGAGGAATATGCAAAAATATTGAAACACTGCTTAACAACTGGCTATCTGTTATGGGATGAGAAATACTACATACAAGTAGACGGTGTGGCAATGGGCTCTCCAGTATCGCCTGTTAATGCTGACATCTTCATGGAGGACTTCGAGGCGCGAGCCCTGCAGACTGCCACCATCACACCGAGGTTCTACAAGCGGTATGTAGATGACACTTTTACAATTTTACCAACAGATAGTGTTAATGTATTCCTAGACCATCTTAATTCTATTCACAACCAGATAAAATTTACAATGGAATTAGAGGCAAACAATTCTTTAGCTTTCTTAGATGTACTTGTTATCAGGAACAAAAACAACTCTTTGAGCCACACTGTGTATAGGAAAAAGACACATACAAATAGGTACTTAAACGGTGAATCTCACCACCATCCTAAACAGTTAGCTACCGTAGGAATGTCTTTGTTTCAGAGAGCCCGGGGGATCTGTGACAAGAAACACCTGGACGCCGAGCTTCAACATGTCAAGCAAGTTCTACAAGACAACAAGCTCCAACTGCCGCCCCAACGTCACAGCTCCCCGAAGAACAAGCCAGCCACAGTAGAGAGACAACCTGCTGTCCTCCCATACATCAAGGGCGTGACCGACAAGATTGGCTACATCTTGAAGCGAGCTTCAATCAAAACTTTCTACAAGCCGCCAACGAAGATAAGCCAATTATTACCATTTGTCAAGAGTCAGTTACCCTTACAGGAGGCCGGGGTTTACAAGATAGACTGTGAGTGTGGGCTCTCATACATTGGACAAACCAAGAGAAGCATAGGCATTCGACTAAAGACTAAAGACTAAAACATATAGCTCACATTAAACACAAACGCTCGACGAAGTCTGCTGTGTGTGAACATGTAGAACAAGGAACCAACCATTACCTGCGATTTGATAAACCACAGATACTCGCAAAAGAACACCGCTTTATTCCAAGAATGATACGAGAAGCTATTGAAATTTAAAAACATCCTAATTTCAATAGGGAAGATGGTTGGAATGTTCCTCCAGCTTGGGACCCTGGTTATCAGGCTAATGAAACTCAAGAAGGACAAAGTCACCAGAAGACATCAAGACACAGTGAGCACATTCTGCGTAGATAGTAACACCAATAGTTGAAAAATGTTCGGGTACTTTGAGATAACTTTTAAATTCAAGACAAAGACAAATACCACCTCAGTCGGCCGTGAACATGCATCCTGTAAAGAATTCGAAAAGTCAGCTAGTAATAAAAATGTAGTTTCTAGATCATTCGGTTTAAATGTAATAACAAGTGAAACCAATATAACGCGATAAAATCCGTAAACTGTAGTTTAATTTCAGTGTGTAACATTCGCGTAAACCCAAGAAAATATTATGCAAACAAAATGACTTTGATATCTCATGTGCCAAAGAAAAGTAAAGCTGTGTGTTTAGTTTCTTCAATGCATCACTGCGAGTCTATTGACGCAAAACACAGGCAAATCTGAAATTATTGCCTATTATAACAAGACAAAAGGAGTTGACGAGATAGAAAAAAAAATCTATTTACAAAAGCAGTCGCCAAACACGAAGGTCAAATCGTGATATTTTATATCGAATTTTGGATAAAAGTACTGTGAAAGCACATGTGTTATATCAAGCTGATGGTGCCAATGCTAGATCGAGGGCAGTTTATCAAAATATTAGCCAGAAATATGGTTATACAACACATGCAGCGCAGAGTTTATAACACTCATATTCCACGCCATGAATCAATACCTACGTATTTTGGGTTCCGATTTGCCACCTGCAACACAAAACTCTGAGAACGTACTAAAAACACGGAAAACCTGTGCCAGTTGTCCACCTAAATTTAATCGCAAATCAAATTACCAATGTGATTCGTGTAAAAAACGCGTGTAGGGTAGACTGGGTACGGTTGAAACAAAGGACGGTTGAAACAGAGCAAATATCTCGTAAACGGTTACGCGGGGAGTGAGGGGTATAAGGGGAAAACGAAACCGATGACAGGTCTGAACACGAATTTAGTACCGTGCTGCTGCCCGTGCGTTATAGTTGTGTGCTGGATACCGTATTGTGTTTTATTACCCAAAAGTAAGTATTTTTCTTCACACATTAACGCTTATATTATCTGTTCTTTTTAAGTTAATAAATTGAGTGTTTGTTTGTGATTATTATGACGCTTGTAGAATAAGAGATAGTGACTATTTTTAATGTGTTATTATTACTGTCGGAACTATAAAGTATATTTTACCAAAAGTGGGGTTGGGGACGGTTGAAACATTTTTTGTGTGTACGGTTGAAACAGAAAATATATTAATGTTTATTTTTTGTAGATGCCGAGAGTTCAGGTGAGGAAGACTTCTAAAGGTGAAATTAACTTGTCGAGCTATAGTAATGCATATGAGGAGGTAAAAGCTAGAGATTCACTACGGAAAGCGGCGGACAAGCATGGTATAATAATACATTCGAAAGCGAGATGCGTCCGGTAAAGCTGATGAACGTATGGGGTATAAAGAACACAATCGTGTTTTCATGAAGATCAGGAGAAACAATTGTCAAAGTATTTGATTCGATGTGCTGATATATATTTTGGGCTACCTAAGAAAGAGGTGAGAAAATTAGCATACGAACTTACCATTAAATATAATTTAGAACGACCTCGAACTTGGGAAGAGAATGGAATGGCTGGTGAGGAATGGTTTTGGATGTTTCTGAGAAGAAACCCTTAACCATCCGTACGTGCTGCACAAGCCACAAGGTTGTCAAGGGCGACGAGCTTTAATAAAGCAAACGTAGACGTCTTTTACGATAATTTGTCCATTGTCATGGACCTTTATAAATTTGAGCCCCAAGATATATATAACGCAGATGCAACCGGCATGACTACGGTGCAAAAGCCTGACAGAGTTATGGCCACACGTGGTGCTCGTCAAGTTGGTTCAGTAACGAGAGACTGAGCAGTCGTTGCCCATCGCTCCTGAGGATGCCTCGTGCAGAGGCGAAACACGTGTCGAAGAATAGTCGGCGCATACAGCGGGATACTGCAAGTCAGGTATCTTCCTGGAATCCATACCATTCCTATATCCCTTATCCTTTTAGAGGAGTTCGATATTGTCAACCTTTTTCTATTGCAATAGTTGGGGTGGTCAATGCGAGGGTGCGTGGTGGGTTCCTCTTTCCTTCCATTACGTTACAATGGAGTTCCGCCAAGTAACGCCTGATTCAATCAACTATATCTCAAAAATCTTCAAATTCTGAATTATTGAGATTCTAGACTTCCCTTTGTAACGATGTCTCCTTCCGCATGAATTATCCATCTCATTATAGTCACGCAAACCTTACTCAGAAACCACAGTATTTGTTGGTGAAAACAGTATAAAAATCCGTTCAGTAAATGTTGCGTTAAAGGCATTCATACAGACAGACAAGACAAAAAAGGGACTACTTTTATAATGATTATATACTAGTTTATAAAAGATAAAAGCTAAATTGTTTCAACCGTACCCAGTCTACCCTATTTGCAGGGTGCGAAACAATTATACCCCGACTGTCAAAAAAAATATCAAAGTTTGAGCATTGCCAGTTTTGTGAAATGACACTAGTGATTTACTTATGTTATTTTGTGTTTCAGTTGATTATTGTTTCGACTTTTTTATGGAAAATGTTTTTTTTTTATAATTATGTTGATTTTAATTTAATAATTAGTAATTATTGATCTCACCTCTAGTTTTTTATTGTAGCGACTACTTTCATTGTAGTGGCAAAGTACCAAATTAAAATTATTTTTAGACTTAAATTCTTTTATTTTACCCTTCATTAAGTTATTATCTTTGAACATTGCGGTAAGCTACCATACTTAATTTCTATGCTATAGACCCTGATACCGCAGCGGCCTCACAGGCCGCGCGTCAACAGTTACGTTACAAAAATACCATGTCACCAGTCAAAGGTTAAAGAGAACTCTTACTGCCGTAAGAGGAATAAATCCTGTGTCGCAGGGGCCTTACAAACATACAACCAACGGGCACAATTAAAACCCAGAGTCCAAACAAAAACTTATGGGTCCGGCCGCTTAAACCACTACGCCAACCGTGCAAACTCAAACATGTTTCTTTCTGACGTGTCCAAATATTAAAAACAGTAACTATAAATGCATATTTACATAATTGAGCATTGTGCATTCATTGATATTCGACGAACTAACTAAACATGATAATATTTAATATCTTAATTAATTTACGTACATTTGCATGAATGTTTGTTATAAGCGTAATATTTCGATTATATGTTCATATTCAGACTACTATTATTACCTAGACATGGAATTGTAATATCATTAAAATTTACTGATTAAAATTTTATAATTATATTGTTACGAATGGCGATAATTGAAAATAACGCTATCTATCGGTGAAGGAGAGAACTAGAAGAGATTGGATGTATCGGTGTTTAAAGGTATTTCATCAACGCGCTACTAGATGGCGTTGTTGTATCGACTGTTCCCGACTATTACGACAATTTTCTGGAAGAGTTCAGAATGAACTAGTTTGTTATCCGGCCGGTATAAATATCGCGCGGACGGGCGAGTAGGGACAGTTACAGTTTAATACTGAAAGCGATCAAGAAGCGAAGGGAAGTAAGTCAGAAGTGTTTAGTGGTGTTTCTAGTAGTGTTGAGAATTAAGTGTCTACAACAGTGGTGTTTCTAGTAGTGTTGAGAATTAAGTGTCTACAAGTGTTGTTGTGTGTTAAATAAAGTGCAGTTTATTGTGGCATAGTGTAATTAATTTATCACCGAACCCGAAGTCGTAACAATATTTTGGATGTATAGGCAATTTGATGAAAGTATATTCCTAAATTTTACCACATTTTCTGCAAATATATTTCATTTCAATATTTAAAACAAACTAAAAATATTGGAAATAAAGAAAGAAACCCCGGGCTTGTATGACGTTATCGAAAAAAACTATGCAACAACAGAGTACATAATTATACTTATAGAAATAGCTAGAATAATTTCCAAATTGAAGTTACTTTTGAGTTAGAAGCAAGAGATAAACAGCTGGAAGCATTTAGCAGCTTATTGGTGAGAGCAACATTCAGACAACAAAAACCAATTTTAAAAATTATTTCAAGAGAAATAATAATTCCGAATAAAGCAGGTACAATAAAAAAGTCAATAGGTTAATCCTGCATCAGGAATGAATCCTGTATCCTGGCAATAAACAAACAAAACAACAGCACAAATTTTGAATAACCACATGCAGAACAAAGTTCGTCTGATTGAGAATCAAACATGGAGTACTTAGACAAATAATTGTTCCATTATCTCATTCTTCTTTATTAAATTAAAATTCATACAAATGATATCTTATTCAATTCAACGCAGAACCCAAATGACTAAAGCCCAAAACACGGAAAACATTCATTTTATGACGAAGGCAACTAACAAACGATTCGACGAATATGTTGCTAACGCCCAAACTGACGAGAGAATAAAACAAATCGGAATAGAGCTAGGATACATGAGAAAAAAAACATACAAGTAAACCATGAATTATTCCAGCCAAATTAAAACTTTTGTCTATAACTAAATAAAATTGATGGTCTAGAAAATATTTTATTCTAATACATCTGGGGAATAATTTTATTTCAACAATACATATTTTTGTGTAAGGAAAGGTGAATTTTGTGATGTAGAATCTGAATTTTTGTTGTCTTCATGGATACTCAATTCATGCCAATTCAATACACACTCATCCTAAACTAACTCAACAGTTGTACTCAACAGTTGTACTCAACAGTTGTAAACAACCATATATTTTAAATAAAAACATATCACAGATTATTTACACCTCAATAATAGAAAAACTGAACATACTACCACAAATATACAAATAGGTATCCGGGGTACCTGATAGTCAGGAAACCCAGGATTGTCTCGTGTTGTGTAAATAGATCTTACTGTCCTGGGTTCCAAACCCCTTTCTATCTACTAGACCGGGTTATACTAGCAACACTGACACGCCTGCCTGCATGACTGCCTCCCTGGTACAGTGGATAGCGTATGCGACTGCTGATCGGAGGTCCCGGGTCCGATTCCCGGATCGGGCAAAAGTATTACTGGGTTGTTCCGAATTCTCAGTAGCAGCACGGAGCCTGGTGATGTGCCCGGTAACGGCAATAGGCTCGCCCCCTAATACCTGGGACCTAAAAATTCGTGGCGAAATGTGGGTGTAATATTACGCCTCTGCCCTTCGGGGATACAGGCGAGGTGAGTCTATAAATAAATAAAACTGACACAACCCAGAGTTGTATAAGTATATAAAAAATTAAGATACAGCTACATCTAGCAGCCTTAGTCCTGGGTGGTAATGAAATACAAATATACAATTGGTAGTTACGTTTAATAACCCTTTTACCATACACAATTCTTGAAATGACTGCCAATATTCTGGTAAGATCCTCAGTTAGACATAATATGCCAGACTGCTGCGGGCTTGGTTGGCTATAGACCCTGCAACAAAAACAAAACATTGTTCATAATTTATTCTAAACAAGGCATTCGCTGTGGCTTAGCATAGTATCTAATAATTAAGTATAATCTTATACTAATATATAAAGCTGAAGAGTTTGTTTGATTGGTTGAACACGCTAATCTCAGGAACTACCGGACCGATTTGAAAAATTCTTTTAGTGTTAGATAGCTCATTTATCGAGGAAGGCTACAGGCTATATAACATCACGAGAGCAGAGCAGTAGCCTTAAATAACGCGGGTATAACCGCGGACTCATCTAGTATATTATATTCTACCAAATACAGCAAAACCATTTAGTGCCAAAATAAGCAGAGCTTGTAGTATGGGTACTAGATGACAGACAATGTATAAAATATACATGTACCTTTATTTTTGTGAATATATACATACATTTTACACATAACAACAACCAGGCCACGACAAACACAATGTTTAAGTTGAGCAGGATTCGAACCCGCTGCCTTTGGCGTTGCAGTTGGTTGAAGGTCACATTAACTGCCAGATTCAATATCTGATCTATCCATGGAGATAGAGACTAGAGATGCCTATTTGATATAAGCTGGCTAAATGTTGGTATATACATCATATCAAGTGAATAGGTACAGTAGGAATAGTTTAGAAGACGCAGCGATAGCCGAGTGGATATACCAACAGCCTGCGGAGGGTATCAGGTTCGAATCCACGGCGCGCACCAATGACTTTTCGGAGTTATGTGCGTATTGAATTGTTAATTATCGCTCGTCCCGTGCCAAGGAGAGCACATTAAGACGTCGGTCCCGGTTGTCATGAAGATCTTTGACAGTCTTTACAGGGCGTCAGTACCTTCTAAATAAACTGACACTAGTCTAAACCATAGAATATCGCTATCACTTTGGATTGTGGAGGTCAGACAGGCAGTCGTTCTGTGGAAAAGCTAATATTCAGTCAAATCCGGTTAGACTAGGCGGACCCCAGATTGAGAATGGGATAACGCTAAGAGAAAGAAGAAGAAGGTACAGTTAGAATAGTAACAATATACTTACAGCATATTAACAGATGATTCACATATTAATTTATTCTTTACTAGCAGCGTTGTTCTTAATGTAGAAGTCCCATAGCCCAGTCAGCTGTAGAAGGCTTGTGCACAGTTCATCGGTAACTGTAAAAAATAAAAAATACTAGTTAAGAAATGACAACAGAGTTGTCACCTAAATTTTAGGCTTGAAGTAAAATAAAAGAAAACTGTAGGCATAATGTATTAAAAATATTAAAACATCCATGTGATTTCAAAATAATTATGTTTGTTCAAGTTCTTATAGTCGTTTACACAATCAAGCAATTTGAGCATCTTATAGCCTGGCTATCGAAAGCTGAATGGGACAAATTTGCTACTTTTAACTGAAGAGAATATATAAATGACATTGAATTTGAATAAATACAAACATATTATTATCTATATTAGCATTATAAAGCTAAAGAGATTGTTTGTTTGCTTGAATGTGCTAATCTCAGGAACTGAGGTTCGTTCAGTATTAGTTAATCATTTATTGAGGAAGGCTACAGGCTATATATCATCACACTATAAGACACGGGAGCACAGCAGTAGCTAGGTTCAACTAGTATCTTATACTAATATATAAAGCTGAGGAGTTTGTTTGTTTGGTTGAACACGCTAATCTCAGGAACTACTGGTCAGATTTAAAAAATTATTTCACTGTTAGATAGCCTATTTATTGAGGAAGGCTACAGGCTATATATCATCACACTATGAGACACGGGAGCAGAGCAGTAGCCCTAAATAAATAATGCTCAACTAGTAGAGGTAGTAAAAGTCATCATAATTTTTAGTTACACCAGCATTAGTCATTGCTACAGCTCCACATCTATGGCTCATAACATGATATTATTTAGTCTATAGTTTACCACAATAAATGGGCTATCCCACATGAAAAGAATCAAATCTGGCAGTAGTTCCCGAGTGTATTGCCCAATAGCATCCATGACACTTGGGCCCACCAACATTACAAGACATATCCAAGCAAACTGACTCCCCATAATCACCGTCATATGTCATCCTAAAAACTGGACAGGTTAGAAGTACCCTGAACAGAAGAGCATGCATGAGGAATCTGATGGGAGTGAATGAAGCACGAGAGGTATGTCAGGATCGTTGCAAATGGCGTTCCGTAGTCTCTGCCTACCCCTCCGGGAAACAGGTGTCAGTCTATGTATGTATGATATGTGATATGTCTTTTCCACAAAAGCCTGTACCTATGACCTTGGATGTTCTACAAGGTACAAATCAAGTGATTTTAAACAATCTAAAAGGTGCTATATTATATGTTAAAGATAAATTTCTTTATTGGTTAAATGAACACCAATGGCAAACTCAATGTAATTTAACTAGACTAGTATGAATTAAAACAAGAAATATAATGGCATTAGCTGAGTCTGTGGTTATTTAAGGCTCTGGCTATGTACCCATGGTTCTTAGCATTATGCTATAATGCTATAAATAAAGCCTTGTGTTTGATAGCACAAACATTATTAATATGGACCCAGTAGTTCTTGAGATTACAGTGTTCAACCAAACAGATAAAATTCTTCAGCTTTATGATATTGCCTACATGTTTCAGAGCTATTGAATCCCTGAACATAAAACACTAACCATGATAATAATACCACATGTCATAATGTATTGCCATTGTTAATTTATTGAGAAAGGTAAGCAAACACAAGTAACGGGTCAGATAGGAGACAGCTTAGGTATGGCATTAACATAAATGTGCAGTACTTCCCGGGGACTCATCTATCAATTATTTAGTGTCTCACAACTGTTTTTAATGTGTTTTATGTTTAATATACTAGGATTTAGCCGCTATACTCCATTTGGTTAGGTACTAAACTAAAGGTAAACAATCTTGATGTGTCTTTTTTATCTAAAATCTGTTTAAAAATAAAATGCTGCTAAAGATCAATGTAAATACAACAACAATAATTTCTAAATTAATTGAACCCTTGGTTCAAGCAGTAGTTTATTTGTTTCATATGTGGTAATTTAATAAGTCACATCAAGATTGTTTACCTTTAGTTGTACCTAACCAAATGGAGTATAGAGATATGTATTTGAAATAATATATTATATGGAGCTCTTTCCCTTAACCTTTGTCTGTATTTTGTCTTGGTCTGGATGTTTCTACATAATTATGTATGTATTTACAAAAGAAAGTATATTATAAGTATGTTTATCCATTACTTAGTACTCATAGTAAAAGCTCTGCTCAGTTTGGGACTAGATGGTGATGTTTGAATGTGGTAGAATATCATTATTATGTTATAACCTTTTTCTATTGGAATAGTTGGGATGAGCAATCCGAGGGTGCACCGTGCATGGTGGGTTCCTCTTTCCTTCCATTAGATTACACTAGAGATCCGCCAAGCAACTAAATCATTACGTCATGTCGGTGTCTTAGGGACTGAATCTACGATACCAGAGTTGATGACACACACGAAAATTGGTTTAGGAATAATATAACACAGACCTGTTCTACAGTTATGATGATCCGCCTGAATCAAGTGACGCCGTAACGCTTACTGGTCTCCTTTTTCGCCTTGGTGACTGCTGGAGAACGCCACATCTCATAACTATGGCAAAAAGTCTTATTGAAGAAAACTACGTTCATGATCGAAAAAAAACATAGCTGCTGTGCCAACAAGTTCGGATTGTTTGCCGAGGAAATGAAATATCACTCCGTAGATTTAGTAACACGTTCACGTATAGTACTTGATCTGAGAGGAAAACGAGTAACTCAGACAAGTAGGTACAAGCAAAGAAATGATCTACCAAAATCATGTCTACAGTCTAAGCCAAATCACACGATTTTATGTCGAAAATAGATTACGACCATTGAATATTACGACGTAATCGATTAGTATATTTGGAACAACTTTATGCTTAGATCTACTTAATAATCTGCGCAGAAACTTACCGTCTAACGATTTCTGATTCTAAACTCTGACTCTGAACCTGTATAATCTACGCTCTGAACTCTGAAGCATAGATTATACACTAATCTCTGAAGTGCCGCTGGTCACTGGTGCCACTCTATACTGGTGGCGCAGCCGCAGTTTGCGCCGTCGGCGGCGCAGACCGCGCAGAGGCGCAGACGCGGCAGAGGGCAGAAGCCGCCGCAGGTACCCAGGAGGTGTTGCCACTTGCCAGATCCAATTTTAAAAAATCCGTAGGTCTACGCCCAAAAATCCGTAATGAATGAAATCCGAAATGTCCGTTGTAATAATAGCCAAAACCTATACAGAAGGTTTTAATTTTTAATAAGCAAAACGTGACATAGTTGCAGGTTATATTTGAGGCATATAGATTCAAAAGCAGCTAAGTGACTTCATAATCTTCATATCGAAATAGCAGGACATGAAAAAAACGTTTTAGTAGGTATTTTTACATTTGTAATGACTTTGGATGTAGGGCTTGTGATGTATAATAATAATGGGTTTTGGTTGTCTTTTTCTATATTTGCTATCTAATTAGCTTAAAAATATCAAAAAATCGTATCACTTAGCTGTTTTTTAATATGATAAAGGGCACTTAGCTGTATTTGATCCTAAATTCAATTTTTGAATGTAATTTTAAGGGCCTTAGCCGGGTTTGTTTCTTGTTATAAATTAATGAAGAGATGATACTAAAAGAACACTAGATGGCTCCATACTTAGTTCATTTTTTGAAAATGTGGCACTTAGCTGCTTTTGATTCTATATGCCTCATTTCTTTGCATAGTTGTTATGACAATGACAAACATTCGTATGACAATACAAATAAAGAAAAGTGTCTATGGCGGTAAAGAAAGAGGTTCACCACATTCCGTAGACCTAGACTGCCACTATAAAAATCCGTAGATCTACGGATATTTTTTATAGATGATTTATAGATGGAATAATCTAAAGCCAAATTCCTTGTTGGTAAAGAAATTGAAAAATTGTTCCTGTGTCGCTGCCATTGTCACTCTCAGTACTACTATTTTCCATTTTAGTGCAAGTAAACGAAAAATCATACGATGATTTTATAGTCGGTAACAAGAAAACAACACGGACTCGTCGTAGTTAGGCTTCGTTCAGGCTTCGTTCACACGACATTTTCCGGCACGTTTTCTTTGTATTCGTTTTTTTAACGTACAATCACCCGGGTGTTCACACGGTAGATTTTCCTTCGTGTAAAAAACGAATAGCCACAGTCTTCACAGAGTTGTGACTGTGAAAAGACGTGCGTCGGTGATGGATCCACGCTTGGTTGTTCTTTTATATTGGTACCTACAATCGAAGGCGCAAATGGTTTCGCTGCCGACAGAGCAAAAGTTTTTGGGTACATCCTTTAAATGAAGAAACAGGGCGTACTAAACTATTTGAGAAGTTATACGATAAACTTGGAAACGATGAAAAGAAGTTTTTTAATTACTTTCGGATGTCTATTGAAAGTTTCTTAGCGCGACTTCTTCAAAAGATGGATAACTTTTAAACGCTTGTTCGGTTACTATTCGATAAAAAACGTATGAACATCTTGCCGTGTGAACAAGGCAGAACTATACTATGTGCCACTGCATGCCGAATACGTTAAAGTTAAAAAATGTGCAGTATAATACCCTGTGAACGAAGCCTTAGGCTTCGTTCACACGACATTATCCTGCACGTTTTCTTTGTATTCGTTTTTTTAACGTACAATCACCTGGGTGTTCACACGGTAGATTTTCCTTCGTGTAAAAAACGAATAGCCGCAGTCTTCACACAGTTGTGATTGTGAATAGACGTCAGTGATGGATCCACGCTTGGTTGTTCTTTTATATTGGTACAATCGAAGGCGCAAACGGTTTCGCCGCCGACAGAGCAGAAGGTTTTGGGTACATCCTATAAATGAAGAAACAGGGCGTACTTAACTATTTGAGAAGTTATACGATAAACTTAGAAACGATGAAAAGAAGTTTTGTAATTACTTTCGGATGTCTATCAAAAGTTTTGAAAACATACTAAATCGACTGAAAAAAAAAAACGGGTAACTACTAAACGCTTCTTCGGTTGCTAAGTATTCGATAAAAAACGTATGAACATCGTGCCGTGTGAACGAGTTAGAACTATACTATGTGCCACTGCAAGCCGAATACGTTAAAGTTCATTCGATTTGCTTGACAAGTCCGTTGAGTATTCGTTTAAACGTATAAACGGTGTACGATTTTTTGCAGTACAAGCGTCATGTGAATGGTTGTATAGAGAATGTCATCATCATCATCCTCTTAGCGTTATTCCAGTTTCAATCTGGGGTCCGCTTACTAGTCTAACCGGATTTGGCTGAATATTAGCTTTTCCACGGAGCGACTGCCTGTCTGACCTCCGCAACCCGAAGGGATAGCGATATTCCATGGTTTAGACTAGTGTCAGTTTATTAGACGGTACTGACGCCCTGTAACGATTGTCAAAGATCTTGACAACCGGGACCGACGGCTTAACGTGCTCTCCGAGGCACGGGACAAGCGATAATTAACAATTCAATACGCACATAACTCCGAAAAGTCATTGGTGCGCGCCGTGGATTCGAACCCGATACCCTCTGCATGGCAGTCTGTTGGTATCTCCACTAGGCTATCGCTTGCCCTGGTTGTATAGAGAATGTATGTGCCACTATTTACACGTTAAGACGTATACTGCAAAAAAACGTTTTTTGACGCAAACGGTTTCGCCGCCGACAGAGCAGAAGGTTTTGGGTACATCCTATAAATGAAGAAACCTCCTCCTCCTCCTCCTTGCGTCGTTTATCCTCAATGCTGAGGGTCGTGGCTTTTTAGGATAACTTTTTCCCGGACTATTTTGCGCCAGCTCACTCTATCTTCGGCAGCATGGATGGCATCGTAGACCGAGGTGTTCAAAGCAGAGCGGATCTGGTCAGACCAGCGCAAGGGGCTTCTGCCTCTGGGTCTCTTCCCGTCCACCTTGCCCGTCATCAGCAGCTTTTCCAAGTTATCACCTCTATTTCTGGCAATGTGGCCAAAGAACTCAAAACTCCTCCGTAAGCATGTTGTGCTGAGTCTCATCGGTAGCTTAAGCTCGGCTAGAATAGATTCATTGGTACGGTGTTCTGTCCAATGAATTCCAAGCATTTTTCTCCAGCACCACATTTCAAATGCATCAACGCGTTGTCGGTCAGCTTTTTTGAGGGTCCAAGTCTCCGCGCCGTAAAGAAAGATGGAAAAAACAAGGGTGGTAACGAGCTGCTTCTTCGTCTTCCTCGAGATGCTCCTGTCGGTCCATATACGGTCCAGCTGGGTCATAGCACTTTTCGCCATACCAATCCGTCTTCTGATATCCTTCTCGCAGGACCCATTATTTGATATGACGGAGCCTAGATAAGTAAAATCCTCTACGAGTTCTAGGTTTAAACTGCCGGTCATAGTGAGAGACATACTGCGATCGACTATCATGACTTTTGTCTTGGCTCTGTTTATGAGAAGTCCCATTTCTCTGCTAGTACGTTCCAACCTCTCCAGTAAGATGCACATTTCCTCTTCATTAGACGCGAAAAGTGTGGTGTCGTCGGCATACCGCAGGTTTGTGATCTTGGTCCCGCCAATGGAAACGCCACCCTCCCAGTCCTCACACACTCGTCGCATGATATACTCCCCATAGATATTGAATAAAATGGGGGATAGTATACAACCTTGTCTGACTCCTTTTTTAAATGAAAATGGTTTAGAGAGTGTGGAGTCTATCCTGACCATGCCTTTGTTGTCAGAGTATAAAGACTGAAGCAGGGCAGTCAGATGTCCCGGTACCCCTAGTTCGGAGAGTACCTTCCATAGGCTTTGCCAGTCAACGCAATCAAAGGCCTTGCTGTAGTCGACGAAGCACATTACAAATGAGGTGTTAAATTCGTAGGACTTTTCAATTATTTGTCTTATATTGAGGATTTGCTCTCGAGTGCCTCTACCCCTGACGAACCCAGCCTGCTCCTGCGGGATCTGCCAATCGAGGAAGTGTCTTATGCGGTTATTTATAATATGCAGGAGAATTTTACTGCTGTGAGAGGTGAGAGCCAAGGTCCTGTAATTGTCACAAATCCTAGTAGAGCCTTTTTTGTGCAATGGCAGAATAACCGATTCGGTCCAATCTTTCGGCCATTTGCCAGTTTGCCAAGTGCAGTTGCAGATCTGATGGATATGATCTATGGCTTTGTCACCCAAGGCTTTTAAGACCTCGGCAGTTATTTGATCGGGCCCAGGGGCTTTCCTGTATTTCAAAGCGGCCATGGCTGCTACTATTTCGGATCGTAGAATTGAAGGTTCTAGCTCCAGGTTGCTCCAGCTGGGGCATGGCTGTATCGAGGTGCTTAGTTGATGGTCATAAAGCTTTTCACAATATCCATGCCACCTCACTGCTATCGCTTCTAGGTCGTGGATTGCATTGCCATTCTCGTCATTGATAATCCACGTTTTTGGTTTGAACTGTCTCGCTATGAGGCGAACTTTTTTGAAAAGGTCTGAAGTCTGGAACTTCAAGGAGTGGGTTTCTATGTCCAAACAGATGTTAGACAGAAAATTGTTCTTGTCTCTACGACATTTTTTCTTGACTTCTTTCCAGAGTCCGGAGTATTTCTTCCTGGCTTCAAGACATTGACCCTGCATTCTTGCCTCTTTACAGTCACGGATCAAACCCCAGGTTTCGTCGGTTAGCCAGGACTTAGTCTTCCTCGTCACGATAGTCTCTTTTCTAGTTGCTTTAATGGTGTCTAAAGCTTCGTTTATCTGGGTTTTCAGGTGGTTCCAGCGCGCATCTGCGTCAACTTCAGTTGGGGTGGGTAGGTCTGAGAGCTTCGCTTCCACAACAGACCGGAAATACACTCTTTCGGGAGGGTCTAGTGCTCGGAGCTTAGGTTTTGTAGGTTTCTTGGGAGCCTTTAGCCTGAGCGCAAATTTTGCCATAAGCAGGTTGTGGTCAGAACCGCATTCCGCTCCCGGATAGGTCTTCACATTTATAACGGACGACTTCCATCTTGTGTTCACGAGTATATAATCTATCTGATTTCTATATCGTCCTCCGGGAGACGTCCACGTGTACAAACGCCTTGGGTGGTGTTGGAATTGCGTATTGGTTATGCAAAGGTTCTTGTCGATGCAGTATTCAATTAGTCGTTGGCCACGATTGCTCCTACCACCTAACCCGAATCTTCCCACAATATTGCGAATGTGATCATCGTTGGTGGTGTCTCCGACTTTAGCATTCCAGTCGCCGAGTATGATAGTGATTTCCCGCTTTGGTATTTTGTTCAATGTGGCAGTTAGTGAGTTGTAAAAATCATCGATGTCCTCGTCAGGAGCTTTCTCGGTAGGCGCGTATATTTGGACAATATTGAGCACGTTGGGTTTCGCATTGATTCTCATCGATATGATCCTATCTGACACGGGTTCGTAGCCGAGCACGTATTTATTCATGTGCTTAGGAAGTAATATGGCTACTCCCTTTACACTTTTGTCTTCGCAGCCTGAGTAGTACAGGGTGTTGCCACTTGCTGTGTTAAAGTGGCCTTGACCACGCATGTGAGTTTCACTTAGACCAATTATGGATATGTGACTTTTTTCCACTTCCTTATCTATCATGGTGAGTTTGCCTGCCATTAAAAGTCCACGAACGTTTCACGTTCCAATCCGATGCTCGTCACGAATTGGTAGTTGCTCGATTTTGGTGGTTTGAGCTTCGCCATTGGTATTTCCCGCTACAAGGGTCTGGCGCAGTACCCCAGTAGAAGCTTCGGTAGCATATTTTACACCAACCGGCCCGGGTACCGAGTGGCGCCGATTGTCAATCGGGTCGTCCGACGTCGCAATATCTTCTTGAGTCCGTATATTTATCCATAAAAGCTTTCTTGGGATAATACTCGTGGTGGGTTCCCACGTCCTTCCACGGCAGCGTTTTTAGAACAGATTTAGTTCTTCAAGGCCCCTGTGGCTTGGTGTGGGTCGGGTTAATTGACCGCCGCCCGACACCCGGCGTTGACTGTTTTACGGTGGAAATGTCGAACTCCAACTCAACCCTCCTCTTTTCTCATCCGGGCTTGGGACCGGCAAAGGCAGAGTTAAATGAAGAAACAGGGCGTACTAAACTATTTGAGAAGTTATACGATAGACTTAGAAACGATGAAAAGAAGTTTTTTAATAACTTTAGGATGTCTATTGAAAGTTTTGAAAACATACTAAATCGATAAAAAACGTATGAACATCGTGCCGTGTGAACGAGTCAGAACTATACTATGTGCCACTGCAAGCCGAATACGTTAAAGTTCATTCGATTTGCTTGACAAGTCCGTTGAGTATTCGTTTAAACGTATAAACGGTGTACGATTTTTTGCAGTACAAGCGTCATGTGAATGGTTCTATAGACAATGTATGTGCCACTATTTATACGTTAAGACGTATACTGCAAAAAAACGTGCAGTACAATGCCGTGTGAACGAAGCCTTAGGCTTCGTTCACACGACATTATCCTGCACGTTTTCTTTGTGTTCGTTTTTTTAACGTACAATCACCCGGGTATTCACAAGGTAGATTTTCCTTCGTGTAAAAAACGAATAGCCGCAGTCTTCACAGACTTGTAATTGCGAAAAGACGTCAGTGATGAATCCACGCTTGGTTGTTCTTTTATATTGGTACAATCGAAGGCGCAAATGGTTTCGCCGCCGACAGACCAGCAGGTTTTGGGTACCTACATCCTATAAATGAAGAAACAGGGCGTACTAAACTATTTGAGAAGTTATACGATAGACTTAGAAACGATGAAAAGAAGTTTTTTAATTACTTTAGGATGTCGATTGAAAGTTTTGAAATCATACTTAATCGATAAAAAACGTATAAACATCGTGCCGTGTGAACGAGTCAGAACTATACTATGTGCCACTGCAAGCCGAATACGTTAAAGTTCATTCGATTTGCTTGACAAGTCCGTTGAGTATTCGTTTAAACGTATAAACGGTGTACGATTTTTTGCAGTACAAGCGTCATGTGAATGGTTCTATAGAGAATGTATGTGCCACTATTTGTACGTTAAGACGTATACTGCAAAAAAACGTGCAGTACGATGCCGTGTGAACGAAGCCTAAGTCAATCCAACCAAAAGAAATCATTTTTCTAAACCTAAGTTGACATTGACAATGACAGACAAATGACAATCGTCTACATTCCGTTTGTTATTCATGTGGTTATTCCTATATCGAAGATTCCGTTTTACGTTTGTCACTATCATCAACTAAATAGTCTTCTTTGGACTTATCTATGGTATGATGTACTGTGTGTACACTAATTATCATAGAAACGTAGGTCGCAGGACTACTATTTTGCTGAGTTACGTTTTATTTATTTTCAATATGTATACTATTGTTTGCGTCGGGTGAATGAAATCGAACAAACATTCGTAGATTTGCTAGAAAAATCCGTAGGTCCGTAGACAAGACCAAAAATCCGTAGATCTACGGACAAATCCGAAGATCTGGCAAAGCTGAACCAGGTAGCCGCACGGGCCACGGAACTGACGGAAGACGGAACGGTTGTCGCAGTTAGTTGTCGCCACTTGTCGCCGTCGCGGCAGTGTTGCCAACTCTGATTTTCAAAAATACGTAGATCGGAGTTAAAAATTAGGTACATAGATCTACTTACGTAATTTTTAACTCCAAAAGTACGTCTGATCTACGTTTTTTTAATCATATCTAAGATCAAGATAATAAAAATTAGTAAAACGAGTGTTTTAATCTTCGATTTGGGTGTGTAAGCAAATATTATTGAATTAAATTGGTCGAAATGTTTTTAATTTGTACTTGTTAAACGAATTCGGTACGAATAAATATGTAACAAAATATTATATACGTAAAAATTGGACGTATATAATATTTTGTTCCATAAAATATTATATACGTCCAATTTTTACGAGTGGTTTGTGTTTAATAATGCTTCCTGCTTAGTAAGATCTCGTTATTTTGCTAATTTGGTTATTAGTTGCACAATACGTAGATTCTGGTCCTGAAGTACATAGGCTCGCGAGAAGGGTCCGAAATACGTAGATCTACTAAAAGTACTAAAAAGACCACAAAAAACGTAGAGTTGGCAACGCTGCGTCGCGAAGAAAACTGATTTGATTTAGTGGTGTGTGGCATCGATTATTAATAATCGATTAATCTATTATCAAAATGTCCGTTTTCATTGGATTACTATTTGGTGAATCAATTATAATTAATTATTGATAGAAAACCAAAAGAAAGAAAGAAAGAAAATAAAAGCTTATGGTTTCACAGATACAGCAGCTTCAGCAAGTAACTGCAAAACCAGCTACATATCTGAGATTATTTTGAGCAATGGAAATCAAATTTTAACGCATCATCTACAATGTCAAAATGTGACTTTATTCTCAGTTTAAGATATACTGAGATGAATATAATCACATTTCGACAATACCTGGAATTAGCTCTACTTCCAACGACATGACAGGTAAATTTCTACTCATACTGTATTGGAAGAATATGAAATCATAGAAACTGCGTTTGTACAAATTTCATTGCAATTGAAACATTTATAGAGCCCGGCCACTTCCGTTCTGTTGGCGCGAAATTCCTTCAAAGGGTCAGTTGATAACCTAATGGTGAAAAGCCTGAAGCCAAAGCTTTTCGAATACATAATTTCTTAGAATAATTAGGGAATTGATATCTATTTGAGGTTATAATTCTTATATTTTTTTAATAATTCAGTGATGAAGTTGTTTCATGTTTGTTTCATGTTTTTATCGTTATTTGGCGTTTTTTTTCATTTAAGACTCATAATCAAACTAAAAAGAAATCGATAACATCTACTCACTTTATCGATTAATCAAATATTCAAATAATCGAATCGGTACACCATTAACTTGATTAGACAAATTGACAACTACAAATTCAATCTACTTCCGACAAGGAGCAAGTATACATGGAGGGAGCATTTCAAAAAGAGAAGAAATCATATATGCATCTCTTTTCTCTCTAATTACAGAACTGCATATGTTCGAGTGTAATAGCCATAGAGCTTTTATACAGCTTTGAATGGCATATATGCCAATAAAAATGTTATGTCATGTCGATGTTCGTCCAGCTGGAGTGAAAGCCGTGTCGAATTAAACTGCAATTTTAATTGCTACAAAATATTACAATTGTAGATATTATCACTTCTAAACATTAAAAAATGACCATAGTTTGTAATGCCGTCGGATGTAAAAGCCGAATGGGACTATTGACCGAAAATGGTCAAAAAATATCTTACCACCGGTAAGTTACAATAAGTAAAATTGTAGATATCTGCCGTTATAATTCTACAATGATATTTGTAAAGCTTATACTTAGAGATAAAGATAATGACCACCGTTGACACATATTTTTATTCCATTAGTCACAATGAAATAAATATTATAGAAATATTTCGATAACAAATATGAGGCTAGTGTTGTATTACAATTGTCAATTAGAAAACCAGTTTCTGAAAGATTATAATTTGAATAATTGGTTATTTATTGTGATTTTTTGTAGATTTCCAAAAAATTAGGTTTGAAACTAAATAGGGTTCGAAATATGAGAAAGGGAGAATGGCAACAGTCCAATTCTTCTAAACTTTGTTCACTTGATTTTGTGTCTGCTTGTTATCAAGAAGGATTTCAAAGAAAAGTTTTGCATTCTTATGCTGTGCCTTCTATTTTTACTAACCAGATATCTAATCCCGAGGTTTGTACTTCTACTTTATTATTATTTACTTATATTTTTATCGATCAACATATACCAACATTGCAACTGTTAAAATATGCTATAGTAATCATATATACATACATATATGTATATCATAAACAGATTTGTGTTGTAATTTTCAGAAATGTCCAAAATAACGAAACCTTATTTTTAGAAGCGATAATAAAGCTTCAAGAGAGAACATGGCTTGCACTTCTAGAACTCAGGATGAAAATATTGTTCGTAAATGTTAACTGTTTTCGTCCATGTACATCCCATTTTGGTAATACATATAGTATCACACCTGCCGGGCAGTTATTGTGTGCATTACTTTGTGGTATAAATAAATGATTTTGACTATTTTGACTTTATTTCAATTATTTTCCAATACCACAATGTCACAAAGAATGAGAACATAAAATAACTTGCTGACTGCAAATGCACTGATCAGTGTGAACTGCGAGAAATAATAGATTTATAATTGTATCTAACTGTCTAGTTGGTATTGCAACATTTAACTAGTTAAATAAAACTAATAGCGCAGTTTTTCACTTCTTCAAAAATTGTATTTATGTTTCAGTGTTTTCAATTTAAGAGAAATTAAAGGTAATTATTTTCTGCCGGATTATAAGAAAATTTACAAATTGTGATACCGAGCAATGCTAAACTGCACTGTATACTGTTCCTATCTAGGTACAGTCGAACAACTTTCCGCTCGACCACAAAAAGGGTGAGAATCGCTCAGCAGGACATCGTCGCTTTCAGTGCTACTTTACACAAACATTGACATTCGTATACAAAACTAGTTTCTAGTGAGCCTCGACTCTATGAGCGAGCCAAGGGATTTTTTTTCGAACTGGTCCACCGCCAACTTGTTTGATTGCACATACCTGGAAGATTCGTTTACAAATAACAAGTAACCTACTTATTGTACCAAATGTAGGGTTAAGACAAAACTTCATTTTATTGTAATGCAAGTACCTACTTTATATTATTTGGAAATTTCTGAAATGCGAATCTTCATAGAGGTGGATAAAGTAAACTCTGACCACCACTTCGAAGTGGATACTTGAATCCCTCTTGTAAATAAGCGGTAGGAGAGGAGCATCGTGAAGGACATTTTCAATTCAATTGCCGACTTCGTAATTTTATGAGAAAATTTAATTTACGATTAATATATTGCATTATTATTTCAGCCAAAATACTATCATTGCTGGACATAAGACAAGTCTCCTCAATATAGTAATCATATCGTATTATTACCTCTCTTTTTTTACAGTATTTGTTTCTTTGTAGGAGCCTATGCACTATACTCTAAATAAAAGCTCGTAAAATAATATACCACTTACTGGTATATTACTTAATCAAATGCTTATCTTGTCTCTACATACCGAATTATAAACTAATACCAATCAAAGATTAATGCATGAGTACATCACTATTGACAGTCATTTCTTCTTTTGAAAAAAATGTGCCATGAGTATTTCAAGAGGTAACACATACAATACGTCTGTCTCGGTTACACATATGACATTTCATACAAGTAAAAAGAAATAACGATAGGTTTCTTGATTATGCTTAAAGCTATCCCTCCATATATACTTGCTCCTTGACTTCCGACTTACTTTTCTTTGGCATAAATTGGCGCCAAATCATTTTCTACTCAGTCTTGGTAGGTTTTTAGTAGCGTTGATTAATAAAAACTCAGTATGACTCAAATCAAGTAAACACCTGTTTTTACTTGATCTGAGAATACAAATGAATAAATGAATTAAGTTTATTTAATTTTGCCTCGATATAATGCTAATAATTCTTAAACTACTACTTCAAATTGAATGTACAAAATATACCATACTTATACAATGTCTACATAATTACTGAAATTTCAGGCTTTATAGAAGCCAGAAGTTATAAGGGTTCGAAAATAGCCTGAATCGCTTCGGAAAAAGGATGGTATGGCCGTGCCGCTTTTTTGCTCAACTTGGCGGGGCACTGCCGTGACTCCAGATAACGAGTGGGCAAATTAAACATATAGAAATACTATATAATACAAATTTACACGAAATCGACATAAAGCCACCAAACATAGCGTTGTCTCGTTTTGTCTTAGAGATATTACTGTCAGAAAAAACGAGATAGTTTACTGAATACACTCATTTTGACGATATTTTATTAGAAATATCAACCGTGCCCGTGTCACCGTATTCTTTGCTGAGTTTTATGGTACATCTGCTGTCAAATCGTTGAGTGCCGAACATAATAATTTTGTTTTTGTGCTTAAGTATGTCTAAAATCCAGATTTATCAGTGCTTCAGGCTTTGCTCCTCTTAGCGTTATCCCAGTTTTCAATCTGGGGTCCGCTTTCTAGTCTAACCGGATTTGGCTGAATATTAGCTTTTTCCACAGAGCGACTGCCTGTCTGACCTCCGCAACCCGAAGGGATAGCGATATTCCATGGTTTAGACTAGTGTCAGTTTATTTAGAAGGTACTGACGCCCTGTAACGACTGTCAAAGATCTTCATGACAACCGGGCCCGACGATTTAAAGTGCTCTCCGAGGCACGGGACAAGCGATAATTAACAAGTCAATACGCACATAACTCCGAAAAGTCATTGGTGCGCGTCGTGGATTCGAACCCGATACCCTCTGCATGGCAGTCTGTTGGTATATCCACTCGGCTATTGCCGCCTATGGATCGTAAAATCATACCTACGTGTTGAATTAAACTGTGCAACGCGAGATAAAGGTATATTCAACACAAATTTTCTCTTCACATGTAAGTACTAAGTTTTGACTCATAACATTGATCTCATGTCTGTAAACAGAAATAAATAAAACATTCCACCATTTTTTGTTTTATGTACCTAGATATGGAAAAGTCATATATGACTAACTTTACTTAGCTCTGATTACATGAAACCCAAAACGTGTACATCCTGCCTTATATTGAGGCAAATAGGGAAGATTACTGCCAAGTTAAACAACCAGATAGCGGTATCACCGACTACAGTAAACAATGAATTTTGACAAGTATGACATTTGAATGACAACTTGACAACTCGTGATCTCAAACTTTGGATGCGCGATCTCATTATCTCATTTCAAACAAGTCACTAAAACAGAACCATTGTACCCTTTTTTATTGTTATTGATAATTACATACATGAGAAATATTTTGGGTGATACTCATCATATGAAAGTATGCATGTCTTGTTGATGACGATATTTGAAAAGCGCGCTACGAAAGTTTGTTTACTGTAGTTGCTTGTGCTGCCATCTGCGTCGAGCTTTGCGCAATGTTCGCTATTAGGCAGTTGAAATCATAATAATATGTTTTTGACACGGAAACTATATGCGAGAATTTCTGGCAATGAAACGGTGAAGAAAATAATTGTATTTGTAAATAACAACATATTAATACACTTGTTACCAATCAATTTTGATATTTATTATCCCTTCGTGGTATTTCAGTGTGGCTATGTGTTTCGGTACAGTATGCATGGTACAGTCAGCATCAAAAGTCGATGACCACATTTAGATTTTCAAAATCGCTGTACACCGTAATAAACCTAAATCGCTCAACATGACAAGCGTCACAAATGAATGATTATTATAAAAGAGCATAAGTAGGTGACCATAATTTTCAAAAGTCGCTAAACAAAGTTATAGTAAAAAAAGCATAACATTCTTCGTCTCTAAAGTCGCAGAACAAATTTTTGTCAAAAATAGCTTACCATCGTTTATCTCTAAAGTCCCTGAACAAAATGAAATGTTTTTGGGTTTAATATGTGTGTGTATTTTTTTTCGGTAGGTATATGTTTTTGGTATATATAAATTAAGTAGGCACATGCACATGTAAATCACCACCCTTTTTTTTGTTATCAATAGTAGGGGAGCCCACGATGCTAAATTGGGATTTACTCGAGTGTCATGGAGACCTATTGTGTTGCAAAGCTTATATGATAAAAAAATAAAAATGTTAATAAAGTATAATTTTTCATCGGTGGGGGAGCGGCTATACTTTCAAAATGTTCAGAAAATGAGCTGTTGTCTTACTCCCTCCAGATAATCGTCAGATTATGAAAAGGCACATCAAGGACGTTAGGATAAAGCATATATAACTTAATCTGACGCACTTGACTATTTCAAAACGGCGAATTCACTCATTCACATTTGCAATTTTCTAATAATGGCCACGAGCTTGCGTGACACCTAAATACTGCGAGCTTTTTGTAGGTTCACTTAACATCTCCTTAGAAAATCTGACACGTACGATTAATTTTTTTTTTCATTTTGAAATCTTACCTCCACTATGCAAACTAGCAGATTAATATTCCTACTTTATTAAAAAAGCCGTATGATACGGATGCTATCAATATCTGACGTGCTCGAGTAAATCCCGAAAGCCCTTCATGGGTTCCCCTACTACAAAAAAAAAATAATTAAATGGTTCAATAAAGCAACACAGTTAATAAGTAAATATTATTTGTTTTTATTAAAAATCGACAAATTTAAACTTTCATAATCAAATCAATGTTTTAAACAAAAAGATGTCAATCAATTACAATTATGATTAGGCTTAAACTAATTAGAACTAAAACCTAGTGTGTCCCCCATTGGCATCGATGACATTTTGGAGACGTTCTCGCATGGAGTTTATCATATTGGCACAAGTATCTCGTCCCCTAAAATCTTCCCAGATTTCTTTGGCGTGATTAAGTAGATTTTCCTTTGTTCGAGGAGTGCTTTCATCCCAAGACTGGACCATTAGCCCCCATAAGTTTTCAATGGGATTTAGGTCCGGGCTTTTTGGTGGGAATGGCATTTCGACAATGTGATCTGCGTTATCCTGGAACCAAGCTCTGCACACTCGGGCCATGTGGATTGAACAGTTGTCATGTATGAAATGTAATGGGGCCATGGTAGGTAACATTATTTGTGCTGTGGGCAGTAAAACATCCTGCAAGATTTCTTTGTAGCCTTCGGCATTTAGCCGACCACCAATTTCTATCAGTTCCCCTGGTCCACTTTTATTCATCCACCCCCAAAGACCCACAGAAATCATTCCACTGGATCTATTTTCTATTAAATGCTCCTCTTGATAACGGGCATTATTAATTCTCCACAACGTAATTCGACCATGTTGAGAAGATTGAAAGGTCTTTTCATCAGCAAATATAACATTCGAAAAATCAAAGTTTAAATATCGTTCTGCAAACTGAAGTCTTTGCAACTTATGTCGAGCAGTCAATTTTAACTTACGGGCCGGTTTACGGCAATGTATACCAGATTCGTGGAGACGTTGACGAACGGTGCTTAGAGAAATATTGTTAGCTATAGCTACATTTATGGTTTGAAGGAACGGAGACTCTCTGAATCGACGAATGATATTTACGTCCTGTGCTCTTGAAGTTCTTCTTGGTCTACCGGTCTTCTTAATTTCATCAACGTTTCCTTCATTATCCCATCGCCTTATCCACAAGTACACGGTGTTACGCTACAAAAATAAAAAAAAACCTGCATTAGAACCAAACACCATATTGATCGGAAGTGACCCTATGCTATGCGTCCGATTTAGATTCTACCCTTTAAGATTCCCACTTAGGACAAACATTTGTGTGACGAATACGTGTGTTTGTTATAAGTCTTGGTATTAATACTTTCTTACTAATATTGTAAATGTCAAAGTTTATATGTTTGTTATACATCACGATAAAACTACTGAATATATTTGGATAACATTTTAAACACAACAATTTGGATGTATGTGATAATCTCATGTTATTCACTATAAATAATTTTGAAAACATCTTCTCATTGTAACATCCTGTATAATCTCAAAATACATAAAATAAAATAACTTACAGCAACTCCCACTTCTCTAGCTATTTCGGCAACAGAAAGTCCTTCTTCTCGCAACATCACTATTCTGTGACGTTCATGTGCAGTAATATGAACATTAAATGGCATTTTAATGTTTATTTGTCACTAAAGCGCAATTGATAACTTATTTATAATAATAACTTTTTTAAAAAGGTACTCTGTGAACTTATTCGCCTCCACCAACAAAAAACAAAACCCTACCGTTTTTACGATACCTACGCTTTTTTATTGTTATCAGTCATTCGGCCAATACGGCCAGTGACGTCTAAACGGAGTGGTTACATACTCTTTGGTGACGTCCAACAAATAAATAAAGGAGGTCGTTACTTTTGATAAACGAATGTGATGAATTATTATTAAAGTATTTTGATGTAAATAATTATATAATACTATCTAATATATAAAATTCTCGTGTCACAGTTTTCGTTCCCATACTCCTCCGAAACGGCTTGACCAATTTTGATGAAATTTTTTGTGCTTATCCGGTATCTATGAGAATAGGCCAACATCTATTTTTCAAAAAAAAAAATACAAAAATTTTGCAAAACAACGTTTGCCGGGTCAGCTAGTAGTCTATAAACCTAATACAATATTTATAGATGACTTGCTTTTGCCCGTGGCTTCGCTCGCGTCAAGTTTTTTTTATTTTTTATTAGACTCACGCCTGTATCCCGGAAGGGGAAGCAGAGGTGTAATATTACACCCACATTTCGCCATGAATTTTTAGGTCCCACAGTCGGCTACAGTAATAAGGAGGGGGGAGCCTATACCGGTTACCGGGCACACCACCAGACTCCGTTAAGTTCGGTGTAACATCAACAAATCGCCTTTATTGTTCGGATACTTGGCAAAACACGGAACCCTTATAGGCAGATGCGCTATGTCTGTCTGTCTGTCTATCCGTATGTCACAGTCACTTTATGCCGAAACTACTGAGTTATTTTGAAAAATATGCTTAAAAATGTGCTTGCCGTTTGAACACCCACTTCTAATATTTCTCATACATACCATGACAAAAAAAAAACAATACTAGGTATTTTAGAAAGGTAAATTCGAATATGTAATATTACACCTCTGCCTACCCCTTAGGGGATACAGGCGTGAGTCTATAAAAAAAATAAAATAAATTCGAAATTTACATCCATTTAATATTTTTTTACATGAGTTAGTTTGGATAGGACAAGATTGGACTTATAACTCTGAAGACAGTAACGAGCACTTTTTTAGTTTGTAGTTCAGCTACTTTTGTTAGTGTAAGTTTACACGCTACGTATCAAAAACAAAGTAATGTTCAGTAACTTTTGTTATTTATTATTATGTTAAGTTATTTTTGGACGTTGCCGTGATTACACTAAATAACCAAAACAAGTATTTCATATTGTTCAGTGACTTTTGTAAAACTGAATGTTATGACGTTTTTGTATATTATAACGATCAGCAATTTTTGACAAAATGGTGTTCAGTGACTTTGACGAGTAGTGTTCAGTTAATTTTGAACTTTAATGATGTTCATTCAATACCGACGCCCTTCTTGTTGAGCGATTTATGGGTGATAAAATGTACAGAGATTTTGAAAATCTGAATGTGGTCATCGACTTTTGATGCTGACTGTACCATTGATGTCCGTTGTTTTTCAGTCATACAGTATCGATACTGGTTACCAGAGAATAAAGGAGATCACCCAGCCTCCATACCTTGGTGTGCGTCAAGATGGCGGACCTAAGACCCCGATTTAAAATTTAGCACAATACCGGGTTTGTACAATTTGTACATTTTGTACCCGAAACCAGACGACATGTCCCTGGACCCGCCACTTTGACTGTCAAAGTGGCGAAACCGTCTGTAACCGCTACACAGAGCCTGGCAATTCACACCCGAAGACTTAAAACTACATAATTATGAACGTATTAATAGTATTAATACTCAATTTTGAATACAATTGGAAGTATCATATTAAAGTTATAGCATTAGCTATAGCAATAGCATTGTAATTGTTTTTGCTATTCTACTTGGTATTTTATTGATTTTTAGATTGACATTTGATTTGACATTTGATATGGTTTATTATTGAGAATTTGAGTTCGACATTTGATTAATTTTGAGAATATTTGTTTTTTTAATTCAGCACAATCATATTTGTTAATATTTGTATGTCACTATAAGCGACTAAACATGTTGGACCAATTATTTAATTTAATATCTTGCACGCTATGTATGTACACCATGTTTATACAAATAAATGATTATCTTATCTTATCTTAAAGTGTGATCTGTGTGATTGAAATATTGGTGCCGCCACTTTGTGCCAACAAATGATTTACTATATCGCTGAATTCCCATGAAAATCCTTAGATATCGTAAAAAATCAAACGTGGAAATGTAGTCCGCCGTAAGTACACGAACGTGTGTAATTTCCACATTCATGAACTAAGCATATCAAAGTTATCTGTCATTCATCGTTATCATGGACCAAGGACATCTTGACGTACCTACTCCTTTCACCTTTTGAGGCACAAATCTTGCGTTAAACCCACAAATAGTAGGTACATCATGCTGTATTTCCTTCACCTTCAGAGGTACAAACTACAAATGTCTGGTTTTGGGTACAAATAGTACACGTGTGATACAAACACGCGATTATGCTAAATTTTAAAGCGGATACTTGGTTCCGCCATCTTGAAGCACTCATACCTACTTTGGGCTCATTCTAAAAGTGCCGGACAATTAAAATACACTTGAAATTATAATAGAATAGTACAAAATAAACACTTCTTATTACAGGCTTGTGTCCTAAAATGAAATAAGTGTTTGATTCGTTCCTATGTGGGATATGCAAGCCATCTTCTTTGCTACGTAATTAGCTCTTCTCAGAATAACCACCACGGCCTCCCTAAAATATAAAGTAGCTCAATTTGGGTGATCTCCTTTGTTACATGTTTGATACATGGCACGTTTTTCTCTTAACCATGTTCGCCCGTATTTGCATTAGGTACTAATCTGGTGAATGATTTAAACTAACTTGGGTAACTTGCTACAAATATCAATGTGTAAAAAAATCGAAATCTACAATTATTATGTATTACTTATTAACCTCTCACCGGCTCAATGTCGATATCGATTATATTCTGGAGTACAATCCAAACGGCAGAAATGTTATTTGCAATGTTTCGTAAGTACTGAGACTAAGACTGCCTCCGTGGTCCGTAGCCACTGGGATAGCGTATGCGACTGCTGATCGGAGGTCCCGGGTTTGATTCCCGGGTCGGGCAAGTGTTACTGAGTTTTCCGAATTCTCAGTAGCAGCACGGAGTCTGGTGATGTGCCCGGTAACGGCAAAAGGCTCGCCCCCTATTACGTGTGACCAAAAATTCTTGGCGAAATGTGGGTGTAATATTACACTTCTGCCTACCCCTTGGGGGATACAGGCGTGAGTCTATTAAAAAAGTATAATAAATGTTTCGTAATTAAGCAGGCTAATTTCGTAGGTAAGGCCAAGCCATGTTATTCCCAGAGTGGTGGTCCATGTATATTAATAGTACTTTCTACCATGTAAGATAATGCTTCGCTCCGTCCGTAACAATTTTTTATGTAGTGGGCGAGTGGCAATACTGATCATCTGATGTCATTGTCATAATGTCAATGTCAAGCGTCAAGTTCTGAAATTAGATTAAATTAGTCTATGATTAGATTGGGAAGTTTTGTTTTGTAGAATTTGAAATATTTGAATTGAATATATATTTGTTGCTTCAGCTTTTAAAATGGCAAAGCTTTATTTACTATTTAGGAGTCGTTTTACGTGATATAGGTGCGTTGCTCTCACTGAGTCAATCATAGGATCCAACACTTGCTAGGATTCAGCAATACCGTTAACCAGTAACTCGCGACAGTGTATATCAAAACTGTATCCTGGAGTCCAGGACCTGGACTATCAGTGCATCCATCTACATAGTCTTACGTAATATTGGTAATCAGTCTGCTTGATATCCCTTTGACAGAAAATAAAATAACAGATCACATCACTATCTGGTGTGAAAAAGAATGACTGTTTTAAGACTAAAGCCTACTCCACTCTCGATGTTTTGCCATCATCATCACAGCTGGAAGATCTTCTGGTGACTTCAGGTCTTGCAATTATAAACATAGGTATTAGTTTGAATGTCAGCGGTTTAATGTCTGTCTAAAATTTATGATTTGAATTTCTTTGAGTCTTAGTTTATCTCTATAGGTACTCAATTACTTTGTTTTCCACAATGTTGATCATTTGATATATTGTTGCTGTAGAATGATAACCTAGTATGTGAGAATACTCAAATTTTACAGGAACCAAAAATAACAGTTATTTTTGTCAATGTTTAAGATTTTGTTACATACTTTTGTACTATGTTGGGAATGGTAAGAAAGCTCTTTTATGTAGTTAATCAACATTTTTCTTTATTATATAATAGTACTTTAATGACATACAAGGTTTTTTAATTTTATATAATACAATGTTACAAGGTTTTCAAAATTAACCCCTCGTATGCTGGAACGCAGATCTACGCGAGACACAATAGCTTTTTAATTGTGTCTGGTATTCCGGCATACAAGAGGTTAAAGACAGGTGTTAGCTAAAATATTTATGAACACAAGTTTTTGGGCAAAATCAACATGTACAAGATGTAGAATAATTGTCTTAAACTTAGCCTAAATTTATCTTACAAATCATTATATAAAACAAACTCTATTTTATTACAGAAAATTAATACATATCTCGAGGAATCACACATTTTAATTCTTGAAGATCATTGTATTTTATCCTAGTTATAGGTAATTTGGCATTATATAGCTATTGAAAGCAATCAGTAGTATTTGGTTGATGTATCATCCTCTGTGGTAGTAATTGATATTCTTCTGAATAACTAAGTTTAAACTTTATAGAACCTTCTGGCTTATACATAAAGAAACATATGTCTGTCACTTGTGGGTCGCTAGCCATCTTACCTGGTCTTATCAATGGAAAATATGGCTGTGTGCTGTATTTTTTTAAGGCTGTGTGGTCTAACTGGATAACATTGTTGGGTCAATTTTAACAGTCTTACAGGCTTGACATAGCCTGCTGGAGAGTATATCTCGCGTTTTTTTTTCTTTTATCCCATTCCATTTGGGTATAACACTTCTCAAGGTATTTTTATTTAAATATGACCAAACCTGTCTTAGCAACTACTAATAGAAGTGCATTAGAAAGAATAGACTTCCTATTCTGATAATTATGTATATCCATCACCATACATTTTCACTTGTCGAGTTACTGCCATGTCAATATTGTTATTTAGAAAATGAACTAAGATGCTTGCAAATTCATTGGCTGTTAAACCACCTTTTGATTCACCCCAAAGGAAACTAAAGTCCTCTTTGGTTTTGAGATTGCATATTTTGAAGTTATGCACTTTGAGTTTAATTTTATAGTACAGAACCAATGCCTTTAAATACGGACAAAGCAGAACAGATTGCATGTCCATAGTACCATAGTGAAAACTTCAACGAAAGCGTCAGTTTCAGTTTTTTCCTTATCTTTCTGACTCTGTGCTTCTGTTTTCCTGATTAAATGTAGTTGATAATCTGTGTCACTAACATGACCAGCTTTGTGGCTACAGCAGGTGTCGCATTGGGGTTCACATTCCCTTTGGGGTCAACACGGACAAATTCATGCTCTGAAATAAGTCCCAAAATGTATATCTTGAGGCACTGAGATGAGATTTATTCTGTTCTTTTGTATATTTTAAATATACAGTGAAGAGTGCGGATTTTGATTGCCAATAAGGTTCTAGGTAGAGTTTCGTTGAACTTTTTCTACAGTAGTGTGACTCAAGTTTTGGTAGCAAATTGAAAAATTATTTAGAATAATAGTTACAAATTACAGTCAAATTGCAATTAGTAATTAGAATAGGGTCTTCCAGTCATTGGACAATTAACGATGAAGGCTATGAATAGTTTATAAACACATTTACAAAGATACTTGAGAATATTATGAATCTTTTATTAGTATAATATGTATCTTCGTGAAATACATTTCTAAAAACAGCATTTAATTTCAAATACATGACAAAAATCCTGTTAAAAAAAGTAACGAAATATATAGTAATTGGACAGAATTTTTAGTATTGGGCAGCATCGTAAAGTTTATGGACAGCACTTTAATTAACTCATAAATTATCAATATAGCTAACAATATCTACTTTTAAAGGAAATAAACGAAGTAAAAACTGCTTGTAATGAATTTTCAAATGTAATTTGGTAATAAAACTTATTTAGGTTCCTCTATATTTTAAACATTAAACATAAAAAAAAATGATAAAATTTACTTCCAAACAGAACAAGGCTTATATCTCTTCAAGCGGTAATGTAAATAAAATTAAAATTTTCTTTTCTTTTGTTCAATAATCATCTCATATAACGTTTGTGCATTGTCACCAATATCATCGCTATCCCTTTCAGAGCTGAGATCAAGTGTTTTTGTTATTTTCTTCCTTATAGCAACCGTGGCATATAAAAAGATCAATTCTTAAATCTTCGGGAACATGCTCTTGATGCTTAGCTGGTATAGGTACATTTTACGTGGAATATCTCTGAACACATATCACATACCACCCGATTTGATGTCTTAGTCGACTTACAGCATACCTTACAAGCATTTGTTGAAACGGCTTGAGAATTTTTGTTAATATTTTTTTGTTTTCTCTATCTTTTCCTTTTCTTTCTGTAGTTTAGTTTCTTCTTTTACTCCTCTTTTGCTTTTGTTTCCAATTCTTTTTTTGTCATTTGTTCTTTAAACATTGCTCTATATTTATTTTGTCAGACGTTATTGCAAATGGCATTCTCACAGTGTATCTTATACCTTTCCTTTCGAGTTATTTTGCAAAAGAAAATCTCAAAAGACTGTTGGAAACTATTTTAAAAGCAGGGTTGGTTCCATAATTGGGTTGCTCAACATTCGCTTGCGCGGCGTTTACAGAAATATTATTAGAACAAAAATTTTATTTGGCTGGAGACGTTTACTTCGTTCATTTCATGTGTGCCAAATACTTGTTCCTGTGTCATATCTTCATCACATCTTCTTTCGTTATAATTTATTTATATTTCTTCATTGTGTTGTATAGTCAAAGGCTACTCTGTATACTCTAAAGGTATAATTATTTTCTTCACTGCTAGTTGTAATATTTTGTATGGACGGTGGCTGAAAAGGGTGAACGTCAAATACTGAATAGAAATGGTACAAAATATTTAAGTTTTCATCATCTTTAGGGTTATTACCGTAACCCTAGAAGGATAACCTTATTTTATAGTACATAAAAGATAACCATACGCTTCAGAGGCGCACGATATATTAATGATATTTTTTCATTAAATACTTACCAATTGTATTTATTTATCTAATTAACTTTAATGTGTGGTTAATGAACTAATAATAAAAGACAGTTTTACTTAAAATATTTATATATTAAAAAAAAAGAACAAACAAAATAATCCTCTATAAAAAAAAACACAGAATCAACAGTCTTTTGTTTATAGGCACATGTTATCACATAATAGTAACTTTTTTATTAAAAATCAGTCTGGACTATAATTATTTGCCACAGAATTTGGTTTACAGGCAATCAACGCAAATATCTTTTTTATGTTCGCCGCAAACAGTTTTGTTACATTTGGCGCAAGTCATCTTCGACATTCTCTTTTTTTAGTCGAGCAAAAGTTGCAATATCGCCTCTTCTTGTTTGGAGGTCCATCCTCATCCTCTGTAGGTATCTGCACAGCCGGTTTTGAAATGATACTAGTAATATTATCTCGCAGACGCTTCGTCAAAGTCGGCGCCTCTAGTCTAGACGTCATCCACGGTTCGGATAATTGGGTGCTTACCTTTTTTAAATATTCTCTTCTATTCAGAGGCTTTTCATTTTTGGAGAGCACATTATGGCAATATATTACGTACGAGTTCACGAATGCCATGTTCAGTATGCCATAAAAAACTGTCATTGGCCACCTATTCGTTTTCCTTGAGCATGACATTGTGGAACACATTTGGTCAAATGTGTCCACCCCGCCTTTGGTCTGATTATAAAACATAATCATTTCAGGCTTTCCGGTCGTTTGGTTTATAACACCTTCTTCGTCACAAGATGATAATAGATAAACCATCTTAGAAGGCTTCGGCTTGTATGAGACTAAAGTCAGACATCCATCGTAGCAATACATAGAAGTGCCTACAGATCGGGATCGGGTGTTTTTTAGTTCTTCTGGTATCTCACGTTTATTAGACCGTATGGTGCCAACAAGGGTCAGTTTATACGGTTCCTGAAGAAGTGACTTCGTTAGAGGCACCGAAGTGAACCAATTATCGCAGGTGATGTTGCGATTTGTACCATGCAAAGGTCGAGACAACTCCTTTACATAGTACTCTCCTTGTGGCAACCCATTTGTGTTTGTAGCTCTCCCTATGTATGGCATTGCGTTTACCATGTATTTTGTTCCACTGTCACACATCATAGGATTTTTTATACCATATTTACTTGGTTTATTGGGGATGTACATACGGAATGGGCACCGTCCTCGAAATCCCAATAACTGTTCATCGATGGTGACGTGCTCTCCCGGTGTATAATTTAATTTACATTGGTTTATAAATAATTCCCATAACTTTCTTATGGGGATGAATGGATCTTCATTACGTAACAGGGGCCGTACAGACTTATCGTCAAATCGTAAACATCTAATAAAAAAATCGAAGCGATCCCTACTCATCACCGACACGTACCGAGTACCCTAATAACTACTGTCGAACATCTCATCGGTAGACAAGTGGTTATCCTTCATGGCTGCACTCAGGGTAAGTATACCAAACAAAGCTTGGACTTCTGTAACGGTGGTGTCTCTAAAAGTAGCTTTCGTCATACTATCTCGACGTTTTAGAGAGATCTCGACATTCGTCCAACGCACTATCTCATTGACCATTTCGTCGGTGACAAATAAATTGAAACATAATAGTGGGTCATATATGTTTCGGCACATACGCGATGGACCTCTATTTGTGCGAATAACTAAAAACGGGCATCTTTAAGATTAAGGCAGCGCTCCCAATGTAAACTCACAGAAATAGGTATTTATAAGTTAACTGACGATTACTCGTAAACTAGTGATGTCTACTTAGCCGTGATAGTTTTCCTTTTAAATTCGTTATTTTAGTCATTTGTGATTTTTTTCACCTCTTCCAAATTAATAGTTTAGGCGGCAGAGTTGGGACAATTGAGTTTAACAATTTTTCACTTCAAAGACATTACATATTGACGTTAGATATTTGACAAACCAATCACTTGATCGAAAAATGATTTGAGCAAACTAATAATATATTTTTAAAACCTATCCAATGATACCCCACATAATGGGGTGCTCAACCTAAAAAAAAAATGAATCCCACTATATATATATGTAGGGGAGATACCCTTAAAAAAATATTTTCCTAAATTTTATTCTACAGTTTTGTTGCAATATCTTATGTCTATAATTATGTCAAATATCAGCTTTCTAGCACCAGGCGTCTTTGAGCTAGGCTGCGGACGGACAGACAGACGGACGGACATGACGAAAATATAAGGGTTCCTTATGGACTACCGAACCCTAAAAAGGGGTTCAACGGACTGTGGAGTTACCGTTATCGGAGATGGTTTTTCAATACTAGACACAAAATTAGGAAAAAAAGATTGCATCATTGAATCGGCTGCCGTTGTGGTATGTATGTTCACGTCCTTTATTACCTGGCACTGGGTTGACTGAGCTGGAGAGATGAGTCGTCTTGAAAATGAATTCTCGTTTTGGTCAATAGGTTCTTGAAATACATCTTCAAACATAGCCATGAATTCTGGTGTTATAATTTCGCCATTATCACGTGCTGGGGACGACACTGTAAAACAATAAAACAAATTTTATAAAACTTTACTCTGACATTTTAATACTTATCGGCTTATTTTGCTAGCGTTACAAAATAAAATAAACATCAAATAAATGAATTAATGTATACCTGCATTAAATAAATATATTTTATATTAAACATTGTCCTAGATGGGATTGAAACCCTCTACTTTGGCCAACTGTGTGCCAATGACACTTGCCACCACTCTCTTAACGGAGTGAAAACATTACTCTTAAATAATTAAATATGAAATACTGAGTATTTTTTTTAAATAAATCTGCAGTGAATAATATCTATATACAATGTAATTTAAAATTAGGTTAGTATTATAACAAAAAAATCATGAACTGCGTGTTAGTACACTCCGCTAAGTTCTTATATAATAAACTGCGACCGAAATACAAGCCGCTAACTTGAAATGGACCAGTGACCTTCGGATTTTGGGAAAAAATACTTCTCTATAATTAAATTATACTAGGTACAGAAATTACGTAATTCTTGTTCATCTAAGCTTAAAAGGTTTGTTAAACTTTACTTACCTCTTTCTTGATAACAATCTTGCATTTCGCCGTATGTTGTGTTCTCATGATTTACTAGCTGAGCAGTAGTTTCTTTACACAATTCGACCAAACGTCTTCCTCGATTCCGAAACATTATTATAAATAAGCAAAAGACAAATTCTTAAACAAATGTAAGGCATTGACGTGCCAAGTACAGACTTTTATTATACTCGTATTATCACATTAAAAGTGCATCCAACCGCTAGTTAGCGGTTAAGTAGTTAGACAGTTGTCAATTAGAGCAAACATCAACAAACGATATGGCGCGAAACCCCCGCGTCCCCCCGCCAATCTTAGTTGGCGGTATATCTCTCGCGGGCGGCCGCCGTGCGCGCGACATACACTCCTTCATATTGAGATAGCGGTATGTTTACTACACTATTGCTGAAAGTACATATACTTAGCGTTATGTAAACCTCAAAACTTTTTATTTCTCTTGATACTTTAAAAAAATTGGGGTGCTTAATACTGTTACGGACGGGGTAACAGGATTGGAAGGAAACACCGAGTAGCACTGATGACACTTTATTCGACTTGACACACGACACGCCGTTTAATTCCGACGCAGACAGAACCAACGCTAGCGTCTTTTGCACTGCACTTTTCACTTCACTTCACTGCACTTTACTGCACTATACTTTCACTTCACTTTTTTACTACTTCTTCTTTCTTCCTTTTCTTCTTCACTTTACCACTTTTCAACTTAAACTGGCGCTTAGAGCGTCTACACTGCCTTATATACCCCTAGGAATGTTCTAGATCTACTAATTTCGATTGTCTTTTCGTTATTCAATTGTTTTTCCATCTCCTGTCTCTTTTTAACCTTTCCATTCCTTCCTGAAGTTCCTAGAATTTTCTTATCTTTATTCGAAATATTTAAATTTGTTTTTCCATCTCCTGTCTCTTTTTAACCTTTCCATTCCTTCCTGAAGTTTCTAGAATTTTCTAATTTTTCCTCGAAATATTTAAATAACTTATTTTTTAAATATTTGCCAAATATTCATAAACATATTCCAAATTTCATAAAAACCATAATCCACATAACTGTTATGACTGGGATTTGAACCCACGCCTTCAGAACGTGGACGGAATGTGTTATCCGCACGGCCATCGCCTTGTTGTCAATGACTGGTGAATTTGGTGAACACTTGACAGAGTGTATATGTCATCGAACTAAAAACTCATTTCCAAATAATAAAATGTCTTCAAACCTCTTTGCTAATAAATTGTTGTGTTTGATGACCGGCTAGTTTGTCGTGTAGACGTCAGTAGTCCTTGGCAACGGTAGTGATGACAGCTTGGCATGACACCGGCCGTCACACTACCCCCTCTCTAAGACATGCTCGTCCCGAGCATTGTTGGATCCATGATATACCGCTATCCTATCCACATGAACAATCTTCAGTGGACTTCTAGGTGTCTTCCGAATTCTGTAGGTTACGTCGTTAATTTTAGTTATAACAGTATATGGTCCTTCCCAGCTTGGCTGTAATTTCGGAGATTTTCCCTTACATCGAACCGGATTATGAAGCCACACCAAAGTTCCCTCTTCGAATTCTCTTGTGTTTGCGCGTCTGTCATATCGAGTCTTCATTCTTACTCCCGCTTGTAAATTCTCTTGTCTAACGTGTTCATGAATTTCTTCGAGCTTTCTTCTTAATTCACATGCATAATCGGTAACACAGCTAGGTGTCCCCGGTGGACATCCAGCAAGAAGGTCTACTGGAAGTCGTAGCTCCCTTCCTAAATTTGTTCGCGCCGGGGTTGTTGCCGTACTTTCATGTACTGCGGCTCTGTAAGCCAGAAGAAATAGTGGGATATATTCGTCCCAGTTTCTCTGATGGCTATCGACTACTTTAGCAAGATGGCGCTCCAATGTCTGGTTAAATCTCTCCACCATTCCATCCGATTGAGGGTGATACGGAGTTGTTCTAGTTTTGTGGATCCCCATCATCTTGCAGATTTCTTGAAAGAGTTGAGATTCAAAGTTTCTCCCTTGGTCGCTGTGGATTTCTAACGGCAAACCATATCGACAAAATACTTCATTTACTAATTTTGTCGCAACTGTAATTGCTTCCTGATTGGGGACTGCAAAAGCTTCTGGCCATCTCGTGAAATAATCCATTACCACCAGAATGTAGCGATTACCACTTTCTGTCAAAGGAAATGGTCCAGCTATATCCACAGCAACACGTTCCCAAGGAGCTCCCACACTGTACAGTTTTAGTGCTCCGCGGCTCCGAGTTTGCGGCCCTTTAACTGAAGAACATTTAACGCATTTCCTGCACCAGTCTTCAACGTCTTCCCTACAGTGCAGCCAATAAAAACGTTGACGAATCTTCAGTAAGGTTCTTCGCACTCCAAGATGTCCGCCAGATGGGCCGTCATGACAAACTTGCAAAACTTCAGGAATCATTGATTTTGGCACTATTGTTTGAAGATAACTGTCTCTTCCAGAAGCACTTTCCCATTTTCGACAAAGTAGTCCATCTTGTATTATTAGGCTGTTCCATTGCGCCCAATAGCTTTTCGTGACGGTACTAGTATCAGCTATCTCACTCCATTCTGGCCGAAGAGAGTTATTCTTTAGCCGCTCCAGTATCGGTTTAAAATCTTTATCTTCTTCCTGCGATTTAATAATGAACTCCTTGTTCCATCGCCCGTCGATAGTATCCGTTCTAATAACCTTGACGGCAGCTTCATCTTTTCCTTCTTGTCGCACGCAATGCTTGCAATTCTTATCACAGGGACGTCTTGATAAGGCATCAGCATTACCGTGAGATTTTCCGCCACGATGCTCAACTTCGAAATCGTACTCTTGAAGTTGTTCTATCCATCGAGCTACTTGACCCTCACAATTTTTAAACTGTAAAAGCCATTTAAGCGCTGCGTGGTCCGTCCGGATCCGGAATTTTCTTCCGATCAAGTACTTTTTAAAATGCTGGAGAGTTTTTACTACTGCTAGAAGCTCTTTTCGTGTGGTACAGTAGTTCCTTTCAGGTTTAGACAACGATTTGCTATAGTAGGCAATAACAGCCTCCTCCTGATCTCCTTGTCTCTGGGAAAGAGTTCCACCAATACCCACATTGCTTGCTTCTGTGTCAACAATGAATTCTCCATTGACGTCGGGATATGCAAGAATTGGCGCTTCACCTAAACGCTTCTTCAACTCATCGAAAGCAGTTTGACATTTTTCATCCCAATTAAATGGTCGTTTTTGCTTCGCAAGCTCATGTAAGGGTTTTGCGATGCTCGAGAAATTCTTCACAAAACGTCTGTAATAAGAGCAAAGCCCCATAAATGAGCGCACCTGCTTCTTGTCCTTAGGCATGGGCCAATCTTTAACCGGCGAAATTTTGGCAGGGTCCTTCTCGATGCCATTTTCAGAGACGACTTGACCCAAGTAGTTGACTTGTCGCTTGAAAAATGAACATTTTTGAAGACTGAGTTTCAGATTTGCATTTTTCAATCTATTGAGTACACTTTCTAGCTTCGTGAGATGATCATCGAAGTCTCGGCCCATTACAATTATGTCATCGAGATACACCAGACAAGCTTCCCCTAAAAGCCCGGCAAGGATGTGTTCCATTAACCTTTCGAAAGTAGCTGGTGCGTTGCACAATCCGAAAGGCATAACATTAAAATGCCAAAGCCCTCTGCCCATTGAAAAAGCTGTCTTCTCTTTGTCTTTTGGGTCCCTTTACACTTGCCAGTAACCACTTTTTAAGTCTATTGTTGTAAACCATTTCATTCCGCATAACGTCTCTAACGTGTCGTCTATTCTAGGCAAAGGATAACTGTCTTTGGACGTGACGTCACGGACGTTGATATATACTGTGTACTAAGTGTAGACTTTCTGTTTAAAAAACAAAATACAAGACTTTTACTCCTTAATATATTGTTAAACTTGTACATAGTGCTACAACAAAGATCGGCTAGTGTTTTACAATCATAAAGTGCAGTGATATTTACACAATCTTCAAATATAAATATTATCATCCTAAGCGGCCGTAATCTACCCTTAATTACAAAATATAAATATAAACTTAAAACTTATGCAGTTATACGTCTGGTAATATTAAGTGTCTAATAGTGCAGTGCGCTGTTGGCTGAACTTGCCAATGACAAGTGCGAACTGAACTTTATAAAGCCTTCAACAGAGCCTCGATAAATTGATTGAGTACAGCGACATCTATGTGTTAGTGCTTAAACTAATATATACTGTGACATCTAACTTTTCTACTTGGAACTATCAAGCCTGCTGTTCACCTAGGGTTTAGCTATTGCCGCGGATATTCTAAACTTAACATTATTTTTCAACGTCATCGCCAACAATGGTTAAGTGTGGTGTCTGCGGGAAAACCATACCAACGAAATCCCTAATAGATTCTATGAGATGTTCGAAATGCCCGGCTTCCTTCCATAGGGGTTGTGTGCCTGCATCTGAGTCATCCTCTGGCAGGGACTGGCTGTGCCCTGGGTGTGGGACAGTCAGCGGAGCGGCTCGGGACGACGTCTTCTCCACTCCCGTTAAGCCACACACTACAGACAACACAGTGGACCGTATAAATCAGAATCCACACGAGGATGGCGGTGTAGATCTAGCACGAGAACTCAGATTGCTCAGGGAGGAAGTGGGTGCAATGAAGAACGAAGTTCGCCTGTACCGTGCTGAAATAGCTGACTTCAAGACATCGATTAGTAAGTGTCTTGGTCAAATAGCTGACGTTGAGTCACGTGTGTCTGTTCTTGAACAGGAGCTAGAAGAAAGAACTGCACCGAACATTGCACCCCTTGAAGAGACCATAGCTGAACTACGGGCTGAGCTGAATGATCGCGATCAACAATTACTGCTGAACGATGTGGTTATCGCAGGCATTCCAGAAGTAAAAGGCGAGAGTTTGCACCATGTTACGAATTTGTTAGCCACAAAGTTGGGTGTTGAATTACAGGATTCAGATATAGTTCATGTGGAGCGCATTGGGCCTTCACGCAGAAATATGGTTGAATCCAAAGGCTCTTCTGCTGACCCCCCTGTCGAGCGTCCCCGTGCTATCGCCGTGCGGCTGGCGCGCCGGCTCTCGCGTGACTCACTACTACGTTCGGCTCGGGTACGGCGAGTTCTAAGTACGACGGACATCGGTGTGCCGGGCTCGCAACGTCGCATTTACTTAAATGAAAGACTTACCCGCTCGAACTACCAGCTGTTCCGTCGTGCGCGAGAATTCGGCCGTCGCAATCAGTGGAAATACACATGGTCCAGAGACGGTAAAATATTTATTAAAAAGGATGATGGTACGGCAACACACCGCATTCGTAGCGGCAATGAACTTACTAAATTTTTTGGACAGTAGCTTATTTAGTTTATATTATTAAGGTGCACACCTATATTCCTTCTTTAAACTTTCAATATTGTGACAGTAATCGAGTTGGCACTACTTTTGTTGGTCAGGAATCTGTTTATAAGTCATCATATAATTGTTTATTACTACACTATAGTTTTTATTCTTTCGGACATCCTATACTTAACAAAGCTATTATTTACAATGTTATGACTTTATTTCTATTTCCATATGGACATTATTATGAATTATACCTACATGTATTACACACAAATATTATATTACTTTTATTAATATCACTTTTACACCTGCAGCTTTATATATTTACAATAATTATTATTTTAATTTTTACTTATAATATGGCCAGTCGACTTACACCGATTTACTCATTTATATTTGATATTTTTCATTGTTCTTTTAGGTATAAACGTATATTAAAAAATGGTTAGTGACAAATATCTTAAAGTTGGCTTACTAAACGCGGGATCATTAGGTACGAGCCATGATGATTTCGCGGCGTTACTCGATCGTAACCCCGTTGACATTTTAGCAATTAACGAGACTTGGCTAAGACAGGGAGAAGAGAACCGAGGACCAGTTCTACCCGGGTACCGATTTCGTCATTCGCCGCGCCCTGTGACTGTACGCGGCGGCCGCGGTGGTGGCGTTGGGTTTTACTTAAAACACGGGATTAACGCGCGTTCATTGACGGTCGCAAATGATCCCAGGTTCGATTCCGTTGAACAGATGTGGCTTTCACTCACGGTGCGGGGAAATAGAATAGCTATTGGTACGGCGTATCGTCCTCCATGGCTTAACCTCGATCTCTTTCTGGACTGTATCAGCGTTACAATAACGACCCTTGGGCAGTACGACCGCTTTATTCTGTTAGGAGATTTTAATGTCAACTTGCTCTCTGATAGTGCTAAAACTAAGAAAATTACTGAATTCTTGGACTGTTTCAACCTTAAGCAACTTGTAACGTGCCCCACACACTTCACGGACAACAGTGAGACTTTAATTGACCTCGTCTGCACAGATCTGGCTGCTAGAAATGTAAAAGTCGAGCCCTTTAAGTCGACAAACAGCCACTCGCTTGTCATCTGTGAATTTAACTTTAAGCGCCACAAGTTGCCGGCACAAACTGTTAAGCGTCGTTCATTTTCAAACATCTGTACGGAAAGTATGAACAATAACCTTGAAAGGATTCGATGGGACCTAATATCGGCACAAGGATGTGTGGACGATATGGTAGATGCCCTGAATAAGGCTCTTTCTCTAGTGTTTGATTTCCACGCACCATCCAAGATTTGTGTGATTAGGGACCGCTCCTACCCGTGGATTACAGATACGGTTAAACTTATGATGCGACTAAGGGACGACGCACTGGCTAAATATCGCAAAATTAAGACTGAATCTAGGAAAATATACTACAAACAGCTAAAATCCACGGTCAGCGCTGCCTTGTATAATGAAAAGGTAGCATTTTTTAAATACAATATAAACAATAATATTGCTAAACCTAAGGTACTTTGGAAAAATTTAAAAACTTATGCTTTGCCACCTAAAGAAAATTTTATACTGCCAAGTCACCTTCAAGATGCAGACTATATTAATTTAAGCTTTTTAAACGTACCCGGTAAACTTAACTCTGACATTTCTTACTTATCATATTACGAATACCATCGGTTTGGCGAAGGCACTTTCAATTTGAAGACTGTGGACCAGGACGTCGTCTCTCGCATCATATCAAGCCTAAGATCGAGTGCAGAGGGGTTTGATGGTATTAATTTGAGAATGGTAAATTTATCATTACCTTACTCCTTAGGAACTATTACTGATATTATAAACCAGTCGATTGTATCGTGCACAGTACCGGCGATTTGGAAAATTGCTGTAGTGCGACCACTGCCTAAAATCCCAAACCCCTCTGATATGCGCGACCTTCGGCCAATTAGTATCCTGCCGTGTCTTTCCAAGGTCTTGGAGAAGGTGGTCTGTCAACAGCTCACTGATTTTTTAGAGAATAATGATATTTTACCTAACCTGCAGTCAGGATTCAGACGGTTTCGTAGCACTACTACCGCTCTGCTGGACGTCACTGACAATATCCTGTCAGCCCAGGATCAGGGCTGCTGCACGATTCTTGTTCTTTTGGACTATTCGCGGGCATTTGATGCTATAAATTTGGATATATTGTTATCCAAACTTCGTTTTTATGGATTTGACAATAACGCGGTTCGTTGGTTCCATAGTTATTTAATGAACCGTTACCAACTTGTAGAAATTAACTCTATAAACGGAAACACAGAAGCCTCGGCTCCTGCCTCTTTAAAAAGAGGCGTGCCGCAGGGATCTATTCTGGGACCAATACTGTTTGCCCTTTATTGTGAGGATATAAAAGATTGTCTACAAAATTGCAAGTATCATATATATGCGGATGATATCCAGATCTACTTGTCTTTTAAAGTAAGGGATTACCAAAAGGCAATAGTGGACATAAATAAGGACCTTGAGAGGATAACTGCATGGTCGGAACGTAATTGCTTATTGTTAAATCCATCAAAGACGAAGTATATGATTCTAGGATCCACAGGCAATTTGCGTTCGCTGCAAACGGGGTTGAATATAACTCTTCAAGGGAAACCCTTAGAACGAGTGTACGAAGCCCGAAACCTGGGACTGATAATGGATGCCAATCTGCGTTATGAGAATCATGTTGCCAACGCAGTACGGAACTGTTTCTATAAACTAAGAGTGCTATATAAAATACGTCCCTTTTTATCAGAAGAAATGCGCATTAAGTTGGTGGAATCCTTGATACTAAGTAAGTTAAATTATGCGGACTCTGTATATGGGCCTCGTTTGCTGGCACGATCAGATCGATTAGTACAGAGAGTGCAAAACGCCTGCGCCCGCTTCTGTTTCTCAGTGCCTTTTAGAGGTCACGTAACCCCCTTTTTAAATGATAAACATATATTAAAAATGAAGTCAAGAAGAAAGTTGCATTTAGCTTGCTTATTATTTGGTGTCATTAAGTCACAGGAGCCAAAGTACTTATTTCAAAAACTAACCTGGGTCTTCAGTGGTAGCGAGCGATCGAGCAGACGATGCTCAAAGCAATTATCGATTAAACCACATAAGTCTGAGGCATTTCGAGGGAGCTTTCGATATGCGGCTTCTAAGTGCTGGAACAATATACCTCCACCCATACGCAACGTCACCTCCATCAACACTTTTAGAACACGCTTGAGGCAGTATCTTGTGGAGTCGCAACGAAAGCTTGGCAATGTGAACTTGAACACTTCTTTTATTTGACCCTGGCGTGCCTCTGCTGCTTATGATTTATAAAATTGATAACTATTTCTGTAATATACTAATTAACAATATTTATCTCTATTGACATTAAACATTATTCTTATTACTATTTAATTATGATTTTTATCCCTAATCCACTAATTAGCAATATTTGTCCCTATTATTTCCATATACAATTAATAACTATTTTCTAATCCACTAATTAACCATATTATCCCTACTGACATAAAAAATTTTTAATCCCTACTATTTAATTACTAATCTTATCCCTAATCCCTTAATTAACAATATTTTTCTCTATTGACATTAAACATTATTCATATCTCTATTTAATAACGAATTAATTTATAATAATACAAATGCCTACAGTACAATAAATATGTTTGTGTTACTTTTGTAGGTACTGTACAATTAATAATATTGTCCATGTTGAATGTTCCCATGTTGTATAATCAGTGCTGTGACACTGTGCGTGCATTGATGTAAACCGCGGCGTCCAACCATCACGCGGCGCACGCGCGTATTGATCTTATTCAATATACTCACGCGAGTCTGCAGGCCTCTCCGCCCGCTATCCGCTTAATCCGCTGGGCACGGGCCGGGAACCCGTAAGCCTACATAACGCACGTCATGCACGCGCACTGTTTTAACACATTATTTTAGTATGTATTGTGTGTGCATTATACTACCTAACGTCCGTGCTATCACTAAAAGGAGCTAGTTGAAAACCAGCGCCAGGCTTTGTAAGTCTGGCATATGCTGAACTAAACTCCCATTTGGCATAATGTGACATAATAAATTAAAATTGGTAAAATCCAGATGTTTACAAAATTGTTAATTTTTTATTATTCTGATCTTTTTTATTTAATATGATATTTTTGATTTCTAGATGACTGTATCGAATTTACAAAATTGTTTATTTCTTATTATTTTGATCTTTTTTATTTAATATGATATTTTTTATTTCTAGATGTATCGAATTTACAAAATTGCTTATTTTTTATTATTTTGATCTTTTTTATTTAATATGATATTTTTGATTGTAATTATAATTTCCACTTCGTTTCTTTTCCTTAACGAAAAGTAATTGTCAAGTATTCTTCTCTACTATGTAATGGACACTTCTCTTCTATACTATGTAATTTTAATTGTGTCACCTTATCCAAATAAACTTATTTTCTTTCTTTCTTCTTTCTTTCTTTCTTTCTTTCTTGGTTATATCATTCAATCTTCGGTAGCCAATGCAGAATCTAGTCGATCCATCCTTTTTCTTTACCAATACCACCGGCGAACACCACGGGCTAATCGATGGCTCGATAACCCCGTTTTTCCTCATATCTTCGATCATATCCTCTACCTCTTTCTCCCTCGCAAAAGGTACACGTCGTGGGCGTTGACGGATCGGTTGTTCATTCCCCGTATTGATAGTGTGTTTTACTACTCCTGTCTTTCCGATGTCACCGTCGTTCTTTGAGAAAATGTCGACGTACTGTGTCAGCAATTTCTTTGCTTTTTCTGTTTCGATTTCCGTTAGATCGTCTTTGCAACCTTTTAATACACTATCCACGTTAATGTTAGTCTCAGCCAGACTCTTGGTTTTCTGGCAGTTTCGTAACCAAGCGACTTCCTCGGACTCTCCTATCTCAGACCCCTTTTTCAACACTTTTTCTTCATCACTTAAATTTAGGACAGGTATAACTGCCCTTTGTGAAGAAGCAACAACTACACACGCCGGCAACCATGGATCGTCATCTCTATTGTCTTCTATCATTATGCAACGTCGAAGTGGCAGGTAATGTGACAGGAACAAAGGTCTGTGACCTAGGTGCCAGCTTGCTCTCCTTGAGGCACAAAACCTTTCCCGTGCCTCCACCTTTCATTGGAATCTCCACGTCTCCACACTTTAGGATACCACACTTAATATCCAATCTACATTGGTGATCTCTGAAGAAGTCTAGCCCAACAATGCAGTCGTCGACGATGTCTGCAATCAGTGCTTTTTGCCAATATAATTTGTCACCTACTTTGAAAGCCACTATTTGCTCTCCCCTGACTGGGATGTGCTGGCCGGTAGCCGTTGTCAGTCGAGGTCGAATTGACTGTTTAAGAATCTTCCCATTCTTCCTTATCAGGTGAGTCCCTATAACAGTTCGTGACGCACCGGTGTCCAAGGTCAGCAAACAGGTAACGCCATTGACCGCTCCATCAATGGTTAAGCTGTTCCCATCTGTGCTTTGTCGGATACAAACTTTAGGGGCTTTTCGTCTACCGGCCAGCGCTTGCCCCGCAGCCCTGGCTGGAATTAGTTTTCCTGGTCGTGTTCTGACGTTTGAACAATAGCGTCAGTCTTACGTTTACGTTTCGGACAGCTATTGCTTAAATGTCCTGGTTCCCTGCAGCTATAACATTTTGGGACAAATCTTCGTTCTGTTCGCTGCATTTCTGCGGCCACAACTCGGACTCGTCCACCCTTAATTTCTCGACGGACAGCCTCCACTTCTAGAGCATGCGCTAAAGCGTCCTTAACATTGTCGTGGTGCTTCAGACGAACGGCTGTCCTGACCTCATCGTCATAAATGCCATCAATGAACGCCTGGAGACGCATGCTTTGGACTTGTGCCGGGGGTGCAGACTGGTAAGCTTTTCCTACCATCTTCTCTACTTCTATAGACCACTGCTGCAATGACTCGTTAGGGCGCTGACAGCGGTTACGCAACTGAGCACGGAATACAAATTCCAAATGCGCCTCTCCATACCTGGACTCAAGAGCCTCGGTGAGCTGTTCATATGTGGCGTCTTTCCCCACAGACTGTAGCACTGATAATGCACCATCGCGTAACGCCAGAGCGAGTGCATTCTTGGCCTGTTCTCTGTTCCAGCTGTTACTAGAAGAAGCGGCTTCAAACTGCATCCTGTACGCCTCCCAAGATGAGGTACCGTCGAAAGAAGGTACTTTAAAATTACCAGCACCTGATGAGGCTACTGTAACCGAAGGGACGTTAGCCTTTATCCTCCTGAACTCCTCCTCTACAGTAGCTATGCGGGTGTGCATCTCTTCCGATACTGACGCCATGCGGGACTGCACCTCTTCCGATACGACTGACGCCACGCGGGTCTGCACCTCTTCCGATACTACTGACGCCATGCGGGTCTGCATCTCTTCCTCAATGGTAGTCACGCGAGATTGCATTTCACCGATACACATCTCTATCTCGGCAATCTTACGAGCGTTCTCAGATATATAACGGCGAATCTCATCCTGGCTCTCCTTTATCTCGCTGAGTTGCTGCGAGTTTTGCTGCAGTTCGGATTTGAGCTGCTGCGAGTTTTGCTGGAGTTCGGATTTGAGCTGCTGCGAGTTTTGCTGGAGTTCGGATTTGAGCTGCGATTGTAGCTGCTGCGAGTTTTGTTCGAGTCGAGATTCAAGCTACTGCGAGTTTTCCTTAAGTGATTGTTGGAATAGTGCTGCGAGGTCTGCGAGAGATAGCGGGTTAGCCGCGCTTGCAGACGTTGATACCCCCCCTTCAGATCCACTTCCTTGTGAAGGAGCCTCCCTGCTCACAACTTCCTGGCTAGAGTCACCTTGCTCTTGAGCGGCAGCCCTTGCACGTGTCGTAGGCCCTTCTCTTGGCATGACTGGCATCTTTGATCCTTCCAATCCCACTTCTGACACCAATTGTTACGGACGGGTTAACGGGATTGGAAGGAAACACCGAGTAGCACTGATGACACTTTATTCGACTTGACACACGACACGCCGTTTAATTCCGACGCAGACAGCACCAATACTAGCGTCTTTTGCATTGCACTTTTCACTTCACTTCACTGCACTTTACTGCACTATACTTTCACTTCACTTTTTTACTACTTCTTCTTTCTTCCTTTTCTTCTTCACTTTACCACTTTTCAACTTAAACTGGCGCTTAGAGCGTCTACACTGCCTTATATACCCCTAGGAATGTTCTAGATCTACTAATTTCGATTGTCTTTTCGTTATTCAATTGTTTTTCCATCTCCTGTCTCTTTTTAACCTTTCCATTCCTTCCTGAAGTTTCTAGAATTTTCTAATCTTTATTCGAAATATTTAAATTTGTTTTTCCATCTCCTGTCTCTTTTTACCCTTTCCATTCCTTCTTGAAGTTTCTAGAATTTTTTAATTTTTACTCGAAATATTTAAATAACTTATTTTTTAAATATTTGCCAAATATTCATAAACATTTTCCAAATTTCATAAAAACCATAATCCACATAACTGTTATGACTGGGATTTGAACCCACGCCTTCAGAACGTGGACGGAATGTGTTATCCGCACGGCCATCGCCTTGTTGTCAATGACTGGTGAATTTGGCGAACACTTGACAGAGTGTATACGTCATCGAACTAAAAACTCATTTCCAAATAATAAAATGTCTTCAAACCTCTTTGCTAATAAATTATTGTGTTTGATGACCGGCTAGTTTGTCGTGTAGACGTCAGTAGTCCTTGGCAACGGTAGTGATGACAGCTTGGCATGACACCGGCCGTCACAATACTTATAAAAAACTGAAGCGATTTACGTAAAAAACGAAATTTTCAAAATTTTAAGTTAGAGTAGTGTTCATTGGAAGCATCGATTTGAGGTACCTACTGGCCTGATGTCTACCGGAGCTACGTATTATATTCCTGGTCCTTCAGTCAAGTTCAGGTCAAGTCCCGCATTTAGTTCTGTGTCCACCACTGGTACAGTAGTCTTACAGGAGGTCAATGGTTCTTCAGAAGTTAATAGTTCAAAAGGATGCAGCGCTAGTTCTGCGTCTTCTAGTTCATTCAGTATTGAGGGGGATACAGTGCGGTCAAAATCATCTCCTTTATTAGTGGGACGTATTTCAATCATATTGCTAGTACATATTTCAGCTAAGTTCACGTCATTAATCACAGGATCAGTCACATTGTCAGCTATTGCTCTGGTCTGTCGGTCAAAGCCGATGGCAGGTAATCAGAGTCGTCAAATATGTTTCGGTTGGTTGGCCAAATGCCAGTCGAAGCAAATCCTTTTATTGCATTATGTGAACTAGATGCTTTCATATAAGTTACGCCAAACAATTTTGCAACATCATATTGTGACACAATGCGCCCAACATGTGTTCGCTGAAAAAGTGAAATGCTCTGCTCGAAATATTTTTTTAGTGGTCCATACTCCATACACGATGTATCGAGTGGCTGTAGACGATGTGTCGTGTGTGGCGGAAAAGACACAAAAATTACATTATTTTTTTAAGCCAATTATGTGTGCGATTTGTGGTTATCTACAGGGTGTTTCATATACCCCCGTCCGATCAATGAAGGGGTTGTAGGGTAGAGTAAAATGATGAGGTATTTGTCATTAATTCACGGAAATTTAAGATAAAATTTTCCCTGGTAAATTTAATTAACTTTAAATAATATCACATCAGATTACCCATGGCAACACTGAAGACTCATAAATCGTAATAACTAGGTATCTACCTAAAGTTCATAAAAGGTCGTTGACTGCATCGGCCGGCGGCCGGCGGCCGCGTCTAGTTACCTAATCCTTTGACAAAAGCCGAACGTCAACTTTACACGTGCCATCATTTTAGGTAGGTAGGTATACCCATTTTATTTATGAGTTTGTTGCACAACAGCTAGTTTATTGCATTAGGTAAAACGGAAGGTATTGTTTACGTTGTTTGTTTGTTTGTTTCGTAACAGTGCGTAGCCAACTTTGGTGTCCGTGTATTCAGACATTTCAGATCACCCGAAGGCCTACGAAATGGCCTTATGATTCTTAGATTCAGCTTTACGTGCCTTCTGAGTACGTGGGCACCCATCCAAGTGATGACCTGTGCAACCGTTACTTAACTTTGCCAAACTATTACGATCCAAAAGCTTAGTCACGCTATGAGCGCTGCAGTATTTACGGTAATTACTAATTTTTTAAATCTTACTTAGGCAGGTTACCTTTAATTACGAAAAACATCAACTTACTTGTAAGCTGCGTACGACGATCATGCTCCACATGTCGACCGTAAAGGACACTTACGGTACCTTTTCATCAAAGGTACCTATTTGAAAGCACACTAACTAGCACACTGTAGTTCACGAGGTGGTGAAGCCGTTGAACAACGCGCTCCAAAGGCACTGGCAGACCTGGAGGTCCAGCGAACTGTTCCTTCTTATCACTACGTGCACCTGCATGAGTTGCATTCACTCCTACCTAAACACATGGAAATGTTAAAGTATTCAGAGTTTGAATACGACCGACGACGTAACTATTTCACAACGTAAGTTATTCCGGAAGTCCGAACGAAAACAATCCTAGGGCAAGACTGAGTGATCAGTAGGCAAATTGAAGTCGTAAAAAATAGCCAGCTTGGGATGTAACCAATGATATTTATTGGAGTTCTGTTTTTATCGATATGTTATTATTGACCCCGTACGAGATGGGCACGTATCCAACGCAAAAATGTTGTTTGTTTTTAAAATATTGTTATAACATAAAAATGTTGTACCTTTTTTATTTGATTTAGGTTACCGAAATTAGTAGATCATAGTCTTTTGTCTATGATCTACTAAGTTCTGTAACACAAAAGTATTATTTAAGTCTTGTTTACGTAATGTGTCGATATCGTAATATCATTAATGTAATAATTCTTTGAAAAATGAATGTTGTGTCACTTTTTCTGTTAAAATTGATTAAATCGATATTAACTGCTATCGAACGTAAACATCTCTACCGCGTTTCGGTACTGTGTCGAGCGGCTCGTTTGACGGTAAAATTGCACTATTTTAAAGGCGGCATGCCCTTTGACACGAAAAGCCGACAATATTTTAATAGAATTAATAGAATCGTAAAGGATACCGCCGCTGAGTGGAGTGTTGCTAGTTTAGGGAATTTTCCCTGATTTCGGGGTAGTGTTTCTCTTTAATACTATACTAAGGAAATAAATTGTGATGTTTTATGAAGACCTGCATTTTTTTTATTATTTTTCCTAGTATGTCTAGCAAGTCAGTAATATGTGGTTTCGAGATCGGACAGGGAGATATGAAACACGCTGTATAACCAACAGAATTTTCTTCTCTGTAGTTGGTCTAATGATATCCACAAAATGCTTAACCATTCCAGGAATGTCTGTCCATTTATCCATCCATTATCGGTGCAGCTGGCTACTGATCCAGGTAGAGCTCCATCTAAAAGTCTTGCCACCATTCGCTTACGGTCAAAAATCAGAAAAGGGGGAATAAAAGAGACTGCGCATTACAGCAGAATACTACGGTCGTAAGTTTACCACGTTCCACACTATTGATATAACGCCGACTTGTTTTTTCCCCGTTCTGTTGAGGAGTTTGGGAGGCTTGTTGCTATTGGTTTGGATTCCGGTTTCATCGATATTGTAGGTCAGTGTTGCATCGATATTATTTCTCTATTTCTCCTTCCAGCAAATCGAAAAATCTTTAGACTTGAGGTTTGTTGAAACCTCTGGCACAGGAAATGTAAAACATTATGGAAAGCTGCAAATAGAAAAATCATCTGAGATTTAGCAAAATATTCTAAAATCACAGCAAAATATTCTCAAAATGCTGCTCTAGCTGCCGTTTCTCATCCCATATACAAGAAGTTAAAACGGACATCATTGAATGGCCAATCAGAATACAGTATAATGAAGAATTTACTAGTAAAAGAAATGATAAAGATTATCTCAATTCCACTATCTCGGGATCTTTCCCGAGATGTGTCCCATTAACGAAGCCTAGGGAGGACGACTATTTTGAAATACATTCATGTTCGGATTCAGACAACCAGAGCAGTGAGCCAAGGTCCAAAGCTGAACTCATATTCACTCATTTCTTGGCAGAAGACAACAGAGAACTTCAAATATTGAATAATCACAGGGAAATAAAACACCTATTTTACCTTCTTCTGCGCCTGTGGAACGTATGTTTTTGTACGCGACGATGATCAATTGTCCGAAAGCCAACCGTCTCACAGATGAAATGTTTGAATAAAGAGTCATATTAAAAGTTAATTTAAATTATAAATCGGAAAACTAATGTTTGTAGAATCTAATCGATTTGTATACATCATACAATATTATTTAGCGGGTCTTAGTCGCGATAATTTATTTATTTCAAGGCATGAATACCTCTGTTATTCTCCTACGTTTCTACCGGCTTGCAACGGTTGTGGTCGCGGAGGGACTGATGTCAGCTCAGCGCCGTCCTTGTGAAGCGCGGGTTTCGGCAGCTACCCTCACTTGTTTTGTATTTTTGATATTTTGAGTTCTAGCCGCACTGTCGGTACTTCGACACACTACACTTATGACGTCTACACACTGATGAGTTGTGTTACTGCGGCGTTGTTTGCATTTGTTGATAACTGGGTTCCAAGTGGTCGATAGTCTCTATCCGTCCTCCCGGTTGAAATTTCTATGTTTTTTTATTTCAACCGCTTCACGTACTATCCTGGAGTAATAGTGGCGATCGGTGGATAAGACTTGTGGTTGATGTAATTCTAGCCAGTGGTTTGGTCCAGATTCCAGCAAATGCTCAGCTATGGCAGATTTATTAGTTTGTCGATTTTTGACAGCTGTGATATGTTCTTTGACCCTTTCAGCGATCGTTCGTTTGGTCTGTCCGATATAGGAACTACCACAACTGCAATCAACCTTGTAGACGCCTGGTGTTTGTAGAGGAATTACGTCCTTTGGGGTACGCAGATTGTGTGCTACCTTGGAGAGGGGACTATATACAGTCTTGATGGAGTATTTCTGTAGTACTGTTCCAACTTTGTCCGTCACTCCCTTGATATAAGGCATGTAAGCCGGCACTCTGCTTACTTCAGATTTGCGGTCCTTCCTCTTCCGACGGGGTATCTCCTTTTTGTATCCGTTGCGCCTTAGTACCTCCTGAACATGTGACAATTCACTGTTTAAGTGTTCAGGGTCACAGAGGTCATAGGCTCTGTTCACTAACGAGGTCGCTACGGATTCCAAATGTCGCGGGTGATGATGCGAGCAGGCGTTGACATACCTGTCGGTGTGTGTCGGTTTTCTGTATACAGTGTGTCCAAGTGTACCATTAGCTCTCACCGTCACTTTGACGTCGAGAAAGGGTAGCGATCCGTCTACCTCCATTTCAAATGTAAACCGGATGTTCGGATGTATGGAGTTCAATTTGTCTGCGAAACGTTCTATGTCTTGCTTGTTGCCCTTCATGATGCAGAATACATCGTCGACATACCTCTTCCATAGCTTTACATTTGAAGCCTGCATGTCTATGGATTCTTCGAAATGTTCCATCCAGATATTGGCCATCACCGGTGCTACTGGGCTACCTAACTACTACTCTCCAAGCTTAGGTAGTAAAAATATTTAATGTATTTAAAAACATATTTTTACAGACTCTAAATACTGTCCCAAATTATACTTAAACGAATATTTTCTTCGAGAATTAGAAGCTTCCGTTTATTTTTGCAAATTGCCCGTTTTTGCTACCATTGAAGTACCGTAGCAACGTTATACTTCACAACTTAGTTGCCAAAATTGTTTAAAAATCCGTAATCTTGTTTCTTCGGAGAGCTTACAGCATTCAAAATACTTCGCATTGTTATTGCTCTCACCGACATTTTATTTCTTTGGCAGCCTTTTCAACATCATAGACAATTTTGTCCTCTTCGTTCCTTCGTCTTCCTAGGTATTTTTCACCCTTCATTCGTTTGCTTTTTTGTTGCTCATACTTCCACTGAGATTTATCACTGCGACCTCGTTTAGCCCTTTTGCGTTGTTGATTAGATGTTTCCGTCAAAATATCAGGGTCGTTATTTGGTAGAAAAGTTGGATCTTGCACAGAGTCGTCACTGCTGAAGTCAGTATCACTTTCGGCCTAGGGTATACAATATCGCAAGGTTCTCAATTCTGGAACTGAGTTCCAATACTGGAAATCTGATTCCGTAATTCCGGAACTGGTAGCTTTTAAAGTTTGTTTCAAATCAAACAAGATTAAGGCCCACTTGCACAACGATTCTTAAATTGAATTAAGATGTATTTAACGAGAAAAAAAATATTAAACACCACTAGCGTCTTGTACACCGAAAAATTTGTCGACTAATATGATTTAAGAACTGTCAAAATTAATTACCGAAAATCGGCTGTTTAGTGTCTAATTTCATTTAAGAACTGTCACACTGATGTTGGCATTTTGTCAATAGCGGCGAGAATTATCTGTAATTATATAACTGGACCGGACGACGCAGCAGGGGAGGCCTATGTCCAGTAGTGGACGTCTCTAGGCTGACATGATGATGATGACGATATAACTGATAACAATGTACCTACTTGTGTTATTGTTAACCCTAGAATCCTGCACTATTTGGCGCACATGTTATTCCTACACTGGGGTTCTGGAACACCCCATACTAAAATGACTGCAATCCTTGAAATAAAAAAACAATTCATGAAAATACGATTTATTAAACATAATCGGTAACTTGAGATCACAAATCAGCCTTATTACATAAAGTTAAATGTAGTTTGAGCAACAGCGCTTGTAGGATTTGGTCCTTTTTGAGGATCACTGCAATGGTCTAAGTTGGCATCCGGTAACGGTCCTCCAAATGTTCATGTATCAGTTCCAAACCTAATTTCAAAACTGTCTGCTGAAACTTTATATTTGGCTTATTATTTGATCTTGAACACTTGTGAAGAACCCAGGAATTACAACTGGTCCCAACTTCTATTTTTTCCTCGCCAGATTTGTGGTCTAGAATAGAGCTTATTTCTTCGTAATTAAAACCTCTGACAGCCATCCGAAACAACTTAAATAAACTTCATTGAATTTACCTTCATAATATCTAAAAATATCTGTATTTAATGCATATAAGACTATTGTTTTAATAAATAATCAAATTTAATAACTTATTACATACAAATGCATCAATCGTAATAAATAAAGCAACTTACGATTTTACTACACTGGGGTACTGGCGTTACCCCACAGCACTTATACAGGCGACCACACAACGCGACCCTCGTCACGGTATTGACGTAACGCAAGCAGTTGACACCAAACTTAAATACTCCGACGCGCGAATTCGTGGATAGTAAAGAAATTGAGATATTTAGAAAACAAATCGGAGTGGGGTGCACCTGCACCCCATGTAGGGTTCTGGGGTTAATGCTTAAAAGTTTCTAGTTATTATTTGTCAATTGTCATTTCGTTGCTAGGCGACGACAATGCGTTTTGATTTATGCGAAAGCATACGCATAACATTGTTAAAATCGTAACAAAAAGTCATAATGCCATGAAACAAAACGTAGAAAGTACTTTACCGACCTCATTAAATTATTTTATGCTCTTAATTCTTTTCAACAGATTTAAATTAAGGAGTGACTTAAATCAAACGTTACGCAAGTGGGCCTAAGAATTACATCAGTCTGTTAATCATTTTCAGTAACAAATTTAACACATTTGGTCATATTTCTCTAATTAAACATTTTAAATCGAAAAATCAACAATGCTTATAAATTACACAATATAATCAAACATTAGTAAAAATAAAAATACAAAAGATATTTGAATCGTAGTATGTATCTCGCCTCACGTACAATAAATACTACATAGTGTGACGTCGTGCACCGGCGCTTGCGAGCCTCGCTGCGAGTGACGCACTGCAGTGGGGAGCCCTCTCCCGCTCGCCGGCCCTATATATACCGGCGACACACGTGGTTGGGCGCTCTTTCTGCTTGGAGACAACACGACAAAGCTGAGTACCCATCCGAAGACCTGTGGAGTGCCAACCTACCACCCACGCCCTGGATAATTGTCTAGTCGGCTAATCTCTATCTGTAACTGGAATATAACGCGAGTTTAATCTTTCCTGGTGATATTTTTTATTTATTTCCCGTAAGACAACCTAATTATCTCTCTTTAATTGCTCGGCGAGTGATCGATCCCGGCTATCCCGTGGAAATCAATCACTCGTGCGACATTGGCGCCCAATAGAATTTTTAAATATATTTTTAAAACGTAAGTTGGCACTTTACAGGTGAGTGAAATAATTTCTTTTCCTCTTGTATATTTTTCTCCTGTGTGTGCATATATTCTGGTGTGGTGAATTGCGTACAGGTACAGTTTCTATCTATTTTGGTTGGCCATAAGCAATTTAACTGTGTAAATAACATAACGGTGATTTAATTAACGTCGGTCTAAAATCACGTTTCACCGCGGGCAGCGTGCCCAGCCGCCAACCGGTTCTAACCGCTTAGCCTAAACTAACGTGCCTCGTGTTCGCGAAAAAAATATTGTGATTCAACCTTTGAGTGACCTTTAAGAATTTTTTTTTAATCCTTTACCAATCATCACACCATTGTATAATTTAGTGTATTTCAGCTTTTTTTTAGCACGGTATTCGATTTTCTGGCGATATTTAATTTTTTTTTCTAGTATCGGCGTAAATACTTAGATTTTCTATTATTGTTTTGTAATAATGGCTTACATTATAAATTTCTCATTATTAACTAAAGCGGAATTAGAATATGAGACCACAATACGCGGCGTTTCAAAGCCTGACGATCCCCGCAAACAAATCGCTAAACTTTCAGTTAAAATTCCCTCGGAGGATATATTATCTTCACCCTTCCCACCAGAGGAGGATGTGGCTGAAGTGGAAAAGTCGTTATTAAGATCAAATAAACACTTATCTATGTTGGAAGCAAACTATACCTCCGAGCTTCAACAGAAGGTCGAAACCGTGCTACACCATTGTTTTCATCGACTGAATAGGGTGGATACCGGCAGTCTTGATATTAAAAAAACTGAGTCTGTGTGGAATAAATTTAATGACTTATATGCGAAATTACAATTAATCACGAGCCGTAGTTCGCGGTCGGATTGCTCAGTGGCAGAGGGAAACACTTCCTATAATTACGACCGTAAGCTTTTCTCGGAATAAGGTAAATTCAAATTTAACGGTAAATCATGTGTAAGATCTTTTATTGAAAAAATTGATGAATTTATGTCCTGTAGATCTATTCCACATGACAAGATGTTGTCTTTCGCTTTTGAAATATTTTCGGGTGACGCATTAGTTTGGTATCGTTCTGTTAAAAATAATGTAAAGACTTGGTTAGAACTTTGCGAACTTTTCAAACGAGATTTTAGTCCGCATAACTACGATTATCGGCTTATGACGGAGATTCGTCAGCGCTCACAGGGCGAGAACGAATCAATAACTATTTACGTGGCAAAAATGCACGGTCTGTTTTCGCGACTTAGTTCTCCTATCGCTGATTCGGAGAAGCTAGAAATTTTACTAAATAATATTAGACCTTGTTACACTAATTGTCTGCTCACTGCAAAGGTTGTTGATGTTGATAGTCTGGTCGAAGTTTGTCGTCTTTTCGAAAATTACCAAAGTCGCAGTAAGCAATTTTCTGAACCACCTAAAGTTTCAAAGAATACTGTAGCACCCGATCTAGCGTATAATTATCCGTTTTCTAATTTTTCTTCAAACAAAAATGTTTACAATCATAATCACTTCAATAAATATAACTCTGTCGCCGATACATCGAGATACAAGTCTGTACCACAAGTCAACGCCGTATCGAGTACTTCTAATATAAATAAAACTTTTTGCGTGCGTTGTAGATGCAATTCGCACTCATTACGTTATTGCCGTCAGCCACACTACCTAATCTGTTTTAAGTGCGGCACAAAGGGTTTCAAGGTGTCAGACTGCCCCAATTGTAAATCTAAGTCGACCCCTACAGTTTCAAAAAACTAGTTAATAAGGATTGTGGAAAATCAAATTATACAACTAATTGTAATAAAACAGAGTGGAATTATTGGTTGGACTTTTTAAAAAAATTCTTTAATAGCTATCATATTTCCTCAATCCGTAATTCTAAAGTAGAATATTTACCTTACGTTACTCTAAAATTAAACGGAATACCTACCACTGGTCTTTTAGATTCTGGATCTTGCGTTACAATTGTAGGTAATAATTTGCATAACTTATTTTTGAAAGACAATGTTTTGGATAAATCGAAACCTTTAAGGTTAATAACAGCAGGCGGCGAACGATTTGAGTCTTTGGGATCGGTGTTTCTACCCTTCGAGTTTCAGGATAAATTGATTAACTTAGAAGTTCATGTTGTACCTGGGATTCAAAATTCCCTTATCCTTGGCATGGATTTTTGGCGAAGCTTTGGCCTATTTCCTAACAAATTGGAGTCTGTTTTGATTGTGAACAAGTCTGACGCTCAAGTAATGGAGTTGCGGGCAGTTCCCCCTACACATCTTGTTTCTTATGATCATCTTACAGTCGACCAGAGAGCTACCGCTGACAACATTATTTCTAAATTTACCGATATTTCATACGAGAAGCGGGGTCTCGGTTGCACAAATATTATTTCTCATTCAATTGATACAGGTGATTGTCCCCCTATTCGGCAAAGATTTTATCGCATGTCTCCCGATAAACAAAGAATTTTAATAAAGCATCTTGACGACATGCTCTCAGAGGATGTTGTTGAACGATCCGAAAGCCCGTGGTCAAACCCGGTCATTTTGACACCAAAGAAGAATGGTGAACTGCGTTTCTGTTTGGACAGTCGTAAATTAAATTCCGTTACAAAAAAAGATGCTTATAGCTTGCCTTATATTTCGGAAATTTTAGATAATCTGAGAGATGCTAAATACTTGTCTAGTTTAGACCTGTCTAAATCTTTTTGGCAAACATTAATTAAAGAAGAGGACCGTTGCAAAACAGCCTTTTATATTCCCACGCGTGGCACATTTCAATTCAAAAGAATGCCTTTCGGTCTTACGAATTCGCCAGCTACTCAACAACGATTAGTTGATATTTTATTTTATGGCCCAGAATTTGAAAATAAGGTTTTCTGTTTTATCGATGACATAATCTGTATCACGTCCAGCTTCAACGAGCATATTACTCTTTTATTACGCATTCTTGATAAACTAAAAAGCGCTAATTTAACAATTAATCTCGAAAAATGTCAATTTTTTTGAGATAAACTAAAATATTTAGGCTATGTTGTCGACTCTAGTGGATTGCATCCCGATCCGGATAAAGTAAATTCAATGAAAAATTATCCCACTCCTTCTAATAGAAAAGAAGTACGTCGATTTTTAGGCGCAGCCTCGTGGTACAGGCGTTTTATACCGAATTTTAGCTCTATTGCTGCACCCTTAAATAAGTTAACATCTCAAAGTAAAAACGCACCTCCATTCTGCTGGACGACAGAGGCTAATGAGGCGTTTAATAACCTAAAGAATTGTTTGATTTCCTCCTCGGTGTTGGCTTGTCCTGACTACTCGCAACCGTTTGAAATACACTCAGATGCTAGCGATTTTGGTCTTGGCGCGATCCTCTGTCAAAGGTTAAATGGTGAGGAAAGAGTCATAGCGTACTATAGCAAATCACTCAGTAAGCAAGAAAAAAATTACAGTGCCACAGAGCGCGAGGCCCTGGCTGTTCTATCTGCTAAATATCTATATAGGTAACTTGTAGTTCTCACTATTTCTTTGCACAAATTGTTCACAAACAATAACACACATAAATTAAAGTCTTAGGATCACACTTAATTGTTCACACTGAAGTTTTATGAAGTTTTTGAATTTTAATAACTAAATTGTTACGGAGTCGATATAACCGCGGGTGGTGGCGCCACCTATCCCCTCAAATGTCAATCATCAGCCTTTAACAGTCCACTGCTGGACTAGGCCTCTCCTTTGAAAGGAGGAATTGGCCTACTATACCACGCTGGCCAAACGGGTTGGTATAGGGTTTGTATCAAGTTTTCCTTCTCTTACAGTGCTGTTCTCTGCATAATATGCTCCCTCTGTCGGCTCTTACGACACCCATGGGATGATATGGGGTGGTGACATTCCGTATTCTTAATCCGTCACCACACAACCTAATATTTTAAAATTGCTTACGGTGTTAAATCAAGATTCTAACTTAAACAGTGTGAAAGCAAAACAAAATCCAAAACGGCGTAAGCTACATTCAATGTTGACAGACCAATATATTATGAATTGCCAAATGCAACTTCTTAATTCAGAAATAACTGTAGGACATTTTTTAGAAAAACTTACTAAAATATTAATCATAGTAAGTAAAGAACTCGATGGTGGTGTAAATGTGATTTAAACTCTAGGCTTTGTGTGCAATAATTATTGCTGTTATGACCTCGACTACTTTCTTCGATAATTGAGATTTTTTTATTGTTGTTATGTACTCTTTATGATGTTTCTGGTTCACGTTTCTTCAGTTTGAATTTTATACATGTGTTTTTTTTATTTATTTTGATTTTTAAATTGTGCAAGCAAATTAAGCAAATGTGACTTTGGGATAATTAGGATTGTTAAGAATAAGTTGATTCCGTGATTTTTTACTGTGATTCCTTAATAAATGACTGCTTTTTATTTCAAATTTGTTTTTTTTTACCAATTAAAACCACCACCTGTTTTAATTATTCGGTGGAAGCAATAGAACTAAAAAAAGAATGAAATAAATATTCCCGTTCGTCCCTCCCAAAAAAATTAGGGGACTATTGGGATAATAAATAACGAATTCCCGTTCGTCCCCCTCGGGGGAAGAACTCAAGGGGACGAACAGGAGTACACGGAAAATAAACGTAAAAAGAAACCAGCAAAACGTACTCGTGAAGATTCTGTTATGGATGCCGAAAACAAAATGCTAGAAGATGCAACAGAATTAATGCGCAAATAAGATCAATGTAGCAACGATCCATACGTTGCTTTTAGTATGCACATAGCGGCTGAATTAAGAAAGTATACAATTACATGAGTTAAACATTCCATTAATAATATTGGTACGAGCTGGGGTTCGGTGATAAATTATATACACTATGCCAGAAAAACTGCACTTTATTTACTAACACAAACACTATACACACTTATTTCTCAACACTTATAAAAACACACGTATTTCTTACTTAATTCTCAACACTAATAAAAACACACTTATTTCACACTACTAGAAACACCACTAAACACTTCCGACTTACTTTCCTTCGCTTCTGGTTTATCGCTCCGATATTCAATTGTAACTATGTCCGGTCCGCTCGTCGGCCCGCTATTTATACTGGCCGGATAACAAACTAGATCATTCTTGCATATTCCCGAACATTCTCGCTACAGACGAAACATTCTAGCGTCGTAGCAATGTTCTAGTAATAACAGCAACGCCATCTAGTAGCTAGTAGACGAAACCGCTTCAACCCACCGATACATCTAATCTCTTCTAGTTCTTTGATTCACCGATAGATGGCGTTATTTTCAATTATCGCCATTCGTTACAATATCATATATGAGGCTGATATGGGATATCTACAGCAACAGACACTAGGATACCATAAAGAAAGAAGACCTGGATACTTCACATCGCAATTGACTGATCGCTCCGACTCAACAGTTTCTAATCATACTGATACAGGATCTGGGTTGACACAGTTAATTCGCGATATAGATACGTAGAGTTAATCTTTTTTTAATTATGTGTGGCGCAAACTTTTCAGAAGCCGCTAGCCGGCCGGGTCCAACCACCCCCGCACTCCACCACTGACACTCACCATTCATTCACCCAAAAAACTTTACGGTGCGTGCACGTCGCACGTGGCCCGCGGCTGTACTTACGATGCAAAATGTTAGTATTATTTACGTTATTTTTAGGCTGGTTTCAGAGTGACGCGCGCGGCACGCGCCGTCGGCCAGCGCGTCTCAACAGCGCGTTTGGCGCGCGGACCACTGTGAAACGAGTTCGCGTTTCTCATTGCAATGTACGAAGCTTCGGCAGCGCGATCGGCGCGCGCGTCTCACACGCGGCGCGTTTGAACTGCGTGACTATGAAACGCTACTACTAATCTAGTGTAATTGAAAGCGCGCGCGTGTGGCTGGCGCCGGTCAAACGCGTGACTCTGAAACCAGCCTTAGTCGATATTATACTATTGTGTTCCTCGATGGTTTTATTGTTTATTTTGCAAACAAACATACATACATACATAGACTCACGCCTGTTTCCCGAAGGGGTAGGCAGAGACTACTGAACGCCATTTGCAACGATCCTGACATACCTCTCTTGCTTCACTTACTCTCATCAAGTTTCTCATGCATGCTCTTCTTAGCAAACATAGTATTATTCTCTTAGCAAACATTATTATTTTAAAGCACACAGCACATACAATGTTTTTTGTTTAATAGCCTTTAGCCTTTATCAATTAATATTAATTGGTTGTTGAATAAACAAATATGGGTTATTCAATAATGTTTATTTTGTTTTTAATTAAATTACAATAAAACAGTGGTTAAACTTTTGAAATTCAGTTAATGAACATGCTGAAATGATGGTGGATTTACAAATTCGAACGGTGTCGACTAAGTCGAGCTTGAGACTCGAGATGTGAATCATATGAATAGGGTGAGTTCGCGATAATTTGCTTTGAAAACAAAGGAATTCGCGGTCGAGTCCAATTGTATGCGGTCACTCGAAAAATTGTCTGTCCTGTCCTTGTGCCGGCGTGATGCGACGCTTTATACAGCTTGTTTGTTTGTTTTTCGTGTGAGTGTGTGGCCAACTCTGGTGTCGGAGTTTTCAGACCGCCCAAAGGCCTCCGACATGGCCTAACGACCCTTATCCATAGACAAGAGCCGGGACCGACAGCTTTACGTGCCCTCCGAAGCACGGTAGCGCTCAGATGAAAATGCCACACTTGGTCACCCATCCAACTGGTAACCTGTGCAAGCGTTGCTTAACTTTGCCGATCTGTTACGAACGGCAAGCCAAGTCTCGCTATGAGCGCTACAAAGCTCTATATATATCAGCTGTCAATTGCGATGTGAAGTATCCAGGTCTTCTTTCTTCATGGTATCCTAGTGTCTGTTGCTGTAGATATCCCATATCAGCCTCATATATGATATTGTAACGAATGGCGATAATTGAAAATAACGCCATCTATCGGTGAATCAAAGAACTAGAAGAGATTAGATGTATCGGTGGGTTGAAGCGGTTTCGTCTACTAGCTACTAGATGGCGTTGCTGTTATTACTTGAACATTGCTACGACGCTAGAATGTTTCGTCTGTAGCGAGAATGTTCGGGAATATGCAAGAATGATCTAGTTTGTTATCCGGCCAGTATAAATAGCGGGCCGACGAGCGGACCGGACATAGTTACAATTGAATATCGGAGCGATAAACCAGAAGCGAAGGAAAGTAAGTCGGAAGTGTTTAGTGGTGTTTCTAGTAGTGTGAAATAAGTGTGTTTTTATTAGTGTTGAGAATTAAGTAAGAAATAAGTGTGTTTTTATAAGTGTTGAGAAATAAGTGTGTATAGTGTTTGTGTTAGTAAATAAAGTGCAGTTTTTCTGGCATAGTGTATATAATTTATCACCGAACCCCAGCTCGTAACAATATTATTAATGGAATGTTTAACTCATGTAATTGTATACTTTCTTAATTCAGCCGCTATGTGCATACTAAAAGCAACGTATGGATCGTTGCTACATTGATCTTATTTGCGCATTAATTCTATTGCATCTTCTAGCATTTTGTTTTCGGCATCCATAACAGAATCTTCACGAGTACGTTTTGCTGGTTTCTTTTTACGTTTATTTTCCGTGTATTCCTGTTCGTCCCCTTGAGTTCTTCCCCCGAGGGGGACGAACGGGAATTCGTTATTTATTATCCCAATAGTCCCCTAATTTTTTTGGGAGGGACGAACGGGAATATTTATTTCATTCTTTTTTTAGTTCTATTGCTTCCACCGAATAATTAAAACAGGTGGTGGTTTTAATTGGTAAAAAAAAACAAATTTGAAATAAAAAGCAGTCATTTATTAAGGAATCACAGTAAAAAATCACGGAATCAACTTATTCTTAACAATCCTAATTATCCCAAAGTCACATTTGCTTAATTTGCTTGCACAATTTAAAAATCAAAATAAATAAAAAAAACACATGTATAAAATTCAAACTGAAGAAACGTGAACCAGAAACATCATAAAGAGTACATAACAACAATAAAAAAATCTCAATTATCGAAGAAAGTAGTCGAGGTCATAACAGCAATAATTATTGCACACAAAGCCTAGAGTTTAAATCACATTTACACCACCATCGAGTTCTTTACTTACTATGATTAATATTTTAGTAAGTTTTTCTAAAAAATGTCCTACAGTTATTTCTGAATTAAGAAGTTGCATTTGGCAATTCATAATATATTGGTCTGTCAACATTGAATGTAGCTTACGCCGTTTTGGATTTTGTTTTGCTTTCACACTGTTTAAGTTAGAATCTTGATTTAACACCGTAAGCAATTTTAAAATATTAGGTTGTGTGGTGACGGATTAAGAATACGGAATGTCACCACCCCATATCATCCCATGGGTGTCGTAAGAGCCGACAGAGGGAGCATATTATGCAGAGAACAGCACTGTAAGAGAAGGAAAACTTGATACAAACCCTATACCAACCCGTTTGGCCAGCGTGGTATAGTAGGCCAATTCCTCCTTTCAAAGGAGAGGCCTAGTCCAGCAGTGGACTGTTAAAGGCTGATGATTGACATTTGAGGGGATAGGTGGCGCCACCACCCGCGGTTATATCGACTCCGTAACAATTTAGTTATTAAAATTCAAAAACTTCATAAAACTTCAGTGTGAACAATTAAGTGTGATCCTAAGACTTTAATTTATGTGTGTTATTGTTTGTGAACAATTTGTGCAAAGAAATAGTGAGAACTACAAGTTACCTTGTAGTTCTTAGTTTGGTGTTAATACACCAAAGTTTTCAAAGGACTTTACCACAACCACAGTGAGTAAAACTAGACAATAAAGGCAGAAAAACTTTAATAGCACCTTAATACAATTAGTTTTGGATATAACAGCTATATCTCTGCAATAAAGTGATTTTTATTAAAAATAAATCGTTTTTTCACTGCAAATTTCAAATAATCCTGAATCGCGACTTAGCGAGAAAGTTATCAGTGACATCTAGTGGGATATCCATTGAACGGACGAAAGGCGCGATACACTTTAGTAGCGCTCAGTAAACGCTTAATACAATCCCTGTCATGCCTAAATAATAGCCTTCAAGAGGACTTCAATAGTAATAAGGAGTGTTCCATACAACAAGACACTCATCAATAAATTGGATAAACAAATTAGCGCCATCTATTACGAAACAGAAAAACAACTGTTTATCACAATTGATTAATAGATACTTTCATAATTAGTTAGGATATAACCAACTAGAGTGCGCACCTGGTACAAAATTAATAAATAAAAAACAGCTATTGTCTGACTAAACTGAATAATTTTGAGACACTCTATTTTGTGAACCATGGACTTTTTTGAAAACATTACATTCAGGCGTAGACGCACTCGATCTAAATCCGAGACGATTATTGATACTTCCACCTGCCTAGATAACACTATAAGAAGTTGGCCAGATATATCGGAAGATGAGTGTGAGCAAATTAAAGATCTGAAGAAGGACGTAGATAGTTTGAAAAAGGAATTAAATAGTGCTCACAAGGAAATAGAAACACTTTCGCTAGAAATACTGAAACTTAAGCAGGCCAATGAAGTGTTATTAACAAAGAACAACTTATACAAAAATGCCACCAATAGTCCTCTCAAAAAAGGGGTCTCTCATACTCCACAAAAAGAAAAAAATATACCTAAACAATGTGTCATAAGAACGTCCTGCCAGCAAACGCAGACTGATAACTGCACTGTAATCACCGAAAAAGCAAAATTATCCACTGTTTGCAGTACTAACAGGATACCCTATAAATCTACGGCAAATATGCAAGAATGCGATACACGTAGACAGCGGCAGCACACGTGCAGCGGAGAAAACACCGAGCCAAATATCGTCACTTCTACTGGAGGAATAGCCTCAACGAACACGATTAATGTCAGCACCGGGGTGTCTTTTCGAACACGCCATCCTCATAAAGCTAAACTATGTATAATGACTAATAGCAGCTTCTGTGGTACACTACGGGTTGTGGAGGATATGTTTGGTAGTCAGTTCGACTATTGTCGGTATGTCACACCTAACTGTAATGTCGAAAGGATGCTTAAAAATATCGAAAGTAAATTAATAGATTTCAATAAAAACGACTATTGTGTTGTCATTTTGGGAGGTAGGCTAAGAAAATCATTAGAACATATAACTCATACTAATATTATTTTATGTGCAGCCACGTACATATGTCGTGCTCCAATGTATAATTATAAGGTAGAATTATTTAATAATTTATTGTACACAGACTTACAAAATAATGACTATGCATGTTTGATTGACTCAAATAGCAACTTAACTATGAACATGTTCTCATACAAAACAGGAAAACTGAATAAGAATGGTATAAAAAATGTATATCACGATATTATGTTTACTATTCACAGTTCCCAGCTTCAATCTATCTCACCGAAACTGCTGACCGCGGATAACACTACTTCAAAGTTTGTTTTTGCCTAGCGGATTTAATTATTCTAAAAGATCTAGCAAGCCTAATCGAAGGTCTAAGAAAAAACTACTTGTAAAAAGAATGTCGATATATTACCAAAATGTGAGAGGCCTTCGAACAAAAACTCATGCTTTCTATAGTAATGTTGCCTTAAATACGTGTGATTTTATTACTCTTACAGAAACATTCCTTAATAGTTCAGTAAATGACGCAGAATTATTTCCCTCTAATTATGTAGTACTGCGTAAGGATCGTGCGGGTGATGTTGGTTGGGGTGGTATTTTGCTAGCGGTCAGGGATTGCTATACCGTAAAAAGAATTACAACAGTAAACAGTCTAACTGATGATAAAGAATTGTTATTTGCTTCTATAACGTGGAGAAATGTCCGCTTGCTCATGTGTATTGTATATTTACCACCCAGCTATAATGATAATCAGTACTTGAATGTTCTGACCTGTATGGAAGACGCCATTACTGCTTATCCTGAGCATTAGTTTGTTATAGTTGGCGATTTTAATTTGAACTCATGTAGTAATTATATTAAAACCCAATATGATATTTTTTTAGAGTATTGTAGATTAAAGCAATGTAACTCTGTTTGTAACAAATATGGGAGTATCTTAGATCTAGTGTTGACTAATGGTGAAATCAATAAGGTCCTTGTCACGGCGGGAGCTGAGCCTCTAGTACCGATGGATGCTTATCACCCTCCACTGGAGATAGCTCTCCAGCAAGATATTAATGCAGTTGAGAACTGGAGCATAAGAAATAAACTTTCGTTCAATGTAGCTAAATGTAAAATAATAACTTTTTCCAAGTCTCGTTCTCCAATCACAGCGATTTATAAATTAGCAGATACACAACTAGAACGTGTAACAAATATACGCGACTTGGGGTTAATTATGGACAGCAAGTTGAGTTTTCGCGAACATATTCAGCAGATTTGTAAGGAAGCGAATAAATCACTTGGATTTATAATGAGGACAGCATATCACTTTAATAACACACACATCGCGAAGCTGCTTTACAATGCCTACGTGCGTAGTAAGTTAGAGTATAACGCAATTATATGGAACCCCAATGAACAGCTATATACCCTGTTGATAGAGAAAATACAGCGTAAATTTGCCCGTTACTTGTATAAACGTGAATATGGATACTATCCGTTCTTATATCCATCCGCATTTGTGTCAGGAATGGTTGGTCTCAATACCTTGTTTCTCAGAAGGGAATTAATCCACTTAATGCATTATTTCCTGTTACTAATAAATAAGGTTGATAATCCATCGGTACGAGAGTGCATTCATTTGTATGTACCTGACAATTATTTACGAGGTGCTGGTCGTAGGCAACGGCAACTTTTCGCGTGCCCACCGGCGTGGCGTTCGCCTCATGCTCGTAACAGCCCTACTGCTAGAGGGATTACATTCCTAAACAATTACCTGCGACACAGTCCGGATGCTGACATATTTTGTGGCAAGCTCAATAGCATTAGAGCAGACATGCTACAGTTCTTAAATAAAATATGTGTATGATTAAGTTTTGATTTTTATATATATACGTATTTGATTTTTGTATTATTGTTTATTAGTTAATGATTAATTTAAGGGTTTGATATTGTTCATATTGGTTTATATTTTTCTGTTATTTTATAAGGTTTTATTTATTTAACAATATAATATTTGTATTGTAAACTTCTAGGCATACAAGCGCTTTGGTTACGACTGTAAGCTTGTATTGCATATTTAATAAATGAATAAATGATGATGAGGTATTTTTTTGCCTATGACACTATTTAATTTAAAATAATAATTATAATATATTCCACATTCACACAACACCAACTAGTCCCAAACTAAGCAGAGCTTGTACTATGGGTACTAGATAATGGACAAACATACATATATACTTTATTTTTGTAAATACACACATACATAATATAAATGCCACCCTTCGGCAAAAAAGAACGGTGTCGTTTTCCAAAACTGCACCACACTTTTATGAAATTCGGTTTAAGCCACTGCGATAGCATGTATTGGCGAAAATTTTCACTTTGGCTATCATCAGGGCTTTCGCTAGCGATATAAAACCAGCCTTCTAAAATATGGTCCTCTGGTAATAATGGAAGCACCGCACTTAGGGCTACTTGACGTCTTAAAAATTTATTTTTTGTTAGATTTAATTCACGGCCTTTTCTCCAAATAGCGTTTCTAAAATGATAGTAACAGCGGATATTTATCTCTGGAAAAATTGTACGCATAGCAGACATAGCTGCTTCTTTAAAATCACTGGTAAATGACGTAGGATTCCAATCGTTGATTTGAGATTTAACGAGTCTGAAAGGTATCTCGTATGTTTCTTTTTTACGGTTTGACATTAAAGCGTAGAATAATGGTGTTATAGATGTGCTTTGATTATTACTTCCTAAATCACCACGATCGGTGTAGAGCTGTTGGAATGGACATAAATAATATACTAATATGGAAATAGATGAGCCACTCTTGATTTTTATTGGGAGACAAAATGTTTAGTTTTGGGCTGCTGCCTAATAGATGGCGCTAACTCTGCAAATCTTTTTGTTAATCGACTTACTAAATGGCGCTAATTAGTCAGAATATTAGTAGGTACACTAGGTACTTACTATTTAATTTTAATAAAGGTTTGATTTTGTAAATAAAACACAAAAGACGTTTGAAAATTATTTTATTATTCTTTTTAAATAATACGACCTAGCCTGTACCTTTACTGGGTCACTTTGGTCAAATTTCGAAATTTTACCTTTTAAAATATTGTTGACCCCTTTACACCAACTATGCACGATAATGTTAATAGATTTTTGCACAATACACTTTATAAGAAAAGCCCTATGTGTTTCACAAGAAATAAAATCAAAATCGACATCTATATTTATAAAATGTTCAATTTTTTCTTTTAAATATTTCTCTTGTGGCGAATCCCTTAAACACATTCTAATAACATCGTATATTTTTTGAGTCAATTTGAGGAAATTTTCGTTGCTATAAATTAGGGACCTTTTCGTATAGTCCCTACAATAAGTGTACGTTGCAGGGTCCGGCTCGGTATTTAAAAAAATATTTTTGCAGCTAGTGCAGCCTTTAAAAATTTTCTTTTGGTACTTCTTAATTATATACCCTGCAACATAATGCTTTGATTCCCTATGAATAATTGTGTTTTGCTGGTCATCGCCGCAAGTTGATGTCGACAGATTATTGACAAATGTGTCAATATTGAAAGTGATATTAACATCATTTTGTGAGACACATTGGCTTTGTATATTTAATAAATGAGTAAGTGATTGTAAGCATTTACTATCATCGACTTCACAGTTAGCGTTTACAGAATGAGGTGAACATAAATTATTGACCAAAAGTGTCTTATAGGCATTTATAAATTGAGCACAGGTAGGATTCGTATTTCTTAACACCATTACTCCTTATGCCACAAAAGAAATTCTCCAAAGGATCTTGGTTGAAGTTCCTTGTTAATAAATTATGTATATTATGATTTACTTTTAGCACTTCCCACATTTCAATAAAACATTCTATGTTGCTTGCCCAGTTTGAAGTTGATGGCACTTTTTCAAATTTTACTTTTTCTGTGCCATCCCTGTTTTTTGCTAAACTTTTAAACTCAATACTTTTTAAAATCGGAAGCATTTCTTTCCAGAACTTTATATGTGGAGAAGTGTTTTTTAGACATCCTGTGAGTTCTTTTGTGCTTCCAGAGTATGTATGTCCATTAAAGGAGTCAAATAATTTGTCAAACATCAACAAAAATTTGAAACAAACATACATACATACATAGACTCACGCCTGTTTCCCGAAGGGGTAGGCAGAGACTACTGAACGCCATTTGCAACGATCCTGACATACCTCTCTTGCTTCACTTACTCTCATCAAGTTTCTCATGCATGCTCTTCTTAGCAAACATAGTATTATTCTCTTAGCAAACATTATTATTTTAAAGCACACAGCACATACAATGTTTTTTGTTTAATAGCCTTTAGCCTTTATCAATTAATATTAATTGGTTGTTGAATAAACAAATATGGGTTATTCAATAATGTTTATTTTGTTTTTAATTAAATTACAATAAAACAGTGGTTAAACTTTTGAAATTCAGTTAATGAACATGCTGAAATGATGGTGGATTTACAAATTCGAACGGTGTCGACTAAGTCGAGCTTGAGACTCGAGATGTGAATCATATGAATAGGGTGAGTTCGCGATAATTTGCTTTGAAAACAAAGGAATTCGCGGTCGAGTCCAATTGTATGCGGTCACTCGAAAAATTGTCTGTCCTGTCCTTGTGCCGGCGTGATGCGACGCTTTATACAGCTTGTTTGTTTGTTTTTCGTGTGAGTGTGTGGCCAACTCTGGTGTCGGAGTTTTCAGACCGCCCAAAGGCCTCCGACATGGCCTAACGACCCTTATCCATAGACAAGAGCCGGGACCGACAGCTTTACGTGCCCTCCGAAGCACGGTAGCGCTCAGATGAAAATGCCACACTTGGTCACCCATCCAACTGGTAACCTGTGCAAGCGTTGCTTAACTTTGCCGATCTGTTACGAACGGCAAGCCAAGTCTCGCTATGAGCGCTACAAAGCTCTATATATATCAGCTGTCAATTGCGATGTGAAGTATCCAGGTCTTCTTTCTTCATGGTATCCTAGTGTCTGTTGCTGTAGATATCCCATATCAGCCTCATATATGATATTGTAACGAATGGCGATAATTGAAAATAACGCCATCTATCGGTGAATCAAAGAACTAGAAGAGATTAGATGTATCGGTGGGTTGAAGCGGTTTCGTCTACTAGCTACTAGATGGCGTTGCTGTTATTACTTGAACATTGCTACGACGCTAGAATGTTTCGTCTGTAGCGAGAATGTTCGGGAATATGCAAGAATGATCTAGTTTGTTATCCGGCCAGTATAAATAGCGGGCCGACGAGCGGACCGGACATAGTTACAATTGAATATCGGAGCGATAAACCAGAAGCGAAGGAAAGTAAGTCGGAAGTGTTTAGTGGTGTTTCTAGTAGTGTGAAATAAGTGTGTTTTTATTAGTGTTGAGAATTAAGTAAGAAATAAGTGTGTTTTTATAAGTGTTGAGAAATAAGTGTGTATAGTGTTTGTGTTAGTAAATAAAGTGCAGTTTTTCTGGCATAGTGTATATAATTTATCACCGAACCCCAGCTCGTAACAATATTATTAATGGAATGTTTAACTCATGTAATTGTATACTTTCTTAATTCAGCCGCTATGTGCATACTAAAAGCAACGTATGGATCGTTGCTACATTGATCTTATTTGCGCATTAATTCTATTGCATCTTCTAGCATTTTGTTTTCGGCATCCATAACAGAATCTTCACGAGTACGTTTTGCTGGTTTCTTTTTACGTTTATTTTCCGTGTATTCCTGTTCGTCCCCTTGAGTTCTTCCCCCGAGGGGGACGAACGGGAATTCATTATTTATTATCCCAATAGTCCCCTAATTTTTTTGGGAGGGACGAACGGGAATATTTATTTCATTCTTTTTTTAGTTCTATTGCTTCCACCGAATAATTAAAACAGGTGGTGGTTTTAATTGGTAAAAAAAAACAAATTTGAAATAAAAAGCAGTCATTTATTAAGGAATCACAGTAAAAAATCACGGAATCAACTTATTCTTAACAATCCTAATTATCCCAAAGTCACATTTGCTTAATTTGCTTGCACAATTTAAAAATCAAAATAAATAAAAAAAACACATGTATAAAATTCAAACTGAAGAAACGTGAACCAGAAACATCATAAAGAGTACATAACAACAATAAAAAAATCTCAATTATCGAAGAAAGTAGTCGAGGTCATAACAGCAATAATTATTGCACACAAAGCCTAGAGTTTAAATCACATTTACACCACCATCGAGTTCTTTACTTACTATGATTAATATTTTAGTAAGTTTTTCTAAAAAATGTCCTACAGTTATTTCTGAATTAAGAAGTTGCATTTGGCAATTCATAATATATTGGTCTGTCAACATTGAATGTAGCTTACGCCGTTTTGGATTTTGTTTTGCTTTCACACTGTTTAAGTTAGAATCTTGATTTAACACCGTAAGCAATTTTAAAATATTAGGTTGTGTGGTGACGGATTAAGAATACGGAATGTCACCACCCCATATCATCCCATGGGTGTCGTAAGAGCCGACAGAGGGAGCATATTATGCAGAGAACAGCACTGTAAGAGAAGGAAAACTTGATACAAACCCTATACCAACCCGTTTGGCCAGCGTGGTATAGTAGGCCAATTCCTCCTTTCAAAGGAGAGGCCTAGTCCAGCAGTGGACTGTTAAAGGCTGATGATTGACATTTGAGGGGATAGGTGGCGCCACCACCCGCGGTTATATCGACTCCGTAACAATTTAGTTATTAAAATTCAAAAACTTCATAAAACTTCAGTGTGAACAATTAAGTGTGATCCTAAGACTTTAATTTATGTGTGTTATTGTTTGTGAACAATTTGTGCAAAGAAATAGTGAGAACTACAAGTTACCTTGTAGTTCTTAGTTTGGTGTTAATACACCAAAGTTTTCAAAGGACTTTACCACAACCACAGTGAGTAAAACTAGACAATAAAGGCAGAAAAACTTTAATAGCACCTTAATACAATTAGTTTTGGATATAACAGCTATATCTCTGCAATAAAGTGATTTTTATTAAAAATAAATCGTTTTTTCACTGCAAATTTCAAATAATCCTGAATCGCGACTTAGCGAGAAAGTTATCAGTGACATCTAGTGGGATATCCATTGAACGGACGAAAGGCGCGATACACTTTAGTAGCGCTCAGTAAACGCTTAATACAATCCCTGTCATGCCTAAATAATAGCCTTCAAGAGGACTTCAATAGTAATAAGGAGTGTTCCATACAACAAGACACTCATCAATAAATTGGATAAACAAATTAGCGCCATCTATTACGAAACAGAAAAACAACTGTTTATCACAATTGATTAATAGATACTTTCATAATTAGTTAGGATATAACCAACTAGAGTGCGCACCTGGTACAAAATTAATAAATAAAAAACAGCTATTGTCTGACTAAACTGAATAATTTTGAGACACTCTATTTTGTGAACCATGGACTTTTTTGAAAACATTACATTCAGGCGTAGACGCACTCGATCTAAATCCGAGACGATTATTGATACTTCCACCTGCCTAGATAACACTATAAGAAGTTGGCCAGATATATCGGAAGATGAGTGTGAGCAAATTAAAGATCTGAAGAAGGACGTAGATAGTTTGAAAAAGGAATTAAATAGTGCTCACAAGGAAATAGAAACACTTTCGCTAGAAATACTGAAACTTAAGCAGGCCAATGAAGTGTTATTAACAAAGAACAACTTATACAAAAATGCCACCAATAGTCCTCTCAAAAAAGGGGTCTCTCATACTCCACAAAAAGAAAAAAATATACCTAAACAATGTGTCATAAGAACGTCCTGCCAGCAAACGCAGACTGATAACTGCACTGTAATCACCGAAAAAGCAAAATTATCCACTGTTTGCAGTACTAACAGGATACCCTATAAATCTACGGCAAATATGCAAGAATGCGATACACGTAGACAGCGGCAGCACACGTGCAGCGGAGAAAACACCGAGCCAAATATCGTCACTTCTACTGGAGGAATAGCCTCAACGAACACGATTAATGTCAGCACCGGGGTGTCTTTTCGAACACGCCATCCTCATAAAGCTAAACTATGTATAATGACTAATAGCAGCTTCTGTGGTACACTACGGGTTGTGGAGGATATGTTTGGTAGTCAGTTCGACTATTGTCGGTATGTCACACCTAACTGTAATGTCGAAAGGATGCTTAAAAATATCGAAAGTAAATTAATAGATTTCAATAAAAACGACTATTGTGTTGTCATTTTGGGAGGTAGGCTAAGAAAATCATTAGAACATATAACTCATACTAATATTATTTTATGTGCAGCCACGTACATATGTCGTGCTCCAATGTATAATTATAAGGTAGAATTATTTAATAATTTATTGTACACAGACTTACAAAATAATGACTATGCATGTTTGATTGACTCAAATAGCAACTTAACTATGAACATGTTCTCATACAAAACAGGAAAACTGAATAAGAATGGTATAAAAAATGTATATCACGATATTATGTTTACTATTCACAGTTCCCAGCTTCAATCTATCTCACCGAAACTGCTGACCGCGGATAACACTACTTCAAAGTTTGTTTTTGCCTAGCGGATTTAATTATTCTAAAAGATCTAGCAAGCCTAATCGAAGGTCTAAGAAAAAACTACTTGTAAAAAGAATGTCGATATATTACCAAAATGTGAGAGGCCTTCGAACAAAAACTCATGCTTTCTATAGTAATGTTGCCTTAAATACGTGTGATTTTATTACTCTTACAGAAACATTCCTTAATAGTTCAGTAAATGACGCAGAATTATTTCCCTCTAATTATGTAGTACTGCGTAAGGATCGTGCGGGTGATGTTGGTTGGGGTGGTATTTTGCTAGCGGTCAGGGATTGCTATACCGTAAAAAGAATTACAACAGTAAACAGTCTAACTGATGATAAAGAATTGTTATTTGCTTCTATAACGTGGAGAAATGTCCGCTTGCTCATGTGTATTGTATATTTACCACCCAGCTATAATGATAATCAGTACTTGAATGTTCTGACCTGTATGGAAGACGCCATTACTGCTTATCCTGAGCATTAGTTTGTTATAGTTGGCGATTTTAATTTGAACTCATGTAGTAATTATATTAAAACCCAATATGATATTTTTTTAGAGTATTGTAGATTAAAGCAATGTAACTCTGTTTGTAACAAATATGGGAGTATCTTAGATCTAGTGTTGACTAATGGTGAAATCAATAAGGTCCTTGTCACGGCGGGAGCTGAGCCTCTAGTACCGATGGATGCTTATCACCCTCCACTGGAGATAGCTCTCCAGCAAGATATTAATGCAGTTGAGAACTGGAGCATAAGAAATAAACTTTCGTTCAATGTAGCTAAATGTAAAATAATAACTTTTTCCAAGTCTCGTTCTCCAATCACAGCGATTTATAAATTAGCAGATACACAACTAGAACGTGTAACAAATATACGCGACTTGGGGTTAATTATGGACAGCAAGTTGAGTTTTCGCGAACATATTCAGCAGATTTGTAAGGAAGCGAATAAATCACTTGGATTTATAATGAGGACAGCATATCACTTTAATAACACACACATCGCGAAGCTGCTTTACAATGCCTACGTGCGTAGTAAGTTAGAGTATAACGCAATTATATGGAACCCCAATGAACAGCTATATACCCTGTTGATAGAGAAAATACAGCGTAAATTTGCCCGTTACTTGTATAAACGTGAATATGGATACTATCCGTTCTTATATCCATCCGCATTTGTGTCAGGAATGGTTGGTCTCAATACCTTGTTTCTCAGAAGGGAATTAATCCACTTAATGCATTATTTCCTGTTACTAATAAATAAGGTTGATAATCCATCGGTACGAGAGTGCATTCATTTGTATGTACCTGACAATTATTTACGAGGTGCTGGTCGTAGGCAACGGCAACTTTTCGCGTGCCCACCGGCGTGGCGTTCGCCTCATGCTCGTAACAGCCCTACTGCTAGAGGGATTACATTCCTAAACAATTACCTGCGACACAGTCCGGATGCTGACATATTTTGTGGCAAGCTCAATAGCATTAGAGCAGACATGCTACAGTTCTTAAATAAAATATGTGTATGATTAAGTTTTGATTTTTATATATATACGTATTTGATTTTTGTATTATTGTTTATTAGTTAATGATTAATTTAAGGGTTTGATATTGTTCATATTGGTTTATATTTTTCTGTTATTTTATAAGGTTTTATTTATTTAACAATATAATAATTGTATTGTAAACTTCTAGGCATACAAGCGCTTTGGTTACGACTGTAAGCTTGTATTGCATATTTAATAAATGAATAAATGATGATGAGGTATTTTTTTGCCTATGACACTATTTAATTTAAAATAATAATTATAATATATTCCACATTCACACAACACCAACTAGTCCCAAACTAAGCAGAGCTTGTACTATGGGTACTAGATAATGGACAAACATACATATATACTTTATTTTTGTAAATACACACATACATAATATAAATGCCACCCTTCGGCAAAAAAGAACGGTGTCGTTTTCCAAAACTGCACCACACTTTTATGAAATTCGGTTTAAGCCACTGCGATAGCATGTATTGGCGAAAATTTTCACTTTGGCTATCATCAGGGCTTTCGCTAGCGATATAAAACCAGCCTTCTAAAATATGGTCCTCTGGTAATAATGGAAGCACCGCACTTAGGGCTACTTGACGTCTTAAAAATTTATTTTTTGTTAGATTTAATTCACGGCCTTTTCTCCAAATAGCGTTTCTAAAATGATAGTAACAGCGGTGGATATTTATCTCTGGAAAAATTGTACGCATAGCAGACATAGCTGCTTCTTTAAAATCACTGGTAAATGACGTAGGATTCCAATCGTTGATTTGAGATTTAACGAGTCTGAAAGGTATCTCGTATGTTTCTTTTTTACGGTTTGACATTAAAGCGTAGAATAATGGTGTTATAGATGTGCTTTGATTATTACTTCCTAAATCACCACGATCGGTGTAGAGCTGTTGGAATGGACATAGATAATATACTAATATGGAAATAGATGAGCCACTCTTGATTTTTATTGGGAGACAAAATGTTTAGTTTTGGGCTGCTGCCTAATAGATGGCGCTAACTCTGCAAATCTTTTTGTTAATCGACTTACTAAATGGCGCTAATTAGTCAGAATATTAGTAGGTACACTAGGTACTTACTATTTAATTTTAATAAAGGTTTGATTTTGTAAATAAAACACAAAAGACGTTTGAAAATTATTTTATTATTCTTTTTAAATAATACGACCTAGCCTGTACCTTTACTGGGTCACTTTGGTCAAATTTCGAAATTTTACCTTTTAAAATATTGTTGACCCCTTTACACCAACTATGCACGATAATGTTAATAGATTTTTGCACAATACACTTTATAAGAAAAGCCCTATGTGTTTCACAAGAAATAAAATCAAAATCGACATCTATATTTATAAAATGTTCAATTTTTTCTTTTAAATATTTCTCTTGTGGCGAATCCCTTAAACACATTCTAATAACATCGTATATTTTTTGAGTCAATTTGAGGAAATTTTCGTTGCTATAAATTAGGGACCTTTTCGTATAGTCCCTACAATAAGTGTACGTTGCAGGGTCCGGCTCGGTATTTAAAAAAATATTTTTGCAGCTAGTGCAGCCTTTAAAAATTTTCTTTTGGTACTTCTTAATTATATACCCTGCAACATAATGCTTTGATTCCCTATGAATAATTGTGTTTTGCTGGTCATCGCCGCAAGTTGATGTCGACAGATTATTGACAAATGTGTCAATATTGAAAGTGATATTAACATCATTTTGTGAGACACATTGGCTTTGTATATTTAATAAATGAGTAAGTGATTGTAAGCATTTACTATCATCGACTTCACAGTTAGCGTTTACAGAATGAGGTGAACATAAATTATTGACCAAAAGTGTCTTATAGGCATTTATAAATTGAGCACAGGTAGGATTCGTATTTCTTAACACCATTACTCCTTATGCCACAAAAGAAATTCTCCAAAGGATCTTGGTTGAAGTTCCTTGTTAATAAATTATGTATATTATGATTTACTTTTAGCACTTCCCACATTTCAATAAAACATTCTATGTTGCTTGCCCAGTTTGAAGTTGATGGCACTTTTTCAAATTTTACTTTTTCTGTGCCATCCCTGTTTTTTGCTAAACTTTTAAACTCAATACTTTTTAAAATCGGAAGCATTTCTTTCCAGAACTTTATATGTGGAGAAGTGTTTTTTAGACATCCTGTGAGTTCTTTTGTGCTTCCAGAGTATGTATGTCCATTAAAGGAGTCAAATAATTTGTCAAACATCAACAAAAATTTCGCAGTATCCTGGCACTCATCTGGCAAAATCTTGTGTCCTGCAAAACAAAAAAGAATAATTTATTCACACTGATATTACATAAAACCAAGATCATCATCACCTCCGAGTTGCAGTTGACTTTCGTCTTGAAGCCCTAGGTCCGCTTTCTAGTCTAAACAGATTTTATTCAATATTGGCTTTTCCACAGAGTGACTGCGGTCTGACCTCCACAACCCGAAGGGATTAGACCAGAGACAGGATGTTCGAGGGTATTAATTACCAGTAACGACTGTCAGAGATCATTTGATGACAGCTGGCGCCGACGGCTTAACGTGCCCTTCGAAGCACGGGGCAAGCGACTATAAAATTAAGAGAACATAGCTTCGAAAAGTCATTGATGCGCACCGTGGATTCGACCGCGAGACCTCTACATGGCAGTCTGTTGGTCTCTCCACTAGGCTATCGCTGCTTCAACTACATAAAACCGAGATATTGAGCAACAATAGCCTAGATGACCCAACAGACTTTCATGTAGAAGGTGTTACTGTTAGGTGTCAGTTTCAAACATCTGGAGTGCTAATTCGAAGACCAAGTTAAACCGTCGGTCCCGGTTGTTATAAAGATCTTTGTCAATCGTTATGGGTACTTACAGGGAGTACCTAGAAGCCTGGAAATATATTGACACTAGTATAAACGACGGTCAGTGGAACATGAAACATTAATATTCTGTAAAATGAAAACCTCTGTGATAAGCATTATGGCACAAAAGAAAAGCTAATATTTAATCTGTGAGTAGTAGAGCCATGCTGATTTTAGCACGAATGGGCCGGCTTGACCTGGACTTGGGTGTGTTCAGGTGGGCAGTTTGCTGAGTTTGCTTATAACAAATCCACTGATAATAGCAATAAAAAATGGCTACATAAGCCGCATCCGGGTTCGACACTAGGTTGTCGATTATATAAGCCCAGGCTTCTCCAGTGACAACTAGCGGATTTCTATCCCTGGTGGGGCTAGTGTTTCTTGACTACAGTATCTTCATATTATAATAAATAGGTAGTATAATCTTAAAAATAATTATGTACCTACTTGCTAAAAATCTAATAGCAGCTGATACTCTCTGGCTAAAGACTTGTGCTGCGTATTTAACTTTCATCTTGGGTATTTTATGCTCAATTACGTGACATTCGGTTAATTTATTCACCAATTTTATTTCATCTTCACCAGTATCTTTATGGAATAGTATATGTGCCCACTTTGCGTGTCTTTCGACATCATCCACAATAAATTTCGCATCTTTTTTTAAAAGATTGTTTCTTACACCTTTTAAAAGGTGTGGAGTGTCAAACAGTGGCAATATATTGCAGCTATCTATTTCAAAGGCACATGACCTATAAACTATTTCCTTTCTCAGGTAATTTACTCTAGTCTCTTCTTTGAGACTCTTTATTGTACTGACGTTTGTTTGCGCCTGATCACAGATCGTCGCAATAATTTTGAGTCCCGTTTTATGGACTTCTGTGATTATTTCTTTCAATAACTGTTTTAATTCTTCTTTTTTTGTGGCACCTTTACAAAAAGTAAAACATATGGGTTGCTTGAATTTGCCCTTAATGCTTTTGATCATGAATACCATAGCATGATCGGCGATTTCTCTAGTTGTCTTGAACCCATAGTTTTCAAAACCAATTATTTGGCCTTTGTTGAAATAAAGTCCAGCATCTAAAGCGACTTCGTCAAAGATGAGGGTACATAGCCTTTTTTCAGAAGGCAACCTCTGCACAGTCCTCTTAAGGTGTTCAAATAGTTGTTGATTTATGCCAACCTCTAATGGAATGGAACTCAATTCCTTTTGCAAGCATCTTTTTGAAGGTAATATAAACAATTTCTTCAAAACATTGTATGCTTTGGCACTCTGCTTAAAGATTGTTAGTGCCATAACTTTTTCCTCAACCGTATACCGTCTGCCTCTTGGTTTATATCTATGTTTTAATTGTAATTTATGGAAAATATTAATTGGTTCTGGCAACTTCTCAATTAAATTTAAAAAGTTTTTTTGCAGAGACAGATTTTTGGCACACTTGATTTTTTTGCTTTGAGTTGTGAATTTTTCACTGAGGGTCTTTAGTTTCTTTTGGAGTTTGCATATTTTTGTCTGCATTTGTCTCTTTTCTGTAGATGATGCTGAAATAAAAAATTAATATATTATGTAATAAAACTTTAAAGGATACATAAAATACTTAAAAGGATACAAGAACATAAGTTAACAGTATGGTACAGTATGTGTTGCTGAACTCAATGGCAGTTACTCTGTGTAAAGCTAATGTTCTATCAAATTTGAAGCCCGATATCTTATAATATGATATTATTATGTCAAATGATTGTCCTTGTTTTTTAGCCGACTTTGAGTTATGTTTACAAAAAATGTTCATAGGGTTTGGTCTGATTATTAATTTACTTCATACTGCTATTTTGGCAAGGATGAGATAACCCGTTCGACAAATAACGAAAATAAATGACAAATGAGATATCGAAAGGTTCTGATTCGCCTAGCTTGTTAGATTAAGCGGACCTTGCCTCCAAGGCAAAGGTCTTAGATAGATAGGGATAACGTTAGAAAGATGATGATAATTCTAAATATCCTGGATAAATTAATTTGCAAATTGGCAATTGTTTGAAATAGAATTAGTTTTTATTATAAGTCAAATCGATTAGATCGATTGAGTAACATTTTGTTTAGTCTATTGAAAATTTCTGACAATGGTCACACTGAACTGTCAATCTTTTCGTTCATTGTCGTTTCCCGCGGTCAGCGAAAAAACCTAGCTCTGGATAGATTTCGTGTTGTGAGCGTTTTGATCTTGTATTTAGAACCCGTTTGATTGCCACTTCCTTGATCAATAACTGGCACCGGTTAATTGTGATAAAAATAGTATTTTAACGAACATTGTAAAACTTGAGTGAATCCGATGCACGTGGTTGGTGCCGGAAGAATTTGCTGATTGAAGACGCTGCGTGGAGTCTGGTAAAGTAAAGATAATTCACTTGCTAATATTGGCCAATTTTAGTCTCGTGTGTGTCTAACTTGCCTCCAGGACTCCACTCAAGAACATCACCAGGAGATATTTGGTAAGTAAGTTGTTTAATTCTTAGCGCCAAGAAACTTGGCCCATGTGTTAGATCCTTTGTCTTGGGCTAAGACTGGATGAATTAATCGCTTCCACTGATCACTGTTAAAAAATACCCATTCTTAGCCCGAATTCTACACATAATTTTTGGTGCAGAGCTGTAGTTGAAATTTAGCCGCTGTTGCATTACTGAGTATAAACTCAGATTGGTATGAGCTTGTATCTTATCACCTTGTAGACAGTATTGTAGTGTTTGTCAGGTCAGTTATTGTCTAAAATACATAATATTTAATTGTATAAGTTGACCTAGATAATTTGAAACACATTGTCACTTAACCTCAATCAGTAATTGTTGATTTGTAATACAAATACATATACAAATTTTGTATTGTTGAAATATCTAACTTAAATTTGTTGTTGCATTAATAAGTCAGTTTGTTTGGATACATAACAGCTGTATGTATCAATAAATTTAGTAAATTTAGTTCATTGCATATATTCATAAACATTATAACCAACTTGACCTTGCCACTTGGGCGGGTCACATTGGTAAGCTTTGTTTTGTTATAATATAGATAATATTGCTAGGTAACACTTATTCTGTGCTTACTTACTATTGTATATCTCAAAGAACCACAGCCAGTCTGTCTGTTGCAAATAATTCATTAATTAATTTGAAGTTTCAACTTTATTAATTTGTTATAAGTTATAACTTTGATAACTTTTGTGTTTGTTTCAATATACTGAAACCTTTAATTTTGTTGGGCAGTAAATACCTGTCACTTGCCTGCACTTGCAGTAAACAGGCTAATACTTTGTTGGTTTCAAAGAATTGAGAAAAATTAAGTTTTGATTGTTAATATTGTTTAACGCTTGTCCGGGCTCTTTTGAAATTTTGATTATGTCAGCTATCAAGGACTTGCGTGCGGCTGCTGGTGCTATTGCGTCAGATTTGCGCTGGTTTGCCTCAGCCAGTGCTTTAGTGAACCGGCCTGATCGCCAGCAGGCCTTACTTCAGAGGTACGAGCGGATTGACGATCGCCTGGCAAGTGTGGAACAGCAATTCCGCACTTTCAGCACTTGCTGTCTTGAAGTGTCAATCAATGATTTCACCGCTGACCAGCGAAATAAGGTCAGCGAAGACTATGCCCAGGTCTTAGACCTGTATGATGCTGTCTCCAATACTGCGAGACAACTAGTTGCCGATAGGGAAGGGCAACCCGGCCTGAAGCAGGAGCTTCCTAGGTCAGCACCGGGGCTGGTGAGTAGGCTCCCTACTTTGGACCTCCCCCATTTTGATGGCTGCCTAGGAAGCTACCTGGGCTTCGTTAATTTGTTCGACAGCTTAGTCCATGATAGGGCTGACCTTCGGCCGGCACAAAAGTTGGCATATTTAATGTCGGTTCTGGATGGGGAGGCTAAGGGCCTCATCCAGCATCTGCCCGTGTCTGACGAGGCGTACCAGACGGCTCGGGACCTAATCACCCGTAGGTACCATAATAAGCGTGGCCTCGCCGACACGCACATTGAGCAGATTTTGGGTTTGCCGACGCTCACCCGGGTCTCTGGGTTGCGCACCCAACTGTTGAACCCGCTTTTGGTGGCCATCAACGCACTTAAGTGCCTTGACCTGCCCGTGGACCAATGGTCCTATCTATTGGTGCACATTGTGCTGAAGAAGCTGCCTGCCGACCTGAGGTCGCGTTTTGAACAGCGCTTTGGTGGGGATAGCGCGACCCATCTGCCCCCCTTTGCTGACCTGGAGAAGTTCCTGGAGGATGAGTGCCGGGTCTTGGACAACTCCGGTGGTGACACGCCGGCTAAGTCGCAGCCGCCCAAGGTCAAGGAGCAGGCTCGCGTTCACACCCGAGCCAGTGTTGACCGGCGCCCTCCTCGCTTTGCAGTCACGCAGAGCCCAGTGGAGTGCTCCTACTGCAAGGTCACGGGGCACAGAACGGCCAGTTGTAGGGCATTCTTGGACCTGCATGTCGCCTCTCGTAGGCGCATCGCGAATGCCCGCCGCCTTTGCTTCTCTTGTTTGGGGTCCCACTACGAGCGAGACTGCCCAAATTCTCGCCCCTGTCTTCACTGTGGAGGACAGCATTTGGACATTCTCTGCATGAATGCCAGAGAGGTAGGCCGCTTGTCCAACCAGCCGACGCCGCGCACGGGGGGTGTTTTGAAGGTGGCAGCCGAGGCTCACCGGCGCGTAGCCGAGAGTCGCCTCGCTCAATTGATCGCCATTCACCCCGCTTGGAGAACCGTAGCGTGCGCACGCCTCCTCTCTCTCGCGCACCTGAATGTGCTGTTCAGCGTCACCAGCACCATGACTGCTGCCCCAGGTATTCCCCTCCTTTGGCGGAGCGTCCCCGCCTTGACTCGCGCCCACCTCGTTTTGGGCGGGTGCGTCACTATGACCCCCCACAGATGGCGCGCGGATCGAGTCATCGCGCCTTTGAGGACTTCAAGCCGCACCCCCATTTTGATTTGCCTGATCCTGGCCAACGGTCGCCGCCCAGGCAACAATAGGTCATTGACCCCTGCCCTATAACGCCAACCTCCCCCATTGAGACCGTTATCCTACCAACGGTTGCTGTTAGGGTCTGGGGACCCACGGGGACCTCTGTTGTTGTCCGTGCTATATTGGACACAGGTTCACAAGGTTGCATTGTTTCCACTTATTTGGTAGGGCAGGTTAAATTAAATATGGGCTCTTTTCCGAATTGTATACGGGGCATAGGTGACGTAGCCTCTAATGTTGAAGGGCAAGTTAAAGTTTTGTTTGGCCCTGTTGAATCTTCACACCCGAGGATTAAAACCTCGGCTATTGTGTTGAAGAATATTTTGGGTATGCACCCACAGAAACAGCTACCCGCTGCTGTGGTGAATTTGACATCGGCATTGGAACTGGCAGACCCCAAATTTGACACACCGGGACAAATCGACTTGTTGATTGGCTCTGATGTCCTCGGTGGAATTTTGATTGGTGGGAAACGGGTCTTGGTGCCAAATGGTTTGACTGCCATCCCGACCATATTTGGATTTGCTTTGATGGGACCTGTACCTAGGGACCCCCCTCCACCCGAACTTGATAATTTGTTGGCTGTAGGGTCTGCTCTCTCTGATGCAGTTCAGAGGTTTTGGGAGGTAGAGGAGCCTCCTCAAGTTGCCCGTTTGAATCCAGAACATGAGGAGTGCGAGCTGTTCTTCCAGAACAACACTGGTCGACTCCGTTCTGGTCGGCTCATTACGAGGCTACCCTTCCTGTCTGTTCGGCCTCCGCTTGGTGAGTCACGACCTTTAGCCGAAAAGAGGTTGTTGGCCATGGAGCGTCGCATGGGTCGTGATCCGGAGCTCGGACAGAAGTATATTGAGTTCATGAGAGAATATGAACAATTGGGACACATGTCAGTGTCAAATTTGGATTGGCGTTCGGTGGAGCATTACTTTCTCCCGCATCATGCGGTTTTGAAGCCATCGACTGGCAAGCTGCGCACAGTGTTTGATGGTTCTGCGCAGACTTCAACAGGCGTATCCTTGAACCAGTGCTTGCATTCTGGTCCCAAGTTGGTCAAGGACCTTTGTGACGTCATCACCAGCTTCCGACGACATCAGGTTGTCTTTGTGGCCGACATAAAAATGATGTTCAGGCAGACGATTATCCACCCTGATGACCGTCGCTTCCAGCTGATCCTTTGGAGAGAGTCTCCTCGTGATCCCATGGTCGTCTACGAGCTCAATACCAATACGTACGGGTTAAGGTCGAGCCCCTACTTGGCAATACGTTCTCTTTGGGAGCTCGCAGACCGCGAAGGCCTACGTTTCCCAAGAGCCTCCGCCATCTTGAAAGACGATATTTACGTCGATGACATTTGCTCGGGCGCCTCCACAGCGGACGAGGCGATCCTCCTGCGGGACGAATTGATAGGTATTTTGGCCTCCGCTGGTTATGAGTTGCGCAAATGGATTTCCAACTCACCAGCGCTTTTGGAAGGCTTGCCAGAGGATCATCAGCAGGATCCACATTTGTTTGAGATTGTTGACAACCCCGCCATGATGGCTGTTCTCGGCGTTCAGTACAGACCAGTCCAAGACATCTTTACATATAACGTAGACTTGAAATTGCCGTGTTTTTGGACTAAACGTCTCGTATTGTCTACTGTCGCCAGAACCTTTGATCCGAACGGTTGGATCTGTCCAATTATATTTTGGGCAAAATACTTCTTGCAGAAGCTTTGGACAGCAGGATTGACCTGGGAAGAACCTCTGCACGGCACTCTTGTTGAGGAATGGACCTCTTTTGTATCCTCACTTCCTGCCGTCAACGAGATCTCCTTGCGATCGTCCCATCCTTCCTCCCGGGAAGTACAAGGCCACCCTTCACGGGTTTTGTGACGCCTCGGAACGTGGTCACGCCGCCGTGGTGTACTTGCGCACAGTTAGTGCCTCAGGTCAGGTGAGGGTTTCCCTGATCATGGCGAAGAGCAAGGTTGCACCCCTTCGTACATCTTTGACCATTCCGAAATTGGAGCTCTCGGGAGCAGCACTACTTGTACGCTTATTGAACCACGTGTCTAGTACTTTGGGTAAAAGCATTTGCATTAATGGGACCTACGCCTGGACAGACAGCCAAATTGTTCTTTGTTGGTTGAAGGCTTCTGTCCACACCTTGGAGGTATTTGTCGCTAATCGCGTTTCCCAAATCCAGAAATCCGAAGTCAAACTTGTTTGGAGACACGTGCCAGGTGAGCTCAACCCCGCTGATTGTTCCTCGCGCGGATGCTTGACGCCTAGTTTGATAGGTCATTCGCGACCAGAAATTGCTTGGCCTCGAACGCCAGTTTTGAATACTTCTAATTTGCCGGGTCTACGAACACTCGCTCTTGAGAAGGTAGAATGCGCCTTCGACCCCGATTTCCTGTTGAATCGTTACAGCTCCCTCGACAAGTTGTTAGGTGTTACTGCTTGGATAAAGCGTTTTGTTTTTAACTTTAGGCACCCACAACAGAAACGACTGACACCGTTTCTCTCACCACAGGAACGACAGGAGTCCCTCACCTTTTGGGTTCGTTCTGTGCAATTGGCGCATTTTGAAAGGGAGATTGCTATCCTCAAGTCGGGGAAATCGAAATTGTCGGGAGCTGTATCTAAATTGAACCCCTTTTTGGACGATACGGGTCTCTTGCGCGTTGGAGGGCGTCTCAAGAACGCCAACCTCCCTTACGGAGCACGTCACCCCCTTTTGTTACCTAAGGACGGTCATTTGGTACGCTTGTTGGTAACTGACCGTCACCTTAAAAATTCGCATGCTGGTTGTAATGCGCTCTTGGCCATTTTGCAACGCGAATTTTGGATTTTGTCTGCCCGAAGAATTATTCGGAGTGTAGTCTTTCGCTGCATCCCTTGCTATAAGCTCAAGGCTTCTACCATGCAGCCCTTGATGGGAGACTTACCGGCAGATCGCGTAACTGAGAGCAGGACGTTTGACGGTGTTGGCACGGACTTCGCAGGTCCCTTTTTGGTGAAAACGTCGACACTTCGAAACAGCAAGACTGTTAAGGCCTACTTGTGTGTTTTTGTTTGTCTCTCCACAAAGGCCGTACACTTAGAACTGGTCTCCTCGCTTACGACCGAGGCGTTTGTAGCCACATTTGACAGATTTGTATCCCGCAGAGGGATGCCTTCCTTGATCCGTTCTGACTGCGGCACTAACTTCAAGGGCACCTATAATTATTTGAATGATGTTGTTAATTTCCTTGAAACCAACAAAGCTGATATAGGTGATAGGCTTGCCCGACGTGGGATAAATTGGTTGTTTTCCCCACCAAATTGTCCACACTGGGGTGGTATATTTGAGGCCGCCGTAAAATCGGCCAAAACACACTTGCGCAGGACAATCGGTGAGTCTGTTCTTACATTTGAGGAACTCGCAACTGTGTTTTGTAAGATTGAGGCCGTTTTGAACTCTCGGCCATTGTGCCCGATCTCCTCAGATCCGAATGATTTGGAGGCCCTTACGCCGGGCCATTTTTTGATTGGTCGCCCACTTGTCGCCTTGCCTGAGTACCCCTATATTGATACGAGACCTGGTCGTCTCTCGCGTTTTGAATTGGTACGCCAGATTACTCAGAGCTTTTGGAAACGCTGGAATTTGGAATATTTGCACATACTCCAGCAACGCGTTAAGTGGACCGACAAGACCGATCCACCCAAGATTGGAGACCTCGTTTTGATCAAGGAGGCTAACCTTCCGCCACTCAGATGGCGCAGGGGGCGCATCCTTCATTTGGTAACTGGGGCTGATGGAGTTCCCCGATTTGCTGAGGTCTTGGTGGACGGTTCGATTCTGAGGAGAGCGGTTGCAACATTGTCACGTCTACCAACCGATTAGCGGACCGGTAGGCCGGTCCGGGGCGGGTGGATGTTTGAAATAGAATTAGTTTTTATTATAAGTCAAATCGATTAGATCGATTGAGTAACATTTTGTTTAGTCTATTGAAAATTTCTGACAATGGTCACACTGAACTGTCAATCTTTTCGTTCATTGTCGTTTCCCGCGGTCAGCGAAAAAACCTAGCTCTGGATAGATTTCGTGTTGTGAGCGTTTTGATCTTGTATTTAGAACCCGTTTGATTGCCACTTCCTTGATCAATAACTGGCACCGGTTAATTGTGATAAAAATATTATTTTAACGAACATTGTAAAACTTGAGTGAATCCGATGCACGTGGTTGGTGCCGGAAGAATTTGCTGATTGAAGACGCTACGTGGAGTCTGGTAAAGTAAAGATAATTCACTTGCTAATATTGGCCAATTTTAGTCTCGTGTGTGTCTAACTTGCCTCCAGGACTCCACTCAAGAACATCACCAGGAGATATTTGGTAAGTAAGTTGTTTAATTCTTAGCGCCAAGAAACTTGGCCCATGTGTTAGATCCTTTGTCTTGGGCTAAGACTGGATGAATTAATCGCTTCCACTGATCACTGTTAAAAAATACCCATTCTTAGCCCGAATTCTACACAGCAATCTTAATTGAGTTACTAACAATAATATAGTTAATCCTATTCAGGGGCTAGAAACTCGAAATTTTGCATGTAGGTTCCATAAAATACATATCCAGCGCTATCCTAGTTGCAATCTAAGACATAGTCATTAATATATTTGTAAATTAATTATTATACTGTTTATGTGTGAAAACTTGTAATTGGCCTTCTGCTAATATATATATAATAATATGGTTTTAAATAATCGAATTGCTAGCTGTAAGTTTTCCTATGAGAATAAAATAAAATAGCACTTTACTCTATTTGTTTAGGGTTGTAACTAAATGTAAACATGCAAAAAAAGACTTTCGTTCACGAACCCATCCTGCTTTCCAAATACGTCTATCTAATGTTCTGTAACAGTGATACCGCAATAATATCGAGAAACAGTAATTTAATTTCAATAAATAGACTATTTAGAAAAATATGTATATGTTTATTGAATTGTCATTTTGAAATACCGTTATGACAAAAGGTTCTGCACCTATGACTTGACATTTGTTTCTTGTTTATATTTAAAGCCCTAAGCAAATAGAGTATAGATAATCATTCTTTAAAAAAATACACTTATTAAAGAGTTTAAAGGAAATTTACCTGAACTCAGGGATGGTACTTTAGATGTGGTAGGTGATTCAATATTTTCTGGTGTACTCTTCATAGTATCTCCAGAAATATTAAACGGTGAACAACTCTGCACTGCAACTGATGCAGCCTTCTCAGGTAGAGCTGAAATTAAAACATTAAGTGTCAAAGAATATTGGAGATCATGAAATCAAGTAATACTAATACTGTAGCAAGGACTGAACCATATTGGCGGGTTAGGCAAAAATATGTAATAATGACACTTTACAAATATTACATAAAATTTTTTTTGGTATATACCCAAAGCCAAAAAGACAGCATGATGGATACAGTACGAGGGTCAAACTGAAAGTTCTTAGAACTGGCCACTTATAAACAACATAATAAAAAAAAAAAACTAAAATTTAAAAATAGAACTCTTTGCCAATATTACTGAGTATATATTTCATTCATTTGTCATTTGTTTTACGATTTGGCGGCAAATTGAAAATTGTCTGTGTCACGTCAACATGAATTTAACACGAGAAAATTTTCGTGCAATGATTTTTTATGACTTTCGATGTCATTTAAGTCAACAAGAAAGTTATGATAGACTACGATTGGCTTTTCACGATGAAGCCCCATCTCGTGCGACTGTTTACAACTCGTTTAATGAGTTTAAACGTGGTCGCACTAATCTCACTGATGATGTACGTGAGGGACGGCCTTCTACGGCGACGACTGAAAATAACATCTGTGTTGTGCGGCGTATGATAGAGACTGACAAAAGAGTGACCTATCAGCAGATTCGGACAAGCTTAGGCATCGGTATGAGTCAAGTGCACAAAATCCTCCACGAACATTTAGCGGTCAGGAAGCTTTGCGCCCGGTGGATACCTCATAATTTGACTAAGGCTCAAAAACTCCATCGTGTGGATTGGTGCCGTAAAATGATTGAAAGATTTAACGGAGGTGACTCAAATGCTGTGTTCGACATACTAACAGGTGACGAAAGCTGGATTTACTGTTATGATCCTGAAACCAAAAGACAATCTGCTCAGTGGGTGTTTCCTTTCGAGGAGTTGCCAACTAAAGTGAAGAGAGATCGAAGTGCGGGAAAAAAAATGGTGGCCTCGTTCTTTGGAAGGATAGGTCATTTCGCAACAATTGTGTTAGAAGATCAAAAAACAGTTTCTGCAGAATGGTACACTACCAATTGTTTGCCACTTGTCTTGGAAAAAGTTCGAGAGAAACGACCTCGCAGTAGGATCCTCCTTCACCACGACAACGCCTCGTTGCACACCGCCAAGCGAACGATCGACTATTTGGCGACATCAAACGTTGAATTACTGGGTCACCCGCCGTATAGCCCCGACCTCGCGCCTTGTGATTTTTATTTATTTCCAAAAATTAAAGAAAAACTTAAAGGAAAGCGGTTTATGAATGCTGAAGAAGCGGTGGCTGCGTATCGCGATGCCATTGAAGAGACCCCTAAGGACGAGTGGGCAAAGTGCTTTTCCCAGTGGTTCCATCGCATGCAGCGGTGTATTGACGTCAATGGACAATATTTTGAAAAGATATAATAAAACTAATAACTGGCTAATGTAATCAGTTTTTGATTTTCTAAGAACTTTCAGTTTGACCCTCGTATATCATGTATATGTTGCAATCAACACACTTAACAAGTCAAAAGTAGTCTTTACTAAACAGGTTGGTCAAAAGTAGTTTTCTTTTTAATAACTAACGTAACTACTGTCAAAGATCTTTTGATGACAGCCGGGACCGACGGCTTAACGTGCCCTTCAATGCACGGAGCATTTATAAGTTAAATAGGCACATAACTTTGAGAAGGCATTGGTGCGCGCCTTAGATTCAAACCCGAGACCTCTGCATGGCAGTCTGTTGGTCTCTCCACTAGGCTATTGCTGCCTTCATCAATTCAATAACGTAAATATATTTACCTATACACTGAGAAAATCCTTTAGATGTGGTGGGAGATTCAATATTGCCTGGTATACTCTTCATAGTATCTCCAGAAATATTAAATGATGAACAACTCTGCACTGCAACTGTCGCTGCCTCCACAGGTAGAGCTGAAATTAAAACATAATGTCAAATAAGTAAGTACATAAAATAAGCCAACACTAAGTTTTCAGTATCTGTATAGTATTTGTCCTTTTATTGATATATAAAATTCAATAATAAAATAAGAGTTAAAAAAATACCAGAGGATAAATTAATTAGCAAAATTGCCCATTATTTTTTAACGTGCCCTCCGAAGCACGAGGCAAGCAACAATTAACCGTTCAATATGCACATAATTTTGATAAGTCAGTGGTGCGCCCCGTGGATTTGAATCCGAGACGTCTGTTGAGACCAACAAACAGCGATAGCCTAATGGAGAGACCTCCACTAGGCTAATCGCTGACTTATTTATAGCGGTATTTCTAATATGTAAATCACTATAATTAACTTACCAATATTTAAAGTCGGGATCGCATTTCTTGTGAATTTTTTGCTTGGCGTACGATAACATATTTCAAAATGTTCGTCACATAGTCTCAAATTGTTGTAAATACACACATCAACAAAGTCTAGGGATATCTTAATCCTAAATTATTTACGAGTTTATAGTTTAGAACCTTGTTAGTTTCCACAAAAAGTTTATATACAGATTAAAACCTCTTTTATTCTATTTTCAAAATTTGAACATGGAAAGAAAAAAAACAAAATAATAAACAAAATATGGCGGCAAATTTGCTAGTAATTCGTTACATTAAAGAAAGTTAAAACTGTTTTATTATAATTATTAATGAAAAGGGTTTTTAATTGTTTTTCTTTTTTAATTTAACGTGACGTACGAACTTTAAAAGTCATGTCACGTCGTCATTTGAGTCGAGATGAAATGTTACGAGCCGTGGGCATGTTAGAAAATGGTGCAATTCAACGCGTCGTTGCTGAGGCCCTACATACCAGTCAAAATGTGATATCAAGGTTGTGGTCACGTTATCGCAGTACTGGAGATGTGGCCGAACAGCACACAGGTAGATATCGTGTTACTACGCAGAGACAGGATCGATTTCTCCAAATGACCGCCAGAAGACAACCCAATATCACAGCGCTGCAACTAGTGCAAAGGCTCCAGGAGGACCACCAGCTGTTGGTAAGCGACCAAACCGTGCGAAGAAGGTTACATGAAGTTGATCTTCATGCTCGAAGACCATTGCGTGTTCCAGCATTGCGACGTGGCAATCGCGATCGGCGGCTTTCGTGGGTTGGGGAGCATTTACCATGGAGTGACGAACAATGGTCTTTGGTGCTGTTCACCGATGAGTCCCGGTTTGGGTTTCACCCGGATTCACGAAGAACACGCGTTTGGAGAGCTCCAGGGAGAGTTAGCCGTCTACGGCACCCTCAGGAGGTCCACCCATACCAAGGCGGGACAATCATGGTGTGGGCAGGAATTCGTCTTGGCGGACGAACCCAACTCGTTTGGATCCAAGGCAGCATGACTGCACAAAAATACCACGAGGAGGTAGTAGAGCCCGTTATTGTCCCACACAGAACTCAAATAGGCCATGAATTTCTACTCATGCACGATAATGCTCCTTGCCATACGGCGCGGCTGGTATCGACCGCTCTCCGAGAGCACGATATTCAAGTTTTGGATTGGCCTGCACAGTCGCCCGACTTAAATCCTATCGAGCATGCCTGGGACATGTTACAACGAAAAGCTTTGAGAGATTTTCCACCAAATTTGACGACTGAACAACAACTTTACGAACACTTGCAAAGGACATGGGACCTCATACCGCAGCAAGACATTGACAATTTAATTTTAAGTATTAACAATCGATGTCGATGTGTAATCAATGTAAGAGGTGGCAACACTGATTATTAATGATTAGATTTTACAAGATTTTTTCCATTTTTATTAAAATTAATAGTTTTTTAAGAAGAAATGTTTGTTGTTATCATACTAATTTTCCATGATTAAAAAAATTATTTTTTTTATTTAAAACAAAAAAAAACACGAAATGTTTTTTATTTTTATTAAAGACCTTAAAATAATCTATGATTCTTCTATTTACTGTATCAGAAAATTCTTCATAGATTTTTAGATATTTGATGAAATATAAAATATCCCTAGACTTTGTTGATGTGTGTATATGCCACATCTCGACTACACATAGTAGAATGTAATACCGCAGTCCACAAATTAAACCTTTTGATGTCAAAGAAAGGATTGGGGAACCGATGCAAAGTACCTGTAAAAAATAGAAACAATTTTATCAGGTTACTCCTTGTAACGTAGGTAAAGAGAAAACTTTGGATACCTACCTAACAGGTTGTGAGTTAAATTTGGCGTAGTTAAAAGTTAGTATGAAGAAGAAGCGCTTAAATCCGCGAGTTAAACAACTGTATACATAACTTACCTTCCCCTTTGCATTTAAAGTAACATTTTTTTGCTGATGGCATTGTGAATAAGTCCAGTCCAATCGCAATTTGCAAATTCGAAGTCCAGTGGAGAATAGCCGAGTCAAACGTTTAAGAAGTATCACGATCCAGTAAGGGAGAGCCGAGGTCGCACAGGGAAAATATCAATCAAGTCCAAATTCAAGCCGAAGTCACCAAAATAAACAAAAACAAAAACGATACAGCGCACACACAAAGTTTCGAAAACTTGTTGACACTTGTGTGAAAATTTTGCCTGAACCGGTAGTTAAAATTGTGTTTATTGTTGCCATTGACAATAATACGAACGTATATTTTAATTTAATATAAGGACAATAGGTATTTCATTTACTTGTTGTAAATGGTTTGTATTTTGTTTGAGAAATTATTTAAAATATAATATAAAAATATTTTAAATATTTGTGGGTTGCCACTCTTTATTGTCATATTTTCTAAACTCAGCGCCATCTATGGATGTTAAAGGTCAACTTACGTCCGTTGTTTGCATGTGCTGCCCGTAAGATGTCGCTAGCAGTACCTGAAAATCAGGCTCTTCTCAAGTGACATACCCCTGGGAATGGAGGTGGACAACTCTTAAATGTACCGTCACCAAATATATTTTTTAAAACTATCAATTTTTCTTTAGCTTCTTGGGAACAAAAAATGAGTAAGCGTGTGTTACCATAACTGTCATCTGCTAACAAAAATGATTGAAATTTTGGAGGAACCTCAACGGTTTTAACGTCTTTGAAAGTGATGGTACTCATATTGTTAGTGCTATTTCGATGGCGATACAAAGTGCTTTTGATATTTTCAAACTTGTGTATATCTTTGGGTGAAGTTACTTTATCAAGCCCTTCGTCCAAAATTTTCGAAATTGGATTTGATCGTATTGGTATGCAAGGTACATCATCAGAAGTTATATTTTTCTTGCATTCATCAATATGGATGGCTATTATGTTTTTGTTGAAGTCCGGTGTACAGGATGTGTGTGTGGTTTCTTTCAAAATTTGATCATTCTGCAATAAACGTGCATAACGTGCTTATAGTAACTTCAATTTACACCTACTTTGTTCAATCTCTGCACCACCCAAAAGGTAGACTGGTAGAGAATGCCTTAGGCATTAAGTCCGCCTATACATATATCTCTACAGTGTATGTATGAAGTTTAATAAATAATAAAAAAAAAAAAAATGATTTACCCATATTCTGATATTGCATGAAAAAAGAAGTAAAAAAAGTAGGCAAGTACCTACTTACTTTTATAGTTAAGGTCCCCCCGCACTTATTGTTTCTTCTAAGATGACATTCCCATACAACAGCTCCACATTTGTGTTGTTTTGACGTGACAACGTCTTATAAATTGGTTTGCCGGGTGACACTTCAAGAAACTGCGTTACGCTCCGCTCACGTTATGCGCTCACAATGAGAGCGAGTGAGAGGCACGCGTCCTGCCTAAGAGCGAGAGAGACAGACATAAAAAGTGAAAGGCACGCGTCTTTCATCCTTCTTCCTACTATACGAATGAATATTCACATTAAAATTATTTTACCACTCAAAGTCGTTGTCACGTAAAACTTTCGCCCGTATACCGACTTTACAGGCAACCAATTTTTTTTCCTCAAAAATTGGTATCCAGCACGCAGAAGCACGATTCCACCTTTTCTTTGTATATACTGTAAACAGCTTCCTGTACTACCAGAGGGACCAGGATGCGCTGCTTGTGACATTGTTGAACTAAACTACAGGAGACAATAATTACACACTTATTAATATAATTTAGAATGATATTTAATAATATGTGTACCTATACTACAGAGTACAAACATGGATACCGTACATAATTAGCCTAAATTAATAAGACATGAGACAATATAGTATTAACTATCTAAAATGTTGGTATATTTATTTTGGGTAATTTAACTTGAGAAGACCGAACTGCTTTAACCTTTTCAAAGTCGCTGCTGAATGTCTCTAGATCTTCTCTTAAAATACATTTATAGTCTAAATATATCTCTTTGTCACCACAAGCACCGACAGAGGGAGCATATTATGCAGAGAACAGCACTGTAAGAGAAGGAAAACTTGATACAATCCCTATACCAACTCGTTTGGCCAGCGTGGTATAGTAGGCCAATTCCTCCTTTCAAAGAAGAGGCCTAGTCCAGCAGTGGACTGTTAAAGGCTGATTATGATGATATCTCTTCAGTTGCATCGTATAGGTCATCCTTAAGGTAACTAGTATCTTTTAAATCGAGTGAACTGTAGTTGCGTAAAATCTCCTTATGTCCTGATAGAAAATCTAACCACAACTGTTGCGAAGAATCTAACCGCGCCTCAATATAACTTTTTTTTAACAAGTCTTTCTTTTGGACATTTTTGTAATAGGAAACATTAGGCAAAGCTCGACGCAGATGGCAGCACGAGCAACTACCGTAAACAAACTTTCGTAGCGCGCTTTTCAAATATTGTCATCAACAAGACAACAATATATCTATACTTATTTATATAGGCAAAACAGTTAACTATGGGGGAACGCTCATACACGCTCTTAATAAAAAGAATAATATTTACCAGTTTTATACCACTTTCTACATTGTTCCGATATATTCGACCGATATAGTCGCAATATTGCAGATATATTGTTTGTAATGAAAGTTGCAAGCGGTTTATTGGATTGTCCAGAATTGCTGTCCCAAATATCCTTGAAGGCGCCGATGATGGGCTTGCGAAAGGGACCACTACTAAGCCTTCCGCACGCATCCACTAATTACAGGCAGAATGCATTTATTCGGCGGGCGAGTAATGGGTTCAATAAAATACTTATTAATTTTGATATAGATCTATTTAACACTAGCGTTGCGTCGGCAAGGCGGTTGCTTAGTCAGTAAGTATATAGATTGTCAAGTTTTATTGTTAAAGCACATATTATGTAGGCTTTGACATTAGTTATGCGATTTTTCTTTACTGTACCACTATTATTTTCTTCATTTTGTTGCTGAGGTATGCGTGTGCGAGAAATTATGTAGATATGCGTTGTTTTTCTCATGCTCATTACTTTTTTTATATGTATATTGTAACCATTGGCGAAAACCAATTAATGGCTATCTGTATTTTGAGAAATCACTGTCTATCATGTTTGTAAAGCTGTTGGTTTTCCTAAGATAATAAATAAATAAATAAATAAAAATAAATAAATAATGGCATCCTACGGTCATTTTAAAGTGGATGATCGGAAGAAACTGCTAAGAGAACGTGGCGCAAGTTTGAAAGGAAGGAAAAAGGATTTAGTAGAAAGGTACTTCGATACTGCTAACAATTTACTGTTAAATGAAAGAAAAACAAAATGTATACGATTTTCAAGACCGAATGTAAAACAAGTTAAACCTAACATATATTTGAATGGAGAAGAGTTGGATCTTATAGATAACACCGTATTCTTAGGCATAACCGTAGATTCTAAACTGCAGTGGGGCCCACATATAGGTTAGTTGTCGAATAGACTTAGCTCTGCAGCGTACGCGGTTTATAAAATTCGTCAGTTAACTGATATAGATACGGTCAGATTAGTATATTTTAGTTATTTCCATAGCATAATGTCATATGGCATTTTACTATGGGGCAACGCAGCTGACATTCAAACTGTGTTTGTACTGCAGAAGCGGGCTATTCGTGCAATCTACAGTCTTGGTTTAAGGCATTCACTCAGGAGATAGAGAAATTAAGATAAAGACTGTTGCATCTCAATACATTTATGAGAACTTGTTATATGTCAGGAAAAATATAAATATGTTTTCTAAATTCAGCGACATTCATAAATTAAATACACGAAACAAAAACAAACTTGTTCTACCTTCAACTAGACTACAAAAAATAAGTAACTCGTACAAGTGTCAAAGCATACGTTTTTACAACAAAATTCCAGGCAATATTCAGGAACTAAGTATTAATAAATTCAAAGTATTTATTAAACAGAGCTTGTGTTCAAAAGCTTATTACACAGTTAAAGATTATTTAGCAGACAAAAACGCCTGGAATTGAGTTTAAAAATTATGAATTGACATTAAACTATGAATTGACATTATGAATTTTGACATTTTGAAATTAGTGACATAATATTTTTTTTTACATTTGTAGTACTTATATCTTTACATTCTGACATTTTTGATTTGACATTTGTAATTTGATTTATTTTGTTTTGACATTGTTTGATTTGACATTGTTATTTTCTTTTGACATTTAAAATTACTTTAGTAATATATTATTATTTTATTTTTTAGACATTCTTAAATTGACAATCAATAATATTTTCTGACATTTAAATATATGACGTTTTATTGTTTAAATTTGTATTATATTTACATATTGTTTACAACATGTATTTTACTATGTATTAGCATGTAAAGTTGTGAGTACGATGTGGGCATTATTAAATATATAAACAAATAGTTGTGGCAACCTGTCTGATGGCTTAGGCTGACATGCTTATGCATACACCTTCTGATGGCGTGGAGGCATAGTGATACAGATCGTAGTGGCTCCCTTAATCAAGGTTGAGCCGTACGATTGCTATTGAATACGGGCCATCAGTGGGCCGAATCAATCAAAAGCGTCAGATGATTGTACTTGCATACTAAACCCTTTTTTGTCTGGACTTTAAAAGATCAAGAAAAGACTAAAGAAATTGAAGTGACAAAAAAAAAAAAACAATGACTGTTTTTTTCGGCCTTTCTTCTCAAGAAGTCATTTAGCTAGGAAAAGCCGGCATCATCTAGAATAGGGTTTTGACATGTATAAGTGTTGTAAACAACCAAAATGCAGAAATAAATATGTCTTTATGCATTTATGATAAATATGTATTTGCTTATCTCAATTTGTTTATTCAATCGTTATGCATCTAATTTCTCTATATTTATTTGTTTCAGACTGAAACTGTATGACGAACTAGTCATGAGTCGTACTTGCAAAATCGCGTACCAAGTATACCAAGTGCGTCTTTATAAAAATACCAGGGTCAAAAACCAGGTTTCAAAATACTTGCAAGTTTTTGGGCACTCGAGTGTAGAAAACTTCGTGTGAAACCTGGTAATGCAAGTTTGTATGGAAAAATAAACCTTAACCGTCACATGAATAAAGATGTTTATCGTAAAATAGGGTTATGGACTTTTCTAAATACTTTCATGGAAATTTATTCCTTACTACCATACATTTATGGAACATTGTCGCGCAAAAACTTGCAAGTTTTATATTTCCGAGTCCTCAAAATACTTTAAAGTATTTTAGTGTTTTACGCGACAATGTTCCGAAAATGTATAGTAGTAAGGAATATTATTCCATGAAAGTATAAGTACTACGATACGATCGGGTGTCGGCAACACGCGAGACGCGATCGCGTACCGTTCGAGTAAAAAAATACTTTGAAAGTTTTGCAAGTATTTTAGTACTGAAACCTGATTACTTGCAAACGAAAACCTGGTTTTAAAACCTGGTCGCGTAAATACGCACCCCTATGACGAACATAATACTTTACTTTACTTTTGTAAATGGAAGTCAGGCTGACAGCAGCAATATTACATTAAATTCATTATTTACTCCATTAATCGATATTTTATTATACATATTTATATTTTTATTTTTTAAGCATTTTAGTTACTTTTTCGACTTTAAACTTGTTCCTTTGCACTAAAGTAATACCTAACATTCTAAACTTGATTAAATGCCAGACTTTGTTTTGATTATTTTAGGTTCGACATTGGAGTGAAACACGGTAAAATGATGTCATCATCATCAGCCTTAACAGTCCACTGCTGGACTAGGCCTCTCCTTTGAAAGGAGGAATTGGCCTACTATACCACGCTGGCCAAACGGGTTGGTATAGGGTTTGTATCAAGTTTTCCTTCTCTTACAGTGCTGTTTTCTGCATAATATGCTCCCTCTGTCGGCTCTTACGACACCCATGGGATGATATGGGGTGGTGACAATCCGTATTCTTAATCCGTCACCACACGGACAATGATGTACCAAAATCAATATCTTTTGAATGTGAGGATGGCTATGGACAATAATACTTATTATTTTATGGGTCAGTGCAAAGCATCTATGAAGAAAAGGTATTATATAAAACATGACTGTCCACATATCCTCATATGGCGCTATAGAAGGCAGCCAGTGCGACTGTAGTGTTGGTGAACCATCCAATGCACATTGCAAGCATGTCTTTGCTGCTAGCCGTGGAAGACATGAAGCGGGAGAACTTTTTTTAAATTATTTTAAACATTACGTGTACTCAACAGCTTCAGTCATTTCATATGCCTTTAAATAACTATTTTGGGATTCCACTTAAGGCTGACAAATTGCCTGGAGGAAAATGGGCAAAACTGGAAAACATTATCTGCCCATACATCCTACAAAACTAAATTCTGAAAAGTACAACGAAAGAGTATCGAACTTGGCTTTAAATTATGTTGGTTATTTCCACAGCACAATGACTTTCAAACACACCATTTTGCCTGCCAATATTTATGGTGAAGTAAAAGACCATAGTTATGCTGCAGATCAGTAAAAAGTAACTTTAAAAAGCTTACATCATTGTGATGTAACAGAGAGCAGCATACAAACTATTGAAAACCTTACAAGGAACCAGGCTGATAATAATATATGGCATGAAATTCGGAGAAACGACCTAACAGCAAGCAACTTTTATTCATGTTGCAAAACAGTTTCAGTGCAAGCTAAAAATAATTTAGTGCAGAGAATCCTGAGTCCCGTAGAGTTCACATCTAAACAAACTCAACATGGTAAAGACAGTGAACCTAAGGCTATACAGTTATTTGAACAATACACTGGCACATATGTGCAGAAATGTGGATTTTTTATATATATATAAGTAAACCATATTTGGGTGCATCTCCTGATGTAGGTATGATAGGCGAAGAAACTATTTTAGAGTTGAAGTGCCCTTTTAATCAAAGACATAATCTCATGAATGATAAAACAATCCCTTACTTATGGAGAAATGACAATGGGAATTTATATTTGGAAGAGGCACACCCATATTACTACCAGATACAGAGCCAGTTATTGGTTACTGGCAGAAAGTATGCCAAATTATTAGTTTACACATATGTAGATTGGACCATAGTCGATGTGGCCCGGAATTATTTATTTATAAAAGATATGGAAGACAAATTAACATTTTTCTATGAAGAATATTTTCGAACTGCTTTACTTGAAAAAGTTCTTTACAAAAACTATGCAAAGTGTTTCTACAAGTATTAATTTTCTAGCAAATATTATGTTTAAGATATTTATTACATACAATGTACAATATTACAGTGTAGTTTTCAAATAAGTTTAATAACTGTAAGAAAGTTTGATGGGTGATCATTATGACTGTTGTTAAATATTACTTGTTATTATGATTGTTGAGTGATCTTTGTAGATTATTTTTGAGACTGGTCTTGTTGTTAAATATAATAGTTAACTGCTAATAATTCTAGTTGTTGCTAAATGATACTTATGTATGATTGTTGAATTTCTGATTTTTTTAGTTTTGTTGTCAAGTGATACTAATGTATGTAGCATGTAACTGTTGAACTTTTTGATGTTTACTATTGTTACATTTAATTATGAATAAATGAGTATATTTGGTTTGATAGGTAAGTTTTAATTAAAATTTCAAAATCATGTGGAAGTTTTTTAATAGGTACAAACATCTACGCTGTACTTTTTAATATATTCTCACGAAAGTTGCACAACATCACATATACAAAAAATATTTTGGACATCAGCAGCACATAATAGCTGTTAACAGGCTTTTGCAATATGCAGTAGGTTTTTGTAAACCCTATTAGTCTCTCTATATGAATTCTTTTTGAAGACAATCTTCTATCTTTTAAAACAGTCATCCCTGGCAACTGACTTTTCCCCTTGAGGAATGAAGATATATTGACTCCAATGCCTTTGTGTGCAAATATGTCTTGCACGTTAAAACCTCGGTCTGCCATAACACTGTCGCCTTCTTCAGATTTTACATATAGCGAACTTGTTTCGACAATTTGCCTGTCACTCGTACTGCCAGCATATGCATCTGAACAATGGATAATTAATCCACTTGGAGATGCTCCTACTTCATATTTCACTGTTAAGCGATTTTTATGTGCTCCAGACAGCTCATTGTGCAGCGTGGTTTGCAGGTCTTTGTATGGGGATTTCAGTACAATCCACAATTACCCTTGTGGAAAGATAGTATTTTTTAAAGTCTTCAGGCATGTAAAAATCTATAAGTGCTCTCTCTGGCCATATGTTTAACATTGACCACATTTGGTGCATAAAGTTGACCCTTGTTATGAAAATATTGGACACTGTACATGGACTTACATAAAAAAATCGGCTCAGTTCGAAATCTTCCTTATTTCGCCTTAATTCCATTAAAGTTAACAGAAACTGGTCTTCAACACTCAGGCCCAATACTTGGCTTCGTTTGTAAGTCAATGAGTATGCCTCAGGACATAAAGTATTAAAAACAAACAAATTTGTGGAATGATTCCAACCCTGTGTAAAAAGCAATACCTTTATCATCATTTCTGAATGATTCAATGGTATAAAATTGGATTTTTTTTTGTGTTGCATTTTCACAAAATGTAGATTTAGCATTTTGCACCAATGGTAAATCATTATTTTCATTTGCTATTTCTTCTTCAACACAGTCGATGGTATCAAATACTACCATCTCAGATGAAGTTGCTAAAATAGTATTTGGATCACATGCATAATCATGCCACTTTTCAATGTATGAAAAATTTAATTTTCTTTCATCTGCTTCACCACATTTGTGCCTATTTATGGATTTCATATTATCACCATCCGTTGTTGTGGATACAATTGAGGTTTCCTTTCCTTTTTCAGACATGTTCAATGTGTCATTTAGTCCTGCAAATAGCAAGAGGATGTTCAAATTAAATAATACTTGATAAACATGCAAATCATGTTCTAACCTTTTTGACATTAAAAATAACTAAATGGTCAACACTCGGAAATAAGATTTGATTCATATACTCCGAATGTAATTCATATACGGTTTAATAATAAAAAGCTACAGGGCATAAAGTATTTTATGCATATATAAATTAGATAAATAAACTATTATAATCTAGTGTATAAAACAATACCTTTGGGAATAACATGGTCAACACCACTACAAAATGCTACCATATCAGATGTAGTATTACATATTGTAATATTTGGATCAGGAGCATAGGTATGGCACTGTTGAATAGGATTAGAGCTTAATTTTTCACAGTCTGCTTCTACACTTCCTAGCCTATGATTTAATTTCATGCCATCGTTTTCAGTACATGGAAAAATAGAAGGCACTGTTCCTTTCTTCAAAGTACGCAGTCTATTATGTAGCCCTGAAATTAATAGTAAATAGTTTGAGTTCAGAATAAAATTAATGTTAGTTCGATTAATGGTAATCGTGTACTTTTATTATTGTAACTATCTCTCCGTGTGGTGACGGAATAAGAATACAGAGTGTGTATAATCAGCACATTTTAAATCCGATGATTATATATGAATATAATCATCGGATTTGAAATGTGCTGAACATATTTTGGAGTGCTTTTTTACACGAAAATCTTTACTGTTGCTGCTACGTATTGCTGCTTCCCAAACTGCTCGAATACATATATCTTTTGGAAAGGAATGTATCCCTTCGTTCCGACATCCAAATACGCAACACTGATGCATACTTTCATATGATGAGTATCACCCAAAATATTTCTCATTTAAGTAATTATTATCAATAACAATAAAAATGGTATAATGTTTCTGTTAGTGACTGAGTTTGAAGTAGGTTTGAAGTCTAAACGAGTTGTCAAGTTGTCACTCAAATGTCATACTTGCCAAAATTCATTGTTTACTGTAGTCGGTGATACCGCCATCTGGTGGTTTAACTTGGCAGTAATCTTCCCTATTAGAAAAGGCCTTTTTTCTTCTTACACTCAAGTCATATTGCAAATTTAGCAGCGACTCCATGTTTAACAATTGTAATAAACCTCTTTTAACTTAAATAACAATAAACCTTTTTATAATTATTTAAATATTGACACTGACGTTCTCACAGTTTATAATCGCGTCACGTGAGATATCGCAAGTCCGTGTCGAAATAACAATAAACCTTTTTATAATTATTTAAATATTGACACTGACGTTCTCACAGTTTATAATCGCGTCACCTGAGATATCGCAAGTCCGTGTCGCAGCCCTTTGTTTGTGCTGACTCCTTCCACTTGGTATAATAATAGACTCCGCCACTGCCGGCGCCGACTGCATATACCCAAGTCCACCGTGCAAATCGCGTCCTGACAGCTCTCTTGCAGAGGGCCGTCTGTAGCTAACTAGCACTCTTGCACCAGTAGCCCCTGAAATGCGTCGTCCTGACCGCACCCTTAAAGAGAGTGCGGTCTGAAGCAACTGGCACAGCTGCACCAGTAGCTCCTGAATGTGCCGTCTTGACCGCACTCTTAGAGAGTGCCGCCTGAAGCAACTGGCACGCTAGTGCCAGTAGCCTCTGTAATACGCCCAATACCGACCTGACCGCACCCACTTGCGAGTGCAGTCTGAAGCCACTGGCACGTTTGCACCAGTATAGCTCTTGAGTGGAAATAAGTTTGGGCCCGTATTCCACCACCGTCGTAACAAAAAGGGTCCCCCGATTCTGACAATCGGCTCGTAGGACCACTATGTAACGGCCTCGAGAATGCAATCCCTCTTCTGGGATTAGCCCGACTATCCCCTTACAATGAAAACAGTGTTTCGAGTTTGATATACAGGGTGGCGCTACCATAGGGGCACTTTTTGAACAGAGGCATAGCGTACAACATTCTGAAGCCTTGTACCAAAAATCAATTAAATCGGTGCAGTAGTTTAGCCACAATATCGATTTTAAGTTCAGCAATTTTTGCACATGCTTTGAATTCCACACAGCTGATACAAAACGGTCAACGACCCTACATTGTGCGCCCCGGCTCGCTACGACGCGACGCCTTGACGTCATCCGAAGTTAGGCTCAGCGCAGATAAAACGGAGCGCAGTGGAGAGGATTTTATTAACGCACTTGAAAATAAACTTTATTTTTTTTTACAATAAAGTGCATAAATGAACCTGACAAAAAACATTCGCGCGTCCTCGAAGATACGCGGGAATCCTCGCGCGGCGTCGAGTCGGCGCCCGCGTCGTAGCGAGTCGCAGCGCGCAATGTAGGGTCGTTGACCGTTTTGTATCAGCTCTGTGGAATTCAAAGCAAGTGCAAAAATTGCGGAACTTAAAATCGATATTGTGGCTAAACTACTGCACCGATTTAATTGATTTTTGGTACAAGGCTTCAGAATGTTGTACGCTATGCCTCTGTTCAAAAAGTGCCCCTATGGTAGCGCCACCCTGTATATAAATCTTCCAGGCTTCTTAAAAATCTTGTTCTGAGTACACCGTTTGCTATGACGTGTGATTTGTAGAATTGATTTAACTTGAGTAAATACTTGTAGTTGCCGCTGTTTGATTTGCCCGGCACTGCCACAGATAGCCCTTGATAATTGTGTGATATTATATTGACAATTGTAAAACTAAATTGTGAATCCCGTGTCGACGTACCACGTGCATCGTGTCTTGAAGACGCCGCGTTGAGGTTTGGTAAAGATAATTCATTAGTTAATATTGGCCAATTTTAGTTTTGTGTGTATCTAGCTTGCCTCCAGGCCACCAGATAAGATCAAGTTAATTAATTTGTTTAATTCTTAGCGCCAAGAAACTTATCCACATATGTCAGACATTTGCTTGTCCTGAACACTGGATGATTCTAATTTAGCTTCCACTTAGGCATGGGCGTTTTCGGATTTTTACGCAAACCGATAAATATCCGATTTCAGATTTTGAAATCGATTTTAAAAACCGATTTCAGAAATCGATTTCAGAAGCCGATGTCGGAGCATCGCTCCGACATCCGCTACTGAAATCGTTTTCGAGCGTAGTTGCTAGTTGCGTAGACAAACGCAAACAATCGAATTCTTATTCTATTGCCATTTGTTTGTCTATTAGTACCTACGTAGCATCTGCTGGTGGTTTTTAGTTAGTAATGGTTATGGTTGTAATTATGACGATTTTCCCTCATGCTTTACCTAGGCTTGGGACTAGCATAAAGTTCTGTAAGCTCGTACATTTTACGCTGCGATTAGTCATACTCATAGATAAGTTAAAAAATTACACAACACGAATTGTTTCTATTTATATTTACACTTTACAATCCTAACCAACTAACTACCTAAAACTAATTGTCAAAAAACTCAGTCGCGACACAAACTAAAACTACACAACACGAATTGTTTCTGTTTATTAACACTTTACAATCCTAACAATGTAACAATAAATCCTATCCTATTATTATAACTTACACGAAAACCAAATATAGGTACTTAATTATTATTACGCGCGCACCGCACTGCACGTGTCACTTAGGTCAAGTGAACAAAATAAATAAACATCGATCAAGTCAAAACTCTCCAAACATAAATCCCTAATAACTATTAAAACTATTTGCAATTTTCAAAATAAACATTAAATAGTTGCAAACTGAATTAGATCTTATCGCCTCGATGTTTAGTTTTATTTTTTCTATTCAATCTGCTATTCATAAAACCGCCAAAACCTACGACTGGCTTGCTTGGCGACGATTTCACGATTCGCTTTATCTCTTTTGCTCTTTAAACGGATCACTAAGTAAGAAAGAAATGGATATGAAATTCGCTCTCTCTCATTCTAACTAAGTAGTCGTTGGGTAGAGTGAAAGAGAACGAACGAATATGAAAACTATCGAAAACGTAAGCTTGTAGTTTGGTTGCGCTTGCACTGCACCGTTTTGTTCGGATTAGATTGTTTGCGATATCGTGGTATTGTTTGGCGTTTTCTAAAATCGGTTTTCTTATATTGGAATATCGATATGATACGATTTCTGACTGCAATCGAATTTCAGTTTCGTTTTGATATATCGGTCTCATGCCTACTTCCACTGCCCTCTGCAAACAATTCCCAGTCTGTCTAGGGCAATATCTGAACATATTTTCTTTTCATAATGTTGTCACCCTTGAACTGATCATGTGCTCATATATTGGCGAGGAGAGTTGTTCATAGCTTTATGTGAATACGATGACGAAGTGAAATGTTGCATGACTGGTCTAATGTTGTATGCATGGTCACTTGCTTGTTGTGATTGACCATTGTTGTTGCAAAAGTGTAAATTCTCTCGTATTGGCTCGAATCTTGCCCTTGACATAACATTTAATAAAAGGAACACTCATACCTTCATCAGTCGACCAGTAATGTATGTACATGTAATGTCATCGGCTAATTTGAATCCACTTCTGAATCGTAGAGTTTACAGGTTACCTATTTCGATGGTAGGCACCAGATTTGCACAGCGGCATGGTGATTTCATAGGAGCGCATATCTATAACAGGGTCGCCAAGCACTGTGTTATTAAAAACAAAACTTTAAATGAGGCAAAACAACTTCTATATAAATGGCTTCAAAGCCTAGATTATGATACTACTGAAAGCATATTAAAAATTGAAAGCTAATGTTTAATAATAAAAAAAGTGTAATTATGTTTAGATTGTATCAGATTTTCTTTTTCTATTTTCCCTTTTTTATATACATTCTTGTTTTTTGCATTCTTCCGTGTTTATCGTGATGCGAGAGTGGATAGTTTAAGAATACAGATTTTCTCGATACAGGCTTGCCTAGTGAAAAAATCAACGATTAAACTTAGTTTTGATAAACACTCTCTGTAAAATGTTTACTTTACAATAAGTGTTATTTATTGTACTTTAATCACCCTTGTAACATTTTGCAGCAATAAATGTTTTTATTTATTATTTAATGTGTAATTGATGGTAAAACATGTTAAGTCATTACAAAGTTCATACCCAAAAATGCTTTCATTTCTTCAACGTTAAATACAAATGTATTGAGCAAAAATGATGAAAAGCTAGTTTTGTGCTGCAAGCAGTGATTTTGAAAAAGATAATAAAGTGAATATAAAGGGGACTGAATGCAATAAAATCTATGAGTTGGGATAGCTTCAAAGTGTTATCTCTCTTTGGAAACAAAACATTTATCAAATTTAAAATGCAAAGAATATTGGCTAAGTAAAAAAAATAGTTATATAAACAGTTAAAAATGTCTCATAAAAAAGCCAAGATAAAAAGATATAATTTTTTCATCAACGTACATTTTGTTGCAGTCCGAATGTACCCTATTAACGTTTCATTTCGTGTAAATTATTTTATCGATTATACTTAAATACATTATTTTCATCTATAATAGTTAAGTAGCGGCAAAATATTTCACTTAATAAGTAGATATCATAATAACTCAAAATCTGTTTGTAACATTCATTTTATAAAATAGAAAACTTAACAAAGGTAAAAATTGCATCAACATTTTGCTAATAAACGTATAACGAAACATGATTTGTTATTGATTGACGATTCCTTGATATCGATTGACACCAATGACAGTTTCGATCCACTGCGTTTGTTGTGAGGTTGTGATACGTTCTTTTAGGCGATTTTAGATCTTTCTACTTGAGCTACTTATAGAAAACAAAACCCTACCTAATCCCATCATATTTAGTTACAGTAGGTAAATTATTTGCAAAATAGCTATCAGTATTTAATGTCTTTGATATCAGTTGGGTACGCATTCTATGGTTGTTATTGCATTTTTCGTGATAAAATAGGTACATTAAGAGTTATATTTATTCACATACTAAATACCTAAAAACATTATGAAATAATTTTGATGAGCTGAAAGTTATTGAAACCTATTTGGTAACTTATTTGTAGATTCTAACTTTCAAAGTATTTTTATAAATAATAAATTATTCTTACGTCTAATTGGCTTCTTACGTGCCATTTTCTGACGGAATAGTGTTTAATACATAAATACAAACAAATCGCACTATAGTTTGTTAATGTACATGGAAAAACAAGTTCAGGTACAGCTCCTATAGATATTTGGCCATTGTTCTTTGAGAATAAAAAATCATTCATTCAATATCTTTTATTTTATACTAGAGGACGCAAGCAGCTACGCCTGCATTTTTTTTAATTTACCTGTTTTGGCCGATCCCGTGGGAATTTCGAGAAATCCCTTCTTAGTGCACCCCTACGGTCCCCAAGGAACATACATGCCAAATTTCAGCTTCCTGCATCCAATAGTTTCGGCTGCAGCGTGTCTGTCAGTCAGTCAGTAACGCAAGGATTTTATATATTAAGATTTCTTAAATGTAAATCACTCAATAAGTATTCATATTCATACTCAACAAGTAACATAATGTAAACAAATAGAAACAAGGCGCTAGAAAGTAGGGGAAATATGTGCAAAATGACATACGGTTTTATTTTATAGGCATAACTTTTTATTGTGTAATCATAGCATTGTCATACTTCACAGCATTATTATTGTGTTATCTTTTCATTTAAACAAATGAATAATTATGAAATAAAATAACAAAAAACAAAATATTCGTTTTGTTCGTATACAAACGGACAAAATAACATAAATGAAACGCGGTTCTTTTAGGAACGTCAGCACATGAAGCGGCCAATGCAAACAACTTAAGCATCGTAACCTGTCTTCTCCAGGTTTAGATCGAGATAAAGGTCTTCGCAGTATATGCATGCACAGTCCTCTTCATAATCTTGAAAGTGGGATCTTTTCCGCTATTGTCTAGACATAATGCTTCAGTTATATGACGTTTCCCTTTCTCTGGAGTGGCCTTGGGCTAGTGGCTGGATTTAATTGCCGACAAGTTAGGAGTATTAGTTAAAATTAATGACCTTTTTCGAGCCTTTTCCTTGTCCACTTATAAAACGTCCTTTAGGGACTGGTGAAATCTCCTCAACAGGGACAGCAAGAATGGAACACGATGGGTGTTTTTCATTAACAGCAGGTGAATAATTTTGAGTTAAATACGTCAAAGCCAGTTCTTGTTCCATTATTGCTGTTGGAGTCCAAGGTGAAATGCCGGCTTGTTGCACGTTAAATATTGTTTTTTCAGTTGTAACTGGCTGAACAACGTTTTATTCTGCGAACAAAGTCGAAATGTCTTGTTGCGGCGGCGATGTTTGAGCTATGGTAGCTTGTGGTTATGTAGATGGCCCAGGGGCATTATGAACGACAAAAAATTAAAGTTAATTACTAGATGATTCTACATTTACATTTACTGCCACGTTTGCAATGCAGTAGGTAGAACCACGAGAAAGAACGGACAATAAAACTCGTGGCCACTCCTTTTAACTACCAGTAAAATTGATGTATATTATTTACCTATGTGCTATAAACTAATATGTCAATGGATGGGGTTTTTATCGATATTATGCGCTGTCAACAGGATCTTTTAATGTTTTGAGGTACTGACGCCTAGATTGTCAACATTTGGCGTTAGTTCATTGAAATGTTACATTCTTGGGCTTAACATGCATTTATCAGAGGACAAAATTATTTCTTTTTGTTGTCAAGAAGGGGTAAATGTAAAGTTAAGTACTAGTTTATAGGATCGCAACGCTCTTCCCGCTGCCGGCATCTCGAAAAAGCGGGTGCAGAATAGCAGATGGCAAACTATTAGTCGCGCAGAAAATTATTTATACCTAAAAAAGAAATTGCGTTTTCAGACTACCGTAACCTTTAATGGATTTTGTTTAAGTTCATTCTAACGATTTCATTCACAGAAAACGTAAAATCTCCATGCCTAGAAATTTTTATGCAATGTTCTAGTTAGTTAACTGTAATATTATTCATTGTTGGTCAATAATTTCATATTTTAGGATAGGTAGGCTACTTTGAGCGAATGATTTATTGTCTATGATTAAAAAAAATCATGTCCATAATAGCGTAACATATATGTACTCTATCATTAAAATACCTGGTACTTATTTTCCCTTAATTTACAGAATAAATTACGTGTAAAACGATAAATAAATCGGCAAATTTATGGACATCCGACCATTGAAACACAATATCAAATATTGTCATTTCAGTAAAATTTAACAATATAAATTTAAAAACATAGTGGCATAATTAGGCATTGAAAAAAAGCCTGTTCAAAAAGTATAAAATCTAAAACACAACAGTTTGAAAAAAGGTTGTGAAGCCCTGAATGTGTGTTTACAAAAAGTCTATCTTCTCGTGGCACCAACTATAGGTACTTACCTACTTTATTATTTGATTGTTGCCATAGATAATGTTGTGACAGGAATAGACGTTTGACATTGATTCGTATCGATTATTAAATAAGTAATCGATACAATCGACCTTTATAGGGTTGGTTTGGATTAAAATATAATAATTAAAATGCAGTTATTTAATTTTTAATCTACATTATATCATTAAGCTAATTCTTTTGTAGCAAAACAACTTCTAAATTAAATAAAAACGTCACAGCATCGTTTTAACGTTATATCGATTTCACATAAAATCGATTTAAAATGTGCAGCTCTGCTTTTGTCTTTGGCTGTGACAGGTAGATGCTACAGAATAGTTCTTCTTTTAGATGTCAATCTGACATAACGTCATTTGATAATTCAAACGTACCTACATTGTTCATTCTTAACTAAACATAAAACACCGATATCTTCTTTTTCCGGCTTTCCCGAGTGAAAATAGAATAATTTATAGACTCTGTTACTTACGCCGAATTTTTTGATATATTTTTTATTTCTGTGCACTTCAATTTAATTTCAGACATTTTGATGTATGGAGATCTGCTGTTGTCCTTTACTTGAGATCTTCTGGTGATGTTCTGGAGTAAACCTATAAGATAGGACTCATTAATTTGGCCAAAATAACAAGGAAATCATTATAGTTATAGTTATAGTTACCCAGGGTCCAAAGCGTTGGAGTTTTCAGAACACGAGGTGCAGATTTACACAATTTTACAAATGTTCAATATTTCACAAATCTATTACAAATCTTGCCGGTAATGGTCAAAAGGCGGTAGATACAAGAATTTACAAGACAAATTTACTTCAATTACTATACAATTCGCCAAGCTACCATATGCTTTCCAAGAGGTCGAGAAGAAGTTCAATATATATCACTAACTATATCAATCGCTCACAACTTTTGTCGGCCAAATCCAATAGCGACAGTTGCAAGGCTATTAACTTATGTAATTCAATTCTACAATTCACACAAAGTCAAATCGCGTGTAAACAAAACGAATTTTTCAGAAGCAGAGAGAATGACTAACCAGTTCATAGTGTGACCATACTTAAAATTTACAATAGACAAAACAAAACGTTACTAAACCGATATAATCGATTCAACTTATCATAAACAATATTTTTATTTCAAACAGTAGTATCATCTGTATATGTAAAATCCATGGACGTGGCATGCACGTTCCTCGGGGACCGTATGCTGCACCCTTACGGTCCCTGAGTAAGAAGGGACTTCCCGAAATATCTACCAGATCGGAAGGAACTGTTAAATAAAAATAAAATGTGAGAGCGTACCTGCGGGCATATTACATAGTTTAGTTTAGTTGGTCGTGGGTTTTCCGCACTTAGCCCCTTATTTGGGCCATTGTGCGTAAGTGGCGACTTGATTGACGCCGACAACTTATGAGTAGCTCCTTAGCTCCTTCCACCTTAGCTCCTACCAGAAAGCCTTGCCCGTTGATCGCTCACACTTGTGCAGTGCAGAATGACGTGAGCAGGTGTTTCTTCGGTTTCCATGCAGCCCCTGCACAGTGGGCTGTCCGTAACGCCTATGTTGAATAGGTGCTTGTTGAGTGGACAGTGGCCAGTTATTATGCCTGTCAGATGCTTAAGAGTTTTTCTATTAGAATGCATATTACATAAAAAAACTATTTAAATTTGATAAGAAACGCTGTAACATGAAATTACCAGCAATAAAGTTAATTATTTCATTAATGGCAATTGGTTCGGCGGTACACCGAAACCGAATGTTCCTAGGCGATTTGGAAAAATTATTAATATTGTGGACTGTAAGGATGTGGGTTCTTATCGCCTAGGAAAGGAAAGGTGAGTGATTGGTGGTGGTGGTGTGATCATGGGGTTCATGAGAGGAATAGGAGACGGGGGTATGGGAGCACTTGCAAATGGCGGCCGCCTGGTGTCTCTTCGGGAATCCTGAAGCTGCACTAATCACTCCGTCTGGATCCAACCCAGAATTATACAATTTCACTCCACTCGCGGGCGGTTTGTTGCGTTTATGGTATAAAGCGGTAAACGGTTTTCAAAAAGATGAAGTATGTAATTGACTTGATCTTTACATTCTAAGTAAGATTCTGCAATGATACAGGTATCGTCAAGGTATTGTACCACTCTTATTCCTCTTTTTCTTATTACAGAGAGTATGGGATTGAAAATTTTTGTAAACAGAAAAGGTGCTGTACAGAGGCCAAATGGTAGGACTGTAAACTGGTATAATTTGTCATCAAAATAAAATCGAAGGTATTTTCTGAATTTAAGATCTATGTTTATCATATAATAAGCATTTTTTAAATCAATTGTTGCCATATAATCATTTTTCTGTATTAACTTGCAAACTGTACGGTAATCTTCTAAATTGAAATGGTGGCAGCATAAATTGATTTAGTTTTTTAAGGTTTAGAATAAAACGGTATTCTCCATTTGGTTTCTGTACTAAGAAGATGGGTGAACAAAAATGGTCCTTTGTTGGCATACAACTTTCAACAGCCTTAATTCTAAGTAATTCATCAATTCCTTTTTAATAAGAATTGTCTCAGATTGAGAAAATTTGTTATTAAGAGGGGCTTGACAAGGAGTTTTGATAAAATTGAGTGAATATCCAGACACCCAAGTGAGAATCACAGGGTCATCTGTAATTGTTTCCCCTATTTTTTTAAAATAGTGTAATCTGCCTACTTCTTGGTGCAGGTTCATTTGCGTGGGTTGTAACTCCGTTCGCGCTGTTGTTGGGGTGGCCGTCGCATTTTCTTCTGAGAATAAACTTTCTTCCCCCCTCCATCCTGTTGGTTCTCGGTCTTCATTTTGTTGAACCCCAAGCGTCTGTTTCTTGGTTGAGGAGGGACCCGCGAGTTTAAAGGTCGTTGGTTACGAACATTATTTTGTTTAACTACAGCTGTTGTAGTACCCAAATCCTGAGCAGACTTCTGGACTGCCTTGGCCACCTTGATCCTTTCAGTGAGGCCTTCACCGATAAGGAATGCATCGGGACAACCCTGTAGGGAGTCCTTCAATTCTTTGTTTATGACACTTACAATTAGAGATCTTCTGTTCTGGGTTTCGCTGTGCAATAGCTCGCATAAAATCTTAGCAGCATCATTAAATCTTTTTATTCCATCAACTTTATTATAAAACATAAAACTCTCCAAACCACGGCCAACGGCTGTTAGGGCAGCAGCTACATTTTTCTGTCTGTATTCTATTATTATATCTCTTTTCTTTACTGGCTCCGATACGGCAGCTGACAACTCTGGATTCAATTTTGGGGGCACCATTGCAGGTATGTTATGAAAAGGAGCATATTATTTTAGTAACAAAGCCTTGTCTTCTTTTTTCATACCTTTACTGAGAATAGGTGTCCAGCGCTGCACAATCTCACTGTGAGCTGGAGGGCCATTTACAGGCTTCTCCTCCACAGCGCCCATGGCAGATATAATATCAGTATCAATTTCAATATGTCCAGTCTCATGCTGTTGTGCATTCAGCTCTGTGTCATTTGGTACTGTTTCAGGGTCTTTATCTACCAACACTTGAGAAATTTCTAAGTCTTGGATATTTGACGGTTCACCAATGTTGTGATTGTCAGGTTGTTGTATTATGTGCTCACTAGGAGATGGGGTGTGGCATTGTACATTTGGTGATCGGCTACGAGCACGAATTGGCGGTGAGCGGCCCCAACACCTTGGTGACTGATATCGTGATCGGGGACGAGTCCTTGGTGACAGGTGTCGCGATCGGGAACGGGCTATTGTAGACCGGTGTCGTGATCGGGAACGAGCACTTGGTGACAGGCTTCGTGAAGACCCTGTATCCAGAACAATGGTGGATATTACACTTTTGCCGTGTTGTCCGATACTCTGACAGTATAGCAACAACAGGGAAATAAAGTGGCTAAATAGCATGATCACTCAATACGCATTGGGTTAGGTCGTTCGATACTCTGACAGTATAGCAACAACACCCGCCACGTGGGGCTTGCGTGTAAAACAACAAAAATGTTTTTAAAGTTGTTCAATACTCTGACAGTATAGCAACAACAATCAGTGACTTGCATACAGAATTGAGCTAAGTTGTTCGATACTCTGCCAGTATAGCAACAACTTTTTTGTCAATTTGCAGTTTTAGATTGCCGCCAACCTAAGTAGGTATAAACCACTCGAAAAAAGTTGTTCGGTACTTTTATCAATACAGCATAGCTATGTATTCATTTTATGGATAAATTCACTTTACTTCTCAATATTAACAATCTTATAGAGCAAAAAATTGTGCAAAACCACATAATTACATAGTTTTGTTAGGTAAATTGGCGCCATTGCTTGGCGTGACAGTAACTAACCTTTGGTCATTTCTTCCAATTTTTGAATTTTTCGCCTCAATTTTCTTAATTCTTTGTCCATGTCTTTGTGTTTTCCCATTATTTTATGAAATAACTGTAATAGACACTAATAAACACTAAAAATAAAAATATTATATCGGGAGCGGTGACGCCTCGCAGTGACATAAGAAACGAATGAAGTCCACAGATAATAGAACGGTGAACTGGGAATGGGGCCGTTCGGAAATAAGTGTAACTTTTTATTTTTGAATGAAGTGATAAGATGAAGAAGATAAGATGAAATTTTGAAGTGTATTTTACTGTTGATTGCGACATTGTCAGTTGTATACTTCATCTAAAAGTAAAATACTTTCTACTTTTAGATGCAGTATACAACTGACAATGTCGCAATCAACAGTAAAATACACTAATGACCATATTTACAATTTACCATGTACAGTGCCGGTGGGCAGGCTTAGTGTAACCATTAATTTCATCTTGTAGTGTCAGTTACAATTTGTAGGTGGCATAGCTAAGAGCCTGTCCAAAAAGTGCGATTTACGCGCGCGTCCACTCGCGCGTTTTGATTTGTATTGTGTCAGATGCGGCGTTTTACGCGTGTTCTTACGCGCGTAATAGAGTACGCGCGCATAATATATATGTATAGATACAACGTATACAGCCTATAGTTCGGTTTGTCAGGTGTTATGGAAAATAATAGATACAACTATCAATTCTTTCTTTCATTTATTCAGCTTGTCACAAGAGTATATTTTAAAATCTTAAGTTCTGCTTATACATTTACATTTAGCGCCACGTTCGCAAAGCTAAGGCAAAGAACCAAGAGAAAGAACGTGGCTAGAAAACTCTTGGCCATTCTTTTATTAGTTATAATTATCGTTTATAAAAGCGGTACAATCAATATATTATATCGGATAGCAATGTTGTGGGTAGTTTAATATTTCAAAAGTAACTATTACCTTAATACAATGGATTAGCATAATTTGTTTAGTAATATTCACCACAGATATATTTACTATAGGTGTATTCAATTTTTATCGCTGAAATATTAACTACATGATGTATATAATAGACACGACTTGTATCTCAGCATATAATTCGACTCTACACTATATGATACCCCAAGTTCTGAACTTTAACATTTCACAACTGACGGAACCACCCACAATATCAATTATACAATTGCTACGCTATATTATTAGATTAACTATACATTGTCTATATTGACAATACTCTAAATAACACCACAATAGCTGTACAAGTTAGGGCCTAACCTTCGATAGCTCTTAAGTATAGCCCTAAGCTTGCACGTACCTAAACCTAGACTTATCCTAATTTAAGCCTACTGTGTTCAAACATGAACATGACATTCTTGGCATTCCAACACACATCCAACTTATCACCGAGGAAGATGCGTGATATTTTAAGATCATCTAATTTATCACGTACGGCGGTCGGCTCAAACATGCTGCATCGGCACAATACACCGACGGCACACAACTAAATACGTGTATATATGTGTATATAGAATAAGTTTAGTATATAAGATAATACTTTTAAGAAATAAATCAGTCATTAGCTAACTCCCGGCTTTGACTCATATCCTACCCCTCACCTCTCACTGCGGCCAAGACACCCTTAGCCGTCACCATGATCGGTCTTGTGAGTGTGCACTTGTTCGTCTGATGTTCACACTTCGCCTGCCGGGAGACAACTGAGCCAAGTGGGGATATGACGTTTCGTCACCACGTGCAGATTGAAATACAATGTTTTATTATAAACTAATTAATAATACATTTTATATTAAAAATAGAAATATTTTAAAATTTTACAGAAACATATATATGCACAATAATCAGAATTATCTATCACGCGCATTTGATGAGACGTATTTGGTCAGTTATAAACATGGACTTCGATACAATGGTAATGTTGTGGCTTGTATACCGTCGATGGAGACGTCGTAAACGAATAGAAGTCTCAATGATTCAACGTGCATCCCATTCTACGTGACAGAATGACGCATAGTATGTTGATAACTTTATACCCAAAACTCAGAGAATATAATGAAAAGCTTTTCAACTACTTTCGGATGTCAGTAGCATCGTTTGATGATTTCCTAGAAATTATCAAAGAAGATTTGACTCCATGTCAAAATTATGTGGTACGGGATACTGTTTCTGCACAAGAAAAACTCGTGATTACCTTAAGTATTTTTGTTATTGCTTTAGTAATTATAAACCAAGGCCCAATTAACGAAAATAAAGAATTTGAACGAAATTAACAAAAATTAGGATTCATTCATATAATATAGGTAGGTACTGTTCTGTTCAAAATGGTGACCCTGCGAAAGTATAGAAATTCCTCAGATCAATAGGAGTTGGAAAGCAAATTCAAAACAAGAATTCTTCCGACATTGATATTAATTCGCTCAATCAGCATTTCTCTGCTTCGTCCGATTTTAATAGGACAATAAAAATGAATACCTTAAATTATCTTTCATAGCTTTCAACTCCTGCTTATACTCCTTTTGTTTTTAGTCAGTTTACTGCATGTGATGTTAAGAAGAGCATCATATCCATTACATCTAACGCAATTGGCAGTGATCGCATCACCCGTAATATGATTCTCCCTATCCTCGATCCTACCTATTGTTCCCCATATTTTTAACCATTCCATTTCTAGTGGCGTGTTTCCTACAGCTTGGAAAGAGGCTCACGTAGTTCGTCTGCCTAAAAAACCCATTCCCGTTTCTTTCTCAGACTATCGACCCATATCTATACTACCTTTCCTTTCCAAAGTCCTTGAACGTCTCATCCATAACCAACTTAACTCCTTCCTTTCTAAAAACAATATCCTAAATCCCTTTCAATCTGGTTTCCGCACGGGTCATAGTACCACTACTGCCCTTGTCAGCATTATGGACGATATCAGGTCAGGAATGGAGGATGGCAAGCTAACTGTTCTCTGCTTGCTAGACTTTAGCAATGCATTTAATACGGTTGACTTTGACATTCTTCTTGCCATTTTAAGCTCTTTTAACATATCTCCATCAGAGATCGACTGGTTTCGTAGTTACCTGTTTGGACGCCGGCAGCGCATCCAACTGGATGATACTTTTTCTCCATGGTACGACAATGCTGCTGGTGTGCCTCAGGGCGGCGTTTTATCTCCTTTACTTTTCTCAATTTTTATTAATTCAATATCTAATTGTATATCTTCTTCCTACCACCTATATGCAGACGATTTGAAAATTTGCTCTCAAGCGAAGGTTGAAAACTTGCCGTCAGCAATCTCCATTATTAATAATGACTTAGCTAAAATATCACAATGGACTAATAGATATAGACTTAAGATTAATCCTGCTAAAACCCACGTTTCTACTATCGACAGTTCTAGAATGATGACGAAAGTTCAATGGTCAATGCTTCCCCAGGTGTCTTTTGTTGGTGTTGTAATTCCTATCAGTAATGATTTGAAGAATCTGGGGATATACATTGACAAAACGCTGTCTTGGACTGTGCAGTTACAAAATGTTAGTCGACGACTCTCCGCTGCCTCTGCGTCATTGCGAAGATTGCGTAACTTCCTGCCGCTAAAATTGCACTGGTACAATCTATCCTTCTTCCTATTCTTGACTATGCCGATGCCAGATATCTAGATCTCAATGAGGACCAGCTAGATAAACTTGAGCGACTTCAAAACTTCTGCATAAGATTCATATACGGTTTACGTAAATAAGATCACATCACTGAATTTCGCAAAAAGCTCAAGTGGCTACCAATCGGCCTTCGACGGAATACTCACATTCTTTGTCTTCTTTTTAATATTATTTTTAATCCTTTCTTTCCCTCGTATCTCAAAATTCGGTTTTAATATTTACATAATACACATTTTAAGTGCTTACGATCATCAGAAAATCTAAAACTGAAAGTTCCTACTTATTCAACGATTTTCTTTGAAAATCTTTCACTGTGCAGGCTTTACGCTTATGGAATGCGTTGCCCGAATTTATCAGACGGGCTAAATCCTTAAACATATTTAAAAATCTCGTCACTCAGCATTATATTGCAGATTCATCATCATGACTGTTATACTCACATATATAGTTTAGTTAATGTATTTATTCACTCATGTATTGTTTGTGTATAAATTAATATTAGTACGTTATTAAGTAATATATATATATATATATATATATATATATATATATATATATATATATATATATATATATATATATATATATATATATATATATTACTTAATAACAATACATTACATTTACATTAAAAATTATTATTATTTATTTTATGTAATGTATTATTTTTATTAAATATATATTTATAAGCATAGTTTTCACAAAACTTTATCTTGTTTCTATTTTTTGCTTTCACTTTTTTCCACAAGGGACGCCATTAGCCACTATTTCACTTTTATTTCAATAATTATTTCCAAACTAGGTTGCCTGGAAGAAATCGCAATTGCGATAAGGCCGCCCTTGTACCACTAGTTATAAGTTTGCTATGTACCTAATTTATTGTAATATCATTTATTTACTGGTGTACAATAAAGTGTTTAATAATAATAATACTGAACATTTAATTTAATTATCGTATAGTTCCATTAATTCAGATTCATTAGAATATTGTGTAGATGCCGCAGATGGGTTTTTGTAACTAGACGTTGTTGGTGGTCGTAACGCAGTGCAATAACCTGGATTGTAAGTCGAAAAGGTTTCAGGTGGAAACGAAGATGTTGAAAGGTCTGTTGCGGCATATACTATTTCTCCAAAATAATTTCGATCCACGTTGTGTCATTCCTGTTTGGTAATGATATTGTGTCGAAGGTTGGTAATCGGAACGAGCAGCTGGAGGTTTAAAACACAGAGATTGTTGAGGTTGAAGTACTTTCATTAATTCAACTTTTGTTTGTAGTCTCTTTCCCCCGGTACTTTAAGAAGCTCTTTTCGTAAGGACAAACAAAATAGTTTGTCATCATCTGAATCCATTTGCTTTGATGTCTGTGGTTGATTTCCAGATGCTAAATTTGTTTATATGATGGAGAGAACAGCCGTGTGGTTTCCGGCAGATTAGAATAGGACCACCCTCTATCTTACTGAGGTGTCGTAAGAGACGACTAAGGTACACTGACCGACTCAACGCAAAGCAAAAGTAACTCTAGCTGATCGCGGACTGCTCGTTGAGCTAATTCGCTGGTGGCGAGTTGTCGGTTCAGGGACGGAAAACTCAAAACAAACGCGGAATGGGACTGTCCGTTGGACCCGAGTCGGGTTCCTGTAGCCGACCCAGCACCACACGTAGTGACTTGTCAGAGTCGAGGACCCTTTGGGTGCTCTTGGAAATCCACTCCAACCAGCCAACAAAGGCAAGCTAGAGACGAATCCCTGACCGACTCTCTGAAGCATTCGGGACCGCAGTGTCGCCACACACATTCAGCTCGCCACAAAGCTGCCCTGCGGTTTGTAAGCTTTCTTTCATCTTGTTATACATTTCTTGTTGGTGATGTTTGAAAGCTGTTACTCTGCCCTCTGAGATTGCGTTAGTCTCATGGTGAGATAACGGCTGATTATAAATGTGCCTTTGTTGCCAAATTTGGTGCGTCACGACGTTCGTAGCCGGCACGACGTTCGTAGCCGGCACGTAACTGGCGCGCACGAACTACAGTATCTACATAGTCGGCGGCGGCTGTAGTCCTCTGCTCGCTGTCGCCTAGTGAAGGCCTGAATGTGCGATCGTTTAGAGCCCGTTCGCGGCGAGCTTCGCTTACCGTTAACGGCTCGAAATCGATGCCCGCGCAATGAGCGATATTGTGCAACACACAACTTAACTATTTTTGCAGCAGTCGCTGGTTCGTAATACAACCACCGGTCTACCAGTAGACATCTGCAATTTAAAGTTTACCTTTATCATCGTTTGTAGTTTAATGCCGGTCAAAATAACATAAGCTGTATAGTTATATGTGAATACAGCTTAAGTAGTATTAAAAATAATCTACCTAAAACGAGCTTATCCATTATCTAGTACCCATAGTACAAGCTCTGCTAAGTTTGGGACTAGATGGTGTTGTGTGAATGTGGTAGAATATAAGATTTGAGAATCCCAATGTAACGCTCTACCACACACCGAGCAGACACATGCAGATCTGTGTAGTAAGCAGCGGGAGATCCTGCCTGAGCATGCGATATGGGTGTCATGAGGGTTGTTCTCAAGGGATAGCATGCATCTCCTACAAAAGCAAATTACATGAGTTATTTGTGCGAAACCAAGATTTAATTCGAACACTGCGATTAATATGTATTTTTGCATCATTATAAAAATAGCATCAATGAGTCACTCTCCAAGATATACATCTTCTCCGTCATTCTCAAATAATCTTTCAATGTATGGTCGTAACGGATTCCCTTCTCACACCTTACTGTAATGTGTGGAGCCAGGGCAACTTGAGTCTACGGACATTATTTTTTAGGTCTGCATCATACATCTAAGAAAGTGGATTTTATTACATGAGAAATTTAAGTTAGTTGAAAAATGAATTCCAGCCTTATTGGTTTGCTTTTGATGAAAATACTATAAAAAATAATATGTGTATAGTAGGCATAGTAAATAAGTGTTTAAACATTTAGCCATTAATCCTTAACGGTATGTTGCGAATATCATTATACAGCTTCTATTCACTTCTGCACATGGGTCTTAGATAATTTCCGTTACTATATAATTGTGTGTCATTATTAGGATTTAGCCTACTACGCCATGCTTCTGTAAGGTTAGATTCAATGATACTATTGCTTCCTTAAAAGTTTTTCGCAGTTCTAGTTTAGCTTAGTTTATGGATGGTCATACGGTTTGGTACAGGGCTTAATGTCGAGTTTCCCGTTTCTTCACAAAAGACAGATTTGTTGTGTGGTATTCATTGCGTATTAAAGGTTGACTCAGGTGAATAAGCAATAAATTAAGCAAACAATCCGTGTTCTGTACAGATCCATGGTAAATTGTCACATGTGCTTAAAATCAATGTGACGGCCTGCTGACAAATTTGTCATTCATGAAGCCGGCTTCGGCGTTGGATTTGTTTTCTTTTTTTTTTAACTTGAACAAATTTTTCGTTGGATATGTAAGGCTTAGGTCTTTCCACCAGTCGCGAAGATTTATGTAACTATACAATGGCGTGTCGCATAATTCTGGCTCTTTTACTTTTATACTTCGCTTGCCATTCTCACATTGCCACCGCATTTTTTCAGTACCACGGAGGCCAATTATCCCGCAACATACACCGTTGGCTACTTTGCGGTTTCAAATAAATTAATTTCAATTTCTAACAATTCATCACAGGAAATATAGCAGGTAAGTGCAATTCAGGTAATTGTTCAGCGCCTTGATGTACGTCTGAAGACAGGTCTGGAGATTCAACTGGAAGTGGACAATAGTTTTCTAACTGAAGTGCTGCAGTATGTTCATCGCGATGAAAAAAGGCTTCAAAATCGATAATCGCCTCATTATTGTCATCTTCGCAATTAGCTCCTCTTCCAACTGATGTACTTAATTTTGTAACAACGTTTGACTTAATAGCAGCTGTGAAATGATGGCACGTTGGGTTGCGGTTTGTCGGGCAATGTTGTCGCACCATTCCAAAGAGATTTTCTAGACTATCTTGATTTAAAGTATTTGTAGCCTTTCGACTCGACATACTTCCAAATATCTTCTAATGATGAAAGCGAAGTAACATATCCCCGGACGCATCTTACATTTTTGATTTTGAGGAAACTATCAGATTTAAGAAGTCATTGTACTCATAATTTTTTTATAACGTCTCCATAGTTCTATGTGGTTAGATTTCTTGGAAACGTTTTCTCTCCTACCTTTGATAACGTCTTTATTGGACGGAGGGCCATTTGTGCAATCAAATGGCCGATTGAGGTCTTCTACGATTTGTGCAGTCTCTAAGATTTCTCGAGATTTCGTGTGTTCACCGGCCGTCTCGGCAATCTCGGCCATAAGTTTTAAGACAGCAGCGACGGTATTGCTTAGCACTTGAGCAGTCAGCTTTAGTTTCATTTTATATTTACATGTAGAATTTACATGTACCCTACATGTAAATCCCACATTTAAATATAGGTTAATTTTTGGAAATGTAATGCACTTTTATTTTTTCTGCGATATCTATTATATGGGACCACTTTCCCTTCTTTCCGTTTATTACTATTACTCCTACATTATGAAAACTGTTACGTAGCGATTTGAATAGGTGAGGAATATCAAACATTATCAACACTTTTAATGTCCTCCACCAAAAAGTAATTGCATGTAGCAGGGATGCCACACCACTCCTTCAGTAAGTTTAAACAACTTATGTTCGTGGGCCCTTGGTCACACACTGGTTATCACAGTGTGACCAATACCAGTTATAGCTTTAATACCATCTTTGATAAGAACAGCGAGACCTTGTGATGATATAGTTTTATGAACAAAGTAGTAAGCTACTGGGTAGCTACTGGTTGGTTTATTTTTTTGTGGAGACCTTGAAGCATGAATACCAAAGCATGATCAGCTTTTTCTGGAAATCTGTTCTGGTTTTGACCTAAATCTACAAACCCCTCTACTTTATCCGTCCTGGGATTGAACACTAGACGTTTCTTCAAAGATATCTCATCGAACAGTAAAGCAAATATCCTTTCTTTCTCATAAAAAAAATCCACCTACATTTTTATATGATCCATGATATTAATGCTAATCTCTGGCTCCATATATAGATATGGAGCCAGAGATTAGCATTACATAAAGCATAGGCTTTGAAGGACAGTCTGCAGAGTTCTTATGCAGGCATTAAGGTGGATCCTAACTAGTTTCCGTTCTTAACGTATTTTTTATCAGCCTATTTATTTTTCAATTATAGCTGTGTGTTGGTAATCATTTAATAAACTACACTTTATCAACATTTTATAGTATTTGCATCTTCCTGCTCCTCATAGTTTTAGAGACATCACATATTTAAAAAAAAACTTGTGAACTTATTGACTATAACAGGAACCGAATGACATCTTCATTACTATGAATGACTCTGACTGACGTGTAATAATAATAATAATAATTTATATTTTTTTTATTTACTCCATAAGAATTACACTTGATCTTAGTACAAATATATGGCTTATGATATAGGATTTACAAGCTTAAGACCCTGACTTCTAAACTAGGTATGTACCTGTATCTTAGAAGCCAGTGTTTTCTTCTGATTGTTACATTTATACATATAAGCGTCACAGGTGGTTACAAATAATCGATATTCTCATGTAAGTATAACAAGTTTAGTGAGAAAAATATTAACTCTAAGTAGCGCAAAGAAAATGGAGAAACCTTTCTTACTTTATTGTATAAAGGCAACTTAATGTAAAAGTGACTAATTTAATCAATTTCCATATTTTTAATCTTATAAACTTTTGTGTGTAGTGTAAGTAGGTGAAAGAGCTTAGGTGTTTTTAATCTAGGAAAACACCTAAGCTCTTTCGCCTACTATCAAGAGTCCTAGCGACGATTTCAGACAAAGTTATTAGAGCATCTTCAGTACTTCTTCCCTTTCGAAAACCAAACTGATTGCAAGATAATACATTATTAATTTCCAGGGAGTTCAGTAAACTCTTATTCAAGACGCGCTGTAAAATCTTTGAAAGAGCAGGAAGAACGGAGATAGGTCTATAGTTGTTTAAGTCTTCTTTGTGGCCAGACTTATGAATTGGGTGAACTATAGCCATTTTGAAAACTATTGGGAAGATACCGCAAGAAATGGAGAGATTACAGACGTGAGTGATAATAGGCACTAGAGTTTTATGCGTGGCTTTGATAATATTAGTAGGAATTCCATCCCAACCAGTCGCAGAGTTTGTTTTGAGATTCAAAACAATGTTCTGGATCTCCATTTCTGTGACAGGAAGAAGAGCCATGGACTTAACCGAATTTAAGGTAGAAATTGTTGGTTCAGAGGGCACAGTACTGATATTACTTGCTAGATTTTTCCCAATACCGGCAAAGTAACTATTAACTATATTCAAAGAGGAAACAGGCGAATCATCAAGATGTAAAAGCTCAACTGGAGGAGAACAATGAGTTTGAAGATCCGAAACTTTTTTAACTACATCCCAAGTTGCTCTGATATTAGTTATCGCTTTGGTAAACTCCGCTTTTTGAATATCTCATTTAAGTTTGCACAGCAATACATTGCAGAAATTACGATACCGGGTATAAGTAACGCGTAAAATCTCGTTGTTAGTTGAGCACTTATATGCTAAATGTAATCGGTCACGGTGGCGGAAGCAGCGCAGCAATCCAGGTGTGATCCAGGGCTTAAGACATCTTAATCTCCTTGGTAACATTTGTAATACGCTGTGTTCTTTTATGATGCCGGAGAGACCGGTAACTAACATCTCAGCAGCCATATTCGGATCCGAATTCGAAAGAATAGGAGTCCAGTTTGTGCTTTGATCGCTTCAATCACCAAATTTACCTTAATAACAGACTTGGTTCGAGATATATCACGGAGCTTCTTGTCATTTTGCAAAATAGCAAAAATGGTTCATGATCGGTAATATATGATTCAATTACGATTGCCGTGGCTAATAAGTTTGTTTTAAGAAAGATATGATCGAGGCAGTTTGCAACCTGTGTAGGGAATAGGTGAGCTGGCAGAAGACCGTGTGCGGCAGCACTAGATAAGTATTCATCAGAATGGCTATTACTATTGCCGCACTTGATATCAATATTAATATCACCGACTAATACGACTGTCTGTGCAGAATGAGTAAGCACTTTATCCAAACTATCAAAGAAATTTCGAATATTTTTATAGGAGGGAGAGCGATACACAGCTATAATGGACACACTGTCCATGGTACATATGAGACAATTGGCATCTACGAAATCAGGTTCCATTACGTTATGTCTTATGGAAGTTTAATATATATCGCGCATCCATCATTTTGGTTAAAAATATTTTTTGTGAAATAGGATGTAAAACCTTTTAAAATTGGTAAGTGTGGTGTTTTACTTAACCAACATTCGGACAGCACAATTATGTCACACTGAAAGCCTAGAAGTCGCACTAGAACAGAAATTTCGTCGAAGTTCTTGAAAATACTCCGAATATTATATTAGAAAATATACATATATATTAATAACTTACGTGTAAATATGAGTGTGTGTAAAAGAGTAAGAAAGTTATAACGAGCCACCAACTGTCCAGTAAACAGACTTAGCACTACAAGAATAATATTGAATAGTCATTGGTTCACATTTAATTCACGCAGGCACTGCTCCGATTTGATAAGGATTTGTTTGTCACCCTCCGTTTTCCGCAGGAATATATTGCCATTATTTGTCCAGCAAAACTTAAACTCTTTCTGTTTTGCAAGTTCCCTCGTGGCGAAAAACAACTGTCTGGTACTTGGTGGAAGATTTCCGCAACATAAATTGGGCATAGATCGCCTTCCCTGCCAATGTGTTGCAGGTTAAGGTGCTCGTCCTTGCGATACTTTTTATTTAAATCACGAACTGACGAGAGGAAACGGGACTTGATGTCAACATTTGTAAATTCGGTGACAATCGGCCTAGTAGATCCGGACTTTCCTGGCAGCCTGTACACGTCACGATTTGGGCGATATTTATGGGAACATTTATTGCTGCTCCCAGACGTGCAATGGTTTAAATAAGGTAAAGGTTTAATTCCAAGCCAAATAAAATTAAATATAAAAATCAATTGTTTATTTAGACTTCAAAGAGGTAAATTTAGAGAATAGGAGAATAGCAATAAAAAAAATTTTGATTTTTGAAGAATAAACTCTTTTACATAAAAACCGTCGTAACCTATTAATACCTATTCTAACGTAGGAACTAATTTCGGTATCTACCTTTTAATTACAAATAATCTCAACTGTTAACGGCATCGAGGAACAATCAAATCACTAATTACTTGGATATTGATTTCCTAAATATACCTACGATATTTGGTATAACGCAAGATTATCGAAGTCAAATAAAAACTAAATAAAACGATTTAGTTCAACACATACGCAGTCTTATTAATAAACTAGGATTAGCGTCAGAACAACTTTACTCCAAGACTTAAGCCAAGATTAGGCAATTATGGTATTAATAAACTAGGAGTAAGGACGGAGTTAACTATTCATAATTTACTCCGGGAATAAAAGTTACTCCGCGGAGACCCATGGTTTAACGCTGGAGTAAGCAAGGAGTGAGCAACTATTTGTCACGGGGTACGGTAGACTAGATCGAAACTTTACCTGAATACTAAAACATAAAAAATAAAGATTTCGAGTCGACAACATATATCCGCAAAATTCGGATTGTCGAGTATTTTGTTAATTTCTAATGCTTCTGACAGTATTAGAAATTATAATAATAAAAAAAGACAGAAAAGTCACTGTCACCGAATAACAATCATGTTGAGTATCTACTATGTAGTTTGTATACCATGTGTAAATTATACTTCTTGCAGTTAGATATATTTCTTATCGGTATAAACAGTTTGTTTAAACGACAATGATTATTAAAGTATCCGTCTATTATGAGAGAATTGTGTTCTTCGAATTTACGCGAGCGAAGCCGCGGGCAAAAGCTCGTAGATTTATATTGTATTTCCAACTTTAATTGAGATTTATATATATAACCCAAATATATTTTCACATTTGTTTGGTGTTCGTTAGAGTACTTACTAGTATCTGATTTTGTAATTTTATTATTGTGGGTTAAAATTAATAGAGATTATTTAATTGAAGATTGCCAACCAACACAAACGCTTGCCCTTGCAAAGGGTAGAAGTTTGTACGGCACAAATTTACCTCTTAAGGTACGATTCCACCAAAATAGTGTGCAGCACATTTGCTTACAAACATTTTGTGCAAAACTCCAGCAGTGCAGGTACTAAGCTGGTATCGTATTTGGCTTCCATCTCCACTGGTAAGGCTGTGCGTAACTTTTGTAAGCGCACAGTTCAGCACATTTGTGCGCGAACATGTTCACTGAGCAGAGTTTCTGCCGAAGACAGTTCAGTAGTTAATATGGACGGGCAGGAAAACGTAGTGCTTTGTGCTGCAGCATGTGTTTTACTGTGTAGTCTGCTTAAAAAGAAACGAAGAAAGAAACCGCGATATTGGGTGAGGCCTTTACTACAGCGACGGAATGAAGAAACGAATAGATTTCTAGAAGAAATAAAAATAGATCCATTGAGTGGATTTAAAAATTTCACACGCATATCTTGCGAAGATTTTGAGTTGCTGGTCAATGCAACTAGTCCTTTTATTGCTAAGCAAGATACCAACTACAGAAAATGTGTCCCTGTTTCAATAAGGCTTGCAATCACCTTAAGATATCTTGCTACTGGAGATTCTTTTGCAAGTTTAATGTACTTATTTAAAGTTTCAAAAGAGCTTATTGCTCGGATTGTACCTGAGACTTGTAAGGCGTTGATAAGCGTGTTGAAAGAAAATATTAAGGTAAGAAAATAAAAATAATATACCATTTTATTTTAGTCACTGTTATTGCATTACATATCATGCCAAGATATTATTTCGCCATCCTTCTGACGTAAAAGATCTGAATAATCATTATCGCGGACCTGAAAACTTGAAGCCACTCCTTGACTCTGAGAATTTGACGAATCTGAATACGGTGAAGGCATTGGAGTTGTAACATATTTTCCAGTACCAATAATAGGGTCATACAACAAATTGTCAATATCCCTTTGTACTAAAATCTTCGTTCGCTCATCTCTAATTTTCCTTAATTTCGTTGCGACAGCTGCAGCAAAAATGTCGTCGTCATCAGATTTTTTTGCTTCCATCTGCTTGTTCACGTTATTCATAATGGACAAAGCTTGGGCGATTCTCGGGTCTTCATCTACAATACGGCGTTTAAGCGAGTTCTTCGGAGCTTTAAACTTTTCGACTGGCCTTTCATGAAGAGATTCTTGATCTTCATTTTCATTCTAGATATCTTGTGATACCTGAAATAGTAATAAGATTTCCTTTTTCAGATGCCTAACACTTTAGAAGAATGGATGATCGTAGAGCGCCAATTTGACCATCTTTGGAACTTCCCTCATTGCATTGGGGCTATGGATGGCAAACACGTTGTTATTCAAGCTCCAAGTAATACTGGAAGCGACTTTTTCAATTACAAAGGTGATTTCAGCATTGTACTTTTAGCACTGGTTGATGCAAATTATAAGTTTACGTACATAGATGTCGGTTGTAAAGGAAGAATATCGGATGGTGGTGTCTTCAAAAATACTGGTTTCTATGCTAATCTTCAGCAAGGAAAATTAAATTTGCCTGAACCTTACCCGTTACCCGGAAGGCACAAACCAATTCCACATGTCATTGTGGCAGATGATGCTTTTGCATTAGATATAAATTTAATGAAACCATATCCCGGTCAACATGACAAAAGATCAAAAGAGAGAATATTTAATTATCGGTTGAGCAGAGCGAGACGTATTGTGGAAAATGTATTCGGCATTATGTCCGGTGTATTTCGCGTACTCAGGAAACCTATTCTGTTAGCTCCAGAAAAGGCACAATTGATAACACTGACATGCTGTAACTTGCATAATTTTTTGATGACACAAAAATCGTCTTCACCACTTTATACTTCTCTTGGCTGTTTTGATACTGAGAACCAAATTACTCATTGCACTATCGATGGAAGTTGGCGGCGCGATGCAGCCATGGCAAACTTACTACCTTTAAGACATGTTGGAAGAAGACCCCCTGGCGATGCGAAAGACATAAGAGAAGAATTTGCACATTATTTCCAAACTGACATCGGAATGGTGCCATGGCAAGAAACACTAGCGTAATTTTTTTTTTATATTCTGCCACATACACACAACACCATCTAACCCAAACTAAGCAGAGCTTGTACTATGGGTACTTGACAATGGATAAACATACATATTATATACTTTTTTTTAAATACATATGTACATATTATACATAGAAACACCCAGACCAAGACAAACATCCATGTTCATGCACACAAATGTTTGATTTGTGCCGGAATCGACCCCCAACCTCAGGCGTGGCAGTCGGTTTCACTAACCACTACGCCACCGAGGCCGACAAATAGCATATATGTATCTAAGTAATAATATAATAATATAAGAAAATAAACATTTAAAATGTACCTACCTGTTCATTTATTTCGTCGTGTGAGTTCAAGCTGGCGTTCGGCTCATCCCTTCCATGAAAGAAGTTCAAATATGCATAAGCAAACCATTTTGGCTTATATATATCTAAAATCCCAGAACCTGAAGATTTTGAGTCCACGATTTTCTTCTTTTCTCTTCGGTATTGAGCCAAAATAATCTTCCATTTTCTCATTACCTCAGTCGAGTCACAATTGAAACTTTGCGCCAACTCTTGAGTGGCGTCATGTTTTTTATTTTTATAATCACTGTGACTAGAATCCCACAGTACAGGATAAGTTTCAATAGCTTGAATAAATTTAATAATTTTATCATTCGTCCAATCCATATTTAACTTAGATAATTAACAATGTACGCGCACAAATAAATGTTTTCACTCCGGTAGCGGAAGCAAGACTGAGTTCGCGAACAACAGGTTTGTACGCGTCGACGCGAGTCCACTGCCTGCATGTGTGCGCGCACAAAAGTATACAGATGTGCGCGAACATTCCTAGAATGTTCGCGCACAATTTGTTATTGTTAGCTTTAGTGAGTCGACCAGAATAAACATTTGTGTCGCACAATGTGCATTGCAGTGCCGCACAGTTCAGCACACTGGTGGAATCGCATCTTTGGAAGTAAGAACGCATGCGCTATGATAATTGAGTGCGCTGTGCGTATATCTGTCAGTACTGACACATCATACAATATAATGTCATATTGTGCACGGTGATTACATTATTCGCATATATAAACTAATAATTATATAAGTACTACGCTTAAACGGCTGAAACAGTTTTCTCTACTAATATTATAAACGCGAAAGTGTTTATAGATATTATTTATTAGATATTATATTGGACATGTATTGAAACATGGCTTTGACATTTGACTGTATGCAAGGCGATGTTATTATGTAAATATAATACTAGGTATATAGTGTCATGAATACCTACTGACCGAGCTACTCTGTACCCAATAGTTTCTGAAGTCTTTTGAATAATACGCGCGCGAAGCCGCGGGCAAAAGCTAGTTGTCAAATAAAAGTGTTTAATAAAAAGTTTTTATTCGACCAGGTCATTTTGTTCATTCTTTTTACTTTTAATATCATTGGGTTGCCATAACGTATACCTTAATCTCAGGGTAAGAATAGTATTGTTACTCCGAACTTACTTCGTATTTTTAATACCGTTATTAACACGTAGCTATTCCATAACTAATCTAGAATTAACTACCCCCGGTGTTACTTTGGAGTAAGAGAAGAATAAGCATTTTTTATTAATAAGACCGAGTGTGTTTACAATTATTATGACATAGAGTCACTTTCATTACAGCAATTAAAATAAAAAAGACAGCCTCATGTAAACGTGATTATCAAAGTCACTCTTTCCAACTTCGGTTAACAATATAAAAATAATATTAAAATTTAAAGGACAATAATCAACAATATTTTTGTAACTTATTAGTTGACAGCATCGGTTGCTTTCCAAGTTACTTACTAACAGTTTGGTTTCTGCAATACGATATTTGGTGTAGCGAGATCTTCAACGTCGAATAGATTTTCTTTGTTACGCTCAGATCCATCAGTTCCCTTGGACGTCGACGGTATTGGTCTGGTCTGAGATTTCAAATTATTAGTATCTGTGGAAAAGCTAATATTCAGCCAAATCCGGTTAGACTAGTAAGCGGACCCCAGATTGAAACTGGGATAACGCTAAGAGAATGATGATCTTCGGCACTGACTAATAAAACATTCTGCAGTACTGTGATCATGGGTCGTTTTATTGGTACAGCGTCTTCAACAACATCTTTTGTACGAGTAGCAATATTTGATCTTTTCGCACTTGAGTTTTTCTTCGAACGTACAAGAGGAGCGACGAAGTCCTGGGATTCTGGTAGGTTATCAGTAATTTTGACTGGATTTTTCATGAATCCACTGTGAAAACCATGTCGGCATATTACGCCTGGCTCTCAAGAAAAGCAGCTCAGTTCCCTGAACGTGACGTAATCCTGATCTTTCTTCCAAAGAACTTGATGGACAGAAAGGGTTCCACGAAATAGTGTTGCATTTTACGGTATTTTTTTCTCGTTCTCTATTATATTTTGTTCTGTTACAGGAATTATGTTTTAACTCTAGATTCCAATATCTTAACAAAATCACTTAAGTTTGCAACATCTTCACCATACTTTACCGCTGCATCGGCCGTCCGTTTGAGAACAGCCCCTACACCGTCCGGTGCACCCTTTCCGTGACCTTTTTCTGAGTAGTTCCATATGACTGTATCCAACTGAGGAAAATCATTGTGAAACTGAGAAATCATGTAAAAAATGAACTTGTTTCTGTATTGAGATGTGGGCGAGTCGGACAGAAAATATAAGGTAGTAGGAAATGGATTCTTTTCTAGTGCTAGTTCAATTAAAGGAGTCAGATGGGCCCAGATAGCAGATGTATTATGACGAACACAATCATTGACAGTGCAGACTGAAATAGGCTCCACCCTCCCAGACTGTAAATTGTGGGTGTAAACCACAGCTATATGAAGGGCTATTTGGCTTCGACTGTCACCGAAATGCAGAGCTAGAACTTCCTTAGTAAATTTTATGGCATCATTTTCTGAGAAGTCGATGTGCAGTATACTCTCGTCAAATCTCAGCTTTTCCTTTAACTTCTTAATCTCATTATATTGGTTTAAAATGTTATAACAGTGTAGATAAAAGTCAGGCAGATCCTAATCTAACTTTTGAATTGCTTGGATTGGCGTTACGTTTGTTGCAGATTTAGCGGTAATACTTATTTCCCTATTATTTTTGTCTGTGGTAACATATTGTTTATTCTGTCGCGTCCATGAATAATAAACCAATTCTTTGTCATTTCTGAACTCTTTAAAATCAAGCACTTTATCTTTACATTTGCCGCATACTCTTCTCAAACAATTGCTATTATACATAGAGCAGCAAAGAGATGCCATCATTTCAGAATTTCTCTGTTGTATCATATTTGCTATGTGTAAAGCTTCCACAAGCACGTGTCCCTATTGGATTCTTTCGGGAACACCACCCAAAATGGTCTATTTCTACAAAATGTAGAGTAACTGGCGTTAATTTTTTTTATTTTCAGTTTTAATTTTCTCATATAATTGTTTTAAAGGGGCGCATAAATAACGCCTTTGTTTGCGTTATTTACCTCTGGTAATAAACTCCTTTTTGCCAGCGCCGATTCTGCTGTTCACATCTTCTTCATAAAACTTATGTATTGATACCGAAAGCTTATTTTGAAGTAATTTTGCACTACAGTGGTCAGCTTTGCTTTTCTTGTTTTTAAAATTAAACATTGCTCTCAGATTTAATGGCTCAGTTTCAGATTTGTTCGTATCCCTTTGTTCTTTAAGCTTTTTTATACATTAAACGCTAAAAAAGGAGAGCAAAGCATTGCTAATGCTTTGCTCTCCTTTTTTAGCGTTTTTATTACCTCTTACAACTTCAGTCTTTTCTTGCATTCTCTGTATTTCACTTTCTTTATAATCAATTTGTCAGGCGAAGTTATAGTCTGACCACTTGATGTGCTAGGGTCTAGTGGCTCCTGTTTATTTTTGGTAGGCGTATTGACAGTCTTGTTACTGTTCAAAATAACCACGTTCTGCATTTCTTGTTTATTTTTCTCTTCTGCTAGTTTCTGTCTGTATCTTCTTGTATTCTCTCTCCACTTCTTGCGTTTTAAACGCTGTTCTCTCGCACTTAACTCATTTATACTCAAAATCTTTTTCGTTTCTTTTCTTCTCATATAGTCAGCTCTATTTTTTTGTTTTTGCTCTCCATACATGTTAATGTCGCTTTTTATCCGAAGAAATTGACGTTTTTTAGCTTGTCCTTGCTGTGCTAAAATTTCTTCTTTCTTTTTATTTGGTTTTGGCATTGCGTCCTAAAAACAACGAGAACACTTTATGTAAAGTATTAAAAAATCAAAGGAATATAGCAGTCAAATTAAATCTGTATAATAAATTGCCCAGCTTATTATATACGTTATGTTATTACACGACTGTAAAGCAATAGTTATGGCGTCGACGCCGTGATCGAGTCAACGCGAAGTCGGATCCCACCCACTGCACTACCGACGAGAAACCATTCCTAACACAAGCTTTAGCTGGTTTAATATAAAAGATACTAGTAATTTGTGTCCCGAAATGCTAGGAATCTTTTAAATACCTGTGTGTGTGTGTGAATCACCTAATGTAAAGTAGCGTATTTAATAAACCATTGAATCCAAAATACAAATAAATAAATATACACCGATCAATTTGCTGTCGTGAACGTAATGTTTATAATCGTGTCATTACATTCGTAGAAAATATGGATGAAATATGAGCGTAATGACTACGAACTTAATGATAAATTGTATGAATTTGAATTTTATTTCACTATAGGTATTAATCTAGACAAGCTGAAACGCACATAATATATTTGGACCTAATGACGTGTAGAATAACTAAATTGAATCTGACTTACCTTTATCCGTTATATTATAACACACTGTGATTTTGTGACAAATCATTGCGAACGAAGTTTGCGTCGAAAACTAATGAGAACGAAACACGCGACACGTCCGACTCGAAAGAAAATCACCGAAGTGAATGAACCGAAGCGCGGGTGGCGGGGACCAAACGTGTCGCGCTGTGTTCAGAGACGTACTAATTGCGCTGGAGTTGTCATCGAGAACTGAATGACGATTTTGTGGTGACAAAACTTTGAAATAAAATTAATTAAAAAAAGTAATTCTTAAAATTCTATTTATTTCACTATTATATTAATTACGGGTGGCATGGTAGTATACCCTAAAAAATATGCATACTATTAAATACGTATTCTTAACGATTATTCAGTTTATATTTACATTTTTTACAAGGTTGTGTGCTTAAGTTAAGGGACATGAATGACATTTTGGGGCCATTTTTTGTATTTCAATTAATGATAATTATTAAAAATGGTTATATTGAACGGGCTCCAATTAGATTTGACTCAACTTGAACGGTTTTAAGTCAAAAGATAATTAAAGAGCAATTAATTTCGAAAGTCAAGAATGGTTACCTAGTTTTTATAGGTGTTATAGGAATGACCCATTACCAAAATGCCATCAAACGTTGTAGATGTCTGTATACACGTGGAGATTTCTTATATATAGCAATAGCCAAGGCTTTTTCTAGAGAAGTCTACCTTTTTCCGTGAAATTTTTATGCCTTTATCAATGTTTTCAGTTCCAGTGACTTGATAGGTACGCGGCATTATATTTCCCTCTCGTAAAACATTTATTTTATGTTTCAAAATACGTATTTTCTTAAGTAATTTTCTTTTTCGAGGTGTTCTCTGTAATTAAAATAAACGTTTCAACTTATCTGTAATTAAAATAAACGTTTCAACTGTTAAATTTAAAAAAAAAAACTTGTTAGAAAAGGAGTATAAAAGTAGTAAATACCTGAGCCAGATATTTCTTTTATTTTGCGGGGTTGCTGTATTTACGCAATAATCGTAGTCAAGAGGGTAAAAATTAAGAGTTGTTATATTTTTGTAACATATTTCAATTCAATTCTTGTACAACTTTATACTTATACATACATACATACATAGACTCACGCCTGTTTCCCGGAGGGGTAGGCAGAGACTACGGAACGCCATTTGCAACGATCCTGACATACCTCACTTGCTTCACTCACTCCCATCAAGTTTCTCATGCATGTTCTTCTGTTAAGGGTACTTCTGACTTGTCCTTTTTTTAGGATGTCTCCAATCTGGTCAGAGAACGTTCTCCTAGGTCTTCCCCTTTGTCCTGTCCCATTCACACTAGCCTGATATATCTTCTTTGTCAGTCTATCGTCATCCATCCTCTCCATGTGCCCAAACCATCTTAACATGCCTTTCTCAATGCTTGTCACTACATCTTCTTTTACCCCACACCACTCTCGTATCACACAATTCTTTACTCTGTCGGTCAAAGACACACCACACATACTTCTCAGTGCCCTCATTTCTACAGCATTTATTCTACTTTCAAATCTCTTCTGCCATACCCAACTTTCACTACCATACATAAGGGTAGGCACTAACACACCTCTATGTACAGCCAAACGTGCCTTTTTGGACACGTTTTGACTGTTAATAAACGCCTTCAGAGCTCCATTCACACAATTACCTGCATTAACTCTCCTTTCAATATCTGCTTCTGCTATACTTATTTACATTTAAAACTATTATTTACAACTAATATTCGTGTCAAGTAGTTGTGGTTGCCCTGAAGTAGGCGTTTCTGAAAAAAAAGACAACTAATGCTATACTGTGGCTAGTTAGTTGGGTATAATAAGCTAATGTCTGCTTATGGACGGCCATTGACTAAATCACCAGACTATGGTCTGATGAAATACAATTATATCAAATTGTTAAATTAAAAAAAGGAACTTGTTGGTGAAGGGACATAAATATGGAAGACACTAATAGTAAATCTAATATAAGGTAAAGGTAAGGACCTGACTGAAAATAAAACTAGAAAGTAATGACTAAATGCGAGTCAGAATTGCACAATCGTGATTTTTTCATTGGACAAACATAGAGATCTCTTAGAATCTATTATGTAATGGACAATTGGATATATCCATCTCATGTAATCTTTGTATTTAAGTAGCAAGATAAAATTATTTACCTGAGCCATATCTTTTTTTCTTTAGTGTGATTGCAGTATGTGTTTTTCATTTGCATAATAATCGTGGTCAAGTAATTGTGGCTGCCCTGAAGTAGAAGATTCTGCAAATAAATATATGATTATACCAACTGGACCAATTTATTACGATAAAAAGTATCATTATCCTTTCTCAGGGTTCATACCATCTCATATAAAATTTCATCTAAATCGGTTCAGCAGTTTGATCGTGAAAGGTTAACAGACAGACAGACTTACTTTACTTTGCATTTATAATATTAGTAGCGATAGGGATTATACATTTGAGTAGTAGTGCCGTATTAATTTCAGCACGAATGGCCCAGCCCGACCGGAGAAATACTACCCTCTCTCAGAAAATCGGTACTGTATCAGTACTGTCTTGTTTCGTTCAGTGAGTGAGAGCGCCGGAGGCTCAATCACCCTTCCCTCCCTAGCACTTAACCCGCTTCTTTTCTCTCCTCCTCTCCCTCCTCTGGTAGGCAGCGACTTGGATGTGTTTTAGTTTCATTGCTTATTCTATGCTAAGCAACCTCAACTATTTATATGAGCCGTGGATACCGCTTACTATCAGGTGGGCCTTAGCTCGTCTGCCATAGATGAAAGCAATAAAAAAACGATTCGGATGCATTTTGTTGACATTTAGTCCTTAAGCTGAAGTTTGGTGTTCTATTATATAGTTCTGTAATAAATAAAATCTAAAGGATTAAAATAGTGAAAATTAAGAGGTTAAAAGAATCACTAGTTAAGCAATGTCGTTTACTTTTGTAATTCTTAAAATTGTTTAAATAATTTTGACATACATTACAATTTCCAATATATAAATACAAGGCAATCTTAAAATACCAAGCTTTTTAAAATGAGGTTTACAACTGTCAGTCTGTTTAATTCGACAAATTGCTCTAATGCACCTTTTCTGTGCAATAAATGCCATTTCTTTATATGTTGTATTTCCCCAGAATACAATCCCATATCTAATTAAAAAACCGATGTTACCGTGTTATGCTGTTAGTATTGTGGATATGTTGGCTGATCTAGCGAGCATATAAAGGGCATATGACTGTTGGTATAACTTTTGGGATAAGATTTCTACGTGGGTCTTCCAATTTATTTTATAGTCTATGTTTAAGCCTAGAAACTTAGTTGTTTGTACTTCCTTTATTTTGTGTCCAAGGTAATAAATATTTAAGTCCGTGAATTGAGCTTCTCTATTTCGAAAAATCATTGTATTTGTTTCACTTAGGTTAATTTTTAAATTGTTATTTTCTAACCATTCAATCATATTAACATACATACATATCGTCACGCCTTTTATCCCCGAAGGGGTAGGCAGAGGTGTATTTCTACACCCACTTTTCGCCAGATATACTTTAGTCCCACGTAATAAGGGGCGAGCCTATTGCGTTACCGGGCACATTTCCAGACTCCGCGCTGGTACTGAGAATTTCGTGACAGAAAAACCCAATAACACTGCCCGACCCAGGAATCGAACCCTGGACCTCCCGACCCCACGCGCACATTTATGCCGCGAGACCAACGAGGCAGTCGTATAGGGTTTGATGTCGAGTTTTCCGTCTCTACGCAAAGATGGTATTTGCATCGTGTTATCCCTTAGTCGCCTCTTACGACACCCACGGGAAGATAGGGGGTGGTGACACTTGTATTCTATGCCGTCAACCACACGGTTTATTAATTAAATTTTACCAGTAAAAAATACAGTGCCGTCATCAGCAAATAAAAATGTTGGGTGATTTATTATTCTTGGAAGATCATTGATATATTAAATAGAAGAGGTCCCATTATGCTACCCTGAGGGATGCCCATATTTAGTTCACAGTAAACGGATGTGTAGGTTATATCTTTATTTGCGTTTGTGCATACACGTTTACATTTAATTAGTACAAAAACTTTAAGGACATATTAGCGTAACATTATTATCATATATGTGACGTAAGAATTTCATAATATCTATAAATAGCAAAGTTATAATCATTTGTTTTTTTTTGTAGAAAATCTCACCTAAATCATAGACATATTTTACATTCCATTCACTAATTCATTGATAGTACTTACTTTCCGTCCTACTCATACGCATTCTTTCGGTCGCACTTATAATGTAGGTTGCCTTAGAGAATAAAATGAAGCAAAATAATAAGTGTAGGTAGTTACTTTTTAATTTTCTAAATTCTACCCTCTCCTTCATACTTAATCTGGGCCTTGGACCGGCAAAATTGACCGTTTTACAAGTAATTAAATACGGAGGTATGTAATTAGAAAGCAAACAAATATCAAAATAAAAGAAGGTATACTGTTATAAAAGGAAAGAGTAATGTTGGCGTATTTATGAAGTTAGAATCATCTGCTATTTACAAATATTATTTCCTCATCATCATGTTAGCCTAAAGACGTCCACTGCTGGACATCCTCCCTCAAGATTCTCCACACAGACCGATTTTTAGCCGCTCGCATCAAATTATTAATAACTTAAGTAGGTATTATTTACTAAACTTACAAGTATTTCCATTGTCATTCGAAATGTCCACCACTATTGTCAATACACAGACGGGCACTTTTTATTAAATTGTTTTTTACGAGAGAAGTACTAATGTGTACTGTCTTCGGCAAATAGGACCATTTGTGATTCTACACCACTATTTTTTAATTAGTACAAAAATTAACGGGCCTCTAATTATCTTTAACTGATCATATTTATGTAGTTAAAAAATAAAAACACTAAGTCCCAAAACTGACTCAAAACTGTCTACAAAAATACGTAATAATTGGTAAATGCATAACTAAGACTATGACCAACCCACGTACTTTGAGAAGTAAATGCTCCATTGATAAATTCCCGCCTAACCCTCTGCGCCCGCGCCGCGCCCCGATGCGACAAACAGTGCTAAATTGCTAGTGGAAGTGAGCGCATGTTTGCTAGTAAAGATGGATACAATTTAGTGACTGATATGAATTTGACATTAAATAAAATATTTGAATAGCTTAATTCTTTCTCTTAGCGTTATCCCAGTTTCAATCTGGGGTCCGCTTACTAGTCTAACCGGATTTGGCTGAATATTAGCTTTTCCACAGAGCGACTGCCTGTCTGACCTCCGCAACCCGAAGGGATAGCGATATTCCATGGTTTAGACTAGTGTCAGTTTATTTAGAAGGTACTGACGCCCTGTGACGACTGTCAAAGATCTTCATGACAACCGGGACCGACGGCTTAACGTGCTCTCCGAGGCACGGGACAAGCGATAATTAACAATTCAATACGCACATAACTCCGAAAAGTCATTGGTGCGCGTCGAGGAGTCGAACTGGATACCCTCTGCATGGCAGTCTGTTGGTATATCCACTCTGCTATCGCTGCCGCTTACAATTAAGCTATTTGAATAGCTTAATTGTAACAATTTAATTATGAATTTAGACAAAACAACTATGATGAGTATGATGACATTTAGAAATAGGACAAATTATTTGAGTAATCTTGACATTGAATTTAATTAAGGAAATATTTCTGGAGTAGAAAGTACAAAGTTTTTAGGTATTTATGTGGACTGTCATCTCAATTGGGGAACCCAAGTGGAAAATATTTGTACAAAGCTTATCCAGTTCTGTTATGCACTATATATGTTAGGTAGAGTTGTACTACACACTGATCTTTCTTCGGATAGAATAGGCTCAGATTAAGTTTCAAAAATAATTTGTCAAATAATTTTCGGCCAAGGCATTCTCTACCCTCTAACTGAGTTAGAGGGTAGAGAATGCCTTGGCCGAAAATTCCTTCATGAAATGCAATGCTATTGATATCAGTCAAATCAGCTAAGGTCAATCCTTTGGAAACGAATTCCCATATTTCTTTTCTGCAATAATCTTCCCCTTTTGTCAAAAAATACATTTTTACTGCAGGCCAACAGTAAACCAAATTGTCGAGAGCAGGCAAGAGAGATAACCATCTTGTTGGCACGTGTCGGAGAAGGTTTTTGTATTCGACACTTGCAAATGCAAAACATTCTTTTAGTTTTTCAGTTTTTGTGCTAGAGGTAGCGGTGATGCATACGATTCATTTTAGCTGGACATTTTGCCTAAAACCGGGACACTGGACAACGTGTGATATAGCTAGACAATCCAGCCAAGTCCAGCTAATCTGGCAACCCTATCTAACTCACAATTATCTTTATATGTGTTATAGAGCTGTGATTGCTGTGTAAAGGTGCTCGTTATATTACATATCAGAAAAAAAACGCCGTTTACAAAATATAGCAGAAGCAGTATGCTTTTTATTTCCACTCCAATCTGCTATGCTATCCGTTTTTAATGTTTTTATATTTTGACGAAGGTTACTTGAGTACAGACACGTAACGCCATCTATGTAAAAATGCGATATTAGTAGGAACTGATGGCATGGTAAAATTATGATCGACTAGACGATGCCCGCAGTTACACCCGCGTTATTTAAGGCTACTGCTCTGCTCCCGTCGCTCTTAGCGTGATGTTATGTAGCCTATAACCTTCCTCAATAAATGGACTATCTAACACTGAAATAATTTTTCAAATCGGACCAGTAGTTCCTGAGATTAGCACGTTCAACCAAACAAACAAACTCTTCAGCTTTATATATTAGTATAAGATGTTACCTGTTAGTTCTATTGCGTCGCCACAAGATGTCATCGTGTCTTGTATATTTATATTAATCAACTTTTGCACCATTAAAATAAGAGCGAAAATCAAATGTATACTGATTACATACTGTCATGTCATGTTGCTCGCTCTTTCTTTCACATAGTTTGAGATTTGCTATCTCTATCAAATGTAGCAAAACGAAAAAGCGCCAGTACTTAAAAGCGCAGGCGCGGATAAAAAGCATTTCAAAAGCGCAGTTCGTTTTCGGTTCTGTTGTCAGCGTGCTGTGTTACAAATTTGTGTTGTTGCTCTCGCGCATTTCGTTATGAACTTTTGAATGTTTATCTTTATGTCTGTTATGTCGCGTGTATATACATATATGTATAGGTCGGTTCACGAAAGTTGACCACAAATGGCGGCCGTCGTGCATATGTACATTCGTGCACCAATGGGGTGGCTCCATTCTTGACGCATTTAGGGAATGCGTCAAGAACGGAGCCACGCCATTGGCATTCCACCCGCGCCTCATCCCGCAACTCCTTGCTGTCCTGTTACATATCGGCTATCTGTTGCACGCAAATGAAAAGCATGCCGTCGAAACGCTAAAAACGTAACGAAATCGAACGCTGTCGCATTTTTGCTACAATGTGTGTTACTAATATATTATAGCATAAAAAATAGTCTGCTCTTAATTTATAGCATAACGTTTTTGTTTTATAGCCGTTGTGAGCACCCCTATTGCTGTGATGTGGATTTCTGCGATTACTGGTTAAAGTAGGTAAATCGGGAGGCATGGCACAGTCTGTTTTTGTCAGCCAATATCTGTCAAACCAATCGTTAATGCCAAGAGTGGCCAAGAACATTTTTTACAGACTTGGTGACGTACATTATCAATCGTCAAAACGTAAGTTGGACTATCAATTCTTTTGGATGCTTCAAGATTTTTTGTAATTTTCTTTGGTACTTTATTAACGTGAGATGTTACAAATTATCTTCGCTGCTCCCAGTTCATCTTCTTCCAGAAATTTTCAAACAAATATTGCCACTGTTGTTCATTTATGTTGTCACATGATCTGAGTTTCGATTTCTTGCAAAAGACAGTCACGGTGGTGCCATGGATCTTGCAGGCTTAGATACGTCTTGTTTCACTTTAAATTTTGCATTAGTCTTTGCTTTTATGTCTCTTCTGTATCCTAAATAACTTTTCACCTTTCGTCCGTAATTCCTTATTAACATTGCGTTTATATTTCTTTGGATCTTTTGTCGCCTTGTTTTGTCGTTTTTTAAGATTTAATAAATCACCGTTATATGGAACATTTCTAAGTATGACCAGCATATTGTTCTGGGTTATATTATTTTTATCTGTACATTGAGTATTGTTTTCATTTTCAATGACTATATGAGAAATTGGGTCTTGAGTATTAGTTCTCCTGTATCGCCGGTTGCTCCTGCAGGTCATAGTGATATTTATAATCAATTTGGGAAGACGAAATCTATTGAGCAAAATACGTCGATCACCCAAGGAATCGCAAACATAAATTTTTATTTTAGTATATTCGTATTGATATTAGTTCTGATTTCAGAACAGTTAAAAGGAGTAGAATGGCCTTGTGGGCGTGGCAGGCGCGCCGTGCATGTGAGCAAACGATCATATTTCGACAAAATTTGATTAACCGGTCAACAATCGCGCTCATATTACGACAGCGTACGAAGCTCCGCGAAAAAAAATAATTATGCCATCTTGCGCTGTTATAACATGTAGAAAAAGAAGCCAGGCATGTAATGTGGCTCGAGAAGGGATTTCTTTTCACCGGTAAGTTCAAAAACCTTAAAATACAAATGATATTTGTAATAATTGTAATTATTACAATAGTATTATGTAGTTTGTAGACAAAAATGATACTATCGCAAGCAAACAAAAAAAATATAGGGTAGAGTGTCCAACAGTGAACCATGAAAAAGTTGCACATTCAAAGCTGAAGTGTTTCTAAACATAATACAGTTTTTTTTTACTAAAGTACTTCTCATGTTTCTGACTTCAATTTAGCATATCAATTTTAGACCCAAACGTAACAGGATAGGATTTTTTTTTTTAAAGATGGGAAATGGCTCACTGTGTCCACCTCGTGGGACACTCTGAACCGGGGGCTAGGTCAACAGTGAACCAACATGTACACAGTGAACCATCCTGACATGTACACAGTGAACCATCCTGACATGTACACAGTGAACCATCCTGACATGTACACAGTGAACCATCATATTTATGCTACAAAACTAAAGGTAATGTGTGTGTAATATGCAATAAAACGTCTTGTATATGTTACCAAATAATCAACTTTATTAAACCTAAATATTTTTAACAATGTGTTTAAAATATTTATTGTTATAAAAAAAATTACAAACATCTTAGGCTCACAGAGATCAATTGCTCGGTCGACTTAGTACTAATCAGTCTTAATAATTACAATTGTTATTCTTACGAAAGAAAACTTAAACACAAAACACAAAAAACAAAAATTCAAAAGAAAAAGCATCTAAAAAATCAAAAAGGGAAGTTCAAAAGAGATAGGTTAATTGGAAATTTGAATGTTGCTGTTCGGCGACTGCTGCCGTCTACCTTGGGGTTCGGTAATATATATTTTATATCATTTTTTGTTACCATTGCAATATCTGGCTCTATAGGCTCACAAAATGTGCGATAAAATTTGCTTTTTAATTTTAAATACGAAACGGAGTAGTCATATTCAGCTTCAGGAGAAACATCAAGAATCTTCGCAACATAATAGCATTTTATCTTATTTTTCTCTGATTCTATTAAAATAATTACAAAATTATCCGCTTTGGGTTTTCTAAGCAGTGGTGTAAAGTCTTCAGATAAAATAACTTCATCATCTTCACTGTCACTGACGAAATTTTCTCCACCAGATGAAGAACCACTAGCATAGAAAGTGCCTTCGGAATTAGAATCTTCATCAATAATTGGAGTTTCTTTTTTCATTGTCTTCTTTTCTTTAAATAAATTACTCTTTACTTTCTTCGCTTTTACTTCAACTTTTTTTTTTCGCGATGCTATTATGTCTTTCTCAGGAGTGTCGGTGGCTATCATACTCTGGCCTAAGGGTGTGCTTCTTTTGATAGTCTTCCTTGGGCCGGCTTTCAGTGGAGGCCTAAACATTTTTGGAGATACAAAACTTTCCACTGCTCTCGAAGTGGAAGCTTGCTGTTCATTTTCATTGTATTTGGATGCCAGATCATTACATATTTGTTGTGATGGTAAGTCTTGTAAAATTGAGGGAGAGGGGGTCTTAGGAGGTGAACGGTTTTCGTTTATTTCACATTCTGTATCTGTTTCATCTCTTCCTGGCTCGGGTCTGTTAGAAAGGAGGTCTACATGGCTTAATATATTATAATAAAGAATCAGATTTGTTTATGGAGACACTGTCTGTCGCTGGTCTCTTTTTGTCTATGAACCTTCCCTTCCTCCCTTTTTGGCCATGGCTTCATCTCTGTGTATACGTTTCAGTTTGCCCAGTGTTAAGTTATTGTTAAATCCAATTTTACCCAAGCTATCAATAGTTCTTAAACAAAAAGGTTGTTAATCTTGAAGATTAAAAGACTTTTTGCTCCTGGTGAGAAATATATTTTATTTAACATCTCCCCATTGTCCGCTGCTAGACACCACTGCTGTATCCTCGGCCTCTGACAATTTAATAGGTTATGCGCCCAGAGTATTCGCAGAGCTAGTACCTAAAGAATTGTTTGTCAGCGCGAGAAATAAAAATAAAATTTATACGGTAATTCACACATTCGACTATGGAAGCGACTCGGAATGAAAATGGCGCCGGGAGCAATGACCTTATGAATGTCGGCGCAAGCGGTTCTTTTTACAACATTGAAAAGTTGCTTGGTGTTATAAATTACACAAATTGGAAGTTTATAATGCGGATGGCATTAACACTGGAAACTTTATGGGGCTGTGTGGAAGGTACGGACATGGATCCGATGCGAAATCAACGTGCACTCGCTCGTATTTGCATGTGCATTCATTCATCATTGTATCAATATGTACGAGAAGCAAATACTGCAAAAGATGCCTGGAGAATGTTATCAAGCATATTCGAAGATAAGGGATTGTACAGGCGTGTCCTTTTGTCTCGTCAATTGCATCAAACTGAATTTAAGAGCTTTGCTTCAATGAGTGAGTACATTAATCAAGTAATGACGTTGGTCCAGCAATTATCAGATATTGGCAAGTCGATAGAGGATGCCGAAGTTGCGGAAATATTACTAAGCGGACTGCCAACGGAATACGATGTCCTTGTATCTAATCTGGAGACTGCGTGTATTAGCGGCAATCTGACAACTGAGCTCGTTCGCACGCGACTGTTACAGGAAGAATTTAGGAAAGTGAACAGTGATAATAATAATACGGCTTATATTGCTAAAAGTAAAAATAAAATAGTGTGTCATTATTGCAAAAAGGCAGGCCACATTAAAGCGAAGTGTTATAAATTTAAACGTGATAATATAGGTGAACGTTCTGACAAAACGTTTGTAACCTCAGAAGTCGCTTTAATTAGCTCAACGGACTGGATTGTAGACAGTGGCTGCACATCACATATGACGAACAATAAAATGCATTTAATGGACTTTAAGCCTAGTAAAACGAGTGTATGTATAGCAAATAATGACAAATTGTCAAGCGTCGGCGCAGGTAAAATTCACATTTTATTTAACAACTAGATGACGCCAGCAGCTACGCCTGCATTTTTTTTAAATTTACCCGTTTTGGCCGATCCCGTGGGAATTTCGGGAAATCCCTTCTTAGTGCACCCCTACGGTCCCCAAGGAACATACATGGGAAATTTTAGCTTCCTGCGCCCAATAGTTTCGGCTGTAGCGTGTCTGTCAATCAGTCAGTAACGCAAGGATTTTATATATTAAGATAATAAAAGTGCAGTTGTCGATACTATGTTGGTACCAGATTTATCCACAAATTTATTATCTGTTAGTAAACTTGTTAAAGAAGGCTTTACTGTGGTGTTCGACAAGGGTGGTTGTCACTTGTATAGGACATGTCAAATTAATGGGGATAGCTTTGGGTATGCTAGAAATATCAACGGTATCTACAAATTAGATAGTATTGTCAATAGGGTTTTGCACGTGGAGCATTCTTCACCTTCTCTAACTGAAGTGCAGGGAAGAGAGAGTGCGATGGTAGCAGCTGTACCAGCTTGTATCTGGCACAAAAGGCTTGGTCACCTGGGTTATGCTGGTATGTGTGCTCTTCGGAAAGCGAATAATTTTAAGTTTCAGGACAGTGAAGATCAACTGAAAAATTGTGTGGTATGTTTTGAGGGGAAGCAGGTAACTAAACCATTTCCTTCAAGCACAACGCGTGCCACTCAACCGCTGGAACTGGTTCATTCTGATGTGGCTGGACCGATGCAGTTGGGGCGGTGCTCGATACCTTTTGACATTTACTGTGATGATTATAGTATGATATAACTATAGTAGGAAAAGTTGGGGATACCTTGTTCGGAATAAATCTGAGGTAATGTCAGTTTTTATTCAATTTAAGACTCTAGTAGAGAAACAATCCGGCTACCCTTTGAAGGACTTTGTCTCAGGACAGATGGAGGCGTTGAGTACTGTAATGGCAAGTTTGAGGCATTCTTGCGTCATGAGGGAATTGTTCATCAGACAACAGTTCCGTACTCCCCCTCACAGAATGGAGTCGCCGAGAGGCTTAATAGGACTCTGATGGAGAAGGCGCGTTGCATGTTGCAGGAGTCTAGTCTCTGCCAGCGCTATTGGGGAGAGGCGGTAATGTCCGCAGTATATTTGAAAAATAGGTCCCCTTCTGTTGCTGTGGCAGGATTGAAGACACCTGAAGAGGTTTGGACCCGTTCAAGGGTTGAACTAGGTCACCTGCGTGTATTCGGTTGTATTGCCTATTCATTAATACCTGAGCAGAAAAGGACTAAACTTGATGCTAAATCTAAACGATGCATCTTTGTAGGTTACAGTGACACTACCAAAGGATATAGGCTTGTCGACCCTTTAGTGCCTCATAAGGTGTTTTTGGCAAGGAACGTGGTATTTTTAGAGACTGAATTTTTAAAGCCTGATGGAAATAAGCCAAATAGCTATAATTTTTATGAATATGACTGTAGTACTTATTCTTATAACCAGTCTTCTAATAATGTAAATGATAATTTTAATGAAAATGACATTAATAATGATAATATATTATTGAATGAGAATAGTAATAATGACAGTCTTTCTGACCAAGATTTAACTGTGGTTTCAGCTCCTAAGTCGGAGTACACAACTGGTGATGAAGTGCTAAGTCCAGAGTTACCGGACACCATTGATTGTGTAAGTGACACATCATTGCAGTCTGAGGGGTGGACACCTGCAGGGGAAGAAGCCGTGACTAGTCGTGAAGGTTCAGTGACCGTCACTAGGCGACCCGCAAGGAATACCCGTGGTAAACAGCCAGACAGGTATAAAGACTATGATATGTCATTGTTAGTTCAGGATGATTCTGACCATGTTAGCTATGCGGAAGCTATTTCTTCATCTGATAGTGAAGAATGGCAGGCAGCTATGCAATAAGAGTATAATGCTCTTATTAAAAATAATGTATGGAAGCTTGTAGACCTGCCTAACCACCAAAATATAGTTAAGTGTAAATGGGTCTACAAAACTAAACAGAATTGTATGGGTAAGGACAAATTTAGGGCACGTTTAGTAGCACGCGGTTTTTCACAACAGTATGGTGTAGATTATAATGACACTTTCTCACCTGTCGTCCGCCACAGTTCTATGAGAATTTTATTTGCATTAGCTAATGACCTAAAAATGAACATAGATCACCTAGATGTAGAAACTGCCTTTTTAAATAGTGACTTAGATGAGCATATTTTCATGGAACAACCGGAAGGTTTTGATATCGATAATGATAAGGTATGCCTGTTGTTAAAAAGCATATATGGTTTAAAACAAGCAAGTAGAATGTGGAACTTGAAAGTGCATTAATTGTTAACCAGTAATGGCTTCACACAAAATAAAAGTGAACCATGTGTGTATATTAAGAAACATAATAAATGTATAACTATAATTGCACTATATGTTGATGACTTTTATATATTCAGTAACAGTGACACAACTAAAAATGAACTTTGTAACTTGCTTGAGCGTGAATTTAATGTTAAAAACTTAGGGACATTAAATACATGTTACATTCATACCTAGAGGTATGAATGTAACATATGATAAGGACAATGGCATACTTACTTTGGATCAATCTGACTATATTAAAAGATTATTATTAAGGTTTGGAATGCAAGATTGTAAAGCAGTATCTACTCCCATGGTATTAGGGAATAAATTATGTAAACCTCAAGGTAAATGTCTAGATGAAAATGTACATAGGTATAGAGAGTTACTGGGTTGCTTGATGTATCTATGTGTGTGTACAAGGCCTGATATGAGTTTTGCTTGTAGTCAACTAAGTCAGTTTACTCATGGCTTTGATGAGTCTCATTGGCTTGCAGCTAAACGAACATTGCGATACTTAGCAGGTACGATAAATTATAGACTATGTTTTTATAGGAACTGTAAATTAACCTTAACTGCTTATGCAGATGCTGATTGGGCTAACGATATAGTTGATAGAAAGTCTTATACTGACTATGTGATTAAGTTAGGCATAAATACCATTAATTGGGAGTCTCGTAAACAAAAATGTACAGCACTATCCAGCACTGAAAGTGAGTACATAGGTATCACAGAAGCACTAAAAGACCTATGTTTTATTAAAAAAAAATTGTCTGAGATTTTGGATAAGAAATTAGAAATTGTCTTGTATAATGATAACCAAAGTGCTCACAAATTATTGGAATCTAAAGAATACTGCCATAAAAGAACCAAACATATAGATTTAAGATATCATTTTGTGAAGGATTTGATTCAGAATGGCTTTGCCAAAGTAAAGTACTTATCGAGTGATCAAATGATAGCAGATGTGCTCACCAAACCGTTAAGCTCTGTAAAACATGTGACATGTATAACACAAATGAATGTAAAATGTAACTAAAGAGACTAAGCAGATATAAATGTATTATATAATTATGTAATAATTGATTTATTTTAATGGTGACCTGACAATGCATGTAATTATCTGTGTTAAAGATTGTTTGTATAATGTTGTTTCGTTGTTTTTGGCAAACTTATTATTATTGTGTATTGTAAGTTTTTTTTTGTGTGTGCATGTCATGGATTGATGTTGGTATGACCATGTAGAATAGAATAAGGGGAAGTGTTAGAAAGGTATTCCATCTACATGGCTTAATATATTATAATAAAGAATCAGATTTGTTTATGGAGACACTGTCTGTCGCTGGTCTCTTTTTGTCTATGAACCTTCCCTTCCTCCCTTTTTGGTCATGGCTTTATCTCTGTGTATACATTTCAGTTTGCCCAGTGTTAAGTTATTGTTAAATCCAATTTTACCCAAGCTATCAATAGTTCTTAAACAAAACGGTTGTTAATCTTGAAGATTAAAAGACTTTTTGCTCCTGGTGAGAAATATATTTTATTTAACATCTCCCCATTGTCCGCTGCTAGACACCACTGCTGTATCCTCGGCCTCTGACAATTTAATAGGGTCTATCCGTCACACTGCTTGGTAGAAAATCCTCTTCCACATTTCCTAAATGCGTTGGTGATATTAATTGGTGTCATGGCTTTTAAATAGGCCTCGCCTGTGCATTGAGCTACATGGTAGATATTGAGAGCCTGCCCGGGGTTCCGGAGTAGCCATGAATTGACAGTAGAGTTATAAAAAGTTTTAAATGGACCATTTAATCCTACATCTAATGGTTGTAATCTTGCGGTAGTATGAGGAGGCAGTGTCAACACTGTAACACCAGCAGTTTTAGCAATGTTCAATGCTTCTAATGACAAATGACTTTCATGGTTGTCCAGAATCAAAAGAGCTGGATTTTCTTTTGAGGCGGAAGTATGTTGTATGAAGTGTTTCATAACATCTACGAAGATGTCTGCATTCATCCATCCAGATGATGCAGCCAAGCCAAGAGTACCAGGAGGAGCGCCATGGAGCATATAAGATTTAAACTTCTTTCTTGGAAAGTCCATTGCTGGGGGCAAAGCATGACCGGTGGCAGAAACTATGCAGCAAGTTGTCACTAAAACACCTCTTTCTCCACTCGTAATTTTGGATACGTTACTCCCCTTAAGTGCTAGGACTTTTTATGGGCGTTGTACTGTCGTGGTTGAGGTTTCATCCAAATTATAGACACGTGTTCCGTTACCGAAGTTAGGAGACCGTTGCATAGCTTCTCTTAAGTTTTTAAAAAATGTTTGAACATTATATTTGTTGAATCCTTTCCAGCAATATGATTCTCTGCCCATGAAGAAGGAACTTTTATTTTATTAATAAATGCCATCTGGTATGCTAGTCTTCGTGTATCTTTAGCAGTAAGCCCATAAAACTTTAGCGAACAATCTATAAGATATTCTTTTAATTCTATTTCCTGGTTACGTGTAAAGACAGAATTTACTTCATAATTGGGTACTAAATTTGTGGTTTCGTCGGACTTAAATTTTTCTACGTATCTCCGTACAGTTGGGTAGGGTAATCCGCATTCTTTTGCGGCTTTACGAATTGATTGTCCATTTTTTACTAGCATGATAGCCTGCAACATTTCTTCTTTTGTATGACCTCCAATTTTCCTTTGCACTGTTTTAATTCGCCCCATGCTGAAACAATAGGATTATATTACAATGTAATGTTTCAACTCAATAAAAATTATGTATAAAATTCAAAACCTACCCACGTTCGCGTGCGACTAGCCATTGAATACATCGCGTAGACCGGCCACTGCTACTCGAAGCGGCCGGTCGACGCGTGTGAGCGATTTAGTGATGTGCTTGTGCAGATCTACTAACGTGGTCTGTCGACAACATTACAATGAATTAATTGCTTTTGGTTTAACATATTTTTCAATTTGTCAACCGTTTCAACACATTCGGAAAATCGATGTGAATTTATGTTTTTACTTATTTTGATCTTTTTATAGCCTAGTAGAGAAATAGAAATGCGTAATCAACTTTTGTAAAGTAAGTATGTAAATGAAATTTAGGTTGATATACGGTGGTGTGTTTTTGTGATTGAATAATTATAATATATGATACGCCTTATCCTTGTGCTATTATTATGGTTTTTGTATTTTACTGCCGGTAAAGATTGGAATGCGTTATGGTCATCAGCATGTTTCAGATGACTTGCCTAACATAAGTCAACATATTAATTATGCTATTTATTTTTTATGCAAGGATGTGTTTCTTTTAATATGTTTAACTATTCTATTTTTACTAAGATGTTTATATAAGAAATTCCTATCAGATGTGGGGTATTGCGTAACACACTTACAGCAAGAATCGGATTATGACTGTTCAATAAAATTTCCTTACGTTCAGCTGACCAATTTTTTTGATTAGCAACGTGGTTCCTCAAAAAATCATTGAGATTTTAATTGCTAGTGTGTTATTCTGGAGCTGCTTAATATATGGTATGATTAAGAAGTAGCTTAAGTTAAATATTAATGATAAATAAATTGTTTTTTGTACCTTTACAGCTTCCCAAAAGATGCGTTTAAAAAAAAATGGATTGATACTACAGGCAGGTCACCAAGCTGGTTCCCTACAAAAAATAGTACCATATGCTCGGTTCACTTTGAGGAAGAATTGTTCCAGCCTTTGAAGAAAAGCCGCAGACTTTATGAATGGGCAATACCTTAATTAAGAGTATGTCAGATTTTTGCAGAGGTGGGTTTAATTTTATTTTGAAAAGTTATTGTCATGTTTTAAGGCGTTTATAAAATCAGTAATTCAACTTTTCAGGATTTTTTACAACCTGAGCAGCCGGGGTGTTCCAGTGATCAAAAGCCTAAGGTAAGTTAACATCGACTTCTACTTGAACTACTACTACTACCACTACATTGATAATTTAAAATGAATAACCTAAAATTACGACTTATCTCGTAAGTATCAGAGGACCCTAGAAAAAATCTAATTTAAATATATCACGCTTGTATCCCCTAAGGGGTAGGTAAATGTGTAGTATTGCACCCACATTTAGCCATGAATTTTTTGGTCCCACGTAATAGAGGGCGAGCCTATTGCTGTTACTGGGCATATCACCAGACTCCGTGCTGCTACTGAGAATTCGGAAAAGACCTGTAACACTTTTGCCCGACCCGGGAATCAAACCCGGGTATCTAATTAAAGTATGATTTCAAAAAGGTTAAGAAAATTGTAATCTCTCATGCTACCTTAGCCCATAACAAAATAATTCAAACCTTGCTTGGTCTTAAATAAAACGCCAACAAAAAATGTTCTTTATTTTATTGATTCTTTTGCATTTTGTTCGCTTAGCCATAACAAGAAGTGAATGTTGTGGAGTTATCGGACCAATCACCTAACGAAAAAACTGATGAGCCATCGCTAAAACGCATGTGCCTTAATATTCACCAAAAGGAACAAAAAAGTCAGAAACCCCAAGACCAGGATTCGGTATGAAGCTGATAATTTTAAATTTAAAATAAACTATTGTACTTTAAAATATACTACAATTTTATGTTCTTCTGTGTTTTCAGAAACCAGCAGACGCTTCTGGTAACATCCAAGTAATAGAAACACCTCGAAAAAGGAAAATGCGCATTACGATTGCTCGGAAAGAAAACATGATAACAAAACAAAGATTACATATAAAACGACTACAAAGAAAAACCTGCCGGTATCGTAAAAAAATTGCAAATCTAAATGATATTTTATCGGATATTTGTGAAAAAAGATTTGTGAATTCAGACCAATCCGTTCATTAAGAAAACCGCGGAGTAAATGATTTAATACCTCGCTACAATACACGTACATAGTACTAATACGGGAACACTGAGCGATTACTTGGCAGAAGCTAAAGAGGCGCTTGTATTTTTGATTACAGCTATTAACGGAGCATTCAAAATACCAGTAGGGTATTTTCTTGTAGCCGGTGTCACAGGCGAACAGCGAGCTAGCTTAGTCCGGCAGTGTTTAGAGTTACTCGAAGAAACTGGCATTGAAGTAACTTCCCTGACCTATGACGGTTGTCCAGCCAATATTTCCATGGCAAAGGAACTTGGATGCTCACTAAATACAGAAAATATGCAGTCATGTTTTTATCATCCTGTAACGTTTATTGATGTGTGTAGAGAGAAATCAAAGAAGCATAGCGTTCGTTACAAAATATATTAGCTAAGAAGCGTTACACAATTATATAACCCGGAAGCAAACGGTAAGAGCTAAGACCTAGACTCAGGGCAGGGTAGATAGGCAGGCTGACTAGGCTTCGGTCCTCCAGAAGAGAAGTATAACTTATCTCAGCGGCCAGGATCTAAGAGGGCGATTCGCTGTCGCGCCGCTGTTTTTATTTGCCGGTCGGAGGGGAGCGGCCGGCAGGAGAAGTGGTAGGGGCCAGCGCTGTAGTGTGCATCGCTCGATGCGACGTCACACACTCCCCCCTTTAGGCCGGAATTTTTCCTGGGGGAAAATGAAACGTGCCACGAGTAGGTACATAGAAAGCGGTCTTAAAACGATCCTCTTCTTTAATTAACGTCTGCCAGAAACATTTAGAAATATCTAAACTAGATAGGTATTTAGCATCTCTCAAGTTATCTAGAATTTCCGAAATGTAGGGCAAATTATAAGCATCTTTTCTAGTAACAGAATTCAATTTACGACTATCTAAGCAAAATCTTAGTTCGCCGTTCTTTTTAGGGGTTAAAATAACCGGGTTAGACCACGGACTTTCAGAGGGTTCAACGACATCTTCCTTCAACATTTCGTCTAGTTGTTGTATCAAAATGCGTTGTTTATCGGGAGACATACGATAATAACGCTGACGAATAGGTGGGCTATCGCCTGTGTCAATAGAGTGAGTAATGAGAGTTGTACAACCGAGACCCCGCTTTTTATAAGAAATATCGGAAAAATTAGAAATAATGTTATCAGCGGCAGCTCTCTGTTCAATAGATAAATTATTATAAGACACAAGGTGCGGTGAGTCATCGGTCCGCAGCTCAGTAACTTGTAAGTCAGTTTCATTCAATAACAACACCGACTCTAAATGGTTAGGAAATAAATTAAAAATTCGCCAAAAATCCATACCGAGAATTAAACTATTTTTAATCCCTGGCACTACATGAAAATTTAGGGAAACTGTTTTATTTTGAAATTCAATAGGAAGAGAGATAGACCCTAAAGAACACAATTTTTCACCACCAGCGGTTACCAAACTCAAAGGCTGAGAACAATCCAACTGATACTCATTATTTAAAAAGAAATTATGAGAATTGTTACCCAAGATTGTAACACATGAGCCAGAATCCAACAGGCCGACTACAGGTTTACCATTTACAATAACAGAAATATAAGGCGAGTATTCTATATTAGAATTGCGGATTGAGGATAGACTATAACAGTTAAAAAATTTTTTTAGATAATTTAACCAATTATTCCACTCGGTTTTATTGAAATTATTTGATTTATTTCTTCCCCAATCCTCGCTTATTAGTTTTTTGGGTTATTAGCTTTAGGATTACATTTAAGACAATCAGACACACGAAAACCTTTTAGACCGCATTTAAAACAAATTAAAAAGTGTGGTTGGCGACAATTATACAAACTATGAGAATCGGATCGACACCTGGGACAGAACCGGTTGTCGTTTTTATTAGTGGTGGGTAATTTGATAGCATTTATCTGTGGTGGAGCGTTAAAGTTTTTATTAGAGTTATTATAATAATTTTTTGGTTTGTAATTAGAAAAATTAGGTTTTTGAGGTTGGTGGGCAAACTCGGACAACAAGATATTGGGTGTGGCTTTGGAAGATTCCCGATGGTCTTTACTTCGTTTATGAAAGGTCTCAAATTCACGACAGACACTAACGAGACTAGGGATATCGGCCACCTTAGCCGTTAAAATAGTTTGATTGTAACATGGCAGGACATTACGCAACAAAATATCTAATTTTTCAGACTCACTAATAGGCACATCAAGACGAGAAAACATACCCTGCATTTTAGCAACAAAAAGTGTTATATTTTCGTCCTCAGCTTGAAGGCGAAACCTAATTTCGTTTAAAATTTTAAAATCATAGTCAGTCGGGCTAAAATCACGCTTTAAAAGACAACACAATTCACTCCAACTAGAAACCTGTTCTTTGAGCGAACGATACCAGAACAATGCATCGCCCGTAAATATCTCAAAAGCAAATAGTAACATTTTATTTTCGGGAATACACCTAGCCTGCATAAACTCATTAATTCTTTCAATGAACCCGCGAACACAAGACTTGCCATTATATTTAAATTTAGCGAGTTCGGAAAACAATTTACGTTCGTACTTAAAGTCGTCAGAAACGACGGGGGTAGATACAGAGCAGTCCTTTTGTACTACGTGCGAAGTTGGTTCAGATGTACCCGACATCAAAGATTTAAAAATAGCTAACTGATTGCGGTAATTGCTCGAAACTATCTCAGCCGAGTCGGTATCAGAAAGGCGGTCCAGATCCAGTCTATTCAATCTAAAGTAAATATGGTTGAGAATAGATTCTGTGCGCGAATAGAGGTTTTGTTCAAATTGTGATCTAAGCAGAGAAATATTATTTGTAGCCCTAATTAAGGAGTTCCGGATAGCCGAAATTTCCTCTTCGGGGTCTAAATCCGAATCCAAAATAGTTTCAGAGGGAAACTGAGACGCTAGTGTCGCTATCTGCTGGCGCAGCTCGGCTACGGAACCAGACTTGTCACCCCCCCGAATAATTAGTTCATAAACCAGCTCCGATTTTACTAAATGATTAAAGTTAATTTTAAAAGACATTGCTAAGTTACTAAGAAAAAGATTAAACAGATAAAAGATTAACCTAACAGCACCAAAAGTCACTCACACAGGGGTTATACTTATAATATAACAATAAAATAAAAGGTAATGTAAATATGTTCACAGTGGGTCGTTTAAAGAGAAAGATATTTATTATGTAGCAAGTAAACAAGTTACGTTCGCAATGCGTAAGAATAATGCGAAGCGGAATCTACCCTCACATAAAAAATGTAATTGTACAATTAAAATAATTCCCAAAACCGTTACTTAGTCTAACGAATTTGGGTTAGAAAAGAAGTTATAAAAGTACATAAGATGTGGCGCAAGCCTTTAGTCGACTATATTGCCCGATTTATATAAGCTTTAATGCGTTATAATTTATCTAACACATTTAGAAACGAAAAATCAACGACTTACCGACTGTGAACACACTTACACACAGAAACACAGAAAAAGGAAGCGACCAGAAGCCGAGTCAGATGCCTGAGCCCTTAAAATTGTTTGGCGCCAGTGTAACGTTTATTGATGTGTGTAGAGAGAAATCAAAGAAGCATAGCGTTCGTTACAAAATATATTAGCTAAGAAGCGTTACACAATTATATAACCCGGAAGCAAACGGTAAGAGCTAAGACCTAGACTCAGGGCAGGGTAGATAGGCAGGCTGACTAGGCTTCGGTCCTCCAGAAGAGAAGTATAACTTATCTCAGCGGCCAGGATCTAAGAGGGCGATTCGCTGTCGCGCCGCTGTTTTTATTTGCCGGTCGGAGGGGAGCGGCCGGCAGGAGAAGTGGTAGGGGCCAGCGCTGTAGTGTGCATCGCTCGATGCGACGTCACAATCCTCTTACAAATAAACCAATATTTATATTTCTCGATACTTATGCTTAAATTATTAAGAAATGCGTTTGAAGCATATGGCATTATTATCGATGATCTGGGTAGACATATAAATTGGTGTCATTTAAAACACCTCAATGAAATACAAAAAAGGAAAAATTGCACTTAGCAAATAAATTAAGGAGAGATCATATATTTTTAAAAACCAAAAAATGAAAGTGCGATTAGCGTCCCAATTGTTTAGTCAGAGTGTTGCCGATGCCCTCATGTTTTGTTCTGAACGTAACATGCCTCAATTTCAATCCGTTGATGGAACAGTAAATTTTTTACAAATTATCACGATGGTCCCAATGAAGAAAGTCGTATCTTCAAAATTACTACTTTTCAGTAGATCAGTTTGAAATTTGTTTTCTCGCCCAAAAAGAAAATACAAATCGCAGAAACCTTAAACTTGGAATACATCATAGACATATGTATCTTTATTTTATGCAATATATAAAATTAAATAAATACTTGTATTTTACGAGAAAATGCACTTGCGACATTATTAATCTAAAAATATACTGAACGACTGTCGGTTGTGACAGATTCGACATTTTTAATTGGGTTTCTATTAATGAACTTTGTTGGAAGTGGAACATACGACGTTTTTAAATGTTAAATTGTGAATTAAAAATGTCGAATATGGGTTAGGAGGTTCGGTCAAAGTAAGAAAACAAAATAAAGAAACGAACATGTTTTAATCACTAAACATAACGTCATACATATGTGTTTATGCGACATGAAAAACACTCAAAAATCAACTACTTATAACAATATGCGGTAGGTTCGTATAATGATACCTACTTAAAGCTTTACTTGGCTAAATTATTATTAAAACTACTAAAAAAAGAGTATTCTTAGGCAGTATCACATTAAAATAATGGCCATTCAGTTAGAACCATACATTAAAACCAGTCATGCTACATCCTTCAGATGTACATAAAAACTAAATGTGGCACTTGAATCTTTAAAGTGGTTAACACCTTCCCTACCTAAGCAATCTTAGAATCTACTACAAATATAGGATTAATCAGTCTTGCAGTTTCATCTTGGTTAAGTACTTAATAGCTTAGGTAACAAAATTACGTTTCATAACTAACCGAATAAAGTAATATTAAGTATCTCTACACAAACTTTCTTATAACACTATCAAAAAAGCTTGTATCAAAATATAAAATAAGGACAAAACATCTTAAAAAGATTAACAGGTTAAATTATTAGTCAATAACGCTATCGTCGTCATCACTAAGTTGTATCTCTCATGTCTCTGGGGGGCACATGTGGCAAGTTTTTATAGAACAAATGATATTTTCTTGGGATTGCTAAGGACTTACACATGGAGTTCAGATCTTTATACTTATCGTACGGAATGGGGATACCTTCATCGTAATAAGCTTGATTGAGTTCAAAATGCCTTGTGCGCTGGTTATTTCTATTCCCTGTCCTTAGAACAACTAAAATCTTAGGTTCCTCACCCAGATCATACTTATATTCCATGCGATCATAGACATTTTTATTAACTTTGACTTCACGAATGTTTCCATCTCATCACCTGATTAGTTATATCCTTGGTCCAGTTTTTGTTATCCAACAGTCCCTTGAAATTGAAAAAATCCTCCCTGTTCATCTCTTTCACCGCATACGGTTCTCCTTCAGTCTTTGACCAACGCATTAAAACATTCCATTCATCGGGTACATAAATATTTTTATGTTCGCTTGCTCGCTCGATCATTGCGTGAACACTATCACCCTCATTTTGGGTGTGACCTTTCTCCATAAATCTGTGAATGATGGTAACTCCGAATTCTTTAGCAGCAAGAAGATACAAAGCAAACACAATGCGATTTCGATTCTGCCCTGCGCAGTTATCCGACCAAAACCTGAATTCTTCAACCCCTTTTTCAACACGTTCTTTTATGAAAGCGTACAAGCAGCTAGAAACCTCATTCGCACCCTTTTTTGCAATAACCTCATGCCACATATAGACAAATTGCAGCTTTTTATTGACGTCATAAATCGTGAAGTTGAAAGCATTTAATTTCCTTTTATAATAGAAAGTGCTTACCTCTCCGTGTGGCGTTTGAAGAACTTTTTGGAAATCAAACGTTGCAACAACAAGTTTTTCATTCGTTCTTCCATCAGCTTTGTCTGCATTTTTTAAAGCACGAGCTTTTTCTTGTGCTCCTTATGTTCCATGAATCGTTGATACATGGCAAATAATAATCGAAAATACATGGCAAATATCACAACGATCTTTTTTAGGTACATGAAAAGCAAGATTGAAATTTGCATTCACGATATCACGGTACTGGCGTTTATTTGCCTTGTTCGTATATTTACCTGGATACCATCCACACCATTCCTCATATAAACGGAACATCTGCGCAGTACTAGTTATATTATTTAAATATAACTTTTTGGAGTCTTTTCGCGTGTAATGTGATTCAACACGATCGATCGAGTTCACATGGTCTTTCACGCTCTGTACCATCATGTCATCGATAACTCTAGGCTTGTGTTCATATTTGCCCCGTTTGTCTTCAACTACAGCGATTTCTCCATCATACTTTTTCCACGCCGTAGTTACGATTCGTTCACCAGAGGATATCGTACTTAAAAACATCTTTTTACAAACCCTTTTAGGTTCTTTCTCTGAGTTTGGTAGGTATTAGACAAAAGTGTTTTCCCGCTTGTGCTTGGTTTCTTCTGTAGTTTTACGTCCTTTAGGAACTTTTTTAGAGTATTTGATCACAAACTCCCTATGTTTTTACGATCGCCCAGCTTCCAGAACTTTGTAAAAATCTTCTCTCTTTGGTTTGCATCTATATTTTCTGTACACTTGTAGCGGCAAGTTTTTCCACAAGTTTCACCTAATGACTTTTCAGCTATTTGTTTTCCTTTGTAGTTGTCATAAGCTTTTCCTTCATTCTTCAATTTCTTCCTTTGTACTATACTCCAATTTTCTTTGTGCTTTTGTGCTTTAGTCTTTTCTTGCCAATATCAGTTTTGTAAGTTTTTTTTCTAGAAACCTTGAGTGAAGAAGGTGTTAAAACAGTAGAAGCATCTGTCATCGTTGAAGGTGTTGGGAGATTATGATAGACGTCATCAATGCTCATCATGCAGTCTTCTACACATATGGAGCAAAAGCGAGAGTCACAGTTTTCGCTATGAGGACGAACTGGGGAAGGGACTAGTGTTACATCGATGGGACTAGTGGCTGGTAACATTTCGTGCTTAACAATGGTGACTGATGCAATATCGGTCTTCTCGGGAAAATTAGCCTTTTCCGAGGTTGGTGTTGTGCATAATCAATCGTTTCAGTCACTTCGTTATTTTCAGGGGTTTTCGGTATATTGACAGTCGCCTCGACCTCAGCAATAGTGGTAAAATGTTCACAAAAAGGTGGTGGAGATAAATGCTGGTCACTAACAACATCACCCATCAAATCTTGCAGTTGAATTAGTTCATTTTCAAAATCATGGTATTGGAGAAGAAACTCGATCTAAAAATAAATTGAAACTATTTTAATACCTTAAAACACAATGTCCATTCCTAAAATATTGAAACGAAATCGATTCTATGAATTTTCGAAAGATCATTAGATATACATCCGTCAAAAAAACAAATCGTGTAGCCATTTGAAAAAGTCGGTAGTGTCACATAGAACCAACCATTAAATATTAATTCCGTTTAAAAATGTCGTATGTGTTACAACCGACAAAACAACAGATTTTGCAAACATTTAATAAGGTCGAATGTGACACTACCGACAAACAGACCTACTTAACATCAATCTAAGAAAGTAGGAAGTGGCACTTTTGACAATCTTGAAATGTTCGAGTTCAGTTAAAAGTATCGGATCTACCACTACCTACATTTTTAAAGGGAACGGTCTTCATTTATTTAGAAATGCATTGGTAATTGAAAATCGTAAATAATCCATGACTGCTTCGCATAAGAACTGTACATTAATTTAATATAAAAATAATTATTATACTACTTACCAGGTTCCACGTCGTGTGTAAATGTAAATTGTGTATTATGCAAAACCTGGCGATGAAAAAGAGTGACCGTGAGTTTTATTGCCCGTTCTTTCTCATGGTTCTACCTATTGCTTTGCGCACGTGTCAGTAAATGTAAATGTAGAAGCATACAGTAATAATGTTTTAAATTTGAGTATAAGTAATTATAATCTAAATTTATTATTTTGACGTTCATAAGCGTCACATTGTGACCCAAATTAATAAAGGATTTTTAATTTGAATTTGTATAATTCACATTTTTCTTTATCCTCAGGAATTGTGTTTTGCTTTTTTTGCTGACTATTCTTATCTTGTTGTAATACAATATCAAGTAAGCGCTTAGAACGATGCGACATTGCTGAGTAACAAATAAATTAAAAAAAAAAGGCACGAACACAAACAAAGCAGTCAAAACAACGAGACGCGTGCGCTCCGCCCGCCAACAAAGTGCATAGTGGCAGAACCGCCGTTCCCCGCGCCCTTATGGTGGACGCACACCTATCCGAGCCGAACGCGTCGAACGAATCGAAGTCACTCCTTGCCTCGCACATTAGCAAGAATCGACCGCGCCGAAAGAATCGACCGCGCCGAAAGAATCGAGCGCATCGAACAAATGGTTTCCATTTCCTTTACGCCTGTCGCACTGTTATTGCATGTGAATTGTGATGGATCTTGACGAGGTTTTTATTTATCAGTGCTTTATTAATGGAAGATGAAGAAACAATGCGGATATAGTACTCGTGCGTTGCTCTGTCATACCCAACTGATAGAATGCGAGCGCATCGGACGAATCGACCGCACTAACCGCGCCGAATCTGATGACGTCATTCGAATTTTTCGAGGATTTCTGACGTGCTTCCAGATTCGGACGATTCGACGCGGACAAGTGTGCGAGGTTTCATGAGATTTCATATAAAGAATTCTAAAATTCGTTTTCTTCGACGCGTTCGACGCGTTCGGCTCGGATAGGTGTGCGTCCAGCATTACCCTCCCGGTGTGGTGCGAGCAAGAAGGCACGTAATGCCACATCGTACATTCTTATACGGGCGCGCGATCATTATCGACAATTTTGATACTGAAAAAACTGCCAAAATGAATGAATTTTAATAAAATAAAATATTATACACATTTTAGAACTCATTATAGCTAATTTAATAATGTAATAAAGTGAAAATCGACAAAATGTCACTATCGACTTTCTTAATTGAGACCATCGATTAATAATCTTTTTGACATTTTAAATTCTAAATATATGATGCAACTAAAGTACAAAAAAACACTTTTTCCAGGTAATAAACTGCGAACATTTGAATTTCTAGATCAAACTGAAACTTATATTAATTCCTTACAGTTAAAAGATGGATCTAAATTTGTGCATTCCAGTAGAAAAACGGGTTTTGTAGGATTTTTGGCTTGTGTAAAAAGCATAAAAGATATATACATCCATCTTGTTGAAGAAGAACAAAAATTGCAGTATCTACCAGCTTATAAAATAAGTCAAGACCACATAGAGCTAATGTTTGGCCTCATTTGCGCTCATGGTGGGTGTAACAATAACCCCACAGCTCGACAGTTTCAAGCCATTTATAAGAAATTATTGGTTAAATCAGAACTGAGAGAGATAGACAGAAGCAATTGCACATCTCTTGAAGATATATCTTTTTTAACATGTTCATCCGCTGTGCAACACATAAATGTTAATATAGAACCAAGATTTACTGATGAAAGTGCTGAAAGTGCTGATGAGGATATTAATCAGCTATACCAGCAGGCACAATTTGATGAAGAAATTGGTATGCTTGTCCAAGACTTGTCGGATTTTGGCTCGCAGGCCATTTCTTACATTGCCGGATTTGTTGTGCATAGTTTATTAAAAATAATTAAATGCAAGCATGCACTGGTGCGCTTCTGGCCGACAAATTTGAAGAAGCACATCATTTTATAAAATATAAGGTCAGAGGTGGACTTATATACCCATCTCCTGATGTAGTCATGATTTGCAAGACCATGGAAATAATAATTAAAACAGCTTGTCTCACCGAGGATAAATTAAAAGTAAAAACTAAAAATATTAAAGAGGAACTCATAGTAAAGACTTTGCCACATTTCATAGGTTGAGATATCTTTCATAATATTAAGTTTCACCAATTCGACCAGTCTCCAATGTATAATCATATTATATTTTTAATAAAAGCAGTCATGGAAAAATATTTAAATTTAAGATTACATTATTTGACAAAGAATGCCACCCCAGTAATATCAAAGCTTCAAGTGCTGCACAAATACCTCCACTTTACAGGTCAGTAAATAAACACCTAAGCAGGTCTTCCGTGACCAGGCCTCCTATAAAGTAGCCGAAACATTGGATTAAAATAATTATATAATGCGGTTTTATAATTATAATAATATTCTACCATATACGCATATCACCATCTAGTACTAAAGGTACATCTAGTACTAAGGGGAGCTTGTACTATGGGTACTAGACAATGGATAAACATACATATATATTCACTTTTTTTATAAATACATACATATTATACATTACAAATTTTTTCAGACCAACTGGGAGTGGGTAGGGACCTTAATTGATCATTACACTGAGCGACCAGTACAAAACTTTTGTACACCTGGAGCTCAGTCTTGTACTCTAGTTAATAAGATTAAGAATGCTGACTTGAATGCACAAATTACTGTCATCATATTGTATGGTGACAGCTCATTAGTCTCCAAAAACAGTGTCATAGAATTAACAGACTTAATGATAGATCTTAGCACAAAAATAGGATGTAGCTTTATTATTTCTGCATTGCCTTATTCATATGCTCTCACAGATGACCAAAACAGGCATCTGCCTGGTAAATTAAATTTATTATTATACAATAGGACATGTCATAGTGACAGTATTTTGTTTTTTACACTAATATTTTTATTAGTAATTTCTTTTTAACAAAAGATACTATGTATCTTTCTTATGTTGATAGGCGACAACTTGCTAAATGATTAGTATTTAATTTATAAACTGATAGGAGTGGGTCTCCCTTGGTTGACCGAAAGGAATTTGACAAATTTTCACTTCCCAAAAAATGTTTCGCATAATTTCATTTGCCAAATTATTACTTAGCACAAAATCTATTCACAAAAAATTGTAACGCAAACCTAATGTTTGGGAAATAAACGTTTAAGCTATAACTTGTTTACCAAGTAATCCTTTTGACATTTTTTATTTAGTCAAATATTTCAGTTGGAATAATAGTTTTTACGCAAAAACAATAATTATCCTAATCTAAATACCTAGTTTAGTTCCGGGTAACATACTAAAAACACAGGATCGAAGTCCGGTAAACAAAGGCCATGCATCAGCGTCAGAAAATTACGATTTTGTAGTTCCAACAGGCCCAGCAATTTTTCGTTACTAGCGTCTTCATTTTGAACACGTGGGTCGTTGTGGTCCCATCCCAATTCTGATGACGGGGAACCCATAAAGTTGCAGTCATCTGGTACACGGTTATTCTCCTCCGGCATCTTGTGGGGATACGAAATAACACCACAAATGGATAGTAAATGTCTTCTTTAATGATTTAAGAATATCACCAATCACAATTATTCACAAACTAATCGGATGGAAACGGATGCCTTTCGTGAGCTCACTCTCGCTTGCACGTGCCGACTCAACTGACTGTCTTAATCGAAATCGCCTCTGCACTTTGACAAATGACAGGCCGAATGTGCTCACGAATGACATTGACATTGACGTTTCGCGAACTTGACAAGTGACAGGCTGATTATGTCACACGCACTCTCACGAGCGACATCTAGTGCTCAGTTTAGGTAACATCTTGGTAAGTATGTACGTTACGCGTTGCGATATATATATATAGTGAATGGCGATAACTCTTGCAAAAAGTATCGTTTATACATTACTGTACCAACCTTTAAGCTCTAGCTTTAGCTAAAATCTCCTCGTTCACCCTTTTTCTAAGTTTTGATGTGGTAAGTTAAGTTCTTTTTTTATTGTACATGTTCTTTCGAAAAATATTATCATTCATAATATTATTGTGATTAAAATATAAATATTTTACAAGCCAATATCACACCAAGATGTCACGGTCACGCACTAACAGCCGTAGGAGACAATACGCCGCAAAATGTAATGTTACTTCTTACCAAATTAGAAGGTAGAGCCGCTATTATTATTATTTCTATGATTAATCACGCGTTTAATTGGAATTGTATTGAAGCAACCCTAAAGGCCGAATGCGCCGACTATCGAGAACTTAATACATTATTAGTTGAATTATCTAATATAAGGATTTAATATTCGAATTAAAACAAAAAATATTTTTATTAAGAGTAAGTTAACTGATAAGCATGGTGCAAGTAAACAGAATTTAATCAATGAAATTATGGAAGCTTATATAAATACAGCTCAAAATAACTTAAGAAACAGTTTACCTTACCATGACCAAGTTTATGTAAGTAATTTTAATTTTAATGAAACTGTTAGTAGAGTTTTACAGTTAGAGGCTGAAGGGCGATTTGATAACATTAAACAAAAATTTTCAAACTATCTTCCTGCCCCTCGCGTTATAAATCAAATAACACCCCAATCATCTCAATTTAATCAGATGAATTCAGGGCAATTAAATAATTTTGGTAACCCTTTTAATATTCAGAAACCAAATTCAATGCAAAATAAAATGAATTCGCCATTCTTTAATACTAATTATAAGCCTATGCCAATGAATAATAATAATAATAAGCCTATGCCTATGAATAGTCCGTTCCATGCTAGAAATCCATGGACACCTAGAGTGCAAAATAATGTATTTCAAAGACAACCACATCCATTTTTCCAGCAAAATCAATTTAGGCAACAGCCTCAACAAAATACAACTCCTGCTCAATAATCTGAGGACGTTACTATGAGGACTGCACCTCAAAACAAAACCAATCAAATCAATTTAGGGAAAAAAATTGTAGCCAAAGAGTTATATCATCATTCCGCTAGTAAAAACAAACAGAATAAATTAAGCGAAACTCAGTTAGCTGAACAAAATTATAATCCTGAAGGAATATATATCATCATAATTCCCAGGAAACTTATTATATGCCTGAAGATAATTATAACCATATGCCTGAAGAAAATTATTATTATCATATGCCTGAAGAAAATTATCATTATGATTTTTCTGAAGGAAACTGTTATGAAGAAAATAATTATTATTCCCCAAACCAGGATTTTCAGGACGATACAGACCAAGACAAAACATTATAGAATTTAATCATATGAAATCCTATTTACCTTATTTTGAGACAGAAAATCCTAAACTAAAAGTTTTAATAGATAGTGGTAGTCAACGCTCATTTATAACCCCTAGAGCTCAAAAACTATGTTTTCCAGAGTTTTGGAAGCCAGAGAAATTTACAGTAAGAACCTCCCATGGTACTACTTCTCATAATGGCATTATAGAAACACCCTTCTGGTGCAGATATTTTGGTAAAAATAAAGGTCGTATGAAATTTCATATATATAACTTTAGTGATAAATATGATGTATTAATGGGTACGGAGATGATAGAACAAATAAATGCAGCTATTAAAGGAAAGAAAATTGAGTGTGCCAGAAACCGAAATATTAATCTTCCACGTGACTAACGATGATAGCTTAAATATTAAAGAACTCTGTGAAACTTATAGTGATCTATTTACAGAAAATGTCACAAATAGTGCTACCACAAAAATTAAACACCATATAAATTTAATTAATGACGAACCTATATATCAAAGGCCATTTAGATTACCTCAGATTCAACAAGAAGAAATTAGGAAACAAATTAGCACTTTATTAAGTGAGAATATTATTCGTCCGACAGAGACCCGTGGGCCTCTCCTGTTCACATCATCCCGAAAAAGTTAGACCAATCAGGGATACAAAAGTGGCGAATGGTCATCGATGACAGAAAATTAAATGAGAAAACAAAATCGGATAAATTCCCTTTGCCTAATATTGATAATTTATTTTCGAAATTACAAGGTAATAGATATTTTACTACTTTAGACTTAACATCTGGCTACCATCAAATTTTAATGGATGATGATTCAATAGAGAAAACCGCATTTAGCACTCCCGACGATCATTATGAATTCTTGAGAATGCCATTTGGTTTAAAAAATGCACCCGCTACATTCCAACGGATGATGAATAATGTACTAAATAAAGAGATAGCTAGAGACAATTTAGATGACATTATAATATATAGCAAAGATAAACAAAACCATATAAATAGATTACAGGAAGTATTTGAAGCCCTAAGAAAAGCAAACTTAAAAGTTAATAAAAATAAATGCGTTTTATGGAAAAAGAAATTGAATTTTTAGGACATATACTAAATAAAGATGGATTAAAGTCTAACCAAAAGAAAATAGAGGCAATTCAAAAATTTCCTATCCCAAAAACAATTAAAGAAGCCAGAGGATTTTTAGGATTAATTGGCTACTATAAGAAATTCGTTCCAAACTTAAGTAAAATCAAAAATAAACCTTTAACAGAAGCCACAAAGAAAGATGCTGTTATAGATATCCATAATAACAATTATATTGAAGCATTGTAAGCAATAATTAACTAATGCACCTATTTTAGCGTTTCCTGATTTCAATAAATTATTTGTAATAACTACTGATGCGTCTGATATAGCATTAGGAGCTGTTTTAAGCCAAGATAATCATCCTATAGCTTATGCTTCTAGGATACTTAGCAATGCTGAACAAACATATAATACAACTGAAAAATAATTACCAGGAATACTTTGGGCCGTAACACAATTTCGACCTTATATCTACGGTAGAAAGTTTATTTTACGAACAGATCATAAAGCTTTAATATGGTTAGCTAAATTAAAAGAGCCAAATCAAAGATTAACTAGATGGAAGTTAACATTACAAGATTATGATTTTACCATAGAACATGTTAAAGGAAAAGACTACTTTGTCGCCGACGCTTTAAGCCGCGTAGAGATTTACCATACTGATAGTAATTCATTAGAGGGTAATGGAGAACAGAATTTAGCATTAGCAAATTCAAATACAAGTCGAACATTAACAGCTCATGTTAGCTCAAGTCGTACTCAAACAGCTAACTCCGATCTAAGTCGTACCCTAACCGCTAGAAGCATAGAACCACCTAATAATAATTATAGTCATCAAGGTACTGTCCATTCTAATCAAGAAGATAGTGAATAGTAGTAGATACAGTAGTAGTAGTAGATAAGATAGTAATAGATGAAGGGATACCTATTATAAATGAATATCCACCCAAAAGATTAAGACGAGTTATATTTGAATATGCCCCTTATAAAAAAGCAACTCAGGAGAATGGCATTTGGTATTTTTATATCCCACCAAATGACGAAGAAAATATTATTAAGCAATTTATGTTAGAACATTTACCACAAGAAAAAATATGCCTTTATTATCCCTAACGATGAACTATATTATAAAGTTTCCGAAACATATCGAAAACATATTGATCATACTAAATTTAAACCAATTAGATTTACGAAAAATTTAGTTGAAATTTTTGAAAATGACGAGCAATTAAGTCTGATAAAAAAATATCATTTGAAAGATAATAGACACCCCGGTATTGAAAGTGTATACAAGCAATTAAAAGAAAAATACTATTGGGAAAATATGCAAAAACAGATTAAGAAGATTATTTTACAATGCGAACCTTGTTTAAAAGAGAAATATAATAAACATCCAAATCATACATTAGCTACTGAAACTGAAACGCCGTACGAACCAATGGAAATATGGCATATTGACTTGATGTCATTAGAAAGACAGTAGTATTTAACAATTATTGATAAATATTCTATAGTAAAACCTACTGAAAAAAGCAAAGTATGCGGTACTTTATCTGAAACATTTGCATTAATAGGTACACCTAAGAAAATTATACATGATGGTGAACAATCGTTTTGTAGTGAAATAATTAAGGAATTATTCCAAACTTATAACATAATAAATCATACTACGTCTCCGCAACATCATAAATCTAATTAAGATGTCGAAAGATTACATAGTACATTACAGGAATTATATAGATTACAACGTGGCTCGGATCGAAACCAAAATCATAAAATATATTACATAACGCATGCATATAATAATACAAGATATAGTGCTATTGATATGACACCGTTTGAAGTACATTTTGGCAGAAAACCAAAATTACAAAATTTTGAAAATTTAAAAATAGTTATACAAAATTATACTACACAACAAAAACACTTTGTAAATCAATTAAATAAAAATATACATTATTTATTACAGAAGAAAAAACAAAAACGAAATGAACGTATTAATAGGAATATAAGGCCATCAACTTCTTTTAAAATAGGTAGTACAGTATATTTAAAAAATAGTAAAGCTGAAAGACATAAAACGAATGCTAGGTATATAGGTCTTTTCAAAATTATGTCTTGTGAACCCCATAATAAGTACAAACTTGATTATGACAGAATCTATCACGAAGAGGAACTTATTGTTACAGACTTGACTACGCCTTCGGATACCAATTCCTAAGACTAAATCAAAATGAACACATAGTACTAGTCGACATGCCACCTGCCCGACTTAATGAAGGAAGGTGGACAATTATTCATAAGTTAGAAATAAGACCTATATTAGAAAATAAAGATAAATAAAAAAATACTGTAAATAGACTAATAACACAACCAAATTATAGCACAACTGATGTAAAGCACATATAAAATGGCATTAATATCATATTAGATCATGTAACTGAAATGTGTAATCACTTAAATCTACAAAGTAGAACGAAAACATGACTTATAAATGGATTGGGATCAGTAATTAAGTCAATAACAGGTAATTTGGACCAAGATGATTTAAATAATATTCAAAATGATTTAGAAACTTTAACTTTAAACTTTTCTTATAATAAGCAAATATCTGTTACTGATGAAACACTCGAAGAATATAATAAACAAATTAGTAAAATTGTTAATATTCAAAATATTTTAGATAGTGAATATATCCAAATAACGAACCATAAAACTCATCAAAAAGTAGCTTTAGAGATATTGTTACAAGCTCAAACATTACAAGATATAGCTGAAAGATTATCAACAGCTATTACATTTGCTGAGCATCATATGTATCATTATAGTATAATACAATCACATGTTTTGCAAGATACTCTTAATAAAATTGATAAAGATGTAATGATTTCGAATAATATAAATAATATTGAGCCTTTCATTAATGTTCAGTGTAAAATTATCAATCATAATGTATATTTCATATTAGAGATACCATTAGTTAGACCACAAGTATATAATGCAAGGAAAATTGTTCCCATTATCCAAAATTCCCCAACCTGTTCCTATCCCATAATGCGAAAGGTTACTTTAGCATACAATGGCGAAGAAACATATGAAATAGAAGGATGTACAACATTAACAGAATTGATCTGTAAGGAAAGCATTCGTCAAACTCCGTCCTGTGAAACTGAATTACTATGGAATAAAACTACAGAAAAATGCACCAGGGTTCCAATAAGGTTCCCAGAGGAAGAAATACAAGAAATATCACCAAAGGCAATCTACATGTACTTCAACAAAACAACAGAGATAAAGTTAACTTGTGGAAAGCATGAAGAAACGTTATGGATAAGAGGTCCTTACATGCTAACAGGAGATAACTGCGAAGTAAAGATTGCAGGTATATTACGATTTCATACTCAAGAGTCACATGATAAAATTATAATAACCAATATGGAAATGAGTCAAACTAAGGATACCCCTGAAATAGAATTGAATTATGATCCAGAAAAGATATCAGCGAAGTTGAAGCAGCTAAAGCAAATAGAAGAATTAACAACTCAGTATAGTTGGATGCTATGCACCACCATACTAGTTGTTGTCTTGATACTCTTAAATTTTTTCCGATCCAAGGTTTGGTCCCATGGACTCCAAAATTAGCGGAGGACAGTCAAGTAAACCCAAACAATGAGGCTCATAAAAATTCTATTACTCTTTTCACTGAAGACTCCATAAGTGGCAGCCTAAACAATCGAACAATGCCCTATTTGAAATCAACGCTGGTTAACCGTTGGACCACGAAGACGGAATATGTTCTGGAAGTTTCTAAAGACAAAGAATCATTACCTGTCGTGACAGTATAAAACATCGGGACGTCGGCTACATCGTCGGAGTTCTCTACTTGTATTCACCAAGTTAACACTCAGTAAAAGTAGTGTAATAAGTTATTTATGTAATTAATTAATTACATGAAATATAAGTTATTTAAAAAGTTTAACCGGCTGGGTTATTTTGACTCGCATATGTCAAAGGTCAGTTTATATACACACAAAAACACACATACACAAAACATACAAACGTACACACTCATTTACACTTTCTTCCACTCTTCTTTTAATCTTGTGTGTCGATTATGAAATTGTAAGTCATTACAATATTTCATTTTCAGGTGTTTGCAATTTTAACGGGAAAATTTATGATTAAAATGCACAACCGTAGGGGACTACTTGCACATAACGCATACTGTGGTATTTTTAACAAAAAGGTCTTCTGCAAGAACCGACGAAAATTTTAGAAGAAAGATGTACGGTAGCCTTCATAAAATAGATTCACCCTTATTAAAACTACCTATCGACATGGTAGAACAATTTCCCGTTTCAGATTCGTTGCACTTGATTCATTTAGGAATTATGAAAAGGTTACTAATAGGATGGAAGGACGGAAATTTCGGAAGACTTAAAACTAAGTGGTGTGCACAAAATATCGAGCATGTTAATGTATTTTTAATCAATGCCATATTCCATCTGAAATTCATAGATCTGTAAGAGGTCTTGATTGTCTTGCTCACTGGAAAGCAAGTGAATTTGGGAGTTTCTTACATTACTTGATCATAATTATATTGCCAGATGTCCTAGAGCCGGAAGCTTATAGTCATTTTCTGACTCTATTTTTCGGCGCTACAATATGCTCCTCTCAAAATTACACTCCAATACTGCGACTTGCGAGAGAAATGTTTGATTATTTTGTTGATAATTATAAACGTTTTTATGGTCTAGATTATATCACGAATGAATGTACACAATTTGTTACATGTAGTCGATGAAGTGGAAAGGTTCGGCCCATTGCCAACATTTAACGCTTATCCATTCGAGAATAAATTATATGTGTTAAAAATATATGCTGAGGCAGGGAAACAAACCACTTTCTCAGGTAGCTAAAAGATTATCTGAGCAAAATATTTTTTTTACATCTCTGCCATAAAAAACGTTTGATAAACCTTTTTTAACCAGGCACAAAAATGATACAGTACTTCACTTTGAGCTCTTTGTATTATCGTGCAAATTTAAAAATAAATATTTTATTTCACTGGCCGGTGATATCATTGAAATTATTATATATATTACAGGTTTAGATGAGAAAATAAATATTCATGGCAAAAAAATAACTGAAAAAATTATAGTATTTGAGAAACCAATCAGGTCATCATTCTTCAATATTTATAAAGTCAGTGAAAGTAGCATAGTACCATCGACATCGAATGAAATAATATTACATCCTAAAGATGTAAAAAGTAAATTAGTTTGTATTAAAAAAAGTGGTTTTCTGTACTTTTTACCTCTTTTACACACTGTTTGAATTAAAAGATTGTTATGTTAAGAAGTGTTTTGTTTCAAATTAAACATGGTCTCTACTGATAAAATTCAGTGTAGCAAGGCATATTAAGAAATCTATCACACTCTATAGTCTATACTCCATTTGGTTAGGTACTTAACTAAACGTAAACAATCTTGATGTGACGTTTTTAATCTAAAATCTGTTTAAAAATAAAATGCTGCTAAAGATCAATGTAAATACAACAATAATGATTACTAAATCAATTGAACCTTTAGTTTAATCAGTAGGTAGTTTATTTGTTTAACATGTGATAATGTTAAAAGTCACATCAAGATTATTTACCTTTAGTTAAGTACCTAACCAAATAGAGTATAGTAATCGTAATAAAACTAAAAACGAACAATCATAAAAACTTTCTTAAGTCTTAGTCTTTTAAGCCGTCTACAATATTCATATAATATTTGAGCCACTAACATCTTGATTTGATATTGGCCGATTCTTTTTTATTTTTAGAATACGGATTTTCATTTTATTTTTAGATATTCTGTTGTTATTAAATAAAGCACTGAATTAACTTTAAAAGTATCAAATTTATTAAAGTAATTGATAATATTACAATTTATGCGCGCACTAGAGGAGACTGAGAACAGGAAAAAATAATGGGCGAGTAGTGTTGCACCCGTGAACTAGTGTTGTAACATTCCGTTTGCGTTTATTACAACACCCTCCCTTGAACGCAAACCCATTGCAGTAGTAAGGACATGGTGTTTGGAGTGAAGAAGCCCTTTCGTCAGTACATCAGCAAGCATCTTTTCGGTGCACACATACTCCACGCATATTTGTCCAGCTGCAATTTTTTCTCCCACAAAATGGTATCTGACATCTATGTGTTTACTGCGGGCTTGATAGGCATCAGAACCTGAAATGCTAATGGCACTCTGATTATCACTAGTAATGGCAATAACGGTTGTTTTGCAATAATGAATTATCCTGTTGCGTTATTATGTAATAACTGTTATTGTAAACTGTTGTCGTTATCCTGTTATTGTTTCACAAACACTGTAAAGAAAGCATTGGTCCAATATATACATTAAATATGTACTTCACGACAGCGACAACGTCGACAACAGACAACAGTGACAACTGACAACTTGACAAGCCATAACAATAACAGGATAACTAAAATAATTAGATTCCCAAAAATAACTTAAGCTAGTATGACCTTTATTACGTTTCGTGAAAGATTATAATGCCGTAAGGTTGGCGCTGGGATAGTCGCTCGCGAGGCTCGGGACCGGCGACTCGGCGAAACTCGAGCGCACGTGCGCCTATCGTCATCTCTCTCACACAGTCGTGGTGTGCATATTGCATGCCTACTCTTACCTATCCTGTTGTCATTTTAGCACGATAACAGTTTATAACGATAACAGGATAACTCAGTATGCAATAACTCATTATTCATTACGCTCAAATAATGCATTACCATAACTGTTATTGTAATAACGACCATTACTAATTATCACAGTATACAGTTAATGTCATCTCTGAAGTATTTTGACAGAGTTCATTTTGCAACTGTTGAAGCCATAGTGCTTCTTGTACAGCTGAGGCCAATGACATATATTCTGCCTCGGTGCTAGAAAGAGCAACTGTAGTTTGTTTCTTTGAGTTCCAACTTATACATGCGCCCTGAAAAATAAATGAGTAGCCAGTACAAGATCTTCGGTCTATTGTGTCACTAGCACAATCGGCATCACAATAGCCAAATATGTTCTCTTCATTTCCTTTGAAAGTTAATTTCATATTCTTTGTTCCTTTAAGATAACGAAATATTATTTTTACAGCAACCCAGTGTTGCATTGTTGGATTGTTGTTGAATCTGCTAGTAGAGTTAACAGCATATGTTATGTCTGGATGTGTACCCTGTGACAAGTATAGGAGGCACCCAACGGCTTCTTGATATGGAACATTTTGTAGAACTTCCTTTTCATTTTCAGCCTTTTTTAGTTGGATCCCAGCTTCAAAAGGTGTTGGTACTGGTTTGCAGTCACTCATTTTAAATCGGTGTAAATTTTTTTCAATATAAGCTGATTGATCCAAAGATAATTCGTCTAAATATTCATTTTGTGAAATGTTTAGTCGAATACATTGCTGAGCTTTGCCAAGATCCTTCATTTTGAATTTCTCTTGTAACTTTTCCTTACATGTAATGCAAAATTTTCATTTAAAAAAAATAAAAGCAGGTCATCGACATATACTGCTATATACATCATATCATGTTCATTATTAAATCTGTAGTATATACAGGGATCCAAAGTTGATCTCTTCAATCCAATTTCCAGTAGAGCGGCATTGAGCGTCTTGTTCTATTGTCGACTGCCTTGTTTTAAGCCATACAGAGCCTTGTTAAGTCAACACACCTTATTTTCTATTTCATAACAGGGTGGTGAACACATGAAAATTTCCTCTTCAACTTCTCCATGTAAAAAGGCAGTAATAGCATCCATTTGATGGATTTTTACTATTACCGAGCTTCTAGTACCTATCTACGAAGATTGAGTACCTAATCATGATGAATTGTGATGAATAGATCTTTGTTGTTATATAAAGTGTTTCAAAGGTATTTGTACCTATTGGAACCCGTCTCGAAGAGCCCGGCGCGTACATACTTATAACAAGTACAAGCATAGTATTATAACAATAGTAATTTAGTTAAGAGCGATCGGCGAGTTAATTGCCTATTCTTGCGCTGACGCACAGGGTTGTCACTTTTAAGTATTTTTAGTTAAATATTATTTGCGAATTATGACAGCACTAGGTTTTTAAAACTTTAAAATGTTTTAACCATTCGTAAAAGGGCTGTAATTTAAATACATTTTCGAGCGCGCGAGCAGCGTAGCGTGTGCGCAATCAAACGCGTGGCACATCCCGTACAGAGACTCCGCCCGGCACCCGTTCGGCTGTGTGATTGTGTGCGTGAAATATGCGTGCGTACACGGCGCCACGGCGCTTAGCGATTCGCGCGTACATTCAAACCGGCGGCAGCCGATTTATATGAAGCTATCCTACTAGCAACTTCATAAGTTGATACCGAGTGCAGATATTTAGGTCATTTCATAATTTTATCATCTGACTTTTTTTCAGAATGCTCTTCAAAATTGTTAAGACTTACGAAAATAATAAAGACAAATTGTTCGCTGTACCTTCCTTCGGGGAAGACAAAAATATGTTAAAATGGCCACGAAAAAACGTAGCTAAGCATTTTAAAAACGAATCCACACCGGAAGCTGATTGGAAGCAATTGAGATGTGTGGTGAAAAGAAGAAATCTTCCAAGTTACGAGACGGCTGAATACATATTAAAGGAAATGCTGAATAGTAAGTTAATATTGTTTTCGTAAAGTGTCGTCCGTAATAATTTTAAGTAATAGTGTACGAAGAAGTGCAGAATGTACACAAACACGTCGATTTAAAAAAAAAAGGAGCTATTATATTTAAATTAGTTTTATATTATGTCTCAGTACTTTACGTAGTCAGAGGTAAAAATCTATGGAACATTGTTTCTAAAAAATCTGAGTTTCATGATTGCTTATTTTATAAATACTGAATAATTTTATATTATCACAACATACATACATAGACTTACGCCGGGATAGGCAGAAACTACGGATTTCCATTTGTTACGATTCTGACATATCATACTCGCTTCTTCCAATCTGATCGAATTCCAATATATTAATTTATATAACATATTCCATTGTTTATTTTACTAACACAAAAATACGGCCGATATGATATTTTGGAATATTTTTACAGGTGTATCCGACTGCATCAGGATCCAATAATATTATTGTCGAAACGCCTGCTGCATCAAGGTCCAATAACATTACTTCCGAAATGCTCGCTGCACCCTCTGTTAGAATGTACAACGTCTATGAATATCACTTTATCCAGGATAATCAAAGCGCAACTGATCAACACCAGTGTTGCCCTAACCTTGGACAACATTTGGCAATTCAAAATATTATTTTAGATAATCAAACACAGATCTTGAATGAGCTTAAAGGTATAAAAAACGTGCAGAATATTATCATTCAGAAGGTTGCGTTATTTTCAGTACAGTTGAATGATGCAGTTTCTCAAATATCTTCTGCAACTGATAGCAACTTTCAGGTGACTAATTTGAATGAATCCAGATCTACACCAAGTAGCCGCAGCTTTTTATGTCAAACCAGTTGATAATATCCAGCAGTTACATGAATTAGAACAGCAGTTATCGGAGAGTAGCGTAAGACAAAAAAATAAAAACACATATCGGTGTTATGCAACGGAGGTAAGGGTAGTGATTGCGATGTCTGCCAATGTATATATTGGCAGACATCTTATTTTCGCGAGATTTTCTATGCCAATGTACTTGTAGTGGAGGTAGTCATGGAAATGAAACTAACATTGCCTGGAAAAGTTTTAAACATATCCTGTCATTTTTTTGGGAGATGGTTCATTCTTGGGATAAAACGTACACAATTAATGAGAATGAAATTTTTTTCAAAAACATCCGAACGCAAAAAAGCGAAAAATGGTAAAGAATCAACGAGCTTCGACGTCAAGAAAATGTTCAAACCTTTTAAATACGGAAAATCCAAACTATTATGAAACAAGTGATAATATAGTGAGAATATAGTGTTAGAATTGGAACTCTTGGAAATAAAAATGAAAAACAAAAATAAATTGAAAATTGTTATTTCGAACGAGTTCAATGAACTAAAATAACCATCTATTAAAATTCTTCGCTGTAAATTATTTTTTTGTCTACTTATTGGGTTATCGAATTTTCATTTTCAATGATTACTGGTTATGCATCTTCCTCAGAAATAACATCTTCATTTTGCATTACGGCTAAATTATGTGCACACTATGACACATGGTACTCCATGTAGGTTTATATTTATTCCCCGAGACAATATACGAAACTTTCTCTTCCATATTCCAAATGCTCTTTCTACAACATTGTCTTTATTTGGGATTCTTGATAGAGTGTTTTTCCCCTAGTGCGAATATTTCTATCAGATGAGGATACCATCACACCTGGTACTCGATGTAGGTTTATATTTATTCCTCGAAACAATATAGGAAACCTTCTCTTCCATATTCCAAATGCTGTTTCTATAACATTTCCTGTCTTAATTTGGGATTCTTGACAGAGTGTTTCTCCCCTAGTGCGAATATTTCAATCAGATGAGGGTACCATCATAAAATTTGTTGATTGAGCATAACCACTGTCACCTAATAGAAGCTTGTCTCGATATTAATTGGACATAGTTAAGTAAACTGGAACCAACCCACAACATGTCACTTTTGAGATAATTAGGTTTTTGTTTTAAAGGTGAGAAGAAAAAAATTGGTTAGTTGTATGAGGAAAATGACTTTACAACGTTAAAAATGCTATATTGGCGAGACTATAGGGAACTATATAAGTACATTTTGTAATAGTTTATTATTAATTTATAATAAAAAACCTGATGGTTCTTCATTGAAAAATTACACTTTTGGGGGTTGGTTCTCTGTTACAATTTTTGTAAAAAAATACAACTGCTAGGTAAATGTTTTGGACCATATTTTATTGCAAATAATTGAAAACAGAAACATACCAATCGTTATTACAAGCACAAGTAGAGCATAAAATTCTTTAAACAGTCTCATCAACTTCTATTTCAAAATAAACTGGACCAGAAAACCCATCGATATTGGTCGTTAATTTTTTATAATAGTCTTGAGCATCATCAGGTATAAGATGCAGCAAACTTTTAAGGTTATTCAATTTCGCTTCGGAAATAGGTTTTCCATCAGGCCACAGCGGATCCATCAGTTGTTTGGTAAATGAATCTGTATCTCCACGTAATTTTTTCTTTACATTTACCTCTATATGGTCATCGTCCAGGTTAGATCGCATATAAATCGAAAATTCATCGTGTTTGTTAAGCATTATCTCTTTCGTATTAAGTCATGATACTTTAGAGCCATCCGTAGCTTTCTTCCTGTTTGTTATTTTCTTTTCTAAGTTGGCACTTGATAAAAAATCGCCTGGCTTCATTCGGTGAACTTGCATCGGTTTAATTTTTTTGCAAACTTGCATTATTCTCATATAGTCTTCTGGCGGATATAACCTTTGCTGCAATTTTAAGGCACATTCGATGCCGTCAAAATCGGTATCGTTCGACAGGAAACTGTGTCCGGATTCTAAGAAGCGTAGCCTGATTGTTTCTTATGTTGGATGATCGTTTAATAAAGCTTTTAGCATCAGTGTAAGTTTTATATTTCGGTTTTGACCTCCACAAGAGTCACTCCAAAGTATTAAATGTTTTATGCCGCTATCGCTAAGCCTATCCATTAGATGCTTATACAAACAGGAGCCTACTTCTTGAGATTCTCTTCCCGCTTCACCTTCCACCCAAACATTGCAATGGGCTTAATCATCGCTTCCTGAATGAATTCCTAAATTGTACACCCATAGTTGCCTTTTGTAGAATACAATATTCGTTGGTATTCGTAGTAGGAGTAGTGTTTTTTGCAGGTCAAATGTTATTGTTTCGGTGAATCGATCTTCTTTAGCTAATCGCATATCACTTTTCATTTGCTGTTGTAATGCTTTTGCTTTTTGTAAGTGTTCTCTGTGAGCATCTTCAACAAGGGCCTTTTCTTCTGCTGAGCCTTTCAACTTTTTGCTTGAGTAGTAGTCGCATTTATTACATGTATCCTTTTTTAAAGGTTGCGTGGGTAGGTTAAACTTTGTAACAAACACGTTTTTAACTTTTCAAAAGGAGAGGCCATCCTGTCCAGCCGAATTTGCTTCATCTTTATATAGCTCATAAATAGTTGGAAGAGTTATATCAGATCTCAAAAATTTTGCTTCGTTATAATTTGCTCGCCGATAGTGGGAAACATATGTGGGCAGCTTTTTTATGACATTCATAAGAAAGTTTTCGCTTTCAAAATTAGCTTTATTATGTCCTCCTTGGATACCTCGCTTATTTTTATGCAATTGTTGCGTATCTTGCACAGAGATGTATTCACCCTTTTAGAAGTAGGATTGTCTGTAGCGTATTTAAAAATATGTTCTTGCAAACAGGTACATCCTTTAAATGATATATTCGAGTGAAGATCTTTTTCTTTGACTTATCTCTAGTAGCAGAAACGTATGACTGTTTTATTTGCTTTTCCTTCACGCTAGCTACTATGAACATATTTTGTGCTTCATAAGTGCCTAAAGCATAGAATTGATTAAATTCGGTTAATCTATTCTCCATCGAAATGTTTAATTGACATTGTTTTGGACAGTTACAGTTGTAATCTAAAAATGGCTTTGGTTTTGTTTCCTAGAGTTAACACAGGGCAAATTTTGGTACTTTCTGGTATGTGCTGGCCGTATTTTATCTTTCTTCCCCTTTTTGGCCGACCCAAAGGAGATCTAGTTTCCTCAGAATTATTCTCTTGCAAGGTAGAATTAGAATGGCTGAAAGTTTGAATTTCATTGTCATCAGTAGAAGTTTCAAAGAATATATTTGTTGTTGTAGTAATCAGTGATTCTGATATTTCTGAACTATTATCACTTTCACCAGTATAACTTTCCCCAACAAAATCCGGATCCTGTACTGAGTCGTCGTTATCAAATGATATTCCAGTTCTATTAGAAGATGCAGGCAAAAGTAATGGACGGCACTCATCAATATCAAACATAATTTCGGAAGCTCCGCAGTCATCTTCAAAGTCTTCCGTTAAAATATTAAATATGCTTGTTGTCTCTGGTGACATTGGACGTACAGGCGATGAGGTAGGATCAGGGAGGGTGCTTTGGTTGGATCTTGGACTTAAGGAACAAGACACAGCAAGGTTGATCTCTTTCTCAGCAAACTTTTCATGAAGCTTAACATGAGGTTCAGGAGGTTTCGTGCACTGGACGATGTTAGGAGAAGCGTTCAAGGATTGTTTTTCGTAAATTAATACATAGTGATTGGCAAGTGGTCTAGGTGTCAACGGAGAATAGGGTGGATGCTCTATACTTTTTTTTCAACGCCCTCATGGGAACTGGTATTGAAATATTTAAAGCAATCCATGCCAGAAATAAGCGGCTCGAAACTCTTCTTACAACTGATTTCAGGAGTCGGAACTTCATGCTCACTAAGGCTATTAGCATCGGCATTAGGCGAAGCTGGAGAAGAAAGAAGAAAAAGTATTACCTACTCATATTCGTTATAGATCATTATTTAAAAAGTAGCGCAGTAAAAACTTCTGTTAACGGACATCAACTCCTCCTCAATAACTTCGTACAAATTTCTGAACCAATTTTGATGTTTCTTAGACTATTTCCTAATTAGGCGGGTCCACACAGACCGAGCAGCCTCGCGCGGAAAATACTTCGCGAGGCTGCTCGGTCTGTGTGGTTGTGGCTCGGTCGAGGAAAGCGCACGGCAGCCGCGGCCGGCCGCACGCGTGCGCCCGAGCCACCGAATTAGACACGTCCACACAGAACGCGCAGCTTCGCGACGAATTGGCGCGCGAGGCTGCGCGCTCTGTGTGGACGTGCCCCAGCCGAGGCAAGCGCAAGTGCCGCCGCGGGCGAGCGACCGAGCGGCCGAGCCATCGAGTTTGGTTTTTTGTTTTGCCGCGGTCTGGACGCTGTTTCGTGCCTCGCTCGAACATAATAATCCCTACTAATAATATAAATTCGCAAGTGTGTTTGTATGTTGGACATTTTTTTATAGACTCACGTCTGTATCCGCGTAAGGATAGGCAGAGTTGTAATATTATTACATCCACATTTCACCATGAAATGTTTAGGTCCCACGTAATAGGGGACGGCCCTATTGCCGTTAACGGGCGCATCAGCAGACTCCGTGCTGCTTCTGAGCATTCGGGAAAACCCAGTAACACTTTTGCCCGACCCGGGAGTCGAACCCGGGACCTCCGCTCAGCAGTCGCATACCCTATCCACTGGTCACTGAATGACGGAGGATACATTCATCATAACATTCTCATCTTTGACGCTATTTATTGTACCAATAATAATCCTTCAGTATGTGCTTCGGTTACAGTATCCTTGCCTACAGACATTCATTTCCTATAATTCATTCTATATTTTTTCCATATCTACCTATTCCATCCTTTAGGTATAACAATAATCGACGACCGGTTGGCAAAGCGGGAGTGTAAGTGACTGCAACGCCGAAGGTCGCGGGTTCGATTCCTGCTCATGTCAAACATTTGTGTGCATGAACATGAATGTTTGTCTTGGTCTGGGTGTTTCTATGTATATATTTACAAAAAAAGTAAGTATAAGTAAATATGTATGTTATGGCCATATTTGGCCATTATTACCACTGTCTAGTACCCAAAGTAGGTACAGCAATTGGCGTCAGTCAGGCAGCCGGCTAGTAAACACACATGCCACAACCCTATTGCAGTATGACCATTTCCAAGTACTATATTTATAAACAAAATTTAAAAATAAGAGTGAGGAGAGACCAACGATCTCACATTGATACGTAGACCGATAGATGGCAAATGTACGATTTCACTCTAATTCACAAGTCGACAATTTGATATATGCGCAATAATACATAATAGATTTTCAACTATATTTTCATGTTCTGAATTCAAACTTTATGACAACTACAATTTTGTTTTTTCCTACGGTGCCGAGGCTGCCGCGCTCTAGGCCGCGTTCACATTTATCTGATGTAATCTGTCGTGACGGCGTCTGTCGTGTCGCGACAGACAATATCCCGGTCTGCGACAGAGAGGGGGGGGGGGGTGTGGGGACGGTACAGCGCGAATTAAGAGATTGGACTCAGATTAATTGTAAAAAAAAATACTTTATTTAATTATAACAGCTTAACAGTATATTTAAAATATAAAATAGTAATCGCAAATTTTAGATCTACAAAGGTATTTATAATAAATTAATGCTAAGATAACAATAAGATTATCTAGATAATTTGGTGGGGAGAGATGTGCTGACGAAGCTTACATTGTTGGGTTCCGTACAGTTTACTCGCGCGACACAACTCGTCAGACTAATGTGGACGCGCCACTGTCTGTCATAAAGCGTCAGACGCGCGTACGCAATTCATTTTTATAATATTATTCTTATACAGTACTAATTGAATGCGAAATAATATAATCCTATGTAAATAATTTATAGATATAATTGGATATATACTTAATCTGAATCGGATAATTCATCAAAAACATTGCGAAAGTGTGAACTCTACGAAAGTCAAGACAGAACTGATTTAAAATTATGTCAGATCGCGACAGACGGCGACAGACAAATGTGAACGGTAAGTAATTACGACAGAGACCGTCACAAGAGATCACGTCAGATAAATGTGAACGCAGCTTTATTCTATGGGCTCGCTCGTTGGGAGACCGTTTCCTCGCGCGGCAAATGCCTCGCGAGGCTGCTCGCTCTGTGTGGACCCACCTATTGAAGAATGAGTGGATATATACTTGTTACAATAAATCAAAAAGGATTTCGATATAACTTTTGGTTACCGAGAAATTCTTGGACCAACAGAGAAACATAGGTACATACTCGTACACTTACGAAAATTAGCACACGAGCTTGGAACCTTAAATAGATTCTAATTATTGTATAATATACAAATGGATAATTTTTTGTGAAGTCAGTTTACAAGATTAGCCACGATATTTCCATAAGCGTACCAAACATTCATAATCCATTCACCCTCACAAATTATTAATGTAAACCTAAAAATAAGACTTAAGGTTTCACATGTCGTTTTATATATATCCCTCGGTATATATATATATATATATATATATATATTAGGCACACATGCAAATTACAATTTTCGATAAAAATGAAACTCGAAACAACATGCTTGCTAAAATATGCTCGCAATTAGAAAAGCAAAAACTTCAATCACCGAAACAAGCACATTCAAACTGCTAAGCTTGTTCTGCGTATATCCACCAATATAATTTTATATAAATGACAGCTATGAGGTAACATAATTTTAGAGCCCGTCACCTCTGTATGATTTTGAATCATACGTAGATAATTGCAATCATTATGTTGGTTTTACGTTCTGTTTTTTTCAGATGCGACCCGAAATGAAAAATAGGTAAGTATTTTGTGCTGTTATCTACATATACATATAAAATAATGCTCTAACTTGAACGCAATTTTGGGAATCCTTGAGACAAAAATAAAACCCACTAAATTTTTTTTTGTACAGCCTTAATCCGTTTGCCAAGAGTTGATAAAAATACTTTTTGAACGCATTATCTACATACCTATTCCTGCGCGTGGCTTATTAAAATGATTAGGTGCTGCCAAAAAAAAAATATATAGAAAATAATATATACCTGTCTCCAATATGGCCGACAAATGGCTTTACAAATATAACAAAATATATGTATATACAGTTTTACGCATTATAATACCTCACGTGAGAGCTGGTAGCTGTACAATAGAACTCAATTGATCTTTAAAAATGCAAGCATTACATTGATTCGCGTTAATGTGAACAGCAGCTCTAGGCTTTTACTTACCACTTAAAAAAGCTACTACACAGCAAAGGGCATTAAAACAGCTTAAAGCTGTATAACGGATTTACGGTGCATTATAATGGTACAAGTTTATGCTATTCAGCAGCATTAGGCATCACCTTATTACTTAAAAATGCTATTGTAGACCCTAAGGCTCTAAAAATAGCTGAAAGCTGTACAGCAACTTTGTGGTTTGCTACACGTTACGACATTATCCAACCCTCATACAATACTAAGCATTATAATAGTTTTGAAATGCCAGCATAAGGTGTCAAGATGCTCGGTGAACTTATATAATGTGTTAATACGGCCCTAAGTTCTATATAAGTTAACTTTTCGTTTGTTAAAATGCTTCCTGTGTTACTTGGCAGACGATGAAGATGAAAACAACAGCAGTGTTGATACTCGTAAGTAATTCATTACAATTTCTGTTTATTATTCTAACCTCGAAAGGTATTATTGTTTTGTAAAGGATTTTGTTTAATGCATAATATCTTTATATATAAAATCCTTGCGTTACTGACTGACTGACAGACAAGCTACAGCCAAAACTATGAGGTGTAGAAAGCTGAAATTTGGCATGTATGTTCCTTGTGGACCGTAGGGGTGCACTAAGACGGGATTTCTCGAAATTCCCACGGGAACGGGCAGAAACGGTTAAATTTAAAAAATCTGCGGGCGTAGCTGCGGGCGTCATCTAGTACATACATATTTTTACAAATACACTTTAGTGAAAGAACATAAGTGAAACAGCATTGCCTTGTATGCTAGTAGTCTGTAGTAATTTTATTTACAGTAATGTGTTGGATATGATGTATTGTATTCTTACATCTAGATCGTAAAAAATCAACGACGCACAGTGTTTTATGAAGACAATTTTTATTCGATATTGATTTTATAACTAAATTATATGTTGTAAAGAAATCAATATCGAATAAAAATTTGATCATTAAAATCCAGAATATAAATATGAAAAAACTAGCAAAAACAGTTATATGGAATAACTTCTAGATTCCATGGATTTGGGGTCTGAAATTTATTGAGTAGATGAGCAACGTAAAGAGCATCCTTTCTGTATATATAACTTTTCCACATTTGGTAGAATCTTCGGGAAAACTAAGAAAATCTAAAAATCCAAAATCTCGCTTAAATTTGAATCTAGTCAAGTTAAGAGGTTCATTTTAACTGTAAAATGTGCAGTGAAAGAGACGCTGTCGGTGCTTGTAACATTATTATTGCGTATCATGCTTAGTTTAAGAGGAATATCTTTTTTTCTAAATATCCGCTTTAAAATATGAAGATTTTAAAAAAAGTTTTCCTAAAAACTAGAGATGCTAGTTTAATGGGGATACGAAATATTTCTTTTTATTGAATAAATCTATTAGCTTCTTTAATAAAAAGACGGTGTCCGAAAAATGGTCTTCATAAAACACTGTGCGACGTGAACTCATGATTACTAATGTGAGAAACAAGCAACACGTTTTTGTTGCCTTAACAGAAGTTTGTATGTGAATAGTTTATGCAATTATACAATTTTATTGCAGATATTATTGAGAATCATCCACAAAGCAGACCTACAAAAAAGTTAAAAACGGGTAAGTTAGATAACAGCACAAAATACTTACCTATTTTTCATTTCGGGTCGCATCTGAAAAAAACAGAACGTAAAACCAACATAATGATTGCAATTATCTACGTATGATTCAAAATCATACAGAGGTGACGGGCTCTAAAATTATGTTACCTCATAGCTGTCATTTATATAAAATTATATTGGTGAATATACGCAGAACAAGCTTAGCAGTTTGAATGTGCTTGTTTCGGTGATTGAAGTTTTTGCTTTTCTAATTGCGAGCATATTTTAGCAGCATGTTGTTTCGAGTTTCATTTTTATCGAAAATTGTAATTTGCATGTGTGCCTAATATATATATATATATTCTGCTTCATGCATGCCTATCAGGTCTGCTTTGTGGATGATTCTCAATAATATCTGCAATAAAATTGTATAATTGCATAAACTATTCACATACAAACTTCTGTTAAGGCAACAAAAACGTGTTGCTTGTTTCTCACATTAGTAATCATGAGTTCACGTCGCACAGTGTTTTATGAAGACCATTTTTCGGACACCGTCTTTTTATTAAAGAAGCTAATAGATATATTCAATAAAAAGAAATATTTTGTATCCCCATTAAGCTAGCATCTCTAGTTTTTAGGAAAACTTTTTTTTAAATCTTCATATTTTAAAGCGGATATTTAGAAAAAAAGATATTCCTCTTAAACTAAGCATGATACGCAATAATAATGTTACAAGCACCGACAGCGTCTCTTTCACTGCACATTTTACAGTTAAAATGAACCTCTTAACTTGACTAGATTCAAATTTAAGCGAGATTTTGGATTTTTAGATTTTCTTAGTTTTCCCGAAGATTCTACCAAATGTGGAAAAGTTATATATACAGAAGGGATGCTCTTTACGTTCCTCATCTACTCAATAAATTTCAGACCCCAAATCCATGGAATCTAGAAGTTATTCCATATAACTGTTTTTGCTAGTTTTTTCATATTTATATTCTGGATTTTAATGATCAAATTTTTATTCGATATTGATTTCTTTACAACATATAATTTAGTTATAAAATCAATATCGAATAAAAATTGTCTTCATAAAACACTGTGCGTCGTTGATTTTTTACGATCTAGATGTAAGAATACAATACATCATATCCAACACATTACTGTAAATAAAATTACTACAGACTACTAGCATACAAGGCAATGCTGTTTCACTTATATTCTTTCACTAAAGTGTATTTGTAAAAATATGTATGTACTAGATGACGCCCGCAGCTACGCCCGTTTTTAAATTTAACCGTTTCTGCCTGTTCCCGTGGGAATTTCGAGAAATCCCGTCTTAGTGCACCCCTACGGTCCACAAGGAACATACATGCCAAATTTCAGCTTTCTACACCTCATAGTTTTGGCTGTAGCTTGTCTGTCAGTCAGTCAGTAACGCAAGGATTTTATATATACAGATATTATGCATTAAACAAAATCCTTTACAAAACAATAATACCTTTCGAGGTTAGAATAATAAACAGAAATTGTAATGAATTACTTACGAGTATCAACACTGCTGTTGTTTTCATCTTCATCGTCTCCCAAGTAACACAGGAAGCATTTTAACAAACGAAAAGTTAACTTATATAGAACTTAGGGCCGTATTAACACATTATATAAGTTCACCGAGCATCTTGACACCTTATGCTGGCATTTCAAAACTATTATAATGCTTAGTATTGTATGAGGGTTGGATAATGTCATAACGTGTAGCAAACCACAAAGTTGCTGTACAGCTTTCAGCTATTTTTAGAGCCTTAGGGTCTACAATAGCATTTTTAAGTAATAAGATGATGCCTAATGCTGCTGAATAGCATAAACTTGTACCATTATAATGCACCGTAAATCCGTTATACAGCTTTAAGCTGTTTTTAATGCCCTTTGCTGTGTAGTAGCTTTTTTAAGTGGTAAGTAAAAGCCTAGAGCTGCTGTTCACATTAACGCGAATCAATGTAATGCTTGCATTTTTAAAGATCAATTGAGTTCTATTGTACAGCTACCAGCTCTCACGTGAGGTATTATAATGCGTAAAACTGTATATACATATATTTTGTTATATTTGTAAAGCCATTTGTCGGCCATATTGGAGACAGGTATATATTATTTTCTATATATTATTTTTTTTGGCAGCACCTAATCATTTTAATAAGCCACGCGCAGGAATAGGTATGTAGATAATGCGTTCAAAAAGTATTTTTATCAACTCTTGGCAAACGGATTAAGGCTGTACAAAAAAAAATTTAGTGGGTTTTATTTTTGTCTCAAGGATTCCCAAAATTGCGTTCAAGTTAGGGCATTATTTTAGTTTAGACTAAGTCTATTGGTATACCGGTGAACTCATATAGACCTGCTTTATAGACAATGGCATTACAGTGGTTCATAAAACGTCTTCTCTGTGGCGTCTGGCTTAATATTTGTTCACGTGTGAGTATTTATACTGCTGCTGGGATTAATTAGCCTTTTTAAACTATCACCAGGCTGCTATTAGACCGACACCATTTTGTAAATATTTTATAACAAAAAATATTATCATCCGTACCTATTTATAACAGCGAATACCTATAAAATAATGATATAGCAAAATTTTATACTGCCCAACCAATACTAATATGTTAATTATGTAAAATTAATTATATACTAGGAATACATAATCATCATCATCATCAGCCCTTTATACTGACCCACTGCTGGGCACGGGCCTCTGCCCATTATGAGAAGGGTAACGCCATAGTCCACCACGCTGGCCAAGTGCGGGTTGGTGACTTCACATATCTTTCGAGAACATTATGGAGAACTCTCAGACATGCAGGCTTCCTCACGATGTTTTCCTTCACCGATAAGCAAGCGATAATTAACAATTTAATACGCACGTAACTCCGAAAAGTCATCGGTGCGCGCCGTGGATTCAGAGCAGTCTGTCGGTCTCTTCACTAGGCTATCGCTGCTTAGGAATACATAATGCTTTTGTTTATTTCTCATATATCTTTATATAACATTTTATATTAAAACCACAAAATATCAAAGGCGCGTGAAAATGTTAAATGAAATTATATGTATACATTTACGGTAAACTGCATTGCGCCGTAATATTTGATGGCATGACATAGCAAAAGGTCAATAACTTAACCAGTATTATAAACTTTTTTTTGATGAAAACAAATATGGTTTCACTCAGACATTTTTTCGTCCAAAGATTTCGTGACAAATATACTTATTACAACGTCAATTGTATTATGACATTTGAACCGTGGTATTAGAGATGTTTTTGCAATGATATAAGGTTTTTTAAGTTCTAACTGTGAACATTTAAATAGCTCCAATAATTCTTTTACTACAAGATAATGCTAGTCTAATGCCTTTGTAATGCATTTAACATCTTCATTACCACTTTATTGACCGTAATAGTTCTTCTTTAATTGCCTTGGCAACTGCATTGACCACAATAATGCTTATATAATGCGCCTGTAAAGCAATCGAACAACTATTGTAAAGCCTATTTAGGACCTTAAGCCGTATAATTTATGCCCAAATAAGCAATACAGTAGCCGTATAAACGTTTGTAATGCTACTATCGAACCAGCTCAAAATGCGAAAACGATACAAAAATGCTGTAAGTCGGCCGTTATACAACTTTGATGTGTTACTTGGGATGTGTAACTGTTTTGTAGGCAAGCACTTACAAGTGCCTTTGTTCGAGCACTCAACTTTTTATTCATACTTTTAATCATTTTAATTTGAAATAAAAACGAACGCACAGTAGAAAATCTAAAAATAAATGTGTGAGAGTTACCCGCTAATAAGTCGTGTTGCTATTTTATAATTATGTTTATTTATGGTAGATTTTGGTAGAATTTGCTGTGTTTAATATACGATCCAGGTAAAGTATGACAGATACATAAATACTTATTGTCATAGACCCCGGTAGTTATTTTTAACTTATTTCTATAAACACAAAACAGAACCAAGCTTCTTAGTTAACTATTTATAGATAAATGTATTTTTCTATACGGAACTAAGCATCATGGTTATTTTCTAACTATACTTATTTGATTCGCAAAATGGAACCAGCCACATGGTTCCCTTTAGAGACAAAAAAAACAAATGCAATATGTATTTTTATTTTCTTTTAGGAACCATGTGGCTTGGTTTCTATTTTGCGTAATAAGAATGCTAAAATACTATAAGAACCATGTCACATGAGTCCGTTTTGCTTATAAATATTGGTCCAAACTCGGGTTGGTACCATATGCGGCTTCGTTTTTTTGCTTTGTGGCTTGGTAAATTAGCCAGGATTTTTTTTAAGAAGATGCTATTACTCAAAATGTGTGTTGGTTCCAGTTTGCATAACTACGTCCAATTTTGCACAAAATAACGTTCGAGAGAACAATTGTTCCATATATTAGAATCGTGTGTAGAGCCATGCCACCTAGCAACAACATCTAAAAACATCATATCGGCACCAGTAACACACAGTGTGTTTATCGAAAGGTAACCTTTCCTGTTTCGATCAGCTCTGCATTCACACCACCAGGAGACAATATTAGGACATGTGTACAATCAATGACACCATTCATTTACTGTGTGGTAAGCATTAATTGGCCTAAGTATCAAAAATACTTAGGCCAATGTATGCCTATGTTGGCCAAAAGTAAATCTTTCAGAGTAGAAAAGTCTGATTTACGCCTTTTGGAAGGGCCACTGTTTGAAGCGTTATCACTAGATGTCTTTCTTTTCTGACCAGCATGTTTCATTGTCATCAAGCCTTGATTAACAGAGCGTCGAAAATCTTTTACGGTAGTCTTTTCCAGTAAAAGCCCATGAATAACAAAAGCATTGATGAATGCAATGTCTAGAAGTCCCCAAAACAACCTAGATTAGATTATACTTTATTGCACACCAAAATAAATGATTACAGTACAGGCTTAAAAAACTACGAGTAATGCATAATCCGCGGCCTAAACGCTAAGTGCGATCTCTTCCAGGCAACCTTTGGATGGACAGGAATGATAGCAGTTGTATGAGGCGATGGTGTAGTTAATACGATGAATACGCAATAGTAAATATTAAAATAATATGCATACATTTACATATCACACAGAAATACTTACACACATATATCGATAGCTCCTAAGTATACTGAGTCAACTGTACTTTTGTTAACTTTACAGGAGGGCGATTAGAAGACTGAAAGGTAATATTTCAAATGTTAAAACAATCAAGAAAAAAATACTTATCATAATGAATTTAATGTGCCAAGCCTTTCAACAGTGCAAAGACAAATTAGTATATTTTTATTAATTTGTGAGATAATGTAGATAAACCAGTATACTTCGTATATTTGCATGTTAAAAATGGATCAACTACCTACCACTTACATTTATACACGTCGAATTATTCAATCCATGTTTTAGGACATTATTATAAAGTAACTGAAGCAAAATTTATTTTGATATGCTTATTAGTTATTTTGTGTATTAAAATTTCTCTTACATGAATTATAATTATTGAAATACTATAAGTTGACTCACTATACATGGACATGACCAAAGCCTGATATTGAGTCAAGTGTGTATCGAAAAAGGCAAAATTATTTAAACACACTACATAGTTCTATAAATGTTTATTCAAATTAAAGAAATCGCAAAACTTGTGGTAACATTACCACAAGTTTTAAATTTTCATAAAATCGGCAAGAATAAAAATGAGATTGTTACAAAAACTTAAAATATCTTACGTAACAAAAATAGAAAATATTTAAGTAGGTAGGACTATTCAATTGCACATCACTAATATCTAGCAACAAACATCTTATAATTATTACAGTCTTCTAATTAAAATCACAGTAGCAATAATATTTTAAATATCTTTGATTAGTAATTATTGCAAAAATAAAATTTGTCACAAAACTTAACTTTATAAGGTACTTCAATACTTAATAACTACTTTTGTAATCAATGTAGAAAATAAAACTTATAATTATTTTGTACCTATTCTGAATCGCTTTCGTCTTTACTGTTTTCAGTTTTTATTAAATTAGAAAAAAAAGAGTGATATTCTTTAGGTATCACCAGATTGTGGGAAAGGTCCATTAAATCTTTGTGTTTATTTTTATCTATTGGGATTGGCCTAACGTAAGCTGGGAGAAGATCACTGAAATTAATATTAAGAACTGATTTATTACGTGTTACTTTAGGTTTATTGGCACAATCAATCCAGTTATAGGAATCTTCCATGTAACTAGTTTTATAAAACAGCTTATAAGGATTTTCTGCTTCAATTTTAATTTCAGTTACTTTATTCCATTGCATTTTAGCTCCATTGCCTGCAACAATCCAGTTATTGACCTTTTTAAGAAATTCTTTGAAGTCCATTATAATATCCTGTGATAATTCTGTGACCTTGTAAGGTTTATCATCGGTTTTTGCAAATTGAAACGCCGTGTACCATTGAGCAGGTGTATACAGTATTTTATTATTCGTTTGCTTTTCAATGAGTGCATGCATACTGTCCCCTTCATTTTGGGTATGCCCAACTATCAAAAAACGGTGACTTATTCGTATTTTATACTTATTACTTGCCATCATATACATCAAAAAAACAATTCTATTCCGATTCTGACTACCGCAGTTGTCGGACCAAAATCGATAGTCTTTAATACCGCCTTTAACTGTTTGTACAATAAATTTATAAACACAGCTAGCAATTTCATATGCTCCTCTTTTAGCAGTTTGCTGATGCCAAGAAAAGCAATAACCCTGTCGACATCCTATATTTATTTATTTATTTATTTATTTCTTCATATACACAAAGTATATAGGCGGACTTAATGCCATAGGCATTATCGACCAGTCTACCTTAGAGTGGTGCAGAGAGATAGAAGTAGGTGTATTATATGATGTAGGTTACGAAAAGTTACTAATTATTGAATTATTGGTAAATTTATTGGTCCTAATAATTATACATACTTACATAAATATATATTATAATAAAAATACATAAACGTAATACATACACATTAAATTCAAATATATATACAAATAATATACATATATACATAAACATAATTATGATACTATATCAAAAATAGTGAAGTTATAAACGGTTAGTTTTCGTTTATAATAAAATGTGCTTAAGTGTCTAAACGTACCCCATGGGAACGTTTCCCATGGGGTACGTTTAGACACTTTTGAAGATTGTAACTGGCTGTTAAGATTCCTGGTTCCTTCTGTGCTAATTCTTTGTCTTCTCCTTTTATCTTTCTTGCTAAGTCTTTTTGTTTCAAGTGCAATTCCTGTTTCGCTATTTCTTCTTCTGTGTGTTGAGATATATTTTCAAATATGTGACATTCTTCACACACGTCTTTTTTGGGCTTATGGAAACCAATGTTTAAATGTTTGTTGATATTATCACGATATTGCCGCACGCTGGTTACTTTATTTGCGTACTTATTGGGATCAAACCATTCTTGATACAATTTATACATTTTAGGGAAAGATAGAGATCCATCTAGATACTTTTTGGTTGAATCTTTTCTAGTATAGTGGGATTCCACAGGCGCAAAGCTCTCGACATGATCAAGTACGCTACGTTTCATGTCATCACTTATTATTTTCAGATGATGAACATGCTTTCCTCGCTGATCAGACTCTATAACTCCTTGTCCTTTTTCTAGTTTTTCTAATGCTGTATATAGAAAATTAAAGCTTATGGAGAGTGTATTTAAAAACATCGTCTTACACACAGAAATATTTCTCAAAGTATCGTTGTCCGCTTCATAAATCGGTAAAGTGTAAATAATAGTATTCAGTCTTTTAGAATTCTCCTTTTCAGTCGTTATTCTCTTCTTAGCAGCTTAAGTAGCATATTTTGTCAAAAAGTTCCACTGCCTGGAATGATCTCCAATGTTCCAAAACATTTTAAATATTTTCTCTCGAGTCCCTTCCGATATTTTTTCATTACATTTCTTTCTACACGTTGAAGAACATGGAGGTTTCAGAAGTTTTTTATTATGCACCTTTCCATTTTTGCTCACATATTCTAAGCCTCTATTGACGTTTCGTTTTCTTACCGTATCCTTCCAGTTATTCACAAAACGTTCCCTTAGCCTGCCTTTGTCTTTTTTAGTTGCTGAATGTCGTTTGTGGTTCCGCCAAGTAGGAGTAGTTACTGGTGAGTCAGTGTCATAAACGTTGGTTGCAGGCGTAGATACAGGGCTATCAAAACAAAGGGTGTCAGCGGTAAGAGGTGATGGACAAAAATCAATATAGGGTGATGGCATTGGAGTATCTTCATAGGCGTCAGGATAGCTGCTGGTACAAGGCTTTTCTATGATATTCAGTTCAAGAGTAGAAGCTGTTTTTCCATAAAATATGTCTGGATGAGGTGTAATTGCTCGAGAATCTTCAATTACTGACGGTGATAGAGAATGAGTATTATAAGGAGATTTATCAGTGATGTATTTATCATTAAAAACTGGTAAAAATTCGGGAATATCATTTTGTAAAATGGAGGTGTTTGATGGTAAATTCTGAAGCAAGATATCAGTATCATCCAAATCAATGTTGTCTAATATCGATAACTCTTCTTGGGTAAAATTTGCACCTGAAGGTAGAGGAGAATCTGAAAAAAAAAACAATCTTTATTATTATACATAAAATACCTAAACTTAAAACTCACCCTACAGATCTTACAATAATTTTGTAATAATTAAATATATTTTCCAACTTCTGTCCTTCTACAAGGTCTTATGTATACCTACCAAATTTTATAAAAATTGGTTAAATTAGGCATAAAAACATAAATAGAAATAGAAGGAGTTACGTGGATACTTTCGCATTTATAATAATACTAGCTGTGCCCTGCGGTTTCACCCACGTAGTTCTCGTTCCCGTGGGTAGACCGGAATAATAAGTACCCTTAAACACTCTCTGATAATGTAACTTTCCAATGGTGAAAGAATTTTTAGCGACACATTCAGCAATTAATTTTTACATTACAGAAGATTAGTTACACACAGTAGTATATCATTAAGAGAGTGGTCAAGAGTTATGTATTGTTATTAAACAACAATGGATTTATGCAATTTTATAACCTTAAGATTCATTTAAATAAATCAGCAGAATGAGTCAAGTTAATACTTTGCAAAAATTGTTCAACGTATACCGATCTATCTACAGGTATACCAGTATGCGCGGTAGCACTTAGAAAATAGAATAATGATCAAATTAAATGCGCACTAAACAAGTTTTATAAACAAATAACTAATGTATAACACAACTTACCTCTTTCCGCTTCATTTTGAACATTATCATAAACTTCGGAAGTATTTTCGTTATTTTCATTATTGCATTCATATTTCTCAGTCACCAAATTAATAATTCTTCGAGACCTGGTACTCATCACTAATTTCTATACAATAACACACGTTATTTAAATATTTATAATACACAAAATAACTAATTACTTAGTGATTAAGAGCGTACAAAACATATGGTATGGTGACAGTTGATCCAGTGTTCTATGTACAAAATAATATAATTGTGAACTTGATCTAGTATACGTCATTTTTTTGTAGTTATTTATAAGAATATAAACTTTTTTTTACACAGATCGATAGGAAATGATTGAATTATTAATAATATGCAAAAAACCACATTTTTCGAAATTTGTTAGTTGACTCAGTATACGTAGGAGCCATCGATATATAGTTTATTAGGCTGTTGTTTCACACACTAAAACTATGTATATGTAAAAAGTCAGAAGGAGTAAAAAGCACAGGCATTACATACTTCCAATTATATTGTTCATTCACACATATTTATAATTAAAACTATATTTTAACGTGTTTTTACATCATAGCAAATTCCAAGACGTCAAAACAAAAAAAAAATCTCTCCTTTTTTATCTTTTTGCACACAACAACAACTCGAGGCAGGTAGGCCTATGAAGGTTGTATATATGGTAAACGGATCAAGTAGTATTAATATAAATATTTGATATGATATAGTATTTATTGGTAACTTGTATAAATGTAAATAGTTAATGTTTGTATATATATATATGTGTAAGTATTGTGTAAATATATAAATCGTAAATAAATGGACAGATATATTAATAAAATTAAATGAAATATACACTATAGATTAATGTGTGTGAGGTATCCCACACATAGATAATATATATACATGATACGTACGTACAATATATTTATACATATATATATACACCACTATTTTTTAAATAGTACAAAAAAAATAACGGGGCTCTAATAAAGGTGGGTCGTACTACGTATGACATATGTACGCACGTAAAAACTTGTTCCAAACACTAGTTCCACGAGTATTTAGAAGAATGCATCTTATTAGGTGGTCTTAATTCGCAAAATCTAGTATTTTGTTTACTATCTGAGGATTCTTATGTTGTTGCCAGAACTTTGACTATACGAATGGCGTAAGGCGTATTTGATTAAGTAGCCGCCTTGCGAACCAGTGTGGTTATCGATAAAAACAAAAGGCTTTTCAGTAAAAATTTAAAACTTCCCTTCATAATTTTGCAGGCTTAGGACAGCTTTCTAAGTTATATAATGTTTTGAAATAATTTAAATAGAAACTAAGCGGGTAATATATGTCGTAGGATTATTTGATAAACAGAATTTTCGCAAAAGTTCTGACTCGCGTTTTCGCAAAACCCCTTTTTTAGTAGTCAATAGTCAGATTGTTTATTGTCACAAAAATGTGTACATATTTTAGGACACGTTAAACAATGTAAAATAAAATAAAATCGGAAATAATCGATAAGGCATTGAAAAATGCTATCAACATTGCCTAATTATTCGCAAAATGAATAGAATATTCGAGAAAATTCTGTTTATCAAATCATCCTACGTCATAATAATATACAGGTCAACTTAAACACTTGTACATACATACATACATACATATCGTCACGCCTTTTATCCCCGAAGGGGTAGGCAGAGGTGTATTTCTACACCCACTTTTCGCCAGATATACTTTAGTCCCACGTAATAAGGGGCGAGCCTATTGCCGTACCGGGCACATTTCCAGACTCCGTGCTGCTACTGAGAATTTCGTGACAGAAAAACCCAATAACACCGCCCGACCCAGGAATCGAACCCGGGACCTCCCGATCCCACGCGCATATTTATGCCGCGAGACGAACGAGGCAGTCGTATAGGGTTTGATGTCGAGTTTTCCGTCTCTACGCAAAGATGGTATTTGCATCGTGTTATCCCTTAGTCCCACGGGAAGATAGGGGGTGGTGACACTTGTATTCTATGCCGTCAACCACACAGCAACACTTATAATCCGATCTTATTTTATTTATTTATTTAAGGTCGCTTTTTAACAACTAAGGTCATTAGCGACCACATTTAACAAAATATATAATTTTACATTACATATCACTTAATATTATACATATTTATAAAAATTAATCATTTTTAAAATGTTTATAGTACTTAGATATCCGTCTTGGCTTAAACAGTCTTTTAAATTGTCCGGTAATTTACATAAACGTTTTTCATAATTATAATCAGAACATTCAACTAGAAGATGATAAATTGACATATCGTGTCCGCACTTGCATTTGTTTCTCTCGGCTTTAGTTATTAGGTGAATATGGGTCAGATTTGTATGGCCAATACGCAATCTAGTAATAACAGTTTGGTCTCTTCTGCAAGTAAACGACGTAGGAGATTTATCGAAAATAGAACTTCTGATACTGTATAATTTTTTTGTGTTTTAAGTTTTCCAATAGTTATACCAAATAATTTACGCTTTAAATATTTCTTCAAATCAGCCGGATTTGCTTTTCTAAAATTTGAAATATAATGTTCATCAGTTGCCTTTCGAGCTTCCTTATCAGCTTTCTCATTACCTACTATGCCTTGATGACCAAGAATCCATATAATTTCAAATCTGTAATTATTTTCGATCATTTCAATCATCTTCTGTTGTATATCTGTAATAACTGGGTTTATATTTTTGGGGTTTTGCAGTGCGGTTAAACATGATTTAGAGTCCGTATACACGATATATTTGTTCACATTAGATGTTATTTGTATTAGGTCTAATGCTTTAAGGATAGCGGTAGCTTCACAACTGAAAATCGAGGAAAAGTCCCAGAGTCTATAGCGGTAACAATTATCATCTAATACTACTGAACATCCTGAACTTCCATTTATAACGGAACCATTAGTATATATAATCGTACAGTCTTTATATCTATCATTCAATTCACAAAATAAGTTTTTGTAGATGTATTGAGGCGTATCATATTTTTGGTACGAAGCTAGATCGAGGTTTATATAGAATTTATGGTTTTCCCATGGGCCTCAATTAAGTAACATTTTCTTAAAAAATGGTGGTATTGTGAAGTTTAAATCATTAAGGTATTTAGCTGTTCTAATACGTAGAGGTTTTGATAATTTAGGTTTTATTTCATACTCAGCATCAGCTGCTGTTTCTTTAGTATAATAATGTTGAGACAATATATTTATAGCGTATACAATGACAAGTTCTTTTCTTCTGAGTTCTCATGTCATCTCTCCAGCTTCTGCTAATATACTATTAATAGGACGAGTCTTAAATGCACCAATACTGAGTCGCAATGCCGTATTTTGGATACTTTCTAAGCGGTTTAAATTACGTTTTTTCGCAGAATCTCCATAATCTAGTTATGTCTGATTAAAGCGCGGTAAGTATTTATTAAACAATTTTTATCTAATCCCCAAGTTGTAGATGACAATACCTTTATTATATTTAATCGCTTATAACATTCAGATTTTAATTTGTTTATATGAGAGTTCCAAGTCAGTTTTTTATCGAATATAAGACCTAATATTTTAAGTTATTTACCAGTTTTATGTTATGTTAGCCTAATTTTAGTGGTGTATTTATTACTTTATTTCGTTTGTTACTTAAAACCATGAATTCCGTTTTGGTTTTTGAAAATTTAAAGCCTGTTTTACTAGATCATTCTTCAAGATTATTTAGAGAGTTTTGAATGAGTTTTAATGTAGGTTTAAGATTCCTACCGCTACAAATAATTGTCAAGTCATTAGCGGATAAAAACCCCTTTACAGGTTTTGTAATACACGAGAAAACACCATTAATACCAAGTAAAAAAAGAATTACACTGAGGACAGAACCTTGAGGTACACCATTTTCAAGAAGGACAGAGTTAGATAAAACATCGTAGATTCTTAATTTAATATTTCTATCGGAAAAGAAGTTTCTTATGAACGCTAAGATATTACCTTTAACATTAATATCTTGTAGTAATTTAAGAATTCTGTGTTTACAGACCATCTCATAAGCTTTCTCTATATCTAAAGCAACAATTACTGAATAATAATCATTAGCAAAACTATCTAGTACTTCACTTTCAATATTCATTAAATAGTCTATTGTAGATCGAAATTGGCGGAACCCATATTGATATGGCGAAAGATGATTAAAAGTTTCTATAAACCACCTGATTCTCCTGCTAATTATTTTTTCGAATATCTTACAAAGGTTACTTGTTAGAGATATAGGTCTATAACTTGTCTGCTGACATGCTAATTTACCTGGTTTTAATGAGGAAATCACTAAGGCTTGTTTCCAGATTTTTGGAAATACCTGTTTTCTCCAAATATAATTATATAACTCAAGTAGATACTCTAAACCACTGATTGGTAAATGTTTAATTATAATATTAGAAATCTCATCTGGACCCGGACTAGAATTACCTATTTGAGAGAGAACTATCAATAATTCGTGCATAAGGATCTGTTTATTTATTGGGTTAGAATTATCCAAAACATCAATATGTGATTGCTTTTCCTGAATAATTTTATAATAAATAAATTGGTTATCATAATTATTAGAACTAGAATTTGTTGCAAAGGTTTCAGCTAATAGATGTGACGTTTCAGTAGGGTTCGATGTTAATGTTCCATCTTCTTTTTGAAGTACAATACTATTCGCTCTAATATTACGGTGATTCAGGATTTGTATCTTTTTCCACATGTCTGCAATTGGAGTCTCGTTATTGATAGAATATACCCAGGTCTCCCAGTACTTTTTTCTAGTATTCTTTAACAATCTCCTACAATATGCTCTATTCTTTTTATAATTTTATATTCTGAATTAGGGTCATTTCTAGCATACTTTTTAAATATTTTAGGGGCTTTTTTAGTTTCTTTAACTGCTGATTTGCATTCCTCAGTCCACCACGGTAAATTAGATTTTCTTATCTTACCTGACGATTTGGGAATTGTTTTGTTAGCTGCTTCTATGATTAGTTTATTTATCAAATAAATCATCTATTGAGTAATTTTCAGATGTGGAATTTATAGGAGTCAAACTAAAAATATTCAGATCGATAAGTTCCTTAAAGTGAGGCCAATTGGCCCGATCATATGTCCATTTTTTTGGTAATCTTATGTTGCTTGGTAGATCAGATGAAAATTGAGATGTAATTGTAATAGGAAAATGGTCACTGTCGTATAAATCTTCTAAGGCATTCCATTCAAAATATTACGTTATATTTTGTGAAGCCAGAGAAAAATCTATATTACTAGTATGACCTGTACTGCTATCAAAATGTGTAGGCTAGCCGTTGTTTAATAATATTAAATCATCATGTTCCTCAAGCCATTCCACTATTAACCTACCTCTAGAATCACACTTTTCTGACCCCCAATAGAAATTATGGCTGTTAAAATCACCTAAGATAATGAAAGGTGTCGGAAGTTGATCAAGCAAATCATTCAGTTCAGACAAGTTCAGTGAATTACTGGGAAGATAGATATTACATATTGTAAAAGCTAAAGGATATTTAATTTTTATAGCTATAGCTTCTAGGTTTGTGATTAAATTAATTTCTTCACATATTGTATAGGATTTTAAAGGTACGATAGATAGATATACATGGTGGTGGTCGGCAGAAGTACAAAAGGTTTTAAAGGAAAAGAAGAGGAAATTTAAAGAATGGCAGGGTGTGGAAGATATTAATTTGAAACAAGAAAAGAAGGAAGAGTATGATGAGTTAAGAAAGAATGCTAAGAAAGTCGTTGCTCTGGCAAAAGCGGCAGCTCAGGAGGGCTTATACAATAACCTAGAGAGCCCGGCGGGTCAAAAACAACTGTACCGCCTCGCTAAAGCTAGAGCGAGGAAAGCAAGGGATGTTTGTCAGATAAAGTGTATAAAAGATGAGACTGGAGCGGTACTTTCCGCGGATGACAAAATTAAGGATAGATGGAGAAATAACTTTGCGAGACTGATGAATGAAGAGAATGATTGGAGTGGTTTTGAGAATGTACCTGTGAATGAGGGGCTGATAAGAGAGGTAAGTGAGGAGGAAGTGAGAGTAGCAGTGGAAGAGGCCATACCTGATGAATGGTGTAACAGCTCGCTGGTTCCCATCTATAAAAACAAAGGTGATGTGCTGGAGTGTAACAACTATAGAGGAATAAAGCTAATTTCACATAGTATAAAAGTTTGGGAGAAAGTGATTGAACGAATATTAACTACTTTTAAACTACCACGATTTGTACACATATTAAAAATTATGTAACGGGTCTGAATCGTGTTAATAAACGAAAAGAAAGATGAAATACCTTTCTATTTGTCCCGACGTTTCGGCATGGGTTATACCAGCCGTGGTCACGGTTAATTCGGAACTGTAGGTACAATATAAATAGTGTGCAGTGTGAACTATTCAGTTTACATGTGGAGTGCAGTGCTGTGTAATCACGTGAAGATTTTGATCTGTGCGACCGTGTAACATACAACCAAGCGAGCCGTATCCATGAATTGTGTAGCATCAAACATGAGGCGAAATACACTAAATTGCTACGTCAGCGCGACAGGTATGTTCAAAAAAGTGGAGTGCGTAACCAAAGTAACACGGTTATTAATCTATCGAGCACAAACATAGACACAGCCACACAGAACATATTGGCTAAAGGATTAAATTACGCTATGACACCCAAACGGATTCCGTATGAAAATATCATAAGTGGCATCGAAGAAGTTATAATGCGCAACAAATTACCATCCAACGACGCTGACACACTGAGACAGGATGTTGCAGTTATCTTGCGAAAGTCGAAGCTACCGAGACCGAATGTTACTACGGAAGAGCGTCAAGCACTAAAAGCGCTACGTGAAAACACGGATATTTTAGTGCTTAAGGCCGATAAGGGAAACGCCACCGTAGTAATGAATTACGGTGATTATGATAATAAAATGCGGGATCTATTAAGCAAAGTGTCCACATACAAGCCGGTGTCATATAATCCCACTGCCAGAGTCACAAAACGTATACGAGCGCTTGTCAAGGACCACCAAGATCTTTTCACGGACGATGTGTTTGAACGCCTCTATAGACCTAAGACCGTTCAACCGCCAAAAATATATGGTTTGCCGAAAATTCATAAAAAGAACGTGCCTCTACGCCCGATCGTAAGTCAGATCGATTCACCCACTTACGACCTAGCGAAACACATTGCAGCGGTACTGCAACCATTAGTAGGTAAGACATCGTCGTTTGTAAAGGATTCTCGCCATTTTGTAGACGTCATCAAGAGAATGAAAGTAGAACCCGACGAAGTGATGGTGAGCTTTGATGTCGAGTCACTATTCACAAGCGTTCCAATTCAAGACTGCCTTGATGTAGTAGAGAGTAAACTAAGGTTAAACGGTCTGTCTGATAAATACATTGTTCTACTGAAACACTGCCTAGACGGGAACTATTTTCTATATCGTGGGCAATATTACCTCCAGATTGACGGAGTGGCCATGGGTAGCCCTGTCGCACCGGTAATGGCCAACATCTGGATGGAACATTTTGAAGAAAGGATCCAACTACAAGCGTTCCACGTAAAGATATGGAAAAGATATGTCGATGACGTGTTCTGTATTATAAAGGGTAAGAAACAGGTTGTAGAACAATTAGCAGATCACTTGAACTCCATACACCCTAATATAAGGTTCACTTATGAAATGGAGACAGACAGATCGTTAGCCTTCCTCGATGTGAAGATCAAGGTGCGAGAAAATGGAAACCTGTCACACACTATTTACAGGAAGCCCACACACACGGACAGGTACTCACACGCAAATTCACATCATCGCCCGCGACATTTGAAATCCGTTATTGCTTCATTGACAAACAGAGCATATGACATTTGCGACCCCGAACACTTAGATAGTGAGCTCACACATGTTCGGGAGGTACTCAAGCAAAACGGTTACAAACACAATATGCGAGGTTCAAGGAAAAGGTCGAGACTGACTGAAGTGAAGTGTACATAAAAGGAGTAACGGATAAAGTTGGAACAGTACTACAAATATACTCCATTAGGACTGTATATAGTCCGTACTCCAAAGTAGCAAATTGCCTGCGTACTCCAACGGATGTCATCCCTTTTCAAACACCAGGCGTGTACAAGGTGGATTGCAGCTGTGGTAGTTCCTACATCGGCAAACAAAAAGTACCATCGCCGAACGAGTTAAGGAACACATCACGGCCGTCAAAAACCGACAAACCACCAAGTCGGCCATAGCTGAGCATTTGTTGGAGTCAGGATCCAATCACTGGATTGAGCTACATCGGCCCCAGGTTCTCTCCACAGACCGTCACTATTTTTCAAGAATAGCACGGGAAGCGGTTGAAATCAAAAAGCACGCAAATTTCATACGGGAGGATGGTTACCGTTTATCTACATCTTGGAATCCTGTCATCAGCAAATGTAGACACCGACGAGGTGATATTACGCGCCAGTGTAAAGATACCATTAGTGTTGTGTGTCGAAGTACCGACAGTTCCGAACATAATAATGTTAATAATTGTGAAGACCAAGTGAGGGTAGGTTCCAAAACCCGCACTTCTCGGAGGCAGCGCTGACGAACATCAGTAATCCCGTGACCACGGCTGGTGTAACCCATGCCGAAACGTCGGGACAAATAGAAAGGTATTTCATCTTTCTGAACGAATATTGAGAGAAGAGAGTGTCATTTCACAAAACCAATTCGGTTTTATGCCTGGTCGAGGAACAACAGATGCCATTATTGCGATCCGCCAACTCTGTGAAAAATACCGAAGTGCTCACAAAAACTTGCACATGGTTTTTGTGGATCTCGAAAAGGCATATGATCAGGTACCTCGTGAGGTTTTGTGGTGGGCCTTTAAGAAGAAAGGTGTGCCTAGGAAGTATGTACAGTTGATCCGAGTGATGTACAGTAGATGTACAACCTACGTCCGGTCTACAGCGGGCAATACCGGCAACTTCAATGTGGCTGTAGGCTTGCACCAAGGGTCGGCTCTTAGCCCTTACCTCTTCCTGCTTATAATGGACGCTCTCACGGCGGACATACAGGAAGAGGCTCCCGTTGGTGTATGTTGTTCGCCAACGACATTGTGTTGATTGCCGAGAGTGCTCCTGAGGTCCAGGGCAGACTGACAAAGTGGTGGCAAAAGCTGGAAAGTGTTGGCCTGAAAGTCAGTATACGTAAAACTGAGTACATGTTTTGCGACTTCGGCGGTCTCTCCAGTCACGCGCCCATATCCGTTGGTGGAGAGCCCATATCGGTCTGCTCCGACTTCCGGTACCTCGGGTCACTTATTCAAGGGGACGGGGAAATAGACCGCGACGTCACGAACCGGATCAACTCAGGTTGGATGAAATAGGACAGGTCACAGGAACAACTTGTGACCCACGGATTACTACAGGACTTAGGTTAAAGGGAAAAATCTACAAATCCGTAATAAGGCCTGTCGCACTGTATGGATCGGAATGCTGGGCCTTGAAAAAGACGGATGAAAGAAGATTGCATGTAGCAGAGATGAGGATGTTGAGATGGATGTGTGGGGTGACAAGGATGGATAAAATTAGAAATGAATTTATTAGGGGAAGTCTGAAAGTTGCACCGGTGCAAGAAAAGCTGACAGGAAATCGTCTATCGTGGTATGGGCATGTGATGAGGAGGGATGAAAATCATGTGACTAAAAAGGTGATGAATATGAGAGTTGAGGGATGTAAGGCAAGAGGAAGACCAAAGAAAAGATGGATGGATTGTGTGAACATGAATGAAAGGGGAGTGAATGACGAGATGACGTCTGATAGGAGAGAATGGAAGAGAAAAACATTCTGCGCCGACCCCAAGTAATATGGGAATAGGGCAGGCAGAAGAAGAAGATTGTATAGGATTTTATATAGCTACAACACCACTAGCCCTAGCATTATGTTAACGATTTTTAAAGAATTGGTTATATTTTCTCATCGAGGCGCAATAATTAGAGGTAAAATTAGTTTCTTGTAAACAAATGCAAGTTGGACATGAACTGATCAACTAATAATTTCAGGTTTTCTAATCGTTTAAAATAACCGTTGACATCCATAACCTTACAGAAAAAAAAATGTGTTTAAAGTACTTATATAAAAAAAGGAAATGTAGTTATTATGACCAACAGTAGGATTTACTAATTCATGTAGTTTTCTGGACAATCTTGAGCATCTATTTTTAAAGTTTCTATTAATTTTACAATGTAAACTATTACACATTTTAATGAGATCTTTTGTGTTGTCCGTATAAGAATAAACTAATTATTTTATTAAACTACAGTTTACGGATTTTATCGCGTTATATTGGTATCACTGGTTATTTGTTATTACATTTAAACCGAAAGATCTAGAAACTACATTTTTATTACTAGCCGACGTTTCGAATTCTTTCCAGGATTCGTGTTCACGGCAGACTGAGGTGATATTTGTCTTTGTCTTGAATTTATAAGTTATCTCAAAGTACCTGAACATTTTTCAACTATTGGTGTTACTATCTACGCAGAATGTGCTCACTGTGTCTTGATGTCTTCTGGTGACTTTGTCCTTCTTGGGTTTCATTAGCCTGATAACAGGGTCCCAAGCTGGAGGAACATTCCAACCATCTTCCCTATTGAAATTAGGATGTTTTTTAATTTCAATAGCTTCACGCATCATTCTTGGAATAAAGCGGTGTTCTTTTGCGAGTATCTGTGGTTTATCAAATCGCAGGTAATGGTTGGTTCCTTGTTCTACATGTTCACACACAGCAGACTTCGTCGAGCCTTTGTGTTTCATGTCAGCTATATGTTCCTTTAGTCGAATGCCTATGCTTCTCTTGGTTTGTCCAATGTATGAGAGCCCACACTCACAGTCTATCTTGTAAACCCCGGCCTCTTGTAAGGGTAACTGACTCTTGACAGATGGTAATAATTGGCTTATCTTCGTTGGCGGCTTGTAGAAAGTTTTGATTGAAGCTCGCTTCAAGATGTAGCCAATCTTGTCGGTCACGCCCTTGATGTATGGGAGGACAGCAGGTTGTCTCTCTACTGTCGCTGGCTTGTTCTTCGGGGATCTGTGACGTTGGCGCGGCGGTCGGAGCTTGTTGTCTTGCAGAACGTGCTTCACATGTTGAAGCTCGGTTTAAATGTAATAACAAATAACCAGTGAAACCAATATAACGCGATAAAATCCGTAAACTGTAGTTTAATTTCAATGTGTAACATTCGCGTAAACCCAAGAAAATATTATAATTCTTTTATGTTTTGTTTTCCTCTAGAGTTATCTAATAAACTAATGAATTGGTCTAAACTGATTGGGAATGTTGATACATTGTTTAGTTATGTCATACTATCTTCAATGTTTTTCCAAACTTCTTCTTCGGTTCTAGGGTCTATCTTTTTCAATTTTTTCTTTGATTTCATTTGTATATCCACATCTTCCGCCGAAAAATTGCTACTGGTGTCATCCGATTCAAATTCCATTATATCAGCTTCAACTTATTTTGTGTATGGTTTTGTGAAATCAATTTTGGAGGATTCGCTAGTAGTTGGTGAACGAATGGGCTTAATTCCCTTTAATGATTCGTGTGGATATGATGATTGCGATGGGATTTGCGATATCGGTGAGATAAATTCAGATTCTGGTACCAACTTGTCATTTTTAGTAACTGATTTATTTATTTCCTCTACAGTTTGGTTATCTTCTTTTTGAGAATGGAGAATTTATTATGGTTTGTGGACAGTTTTTTGCTAAATGACCCATTGTATTGCACATAAAACATTTTAAGGCATCAGTTGATATATATATCCAATAATTTGTACCTTCATATGATATTTGGAATGATTCTGGCAGACGTAATTCATCCTTAGGGCTCATATACAATTGCCTTCTAAAACTTAATATATGGGAAAATCCTGGATCAGTTACACCTATTTTCATAAACGTTATAGAGGTCATTGCTTTGATTTTAAGTTCTTCAAATTTTTGTTCTAATAATAGTTAGGTATTACCGGGCAAACATTAGATAAAACGATTCTTTTATTTCTAGTGATCAATGGTTTTATCTCTAACACATGGTTTTGTATTTTAATCTTTTTCTTTTCTTCAACAAGGTAGTCAACTGCTTTGAGTCCAAGTAAATACAAATACATGCATTAGATATACGGGAAATAAATCTAATAGTTGTCGCAGGCGTTACCGTCGATAAAGCAATAAGATATTCCCTGAGTGTAAATCCGTCAATTGAGTCTAATATTATAGCTTGGTCTTTCTTGGGGAAACATGTAGATGACGTAACGTTCGCATAACTTGACGCGTTCGGTGACGATTGAGACATTGGGTGAGATATGGACGTTGGGGTTGAATACATCGTTAAATAAGGGGTCTCCTGGTGTCAGGAGCTACCCCGAATGTTTTCGTAATAACGTTATCACTTATCGCGCGAAATAAATTCACTATAACGGGTCAAGCGGAGTGAGACACGGGTGTCCGCAGTGGCTACTCGCGCGGAACTGAATCTGATCTTTATTTCACTGGCGTAAACGGACTTATACGAAAAATCACTGCCTAAAATAAAATGGTAATTATGATCTATCTATAGGTTTATATTTACTTATGTAAGGGCTGATTTTTCAAAAGCTTTATAAAACGTCAGATAGCTAACTGTTCAATAACTTTATCTGAGGTCTTAACAAATGAAAAAAAAAAAAATTTCAAAGCAAAAATACCGTTCTGTTAGCTACCTGACCGATTTTTGTGACTAGCTTCACACACATATGTGAGAGCAAGACGCGCTTATGTACGTTTTCTGATATAAGAGAGAGATAGGAAACTTTGAAGTAATGACAGCGGTTATCAAAATGCAACGTCAATCATAACATCAACATAAACTTATCTTGTCGGCTTGGCTCCGTGTAATTATTTTCTTGCCGCTTGAATTTTACAATTTTCAGTTATAAATATGGAAAATATAGTTAAACGCGAACGATTTACGAATTTTAGTAAGAGTGAAGTGAGATTGTTAACCGAATTGGTTGCAAATCATCGCATGATAATAGAAAACAAAAAGACTGACGCTATTACTAACAAAGAAAAGGAAGCAACTTGGAACTAAAACGCTTCATTATTTAATGTCGCTTCAGGCGTTACAGCACGGAGCACGAAGAGCTTAAAGCTCAAATATAAGAGCATTAAAAAAGAAACGAAGAAATCAATGGCAAAACATCGACAACAGCTTTATAAAACTGGTGGCGGGTCCTCTTCTTGCCCAGATTTTACGGAAATTGAGGGGAAGGTTATGGCGATATGCTCCAACATCACTGCATTAAATGCTCGCAATGACAGTGACAATATTCCAGGTACGGTTTTAAGGCGCGTTTCCGTGCTTAGTAGCCGCTATAATCGCGTAACGGACGCACGTATAGTTTCGGTCTCAAAATCAGTGGCTTGTCGAACTTCTTTTGCTTGTTTGTCCTTGCTTTACTTTACTTGTATTTCAAATAAAAATAGGTTAAACCAAACGTAATAGATGATGCAAGTTCGGTGTCCACCATGCTTAGATGTACGTAGCTTACTGACGCATTCACAAGCGTGTAAACGACTTCCAAATGCCTAGCGAAAATTGTGGACGTTTGGGTCTTGTGGATGCTTGTCCAGCCTCGGCAAGCATGGAAACGCACCTTTAAATATTTTTAGCTATTCTTTAACCCATATATGCCCAGAACTTTTTTTACACCGACTTTTTTATTTTTTACATATGTTAAGTATAAATGATCATATATAAGGCCTGTAATAGTAGAATTTCATTTTAAGTAAGGGAAGACAGTTTTTTTCAGCGGGTCGTAAACGACCCCATAGGCACAAAAAGTCGTACAACAGAATGAAATGAGAACCAGTAAAATAAAAACACGTTACAGTTATGTTAGTCAGTCTTTATTAGGAACCATTAAGTAATAACATCAGACAATTTTAGAATTAATAAAAACATGTCATAATAATGTAAATATAACATTACGAATGAAATTCTGCAAAACATTTGTCATGCAAATTGACGTTGCATTTACGACACATTTTGATCGTTTTATTTTTACACAATGCGCATCGTTTTCTGACCTGACCGGTGAGAATAATATGTTGAGCTGAATGTTTTCTAACAGAAACGGTTACATTTTTTCTCACTTGCTGACGTGGCCCAGGCTGAGTTCTCATATTCCCATATTTCAGGAGTAAAGTTCTTGCAATAAATCGACGAAATTCCAAAGTGTCTACGTTTGCCCCGTATGATCTAGCGAGTAAAGTAGCATTGTTCACAACGACGTCAATCAACCACATCAATATGGGCATATACCATTTTTTTCCTCTAATGGCAATCCGGTAAACGCCGACATTAGCATCAAGTCTATCTACTCCACCCATAAATCGGTTGTACTGGTGTACAACATTTGGCTGATCAATATCGATTTTCTGTTTAGCAGCAACTGAATATCGACGTGCCTTTTGAACAGGGTGGATTGACCACGGCCGGTCGCTTCACATTTGCACAAAGAGGAACAAATATGATATGAGACTCATTATATAGCCTTTCAGCTTGTGTATGGGGATCACTTAACGGAGTCAGTAAATAATTATTTAAAAAATATCCACTGTCCCCTAATACAACTCAATTTTGAAATCTATTACTATCAAATTGAAACATGGCTGCAGAGTTCGAGAATATTTGACTGTCATGCGTTCAACCTGGCCATCTTGTCACTATATCTTGAAATTTTAAGTCACTTGTGCACATAGCTTGCACGTTTAATGAGAAAAAACCTTTACGATTTCTGTAATCTTCTGCAGTATACCCACCTAAAAAAATAATAAGTGATAAAACATTGCTGTCTACACACAAATTGCTTTAAACACCGCTTAGGGTGTGGGATGGAATCTTACACCAATTATTTGAACTTCTATTCTAGGAGTTAAGACTAACCTGGGGAAAAACAACCTACTACAACCCTTGGGAATCGAGCAATATTAAAAAACCCTGCTTGTACTGATAAAATTTCTTCTCTGTTGGTTGGCAATTTAACAAATTCCTGGCGAAGTAAAGCGATTGCTTCACTCACTTTTTTTATAATTTTGCATACAGTTGAATTGTGTATTCCAGCAAAATCACCAGTAGTTATGTAAAAACTAGCACATGCGTAGAACCGCAAACTCAACAGTATTTGCTGTAAAGGTGGAACAGATTCATTTCTGAAACATAAAATACTTTGTCATTAGATTACTTAGGTAGGCACTATGAGTTTCCATAGATCAAAATTAATATATTATTGTTATTGTTTGGTACGTAGATAGAAAACAATTCTTACCTGTTCGTTGTATTGGAGATTTTACTTCCAATAAGTGTTAATAAAATTTGTACAGTACTTTTTTCGAGACAAAATCTTCGATGAAATTCCGGGTCGTCCCATATAGACATATTAACAGATCTTTCTCTTACAATTCTCCGTTTTCAGGATGGATTTAAATAATTTAAGTTATCATATTTTTTTGTATAATCTTCTTCCAGTAGTTCATCGTCAATAAAATCAAAAATATCCATATTTTTACACACACACCACAAACACAAAGATAATCAACAAATATTAGACGCGCACAGAGTGACAGAAATGTCGATTTACTCCACAGTTAATCAGCTAACGGTGGTGTAAAGGGACAGCTAAATTTATTCGCCAGTGAAAGAACTTACCTGCCCTTTACAGCCTAACTGTCAATTGAAACATTCAGATTCTTGATAACTGAGGAATAAACCTTATCTGATTGTTTATCTGAGAATTGAAAAATCGGCCCTAAATATAGTATTTTCGACTTTTATTATTGTGCGTAATCTAAAATTAAATTAGTTACCAAACTATTTTGAAAAGAAAAGAAAAGAGAAATTTATTTTGTAACAGCACATAGGACACACAATAGAAAACAAGTAGGTAGGTACATATACAACAAATAGTAGTAGGTATTAGAACATATAAGAGAAGAAAATAAAAAAAAATACAAAAACAAAAAAACAATTGCAATAGAATAAGGTGAGGATGTGCCCCATCGCTGGCCAAAAAAGGTGGCTGGATCAGCACTATGTCCAGTGATGCTAGTGCATCCCGGACGCTAGTATTCTTCCAGCCCCTTCTAGACATCCCGGATGTGCAACCATCGCCGTGCCGATCACAACATGCAATCCGTGTGAGATGTACCAGGGAATGTGTATTGTGTAGTGATTTATATATATAGATTATCTAATTAGTAAAAAAAATATAAACACATATACTTAGTTGCATAAAGTTAATAAAATAAATAAATATATTAATGAAATAAGTTGCATAATAATAAGGTTGAGAAGCGCGCCAAACTGTGGTGCCGGTAACGAGTCGAGGGCAGACTCACCGTCAGCTGATGTGTACCTATGCACATACGTACCTATACACATTGTTGCGTAACCTAAATTATCGCTGCGTCCGCCTTGACGGGAGACGAGGGGCGAGCGGGTGTGAGGTCCAACACTCGGCGCTCGCTCACGACGAAGACAACACTGCAACACACCATCCGAGGCGGTCACCGCCTATTGACGCAACACTAACATTTCTTCGGACGATCGAACTTGAAATTATACACGCTATGCGCGCAATGAATCACCCGCACGCAACAAACTATAAATACGTACTGTATTCAAAGATTTTAAATAGTTATAAGCTGTCATCAAGAATCAAATTAAGTACAAAGTATATCATTATAATATTGGCCCAGACTCAAACATGGATAAGTCGTAACCATTATAATTCTAATGTCCTATCTCCAAATATTTATTAAATTTGTTTATAACGCAGCTGAAAGAACTTAAACACATGACTGTTGGAATAACTAGTGTTTTGAATTTCAGATTTCTACAAATAACTGTCATTTTGTTTCTGGGCAGCGATACTCAAGCCTGGCCCTTTAAAACATGCCTACGAATATGCGTGACGGAAGCAGCGATGCGATCTACGTAATTTGTACGGAGGAGAAATAGAGATACCACTACCACCGGTCATTCTGATAGGGTATGTAGATGAGTCATTATTCAATGGGAAAAGAATGTTTGCATTCGTGAGAATACATGTATAAGTTAGAATTAATAATTATTTAAGTTAATAACGTAAACACGACGATAACAAGAAATTTTATTTCAGATCTCGAGCGTTAAGGTGGCAGTGACAGCCCCATCCCTCCTCAGCAAGACTGCGGGTGTTCGTGACCACGACGCGCTGCGCCGCCACACACGTCCGATCCCGGGAGCCAGCCGGCCATCCGTCGCGCTGCTGCCAGACTGTTTGTTGGAATGTTTGATAAGACGCCGCGCTGTAAGCCTGATCTTGTTTCGTATTCTTTTATAAATTATAATATTACATGGTAATTCAGTTTAAGTTGCTAAACAATGAAGTTTAGTCAACTTAGGTTACTAATCTATTAAAATCTAATTGTAGTAATTAATTAGCTTTATCAATATTGCAATAGTATTAGATAATAAAATTAAATATAATTAAAAATAAACTAAACATTATGCATTTACCATAGTTTAACATACGATATTACGAATCTATAGATATCAAACTAAAATTAAAAATTATACATTTACCATTATTTAACATAATTATGATACTGCGATTCTACATAATATATGATATTAAATTGTATATAATTTATATAGATAAAATAATTAACTACATTAAGGAAGGTTTTGTAGGTAACAATAAGTAATATATAAATTCAAACATTAAACAAAAGACATGTTAACATTCACGTTACCCAGCTCACGTTGAGACTCTATAAGGTATTGTCTAAGCCGCTTTTTAAATGTAAATGTGCTTTTTATTTGCCTCAACGGTGGGGGCAGGTTGTTCCATATTTTGGAGGCTGCGTAACGATAACTTCCTGTAAATGAAGTACTACGGTGAGCGCCTATTGTCAGTTGCTGCGCGCACCTTCTACCCGAACACTGTCTATTACTCGTCACCCAATTAAGTTGGTTGTATAAATACGTCGGTTTCTTGTACTTAATGACACCAAAGAGAAGGCATGCTAAGTGTAGTTTCCTGCGCGATTTCATTTTTAACATGAAGTGCTGGTTTAAGAATGGTGTAACATGACTTCTAAATGGAATCGAGAAACAAAAACGGGCACAAGCATTCTGGACGCGTTGAATGAGACGGTGAGTTCTAGCTAAGAGTCTAGGTCCGAAAATAGTGTCAGCGTAATTGAGTTTAGAAAGAACTAGGGATTCCACCAGTTGCATTCGGAGTTCCTCGCACAAGTACGGTCTCATTTTATATAAAATCTTTAATCGGTAGAAACAGTTGCGAACAGATTCTGCGACATGATCCTCAAATCTAAGCTCTTTGTCCATGCGCAACCCAAGATTGCGGGCTTCGTTAACTCGACCAATAGGCTGTTCCATCAAGGATATTGGGAGCGTGGAGGGTAACGAATTGAGCCTATATTTTGTGCCCAAAAGCATATATTTGGTCTTATTAGGGTTGAGCATGAGACCGTGACTGTTACTCCATTCGGCTATACTCCTTAGGTCTTGGTTGAGGGTGGTGACAGCCACTTCCCACTCATGTGGTTTGAACGAAATATAAATCTGAATGTCATCGGCATAAATGTGATAGCTACAGTTTTTAATGCTCTTCACCACGTCAGCACAGTATAGGCTAAATAAAATAGGTCCAAGTATGGAGCCCTGCGGCACTCCTTTTTTGACAAAATACAACTCAGATACATGGTATCCACCCAGTGTTGCCAACTCTGATTTTTCAAAAATGCGTAGATCGGAGTTAAAAAAAACGTAGATCTACGTACTTTTTAACTCCGAAAGTACGTAGATCTACTTATTTTTAATAATAGTAAAGATAAAGACAGTAAAAATATGTAAAACGAGTATTTCAAACATCGATCCGATTGTGTAAACAGTATTATTGACTTAAATTGTTCGAAATGTTTTTAGTTTGTACTTGTTATAAAAATTCGGTGGGAATAAACATGGACCAAAATGTTATTTTTACGTGGGGTTTGTGTTTAATAGTGCTTCTTAGTAAAATCTCGTTATTTTGCTAATTAGGTTATTTGTTGCAAAATACGTAGATTCTGGGTCTGAAGTACGTAGGTTCACGAAAAGGGTCCGAAATACGTAGATCTACGTAAAAAGACGTAGAGTTGGCAACGCTGTATCCACCATCACCTGACCTCAACTCCACGTACTGTTGTCGGTGGTCCAGATAACTATGAAACCAACGCAAAGAATTTTGTTCAAAACCATAGTAGCGCAGCTTGGATAAAAGCAGGGAAATGTCAATACTGTCAAACGTGCGCGAATAATTTAGCAGAACCAGCGGCGTACACATTCCGGCATCTTGAGCAGTCAATATGTTATCGGTCACATCGAGCAGAGCCGTCGAAGTACTATGTCGTCTCCTAAAACCCGACTGCAACGCGGGCAGAATTAAATTTTCCTCCAAGTAGTCTGACAGTTGCTGACAGACAACATTCTCTATTACTTTGGATATACAAGGCAGGATGCTAATCGGTCGTAGGTCCGACACAGTACTTGGACTGGTGTTTTTTGGAATCGGTCTAACTGCAGCAATTTTCCACAAGTCAGGGAAGATTGACGTTTCAATTGAACGATTGATTATGTGTGTAAGGCAGAGACAAGGTTAACATTTTCAGATTAATACCATCACATCACTCCGCATTTGACTTCAAACCTGTAATGTGGCGCATGACGTCAGCTTTGTCTACCGGAGATATCTTGAAAATGGAATCACTGAAGGTATGAAACTCGTAATATGTCAGTGTAGATATAGTTGGGCTTGTCTCGCTTGGAACTGAAAGAAAGGCATCGTTGATCTGGTTAGCGTCCGCAAACTGGGGAGGTAGCTCCTTTGACCGTCCTCTATTAGTTGGAACTAAGGTGGACTTAATATTTTTCCAGAGTGATTTAGGATCCTTAATTTAGTTGTTTATGTTGTATTTAAAATACGCACGTTTTTCTTTGTGCACTGCAGTGATAACTAAGGCTTTTAAGTCCTAATATTGTTTTTTAGTTTCGGTTTTCATCGCCCTATATTTAGATAGGGCTTTGTCACGTAGCCTCATCATGGCTTGCACAGTATCCGTTATCCACGGATATGACGGTTCTTTTATAGTGCATAATTTAAGGGGCGCATGGATATTAAATACTGTTACAAGACACTGATTAAATAAGTGGACCATCTCGTTAACATTACTTAGAGTATAAAGGTGATCCCAGTTTATACTACTAAAATCACTTTTGAAATTGTCCTCACATATATTATTTAACGGTCTATGTAGAAAGGAAAATCGTTTATAGATATCTCGCTTGATTGCAAACTCACCAACGATGAAACAGTGTCCCCGCATAGAGCCAAATGGTTCAACAGCTAGCGACCTATGTTTAAGATCCGTGCATACCAAGTCGATAAGCGTTTCGCTGTCATCTGTGTAGTGCGTTGGCGAGGTGACCAATTGTTTAAGGTTAAAGCCTGCAATACATGTTGGACGAGCTAAGGCCAACGCGAGCGTAGACAAATTAATACAAGGCAAGTGTTACTGCCTACACGTTCGGCAAACCAATGCAAATGGCCAATACAGACGAATTTTGAAGAGATGCCCACACGTTGGTCTCCGTCAGTTTGTATTGTGAATTGAAGCGAGATGGACGACGACGTAGAAGTTATTTCAGCTGCTGCCATTTATTTAATGAGCGCTTATAATTATTATTACAGTGTATACCGCACTAAAGTTGTAAAAAAGAAAAGACAAAAAAGAAGGTGGTGGATGTTGAGTATTCACAAAAATAGAACAAGGTATGTATGACCTTTTGTTTTGATACTTAAGTATCATGTGCGTCAGAATGGCTGGTTGTCTGTGGCGTCGGTATATGCTTATATTAATAATTGCTTATATTTTCTACATATAATAAATAATAGCTACATAAGATATATATTTAGAATTAAAATATTTTTTTGGCCAGCCATCCTGACGTTTGTTTCGCTCCTATGCCTTTATTATTTTATCAGGCATTTTTCATTGGGATAATTTAAATTATTGCTTTATTATTATCCTTGATTTAACATATGATTGAAGTTAAAACTAAATTAGATAAATGAAGTAAATATGTAGGTAGCAATTATTGACGCAATAGGTACACTTCGGGAAACTGTGCATGCTTTACTTTAAACTAGGAGATGACCAGCCAACCAAACGTCAGGATGGCTGGTCAAAAAAAAAAAAAATTATTTCTAAATATATATCCCATGTAGCAATTATTTATTATATGTAGCAAGTATAAGCAATTACGTAGCAATTTTTTTACGCACTACATATAATAAATAAACTCTCATATACCAACGCCACAGACAACCAGCCATTCTGACGCAAGTAGGGATCCACTTTTTGTTTTTTTTATTTGTAGCTAGCAATTTTGTTTAATTGAATTTTCTTTTTACAGGAGTAGTATGGAAAATCAGCTATCTGAGCTTCTTCAAGAACCTGAATCAAAGGAATTTCAAAATTTTGTTCGAATGTCGGATAGCGATTTTGAATATTTACTCCAGATAATCTCTCCAGCCATCAGCAAACAAGATACAGACTTCAGAGAAAGCATACCAGCTAAGATTCGACTTGCCGTGACACTCAGATATCTAGCAACTGGAGACAGTTACAGAAGTTTACATTACACCTTTAAAATATCCAGTCAATTAATATCTCAAATAATTCCTGAAGTTTGTCAAGCCCTCATTGATGTTTTGAAGGATACTGTTAAGGTATGTAAAATAAACTTCACATATTAAATATAATTTTTTATTACAAAGAAATAAAGACATCGACATTTAAAAAATCTAGGTAATGATAGGCAGGTATGTATTTCAAATCAATTTATGTAATATTATGTCTTCTCTCTTACTCATTGCTTTAAAAAATACTTATTGTAAGATAAAAGTCGTGCTGGATCAATGACTTCATCAGATAAAACTTGGACTTGGGTATTTTGTGGATCAGTTGGTTGTTGTAGCTGTTCGTGTTGAGGTGAGGACAATCTCATGTTTTGACTAAGTATATTATTTTGCTCTGGCACATGTAAAATGGGATAGCTTTGAGACGAAAATGGCCGTTGTGGTATTTGTATAGGTGAATCTGGCAGAACATAGAATGTTTGAGAGGAAGAAGGACGGTGCATTTCAGCCGGTGATGTACTATCAAAAGAACCGGGAGAGCTCATTGCACTTAAGGATGAAGTAGGACGTTGTTTGAGGCTATTTCTAATTCTTGTTGTCAACAATTCATCCAATTCAAACATTACCTCCTGCTGCTCGATATCTGAGAAATATTTCTTCAGTTTGGAAGCTACCAATTTTCCATAAATATCACACATATCTTCCTTTTGAGCAGATTTGTTGATTAATACTGTATTGATAGTTTTTAATGCATCCTGCATTTGTTCGGTTGCTTTTTGAAGCTCTGGCGGGTTAGACGAACGACGCCTCAAAGCAGTTTTATTCGAGGGAGGTGGAAAACCTTCGTGCATAGTAACATCCGAATAGCACGAATACTGTTCTTGTGCATTTAGGTCTTGACTAGCGTCAAACTGCCCACCTATTGAACTACTCTCTTCAGTTGCTTGTGTCTGAAAAAAATAAGCTTATATAAATATTTTGTTTTTCAGATTCCTACGTCTCCAGAGGAGTGGCTTTCTGTCGCGAGAGGATTCAGATTTCCGCATTGCGTAGGGCCACTAGATGGGAAACATATTAAAATACAAAGCCCCCCTAAATCGGGTTCGGAATATTACAATTACAAAAGAGACTTTAGTATTGTTCTATTAGGTCTAGTTGACAGTAATTACTTTTTTTTATTTGCTGATATAGGTGCTCAAGGCCGAATTAGTGATGGTGGTGTTTTAAGACAGACTATATTATGGAAAAAAATTATTGATAAAAGTATTAATTTCCCTCCACCTTGCCCACTACTAGACACAGATATAGAATTTCCATATGTTATATTGGGTGATGGTGCATTTGCTCTTCATACAAATATTACACATACAAATATTTTAAAACCATACCCTGGAAATCACGAGACAGGCACCCCTGAAAGAATTTTTAATCAAATACTATCTGGCTCTCGCGTCGTTGTTGAAAACACGTTCGGTATTATGGCAAGCGTATTTAGAGTATTCAAAAAGCCAATAGCTCTAGAAGTTGAAAAAGCATCTATTGTAACAATGACATGTGTTCTACTGCATAATTTTCTGAGAACTAGCAGCACATCTCGGAATATCTATACTCCAAAAAGAGCGCTGGATATATACGAAAATGGAGAGTTAGTCCAACCTGGCTCTTGGAGACAAAGAGATCATTCTGGATTATTTCCCTTACAAGATGTGCCAAGCAGAACTCCAAGAAATGCAATAGAAGTGAGATCAAATTTTATGAATTATTTGTTTCAAAACAGGAATGGATACCTTGCATAGGTAGTTATATTCCTAACCCATTAGTGTAGCCTTAAGCTAGTTATATGCCTAACCCATCATTGTTGCGGAGCCTTAAGCTCTCACGCTGCGGTAGAGCCAAACGCAGCACTTTTCTTATCAGTCGGCCCACCCGGGCGACTTGTTATTGTAACCGTAGTTCGTAAGATAGTTTTAAGTTTCCATTGCATTAGAATTGATTAATGAATATGTTTTAAGTCTTAGTCTTACATCAAACTCTGTGAGCTCGGGTCGTAAATAATAAAATCTTATTTCGATTCTTTAAATATTAATTTTTATTTCTATTTTTAAAAACACAATTCGTCGCTCCCGAAATCTAACTGGCGCAGCCGGTAGGATTGCTGGTTGTTGCCTTCGCGGAAGTTTTGCGTGTGTAAAGCTGTGAAAAGTGGAAAACTCACGTAGGAAAGTGTTTCGCGAGTGGTGACTATACATAGAGTTGTTCATACTTAACATCAGTACGGCACTCTATCAAGGCAATCCTCGAACCAAATAAATAAGTTAGATATCGCGTAAAATAACGCAGGTGAGCAGAGATGGTGCTAGTTTATAAGGCGGTTGGACAGTGAGTACCCTTCTACTTCCTCCCCAATTTCCCAGCACATTTTTGTTAATAGAATTTTAACTGTGTGTATTCTTGTGTTGATAAAATTTTAACATTGTCTTTTTCTAGTGTGATTTTATTTTATAGAATCTGAAAAATCATATGAAAAATTTTCACATATTATAAAATTTCATAGTGAAAATATAGAAATTAAATTAAATAATTAGCAAGTAATATTATAGTGAATAATATCTTTAATATATTAAAGTAGTAATATTCTACATTTTCTTTTATAAGTTTTTCATATGATTAAGAATTTAACCTTGCAATTTTAAACTCAAATTGCTTTTAATTTTGATTTTTCATTAATTTCTTTTGTAATTAACTTTAACGTGTACTTTTACACTTACTTTACTTTAAAATTTATTTCAATATAAACAAAAATGAATCAAGGTCAAATTCCTTTATCTACGGCGGAGGCGGCGGCAGCTGTGCCTGCTCGCTCCCCCTCGCTAATATCGATGTCTCAACCGGAGACAGCGATACCACGAGATGTGTTAAGATTAATTCCTGAATATAGCGGCGAAACTAACTTAGTTTATTTTTACGAAAGTGCAAATTTGTTATCGAAAGGTATCAAGGAACCGTAGAGCGGAATGAATTTTTAATGCAAATAATTACCAGTAAATTAAAAGGGAAAGCGGCAGCCCTTATAAGTGAAAGAGGCGACTTTGATACTTATAATGAATTATAATCTTTGTTGATTCAACATTTTGGCGATCCCAGGAGTGAGGAGTGCGTAGCGATAGAGTTGGAAACCCTAAAAATTAAATATAATGAGTCATATTTAGAATTTTGCAGTCGTGTACAGGATATTCGTGCGATATTAATGTCAAAAGTTAATCAGAATAGCTCTTTATCATTAAGAGAAGCTAAGCGTGTGATTTATAATAATACTTCGCTTAATGTTTTCTTGTATAATTTACCAGAACATATGGTACGGATTGTTCGAATTAAAAAGCCGGATTCATTAGAAGAGGCGTTAAAGCATGTCCTTGAAGAGGTTAACTTTCAGGAACAATATAATTTACGCAGTAAGATGTTGCAACACCGTCCGCAAAGTTCGTTATTACCATCACGCGATAAAGGCCCTGTTTTTAATTCAACAAATCCGAAACCTATTTTAACACAGCCTCCATTGCAATATAATAATAATTTCAGGCCTCTCTCAAATCAACCTCAATTTAAATTCGGCATACCTAATCAAAATTTCGTACGCCCAAATATGCCAAATCAGCAGAATGGTTTCCGACCTCCATTGAATCAGTTTGGATACAGGCCTCCGGTTCACTTTGGGTATAGACCACCTGTCCTTGGCCCCAAACAACCTCAACAATTTGGCTATAGACCCCAGGTAGGACAGTCAGGTTACAGACACCCTCAACCTTCAGGCTACCAGCCACCCAAGGCTCTCTTGAACGATCGCGACGCGACCATGAGAACAGCCCCAGCACCGACAAAACCACAACAAGGTTTCCCTGTAAATGAGCTTTATTCTGGTGACGATCAACAATATTATAATCCAAACGATGCTTACAATGATTATACTTATTATAATATGACGACCGACTATGACTACGATTATACAAACATGTATTCTAGCGATGGTTGTTCAGATCAGTGCCCCGACGCGGAATACGCTGAAAACTTAGATATTCCGCCATCTACTGAAAGTAACAAAGATTCAAATGATGTGCAAAATTTTCAAATAAATTCGATCCAATTACACCAGAAATGATAGAGCTTAATTATGACGCTAACTTAAGACATCCTTATATATATATCCCCGATATAGATGGTAAATTTATGTTGGATACAGGAAGCACGAGGTCATTCATAAGCCCCGAAAAAGCTGAAGAATATTTCGCTGAATCAAAACTATATGAACCATTTACAGTCACGAGTACACATGCGTCTAGTATTCATCATGAAGTGGCTAACATTCCTCTTTTCTCGATTTTCAACGATAGTGGCTACCATAAATTTTACATCTATAATGTTGACAGTAGGTATGATGGACTGATTGGAATGGACCTTATGTCTCGACTTAGCGCTGATATATGCTTAAAGGACAAGACACTAAAAACAAACGGAGTTAACATCCCCATAGTATATAACGCTGACCTTGAATTTCAGCTAGATCCGCGCACGGAATATCGAGTTAGACTTCCTGTAAATCAGAAAGATGGCCTTGCAATTTTAGATTACAAGCAGTTTCGGGATGGTGTCCGAATGCCAGCTGCAATAATTAAAAAAATGCGAAAACTATTTTGCCTCCACTGTCATACAGAACACAACTGACCTTGGAATGAAATTGACCATCACAGCCCCTTTCAAGGTTACCGAATTCCACAATGATGAGTGTATAGTAAATACCACAACTGACTTGACAGACGTTGAGATTGACTCACTATTGACAGACAATTTATCGAAATTACGACTAGACCACTTAAACCACGAGGAACGTGACGCAATAAATAAATTATGCAAAGAATATAAGGATATATTTTACTGTGAAGAGTTGCCCTTGACCTTTACAAATCAGGTAAAACATCATATTAGGACCACAAACGAAGACCCAATTTATATTAAACCATACAGACAAGCACCAGCGCAAGCTGAGGAAATCAAACTTCAGGTCGAAAAGCTCCTCAAGGACAATGTGATTCAGGAATCACTTTCGCCATGGAGTGCCCCTGTACATTTGGTTCCCAAAAAGGCAGATGCTTCCGGTAAGGTGAAATATAGAATGGTTATAGACTATCGCCGACTCAATGACATAACGATTGACGATAAGTACCCGCTTCCCAACATATGTGACTTGTTTGACAAACTTGGTAAAAGTAATTATTTTACAACGTTAGATTTAGCTTCCGGTTTCCACCAAATTGAAATTTTTGACACTGAAAAAACAGCTTTCTCGACTCAAAATGGTCATTACGAATTTCTCAGCATGCCATTTGGCCTGAAAACAGCACCGGCGACTTTCCAACGCACGATGGATAACGTGCTAAGAGGCTTGCAAGGCATACATTGCCTTGTATATTTAGATGAAATTCTTATATTTTCAAATGGACTACTAGAGCATATTAAAAAGTTACGTGCCGTGTTCGACAGACTTCGTGAAACGAATCTGAAGAGCCAATTGGATAAGTCCGAGTTTTTACGTAGGGAAGTGCAGTACTTAGGACATACACTGACTAAAGACGGACTTCGACCTAACAATGACAAAATACAAGCAGTTCTCAAATACCCCATACCACAGACACAGACATAGATTATACACTTATACTGGTATAGATGCGCAACTCTCAGTTCGAAATTGAAGTTCAATAGGCATCCTCGACCGACCTCGACTCTAGATGGCGTACAAATCAATTGTATTTTTATTCGATCGTATAGATGGCGTTAGTAGTGGATTCATTTTTCAGAATAAAATGTTTAATTTCGGTGTTAATAAATAAGTAAATGACAACTGTTATGTAAAATATGCAATTTAAAAGTAAAAAATATAAAAATCACAAAATGTAAGTTCGTGGTAAGCGTGGATTCGATCCACGGGCTTCACAGATATGAGCCCAGCACGCTTTCCACTGCACCACGGAGATTTTACGAAATTTGGCGAAATTACCGTTCAGTTGTTGCTTTTTCTTTAGTTCTTACAATCATTGGTAGATGGTGCTGATTTATATGAAATTTACCCATGTAGGGAACTTTCACGGCCCTGGACACAGACGGAAATAAAACGATTCCTAGGCTTCGTGGGTTATTATAGACGGTTTATCAAAGACTTTTCCAAAATTACGCAGCCATTGACAGCTTGCCTTAAAAAGGGTAAGAGAGTAGTCATTGATCAAAAGTATATTGAATCTTTCGAAAAATGTAAAGAACTTCTTATTAATGCTCCAATCTTACAATACCCTGACATGACTAAACCGTTTGTATTAACAACCGACGCGTCCGAAGTAGCAATTGGCGCTGTATTATCACAAGGCCCTATAGGCGATGACAAGCTGATAGCCTATGCCAGCAGGACCTTGACGGATACCGAAAAAATATATAGTACAATAGAACGCGAGTTGTTAGCAATCGTATGGGCCACGAAACATTTTCGACCGTATTTATATGGACATAAATTCGATATTTACACCGACCACAGACCGTTAGTTTGGCTATACCAACTTAAAGAACCTAATAGCAAGTTAACACGTTGGCGTTTGCGCTTGCAAGAATACGACTTTTGTGTCATATATAAAAATGGGAAACAGAACGTGAACGCAGACGCGTTATCTCGCATTAAACTTAACGCATTAGGAGCCGGCGAACCCGATGATAGTTCAATGATCGTTAACGTAGACGAGAAAGAAAAAAGACTTCAAAGCTATTTGGAAGACGTGACTAAACATATTACTGACATTTCAAAACGACGAAGTACTGACGACTCTAAGACTATTTCAATATCTGACTCCGAAAGAACGGCGACAGCTAGTCCTATAACGATTTCAGGCATAGATACGGTTGAACAACCACCTAATTATCCTATACCATCTGAATCTACTTCTACTCAAACAATTCATTCGGCTAAAGATCTTGAATCTCACGGAATACCTATCCTAAACGAAGCAATAGATACAAAGCCAAACCAGATACTTATTTTTAGCTGGTTCCGTAATGAAACCCAGGTGAGAGATATATCTAGGGACAAACAAAAAGTGTTGGAGGTATTTTTACCCCTACACAACCTTGAACTTATAAAATAATTTTTAAAGAATTACATAAAACCGATACTTCATTTACTTTGAGAATCCTGAACATAGAAAAGATTTCAGTAATATTATTGTTTCGTTATTTAAAAAGGGTATGGTTAACTTTTACGAATGTACTGAGCGTGTGGTTTATATTGAGGATGAACAGGAACAAAGAGCTATTGTGGTTAAGCTACATGAAGGCAAGACTTGCCACCGTGGTATTACAGAAACTATCAAACGAATCCGACGTACTTATTATTGGCCAAATATGAACGAAACCGTTTCCGCCATCATAAATTCCTGTGAACAATGTAAAACTTCCAAATACGATAGAAAACCTATCAAACCGGCTCTCCAACTAACACAGACGCAAAATGCACCATTTCAAGAAATCTTTATCGATTTGTTTACGATAGAATCCAAATACTATTTGACCTTAATAGACGCATTCAGTAAATTGGGACAAGCCATAGAAATTCCTTCACGGTCAACACCAGAAGTGGTTAGAGCACTTATGAAATACTTCTCTTTTTACGGCATTCCTCAGAAAATAAGTTTAGATCCTGAAACTGAGTTCAACAACGAGTTGTTAAAAGAACTGACAGATTTATATAAAATTAAATTACACATAGGTACACCTAATAACCCGAACTCTATGGGATTGATAGAACGTTTTCACTCCACAATAATAGAACTGTACCGATTGGCTAAATATGACAGAAAATTTACAGATGCAGCATCTGTAATGACATATTCCGTTATGGCTTACAATAATACTATACACAGCGCTACAGATTTATCACCATTCGAAGTTGTATTTGGTCACACTGAATTAAATTCCACATTTGACTCTGATTTTGATAAAGCCTACAAACAACAATTAATTAAAGACCATAAGAAAAGAACCCAATCACTTTATAAATATCTTTCAGAAAAGTTAAAAACCCAAAAAGAAAACATTAAAAATAAGCGAGGCGGCGAATCAGGACCAGCATTAGAATCAGGACAAACAATTTTTGCTAAAGCTGTTAACAAAAGACAAGCCAAAGATATGCCTAGGTTCCAAAAGGCTGTCGTAACTGGACAGATAGAACGCAATATTGTTCCAATAAAACTTAAAGGTAGGGATACAAAAGTCCCAATTAAAAATGTAAAACGTCCTCCACAGGTGGTGTTTACTCCTGGTGATATGGACAACGACGAATAAGGCTCTTCCAAACCAGCATCCCCCAAACCAGGCCCTTCAAGCAGTAAAGATTAACCAAAACCCTGGTATTCTCCCGGTCAAGTTAGGTGAGGCGTTTATACAACATGACAAATGGTCAATAGAATATTCAACCTTACAGGCATCAGTACTGATCTTTCTTTCAATGTCCAAAAATATTCTGAATTCAGTAAAATGATATACCCGAATAAATCATACGCGGATGAGTTCATGAGCCTTAAAACACAAGTAGAGTACATTCGAAATGAGACTCTAGAAAAATTACGAGAATTAATCCCTTTCAAAAGATACAAACGTGGGTTAATAAATCCTTTAGGCTCCATAATCAAAATTATAACAGGAAACCTTGACCATGAAGACGCAGTTAGGTATGACGACATAATTAGTAACATCCAAACCAGAGAACAAGCAATTTCTAATAAATTTACTGTGATATCTGAAATGTTGGATCACTTTCTGAACTCTACCGAAACAATCGATGAAAACAATAAGAAAATTAATGCACGCATAAAATTAATTGAAAATATTGTTAAAGACCTTACTGGGAAAGAAAATCATTCCATCTATATGACCTTCGTATTTGGATTACTAAATCAATTTATAGTAAACTTTAGGACTATCTATATAAAACTAAGTGAAATAGAAACAGCCGTAAAGTGTCCGTTTTACATAAGTCTATTATTAATTCTGCTGAATTATTAGATTTGTTGAAACATATTGGCAAATATGATAACCTAATGTATTCTATAAATGAACAAAATTTAATGAATATAGAGGAATCATTGTCTGTAAAATCTTACTCTAAGCATAACGAAATAACGTTTATTATAGAAGTTCCACTTATTGATAATGCTACTTATAATTACTACAAATTGTACTCACTTCCTATGTCAAACGATTCCAGTAACCAGACCTTTATTGTTATTCCTGAATTCCCTTACCTATTAGTAGAAGGTGTTCGATACCACCCGATCGAGCAACCGTGCCAGGAGATTACAGCTAAAGAATATCTTTGCTCTGAAAATAAATTGGTTCAATATGCGGAAGAAACATGTATCGAACAACTCATGAAGTATCACTATAACCCCTCACGCTGTTCATCACGCCGGGTAGAGTCTGAAAACCTGAAAATCGAAAGAATTGCCCCAAATAGTTGGATAGTATATTCCAAATATTACAAACTCATATCTCAAACTTGTGACAATGACGATACAAAGGAGCGTATACGGGGAACATACATTATAACCATAGGGGAGCAATGCGATGTCACCATAGACACTATCCAAATCCAAAGGCGGCGTTCTTACTCTCTACAGACGGGATATATGCCTACGCCCATCATTAACTTACCTGATTTACGGAAACAAACCTCAGATGCTGTCGATATAGAACCTGTAGACCTGAAAGGAGTTAAATTGGATGACATTCGACATCTGAACTACATACTGAAGAAAAGTGTAACCAGTGTAAAAAGTGAAACAAGTGAAACAAATAGTGTCGCCATTTACTCGTTGTACACGATTGTCGTTTTACTGTCATTAGTCGTAATTCTGTATAAGTACTTTTCTGTAATAAAAGCAAAGGTTTGTAAGAAGCAGGATTGTCATTCAAAAGAAACTGAAAACAATCCGGCACACCTGGAGGAAAATAGAGTTAATCAGAGACCCTTATTATTAGTGGGTTAACTCCATTATTCTCAGTTTAAGTAATTTAATTGTAATCATATATACCCAGTATGTAACATCTTGTTCAAGGGACTTTACGAAGTTCTCGAAAAAACGCTGCTTTTCCGATAACTTCGGTCCAAGGGGGGAGGAGTTATATTCCTAACCCATTAGTGTAGCCTTAAGCTAGTTATATGCCTAACCCATCATTGTTGCGGAGCCTTAAGCTCTCACGCTGCGGTAGAGCCAAACGCAGCACTTTTCTTATCAGTCGGCCCACCCGGGCGACTTGTTATTGTAACCGTAGTTCGTAAGATAGTTTTAAGTTTCCATTGCATTAGAATTGATTAATGAATATGTTTTAAGTCTTAGTCTTACATCAAACTCTGTGAGCTCGGGTCGTAAATAATAAAATCTTATTTCGATTCTTTAAATATTAATTTTTATTTCTATTTTTAAAAACACAATTCGTCGCTCCCGAAATCTAACTAGGTACTTACTTTTTAGACCATCACAAACTAAAACAAAAAAATAAAAATAAATGTATATGTCTAACGTGATGTTACCTACGTAGTATTATTATGTGTTGTGTACTCTGTCTGAATTGTTTTATTGCTAGTAGGTACATATGAATAAACATATTTTCATTATTAATATTCAGGTATTTTTATTTATCGTTATACTTAAACAGGGTACTTAATTTACTGGAACACACACACTTACACACACACACACACATACGTACACATCTCCCAGAAATGACTCCATGACATTATAAAATACCCAAATCGGTTTGTATACATCTTCTTCACCACAACCAGAAGTTATTGAATTCTTCTTTTTCTTCAAATGTTGTCTAAACGTGGCCATTAAAGCCTCTTTCTTTTTCTTAAGGTCAGGAATAGGAATTTCCATTTCATTAGAGACCCAAGCATCGTGTACCTGGAATAGGTAAAACAAATTTATTTGCTTATAAAAAGTTGGAGAGATCTCGTGTCAGAGGCCAAGACTCACTTTGGATCGCTGCGCCACCACGAATGAATGAATGAATACAGATTTTTATCACACATAGCTAAAACCACCGCAACGGAACTTGCATTCAAGTTAAAAGCAACCGTTAAACCGCTACGATGCCAGAGATAGACACACAGACCGACAGACATTAGCGGCAAACTTATATAACACCCTTCATTTTTGTAAGGCTGGGTTTAGAGTCACGCCCGCGAGCGGCGCTGTCCAGACGCGCGCGCTTAGAAACACTAGTATAGTAGAAGCGTTTCACAATCACGCAGTTCGGCCGCGCCGCAAGTGAGACGCGCGCCGTCGGCCGGCGCTGCCGAAGCGCGCGCCGCGCCGCCCGAGCTCCTCTACGTGAAACGCGTGATACTAAAACTCGTTTCAGTGTTCCGCGTGTCATGAGGGCGCTGTTGAGACGCGCTGGCTGACGGCGCGAGCCGCGCGCGTCACTCTGAAACCAGCCTTAGGGATGATGCGTATATACTGGTACCAGGCGCGGTCCGGACGGAGGGGGGGGTCACAGGGGACATGACCCCCCCAAAATCTAAGGTAAAATTGAAAAATCTCAAAAATTTGCCAAAAAATAAAAGGAAATTTCTAGCTATCCCCTAACAGCGATCTACGTACTCGTAGTTTTGGTAAACCTAGCAAAATCGATATGCGTCGTTATGATAAAGATTGTTTAACAATATTCTAATAATGTAATTTGTCGGTTTATTGTAAAGATTCAAGATAAAGGCTGTCTACTAAGTTGTGAATTGTGATTCTTGTTGTTAAGTTTTGTGATTTAGGAAAAATTAAAATATAACTTAATTGTCGAATACTTACTACATATAATTTAATTTGAAGAACAGTGCTTCATTTAATGATAATTTTATAATAATGGTAAGTCATTGTAAGTAATATCGAGCCTTTCCCGCCATTTTAGCGCAACCGCCAAAAACTAAATTTTACAGAAGGTTTTTTTTTTAAATATCTTTATACAGGAATGTGCTGATAAAGTAAAATTTGATGTACATTAATTATTTTTAGACATTTACAGGTATAATTAAAAAGCTACAAATATAATAAGTATTTTGGGTTGGATTTTAAAACGAGTCGCCTGAATTTGAGGGTATTGGTGGTTTAGGTTTAGGGGGCTTAAGGGAGTTAGTCTTAATAACCTCAAAGTAATTTTGGCTGCCGGAGTTGCGTATAAATATTTTTAAAGAATTTCCAAAAATTCTTAAATACTTTGGCAATTATGCAAAACGGAAAGTAATTTTTATGCTTTAGTACAGTTTTTCAAATGTAATTTTTAGGTTTTATGACAAAAACGTGAAACGAAACGCTATCTTGGATGGATGGTATTGACAGGTAATGTCAAGTTTGTGCATCATTCCTTTGCTTTCGAGTGCCTAGGGTTAGGTTAGGTGCGACTGTAATTGAAGTAACTAAATAGGTTGTTGGTTCTGTTTTGACCGTTAAGCCGAAATTAGGAGCCCTGCTTCGCAGGGCTCCGTCAACCTCAGTTAATTAAACTAGTGTGAAGAATGTGGAAGTTGGCACCACCATACACACTGATGCCATGATATTTGGAGAGCATATAATTTCTATTTTTTCTAAGGGAACCAAGTATTTTCGGCGGGTGAAAATGGTGAGGGAGGGATCCAAACCCTCCCCCCTACTCCCCCCAACCACTCACAATCCCTTAAAATGGCGACGTATTTCAAAATTTTTACTAGTATTTACGCTATAAATGGCGATCCAGGGTCCAGATACCTATTTTTTTTAGTGTAGCGAGTGACCCCCTCCAAAATTTCAGGCTGCGACCGCGCCTGACTGGTACAGATATAAATACCCAGTATGAACATGGCAGTACGCACACCGGGTATCACACACGGTAGAGACCCGGACCGCACCCGATAGGTATTGTACGAACTGCGTGCCGAACGAAGTCGCATGACAGTACGCCCCGTACGTACCTATACCTGATCATAAGTTGTACCCGGTCTCCGTTCGACACCGCGCCCCGAGCCGCTAGCGCCCGCCTCGTTTTATCATTCTGACGATCTCCTTACGATCGCCGGAATCGGTTGCGGATGTGGGTTGCTCAAGATCGGTCTGTGTGGAAAACCTTGAGGGAGCCATATGTCCAGCATTTGGCTGATATTAAACAATAATAACAACAAAAGTCTTATGTAACACGGAACCATAATTAATATTGCAGCGCAGTGACGAGTCTACTGATTTACAATTTCTAGTACTTATTTCTACAATAATAATAATAATCACACATATCGGAAGTGAGACTTTATAAGAACTTTATTGTACAATGTATGAATACGTGTGATGTGGATGTGCTTAATACATAAATAAGTAGGTACCTGGTGCGACCGAGATTCGCTCGGCGATTCTTTTTTTTTGTGGCGTTTTCCCGGGAAATCTAACTATGTAGCTAAACTTACTAAGCCAAAGTCTATCTAAATATATAGGTATCTAATATGTATTGCTCGTTTAAAGTAATAAAGTATAGTATGAAAACCTCAATAACTGGAATAAGCGGCCCCCCGTGTCAATTAGACCAATTTACCCAAAAGTCATCAAACTGATGAGAAAGTTTGTAAGACCCTCCAAAACGAAGCCGTCAAAGACCTGCCCTGAAAATACCTATAGGTATTTTAATACTGGGTTTCTGTACTGGGTGCTTGACCATACCCGTACCCGTGAGGCCGGGTATGGAATGTTGCAGGTATATCTCATGCCTTTTTTGTCTAAAATCGTAAAAAATGCGCGACTTTGTGTCCATTTCAGTGGATAAAATAGGTAAACTACAAATTAGCATTTTAACCTAAAAAGTGTGTAGGTTATGTACTTACCTTTTTCTTATCTTTGTGTTTAGGGTTCCAGATAACTTCTTCATTCTGGTAAAACTCCAAAAATTTGAAAACTTCGTCGTTCGTTGACAGCGACATTTTGCACGTCTACACACGGCCGACGCCAACCGCGTAATGGCGCGCTGACAAACATGTGGACACTATTGGCCGAGTGCGCGCGAGCGCCTTTGATTTGTGTAGAAAAACCGACAGCGCTCCGAACTTCGGAGCGCTGTCGGTTAACTTCGGGGAACTTCCGAATCTCTTTCGTTTTGGTTAAAAATGAATGAGACAACGAATTGATGTAAAGTATTGGGTTTATCTATGAGTCGATTAATGGTGTGCCGATTTGATTATTTGATTAATCGATTAATCGATAATGCGATCTAGTGTTATCGATCATTAATAAATATCTTTCAATTATAATTATAAGTCTAGAATAAAAATGTCTTTAAATTGCCATAAATTACGATCATAATATAAACAGAACATAAAACAACAGCACAAATTAATAAAAAAGAAAGTTGGACATCAAACAGAAATCAAATTCCAATACGCAGAAACGATAGAAACCTTTATGGAGAAGAAATAAATGAGGAATAAACATTTTTAAATTATATACGGCATTTTAGTATTATTTTCCCCAAAATACGGCAAATCAGAATGTCATATACGGCAACCCAAATTTTTATTATAACAACACTGCTCCGAAGTGAGGCAAGTGGTCGCGAGCGACCTCAAGTTGTGACAAGCTACGCCAAATGAGATCTATACACGTTGGCGCTTGACTTTACTCGGCTAACTAGGCGAGCGACACCGAGCGATGACAAGACAATGCAAATATACTGTCTATACGTTGGTATTGGCGTTCACTCGGCGACGCTCGGCCAACATGTATTACAGGCTCGAGACACTTTAAAAAGTCATAAACCTTCTTAGACTTAGACTCGTGTTGCCTCATCAAATTGACGTTCAGATCCCCCATAAAAAGGACGTGATCGCATTTCGCCAACGCGCTAATAGTTTCCGTAACGGCGTCCAAGAAAAGGTCAAGGTCGAACCATGGCGGACGATAAGCTGTGCCAACTGCGACTTTCTTTCCATTTATAGTCAGAGTGAGCCACATCTGCTCAACAGAGTTGTACCTGCTATCGGTGGGAGTTGTCTAGTTGCGCGCACTCAAGCCGCGTCTAATGTAGAAACTGGTTCCGCCAGCCCGGCCCCCTCGCACACACGCCGGGCGCGGTGTATAACGCAGTTCATAGTTGCTTATTCTAGGCGCGCGGTCTTCCTCCCCTGGTCTAAGCCACGTCTCATTCACAGCCACAATGTCAAAGGAATGTCTCATTGCTACCGCAACAAAGTCATCGTGGCTCGTCCCGAGAGATCCCGCATTTAAGAATCCAACCTTTAGATACTCATTGTTTATAACCATAGTTAAACAAGTTTGTCATGTCGTTGAATCACGCAGGCAATCAATAATTTTACGCTAATATGATAAATATTGTGTGAGTTAAGTGAGCGTTTGTGTACAAATATTTTTCGTGTGACAGTGTAAAGTAGCTGTATGTAGAATGACTGTGAACGGTGAATGTATAATAAGACTAACGTAAATAACTGCACGCAAGCGATAAGAGTGAACGGGTTGTTTATTTGTGTGTATTTACATTGCATGATTGAATCAAGTCGTGTGCGTGTTGTATATGTCGTAGGATAATTTGATACTTCGAATCTTCGCGGAAATCCTAGGCGTTTTGCGAAAACGCGGATAATTAGACATAGGCGAAAAATTATCAAATCTTACTGGACAAAGTCAGGATTTTTGCGAAAATACTCGTTACTATAGTAAGATTTGATGTGCTCAACACTGATTGGCTACAATTTTGCTGGCTGACTTCTAATTGGTTCCTAGTTTGCCGATGATTAACTTCAAGTATTGTATCATAGAGTTATGAAGGTTTAGAATAGGTGAGTAAGGAAAATCACTAAATTGATTTTTATAAACTTTTTATTGAAAATTTTAGTATGTATGTTGTTTTCTACAAACAATAGGAGATCTCAGTCGTAGTAAAAAAAAATGATCCAATTTTAGGGTGTAATCCATAAATTGGATGAAACTGGTTAGGTAAACAATTAGTTTCAATTCAATTCAATTCAATTTCTTTATTTGTAGAACATAGGTTACAATAAGATGTTAATTTAAGTACATTGGGTTCTATCTATGTCCTGCCATGCATCAGGCGTACAAATTGGTCACAGGTGATACAACTATATATTTATTACATTTCAAATACTGTTTATACATCACTAATTACCACGCTATATCTTAATGAATGTCAATCATATAATCATAATAATGTCATAAAATACAAATAAAATAATGTCAATAAAGGAAAATACATGCATCATTCAATTATTCATTTACATTAAAAAAAAAAAAAAAAAAAAAAAACATTAAAAATTACCATAATTTTTCGTCTAGAAGTTTAATAGTGCAACAATGGAATTGATCAGTCTTGTGAATTAAAGTCTTGAGATAAAATCACTCATTCATCAGCCTTCTCTTCTCTTATACAGCTAAACTTAAGATATATTGAGGCAAAATTATTATCACATTCTGGTTCACTTATAGTGAACCAAATAACTACAACAAATTATTATTGAATTAGCAAAAATAGGAAAAAATAGACTTATTCAAAGAAATTAAAAGATAACTAGAAAAAAATTTGAAAAGCGAATAATCACAGAACAAAAGATAATTAAATACGTCACTAATGTGAAACTTACGCTGAGTTGCATGGACCTGTAACATTGGAGTTGCAATGCAAGCACAGCTGCGTTTCGTAAATAGTAATATGAAATTATTAGTAAGACTTTACTTGTTACAACAATTCAAAGATTTATGACATTTGGAATTACAAAGCAAACCGTGTTTTTTACAAGCACACTTATTTGAGGAACATTGTTTGCTTGATTTCTTGCAATGACATTGCTTAAACCCTTGTCCGCCGAATGGTGATAGTTGTGAGGAAATACCACGAATAGGTAATACTACCTCGGGAACGGGGCCGGTAAATTGAGCTCCTGGAGATATTTGAAGTGCGTTTCTTGGTAGCCAATCTTTAATTATACCAACGGAGGTACCAACTTGAAACAAACCATTCTTCTTATCAATTACTCGTCCTGTAATGTTTTTGTTATCTAAGGGTGCACGATCGTACTTCGGAACATCAACCAAAATTGTAGCACCTACATCTATTTCTTTAAATTTTTTGTTGGATGTAGTACACATAGTCGCAGCTGCTCTTTTTAAATTTTCATGCGAACTTGTTCTTTCTTTCTTAATAGAATCTTCTTGCCAGCATAAGTTACATTTAACATTAGAAGAACTACTACCTTCTCTAACTTCAGACACTCCACATGCGCCGTGAATCACTTGTTGGCATTTTGAACATTTGAGTGAATCGGATGTGGTAATTTGGCAAATACAACATTTAACTTCAGTAGCAACAATATTATTGGAATGTTGTTGTTGTACATTTGTGTGGGAATTTGTGTCATTTATAGCGATATTGTTATCAAGACAGATCGTTTTTGTTGTACTTGCTGGGACAATTATTACATCTTCTAAAATTGTAATGTTATTTGCAGAATTTTTTTTATATTGTGTCATAGATGAAAGAGGGGTAGAAAGCTGCTCATAGAAAAGGATTGCATTTTCAACTTTGGATTCATTTCTACACCCTGCATTACGCTCGTCTTGAATATCTTCAGTGCGAGGAGGATTTTCATTAATTAAAACCTGTTGTAAGTCTTCTTCATTTCTACAACCTGCATTTCGCTCGTCTTGAATATCTTCAGTGCGAGGAGGATTTTCATTAATTAAAACCTGTTGTAAGTCTTCTTCATTTCTACAACCTGCATTTCGCTCGTCTTGAATATCTTCAGTGCGAGGAGGATTTTCATTAATTAAAACCTGTTGTAAGTCTTCTTCATTTCTACAACCTGCATTTCGCTCGTCTTGAATATCTTCAGTGCGAAGAGGATTTTCATTAATTAAAACCTGTTGTAAGTCTTCTTCATTTTCTAATTTTGACAATGTATCTCTAGGCAAATAAGTTGAAGACAGGCCAATTACAGGATCGTGACCAAACAAGGCTTTGTATGGTGAACGTCCTATTGTGCGATGGTGCGAAGAATTTTTCTGGAACTGAACGAAATAGCATCCCAGTGACCATTCAGTTGAGTTATTGTCGGACATCCAGGAACGCAACATGTTCTCGACATCCTGATTGCACCTTTCTACCGAACCTAAAAAAGAGAAAAATACTTTATCGCACATAAAAAAAATACAAAACAACAGATAACAACAAAAGACAGTACAACATAGGTGGCCTTATTGCTAAGGTAGCAATCTCTACCAGGCAACCTTTGGGTGAAAGAAAAATGCATAGCGGTAAGCGGGATAGTGCAAAACTTGCAAACAAACCTTGACTTTGAGGATGTCGGGGACGTCCATTCACTATCTTGCATGCAGGCCACAATGTGATTAGCTCTTTTATTATGCTGGCAGTAAATTCCTTGCCATTATCACTCTGTAAAATCATTGGCGCACCCACTTCTAAGAATATTTTTAAAAGAGCCATGGCTACTTCAGTTGCTTTTTTACTGGTTAAAGGTCTGAGAAAGCAGAACTTAGTGAGGTGGTCTTGATAGTTTAAAATCCATTTGTAATTGTGGCTAGGAGTTGACTGGAGATCAATTAAATCTACCTGCCCACGTTTGTTAAAGTCTTGAGAAATTATGGGGCGTACAACAATTCCTGTTTTTGGGCAACTTTTTTTATTCAGACAGATCTTACACAAGTTGAGGAACAATATCATAATCGGTACCGGTATCACATATTGTTGCTTTAGGTTATATATCAGTTTGTCGCGTCCTCCATGCCCAGTTGATATGTGCGCCTGCAGAAGAATATCATAGTACATATCTGTTGAAGGTACTTGTACAACAGGAGAGTTAAGATCCTTTCTTCTCAGTATCAGAAGTTTTTCTTCACCTACACTCATCACGTCGTATTTTTTTGCATTTCTATACTGTTGTTGTGTTTTTGGTTGCTTAAGTACACTCGCAGTTTTAAATTGTTCAATTGAATTTATTACAGCATTTACGCGTTCTTTAGTCCATTCTGGTTTAGTTGTACCGTCAACTCTATTATAGTAAAACTTTCTTAACTCTATGTAAAATTTGTCTTTATCGGAGATAACCTCCAAATTCTCCGATTCTGCTGAAGGTTGAACATCATTCTCTGTCGAATCTGTCATAATTATAATAATATGAAAACCAAACCTCCTATTCACACCGTTTCTTAGTTCAAGTCCAATTTTATAGTCCACTTTTAACACAATGACAAACAAAACACCGCTAAACCAATCTCGAAAGCATTGTTGTTGTTGAGTGGTTGACTAAGACTTTTATGATATATGACACTATGTACATCCGTGTAGCACTTTTATTTACCACTTTATTTAAGTCCAAGTAGGTACACTATTTACGATAAAAAACAAAACACTTCTGCAATTTAACTCAGACACAAACGTAAACAAATAACGTGCGGCAACAAATGATTGACATTTAAGACGTCAACCAATCAGAGACGATCTCTTATTGAACGCGCTGACCGACCAATCAGCGTTCTTATTTCATAACAGCCAGCGTTTCGTTTCGCAATATTGCTATAATAACGAGTATTTTCGCAAAAATCCTGACTTTGTCCAGTAAGATTTGATAATTTTTCGCCTATGTCTAATTATCCGCGTTTTCGCAAAACGCCTAGGATTTCCGCGAAGATTCGAAGTATCAAATTATCCTACGACATATATAAGATTGTAAATAAGTGTATGAGTAGTGTAGATGTTATGGTTGCATTTTGTGAGCGTAATCGGCAGGCAAAGCGAAAGTTAACCCTAAATAGAACACATACCTCAAGAAAAACATAGCAAAGTAGACATAAACACAGATAGTGGAGCATAATAGAACAATAATAGTATAGACATAGGTTGACACGCAAATTGAACCGATAAGCGGATACATAAGTAGTGTGGTAAATAGTTACCCAACCAATTACTAGCAAAAAACCTTTTCTATGTCTTTGTCACCTCTAATTCTTTCCGCTTTCCTGCCATCTTCCTTACGTGCCAGTATCTTTCCTTCCTTAGTCCATACATATTTCCAATTTAGACGGCTGGCGGCTTGGCGAGTTAGATAGTAAAGGTGGCGGTTAACTTTAGTGAGGCGCTCATTTATGTAAATGCGACTAGGTGCGCCGCGAATTTCCAGGTCTGTAGAGGTGAGACCGCGACGCACACGAGCCGCGTTGAGTATTTGATCTCGGGTCTTTCGGCGCGCGAAGCGCACCGTGATGCATCTCGGTCTTTGCGTTGGGGGATCAGCATCACCCGTGCTGTGATTGGTATCCTCCTCAGTCCTATTTCGTCAGTCTATTTTCGACATTGACAGATCATAGTGTCAACTTGCGCCAGCGAATTAAAAATTTGACTATGCTATATCTGGGAGCACGGCAGTGCCCCCGCCAAGACGAGCAGAAAAGCGGCACGGCCTTTTCTCGAAGCAGTTCAGGCCATTTTCGACCCTCTATAACTAAGTTGTGGATAAAACTAGAAGCCTGCTTTTTAAGTTACCAAGCAGGCATGGTATAAACATGGCAAATTTCAAATTGCATTCAGTGTTTATGCGGCAACCGCACGGGTCAGCTGTGTTATACGCGTTTCTATTATTGAAATAAGTTGTTTACTGTATTCTTTTGTCATCGCGGCGCAATTCCGAGAAGGTCGGCCGGCCGCTACCTGAGAAGTAACGGTACAATGTACCTTTTTTTACCTGCTAATGGATAACCAACTATTAGAACATAATGCAGACGATGATATCTCGGATCGGAATGAATTTATGAATGAAACAGAAATGGTTGAATTAGAAGAAAGCAGATTAGTTGAACTCACACAAACAGAAAAAAATAACGAAAAGATGAAGAGGACACGAGATGACGAAGAATGGACTGTTGTTGGAGGGAGAGAAAAGAAATTGAAAGAGGATATCATACAAATATATATATCAAGCAACGATAAATTGCCTAAGCAATTCACATTGGCGAAGCTTTTTGATGAAATTAAGGTTAATAACATAATAAGAGTCAAATACATAAGCCCATATAAAATCAGATTAGACATGACGGATGAATCTAGCGCTGCAAAATTATTGTCGGATAAGTGTTTGAGTAAAAAGGGTTGAAGGATACAAAAGGCTATGGAGAAAAGTTTGTCGTATGGTGATATAAGAAATATTGATTTGGAAGTATCTGACGAGGACATAATAAAAAATATAACATGCCCAAGCCCAGCCAAACTAATATCGGCTAAACGTCTGATGAGTCGTAATATTGACAAAGAAGGATGGAGTGACTGCGAATCAGTCCGTCTATGTTTTGCGGGCTCGTTTTTACCGGCTTACATATTTGTCGATAGTCTACGCATTAAGGTTGAGCCCTATGTGTTCCCTGTGTCACAGTGCTCCAAATGCTGGAAGTTTGGGCATACTGTTAAGTTCTGCCCCTCACCTAAATTAGTGTGCCCGAAATGTGGAGACAAACATCAAAATTGCGAGACGCGCTCATTTCAGTGCGTGAATTGTTCGGGTGCCCATATGGCCTTAGATCGATCATGTCCTTTGTTTTTAAAAGAGAAGAAAATAAGGGATTTGATGGCCCAATTCAATTGTACGTATAAAAAAGCCCTCATGATTTACGTACCTCCAAAATCGCCTACACCTACTCAGGAACCAGTATTATTTACGCAAGACATTACGGAGCCGGGCCCGTATTATTCTACCGTTGAAGAAGTTGGAGATCCCACCCAAGAGAAGTTGACCTATGCAGCAGTAGCTAGACCTAAACCATGTATTAAGAAACCTGAAGTGAAAAGGAATATCCCTCGCTGTCCTACCCCATTCGTACCGGAAGTGGACATATATAGCAGTAGCCCGGAACCGGTGGAACAGCATTCGTCATCCAGAAAAGAAGAGAAGACTGAAAAGGAGGTTAAATTTGAGGAACTGCTTTCGAAATTAGCCAATGCAATTTTCTTTAGGAGTGGTACCTTTTTTGACAAAGTCAAATATATTATCAGACACTGTTTAGAGTGGTTAATATTAGTAGCGGTTGAAAACATATCAGATTGGCCAGTTTTGAAAATGTTTCTAGACTATTTAAATGGATAAAACCTCGATTCAGCTTAATATAACACATTGGAATTCGCAAAGTGTCAAACCCAAATTGATTTCTCTTGAGAACTTGTTAACACAGGAGAAAATCCATATTGCTGCTTTAAGTGAAACATGGCTTCTGCCTGCCGAAAACCTGAGAATAAGCGGGTATAATTTTTTTAGAAAAGACCGAAGCGACGGCTATGGCTGTGTTGGTATCTTAATCCACAAATCAATCAAAGCTCACGAAACACCGATAGTAGTTAGTAACATGGGTATCGAAGTGATAGGCGTTAGATTGTATAACTGCGACTACATTGAGTACATCTTTTCCTTGTACTGCGCGCCATCCGTAAGTACATCAGTTGATGACTGGGACAGCTTGTTTTCCAGCTTAAAGCGAAGAACTTTACTGCTTGGCGACTTCAACGGCCATCATTCGAACTGGTCGACAAAGACGGATCAAAGAGGTACACAAATTTATGATGCTTTATTAGATAATTCTCTTACTACGCTAAATGATCAACAGAGTACCCGAATCAAATTAGTTAACGGGATACTACAACAATCTTCGCCCGATATATCATTAGCTTCTACAGACATAGGTCTACGACTGTGTTGGTCGGTTCTTAGGGAGTCTTTAGGTAGTGACCATCTGATTATAAAAATTACATCCAGTATTGAACAACGAAATCAAACAGTTATAAAAAGAAATTATAAAAATGCCAACTGGAGCTCTTACACTACTTTACTTACAGAACTTTTTTCGGGTGTGGAACTGTCTGACGATTTACAAAAGGCATATGACACGTTTGTGGACTTCATGTACTTAGCAGCAGACCTACACATACCAAATATTAAAATTAATCCTAACCCTAGTACCAAATTTTCACCTAAGCCTTATTGGTCACCTGAAATTTCAAAAGCGGTCGCGGAACGTAGATTGGCTTTAAAAAGATTTAGACATAATCCTATTCCAGTAAACCTACATACTTTACGGAATAAAATTCGCGTTGCACAGAACTTAATTCGCAATGCCAAACTAAAAAGCTGCCAACAATTTTGTTCCTCCATTGACCAAACTTGTTCTGCTAAAGAAGTGTGGTACAAAATGAAATGGTTCAAGGGATACGGCTCTAATAGACAACATGTTGATAAAACAAGAGCGACAGAGTTATTACAAACGCTGGCTCTGGATTTTGTTTCCCCTTGCAAATTGCAGCTTGTTTCGTGTAATTACAAATTAGAAATTCCAATAGAATTACAGGAACTAGAAAAATGTATTCCCTTGAAAGACACATGTCCCGGTGACGACCATATCTCTTACTCTATGTTAAAAAATTTACCCCATATTGGCAAGATAACACTAACTAATTTATACAATAGATTCTATTCTAATGGCTTTGTTCCTAGGCAGTGGCGATATATAACTGTAATCCCGATACCTAAGCCTGGAAGAGATTCACGTAGTCCATCATCCTTGCGACCTATATCTGTGATGTCATGTCTATGTAAGGTATTTCACGGCATTTTACTCAAAAGACTAGAATGGTACGTAGAAAAGAACCACATCTTATCACATCATACGACAGGGTTTAGGAAATGTCGTTCAACACTGGATAATCTTACAGGCTTAGTGACTAGGATTCAAATAGGATTTTTAAGTAAATTAACTACTGTAGGGTGCTTTCTGGATATAGATAGTGCATACAATAACCTTGATGTTAAAAGTTTAATTCAAATTATGGATAATATTGGCGTTGGGTCAAAATTATGTAGTTATTTGTGGAATTTTCTAAAAGAGAGAACTCTAAAAATTTGTGTGGACAACTCGGTCATGTGTCGTTCGACTGGGCGTGGATTACCTCAGGGAGATCCGTTATCTCCACTTTTATTTAATATTGCCACTATGAACATTTGTAAATCGGTTAGTTCGAACAATATATTTATTTCCCAATATGCCGATGATTTTGTTGTCTACTCTGTGGGCGTGACATAGAAGACATATCATCTAATCTACAGTTGGCTCTAGACAAAATATTCGATTCACTTAGCGATATTGGGTTAGATGTTTCTGCTCCTAAAAGTAAAGTATGCGTTTTTCAAACTAGTTTTATTCGAGAATCACCTAAACTAAAAATAAATAATATCGAATTAAACGTAGTAGATTGTGTTAAGTATCTAGGACTGTGGTTTGACCGCGGACTTAGATGGAGTAAACACATTAATGAGATTAAGCAGAAAGTATCATCCTATATAAATATATTTAAAGTGCTATCAGGTAGTGATTGGGGCATACATCCCATACATTTGAGACGCTTATACATTAGTTTAGTTAGGAGTAGATTGGATTACGCAAGCCATCTATATAGTTCTAGTTGTAATACTCACTTAAATAAACTACAAATAGTACAGAACCAGTTTTTGAGAATAGTGGGCGGATTTGTTAGAAGTACTCCGGTGCACGCCATGGAAAGTGAGTTATATGTCCCACCACTGCATGTGCTTTTTGGCTACAAAGTATTGGCTCAAATTACAATCCTTCGAAGGCAGTGAGATTGCGGATTTAATTATGCAATTATACAATCTAATGCCTATTTCTAATTCGCGGCGTAGAAATGCTCCTATTATTCTCAAGTCATGTGAACACTTTAAAGAAATCCCGTTGCATTCCAGTAAAGACTTGGAATTTTTTGGTTTTGATACGTGGGTGAGCAATGTGAATTTGGCTAAGGTGGTAAGACCTTTCATCGAAGTAGTAGACAAGTCTAAACATCAATACGGTACAGTAGACCTTTATAATATATGCTTGGAATTTCTCAATAAGAACTATTCAGGTTTTTATAGCATTTATACGGATGGCTCGAAGGATAAACAAGTTGCTGGTGCTGCATTCTTTGACCCTCAGGAAAACAGCTTCATTAGACTTAAAATAAAAACACAACATATCTGCATTATGGCTGTAGAACTGATAGCTACAGCAGAAGCTGTGTCATACATCAAGTCAACTCATGCAAGAAACTATGTCATCCTTACCGATTCCAAGAGTGCACTTAAACACTTGGCCCGGTGTACTTCGACTGTTCGATGTATGCCGATAGCCTATAGTATCTTGGACTCCATTTTAGAGTTGCAAAGAAGCGAACAAAACATAGTTTTACAATGGATACCTTCACACATTGGCTTGCAGGGGAATACAACGGTCGATCATTTAGCCAAAGAAGCACTGGTGTTGGGGATCCCAGTGACTCGTTTACCTTATTACAAAGATCTTCTACCTGCTGTTAGAGAGAACAGTTTTAAAATTTCGCAAGAATACTTTGATGAGAGGTCTCGGACTGCCGGTATATGGTACAAAACTTTACAGCCAGGTCCTTGTCGTTCAATTTGGTTTGCGAGTTCCAATTTATCTAGACAAAGTATTGTAACTGCCTTGCGAGTTCGTTCCGGACACATGCCACTAAACAGCTTCATGTTCATGATGAGAGAGAAATCTACACCCAATTGTTCCAGTTGCAATGTGAGGGAAGATGTCTACCACATTTTGGTGGAATGTGTGCGAAATGAGGTTGAAAGACGAAAATTCGAGTCAGACAGGGCTTGTTGTCTAAGGTCTATCGGGGTCTGTAACAGTATTTTGTCTGATCCTTTGTCGGATCAGGCTAAATCTATCTATTTTATTGTAAGCAGTGCACTAAAAGCTAGATCATAATCTAACAATAATGTTGTTGTTCTCTTCTGTTTGTGTTATTGTAATTTTGTGCCTTTTATGTTATTGTATTCTCCTATGGGGGCGACATGATCACTGAGTGATCAAGCCCCTGACATTTAGTAAATAAAGATATAAAAAAAAAATTGCATTCAATTTGAACCAGTAGTTTAAGAATAATAACTAGTAAATTTTCTTAATTTTGTCACTCACTGATCGATCATCAAAAGTCTAAGGCACTTCTAGCAGACATAGAAGCTTCAATTTTAGAATACAAGTAGTGTTTAGTGAATGAATCAAGGAAAACCTAAAATATTTATAAATGTTCGAGATAAATTAACTGCATAAAATATATAGGATTTCAAAATTACATTTGCAGTTAGGGTTTTAATTAAGAAAATTCGTTTCTGGTGTACAAGAAGTAGAAGGTACCGGAAAAGACAAAAGTGGGACTATCTACAAAAAGCAATGAGAAGACGCACTATACAATCTTATTTATATATGTATTACTTACGAGATATATTGTCTTTTCATGCGATGGCCGAGTCAATCTATTTATATAAAACATTTAAAAAATTTAATTAACCGACTTGGTATTACGTGAATCTCACAACTTTTTACGGTAACGAGACTTGGTTTTTTGACAAGTATTGATTTTTATGAGATTTAAAAGTTTTCAATAGATTTTATGTACATGGCATTATTATTGTATTCTAAAGTTTATATACAAATTTCTTCGTTATTTAAATATTTACACATTTTGTTATGGTCAATATGGACATGTCGGGTTAATATGTACATCATCTTTTTATATACAAAAGGCGGCGATAGCCGAGTGGATATACCAACAGACTGCCATGCAGAGGGTATCGGGTTCTAATCCACGGCGCGCACCAATCACTTTTCGGAGTTATGTGCGTATTGAATGGTTAATTATCGCTTGTCCCGTGCCTCGGAGAGCACGTTAAGCCGTCGGTCCCGGTTATCATGAAGATCTTTGACAGTCGTTACAGGGCGTCAGTACCTTCTTAATAAACTGACACTAGTGTAAACCATGGAATATCGCTATCCCTTCGGGTTGCGGAGGTCAGACAGGCAGTCGCTCTGCGGAAAAGCTAATATTCAGCCAAATCCAGTTAGACTAGAAAGCGGACCCCAGATTGAAACTGGGATAACGCTAAGAGGATGATGATGATCTTTTATATACAAATCTGTACATCCCTCTTATATTTTTAAATGTTGTTGCAAGAAAAGCACCTGTTGTACTTTTCTGACACCAAGACGTGTTCTCCGGTCGCACAAAATGTTGCCAGCCACAGAAAAGAGTCTTTCGCATGGCACACTAGTTGCCAAAGTATTTAATTTTGTCCGTGCAAGTATTGCCAAATGTGGATTTAAAAAAATATTGGCCTTCTACCATTCTAATGGTGAATCATTCTTATTTATAACTGTATCATCTATATACCGCTGCAATTCAACTACGGCTCTTGAATATGCAGTCCCACTTGGTCTTATGTTCTGTATCTTTTTATAATAATGACTCCAGATAGAAACTTGGCTTTCCGGCTGGTCTTTGGAAATTCCTGGAGCCGCAGGTTCTTCTTCATTTTCAGTGGATATTTATTTATTAAACTTCATACATACACTATAGAGATATATGTATAGGCGGACTTCATGCCTAAGGCATTCTCTACCAGTCTACCTTTTGGGTGGTGCAGAGATTGAACAAAGTAGGTGTAAATTGAAGTTACTATAAGTACAGAAGAACAATTCTTCGTATTAAGTAAAACTAATCAATATATTATATAGGTATACATAATGATAATTTATGCTAAAAATATATGAACATATAAATAATATTCATAAATAAGAATACGCTATATACATACACACACGCATTATATATTTTCTTATATATTCTTATATATTCTATTATATAATTATATACATACATGTGGAAGCGTCAGGAGGGCTCTCGGAGCAGTCTTCGTAGGTTTTCTCCATTGTGGGCGCAATGGCGGCAAGAGATTCAAAATAAAAGCACCACTTTACTTGTACACGCTGTATTGCTCGAATTTATAACAATTTAGCACGAAATACAATAAAATATGGAGGATGAAACACGATTATGAATTTATGAGCCAATAGTTTAGCACGTGCCCGCCCGGTGCAACAGCTGTCAGAGTAATGGACGACTGTCACCGCGTTTGGCGCCACCTACTACTCTATTCGGGGTTACCCGCTCTCAATTTTATTTTACTACTAATCGAGTAATCGATTACAACCATCGGTAAATTAAGTAACAATTTCTGAAGACAACTTTTATGGTTAAATTAAACCTTAAAATCATTCTTAAATAATCAGCGCGCCGTCATACATATATATAGAAAATATATAATAATAACTACCATTGAATAGAGTATGTCATCTCTGTGATGATGCTGCCAACTCGTTCTGCAGTAGTTGCCGCACTTTCAATTTAAATGAGGGAGGGCATTCCACAGAAGAATAGATTGCACAGGAAAAGAAGAATTGAAGGAAATCAGAGTTATGTGTCGGACAGAGAAGAAGTAGATTGTTAGAAGAACGTAACGTTCTGTCGTGGTTGGAATGTAGATACTTAAAATAAGGGGTTAAATAGGTAGGTGGGTTAGGACACATGAGGACAGAGTATAGTATTGTGAGGGCACGCATACTACGGCGTTGACGGATAGGTAGGTAAAGACGGTCAAGTTTATTGAGAAGGTCTGCATTCAGGTCGAAATAACACACATCACCATAGTCGATTATGGGGAAAATTAAGGTATGCACAAGCGTTGTCTTGGTCCTGGTTGGTAGAAAAATTTTCAGGCGATAAAGAGCACGCAGAGTACCGCTGACTTTTTGACAGACGTGAGTCACTTAAGCACGCCAATTTAGAGTTGAGTCTACATGTAAGATATGAGTGACGTCACAAGTCCAATCACATATTTTTTTGTTCGTGGTGAAAGTCCGACTGTTTTCTAATAAGGCAAACCGCGACTGAAGACCACTAAAAATGTCTTGCCGAACCATTTCCACCTCGTCTGGTAAAGGTGCAGAATCATTTAGCACAAACGACACTAATGCCAATTTTAGGATGATTGTGATTGGTATCACAGAACTGCCAGTGATGTATTAATCGCCGCTGATTTCTTTAGTCATCTCCTCGCAGGGTTTTAAGACTCGCACAAGATTTTCTGTTATAGTCCAGTCGTTCGGCGATAGTGCAGCAATGTTTGCGTTTAAGTTAGAAAGTGCACTGTTCACTTCCTCTTTCAATTCCAGGAACCGCTCCAACATAAATAAGGTCGAGTTCCACCTGGTAGGAACTTCTTGAAGGGGCCTCTGAATTGGTTTGCCCGCTCGTTCAAGATAGCGTTTTAACTTAGCCGACGCCACTGTGCTTTTTTTTAAATATTGTACTATGGCTTTGGCATTTTGAATTATACCCGAAATTCTGCCATTATTTTCTACTTACCACCAAATTTAGGCAATGTCCACCCTAAGCACTTCTGAATGGCAGACTTTATATTTGAACCATCGCCAGATACGGCAATTAATATTTTGCCTTCTATGTTCCACTCTCGAACAATTCTTGATAATTCTTCTGCTAAAGCAGTAGCCGTGTGTTACGTGCCACTGAGCACTCATCATTCAAACAGCACTGATCTTAAGTTATAATTTCTGTCAAGGAAATGCCCTGTATGACCCAGGAACCAGTCACCATTCCGAGACGTCCACATATCCGTGGATAAGCATATTGAAACCATTTCCGCTTTCAGTAGCTCCTTGACTTCTACATTGCTGATTTCGTAATGTGCAGGCAGCATATTATTTGCAAAAAAAATCTTGTTGGTAAAGTATAATAAGAAAATGCAAACGTTATCAGTTCACGAAAACCTCATTCTTCTACTATGGAAAACGGTTGCAAATCGTATTTAAAAAGATTTAAAATGTCCTAAATGATGTTGGTGCTAACATTTGCTGCTGCGAAGATATGGGGGTAGGATTCATTTGCTGCGGTGTCACTGAACCAGCAGCAGAACTTTCAGCCTGAGTAATAGGTGCATTTGCTGCTGCCGCCACCCCTACAGTAGCCGAGGTTCCTTGCCTGGGCACTAATTGTATCGTGCCGTGTTTCCTATTTACATGTTTCGTCAAGTTAGATACCGAGGATTTGTATGAAATATCTGTTTTGCAATACTTGCATTGGGCTCTGTCATTGCCCTCATCGTCAAAGTAGTCCCAAATCAAAATTCGTTTGGGCGCCATAATAAATGAGAGACAGTAAGAAAGCAAATTTATATAAAAATACCTGGGTACTTATCAATATATACACGAAATATTGAATCTTGATTCAAAATAAAAGCCAAAATATTAAATCAGGATAATACAAAACTGCCTACTTTAGCAGTTATTGCTCCAGTCAATAATTGGTAACATTCGCTTTTCAGTCAGCTTGATGTGTACTTCAACCAAAAACTTGTATCACCACCAAATATCCTAATAGCGCTCACAGCGAGACTTGACTTGCCATTCTTAACAGATCGGCAAAGTTAAGCAACGCTTGCACAGGTTGCCACTTGGATGGGTGACCGTGTGTAGCATTTACATCTGAGCGCTACCGTGCTTCGGAGGGCACGTAAAGCTGTCGGTCCCGGTTCTTGTCTAAGGATAAGGATCGTTAAGCCACTTCGGAGGCCTTAGGGCGGTCTAGAAACTTCGACACCAGAGTTGGCCACACTCTCACACGAAAATCAAATCAATCAACCACCAAATAATACATATGCCTATCGAGCTATTCTATCTATCGCCTATTATAATATTTCTTTCGTTTTAATTTGAGCGGTAACTTTCACAGAATTGCAAAAGTAATTAATAAATTATGGACGTAAGAGACTAGCATCCACGACACAGGGAATCCTAGTGTGGAGGCTAGTGCCAATTGTATCTAGTTCTAAGTGTCTGAACAATAAATTATTATTATGTTTCTCTTTTTCACGGCTATTCTTCTAACATTTGGTGTTAGAAGTATAACCGGTCCTTTGGGAGGCCTACACGGGGATATGGATCCAACGTGCAGAGGCCCGTAGAGAGTTTTAATCTAAAATGGGATGGGACACATGCCGCGGAGCCACCACAACTGCACTACTGAGTACAGCTATGGACTAGCTGCATCACTAGGGCTATTGTTTTTAGTGGATCTAATGAATACGGGTTATGGGGATGGGTGATTAATGGACCGGTATGATAAAAACTATGGATTACAGACGGCACCTGCCTGATACTCTTATAGCATCCATCCGCGAGGCAGGTGGTGACTCGCCATTATTATTATTATTATTAGCTTACATTGAAACACTTCTGAATTACGCACCTGCAGCTAAAATCTCTCATCTAACATACGGTCTCTGGTACGAAGACACAGTTGAAAAAATGGACGCAGCCGATGAAAAAAATCATGGATTTATTAAGAGACAAGAATGGCATGTGAAAGTAAAGAAATAAAAATGTGTGGACATGTTTATGGAGATTAATTCAATTAAGAAATTTTTATGATTAATGGCGTTGATATGTGTGTAAAATTAATTTGCTCAAGGGAAAATTTTGATCTGATGGCTTCTTCACCTAAACCCAAATTTAAAGTGAGTATTACAGATGCTACTGTAATTGTCCGTAGAGCCCGGATTAACCCATCAGTCTTACTTGCACATCAAAAAGTTGATAACTACGACAGCTAAATATCCCATCAGACGAGCTGAAGTTTAAGTTTTAACGATACCATCAGGTGTTCGAGGTAAAACTCTTGATAACGTATTCCGTGGTCAAGTACCTAAACGGTGCATAGTTGGTTTTATCAATAATGCTGCATTCAACGGTAGTCTTATTAGAAGCCCATTCAACTTTGAAAATTCCGACATAAATACGTTTTGTTTATATATAGATGGACAACGGGATCCTGCCGTTTTGCCGAAAAGATTTTGCCAAAATTTCATTACCCAAACAAATTTTAGCAATCTTTTTTTCTACCATTGCAACATTTCGAATGATTTTAGTATTATCATTTGGGCAATTTTTTACTGAGCAAAATATTACTAAGTATAATGTCGTTATGGCATTTGGTATTTAATTAAATGATTTATTACAGCAAACAATCTTCAGACAATAAACGTTTGATGATATTAGTTTATTTATGGAAGTAGTAAGAGTAGGTTCATTATTAAAAACATAGTCAGGTTAGGTTAGGTTAGAACTGTGACCTCCTACGCACGAGCAGAGCGAGCGGTGCCGCGGTAGCGGCCGGCGAGTGCCAGAAACGACTTGCATTAATAGAAAAAAGAAATTGTTTTTAGTATGTTACCCGGAACTTAAATAGGTATTTAGATTAGGTTAATTATTGATTTTGCGTAAAAACTGTTATTCCAACTGAAATATTTGACTACATAAAAAATGTCAAAAGGATTAGTTGGTAAACAAGTTATAGTTTAAACGTTTATTTCTCAAACATTAGGTTTGCGTTACAATTTTTTGTGAATAGATTTTGTGCTAAGTAATAATTTGGCAAATGAAATTATGCGAAACATTTTTTGGGAAGTGAAAATTTGTCAAATTCCTTTCGGTCAAACAAGGGAGATGGATGAACATGGATGGAACATGGACAACAAATACCTTCAAAAGCTTTAGAACCATCATTTGAGAACAACATTTTTACCTCTGTGTACCACGCATAATTTTTGGTAACAGGTATAGATTGCCTTAATGAAGGCAACGGCATATTTAGGGAACAATACGCCATAGCATTTTGTCTGTTAGCGTTCGATTAATGCCCGGTTTCTGATGCACTTTTATCGATGGTTTATCTATTCATTAGCACTATTGGTTCGATAATTTGCGAAAGTGCGTTTCCGAACATACCGTTCAAAGATAAACTCCGTTTAAACTGAGGTTAACTTAACTGACCAAAATGTGGCAGTTATTGGTTCAATAACTATTTGAAGTTTCATGTCAGAGCAAATGGCATCAACTGTTAGATTATACTTGCGTGTATTTTTGTGTTCTGTAATTGCTAGTAAAAGCTAATTATCAATATTATTAATTAAGTACAAAGGACAAAATAATCGGTATTAGCATAATGAATACAAGCAGCTCATCAGAATCTGATTTGGAAGTAATGGAGTTTATTTTTAATATATCAGTACCCAGAAACTTAAGATTTAGGAGAAATCCTCTCGAAACGTTTACGGATGAAGAATTTCAATTGAGATATCGCTTTGATAAAAACACTGTGATTTTTATTGCATTAAGATTATACGCTACTGGTACTTTTCAAATAGTGATTGGTGATGACATAAACGTTCAAAAAACCACTGTTTCACGACTAGTGTATAAAGTAAGCAAGGAAATAGCAAAGCTAGTTACAAGCTATATAGGTATACCAAATTATTATGACCTAAGAGAAGTCAAGGCACAATTTTTTAATATAGCTGGATTTCCAAATGTAATTGGTTGTCTAGATGGATCCCACATACCTATTCAATCTCCTGGCGGTGAGCAAACAGAACTACTCACACCGGCACAATTAGGGGAACACAAAAGAAAGGTAGATTTTTTCGATTAATAGTATTAAAATATCTTTAATTAAATCAAAAGAATTTACGTATTGGCAAGTTTTTAGAAAATACACTTGAATTGCGAAAATTTGAAAAATAAAACATTTTTACGGTGAGATTTTAAATTTATTTTTTCTTTTAATTACACAAAATTATTGAAATTAATATCGGGTATTGGCTCCGCGGGCTCTTAGCAGAGCTTGTATACGATTTCCCATGGTCTGAATAAGGCTGTCGATCATTTCTTGGGGTAAATTGTCCCACTCCTCTACCAAAGCCAGTTTCAGCTCTTCAGCATTCCTGGGAGCTGGATTTCGCTGTCGAACTCTTCTTCCCAGAATGCCCCAAGCGTGTTCTATTGGGTTCATGTCCGGTGATCGTGCTGGCCAGTCCATTTGATTGATACCAATCTCACGGAGGTAGCTATTCACTATACTCGCAGTGTGAGGGCGTGCATTATCATGCATAAAAAATAAATTTTGGCCTATAAATGGGGCAAAAGGCATGACATGTGATTCTAAGACCTCCGTTACGTTTCGGTGCGCAGTGAGAGATCCATGTTCAATGAGCACTAACCATGCGTGGGCTCCTGAACATATGCCACCCCATACCATTACTGACCCTCCACCATATGACACCGTTTCCGTGAAGTTAGTCTGGTTGTATCGTTCACCTCAATACCTCCACATCCTTTCCCTCCCATGCACAAAGGAGATGTACCATTTGGCCATACATTATGGGCCTGGCAAGGACAAACACGAAACCATGTGTGTTTTGAAGATAAATGACTACTCTATTACCCTGTATATATTTTTTTTAAATAACTCTTGGTGGAAATAAGATACGGGATATTTGAAATGGAAATTATGCCACAACTAAATATACCTCAAAGTTGAATTTTAACATAAATATAATACCTAGATGTAAATAAAGGAATGTCTTTGTGTCATATAGAACAAAAACTACATAAAGAGAGGCCAATGATAATGAATAATCACCTGTGTACTAGGGAGCCTCGTACTATACTCGTCTAAAAAACTAACCATAATCACAAACACCGCTGCATATTCTTAGCATGGGTAGAAGTAATGATCATTATTATTGAATTTATATTCAATTACATTACAATTAAAACCGTACAAAAACACCAATAAATCAGAGCAAAATATTCACGATGTGCAGTAGCAACACGAATGACATAACAGATAAAAAAGTGTTGCAAATGGTTTGAAAAAATATTTATACCATCGATTAAAAAACGAAACGATTTTACCGATTAATAATTATGGAATAAATTATATCTTTCTTGATGACACTCTTTTATTTACTTTATAAATATATTTGTAAAAAGATTACAAATATATTTATAAAGTAAATAAAAGAGTGCCGTGTTTTTGACGTGACAACGTCTTATAAATTGGTTTGCCGGGTGACACTTCAAGAAACTGCGTTACGCTCCGCTCACGTTATGCGCTCACAATGAGAGCGAGTGAGAGGCACGCGTCCCGCCTAAGAGCGAGAGAGACAGACATAAAAAGTGAAAGGCACGCGTCTTTCATCCTTCTTCCTACTATACGAATGAATATTCACATTAAAATTATTTTACCACTCAAAGTCGTTGTCACGTAAAACTTTCGCCCGTATACCGACTTTACAGGCAACCATTTTTTTAATATAATAATAAATATATTATTTCCTTAAAACAATTTCTGCCTACCATACTTCATTTTATTTTTAATGCTGGCAACATAAGACATTCATCCGCTATTACCATAGCCTATTCTAAATAATAATCTTTAAAAACTAAATTCTTTCATCGAAGTTTTATCAAGAAACGAAAACGATGTTTAAATTATAAAAAGTATATGTTTAAATTCAACGATTCACAACTTTATGGCCGCTACAGGCCGTCTTTGGTCTTTCTCCTTTGACACAAAAGCGGCTCTCATCGGTGAATAAAACACGACCCCACTCACTTGTCCAATCTCGGTTCTCACGGGCGAAGGCTAATCTTGCTACACGATGAGCTACTTCGAGTTTCGGTGCTTTTGCTGGAACGTAAGACCTTAATCCAACTTCATTAAGACGTCTTCTAACCGTCCGTTCGCTAACATTTACGATACGGACCTCAGCTAGTTGATTTCGGGTCTCCACAGCCGTTTGTTGACGATTTCTCAAAGTTTGCATGGTGATAAATCGGTCGTCAACGGCACTTGTGGCCCGATTTTTGGCCCTGTCCTCGACGGCGCACGTAAAATCCCGTCTCCCTATAGCGGCGAGCAATGCGGTGAATCACTGAAGTCGATACTCCTAATTTAAGGCTCGGCTTACTGAGCGGTAGGTAAGTATACCCTTCTCCGCTCATGGCTACAGCCCTAGCCACTGAAGTTGCTGGCAAATCTCTCATTTTGTATCAAGAATGTGTACACAGTTCAAAAATAAACAGTGGAATGACCCACAGTCACTTTACACTGAACCCAAAAAAGATCTTATCAGAAGCAATTCTAACATTAAGTGTCAGCAAATTCTTAAAGTGTCATAAAATCTGTCAACACACTTTTAAGTGACAAATTTGCACTTAAGATAGCTTCCAAAGAGGGTATTAACACATAAATAATAACAACTTGTCAAGATACTCGAAATTTTGGGAAAACCATCAACCTTTCTTTTGTGTTCCCCTAATTGTGCCGGTGTGTGTATGTAGAAATAGAAAAGGTTTCTTTTTTATTAATGTACAAGTTGTGTGCGATGCAAAGTTACACATTCTTGACATAGATGCTCTCTGGCCTGGCTCAACATATGTCAGTACCGTGTTTTATAACTCATTCCTGCGAGCGCGGCTTGATAACAATGAGATAAATGGCCACCTCCCTTATCCCTGTGGCAGATTCATAATGACGCCATTTTAAATGCAATTATTTAGAAATTATTACCACAATAACATAGGATAATATAACAAATAATAATAGAATATAACAATATGCTTGAAGGGATCTAGAATTTAAACAAACATTTTGATTATAAATTAAAATTCTTCTTTTTATATTCTAGATCTATTTTTGCATTTTCTAGAAGAATTTTCTTTAACTCAATATCCATATCGAGTAAAATTTTAGTTTTTTCTAATTTTATTTCTTCATGTTGTCTTTGAATCTCCAATATTTCTAATCTTTTATTTGTTTGGGCATCTTCATTCATTTGCTTCTGATTCTTTCTTTTTATTATTGAATTACTGACATTGTGTAAACTTTCTTTCTTTGTTTCAGTTAAACAATTTTTTTTAGTTCTTGGTGTGTTTTCTAAATTGTTCGGAGAAGAAGGTCTTTTTGACTTCACAGAACATTAAACTTGCTTAAAAATTTCTTGGGTTTCAGACACCAAATCTTCAATCACGATGTCTAGCGAAGTACCAGGATGTGCATCTTCACTTGGTACCTGAGTTTGAATATCTGTAATGAATAAATAAAACATTGTTACTAGTTTGTACTTGATGATTGTACTGACATGTAAAATATGTAACACTGATATGATTCACTTGACTGGTAATAGTTTAAAATTATACCAAAGCAATTTTTTTTATCTTTTTTATGATTATTGCACTCGCAAATCCCTATGCTAGATAATTATGAGTGAGACAATTTAACCATTCAATTTATAATATTAGAAGAAACTATGGACTAACCTATGTTGTAATGTGGTTTGGATGAGTCATATTCACTTCTTAACGGTTCAAATTGTGGAGTTAACAAGGCCACAACTTTTTCATCAACTACTTGGGGCAAAATGTGCCACCTCCCTTCTTATACATCTCAGACTGAAATTAAAATTTAACATAAATAAATTACATTATTCTATGGCATTATTGTGTATAACATAATGACAATAAATAACTTTAAATACTTAAGAAATATATAATTATATATATATTAATGCTTAAGGGTTGCTTTTAATTTGCACACCTAATATATTTAGAACTTTAAACATACAGGTAAATAGTACATTTACAAGGATACGACTTACCTTATCATCGCTCATATTTTACTCGCTTTTTTCTTTAGGTTATCATATAAGGCATGTAACTCTCAATCTATATATCAATCTATATATATAACTCTCAATCGGACTGTTTCTGTCGTAGCGAAAAGTCGTGTCTATCTAAACTACCTAAATCTACCTACAATGGCAATTAAAAAGTGTAATAAGTGCAAAAAGAATATTACCAAAAAACTCCCTGGTCTGGAGTGCAGCAGATGTGAGAAAATAGTACACGCTGACCCCGAGTGTTCTAAACTATCCAATAAGCAACTGAATACCCTCCGGAATTCTTCTGGTATTGAATGGAGCTGTGAGGAGTGCGTGAAGAATCTCTCTCGTAGATCATCGTTCCTGATTCCAGCAGATGACGGCGAAGATGACGAGTCCATTTCAAACTCTCCTATAAATGCTCAACCTTTTGATACAAAGAAGCTGATTGACGACATTAGTCGTGAGCTGAAGAAAACGTTTCGAGAGGAGATAAGTAATCTTGAAAACTCACTGGAATTCTTAGGGGATCAAATAAGCAACATCGAGCAGTCTATCAAAAACCAAGACTTGAAACTCAAGGCACTCGAGCATAAAAATCAAGACCTGCAAAATAAAAATAAGAACTTGGAGCTTAGAATGGCTGCTTTAGAGCAAGAAATGAAGACTTCCGAGCAGAAGGCCTTAGCAACTTCTTTGGAAATAGCTGGTGTACCTGACACTACGCCTACAGCATTTGAAAAATGCATTGAACCGATCGCCGACAAACTGAATGTGGATCAAGATGATGTACGGACATCCCACCGCCTACCCGGATCCAAGGAAAGACCTGGGATAATTCTTCTGGAAATGAAGACAAAGTCAGCTCAGAAGAGGTGGGTAGAAGCTAGTAAGGCGAAATGTCTCACCCTAGGCTTAATAAACCCTGAAATTTCAAAAGAAAAAGCGGATAATAGAGTCTATGTTCGAGAAGCGCTCACTAAATACCTAAAAACCCTGTTGTATAATGCGAAACTCAAACTTGCTAAAAACTACCAGTAAATATGGTGCAAAGACGGTAAAGTGTGTGTTCGTAAGCAAAGTAATTCTAAAATTCACTATGTTCGATCGTTAGAAGATATTGAACAGCTTTCGAGTCCATTGAATAATTCTATCTCAGTGTAAAATCGTTAATAATCGTCTATCTGAATTTAATATATCTATAATCATACTATGGATACTCCCATCAAAGAAATTTTCGGTTGTAGTACAACTAGTGATTACTTCAAGCACCTACCTCCTAAAAGTCACTTAAACTTTTCTGTCATACATATTAATATAAGATCACTTATTAAAAACTTTACGAAGTTAAATCAAATTGTTAACAATTGCACATTCCCGTTAGATGTTATTGTAATCACAGAGGTAAACATCCCAGAATCGATCGTTAATCTATTTAACATCCCTAGTTACAATATGTACTCACAACTGCGTACTAATAAGAGGGGTGGTGGTATTATTGTTTATGTCAAAAATCACATTAAATTCACGTTATTACCACAGAAATATATAACATTTGAATGTTTAATTGGCAAATTAAAACTAAGTCACAATCAGGACGCGGTTGTGCGTGCCGTATATAGACCTCCTAGAACTAATAAACGGAAAATACGTTTTACGTTACGCTCAGGAACTTGGTAACTGCATTTCACGGTTTGACTCTAAACAAAACCTGCTTGTTATAGGTGACACAAATATCGACCTTAAATCTGTATCATCATATAAAGATCTATATTTAGAGACACGTAGCGAGCACGGATTAATATGTGGTATATCTGATTTCACGCGGATTGAAACAAAATGTAATACGATCACAAAATCTTGCATAGACCACATTTTCGCACGGTTCCCCACATTAGTTCCGTGCTCGGCGGCATTAGATATTGTACTGGCCGACCATCGAGCCATTATATTTACCTGCGTTGTCGATGCGCCGTCTAACCACATACAGGTTGTTACCAAAACTACAATTAATTATGACATTTTAAAAAATGAGTTTAAGAATATTAATTGGACACTGATTAAAGACATGAGTAACCCAAGTGACATTTATAATTTTATCTGCACTTCATTTTATCACGCAATTAATAAGGCAAGTTCCAAAAATAAAACTTATCAATACAATAAAAACAAAAAATACAGTTCAATAAGATTACCATGGATAAACCAAAATATTAATCGTCTTTGTGCCAAACGAGATTCATTATTTAAATGTTGGAAAAATAGTTCAAATGACCCCCGCTTAAGGTTAGAGTACAATAAAATACGAAATAAAGTACATAAAATCATAGAAATCGAAAGAAACGCTTATTATATGAATCTCATTAATGATAACTTTAAAAATTCTAAGAAGATTTATCAGATTATTAATAAAATGATGGGCCGTGTCTCATTATCAATAGATGAAGCAATTTTCAAAGCATTTGAAGCTCAAGGTCTTACTCATAAAACAATAGCCAATAACTTTGCATCTGGATTTGACGAAGCTGTTAATGAAATAATACCCATCCGTACCAGTAACATGTTATGCACTTATTCTCAAACAAAGCCCTTAAATTGTTCGTTACTGTTTCAAAAAGCTTCTGGTGATGAAATATATAAAATTATTAGCAAATTAAACTCTAACAAGGCACCCGGGACAGATAATATTAATGTATCGCATATTGAAATGATAGGACAGGACATTGCAAATGCTATAGCTAAATTGGTAAACTGTAGTGTGACAACAGGTTTATATCCCGATGAGTTGAAATTAGGTTGCGTTAGACCACTTTACAAAAAAGGTAAACGAGATGACTACACAAATTATCGCCCCATAACGTTACTTTCGACTATTGACAAAATCGTGGAAAAATATGTTTGTCAACAAATACAAGCTTTTTATAAAAACACGATGTCATTTATCCTAACCAATGCGGTTTCCAAACAGGAAAAGGTACATCACAGTTGTTATCTAAATTTGTTGACGAGGTAAATAAGCATCTAAATGAGAAAAGGGTTGTTTTAGCAATGTTTATTGATTTTTCACGTGCTTTTGATACCTTAGATCACAACCGACTTACTTATAGGTTAGATAGCTGTGGCATACGCGGCCCCTTAAAGAACTGGTGCGAAAATTATCTTAAAAACCGAAAATATGTCGTAAGGATAGGTGATTCATTGAGCGACCCAATTGATCTCACAACGGGCACAGCACAAGGATCAGTGCTTGGACCTATTCATTTCATTACGTATGTCAATGACATGAGCAGTAGTATCCAACACTGCTCATGTTACCAGTTTGCAGACGACACATGTCTCGTTATTGGAGATAAAGATCCTCATAAAGCCCGTGATCTTCTGCAAAGAAACCTTAACTCATTGCTAAAATGGTGCCACGATGCCGGTCTAGTAGTCAACAGCAGTAAAACAAAACTATTGGTAGTAAAATCACCACACATAAAGTGCCTCGAGCCTAAAAGTGTAGTCGCACATAACTACAAGTGTCTGCTTAATGCAACAAATTCAACGTGCACCTGTCCTATCATAGATGTTGTTCTTTCTCACAGGTATTTAGGATTAGAAATAGACTGTAAGTTTAATTTTAGTAATCATATCGAGGGCGTTTGTAATAAGTTAAGACAGTTTTTAGCCAACATAATAATTCTCAAGAATCGAATACCGTTCAAAGTAAAACTAAAGTTATATAACTCACTAGCTGAATCATATATTCAATACGCGCTTAGTAGTTATGGTCGCACATACAAATCGTATCTCGATAAAATATATAAACTACAAGTAAAAATACTTAAGAACATAGTTTCTGAAAATATAAAAAATCAGTTCTTAAACGACGAAAATTTACTTTTTAAGCATTGTAAAATACTACCTATACATACTCAATTTAAATACATCATTCTCAAAGAACAGTATTTCAATAATGATTTAAAGAACGAAATAAAACATTCTGTATATACGCGGGCCATAGCCCACAACCGGCTCCGCACGGTCGGCGCAAATAATAACTACGGTGAACGTACAACATCATTCTTAATTTCGAGGTTTATTAACAACTTACCTTCTGATTTGCTAAACAACATCACATCACAAAATATGAAATATAGGCTAAAGTCGCACTTTCTCCAGAAACTATAACTCACCGTGTTGATAATGCTGTTACCAACTTCCACAATCCTTATATTGTATTTTGTTTATTTATTAACACTTACCAACAAAGTTTACATTCGATGATATAGCCAACCTTTTGTTTGTTTGTTTATCTGAATATTGTTCGTGATGACTTTTTGCTATGTACCTACATGTTCGATCTAGTAGCATTTAATTACAAACCCTAGAGGTTTCATAATGCTATAATATCTGTTAATTGTATGTATTTTTATATTGGTAAATAATAAAAAAAAAAACTGCTTTTCAGTTCTAAATCCTTAACCGACGTTAATCCTAAGCTTAACTTTAACGAATCCATAGTTAAGGTAAAAGCACTAATGCTTGACACTGAACTAATAGATGACATTTTCACAGAAAAACGTTTCTAATAAGAAAACTAATCATTTAAATAACATTATTACTGATGTTAAAGATACCTAGTGCTATCTATGATACATGTTCAAAAGCTTGTGTACACATTCAGAAGCAAATTTCAAAATACATCAGTTTATAACAAACTATGTGAGAAGGTGCGTAATTCTTAGCGTTTTCCGTAAGGTAACTGACTTTTAGCAGGTGTGATTTTTCTTATATTTATGATTATAGGCTTTTGTTAGTTTCAATATTAAAAATGTATGAAATTATTGATTTATTAGGACCATTTCCTTGTTATTTTTGCTAGTTTTTGTATAATTTTTAAGTGGTGTCAACCATTAGTACCCGAAATGAGTCAAATCCTAAAAGATGGCACATGTGTCTACCCGCTCCGTTGTTTCAAGGGACAAAACAGCCTTTTTTCCAAATCCGTTGCTTGCTCCAAGGGACAAAAGTCCCTGCCGTAGACTGCGCACAAGTAACTAATGTTCGTTGTATTAAAACTTAACGGATTGCGCTACATTATATATCAATAGACGCGTTATGAAATGAGCTTTCGAATGATACCAAATAACACCAAATAATATACATGTAGTCCACGCAAGGGCAGTATAAAGTGAAAATAAGAAATATTTTCCCGCCATTTTTGAGCGCGATTTTATATTTCTGACATATTATTCCTTTTTCTCGTCGTTTTTTATTAAGGGAGGTATATAAGTATTATACACGGTTAGAAAGGTTATTTAATTTACTTTTAGAGGAAATAAATATGATTAAAAGAAACATTTTAATTTTAAACATAAAAAAATAAAACAAAGAATTGATTGTTAATTGCCGCCTATTTCCGTATTTTATTTTTTTAAATACCTTTTTATGTCATATATCTGATTCAAACCTACATAAGTTTCTTAACAATTAGATTTCCAAGCAAAAGAACCATTTCCTATAAGAATCCGATAAGAATTACTCTTACTTTTGTTAAATTTTCATTATAAGGTACATTGCAGATGATTAATTATAACTATATACATGACTATCTTAAATAATCATACTGTCTATGAATATATATGTACATAAAACTAAAAATAAAAAGTAAAAATAGATACATATGTACAGGTGTGTTTAGGCGTCGTAGAATGCCTCCGCATCAATATCATCGGGTAACGTGCCCAGAAGGCTGGCAGCATTGCCACGCTGGATGGCAATGCTGATTCTCTGAGCAAAGAATAAACCAGCCTTCTGGTCACGTGAGACGTCGACTAACCGTTTAGATATTTCTCGGTATAGAGAACGAGCGCTCGGACCCCATGAGCCTAGCGTTTCCACCCCAAACGGCTCAAATACGTAATTAGCTACTAGATTACTGTATTTGCGCCGTTTGAGGGTTTCCGCAGATGCAGCAGCAGCGCCAGCATGACCTCCCGAGCTTGGAACATGGGATGGCGCGAGGGTGTCTACGCAGGTTGCGTCCCACACCAAAGGCCTACCCATTTTTCATGGCAACAGTGACATACCGTCAGGTCTCTTCCCGTCGTCGCGTACCAAACCATTTGGTTCAAGTACAGCTGGTACACCAGACGCGACAAGAGCACGACGGATTATGTCATTTAGGTGAGCATGACGAGGAATCCTACCAGCGCTTCTGCTGCAGGATAGCCCATGGTGTCCGAGGCTATCGACGTCTTCTCCACAATGACATCGATGCGGAGAAACACACGGAGCACCTAAACGGAGACAAGTGGCGATACGGAACGTCTCATCGTCCAACATGGTTCCTGTGTTAGACGATGGTAGTGCCTGAAGCCATAGACCGGATTCCCATTCCCCCACAGCCAGCAAACGAGCACGCTCTGTAACATTAAAAGATGTATCCAAAAGAGTTTTCCTCACAATGTTACAAAGCGGCGCGTCCCACTGTCTTTGGGAGAATAGGTTGGTGGGCAAATCAGTGTTTGGACAAGCCATTTTCCAGGCGTTTATAGCTTCGGTTTTGCACAGCACTTCTGAGTTAACTAGTGTAGGTGATAATATTTTCCTAGTTAACTCTTCCGTGCTGTGAACCGAAGACAGGAACGCCGGTAAACTGACACTGGAAATTTTGCGAACGCCGAGCCCACCCAAAAGTATGGGTAAAGATGCTTGTAGCCAGGCTCGGTCGTCCAAGTCCACATTTAATAATTTTTTTAAAGTAACTTGTATAATTTGGTCGATTTGTCCTAATAGTGTTATTTTTTTCCAAAGTTGCGATGATCTTAAGGCATGAGTAAATTTTGGGACGAAAAGGCAATATCGAATAATAGTATAAGCCGAATGTATATTAATTTTGAATAAACGATCTGAAATTTCACAAAAATTTTGTATTTTTTCTTCCAAGAAAGAATCAAAAGCTTCTTCAAATACGGGCGAACCTAGGAGGCGAAATGAACTCTTTTCAATAATTTTGATGTTTGGTGCCAAAAGATTAAATTTAGATACTATCGAAAGTTTTTTTGTAGAGTCTGTTGTATTTATAAACAACTCACACTTACTAGAATTTAGTTCCAAGCCAATAGAAGCGAATTTATGTTTAATAAAAGCTAAATCTTGTAATACAATGTCTAGATCTCCTCCTAGGGTTCCATCGTCTAAATACCATACATTAAATTTAGAATTTATTTGCCGAATAATGGGTTGTATAGCTAAGCTAAAAATGACTGGTCCAAGAGGGTCACCTTGTTGGCATCCAACTGCAGATTGCAAAAGATTGTCCTGATAAAGTAATTTTGTGGGATACCTGTAACATTGCCAAAGATATTTATAAATTTTAGGGGTTTCTAATTTTGCCTGTGCCAACAAAGTGTCCCTATTCACTGAATTGAAGGCGTTCTTCAAGTCAACCTTCAGAATGACCTCCCCATCACCACTTCCAAGATACGTCGAAAGGGCATGTATAGCAGCCTCACAACCTCCCTTTGAACCAAAACCTAGTTGGAGAGGTTGGAATTTATCAGATAGCTCCCTGCTGTAAAATTTACAACATACCTTAGCTGCTATACGCCGATAAGTGCAACCCACGGCAATGGGACGGATGCCACCATCTCTCTTGTTAAGGGCGCACAGGTTGGCCCCATACAAGATATCAATGATAGCATCGTCCACATTACCGGAGAGCATCATATTTACTAGCGCAGTCAACTCCTTCAGAAGTGTATCGCCAGCCACCCCAGCACTTGCACACACAAGATCTTTTAGATGCTGTGGTGTCAAGGCATCGAGGCCACCTGCCGAGCCACTTCGGAAGGAGCAAACCGCTGCTAAGACGTCCTTGGCCGTGGTGATCAGATGTTCTGATTCACTGTCGGGAGCTTCAGGAAAGGAAAGGTCATTAATGGGCGCTGGATGCTTGCTCTTCAGACCCGCAAGCGTATCTGGAGAGCAAGGCGCCACCACATCACTGCTGAATAAGAGTCTAGACGCGCCCCGTATGTCGCCTTCCCTCAATTTGGATTCCACATATTGATACAGAGATTTATGCTTATTTGAAGTGAATTTAGGGTCTAAAGTGTTGGCCGAAATTTGACAATTATATTTAATTTGAGATGTTAATGAATTTTTGCCAGCCTGATTTTTATCAACATGTAGAATCCTATAAGGGAAAGTCAATAATTGCTCCCAGGCCGCTTTTGAGTTCTCCCTTAAGACAAGACCAATGCATTCAGCCAATTTTTTTGACACTGATGGTCTTGCCCCACGGGGAACTCTTTTGACTATAGGAACCGAATGTTTTAATTTAGATAGAGTTTGCCAAAAAGGAATTTGGTTGTTGTCTCCTGATATAGGTGGTGAAGATATTGAAGGGCCAGAAAGCACATTTTGGGATTTATGTACTTTGCCAAAATGTACTTTCAAGCCCCGCTTACCTTTGAAAAAACGGTCCTGAGAACAGTCCGGACAGCGCACCAGACCAGTCAGCGATGTGGTAGGTTGACTGACACTAACTCCCGTATCGCCAGCGTCATAGTAATCTTCCATACACACAATATTTACAGAAATAACACAATAAAAATCCTTACTTTAAGATAATAATATAAACAAACATTGTATCATAAATAATATGTACAAACTGTCAATGTCACTGGAATTTCTTTTAAAAGTGCTATAAACAATAATAATTTGTTTTCAGACTCAATGATAGCTTTTAACCCATTGTCTGCTATGTTCTCACTTCTGTACGCCAACTCACTCTCAGCCATGCGTGTGCCAGCCATGCTGCGGCAGTGGGCCTGACGAAGTATCCATTTGTGGGTGGTTTATTGCTTTTATTTGCAGGAACAGTTCTTATATTGTAGGCAAAATTTATTATATTTTATCGAACGTTGACAGCGGGTGCTTCTTAGGTGGGGGGGGCTTCTTGGGTTTTACAGATTTATTATGGTATATGTCTTCCGCTGGTTAGGCAAACTGTGTTCATTATGTTATTAATATTATTAAGTAAATTTTAAGCACAATTAGAAGCCCAGTTATCAAATTATTTATTATTATTTATTAATTTTTTACTTAGTTTTTTACTTGACATTTCTTGACGTTTATATTCATCTCTTACTGGAATGTGCTCAGTTGTTTACTTTTTCCCGCTAAAAATAACCTGAATATCCGCAATTTTTTTCGATAATCAATATCTCATGAATAATATGAGTATTATACATCATATGATAGGTTTATTTATATACTCATAATAAAAAAATAACACAGAGCATAAATGTAACCTTATCAACATACATATGTATTTACATTCAATAAAAAACAAATGCCGTTTTTTTCGACAATTGTTTGTAAAAATATCTTAAATTAAAGTAATACACAATATTTAATATTTTCTTTGCTGTTACTTCATAAGTAATTACTTTATTCACAATAATAACATAAAAGTATCTTATATAATTATAATATTTGTTTACAATTATGTTTTTAATCCATAATTACGCCCCGCGCTCAAAATGCAGTCAGCGAAATAATATTTTTTTCACATGCTAATATCTAAATAATTTTTCAAGCAAGTATTGCTATAATTTTATATATTTGTTAAGACAATATTACCAGGTATATAACAAAGCAATAGGAACCAAGGTAAAACTCGTATTGTTATCACGATAATCAATTTTTTCGACTAAGTCGTAATTGTTTACATAGCATCTGGTTCGGCCCCTCGCATAAAGTAAACACTTCATTCAAACGTAGTGTATTTGGGATCATATGAAAGAATAATTCATTTACTTGAACAAAAACATAACTTCAACACCCTCACGCAACAAACGAATAAACAATGACTGATTTATTGAGCTCGCCCGTCAAGTGCTCGCGACGCGTTGAGCCGTAAGCACTTGGGATTTTTTAGGTACCTACGCGAAACAACGGAGCGGCTACTAGGGTTACATCAAACTGAATTTTTTAGCTTATTTTAATGCAAATTTAGCCTTCTGTTGTAGATATAAAGTTCCTGTCTTAGTTTCATTTATTTTAATCTACTCTGACTGCAAATACGATCTTTGCGTAGAGACGGAAAACTCGACATCAAACCCTATACGACTGCCTCGTTGATCTCGCGGCATAAATGTGCGCGTGGGATCGGGAGGTCCCGGGTTCGATTCCTGGGTCGGGCAGTGTTATTGAGTTTTTCTGTCACGAAATTCTCAGTAGCAGCACGGAGTCTGGAAATGTGCCCGGTACGGCAATAGGCTCGTCCCTTATTACGTGGGACTAAAATATATCTGGCGAAAAGTGGGTGTTGAAATACACCTCTGCCTACCCCTTCGGGGATAAAAGGCGTGACGATATGTATGTGTATGTATGTCTGACTAAAAGTATACAGTGTCAACTATTAGGGTACCCTAGATGTCAAATATTAGTATTTAGTGTCAACTATTAGGGTATAATATATGTCTATTATTATCAGTGCAGATCCCCTGATGGTGCCATCCAGGTCCCAATTTTTACTAATTCTCTTGCAAAAGTATTGGTAAAGTCATGTCTACTATTGGTGACAATTGATGTAAATTTTTGGTGGATTTGGTTTTCGACGCTGTCATCTTTTAGTGTTTACGAAAAATCTAAGAAAATTGTGATTATTGCTGAAAATTAAACAGCTTTAAAATATTTTATATAAAAAAGTCAATCTCTGAATGTTGCTCTAATTGTAAAAATATTTGCAACTGTAATTTTTTTGATAAAAACATTTTAAATTTGAGAATGAAGTTTGATTTGTCCTTAATGTGTCAAGCATTAGTGCTTTTACCTTAGTGAGAAGTTATCTGGGGAGTTCAGAAACCGGCCATAAAACACCTGACTTATCAGCGAATTCTTCTAGTACTGGAACCTTATAAGACATGGTAGTGTAAGATTAGAAGTTCGCTTTGAATCAGCTCTGTCACAAACTATTAACTGTATAGTTTATGCAAAATTTGGCAATGTTATAGAAATAGATAAAAACCGCAACATTTCAGTAGACTATAGCAGTTAAAGTTGATTGAATCAGGCGTTACTTTGCGGAACTCCATTGTAACCTAATGGAAGGAAACAGGAACCCACCACGCACCCTCGGATTGACCACCCCAACTATTGCAATAAAAAAAGGTTGACAATAGAAGGATAAGGGATATAGGAATGGTATGGGTTCCAGGAAGATACCTGACTTGCAGTATCCCGCTGTATCCGCCGACTATTCTTCGACACGTGTTTCTCCTCTGCACGAGGCATCCTCAGGAGCAATGGGCAACGACAGCCAAACTCCTAGACAAGAGATTGGCACTAGGTCCATTAACCCTGGTATTCGATTTTTTTTATTTGAAGAACTCTGCCTGGCCGGCGTCTACTGCTACCTCATCCCGTATTCTCTGATATTGTGCTTTGCTGACATGTGCGCAGCTTGTTTCTCTGTGGACTATTACGCCACCATCCATGATCACAAGTACCCTGGGTTCTCCCTTCTGAGAGAAACAAGATCCTGTCTAGACAGGATGCAAGCGATGTTGATGAATCACCAGCAGAAGGCATATACCCTGCTGAAGAATATGTGGCCCTCCCTGGTAATAGGGTCTATCCAGATGGACACAGAGTTCTCCCCCAACTTCCTTGCTACGATTACTGCGCATCCACCTCAAGATCTCCGGAACACTTTGTTCTTTCAATCCGAAGTGTCCACAGTTACCAGCCCCACCCATGCCATGCTCAAACTTGAGTTAGCAGGCTTGTGGGATACCATGAGTCACCCCAATGTCAACATGGACAAGAGCACCTCCAGCTAGATAACCAAAGGCATGGTCTTCAAGAGAGGTCTCGAGCTTGCTGCCCAAGCCATAAGTAACATTTTCAAAAAAAAAATTCTGTAGACAGTTTTACAAAACTCACAAGAAATGGCCCAACCTCCACATTGGAAAACACACCCATCCTCACATAAAAACGTGTTACTACGCCAACGAATGGGGGGAGACCTCCTCATACAAGTGGGATCCTGAGGCCTTGATGTTACTCTTCTGAAAAACTTGGAGTTCAATTATCACATTGACACTATTGACATAATCTCTGACAAGGTCATCATCCCTGGCATTTCAGAGTGGATACACGAGTATGATGGTAAGGCCTTTCGGACCACCCATGGTCATTTCCCCACTGGACCCGCATCCTCCACAAAAAGTGTGGTCATGCACTTACTCACCACAGAGATGTTTGACTGTAGGGAGATCCTGGGCCTATTGGACCAAGGGGTAGTACCCGCAGAGTGGCGAGTGATGGTGGCTGTCCCTAAAGAGAGAGAATTCAAATGGGCACCGGGGAGTGTTTTGGAAAGATGACACCCGAGATGAGAGCATACCAGGTGGTGACAGAGAAGAACCTTGCAGAGGTCATCTTCAGGTACGTCGAACACCAATCTATGACGTTGTCTGAGGAACAGCTCACCAAAACTCTGAATTGCATTGAGGTGTCCTGGGGAAGGCCATGACTACATCAACATCATCATAGACTTCTCTTCCTGGTGCACTCACTTCCGTGCTGAGCTGCTGGCCCCCTTGTTCACTAGTCTTGACAGTTTGTTTGACCTGAGGAACGTCTACAGCTTTACACACACCTTGCCTCTGATATCCACTCTCCTTTTCCAGGACCGTTATGCACCTCCTGAGCAAGGAGCTGATAGCCGCCTTGTAGAGGGACCTCGCTGTGTAGTTGGGCCAGAGGCTTGGCTGGAGGGCCTGAGACAGAAGGGATGGACATTGGCCACGATATTGATTATCTTAAGGGCTGCATATATGTGTGACACTGAGACAATCAGGTCATGGTTCTCCGCATACCTTCCACGCAATACCTACGAGAGTGCAATCTGACCCCGGAGCAGTACACTCAGCAATTTCTACAGGTGCTGGAAGTGTGCATAGAAGCAGACATCGTGATCGAAGTACCTGAGTCATGAAAATCCAGACGACTCCTCGAGTATAGTAGGAAGTATTTGTGGATGTAGTCCAGTTGAGTGGGGCACTGAAGAAGATGTCCAGGCTGACAGGTGAGGCCAACCAGGGCATATACACCCTTAACACAGTCCTGGCAGGCCTATTCTCCAGTGGGGACATGTTCCGACGTAAGCTGAAAGAGGGTCTTCCCCTTCCGGTGAAGAATAGGAATCTGGCATCAATATTTGGGACACAGGCGGATGAGGAGGAGGAGCGTCTAAAGAGGGACCTTCTGGCCATACAGCCTATCAACTCCAAGCTGCTGTGTAAGTTGTGACAGCTGTCCAATATAGGTGTGCGGGAGAAGGTGATGGGGAAATTTGCAACAGCACGGTCCATACAAAGTGCCTCCTTGGGTACGTGGATAGATGAGCGCTCTCTCCTCTTCACCATAGAAGCTCTGCAAACAAAGACTGCACAGTTTTAACTGAGGAGAAAGAACAGAACTCACCATCCTCACACAACAGGTTAGGGAGGCACTTTGGAGTCTCCAATTGGAAGGGATCACGATGACTACACTCCGAGACAAGATAACCCTGGTACCTTGGACACAGTTAACTGAGGAGCTAGTCCCCTCAGTCATAATAGTGGGATGGTCTGGGACATTTAACGTGAACTGTTTTTTCACCCGCGAACCAAAGACTCCCTACATCGGATCCCAAACCAAGGTGAGTGCTAAAAGAGCTGCTCTCCAGGTACTAGAGGTGAGCAGTATGGTTGAGAACATAAAGACCTTCTCCAAACCGAAGAGGGAGGGCGCTAGTAGTCGCGTTTACATCGGCTCCGTATTTAAAATATAAATAAAATAATAACAGTGAATTATTTAGTGCGTCGTTGCGATTTTTCGTTTACCAATAGTATAATACATACTGTGTATCGTTTGCAAAGCCTTTTAAGAATTTTATATAAATGCAACAGTACATAAAAGTGATAAACAATTTAGAATTCTTTAACAGCTGTTTACAAACTTTTAAAATCATTAATACCGGTTATAAACATAATATAAACAACAGTGCATACATTCAAATAAGAGTTAAACGTTAAAATAGTGATAAAGGCAGTGTAATAAAACAATTAAAACATTTGAAACAAGTGAAAACAAAACAATGTAACAGTGATCGTTATATTTTATCACGATTTCAAAATAAGCGGGTATTGAACTTTTAAAATAAGCTGCGAGCCATTTGACTCAAATTTAAGACAAGTAAATACTAGTCACCAAGTTCAAACATCTGACTAACTGTTCTCGTAGTCTTGTGCGCATAGCGCTTAATAGCGTGGGTATTATATATATGTATAGATACAAGGTATACGGCCTATATGTATTATTATAGTTCTATTTGTCAGGTGTTTGGAAAATAAAAGATACAACTATCAATTTTTACTTTCATTTATTCAGGTTTTCACAAGAGTATATTTTAAAGGAAGAGTATATTCGGTTCTGATTCTACATTTACATTTAGCGCCACGTTCGCAAAGCAAGGACATAGAACTAAGAGCAAGAACCACTGAAATATTCACTACATGATGTAGGTATATAATAGACACGGCTTGTTTCTCAGCATAAATTCGATTCGATACTCTATGATACCCCAAGTTCTGAACTTTGACATCTCACAACTGACGGAACCACACACAATATCAATTATACAATTACGAAGTTATGTTATTACATTAACTATACGTTGTCTATATTGACAGAAGTTGTAAATTGGGGTTTCTGGATCAGAGGAGATCCAGAAACACCCAATTTACCCTATCATTCATTGTATTCAAAAATGTGTACTATTTGCTCTAATATTCAATCATTCATCAATCATCCTTTATTTATTCTAATATTTCAATCATCAGAGGAGACCCAGAAACATTTAATTATCCTATCATTCATTGCATTCAGAAATTAATGTAATATTCAATCATTCAGTCATTTATTATTCTAATATTTCAATCATCCCTTCAATAATTCAGTTATTCTATTATTCAAACATCAAAAGTTCTCAATTAAACCATTCTTTTAGTCATTTTAGTTTAATTTTTCAAAAGATATGCTCGTTAATTTTATGCCATAAGTATTATAGCCTCATTAATATTCATTCAAGTTTTCACTTAAATAGTATGTTCATTAATTCAATTCATTTCATTATATAGGTGATAAAATGTTTAGTCCATTCGACACGGTGAGCTATCAGGAATGGAATGCGCTCGGATGTCATGATGTTACCTTATTTAAGTACCTATGTTATGTGTTTGTGTTATACCTATGCATTAAAATAAAACGACAAATGATATTAACTCGTTTATTTAATAGGTTATTGTAATAGGTATTAATATAAAACAGAGCAGTAACAATTATGGTATATTACAATATAGTGAATAATAACAATTATGGCCATGATTCAATATCATCATATATTTTAGCTATTAATTTTCTTGCACTCGTATAAATATCATCGAACAATGTAGTTTTAACAACATGCTGAGATCACAATCACATAACAATTGTTCTGATTTTGGGAAACTGTCCGCGTCGTAAATTTCTATGTTGATGATTTTTGTTGCTCGAGTGATCGGTTTCTTTACAAATTGTGTAAATTTTTTATCCGTATTTGCTCTCTTACGAGCAAGGCCCAGGGTTTTCTGCGCAGGTTTTTCAACAGCCGGTTGATTCTGTGGAATGAAATTGAAGAGGTCTTCAGTGTCCTGAAAAATCAGAAACGTAATAAAATGTAGCGTAATTATTTATATTATTAACCAACATTTGGATCTTAGAGGGTTCCAACACAGTTCTTTTAAAATTATGTTTATATGAGATATAGTGTCACAGAGCAACATAACAATAGATTTAAAATAAGTTATTCAAATAAATATACTATGATGGATATTCAGATTAGAATAAGTAATATATTAATACTGAATAGTTAATAGTATAAATATTGAATTATTCTATTGTTTTATTAATTGTTAAAGAAATATAATTAATTCTTATTACCGATATTGTGCTGTGCTTGGTTACCACTCTCAAGGCAAATAATCGACTAGATTTTTAAATATAATTTCTCTGTTTAAATTAAAATTATTTTATTAGTTTCTATGTAATAGGGTTCAAAATAGAACGTTTTTAACTCATATTGATATTTCCACCATAAATGGTGCATGAAATTAAAACCGCGTGATATCATGTCACCGAACACTTCATTGTTTATTAAAAATATGTATGAATTTAATATATATTACTGTACGTTTGTTCATTGGATTTTCCTCATACAATTCATTGAATAGATTTAACAAGCAAAGTCATAGCATGTTAGTAGTATATCATCAATCATAATATTGCGACATCAGCGATTTAAGAATCACTGATGTCGCATTGTTTATCAAACCATTATAAATTTCGCATACTACTAAATGCATATGGTTTCCCCTGCTTTTATAATTATAATTTATTAATAATAAACATAACCCTCATTCCGCAGTCGGGTAAGTAACATAATATCTTGCTTCTCATAATTTAAGGGTTTGGTAGGTGTCTGTATAGTGTCATACAGTTCCGTCTATGGAGGGTAAATAATAATAATACATGCATAGTCTCACGCCTATATTTCCATGAAAGGGAGGCAGAGGTGTATTGCTCACCAACTTTCGCCAGATTTTATTTAGTCCCATATAATAGGGGGTGAGCCTATTGTCCTACTGGGCACATTACCAGACTTCGTGCTGCTACTGAGAATTTCCTAATAGAAAAACCCAATAACACTTGCCCGACCCGGGAATCGAACTCGGGACCCACCCCGATCCCACGCGCATATTTATGCAGCGAGACCAACGATGTAGTCAATAATAATAATGTATTTTCTTATTATTTATTAAGCAAGTGCTATGTTGGCAAGCATCGAACTTAATGTGTATTATCACCCAATTATAAATTAACTGTATTCTATTTGTACATATCTTAACATATCTTGTAAATACAATAATTTGTCGTATAACCTAACAAATATTTGAATAAAATTACGTAAAAGGCTTAAAATAAGAAAAACATAAATTATATAATTATACTAATAAATACGACACATAACTTTCCATTCTTTATAGCAGTTGGTTAAAATATGAGGTGAGTACTCACTGTGAGCAGCCATCTGTAATTCAACAATACTGAAGTCGTTGCTATGTAGGTACGAGTATCTAGTATAATTTCCGTCTAGTATAATTTATTTATTTTATTTATTTACAAAAATACTAACAATACAAGCTTACAGTGCTAACCAATACGCTTATATGTTTAAGCTACATTTGCAAATAGTGTCATAAACGAATATTAAAGTACAATGTCAATTGAAAACAATATTACAATGATAATTTACTTTACATTAAAAATATACATTAAAAGAATATTACAATACAAAATGTCAAATGAGAAATTGAAATTAATACAGATAATTAAAACCACAAAATTAATGAATTAAAAAAATATATACATAATTATTAAAATACAGAAATTATATTATTAAAATATCAATAGGGTCAAGGCGAAGAATTCAAATGCGTCAAGACATATTCAGACAACACACCAAATTTATCAAAAAAAATGTCTGCATTAATATTAGTTTGCATGAAGTCATTCAATAGTTTGATAGCGCGCCCAGTGGGACTTTTAGCAGCGTTTTGGACGCGCCATGTTGGAGGGCAGGTTAAGAGCCGGTGATGCCGGCGTTTGCATCCACGGACGTAATTATTTGGCACAAAAAAACTTATACATTCACGTACCGACGGATTGTCTACCTTATTATTTAACATTAAGATGTAGTGCATTATGTGCTTAAACTTTCGCCTAAGTTCAAGAGAATCAAGGCCCACCATACCATACACAAACATGGACGGATACAGAAAAGGATAGTATCCATACTCGCGTTTGTAAATATATCGAGCAAATTTTCGCTGAACTCTTTCGATTGTAAGTGTATGTATTTTTTCCTGTGGATTCCATGCAATAGAGTTGTACTCCAATTTACTACGTACATATGCATTGTATATCAGTTTTATGACTGAGATATTATTAAATTGAGCAGATGTTCTAATTACAAATCCCAAGGCTTTGTTAGCATCTTTACAGATTTGCTTAATATGATTCTGGAAACTTACTTTATGGTCAATGATTAATCCTTAATCGCGTATTGAATTGATTTTCTCTAATGATGTACCCGCCAACACGTATGTTGATGATATTGGAGAACGAGACCGAGAAAAAGTCATTGTTTTGCTTTTGGATATGTTAAAAGATAACCTGTTTCTCACGCTCCATTCATGAACAGCGTCTATATCAGATTGGAGCGCCGCGCAATCTGTAGTGTCAGTGACGGAGAGGAATAATTTTAGATCGTCAGCGAACATCAGACACTCTGACTTGCAGAGCACACTTGGTAGATCGTTTATCATAATGAGAAACAAGGTTGGCCCCAGCGTGCTGCCTTGGCTAACTCCGGACCGAGTATAGTACTCATGTGATCGATAATTACCTATTTTTACGTATTGCCTGCGATCCCTTAGATAGTCAGCCATAAACTTCAGGAGATTAATACCAATTCCGAATGCCGAGAACTTAATTAGTAGAACATCATTATCAATAAGATCAAACGCCTTAGTAAAATCAAAATATGCTGTATCAACTTGACAACCCGACCTCATTCTAGAAATTACATAATCCACAAACCTGACATGGTTCGTTAAAGTAGAACGTGTTCGGCGAAAGCCGTGTTTTGAGTCGTGTATATGCCGATTAATTTGTCCAAAAATGCGATCGTTGAGAACAGTCTCGAAAAGTTTTCCAAAGACAGACAGCACTGCAATAGGTCTAAAGTTAACAATGTCTGTTGCAGATGCAGTTTTAGGTACTGGTGTTATCCGAGAGAGTTTCCACTTGCTGGGATAGAGGGTGTTTTTTAAAGAGAGGTTAAACAAATACAGAAGTGGCTCCTCTAAAACGGAAATGCAGTCCTTTACTAAGAAACTCGGTATGTTGCCCGGTCCATAAGCAGATGATATTTTTTGGCGACGTACCGCCTGCCGCAACTCAGACATATTTATGTAATCCACAGTTACATCCGCTGCATAGCCCGAAGCCCCGAACTGATTAAATCGGATGCAGATTCTGGGTCTAGCAACGGGGTTTTGCTGTGGAAAACTGAACTGAAATATTTGGCAAAAGCATCTACGGCCTCTTGGCCTTCAACCATCTTACCACCATAAATAAATTGCTTACACTGTTGCTTTGTTTTGCGTTTGTCTTTTACGTATTGCCAAAACGATGAGGGATCGTGAGCTATATTGCTTTCAACTTTATTTATATATTTATTAAATGCGGAATTAATAAGTGCTTTAGTTTTGCTTCTATAATATCGAAACATTTCTTTATTAAACGGAAGGCCATGTATTTTAAACATTTTTTTTCACCCGTGTACCATGGTCGATATACATACTTATGACAAGATGATATTGATTTTAGAGGGACATGCACATTGATAACATGATTTAATTTGTCATAGAATGTATTAACAGCAGTATTAACGTCTTGCTCCTGCATGATGTCTGTCCAATCAATACTTGCAATATCGGTATATAATCCCATGAGATCTGCCTTGCGAAAATTCCACTCAACATTGTTAATATAGTTGTGTTTCTTGGGCGGCGGAATCTCGATCTTAGCACTTCTCGGGAGGGTTAGGAATATCTCTAATGGGTTGATTACACCTAACGAGTACAGTGGCGAGTCAGTAAATGCGTTCTCGGCCGAGAGAGTCGCCGAACCGAGTGGGTGGTCACACGTATTTACTATAGTGGCGAGACAGTTTAGTTTTGATCACGCTTACGTCTGCAATGGATCGCAAAAAAAAAAGAATTTGAAAAAGTTTTTAACCAGCTGTTACCAGACATTATAATAAACGAATTGTGGGATTTATTGGGGCAGTTTTGAGAATGACTGTAGAAAAATTCCACAAAAATTCATGTATTTTGTAACACTGAATGAATTTTACTGTTGTTTCCATGCTCCATTTGTTATCAACGTACATTTTAATTGAGATTAGGATAATTTGAAAACAAAAACATAAACAAACATAACGGACGAACGAGTGGCGAGTGGCCGAGTGACAATCGAGAGCGTGTTCATACGTGCCGAGCGGGATACCGAGTCGCTGCGGGGGTAGACAAATGATGCGGGGAGGTGGGTACTCGGCCTAGTAAACAGATTGGGATTCTAGTGACTCTCTCGCCTCTTTGCTCGGCCGAGCACTCGGCCGAGCACTCGTTAAAGTGTTTATACCAACCGAGTACTCGGCCGAGGACACTGACTCGCCACTGTACTCGTTAGGTGTAATCAACCCATAAGGGTGGGTGATAGGCATCCGGCGGCACTAGAGGTTCAGTATCAGACGTTATATCAATATTGTGGGAGTAAGATTCGTTAGAACCAAATCTAAGATGCATCCATATTTGTTGTAAACATTATTACACTGACGTAATTTACCACATTCTAAAAACATTTCAAATTGAGTCTAAATGGAGTTTGAGCAAGAATTTAAATTAAAATCTCCGACTACTACAGCCTGACAGTCTGAATACATATTGATAGCATTCTCTATACAAGTTAAGACGTCTTGATATTGTTTATCGTTGTAGCTAGGCGGTAAATACACAACAGTTAAAAACAATTTAATATTTTTCAATGTAATCTTGGCGAATATTAATTATTTGTCGTCAGTTAAATCATCAATGTCTGTAACTCTTTTGACTGCGTAGCAATTCTTTACTGCCAAGAGTACACCACCCCATCCAACATCACCAGCTCGATCCTTACGGAGCACAGTGTAGTCAGAAGGAAAAAGTTCAGCACTATTTACAGAGCTATTGAGAAAGGTTTCAGTTAGAGCAATAAAATCACATGCAAGTGACATAACATTATTGTGACAAATCACTGTTTTAGAGCGGAGCCCCCTCACATTTTGGTAAAATAATATAATTTTCTTCATATTTCTTTGAGTTCCGGACTTCATGATTTTGTGACAAATTTTGTTAGGTAAAACGTTTTTACTACTCTTATTGTTCGCGAAAAAACTGAGAACATGTGTTATTTTCTATTTTAGTGCTACTTGGAATTACTATGGCGGTACAACCAACATTTATATCAACTTTAATATTATCCATAATCTTTTTAAATATGTGCCATATGCCTTTTTTCATAACTTCACCTGTTTGATATGAAAACATTTCTAAAGGCAGGTAGGAATTTGAGTCAAAGATATATGCATAGCTATGGTTTTGAACATCCTGATATAATAGGTTATTAAACAATTCAATTTTGTAATTATAAATTGGTGCCCCGCAGACATAGAAGGGAGTACATATTATTATATTTGTATATGTGATATATTTTAGAGAAGTCCTTATAGATTTAATTAGACTTGTGAAAGTCTTGAAATCATTTGGTCCTAACATAATAATACAGTAATCGTTCATATCAAAATTATGTAACTTCTTATCAATATTTTGTAGTAGTCGATCTATATTACAATTAGGCAAAAGATAGCGACAGTAGCTAAAATAAGGGCCGAATGCCTCTTCTACAGCTCGCTGTGTACGATGTGAGCCGGTGTTAGTCAAAATACAAAGTTTCTGCTTCACTGTATTTACAGATAATATAACATCCTCGACTTTTGAGTTGATTCGGAGTTCACTTTTCCATCCGACTGTACTGCGCGTTGTAAAGTGTACAATCGTTCGTTGAGGTTGTCTATCTCTTGTTTAGCAAAGTTCAATTGCTTATCTAAATCCGTAAGGACATTTGTCGTAGAAAACAAGTTTTCATTACAGTGTGATTCTATCTTGTTTTGCATAGTGTCGCCATCTGTTGTAGGAGTGGTTTCAACCTGAGTGCATTCTTTGATTAATAACGATTGTTGTTCTGTTGATGTCATCATTTCCTTGGTAATACGTTTTTTTGCCCTAGATTTAGGAGTACGCTTAGGCGTTTTTTAAACGTTCGGCGATTCTATGCATATCTTCTTATAACAAGTTATTACGCCTTCCTTATTACTAATCTGTTTTTTTAATGAGCTGTTTTCAAGCAATAGCTTTTCGATTTCTAGATGACAGCTGTCTAATTGGCATTTAAGTGTCTTAACTTCATGTGTAAGTTCCTCAATATCACAATAATGAACTGTTGACAAATCAGGTAGACTTTTTGTCGAATTATCTGAAGGTGATGAGTTTTGTGATGAATAAAAACGAGGAGACTCATACTGGTTATCTTTTGTTCTATTTTTCCTTATTGTGACATTTTCCGAGTCGCTATCCATATTATTATTATAGATGTTGTAGTTTGAATAGTTGTTAGAAATGTGCAGTTACTGGTAATGCCCTCTCGTATCAAATGTCCAAAATATAAAACAATTAAAAAAAACGAAAATGTCATCCAGTCAGCTTGAACAATTATTGTCAAATAATAAGGTAAAAGTCAAATATATCTGCGTCGATTGAGAATTTAAGTATAATAATTAAATGAATGAGTGATTTAGTGCTTCATGAAATGTCAATGTAGGTAGTTGAAAATAATTCTTCTAGTGTTTGTCAATATCAGTTGTTTATGTTGTAAGGGCGTGAGTGTGTATCAAAACACAATTTAAAACAGCTGGTCCACAGCTGACCTTGTGTGTGTGAGTGTTGTGAGTGTTGTTCAAATTCATGTAACGGAGATTTTCAGAAGTATAAAATGTTCCAACTCACAGATTTGGCCGTGCAGACGCTTGTAAGTTTTTGGTGCACAATTTGAAGGTTATGTTTTCAAATTCCAATATGTTTTTGTGTACTTTTTCTCACTATTTATAAATAAAATTCGTTAAGATATCTCAAGCACTTGTTAACCTTACTGGGGTTGCCAGCCTATATCTGTACTTATAGTGCGCCAGTTTAATGTACATTTAACAATTTAACGTTATCAATCCATAAATTACGTTTACAATAAATTTATAGGTGCTAGTAGCTCCATGCCTCACGTGTTTACCATCCTGTGGGAATATGGGGATAAAAAGCTGCCTATGTGTTATTCCAAGGTTATATCTATGTTCGTACCAAATTCATTTAAATCGGCCTAGCCATTTAAGCATTAAGAACGAACAAACATTCACTCATATTATATACCACACACTCACAAATTTTCGTAGGAAGTAGGATTCAATTATTAAATTGATTTATTGTTTAAAGTGTTACAATTTTAAACATTACCTATAGCTTTAGACTCCGACCGAACATATTAAGGTATAATTTTCGCATCTGAACTGTTACACCCAGATTGCTACGGTGAGTATCGAACCTAATGGAAGTGATATGTAACAGGAGTAGCCATTCTAATATCGTATACTAGAGGACGCCAGCAGCTACGCCTGCATTTAATTTACCCGTTTTGGCCGATGTCGTGGGAATTTCGGGAAATCCCTCCTTAGTGCACCCCTACGGTCCCCAAGGAACATCCATGCCAAATTTCAGCTTCCTGCGCCCAATAGTTTCGGCTGTAGCGTGTCTGTCAGTCAGTCAGTAACGCAAGGATTTTATATATTAAGATTAGTAAATCCAATTTGGATGCATTGATCTGACACAGCATTTTACCAACAAGTGTTCTATTCCATATTCGGGATATTATGACGTGGATTCATCGCTATTTCAGAGGGTGCCTCTTGAAGATTCACCATAAAACACTGATCCGAGAGGTGGCATCATCATCAACTATAACTTTACAAGTTTACCAGATCTTCTATCTACAAAATGTAAGTGAGTTTAATTGATGCTTTTATTTCTATGTAGTATAAAAACTTGTTCGTTTATTCAATATCTTCATCTTACTTTTCAATCATTCCCCTATTCATTGATTCTATTTTCCAAATATTCATCATATTACTATCACATATATACATACATCAGTACTTACATTCAATCATTCAGCTATTCAATTATTTAAATTATTTTACTATTCAACGATTCTTGATTTGATAATTATAATAATTATTCTTATTGGTGCGTAACAAAGCTATACTTCAAGTATTCGTCTATTGATACTTTTACTAGTTACTTATACAGTTGTCCTTATTTTTCAGGTCCAAGCAAATGGCTGATCAGCTTTTCCCTTCAGACGATGAGTCAGCGCCAGAGACCGTGGTGAAAACTAAAGTTGAGAAAAAGAAGCGCAAGTCACCTGCGTCCACTGAGTCCCAGCCATCGACCAGCAAAAAACAGAAGCCCCACTCCAGACCAACAGCCAGCGATTTGTTTGGCAGCGATTCTGGCGACGATGAGTTGGAGGCAACCGCTAAAAAATGTCAACCAATCTACTCATACGTCACCCGTAGGCTGGCCAACGGCTTTTCGAGACAAATGGCTGAACACAAACCAGGCAGCTATTACGTGGAATTGAAAATATATAACTGTAATGATATCGAGCGAGTGCCACCGGTAAATAGATGGCGGCACTCAATCATGACTGTAAAAAATAAATGTGAAACCGAGTCAGAGTCCTGGAAGCAGTTAAATTCGCACATAAAAAGTGTCCGAAAAGAATTTAAGGACTATGCGCCTACATTCATAAGTTCATACCAGTAAAAATAATTTACATATTCACTTACATATCTACTTATAATTATTATCTACTATATTACATAAACAATTTTATTCATTATGTCATAATTATATAATTGAATAATAATTTTATTTTATTTTATAATAGATAATGGACAAAAATATATGACTCCTAGGACCATACTCCAATAACCATAAGACATTTATCGTTGCGTAGGACATAGGTCATAAAATTGTACTCCCTTATTTAATCTTACAAAATAAATATTTAACAAAACTTGTTTTTTTTTCTTTTCAATCGACTCACCTACTAATTCTACTTCAAGTACTTATATTACTTGTGATAAATGTAAAATTGAGATCCCTGAACATGAATACCGATATCATAATAAAATTATGAGAACTAATATTCACAAATCAAATTGTCTTATAAAATCAGAGTTTGGAAATATTGATATTGTTGCCACGGCATTCAAAAACCGAATTATGACTTATCGCTTATGCCTATGTAAAGAAGACGAGTACCTTATTATAGAGGCGTTCTTAGATGGGAAGCGAGATGATATTTTTAAAATCATTGAATTAACGTTATTAAAACATGTCTCTATCAAAGTGAACTTCGAGTTGTTCGCTCACTTCATGTTACCTGTATCAGGTGAACAGCAACTGAAGTCATTTAACACTAAATATCAGACCGCATACCAAAATATGAATTATGATGAATTATGTTCACAAGTAAAAGAGATTTTTAACATGAAATTATCTGAGTTTGAGCACTGTAAATCTGGATGGACATTTATGAATTTAAGTTACCTTGAAATAAATGTGAGTAAGTACTCACCCATGCGAGGCGGCTCTTACATGGAGCTGCCAGCTAAAATTAAGAATACCAAGAGTTGTCTAAACATACAGAATAATGATAATTATTGTTTTTTGTGGAGTATAGCCGCAGCATTATATCCAGCTAAAAATAACCTTTGCAGACCAATGCGAATGTTGATATAATTGCCACTGCATTTAAAAACAGAATACTGACGTATCGCTTAAACCCATCTCAAGAAGACCTTCTGATAGAGGCGTTCTTAGATGGGAAGCGAGACGATCTATTTAAAATAATTGAATCGACATTGATGAAACATTCCTGTATTAAACTGAACTTTGAGTTGTTTGCTTTCTTCGCAATATCTGCATCGGGTGAGCAGCAACTGAAGTCATTTAATACAAAATATGAAACTATATATCAAAGTACTAATTATGATGAGTTATATTCCCGAATAAGAGATGTTTATAAAATGAAATTATCTGAGTTTGAACATTGTCAATGTGGATGGTCATTCATGTCTGTAAGTGATTTAGAAGTTAATATTAACAAATATTCACCCATGCGAGGATCCTTTATCGCCTTGCCTACTAAAAATTAAAAAAAATACAAAGCCTGTTTAAACATTCAACATAATGATAGCTATTGTTGTCTATGGTGCATAGCTGCAGTATTATTTCCAGCTAAAAAATAATGTCTGTACAACTAGCTCATACCCCGATTTAAATACCTTATTTAATATACAGGGGATGTCAGTTCCGCCCTCACACAAAGATATTGTTTGTTTGAAAAAAATAATAGTAAAATAAGTGTCAATATTTACGGATTAGACAAGCGTCATATTGTTTTTATATGTCACCAATAGTAAGAGAATTAAGCACATCAATTTGCTGTATTTTTAACAAAACTGTAAAGCACATTATTGTCTTATAAAAGATCTTTCGCGCCTAGTCTGACGACAAGTTTCACGACATAAAGGCAAAATGTATTTATAAAATAATAAATTGAAAGATAGTTCAATATTCGATAATTGTGAAGTGACAAACGTAACCCTTTTTTTTAAATTCTCAATATTATCCTTATGAACCTTTAGCCTTAAAGTTTTCTGAGAACAAATACAGTATATTATAAGAGATGTATGCGAAATTTCGCCAGTCGTATTACAACTGCCCAGTAGATCCCTTGCTCAATCTAAAGGACTTTAAAGAGAAGGCTCCTCTGTTTATTTTAGACTGTTCAAGGCAAAACGGTAATCTAAAAACTGGTCCTGTGGATGTTCGATTAGAAATTGAGTGTTCAGCATCAATACCAGATAACACTGCTGCATATTGTTTGATTATAAACGATCGTCTTGTGGAATACAAACCTCTAAGCAACATTGTGCGCAGATTATCATGAATGTCATTGTAGACGTTCAAGGTTTTAAAACAGAAGCAAACGAATTTATAGTAAAAGAAATTGCTGTATGGTGTAATAACACATTGCAAGTGTTTTTAATTGAGCCACCATTTCCCTTTTACGATTTGACAAATCAAGAAAGACGACAAGTAAGCTGGATTGAGCGTAACAGGAAAATATACTGGAATGAAGGATTTATACCTTATTCAAACTATCAGTATTTATTTTAGATTTCTTAAAAGATAAGCGTGTTTATACTTAAGGTCTAGCAAAAGTGAAATGGTTAAAAAACATTTTAAATGATAATAATGTAATTAATTTAGAAAATAAAGATTGTCCTAGTTTGTTAAGTCTGTATGATCGTTATAAATATTCGAAAGAATTGTATAGTTGCATATATCATGACTTAATATGTGCTTTAAGAAATGTTTTGTGTTTAAAAATTTGGTGCTTTGAAAATAAACTTTGCTTTTAAAATATTTTTCTCCTTGTTTTACTTGATAGTTTCCTATCCCGTCTTTTAAAATATACGGTAATTGTAACAAATATGATATTTCATTACATTTTTGACTGTACATTAGGAAAGTCAAAAATTGAAGATTTTGTAATTAATATGGGTTTAATTAATGTTTGCATAACATCACTCCACCAACGATAATTGACAAGAATGCCTTATAAATTAGTCACAGTTATTTTAAACAACTTTCGAATCCACAGTTATTGCACTGATACCTGTACTGTTATCAGTCTGTAACAACTATACCTGTTACTAAACTGATTTATGAATGATTGAAAAACAATTTAAACAACTTTCGAATCCACAGTTATTGAACTGATACCTGTACTGTTATCAGTTCTGTAACAACTATACTTGTTACTGAACTGATTTATGAATGATTGAATATTAGTGCAAATAGTACCTATATCTAAATACAATGAATGATAGGGTAAATTGGGTGTTTCTGGATCTCCTCTGATCCAGAAACCCCAATTTACACCTACTATTGTCAATACTCTAAATAACACCACAACGGCAATAAAGAATTGTGAAACACATTATTAGTAAAAACACAATTATATAACATTATATCGTACCTTAGTTAACTGTTGCCGGGGCGGAACTGAACCTGAACGGAGCCTGTTCTCCTTTTATATCCTATTTACACGTTTGACAGTGTCAACTGCCAAACGTCAGATCAAATTGTATATTTATTATTGGCAACATTATAAAGGAGAAATACCAAATACGGCCTAAAGCGGCCAGAAAGTTGTGAATCGTTGAAATTAAACATATAATTTTTAAAATTTATACATCGGTTTCGTTTCTTGATAGAGCTTCGGTGAAAAATTTTAGTTTTTAAAGATTATTATTTTGAATAGGCTATGGGAATAGCGGATGAATGTCTTACGTTGCCAGCATTAAAAATAAAATTAAGTATGGTAGTTATTGTTTTAAGGAAATAATATTTTTTATTATATTAGAAAACAATATCTTTCATTTACTTTATAAATATAGTTGTAAAAAGAATCAAGAAATATATAATTTAATATATATTCCATAATTATTAAACGGTAAAAATCGTTTTGTTTTTTAATCGATAGTATAAATATTTTTCAAACCATTTGCAACACATTTTTTATATGTTATGTAATTCGTGTTGCTCCTGCGCATCGTGAATATTTTGCTCTGATTTATTGGTGTTTCGTACGGTTTTAATTGTAATGTAATTGAATATAAATTCAATAATTATGATCACTACCTTCTACCCATGCTAAGAATATGCAGCGGTGTTTGTGATTGTGGTTAGATTTTTTGGACGAGTATAGTACGACGTTCCCTAGTACACAGGTGATTATTCATTATTATTGGCCTCTCTTTATGTAGTTTTTGTTCTATATGACACAAAGACATACCTTTATTTACATCTAGGTATTATATTAATGTTAAAATTCAATTTTGAGGTATATTTATTTGTGGAATAATTTCCATTTCAAATATCTCGTATCTTATTTCCACCAAGAGTTATTTAAAAAAAAATATACAGTGTAATAGAGTAGTCATTTATCTTCAAAACACACATGGTTTCGTGTTTGTCCTTGCCAGGCCCATAATGTATGGCCAAATGGTACATCTCCTTTAAAACATACCAACCATCAATACGATATAACCATATACAATAGGTTTATGCTCTACATAATTAATGATACAATATATTTAGTTATATATGGCGTCAAGTGGCGGGCCTCTGGTGGTTATCATAAAAGGTTATCGGGTTACAGTTTTGACTAATTTCTAACAAATTAGGAAAGGAATATACATATTACGTATGTCATTTTGTTCGTATTGAAATAAACTAACTGATTATTTAATAAAATATGCAATCGTAATATAAATATCTACTTTAATCTTGATATAATTGTGGGGTTTGTGGTATTTTTCCCTATATACATATCAAACACACATATTTACGAAATAAAACCATTCATCAAACATTTTTACTATTTATTTATATAATTATACACTAATTTACCTTAATGTGTGAGAAAATACAATGTCTTCATACATTTTTTTCTTACAGTCAACTTTAAAATACGTGAGCATGAACCGTAGTGCTTCAGATGTCGACAAAAAAGGGTCACTTTGTTATCGTAAATATTACACCGCTCGACTCCGATAACAGACGGTTGTTATTTAATTTCAAGCTTGTTTTGTGTACATAATACGGATATAGCTTCAATTAGTAAACGTGTTTGGTTTTAATTTGATAATCATAAATCTAGACCATTAGAAAACAGTATAAAAATTTGTTGCACTTTTCTTTGAATAAAAGAGTTATTGTAATTAATTTGAATTTGCAAGGCAGCTGGAAATTTTATAACAGGACTATATTTATAAATGAAATAAATAATAAAAATAAGGTACTGTGATACAAAAATATTTCAAAAACATCTTACAAAACTTACAAAAAATCAGCACAAAAAGTACCAAGGAGCGCCATAGAGCGTCTCATGATAATGTGATGGATGTGACATTTGCAAACAAATAGATATGCGCAATTTGAGTAAGTACAAACTTACTATTTTAGGAAATTGAAAATATAATTTATTCTTATAGTTTTTATGCATGTTGCGTATATTTTCTTGTTTTATAGATCGATATATCGGGACTCAACCCCCGCAGCCAAAAATTATCCGATGACCCCGGTGTCGTTGAAAATTAACTTTTCCGGAAAGATATCGTCGGCCTCTATGACATTTGTTAGAACACACCCCAGTAAAAATTTCGAAATACGTCGCCGTTTTTAGGAGTTTTGAGTGATAGGGGAGGGGAGGTCTCGGAAAAAACGAAAAATTTTGTTCGAGAACGAGTCAGTCAGTCAGTGTTAATTTAAGTTTATACAAATAATATAAATTGAAAAGAATAAATAAAAAAGAAGTTAAATAGATAAATAAATATTAAGAATGAAGGGCAACAAAGCAAGTGGCTATACACACAGATTTGTCACAGCCGACACAGTAAAAATGTGTGAGCTTGGGGCACACACAACATTTGCGACGCAGTCGGCTTTTATTCTGGCCAACTGCGCGCTCTGTTATGTAATGTGTTTTTGGCCTCAAACACATTTACCGCATTCTGCGGTAGCGGACGGGCTACGTTGCTGGTACTGTGTCGGCTCAAAATGGATATAATTAAGTCATGCCGAAATGTACGCTGCATAGAAGATTGGAACGAAGATTTTTTGTGTATGATAAAAGAGTTTAAGACAGAAACATTCAGAAGCCTGCGAAATAGTTTTTTTCCATACCGAGGTTCTCTTGCGTTCCACTGGATACATGGCCAATATGCCATCTTTTTTATCAACCCTCCCCCCCATCATAATATTATAGTCTAGTACGACTGTTGGTTTCATCTTCCCATCCGAAACAGCAGTGGCGTTGCCGTGATAGGTAGAAATGGTCGCTATTCTATTCTTATCACGCCACACCATTATGTCTACATCGCCGGACGTATAGCCAATGATATCACCAGGCCTCATTTCTCCCTTGGTTAGCCGATTGAGCTCCTCAGGAACGAACTGGTGATTAGTGCGCAAAGTGCCCACCACGTCAAAACCTAGGGTTTTAAGTTTCCTTGCCAAAACTGGGGAATTATAAAAGTTGTCCATATATACTGTATGGCCCCTATGTTCTAAATCTTTCAAAAGCTCTAAAACTATCGATGGCGTGGACGCATCTAATGGCGTAAGGCTTGTTGCTGAACAGGCTTTGTTATGGGCATGGATCTTAAACCGCCATAAGTACCTTGTTTCCGACTCACATACCTCGTAAGTCTTTATTCCTACTCTGGCGGCCTTATTAGGAATAAATTGGTTTATGTTTAACCAGCCCTTCCATTGTAACAATGACTCATCCAGTGCAATGTTCTGGTTTAGGGTGTACAAATTTTGGAATTTGACATTTAAATGAGTGACAATGGAAGCTATCTTAAATAATCTAGCTTCCGACGCCGTAAGCTCCTCCACACGCATGTCTCTGTTATAATTGAAGTGGAGCCATATATTTAATAATTGAAAACGCTTCAGAGACATGTATGCGAAGAAGCCAGGCGTCGAAAATATTTCTTTTTCTGAATCCCAATATTCAATTAATTGCGACTTTACGACGAAGCCCATTGCCATTACAATGGCTAAATAAACGTAAACTTCATCTATAGTTGTGTCCCTCCAGTATCCGATACTCCGACTGGTGGGACGCAACGTACCAGTCTCCATCTTCTTGGCTGCGAATTCTTGCGCATATCTATTTGTTTCAGTCACAATATGCGCCATTATTTGGTCGTCCCAAATAGACGTAAATATGTCATAAGCATTTACACAAGGTAAGGTGGGGCCGATCTGACCTTATGTAAATGCTTCTCTCCTTTCGATGGGAGGAAGAATTCACGAACCCACCCAGGGTTCGTGAATTCTTTACACTCGAAAGAATAAAAATTCGGGCCTTGCTCATTGGAGGAAGTGGCATATTCCCACCACCACTTCATGGTCCTACCTGCCTTGCGGCATACGGACCGAATCACGGTACTTGCGTCTGCTCTTTCCCGTGCGCTTTTTCTTGACTCCCTACAAATCTTTAATGTCCCGAGCCACACTCTCCCCATAGGGGCTGGTTTCGAAAATATTTACTATCCCCTTAATAGGGCAAAACAACACAGAACGGTACTTCGCGTTCAGCGTAACTCAATCTTCTAGCTGTCCAATGTTCTTCTGATGGATGCTGTCTTTTAAATATGTTACTGGACTACAACAGGTATCGTTAATTAATTCGAAGTGCAATACTACTGGTTTTGCATTAATTTCGATATGGCGTCTAGGTATTCGTTTATTTTCTTTACAATATGCTATACATTGATCGGGTAATGTCAGTATACCAGTACCGGATATAAATGATTCTGTTAAGTCATTATTTGGACATTCTATAATTATTTTGGATTCTTGGCTAATAACATGAATTGATTTGTTATTGTGCAATTTATGGAAAGTTTCAAAGTTACCATTAATGAATTCTGTTTTACAGGTTGGTGGAACATAAGTTAAAGCTTTTGAGATTATTTCAGTTTCACATACAGGTATTGCTGATGTAGTATAGACATTAGGTATTTCACAAACATAGTATTGTGTATTCATAACTTTACAATTTGATAGTGTTTCTAATTTAAAATAGGACGACTTGTCTTTGGTTATGCCTAAAAATTTAGTAGAGGGTATAATACTAGAATATAATGTATTGTTTACAGTTTTAAGATTCACAGGTTAGGGTAAGATGTAATACAGATCAAATTCTTTAGTATTTACTAATGGTATTTGTAGAACAAATATGATTTTGTTATTCGTGTAATAGCATGAAACATCGGACACTTTTTCTAAAACATGCATGTTGTCTAGGACTAACGGGATGGGTAGTTGCTTAGAGCTAGTGAGAAATCTATAATTATTTACAAGGTCAGAAAATAGTTATTTAGGAGTAATAATAGAGGGGTACAAAATATTCCATTTGCTGAACATACGCATTTACGATATCTTCAAACTGAAAAGATAATATTAATAGATTGCTTTCTAAGATATTCTACAATTCCGATATCTTAGATTTTATATATAATTTATCAGAGGCTATTGTTAAGTTAGCGACATTCTCATTTAAGGTTTCGATGGCAAAATTGAGCTTCTGTTCATTTGCATTGATTTTATCAATTGTGTCTTTGAAAGATGATAATGTTGACATCGTGACCATCATGTTGTCTTTCATTAAAGTTGCTAGTTTAGTTTGATCTTTTTCTATTATTTGAATGGCGTCGCTGAACTTTACAGCGTCATTTTCATCCATGTTACCAAATAGTTGTTTGATCATGGTGCCGATACCACCAAACCAAGCTGCTCTTTTAACGTATTTAGATATAGGATAGGCAATTGAATCAAAACCTCTGACAATATCAGAGTAACGAGACGATAGTTTTTGGAATATATGATGACATTCACTTTCGTAAAAAGCATTACTCTGTTTACATAGGAATTTGGAAGTTCCTAATATATTATTAATATTTTCTAAATGTGGTTGAACAAATGAAATGTCTATTGGGATGATTACATCAAGTGTGTCATCAGTGATTTTTACAGAACCAATGGGATCAAAATATATACCGGCGTTGTTTGATGCTGGCTGGATATATTCTGGATTATTGGATGCCGTGGTAGAATATATGAATCCAAGTCTGGAATGGAAGTAAGTGCAAATTATTATTTATACTAAGATATTATCCAGTTGTCGTAGTAGTGGCTAGTTTGAATTCGTCGAAATGGTGTTTAACGTGACGTCTGTTTATTTTAACTATTTTGTAAGAGCCTTTCCATATGGGTGAGAGAGCTTTTCTCAGGCGTAAATGGTTTTTTAGGTATACTAGGTCTCCTACTTTGTATTTCACTGGTCGAGAGTGTGTGTCGTAATAGGATTTCGAGGTCTCTTTTGATTTCTGAATGTGTTCTATTGCTTTTCTTCTAGAGAATTCAAGCCTATTTGGAAGGAGTCGGACATATTCAGGATAGATAGCTCCTGGGAATTCGTCATAGATGGAATCGGGTATAAATGGTTTATGTCCGAATAGGAGTTCGTAGGGAGAGTAGTGAGTGGTGGAGTGGATGGCTGAATTGTATGCGAGCATGGCTGTATACACGAAGCGATGCCAGTTATTCTGTTGCTCGTTTACATACGACTTAAGGTATTCCTTCAGAGTGGAATGGCTCCTCTCAAGGGCGCCTTGAGTTTGAGGGTGTTATGGGTTGGACCATAATTGTTTAATTTTAAGAAGGTTACAGGTCTGTTTGAAGAGTTTGGCGGTAAAATTTGTGCCTAGGTCGGTTAAAATAGTTTTGGGGATACCGAATAGTGTGATGAAATGGACTAGACATTCGGAGGTTTCCTCAGCCGTGGTATTGCAAATAGGATAGGCTGCTGAGAATTTAGTTAGGTCATCTTGAAGCGGGAGGATGTATTTATATTTATCGTTACCGGCTTCGGGCAATGGACCTACTATGTCAAGGGCTACGCGTTCAAAAGGTCGAGTGGAAAGAGATGTGATCTGCATAGGAGCGCGATTGGTTTGTCTAAGCGCTTTGTTAGTCTGGCATTGTGGACATTTCTTAACGTAGTTTTCTACGTCTGAACGCATATTTCTCCAGTAGTACTTCTCTTGAATGCGTTTAAGCACTCTAGAAGAGCCTAGGTGACCGGCTATTGGAATGTCGTGATTTTCTTCTTTTAAGATTTTCTGTATTTCGCTTAGAGACGGGTAAATAAAAAGGTTTTTATAGACATTTACGGTTATTTCAGAGTTATGGAATAAATATAGTACTATGTTATACAGTTTAATATATTGGTGAGTATCAAAAGGATTATTGAAATCGGATATGGCTACTTCAGCGTTGTCCTGTCCTGATAGCGTAATTAATAGTTAGTTTCTAAGAGATTTCAGGCATTTATAGATGTCTTCATATAAACATGTATCAAAATGATTTACTTTGGTAAAGATAAAATAGTAGGTATGTTGTCTGTTTCGTATTTGAGGAATGAATGTAATGTTCTCTTTAATAGGGTAAATTTATTTATTTATTTAAACTTTATGTACAATACACAATGTAAGAACAATGGCGGACTTAATGCCATCGAGGCATTTTCTCCCAGTCAACCATAGGGTGATACAGAGATAACTGTGGTAGGTGTACAAATTAGTTTAAGGAGCTTAATATTTGTAATGACAAGTAACATAAATATGATAATATACAATACATACATATTTTATACAATATGGCTACATATATACATTCAAGATAAATATATATTTAAATCATATATATAATCACCTATATATAAATATACATAATATATATATACATATACATATACAGTTTTGTTGATGTGAAAAATTATGATGATTGTGCCAATAAGTCTTTGCGAATATGCTCGCGTGCCTTAACCTTGAACGTCCATCGATTAGCAGCCATCCTGATCTCCAGAGGCAGGGAATTCCAAAAATGAACTGATTGCACAGTGAAGGAAGAGTGGACAAGGCCAGACGTGTGAGAAGGGCATGAAAGTAAGAGATTGTTAGAAGAGCGAAGATCTTTTGAATGAATCGAGCTTAAGAATTGAATATTAGACATTAAGTATACGGAAGGACTTGGAGAATGAAGAAGAGAAAAAAGAGTCGTGAGAGTGCGCAACCTTCGGCGCTGAAGAATGGGCAACCAGCGAAGTTCGGAACGAAAAGCAGACACATGGTCATACTTGCGAAGATTAAAAATAAATCGAATGCAGTTATTGAGAAGACGGTCAAGTTAATCGAGAAGGTCTGCATTCAGGTCGAGATAACAAACATCACCATAATCGATGACCGGGAAGAGTAGTTTGCACCAGCGTTACCTTTGTTTTGACGGGAAGAAAATGTCTTAAGCGATAGAGAGTTCGCAGGGACCCAGTAATTCGCTTACTCACATTCGTGACTTGAGCTTGCCAACTAAGAGATTCGTCGATATGCAATCCTAGGTTTTTGACACTCGAAGTTACCTTTACTACAGTTCCATCAAATAAAATCGATGGAAGAGATAGTGCCTTAACTCTGCTCATCATACGATTACTTCCTATAATAATAGCCTGGCATTTAGAAGAGTTGACATGACGTCCAAAGCTATCGGACCAATGTTTAATAGCGGTCAAATCATTGTTCACAGCGTCAATGGCAGCAGTTAGATTATCTACCGTTGCCTGAGAGTATAACTGCAAGTCATCAGCATACAAATGATACGTACACCGAAGGTCATGGGTCAGGAGATTAATGAAAAGAGCAAAAAGAAGAGGAGATAAAATACCGCCCTGTGGAACGCCAGAGTCGAGAACTCGCCAAGATGATAATGATTCATCAATGCGAACCGCCTGCTGACGCTCCCAAAGATAAGAGGAAAACCAATCCAGTGCATCAGATGAGACCATAAGATGGGAGAGGATGGATATGAGAATATCGTGACTGACGGTATTAAAGGCGTTCGAAAAGTCAACCAAGACTAACACAGTAACCTTGGAATCCTTAACGCTCGCCCTAATATCGCCAGTCACTTTTAACAGGGCAGAGGTAGTGCTGTGTCCTGGCCTAAACCCTGACTGAAGAGGACTTAAAAAATTGTTGACATGTACAAAGTGAGATAATTGTTTATGGACACAGGCTTCCAGCACTTTGGAGAGGTATGGAAGTATGGAAATGGGACGGAAGTGGCTAAGTAATGACGGATTGGGGATCTTAGGTAAGGGTCGGATAAAGGCTTTACGCCATAAGGAGGGAAAGACACGAGAATTTAAGGAAAAGTTAATAATGTGGGATACTGCAGGTAGGAGTTGGTCTAAAATTGGCAAGACCATTTGTCGACCAATGCCATCGTATCCCACAGCCTTTGTTTTGATGGACAGGATAATCTTCTTGATCTCATCTGGTGCAACTGGAGAAAACTGAAATGGATCTATGTTAACCTGGTGCAAATTTGCCACGTATTCGACCGTCCGATCCCGGGTTAGATGACAAATTGAAGGAGTAGTGGTGAAATGACAATTAATATCATCCAAGCCGATATTATTCGGAAGGTCGAATTGCTGCTGTTTGCCGATGCCAAGAGTTCCAAGGAACTTCCAAGTAGCAGCTGGAAAGCTGGGGACAATGTTTTCAAGAATATGGCGGCGTTTTGCGTTACGTACCATCTGGTTACACCGATTCCTTGCAGCTTTGAAAGAGGCCCAATTGTCGTCCGAACGATCTCTTTTATATTTGCGGAATGCTCGGTCCCTGCGTCTCATTGCCATTCTTACCCCTATGGTCATCCACGGGGCTGGAGGGCGTTTCAATTTAACCCTTCTAACTGGGACATGGACATTTTACAAGTTGACTAGTACGTTATTGAAGATATCAACCTTGTCATCTATAGTGCCAACCGACAGCAAAGGCTCCCAATTAACATGAGAAGCATCTTCTACCAACTTATTTACATCCATCCGAGCAAAGTTACGCAGGTGCAACACTTTAGGCTTGGGTTTGGGTGGTTTGAGGATATACGACAGGAATATGAGGTCATGGTGGGAAAAACCGGGAGCAGGATATTGGCCATGACACGATATAAGGGAAGGGTTGGAAGTAAGGATTAAATCAAGCCAGGTGTCTTCCCCATTGTTGTTTTGGTGAGTGGCTTGAAGTGGTGAATTATGAAGACTGGCTGATTCAATAATTTGGAGGAGCTTACGTGAACGAGGAGAGTGGGGAGTGAGGAGATCGGTATTAAAGTCACCCATTATTATGTGATATGTATATTCCGACCCTAAAGATTCCAGAATCGCTTCGAAACTGGAGAAGTAGTCAACAGCTGGGGGACAATAGACAACACCCAAAATAGTTTTTACACCCTTGACAATAACCTCCAAAAAGAGATATTCCATCGAGGTGCAGGAGGTAGAAGATGTAGCAACAATTTTGAAAGGAAAGTCACTACGAATGTAGATTGCAACACCACCACCCCTCCTGTCAACCCGATCATTCCGGATAAGAATAAATCCAGGCAGAGGATAAGTAGTGGAGAGCAGCTGTGGCTTAAACCAAGTCTCGGAGATCAGAACAGCGTGAACATTGACATTACTGAAGGCTTCTAACAGGTCGCTATAGTGGCTTGGCACGCTTTGAGCGTTTAAATGACACACATTAAAATTGAGCGACTTGATTTGATTTAACGTTAAATGTGTCACGCACAAATTCGCCAACAGTTCTATCGGGCACCGAACAAAAACTCTTATTAAATGATTCATTGGCAGAACAAAACGATATATCATCATCAGAACTCATTTGCCAAAATAATAAAAGATACTAAATATGAATACTATTATAAATATATATACTAATATATATTATATACACAATTAAAAACAAATTTAAGAAGAAAACTGAAGAAATTTACGTACCCAAGTACAAAGCTATTTATCTCTGTACCACCTGCCAGCTTACACACAAAAAAAAATTCATATGGAAAGTTATACCAAAGTAATCACTTAAATTCAACAATAAATAAGATTGCTTGTACCTGTACCGAAACGTTAAAAACATAACGCATATGACAGCAAAAAACTACAATACCAACACTAACAAGTAATATCAAGTCAAGCAAATCACTAAACGCAACTTAATAAAATTAACTTTAGAAATCTTTGCAAAAAAGAAGGACTAACTAAATTAGAAAGTTAATATAGAGATACCATAAAATAAAACATTTTATGTCAGAAATATTCACCCAGTACATATATTTTACACAGCAATAATAATTTGAAATGGAACGTTGCATGGAGAAATAATATTTTGACGTATGGCGTAATGACGTTTCTGACAGATAAACAAAATAAGTGTGAAGTGAAATTATGGGAATGTGAATACATTTTACATTTTAAACTGCGGGTAAAAGTTTGATTCATCAATCCAAAGTTAAATAAATGAGAATAATGAGTCACCGACACAAAAGTAAACATAAGTACAAACAAATACAGCATAACGTGAACTGTTACAAACATTACACAAACCAAAACAGTTAAATTTTGCGTGGCACAGTTTTTACATTACCGGCGCCGGCCGGTATCTTCTTGGACGCAGAAGAATCGTCGCCCGTCACCTTTGGATGCACAGACATCAACTGCTGCAGTTCGTGGGAGGATGTAATCTTACTGCGCTTTCCATCCGGAGCCTTGACGACGATAGTCCCATCCAGAGTCCAGCCCATCCCAAAATGCTGTCGAGCTAGCAAAATGCTAACGAATAACGACTGTCTGGCTTTGGTCAAGAACTCTTTGACCGAAATTTTCGAGCCCTTTAAAGTCGTCTTCGCCCTCCATACAGCTGTCCTGAGATCAATTCGGGAAAATCTTACCAGAATAGGCCTGTGATGCTCTTTGCTGGGTGCCCCGAGCCTGTGACAATTGGTGATGGAAGTGTCGCCGACATCCTTCAGAGACATCTTGGTTTTGAGGATGTCCATGACCAGCGAGCGGCAGTCCTCCTTCTCAGATTCTGGGACTCCCAGGAATATAAGGTCCTTTCGCCTGTGCCTCGTCTCCACGTTATCCAGCATATTGGAGCACTCATCAATCTGCTTGCGGAGGAGACCAAGCAAACCAAACATGAGTTCCCTAAATGTGCGAAACTCTTCGGCCACCTTTGCTACCGTGTCCTTGGCGGGTCCCGCAGACTGGATCTGGCTCTCCAAATCGGCCATTCTCCGCGTAAATATTTCTTCCAAGCTCCTCTGTGCTGCTTCAATGTTACTGAGTTGAGACATAGTGTGTGAACTTTAATTTCAATATGTGAAAGTGCTTGTGCTGGCAGGTGGTATTAAATTAGCAATATATTATGCTACATAGACCGTACACTGTAAGTAACAGTAATTTATATGTTTAAAAGCTTAAATAAGGTAAACTTTTAACTTTACTATGTGATTTTATAATTAAATAAATACTTTGAAAAATCGCACACGTCTGTTTTTAGCGTTGGAATGATGATGTGTTTTTTATTAGTTTTGCACAAACTTTCGTGATGTTCTATAATAGTTGCATTAGAATTAAAATTTCTAGACGTAATTTTGAGGAATTCTGAATAGTTACCGTTTTGGGTATTGGAACTAGCAGGACTTGGAATATTTGCAGGACTTGTTGGATTTGGAGAGTCAACTACGGGTGGAGGTAAGTTTTCATTTTGATTTATTATATTATCTATATCATCAAGGTTACCTAATTCTGGTAAATTTGCAGGTGGAGAAAGAGGATCTATAAGGTCTTCGAGGCGGATTAGATCATCCGAAGGTATGATTGGAGAAAAATTTGGATTTAATAGTTCATTAGCATCAGGTGAGTATGGGTCTCGATTAGAAGGACCGGGTATAGGTTCTATAGGATTCATAAGCGTTGACGGAGGGTATCAAGGAAAACTTAATAGTGCCGCAGACGCACTATGCGTCTGCGGCATTATTAAGTTTTCCTTTACGGTAGATTATATCATACTCGTATTCTTCTAGTTTTAGTCTCCATCTTTGGAGCTTACTACTAGGATCAGTGTTATTGAATAGCCAACGTAGAGGGCGATGATCGGTAATTATGGTAAATTTTCTACCGTAGAGATACGGGCGAAAAGTCTTACAACCAAAGAGAATTGTGAGCAATTCTTTTTCTGTATTGCTGTAATTGCACTCACTTTTATTGAGTGTACGGGATGCATAAGAGATTGGTTTGTCTTTCCCTATTTCTCCTTGGGACAGAATAGCACTTATTGCATAGTTAGATGCGTCACAGGTGAGGAGGAATTGTTTAGAAAAATCAGGATAAGTTAATAAAGGTGCTGAAGTTAATTTATTTTTTAAGGTTTCAAACGATAGTTGATGCTCATTTAGCCAAATGAAGTCAGTGTCTTTCTTAAGAAGGTTAGTTAGAGGTTTTGCAATATTTGAGAAATCAGGTATAAATCTTCTGTAATAAGAGACAAAACCAAGAAAAGATTTAACTTCTTTGGGGGATTTAGGTATAGGAAATTCGTGTACTGCCCTTAATTTTTCGGGGTTAGGTTTTACACCTTTGCTTGTGATCACATGTCCGAGGTATGAAACTTCTTTCCGAAAGAATTCGCATTTGTCCGGTTGTAATTTTAATTGGAATTGACGTAATCTATGGAATACATTGGACAGGCTGTTGACATGGGATGGGATGTCATATGAGTAAATAACTATGTCATCAAGATAAAAAAGCATTGTATACCTTGAAGACCGGATAGTGCCGAGTTCATTAACCTTTGAAATGTTGATGGAGCATTTTTAAGTCCAAAAGGCATTCTCGTGAACTCGCAATGCCCTGTAGGGACTGAAAACGCAGTTTTGGGAGAATCGTTTGTGCTCATATTAATTTGGTGGAAACCAGAAGCTAAATCTAGCGTACTGAAATACTTGCATTTTCCCAGTTGGTCTAATATCTCAGATATGTTAGGAATGGGATAGGAGTCTCCGATAGTTATGTCGTTTAGTTTGCGGTAGTCAATTACTACTCGCCATTTTCTTTGGCCAGAAGCATCGAGCTTCTTGGGTACAACCCAGATAGGAGAAGACCATGGAGACATAGAGGGTTTGATAATGCCTTGTTGCAGCATTTTGTCTACTTGGGATTCAACTTCCTTCTTGTGACATTCCGGAAATCGGTATGTCTTTACGTTAATAGGGTTATCTGAAGTGGTTTTTATTTCATGTTGGATTGCGTTAGTTGATGTTAATTGATCATTAGGTAAATGAAAAATATCTGAGAATTGAGAACAGACTGAGTATAGGGCTTCTGCCTCTTCGGAATTAAGGTGGGATACACGAAGGAGATTCAAAACTTCTTCAGTTCGTTCTAGAGCATTTGATTCTGATACACTAGCTATTGGAATAGAAGAATTTGTTTCGAAAGATTCAAGGTTCAATTGAAGGTCAGATTCGATAGTTGCAGGTTTCTCTGAGGTATTAACGACTGAGATATCTACTCGGTTATTCGTTTTTACCTGGACAATACAGTTTGCTACTAATAGATTTTCAGATAAGTGTTGGTCGATTATTAAACCTTCTTTAATATCGGCATTCGATACTGTGCACTCTATTATGGCTTCACTACGTGGTGTAATAGTGTAAGTAGGATTATTGAAAAACATTTTAAGTGTTATATCTTTTAGGTTAAATGTACCTTGCACGTAGTTAATTTGACCATCCATGATATTAAATAGATCGTTACCAATTATTCCATCATAGGGCAAGTTAATATTATCACCAAAATTAAATATATGCGTCAGATGTTTGCAATCGTCATGGGATTCATCATGTATCATAATTGATATAGGGATTTGACCTAAGGTTAAGGTGGGGCATTCATCTTTAGAGTCTATGCCTTGGATTTTGAACCTAATTGATGTATTAATACACGGCATATCTTTTATTGAAGATTTTTTATGATACTAATAGCTGCGCCAGTATCGACGAGCAACAATAAATGATTAGGAGACACGGGAGAATCCACTTTTACATGTGGTAAGTACTTATTGGATATATTGGATGTGAACTCGTATACTTTATGACTAATTATATTTTCTTTTACAGGTTTTTCAGGTTTAGTGGCAGGTTACCCGGTTGCTTGACTCTATTTGAGAGACTCTGATTTTTGGGCTGGTTACGTCCATGGGTCTCTACAGGAGGGGATTTTATAGGAATCTTGGTGTCGTCTATTGAAGAGAAGACATGTCCCGTGCGACACCTAGCCGGGACATTGCTTAGTTTAAATTTTCGTTGGAATCTACGGTGTCATAACTTTCTTCTTCAGTAACAAAATTAATTTGTGGTTTGAATTCGGTTCTGGGTTTGAAACCGGATGTACTCGGTTGTGGATTTGAGTTGTTGAACCTGTTACCGGTTTCGAATCTCTTATTGTTATGGTCACGTAGTTTGCAATTTTCTAAGAAATGACCAGATTTTTTGCAGTATCTGCAGAATAGATCAGAGAAGAACGAAGAGGGTTTTTGTTGATTCGGAAAATTATTATTATTTGAGTTACTTGTTTTGAAAGTGGGTTTGTTAAAGTCATTGCGACGGAATTGTGTTTTCGAATTAGGAGTCACGCTTTGTTTAAGTGTGTATTGTAGAATTTTCTCTTCAGAGATTGCGTAGTTAATGGCCTCGTTTAGTGTTCTCGGATCACTACATCTAATGATGTTAGAAATACGAGGATTTAGGCCCATAGTGAATGTATGAAGGGCGAGATCCTCCATCGCGGCCACTCTACCTGACAGTTTGCTTTTCTTGTGGTTAGTTATGGATATTTCTGTCAGTAACTTTGATAAGCACGTTTCAATTCGAAGTAAGAATTGGTTTACATTCTCCTGGGCACCCTGTCTACAGTCTTGAAGATCTGTTAGTAAGTGGGCATAATGTTTTCTTTCGCCGAATTGGTTCTGTAAGAATTCACGAAGTGATGGCCAAGAATCGAATTCTTTAATAGAGCATGCTACTTCGGCCTTGCCATCTAACTGGCTTAAAATATATTTGAAAACGATATTTTCTTGGTGAGAGGAGGCTAAAGAAATTGCATTATCGCAGTTGTTAAGAAAGGGGTTTAATTTTTCACGACTTCCATCAAATCGTTTAATGACTTTGAGAATCACTTCTAAAGAAGCTTGTTCTTTAGACTCCTCTTTAACGTTCTTTGAGTCTTTGGACATTTTACAATATAAAATAGAACACAGTAAAATAAAATATTCAAAACTAAATAATAAAATAAAGTTACAGGCAGACCCTGGAAACACTACTAGTTCGTGAACACAATGTAAGTATATCAATTCGTAGAACTGGAGATAAGCGTCGGGCGTCGGGCGTCTAGCCTAAACATCCACAGGTGAGATAAGGCGTTGTCGTCGAATGTTAGGAAGTATTTTTAGAAACACTGTGATTTAATTATGTATGTTTGAAACGACTCACAGAACCACGATGCACATGTATTTCATGATTTCCACTAGGTACAGGGAACTGGAACAACTGGAACTGGTCGTGATTGCTGCGGTCTGGAGCCTGGATCGTCGTAGACCTGGTCGGTGCTGGGCTTGGAGTCCTTTGTGAGACACTCTGTGTGTACTTTCCTTGCCACTTACTGCACAGTGGACTGGATATACTTAGACGTTTCGGAGTCGCTATTGGCTCAAGGTCGGTTTGGCGCTTCTCTATATTATTCGATACACTGCACTCGCGGGGAACCAAGGATTTTACAATCCCTTTACGCTGCTACCAATGTAAGAACTCACTTTTGGAGAGTCTTTTTAAAAAAAGAAACAAAATTCACACGCGTAAAATATATGTATTTCTAAGAAAGACTAACTTTAAGGGCCTGTTTCACAATGTCAAAGTAAAGTTCTCAGTAGGCTAGTTAATACTTAATCAGTAAGTAAAGCTATCTCACGCGTTTCACAATCGTGAAGTAGTACTAATCGTCACTAAAACTACTCGGTAACTTATAGATCGGCTGAAGTAGTAATTAAACTTTGAGCTGCTAAGTAAGTAGGACCATCTACACCCATCTGTTTACCAGATGTTGACAAAATACGCCAAAGAAATGCATTCTTTTGTTTGTTGCTATACAAAGGTACTGTGTTTGTTGCCTGCGGCACGTTTAGTTTGAATTACGTGTTTTCGTGATTTAAAAATGATGGATTTATTTGATGTGATTGAAGACGAATTCGAAGAGTTTTATGACCAAGTGACGGAACCTCGAAGAATACCGATAATTCGCAATAGAGCAAATTATTTATCGTCATTAGATGATATAGATTTCAAAGCGAGATTTCGCCTGAGTAAAGAAGCGGTAAATTATGTTTATTTTCGTATTGAAGATAAAATAAATATATATAAAAATAGGTGAGTTCACATACTTCTCCAGGCGCACATAGTGTCTTTGGTTTATGGAAACAACTTTGATTGATATTATAAATAATAGCTATAGGTACTTAGGTAGGTAACTACTTACAAAGGTACCTGGAAACCTATGTAAAGGTACGTATGTGCCTATATTATAAGCCTCTTCTTAATCCTCTCCTTTTTTTTCAGAATGAGTGTGAACAATAAACAAGTAAACAACCGAAACAAAAATGACATAAGGACTGCGTTTTGTTACTACGCAGAGTTATAAAACAATTCTTAACTTTTACTAGTGAAATAAAATAATATTCGAAGTTTTAATAGTCCACTGACTCTAAATAAAATACAAAATGTAATAAATAAACATAGTATTTTTAAGTTAATTAGATAAAAATCACTAATCATTTTACATAATCGTTGAACGAAACGCGGAATTTGAATGTTGCCAGTCATGTTTTAAGTAAGTTTATAGTAGTTACTCTTCACGTTAAGAAATGGGCGTGGCGATTGTGAAACGCAGCGGAAGTTACCGAGAGGATTTAACGCCTCAGTAGCATACTTATCAAGTAGCTACTTATGAATTTACTGAGACATTGTGAAACAGACCCTAAGTTTTGCAATATGCGAGTGATTTACGAGAGAGGGAGTGCGCGACGAGAAGGTTGGGAAGCGACTGACTAGGAGAGTGATGCATGGCTAGAGGCAAATGGATGGAGATGCACGATCATCAGGTTAGGTGCTGAGTAGGCATAAAGTGGTACAATCTGGGGATGTAACAGTACGTCAAGACGGCCACGTAGGTTCCTGAGTACAGAACTCTAAGAGCAGGGTACTTCATTCCCCATCTGATCCCCGATATCCGCGACATTTTGCCGAAGCAGTTAGAGGACTTTTCCCCGATTATACTAGCATGCGGCACGTAGAATCTTGCATCGTCCAGAGTAACACTGAGCACCGTAGCCTGCGTTACACTCGCAACCGAGGCGCCGTCCATGCGGATGGTAGGCGCTCGCTTAAACTTACCTTTGACTGTCAACGTTGAAGACTTACCAGGGGAGAACCCAAGACGATTCCGGGTTCCCCAATCGGCAATTGCACTCAACATGATCGCGGCATTACGTTCTATCGCGGCGCGGGAAGACGCCTCAATTGCAATGATCACATCGTCGGCATATGCAATCAAATGCACTTTTTTCGGGTCGAGGCAGCAGCAGGAGATCGTTGAGGAGGAGATTCCAAAGAGTCGGGCCAAGAACCGATCCTTGCGGACATCCTATGGTGCTCTGTTTTCATGAACTCAAACTACCGGTATTAAAACACACACGGTGGTTGGCTGACCAATATTCTATATAAGTTCGGCGGTGCTCCGCCCCGCTTAACTTTAAGTAGAATCATTGGCCACCAGGCGTTATCGAATGCACCAGAGATGTCAAGAAAGATCAGTTGAACATACGCGGCTCTCGAGTTATCGACTATCTCGTTCAAGTGCCTAAGTGCTGTGACAGTAGATCTGTTCCGAGTATAACCGTATTGAGTTCCTGCGATGTTGCGAGACAAACAAGGTGCACAAGCAACAATGACGCGCTCAAGAATCTTCGGGTTTAAGATTATTTATTTCTCATAAAGAATAAAATTCACTTACATGAGAAAAATCACTTAACTAATTAACAATTTCAATAGTGTCGCGGCGATACAGAAAAAAACTTACATACCAAACATGAACTCAACAACAACAATCTCATAATATGAATACCGAGGGTATCTTTAAAACATTCGCTCAATCATTAGCATTGGCCATAAATACAAAGATCGAGCGTACCTAGAAGCGACAATACAGGTTTGTACACACTAACTAGTGACATGTTCGTAAACCTTATTTTTTAGTAATTTATTATAACTGATTTTGATATATGAAGATAATTTAGTACATCTGTTGACAAAAAAAGTCAACAGATGTACAAAATTATCATGGTGTATTTTTTGTTTAAAGGTTTTTTATGTTTGTCTTGTTTTTCTTTTCTGTACATTAAGTAATTGATTACTGAATAGTTTATTGATTTAGTTAGATAAAAGTGTAGTATACATATATATATTTATATTATATATATATATATATATGTGTGTGTTTTTTTTATTTGTTAGATTTTAAAGTTACAAATAAACTTACAATTTATTCAATAGGCATTACCTATCGAATAAGTTACAATTTAAAAAAGTGTATTTATGCTTGTATTATTAATGATGTGAGCTTTTAATATTTTTTAAAAGATTGCATATTTTTAGTTTCTTTTATATTTTCTTATATATATATATATATATATATATATATATATATATATATATATATATATATATATATTATATATATTATATATATATATATATATATATATATATATATATGTGTGTGTGTGTGTGTGTGTGTGTGTTTTTTTTATTTGTTAGATTTTAAAGTTACAAATAAACTTACAATTTATTCAATAGGCATTACCTATCGAATAAGTTACAATTTAAAAAAGTGTATTTATGCTTGTATTATTAATGATGTGAGCTTTTAATATTTTTTTAAAAGTTTCTTTTATATTTTTAGGCAACTGATTATAGATTTTGGCACCTTCATACATAACACACCTCTTTCCATAATTTGTGCGTGATTTTAACAAAAATATATCATTCTTTTTTAAGGTAAATTTTATTTGTGTAAGTGTATCATTATTTAGTATTTTTCTTATAAGTATACAATTATAGTATCTGTATGTCTGTATAACGGTCATGATTTTGGTTTCGTTGTAGACTTTTTGAGTTGACGTTAGAAAATCATAAATAAATAATTTCTTTATCAATTTATTTTGTGCTATTTGTAGGGATGTTAGATTGCTTTTAGCAGCTGAACCCCACACTTCTATTAGGTAGTCTATATGCGGTTTTATAAGTGAATTGTATATGGTGTGCCGTAGTTGACGCGGTATGCAACGTACGATGCCACTTAACATTCCTGACAAACAGGTAAGTTTATTTCTTAATTTTTGTATGTGCGGTTTCCATGTAAGATGATTGTCCAAAATCAGGCCTAGATATTTATCTTGATTTACTTGATTGATCATTTCATTATTTATAGTTAAAGGCGGAAAGTTACAAATCTTTTTATTTTTAGCAGAGAAAATAATGTAGTTTGTTTTAGAGGTATTAATACAACCGGTCGAGGTCACTTTGTGCATCCGCAATCACAGTGTCAATTTGGTGGCCGAAGTAAAATAACGATGTATCATCTGCGTATAAATTCAAGTCACCTTTTAGTCCTAGTTGGTGTATATTATTAATATAAATAAGGAACAGTAATGGGCCCATAATTGAACCTTGTGGTATCCCGTATGTACTGGTTTTAGGTTTACTAATGCTCTCTCCGATTTTAACAACCTGTCGACGATCAGATAGATATGATTTTAACATGTCATGTGCAACCCCGCTAATACTAATGTCACTAAGCTTTTTCAAAAGAATTTTGAAAAAGCTTAGTGACATTAGTGAATTGTGTCAAACGCCTTTTTCAAGTCAATAAAAATCCCTAGTGCAATTTGTTTGTTGTCAATATTAGTCTTTATTTTGGTTATCAGATCTATAGTTGCCGATAGCGTATTAGACTTTGCTCTAAAGCCATACTGCTTGGTGTATAGGAAATTTTGTTCGGTTAGAAATTTTTCGAGACGGCTATGTAAAACTCTTTCAAAAACCTTCGACAAGACTGGAAGGACCGATATTGGACGATAGTTGCTAGGGTCGCTCTTACTGCCGGATTTATAAAGCGGTGTTACTTTAGCAATTTTAAGACTCTCAGGAAATATTCCCTGGTCAAGACAGGTGTTAACACAGTTAGTAAGTTCTTCAAGTATCAAAGGGGATACACTTTGAGAGATTTGTTACTCATACCATCCAAGCCTGTGCTGGTATTGATATCTAGACTCTGGATTATTTTGTTAATTTCAGTTGGGTTAGTATGAGTAAATTGTGTCATTGTGTGATTATTGCCACTAGGTATACCTACTCCCGATAAATTAGTGTAAATTGTATAATTATGGTATCGTTTTGGAATTTGATTGCTTACCAATGTTTGAAAAATATTCGTTAAAATAGTTGCTAATGTCTTCTTTGGTGGTAATATATCTCTCTGGCGTTAGGAGTTTCGGTGGCCTGGTATTTTCTTTTATTTTGTTTTGAGATAGTTTATTTATAAGACCCCACATTTTCTTTGGCTTGTTTTTACAATCACCAAACTGCTTATGATAATATTGAGCTTTCTTTTCCTGTATCTTGCACGCCACTTCGTTTCGTTTTTTAAGAAATTTTTCTTTTTTTGATTCATCAGAAGGACAGCTTTTATGTTGTTGCCACAGTATGTTTCTTTTATTTATCTCTTCTATTATTTCTTTACTTATCCAGTCCTGGCGAGGAGGACTTTGAAATTTAAATTTAGTAGTTTTGCTTTTGTTGATGCCCGATAATATTCGTTGTTCAAATTATTGGTAATTACAGTTGTGATTGCTACTCTTGTTTTCTGCAATATAATTATATAGTTTGTCATAGTTGATTGCTTCATACTTTGTTTTTTTGATAGGCCGAGGTTGGTGTTTCTTGATTTCAAAATATATTTGTTTATGGTCGGACATAGGTGTTTCTATCAAAGCAAAGTGGTATTTGTTGTCTGTTAAGCTACAGCTCACATGGTCAATTATTGTTTTTGAGGATACTGTTTCTCGAGTACAATACTCGGTGTCCACTTTGTTCATAATATTGCAAGAGTTCTCATGTAGGATGTCTTTGTATTCAGAAATCGCAGGGTCGTTACTAAGCAGGTTAAGATTATAATCCCCAAAAACTATTAATCTTTTGGATTTCTGCAAATAGCGGCTAAAACATTCGAGGAAGTTTTTGATGTTTGTTGACTCTGGTTTCCTATACACGGCGCCAATATCCAAGGAATAACTATTAGAGTGTATCCAGATATAGTGATTTCCGTTTGAATTATGCTCTTCTACTTCATAATGGTCCAGACTTTCTAGTGCAAATATAGATACTCCACCTCCCCTAGAATTACATCTATAGCTGTAGTAGTGCTTATAACCAGGAATCTGAATTCTTTTCGCTTCTGATTCATTTTTTATCCAGGTCTCCGTTAGAATTATGAAGTGTAGGGGATTTCGAAATAATTCTACTACACACTTAAGTTCGTCTAACTTTTGCGGTTTCATTATACTACGAACATTGGCATACAAATCTTACCCAGAATGGGCAGCAAAGTTATAGGCCTATACGCTTTCGGGTCGCTTAGTGGTTTCCCATTGCCCTTCGGCAGGACGATAAGACGGCCAGCTTTCCAAAGACCAGGGAAAGTTGAAAAATAAACGCGAAATGCATCGCCGAGGGCATTTCGTGTACATAAGGATAATCTCGTCTGCCGTAGACTTCCAGGCCCACTTAATGATTACCGACGTCAGACCGGCCATCCCAGGCGCAGTGTTCGGAAGGTTTCTCACAATGCGCTCTACCGTCTTCTTGTCGGGAGCGCACATGTCCACTCCTGAGGGCGCGAATGCGGCTGCACCGCACCTCGCGGTGGTACGGTGTGTCTTTGGTCGGATCGTCGTCAGTATACAGCGTCTGAAGCAGCGTGTCCATGGTGGCCCCCGTCGATTGCGTGTAGCCTTCCGAGAGCTTCGCTCCATACAAGATGTTCTGCGGCGGGCGCGAGCGCCCGCTGGCTTCCCGGTATGCAAGTCCCCATGGGTCATCGTTACCAGACTCGGCTATTCGTCGATAAAAGTCCAACTCTGCAGATTTCATAGCGAGCTTGTACTCACCCTGAAGGGCACGAAGCTCGTCATGCAGAGCTTCCTGATCCGGCGATTCGGTGCGTCGTGACTTCTGCCAATCCCTTCGAGCCTTGTTGATACGGCGACAAAAATCGTCCAGTGCAGGGGACCACCATTCGTACTTGCCATTGTCCTTTCTGCCACATTGTCCTAGGGACTCTCGGGCTGTGCGAAGTAGCATCTCTGTATATCGTTCGCTGTATTCAGTGGCGGAAAGTCTCGGGTGAAGTCTGCCCATCCTTGCATGCAGCGCTGAGCAGAAGGCGGGCCAGTTACTCCTCGTACTCGGAACGGCGCTGAGCCGATGTCAACCTTGTCCTTGGCGGAGCTTTCGCTTCTTCCATTTACGACGAACGTTATCAGCTGATCATCGCTGAGGCTGGCACCCTCGTATAATCTCCAATCGCACACGTCAACTCCTCTCGTCGAGATGGTCAAGTCGACGTTCGACGCTCCGTTAGGCCCACAAAATGTCGGTGGCTGATCCGGTTCATTGTGGAGCTGCAGGTCCAATCCAAGGATAAATCCTTCCATCTGGTTCCTCCTATACTCTGTGTCCGGTCCTCTTCCCGTGTACTGTCTCCTCTCGCAGTACCACAAGGTGAATGAGCGTTACTATCAACGCCTATGATAATAGGGCTGCTTGGTAGCCGCTGGAGTACGCTCTCTAGATGCGCTATGTGGCGACCGATGTCGTGGCAGTACCGAAAAGTGGAAATATGCAGAGACCACGTGTAGGCCATAGTTACCGTGTGCGATGTGTGCTACAATACAAAACTCACTGCTGAGGTCTTCGAGTACCGTAACGGCGAGGGTCCTACTGAGTACAAGGATGCCAGCCTTAGGGCTTACACCACTCTGCAGAATGCCGGGTTGACTGTGGTATTGTTCCTGTACAAGTACAATGACAACGCCGCGTGTCTTCGCGACCACTGGCAATTCCGTGGTGGCTGCTTCCGAGCCCTGCAGATTGAGCTGACCGAACCGTATTGTCTTGGGATCCGAATTATCTATAGTGAATCATATTAGCTGCTTGCTGTTCGGCATGTAGCCTGGCGGGGCAGCTGGCCGCGGCAGTTGTGTGCGTGTCCGAGTCCTTCCGCTTGAAAGGTTTGCACGTCGCGCAGCATTGTGCCTTGGATTGGCATTCGGCCGACTTGTGGCCGGCTTCGCCGCACTTGCCGCAGATCGTGTCCTTGGACCGGCAGTACTTTTCGGGATGCCCGTATTGCTGGCACTTGATGCAGCACGTGGCTCTGATGTGATCACACACCTCGGCCTCGTCCCACCCTACGTACACTTTGTTAAGCTCAATGAGCTTGTCGCGGGCCGCCTTCAAACATTCTAGTACTACCAGGTACTTGGGTCCAATTTGCTTCCTCACGGCGAACTTGCATTCCTCCTTGAACCGCTGCAGCGGCCAGGCTGCGTAATCCGCCAGGTTGATCCTGTGCATTTCTTCAATCATCGCCTCTCCGGAGATGTCCGGCCGTAAGTATCGAAGTGCCAAGCGAGGCAGGCGATACCGTGGCTCAGCCACAAGCTGCCCCGCTGGCACCTGGCTCCTCAGCTTCGCGGCAGCTTCGGTGGTAGCAGTGCGGACCACCACTCCCGAATTTCCCACACGCCTAACCTGAGTCACGCGTATGCTCGACTCAGAGGACTTGACGGCCTGCTGTAGCACCTTCTTAGTGTCGTCAGACGTCTTTATATCTTCCCTGGCCGGGTAGAAAATTACGGCTGGTCCGTGGTGCTGTACCGGCATCGGCGGCTTTCCGTTTGGCATCTTCAATGCATTTGCATACGAAGGGGCCGCTGGTGGCGTGGCCTGCTGCGGCAGCGTTGCCGTTACCGAGAGGCTTGCCTCTAAAATAAAAGTAACAATTGTAAAATTAACATTTATTACTAAAATTGAACCTACTGATTTAGTTTATATTACATTATATTTATTAATAATAAAAATATTATTATAACTTAAAAAAAATAAAATTTTATTACAATTTCTTCACTAATTAATCGAAAGGAACTTCGTTCCATCCGGGTGTCCTTTGACACCTCTCAAGCAGTTTTTCTAATTGACAGCAGCGAAAAAAATTTTTTTAACCTGCTTTTCTTTTCTTTTCTTTGCATGTTGCTTTCTTAAGACAAGTCATAACAATTTGCGTCGCGGTCCGCATACACGGGGTGGGCTTAGTGGTGATAAGGTGCGACTGTGCGCACGATACCCGCTGGTGGTGGAGATGTTGATGGGGTAGCAATACCGATAAGTCGCGGAGGCCGTGGTCGAGGTGGTCGTGGAAGGGCACGACGTGCTCGCGCCAGAGGTGTGCCTGCCAGCGAGATACGTAACAGAATTGGAAGCGGCCAAAGCCGTCCATTGGCACATGACGAGTAATTAATTTTATTTATAAAGTAGTAAAACAGTTTTAACATTAAAATTAATTATAAAAAGCCCAATTTAATTTAAAAACATATTGAACTACTTATGTATTTCCATTGCAGCATTAACATTGGCATGATAGAGGAGTTACCACGTGGTAGTCCCTTAGAAACTCCTCTTCATGCTAAAAGGCGTAGGACCCTAGCTAAGGAGCAGGAAAAATTTGACCATCCTGAGTAAGTGAAATATTTCAGACTATATTAAATTTTACACTTGGAGCATTATAATTGGAATAGTGCGGGGCACTATTAGTATTACCTTTATACTCAAGTGTAATATTTATTAATTTAGTTCTTGGTCTACATTCCTCGGACCAGCGTCTGTCGACATCGAGCCTGTGGCCCTCCAGCCCTCAGCTGCTTTCCAGTTTGACCCGTAAGTGATTGAAGTGTTAAGTATCTCTCTGTGTGTGTGTATTTATACAATTTCGATACCTAAGGTTTTTCTTACATGTTTAGATGTCAGCCATCAACATCGAACGCACACATCTTGGCGGTCCCTCCTTCTCCTTCTTTGTAAGTATTAATATTGATTGGTCAAGCCCATTCATTTCTGGCTAAAGACCACCGATATTCAATTTAAATAAATTGCTTCAAACACACCGAATGTCAAACGACAACGACTTCCAGAGCGGCTCAATTAGTCCAACCCAGCCGACGAAATCGGGAGATTTATTAATTACGGTTGGTAGTTTATATTGCACTAATTATTTGGATTTATGTTTCTCTGCCTTGTTGGTAAATGATAGGCGTTGTTATTTTTAATCTCATAGGAAGCGAAGAAGAAGATGAAGGAGCCGACTCAGACTAGGATATTGAGGCGTCTCTGCCCATCCCTCGCAGCGTCCGCATTTTATTTACGGCGGATGAAGATTCGCCACCTGAGGCCGAAGCCGCGGGTATTATTGAGACTGCCCACCTTGGCGACGAGGCCATGCATGGGCCCACCTCTTTGCTTACGTTTGACTGGCAGGCGTTTCCATCTCCCCCGGTTTTTCCTCAATCGAGGAGATAAACTTTTAGGGGTCGTTGCGGCCCCATGATTTGTCCTATCTCAAGTCCTTACGAAGCTTTCGTATCAATTTGGGATAGGCCAATTATGGAGCACATTGTAAACGCGACCAATATTTATGCTCAACAATACGCAAAGTTGCTCCTCGATCGAGGGGAAATCGGGCCGTCCAGTCGAATAACGCTGTGGAGAGATACTGATGTAGACGAAATTTACATTTATTTTGCGCTATTGATGGCAATGGACATCGTAGTTAAGTCCAAGCTGGAAGACTATTGGTCCGCAGACAAAAATATTTTTTCTACACCCGGTTTCTCCATATATATGCCTATTAGGCACTTCCAGCTTCTTTCCAGATGCCTCCATTTCAATAATAATTGTCACCTTTCTTGTAATACTTCCAATTCTGAAGCCAAACTCTTCAAAATTTCGCCCATTGTCCATCCCATTGTCCATCACTTAAACTCATTTTTTTTTAGTTTATACGGCTTAGGGCAAAACATTGCTTTGGATGAATCATTGACTCAGTGAAAGGGGTGGCTCGACATTAAACAATATATCCCGAACAAGGCCGCAGCAGTAGGTATCAAAACCTACGAAGTCTGCGACTCAAAGTCGGGATATCTGTGGAGGTTTGAGTGCCACGTGGGGAGTCAATGTGATGTCCAACAAGTGGTGATATCGGGAAGTATCCCAAATCTTGTTCTACGGTTGTTGCAGGGGCTGGAACATCGCGGTCATACCGTTTGGATGGACAATGACTACAATTCTCCAGCCCTGGCTCGCGTCCTAAAATCCTTAGGGTATGACTGCGTTGGGACCCTCCGCACCAACCGTCAGTTTGTACCAGACCAAATTATGAATTTAAAAAAGGCTGACATGAGGGTGGGCCAAGTTTGTGGATGCACATCTGGAGACGTTGATCTCATGGTATGGCGAGATCAAAACCGTGTGGCAATGATCTCAACATACCATGGGGTCACCGTGTCTGACAGCAAGCCCATCCTCATCAAGGATTATAATGTTTGAATGGGTGGGATCGACAAGAAGGACCAGATGTTGTCGACTTATCCAATAGAAAGAAAAAAAGACACAGGTCTCGTACAAAAAAATTTTCAGGCGTCTGTTGAATGTTAGCGTATTAAATGCTTACATACTGTACAAACACACTCACAACATTAAACACAGGGAGTTCCGCATGGGTCTGGTCGAAGAAATACTTCGGAACTACCAACCACGACCCGATGTTTCGATCGCGACTTTTCGCGGAGTCCCCAAATTTTCGGCAGAACTAATATCACACCTACCTGCTGAACTCCCTGTTCTTCCCGGTGACAGACATGACGAACAACGGCGAAAGTGCTTTGTGTGCAAAATCAAACGCACCCATTACGTGTGCCGCGTCTGCAATGTGTCGCTATGCGTCAATTTTGCTGCCACTTCCTCTTCCTGCTACATAATATACCATATCTAAACACACTTACCCTTCCTTTTTTCCTCAGTTGTAGACTGAGGAAAAAAGGATAGCATTTGCCGGCGCCATACTGCCTTATATCACCACTTGTAGGCGATGTTTTGAGCTAAGTTTGTATAAATTATCATGTATTTTATTTATTTTATATAATTATGTTTAACTTTTTATGTATATATACTTCCTGACAGACACTGACTGACAGTTAGATCTCTCCATTAGCATGAATTTCGTCAGAGTTACCTTGTAACCTAAATGAATAAATGAGTTTCAAGTTTGACCTTCGCCATTATACATAAATGTATTGCTAAATGCCAATTTTCGTATTTATTATTTCAAATTATATTTTGAACGAATGAGATTAGATTTTGATTTGACTCAGAATTGGTATTCTGCTAATTTAATGTCATTATTGTTTAATTTGACTTCTATAGTTTAACGTTGACACATTGTTCAATTTACGATCTAGTCACGACAACAACCTAATAACATTCAAATATCAAGTAATCTAGGAGAATTCCATTTGTGACATGACACTAACATTAGGTCGAAACTGCATTTTGAATAAATATAATTAGTCTCCGATATACTATATCGACTGTTACTAATGGTAATTTTTATTTTTTTAACCGTCTTTACAAAAGAGAGGTTTTAAATTTGACCCGAATGTATGTTTTGTTTTACTGGCAGTTCGCATTGTTTGAGTATGATGATTTATACTGCTTTTTAAGTACGTGTGCTAAGTTTTATAAGTATATGTTTCAACTAAAACTTATTTCTGATTAATATCAGATAAACTTCAACTTAGGGAACATTCCAAGTTTAATATATCATATCCAGCTAAGTTAATTATTTTGTTATGTAAATTGAAATAACGACGAATGTCCATTTTTCCAAAAACCGTTAAATGCGCAAAGGGATAAATGTCGCTTTTTATGAAACCGCCGATTGCACATACGTGACTAATGTCCCTTTTTTGAGATAACTTAACAGATTGCGCTGTTATTGTACATCATTAGTCCTGTAATTAAATTAGCTTTTGAATGATATCAATTATCACCAAATAATACGCTAGAACGGTATAAAATAAGCCCGGTATAATGTTGATGCGCCATTTTGAGTGCGCTTTTTTTACATTTCTGAGATATTCATGGTTCTTGTCGTTTTATTATTATGGAAAGTATCTAAGTATTAGATATGGTTAGAAAGGTTATTTAATTTACTTTTAGAGTAAATTAATATAGTGACAACAAGCAAAAGGAAGCAAGGTACACCTCATATTGTTACCATGACAAACAAATGTTTCGAGTACGTCGTTAATAGACGTCATTGGTTATAATAACATCAAGTTCAGCCGGTCGCATAAAGTAACATTCAGTTCAAACGCAGTGTATGTGATATCATCTGAATCAGTAATTCATAAGCTTGAACAAAACCTTCACTTGGGGCCACATAGGTTACCAAAAATCGAACAAAAACTAATTTATTGAGCTTGCGGGTTGTCAAGTGTCCGCGTCAGCTCGAAACTCTTGCACTTAAGGAAATTAAGATAAAAACGTGCGCATTTGAGCGAAGAACGAAACATAAAATCAGGTGTGAGTCGGACTCGCCCATTTAGAGTTCTGTACTAGAGGTATCCACTTAACATACCCATTATCTTCACCTAACAAAGTACCACTATCACTTTTCCGCCAGCACAAATAACTTTGTATTCCATAGTATTCGTATAGACAACAAAGTTATATTTGCGGTTTTTGAACATGTGATATATCTCAAAAACTGCTGACTACATATCGTTCAAACTAATTTTCCTTAGAAGTTTGCATTACGATCTATACACGCTGATTTTTTATTGGTTTAGGAAAAAGAAACCTCATGTCCGAAATATCCTCTATTCATATTCAAAATCAAAATTCATATAGCACTTAAAACAAAAAAAATATGAAAGTCAGAACTGTTGGAAATACGTAGTACGCACATTTCTCTCGAGTTAGGTATGCTCGAGCGCCGCGCGGTCGTGACCTCGCCGCGCGTGCCGCCCGGCGCCGTCAGCTGTTACCTACAGCGGTTGTAGGTAGTTAGTGCGGACTCCACTCCCACACCCTAGTGCTAAGTCCTGTGTTACTACGGACATTACAAACTTACCACTAACAGACATAAAAATAAAATATAAAATCCAAAATGAATACATCAATGGCGATTTTAATAACAAAGTTGAAAGTTAAATATTAATTCCACACAAAAATAATCTGACTGTAAAAAAGCCTTATCCATACTATTATAGACGTTCAGCAATTGGCCGCGCGCATGTGCGCCATCTGGCTGGCGCGCATGCGCAGTCGTGTTCGAGATAAGATAAAATGGCGAATAAATATGCGAAATTACAGATGTTTGTAAGCTTTTTTCTATTTGTTTTAGTTAGGAAAGTATTTACTGTTTTTATTTATGTTATACAGAATATTATGTACTACTTGTAAAATGAGAGATATTGATAAATTTACATGCTTACCTCTTCATAAAGGTATGATTGTGAAGTTAGTAATTTGAGTGTCGATCTCATATAGGTAGCTTTATTTGTATCATACGTTCTAATAAACAAAGTTATACATCTGATGTGTATTTTATAAACTGCCCTTAAACCGAGCTACACAGAAACACATAAATCAAAACCTTTTAATAGCCCGACACTCTTCAAAACCACTTGAAATTTGTTTTTTTATGAGTACACGAGCGTGTGATAGTTCACGCCGTGATTTTTAATAGCCGTGGTGTAAAAAATATGTATGAAAACATGTGAAATGATAATTATATTGTGTAAATATAATATGTAGCTGTAAGATTAAACAAAAACTTCATTCTAATTGTTTTAATTTTGAAAATATATGTAAATGTTACACAAATTGATCGCATTTTTTATTTCCCTCTTTATTTTCAGCAGTTTGAAGATTATAATGTGTGATAACGTAAGAATATTATATACCAATCTATAGGAAACTTTATGAAGAATCTAAATATATATATGTTAGCAGAAATTCATAAAGATCACCGAGTAATCAACAAAAGAATGGTTCAGTCCCCCCTCGCGGGGGACCTCGCGCGCGGGGCCCGTCAGCGGCGGGGGGGGGGGGTGGCGGCATACAAGTAGCACCAGTAGAGAGGTTATTACTTAAGGTTAAGGATGTAAAGTGTTTGAAACGTATATCAATGTATTTTTCTGTTATGGCTTTTATTATTGTGTATTATGTAGGCGTCCAATCTTGGCGATTAATAATAGGCATGATGACAAATTTTGAGAAACTGTTCTATAATACTCTGAAATATATATTAATTACAACAAACTTAATATTTCTGCTGAAAATTATGGTTTAGTATTTAAAAATTACTTTTTAATTCGTAAAATTAAAATGTGCACCAAAAAACTTCAAAGTGTCATGGCGTCACTTGTGACGTTACTCTAGAGTACAGCCGTACAGGAATCATTCGACGGTTGTAAACATTGATACGTCCTTGATTAATTTCAAATTTTTACAATATAAATATGAATTCGAAAGCATATAGGTGGTGTTCCGTCCCTCTGTGTACTAACACGTCCATCAAAACTCTCTCTTTATTACTATTTCAGGAAAAATAGATATAAGTAAATGTAGGTGAATATTTATATTATATTGTAGGTATGTATATAATTTGTGATTAATAGCTGAGGTTTATCCTAAAAAAAATAAAACAAACATTTATCTTTACAACATGAATTGGCTTTTTATTCATTTACACTTTTATACAATACTGGATATATGTACATTATCCTTCCACAAAGGAACTATAACCTCAAGAAAATCTGATACATATTTTTCATCATAAATAATTTCCATTATATCTACTTTCTTATTGGCACTGTAGTTGCAGTCAGCAACACAGAAGTAGCCTTTTTTATGTCCTATCAGTAACATTTGAAGTTGCATTTGCACATAAAACTTCTGGGTTGGCTTTCCATTTTTTACATAATTTTTCAGTTTTTTCACTCATAGGACACTTAATTTCAATAATACTATACTATTTTCACAGATCCCATCAGGTGAACTTGCTAGCATGGGATAGTTTTTAGATAACATTAAACCACATTTTTTTTCCCAGGTTGGCACTACCAGTTTTCCTCACATCATCCTCCAATATTCTACCACGTTTCATGGCTGTCGTGTCAGGAATTTTTCCACCCATTATTACTGCTATCAGAGTGCCATCACTGGTTTTACACCTACTGAATTCATAGGCTCTTGAAGCGGTCACTCTGCCGTACCTTATTTCGTACCAAAGCCTGCATTTATGTTGCTCCCTTGTTTCTTCTTCTACATTGATGTCAGCATCAGAAAATATCACTCTTTCCAAAAATTTATCACATTTTTCTTTATATCGTCCCTTTATTGGTAAAACCGATTATCTACACTTTTTTACAAAAATGAGTTATTTACACCAATCTACTCAACTTTTTGAGCTTTATCTACAGGTAAAACGATTTTTCGATAGGATGCATAGTTTCCGAGATAGATACGCAAAAAACCAATTATAATACAAGCTTTTAGGTAACGTCTGCATTCAATAACAGCTAAAGTCTTATACCGGTATGTTTTTTTTGAAGCCTTGCAATCAAAAACACATTCAGTTTCATATCTTATTTTAGTTGCAATTTGCTTACACTCTGAACATACTGAAGCATTGTACTAATAAAAACTAAAATTCTTTAAATGGTTCTGGCTTTGCTGGATTATTGGTAAGTACTTAGAATCTTACACATTAAAAAGAAAGTAAGTCGTTCTACTCGCTTTTAACAGAACATAATCCTTCGCATTTGTGCAGATTTTAATTCAATTAAAAGAGATTAAGTAGCTTTAATTGTTTTTTCCACAACATCAGAGATCGTATCGTTTAGGTTTTAATACAGGTAAAAGCAACTACGCTTAAATAGTTGTTTTTCACCGAAGTGTATGGTGATGTTTGTACATACATATTTTCAGCTAAAACCAAGACTAACGTTGAGATTATGCTACAATGTATGAATATGAAAATAAATACACAGTTACAGTAGTAGTACACAGTTTTAGTGCAGTGAGAGTTGGTAGAAAACAACGCACTGTCATAGGATGGCCGCTCATAGAAATGCTAGAAGGGCTTTTCTGAACTGGGTGGGGGATGGTAAACCTCGCACTGGGTTGATATTTGAAGAAATGAAAAACACACGAATGATTTTTAAGCAGAGATTAAAATATCAGCAAAAGAAATAAAAAAACATTCTTAAATCTATGACCAGGGGTAAATCTCCAGGACATGATGGCCTTAGCATAGAACATTTACAACGTGCTGGTCCGCATCTGCCGAGGGTTTTATCTATGCTATTTAACTTTAGTGTGCGGCATTCCTATTTACCAACAGAACTGATGAGAACAATAGTTTTACCAATAGTCAAGAGTAAAAGCAAGGATGTGGCAGACAAGGATAACTATAGGCCTATATCCATAGCGACCGTAATAGCCAAGGTTCTTGATTGTGTGATTGAGCGTAGAATGACTGAGCAGCTTAAACCATATGATTCTCAGTTCGGGTTTAGAGCTGGGATATCGACCGAAACTGCTATTCTGGCACTCAAACACAGATAGAAAAACCCCTGTATATGCTGCTTTTTTGGATCTCTATGGTCAAAATTGCGGGAGAAATCCACACCTCATGAGCTAATCAGCCTTCTCCAGTACTGGTATGGCCATCAAATAAATCAGGTTAGATGGTCGCGTGCATTTTCTGGCTAGTACCTATGGGCTGAGGTGTGGTGTGAGGTAAAAGGTGACGTCGCCAGCGCTTTTCAGTCTATACATCGATCAGCTGATCGAGAAGCTCAGTAGCACTGGTGTCGGATACTCTGTTGATGGTAAGACCATCAACAGTATCAGCTACGCGGATGACATGGCATTGCTGAGCCCGTCTTTTGATACGCTCAGACGTTTGCTTACAGTGTGTGAACAATATGCCACTGCTCATGGCCTACTTTACAAAAAAGCGAGTCGGGAAAAGCGAGGCTATGATTTTTAGAATAAGTTGCAGAAAACCTGAGGCTGTCCCGCCAGTTTACATTTACAGGGTGAAACTGAAAAGGGTGTCACAGTTTAAATACCTAGGACACCTTTGGAATGAGGACCATGATGATATTGATGTAGAGAGGGAACGAAGGGCGTTGTCAGTTCGATGCAATATGCTGGTCCGCAGGTTTGCTAGGTGTACTAAGAAAGTTAAAATTACTCTGTTCAAGGCATACTGCTAGACTTTTTACACCTACAGCCTGTGGCTCAGATATACGCAGAGAACCTACAACGCTCTTCGCGTGCAATACAATAACGCATTCCGGGTACTATTGGGGCGTCCGCGGTTTTGTAGCGCGTCAAGCATGTTTGCTGAGGCAAACATAGACAGCTTTAAAGCGATCATACGCTAGAGAACTGCATCTTTGATGAGCAGAATGCTAAGAAACCCCAATAGCATCCTTCTAAATATTGCAGGGAAACCAGACTCCATTCCTGATGCACTGCTCCCGTATACATTGCTGCGGTCCCGGTGCCGAAGGAAGGTTTTTGAATTAGACAAAGTGCTCATTTTAATTTCCGAATGTTAAGGTCACTAATGTATTTTGTTCTGTGTTTTTGTTTTTGGTTTTATTTGTATGAAAATGGAATTTTTCCGAAATAAATGATTATTATTATTATTAATATTTGTTTCATCACGGCTATTCTTTTAACCTTTGATATTAAAAGAATAACCGGCCCTTTGGCAGGCGTACACGCAGACATAGGTCCAACGCACAGAGGCCCTTTGAGAGTTTTAATCTAGAATGTGATGTGATACCTGCTGAGGCGCCTCCATAACTGCACTATTAAGTGCAGTCACGGATTAGCCGCAGCAGGTGCAAGACTATTGCTACTTGTATGGAACCTAATTAATCTGGGCTATTGGGATGCATGTTTAATGGGTTGGTCTAGGTGAACACTATGGATAGAAAACGGCACCTGATCTAAATACTCTTATAGTATGTCGAAAAGGGGCAGGCGGTAACTCGCCAACTCACTGGATGGGCCCTCTGTAGATAACCGCCAAGGCAAACAAACTCTGCCATAAACAACAAGAGGGCAACACCGATGTGAGCGGCTAGGGGTGTAGAGCGGTGCGGCACCGGTTTCGCCATCGCAGGCCTCGTGACAACGGAGGCCCGGAGCGGGTTTCCCCGTAGTTACGCCCTTGACAATGACAGTTCCACCACCGAGCTAATAGCTCTTGTGGCTTCCCTCTGGCCGGGCGACCAAGGCAAGCCAGAGTCGAAGGTCCTGCGGGCACTCTTGGTAATCCGCTCTAACAAGCCAATAAAGGCAAGCTGGAGATGAGGCCCTGACCGAACCCTCTGAAGCAATCGGGACGGCAGTGTCTCCACACACTCAGCTCGCCACAAAGCTGCCCTGCGGTTTGTAAGCTGTCTTTCTATCCTGTACTATAATAGATACCTATCACAAGATAAAGGTGATGTTTCGAAAGCTGTTACTATACCTTCTGAGATTGAGTTAGTCTCATGGTGAGGTTAACGACTGCCCCAGAGGGGTTTTATTATTATCTACACTATAATATTATAAAGAGGACAGATTTGTAATTTTGTTTGTTTGTTTGTAATGGATAAACTCAAAAACTACTGGACCGATTTTAAAAATTCCTTCACCATTAGAAAGCTACATTATCTACGAGTAACATAGGCTATATTTTATTTTCGAAAAAGTAGGGATCCGTAAAATATTTGGCTTTTTCGGGTACGCGAAGAGGTCGTTTCAGCTTCACCCGCCTCACTGGGGCATGGACATCATACAATTGACAAACATTGTGATTGAAGAAATTAATCTTCTCGTCGATGGAAGAAGCAAATAACATGCTATCCCAGTTAAGCTCGGAAGCGTCCTGACCCAGTTTTGTCACATCCAAGCGACCAAAGCAACGCATGTGCACAACTTTAGGTGGGGATTTGGGAGGCTTAAGGCGATAGGACAGGAAGACAAGGTTATGACGGGAGAATCCGGGAGCAGGATATTGACCATGGGATGAGACCAGGGAAGGGGCAGAGGTGAGGATTAAATCAAGCCACGTATCCTCCCCGTTGCTGTTATGGTGAGTAGCTTGCAAGGGAATAACGTGGAGGCTGGCTGACTCTAGAATTTCGAGGAGTTTACAGGAACGACTGGACTGAGGGGAAAGGAGATTAGTGTTAAAATCGCCCATAATGATGTGATGAGAATACTGTGACCCTAAGGACAGCTTTAGCTCCCTTGACATCAATTTCCAAAAACAAGTATTTCGCAGGTGAAGAAGTTGGTAAAGAAGACGTGAGAATTTTATGAGGAATATTACTGCGGAGATATATAGCAACTCCGCCGCCCTCTCCTACCAATTCGATCATTACGAATTAAAATAAAGCCAGGGAGAGAGAACGAAGTAGAAGGAAGTAATGGTTTCAGCCAACTCTCCGAGATCAGGACGGCATGTACATTGATATCTGAGACAAGATCTATGAGGTCAGTATGGTGAGATGGGATGCTTTGGGCATTTACATGAATAGCATTGAATGTCAATTTAGCCTGATTAGTAAACGAGTGTCGCAGGCATTTGTCCAAGGTGTCGTCTACGGAGCAGAAACTGTCAGTATCAGAAGAACTAGCTGACTCATTGGCAGACAAAAATGTATCTTCATCATTCATAATACTTAGTAGAAATGTTATAATATATATAAATATAAAAAATAAATATACATAAAATAAATATATAATCTATCCGATAAAAATATATTACAATACTTAGTGAGTTCAGTAAAATTATAATTATGTACACTACAGGCATCTCTACACCACCCGCCAGCTCACACAAACGAGTAATATTACGATAAATAATATATGGATACAATATTTTAAAGAAAGCACAAAAAGGTTTCTGAACGTAACAGCTATCTTAACAAACGTCAAACGTCATGTACGTCACTTTGATTTGACAGCTATTACGGTGAAATTTGTATTGTTTAAAATATGGTTTAAGCAGCAAACAAAAGGAATCAAAGAGCAAATTACGTAATACAACAAAATAAAAGAAATAAGTGATAGTAAAAAATAGTATTGCGAATAACAAATAGCGCTATTTACGTGCTTTCGAGTTTGACGTACCAGCCACACCGACGCCGCCTTTGACCGCAGACAATCCTGAATCAATCTTGGGGTACTTCAGCGTCAACGAGTTCAGCTCTTCCAATGCGACGACCCTGTGGCGAATGCCATCGGATGCCTTTATTACAATCGCGCCGTCCTGGGTCCAGCAGGCGCGCATGCCGAAGTGTTCGCGAGCTTTACTAAATATGGCTTGCCTTGGTTTCGTCAGGAACTCCTTCAAAGAAACCGATGTACCTTTCAAACGTGTCTTGGCCCTCCACACTGCGGATCTGAAGTCAACACCCGAGAACCAGACCAATACGGGCCGGGGACGGCCGTTGCCAGGCATACCAATCCGATGACAAACATTGATACCTTCCGTCTTTACATTTCGAAGCTCCATCCCGTGAATGATCTTCAGCACCGCTGCCTTGCAGTCCTCCTTATCTACTTCAGGGATGCCAAGAAAAACTAGTGCTTTACGCCTGTGACGGGTCTCGATGACATCTATTGCATGAGAGCACTCATTAATCTGTTTCCTTAAGAGACTCAACATTGTAAACATCAGTTCTCTGAAGGTGCGGAACTCCTCAGCTACCTTCGCAACAGTGTCCTTTGCAGAGCCACCCTGCAGCTGGGACTCCAGTTCCGCCATCCTTTTGGTGAAGGTGTCCTCCAGTTTGTCTTGAGCGGTCTTAATATTAGCAAGTTCAGACATTCTGGCTAGTGTTTCAGTGCAGTGCTTCTATAAGTTTGTGAAGTGCTGGCAGGTGATGTGACTTGCAGATTACAGAGTTACATACAAATAACCCTCTAATGCTTCTACCAATGTAAGTACTATGTATTTGTGCTTAATAGAACTTGATATGGTGATTATATAGGTAAAATTTAGATTTTAAATAATTAAAAATTCCTTAACAGTTATGTATTTAAGGGTACTAACTCTGGAAAGCTTGGATTTCATCCAATAGCATTCTATGTGCAAGACGGATCCTCACTCCTACAATGAACCCACATTTAGAATGCCATGGCATGTTTGCAGCCTCCTTGTGAAGCCACACAATCGTGACATTCTACGGACTGTTTCTTCCTGTCCGTCGACCACTAAAGACACTCCATACAACTTTGCATGTACTTTATGTTCTGGGCAGATTTTAGCTTTTATTGTGCACAAATTTCCTTCGCGTTTAAGCTGAACATAGCTTACAGCATCATCACCATAAGATGCTCTAGCGGACCTGAAATATATAAAGCAATGGTAAAAATTTAGTTGCAAAAAGAAATATTTAACATAAACATAACCTCAAATAATTGTAACATTAGATATTATACTGCAATAGGTACAATCGCTATGCTATGTAAGTACTTATTTTTATGATTTAAATAACTGATTAACTGTTTAATATAGGGTACTTACATGGAAGTCTTAACATTTCTAAATTCTGCTGAACAAAAGTCTTTGTTTGATCCCAGAAACGTTCCTAGCATTATCAAGTCGATTATTGGTAAATTTGCGCTGGACGCCTTTATAAAACCTTATTCCATGACTCAGTGTATCTTAATGTGTGTAAATTGAAGTTCAAAACAAAATAAAAACAGCGTATTTAATAATAACTAAGAGCGAGTGTCTAATTAAGTTCCGAATTACAAGTAAACAAAGAGAAAGAACTCTAACGTGACGTCACGCGCTCTGATTGGCGTTCAACATTTCATGGCGGATTGCCATACTTAGTGATTTTATTTTATCAATAAAATATTAATCTTGCTTTTAAATAAAAAAAGAACCAGTGTTTTATAATCAAGCATTTAGGTATATTATACACACAAATTATTTCAATGAAATTTACTTGCTGTCATACACCCTATTGAGATCCACTCGGCTTTTACGTTTTGTCGTACTGCAACCTTACTAAATCTGAAATAAATTTAAAATAATCGATTCATATGTATACAAACAATTTTGAATACAATAAATGATACACAAGTATATATAATACAATTAAAGTATATCCAATACAATTAAAGTATATCCAATACAATTAAAGTATAATTTATATTATGGTTTAAACAGTATCATATATACTATAGTTCTTTTCATGTCAGAATATAGCGCCATCTGGTGTGAAGTAGAATGTGCAATATAACTGGTTTTATTGAATATTTTTTTAATGTCACTTGCAAGGGAACTTCGATCACTGTTGATGCCAGTCGCACGCGGACTGAGTTAAGCCACGCCCACTAAATGATGTCAGCTGTTTCGTCGGTTAAAGCGAAGGGTTTTTATGTTTAGGGCATCTCCTCTATATAAATGCTCCGTGGTACCTATGTAAATATTAAAAACCAGTCAATATCATAAAATAAATATAATGTACATACGTAGGTACACAATTAGTCAAACAAATACAATAATAGCACATCATCGTACGGGGATAAAATCGCATGGTGTGGTTTTTGCAGTACCTACATCGACACTAACGTCTGTTTTGAAATTATTGTTACCTACCCACATCTTTCTATCATATCATTTTCCCAGTAGACCGAACCATTCGCAGAATTAAAGTAGGTCTTAAAATAATTTCGAATAGTTAGAGGTTCTTCATCATCAGTTTGGCTAGTCTCTAATAAATTGTGTAGAATGCTGTCTCTTGGTAATGAAATATTTTTGTATGTCGTCTAGCATGTAATTATGAAGACATGTACATGCTAAAATTATGTTGTTTAAATACTTCGGCTGAATTATTATTCTTTTTTGAAAGATTTCAAATTTCTGCTGCAAAATTCCAAAAGCACTTTCTACAATGCGCCTTGCTCTGCTCAAGCGGTAGTTATATTTTTTTTTCTCGATCATGGGTGACTTGGTCACTGGGAAAGGGTCGCATTATGTTTTGAGACAGTGGAAAAGCCTCATCTCCAAGAAAAACATGAGGTGCGTTACATGTTGTACCTGGCAAACATTTATTAGGAGGTATTCCCAACTGATTGCTTTGTAGCTTCACTCCCAATTTGGAATTAGATAAAATGCCTCCGTCGCTGTTTCGGCTACAAGATCCTATGTCAACAACAACAAATCTATACTTAGCGTCTACTATTGCCAACAAAACAGTGCTAAAGTGTTTTTTGTAATTTAAGTACAGGCTTCCGCTATTCCAAGGTGCGCTTATGTTGACATGCTTTCCGTCAATAGCTCCTAAGATGTTAGGAAAATTCCAGATGCCATCGAAATCTTTTTCTATCGACTCCCATAGCTCTCGAGTTGGATTTGGCATAACCATAGGTTGCAATGCTTTCCAAAGTGCAGCACAGGTTTCGTGAACAATTGTTAAAACAGTACTGTAACCCATGCGATAGCTTTGTGCTAAAGACTTAAAGCTCATTGCTGTAGTCAGAAACCTGAAAATTATTTTTTTAAAACACTGTATAGTCCACTCATTACAATAATAGTCTGTTCAAGATACGAAAAAATAAAAGGTAAAGAAACCAATGATTTTCAAACTTATAAGTTAGCACGATAACCGATCGGGATAACACGACCTAATTAAAAATGGCCCCCTATCATGCGAAATGGTTACTTTGGGTGTAATGCATAAGTTGACAGGATAACAAGTACATTGACATTTTAGAATCATTGGCTTTTTAGGTTCTTTATCATGTAAAATAGTTTATTAGCATAACTAATACATAAAAAAATATTCGTTATAATAATTATGAACAATACAGGAAAAATAATAAATATGCTGTACCATTTATGAATTGAAGGGACAGGCGTATTTTTTAAAAACTAACTGAATCTTTCGCTTGGAGTATTTAACTTAAATCTACTTTTGTTGCGAAGGCGACATTAAAAGAACCATTTTATGGTTTGTTTACATTTTATTTTTTCGTATCTTGAACAGACTATAGTTACTATATTCAGGTTCTCACAAAACGGCCGAAAACGGCTAGCAGAAAAATATAATATATATAATATAAAAATATAATATAAAAAATCTTGGTTATTTTTGACACGTATGATTTGAAAAGTATTATATTATTATATTATTATTATTAATATTATAATATAAAATATATACCTACAATAATTTTATTTTTTATTTCAGCACCAGACTGTCAAAAACGCTGGAAGAAAATCCGTGATAGTTATAGACGATCATTAAATTTAAGAAAAGATGGTAAAAGTGGTTCTGCCAGAGTAAAGACTAAGCCCACAAAATTTGAGAAAGAATTGGAATTTCTAAAAAAATATGTTGTGCAAGAAAATTCCCAAGTTTTACATCTAGATGACTCATCAGCACACACTATAAATGATGATTCGCAATCTACACAGTCACCATACCAAGCCAACTCGCCAGTATCACGACCGGGATCTGTATCGCGGTCTCCATCACATACACTAAATATTTCACAACAGCCCAGAGCCTCCGAAATATTATCCCGTTACATTGAGGGTAAAAAGGTAGAGGACTCTACAGATTATTTTTTTAAAAGCATGGCAAGTAAAGTAAAAGGAATGCCTAATAAAATTAAGGCAGAAATTGGACGCAAGGTCTTCCAGATAGACAATGATGCAGAATTAAAACTGACAGAACAAGAAGAACTTAATTTATTATATTCATATCGTGGTGAAAGTAGTATGACACACACGCCATCATCGCTTGGTAATATTCAAACTGAGGTTATGGATGCGCCTTTTGCTAATTACCAAACAGGCAAAAATATTAACTCTGCGAACAAAAACGACACATACACGCCATCAAACATGAGCAACTTTCAGGCCGCAAGAATATCAGCATCGTACACGTACACGCCCATCATCAGTCAGTAATCATAGAACTGAGATAACCGATGCACCTGTTCCCAATTTCGAAACCGGCAAAAACTTTAACTCTACGGAAAAAAAACCGGCCAAGTGCGTGTCGGGCCACGCGCAATGTAGGGTTCCGTAGTTGCCCATAATGGCCATTATTGATAATAACTTCTGTTTCACATGGGACTAAAAACGGGCATCTTTCAAGATTAAGCCAGCGCTCCCAATGTCAACTCACAGAAATACATAGCGGTAACATTAACACTAGAGTAGCAAACTCCTACAATTGACGTTCAAAATAGCGTGGTGACCAGCCGAGATAGAAGACGTAGCTTTGAAACCAATAAGCATCTTAGAAAAAACCTATATTCATCTCTTTTGCACTTGTTAAAAGCAAGTTCCATAATGTCAATTCAAAAGTGATGACAATTGACCTTTCATCGAGAAATGCGGTGTTCTCCAGTTTAAAAATATTTTCCCATTTTTTTATTATTAGTATTACTTAACAGAAGGTTGTGTTTATGGGTATGTATAATTTATTGTATGTTTATTAATATGTGGGAATGTTCATTTATTCCTTCGTTGCTACTTATATATTTATAAGCAGTTTCATTAATCCAGTATTGAACTATGCTTACAATTACTTTAAATGATAACAAAATATACCTAATTATTGAGCTTCATAATATCTCAAGTGTATTTAGACATACATACATATACTCACGCCCGTTTCTCCGAAGGGGTTGGCAGAGGCATATTAAACGCCCACGTTTCGCCAGTGTTTTGATCCCACGTAATAGGTGGCGAGCCTATTGCCGCTCATCGGGATATTTTGTTTGCCAGAGCCTCGTCCGTTGATCGGCAGGTGCACCACTTGCAGGTGAAGTTGACTTGGGATCCTAAGTTCTTGATGGGAACCCTATGCACCCATTGTATTTATTATTACATTACTACTACTACATAGTAGTAGTATTAAGAAAAGTGGTAAAAGTCAGCTGAAAATTGGTTTAAAACATGAATGAAATCTATAAAAATCTTCCACGATCCGACCACTGGAAATAAATACTCGAGGTCAAAGATCTCAAACACAGTTCATCGCGATTTTCAGCAAATCGGTAAGTTTTATCATAAATTTATTATAACAGGAAGCCTAAGTCTAAGCGACCAATAGTGGCCCTAAAATGCCAGTGATGCCAATCGAGGCATCACGCATTGCCGGTCCTTAAATACTTAGGCGAAGAAAAAGGTTTTTTGGCCGCCGTCACTCAAATACCCTTCCCCTATTGTCTGAACGAAACCTAACAGCATAAATATTGTTACTTTACGTATATTTTCTGTGAGAGGGTGGTACTACCCCAGTTGGACCAGCGTAGTTCTACCACTCAATATAAACCTTAGGATTTTTCGCACTCCGGGCTATACAATAGCACGTATTCATATACGTGCTATTGTATAGGGGTTTTTAGACATTTTCATAGAAAATAAATGCAAAATGAAAAATCCACATAAAACATTGTTGCAATTAACAGTAATACAAAATAATTAAGCGGGTCTTAATCGCGCAAACTACTTATTTAAGGTATAAATACATAATTGTTTCTTTGAGAGACTGATGACAGCTCAGCGCAGTCTTGTGGAAATGCGGGTATCGGCACCTACCCTCACTTGGTTTTTATTTAAGTTCGCAATGTCAGTCTTTCGACAAACTACACTAATGACGTCTACACACCGTTGAGTTTTGTCACTGCGGCAGTGTTCACATTTGCTGATGACTGGTTTCCAAGTAGCCGATAATCTATATCCATTCTCCCGGTTGAAATTATTATATTTCCGCTTCACATAATATCCTGGAGTAAGGGTTGAGCTACATCTATCAGCACCGCATCGCACTTGGCTATGCTTCTATCCTTTTATGTCACTTAGGACCGCCATTTACTAGAGCGAGAAAGAGAGAGGGAACGCGCCAGCACGCCACGAAATCGAAAAGGCGATCGGCAACACGGAAGAAATGCTATAGCATGCTGAGAGACGACGGAATGCTGATGCGCGCGTCGGAACGTTTACGCGCGCTATAGCATGCTACGCGGCGGTGTGCTGCCGCGTGCTGGTGCCGATTCGTATAGATTTTTCGAATTCTTTTCTTTTTACTCTTGTTATTTTGCATTCCTTGAATTCAAATTCATTCCAAAATGCACGCTATTACAACTGCTCTCTCTTCAGCTGTGCTATCCATTTCGATCTTGAAACTATACTGTGACTAAAACAAATGTCAAAAGAACGCGGCGGAATGCTTCAGCACGCTATAGCACGCTGACGCGTGCGTTCGTATTCCGCAGCACACAAATACGATCGACAATAGAGTGCTGCAGCACGCGTCAGCACGCTATAGCTCGCTGAAGCACAGGCGGAACAAATGCGATGCCGTGCTGACAGATGTAGCTCAACCCTAAAACTCCCACAAAAGTGGGAGATCCAAAATTTTATTACTTGGCATGTAAATAAAAACGATTATTTGCAATTTTTTTGTCATTTTCAACCAAATATTGTGAAAAACAATGATGAATACACGTGGAATGATATGCCGCACTTTTTAAATTATTTTCTTTACGAGAATTGCAAGATTTCACAACGCATTTGCCCATTTGAAGTTCGTATTATTTTCGTGTGCGGCAAATTTGACACAATAACATTGTTGTAACAGTATTAGGTCCAGACCCATTATAAACGGCAACACATCTCAGCGCTGTTTGCTTATCTAGTTGTAAGTAATAGATCAATGCAGAAATAGGTATTTATAAGTTAACCGACGATTACTCATAAACGAGTGATGTCTACTTAGCCGTGATAATTTTCCTTTTAAATTCGTTATATGTACTACATTTGTGATTTTTTTCACCTCTTCCAAATTAATAGTTCAGCCGGCAGAAGGGGGGGGGGGAGGACACTTGTGTCCAATATTTTTTTTCACTTTCAAAAAATTAATCAAAGCTTTATATTTGACAAACCAATCACTTGATCGAAAAATGATTTCAGCAAACTAATAATATTTTTTTAAAACCTATCTAATGATACCCCACTCAATGGGGTAATCAACAAAAAAAAAATTCAACCCCACTATATATGTAGGGGAGATACCCTTAAAAAAATATTTTCCTAAATTTTATTCTACAGTTTTGTTGCAATATTGTATGTCTATATTCATGTCAAATATCAGCTTTCTAGCACCAGGCGTCTTTGAGCTAGGCTGCGGACGGACAGACGGACGGACATGACGAAACTATAAGGGTTCCTTGCGGACTACGGAACCCTAAAAACGACTCGTACACGCCATCAAACGTGAGCAACTTTCAGCCGCGAGAAGATCAGCATCATACACATCACACCATCATCCATCAGTAATGATGAAACTGAAATATCCGATGCACCTTTCACTAATTACGAAAACCTAACGCCGTCGCCATAAACCACCATATATCAATAATTAATAAATAATAATTGTGAAATCGACAGAATATGTGATTTTTAAGTTTCTTAATATACCTGATTTTTACGTTACTTTAGCTAAAATTATAAAGTGTAATAAAAAAGAGCTTGCCTATCTACAATAGTATTGTTATTTTATGACTGAAGTGCATTATGGTGTATGGTTTTATAACTTAACTGGCACTATTTTTATTTTATTAATAACTATAAACGCTTCCGCGCGCAGTTTCACCTGCGTTCTGCTTCACGCCCATCGCTTTAGCGTAATGTTATGTAGCCTATAGCCTTCCTCAATTAATAAGCTATCCAACAGTGAAAGAATTTTTCAAATCGGTCCAATAGTTCCTGAGTTTACCGCGTTCCAACAAACAAAGAAACTCCTCAGCTTTATAATATTAAGTATAGATAAGACCTAGTCGTTGTATTAAAAGACTAAATGACTAGAGTTATTTTCAAAATACTTCTTCTTCTTCTTCTCGAGTTGATGGTATAGAGATCAAACGGCATCAGCCCAGTGTGTGGCCACAGCAACTGCATTGTCGGTGGCTTGGTGCAAATCGGCCTCCGAGCATCTGTGCGGGCATTTGGGACACTCCAGCAGGTGGCTCATGGTTTGTTCAAAATACTAAAAGACTAAAACTACTAAAGTCGACATGACTCATTCAAGATAGATGGCTAAATAACTGCCCTAAGCATGTATAGAAATAACTCGCTTAGAGTCTGTGCGGAAAGAGAACAGAAGCCCGAGCACGAAAAACTCTCGAGAAAGTATTCGTATCGTAAATGTCAAAATTTGTATGGCAATTGTACAGCGCCCCTATTGTGCGTAAGATGCAACTAATATTGGCAGCACAAACTACTTTCGATGAGAATCCTGCGGTAAATGTCATGCAAATGTATCGAGCTTTCTAACAAATATGCAAAAAACGGCAGCACGAACTCTGATTTGACATAAGCAAAGTAAAGTAAACGTAAATCTAATGTCATTTTGTCGAAACAATTTTCACCTAGAATTTGTTGGTGAGAAAAGATTCGAAACATAAATGTATCGTATTTATACGTTTTGAGCCTTTTTATGGTGAATATTTATGTAGTTTCATATTTTATGTACTCGTATTTTGATTTACTAGATTTTTATATGACACAAGTCCGCCATCTGACAATGGCAAGAAAGGACATTCGGAAACCATAAAATATTTTATTTGTTTTCTACAAAAGAGTTTTTACAATATACATTTTATAAATATTAACTATTTCACCTAGTTTGGAACGTACCATTCATTCAATAAGACAGTCATTAAACGCTCATGGCCACATCCCTATGTACGATACTAATGTAAAGTCATCGAGTAAACGATAGATGTCAAAATTGGTTGGCGCTGGCTGCTATAATTCTGTTATCGAGGACTCGATACGTTTACTTATCAAATTCGTAAATATTTCGTGCTTGAGCCTCAAACTTGATTTAAGGGCGCAACAATACGTACCTACTTACCGTATTGCTCATGTTAACAACATTGTTAATTTATTATAGTGCGACTAAAAATCTTGATCTGTTGAGCCTGTATTACTCAGACAGACCTAAGGATTTTCAATCGTACGTACATAAGTAAAAAATTACTAAAGGCACTCTAAAGAAATTTAGTTCCACTTTTCGCCACGCCCATTCTCTTTCCGCACAGACTTTACCAGTGTTATTTATATGTAGTTAATAGCGACCCGCTCGCGAGAGTGAGAGTGACAGGGAGAGTGAGATTAAGTATGATAGGGACAGGGGGAGTGAGAGTTAGAGTGGAAGTAAGAGTAGGAGTGACAGAGACAGTGACAGGGAGAGAGTGAGAGTGGGAGTGAGAGTGAATGTAAGAAAGCAAAACGTTCGATTTCTTAAGTGACTCTCTCCCAGCCAGTCTGGCCATAATGTGCTTAGGGACTAAAGTCACTTTCTCTATTTATTTGTAAAAAGCCAAAGCAAAAGAGTACAAACTCTTAGTAGGTACATTAGCATTACTTACCTAAGACAGAGAGATAACCGCTCTTCAATCGAGATAGAGGGTCTGTAATTAGTTTTTTGTTTTTCTATGTATGGCCGCAACACATTTAATACGTTTTGAAAGTTTTGGTAGTCCATTTTTTAATAATTTTTTTTTCTGGGTAGTTGGCAATATGGTCATAAGACAAAGTATAAACTTCACCATGATTTCTCCTATTCTGCCAAAAATTATGCACCCAAATACTCCTGTGTGTTGTCTTCTTTTTAATTTTATTTTTGTAATCTTCTTCCTCTTCCTCTTCTGCAAGAAGTCCGATTACAACAAGATCCCAGTCTATCATTATGTTTTCACTTGAGCACTTGACCGAACTGCACCAATTCTAAACGAAGTCTGGACGGAAATAGTAGACAAATAGCGACAGCGGCCTTAGGGCCTGTTCACGAGATCGGTCTAAGCGGCGCGCGTGGCGGCGGGCGGCGCGGCAGAGCGTCGTGCACGCCACGACCCTACAGCAGCGGTAAACGCAGCGGCAAATGTGGACGTATTTGGGCCGACGGAGTTACCCATAAATATGGCGATAACCAAAATATCTTTGTGTAACTATACGTCGACCTACAAAATTGTCGACATTGGATCTTCATTTCTTACAAGTATTTTATATCAAAGGAATAATGCATATTCGCAATTAATGAGGCGTTGAATAGGTACACAACGTAGATTACGTTAAGTAGGTAGGTAAATCACCTTTTAACTTTCATAGTAGCTGTGTCTGTACCTAAATATGTACATATGTACATTACACAATGTTTTAATGTTTGCGATTTATATTAAAACCTACCATTATATTCTGTAAAACATCGTTTCATTACATCTCGCAACGTTTTATTAACATTTTTGTATTTATACAGCGGATGTGTTGCTATCCATACACGCGACCGTTTTAAAATTTCGACTTTAAATGTCTCCGTATTCATTACCGCCACAAAATATTTAACAAATAGTTTAACCGCCTAGTTCGTCCCTCGCGTAACGCTGTCTGTGCCGCTCGGCCGAGTCGTGGCGTCGGACTCGGTCGCAGTACATTTGTTCCCGCCGCTCGCCGCACCGCACGCCGCGCCGCTCGCCGCGCCGCTCGCCGCGCAGCCATTCGCGCCAAAAAAAATGCGCGCGTTATCGCTGTGCGCGGCGGCTTGTGGCGTGCTTCGAACGTCTTCATACATTTGATCCTACCGCTCGCCGCCCCGCGCTAAGCCGCCGCTCAGAGCGGCAAGGTCGTGACAGGGCCGTTAGGCTTCGCCTCGCGGCGTCGCGCTGCGTCGCGCGCCATCACGAGACGCAGCACCGCTCTTGCACGCCGCACAGTGGGGCCACTACCCTCAAAACGTACCGAAAATCCAAAAACTCAAAGTGATTTTAGAGTACTCTCATAATATCACTTATCAAGAAAACTAACCAAGGTATCAGTTGACAGTATTGGAGCGTCGGTCGCGCGTTTAATTTGATATGAAAGTGAAGTAAACATACATATATTGTCGATAAAATATTTAGTGCTCGTAATTTACGTGCAATTAAGAGCGATTTCTTACTAAATTGAATTAGTTTTGGTGTTATTTAGACATGAAAATTTCATCCTCAGGTATGTAACAATGTTATAGTCTTTTTTATTTCTTTATTGCGTAAATACTTTCTAGTAGCCGAGATAAATAAAGTCTTATAGTCAAATGATGGGATTTTTTATAAACATTCGATGTTTTGTTTATGTTCAAAACAATATTAAGTTATGATTGTTATCTGAAAATATTCTTTACTTTATAGGCTTTTATAAATAAGTTTAAAATTTTGCCACTTTTTGCCACTTTACGAAGTATGTCAATTTTTAGCTCATGACCCACAGAAATAATTTTTTCATATTTGATTTTCTTATTTAAAACTATTTATTTTCTTTTAGGACCGTCTCATAAATTGTTATTTATTACAAGAAAATAACTTATAAGCATAATGAATAGTTTAACAGAAGAGTCACGAGAGGCAAGAAATAAGGACTTTAAGCGCTATAGGGAGCACCATTCTAGGAAATGTAGTAGGCTGCAATCGAACAGGGATATTTTTAACTTTTTTAACTAAGTTCTGATCCCGTTATCACAAGTAAACAAAAACCAGTCAAAAACAAAATTAAAAATATCCCTCAAGAAGCACTGTTCATGTTGGAAACTCCAACCCAAATAAATCAGTTGATGAAGGTGCTGATGAAGATGATGATGACGATGATGATGATGACGATGACGGTGCTTTAACATATCTTCAATAATTACTCAACATTGTTCATAACTACGAATTTTGGAGGAATAAAATTTATTTAGATTATTAGTTTATTAAAATAATAATGTAATGTGCCTTTTTAACATAAAAAAAAAAATTATCACCAAAATTGAGTTTATTTCTAGAAGAAGACACGTCTTTGATAACATCTGATTCATTTTAGAAGGTCAAACTGGTTTAGTTGAGTTGATGGTACGAATGAAGATCTATTGCCCCACTGTGCGCCGGCCGTACCGGCGATGGGTGCATCGCCGGTACGGCCGGCGCGCAGCGGTGGCTGCGGCGCGATACGTCGCGGTACGTCGCGAGGCATCTCGAGGCGCAGTGCTGCGTAGTGCAACGTATTCTGAATTCGCAAAATTAAAAATGTATGTAATCGCGTTGTAAATAAAGTATATTTTCAGTTGCTCTATTAAAATGTGCGCGCATCGTCGCGTCGCGTCGCGTTTCGGTGTGAATTGACCCTTAGGAACAATTTAAGTAGGTACCCAAGTAGGTAGTTAAAAAGCTGATGCAAAAATGTTTACCCGTACATACCTACATACACAGTGAAGCTCAATAACGGTTTAAAAACAATAATAATCATGAAAACAATTTACAAATAATAAGAAATAGCTTTATTATTATGATTTTGTAACTCACCCGAGCTCCTAGTTGTTTTATAACACTTTATTTATACTGAGGTGTGACTGGAACGGCGTATCAAGAGTGAACGCATTGGTATGCTATGGTAGAACTATTTGGATGGATTGCTGTAACTGCTCTCTGCATACAAAATCAAACTCTATTCTTTTAGGCTAAGTATGATAGTAGCAAAAAAAAGTGTTTGAAATATAATAACTATTTCATAATGTATGTACCAGTATGGAACAAATTGTTGTATCTCTGCAATGACCAAAAATTTCATGCAGCAGAATTGTCGTATCTCTGACAACGTAAAATTTAGGGCGACAGAAATGTCGTATCTTATTCCAAGCAGTCACTGTGACACATAAACAAAGTATTATGTATTTTATTTTAAAAAATGCATATTTTGCCTTGGTAACAACAATTTTTTCGCCACGCCCATTCTCTTTCCGCACAGACTTTACCAGTGTTATTTATATATTTATAATAGCGACCCGCTCGCGAGAGTGAGAGTGTCTTCGTTTAGGTGCTTCGTGTGTTTCTCCGTATCGATGTCATTGTGGAGAAGACGTCGATAGCCTCGGACACCATGGGCTATTTTGCAGCAGAAGCACTGGTAGAATTCCCCGTCACGCCCATCTGAATGACATAATTCGTCGTGCTCTTGTCGCGTCTGGCGTACCAGCTGTACTTGAACCAAATGGTTTGGTACGCGACGACGGTAAGAGACCTGATGGTATGTCATTGTTGCCTTGGAAAATGGGTAGGCCTTTGGTGTGGGACGCAACCTGCTTAGACACCCTCGCGCCATCACATGTTCCAAGCACGGGAGGCCATGCTGGCGCTGCTGCTGCAACTGCGGAAATCCTCAAACGGCGCAAATACAGTAATTTAGTGAGTAATTACGTGTTTGAGCCGTTTGGGGTGGAAACGCTAAGCTCATGGTGTCCGAGCGCTCGTTCACTATTTCGGGAAATTTCGTAACGTTTAATCGACGTCTCACGTGACCTTTGGCTGGTTTATTCTTTGCTCAGAGAATCAGCATTGCCATCCAGTGTGGCAATGCTGCCAGCCTTCTGGGTACGTTACTCGATGACATTGATGCGGAGGCATTTTACGATGCCTAAACCATGTAAATATTTTCAATTTTTAATTTATTTTTACGGTTTTTTTGTAGTACATTCATTAGATTCATTATGATTTTAAGATGTCAATAAAGTTATCTATAAATAAAAAAAAAATATGTGCAGTGCTAAAACTAGGCAAAAATCCAAGGTCGTATCAATGAAACATTTTATCGTAGGATAACGAGACTCAGACCATCCGAAGCGGTATTTTTTTTTATACAAGGATATAGTAAAAAGTGATTTAGCCCAAAATGCAAGTTACGACATTTCCGCTTTCTCCCGTCGATTTACATTGATATTACTATTCTAGTATATAAATACACCTGCAATGTGTGGTGACGGAATAAGTGATACAAAGTGTCACCACCCCATTTCATCCCCAGGAATCTATTTCGTTTGAGGCGACTAAGGGAAATACACCATGCAAAGATTATCATTGCAAAGAGAGGGAAAACTCGAAATAAAACCCTATACCAACCCGTCTGGCCAGCGTGGTATAGAAGGCCAAAACTTCCCTATGGAGAGGCTAGAGTCCAGCATTGGACTGCAAAAGAAAAATAAATGAATGTAATAAACTGCCTCGTTGGTCTCGCGGCATAAATGTGCGCGTGAGATTGGGAGGTCTCGGGTTCGATTTCCGGGTCGGGCAAAGTGTTATTGGGTTTTTCCGTTAGGAAATTCTCAGTAGTGGCTCGGAGTCTGGTAATGTGCCCGGTACGACAATAGGCTCGCCCCCTATTACGTGGGACCTAAAAATTCATGGCGAAATGTGGGTGTTATATCACACCTCTGCCTACCCCTTCGGGGATACAGGCGTGAGTCTATAAAAAAAACAACGATTTTTATATATTAATTTTATTTGCAGGTTCCTGGCGACTGGAGATTCGTTCAAAACTATTTCGTATAGTTGTCGTTTGGGTAAATTAACAGTGAGTGAAATTGTACATAGCATGTGTAGATCCATCGTCAAAAGACTTATGAAAGACTTTATACCACAACCAACTGATGAAATGTGGTCAAAAATTGTACAAGATTTTGAAAGACTTTCGGGTTTTCCAAATTGTATAGGTTCATTAGATGGAAAACATTTTGTTATTGAGGCGCCTGCAAATAGTAGTTCTATATATAATAATTACAAACACACGTGTCGGCGAGGTTTGTTGATGATTAAGGGGGTTGTAACTTAACGCCGATAGATATTGCAATTTGAATAATATGAGCGAGCAGATATAATGTTCAAAACTTACATATCAAAACGTAGACATCACTTTCTATCATGGATAGCTCTGTTTGTCCTCGATGCCAAGCATTTGTCAGTATGGTTCATCCACAATCCTTTCAGTGCGACCTGTAGGTTAAAAAGTTATATGATTCCACTGTCCGGCAGTCTAGCATTGCAGTTCTATCAATTTCTATTTAAGATTACGAATATATAACTGCCAATTACAATTTATCAGGTCTTTCAATAACACAATACCTGTCGGGTCTTTCACTGATATCAGGTATTTTAATCACACAATACCTGTCGGGTTTTAGGTACCGATATCAGGTCTCTTAATAACACAATACCTGTCGGTTTTCAGGTACCGATATCAGGTCTCTTAATAACACAATACCTGTCGGGTAATTCTCGACTAAGGCGATAAACGTCTTTATCCTCAGCCGAGCTCTAAAACATCTTTACTATTACAATACAGAATTACCATACAATACATTAACAATCACTAGATACGTAGAAACAATAGGATCCCATATAATTAGCTTTACAACACTAGCTACTCCAAACAGTAGGAATCACAAAATACTTAGCTCCAGCGCCCATTTGTGGTTTCATCAGACCAGCAGGCAATTATATACATGAGATGGAGTCTCACGTATTTATTACTGATTTTTACACAATAAACAATATGTTTTGAATGACAATGTCAATACTATGAAGTAATAAAGTAACGTTATGATTTTGTTTGATTATTAGCGTTAGTGGACGCGTGCTATAAATTTGTTGCAGTAGATGTTGCCTCATGTGGGCGAAATAGTGATGGTGGGATTTTTGCATGCTCTCTAATCTTGGAAATCGTTTACAAAATGGCACGCTTAATATACCTAGCCGTAAATATTTACCCGACTCCATGACATTTGCACCGTATGTAATAGTTGGTGATGAAGACTGACCTCTGAAAACATACCAAATGCGACCGTATCCAAGGCATCAATCAACTGGAGATGCTGATAAAACGAATTTCAATCACAGATTGTCTTTGGTCCAGCGACTTATAGAAAATGCCTTTGGTATTTTGACGCAAAGATTAAGAATATTTTGTAGAAGAATAAAACTTGCTCCAGCAAACGTTGATTACATTATTCTATCAACTTGCATACTTCATATTTTTTTATATGAACAAAAAGATTACACAGGACTAATAAACCATAGTGGTATGCAAAATTAACAACCCCATTTATTAAATCCACTAAGCAGTCAACTAGGAAGGAAGACCTAATAATGATGGATTTGCTATAAGAGAAATCTTTAAAGATTATTTAGCATCAACAGCGGGACGTACTTTTAGCCAGCAGTATCGGGTATAGGTACCTACCTACTATGTCATTTGAATATACTGATTAAAATGTCGAATCGGTAGATTGATTAATAAGATTTTTTTTTTGTAAATAACGGTTGCATTAACTAGGTGCCTACCTACAATTTAATATTATTTAAATTACCTTATCTACAATTACCTATAATTTCAACTAACTTATAGCTTAAAAATAAATGTTTCTACTTACCAGTTTGTTTTGTTTCGTCGGATATTATTTTCCAGACAACATTTTTGTGCTTATTATCTAGATACTTTGGATGACTCATGTCGTAGGCTACGGGATACTTGCGCACACATTCCAGCAATTTTTCGTCGTCCATTTTGCGTTGCTCAACTGTTCACCTCACTAAGATCTAATATAGGTATCTTATAATATAATATATGTTTATTTGATGGTGTTATCATCAACTGCCCTCTATAAATCTAAAAAGTTATTGATCGAATTAATTAGAAAGAAATTAAATGTTCCCATACGTTTCCTTTGAGGGCTGATTCGGAATAAGTGTTATTCATATAAAGAATAGACTAATGTTTAGCTTTAACTTAGACTTTAGAGCTATTATGCCTATTCTTACATTGTATATAAGAGACTTGTGGTAGTTACACCGTTAATAACTCGACAACGGCTGAACCAATTTTCATGATCTTTGGTTTATAACATTTTGTATCCGCCCAGAATAGCAAGACAAACATAAAAATATCTAAATACAGATAGCGATGAAATAAATTATAAAGCAATTTTATTTTCCTTTTGAAGACTGATTCGAAGATTCAAATAAAGAATCAAATAAATTATTCGGCTTTAGAGCTATTTTAATTTGAATATTTTTTGGAACGAATGTTTTTTTTTATATTCAGAGTTATAATGCCTTTATTTTTTTATGTGAAACGATTTGTGATGAGGCGGGTCCACACAGACCGAGCAGCCTCGCGAGGAAAATGCTTCGCGAGGCTGCTCGGTCTGTGTGGACGTGGCTCGGTCGAGGAAAACGCATGTGCCGCCGCGGCCGAGCTTACCGTGCGCCCGAGCTACCGAATTAGACACGTCCACACAGAGCGCGCAGCCTCGCGAGGAATTGGCGCGCGAGGCTGCGCGCTCTGTGTGGACGTGCCCCGGCCGAGGCAAGCGCGTGTGCCGCCGCGGGCGAGCGACCGAGCGGCCGAGCCATCGACTTTGGTTTTTTGTTTTGCCGCGGTCTGGACGCTGTTTCGTGCCTCGCTCAAACATAATAATCCCTACTAATAATATAAATTCGCAAGTGTGTTTGTATGTTGGACATTCTTTTTATAGACTCACGTCTGTATCCGCGTAAGGATAGGCAGAGTTGTAATATACATTCACATTTCACCATGAAATGTTTAGGTCCCATGTAATAGGGGACGAGCCTATTGCCGTTAACGGGCACATCAGCAGACTCCGTGCCGCTTCTGAGATTTCGGGAAAACCCAGTAACACTTTTGCCCGACCCGGGAATCGAACCCGGGACCTCCGCTCAGCAGTCGCATACCCTATCCACTAATCACTGAATGACGGAGGATACATTCATCATAACATACTCATCTTTGACGCTATTTATTGTACGAATAATAATCCTTCAGTCTGTGCTTCGGTTACAGTATCCTTGCCTACAGACATTCACATTCTATATTTTTTTCCATGTCTACCTATTCCATCCTTTAGGTATAACAATAATCGACCACCGGTTGGCAGAGCGGGAGTGTAAGCGACTACAACGCCGAAGGTCGCGGGTTCGATTCCCGCTCATGTCAAACATTTGTGTGCATGAACATGAATGTTTGTCTTGGTCTGGGTGTTTCTATGTATATATTTACAAAAAAAGTAAGTATAAGTAAATATGTATATTATGGCCCATTATTACCATTGTCTAGTACCCAAAGTAGGTACAGCAATTGGCGTCAGTCAGGCAGCCGGCTAGTATAAACACATGCCACAACCCTATTGCAGTATGACCATTTCCAAGTACTATATTTATAAACAAATTTTAAAAATAAGAGAGAGGAGAGACCAACAATCTCACATTGATACGTAGACCGATAGATGGCAAATGTACTATTTCACTCTAATTCACAAGTCGACAATTTGATACATGCGCAATAATACATAATAGATTTTCAACTATATTTTCATGTTCTGAATTCAAACTTTATGACAACTACAATTTTGTTTTTTTCCCGCGGTGCCGAGGCTGCCGCGCTCTAGGCCGCGTTCACATTTATCTGATGTAATCTGTCGTGACGGCGTCTGTCGTGTCGCGACAGACAATATCCCGGTCTGCGACAGAAAGGGAGAGGGGGGGGTGTGGGGACGGTACAGCGCGAATTAAGAGATTGGACTAAGATTAATTGTAAAAAAATACTTTATTTAATTATAACAGCTTAACAGTATATTTAAAATATAAAATAGTAATCGCTAATGTTAGATCTACAAAGGTATTTATAATAAATTAATGCTAAGATGACAATAAGATTATCTTGATAATTTGGTGGGAATAGATGTGCTGACGAACAGAACTGTGCGACACAACTCGTCAGATTAATGTGGACGCGCCACTGTCTGTCGTAAAGCGTCAGACGCGCGTATGCAATTGTGCGCAATGGACGACGAACTAATTTACTTCCTTTTTATAATATTATTCTTATACAGTACCTATATTAACCTAATTTATGGATATGATTGGATATCTACTTAATCTGAATCGGATAATTCATCAAAAACATTGCGAAAGTGTGGACTCCACGAGAGTCAAGACAGAACTGATTTAAAATTGCGTCAGATCGCGACTGACGGCGACAGACAAATGTGAACGGTAAGTAATTACGACAGAGACCGTCACGAGAGATCACGTCAGATAAATGTGAACGCAGCTTTATTCTATGGCCTCGCTCGTTCGGGGACCGTTTCCTCGCGCGGCAAATGCCTCGCGAGGCTGCTCGCTCTGTGTGGACCCGCCTATGTGCGATTCCTTCGTTGTAGTTTGAAATATGATAGTACAAACAAATGTCTAAATGTTTTGATGATGTAACGCGTTAAATGACCCAATATAGCGGGTATTTTTTCAACCTCATGGGTAAATTTTTTTGGGGGTAGGTGGCAAAAAGTGGACACGTTCTTGCAAATTTGATAACTATAATTTAATTTAAATAATTGTTTTTTCTTAATTCTATCGCACTAAAATTGATAAAAGTTTTTAATTAACACCAGTACTTACTAGGATTGTGTTTATTACACTGAATAATTAAGTGATAGTACTTTACCACCTGCCAGCACATCACCTTCACATATATCACTATGTCACAACTGAACGACATCGAATCAGCACAGAAATGCCTGGAAGAAAGCTTTGTGAAACGGATGGCAGAACTTGAGGCGCAGTTGCATTGTGGTAACTCTGCTAAGGATACTGTGGCGCGGGTTGCTGAGGAGTTTCGCACGTTCCGCGAGTTGGTGTTCAATATGTTGGGTTTGCTCCGGCAGCAAATTCAAGAATGTTACAGACAGCTGGATGTAGTAGAAACCAGGCACAGGCGTAAGTCCCTCCTTTTCTTAGGGGTACCCGAAGCGGATAAAGAGGCTTGTGCTGCAACTATCCAGGGCATTATCCAGTCCAAGCTTGGCCTTAAGAACATCTCCACTTCAGACGTAAGCAGCTGCCACAGACTCGGTGTGCCCAAAAATGACAGCAAGCGGCCGATACTTGTTCGCTTCACCACACTTGATGCAAGATCTGCAGTGTGGCGAGCAAAAACTGCTCTTAAGGGTTCCTCCATAGCAGTCAGGGAATTTCTTACGAAAACGCGACAAGGAGTATTTAGTAAAGCCAGGTTACACTTTGGGATCTGAACTTGCTGGACCCAGGACGGCTGCATAGTAATAAAAGCACCGGATGGAAGCCATCATAAAGTAGTTGCCGAGGATGAACTCAATGGGCTAATTAAGAAATATCCCAAAGCGTCGAGCAGCTCTTCAGCAGAGGCCAGGAGCGGAGTTGGGAATGCCGGTTCTACGAGCGCATCCGGGATTGGCAAGAATGGGCAACGTAAATAGTTTTGTTTCACGTTTTCTATCTCCTTTATTTTTATGTAACATTTATTTGTTTGTGTTACGCTATTATCTTGTTCATTTTACTTTTATCACACCCTGTCACCCTCTTTGTTAAAAGTTTTGTTTACTAATTTACTTTGTTTGACATATGAATTGACAGTCTATAAATAACACATAATGTCATCGTCATGTTATGACACAAAGTGACGTCTAAAGGTTGCGTTCAGAAACGCACAACACTTTTTCTTTTAAATTGTGATAATGCGTTCAGTTTCCTGTCTTTTCTTTTTTTAGTTTTTATTTAGTTTTGTTGCATAGTCTGTTTTGTTTTCGTGTATACCTACATAATTATGTAATCTGTGATTGTGTATGTGTGTGTCTGCTGGCGGGTGGTGCAGTGATAAAGCATTGCATTAGTTTCGTGTGCAGTTTTTATTACAAGATAATATTTATTAATATATTTTAAATACTTTATTTATACATATATATTTATTTATATATAGGCTAACCTCGTTGGTGGTTACCAATGAGGTTTGCTACAATGTTACAGGCCGCCAAGAAGAACGACATTCCAATAGCGAACACCGGGCTCTGGCGAGGTGAGCATCATTGTTCAAATCGAAGTCAACGAGGAAACAGCTGAACAGGCGCTCACGGCCACGTGTACGGCGGACGCTAATTTTTGATAGAAGTTCTAATGTATTTTCTATTACCATTCATTATTCACAATAATAACTGAAGTGATGTACAAATGCTGTTTTACTTACCATCTCCTCGCCCGCAAATCTACGCCCGCTCATCATTTGAAGAAACAAACGATAGTAGAAGGATAAAATGGAAAGAATGCAGTAGAAATCCCTTAACCCACAGTCGAAAGACTTTATATATATATATATATTGCATATTTATAATTATTTATATTCTTCAGTTATTTTATGTTATCGGATGATGAAGATGATTCTTTTCTCTCTGCATGCGATTCCGCAAAGTCATCTCATAATGACAGCTTTTGCTCTGTAACTGAGTCGGCTGGTGACTTTGTCAAGCGAACGTTCAACCAACCCACAAATAATTTGTTAAACGTATGTCACATCAACGCGCAAAGTGTGCCCTGTCATTACAGTGATCTCTACGATACTTTCTGTGATGCAAACGTTCATGCCATTCTGATTTCAGAGAATTGGCTGAAACCTCATTTACTTTCTACCCCCTACCCTCTCCCTGGCTTCATTCTTATCCGCAATGATAGGGTGGACAGAAGAGGGGGTGGGGTGGCTATTTATCTCCGTAGCGCACTTCCCTACAAAATTATTTTATCTTCCCCACCTATTTATTCTGCTTCAGCGGAGTACCTCTTCCTTGAGGTATCAGTCAACGGAGCCAAAGCCGTTCTTGGAGTTGTTTACTGTCCCCCCACTATAAATTACTTCTCCAGTATCGAATCGATTCTGGAATCTATAGGGTCGGAATATGCTCATCATATCATCATGGGAGATTTCAACACTGACCTCCTTTCCATCGATTCCTCTCGTCCCCAAAAACTCCTAAAACTGATTGAGTCTGCCAGTCTTCACAACCTCCCTCTTGGACCCACTCACCACAATATCGATGGTGTTGATACCTGGTTAGACCTAATCATTACTTCTGCTCCATCCCTGGTCCATTCCCATGGCCAATTCCCTGCTCCTGGTTTCTCCCATCATGATCTTATTTTCCTCTCCTACAACCTCAAACCACCTAAGTCCCGTCCTTCTGCACTTGCGTAGTTTTGGAAAAATGGATGTTGAGAAATTTCAAGAAGAGGCTTCCGTGCTTGATTTGAACCCACTGACTGCTGCCTCTACAGTTGATGAAAAAGTTTCTGTTTTTAACAACATTGTGCTTAATCTCTATGACAAACATGCACCAGTCAGGAAAGTTAAATTAAGACGTCCTCCTGCTCCTTGGCTTACCAAAGGTGTTCAAATGGCCATGAGGCGTCGCGACAGAGCTTTTCGGAGGTTTAAAAAAGAGCGTTCTGACGAAAACTGGAGCCTGTACAAGACTGCAAGAAATCGGTGTAATCAGATGATTCGCAACGCTAAACGCCGCCATATTTTCGACAGTATAAACTCCTCTTCTCCAGCCAATATCTGGAAGTTTCTTGGAACTCTAGGTATTGGCAAACAGCAACTTATACTGATCGCCGTTTGACGGTTGGTTTGGAGGATTTAAATATTCATTTCTCAACTACCTCTCAATTGGATAACCAAACCAGGTGTCAAACGGTGGCCTTTGTTGCTGCCCTCCCCCGTCCCAACATAGACCCATTTAATTTTTCTCCATTTACTTCGGGTGAGGTCAGGAAGATAATCCTCTCCATTCGATCCAATGCAGTGGGCTACGACTCTCTTAGCCGCCGCATGATCATTCCGATCCTTGATCATCTCATCCTTCCCATTACCCACGTTGGACAGTGGTTCCTTCCCGTCCCTCTGGCGTAAAGCCTTTGTAATCCCTCTTCCTAAGATCTCGAATCCTACACTACCCAATCATTTCCGTCCTATCTCTATCCTTCCTTTCCTATCCAAAGTGGTGGAAGCTTGTGTACATAAGCAGTTGTCTCGATTTGTTTACCTTAACAACTTACTCGGTCCATTCCAATCTGGATTTAGACCTGGACATAGCACGACTTCCGCCCTCCTTAAAGTGACTGGCGATATAAGAGCCGGCATGGAGGACACTAAGGTCATTGTGCTGACCTTGGTCGACTTCTCGAACGCGTTCAATACCGTCAGTCACGATATCCTTCTATCTATCCTTTCCCATCTCTTGGTCTCACCTGTTGTACTGGACTGGTTCTCAAATTATCTTTAGGAACGTCAGCATTCAGTTCGCGTTGTTGACGTTGAAGTTGACGAGACTACGTCGAGTTGGCGTGACATCGGCTCTGGTGTTCCTCAAGGTGGCATTCTCTCTCCTTTACTCTTTTCAATTTTTATTAACTTCTTAACTCCTAATCTTTGGTGTGCGTATCATCTCTATGCTGATGACTTGCAGCTGTACTCCCAAGCGAGAGTGGAAGATATATCAATAGCCATTGCTGACTTGAACAGAGATCTTGAGACGATGATGGATTGGTGCAATCGATTTGGTCTAGACGTAAACCCAGCAAAATGCCAGGCCATTATTGTAGGCAGTCGCTTAGATTTAAAAACTCTGCCGCCTGTAAAGTTCAACGGTCTAATCATCCCTTTCAACTCAGTCGTCAAAGACCTTGGAATGTATATAGATTCCACTCTTGATTGGCAGGCCCAGGTGTCTAATGTTAGTTAGAAAGTAACCGGAACACTTAGAGCACTATATCGTCTAAAGAATTTCCTTCCCTCCAGGACTAAAACTATGCTTGTGCAGGCTTTAATATTTCCCTTAATCGACTATGGTGATATGCGCTATTATGACCTGAATGCAGAATATCTCAATAAATATGACCGACTTCTCAATAACTGCATTCGATTCATTTTTAATCTTCGTAAGTATGACCATGTCTCTACTTATCGTTCAGAACTTAATTGGTTGCCTATTCGTCAACGCCGGTGCTTGCGTGCTCTCACTACTCTCTTAATGATTCTTAAGTCTCCCTCTCCTCCTTCTTATCTTTCCGAGTATTTCCAATACCTATCATCTACACATGAGAGAGACCTTCGTTCTTCGCAGAATCTTTTTCTTTCGTGCCCCAGTCATTCCTCTGGGTTTGTCAACTCTTCCTTTGTTGTACAGTCTATCCTACTCTGGAACGCGCTCCCTCTTGAAATCAGAATGTCCACTGACCGTTTTGCATTTAAATTGAAAGTACGGGATCTCCTATGTAAAAGATTAAAGGAATCTGCACATCACTCTCATCCTTTATTATAAGTATGTATGTATGTAGTTATGTATTTATGTATTTATAAGTATGTACCCTTATATTTATTTTTTGTATTATATTTATATATTGATATATCTATAATATGTATGATATTTATGTTTAAGTATATTTATTTGTTATAATACTTATAATATATGCATTTAATTGTATATATATGTATATATATATATATATTTCAGATTTAAGTATTAAATTTACATTTTAGGTCGTTTTATGTTGATATTTGTTTAATTTATATTATATTTAAGAATATGACATACTTTTAATATGCGTTAATACACCTACCACATTTATTTCTACACCACCTGTAGGTTGACAGGTAGAGAATGCCTCATGGCATTATGTCCACCTATGTACACCTTGTTTGTGTATAAAGTAATAAATAAATAAATTACCACATACGGGGCAAAATACTTTTTCAAATGTATAAATAAGGCCGCAACGGACGGAGCTATAATATATATTAATATGGAAAGCTATATAAGTATATTATAACGGTATAGCAAGCTGCCACACATGGTGGCTATGCTATAATATATATTTTCACACTCATTAGCTCTGTAGCCGTCGTTCCGTGAGCACGTATTTGTGCTACAATATTAATACAGGATGTTCTAATAATAATAGTATCCTGACACTGGTCAACACCGTGCAAAATACCTCTGGGTTGCCAAGGCACGCCACTGCGCTATAACGCGAGCAATTATAAAAATTTAAAATCAAATAGTTCAATTACAAATTAAACACAGTTAAAATAATGCGTAAATGTCAATTTAGATTATATTATAAGTAATTCACATTTTGAGTAATGTAATTACTGAAAAGTTGTAAAATTAAAAAAAAGTGATCGTATGTGAGCTGTGTTCCTATGTGCCTTGTGATCCAAGGATCTAAGTAAGATATTTTATCTGCTAGTCCTTCTCAGCCTTCACGAGATTACCATCATGAGACATGACAATATCAACAATGATGGCGTGCCGCTCTATTCGATTTATCAATACCATGTCACCTTGGCTACAACAGTACTGTCTCTGATGATAGTTGATGATTTTCTGTGACTATAGCTGATAATTTTAATTGTCTTGTAGTAGTTATTATAAAATGCACATATTTTCCGTAATAAAGAATATTATTAATTAAATACTAATTACACATACCTATTATCCTCCAAATAAAATGAATTTAGTAAATTTGCGTCGTATATTTTGCCGTGGGATAATATTTTTTTTATTTTCGTGATGAATTCTAATTTTTAGATAAAGATCCACCATGGACTTAATCATTAGATGTAAGTGATTATTTAATGTACAATTTTCAGTACAATGTGTATTCAATTGTTCAAAAATGTTTTTATTGGCACACATAGCAAACATTTTTAAAATCATTGCCTTCGGTCTACACATCACGGCAATACCAGCTGTATTTAAATACAGACGAAAATTTTTGCACTGTATTTACAAAGTGTAATAACTGTCGTCTCTATAGGGTGTCTGTCGATACCCTATAGAGACCACCTCTGTCTTTAACAGTAAATAATTGGCCATTCAAAGAAGAGACGGTATTATATAATTCCTTAAAGTTATCTAAGGCTTTGGAGCACACATCACATGCGATCACGTTTTTTCAATTTTTTGACAATATATCCTGCAATATATTCGACCACAGTTTCAGAAACTTCTGATAAATTTGAGCTGACTATATAATCATGGTCAAAGTTATCAATTGCAGATGTTACTGCTGTTAATTGATATTCGTCTGCCACTAATTTTGCTTTTTGGCAAGTTTTATTAATTACTTCTACGTATTGCGGTTTAGAAGTGTTTAACACCTGTATATCATCAAGTGCTGTATAATCTATGATCAAGGGGCAAGCAATTACCATTTCTGCTCACTTTGAACTCTGCGTGCACAAGTAATTTTTTTGTATGCTAAAATAAAGGCATACGCCGAGGGATTGTTATTAAATCCACCCAAAGACCTAACAGCGCCAAAAATTATTTCGACATGGTCTTGAGCGCTGCCTTAGGCACAAATTTATCAAAAATATATAATATTGATTTATTACATATTTTGAATCCTATAAATTCATATATGTTGTCAAGTCAATAATGTTCCATCAGATAAAGTGAGACCATTGATGAATTGGTCAATGTTCATCAATCTGGTTCACACTTGCAAAATATTTTTAGAATTTAGAGGTGTTTTAGACCATTTAGGCAGCGATAGCCTAGTGGAGATACCAACAGACTGCCATGCAGAGGGTATCGGGTTCGAATCCACGGCGCGCACCAATGACTTTTCGGAGTTATGTGCGTATTGAATTACTAATTATCGCTTGTCCCGTGCCTCGGAGAGCACGTTAAGCCGTCGGTCCCGGTTGTCATAAAGATCTTTGACAATCATTACAGGACGTCAGTGCCTTCTAAATAAACTGACACTAGTCTAAACCATAGAATATTGCTATCCCTTTGGGTTGCAGAAGTCAGGCAGGCAGTCGCTCTGTGGAAAAGCTAATATTCAGCCAAATCCGGTTAGACTAGGAAGCGGACCCCAGATTGAAACTGGGATAACGCTAAGTGGATGATGATGATGAGAGGTGTTTTAGACCATAACATGCAAAATTCTGCGAATTCATTATGTCAAATAAATCATTAAATTCTGATCGATTTTAAACTTTTGCGATTTGTATAGATCATACAATTTTATTTTAACCGGGTCTTATTCGCGATCCGCGCCTTGGTCGCGGCAGGAGTCCTGCCGCGACCAAGGCTGTTGTAAGACGTCCGAAACGTTGGTAAAACATAGGTATGTATACCTTAAATTAATTAAATATCATTAAATTCTGTTATGAATCAAATTGTGGCATCACAGTGTTCAAACCCCGATTTTTTTTTAATTTTTATATAGTTGCAATGTATCCTCTACGGAATTACTCAGCAACTGAGTAGCCAGCTTTACCTTCATTTTTTGAGATTGAAATTGTTTTTTTATGGGCTGCATGAAGACCCTCTATGGTTTGCAGCTCGTGCAAGCGTTGTAAATATGACCAAGATATTTGGTGGCCATTTTGGTCAAAGAAAACTTTATTTTCACCTAATGCATTTCTGACTTGTTAAATATTATGACACGGGTCATACATAATGCAGACTTCTTTTTCCTCCACTTTGAAATGGATTACCAGATTTCCTGAATTTAAATCGCACCCTAACATTGTTGCCATTGCCGCGCTCGTGGTAGCACCATCAAACGTCAAGGCTATTACTGATAACCCTGTCTCATTTAATAGGCGAATGCACTGGGTTACCAAATTACATTTTTGATGTCCTCACCATCAAACGTCAAGGCTATTACTGATAACCCTGTCTCATTTAATGGGTGAATGCACTGGGTTACTAAATTACATTTTTGATGTCCTGACAGACCATTTAGCATGAAATATCCCACAGGTATCTTCCATGCCTCATTTATACATGTTAACATAAATCTTCATGCTTCTGATGCTAATGGCAATTCGTCACTATCGGAATCTTCGGCTACACCAAAATCTACGTACCCGTAACGCTTTGTCCCATCCCAATGCACGTTGTTTCCATATAGCCATCTCGTCTATACATAAAGCCTCATACAATTTTTTATCCGAATTGGCGCAACGGAGTTTCATTGTTTCAAATTATTCCAGTTTAAATCCAGGTTGACAATCTACCACTCTGTACCATCGGGATTAAGTTAAAGGATGTTCATACGCTTTTGGGGATAAAAATTGCAAAGTCAAGGCGATTTTTTTAATTTTCGTAGGATACTCTTTTGGCAGCGAGCATCCTTGTCTTTTTGTCAAATATCGTGAAACTGAAATCCATGACATTTCTCAAAATTGATAAATGATCGACTCCTATCTTATGACTTTAAGCCTTTAATGACAGTCTCTTAACCAGACGATTTTTTGGCAATTCTTGAAAATTTACGATATAAGTTTCTAAGCTTTTGGCCCCGTTTTGCTGCCAACAACATTTTGTAGTGTTCCACTTGTTTCTGCAAATGTTTTATCTACGTCATTCCAGCGGCATCACATGTTCCGGGCACTTGAACATCAACACGATTTTTTTCTTATTTGGTGCCTAAATGAAGATGAGTTATTTGTGTCAAAGTCGAAAACATAATCATTTATTTATCTAGGTCACAAGGTGAGGCTTATAAACGTCAAACTTTTAAAGTTAATTACTTAATGAATCTAGATTATCATTTACTGCCTCGCTCGCACCACGAGAAAGAACGGGCAATAAAACTCGAGGCCACTCTTTAAAATCGCCAACATAATGATCATTAATTTTATTATTGTAAGAAGTTGTAATTGTTTCATATGGTACTTAATTAATAATAATAAATAATAATATTCTACATTCACACAACACCATCGTCCCAAACTAAGCAGAGCTTGTACTATGGGTACTAGATAATGGATAAAAATACTTATATACTTTGTTATTAAATACATACATATTATACATAGAAACACCCAGACCAAGACAAAAATCCATGTTCATGCACACAAATGTTTGACTTGAGCGGGAATCGAACCCGCGCCCTTCGACGTAGCAGTCGCTTACACCCTCGCGACGCAAACCGGTCAAATACTTGTAAATAGTAAATATCCACATAAATAATACTTTAACAACTAACGCAGATACTAGACTAGATTAAGTACTTTTCGTTAGCCTTCCAATGTGAAAATAAAGCTATATATTTTTTTCTTTTTTATGGTAAAAGGCGGCAAACGAGCAGACGGATCGCCTGATGGTAAGCAATTACCGCCGCCCATGGACACAAGCAACACCACAGGAGACACAAGTGCGTTGCCGCCCCTTGGGGTTGGGAAAAGAGATAGGATGAGGAGTGGGATGAGGGAATAGATATAGGGAATAGGGCCTCCGGCACTCTCACTCACCGAACGAAACGCAACAGTTTAGGTACTGTTATTTTACGTCGACTTTCTGTGAGAGGGTAGTACTAAATCCCGGTCGTGCCGGCCCATTTATGCTGCAATCAGCAAGGCTCTACTACCTCAAAATATTATAGTATACAAGGCTATTTGTAAATTGACGTATTCTTTGCAGGCACCTACATAGAATAGGTTAGTATTTCTTGATATTGTGTTTCCGTGCGAACTGCTTTTTGACTTATGTTGCGCTTAGTATGTAATAGTTATAATGCCATAGTTTAGAGTAAGCGACTAGCAACAATAGTACAGAAAAAAATGCATATCTTCTCGCCATAATATGTCCTTCAATGAAACTTTATTAATAACTTTATCTTAACACCTGCAATCAGCCACAGCCATGTCTATAAGTAACATTACATACTGTACAGGCTCGAAAAAAAGATATGCAAATATTCGCACACGATAAAGCTATATGTATTACCAAAATGGGATGTACATGGGCGGAAATAGTTAACATTTTCTAACAATGTTTTCATCCTGAGTTCCAGAAGTGCAAGCGATGTTTGAAGCTTTATTATTACTTCTAAAAGTAAGCTTACGTTATTTCGGACATTTCTGAAAATTTCAACACAAATCTGTTTATGATATATTATATATAGGTATATGATAACTATAGCATATTTTAACAATTTTGGTAAGTATATATTGATTGTCAAAAGTATAAGTTAATAATAATAAAGTAGAAGAATAAACCTCGGTATTAGATATCTGGTTAGGAAAAATAGTAGGCACACCATAAGAATGCAAAACTGCTCTTCTGTCTGTTTGTTTTCGCTAATCTCTGTAACGGCTGGACCGATTTTGACGGGACGTTCACTGTTAGATAACTGATGTACTAAGGAGTAACTTAGGCTATAAATTAACCGGGTACGCAAAGTAGTTCCCTCAGGACGCGGCTGAACCGCGGGATTAGTGTTAAAATGGTGAATTAAGGGTTGAATTCTATTTTTCATGATGTTGCATTGAAAATACATGCTTTCAATGCAACATCATATAAAATAGAATTAAAGAAATTTATCCAAAAATAAAAACCTGACTCTAAGGGGTTTGAAAAATAGATTATAACCGATTCTCAGACCTAAAAAATATACTTATAAAATTCGGTATTGCAAATTCGGAGGAGTATTGAGACTAAAACTGTGAAACGATTTTTACGTGAACGTGTGAATGGTAAAAAAGCAAAAAAACGGAACCCTTATAGATTCGCCATGTCTGTCTGTCGGTCCTTATGTCACAGCCGTTTTATTCCGAAATTATTGTAACTACACCTTTGAAAATTATTGGCGAGTAGACGTTTTCTGTGAACGGCTTCCCAATTTTTATACAAACATAAAGAACACTGTCTTCGTAGTCCAGTAGATAGCGTATGCGTCTGTTGACCGGACGTCCCGCGTCCGATTCCTGGGTCGGGCAAAAAGTGTTACTGAGTTTTTCTGAATTCTCAATAGCAGCACGGAGTCTGGTGATGTGTCCGGTAACGACAATAGACTCACCACCTATTACGTGGGATCCAAAAATTCTTAGCGAAAGGGTGTAGTATTACACCTCTGCCTACCCTTTCGATGATACAGGCGTGTTTCTATGCAAAAAATAGAAAAATGCATAAAAAAGGAATGAAAATTAAGGGGAGACTATCCCTACATGGAACTGACGCGAAAAATATTTTTTCCATGAGTCATGAATACATGCGCCGTATCTAAAGATACATCTTTATAATTATTTAGAGGTTACTAAAACCATCGTTTCTCAATCATTTAAAAGATAGACGCTTCCAAAGTGGTAAATCTTTTGAATCCGGTATGCGCCTGGCGTGGACAATAGTTGTAGTGATATGATTAAATCACTAATATGGATATATAAAAAATAGGGGTTGATGTTAAGAGCGTATACGCCTCGAGTGGTGGCTCGAGTTTAGGTTTTTATAGTACCGCGGTCGCCCGCGCACCACGGATGCGAGACCCGGCGCACTATGACGGTGTCGCGTGGAATAATAATCTTGATCCTTCTTGCCATACATGAATAGTATTCGTTTATGTAATACGTCGATTATGATATGAAAGTATTCAAATTAATTATTTTCAATGCACATGCATTTAAAGGTATCAAATAAAGATAGGTATTACTTATTTGTTTAGTAGGATGATGTTCCTCAGGATAACAACGACTATTTATAATAATTTGGCGCAGTTTTATTATATGATAGAAATAATTTATAATTGTCACATTTCAAATATACATCTATTTCGTTATTACCTAATGCATAAAAACCCACGAATGACACTAAATACAAAACCAAAAGAGTCGAGTAAAAGAAAATACTTAATTAATTAAAAGAAAGAAAAAAATATACAATATGTTGATTTGCATTTACAAAATATTGTAATTATATATATTCACCTAAAATTATTTCACACAGTGTGCGATGATATAAATCCCTCTTTTGGCCAATAGGCCAATTCTCGTATTTTATATGACATTGAAATTATATTTTGAACGAAATGAGGTTAGATTTTAAATTGACCCAGAATTGGTATTCTTTTAATTTAAATGTCATTATCATCTAGAGTCCGTGCCACGAGAACATAGACTTTTTGTAAACAAAGAATTTTTACTAAGTGACTTAGCGATAGTTCTGTCAAAAACAAATAATTTCAAATCCAATGAGAACAACGGTACATAGATACGTGTCATTGGAAACTAATATGTCAATGGATTGGGTTTTTATCGATATTATGCGCTGTCAACAGGATATTTTAATGTTTTGAGGTACTGACGCCTAGAGTGTCAACTTTAATTGGCGGTAGTTCATTGAAATGATACATTCTTGGGCTTAACATCTTTTTATCAGAGGACAAAATTAAATTTTTAGTAACGAGGGGAGTTCAATGTATTCTCGGTATAGGTGTGAAGGAAAAGGCGGAAAATTCTGAATAAATTTTATTTTTCAATATACTCCCCTAACATCTCAATACATTTATTTGTTCGTGAAAGTAACTTTTCAATACCCTCTGAAAAATATTTTTCTTCATGGCCCGAAAAAGGTTCGTTTATTGCTCCCTTCAACTCTTCATCGTCCGAAAAATGCTTGCCAAGAAGGTATTTTTTAAGATTAGGGAATAGATAATAATCACTAGGGGCCAGGTCCGGACTGTAGGGTGGATGATTGATTTCTTCAAATCCGTACTCCCGCACAGCAGCCTGGGCAAGGCGCGCCTTGTGAACCGGCGCGTTGTCGTGAAGCAGCAACACACCTGCGGTTAATTTTCCACGTCTTTTTTCTTTAATTGCCTCCTTTAAATTATGCAGGGTGGTTGCGTATGATGCAGCAGTAATACTTTGACCTTTTTTGTGTGCTCGATTAGCAAGATTCCCTTAGAATCCCAAAATACCGTGGCCATGAGCTTTCCTGCGGACGGAGTGACTTTGAACTTCTTCGGCGGGTCTGATCCTTTTTTGTGCCACTGCATAGACTCTTGCTTGCTCTCAGGGTCATAGTGATGAACCCACGTTTCATCACCAGTAACAATCCGATCGAAAATACTTTGCGGATTTTCACCACAGAGGTCCAAAAACTCCTTACAACAGTCAACTCGCACTTGTTTCTGTAGCGCGGTGAGCATTCGCGGCACCCATCTTGCACTGAACTTTGACAAATTCAGGCGCTCATGAAGGATTGTGTGAATGGTACTCACGGATAGCTTAGTCATTTTTGCTAATGTTTTCACTCTTACACAGGGCATCTTCAAGTACAAGTTTTTCGACTAATTTGACGTTTTCTTCAGTAGCGGCACAAATTGGCCCACCAGCGGGGGGTCATCTTCAATGCTCTCTCTACCCCGCTTGAATTCACTTGACCACATCGGAATTGTAGATAATGAAGGCGCAGAATCTTGGTAAACAGCCACCATTTCATCATGGATAATTTTTTGAGTTTTTCCTTGTTTTGTGAGGAATTTTATCACTGCATGATGCTCGATTTTTTTCATCATTGTTGAATCAGTCATCGTAGTTGTCTTTTCGCAATGATATCTTGAATAATAATGGTGGCAATTAAATGAAATTTTGTATTTATACTCTCAAAGAGTGTCATTAACTAATGAGATAATTAAATTACCCTTATCATTAGTATATCACCTCGATACCGAGAATACATTGAACTCCCCTCGTATCAAGAAGGGGTTGGTGTAAAGTTAAATACAAGTTTATAGGATCGCAACGCTCTTCCCGCTGCCAGCATCTCGAAAAAGCGCGTGCAGAATATCAGATGGCAGAAAATTATTTATACCTAAAAAGAAATTGCGTTTTCAGACTACTGTAAGGTTTAATGGTTTTTGTTTAAGTTAATTCTGACGATTTCATTCACAGACAACGTAAAATCTCTGCCTAGAAATGTTTATGCAATGTATTAGCTAGTTATCTGTTATATTATCATTGTTGGTCAATAATTTAATATTTTAGAATAGATATGCTACATTGAGCAAAATTATTTATTGCGTATTGATTTTAAAACAATCGTGTCAATAATAAAGTAACATGTATGTACTCTATAATTAACAAACATGGTACTCTACTTTTCATTCATTAACAGATTATTACGTGTAAAACAACAACAAAAATCGGCAAATTTATGATCATTCGACCATTAAAACACAAAATCAAATATTTTTATTTCAGTAAAATTTAACAATATAAATTTAAAAACATAGTGGCATAATTAGGCATTGAAAAAAAGGCTATTCAAAAGCATTAAATCTAAAACGCAACTGTTAAAAAAAGGTTGTGAAGCCCTGAATGTTTGTTTAAAAAAAGTCTATCTTCTCGTGGCACCAACTATAATTTCACTTCTCTTGTTCGATGTTGACACATTTTTTTATTAACAACAGGCAGCGATAGCCTACTGGAGATACCAACGGACTGCTATGCAGAGGGTATCGGGTTCGAATCCACGGTATGCTAGAACGATGATGTTCAATTAACGATCTAGTCACGATAACATTCCAATATCAGTTTATTTAGGAGAATACCATTCGTGACATGAGTGTCATACTCATGTCACAAATGGTACACGACATTAGATTGAAACTGCATTTTGAACAAATATAGTTAGAAGAATTGAGTCTCAAAATAAAACTGTTAACTGGTGCAGAATAAGACTGCACGGTAGGTATGTGTACTTGTGTGTGTTAGGTACCTGCAATGCGAGCTCGTGGGGATCAGCTGAGCTGCGGCGGTTTGTAAGATAATATTCGATTCAAGTGTGCTTTTAATTGCATTGCATAGTACGTATTAGGTAAATACCTATTACATTGGTATCATGCTAACGGCGGCGCGTCCTAGCTTAAAAATAACCATAATTTTGCCCCCCTTAAGAACCTCATACATGGGCTCTGTAAATTCATCGGTCGGTCACCCATCCATACTATGACCGTGATGTCAATTACTTTACCTTAACTTATGTAGTTTGTACGAAAATAAACCTGCGGTATAGGCTCTGCAAGCCAATCCCATGGTCACCCATCAAAGATCAAATGCGTCTAACTACTGTACCTGTTTATACTGTATATTGCCACTTGATTTTTGCAGCAAGGTATTATATCTAACGGTCCGTTTCTGTCAGTCTCGCCCAGCCCCTAGTTGACCGCGCTACTATACTAACCAGTTACCACTAGATCCAGATGTCTTGACTAACACACTAGTTTAATACGTAATACATAAATAAAGTACATCAACTTTACATATTTATAAAAAAAATACGTTGAGAAAAAAAATAAGGATCAAGAGGCTTTAGCCGCGCTATAAACGTTTTGGAATGCAATATTTACGTAAAATGGCGGACGCGGACGCGAGCGACCGTCCTCTGAGAGCGCTTAGCGCTGAAAGGCGGACATAGCATCGCGCTTCGAGCTTTATAGGTCTTTTTAAAAAAATCATATTAATTACAAACGAAAAGTTTAGATTCCAATTTTTTTATATGACTTAAAATGAATTTTAAGGTTTCTAAAAATGTATATATCTTTTTAATAATCCCAGTAGTTTTTTAGATATAAATGCAAATTTGCGGGCTAAAATTAAGCAAAATGCACTGTTTTGATCTCCAATTTTCTTGAAAATTATGAATGAAAGTACAATTTCTTTTTTAAGGACTCGCTTGTATAACTTTTGCTCGTACAGTTTACATTTACAGAATCATAGAACGATAAGTTTTCATAGCACTAGCGACCATTCATGCTGGCCTAAACTACAGAAATGACGAAAATGACTTTTTTAAATTCATCCGTATTAAAATACTTACTATAAGTAACCCATATATTTTTCTTTAGCACTCTCTTGATAAAGAACTAAACTTTCATATTTTCTATATCTTTTCCATTAATTGTTATTTATCCGTAACGTAATTGAATAATAAAAACCCGCAAAATCGCCTCCGACGGATTAAACGCTCTTAAAAGGCTGAAAATTAAGAGCTGTATGTATTTTTAATGCCACATCATAAAAAAATCAAAATGAAATGTAATGCCGATAAATAAAAATATTTTTTGTGCTGGTCACCCTTATGACTTAGGGGTTTGAAAAATAGATTACCACCAATTCTCAGGCCTACCAAATATACATGCAAAATTTCATACAAATCGATCAAGCTGTTTCGGAGGAGTATTTTAGCTAACACTGTGACACGAGAATTTTATATACAGGATGTCCCAGAAATGTCTGCCAAAAATATCAAATTGCCTATAAATTTTATGATTTCACTATCTATATTACTATAATAAAACTGTAGAGGTGAAAAACATGAAAGATATTATGTTGACGAAAATTAGCTAAACAATCTAGGAAAATGCTAAAAAGTAAAACTTGATATTTTTTTTTAATTTATGTCTGTGTGTCTGTCCGACGTCTTTCCATATCTTCATCACTTCAATCTGTATATAAAATAATCACCCAAAATTGTATTACGAATATTTCAAATTTCGCGCTCTTTTACGATGTGCAGTACAATGACCCGCGCGCTGGTCGCGCCGCGCGATCGCACGAACGCGACGGAAAGAGATAGATTCTGGTGTTACTCTGCAACTTATAACCATCTCTTTAGCACTCGTTTGATTTACTCGTGTACAAGCCAACTGGCATCGGCTTGCAAAATTTCTCTTTCTAACCTTTACAAATAGTCCATGATGACGTATTACGTTCCATCGTAATAAGTAATTTTGTATTGGGCAACAGAACTTGGAAGTAAGACAAAGGTTACACGCTCATTCTGGCGTCATTCTGGTCCATCAGTCTGCTCAGAATGACGGGAGAATTATCGTCTAACCGGTTGATTGATGGACTGATGGCCCAGAATGACAAAAATTAAATATTTTTCATCAGTCTGTTGAGAATGACAGCAGACTGACGCCAGACTGATCGTGTAACCGCTCGCATCATTCTGGCGTCAGTCACCGTCCCCGACGCAATGAAGCAAGACGTGCCAAGCAACGAAGCGCTGGTGCCGCCGCCCGCTTCACTCCCATCACCGTCAATCGAGATAGAGAAAGAATTAATTCTCACATTCGAGTCCTTGCCAGAGTTATGGGATAAAACACATACCTTATATCGACACCTCCTACGTGTAACATAGTAACTGGCAAAATGACCAAAATGTCATATTTAGATTTTAATTTACTTTGTAACATGGATTATCGTTTGATCTTATAAAAACAATATTGTTTTCAATAGAACCCATAGATATGAAGACTGCATATTATCGTATCTTCATCTTTAGCGTAGTAATATGTCGTATAGCGCAACTACGATACAGTATGCGGAGGGTGGGAGCTACCTGAGGGTCTAGTACGAGTTTGCACTCGATCGTCACGGTGGACGATAGCCTAGTCGACGGGAACAATTTCCATACATTTTGTAAAAGAGTACTAACGGAGAGTAGCGATCGATAGATACCGCTAGTCTCCGGTAGGCCGTTAGTGCAAACTCGTACTAGACCCTCTGTAAGCCGCGCGAGCCAATTGTAAGTGTAAGTACCGATAGAAGAAGAAAGAAGAAGAAAGAAAGAAAGAAATCTTTATTGCTATACAGCATATAAGTGGGAACATTATATACTATACGATAGAATACGCAACCTGCGTATTCTAAGATACTATAAGATAGTATAGCCATCAACTATGTTATCTTGATGGTCTTACAAATGATTGATGCAGTTATTGAACCGTTTAAAGAAAATGATTCGTTTGATCTACAAAACCAAACGAATTTTTTATTTTTTATTTAGGCTGTCTGTACAAAAAAAAGCAAAGGCCTCTCCCTTGGACCGCCATGCATCCCTGTATCGTGTTAAGTTCGTCAAGTCGCTGTATAATGCAACCAGGTCATCGCGCCATCTTTGTTAGGCCAATCTTTCTGGATGCATACGACAAACGTGTCCGACCCAGTCCCACTTCAGTCTAGCAGATTTTAATCCGACGTCAGCTATGCGTGTTTTGGAACGTAGCAAAGTGACCGTCGTCTTCAACTTACGAATGATGACTAACGTAAGTTTTATCAGTCTGCTGTCAGTCTGGGATTGAGCGTGTAACCGTGTTTTTCATCCATCATTCTGGCATCAGTCTTAGCCGGACCAAACTGATGGACCAGAATGACGCCAGATTGAGCGTGTAACCTACGTCTAAGCCTGCTTGTTGCCTATGAAGTTGTCTACGTCTAGAGGTGTATGCAAAATAATGAAGTTGGTGCGCATTCGTATATTTGCGGGCGGATAGCACGACGTTGCACCAATATGTAGGCATTTCTGCCAAAAATTGAAGGCCAAAATATTAAGGTTTTTTATGATTCTTAACAAAACAAGAAAATTCTCGTTTTGAATTTTATCACTGAACTTACAAGCGACCATTTCATTACGTGATATTTTAATGTTATTAGGATACAAAGATTACTGTGTACATAGAATTCTGTGTACCTTACCTACTCAATTATCGTCATAAATATAATAGAACCAAGCTATTTTTGTAGAAAATGTTGATATAAGTAATATTCTATTCTGTTGTAGGCTGTAGTCCTATTTTAAACAGTGTTTAAAATAATCATATAATAATTATATCCCGTTCTTGTTTTTTATTTAACTACCGATTCTTGTTACAAGTCTATCGATATTAAAAGGCAGTTCTACCGATTCAGCACTGTCGTTCGAGATCACTGTGTCTGGGCGCCAATCGCCATACAATTTTTTCTGATTGTGTGAACGAAGTATTGGTTTTATTGTGAAAATTTATTTTCGTTTTCGTGTAAAAAGTTAATTTTGAGATCTTTTATTATTTTGTGTTTTGGTGACATACTACAGTGGAGGTAATTGTCCTTGTGAGGATTTAAAATGTATTCAAGGTTTGATCATCGAGGGGAAGGTAATATCTTTATATTATACCTACTCAGAAATAAGAGTTAATATCATCGCCAAGACCAACGCCTGATTTGTGTATTTCGCAGATTAGTAAATAGCATAAACGACGATTTAGTAGATATATATGCGTACAAAACGAAATGGGTTGCTTGCTAGCTGTTCTCATTCAAATACATTATATTGATGGTACTCTATATTTTTCTCGAACGACAAGAATGTTTGGAACACTTTTGGTTATAATGATTTAAATAATCTAAGTGGCGCTATTAAAGAGCACGCTTATTCACATAAACACTTAAGCTCTGTAATTTGTTTTACTGAATTTGGCAAACAAAGAATTGAGACATCCATATCACAGCAGTTGTGTGAGGAAATTTTGAAATATAACTCGCGGGTCGAAAATAACCGTAGTGTATTTCAAAGATAAGTTGATATTGTTTGTCATTTAGCCCAGCAGGAACTACCTTTTAGTTAGTAGAGATAATTTTTTAGATCTTGTTTTGCTACTTGCAAAATATGATGTCGTTTTAGAGAATCATTTACAGAATCAACAATATTATGATGGGCGGGGCGGAAACAAAGCGGGCCGACTTATTTGTCTAACAAAATTCAAAACGATTCATTCAGTAGCCGATGTGATGAAAATACGAATCGATTTCGAAGTTAAAAATACTAATTATATTTCTATATTTATTGATGAAACTCCTGATGTTAGCCACAAAGAACAATTGTGCCTGATTCTCCGATATTATTTTGGAAACGATATTCATGATCGTTTTATCGGCTTTGTTAATGTTTCGGAAAGTCGTAGGTACAGCAGACAGTCTATCAGTGAATCCGTAGTTTGAATCACAGAGTACATTAAATAATATTTGAATGTTCATGCAAGTCTTTGTGATAAATCCCAGGAACTCTACGAAGTGCGGGAAACACTGTGTCTGCTTGCCCTATGTTGAAGGTCTAGGCACGCCACTGTTATAGCGTAATATAGATGCATTAATATTGATCATTCACTGATAAAATTATGAAAATGCAATATGTTTGAATTTGAAGATTGTTGACATGTCGGATGTTGATTTCGCAATTATTGAGCCGATAATCGTTACGGTGAACGGTTTAATAGCCAAGAGTCTCGCCCAACTTCTTAGGAAGCTCGCGTTGGATCCTTGGGTCAGGGGTCTGATACAGAAGGCAGTACTGCTGTTCACGGCACAGTTCATATAGTGAGGAGGTTTTTATCTCTGGAGCTCTAACCACCTATAGCTTGGACCCTGTTACCGACACTTTTTTCTTTTTATTTCTTAAAAAAAATACAACACCCGCACTAGGAATAAATACTGTGTTGCGTGGGCCTTTACAAACTTACAACCAACGGACACAATGAACACCCAGACTCGAAACAACAATTTATGGATAACACAAAGTGTTGTCTCATGTGGGAATTGAACCCACTACACTCAGTGCAGTGTCAAGCGGTGAGGTGGCCGCTTAAACCTCTACACCAACCGCGCAGTCATACTGGTAGGTAAAGGTATGGGAATACCTTTTTCTACTTTGAATTCTGCGTGCACAAGTAATTAATAAGTGTATTAAATCAGGTTTTTTTCCCGATCACATGAAACATAGTAGGATATACCTCTGTTCAAATCCGGTAGTGAGACTGATTCTAGTAACTGTAGGCCAATATCGATACTACCTGCCTTTAGTACAATTGTTGAAAAGATCATACTCAAGCAACTAAGTACCTACTTAGACATTTTAATCTAAACAACCTCCTTCTTAGTGCGCAATATGGTTTTACCAAGGGTTACTCGACAACAAATGTAGGAGTAGCGTTACTCAAACACATATTCAGTGCATAGGTGAGAGTCCAGAATGCTATTGGTGTATTTTGTAACCTTTCGAAAGCATTCGATTGTATCTGCCATGAAACGCTCTTATGCAAACTTATACATTATCGATCGAGCATCCCAGAGCCTTTCATGTTAGCATAAACGATTTATCTTTTTACTTGAAAAAAATTTCTGACGTCGTACTGTTTGTTGACGATAATTCTTTGATATTGAAAGAAGGTAAAAATAAGGAACACTTTAACGAAATAAACAGTGCGCTCATTCAAGTAACTAAATGGTTTAATGTAAATAATCTGGCACTGAACGCCTAAAAAAAACAAAATTAATTAAGTTTGCTCAGCCCAGTCAGAAACCTGGGTCCTAGGTCCTAGTATAGTTTTAAATGACTATGTATTCGAAACAACTGAATCTAAATGATTTCTAGGAATAACACTTGATTTGAAATTACAGTAGGGTAAGCACGTTACATATCTCTCAAGAAAACTTAGCTTAGCCAATAAAGGTTCGTAGGTTGACTGATTTCGATACGGCTAGATTGGTTTATTTTCATATTGTTATGTCATATGGCATATTATTATAGGCTGCTGATATCAAAAATATGTTTATATTGCAAAAACGGGTAATTAGGAGCATTTACCAGTTCAAACAACAGTCTCACTACAAAAAAAAGTTTAACATATTGGTATTCTTACTGTAACATCACAATTTATTGATGCCAATGTTATGCATGTACGACTAAATATAAATTCTTCTAAAATGAATGGTGACATACACAATATTAATATTAGAAACAGAAACAAATTATGTTTTCCGTATTTTCGCTTGCACAAGACTCATAGCTCTTTTATTGGGCTTAGTATACGTATTTATAATAAAATACCGAATGATATTTTAGAATTGCCGTTAAGTTCATCTCAGGCAAAATTAAAAATAAACTACAATACGCCTTATGTATATAAGGCGTATTGTAGTTGAAATTAGAACCTTGATGACAAGTGCGCTTGGAAATAACTATTTTCTTTTTATTAGGTCACTAAATAGTTCTGTGATTTTGACGGTCTCTCCAGTCCTATACCGGTTACACTCGGCGGTACACTTCTACCAGTGAGCTCCGATTTCCGCTACCTAGGTTCACTCCTGCAACATGACAGTGAAATTGATCAGGATGTTAGGCAAAGAATCAACGCAGAATGGATGAAATGGCGACAGGTCTCAGGCACAATATGCGACCACAAAATGTCTGTGAAAATAAAGGGCCGCATGTATAAGTCAGTTATAAGGCCTGTCGTACTGTATGGAGCTGAGTGTTGGGCTACAAAGAAGATGGATGAGAAACGATTGCGATGAAAGTGGCGCCCATTGATGAAAAGATAAAAGGGAGTCGATTGGCTTGGTATGGACATGTTATGCGGAGAGATGAAATCTTCAAGTAATTAACTTAAAATTTCACCTTCATAAGCGTCACTTTGTGAAATGAATGAATATAACCATTTATTCACTTTTTTTACTTTTTCTTTCAATTATTTCCCAATACCAAGCAATGTCACAAAGAATGAGAACATAAAATAACTCGTTGATTGCCGATGCACTAACCAGTGCGAGACATTATAGATTTTTTATTGTGTCTGTCTAGTCGGTATTGCAGCATTCTACTGGTTAAATATGGCAGCGCAGTTTTACACTCCTTCAAAAATTGTATTTATAATAATAATTCTTTATTTAGACAACAAAGGCCCATTCGAAAGTGTTAGTTACATAGGTACTTACAAACTAATGTTAGTATTCTTAAAAACTAAAGGATATAGCAGATAGACTGGTATGTCAGTCTCTCCCCACATGAATCCGGGAGCAATGATTCTTGTAGAGAGAATCAAGCCTATCAGCTATCATAGCCAAGACGCGGTTGGGGCTGGCCCGCTCTCTGCAGAGCAAGGATGCGCATCTTTTATGGATGGTCGTGTAAAAGCAATCCACACTGTTTTCAAAGAACATGCCTGATGCGCTGCAGAAACGAGGCAGCCCCAACAATGCCCGGACCGCATTATTAAATTGTACTCGTAGAGCATTGTATGATCTTTGCGTGTATCTGGCCCACAGGCTGCTTGTGTAAAGCGACGTGCAGTAAGCTCTGAATAGAGTAATTTTTACTTGACGTGATGTTTCCGTATTGTCCATTTAACAGGAGTTAAAGGTAATTATTTTCTATCGGATTATAAAAATATTGTCAAATTTTTATACCGAGCAATGCTAAACTGTTCTGTATACTGTTCCTATCTAGGTACATACCTGGAGGATTCGTTTACAAATCACAATATAACCTACTAATAGTACCAAATGTACGGTAAAGATAAAACTTCATGTAATGCAGGTACTGTACGTTATTTAGACATTTCTGAAATGTAAATAATTATAGAAGTGGATAGAGTATAATTACTCTGTCCACTAGTTCTTACCTACCTACTTATTCGATTAAGCTTCAAGCCTCGAAGTCGATACTTGAATTCCTTCTGTGAATAAGCGGTAGGAGAGGAGCACCGCGAAGTACATTGTCAATTCGATTTTCCACTCTGTAATTTTATGAGAAAATTTACTTGAATTTACGATTAATATTGCATCATTCTTCTTTCTCTTAGCGTTATCCCAGTTTCAATCTGGGGTCCGCTTTCTAGTCTAACCGGATTTGACTGAATATTAGCTTTTCCATGGAGCGACTGCCTGTCTGACCTCCGCAACCCGAAGGGATAGCGATATTCCATGGTTTAGACTAGTGTCAGTTTTATTTAGAAGGTACTGACGCCCTGTAACGATTGTCAAAGATCTTCATGACAACCGGGACCGACGGCTTAACGTGCTCTCCGAGGCAGGGGACAAGCGATAATTAACAATTCAATACGCACATAACTCCGAAAAGTCATTGGTGCGCGCCGTGGATTCGAACCCGATACCCTCTGCATGGCAGTCTGTTGGTATATCCACTCGGCTATCGCCGCCTTATTAATATTATATTGCATCATTATTTTAGCCAAAATATTATGTACATCATTTGCTGGACATAAGTCTTCTCACGATAAATCATATCTTATTATTACCTCCCCCCCTTTTTACAGTATTTGTTTCTTTGTTGGCACCTTAGTACTATACTCTAAATAAAAGCTTGTAAAATAAAATACTACTGGTATATTATTTAATAAAATGCTTATCTTGTCTCTAAATACTGAATTATACACGAATACCAATCAGAGATTTATAGATGAGTACATCATTATTGACAGTCATTTCTTCTTTAGAAGAAATTGCGACATGAGTATTTCAAGAGGTAATAAATACAATACATCTGTCTCGGTTACTCATATGACATTTTATACAAGTAAAAATAAACAACGATGAGTTTTTTGTCTAGTGATATTTGCTCCTTGGTCCTCCTATTATTCTGTCATTTTGATTATTGTCATTTAAAAGGAATGCTCGTTATTTCGAATTATCTTTATGGATTTATGTGGATTATTTTCAACAACATGTGTACCCGTAAGCAACAGATTGCTATTGCTAGGAGTTTTATTGCCTGTGAATATCTATTTAAACCTAAAAGAAGACATAGAAAGTAGGTAAAAAAAATGGTTATTAGAAAAGGAGAAATATAGTGATATAAGACTTTTAAAAGATCTGGCATGCGATGAACCTGATGATTTTAAGAACTATCTTAGAATGGATGTCTTGACTTTTAACGAACTGCTCAAGATGGTATCACCGTATTTGCAGAAACAAAACACCAGAATGAGAAATTGCATTACAGCCGGAGAGCGCCTTACAGTAACATTGCGATATTTAGCTACGGGCAGAAGTTATGAGTATCTTAAATTTAGCTATGGTATATCTCCGCAAAGCTTGGGTCGTGTCATCCCGGAAACATGTGCAGTAATTTTAACGTATTAAAGAATAACCTTTCAAAGTAAGTACATTTTAGTATTTAAACCCGTATTATTTATTAAGACACTGCCGTACGCCAACTAGCGCCATTATTAAAAATATAAAATATAATTCACCATATGTGTACCTACCTAAACATTATGAAAGCTATTTTAGAGCTTTTTAAATATTCCGACTTATGTTTTTTCTCAATATTGGTACTATTTAGCCTATGGCAGTCCCTAATCAAAAATACCTGGATGATCTGATAAAAATGAAATCACTCATAGTAGGTACAATTTTATTATTTGAAAAACAACTTGGAAAAATAATGTCGTAAAAAAAAACAATCATTATCAGTCGATGGTTTCATAAGATCCAACATTTTCATAATATTCACTCGCTGATGTGTTTGGCAAAGTAGCTGTTGGAACTTCCATTGTTGGCTGATAAGATACTGAAACTGACGTAGAAGAAGAGTAGTTGCTGTAAATTCGGTCAATTTATTGAGTATAGCATAATTCGTTACTTTTGTTATTAACGCTTCTGCATACATCCTTTGCTCCGCATTCGATATTTTTTCTAATTTCTTACTAATAAATTTCCCAAACGCGTCATTATCTCTTTCATTTTTTCCTAAAGCAGCTGTGCAAGCATTTAAGAATTTTCGTTTTTCTTCTTCTTCTTCTAATTTCTTTTTTCTTTGCGGGCACATGCTTATCCCCATACATAACATCAGTAGCTTCTGCACTCTGAAAAAAAAAACTTTTATGAGTTGTCACGAAACGTAAAATATGAGTTTCAGTTTTCGTTAAGTGTCTTTTTATTTAAACCCTGCATATCGCTTAGGGAGCGACGTTTTGTTACGACGTTTAGCATTTGTAGGCATATATCTACACCTGCCTATACTGTACTGTGTGCTAAGTAGTCGTGGGTCATAACGTATTTTATTCGGATGTACTCGGCTTGGACCCGAGTAACGTGTTCGTTTGCGCTCGCTCACACATAGTTGACAAAACTGTTGATACTGGGATTTACAGCTTCAATTCTTGGATATTATATACACCCTTTAACTTCAGTTAGACGTCATAATGATTTTATCATATTATCAATTGTTCTCTTCAAAAATATGTTAATACCACAGAGCAGATACAGAGAGGAGATGTTGTAATATAATTTCCCTAGGAAAAAACGCGTGACAATTTGCGGGGTGAAGGGGTGTTAGATCGCGCCCATTTCTTTATTTTCCATCTACCGTTTAATAGCAAAAGTACTCGCTAACTCTGTTGATTTTACTTTGTAGTTACGCAACTATCTCACACTAGGTGTCACTAAAAGTGCAGGATGCAACAGGGTCGTACTCAGGATTTTAGTAGGCCATCTTGATACGTTTTTTTTATTGAAGTGAAAACAAAAAAACATGTTTGAATAAAATGGTTTTTGATGAATGACGAAATAGTTCCCTTCTTTAATTTTCTAAGGCCGTTTTTTGTCACTATGAAGTCTTCATCATTAAAATGGCAAGAACTTTTTGTATATTTAGTCGGAGACCAATCGTGTCTGTTAATTTTTGTAATCCCCTGCTGTCTTAGATCAGCTTCGGATGGAAATCTAGAACATAGGTACATCATTTGAAATTTAACTAAATAAACTAGGTGGGCATTAAGTGCTTTAAGAGTAAGGCCCAACGAACGTTATTTTGTGAGTTGTGAGTCGCGTAAAATGAGTCGGCGGAATTTACGCTGCATTCGGCGTATCCTACTCCGTATCACCTAACTATTAGAATTCATTCTAAGTTCACGTAGCAGAAAGTGTCGCCATCTAATGTTGGGTAGAATTATACTTGAGAACGCCGAAGCTAAGAGATTTTTCTAGAACTATTTCAATAAATTACGCATAAAATTACTTATGAATAAAATGTGATGCCATCCATAGCACCAGAACGTCTATCCGAGTAGTTTTTACATGACAAAACACAACACTTCATCTTTTTTTTCTTTTAGCGCGAATGTAATGCTGTTTAAAGGGAACGTTTACGATGTGCACAGGGCGAACGCAAACAACAAACTGACTTAGGCCACGCCCACGTGATGACGTCAGGACCTAGTTGAAAATTACAGTGCACAGTTGTTTAGGCCTTCTCCTCTTTGTATCTGTTCTGTGGTTAATACCGTACAGAATCTATCAGATGGCCATAAGGTACTACACCCTTAAAATAGTAGCGTCATTTTCATCAGCCTAAAATATATGGTCTGCATTAAAATGTACGGCATAATATTTTCCTAATTTATTTATCTTAATTCTATTTAAAACAAAGGAAACATGTAGAAAATTGCTATATTTTATTAATCTATGAATATTTAAACTTTTGCAATAATTTAAGAAATTTCAGTTTTTGTATTTCTCTATAATTTTGTTTAGAACAGTTTCTTTTGAACGGCATTACTATATAACAATTGTATTTTACAATATCATGTTAAAAAAAGAGTTGCCGTACAGGGTCAAATGATTTTACAGCTTTTTAAATCAATTAAACCATGAAATTAAGATAAATGATTAATATACAATCAAATGAACAATAATTTTTGACGGTATTATTTTTAATACTATTTTTGAGTGCTAGATAATGTTTTGGAACCGAAGCCGTACTTTTTCAAATCACCCACCGGACCACGGAAAGAGAGGGGGTTGCAACCCTCGATATTTTCCCCGTGTCGCATGATTTTTGTACGGCGTTGCGGAATAATGCATTAGAAGCTGTATTAAAACAGTATGAAACTGATGTCGTACAGAATGAAAGGACAAAATTTACCCTGGAAATTGTCAGAAGTTAAAAAAAAATACCGACTTGGTGTCGCACCATTTTTGTACGGATTTGCGCGCTTTCTTATTATTTTTCATGGATCTATCGATGGTAAAAATGCCGTACAAAAATATATGACCAAAATGTACTCACTCTACCTGCACTTTTGAATTCTCACCAGCACTCAGTTGGACAGCTTACAAGTGACGGCGTAGTACTGAATCTGATTATTTTATGCTCTTATATCGTCCTATATACACACATCAACAAAGTCTAGGGATATTTTATATTTCATCAAATATCTAAAAATCTATGAAGAATTTTCTGATACAGTAAATAGAAGAATCATAGATTATTTTAAGGTCTTTAATAAAAATAAAAAACATTTCGTGTTTTTTTTTGTTTTAAATAAAAAAAATATTTTTTTTAATCATCATGGAAAATTAGTATGATAACAACAAACATTTCTTCTTAAAAAACTATTAATTTTAATAAAAATGGAAAAAATCTTGTAAAATCTAATCATTAATAATCAGTGTTGCCACCTCTTACATCGATTACACATCGACATCGATTGTTAATACTTAAAATTAAATTGTCAATGTCTTGCTGCGGTATGAGGTCCCATGTCCTTTGCAAGTGTTCGTAAAGTTGTTGTTCAGTCGTCAAATTTGGTGGAAAATCTCTCAAAGCTTTTCGTTGTAACATGTCCCAGGCATGCTCGATAGGATTTAAGTCGGGCGACTGTGCAGGCCAATCCAAAACTTGAATATCGTGCTCTCGGAGAGCGGTCGATACCAGCCGCGCCGTATGGCAAGGAGCATTATCGTGCATGAGTAGAAATTCATGGCCTATTTGAGTTCTGTGTGGGACAATAACGGGCTCTACTACCTCCTCGTGGTATTTTTGTGCAGTCATGCTGCCTTGGATCCAAACGAGTTGGGTTCGTCCGCCAAGACGAATTCCTGCCTACACCATGATTGTCCCGCCTTGGTATGGGTGGACCTCCTGAGGGTGCCGTAGACGGCTAACTCTCCCTGGAGCTCTCCAAACGCGTGTTCTTCGTGAATCCGGGTGAAACCCAAACCGGGACTCATCGGTGAACAGCACCAAAGACCATTGTTCGTCACTCCATGGTAAATGCTCCCGAGCCCACGAAAGCCGCCGACCGCGATTGCCACGTCGCAATGCTGGAACACGCAATGGTCTTCGAGCATGAAGATCAACTTCATGTAACCTTCTTCGCACGGTTTGGTCGCTTACCAGCAGCTGGTGGTCCTCCTGGAGCCTTTGCACTAGTTGCAGCGCTGTGATATTGGGTTGTCTTCTGGCGGTCATTTGGAGAAATCGATCCTGTCTCTGCGTAGTAACACGATATCTACCTGTGTGCTGTTCGGCCACATCTCCAGTACTGCGATAACGTGACCACAACCTTGATATCACATTTTGACTGGTATGTAGGGCCTCAGCAACGACGCGTTGAATTGCACCATTTTCTAACATGCCCACGGCTCGTAACATTTCATCTCGACTCAAATGACGACGTGACATGACTTTTAAAGTTCGTACGTCACGTTAAATTAAAAAAGAAAAACAATTAAAAACCCTTTTCATTAATAATTATAATAAAACAGTTTTAACTTTCTTTAATGTAACGAATTACTAGCAAATTTGCCGCCATATTTTGTTTATTATTTTGTTTTTTTTCTTTCCATGTTCAAATTTTGAAAATAGAATAAAAGAGGTTTTAATCTGTATATAAACTTTTTGTGGAAACTAACAAGGTTCTAAACTATAAACTCGTAAATAATTTAGGATTAAGATATCCCTAGACTTTGTTGATGTGTGTATATAGCGTATTCGTATTTATGAATATTATTTATATGTTCATATATTTTTAGCATAAATTATCATTATGTATACCTATATAATATATTGATAAGTTTTACTTAATACGAAGAATTATCCTTCTCTCTACTTATAGTAACTTCAATTTACACCTACTTTGTTCAATCTCTGCACCACCCAAAAGGTAGACTGGTAGAGAATGCCTTAGGCATGAAGTCCGCCTATACATATATCTCGATAGTGTATGTATCAAGTTTAATAAATAAATATCCACTGAAAATGAAGAAGAACCTGCGGCTCCAGGAATTTCCAAAGACCAGCCGGAAAGCCAAGTTTCTATCTGGAGTCATTATTATAAAAAGATACAGAACATAAGACCAAATGGGACTGCATATTCAAGAGCCGTAGTTGAAGTGCAGCGGTATATAGATGATACAGTTATAAATAAGAATGATTCACCATTAGAATGGTAGAAGGCCAATAATTTTTTTTATCCACATTTGGCAATACTTGCACGGACAAAATTAAATACTTTGGCAACTAGTGTGCCATGCGAAAGACTCTTTTCTGTGGCTGGCAACATTTTGTGCGATCGGAGAACACGTCTTGGTGTCAGAAAAGTACAACAGGTGCTTTTCTTACAACAACATTTAAAAGTATAAGAGGGATGTACAGATTTGTACATAAAAAGATCATCATCATCCTCTTAGCGTTATCCTAGTTTCAATCTGGGGTCCGTATGGCAAGGAGCATTATCGTGCATGAGTAGAAATTCATGGCCTATTTGAGTTCTGTGTGGGACAATAACGGGCTCTACTACCTCCTCGTGGTATTTTTGTGCAGTCATGCTGCCTTGGATCCAAACGAGTTGGGTTCGTCCGCCAAGACGAATTCCTGCCCACACCATGATTGTCCCGCCTTGGTATGGGTGGACCTCCTGAGGGTGCCGTAGACGGCTAACTCTCCCTGGAGCTCTCCAAACGCGTGTTCTTCGTGAATCCGGGTGAAACCCAAACCGGGACTCATCGGTGAACAGCACCAAAGACCATTGTTCGTCACTCCATGGTAAATGCTCCCGAGCCCACGAAAGCCGCCGACCGCGATTGCCACGTCGCAATGCTGGAACACGCAATGGTCTTCGAGCATGAAGATCAACTTCATGTAACCTTCTTCGCACGGTTTGGTCGCTTACCAGCAGCTGGTGGTCCTCCTGGAGCCTTTGCACTAGTTGCAGCGCTGTGATATTGGGTTGTCTTCTGGCGGTCATTTGGAGAAATCGATCCTGTCTCTGCGTAGTAACACGATATCTACCTGTGTGCTGTTCGGCCACATCTCCAGTACTGCGATAACGTGACCACAACCTTGATATCACATTTTGACTGGTATGTAGGGCCTCAGCAACGACGCGTTGAATTGCACCATTTTCTAACATGCCCACGGCTCGTAACATTTCATCTCGACTCAAATGACGACGTGACATGACTTTTAAAGTTCGTACGTCACGTTAAATTAAAAAAGAAAAACAATTAAAAACCCTTTTCATTAATAATTATAATAAAACAGTTTTAACTTTCTTTAATGTAACGAATACTAGCAAATTTGCCGCCATATTTTGTTTATTATTTTGTTTTTTTTCTTTCCATGTTCAAATTTTGAAAATAGAATAAAAGAGGTTTTAATCTGTATATAAACTTTTTGTGGAAACTAAGAAGGTTCTAAACTATAAACTCGTAAATAATTTAGGATTAAGATATCCCTAGACTTTGTTGATGTGTGTACGTCACCTGGTGGTTCATATGACCCATCAATTTTGTACACGGGCCTGTAGTCTATATGCCCTCTGTAATTTACAGGGAAATGCCTATAAATCTGAGATTTATTCAGGACAAGAAAATTCAGAAAGATAGGATAATGTACCTGACCTAGGTGCCACGGGAAATATTGTTGTCCGATTACTGCGAGGTGTCCCCAGGATGACAAACCACATAGTTTACTTTGACAACTTTTATACCTCTATCCCATTGGTATATTACCTAGCCAAACTTGGTATTCACTCTATAGGCACAGTGCAACAAAACCGCATTCCAAATTGTAAATTGCCAGAGAGGAAAGAATTTATGAAGAAGTCTGTTCCTAGAGGAAGCTATGAGGAAAGGGTTTCTACAGTTGGCGATGTTGAAATGACATGCGTGGCCTGGAAATATAATGAAATAGTTACCCTTTTATCCACGTATGCAGGGGCATTGCCTGAGAACAATGTGCAAAGATATGACAAGGCAAAAAAAGAGAAAATTTCAATACCATGGCCGCTGATTGGAAAGGAATACAATAAGCATATGGGAGGAAGTCGACTTGCTGGATAGTTTCCTTGGGAGAAATCATATCACTCTCAGATCAAAGAAATAGTACTTGCGCATTTTCTGCCATTTATTTGATTTAGCTACAAGAAATGCTTGGATTGTGCACAAAAATAATGCACAAAAACGAAAGGAATTACAGAAAATATACTTACCTTGGGCCAATTTCGAAACGAAGTAGCATATGTGCTGTGCAACCAAGGCATTACTCAACAAGCAAAAAGAGGACGTCCAAGCCTAAGCATCTTAGAGCAAAAATTGGAAGCAAAAAGAAGAAAAGGTGCAGCAGCTCCTCCTCCTCCAAAAGATATCCGAAAAGATAAACATGAACATTGGCCTATAGTGAGTGGTTCACTTAGATGCAAATACCCTGAATGTAGGGGTATTCAACTATCCTCTTAGCGTTATCCCAGTTTCAATCCGGGGTGCGCTTTCTAGTCTAACCGGATTTGGCTGAATATTAGCATTTCCACGGAGCGACTGCCTGTCTGACCTCCGCAATCCGAAGGGATAGCGATATTCCATGGTTTAGACTAGTGACTAGTGTAGTTTGTCAGTTTGTTTTGAAGGTACTGACGCCCTGTAACGACTGTCAAAGATCTTCATGACAACCGGAACCGACGGCTTAACGTGCTCTCCGAGGCACGGGACAAGCGATAATTAACAATTCAACACACACATACCTCCGATTGGTGCGCGCCGTGGATTCGAACCCGATACCCTCTGCATTGCAGTCTGTTAGTATATCCACTCGGCTATCGCTGCCTTAAGGGGTATTCAACTATAATATGCAATAAATGTAGAGTAAATCTTTGCCTAAATAAAAACAACAACTGTTTCTTGAAATATCATACAGAATCAAAAAATCTTTAAGAAGTCTTATATTATGTGTTTTATTTACAATATAAAATTTTACTAAGTTTAGTACTGTGCTCCTTTAGAGTCTTGACATAGTGATGGAAATTTCCATCATGGTTTATATTTTTAATTTTTGCACTATTAAACTTAAATATTTTTTTTTACCATAATCTAGAGCAATTTGTATATTACTACTATTTTTTCACAAAAATATTAAAAAATCATGCAAACGGTTCCCTATCCATTTGCATAAAATTTTAAGACCTAATATAATTTAGCATAATTTTGTTTGCCATAATTATATTTTCGCATAATATAATTACGCATAAAAGCTTACGCATATTTTTTTAAAGCATCATTTCTCTAACCATAATAACGATTAAGCATAATATTCTAAAGCATAAATTTATTAAGCATAAAGTTCTAAACCATAACTTTTTTAACCATAATATCCAAAAGCATAAAGAACAATGAAGTGTTAGAAGCGTCTATAAACGTAACTTATGAAAAACTTATTAATATAATTATTTCGTATTTTGTACGTTTTTAGTTTCAACTATAAAAGCGTACGTTAAATTATCTAAATTGATAAACTGTTTATTGAATACATTCTTTTCCGGTGCTTGTTTTATGTCATTTTCAGAGTTACCATTTACAAAACAATCGTATTTGTTTAATAGAAAAAAGGTAAGTAATCTTTTTAACCTACATCTAGAAACAATATTCACGATAATGTTAAAAAAATATTTTATGTATATTATATTATATAAAAAGAAGATTGTATTTATGATATAAATAAATATATATTTTTTACTTGATCTGAATCATTTAATTAGAGGTATCAGTAGGCAATTGAAAGATAATTAATGACGACACTAAGTGAAAATGTCTACATTGTCAGTATCCTTACTCCTTGCCCTTGTCTATGATCCATGACCGTGTCACGAGAACATAGACTTTTTGAAACAAAGAATTTCTACTAAGTAACTTAGCGACAGATCTGTCAAAAACAAATAATGTCAAATCCAATGAGCGCAACAGTACACAAATATGTGTCATTGCAAAGTAATATGTCAATTGATCGGGTTTTTATGGTTTTTATCGATATATGCCCTGCCAACAGTGTTTTGTGGTACTGGAATTTGTCAGACGCCTGGAATGTCAACATTTTGCGTTAATCCATTAATTTTTTTTCATTCTTAGGCATTTATCAGAGGATAAAACATATTTTTTGGATGTTAAGAATATTTTTGGTGTCGCAATGCTCGTCCTACGGTCGGCATCTCGGAAAAGCGGGTGCAGAATTGCAGATGGCAAACTATTATATAACGATTTTGTTTAAGTTCATTGTGACGTTTTCATTCATACACAATTTAAAATCTCTATGCCTAGACATTTTAATGTAATTTGAATATTTTTTTATATTTTACGATAGCTTAGCTATTGACTATACGATCGAGTACCATGTTTGTACTTTATTATTGACATACACGGCTCTCTTTTGTTGTCTTGCATTTACACAATTACTTACGTGTGAAAACTAAAAAAGCATCGGCAAATTCATGAAAATACTTCCGGGAAATTCGAATACTCAAACACAAAATAAAATATGTTTATTTTTGTATAATTAGAAAAAAAATTGTCACGACAAGAAGTCATAGATAATAAAATATAAATTCGAATACTTAGTAGCATAATTGAGCATTGAAACAAAAAAGCATAAAAGTTCACTAATGTTCCGGCTACACGCTCCGTCTTGCCTGCGATCATGCCTGTACAAACCTGTTTGCGCAGGTAAGCGCGCGCGTGTGGACGGTAAGACGGTAGCGCGCGCAGTCCTGGAAGAGCGGCTTGTGCGATCGTCAATATGCTGAAGATTTGGACTGCGCAAACTTTACTTGCACGGTTTTACTTGAGCGTGTGGCCGGTTATTCAAGCCGCGCAACAGTCCGACGTAATTAATTTCGAGATTGTATTTACCTGCGCAAACAGGTTTGTACAGGCATGATCGCAGGCAAGACGGAGCGTGTAGCCAGGCCATTAGCCACTACAGTGTGTTCCGTCTTTTTGCACAGTCATGACTGCACAAACCGGACTGCGCAGGCAAGACGGAGCGTGTAGCCGGGCCATAAGGCATGAAATCTCAAAAACAACTGTTAGAAACAAAGGTTGTGAAACCCTGAATGTGTGTTTGCAAAAAGTCTATCTTCTCGTGGCACCAACTATAGTCTGTGACATTGTCAACGTTCTTTTCTTTCCGAAAAGCTTGTTTGGTAGTGTTCTCGTTGTTTTCGCAGTTTTTTGTTGAATCATCTTTATTTTTGATTCTTGCTTAGGTACCCCCTGGACTTGATTCGCTGCCCCATACGACAACTTGTGCTTTCTTACGGACTATCTGCGCTCAAAACATCTGGACATCGCTTTTTCTACACGGACTTTGATTGTGGCTTAAGATTTTGTTATGATGCGAAGTAGCAGACCTACACGCATATTGTGCGTGAATTGTAACATTTGCGTCAATACTCTCCGGGGACATCGCATCTTAGATCAGAACACAAGAGTTTGTACTTTGCTCTGGAACTGGGTTTATCCACAAATCGTAAGTTATTAAACATTATTACACTTACTTCAGAGTTTACAGCAAGATGCTAATGAAGGTGAACAAACTGGACCGTGTCTCCGAGGCCATGGAAATATCTGCCTTCTGTGTGGATGTTCATTAGTACGAAGGCAAAGTGACAAAATATTAAAAGATAGCCCGACCGAACTACAACAGAACATGATAAATATTATCCAAATGAAAATAGAACCACGTCAGGTCCATTCATCTTTAATTAGTATTTATTAAAAAATAAATCCTAAAAACGAGCTAAATATTTAGTGGATTTAACAAAAAAGGACGAAAGTTCGCTGAGAAATGCTGATAAAAATGGTGAGATACCGTCTCTTATCGTCGAGAGAGGTAAGTTTAATGTGTTATTAAAGATTTTTCTGTAGATCAAAGCTTATGAATACATTTTATATTAATACCCTACGTTTTTTTGAAAATTTGAGTCGGTCTGCTCGAAATTCGTGTAACACTACGCCAACACTTAGTTGGCGTAATTTAGTGCGTTCGTGTAACTTGTTCGTTTGTAAAATGCACTACTTAGCTTGGACTTTGACGTTGTAAATACTTATGTAAAACGTATGTTAATTAGTTTATTGATGATACCTTGACGATTTTCTTAATGCACATAGCGATACTAATATTATGAAGATGTAAACTTTGTCGGTCTTATTAATAAAAAATGCTTATCCTTTTCTTACTCCAAAGTAACACCGGGGGTAGTTAATTCTAGATTAGTTATGGAATAGCTACGTGTTAATAACGGTATTAATAAATACGAAGTAAGTTCGGAGTAACAATACTATTCTTACCCTGAGATTAAGGTAAACGTTATGGCAACCCACTGATATTAAAAGTAAAAAGAATGAACAAAATGACCTGGTCGAATAAAAACTTTTTATTAAACACTTTTATTTGAGAACTAGCTTTTGCCCGCGGCTTCGCGCGCGTTAAATTCGGGGTAACACAAATCTACTTTTAGTCTCAAGTTGTGGGAAGACACTCCTGATTATTCTAAAGACTTCAGAAACTATTGGGTACAAAGTAGCTCGGTCAGTAGGTATTCATGACACTATATACCTAGTATTATATCTAAATAATAACATCGCCTTGCATACAGTCAAATGTCAAAGCCATGTTCCAATACATGTCCAATATAATATCTAATAAATAATATCTATTAACAATTTCGCGTTTATAATATTAGTAAAGAAAACTGTTTCAGCCGTTTAAGCGTAGTACTTATATAATTATTAGTTTATATATGCGAATAATGTAATCACCGTGCACAATATGACATTATATTGTATGATGTGTCAGTATTGACAGATATACGCACAGCGCACTCAATTATCATAGCGCATGCGTTCTTACTTCCAAGAGGTAAATTTGTGCCGTACCAACTTCTACCCTTTGCAAGGGCAAGCGTTTGTGTTGGTTGGCAATCTTCAATGAAATAATCTCTATTAATTTTAACCCACAATAATAAAATTACAAAATCAGATACTAGTAAGTACTCTAACGAACACCAAACAAATGTGAAAATATATTTGGGTTATGTATATAAATCTCAATGAAATTTGGCAATACAAAATAAATCTACGAGCTTTTGCCCACGGCTTTGCTCGCGTAAATTCGAAGTAACACAATTCTCTCATAATAGACGGATACTTTAATAATCATTGTCGTTTAAACAAACTGTTTATACCGATAAGAAATATAATTATCTAACTGCAAGAAGTATTTACACATGGTATAAAAACTACATAGTAGATACTCAACATGACTGTTATTCGGTGACAGTGACTTTTCTGTCTTTTTTTATTATTATAATTTCTAATACGGTCAGAAGCATTAGAAATTAACAAAATACTCGACAATCCGAATTTTGCGGATATATGTTGTCGACTCGAAATCTTTATTTTTTATGTTTTAGTATTCAGGTAAAATTTCGATCTAGTCTACCGTACCCCGGTGACAAATAGATGCTCACTTCTTGCTTACTCCAGCGTTAAACCATGGGTCTCCGCGGAGTAACTTTTAGTCCCGGAGTAAATTATGAATAGTTAACTTCGTCCTTACTCCTAGTTTATTAATACCATAATTGCCTAATCTTGGCTTAAGCCTTGGAGTAAAGTTGTTCTGATGCTAATCCTAGTTTTTTAATAAGACTGTGTGAATTTGTGAAGTTGTAGTGGGGTAATCTCTGGAACTACCAGTCGGATTAAAAAAAAATCTTTTTGCATTTGATAGCCAATTCTTGAGAAAGTTTAAAGGCTATATTACATCACGCTACGACCCATAGCACTATGGTTCGTCTAGAACAAGCTAGCTAGACAAAATTATTTTATTTGATTTTTATGTCTAGATGCGGTTAATAAGCAAAGATATAAGGTTTTTGGTACTTTTTTCAAGGCAGTTTGTCATTTGAGCTGGTATCATGAAAAAAAAACATTTATCGGGCATATGTGTATAATATATTTTTTGAACATTTTATAAAGTGATTTATCCCTCGACGTCGCTATAAAATCTAATAACAGATGCATAAAATATCTAAGAACTAAATCTATTACTCATTATCATCACTATCATCAGATGAATCATCCATTGAATAGTCATGATCGTGAGGGGCAGAACTATGAAAAGTAGAAATCATATTAACATTTTGTTCCTTACAGCTAGGTGGGACAATTAAATCTAATACTTCAGTTGGAAGCGTACCTATTTTCTTCCGAGGAACTTCTCGTAAACCGTTTATTACAGGGTCAGATGTTATCAATAACATATTAAGTAAATCTCTATTCGTAGCCTCCCGTGATCGCTTTCGTGTGTTGTGCTCACGAAATCTTCTGCAGTCCTTATTCCGAGCTTCCTGTGCTTCCTCGGAAAGCTGGCCTATAGGTAGAAGGGACGATCTAATTACTTCGCCACTGTGCAAAAGTATTTTGTGGACAGTAGCGGGCATGTAATACCATGAATAGAGATTTACATAAAGTTGTCTAGTTTCTTGAGCTAAGTTAACGAATTTTTCAATATTTATATCATATCCCGATGATAAAGTGCGAAGTAGTATGCCAAATTTTTGTATTAGTGAAACATCTAACCCTGTAATATCGGCACTAGCCTCGGGATTTCCAAAAAATCTTCGCGCGGTGTTCCCGTCATTAGTGTTACCGAACCCTGGTTTTGGTTTGTCTACAATCAAGCCCATTTCGCTTTTAAATCGTTTTTTAATGTCATCTGAACGTTGTTTCACACTAGCTTTGTCTTCGGCTGTTCTTAACTGCCATTTTTTTATATTTAGTCGATAGCTAATGTGAAGCAAGCATTCAAAGCACCTTATCCAAGCGTGCAACGTAGACAAACCAAAACCAAGATTATCTTTGTCCGCAGCAAACTCTTTTGACAGATCATTCATCATTGTTGGAGTTGCCCCACAAATAAAACATTTTTGTGAGGAAGAAGTTTCGGTCAGAGCATTGCAAACTTTTCCGTCAATCATTGTTAAAAGCATAACATGTGTGACAGATACTTCGGTCTCCATCACCTTGCAGGTTGTCGGCAATAAAGCGTTTATCTCTTCTAAAACCTTATTGGTTTCCGAAATCGTAAAATCTTTCGTTTCCTTAGAAAAGATAAACTTTATTGGCCGACAATACATTGTAGAACAGGGCCGAGAATTCTGCCACACAATATTACCACTTTCATCTTTCAATTGAAGAGGAACGAAAGAAAATACAAATAAAAACTCGTCACTATCGTCACAATTAGTGAATTTTTGTTTGTACATACTATGACCGGAACTTCCATCACAACCGCATTTACTGATTAATGTGAATGACGTGCAAGGTAACAGACTATGAACAACTTCTTGTTGTGCTGAAACTAAACGTTCGGCAGTCTTATCAAGAATTGCCTGGACTTTGATTTCAGCATGCGTTTCATTGACTGTAATTTGTTCACCTGACGGGTAGCAGGCTATTTTAGCCTTTCTAACACTGTACATTGACGGAAACACCTTATGTCCAGCTTTAATACTCCACTTCCGAGTCTGCTTATAGCTATGGCTACTTGATTTACTATCAACGTAGTACGCTAAAGCTTCCTCACTTGTTAAACTCCTGGGGGCACTTTCTTCACTCGTGGTCTTGGTTATTGAAGGATCACTAGTCACATCTTTAATTTGACGTGCTACACTTCTCTGACCCGAGATTCGAGCTGACACTTCAGCGGCGTAAATTAATTCACTAGCACTTCTGGACTGTAATAGATCGTCTACACGTCGTCTCTTCGTTTTGAGACTAGAATGTTCAAAATCTTTAGTAGGTCTTCCGGGTCCCGGTTCTCCAGATGTAGTTGGCAGAGATAAATAAACGGACACATCGAAAGATATGTCAAGACCCTCCAGCCACGTCGAATACTTTTGTAGGAATCGCTCTCGATTTCTTCCACAGCTGCTCCACTTTTCAGCAAATTTCGTTGAATATCTTGAGATTAGTACTTTAATATCTCGCAGAGACTGCTCCGTAACACCATCAAAATTATATCTCAAAGATATAAACCGAAAGAGCTCCTCATTCCGCGTTTCCTTCGGGTGTTTCAGCCATTCTTCGAAAAAATCCATTCTTGAGACGGTAAAAACTGTTGAAAGAAAAAAATAAATAAAAATTAGTTGTGCAAATATATCGCAATGAATTTTTTTACGTATAACTACTAGACACTTATGAGAATCGTATATGATAGGTTCTACGGTGGGGACAAGTGGGGACATGTTATTATTTGACCGATGAATTTGAAAAAATGAGTAAAAAAGTGGGTGAAAATTCAAACATTTCATTTTATAAGACTAAAGAATGAAGTTCCCATGTTGAAAATGAAATAAAATATAACTACTTACCCTTACGTATACAATCCATCACAAAAACACTTTCACAAATTTCTTTTAGTGACATAAACAATGCTATCAAATATGATGTAAAAATGCAAATGAATGCCCTTTAAATAGTCAACATCTTATAAACATACCTTAATGACGCTCTTAATGAGGGTAGTATTGATAATTAATAGGTGTAATCCTCAATGTATAGGGGTAATGAGTTCGTAATAGTAATTAACTTCCAGGAATTTAAGAGTTGTTTTTGTCTAGCTAGCTTGTTCTAGACGAACCATAGTGCATAGGAGCAGATACGTAACCATAAAGGTCAAGCAATCTGACAAACTTTTGGGGATCCGATCCGAACAGCTAGTTTTTTATAAAAGTAATCATATGATTTGATACATCATACCTAATTATATCATACAGAATCGGCGCCATTACCTGCCGAAGTTGATAATCCTGAATTCGTGGCTTTGTATTATGACGTCATGTTGCATGAGCCTATTCAAGAGAATGATTATTTTATATCCAGGTCTGCAGACCAAGATATAGTCAACAATGAAAACGATTTAGTATTACAAGACATAAATTTAAACGACTTGGGGGCTCCTAATACTCCAATTAACATTTATTCACCAAAGGTATTGACTTCTATGCAAAAGCCTTCTCCATTCACATTAACTCCACCAAGTATCGATCCTTTGTTTTCCGCCATCACTTATGTTATGATCCTTCTGACAGCGTAGATATTACTCCCGTACCTTCACCCTATTGTGATATTTCGGAATCATCGCAAAGTTTAAACGATACTTTGATGCCGACTTCTTGCCAAGATACCGAAGATAGGACACTCACACGCGAAATCGGTATGTCCGCCGAGGAAAGTCTTCCCAATTCGCATATAGATAACGGCCTTAGCAATAACACAGATTCAGTATCGGCAATATCTACTACCTGTAATTCAGTTTCCTCGCCTGCAACGTTCAATGACACTGACTAATCTGCAGCATCGACCCCAAAAAATAATAAACGTAGATTTAAAAAAGGACTGATGTGGGTCTCAAACGTCTTAAACATGAAGATGAGTGGATAGCTGGAAAGATAAAGCGTTTGTATAACAAAGGATTAGAGTACACCACGTCAAAAGGAAAACCTAAAGCAGCAAGAAGCATTAAAGCCAGTTGTGTCGATTGTCGTCTGCAATGCTATAAAATAAGGCAAGAAGTTCGCGTTGACCTGTTTGATAAGTTCTGGGGTACTGGTAATCATGTGAAACAATGGCAAATTATCGCCAAATATGTGATACAAAAAAGTAAAAAGACTGCCACTAATGTTGAAAGCAAACCTAGTCGTCGATCACACACATTACATTATCACCTTCCTATAAATTCTGACAATGGCATCATATTACAAAAAGTTTGCAAAAAAATGTTCTTGAACACCTTTGATATTAGTAAAGATTTTGTTTATACTGAGTGCCATACGAAAAATCCAAGTAAACAATGATTTTATTGATGTTACTGATGACAGAGGTCGGCATAAAAACCATAAATATGTAATTTCAAATGACATGAAACAGAGTGTCGTAGATCATGTTAATTCTTTCACTCCTGTCGACTCTCTCTACGTTAGAAAACGTACGACTAAAAAATACCTAGTATAGAGATATTGTTAACACTAATTTGACGATAGGCTTTCATTTACCCAAAAAAGATCAATGTGATCTCTGCCATCAGTACAAAAATACATCTAGCTCTACAGAAGAATTGAAAGTAAACTTCACTAAACATCAAACAGAAAAAGAAATTTCCCATAAGTTGAAACTGGAATGTAAACTTTTAGCTGTCTCTAGCAACAAAGTAGCTTGTATTGTATTTGATTTTCAAAAAGTGTTAAGCTCACCGCATGGTAATATAAGTGTTTATTATTACAGACAAGCTCAATATTTATAATTTTACAATTTACAATATGGGATCAAAAGAAGCATTTTGTTATATGTGGGATGAGCAAACGGCTAAGAGGGGGGCTAATGAAGTGGCTAGTTGCTTATACGATTTTTTTAATAAATAAGCTTCTAATGGGGTTCACGAAGTCAACCTATGGTCAGACAACTGTGGGGGACAAAATCGTAACCGTATTGTTTATATATGTCCGTGTGGTGACGGATTAAGAATACGGAATGTCACCACCCCATATCATCCCATGGGTGTCGTAAGAGCCGACATAGGGAGCATATTATGCAGAGAACAACAAGCAAGAGAAGGAAAACTTGATACAAACCCTATACCAACCCGTATGGCTAGCGTGGTACAGTAGGCCAATTCCTCCTTTCAAAGGAGAGGCCTAGTCCAGCAGTGGACCGTTAAAGGCTGATGATTGTTTACTATATGTACTTACTAGAGGATGCCAGCAGCTACGCCTGCATTTTTTAAAATTTACCAGTTTTGGTCGATCCCGTGGGAATTTCGGGAAATCCCTTCTTAGTGCACTCCTACGATCCCCAAGGAACATACATGCCAAATTTCAGCTTCTTACGCCCAATAGTTTTGGCTGTAGTTTGTCTGTCTGTCAGTCAGTCAGTAACGCAAGGATTTTATATATACAGATTAGCTGCAAAAAATGTCAAAATGAAGATTAGCCACAATTTTATGGAAAATTGAGATGTTGTATATATACTCAACATCGTGTGCGAACTCTGTTTGTGCAATTCAGCACCTTGTTTCTGTAGAATCGTGTCCGATAGATGTCGCCGTATGGTTGTTGTTGAGACTTCCGTCGTCGCTCGCTAGATGGCCTCAGTTGTATGTAGCTACCGCTACAGGGCCATACACAGAATGAGGGCGATTCGAAAAAACTGCAAGAGGTAGAGAGGTATATTCGCCAGATGAATGGTTTTCACTAGTGCGATGGGCAAAGGTCAATGGGAATCCTTATAATGTTGTCGAGGTCAATCAAAACATGATATTTTATTTTCTTATATATAGTATGCTATGTGTAATTTAATGGCTTTTAATACGATATCCGCCAATGACTCCGTACCGGTTAAATAAAGCTAACTCTAATAACTTGTTATTTAACATAAGAATTTACAATAATATACCTTGTGTATATATATATATATAGAAACCTAAGGATAAAGTTAAAGCATAATCTTAATATATAAAATCCTTGCGTTACTGACTGACTGACAGACACGCTACAGCCGAAACTATTTGTCGCAGGAAGCCCAAATTTGGCATGTATGTTTTTTGGGGACCGTAGGGGTGCACTAAGAAGGGATTTCCCGAAATTTCCACGGGATCGGCCAAAGCGGGTAAATATAGAAAAATTGCAGGCGTAGCTGCTGGCGTCCTCTAGTATATTATAAAAATATTACATCGCAATAAAAATAACACTTCTTTAGCACTCTGATCTCCCGTAATACACTACGCCAACATTGGTTTGACGTGTGTATTAGGTGGAATCATAATGAGGAATTACGCGTATATGCGGCTAAGTTGAGCTAAATTAAAAAATATAAATAATTCAGGAAAAATAAATATGGGAAATTTAAATAAATATAGTAAATATGAAGGGTACCAAATTTCATATAAGTATCTTAATTAATATAAATGTTATCACATTTCTCACTTCATAAGCTTCTACTGTAAAGTACACTTTTATAAGTTAGCTTAGTATAAATTGCTGGTGTCGAGATGATGAACTCTGACCCACTACGGATTGGACATTGTATTTAACACATGTTTGCCGTCGATTGCTCCTAGGCAGTGAGGAAAATTCCAAATTAGGCGAAATTTTTTTTCAATAATTAACCATTCAGATGATGTCCGAGGCAACTGAAACAAGCAAAATAAATTATATTGACGAACTTTTAATCTTTTCTAGGACCGAGGAGATAAAGATAAAATTGAAGACCACCATTGGGAAAATAAAAATTCTGAAAACGACAATACGAAACAGGATGATAAGGAAGGACCGTCACAATTTAAGACACCAATAAAGCTTTCTAAACGTCCATAAAGGAGTGAAACAGAAAAGAAAATGGATGAAGCTTATAATTTTTTAAAACAAATGACTCAAAAACTTCAAACGCCGCAAGATGAATGTTCCTTATACACGCAATTATTGTGTAAAACATTAAGAGGTTTGAAAGAGAATACGCGTGAGATTGCGATGCTAGAAATTGGTAGACTAATATTCAATTTAAAGCAAAATGAAACTTCTTACCCACAGGCTTTCAATTTTGGACAGTCACACCAGTTCCCACATTTCCGTGGATCAGCAACACATAATTCTCACCGTCCATATTCTCCACAACAATCATCAAGATACCATTCAACTCCTTCTCCACATCAATCACCAAATTATCATCCATCTATTTCTTCACAGCAATCAACAGGCTACAATTCAACTGTTTCTCCACAGCAATCATCAAATTATCATCCATCTCCTTCTTTACAGCAATTAAAAGGCTACAATTCAACTCCTTCTCCACAGCAATCACCAAATTATCATCCATCTATTTCTTCACAGCAATCAACAGGCTACAATTAAACTCCTTCTCCACAGCAATCATCAAATTATCATCCACCTCCTTCTTCACAGCAATTAAAAGGCTACAATTCAAGTCCTTCTCCACAGCAATCACCAAATTATCATCCATCTCCTTCTTCACAGCAATCTACAGACTACACTTTATCTCCTTCTCCAAGTCAATCTTCTTCACAACAATTCTCTCTACAGATGTTGCAAACAGAAAGCCTGATGGTAACTTCAAACAATGAATTGAGAGATTTTACGAACAGGAATCTGCTAATTATGTCTAACTACATGTTTACTACTAGTTACGATCACCAAATTATCATCCATCTTCTTCTTCACAGCAATCTACAGACTACACTTTATCTCAGGCCTATGCAACTTCCCTACAATCCCGTAATTAAAAATTATACATACAAACTAACGCCATCTAGCACCGGGGCAATGCCATTTTAGCATTTATACCTGGAAATATCTGTAGCAATAAATGAACGGTAATTTCGCCAATTCTGTCAAGAAATGCGTGGCGCAGTGGAAGCGTGCTGCTGGGACCAAGACCTAGACGTGGTCCGTGGATCGAATCCACGCTTCGCAAGAAACTACTTTTTGTGATTTTTATATTTTTTACTTTTAAATTGCATATTTTACGTATTCATTGTCATTTACTTATTTATTAACACTGAAATTAAACATCTATACGATCGGAATAAAAATTAAATTGATTTGTACGCCATCTAGTGGTCGAGGATGCCTATTGAACTTCAATTTCGAACTGTGAGTGGCTTATCTATACCAGTATAATTGTATAATCTATGCTTTATCTCCTTCTCCAAATCAATCTTCTTCACAACAATTCTCTCCACAAATGTTGCAAACAGAAAGCCTGGTGGTAACTTCAAACAATGAATTGAGAGATTTTTACGAACTGCTAATTATGTCTAACTACATGTTAACTACTAGTTACGTTTGGAATAAATACTTTTACTAGAATTACTTACTTTTATTTTGATCAGATAATTCTTGTATCAATGCTTTGCATACGTCATTGACGCAAATTGAAACTGTTTGGATAGATACTTTGAAGAGATATGAAAGGCTTGTGTAGCTATCTCCGGATGCCACATTTTTTGCATAACGAATGCCCTGTTTATGTTTGTTGAGTTGCCCCATAACAACAGTCCGTATTTCAATACGAAGCTACGAGTAACGTGTCCATGATATACTGTAAGATAAGCTGCTTTATTAGACGTTTTTCTAAGTTCTCTCAGAGCATAAATAAATCTACCAATTTTGTGACATATTGTGTCTACATGTAATGTCCAATTGCAGTGTTCATCTAATTTTAAACCTAAGAATGTTATATTATCCACTCTCTTTATGTTTTCTCTATCAAAACTAATATTAATATGTTTTGGACATTGTTTGTAATTTACAAATCGTATATAATTGGTTTTAATTAGGTTTATCTTTAAATTATTGTATGAGAGCCAATTCATAATATTACTTAATGTAGCGTGAACGTCTGCTTCATGATTGCTCGTTCCATTTTAAGGTATGATTACCGAAACTTCGTCAGCAAATAAGACACATTTGTGGAAGGGCATTATTCATTATGAGCTGTTACCACCAGGTAGGACCATCGATTTTGAACTCTACTGCGAACAACTGATAAGATAAAAGCAAGAAGTTGAGAGAAAGCGGCCGGAATTAATCAACAGAAGGGGTGTGGTTTTTCATCATGATAACGCTTGACCTCACACATCTTTAGTCACTCAGCAAAAATTAAGAGAGTTTGTCTGGGAGGTGTTAATGCATCCGCCGTATAGTCCTGACCTTGCACCTTCAGATTTCCACCTGTTTCGGTCTCTTCAGAATTCTTTATACAGTGTCAGGTTAACATCATGAGAGGCAAAAAGCGCGGCCAAAAATTTAAATCGTTATAATTTACAAATGACAAAGCTTAATTATAACTTAAGGGTAACAAAAAATAGTAATAACACAGCTGTATCTTATGAGTTTTTTTGGTAATTTAAATATTATGTTTAATTGTATAAAAAAATGTTTTTTTTTATTTTAATTTATCATAAGATACATAAAAGGACTGATGAATTCACATAAGATACATAAAAGGACTCATGAATTCTGACTTAACTGCCGCTACGTAAAGCGTAACGGCATTCTAGTGTATCTTTGTTTAAAAAATGCATACCTAGTATGCTAAAATGCAAAAAAATATTCCTAAGCGATTGACTTAAATGCCGGTACCGGCTTTTTAGACAATCGATATGATTTGTTGACTTAAAATTTTTGAAAAATTAGTTCTAGGTCAGCTTCAAATTCATTTTAATAACAATAAGCTGTTACATGAAAAACAATTTGGTTTTACTAGGGGTCGCTCAACTACCGATGCTGGAGTTGAGCTTTTAGATAGTATTTTTGATGCCTGGGAGGAGTCGCATGATGCTCTGGGAGTCTTTTGTGACTTATCTAAGGCTTTTGATTGCGTTTTTCATGAAACGTTGATCAGGAAATTACATTACTATGGAGTTAAGAACACTGCTTTGGATCTCCTAACATCATATTTGAGTAATAGGATACAGAGAGTTGAGGTAAATGGAAAAGTTTCTATGGGTTCAGTGGTCACAATGGGAGTGCCGCAAGGTTCAATTCTTGGTACATTCCTTTTCCTTGTATATATTAATGATTTGCCATACATTATGCAAAATAATGAAAAGATAGTGTTATTTGCTCATGATACATCACTTATTTTTAAACTTAGACGACAACAATCAAATAATGACGATGTAAATAACGCTCTCTCTAAAGTAGTTCAATGGTTTACTGCTAACAATTTACTGTTAAATGAAAAAAAAACAAAATGTTTACGATTTTCAAGACCGAATGTAAAACAAGTTAAGCCTAACATATGTTTGAATGGAGAAGAGTTGGATCTTATAGATAACACAGTATTCTTAGGCATAACCTTAGATTCTAAGCTACAGTGGGGCCCACATATAGGTCAGTTGTCGAATAGACTTAGCTCTGCAGCGTACGCGGTTTATAAAATTCGTCAGTTAACTGATATAGATACGGCTTGATTAGAATATTTAAGTTATTTCCACGGCATAATGTCATATGGCATTTTATTATGGGGCACCGCAGCTGACATTCAAACTGTGTTTGTACTGCAAAAGCGGGCTATTCGTGCAATCTACTGTCTTGGTTCAAGGCATTCACTGAGGGAAAATTTAAAGAAATTAAGATAATGACTGTCGCATCTCAAAACATTTATGAGAACTTGTTATATGTCAGGAAAAATATAAATATGTTTTCCAAATTCAGCGACATTCATAAATTAAACACAAGAAATAAAAACAAACTTGTTCTACCTTCAACTAGACTACAAAAAATAAGTAACTCATACAAGTGTCAAAGCATACGTTTTTACAACAAAATTCCAGGCAATATTCAGGACCTAAGTATTAATAAATTCAAAGTATTTATTAAACAGAGCTTGTGTTCAAAAGCTTATTACACAGTTAAAGATTATTTAGCAGACAAAAATGCCTGGAATTGAGTTTAAAAATAATGAATTTTGACATTTTGAAATTAGTGACATGATATTTTTATTTACATTTGTAATACTTATATTTTTACATTTTGACATTTTTAATTTGACATTTGTAATTTTATTTATTTTGTTTTGACATTGTTTGATTTGACATTGTTATTTTATTTATTTTCTTTTGACATTTAAAATTACTTAAGTAGTATATTATTATTCCTAAATTGACATTCAATAATTTTCTGACATTTTAAATATATGACATTTAAAATTTTTATTATTTTTTAAAATTACTTAAGTAATATATTATTATTCCTAAATTGACATTCAATAATATTTTCTGACATTTTAAATATATGACATTTTATTGTTTAAATTTTATTATTTTTACATATTGTTTGCAATATGTATTTTACTATGTATTAGCATGTAAAGTTGTGAGTATGATGTGGGTATTATTAAACATATAAACAAATAGTTGTGGCAACCTGTCTGATGGCTTAGGCTGACATGCTTATGCATACACCTTCTGATGGCGTGGAGGCATAGTGATACAGATCGTGCTAGCTCCCTCAATCAAGGTTGAGCCGTACGATTGCTGTTGAATGCGGGCCATTAGTGGGCCGAGTCAGTCAAAAGCGTCAGATGATTTCCTGAATTGTACTTGCATACCCTTTTTTTGTCTGGACTTTAAAATATGAAGAAAAGACTAAAGAAATTGAAGTGACAAAAAAAAACAATGACTCTGAGTTTGTTTCGGCCTTTCTCCTCAGGAAGTCATTTAGCTAGGAAAAGCCGGCATCATCTAGAATAGGGTTTTGACATGTATAAGTGTTGTAAACAACCAAAATGCAGAAATAAATATGTCTTTATGTCTTGTGACACATTTACCCTTAAGTATGTCTAAAAGCCCTTTACTGCTGATAAGTTTATTATTCTGTTATATATTTTTATACGATGCAGAAACTTTAGTCTATTGTTACTCTAAAATGCAGTTAAATAAAACACATTTTACTTAATGTCCTTATAGTGACATAATTTTAAAAAGAAATTAAAGCAAATGTGGAACGAAATAAGGTAACTAAAACTTCAAAATTAATAAAATCTCTTTAATTTTGCATCGAAAATTAAAACTTTAACAAAGTTGAAACAGATTTTTTTAATCTTTATCTTAAAACTAATTTAAGCACTAATTTTAGGAACATATTTTTCATTAATAGTATTATTATACCTGAAATTTAAACATTAATTACAGTCTTTTGAAATATGTTAATTAAATTTCACACAAAATTAGCACAAAAGCTAGATCAATTCTTAAAATACAAAATAATTATATTCCTTTTTATGAAAAACACCAAATAAATCTCGAACTAACATAAAACAACTTACAAAGCACACTGGTAACTAAATGAGATCGTTAAGAGCACCCCCCCATTGGATCTCCACCTTGTCGTGGTGGGGGGGGGCTCAGTAACCGTGGGTTTGAGGTACACCCACGGTGAAGCTAAGCGGGATCCCGGGAGGGGACGCTCCACGTGGGCTTGCGTGAGGCCAGCGTAGGATGTGTCCCAAGGTGCGGGGGACAGTTCTGTCTGTCCCTCGCAGTCGGGTGCAGACACGGGAGGAGAGGCATGTCGGAGTTGCGTTACCGCGCGCACTATCTCCCGCGACCAAATGGGGGCGCACCATTGTTACGTCGCGGTGGGGCCGCAGAGTCATCCCTATCCTCTGCGGCCGCTGGGTGTTTTGGTGGCGGAGCCCAACACCTTCATCCGCCGCCAAGTGGGTTGCGTTCGGGGACCGCCTGACCATCTGGCGGGCCCCATACCCGTCGGGGGGTAGCGAGGAATGCTTCGGTGAAACCCTACCCTCCCACACATGGGTACATGAGGAGCACGGTTAAAAAAAAATATATCGTTAAGAACAACATACAAGTAAATAAGAACCTACAACCAAATAAAATATCTTATTCAACATGGTATTTAAATATAGTATAGTATAGACTGACTAAACTAAAAAAATATTTAAATTGTAAGAAAATCAGTCCTAGCAAGTTGCGTTCAGTCTTGTCTTATTTTTTTCTTGGTTCTTAGAAGAAATTGAACATTCTGGTGATGCTATAACATCTAAATCCTCATTTTTCTTTAAGGTAAGTTCTTCCAAAAAACAACGTATGATGAGGTGGAATTATGCTACTTAATTTTTCGACCATATCTGCTTTTCTATTTGGCTCTATACCTTTTGCCTCTGTCCTGAATTCAATTACCAATTTATTTGGATTTCTTAAATACTTATCGTTCATAAAGCTTTATTTGGATTTCTTAAATACTTATCGTTCATAAAGCGTAGAAAAACATAGTCATCATCGAAATTATTCTTACACATGAGATCGTAACTTTTTCGAGTAAAACATACCTAAGACATATTTTCTAAATAAGCCCTTGGGTTAGAACTTTGTAGTCTTCTATCTGATACATAGTTTTCTAAATTTAAAAAGTTTTCTGGTGAGATTTTACTGTTATTTTAGATTTTTTTACTGATGCTGCACATTCCTCAAAGTCATAAAAATCATATAACTTTCCTTTTTTTTTTCCTAGCTAGTTCAACTTGATGATGAACTTGGTCACTACTCATGAAAGTGTGGCCAGGTTCGAAGTAATACAACGTGATTGTTTGAGTTGAAATTATGTCACTGTTGATTAGGTGGACAAACATGGAATACAACAGACAGTTTTTATTTTGCGCAGTACAATTATCCAACCAAATGTGTATTTGTGATACATCTCTACTACGCATCAAGAAATGATAAAAAGCAGACATTATCGCTTCCTGTTTTCTGCACGCAACACCATCATGCCAGATCACAGCCAGTGGTTTAGTTTCTTGAGTAATCTTACCAAGTGGTGCAAATGTTTGATTATAGCATACAAGTCGTTGACAAAAAATTGCCGCTTTAAATGTCTCCAATCTCGGTAACATTATTAGGGGAGATGTGCCCAAAGCGGGCACCTTAAGGGAAAGTTTGAAAAAAAAGTGCTTTATAATTTAGCTACATAATAATTTTTATTGTTTATAGGTCCACTATTAAATGCTTTTGAATGTAATATATTTCAAATTAAGTTACATTGAAAAATACTATAATTGTAGGCAAATTAGCAAACCTCTACGATTGCCCTCTTTGCCCAAGGGGGTGGCCTAAAACGCACACTCGCTTAGGGCAAAACAGGCATGGGTTAAGGTAAAGCGGGCATAGGTAAATTTTGTCAGTAGATTATAAAATTATTAAGAAAGCAATAGCCATACTTTGCCTTCAATTTATATGGAATAAAGGAAACAAAATATCATGATCTAATTTTGTATTTCAATCACTAAAACTTTGTACTTACATCACTTAGCAGAAGCAATATAACAATTTGAAAATAATCAGCAGTCTTCTGTTGAACTTCCTACTAATTAACAATAGAAAACGAAAGACTAGTCTTTTTCTCATCTAATAATATATAATATTATAAAATTAACATAAAATGTATATGAATATTACTAAGATATCTTCTAACAAACATAACTAAACTTTAGTAACAAGAATATCCAATTATTCATTTTAACAATGTAATTACTAAACTTTACTTAATATAATCAGTCTTTCTAGTTACTCAATAAGTTGTTACGCTTGTAATTATTCACCATCTAGAAGAAAGAAAACATAAACTATATCAATTTATATTTTGCAGATAGAGAGTGGGCAAAGCTATATGTCCGCTTTACCCTGCCCGCTTTGCCTTTTTCGTAACATGGAATATTCAAACAAAATTTAACCTCAAAATTTTAAGACACGTGACGTTTAATGGAACTGATTAACGGCCAGAGAATCACTTAATAATGAATGAATATTGATTGTAGCATTATATACACTAAAAAACAAAGAACAGATAACACATACCTTGCAATTTTTTTCAAAACTCCACTTACAACAATTTTGTGACACAGCACGCTACTGCGCGCGGACGAATGACAGGAAGTGCGCGGGCCGCGGGGACTATCGTGTTGCAACAGAAGCGCGCGTTTTTTTAATAATGGTGCAATGAACGATTGTGCCCGCTTTGGGCATGGTGCCCGCTTTGGGCACATCTCCCTACTTTTTCCAGGTCAGCACTAAAATATATTTGTGAACTATTTTGTGGTTTTTCTTTGTGTGCTTTGTACTACTCGCGTGCTTTTTTGTACCTTATGTGATGGTTGTTCCAATTTAAACAAACTGTACATTCTGCAACTATTTGAATTGTGGCATCATGGGATGTTTCCTTTTTGTGAAATTTATACCATAGTAAAAACAGAATAGTAAGCTAGCTAAGGCCGCTCGGCGAGTTAATTGCCTACTCTTGCGATGACGCACGGGTTGTCACGTGTTTACACCGCGGCGCCGGCTTTGTCGGCGCGCGCGCTTTTTCGCCGTTTTTTTAAGTGATTGCGCTGAATACTACAGAATTTAAGCTTGCATATATTTTTTTTCAAATACCTACTGACTAGCTAAGCGTTATATAACTATCTAAATGCCCTTTATAGCGAGAAAAATGTAACAAATTTAATTTACTGTCGTTTAACACATTGTATAATATTAATAACGTTTATTACAAAACTGAATGTACATAAACAATTCGAGCGGGCGAGCAGTGTAGTACCTACATGAATGCGCGTGATCAGACGCGCGGCGCATCCCTTCGCCGAGCTTGCCGCGCTCGTGAGATTGTGTGCGTGAAAAGTGCGTGCGTACACGGCGCCCCGGCGACTCACGCATACATTAAAACCAGCGCGGCGGCCGATTTGTATGAAGCTATCCTACTATTCTGTTTTTACTATGTTTATACGCTTCACATAACTCACACTCTTCGTTGCCTAGAGCAGTAAAAGATATATTTTTTTTTTTGAAATGTGATATTTATTTAAGTGTATCTCTCACAGAAATCTTTATACATTACAGTTATATTAACATCGCTTGGTAGACAGCGTCGGAGAGGTGCATGCTCGCGTCTATAATGCGGGCTAAAGGATTAAATTAATATGCTGGCTTAGTAAATCAATCAGTGAGAAAAAATATTTTGCATACCTCGACTCGAGTTCATTCTTGTTTTTTCAACCAAGAAAACCAAAGAGGACCTTTGGTTTTCTTTTCGGTTCGCTGGTGATTTTTCTCTTTGGGATAGCTATAAAAGTGCTTGCTTCAACAAATGCGTGCTGTTCCTGCCATGACATATCCCAATACACTTTATAAATGGCTTCTCTTTCTTCTTGGTTGAACTGTACCATACATTTCTTCAGACACTTTTCTTTGCACCCAACTTTGACTGAATGTTCATATATTATTTTATTTTTAGCTGCCAGTTTCCGCTGGTGTAAAGGAATGGTATATTTCTTTTGTTTGCGTGGGGGTTGTAATATATCAGGCTTTTAAGTGTTTGATTCTTCGGTAATGTCGGATAGACGCAGGCATCAACAGTATTTTTCGCTTCAGTGGCTGTGCTGGCGTAGTTTTCTCACAACTGAAGACATTAATCGAGTTTCTACGTCCTCGTTGCAATATTTGTTTCACCATCTGAGGTATCATGTCAATACAGGGAGACAAAGTCTTGACATCCGTTGACTCAATTTGCGGCATGGTATTCCTTGTTTTTTGCTTTTTGTTATACATGAGGCTTTCGTTAGTAGAGTCAGCAAGGACCGAGTCATCCGAATCAAAACCAAAGGTAGGTTCCGGTTGATTATATTGTGTATTCAGTACTTCATCATCGTTACGTGGAGATTCTTCGAGCGACATTGATTCGTTACACGTCAAATCTAACTCCAGAACCTGTGTTTGATGGACTGTACTGTTGTCTTTTAATAGAACTCGTTTTAAAATACTTGTGTCTAAACTCAACAAATTAAGGGAATTGTAAGTGGTACCAGTCTCGCAAAATGTTTGAAAAATACTGCTAGTCATTGAATGTGGAGTTTTATACAATCTATCGATATATTCAACAAGATTTGCTGGCAAAATATAAGTGTTTCGTGTTTTTAAGTCTTTGTCTAACGGTAAATTAAACTCAAAGGACGGAGTTTCCTGCGGGTTTACTCCAAATGCGGGTTTCTCTTTAACCATATTTATTATCATTTTCGCTCTTTAAAAAGAAACAGCTCTTTTATAACAATAAAAATACATTTTTTTAAATAAATTTAAGTAAATACAATAAAATAAAGCAATGAAAAAATAATACAATCATAACATTATTCATCCTCCAAAGTGTCAGTGTATCCTCCAATGTGTTTGTCTGTAATTCTCATCAAAATATAACGGCAGATGGAAGTTTGCGGTATGTAATAAAATTACATACATACATACATAACGTCACGCCTTTTATCCCCGAAGGGGTAGGCAGAGGTGTATTTCTACACCCACTTCTCGCTAGATATACTTCAGTCCCACGAAATAAGAGGCGAGCCTATTGCCGTACCGGGCACATTTCCAGACTCCGTGCTGCTACTGCGAATTTCGTGACAGAAAAACCCAATAACACTGCCCGACCCAGGAATCGAACCCGGGACCTCCCGATCCCACGCGCACATTTATGCCGCGAGACCAACGAAGCAGTCGTATAGGGTTTGATGTCGAGTTTTCCGTCTCTACGCAAAGATGGTATTTGCATCGTGTTATCCCTTAGTCGCCTCTTACGACACCCACGGGAAGATAGGGTTGACGGCATAGAATACAAGTGTAATAAAATTATTTGTGCAAAATTTCATCCAAAACATACATACATAGTTTCACGCCTATAACCCCGAAGAGGTAGGCACGGATGTATTTCTACACACACTCGTATTACGTCCTACGTAACAGGGGGCGAGCCTATTGCCGTCCCGGGCACATTCCATACTCCGTGCTGCTACTGAGAATTTCCTAACGGAAAACCCAATAATACATTGCCCAACCCAGGAATCGAACGGAGACCGAATCTCGCGCGCAAGTTTATGCCGCGAGACCAACGAGGCAGTCCAAGACATGTTAAGCAAACACAAAGAAACAAATGTTGCTCTTATAAACCAGTATAGCAAAGGTGCATAGGGTTCCCACCAAAAACTAAGGGTTCCAAGCCAACCTCACCTGCAAGTGGTGCACCCGCCGATCAACGGACGAGGCTCTGGCAAACAAAATCCCGATAAGCGGCCATAGGCTCGCCACCTATTACGTGGGATCAAAACACTGGCGAAAAGTGGGCGTTTAATATGCCTCTGCCTACCCCTTCGGGGAAACAGGCGTGAGTCTATGTATGTATGTATGTAATAAACCAGTAATTATATGAAGATAATTATAACACGCTGATAATGTACCAGAATGAGTTTTACCGATTACAATAAACGGTTTGGTTTCGTTTATTAATTACAAACAAACAGTCAAATTTATCGTCTGTAAAATAAATATATAATTTGATCAACAAACATCAATGTGTTAAACAGGAGTTCAAAATAACACGCTGTCTTTGTAGCGATCCCAAGCCCCAATAACATTAAAATATCACCTGTCTTTGTTCTTCCGTTATTTTATCACGACATTTAAACCTAAATTTATCATTGCATGGTGGTTTAATTGATTTTGCGGCAACTGTTTTTCCAGTTCTAGAAATGTATACCTTTCCAGAGTTTCGTTGACGCTTTTGTACATTTTTTATCCATGCAGATTCATTACGAACTCTCTTTTTACCTTTCTTTGCAACAGTAGTATCGGAAATCTTGGCTGACAGAATCTTGAGCAGTCGATGTTGATGATGAACTAATAGTAGTATCGGACGAACTAGACGATGAAGTAGAGGATGAAGAGCTTGACGATGAGCTAGATGACGTTGAATCAATACGCCTACGTTGGACCGATTTCTTTGGATTATATTTGTCACCAGTATAATCTGCTGAAAAGTCGTTGGTTTCGTCTTCACTGTCATTTTAAACAAAAACGATCAATATAACTACATCCTTAAGATAACTTATATCAAATATCGCAAATTTTGCAATAAACTACTCAAAACATAACATACGCTCCGAGGAAGAACTGGACCGTGTTTTTGGCGGTGATTCCTTTAAAAACAAGAGCACCTAAGCACTGCTTGTCAAATGGGCACAGTGATCTTATTTATTTTCATAATGAATCTGTGAGTTATTATATTTATGCGCTGTGCACTTATTCAGTCAAACATATTTAATTTGCCTATGTAAATTGCAGTAGCAAGCTTTTGATTTGTTACATTGCATGTCCTTTACCTGTAATAAATTTTCTAATACTCTATTATGATGGCCTCAAACGTGCGGAATTTGAAATTCATCTCCAAATTTCTGTTTGTTTGCTGTTTGTTTATAGTTTCCACCATTGCTAGTATTGTTGACTTGGCGTCTGTTTGCAACTTTCAAACTCCGTGCGATCAGCGCGTGCACAGATAGTAAATATACAATAGCCCATAGCCAATAGCCATAGACAGGCGACCATGGCGGAAGCTCACAGTTTGTCCATTACTGTATGTATATTTAGTTTTTAAGATTTAACTTATTTGTGTATAGAAACTTTTTGCTTGTGTCCGTAATATATTTATTTTATTTATTATTAATTAATTTATTTATAAAAACGGTCCCAACTGAAAAGCAGCGCCATCTTGTGTCACAAGATGGCAATATGCTGAGTTGGGTCCGATTCTGTTTAGGTTAAGTTACATAGTTTAAGATTTTATGTTACTTCTGTTAAACCTGAGCAGAATAAATGAGTTTTCTTCTTCATCTTCTTCTTCAAAAGACTTAAACACGTATTATACGAGGTAAGCCAATTGCAAAAAGCTCAAAATACCCCAACCTACCTGAAAAGTGATCAGGAATATTATTCAAACTGACCCCCTCCAAAGATTCACCCCAAGAGCTCCAAATCCTGTCAACAAAGTTAATAAATATTTCTCCACCGTAGGTAGTGAGTGATCTAGAGGCATTAATCAAAAGTAATTCTCAAAGTAAAAGCAGTATATTATTATATCAACCAGACGAAACTTTTAACCCAAACTCTTTTGTGCTCATGCCGACGGATGAAAACCAAGTTCAACGCATTGTCCAGGGGTTAAAAAGCGCTACCGCTGTTGATTGGGATGCTGCTACAGAGATGTTCCAATACCCTTGTACCAGTAATAACACATATTTGTAATAGTTGTATGTCAAATGGTACCTTCCCTAAATGGTTCAAAAAAGCCATAGTCCACCCTATTTACAAGGGTGGGGACAGAGACAGTGTCAGCAACTACACACCAATATCGGTGTTACCAGTTTTATCCAAAATACTGGAGAGACTATTGAATACCCGTATATTAAGTTTCCTGACAAAGAACAACATCTTGGCCCCAATCCAGTTTTGATTTCGAGCCGGCAAGTCAACAGAAAATGCAGTGGCCTCTCTTGTTGATGAAGTAGTGAAATGCTTGGACAAAAATGTAAAATTCCTAGGCATTTTTCTCGACCTTATAAAAGCTTTTGAAACTCTCTCTGTTCCACACCTTCTTCTTAAGATGGAAAGGATGGGTATTCGGGGATATGTTCTCAGAATATTCAAAAACTTTTTATCTGACAGAAAACAGTGCGTAAAGATTCATTCGTTCGTCACCGATAGTGCTCCTTTTTATTTCTGTGCCCCACAAGGCTCAGTCTTGTCTCCAACGCCCTTTCTCCTTTATATTAACTCCTTATGCAATCTGTACATACCTAATTGTTCTATTTTTCCTATGCCGACGACACTGCTCTGCTTATCCGTGGTAGGACCTGGCTCGAAACATTCTCTCAAGCCGAACAGGCCAAGTAATGCAGTGGCTATCAACCAATTTATTAATATTGAACCTAGATAAAACTACTTTCCTAGCCTTCTCGCTCTCCAATTCCACACAACCGTCACTGAAAACTTACGTCACCGGTCATCTCCGGGAGCATAGACACCGCTGTTTTAAAGTTGAATTTCTCCATGGTATCGTTTTTCACACCTAAATCCACCTTAGAACTCGATGGGGAACTGTAATCCCTAGAACATATGTTTTCAATTTGCAAATTAGACCCTTTATCGAATCGCAATATGATTGTAACTCAGACAATGCCTGACCTTTGACTTTACCTAAAGTAAGTAAGTAAGTAAGTAAGTTTTGGGTAATAATAACGTCCTCCTTTTACAACCGTCGACCGACATATGCTTATTTCATTGCGCGGATAGAATTTTTGAAGACTAGAGTTCAATTTGACTAAAATCTAAGAAATTTCAACTTTATAGTGTCCAACCATTATGATAGTGTCTAATAACTTTTGAGTGCATCACCGCGTGCGTGCGGCACCGCACAAAAACCAACCCGAGCTCCGCTGTATATGGTAGGGTCGCTATATAAGGTCGGGCGTTCGGGATGTTAATAGAAACACCTTTCTTCCATGAGTAAATATTTATTACTGTCTAATTTATATTATTACTCATTACATAAGAGCATACACACATACATACATTGGTATACCTCCACAGAACTCACAGAAAGCCCTAAAATACTCATAATAATTAGTGACATTTATACAACAAGAACATAAATTAAAATCTCCTAATATAACACTGAAATGTTCTCATATTCTAAACAATACCATATACTCATTCTCGTCTGTTCGCGGCGGTATATATACGGTGCAACAAGGAAATAAAAACCGATTGTTCATGAAAACAGTCGAAAAATCAATTCAAATTTGTAATTGTCTATTATAATTCCATCCGGCGTTGCTACTTGTCGCAGTTCAAACCGCGGTGTGGCCACTAAAAGCACGCCTCCTTGCTTGCGCTCGTCCGCTCGGTCACATCTCTATATCTGATATCCGGGTAGCGCCACCTCTGTGTTTTGAATTCCAGCATTTAGGCCAGTCTCAGTGACAGCAAATAAGTCGGATGCCGAGGATTCTAGTAATGACAAAAACTGATGCAAATGTATCCATTTAGAAGCTGTCAGTGATTTGACTAAGGACGCATTTATAATGTCTCTTTATCCATTTATCGCTCGTGGAGGCCAGCCAACGGAAATAGTCAATGACAATGGGGGCAGTTTAGTAGCTGCTACAAAAGAGATCGGATCATTCGTGAATCTCTTTATTACTTTGCAAGCCAAAAATCGATTATATTTAGTTTTATCCCGGCTTACACACCTCATTTCGGCGACATTTGGGCGGCTAGCGAGAAATCTGCCAAAAAATTCATAAAGCTTGTAATTGCTAATATTATTGGTATTTCATCTCACTTTACTTTTTATTTTTTTATGTCATAAGTGGCAACCGAGATGACGGATCGCCGTAGGCCCAATTCTCCTAAATGTTTTTTTTTCAAAATGCAGTTCCTAATTTCCTATCTAATGGCAGTGTCATACTTTTGACACAAATAGATTAAATGATATTTGAATTATATCGTGACTATAGATCGTTAATTGAACAAAATGTGAAACTATAAGTATAAGTCAAAATGAAAACTAAACTATAAGTAAAATCTTATACTAATATATAAAGCTGAAGAGTTTGTTTGTTCGGTGTATATAAAATTAGGCGGTAAACGAGCAGACGGATCGCCTGATGGTAAGCAATTACCGCCGCCCATGGACACAAGCAACACCACAAGAGTCACAAGTGCGTTGCCGCCCCTTGCGGTTGGGAGGAGGAATGGAATGAAGGAGAAGGAATAGGGGATGGGCCACCGGCACTCTCACTCACCGAACGAAACGCAACAGTTTGGGTACTGTTACTTTACGTCGATTTTCTGTGAGAGGGTAGTACTTCCCCGGTCGGGCCGGCCCATTCGTGCCGGCCCATTCGTGCTGAAATCAGCGAGGCTCTAACTACCTAGAAAAAATAATCTCAGGAACTACTAGTCTGATTTGATAAAATATTTCAGTGTTAGATAGCCCATTTATCGAGGGCTAGGCTATGGGCTATATAACATCACGCTATGAGCGACGGGAGTGGAGCAGTAAGCCTTAAATATCGCGGGTGTAACCGCGGGCATCCTCTAGTTAGACGATAATGACATTAAATTATCAGAATACCGATTGTGAGTTAATTCAAAATCTAATCTCATTTCTCTCATGACTGCCTCGTTGGTCCCACGGCATAAATGTGGGCGTGGGATTGGGAGGTCTCGGGTTCGATTCCCGGGTCGGGCAAAATGTTATTGGGTTTTTCCGTTAGGAAATTTTTAGTAGCAGCACGGAGTCTGCTAATGTGCCCGGTACGGCAATAGGCTCGCCCCCTATTACGTGGGACCTAAAAATTCATGGCGAAATGTGGATGTAATATTACACCTCTGCCTACCCCTTCGGGGATACAGGCGTGAGTCTATAAAAAAAACTCATTTCGTTTAAAATAAACTTTTGATGTCGAATAAAATACGGGAATTGGTCTTCAGGTGCTTAGCAATTACCGACGCACATGGGCACAAGCTACACCAGAGGAGTCACAAGTACGTTGCCGCCCTTTGGGGTAGAAAATGGATGGAAGGAGGAGTGGGACGAGAGAGAAGCAATAGCGAATGGGGCTTCCGGCACTCTCACTCACCGAACAAAACGTAACAATATAGGTATGGTTACTTTCGATTTTCTGTGAGAGGGTACCTAGTACTTCCCCGGTCGAATCGGCCCATTTATGCTGAAATCAGGAAGAGTCTACTACCCTACCGAAGAAATCTCAATTTCGTTCGCACAAGTGAAGGCAATTTTGCATAGTCCTCCTGTGTGTCCTCTCCCCTCCAATTCTAATGACTTTTTATCCCTTACTTGATTGATGACCTGACCACTTCTTGATCGGGAGGCCGCTTAGTGCGCTGCTGTCACCAGATCTGACTTTCGTTAGGGACAGCCAGCTGCGACACTATACACGCGTGTAGAAGCTGTGACAACATTGATGAGCTGAATATTGGAGACACGGTGCTAGTAGCAGAAGACAACGCATCCCTATTGGCTTGGAAACTTGGACGCATGCTCCGGCTTATAACTGGACCGTATGAAATATGAGTTGCTGACATCCACACTAACAGAGGCTGAGTTCGACGTTCCCTTGTCCGTCTTTGCAACTAACCAGCGACAGAGGCGCTTCGGGTTGTAGGCGATCATTCAACCGTGGGGATTATATACAGGCTTTTCAAAACGTCTGGTGAAATCACAAGAGCAAATCGTTAAGGTTCCACTCGCGACAAATAAGTTACACAAATGTAATGACAATTTAATACACTTGCATACTAACCTTGATACCGGTAACATTAATTGTAAAATATTTGTAAGCATTACAAGCAATTTCGTAAAATTTAGAGCTTGATTTGCACCAGTTCATCCCCCAAAGATGTAACATAGTGTGCTATCGCAAACAAAATATCAATTGAAGCTGTAAATAGAACTATGCAAGATTTGACATCTGGAGTGCCTGCGGAAATACTATATATCCCAGCAAAATTAGTACCGTTGCGTGCTTGCGGGAACAATGTATGTCTCGATAGAACAGCGCATATTCTACCAATTCAAATCACGATATTTAGGAATTAGTTTTATGAGTTAGTTTATTTATATCCCTTATTATTTTATCGTAAGAAATAACTCGAAGGTTTTACAGTGGAGATATCCCCTGTGGTAGTATGCTCACAACTGAAAACCTACTACTAGACCAGTCTCCACATGACAGGCTGCGCAAGGCTTCCTCACAGCCACAATCAATTGTGTTAGATTTTCCCTAACGTGCGGTAAAACATGAAAATTATTGGAAAAGTGGCAGCGGATGATGTAGATAAATAGGTAAGAAGGTGACGTGGAAGTCCTGATGACAAAGCAAGGACCCCATATAAGGCGATGGTAGCAACCAGATACCCTTTCAAGTTCCGGAGGCGAGCAAGGAGGATGCATTGCAGTTTGACACTCCACCGCTTGTACTTGAAGCCGGACACATCTAAAAATGATGGTGACTACGAAAAGGTGAAAAATCAAAATGCTCAAACGGAACCTGGTAGCGACATGGATAGTGATTTTGATAATGACTTTGATATAAATACCCGGCGTATCAACTGAGATATACCCATAAATGATCAACTAGATGCACTAGTTCGTCGGCCTATCGTTCAACTAGAGTCCGCTATGGACTGTGCCCAAGACAACATGTTGGATGAAAGTAGGATATTCAATTGGACTCAAGACTACACATCTTTTCGATGGGCACGAGGACAATTCCAAGGATTCCTAGAACCCATCAAAGTATTTACTGTGGTCAGGCTTTTTCGCTATTATTATTAAACGACGAATTATCTGCCTTGCGATTTAATGGCCTTTCAGATCCTCAAGAAGTCATTAATGTGGTATTGGGCTTAAGGTCAAAAAGAGCGCCTGGGTGGGACAAAATCACTACAGATATCTTAAAACGGAACATTGCTTCTCTGGCTCGCCCACTGACTCATCTAGTTAACCTCAGCTTTAAGACAGGCATTTTTCCTGCGACTTTTAAACGAGCTGTAGTATGTCCCATACATAAAACTGGCGACAGAAACGACCCTACTAACTACAGACCTATTTCTTTGCTGTCAACTTTATCTAAGGTGTTAGAGAAGTTAGTGAACAAGCGGGTGACACGTTATCTAGAAAAAAAATAAACTACTTCACAACAACCAGTTCGGCTTTAGACAGGGTAGGTCAACTGAAGATGCAGCTCTCACGTTGACATCGTTAATAACCTCATATATGGAAAAAGGTGAAAGATGTGTCGGAGTCTTTCTCGATCTACAGAAAGCCTTCGACACAGTTTCAACAAAAATCCTATTAACAAGGTTAGAAGAGGTTGGCATTCGGGGTATCGTTTTGAGCTGGTTTGAAGACTATCTTACAAACCGTACCCAGATTATACAGGTAGACAAGTATGAAAGTGAATGTGGTACCTGCACTTTTGGTGTTCCGCAGGGGAGCACCATCGGGCCAACCCTATTCTCAATCTACATCAACAGCTTAAACACCTTGGTTGCTCCCCACATGGACCTAGTTATGTTTGCGGACGACACCGTCCTGCTCTTTCACGGGTCAACCTGGAGCAAAGCTTTACAGGCTGCCGAAACTGGTCTTGCTAAAGTAACAGAATGGTTGGAAAATAGTCTCCTATCACTCAACACCACCAAAACGAAATACATTTGCTTCAGTAAATCTCATATTACTAACCCACCGCAAAACCTTGAGCTTAAAATACACACGTTCCCATGCAATCGCACTAACATCCGCGCTAATTGCACTTGTTCATCTCTTTCTCAGGTAACCTCCATTAGATACTTGGGCATAGATATAGATGACAAACTTGACTGGCATACTCATACTCTTAAAATTGCTGATAGAATTAGACAACTTATACACATCTTCAAAAACCTACGTGATGTCGCAAACACCAAACTCCTAATCCAAACTTACCGAGCCTTTTGTACGAGAGCTTGATCAGGTATGGCATCTGTGTATGGGGGGGCGCTAGTAAGAGTAATGTGATCACCGTGGAAAGAGCTCAAAGAGCAGTACTTAAGGTCTTAATGCGCTTACCTTTTAGACACCCTACAGATGATCTATACAAACAGGTAGGTGTCCTCTCAGTTAGAAAACTTTTCATACAACAAATGTTGGTAAGATATCATAAAAACATAATACCTACCCTACCACCATCAACTAAACGTATTGATCGTTGCCCTGTACCGCGTGCCACAACTACATTTTCCCAACGTCATTTTAATATTATTGCACCTAGCTTTTACAATAAAATAATAAAAGTACATAAAGAATGCAAGAAATATAATAGTTTCAAATTTAAAACTACTGTACTGAAATGGCTTGGCGAGTACAATTATGACGATGTTGAAAACATGATACTTAAAAAAGCATATTAATCTATGGCAACATTCATCACACATATACACATACACAAACACACACACTCACTTATTATGTTTGTACCTAGCTTTTATTATTATTATTTTATTTTATTTTGTTAATAACTAGTAATATAGAACCTTTGTCACAATAATATTGTGCATGTTTGACATTATATAGTCTGTACCTTAACGATTCGGCGAAGACACTGATCCCTGAAGTACAGTTAACACTAGTTCAGGGGTCAGAGAATTCACAATTTATTGTAACTTATTTATGTCAATAAACGCTTATTATTATTATTTCCTTTATTCAGCATTAATCAAATTTTATTTACATTTTTAAATATATAATTTACAAAAAAATACATTTAAAAATATAAATACAGGGTGGCGCTACCATAGGGGCACTTTTTAAACAGAGGTATAGCTTACAACATTCATAAGCCTTGTACCAAAAATCAATTAAATCGGTGCAGTTGTTTAGCCACAATATCGATTTTCGAGTTTTTAATATCGAGTTCTGCAATTTTTGCACATGCTTTGAATTCCACACAGCTGATACAAAACGGTCAATGACCCTACATTGCGCGCCGCTACTCGCTACGACGCGACGCCTCGACGTCATCCGAAGTTAGGCTCAGCGCAGACAGAACGGAGCGCAGTGGAGAGGATTTTATTAACACACTTGAAAATAAACTTAATTTTTTTTACAATAAAGTACATAAATGCTTGAACCTGACAAAAAATATTCGCGCGTCCTCGAAGATACGCGGGAATCCCCGCGCGGCGTCGAGTCGACGCCCTCGTCGTACGCGTACTTTCAGAGTTTAACGAACTTTTGCGACAAAATACTTACTGTAGAGTGGTAAACCAGAACGGTTTACTCCCGCAGGCTCGCGAGGTCACGCGCAAGCTTGAGCATACGCAACCCGCGAGGGGATTATTCCTCTCTGTCTGCGCTGACCCTTAGACTCTGACGTCGTCGTCGTGCAACGTCGCTTCGCCTCCTAGGTACGACTCGTCGTTGTAGGTTTTTGCGCCCAAGTAAATTTTTACGGAACAAGACTTTTGAAACTTTCTTATTACCTTTTCAATAAAGTTATATAATAATAAAATGGATCGGTTCCGGCAAGCACGAAAAATCTACCTAATTGAGTAGTGCATAAGAGTGAGTAGGAACTCACTCTTACAGTAAATGCACTACGTGTGACAAGGACAAACATAGTGGAGCCAAATAGAGTTGCCCAATTATGAACAAAATATTGTAATTAGTATCGATAAAAAATACTACGCACCGTAAAAGTTTGTTGTTTATTGTATCGACATTGTTTGTATTTAACGTTAATGTAATCGTCTTATCAATGACTTTACATTCGAAAATTTCAAAATGTGGTACAAATAAAGACGACGTTTTTATTAAGAGGTAAACAATGATAAACATGTAAAGATATTCAATTATTTATTTAATCATTTGAAATAAGTTAATATTTTTTTTTATAGTCTCACGCCTGTATCCCCCAAGGGGTAGGCAGAGGTGTAATACTACACCTACATTTCGCCATGAATTTTTAGGTCCCACGTAAAAGAGGGCGAGCCTATTGCCGTTACCGGGCACATCACCAGACTCCGTGCTGCTACTGAGAATTCGGAAAAACCCAGTAACACTTTTGCACGACCCGGGAATCGAACCCTGGACCACCGATCAGCAGTCGCATACGCTATCCACTGGAAAGTTAATAGTTTTTGACTATTTTAGCTATTTCCGTATGGTATTTTTTAAATGGTCTACTGGGTTCAACAATCTAACTATGTACAGTCGCGGTCTGAAAGTGTTTACCACTTTTCAAATTACATTCTTTGTCATGCTGGGTTCAGCAAGGTCTAAAATGCTATATCTGAGTACTTATTACTTTTTAATCATTGGTAAGGCATCGATTCAAACAAAAAGAGAATGACTATTTTTAGGTCGACGAAATAAATTTGACATAATGACAGAATTGCATTTATTTTGCTGTAAAAGTTCTGTATTTTAATATTATTATTAAAGCACTTACTTATTGTAATAAAATGGCAAGTTTAACCGTGCAACAAAGAGCTGAAATAATATTGCTTCATGAAGATGGCTTAAATATAAGTACTATTTCACGGGAATTAAACATATCTCGATGGACTGTGAGGTTTTGGATTCGGCGTCACGGCGAAGAAGGGCAAATTACAGATCACAGGAGCAATTCAGGACGTCAGCCAATAATAGTTTGATTGGTTGAATGTAATATTTACCGACGAAAAAAGCTTTAGATCTAGCCAAATCGGTAGATTAACTTTATGGCGGTATAATTGCACTCGATATTTATTTATTTATTTATTAGGGATAAACAAACAGTGACACATTATCCTTAGTCTAATAGTATATACAATAAAACATGAGTAAATGTGCACCCACACCGTTATCCACAGAATATAATTAGGTATGTGTAGGTTGGACTTAATGTTACGAGTAAACATGATTTAATAAATTAAGACAAATTGATGTGTTGAATAAAAAAGGTAAAGGTAATTAAGGTACATCACTAAAACAGTTAGGGTTCCGGTTCCGGTTATCAGAAGGATTCCCTGATAATTTTCATAACATTATTTCGAAACGCAGTAGCAGGCATTGCAAATATATCCAAATTCACAAAATAATCATTAAAGTGAGTACAAAGTCGTCGCAAAGGTGCGCGAACACCAGCATTTGTTTTGCAGGATGGTATTGCAAAGAAGGGGCGGGCGCGCACCTCGCGTCTAATAACAGTTCTTGGAACATAATAAGATATCCTATTGACTATATCGTTACAATCATATCTATGAGTGCATACATCATACAGGAACATTGTCTCCAAAAATACACGCCTGGACCGTAGACTCATTAAGTTAAAGTTTTTCAATAGGGTTTCATAGGGTAAATAATTTTTACAGCAACGGTAATGCGCAGATTTCAGAAATTTGCGCTGTACCATTTCAAGACTATCTGCGTACTTGGCGTACAGCGGATTCCAAACAACTACAGCGTATTCCAACTGGGATCTTATTAGACCTTTATATAAATGGATATAAGTGCCCTTATTTTTAAATTCGGTTGTAGACCTCATAACAAATCCGTACATACGGTAAGCGTTATTAATTATGGTGTCAACGTGTTGATCAAGATGCAGTTTTTCGTCTAGTAGTACCCCAAGGTCTCGAACAACTGAAACTTTTGTTAAAACTATTTGATTTAGATGGTATTTATTTGAGATTATATTTTTGTTTTTCGTGAATGAAATAGTGAAACATTTGCTGATGCTTAGAACTAGTTTATTTTTGTGACAATAGTCAGTAAGTCTATTGAGATCCTCTTGTAGCAAAGTACAGTCATTTGGTGTTTTTATACTTTTATAAACCTTTAAGTCATCAGCATAAAGTAAAATTTTTGAATGTTTAAAACAGATACTAATGTCATTTATAAATAAAATAAACAAAAGAGGTCCTAAAATTGAACCTTGGGGTACGCCAGATGTGACTGTGACAGGTGAAGATTGATGTCCCTTGATAACAACCTTTTGAGATCTATTGAAAATATAGGAGGAAAACCATCGAAGTAAATCTCCCCGTATTCCATTATAAGCTATTTTGGTTAATAGTAGTTCATGATCCACCTTGTCGAATGCTTTTTGAAAATCTGTGTACACTGTGTCCACTTGTGTTTGTTGGTCCATGTTATTGAATAAGTAGTCTGTGAATAACACTAAATTAGTAGTAGTTGACTTACTTTTCACAAAACCATGCTGTTGCGGTATTATACTATTGTAAATGGTCTTATGGATGTAGTCGTGGACTAACTTTTCAAAAAGCTTCGACAAGGCGGACAATATGGAAATGGGGCGGTAGTTCTCTATGTCATGTTTAGAGCCTGATTTATGAACTGGGGTAATATTGGCCCGTTTCCATATTTCAGGAAAAATTCCTTCCGCCAAACACTTATTATAAATTAATTGTAATGGTAAAAATATAGAACAGGCAGTTTTTTTAAGAAAAATAGGAGGTATTCCATCTGGGCCAGGCCCTTTTGTGGAGTCTAGTGATTTTAATGCCCTTAAGACATGGTCAGCGCTAAACTTGATTCCTGTAATTAGAGTGCTATTATTAGCACATTCCTGAGGTGGTAGCCATACGTTCATATTAAGGGATGATGGTTCGTAAACAGAGTTAAAGAAATTCATGAACATATTACATATATCTGCTGGTGCACTAGATCTCTGATTTTTGAGAAACATACTAGATGGTACACCTGAGTTACCTCTACGATTTGAGACATAGGTCCACAAGTATTTTACATTTTTCTTGACGTTATCCTCAACCGAGTTAATATAGCGCTTATAATGTATTTTACACTCAACGTCGAATCTACGTCGAAACAATGAGAATTGTTCATAATCGGACAAATTACCATAAAGCTTCCACTTTACCCATGCCTTGTTTTTGCTTTTGAAAATTCGTATAAGTGACTTGGAAAACCACACAGGAAAACTAGAAGAACGCGCTTTTGTCGTAGGTGCGTGTTTTTTTATTACGTTAAAAATAATATCATAAAATAAGTTAACGCATTCCTCAGATGGTAAATCAAGTAAAAGTTGGTCCCAATTAACTTTGGTTAATTCCTCATTAATCAGTTCGTAATTTGCTTTATAGAAATTGTATCTAACAATTTTCGCACGCTGCATTGCTTTATATCCAGGATTGTGTTTTATCATACAATTGAAAGGTGGATGATAATTGTCCGTAGGTAGTAAAAGGCATGGTGGAATATTCACAGTACATTCTAAATTGCTAATTAATAAATCTAAAATCCGACCTTTGCTATTTATAACATTATTAAATTGGGACGCATTATGTAGCGACATAAAGTTATCAACGAGTCTGCAAACTGATGACGATCCGTTACAGATAAGCGATGTGACTGGGCGATCCACAGCATTGAGCCACTCTATGTCGGGGATATTATAGTCACCAAATAAACAAATGTTATTAAAAGAGAAACGTTCAATTAGAGTTTGTAGGGTCTCGAAATGAGATACATATATTTCTTCGGTAGTTTTAGGCGGAATGTAGGACGCATTAATCAGGCAATCATCACAGCCGGAACCCATAAGACGAATTGAAATAGTTTCTATATGAGAAGTAAACATAGAATTTGTTGGTAAATATTCCAAACGTAATTCCCTTAGTACCGCAATAAGGACGCCACCTCCATCTTTCTTGTCCGAGGCCACCCGGTCCCGATCGCAACGAAATACTATATAGCGCTCATCTATAAATTCACTATCTGAAATCTGTGGGATTAACCATGTTTCCGTGAGAATTATCATGTCATAATTGTTAGATAGTATGTTCATATATAAAATATTCATTTTAGTACGCATGCCCCTACAATTTTGATAGTAAACAGATATGTTATCCAGCATTATAATGGTAAAATATCAAATAGAATGCGTTAACAGTGAAAACCACGCTACAATTGCATAGAAATAGCACCACGGTCCAGACTTCAGTAATTGAGGAAACAATTAACAAATAATAATGAAATAATAATATGTGTAGTACTAATTTACTTTTTACGCGTACAAATGTCCTAAATTTATTTATATTTTGAGTTCTAAATGAAAACAAATCAAAACAAAATTTATGAGATATGAAACTATAAAGAAATAACTTTGAAAATAGGTAATTATAGTAAATACATAGTAATAATCCTAGAATTACCGCTAAACTTAAATAATAGATGATTTTTTTCTGACTTATATTATTTAGTAGTCTTGAAACCAGGTTTAATTTTGCTGAGATCTTGCGCCGTCCGTATAGCAAAAGCTGGTCCGGTATCAGTCTCCCTGACAAGAATCGTCGAGTGTTTAACCCAGACGTACTTGTAATTATGCTTTCTGGCTGCTTCGCGAACCTGCCGAAACAACTGCTTTCTTTTCAGCGTAAGATGCTCGTGCATATATACTGGCTGTGGTGTACCGGAAAATCCTAATTTATCCGTGTCAATACCTTTTGCCAATCGAAAGGCACTCAAAAGGTTATCCCTTAGCATTCGCGAGCTCAATTTAATTATAATATTCTTCGGCTTGTTATTCTCTCTTTGTGCATGTGGTACTCTATGTATTGCCAAGATCTCTTTGTGCGGCAGTGAAAATTTTATATTGTCGCTAATGTTGTCGAGGATGGTTAACAAATTTTCGTTTCTCTTTTCCGGCACATTGCACAATTCGAGGTTAGTTTGACGAGCTTGTTGTTCCATAGTGTCAATCTTGTTTTCCAAGCCACTCAACAGATTGTTTACGATTTCAGAGCTCTCCGATTGCTGGCCTAAGGCAGAGACTTGCTTTTTAATATCGTCTTGTTGGTCCATCGCGTATTGGAGAGAATTTTGGACACTCGAAACATCCTCTATCAGTGCTTTATGCTTAGATTCCAACTTATAAACTCGTTTATCCAAACTAGCATGATCAGCGCGTAAGCTGGCTAACTCACTTTTTATATCTATAGTTGTTTGTGATACTAATGCGAGATCAGCCCTGATATTAGACACACTGTCCGACAATTTCGACATAGCGCGGTCTAAATCTTCTCTCATGGCATCCATTTTTTTATTCAGCTCTTGGGAGAGGTTTCTGATAGCTTCCGCAAACTCCGATTTTGGTTGTTGGCGTTTTCTCTGGGTAATGTGTTCTCCCGAAGTAGTATTAGAGTCATCCGGAGAAGGAGAGCATTTTTTACTAGATGCTTGAGGCATAATTCTCAAAACTAGTATAAAAAAATATTGTATGTGCTAATCAAAATACTTGATAAACAAAGCACGTATTTCCTCGGTGCAGCGAGAGGTGATCGACAGTTAATAGAGGTCACCTATTTCGCGCGGCGCTCCGCAAGAATCGGTGGTCGAGTGGCGTAGCGCTCCGGCTCCGACGGTGAAACGAATGGTCGAGGTTTCAAACCCCGGTCGGAGGCCAATTGACTTTTTCAATGTTAATAACAATTATTAAGTTAATTCCACTCACCGGCCTATGAGCAGGATGGCGCAATACAAATTCAATGATGGCGCCGGTCGTATATGGGCTTTTCCACAAGTTAGTAAGAGAGGTACCGATTCAAAGACTTAATCTTCACACACAATTAAAAAAAAAACAGGAAAAACATTCGCACACGTCTACTCAAAACAATATCCAGCGAACGAATGTTATATGATATAATGAATATGATATATGATATATGATATAATGATATAATGAAGATCATATAGTACGCCATAGTGAATCTGGTCGAATTACGGTCAACTTATGGGAGTGGATGAGTCACGACGGCGTCGGAGAACTAGCATTATTAGACAATAGGGCTACCGCAAACAATTTTATTATGTGTCTCTTCTGGAAGAGGTGATGCTGCCTACTGTGCGCGTAGTTTAGTGCGGTTTTTTTTCCAGCAGACTTTCCACACGTAAATTACGTGCAAGATAATGCACCAATTCACACGGCTCGTGTTACTACGGCGTGGTTAGAGATGCACCATGATATTTGCCGCATTCAATGGCCTGCTCGGTCAGCAGATTTAAACCCCATCGTAAATCTGTGGGGCGTAATGGTTCAACGTTGGAATTGCCAGTCGGTAAGAAGCCCTGAATCTCTTAGAGCACATTGTGCACAGGTATGGGAAGGTATCAGAGGGACAGACTTGTGCGCGCGCATTGTTGCATCTAGATTTATGCGCCATAGATTACGTGCCGTGGCTGCTGAGGGAGGCTATATTCGTTATTAAAACTTTTAATAACAAAAATAAATGTGTTGAATTTATTTTTAATTATTTCTGCCTTTTTTTATAAAGTACGATTCGCCTGATTAAGGTCGCACACTATCTAAACAAAAGCTCACTTATGTGATCAGCATGCGCCTTAACGTGACTAGCATATCATCCACTATCATTATAGCTCACAGTCTGACCGCGCCCTGATTTTCGCTAGACGATATCACCATCATCCTAGCATTTTCTTAGTTGCATCCCAAGCTTGCGCTTCGGAGCCAAGGGCCTGCTATTACTGGTCTACCGAGATTTGACATAATATCATTTTTTTACAGGAGCGACTGCCATCTAGCATAATTCTAAGGTTAAACCAGTAGTCAGTAGGTATATTTGAGGGCACTGACTTCCCACTAATGACTGCCATAGATAATGACAGCCGGGACTGCTTAACGTGCTTTCTGATGCACGGGGGTGAAACACCGCAAACTTCGGGCTAATTACTAAGAATTTCTTGACAGAAATTCCTAATAATTTGTCACTAAGAAATTCCTAACAGAAAACCTTAGCAACATTTTCCGAGCCCGACCCGCGAATCGAACCCGACACCTCATGATCAGCTGTCGTATGCACTACCGCTAGACCAACGAGGCAGTCTTACGCTAGACGATATAAATATTGTATTTTTTTCAAAAAGGTTTTAAATTCAGGATGTCGTATTTTCGCCATCGCTTTCATTATCTGTCAATATAAAAGTCATTTGATAAATTTATTAATTACAAATACCAAAATCATAAATAGCAAGTTTAAAATTACATTATTTGAAGACTACAAATATTTTAGTTTCAGTGTGAATATCACGCTTGTAATTAAATGAACGTATATTATAGATGTGGAATAATAAATCGTTATTGACACCAGTTGCTACGCAACGCATGTTATCATAGATTGGTTGCCTAGTACAATATCGTCGTCCTTGTGTCATTGATGTGTTCATGCAATTATAAGCCTTAAGGTGATAAACAGTTTCAGACCGCGACTGTACTGAACTAATAGAAGTATGTGCATAGTATTTCATAACCTTGTTTAACTGTGTCGTATTAGCAAACACTATTAAGCAATAGCGTTATTGTTAATACAAATAAAGAATGCTAAGAAATAGTTCATTGTACATAAAAACATTTTATGTTGTTAACGTATTAACGTGTCAAAAATATCGACATTCACAGTACGTGTTGGGCATCCCTAGTTTTATGTAGACAACTCGGCGCCAGCGGCGCATCGGTGATCGATGACTCATCAAACGTTTAGTGCCGCAAAAACCATTGTTGAGTTAATAAGTCGATCAGATTTCGCGCGCGCTTTTCTTAACTGTATGCGACAGTTGTTTTTGGTACTTATTCAATTGTGTGATTGTATTTAGTTATGTTATTTAATTGTGTTGTTGTTTAGTGAACTTTATCATTCGTCATTTTTGCATTATTTGTAATAATAATGACAAATTTACGTCGTCGGAATATGCGGATATGATTGTGTTACGTGGGTTCTTGTTGATATGAAAAAGACACCAGTGCTTTCCTAATTACTGAACAAAGAGTAATGTGTAATTGTGTAGAATTACTGAAATAGGTAATTCGTGATAACAATGGCGGCCATGTTGAGAATTTGAAAATTTTGTGCTACCTTTTACGTGGGTTTGTGTTAAGTGGGTTTTTGTTGATATGAAAAATACACCAGTGTTGTGCTTGCCTAATGAATGACCAAATTTCATTGGAGTGATGCGTAGCAGTATTGAAATAGGTAATTCGTCAATAAATGTGAACTACCTCCGTGGCTGCGACTGCCGCATAGCACACGTTGCCGTTCTTACAAAGGTCAGTAACCTAAGATATACTTTAGTCCCACGTAATAAGGGGCGAGCCTATTGCCGTACCGGGCACATTTCCAGACTCCGTGCTGCTACTGAGAATTTTATGACAGAAAAACCCAATAGCACTGCCCGACCCAGGAATCGAACCCGGGACCTCCCGATCCCACGCGCACATTTATGCCGCGAGACCAACGAGGCAGTCAACGTATCAAAAGGCATTATAGTAGCTCGACCCAGGTTAAGTGTCCATTGGTCTACAAATAGTGTTTCATGTTGTAACTCATATTTTATAGTTTATTTTGTTTGAAATTTTTATTTTTTTATTTTGGCCCCAGGGTCTCTTTCAATGATATAAAACATTTTATAGGCATCAATGCTACGTCCTTTTTAAATAAATGCCGCTATGGTAGCGTCACCCTGTATATACACAAGGGTCTCGATTCACGTAGCAAACAGACGGAATATTGGATGACATCAACTGTATTGAAAATGCATAAGTTTAGGCAGTTGGTGTCATACAACAGGTTCATTCTGCTAAACAAGTAACTTCATTAGGGTTCCGTACCTCACAAGGTAAAAAAAAGGAACCCTTATAAGATCACTTTCTTGTCCGTCTGTCTGTCTGTCCGTGTGTCACCACCGATTTTCTCAGGAACGGGTGGACCTAGCAAATTGAAATTTATACCAGATACTGAGGTCTATGGTTCCTATTAGGTGTATAAAAATCATCCTGTGTCCAATCCTGGGTCAACCCGATAAAAAGATATGGTCAAAATTAGATTTTTGCGAAAACTTATAAGTACAAAATTAACCTTAATTTTGAACTTTTTTTAATTTTCGGAATTTTTCCTTTACTTGTGCTGTAAGACCTTGGTTTTAACCAAAATTGTCAATTCTAGGTCAACCGTAAGTACCATATAGGTTTTGGGTCGAAAACTGTGTCGTGTTCCTGTTGAACTAGAATCAAGAAATTTGGCCAAAAGCAGGGTCTTACAGCACAAATAAAGAAAAATTACAAAAAATAAAAAAGTTGAAAATTTTAGGGTGTCCCCATACATATTAGTAGATTCCATTTAAGATACATTTAACTAGTTTTTTACCCGATGACATTGATGCAGAGGCATTTTACTACGCCTAAACCTTGTAAATATTTTCAATTTTTAATTTCATTTTACGGTTTTTTGTACATATACATATAGATTAAGCTACATACAGATTATAAAACTATGTTTATTTAATGTATAATTATAATTTCAAGTTTATCATATTAGTGCAATTAAAACTTAATTGTCCGTGTGGTGACGGATTAAGAATACGGATTGTCACCACCCCATACCACCCCATGGGTGTCGTATAAGCCGACAGAGGGAGCATATTATGCAGAGAACACCACTGTTAGAGAAGGAAAACTTGATACAAACCCTATACCAACCCGTTTGGCCAGCGTGGTATAGTAGGCCAATTCCTCCTTTCAAAGGAGAGGCCTAGTCCAGCAGTGGACTGTGAAAGGCTGATGATGTGTGCAATTAAAACCCTATAAACAAAAAAAAATTAAGAAGTCCTCTAAGTTGTATGGGCGCTAATAGAGATTTAGAGGACTAGCGTAATTAGCACAAACCTCAAATAAGGTAAAATGCGTACGGAACCCTCGGTGCGCGGGTCAGACTCGCACTTGCCCGAATTTTATTTTGTCGATTATTTGGATACTAGACAGAGTACCTCTACAAAATGATGGAACGAAGCTGCCAACAAAATTAAAAAAATTACAACTAATGTTAATCTACACACAGTCAGCACTGATTTGGGTGGTAGTATTTTCGGCGACTCAAGTATTCTTAGACTTGATAAAGGGCTTTGAGGGCTTACCCTCAAACGGCTATTGTCTAACTATGGACAACTTTTACAACAGCCCCGCTTTAGTTCGGCTTCTTAAGTCTCTAGGAATTGATTGCCTAGGCACATTACGTGCAAACAGGAATATGTCCCTAAAGAGATTTCAAAGTTATGCCAAAACGTATCATACATACATACATACATAGTCGCACGCCTATTACCCCGAAGAGGTAGGCAGAGGTGTATTGCTACACCCACTTTTCGCCAGATATACTTTAGTCCCACGTAATAAGGGGCGAGCCTATTGCCGTACCGGGCACATTTCCAGACACCGTGCTTGCTACTGAGAATTTTGTGACAGAAAAACCCAATAACACTGCCCGACCCAGGAATCGAACCCGGGACCTCCCGATCCCACGCGCACATTTATGCCGCGAGACCAACGAGGCAGTCAACGTATCAAAAGGCATTATAGTAGCTCGACCCAGGTTAAGTGTCCATTCTGGCATGGAAGGAGGTTAAAATTGTAAATGTGTTGTCAACTTACCATGACAACAGCATTACTGAGGAGAGCGGGCAGTATACTGCAAAAGCCCATAAGTGTGAAAGATTATAACAGGAGTAGAGGTATAGACTTGAAGGACCAAAGTTGACAATGTATCTTATAAAAAGAAAAGAGAAAAAATTTTAAATAGCTTTGAATGTTGGGGTGTGGAACGCCTATATAACGCGTATACATAGTCGCAATGTTACGCATATACATAGGTATAGACCCAATCGACCATCGTGGCTATAGGTATGAATTGGCCGAGTTTTTGTTGAGGTTTGGCCACCAAGAGATATCGAAGCCCGTTCCTACTTATTCTAAATTATGACTGCAGCCTAATATACCACATAATTCCGTTGCGGCTGATGGTCGTACTGCGAAACGACGACGTGCACAATGTAGTGCTAAGCGTGTGGAAAAGCGAGTAGCGAGTGAGAGTTCTGTGTGTGATGTTGGGGTATGTTTAAATGGTATGTTTGTCCCAATATCATAGTTTAAGTAATCTGAAACACAAAGAATGAATGTGAATAAGAATTGATTATGCATGAGAGATAAGTCGATGTGACCTAAATGGCTGAGTATATACGAAGTAATATGAGTCTATGAATTGTGACACGATACGTTTAAAACTAACTTGATACTGGAGAAAGCTACCGAAAAATATACCGAAGTCAATGAATAACATGAAATATTCATTTCAACTGGTCTTGATCATGTAGTAGCGGACACAAAAACTATAATAAAAACTGTTTATGATCACATTCACCGCCTTGATACAAAAGAAGACTCTTAGTTGTATGAGCGAACAATTCTTGCACCAAGAAATGATCAAGTATGTTTTCTTAATAGTTGCACTCTAGTAGATTCCTGGTGAATTAAAATCGAACAAATAGTACATTATTCAATTGAATTTCTAAATAGCATTACAGCTCATGGTATTTCCCAACATAAAATTGACCTTAAGTTTGATGTCCCCATTATGCTGCTACGTAATTTAAAGTCGCCAAAAATGTGTAATGGCTCTAAATTGCGTGTAAAATGTTTGCTAAAGAATGTCATAGAAGATGTAATAATTACAGGTTGTAGCATAGGTGAACCAGTTTTTCTTCTAAGAGTTTCCATAATTGCATCCAGTTACCCATTCCAGATCAAAAGGTTGTAATTCTCTGGAAATAATTTGTTATTTAATGATGATTCTTATTTGAATCAATGAATTAGCTATGTATAATAGTACAAAAACTAAAAAAATATGGAATTTATATAGTCGTGAAATCTGATTATGTTAATTTATAAACACATAAAATAGCTTGATGCCTTTATCTCCGAAGGGGTGGGCAGAGGGGCATTACATACCCACACTGCGCCAGTTATGATTCGATCCCAATGTAATACTAATTTATTTTATAAACTATACATTATCTGAGAGAGTGCGCTACTGTGCCACTGCCACAAAATTAAATAAAACATGTTAAAAACGTTTAATAAGATGTGAAAAGTGTCAATAATTGTTATTAAACCCTCAAATTACCTGAATTAAATGGAGTACATCCTGAAAAGTTTGTGAATTTAAAGAACTCTTAAAATTCCAACGAACATTTTGTGAAAAGTGTAACATAACATTAATATCCCATGTCTATTACAATAATAGTGATAAAACATAGTGTAACATATTTCTATCGCGGACAGCGTGCAGTGCAATAAACCAATTATTAGCAATCAATTCAATAAAACTATTATTTGTTCGTATGAAACATGATTAACGCCATCTCCTGCATATACAAAATTTCAGAGGTATCACTGTCTACACTTATTGATGACCGAAGTCAGAAGGCCCAATTAGATTGATTAAAAAAGTTCGAGAAAACATATCAGAGGACGCTACTTTAATAACGAGACCTCAAAAATGGCACCAATGTTATGACCAGGATGTAAAAAAAAATACAAAACAAAGAATATTTAACTTTATGCAAAAAATCTTATGATTTAGAATGTGCCAATATCACCAAAGGCTATTTCAATAAATCTATGAGAAAAGAACATAAAAGTCTTGGAAATGCCAAACATGCCGCTGCTATATACCAAAGTCAGGCAATAACAACATACCCACCAAGCTAAGGATAATAAGACCAAAAACAACGACAGTAAGAGCTGGGAAGATTCAAACATTCATGGCGATACGCTTTGCACCGATGACGGAGAAATAGCCTTGATAAGTGCGATACAAACCTAACTAACATTGCAGATATTGAACAAAACTATAATACAAAGCCTAAAAGAAAATTATATAATAGTTAAAGAGATTCAAGATATAATACAGACTGAAATAAAGAAAACTAAACCACAGTTGCGTGATGAAGTAGAACAAAAAATGAACAACTTATCAAAACAAAACGAACAAAGAAGGGCAGACTAGGGTTGCCAACCGTACTCTAAAAAAGAGTATTGTACTCTTTATCATGTTACCGTACTCTATAATCTATAACGCGAAAAGAATACGCTAAAATACTCTTTTTTACACAATTTTACTAAACTAGTGCCAGTCATATAATATTATGCAAAAACTATAGGTTTTTGCATAGTATTATATCAAAACCAAAAGAAGCCGACTATTTACTGTTAATATGTTGGTATCTCCAATTCCTTAAACCACATTCGGACATTCGTGGACGCAGCCACTAATGTCATTTCATTATGCCAAAGGTGTCAATGTCATGTCACAAGTTGTTTTGGGAAGTCTGCGGTTAGTTTTGTTTCCACTGTGTTGTGATATTTTTTGTTTGTTTGGAATACTTTTATCCAATTCGCAATGGATGACGTGATCGACGAAAATGATAACGCCGATGAAGAATCCTGTGCTCATAATGATAACGCAAGCACCCTACCTAAAAAGCGAAAAGTTGTTACGAGGAAAAAAAAGCTCACCGAAGTATACAGAACTTTGGGAAAATGAGTTTTCATGGCTGAGAAAGGACTCAGAAAGTGATACTAATGCAAAATGCATAATCTGCGGCGTAGTTTTCTCTATTTCATCAGCTGGACTTGGACACGTACGTAAGATTGTTTATTACGATTTTCATTTAGTTCATGGATTGTTTGACAAAAACGTTTTGTGTGTGTGCTTTTGTTGGTGAAGGTACATGCATCACCAATTTTAAATCTTTTCAGATAACACAACATCAAGATACAAAACAACACAAAGCCAAAACTGAATTAAAAAGAACATCAGATGTCCTACAAAAGTTTTTGACTCCAGCCTCAAATTCAAGACCAGTATCTGAAAATGACAATGTTGCAGCTGCTGAATTATCTTTATCATTCCACACAATAAAACATAATTTTTCATATAATAGCATGGATTGCTTAATGGAGCAATCCATGAAAAATCCAAACTTGATAAAATAATATATGCTGACTCCAAAACTGCTACTCACATCAAATAAGCTAGGACTAAAATGGAAGCTCTGGTAATGGAGGTTCTTGGACCTCATGCTCTTGAAAGTGTAGTTAATGATTTATGTATTTATTTAACTTTTGATATATATATATATATATATATATATATATATATATATATATATATATATATATATATATATATATATATATATATATATATATATATAGACAGATAGATATACGCTCTATTGTACTCCAACATAGCATTAAACAGTACATATTTTATAAAGAGACTTAAAACTACGATAATGTACAATCGGCGGCCTTATCGCCTAGGGCGATCTCTTCCAGGCAACCTTGATGTGGACAGGAATGATATGAGCAAAAATGTGGAGCGGTGGTGTAGTTGCTAAAAATAATACGAAAATCTTAGATACTATATACATACATACATATATATACATTATAATTCGATAAATATACGTACATAAATAAAATACAACTAATTATTAAATATTACATAAAATAAAATACAAATATAAAATATACCTACTTACATACATTATAGAAATATAAGAGACAGACAATACAGATGGAGTAAATAAGGCTTATGTAACAAGAAAATCGTCAAATTAAATCAGATAGTGATTTTTGATCAAAGTTTTGAAGATATTTAACGATTTTGCTTTTCGAATCTCCAGGGGTAAAGCATTCCACAGTCGCACAGCTTGAGAGGTGAAAGATTTCGAAAAGTAATTCGTGGAATGTTTTGGCATCCTCAGTGTTAGATCCTCAGACGACCTCAAGGATTCCACATGTGTGTCATGAACGAACACAAAGAGTTCTTTAAGATAGGAGGGAGTACTAGGATTAAATAGAACATTGTACAAAAATGTTAGAATGTGAGGATTCCTGCGAAGACGAATTGGAAGCCACTTGAGTTTATTGCGAAAATCTGAAACGTGATCATATTTGCGCAGTCCAAATATAAATCGTATGCAAAAGTTTTGGAGACGCTCAAGTTTATCTAGCTGCTCTTCAGTGAGATCAGGATAGCTGACGTCAGCATAGTCAATAATGGGCAGAAGCAAAGATTGGACAAGTGCAACTTTAGTGGCAGTTGGAAGAAAGTTGCGTAGCCTACGCAACGAGCCTGCCGCCGATGCGAATAATTTACGACTCATTTCTTTTAGTTGTGGTCTCCAGGACATGGTTTCGTCAATGTAAATGCCCAGATTCTTTACAATTTTGCGAAAACGAAGATCTTTTCCATCAAATCTGATTCGCGGAAGATCAACCCATTTAATTTTAGAAACCATTTTAGGGCTGCCGATAATAATTAATTGAGTTTTATCAGGGTTGACTATCAGTCCATATCTCTTGGTCCATTCGCAGATACGTTCTAAGTCTGTGTTAATAGTAACACAGGCTTCTGCCAACTTAGTTAAAGGGGCTTGCGTGTAAATCTGTAAATCATCTGCATAAAGGTGGTAGGATGAAAGTAGTTGATTTGAGATGGAGTTTATAAATATGGCGAAGAGTAAGGGAGATAGCACGCCACCCTGCGGCATACCGGCAGTAGTGTAACACGAAGAGGAATAAGAGTCTTCTATGTGTATACAAGAAGAAGAAAGAAAGAAAGAAAAAAACTATTTATTTGTCACAGACACAGAACAACTACAACATTTAACAAATCGCAAGTCATACATAACATTAGTCTGTGACAGAAAGGTACACATTCAGCTATTGTTGCATTGTGGTAGTGACCACAATACAACGCTGGTATTCTGTGTGTAGCTTAAATGTCGCACGGATGTTAATCAGTACAATATACTTATAAGAGGAAAAAAAATAATAATAAACATAATTTAACATAGGGACATGAATGAAATTATATCTAGTAGGTACATGAGTAGTCTATACTACTGTGTATAATACAATATTATGTACACAAAAACAAGATTAAACAACAGTAAATTAAAGAATGTTATAAAATAAAGTAACAAATCGACTTCGTTACTAGTACCTATTTAAGTCGGCGGCGCATGCATCATTTATTAACAATGCAAAATTGCAACGGCGAGGCGCAGGCGCGCGCGCGAGCGAGCGGGCGAGCCGCGAAATCGACGCGTCGCGCGTCGCGTCGCAATACAGTCGACACTCTCGCCCGCGCGCGGTGCGCGCGATGTAATCATTGTTTACATTTTACATAATTTATCAAGTATCAAATGGACAGATTGTTAATTAAAAAAGTAACAGTTTAAAACAATTTTTACCAGTGTATCGTTTAACATTCACAAAACATAGCATCAACAAGGTTCGACACACTTTCAACCATCAGGCCTGAGTGAAACAATGGTGATAGATAATAATAATTGATCAATTAGCCACCTCGTGCCACCCGAACGTTGTCATACATACCTGCCTCGTCTGCAGATCACAACCATTACGTAAGTAACACTTTGTTTTTTTTTACGCCTAGGTACCCATTAGGTACCTATTATAACTTTTGTTTTGTTAAAATATATTTTTTAAGTGACATTTAAAACTTGCTTTCGTTTTCAGTGATCTCAATGGAGGAGGTAAATCGTTCCAGCAGCGCGTGGCGGCATATTTGAAACAGCCCCGAAATGCTGTTGTTTTATATTTTGGCATTGTGAGCGGGTTGGAAGTGGAACGAGTGGAGTATGTATAGTGATCCTGTCTCCAACTTAACTTATTAAATAGGTACAACGGCTTTTGTGTGTTTACAATTCCAAATAATAGCGTAGCCAAGTGAAGCTGTCGTAGTGCCGTCATTTTTAAAATATTGGCTTGATTTATGTAAGGTGTGACATGGCTACGACGTGGGATATTGAAACAGAACCGGGCACAAGCATTACCGTTGCGACCAAACAGGTAACTACTAAACCAGCCAATTGCTGATGGAGATACGTTAAGAGAGCGTAAAATGCCCAGTATGATGTGAAAATCCACGGTGTTAAACGCGTTGCTAAAGTCAATTAATGTCAAAATCGTAAGATTTCCACAATCCATACCTAGCCTTATGTTGTCAGTTACGCGGGCCAGAGCAGTGACAGTACTGTGACCAGGGCGGAAACCAGATTGATAAGGATTTAGGAGCGCATTTTCACATAGAAAGGAAGTGAGTTGTGAGTGGACTAGACGTTCAAGGACTTTCAACACGAAGGGTAGTAAGGATATGGGACGATAATCTGTGAAAGAACTGGGCTTGAGGTTCTTTGGTAGAGGAATTATATGGGCATCTTTCCAGTCCGATGGAAAGATGCCATGAGCAATGGAAAAATTTAGAATGTGACAAAGGACTGGAAGAATTTCGTCTAGGATGGAAAGGATCATTTTGCGACTGATACTGTCACTACTGCGTTGGATGTAACTGCCAATATACTCTTTTTAACGTCACAAGCGATAAATGGCGAGAAGTTAAAAGGAGAATACTCAGGAGTTGGCAAAGATGAAAGATGTTGTAAAGTGGCTCTTTTCATATTACGCACCTAGAGAATCTAAGTTAACATTGTTATATATATATATATTTTTTTTTCTTTTGAGATTTCACATTTTTTAAACCGCAATTAAAAGCGCGCGCGTGCAATGCCTGAAATACATACATATCCATGGGGTTATAGGGCATCTAAAGAACACATTGGCGGGGTAAATGCATAAATTCATAAGTAAGTAAGTATTTGTAAGTATAGCCATTTGAGTTAGGAGAGGTATTCAGAGACATGCCATTTGAGTTAGGAGAGGTATTCAGAGACATGGTCATATTTTCGAAGGTTGTAAACAAATCGAATGTAGTTATTGAGAAGCCGGTCTAGTTTGTTGAGAAGGTCTGCATTCAGGTCAAAATAGCACACATCACCATAATCGATAATAGGAAAAATTAAAATCTGCATGAGCATTGCCTTAGTCCTAGGAGGGAGTTCTTCAAGCGGTACAATGAACGTAAGCATCCAGTCACTCGCTGACTGACAGATGTAACTTGAAACCGCCAGTTGAGGTGGCTGTCCATGTATAACCCAAGCTGTTTAACGACTGGAGTGAAGGCTATTTAAAAGATGAAAACATGTTTTTCTGTTTGCAAACTGATGCATCCAATAAAAAAACATCAAATTATTCCCTATAGTAGTTCAATATTTTACTATCGAAAAGGGAATACAAAACAAACTTTTTGATTTTTACGAAAATGCTAATGAGAGTGCGAGTATCTGGCCTTAGTGCAGATAACACAAATTCAAATTGTGATGTGTATCACTCATCATACACTAATATGGTAGATGTAGTATCAGATATTGTAAAAGGTAATTGCCATGCACCTTCGTTGTCACTAGTACCATTAACAGTTCCATGATGGAACTACTGATTTTTTTTTTATCACTAGTTCCATTTTAAAGGAATCTGAAATTACTAGTGGTATCCATATTAAATTGGAACTAGTATTGAATTTGTTATCAGTAGTTCCATATTATAATTATAGGCACTTGTGAAATTTTTAAGGGTTGTAAAAACACTGGAGTTCAAAACACATAGTTTTTATAATATATTTATATTCAATAAAATCAACAATTATAATTATTTCTTTCATCTATAATTCAGATTGTATATATTTATAAAGACCGGCGCTTACTGACGTCGCGGCATGGCACGGATGGCAAAGGATTTATTACTGATCAAGTCATTTTTATTCTTATCTCAATTAGTTTAGAATTAATTTTACTTTATTTCGATACAATCGTACAGCGGCATGCCGTAGCATACTGCGGGACGCCGTGGCACGCCGTGGCATTCAGCGCGACGCCGCGGTATACCACGGCGTCCTGCAGTGTGCCACGACGTAATCAGTAGGTAAATAAGTTCTTGAATTCACCTTTAGTAAAAGCATTAAGCTTAGCTGGAGAGGTTAACAAGAATAATAGTAATTTGTGACCCAAATTGCTATTAAAATTTATAAAAAAAAAACCAGTACGCGCTTGATAGATTATTGTCAAAATCAGGTTATACTTTGCCAATTAATAAATGTTTTTGGTTTATATCCAATTAATAAATAAACTCTTAAAATGGTGTAATATGATTAAGTTAAGCATATTTATCAAATATTAGTAATTAGATTGTATTATTTACAATTGTGATAAATACGTAGCGACATCTAGTTCTATTGTCACACATTTGTTTTACCGTAAAGTTTGATATGTAAGAAAGAAAGAAAGAAAGAAAAACTATTTATTTGTCACAGACACTGTAAAGGTATAACATAAAAATAAAACATCACAAGAAATAACAGTAATCTGTGACAGATAGGTGCACACTCAGCTATAGTGTTGCATTGTGGTAGTGTCCACAATACAACGCTGTTATTCTGTGTGCACCTTAAATGCCGCACGGACGTTAAACAGCACAATAATTAAAGAGAACATATAAAACAAATATATATATATATATAGGTACACAATCTAGAAACATAGAGTAGTTTATACTCATGTGTATCCAGGCAACAAACAATTATTATTATGATTTCTTACACAAAAACAGGATAAAAAAAGTATTAAAAACAATATAAGATTAAATAGAGTAGCATTATACATACGCCGACTCAATTACTTCGTAGTTAAGTCGGCGTATATATCAATTCCATGGATTATATTATATTATTCAACGCATAATAGGTATTTATGCAGCGGCGCGGGAGTGGGCAACCGAACCGGTCCGAAGGACGCGGCGCGTCTCGCGCCGCATATAGGTGGCATACAGCCAGCGCATTGGCTCGCGCGCGGTGCGCTTATGTAATCATTGTTTACATAGAATATAATACAAATGGACAGTTTGTTATTTATAAAAGAAGTATATCGGTGTTATGTTAGTTTGACGACCGGTTGGCGCAGCGGGAGTGTAAGCGACTGCTACGCCGAAGGTCGCGGGTTCGATTCCCGCTCAAGTCAAACATTTGTGTGCGTGAACATGGATGTTTGTCTTGGTCTGGGTGTTTCTATGTATAATATGTATGTATTTACAAAAAAAAAAGTATATACGTATGTTTATCCATTATCTAGTACCCATAACACAAGCTCTGCTTAGCTTGGGACTAGATGGTGATGTGTGAATGTGGTAGAATATTATTATTATTATATTATTATCAGTGCCACATTCATCAACCATAAATTGTTGCATCAATAAAAAACCGTCACACTTCCAACCATCAGGCCTGATTGATATAATAGTGATAAATAATAATAATTTATCAAACAAAGCCGCCTCTCGGGACGCCTGAACGTCGTGCATACCTACCTCATGTACCCATGTGTCGGAGGGTAGGGTTTCACCAAAGCATTCCTCGCTACCCCCCGACGGGTATTGGCCCCCCAGATGGTCAGGCGGGCCCCGAACGAAACCCCCTTGGCAGCGGATGAAGGTGTTGGGCTCCGCCGCCAAAACACCCAGCGGCCGCAGAGGATAGGGAGGACGGCAACGCAACACCGCATCGCCTCTTCCTCTGCGGCCCCACCGCGACGCAACGATGGTGCGCCCCCATTTGGTCGCGGGAGATAGGGCGCGGGGCAACGCAACACCCACACGCCTCTCCTCCCGCGACCGCTCCCGACTGCGAGGGACAGACAGAACTGTCCCCCGCACCCGCACCATGGGACGCATCCTACGCAGGCCTCTACCAAGCCCACGTGGAGCGTCCCCTCCCGGGATCCCGCTTAGCTTCACCGTGGGTGGCTTCTAACCCACGGTTACTGAGCCCCCCCACCACGACAAGGTGGAGATCCTACGGGGGGGGTGCATACCTACCTCGTCCGCAGATCACAACCATTACGTAAGTAACACTTGGTTTTTTATGATTATTATAACTTTTGTATTGATATAAAGTAATTTTTTAAATCAAATTTAAAATTTACTTTTGTTTTTAGTGATCTCAATGGGGGAGGCAAATCGTTCCAGCACCGTGTGGCGGCATATTTGAAACAGCCTCGAAATGCTGTTGTTTTATACTTTGGCATTGTGAGCGGGTTGGAAGTGGAACGAGTGGAGTACAAATAGTGGTCCTGTCTCCAGCTTAACATATTAAACAGGTACAATAATCAGTGTAGTGTTTACTAGATAATATGTAATTATCTAGTAAACACTACACTGATTTAATTAATGATTATACATTTTAAAATAAGCATAATAAATCCTAACTTATATTGTAATAAAAAGAAATCAAATGATTATGTCGTGCGATTCCTTTTTAAGTGTTATTTTGACTACCCTTCACTTGTTTGCGGTGAGCCACCATTATAAATAACTGTTCGCCTCGGCGGGACGCCCATCTTTCTACTAACTATTGAAGCAAACGGAGCTCCGCAAATCTAGTGAAGGTGTACAGGCTCGCAGTCTGTGGTGCAGCCCGAGTGATCTCTGTTACGAGCAGATTGGTGCAGTAATAAAAGTTAAGTAATTTGTACATACATACATACATACATATCGTCACGCCTTTTATCCCCGAAGGGGTAGACAGAGGTGTATTTCTACACCCACTTTTCGCCAGGTATACTTTAGTCCCACGTAATAAGGGGCGAGCCTATTGCCGTACCGGGCACATTTCCAGACTCCGTGCTGCTACTGAGAATTTCGTGACAGAAAAACCCAATAACACTGCCCGACCCAGGAATCGAACCCGGGACCTCCCGATCCCACGCGCACATTTATGCCGCGAGACCAAAGAGGCAGTCGTATAGGGTTTGATGTCGAGTTTTCCATCTCTACGCAAAGATGGTATTTGCATCGTGTTATCTCTTAGTCGCCTCTTACGACACCCACGGGAAGATAGGGGGTGGTGACACTTGTATTCTATGCCGTCAACCACACGGCTAAAGTAAATTGTATAAAAAGTAATTTGTATTATTTAGATAACGAATATTCTTTATAGGCATATTTCTGTATAACAGTAAAACATAGCATTGTATTGGCGTTATTGGTGAGTGTTATGTGAAATAAATAATTTTAAATGGTTTATAACCTCTTTTACTTTATTCACCTACTAGTATCAGTTATTGCTAGTTCAGAATCAAACAGAATAGTTTCTCATACCCACTACTTTATCATATTCATATTTGGAATGATAGTAGCTGCTCCTATTGCTTTAATTTACTTTGATAACTGAATATTGCCGATTCCAAACCGAAACCTATGCTTTTGCTCTGCTTTGCAGTAAAGTGTTAGTAACTAGTGAACCTAAACCTTTCTATTAGCTATCATTAATTAGTACTGAAGAAAGTTACTTTTGACTTTACAATATGCTAGAATAAAATCAGATTTGCTATTACACTACTAGAAATAGATTTTATAGCTCGATGTCTGACGTCTGTAGTTATTATCATTAAAATAATCTAACACACTCACCGAAGTTTATCTAAAAAATGACCCACAGATATTTCACCTGTCAATAACTGCATTTGTGCATCAATGACTATGTAATTTCTGTCTCTATAAATTCTTCGTCTTTTAGGTTGGGAGCTCTGCCCATAGTTTTGTAGAAGATTGGTTCTATATTCCATTATCATAGCATCATCATCTAGAAAATGTAAGAGCTGCAATAAATTTGTCTCGTTTTTATTGACATTTGTATTCATATTATGATGCCAGCCTTCAAGAATATATTATTTGTCCTATGAATCTCACCATAAATAAACCATAATTTTTGTAAATCTGGTGTCATCCAAAACGTGGAGAAATACTTTTTAACTTTATTAAATGCTTCATTTTTGGGCATTTCCTGTTGTATATATTTCCAACCTTCTTCGATTTTATTTGGCGGGAGAAACGCAAAATTGCCACAAAGAGAAATTATCCTTTTGTTTGTTCTGCTACTGTTAAAACCCTTTTTCGCTGTAAGGCCCAGTTTGGTTGCTTTTCGAAAAAAGCTGTTAATATAATGATAATGACAACCTTTAACATCTATAGCAACATGGAATGATAAAAGAGCCTTTTGTATGATTTTTTTACTCTTGCATTTTTCTTTTTTAGGCGGTAAATGCGACTCTGTTTACTTTTGAATGGTGGAACAGCATTTTTTGTAGCTAAATCAAATCATTGATTTGCTATACGAACCAAGCCCCGTTTGTAAACCCTAGAAGCTTCCTCAATTTGAACATCTACAAAATTTTGCGTTTCATCAGGCTAACAGTTATTGTCGTGAGGTTTTTGTTTAAAAATGTATCTTTGGTCCTAAAAAAATAACAGAAAAAAATGAAACTTTGCGAAAAAAGACAGGCAGGCACATAAAAGGAACATACATTAAAATAGGGGGTGGAGCTAAAATAATAAATAATATGTTTGCGGGACATAAAGTGCATTTGCAGACAAACATATACAAAAGCGAAGGACATGAAATTATACATAATACAACAATAACATAAAGCTAAGAATAGATAGATAGATAATTCTTTATTGTACACCACAAGTCACATTACAGAGTTAAAAGAGAACAAGAAGAAGTTTACAAATACAATGTACAATGGGCGGCCTAATCGCTAAAAGCAATTTCTTTCAGGCAACCTTTGGATGGAAATAAATAGATAAGGGAAATATAATTATAAAATGGTGTAGTAATAAAGTTCCTTGCTAAGTAAAGGTAAACATACATATATTACGTAAATACAGGAACATATAATATACATACATGCATAGGTACATACATACATACATACATACATACATACATACATACATACATACATACATACATGCATACATACATACATACATACATACATACATACATATATACATATATACATACATACATACATACATCCATACATAAATACATACGCACATAACACATTATAGATATTATTGTCACAATGCGCTATTGACACTGACTAGCTACTAGATAGGAAATGCTGTTTTAATGCCTTTTTAAATATGCCTATTGACTTTGCTTGCCTAATTTCAAGAGGCAACGCATTCCACAAGCGCACTGCCTGGACAGCAAAGGATTTACTATAATAATTTGTTGAATGCGTTGGCATTTGCAGCCTCAGATTCTCTGACGACCTTAGAAACCTTGCATGTGTGTCATGGAGGTACTTAAAACGTTCTTTGTAGAATAATGTCATTTATGCAAAAAAAAAATACCGACTGCGTGAAACTTCGAACACGTGTAATTATTTTATTTTCACATTTTTAGCTTTAGTTTACATAGTGACTTAATTTATACCTAGTATTATAACATAACTAAAACAACATTTTTATTTCACTTACACTTACTACTACACTTCCATTTGTGGAAGACAAATAAATGAAGGTAATTCCTTTTTTACAAAGAATTTTGATTTTAGCATTTCTCATTTTATATTAAATTTAAACATGTGTGTTTACATTAACTAAATAGCATTTCAAAAGACCTTCATTTTGATACCCTACTTGACAGGAAATGAAGACAAATTATTTTTTGTATTTCGTTTTATAATAGTAGAAACGGCAATTTAAATAAATGTTATTTTAACATACCCAGTGTCACTCTCACAAGTCTGGCGTATCTAAACGACCGACTGTCTCATCAAGTATCGCCACAGTATCGCCCTGTAAACATGTAGGTACATAAACTAATTCATTCGCAAAAAATAAATGTTTACTGATTCTATTTGATCACTACAAAAATAAATAAATGGGTGTATGCATGTAACACACCTATTACAAAAATAAATAAATGGGTGTATGCATTTACGTATGCGCGTCAGAAGTTATAGTTCTTAACCATTATTAAAAACTATTTTCAAATAGGCTCGCCCCCTATTTCGTGAGACTTAAATATTCATGGCGAAATGTGGGTGTAATATTACACCTCTGTCTACCCTTTCGGGGATACAAGCGTGAGTATATAAACAAAAAGAAAATAACTGCATACAAATAATTAATTCATCATAATCAGCCTTTAACAGTCCACTGCTGGACTAGGCCTCTCCTTTGAAAGGAGGAATTGGCCTACTATACCACGCTGGCCAAACGGGTTGGTATAGGGTTTGTATCAAGTTTTCCTTCTCTTACAGTGCGGTTCTCTGCATAATATGCTCCCTCTGTCGGTTCTTACGACACCCACGGGATGATATGGGGTGGTGACAATTCGTATTCTTAATCCGTCACCACACGGACAAATAATATTTAATAATTAATTACAATACAATAAAAACAGAGGTTCTATTTATATTTTGTTGTTAGAAAAGTATAAACAAGTATAACTTAAGTCGCCTCTTAGTATATTTTCCTTAGTCGCCTCTTACGACACCCACATTCTTGTATTTTCTTTGGTCACCTCCCTGTATATTTGCCTTAGTAGCCTCTTATGCCCGTTTTCACCAACGACCCTGTAACGGGTTCTGGTAGTAAAAACGCAGTAGAGGTTTTAGATGCGTTTATTGCAGAGTATTGTCTCACTTCCCTTGCCACGAGTATGACCGACCAACAACACGACACTGGCCTGAACACTAAGGGCTGCAGTCTCCCACGCTGTTCCCTCCGGTAGTGTGTAGGCAGGCTGCTCGAAGGCTGCGCGTAGCGGTAGATCCTCTATTATGGACTTTTAATAATCAAACCCACTTATTGAAAGCTTATATTATTCCAGAAGTTACAAGTAATTTAATTTTAGGCATCGATTTCTGGAAACTATTTAAATTACTGCCTAACCATATCGCATCCGTATGCATGTCTAAAACATTGCCGTGTAGTGTGTTAGGTGAAAATAAGCTAAGTAACACGAACGTATTGCAATCTTTTAGTGAGTTGAGTGAGTCACAACAGAGAACGGCTAAGTTAATTATAAAGCAATACGAGTCGATTTCTACTGAAAAAACCGGTTTAGGACGAACTCACTTAATAGAACATGCAATAGACACTGGCGATTCTGCGCCGATACGCCAAAGATATTATAGGTTACCGCCGGCGAAATTGAAAATAATTATTGACGAATTAGACGAAATGCTTGCATTGGGAGTGGTAGAAAAATGCGAAAGTCCGTGGTCGTCACCGATTTTACTAACGCCTAAGAAAGACGGTAAACTAAGGTTTTGTTTAGATAGTCGGAAACTTAATTCTATTACTAAAAAAGACGCGTACAAACTACCTTACGTATCCGAAATTTTAGACAACCTTAGGAACGCTAGATATCTAAGTAGTATAGACTTATCTAAGTCCTTTTGGCAGACGCCTCTTCGCGAATGTGATCGTGATAAGACTGCGTTCTATGTGCCTACTAGAGGAACATTTAGATTTGTGACTATGCCGTTTGGTTTAACGAATGCGCCTGCGACACAACAGCGTTTGGTGGATCACTTGTTTACGAACAGTCCTGAGTTCGAAAACTCTGTATTCGTTTTTTTAGATGATATCGTGCTTATATCGCCATCCTTTAATGCTCATGTGTCACTATTAAATAAAGTATACGAAAAATTAAAATCGGCCAACCTTACCATCAACTTGGAAAAATCTAAATTCTTCCGTGATGAATTGAAGTACTTGGGCTACGTAGTAAACTCTAAAGGATTACAAGTAGACCCATGTAAGGTGGAAGCCATTCTTCAATATGCTACGCCTAAGAATAAAAAAGAAGTCAAAAGGTTCTTAGGCATTGCATCATGGTATCGGCGATTTATACCTAATTTTAGTACTATTGCCGGTCCTCTGAACAAACTTACCTCTACCGGTAAGAAAGCCGCACCATTTCAGTGGTCGGTGGAAGCTGATGACTCGTTTTGTAAACTAAAACAATTGTTAAGCTCCGCACCAATATTATCGTGTCCCGATTACGAGAAACCTTTCTGCGTTTTAATACCAGAACCCGTTACAGTGGCCCGCACTCGCAAAGCCTGACCAAATATGGTCATAAACGGACTCTCAGCCTGATGGAGGGCCCGGTATATAAAGGGGCCGACAGAGAGGCCGGCACCGCTCCTCTAACGTCGCTTCTACTATAACTAAGCGTACCTACTGACCCTACGTCGTATTTACGTATATCCTGCTCCCAGCTACGGGTTCCAGGTTCACCTTAAGACTTCGGCTACGCTCCTAGACCGCTACACTTCCTGCAGCGCCTTCGGCGTCACTTCTGCCGAAGAGTCTGGCCTGCCCTGCTCCTCGTACTCGCACCGCCGGCGTCTGCCCGCTGAACCAACGGCCTGCGAGGATCTACCGCTACGCGCAGCCTTCGAGCAGCCTGCCTACACACTACCGGAGGGAACAGCGTGGGAGACTGCAGCCCTTAGTGTTCAGGCCAGTGTCGTGTTGTTGGTCGGTCATACTCGTGGCAAGGGAAGTGAGACAATACTCTGCAATAAACGCATCTAAAACCTCTACTGCGTTTTTACTACCAGAACCCGTTACAACCCCTAAAATTTAAGTAACTCCTACCGTAGTTTAAGGGACACCTAACGAAAGATTTGTTTTCACCAACTGTTAAGACACACCTAAGGCATTAGGTAACACCTTATATTTAGGGGCTAAATATTCGACCCCTTAACGTTAAATGACAATTTTAACCAACTCGTTTTTGGGTTATTTCAGTGTTTGAATTTCTTATTACATTCCACGCGAAATATTTAGCTTATTTTGTTGTCCCATCTGTCTTTTTGTTCAGCAGTGTATCTTTATGTGGTAGAAGTAATCTTCTATGTGTCTTACAGCGAAAAGATCCAGATTTTCTTTTCCTTTCATTGTTGATCAACTTTATTAATTTTACTAGACAGCACCCTATTTGAGTGCTAACGAAAAAATACCACGTATCACGAAATGAAGATGAACCGCCACGATGTTTAGTTCCGTGAAATAACGTCAAGTGATAAAAACTGTCCACTGTTTAGAGCAAAGGATTTTTGTCATACAGCCTAATGTGAAATATTATTTTTAAATTAATAACTTTTTAGCATCGACTAGGTTTAAATCAATGTGTCTTTTTATATTTTAATCAAAACAATATGTATTACATTTATTTAAGCTGCATTTTAATAGAAAAGTAAACAAAAGTATTTTGTCGACATATGTTCAGATGCTAGCCTCGCACTATCCGTCACATTAATTAAGGGACCCCTAACCACAGACTATATTGTACTAACGCACAGACGGAGCACTCCCATAGATCAAAACTGGACTGTACTGCTCACATATCATAAATTACAGTTGCTTTTTTTTTCATCGGTAACGTTTCGGGCAATGATTAAGAATGATTCAGTCTAATTTTTTCCTAGTAGGAAATATCCATTTTACTATTTTAAGTTAAGAAAGGGCATTTCTAAAATAAAACACAGCTTTTTTACTTCGCTTTATTTTTTAATTTAGTTTTAAATTTAATTAAAGCTTTACATTGTATCACAGGTAAAGATTTATTTTGTAGTCGGAAGACATCCGTGCCTTTTAATATTCGTTGCAGAAACCTCTTCTCGAAATGACTTTGGCACACAAACTGTTTACGAAGTTCTTGGAAGCTCAAGCTTCGCAATCGTTCACAATTAATGGACTGCAACCACTTTTTGAGTCCTGTCTCACTTTTTGGAAACATGTGAAAACTGACGTCCTTTCGTCTACTAGCACATGTCGCAACACAGAACTTGTTGTACATGATGATATCACAGCTTAAGAAATCGAGAGGATAAGTTACGGAAATAAATCAACGCAAAACTTCACTCGATCAACTTTGTTGAAACTAATGTTGCTGTTGAGAAAACTGTCATAATTGTCAAAAGTTTGACAAATTGACTAATAATAGATTTTAAATTTAATATGTCGCATTGAAGGTTGGGCTTTCTTTATTTTCTTCCTGGCAAAACCATATCATAACTTCAAGGACATCAAGGATTGTCTTCCGGTCCTGTAGCAAAACAAGTTTATTGTGAATAACTACACACCCTTTTTCACTTTATTTAAGGCATGACTATCTTATTCATTTTTAATTTACACTATTCTTTACTTACCATTTATTTATGTATTTATTTATAATGTTAACAATCTGGGCGCAAGCGCACAGGCCTGCCGCAGTAAGCGCGCCAAGCGCGAAGAATCTTAAACCAAGGCGGTATAGGTTGGTACTTATAGCACACTGACGCTTGCTCTAAAATTACATTAGTACACGCAAGATTCTGCACCTGACACCACATATTCGACACTATTTTGCTTTGATATGTTAACACATCGTATCTACTCACACATACCATACAGCAAAGTGTAATTTAGTTTGTACTTTAAAGTTATAAACAGACACTGGCGCCGACGCCACTAAAATGGATTGCGCAGAATACCAGTGTTGCGGCATAACAACCGCAACGTATACTGAGCGTAGTCCAATTTTCGGCACTAATGAAACACACACTTCCACTTAAGTTTTTTAACTTAATTTATAAATAAATGTATAAACTTTCGGATTGTTATCGCTGTTCACTGACACTCTCTTTAGTTGTTTGTTTGTATTTTACTTGGCCAATGGCGGCAGACGGCCTCCAATTGGTCAGCCGGGAAGCGTTGGGTTGCCAGTGAGCAGACGTAACGATCTGCCATTTAATTTTGTATAAATTATTTGTTTTAGTGTTTCATTTTAATATGTTTTGTTTTTTATTTTATTATTAAGCCTACGTTTTTTTTTATATATTTTGTTTTGTACCTATTTTTTCTCAAATATGTTTAGTGTGTGCCATTTGTGGTAAAATAAATATTTCATTTCATTTATTTCATTAGCAAACATGGCAATAGGTTCCAGGGGTTCGGGGCGGGAGGTAACTGTCAAATAAAATATGTGAGTTGTAATGTTTTGTATGAAGATTACCTGCCGTGCCCCTAACTAAGTAGCACTTACGATCGTGAAACGAAATTTGAGAAAGGGGATGATTTTAGGTATCCCATAGCGTAAGGCATTCTTAGTTAAGTTTCTGATTAGGGACTGTTGCTGAAAACGGACATTAGTATATTTTCCTTAATCGCCTCTTAGTATATTTCCCCATAATTATTAACTCTACTTTTCTAGACAAAATAAACAAGTGTTGATTTTATTGAATATAATTATTATAAAAACTATGTTTTGAATTCCAGTGTTTTTACAATCCTTAAACATTTCACAAGTGCCTAAAATTATAATATGGAACTACTGAAAACAAATTCAACACTAGTTCCATTATTTTCAGATTCCCTTAAAATTTATCAGTGATAAAAAACATAATCAGTAGTTCCATCATGGAACTGTTAATGGTACTAGTGACAGCGAAGGGTCATGCACATATTGTAAACAACTGTGTGAAACATGGAATGGGTTTTCTAACTTATGATGTTGAAAATGTTATATTAAAAATATATAGCCATTTTGCCGTGTCAGCTTGTAAGAGAGAAGAATTGAAAAAGTTTGTTGCTATAGTTGAAGGAGACTTTCATGAGCTTAAGATACATATTGGCACTCGGTGGTTATCATTACTAACTTGTATTGATACTATATATATTATTGAATTGACATCCAATATGCGATTAATTTAAAAGTCTTAATGAGGATTGCCCTGTGATAATTTAAAATCTATTGATGTTAGATTGTAAGCATGATTTGCTTGAAATTTATATATTTATTACGAGGGTATTTTACAAAAGTATGATTGTACTAGTTCTAATAGCACTTGGTTCACGCGTTTAATCTTGAATCAATGGTGTATTGCGCGTGCATTGTAATTAATTTAATTTCCCTTTTGCCGTACAAATTTCTTCAATTTTACTATAAAACTAAGTGCTAAGTTGTAAGTATGTAATTCAAAAAATGTCCTCAGAGTGCCAGTCGGAACAAAAAGGTATGTGGTTACGTAACGTATTTATTGCACAGAAAATGTATTTTTATATTTAGTGTTTAATTATAAAAGTCTGTATGATACATTGAATCAATAATGTGTTGCGCGTGCATTGTAATTAATTTATTTTCCTTTTTGCCGTACGAGTGTTTAATATTACTATAAAACGAAGTGCTAAGATTTAAGTAATCCAAAAGATGTCCTCATAGTGTCAGTCGGAAGAAAAAGGTATGTGATTACGTTACGTATTTAATTCACAGAAAATGCCTTTTTAAACGATTTTATTTAGCTAGACCTGTTTATTTGTTTTCTTTCAACTACGTAGTAATGTTATCATCGTATTTTTTGCTTAGAACCGAAACAGTGCAGAAAAGTTGTGTGAAATTTCATTATTACACTGTTTTACAATACTCTTGATGATTTGTTGGAGGTTGCACGAGGGATAGAAAATACAATAAAAGAGAAGTCTATGCATCGAAAACAAGAATCCGATCAGAGCAAACCAAACAGAAAGTTGCGATGTGGATTTTGTAGACTTCCCGGTCATGCGTTTAATGAGTGCCGTAAAAGACTAAAGCAGGAGAAACTAGCAGTACCAGTATTATCTACATTAACAGACACTGAGCCAGTAATAAAAAGGGAAGCAGTTACTCAGATGCCGTCTCCCTCACAGCCAAAGTTTCCTGTTACGGCTGTGGCGCTCCAGAAGTGATCAGAGCGTATCGTTCAACATGCTCTAGTCGCCGTCGCTCACACGTTGCACCGAATGAATTAGGTTTTTGTGCAGTAGACCTTCAGGCAGATATGAAAAGCAGACCAGTTGTATTTATAAACATATTGGGTAAAAAGGTTGTGCTAACATCGATACTGGAGCCAAGCTGAGTGTTGCGTCTTATGGACTATTTTGCAAGACGAGAGACCTGGGATTGTCGTTTGGTGAAGAATTTGCGAACGTAACTCTTGCCGATGGAATAAAAAGAACCAGAAAGTATATGTGTATACTATCAAAGTGCCTGTACAGATTCAAGAAAATGTTGTGTTAACGTCCTTTGTAATACTTCCAGAATCGAGAGACAATAGAACACTTCTTGGAATAGGCAATACAGGATGCGGGAATGATTCTTAATTTACCTCAATTTACAATGTCGTTTGTGGAAAGTCCTGACACAGCATACGAGTTGTTCGAGGAAGGTTTCACCAAGTTCTCGCCAAATGAAGAAACTATAACAACTATTGAAATTTTCAACAACGTCAAATTACCCTCACCAATCTCATCTTTGACATATACACCGCCAAGTTCACCAGCTCCACCGGAGGTGTTGTGTGCATTCCGGAGGAAGTTTCAGTGAATGCACTGACACTCAATAAGCTGCTCATGGAAGGAGTGGGTATGGATAACTCGAATAACCTGATTAAGGCGAATCTGAGCCACTCCACATGTACCCCACCTAAACGTCCTAAGTTATTCGATGGCTATTCACCAGTGATGAGGCGACTGGCGTGACTCACAGATTGCCATACACAACTCAAGTGACACGCTGTCCCCTCACTCGCAGAATCTATTTGATGGCAGTATAGACTGGAACTTGAACATCGACGCAATTGAAATAGGCCGTAGCGATATCACACCTGACCAAGAGCGTGACCTCCAAGAACTCCTAGTGGAATATGCTGATTTATTTGAGCCTAATGGAAAACCGGTGCATCACGTCCAGCATAGCATCAACACTGGAAACCACGATCCGATTGCTGTGCCCCGTATAGACTATCGCCTGTACGAAAAGAAATGTTGAAAAAGGAAATAGAGAAGATGGTAAAAGAAGGAATTATAGAAAGTTGTGTATCTTTTTGGGCGGCACCAGTGGTTATGGTGCCCAAGAAAAACGGTGAAATAAGAGTTTGTGTGGACTATAGAAGGTTGAACTCTATCACTATTCCGGACAATTGCCCTAAACCACCTATAGACAATCTTCTGTATGAGTCAAAACCCACACCGTATATGACTTCCTTGGACCTTAAAGCTGGTTACTGGCAAATAAGCGTTAAAGAAGTGGATCAAGACAAAACTGCTTTTATCAGTCCTTTTGGCATTTACAAATTTAAACGTATGCCGTTCGGCTTGAGAAACGCGCCTGCAACTTTTTAACGACTGATCGACCAATTTCGTACAGGTGTGGCAGATATTAAGCTACTCGCTTATTTAGATGATTTGATCGTCTTTACCAGCAGTTTTGAAAATCATCTTGAAGATCTAAAAGAAGTTTTCAAGCAGATCAGAAGATACAACTTGACCATGAATAAGAAAAAAATTAACTTTGTCGTGTCGGGAATCAAGTATTTGGGCCACTACATCACTCCTGAAGGATTACAAGTTGACCTTGATAAAGTGGAAGCCATCACAAAACTACCGCCTCCAGCGAATCTAAAGCACCTAATATCATTTCTACAGATTTGTTCTTGGTATAGAATGTTCATAGAAAACTTTTCCATGATATCGGAACCTCTCACTAGACTAACAAAGAAAAATGCGGTTTGAAACGAGAAACAAGCCGAAGCATACGAAGTTTTAAAACAAAAACTGACTTCTGCCCCAGCGCTTAAACAAGCTGACTGTACGAAACCCTATATAATCAAGACTGATGCTAGCAGTTACGCAATCGGAGCTGTTTTGGTCCAGGGGGAGGGATCTGAGGAGAGGAGTGGAGTATGCCAGCCTCACATCAGCTGAGAGAAACTATAGTACTACGGAACGCGAAGCTTTGGCAGTAATTTGGGCATTAACAAAATGCCGTGGCTACATAGAAGGAGTACCCATCACAGTAGTTACAGATCACCAAGCCCTGAGATGGCTGATGACCATTCAAACGCCCACAGGCAGATTGGCAAGATGGGCATTGGGCATAACTACTGCAAGCCTACGATGTCACTATAAAATACTCGCCTGGAAAAACAAATGCCATTGCTGAAGCACTTTCCCGCCCACCGTGTACTAGAGAATTCGAGAAAGACTGTGGTATTTGCTCTGTTTCTGTAGACATACTGACTCGTGATCCCAGCGAAGTCAGAGCAGAACAGTTGAAGGACGAGTATATTCGAAAGATAGTTTCCGCTTTGGAAGACGCAAATAATCATGAGGATACTTCGTACTGGAGAAAAAAGGGTTACATGATGAATAACAGACTTCTTTATCGCTAGAATCCTAATGCAGACGCCGATGATGCTCAACTTGCTGTGCCTGAACATGAATGGGCAAATGTCTTGTCGGCATACCACGATCACCCAATGGCGGGACACTACGGTTCAGAAAAGACAATGCAACGAATTTTACGTCGGTACTACTGGAAAGGAATGCGAAAATATATAGAAAGCTACGTAAGGAATTGCTTACCTTGTCAACGCTACAAGCCTTCAAATTTGAAACCGGCCGGTCTACTCTAAACAACTGCCATTAACAAAAGATTTGAAGTGATATCTTTTGACCTGTTTGGACCTTTGCCCCTATCGGATGATGTAAAGTCATTTGGCCACAAGATGGGTAGAGCTATTCGCTTTAGAGAAAGCAACAGCTGAAATTTGTGCCACAACACTGATAAATGAGGTGTTTTTTTACGATATGGAGTGCCGCGAAGAATGATTAGCGACAATGGTCCACAATTTGTAAGGTCTGTTATGCAACAAGTGGCATTCTGCTTCAATATTAAGCATGCATTTACCCCGGTTTACCACCCCGAAACAATCCTGTTGAGAGACGAAATAGAGATCTGAAGACACAGCTTGCCATTTTAGAAAGAGAACACACCAACTGGCCAACAAAGATGCCTGAAATCCGCTTCGCAATGAACACTGCAATATGCTCTGCAACTAGTTACACTCCTGCCTACTTGACATTTGGCAGATAACTACGAACTTGTGATGATGCGTTACATGACCTGAGAGCCATAGCCTCAAACGAAAACTTTATCGCTGAAATCACTCCAAAGCTGATACAAATTGCTGAAGCTTTGGAAAGAGCTAAAGAGGTGCATGAAATGAAGGAAGAAGCAAGAAAGGTTTTAGTGGATAAAACTAGAAGACAAGGCCCGAAGTGCTTACCTGGTGACTTGGTCCTTGCGCAAGTTCACGCAATAAGCAAAGTGGTTCAAGGTACGAGCTCTAAATTTGCGCCTCGTAGGGATGGCGGGGCCATATATCATTATCAAACATATATAATATAAACTAAAAAAGAACGAAAGAACGTCAATTGCTACGTCAAGAGATGTTGAAAGCAAGAAAAAAAGGCCACCTTTATGGCACCAATGTCAGAAGTAAGCTCTATTCAACACAATTAAAAATATTACATAGATTTATCACGACTTGTCAGAGCATACTTACTCAATTTTATTACAACTGACCCGGAATGTTTTAGTAATACTATATTATTACATGGCATTTTAAATCGCTTGGAAGGAAAATCTGAGGAAATTGTTAATATTAACGGTGTATCCTCTTGGAATCATATGAAATTAGTCCTATTGAAAAATTTTGGTGACCAACGAGACGAAAAACTGTCTTAATAGAAAAAAGTGGCAACACTATCGGAGTAAATATCATCCGCGAAATTTAAATTAAATAATTTATAAAATAATTGTTTAAACTGTGTATTTTGTAGTGTAAAGAGATATAGACATCGAACTATCCAAGTGACAATGTTAGTGGTGTAAAATAACAAACATGACTGAATATACTGAATAAATGCTTAATTTCCATATACAGACAACAAGTGACCTCTCTGTTCACTGGAACATAAAAATACGAACTTATTAAGTGAACTTGAAACGTAAAGTGCATTTGAACTTCTACAATAAAGTGAAATAGCATCAAAATAATTTCTTCAAAATCCGTTGCTTAAAAAATTACAATTTGAAATTGGACTTGATGATACACCTCTAGTAGTGAAAATCCAAACTATATTCAGCAACTGTGTGACATTTCGTGACATTTAACTTGGTGTTGCTGTTATTAAAAAATAGATATGCGACCCACTTATCGTAATTAGCGACATCTAGTGGCAAGTAGCAAGAAACAAATGTATCTGTTGACATTGAAAACAGTGTTGCTACACTTACAATAATACCATAGCAATAATTTTTTTTCAATTGGTGTAATACAATTGTAAAAATGGAGAATGAAAACGTCACACAGGAAACAAAAATAAAACTTATGCGACAACCTCCTCAGACTCTTTATTTCTTGGTACCACGACAAGGAGTTTACCGAGTGAGTCGAATGATGATAATGACTTTGCAAATTTGTCGTTCTTTAACTCGACGACGCAATGCTTGCCAGATACATTTGAAAATCAGGAAGTGAAGAAGATACTCTGTAAAATACAAAGCCTCCAAGAAGAACTTTTGATTGCTAATAACGAGATCGAGAATCTGAATATTGCAAATATGGAACTTCAGCAAAGAGAAAAACCAAAAAGTTATAGAAACTTATAAAAGCATCACTTCCAGAGAACCATTATGTACCATCCAAAGTAATCCAAAAAGATTAAAATTAACAAATAAGCATGATACAACATTTTTCCACTCCAAAGAGCACAACAAGCGGTACAACTCAACATCAAACCCTGATAGTACCAAAAATAAGAATCATCCACCTCCTGTATTTATTTATTTTATTTATTATACTCTTTATTGTACACTTATACAGATATTTAAGGAAATTCACATTAAATATAGTACAATGGGCGGCCTTATCGCTAAAAGCGATTTCTACCAGGCAACCTTTGGATGGAGATATTATTGGTAGGAAAGAAATGATAGTTGTAAGCGTACCAATAAATATATATTATATTTAAATATATATAAAGTTATATAATATTAAGATAATATGCATACACATACATAAATACTTATACATGCATAAATATACATATATAAAATACATACATATACATACATCAATAATATATAATACACATATACTTAGTAGAACGGGAGAAACTGGAAATATTATAATGATAGATAGTGCTCCTTAACTAAATATTTGAATCTGGTTACCGTCTGAGCCTGTCTAATATGTAGCGATAATGCATTCCATAGACGAACAGCAGTGACGGAAAACGATTTGTCATAAAAGGTTGTGGAATGTACCGGCATCTTCAGTTTCAAATTTTCTGATGACCTCAAATAACGGTTATGCGTATCATGAAGGAATTCGAATCGTCCTTTAAGATAGGAAGGAGTTGAAGGGCTAAACAGTATATTGTACAGCAAAGAAAGAATGTGAGCATTCCGGCGATATCGTATGGGCAACCACTTGAGCTGTGCTCGAAATTGTGAAATATGATCGTATTTGCGTAATCCAAATATGAATCTTATACAGAGATTTTGAAGGCGCTCAAGTATGTCTAGCTGGTTTTCGGCGAGATCTAGATAGCTGACATCTGCATAATCAATAATGGGTAAAGAAGAGAGTTTGCAAGTGCAATTTTGGTGGCAGTAGGGAGAAAGTTTCGTAGTCTTCTCAATGAACCTGCTGAAGCAAACACTTTTCGACTCACCTCTTGTATCTGCGATCGCCACGTTAGTGTAGAATCCATAATTATACCCAGATTCTTTACCTTATCCTGTATTGGAATAATAGTGCCATCAAAGGTAACGTGAGGCATCTGAGACCAGTCGATTTTCGTTGTCATTCTTGCGCTCCCAATAACAATGACCTGGGTTTTAGAGGGATTGACTTTAAGCCCAAAGGATTTGCTCCAACTGCTGATACGCATCAGGTCACTATTAATGGCACTAATAGACAATGACATTTGTGCCAATGGCGACTGCGTATAGATTTGGAGATCATCTGCATAAAGGTGATAGGAACAGCGAAGATCATTTGATATAGAATTTATAAAAATTGCGAAGAGTAAAGGAGACAACACGCCACCCTGGGGTACACCAACAGTTGTGTCACACCAACAAGAATGTGAGTTTTCGATGCGTATACGCTGTCGGCGGCCACACAGGTAACTACGAAACCAATCAACCACCGTAGGAGATATGTTAAGAGAGCGTAGACGGCCAAGTAGGATATCAAAATCTACCGTGTTAAAAGCGTTGCTAAAATCTAGCAAAGCAAGGATCGTAAGCTGACCGTCCTCCATACCAGCCCTAATGTCATCCGTAATATTGACCAAGGATGTAACTGTACTGTGACCCGAACGGAAGCCGGACTGGAAGGGATTAAGAAGATTATTTTTAGAAAGGAACGAGTTAATTTGGTTGTAGGCGAGACGTTCGAGGACTTTGGAGAGGAATGGTAGGATAGATATTGGTCGATAATCGGAAAAGGATGAAGGATGGGAAGTTTTTGGGATTGGGGTTATTAAGGCGTCCTTCCACATCGATGGGAAGACACCACTGGACATGGAATAATTAAGGATGTGGGAAATTATAGGTAGGATTAAATCGAGGATTGGAAGGATCATATTACGGCTGACACAGTCGCTACCAACCAAAAGACCAGCAACGGGTCCCAAATTGACTGCAGGTCATCGAGCAGCCCGGCTACGTTTTGCAAGAGAACACGTCGATTGGACTGAGGATCAATGGCGCTCTGTTCTCTTCTCGGATGAAAGCAGAGTATGCCTACATGGTAGCGACAGAAGGAAAAGGGTGTACAGAAGGCCGGGGGAGCGATACGCACAATGTTGCATAGCAGAAACTGTTGCGTACGGAGGAGGTTCCTGCATGGTGTGGGCTGGCATATCAATGGAAGCAAAAACTGAACTGCTTTTCATTGAAACCGGCCGCCATGTGGGGGGGTTGACCGCACATTGGTATATTAAAGATATCTTGGAAGACCACGTCATCCCATAAGCTGGTTTTATTGGAGAAAAATTGATCCTGATGCAGGATAATGCCCGTCCACATAGCGCAAATGTCGTGCGGCAGTACCTACGAGAAGTGGGCATCGCTGTTATGGACTGGCCAGCTCGTAGTCCGGACTTGAATCCTATTGAACATTTATGGGATGACTAAAGAGAAGAATCCGGGCTAGAGATCCTGCACCAGGTACAAGAGCTGACCTGCAAGCGGCTCTGACCGAGGAATGGGAGGGTATACCACAAGACAGAGTGAAGCACCTCATTGGGTCAATGAGGAACCGTTTAGAAGCTGTCATCAGAGCAGGAGGGGGTAACATTCGTTATTAAAGTGGTAATCATTATGTAATAAAGTTTATTTAAAATGTTATGTCTTTTATTTTAATTTTTGTACCCTTAATTTTCAAGTGTTAGTACTCGCAAAGTTTAAAAACATTTATTGTTCAAGAAAATGTGTACAAGTTAAGAGTATTTGTACTCATTTTAAAGAAAAACATCTAGAACTTAAATAATTTAAGACCTAAGTTAAGATTTAGGTCTTAATTTTAAAATTAGAGCACTTTGAGTGCGAAAGTATGAAGTGAGTCGATTGTTTTGCTCGCCAGTGTAGATGTTCTCAAAACCAATAACATAACTATGGACTTTAAATATCTTCTTTTAAATTACAATTTAAATATTGCATTACATCAGCCAACAAGATTTGTCAGTCATACATGCATCGACAACTTTGCACACAATTTTAAATCTGTTATATATGGAATAATGTAGGTACCTTCAATACTTGTGAAATATTCTTTTATTAAAAATATTCGCTAAGTCGAGGGTAGGTTGTCATTTGACACATTGATTTGTACTGTGCTATGCTACTAAGCGCAATAAACTGATTTACCAAAATCTCGTGTTTTAATGGACATAATAGTGGCGACGTGTGTAAATTGTGAACTATGGAGCGTAAACTAGTGAAATTTCATGAGTTCAATGTGAAAACAGACAATTGGGACTGTAACGTAACTCGACTCAATTATTGCTTTGAAGCTAGTGGAATCGTCCTCGATTCGGTCAAAAAAACTAACTTTTTTACGATTTGTGGTGCTCAGACTTTCGATACTGTTCTTGCATTAATCACTCCAAAAAAATCCAGTGATGTGACTTATCCTGAAGTTATAGATGTGTTGACCAAACATTATAGTCCAAAACCAAATGAAATATCAATGTCATACAAATTTTATCATCGTGATCAAACAAATGACGAGACAGCGACGGAATATATCGCTCAGTTAAGAAAAATCAGTACCGACTGTAACTTTCCAAATCTGGAACGCATGTTGCGGGACAGATTGGTGTGTGGCATGAGTGATCACAAACTGCAGTACGAGCTATTGAAGAAAGACAATCTCGAGTACAAGGACGTCGTTGACGCCATGGTGTCTGCCGAATCCGCGGGGAGAGACGCGCGCATGATGCAGCGGGCCGAGCGCGCGGCCACGCCGGCACACGCCGATACCGCCGCCGCGCCGCCCGCGCTGCCCCCGCTTGAGCCGATGGATGTCAACGCGTTAAAAACCAAAACAAACATTCGTCTTTGCTACAGGTGTGGTGATCGTCACGGTGGTGAATGCCGTTTTATCAATGCAGTTTGTCATTTTTGCAAGAAAAAGGGTCATATCGAGAAAATCTGCACAGCTAAAAAGAAAAGTACTTCAGGAAAAGTAAACTACGCTGAAGAGGTGCAGTCTGACGCGCAGCTGAACGGGATTTATAAAGTGGAGGGCGCGAAGACGCGCGTTCCTGCCTACAAGCTACGCGTGTTGCTGAACGACGTGCCTGTGGACATGGAAGTGGACTCGGGTGCCGCTTTCTCACTGGTCAACGAGCGCACGTGGGCGCGCCTACAGCCGCGCGCCGCCGCCGCACGGTGGGCTGAAAAAGTACGCTAGTGGACTTAGGGATTTCGAAAAAACTAAAGTGGAATATAAATAAACTAATTCCATTTTCGGATTCTATGATCAAATACAACTCAAAAATATTAGTACAATTATTTGATTAAACGCGTGTTTTTTGAGTTATTTAATTTTAAAGAATTTTTTGTATGGAAGAAAGCAATAAAATGAGAATTATTCGTAATTCTTAAACTATCTTAAGAAAACAATGAAAGTTTATGATAGTAGATATTTTTTGCCTATTTATGCACTATATCGCGAACTGCGTTTTTTTGCGTTTTGGCGGCAATATTTTTTTTTATCTTTTATTCCACACCACCCAGTGAGGTTAAAGATTAGGCGCGTTTTTTTTATGTGGTATCCCCAGTAGGCCTAATCCACTTGCCACACTTGAAAAAAGTCATCATTAGTCATATATTTGAAACTTTAAAATAACCACTAAATCATAGAATGCATAATTACATGTTTACACAATATTATCATTATCACAAGACACATCCATAAACTCAAAGTTTTCTTTGTCATCCTCAAAATCTTTAGTAATTATCAGTAACTCTTTAGCTTCTGCTGAAAGAGGTTTGTGTTTTCGTTTTAATTTCTGTCGTTTCATTGAAATGCATGGATCTGAAGTTATTAACAAATTATTTAAAATGGCCTCGTTAGTTGCCTTTCTGCAAAACTGTCTGGAATGATTCTGACGGTATCTTCGAAAATCTTTGTTTCGGGCTTCTGCAGCTTTTTCAGATAATTTTCCTATTGGAATTAAACCAAAACTCTCTATTATTGCTGCTCCATGAACGGGAACCTTGTGAACGCTCGAAGGCATGTAAAACCATTCATACAAACTTATGTAGAGCTTCAAAGTGTCTTCAGTATAGTCTTTGATTTTTTTTTGTATTAATGCATTGGCCCGATGAAACGGCTTCTAAAATAATGGCAAATCTTTTGATCAAATCCTCATCGACACCTGTTATTGAAGCTGCAAGGCTGGGGTTGGCGAAAAACCTCCTGGCAGTATTACCATCATTCGTGGTTCCATGGCCCTGTTTCACAACATCTATTAATAATCCTGTTTGAATTTTAAATGTTTCTTGTATTTTTTTCTTCTTTGCCTCCATGATTGCTTTGTTTTCTCCTTTTATTGACCACTGCTTAATATCTAATCTATAAGCAATGTGTAAAATGCACTCCATTAACCGTATCCACATGTGCAATGTCGATAAGCCGTATTGGTATAAATCAGTATCACTTCTTTTTGACAGGATCATAGGTATTGTTCATTTCAGTTGGAGTTGCTTTACATATATCGCACCTCTGTGCAGATGTGTCACTAAGAACGGAAGTAGCTTTACCATCTATCATGGTCAACAATAAAGAATGTGTAACTTTTATTTCACCTATTTCAGTTTCTTTGATATTCTTGACCTCGGACTCAATAGCATTCTTTTCAGTCATTATAGTTAACTTATTTTCTTTCTCGAATTTGAAAAACAGTGGACGACACCAATAAGCTGAATTCGGCGAATCATTTTCCCATACAGTTTTGTCTGCTGACGTCATTTTAATAGGCACTAAACTTCCCATAAATATAGTTGAATCATCAAAATCAAATCGAGGGTTTTCAGAATCATGTTTTTGTTTATAATTAGCTTGATTGGAAGCACCGTCAAATCCCCATTTACAGATCAGTGTCAGTTCCTTATAGTCGTCATCAATACCGATTGTATTTACTATTCTCTTTGCAGTTATATCCAAAAGAGCCTGCAATTCTATTTTAGCTGATATATCTGTAACTTTTACACTCTCTTTAGGCGGGTAACACTCAATCTTTGCTCGTTGAATTTTATAATATGAAGGAAATAAATGAACGTTCTTCTCTTCAGTGCTTTCTTTAAGTGTATTATATTGCCATTTAGATAACTTGAGGGATAACATCAAACCTAAGGCTTCATCTGGAGTAAACGAAGTTTTTTCTTGTTGTTTTTTTTTCAAAAATACTTTCTTTTACTTTTTTATGTCTTCGGGATTTTTAAGAAGATGATCAAGTATATTGGCAATGACTTCGTTTCCATCAGCTGTTAACTTTGACAAATATGAAAAAGTCAATTCATCAGTATTCAAAGTGGTTTCAATTTGTGCTGCACGTCTTTTCTTTTGCTTCGATCCTAGTTCACAAAAAGCTTTTCTTGGACTTATAAAATTAGTTGACGTACCAATAGAGGACTTTGCTGAGGATACGAATTGAAATGATGTACTAAGTGTAGGTTCATCATCGCTCTCATTCTGATTGAGACTTTGCCTTATGAAATCGGGCCAAACTATTTCTGATTGCAACCACTCACCGTTATTTAACCTAAATTTTTCTTCTTTTCTATATGCTTTCTGCCATCTTTTGTTTAAATTAAAGCAATATTTTGTACAATAAACCTTTAATTTCGCACTATTCTCATCACTCAAAGCAGCGGGTAGTCTGCTATTTATAACACTGTACAAGAAAGTGCCATCATTAATTTTACCACCACATTCAACTAGTTTCACAAAAATATCAAGATTTGTCACTAAACCACAAAACATTTTTGTATAAAAAAGTTTTACCGATTTTAAAAATAAAGATATAAAAGGTAGTGCGTCTGTCTCAAACTGCAACAACGTACTGTGCACTGTGCAATGGGCCACGATTTTTATGCCGCAATTCTACCCGCATTTTTTTTAATTCAATCATATTAAAATTATGAGTGCCTTATTATTTAATTATCACTAACATAATAAGGTATGTGGGTTAAAACTAAAACTTACACATAATATTAATTCGATGTATTCCAAGTTCATACCTGATGTAACAAAATCATATTTCCTTCCTGCATAATGTTTATAAAGGCTTAGCGCCTTTGTAAACATTCTGTGTAACTATTTATTGTATACCAATAGAATAAGCTCATTTGTAAACAATGTAATTATTTATGTAAGAATAAAGAAATTGATAATTTGCCACGAGTAGGGAATTAGGTTTAGCGCATCCTGATTGGTTGATGACAAATATTCGCAACCCTAATTAGTTTACCTGATTTTATCAAAATGCCGAGAAAGCACAAGTCGTGACCTGTAATGGGTGGTGTAGATATTTTATTGTTTCATTTTTGTTGTATTGACTTGTTAACAGTGGTAGTATTAAAAATCGATTTCGTTTTTTTCCACTAGTTTTATACAAACTTTAAACAATTTTATCTCGGTAAGTATGTACTTTATCAAAAAAGTGAAAGAATAAAAAAATATTGTTTTCATTAGTAGAATCCAAAAATAAGTCTCTTAGCTCCTAAGTCCACATTTTGATTTTTCAGCCCACCGGGGGCCGCGCCGCGTCCCATGCACACTCGGCTGCGCACTTGGAACGACTCACAGGTTTCGGTCATTGGACAAGCAACAGTCAAGGTCATGTATAAGGACATTCAAACTGAGTTAAACATAATAGTGGCTAGAGGTTCAGGGCCAAACTTATTAGGACGTGATTGGTTTGAGCCCCTCGAAATTTGTATAAAATTTAATAAAATTTTAGATACTGACTTGTCAGCAACTAATGCATTATTAACTAAGTATGGGGAGGTTTTCAAGGACGAACTCGGTACTTACCGGGGAGACCCCGTCGCGATTCATTTGAAACCGAATGCAACGCCTAAATTTTTGAAAGCTAGACCCGTACCGTTCGCTATTAAAGATAGGGTTGAACAAGAGATAGATCGATTGGTAGGTGAAAATGTTTTGCAACCCGTATCATATTCAGAATGGGCCACTCCGGTAGTCCCAATGATAAAAAAGAACGGTGCGGTCCGTCTGGGCGGCGATTATCGTAGTACGGTGAATCAGGCTACGGAAACCGATACTTACCCGATGCCTACAGCTAGTGAAATTTTCGCAATTATATCTGGAGGAAAATTTTATACGACATTAGACCTTGATTGCGCCTACACACAAGTGGTCGTTACAGAAGACACGTATCGCCTTTTAACACTAAACACATGTAAGGGTCTTTACACTGTACATAGCATTTGGCGTGAAAGCGTGCCCTGGCATCTTTCAACGGCTGATGACAGCGTTGCTAGCAGGCGTGCCTGGGGTCGCCGTGCTGATTGATGACGTCATCGTCAGCGGCCGCACTATGGTAGAGATGACGCAGCGTCTTGATGCAGTATTAGGCCGTATTGAGAAGGCAGGTTTACGTCTCAATAAGGACAAATGTAAGTTCGCGAAGGAGCGAGTGGAATTTTTGGGTTTTGTTATCGATGCTGACGGGATTCACCCGGCACCGAGTAAGGTTGAGTCCATACTCAATACTCCAGAACCTAAAAATGTCCAGCAATTACAAGCATTTCTTGGTTTATATAACTTTTATGAGAGGTTCGTACCCCATAAGGCCACGATATTAGAGTCTCTACATAGATTGCTCGACAAATCGCAGAAGTGGGTGTGGACTGACCGAGAGCAGGCCAGTTTCAATACTGCTAAATGTTTACTTTCTTCTGATCTGACACTTGTACACTATGACTTGAACAAGCCGCTGATTCTCACCTGCGACAGTTCATAGTACGGAGCGGGAGCTGTCTTGTCCCACATCATGGAGGACGGACATGAGCGTCCTATTGCCATGGGTTCTAGGACATTGCATTCGCATGAGCGTCGTTACTCGCAACTTGATAAAGAAGCGACTGCTGTTTGGAATAAATAAATTCCAGAATTACTTAATGGGTAGGTCTTTTACGATAGTAACGGACCATAAATCATTGTTAGGAATTTTTGATCCTAAAAAGCCCATACCTCATGTTTTATCACCACGTTTGACACGAATAGCATTAATATTAACTTCTTATAGTTACGACATTATACACAAACCAGGAATACAGATAGGTCATGCTGATGGACTGAGTCGTTGGCCGCAGCCTGTTCCTGAACAAGCTGAACCACAGCTCTGTGACATACTGCTGATGGCAGAGGCCCCTGATGACTTTCCGATTGATGTGGACAAAATAGCACACGCTACAAAACAGGACAACGTTCTTAATCGAGTAAGTCATCACATTCTATGCGGTTGGCCAGCCAAAATATCAGTTGATCAGCTACGTCCATACTGGCTGCATCGGGCTGTGACGTCACACCCCCCCCCCGTTAGGCCGGGATTTTCCCTAAGGAAAATTCCCTAGCCCAACGGGCGTAGCAGCCCTGAAGATACTCCCTGAAATTAGAGAAAACAAAGGCGGTGAGTACCTTGAACAAGTGACAACCCTATACGCTAATTAGGATACCTAAATAATAATGACCCACGCTTGCATTCTTCACGCGTACAACGGCAGTCTGAATTTGAACATAAACATTTATCATTCATAATTCATCACACAAACCTACATGTAAATGCCGAGGCCAGTGTAATAGCCTAATATTAAAGATAACAATCTATGGAGAAGCGCTTAGGGTAATTATTAGGTAATAATGATTTGTAGATATAAGAAACTTGATCTAGCCCTACGACTTATAAATCTTGGGTTCGGCCTTTGCCACTAGATAAGTAAACTTTTTGAATATAGTTAGGTATAACAAAAGATTTTTCGTAAAGATGAACAAAAATAATATAAGCCGCAGACACGACCGGACCGCTCAATGTCAAAGGAGAGAATTTAATAAATATTTAGCTCTAATTAGTAACTAGAACACGACCAGTAACCACCTTTTGAATGTAAACAATGGTGATTCATTAGTTAGGCATTTATTTATCGGCGCGTCGCTGAGTGAACGCGCGTGCGTCATAACGACAACTAGGTACGATCTAAATGGTAGGTACTATTCGACTGTTCCGAGCTCGCGACGCACGGTTAATCACCATGATCGTTTATAAAGTACCTATAATAACAATTTGATTATGGAATTTATACAGAATTAAGAATAACAACAGAACTTCAGAACAAGGCACGGCGAAAAACAATACGCCAATCAAGATGCATTTCAACAAATAGATTTGCGGAAAGAAAATACACATGCGAGAATCGAACTTGTATGCTCAGCTAATAGCGACCTTTTAACCACTGATCAACAGGGTAAAAAAAACAATATATTTAGTTTATGGTTAGTATTTTTTAAAACAATGTTCAACATAACATTTGAGTACACAATTGCGCAGCAATTTGAAAAATAGTATTGTTTACGAGAAAAAAATATTTGCTACCCACCACAGAAAATATCAATTTATAGTAGGCACTGCTACAAACGGTAATATAAATTAGAAACGTTCGTTTGAAAAAATTAAACAATGAATAGGTAGAAGGTATTCTTATTGTTGTTTTTATACTTTTATTATTCTTTGTAATTAATCAACTTTAAATCCTTGATGTGCCATTCGCCTAAAGGTTTTCCAGCCATGTCGTTAAGTTTGTATACTAGAGGTGATTTTTTTGAGGCAATCTTACATTTAATAAATTTAGGCGCCAATTTCTTGCTAAAGTATTTATCCTTATCACTAAGTAGAAACGTTCTGCGCCAAACTATATCACCGACATTGAATTCTGCCTGTTTACGGCGAAGATTATAAGATGAACAATTTCGTTGGTGGGCCGACAACAGAGCTGAATGTACCTTCTCGAAAATAGAAGATAAATAGCCTAAAGTTTCGGCATAGCCGTCCCGTGGTTCAAGCACCATATCGGAATTAAATTCCTTGTCAATATACTGAGAACCACATGTTATGACCTTCCTACCAAAAACAAGGAAATTAAGAGAATAACCAGTAACCTCACTAACTGCGCAGTTAAGGGCGAATTGAACTTTAGTGATTAGAGTGTCCCAGATTCGATGATCAGATTATATGAAAGTTGAAATAGCTGTCATAATGGTTTTGTTGTAACGTTCAACTGAGTTAACGTGGGGAGTATACAACGGTGTAAAATGCAAATTTGGAATTTTATATTTTGACAACATACTTTTAAAGGTTGCGCTAATAAATTGTTTACCGTTATCCAAAACAATAGTAGATGGAATTCCATGCACCAAAAATACATTTTCCTCAAGAATTTTTGATATCACTTCTGCAGTTGCCCGTTTAATGGGGAAAAGTAAACAATATTTAGAGAAACAACAACTGACCACAAATATAAAAGTGTTTTGTTTCCTGCTGGGAGGCAATGGACCAATCAAATCAATACTAATCGTCTGAAAGGGCTTTTGACATGATTTGGGTTTTCCCATTAGACCTAAATTTGGGTGATTTTGGTGTTTATGGGTGATACAAGGTTCACATGAACTGACGAACTTGACAACATCAGTGTACATACCAGGCCAAAAGTAATTAAGTGCGAGACGTTTGTATGTCTTAAAGATACCCAGATGTCCAGCAGTGGGCGAAGAATGATTCTCCCTTAGAATGTCATTTCTTTGGTCAGACGGAATAACCTCTTTCCATTGAAATTCTCTAGTGAGAGGGTTTAATGTTTTTTTAAAACAATACAATTTATTGTTTATTACTTGATAGTTAACAAAGGAAGTCGGAGAACTTAAACAGACTTTATAGATATTTAAATACCAAGGATCATTAGTAGAAACTGGTAAATTCTGATTAGAATTAATATCTATATTTATATCATTAGCAATAGCAGAAACGGGTAAAGAGCGAGACAGAAAATCAGGTAAAACGTTATCGGAACCCCGACGATGACGTATTTCGAAATTATAGGAAGATAAGCGAACTCCCCATCTGGCTAACCGGCCAGTAGGGTTATTTAAGGTCAAGAACCATTTCAAAGCAGCGTGATCTGTGCAAACAATAAACTTTTTACAATTTTCAACATAACAACGCCAGTGTTCTATAGCAGATAGAACAGCCAGGGCTTCGCGCTCTGTGGCACTGTAATTTTTTTTTCTTGCTTAGTGAGTGATTTGCTATAGTACGCTATGACTCTTTCCTCACCATTTAACCTTTGACAGAGGATCGCGCCAAGTCCAAAATCGCTAGCATCTGAGTGTATTTCAAAAGGTTGCGAGTAGTCAGGACAAGCCAACACCGAGGAGGAAATCAAACAGTTCTTTAGTTTATTAAACGCCTCATTAGCCTCTGTCGTCCAACAGAATGGAGGTGCGTTTTTACTTTGAGATGTTAACTTATTTAAGGGTGCAGCAATAGAGCTAAAATTCGGTATAAAACGCCTGTACCACGAGGCTGCGCCTAAAAAACGACGTACTTCTTTTCTATTAGAAGGAGTGGGATAATTTTTCATTGAATTTAATTTATCCGGATCGGGATGCAATCCACTAGAGTCGACAACATAGCCTAAATATTTTAGTTTATCTCTAAAAAATTGACATTTTTCGAGATTAATTGTTAAATTAGCGCTTTTTAGTTTATCAAGAATGCGTAATAAAAGAGTAATATGCTCGTTGAAGCTGGACGTGATACAGATTATGTCATCGATAAAACAGAAAATCTTATTTTCAAATTCTGGACCATAAAATAAAATATCAACTAATCGTTGTTGAGTAGCTGGCGCATTCGTAAGACCGAAGGGCATTCTTTTGAATTGAAATGTGCCACGCGTAGGAATATAAAAGGCTGTTTTGCAACGGTCCTCTTCTTTAATTAATGTTTGCCAAAAAGATTTAGACAAATCTAAACTAGACAAGTATTTAGCATCTCTCAGATTATCTAAAATTTCCGAAATATAAGGCAAGCTATAAGCATCTTTTTTTGTAACGGAATTTAATTTACGACTGTCCAAACAGAAACGCAGTTCACCATTCTTCTTAGGGGTCAAAATGACAGGGTTTGACCACGGGCTTTCAGATCGTTCAACAACATCCTCTGAGAGCATGTCGTCAAGATGCTTTATTAAAATTCTTTGTTTATCGGGAGACATGCGTTCCTGATGCATATCAACGATATGCTTATACCGGGGACTCTAGGATATGCAGACGATACCGCGATCATAGAGAGTTACACGTCCAATGCTCGAGCTAGTGGCGCACAAACAGAAGAGCTTAGGGAAGATATGATTAAGCGCTTGAACAAGGCCTTGACGGCAGTTTCCCAATGGGGAGATGCCAACCTGGTCAAGTTTAATGCAACAAAAACCCAGGCGTGTCTGTTTTCTTCTAAACTTCGTGCGTTCAAAATGTCTCCAACTTTCCGAAATGTATCTGTGCCGATAGCTGACCACCTTGAGCTTCTTGGTATTACACTCACCCCGACTCTCAATTTTGGCTCATTTATTGAGTCGAAAGCTGCAACTGCGTCAAAATAGCTCGGAATATTGGCCAAAGTGAGACGATACTTCACGCCGGGACAACTGCTAAGTCTATACCAAGCACAAGTCCGATCCTGTATGGAGTATTGTTCTCGTCTCTGGGATGGATCGGCCAAATACCAGCTTGAGACACTTGACTCAATAGAGAGAAAAGCCAGGAGGCTCATTGGTGATGAAGAAGTTACCTCAAAACTTCAAAGCCTCGAACACCGACGACGAGTTGCTGCTTTATCGGTATTTTACCTTATACATTTCGGAGAGTGTGCAGCGGAACTGCACGATTTAATCCCCTCATCCCCTTTCCACTATCGGACAACCAGACGCACTGCCCAGCGCCATTGTTACATGGTCGATATTCCAACCATACGTACAAAACGTTTTGCTTCCATGTTCATCATGCGTGCTGCAAAACAATGGAACTCCCTGCCAGAATCTGTGTTTCCCGATCAGTACAATTTTGGGTGTCTTCAAGACGCGAGTGAATAGGCATCTTCTAGGTAAGCGTGCTACATCCTAGATCGCATCATTGCTTACCATCAGGCAAGGTAGTGGTCAAACGCGAACCTATATTTACTAAAAAAAAAACATCTCAGCCTAGAGACGACTACTGCATTACATAGGTTCTCCAAGGTTCTACACACAAACAAACCAATCTATAGCCGCCTGCATCCAACCGCGATATATTTGTAAATCACTACATAGTATAAAGCAAAGTCTATCTGCTGTCTGTCTGTCTCTATGTATGCTTAAGTCTAAAATTTTGAAAGTTTCTTATAGATAGAGTGATTCAAGAGGATATATTATTATGTATAATTATGCTCCCGTGCGAAGCCGAGGCGGGTGGCTAGTATATTTATATTAAATGATTCTTTATCGTTCTATTAAGTTTCTTGTATAAATATGTGCATCATTATATTTTTTTTTCATTAGTACTAGTTGGATTAATAATAGGTGTCAGTAAACATGGTTTATTTGGGTATGCACTGTCACCAAGTAACCAACGATTGCCATAAGTTCCGGCGTCTCAGTCCGCTAAAACAAACAAATTATAAAGGTACTATTCCGAATTAAGTTACTCAGGGTGATGTAAGAATTGTAGTGATACCCCATACATCCTAATCAGTCCAGGCATTTAGAAGTTATAATGGAATAAAGAAACTCACATACTTACATACATACATACCTGAATCCTGAAAACTTTACACACCATTTTTTGGGCAGTCGTGTGTACAATACCCAGCCTATATCATTAGACACTAAACGTACGTCTAAGCAAATTCGTACGCATTCCGTAAAAGGCACTATACCATTTTATTTCCAGAAAATGGAAGCTAAAAATTGTGCCAAAGAAAACTCTTTACATGTACCAGGTCGTAAGCCCTTAATAACAGATTATTTTCCAGTTATAAAAAAGTAAGAAATTGCAAATTATCTATTACAAATGAATGTTCATTTTTTCGAAACTAATCAAAAAACCTCACGTTTTGTCGTTATTCATCAAAACATAGCAGGTCTACTAAATAAGACTCAAGAAGCAAGTGGCGTTCTGTTGTCTCTGCCTACCCCGACGGGAAAAAGGCGTGAGTATATGTATGTATGTATGAATTAGAAGTTGCTTTAAGTGAACTCGGCAAACTTAATATACCAGCGTCTGTGGTTTGCTTGAGCGAACATTTCATTAAAAAAGGTAATGAAAAATACCTTAGCCTTAATAAATATAGACTTGGGCCCATTTACTGTCGGAATAACCAACGCAGAGGAGGTACGTGCATATAAGTTAAAAACGATATAGATTGCGCTGACTTGGCTTTTATAAAAGATTTCGGGGTAGATAGCCATTTTGAAATATGTGGTGTTGGTATAAAGTCGATAAAACTGTGTGTGCTGTGCATTTACAGAACACCTAATTCAAATCCAAACATATTTTTTGCAAAACTACAGTCTGTTCTTCCTAAACTGTTACTTTGTTAAAATTGTAATATGCGGTGATTTTAATATTAATATTTTAGCACAAGATCGAAATAGCGTTCAATTCTCAGAATTATTATCAAATAATGACATGCAATTTCATATTCGCGAACAACTCGTCGATTGACGTGCATAGATAGTATTATAATTAATGTGCCGAATGTTTTAGGAAAATCTGTTAAGCTCTTTTTGTATGATCATGAATCAGCACAAGTTGCAATTTTAAAAGATGTTCAATATAATAAGCAGTCAGAGTTCTATTTTAAACAAGTCTTGGATATGTGCAAAGAAAACTCAGCAAAGTTCATTGAAAGTATTAGTAGTCTGATTTTCACAGACATCTACAATACTTCTTGCGCTAATGATGCATTCAAAATATTTCATGATCTTTTAATTCTTTTTCATAGACTGTGTTTCCCTACTATCAAGATAAAAAAAGTTTTCAAAACATTTAAGCGTAAAAAGCTGTCAAAAGGACTTAAGATAAGTTGCAAAACTAAGAGAATGTTAAGGTTCGAGTATTACAACAATAAAAAAAAATAAAAATAAAACAAAATTCAAAGTTTATTCAAAATTATTTAAAACATGTTTAAATAAATCTCGATATATATACAAGGAAAAACATATAACTACTGCAAAAAACATGGCTAAAGCAACTTGGGAAGTTGTCAACAGTGAAATAGGTAACTTAAGGTCGAGGGAGTTTCTGAATCGAATTCAGGATGATGGCAGTATTATTTCATGTGGTACAGATATAGCAAAATAATAGACTTTATTGAAGTAACAAATAACATATATACAACAGAATAAAACTACTTATGCAACTAAACTATCCTAAACTAAACCAATTAAACTAAATAAATAAAAATAAAAAATAGTAACTACGCGGTGTCAAAAAATTCCTCCACAACGCTGTCGGCTGGTAGCGTACCCAGAAGGCTGGCAGCATTGCCACGTTGTATGGCAATGCTTATTCTCTCTGCAAAATATAAACCAGCCCTCTGGTCACGGGAAGCGTCGATCAGCCTTTTAGCGATTTCTTTGTACAGAGCGCGGGCACTAGGCCCCCATGGCCCCAGAGTTTCGACCCCAAACGGCTCAAAAACGTAATTACCAGATAGGTTTGCGTATTTGCGCCGTTTGAGGGTCTCCGCTGATGCAGCAGCAGCGCCAGCCGATCCAGCTGTGCTTGGAAGATGTGATGGCGCAAGGGTATCGACGCATGTCGCGTCCCATACCAGAGGCCTGCCCATCTTCCAAGGTAATAAGGACATACCGTCTGGTCTCTTCCCATCGTCGCGTACCAACCCATTCGGTTCAAGATGAGCTGGTACTCCGGCGGTGACAAGAGCTCGACGGATTATGTCGTTAATGTGGGCATGTCGGGAAAAACGCCCAGCACTCTTGCTGCACGATAGGCCATGGTGGCCAAGACTGTCGACGGCTTCACCGCAGTGACAGCGATGCGGAGAATTGCAAACCGCTCCCAAGCGTAGGCAAGAAGCGATGCGGAAAGTTGTGTCGTCCAACATAGTTCCTATGTTGGACGATGGAAGTGCTTGAAGCCATAGCCCCGATTCCCACTCTCCCACAGCCAACAAACGGGCGCGCTCTACAACACTGGATGCAGTACTTAAAAGATATTCTCTCATCTTGCTACAGAGCGGCCCGTCCCATTGCCTCTGAGAGGATAGATATCGGGGTAAGTCAGAGCTCGGGCATTTTCCAAGCGTTAATGGTATCAGTCTTGCACGGCACCTCAGAATTAACCAGTGTGGGTTCTAGAATTTTCCTGGTCAATTCCTCAGTGCCGTGGACCGAGGCCAAAAACGCTGGGAGGCTTACATCGGTAATTTTGCGAACGCTGAGGCCGCCCAAACGAACTGGTAAAGTCGCTTGAAGCCACACTCGGTCGTTCATGTCAAGATTTAGAATTTTGCTCAAGGTGTGCCGAATAATATTATCAATTTTTTCCAATAGGGATAAATGTTTCCAAAAAGGAGAGGACCGCAAGTAATATGTAAATTTTGGAACAAAAAGGCAGTGCCGAATAATCGTGAAAGCCGAATGAATATTAATTTTGTAAAGCCTTTCTGAAGTTTCACAGAAATTTTGTAGTTTTTCGTCTATAAAAGATCCAAAAGCGTCGTCGAAAATAGGGGACCCAAGGAGGCGGAAGGAAAATTTATTGATGATTTTAATATTTGGCGCCAAAGAATTAAATTTTGTTAAGATCGAAAGGTTATCCAAATTGTCATTAATAAAAATTTCACATTTGTCTGAATTTAGTTCCAAACCAATTGCTTTAAATTTAGTTTTTATTAGCTCTAAGTCTTGTAAGACAGTGTTAACGTCCCCTGCCAGGGTCCCGTCGTCCAAATACCAGACGTTAAATTTAGAATTTATTTGTTTTATTATTGGGTGAATGGCTAAACTAAAATTGACTGGCCCGAGAGGGTCTCCTTGTTGACAACCAACAGCAGATTCCAAAACGTTGTCTTTATAAATTAATTTTGATGGATGTCTATAGCATTGTCAAAGGAATTTAAAAATTTTGGGAGTTTCTAATTTAGCCTGTGTCAACAAGGTGTGCCTAGTTGAAGGCATTCTTCAAATCAATCTTTAGAACGACCTCACCTTAACCGCAGCCAAGGTACGTAGACAGCGCATGTATGGCAGCCTCACAGCCTCCCTTGGAACCAAAGCCAAGCTGGATTGGCTGAAATTTGTCCGCCAAGATGTCACTGTAATATTTACAGCATAGTTTGGCTGCCATACGTCTGTAGGTACACCCCACGGCAATGGGCCGAATGCCACCATCTTTTTTGCGTAGGGCGCACAAGTTGGCCCCGTACAATAAGTCGGTGACATCTGTGGCCACATTGCCGGAGAGCATAAGGTTAATTAAAGCCGTCAGCGCCTTCAAAAGTGCATCACCAGCCTCTCCAGCACTTGCACTTGTGAGATCCTTCAGATGCTGAGGTGTTAAGCCGTCGAGGCCGCCAGCGGATCCACTTCGAAAGGAACAGACGGCTTCATATATAGCAAATATTTTAAATAACTTTTTAAACTAACAATGTCATAACTAGCCATAATTATAATTGTGGAGAGCTTTTATACGGTTGAAGAATTTTTACAAAACGGGAGTTAAGTTAAGGCGAACGGTTATATTATTAAGAAAAGATTTATTTAATTAAAACAATGTTTAATGACTAAAATGTTCTACAAGACTAAATTACAATTATAAATAATCTATTAGGTAAACTTATTACTAAATCTGCAATTGTGCAGTTTGCATAATGACGCACGGCGTCATCCGATGCGTAGTAAGCATTGGGCCTCCTCAAGATGGAAGCGCGTCCCGCAGCTTCCCGCAGCGTCCTCGGTGCGAGCTTCCTTTGTGCAGGGTTCTTCTGCTTTCGGTTGTCGCTGTCTCCATTGCCATAGCTTCCATACTGTGACTGCTACCAGGATGCAGTAGTCCTAATGTTGACCAACTTGGAGTCGCCATCATAGTTTGCCAGTCAATGATAGGTTCTTGCAAGTTTTCGGCACGGTCCATCAGCTCGTGGATGCTGTCTAGCTATATATCTTCCAGTTGCAAGTTATAGTGAATCTTTTCTTTCGGAATTATGATTTTACTGGGTATTGGTATGATGTCATCTGCTTCAATGGTTTTGATATTTGTTTTTAAGGTACGGTTGAGTAAGTCCATTTGACAACCACTTGTCATGCTGGCGATATGTATTCCTGCTATCCTTTTGTACTCGGATTTACTGCCACCACGAGTTCTTAAGATTTGTTCTTCTTTCAGGATGATCAGCCATTTGTTTGGCTGCAGTTTCTGGATCTTTCCTTGTTTGAGGTCCATCCATGCTCGTGTACAATTTGCGCTTTGGTGTTTGCTTAGGGATATAATGCAGTCTTCTGATTTGTCTATGGGTAAGGTGTTCAGTGAGGTACATAATTGGGTATCTTGAGTGATCTTTTTGCAGTCTTCCTCTAAGTATGAATACTCATTGGTTCCCAGGGCAAGGTATTTGGATTTAGGAATTATAGTGAGATTTTGTTTGTCGGGTATAGAATATAGATGGATAAGGTCATAAAGGTTTGAATCAATGGATGGGATATCTAGTACAAATGTTAGAGTGTGGTCTGTACTATAAGCTTTTACACTAATAGACTTCTCTATACTATGAATATTATTTATACTTATACTGTCAACAGGCCTGAGTTGATTTGATTTTTGTATGGCCAACATTTCGTTAATAAGGCTATGTGGTGATATTATACTAGGGTGCATTACATCTAATGGAGCAACGTCATAGCGTCTTCTAAAATAACTAATTTATCTAAGAGTAACTGCAAAAAAAATTAAAATAAAAGACATCATAATATTTTAAATAAACTTTATTACATAATGATTACCACTTTAATAACGAATGTTACGCCTTCTTGCTCTGATGACAGGTTCTAAACGGTTCTACATTGACCCAATGAGGTGCTTCACTCTGTCTTGTGGTATACCCTCCCATTCCTCGGTCAGAGCCGCTTGCAGGTCAGCTCTTGTACCTGGTACAGGATCTCTAGCCCGGATTCTTCTCTTTAAGTCATCTCATAAAAGTTCAATAGGATTCAAGACCGGACTACGAGCTGGCCAGTTCATAACAGCGATACCCACTCCTCGTAGGTACTGCCGCACGACATTTGCGCTGCATGGACGGGCATTATCCTGCATCAGGATGAAGTTTTCTCCAATAAAACCAGCGTATGGGATGACGTGGTCTTCCAAGATATCTTCAATGTACCGATGTGCGGTAAACTCCCCACATGGCGCCCAGTTTCAATGAAAATCAGTTCAGTTTTTGCTTCCATTGATATGCCAGCCCACACCATGCAGGAACCTCCTCCGTACGCAACAGTTTCTGCTATGCAGCATTGTGCGTATCGCTCCCCCGGCCTTCTGTACACCCTTCTTCTTCTGTCGCTACCATGTAGGCATACTCTGCTTTCATCCGAGAAGAGAACAGAGCGCCATTGATCCTCAGTCCAATCGACGTGTTCTCTTGCAAAACGTAGCCGGGCTGCTCGATGACCTGCAGTAAATTTGGGACCCGTTAATGGTCTACTTGGAGTGAGGGTTTCTGCCTTGAGTCTTCTTCTCACTGTCCAAGAACTTACAGCTACCCCACGTGTTTCTCGGAGCTCCCGTTTAACTTGGACCCCAGTGAGAGAACGATTCCTCAGCGAAGTACGGACGATAAAGCGATCGTCTGCCTCCTAAGTGGACCGATTTCTACCGGAACCTCTTTGTCGGTGAAAGCCACCAGTCTCCCGGTGCCTTCGGTATATTCTTGATACCGCTGACTGGCTCATCTGCAAAGTACGAGCCACTTGACGTTGACTCAGGCCCTGTTGCAATAGGATAACTCCTTGAGCCGCTGCTTCCGCTGTTGTATCCATTTCCGGGAAAATTTCTTGCTTGGAGATTGACGAGATGTGTATCTGTTGACGTTTCATGGTCAACTGATAAGGGTAAAGGGTTACGTCACCTTTTATACGCCCTAAGGTCGCGCAATGCTAACTGAGTTAACGAGTACGAAATCATACAGTTACTGTTCCACGACTGTTGTGACAATGTCTAAAAGTTAACACTGTAGTAATTGTTATTTTTTTTAAAGCTAACATCTAGAACTTAAAGAATTTAAGACCTAAATTAAGATTTAGATCTTAATTTTAAAATTGGAACACTTTGAGTGCGAAAGTATGAAGTGAGTCGATTTTTTTGCTCGCCAATGTATAAATTTTTCGCAGTGAGGTTCAATCTTAACTGATTTTACAGGATAGTCAAAGTAAATAGGTATTTCGGTGTTAAACGTTCGTAAAACCTTATTTTTCAAATCTATACTACAACCTAATTCTTTTAGTAAATCCATGCCAATAAGGCCTTTATACTTGGGGTCAAAATCGAATAATAAAAATTTATGATATTTGTCTGATTTAAATTGTGGCGGTAGGGGCAACATAGCGATGTATTCATGACGCGTAACAGCGTGCGCGGTTTTAACTTGGAAGGGTTCATGTACTACGAACTGTTCATAATTACCAGTAATTACGTCAGGTGATATCATGCAACGCGAAGCTCCGGTATCCAATAAAAATGTGCCTTGAAAGTCTGGTAATTCTATGTAAAGAAGGTGATCTTTACCTTGGTGATGGAAGGCGACAGTATTTATCAGCTGTGGTTGAGCTGGTCCTCGTCCTGATGAAAATCCTGATGGCTTGGTCCTTCTTCAGGCATGTCTGACATATACTCGTATTCCTGATTTTCAAAGTTATTATTACTATAATACTCCCCGTTATAACAAGGATCGTAGTTATTAGTATAGTACTGCTCTTGATCGTGTTCTGTGTAAAACATTTCTTCAGGAGCAAAGCGCGGCTTTTCAGGCTTACCTACGGTCCTCATAGTGACGTCGGAAACCCTTTGCGGCGGGTTTATCTGTTGGCGGGGTACATTCGGCTGAGACCTAAAGTTGCCTGAGTTTTTAAAAGTTCCTGAGCCACTAGGCCTTGGATTTCCTGAAGTATTTTTCCATGGGGGCATGCCCTGGCCCTTCTGCTGTCTTGGGTCTGGGTGCCAGTTATTGCGTGGGGTATACTGACTAACTTGGGGCATGGTAGACGAACTTTGGTGGGGTTTAGGTATTTGTTTTGGTTTGGTTTGTATAGATATAGAATTAAAACTATTGATTAATCTATTAAATGCTAGTCGCGCTTCTTCTCGCCTAGCAGTTACTATAGCTGCTTCAAGGGTAGAGGGCTGCGCAATTCGCACGCCAATGGACACATGGAAGTCTAGTTTATTAACGTATTGGTCTATTACCATACTCTCATAATACGCCTTATCCGTATGCTTCCCTACAACGTTTAAGGTGTCTAATACATCTCTTAATCGTTTTCCAAACGACTCAGCGTCTTCATTTTTATTTCGGCGCAAACGCGTTAACTCCTGCATCAATTGAATTTCGTTACGCGGTTCGCCTAACCTACGCGTTAACGCGGTCTTAATTGTAAGCCAACTATCAATAGTTCCTTCAGAGGCTAATGCACTAATTGCAGAGCCGCTTAATTTACTTTTTATCAAACTAATAAGAGCGAGGTGCTCCCTAACTGCGTTGTCCATTAATGTCTTAGGATTGCCATCGTACTTTGGCAACAGTTCCGATACGAACTTGAATGGCGCTAATTGGATACTGGCCATCGCCATTATGAATTAATGTATTTTGTTGCAAAACAAACAAAACTATATTGAAATATACTAATTATTAAGTTAGCTGCCTATCTGCTTACCTGCCTAGTATGTACGTAGCTTTAAGTTGCGTTAAAACGAGTGTTATATTAATCGCGATTGTAGCGAGTAAATGAACACGTATATTTTATTATTTAACAATTAATGAACGAATACGAATCGTATATTGCGATATTAGCACATATACAATAACGCACTTAGTGTGAAATATATCTATTTTATTTCTATATCTTAAGTAATTTGTCTATTGCGATTTCAGCCTATAAACAAACACACATAAAACATTTAACTAAAAACGACAGTTACGTTGATTTAAATGAAGTTAAATATAAGCTTTGAATATTTGCATGCCAACTTCATTTGGCGGAATGTGTCGCTGCTCTAAATATAATATTATTGTACCAAGTTTTGTATAAACCACATTTTACGCAAATAAATGATATTATTATTATTTGTTTCTCTATCACGGCTATTCTTTTAACCTTTGATGTCCGAAGAATAACCGGCTCTTTGGCAGGCGTACACGGAGACATAGGTCCAACGCGGAGAGGCCCTTTGAGAGATTTAATCTAGAATCTGATGGGATACTGCTGAGGCGCCTTCATAACTGCATTATTAAATGCAGTCACGGATTAACCGCAGCAGGTGCAAGACTATTGCTACTTGGATGGAACCTATTTAATCTGGGCTATTGGGATGGGTGTCTAATGGATTGGTCTAGGTGAACACTATGGATGAAAAACGGCACTTGCCCTAAATACTATTATGTCGAAAGGGGGCAGGTGGTGACTCGCCAACTCACTGGATGGGTCCTCTCTAGATAGCCGCCAAGGCAAACAAAATCTACCAGAAAGGCAACAAGAGGGCAACACCGGTGTGAGCTCGAGAACAAGAGGGCTCGGGGCGTAGAGTGGTGCGGCACCGGTTTCGCCATCGCGGCCTCGTGACAACGGAGGCCCGGAGCGGGTTTCCTCGTAATTACGCCCTTGGCAATGACACTTCCACCCCTGAGGAAATAGCTCTTGCGGCTTCCCTCTGACCGGCCGACCAAGGCAAGCCAGAGCGAGGGTCCTGCAGGCGCTATTGGTAATCCACTCCAACCAGCCAATAAAGGCAAGCCGGAGACGAGGCCCTGACCGACCCTCTGAAGCATTCGGGACTGCAGTGTCGCCACACACATTCAGCTCGCCACAAAGCTGCCCGGTTTGTAAGCTTTCTTTCTATCCTGTAATATATACATATATCACAAGATAAAGGTGATATTTGAAAGCTGTTACTCTGCCCTCTGAGATTGCGAGATTGCGTTAGTCTCATGATGAGGTTAAGGACTGCCCCGAGGGAAGATATATTGTATATATTATACATTATATATATATAGCATCTGTCATATATAATCGTCAGGATTAGTAATTAATAAATATCAAACAATAGATACTTGCATCCTAAAACAGAATTATTAAATATTGTAGCGTCATGGGCAGATCCTGGCCAACGATCTGCATCACAAACAGCCGCTTTAACGAAAACTAACCTTTTCGGTTTCGAAATTCTTCGCTTATTGAGCGATCTGAAAAATGTTAACTTTAATACATGAAAACCAATTGGGCCTTGAGTTGCAATTTACGACTCGCTCCAATGAATTTTCGAAGTCATGTACGAATTAAATTGTTAATTATTGCTTGCTGAACGGTGAAGGAAAGCATCCTGAGAGACCATGCATATCTGAGAGTTCTCTATAATGGTCTCGAAAGACATGTGAAGGCTGTCTACCCGTACTTGGCCACGATGGTGGACGACAGCCTAGCCCTTCTCAAAACGAGAAAGGGCCTATGCCCTGCAGTGGGCCCAATTATTGACAAGCATGATGATTATACATACACGACTTTTTTTGTTATTTCTTATCATGTAGTTTACCTAACTGTAGCTTATTAACAAGTTGAATCATTTACTTACGTATGCGTATAAGAGTGCAATCAATGGCACCAAGAACTCGTGGAAATTGAGCTATTTGGTAGAATTTATCCACACTGTTCTGGTGCATTGTAACATATTGGTAAAAAATCCTGGCTATTGCTTCGGATATATTTTGAACAAATTCTGCAGGCTGTAGACGTTGACACACTCACAAAATCAGCAACAGTAAAGAGCATAGTGCCCAAACCATGAAACCGAAGTGTTAATAGGAGCTGGTGAAGACGTGTAATAATACCATTATTACTACAATAAGAAATAAATATGTATTTTTAGGCATGCAGTAGCATTTAGCACATCAATCACCAAAACTAAGGAAACCACACTTTGCAATAACTTTTACTCAACGTTTTTGGGTTACTTTTATGAATGGAATTATTTGAGATAGTAGATCTTCAACTGCAGCTTTGTTTAGCCTGAACCTGAATGTGAATTCAGCATTATTAAGGATAAAGAAATGGTTAATACGCTTATACATTCTTCTTGGTTGCAGGTCATCTTCATCCCAGTCTGAAAGCTGTTCAAGAATTTCGATATCACTGTCACTATCACTGTTTAGAAAGTTAGCCATAATATTATTTAAAATTTATTTTAATATAACGCTACAATATTAAAGCACGATCCGTATCTGCAAATTTTGAGGGGTTGCAAAATGATGATAAATTTACAATTCAAACGATTTGTCAAAATCAAAAGATTCGACATTGGGTTCCATTAACTATCATTTTAGAACAAAGGGCGATCCAAAGTAGGTCAGAATCAAGATTGTGACCTCCAATGGATTTATCGCATCTTTTGATCGCTGTTGCAGTCGATGGCTTGTATATTAAAATACTTTTTGTGAAATTTGGATGACAGATGTCATCTTTGACTGCTATCACTGGATCGGGATTGCATATTGGAAACGGCCGTTAAATGAAACAGATTTTTGCAAACAATGCTTCCAAAACCACATTTTTTTACTTAACAAGCATTTATATTTTTTTAATTCGTTATGAGACATCAGGAATGTTAAGTATAAGAGAAAATAACCAAACAACATTCATACTTAGACATAGAAATAGACTAAACCTAACAAATCATAACTAACAATGTATCCTACCAGTCCGTTTTTAATTATTTTTGGTAGTTTGTTATATATTAAAATATACAAAAAACTACCAGAAACAAGTAAAAATTAAAGAATAGCTAATGTATTTATAAAAGTTAAAAACTACAGCTACCATATGATACGTAAAATGCATATTATTGAAATAACTCACCTTATATGTGCATATTATTGAATAATACACCTTTAACTACTAAACTATATAATATAATAAACTATGCAGATTAGAAAAAAAATAAACTACTTATTATTATTTATCAGAATTAAATAGTAATAATAGGCTACCACGCTATATGAAATAATAGAAGGGCTATAGGTTCATTCAAAATATACACCAAAATATTATATACCTAGTTTTTTTTTGCAATAAGGTATTTATTTATTGAAATAACACATAAGGATTTTTTAATTTGATAGCCTTAAAACTAACTATAACTAAGTGGCTATTTCACAAAAATTAAAACAATAATTTATATACTTAAATAACTAACAAATAAAAGGCAATACATAAAAAAAGTAAAAGTAAAATTTAAAGGGCGTCATGGAAATCCTCCACATCGCCATCAATTGGAAGCGTGCCCAGAATGCTGGCAGCATTGCCACGTTGTATGGCAATGCTGATCTATTAAATGTTTAGTAGGTTACACCAATTTTGACATTACGTATCTAAATTTATAAATATGAATATATCTAAATTTATAAATATGAATATTATATATAAATTTATAAATATGAATATATCTAAATTTATAAATATGAATATATAAATTAGTAATTGGCTTTTCTATTAATAATACTAATATTTTTAATATGACATTACCATAAATGACTAGAAATTTCTTATTATCAATGCGAATATATATTTTAACACTTTAAATCCTAGAATCGGTATTTTAGTCAATTTAAACAGAGAGTCGTGTTAAAATGGACAAAGAGTATAACTTCTCCTTACAGTAAAGGAATTGGAACATTCGTGGTCATTCAAATTTATTTTTAATTGTTTTTCGGGATATATGCCACGTACCTTTGTTTGGAGTAACCGATATTTCGGCACTGTTGCAAGCGCCATGTTCACGGATGTGATGTGATGATTCTCCTTACCGTGATTACGGCATGTAATCTTCTTGGCATACTTTCCATCAGGCTTTCGATAGGGTCCTGTGGAATGTGTTCCCACTCAGGCGAGATCACACGTTTAAGCTCCCTGATGTTTTGTGGAAATGGTTGGACTGCTCGTACTCGCCTTACCAAGATACAGTTTCCGTTCAGAGAAGGCAAGGTTCTGGGAGAAAACTTTGCACACAACCACGAGACGACCGCTTTTTAGTGTGGAACCGCAAATGCAGTTACATAGACCTCAAAAGAAACCTAGAAAAAGAAAAAAAGTTCCAGCGCCTCATGCTTTTACAATCAAATATTATAATTAAAAGCACATAGTTTACACCTCAGCACAGAAATAGAGACAACTTGAACGATCCATAATTTATTTTCTGTTTTAACCTGCATTTATAAAAGCGTGTTTCTCTAGTGTTTTTTTGACTATTAATTTATTTTATACTTTTTAGACTTTGATAACGAAATATTTTTAACATTTATACATTTATTTTAAGAAGGCGAATGAGCCCGCATCGTCTTCATCCCTGCCAGTGCGTCTGTAGTGCATGGTGTTTTATCTGTCAACTTAAAACAATCTAGCTCTTCAATATCGCAGAGTTAGCTTGATACCACGAAGCGCGTACAATTCGTGATGAAACATTTATCGTCGTTTATACAGAAATCTCCTGCCGCGTCTCTTCATTTTCAAGACCGTTTGGCTGCGGCTTGTCATTTGGCGGAGGAGCCTCACTCAACCTAATGATATCTCCATCATTTAACTGTACATTTTTGTCAATAGTAACATCTTTATAAAGTAGATTATTGGCGATAATTCATAGTAATACGTTGTTGACTTTTTCTCGAGATATTGTGAATTCTCGGGTGACGTTCAAATTATCGAGATGCTCCGTAACAATAATAATTCCAGCATCGCCACTCGATCTGGGTAGCATATTTGGAAGTTTTCCAGTTATCTCTCAAATATATCATGACCAAAAAGAACAGCTTGGCTGCGAAATGCATATTGCCCAAGCGCACCGCTTAATTTATTGACTTTGACGAAGAGAATTATTCTTGATAGTAATCTTTGCTCACCTTGCGATAAATCTGCAATTACGGACCTGGATCGAGATTGTTTTGAAATGCTGCTGATGGTGGTAAGTTATTTTTTGTACTCACATGTTTTTTGCGACGTTTACAGAAAAGTAACGTTGATTTCGTCAGGTAAATACGGTGCATTTTCCATCAAAATTGTCCATCGGGAGACTTGATGCTGATAGCATCGCTTTGTACAAATTTCACACACGTTTCACTTTGTCACTAAACACGGTCCTTTAGTTCCAATAACACAACACATACAATGTAATCTTTGTGATTTCATTCAACGAGCAGGAAAATGTATATATTCTGTCTGCAGTGTCATTGAGTGTACGCAAGGCGCACGTTAGTGGCGCCTTGCTGAGCAGAATAGATCTGCCGCGCGGCACTGCTAGCAACCGTGGCCATCGCCGCCTGCCTATGTAATTGACGGGCACATTCAGACGCAGTTCCCTTAATATAGCAGGGTTATCTGTCTTAGCTCTTAATTTTTTTTAATAGATATGTGCTAGTCGCCAGATCCTTTCTTGTTTCTAGTTTGTTGTACCCAACTATACCGATTCCAAACAGGGTTGGGTACATTAGTGGATATAAGGGATAGACTCCGTAGTTTCATATACAAATATCTTGTAAATTTATTGTGTATACTCTCCAACATGAGGATATATTTCGCCTCCTGTGGAGACAATATAGTAGCATTAAACTCTAGCTGACTTCTAAACAGAGCAGTGTATAATGCTATTATTGCTTTTAAATTTGTAAAGCCCACGGCCTGACGAAGTATGAAACCTAGACTTCTGTATGACTTTTTACAAACATTAACTATATGTTCTCTAAATGTCAACTTCGAATTCATGCGTACCCCCAGGTCGTTTATCTTATCTATCCGCTCCATTGATATGCCGCGAAGTTTGTATTCACGATGATGTGGTACCCTCAATTTGCTGAAAGTAATGACTGAGGATTTTTAACATTACACAGTAGTATGCCTTTTTGTAACCGCACACAATCATCCTTATCTTTAATAGCGAGGAGCAACTTGAGGTCATTCGTGAACAACAGACAGGTGGCAAACCTGACTACCTCAGGAAGGTCATTCAACCTTCCTGAGATGATGTTGACGGATTTACTAGCTTCATAATTATGAACATCAATGGTCCCAAATGACTCCCCTGACTTACTCTTGATCTCTTTATAATAAGGATCTGATTTATAATCAGCATATTCTACAAACTGCCGTCTATCCCTCATGTAGTTAGCAAAAACTTGGAGTTATTTAGGAGTACACTCAACTGCAGTCCGTGTGGTGACGGATTAAGAATACGGATTGTCACCACCCCATATCATCCCATGGGTGTCGTAAGAGCCGACATAGGGAGCATATTATGCAGAGAACAGCACTGTAAGAGAAGGAAAACTTGATACAAACCCTATACAAACCCGTTTGGCCAGCGTGGTATAGTAGGCCAATTCCTCCTTCCAAAGGAGAGGCCTAGTTCCAGCAGTGGACTGTTAAAGCCTGATGATGTACACTCAACTGCTGCCAGCTTCCCTAATAAGAAGTCGTTAGCAACTAAATCGAACGCTTTTTTGTAATCAGAATACGCCGCATCGACTTATACTCCATCATCAACATTAGGGACCAATTATGTCATCAAGTTCATAAGATTGCTGATTGTACTACGAGCCGGTCGAAACCCGTGTTGTGCATTAGACAGTATACCTGAAACTTGGCTTAATACGTACTTTTGTATTGATGACTCAAAAACCTTTGCTGGAGTTGACAGAATTGCCACCGGTCTGTAGCCAGTCACGTCTGAACCCATTCCTCCCATAGGTATCGGGATAACCCGTGTAACCTTCCAACACTCCGGATAATATGATGAGTTCAAACATTGATTGTACAGGTGTAAAAGCGGCTTCGCTTGAACTGTGCGGCAGTCCCTCATTATAAACGTAGGAATACCGTCCGGACCCGCTGACTGTTTTGGTTTTAGTCGACCTAGTGCGTCTAATACTTGGGTCAATTCTAAACTCCAACTTAGTGCCATCAAAACGTGTTGTACACAGAATAAAAGTATTGTGCGAATTCATCAGCACATTCTGCTCTAGATAAAATGTTACCATTTTTAATAATATATATATTATAAATTGTTCCTTTTTTTGTCCGTATATAACCCAGATATACAGGGTGTAAAAAGACCGTTAACGAAAACTGAAATCCCTTGTTGTACCAATCAGTACGAACATTTTTACTTCGGCACCATACCTGGGAAATTACTGGTTCAGGAGATATTGAGGATCAAAGTTAGTATGGAATTTTTCTAATTAGGTACAAAATCGATGCATTTACCCCGCCAATATGTTCTTTAGATGCCCTATAACCCCATGGATAAGTAGGTATTTCGAGCATTGCACGCGCGCCCTTTTAATTTGCGGTTTGAAAAATGTGAAAACTCAAAAAAAATTCGTTTCCCAGGTATTATTTTTGGTTAGTATGACTTGGCATGATGTCCACAATGAGTAAACTTCGGCTTGGTGATGAATCTTGTGACACCCTGTATATTCTATATATATTCTATATGCTACCACATTCACACAACACCATCTAGTCCCAAACTAAGCAGAAACTTGTACTATGGGTACTAGATAATGGATAAACATAGATATATACTTTTTTTTATAAATACATACATATTATACATAGAAAAGGGACCGCTGTGAGGAAAACTGGGCACTTTTTAAGTCTGCAAGGAATCGGTGTAATCAGATGGTACGCAACGCTAAACGCCGACATATTCTCGATAATATCAACTCTTCATCAGCTGCCAATATCTGGAAGTTCCTTGGAACACTAGGTATTGGCAAGCAGCGGCATGTTGACTACCATGGGACTCTTAGTTTGGACGATATCAACAAACATTTCACCTCTACTGATTCGCTGGATCGTCAAACTACGAGTCTCACTGTCAACTATTTAGCCGGGTTACCTCAACCCAAAATTGAATCTTTTTTCTTTTCTCCAGAGTCTCCGGCCGAGATCAAAAAGATAATCCTCTCCATAAGGTCTAATGCTGTGGGATGTGACAACATTAGCCGTCGTATGATTACAACGATCCTAGATCAGCTCCTGTCGGCAATATCCCACATCATAAACTTTTCCCTCGCCTCTGGTACCTTTCCTTCCTTGTGGCGCAAAGCCCATATAATTCCTCTGCCCAAAATCCTCAATCCTACTCTTCCTCAACACTTCCGGCCAATTTCCATCTTACCTTTCCTATCCAAAGTGCTTGAAGCCTGCGCGAATAAACAATTGTCTCGTTTTGTGTACTACAATAACTTGTTGAGCCCATTTCAGTCAGGCTTCAGGCCTGGTCATAGCACTACCTCCGCCCTCCTCAAAGTGACTGGCGATATTCGAGAGGCTATGGAACACACTAAAATCACTGTTCTTGTGTTGATCGATTTCTCAAATGCTTTCAATACCGTCAGTCACGATGTCCTTTTGTCTATCCTCTCCCATCTCAAGGTCTCGGCTGGAGCTCTGGATTGGTTCTCAACTTATCTTCGAGGTCGTCAGCAGTCTGTCCGCCTCGAGGAGTCATCCTCGAGGTGGGACGATGTCACATCTGGCGTTCCTCAAGGCGGCATCCTCTCTCCTCTTTTATTTTCTATTTTCATAAATCTCCTAACTCAACACCTTCAGTGCGCTTACCATTTGTATGCCGACGACTTGCAGATTTACTCCCATGTAAGTGTGGAATGCGTAGCTGAGGCCATTGACAAGGTTAATAGGGATTTGACAACCATAAAGACATGGTCTGACAAGTTTGGTCTCACCGTAAATCCCTGCAAAACCCAGGCCATAATTGTGGGCAGCCAACGAATTCTAAGCAGACTTAACTTAGCAACGCTGCCAGCCATCATTTTCAACGGAACTATCGTCGATCTGTACCCTACGGTTAAAAATCTCGGGCTATATCTGGATACCACGCTGAATTGGGAGGCTCAGGTGACACATGTAAGTCAGAAGGTCACCGGTACCCTGCGCGCCCTCTACCGCCTTAAAAACTTACTCCCCTCCGAGACCAAAACAATGCTTGTGCAAACTTTGATTTTCCCACTGATCGACTATGGTGATGTATGTTACTTTGACCTGAATGCAGATCCCCTCAATAAACTTGACCGTCTTCTGAATAACTGCATTCGATTCGTTTTTAATCTTCGTAAGTATGACCATGTGTCTACTTATCGTTCCCAATTAAAGTGGCTCCCTATACGTCAGCGCCGTAGTTTGCGTGCTCTCACTACCCTATACACTATTCTCACATCTCCTACTTCTCCTCAGTATATGACTCCTTACTTTCAGTTCCTATGTTCTAATCATGAGCGAAATCTTCGCTCCTCTAATAATCTTCAACTCATGGTTCCTACTCACAGATCTTGTTTCCTACACTCCTCTTTCACCATACAATCTATTCTTCTATGGAATGCTCTTCCTCCTGAGATCAGAATGGCCAAAACCAAATTCATCTTCAAGTCCAAAGTAAGGGAACTCTTGTTGGCTGAGTCCTTGAATGTATCATAAGTCGCTATCTTAACTAGGTATATGTTCATGTATATATCTATATTTACATGTATCAGTATAAGTAAGTCTATAATTTTACTCATCTCTGATTTTAGTTGTAATTATATATATATATTATATATATATATATATATATATATATATATATATATATATATATATATATATATATATGTATATATATATATATATATATATATATATATATATATATATGTGTTATATATATAGATATATATCTAAATAAATATTTGCATTTATTGTGTATGTATTACGTTTATGTATTTTTATCATAATATATATTTATGTAAGTATGTATATTTAGTATGACCAATAATTCAATAATTAGTAAGTTATCGCAACCTAAATCATATAATACACCTACTTCTTTTCTCTCTGCACCACTCTAAGGTAGACTGGTAGATAATGCCCAAGGCATTAAGTCCGCCTATATACTTTGTGTATATGAAGAATAAATAAAAAAAAAGAAACACCCATGTTCATGCACACAAATGTTTGACTTGAGCGGGAATCGAACCCGCGGCCTTCGGCGTAGCAGTCGCTAACACTCCCGCAGCGCCAACCGGTCGTCGTAGAATAAGATCTCGGATCCTTGGTAAACTGTTGCTGCACCTTTTCCTGATGTTCTTTGTGTGCACACGTTATCATCGTTTTCACCGTCGCCCTGCATCTAGAAAACATTTGGTAGTCTGTGCGAGACTTGCTTACTTTGTATCGCTTATGTAGTACCGCCTTTTTTTAATCAAATGTATAATTTCACCTGTGTACCAATCAGGGTAGAAGGGACAGTACAGTCCTTCCGCGACCACAACCGTTGCAATCCGGTAGAAACGTAGGAGAATAACAGAGGTATTTGTGCCTTTAAAAAAGTAAATTATCGCGACTAAGACCCGCTAAATAATATTGTATGATGTATACAAATCGCGAAAGTTTAAAATCGATTGATGTCCGAATGTTACTATTTAAGGGCAAAGAACCGATTTTTTTATGCAATATGCGGCAAACGAGCAGTTGTATATCCTAATGGTGAGCGATTATTGCCGCCTAAGAAACGCCCGGTATCCGTTGTCAGCTCGCATTTTTAGACCGATCTGACCAAGTCCACTCTTTTGTGTCCCGTATCAGATGGATGAAATAACAGTTGCCTTGTTTAGTTTGGTTATAGTCAGATTGTACTGTTTCAGTTCTACTGATTGTCCTTCAAGAATTCTTTTGTACCTATTTATTGAATAATTTAATTTTAGTAACTATAGCAATTTAAGCTTTCGTGGTCATTTAAACTTATTTTAAATTGTCTTTCGGGATATATACCACTCACCTTTGTTTGGAGTAGGCGATATTTAGGTACTGTTGCAAGCGCCATGTTCACGGATGTACTGAGGGTATTGCGGGTGGACGAATGTTACGAGCAAGTAAAGTTAATTTAGATTGACGTATTTCGGAAATAAAACGGTAATATTTACATTCAATTGTAATATAACTGTTTTGCACTAAAACAAAACAAGTATTATGTGTTGAAGTAAACACACAGCATTGTAGATGAAGAAGCAGTCTGTGATTTGTCTAGAATCCCAGAAAATAGGCTAAAATGCAAGTGTTCATACCTGGATTCCGCTAACTTGCAAACCTTTTGTCACCAGAGGGCGCGAGCGTCTTCTATTTGCCGCTATTCTTCGCGTCAAATGTCATAGCGTCTTCATCATCAGCAAGCCACTTGAAACAATGCTGTGTGTTAACTTCAACACATAATACTTGTTTTGTTTTAGTGCAAAACAGTTATATTATGTGTCTCCATAAACACACAGCATTGTAGATGAAGACCTGTTTGATATCTGCTGGTGACCAGAAGGACGGTATAATAGTCCTGAGACACAAAACGCTATGTGAACAGTAAAATAAAATAAATATTGTATGTATCATGCAACAACATATTTATTTGTAATCAGGTTTAGTTTACAATAATTGCACCAGAGCAACCAAAACTCCTTAGTACAAAAAAAAATATATACAACGTGTAATGGAAATAACGCACATCCTCAGACACCCCAATTAGAAAACCTTGTTACAATCATAATGCATGCATTGAAATATTTTTTTTATTTGCGTAAATAATGTTTTTTAAAGAAAGTATTAACTCAATTAAAAGTGAAAATCGTGGTCACTCTAAATCTGCGCACGCACACAAACGAAACGGTTGCTATGGTAAACAAACAACAGCGATCTGATAGGAACGAAACATGATACGATATAACAAAATGTATGAAATTCAGTCTGTAAACCACACTCTGATAGAGTGGGGTTTACAAAAATGATGTTTGAACAATTTGTCGGCTACTGTTGATATTACCAAAGATATTATGAGTATTTGTTTCCATCACACTTTTAAGCTATGGTGTGGACAGTCGAATCATTTATTGTTTGTTATTAATATGCACGATCTATTGTTTCTTAACATCGTAAGTGACTATTGTGACTATCTTAACTTAATCAGATAAAATAAAAGAATATCAATGAGAGAAATAAACAAGAACGGCGTGTTTAAAGTTGTCTTGTGAATCTAAATACTTACAATAATAGAATAATAAAATAACTTACAGGCTTAAATCACAATTCTTTCGTCCACGTAGCACTTCAGTATTTCCTCACAAATCACATCTTTTCACTGTTTCAAAAGCAGCTAGTATCTTAATAAATTAACTACTCGGCACTTTTTCTGTCGTCACAATAAACTGGTGATTTATTATTTCTCCACAATGAGAAAGTCCATGGGTGACAAGTCAGCATCAAGATGATGTTGAACTTTTCACTTTGTTGTTGAATGATTAAATTATACACCATTACACATTTTGTAAACAAGTGAACTTTTACAAAGGTTTTCACAGCACTCACTGATAGAATCAGATAGATATTCCCGGTTGTACTTGTCATAACATGTCTAAGCGCATCGCCCGCTGCGCTTGTCATGCGCCAGCGCGAGCGAGACATTACGTCTCGCTCTTTCCCGTTGTTTATTACCTACGTTAGTGAAAGATAGATGATAGACATTTTGGTGGTCAATTGTGTGCTATTGTCTTTTGCCGTCTATTGTGTTGTATTAATGTGTGCGTTTGTGTAAGTCAACGTGAAACCATATAACAAATGCATTTAAAAATAAGCCGTTCTGCTTTGATTTAAGGTTTATTTTCGAATAGCTCAATTTTTTTTTTTAATTGTGTTGTTTTAATGTGTGCGTTTGTGTAAGTCAACGTGGAACCATTTAACAAATGCATTTAAAAATAAGCCGTTCGGCTTTGGTTTAAGGTTTATTTTCGAATAGCTCAATTTTTAAAAAAATGAGTGACTACAATTTACGTTATTTTAATTATTTTAAGACTAAAAATAAACAATATTAAAAATGACGGAAATGGATTCAGTTGCCGATTCTGAACAAAGTACTTTCAAGATGTGCATTAAACTTGTTACATGTTGTATATATATATATCTTATCCTCTCATTAAAACTTTTCTCAAAGTAAAATAAACTCAACTTACAAATATAAAACAAAAATTATTTATGTAAAAAAATTAACAAAATCACTTAATCAAATATGGGCAAACATCTGAGATCAATCAAACTTATAATTCTAAACAGTCTTAAAATTATCATATAAATCAGTATTACTTCCACTTGGTTTGTTCACTTCTCTGCAATTTAACCTCTTAAAAGTCTCAGCACTTCTCCAATTTCCTCTCTCCAGAATGTCATCAATGGATCTGTTATCAAGCCATCCCCGAGATGCTACAGCAGATCTAATACTTCCTGGAGCTGCATCTATTTTTGCCTGCTTGAATACTGAACGTAGCCAAGTGGAAATAACAGTCCTTGAAGCTGCCTTCACCCTCCCCCTAATTGTAATAAACAAACATTTCAAATCCGCAACTGTGCTACGCCTGGCTTCTGATGCCTTAATCAGCTTTCTTATGTGTTCTACTGGACAGATGCAAGGCTCTTGGTGCTTAGTCAATAGCCACCCCGACTGCCTGTGAGAACCTGAATCAGTCTTCGAGCCAAATCTTGGCCAAAATGTTATGTTGCTCTCAGTAACTATACATCTCTCTTCAGGCAGATCCAGAAGGTTAAGGTCATGTAACCTACGGCCAGAAGCCAACAACAACAATAAGGCTGTCCTTCTACTTAGGTCAAATAAGGAGTCAGAGCATGTAGATGACTTTAACCATGTCAAAAGGTCTACATCTGGGATGCCCCACACCTTGAAGATTGGCTCTGTGGCTTCCGGCAGCAGGTGCCATTCGGGTACTTGCTGGCCCCTTGATAGGTGGTCTGCAATACCGTTTAAGTTTCCTGGCAGATAAAATGCTGTCATTGTTATCTTGAGTGCATTTGTCACTTCTAACAATTTGGTGGTGAGGCTCAACAGATTCTTGGACCGAGTTCCACCCTGATTTCTGATATATGCCACTACCGTCCGATTGTCGGACTGAACCAGAATGTGAGCATTCCTCAAGAAGGCTCCCTGAGACCTGATCGCTGTATAGACCGCGTACATCTCTTTGAGGTTTGAGTGCCAACACCTCTGATTTGGGGCCCATCTGCCTGACAGGTATCTGCTGTTCAGATGGGCTCCCCAGCCCGCATCCGCTGCGTCTGTTGTTAAGAAGTGGGTTACTTCTCTTTTGTGAAGTGGAGATGGACTGCAATCGACTGCATCCATCCACCACCTTAGCTCCTGTCGCACACTTGGGCACAGTTTCTTCTTCCGAGTTCCTCTTGGGAATCTCTTCAGAAACATCTGTGTCCGGCGACAGTGCAGCCTGCCCTGTGGGACGGCCTGGTTGGCAAAATTTAGCATCCCCAGTCCTCTCTGCAGCTCTCTTAAAGAGCAATTGTCCTTGTCCAGCATCTTTAACAAAGTACTTTTTACTTTTAGAATTTTCTGGGTTGGCAGAGCTAAGGTCTGGTTCTGAGTGTTCCACAGTAGACCCAGGTATTCGAGCTCTTGTGTTGGTTCTATGACTGACTTCTTGTAATTTATATGCCAACCCAGAGATTCTAGGGTCGCGAGGGTTTCCGCAACCTGCTCGCTCAACTTGGATCTGGACTGACATGCCAGGAGATAGTCGACTAGGTACACTATCACGCGCATACCGCGCTTTCGAAGGGTTTCCGCAACCCAATTTGACACCGCCGCAAAGGCGCGTGGGGCTGAAGACAGGCCAAATGGCAGAGCTGTCAGCTGGAGGATCTCCTCCTTGTAAATAACGCGCAGAAAACGCCTGTGAGGCTCTGCTATGCTTAAATGGAAATAAGCCTGGTGAATATCTATCTTCACCATCCAATCCTCTGGTTGGAGGAAATCGACTACATCTACTTGAGATATAAGTAGAAAATGTTTTGTTACTATGTGTGCATTCAAGGCTCTGAGGTCGAATATAGGTCGGAGACTGCCATCCTGTTTCTTTATTAAAAACATTTTCGAATAGAAGCCCCGATCTAGAGTTGATGGTCTCTCTAGTACTGACTTGTCCTTTAGTTCTTGAATGACCCGGGTCATGTCTGGAGAAACCTGAGTTGACAATGCCCTTAAAATGTGATGCATTGGGAACTTTAGAGGAGGAACAGCCTTGAAGGGCAAACGATAGTTGGCAATAGTCTTTAGTATAAATGAATCTGCCCCCATCAGGCTCCACTTTTGAGTATAAGCTCTCAGGCACCCTCCTCTGAAGTTCTTCTGAGCATCATTCTGGCTTATTGTAGTTGGCAGTACCTCTGTTATCATTTGAGCGAAATGGCTGCTTTCTCTTTGTATTAAACTTAGGTTTCTTATCCACATTGTTCTTCTTAAGTTTATTATTGTACACCTTATTAGAGTGTCTGTCTGAACGTCCCGGACGTTCAACACTCCTTTTCTCCCTAACATATGAAGGTGTATTGAGCCACATCTGTGACCCACCCAACGACATAATAATAGGCTGAAGGGCCTCCCTACTGAATAAGTGCTCTGCACTAGGTGGCACCCTCTGCAACGTGGTTCTCAAGTTTTGATTTTGGATTTCTTTCAGGATCCGATCCCGCCTAACCTCTATAGCCTCTGAACGTTTGCCACAGATAATTTGCATTATGGTCTCAGAGTTCTTATGACTAGCCGAAGTAGGACCAAAAGTCTCTGATATTTTTTCAAACAGAGCCTGAGGGTTTAAGTCCTTTGGATTAGCTGCTGCCCAATTAACTACACCTTGCAGCCCAGTTCTTAATAACTGCCTCTGTTCCAACACTCTATTTGAAAGCCCTGCTAGTACAAGTTCAGTTGAAGCTAGATAGTCTTTATTCTTATTAAAGTGACACAGCTCATCATTTATTTTTAAACCTGTAAACCCAGGAGTGGCTAGGCTGTCCTGAAGGGACTTCTTGTATTTTATACCTTTCCAAGTAGGCAAATCAAAATGCTGAAGCTTAATCAGCTCAGCTAGACGTTCAGTGTCACTCCTTTGAATGACCTGCTTGGTATCGACGTCTGTGCCCAGATCGCCGAAAGCGAGCTCTAAAGGTTCTTTTTGAACAGGTGATGGATTAACTAAAAATTGTTCGGTCTTATTTTCGGTTTGACTATTGTTTAAATTCAAGTGAAGCGGTAATTGAGTTTAATAATCTGTGATATATGAAACTTGGTTAATTAAAGACTCTACTCTAGGATCCGAGCGTGTCGGCACCTGTCGATGTTTCCGCCTATGAGCGGTTCGTGGACGCTTATTCGGAAGGGGTGATGCTAAGCCCTCCTCCACCTCCGAGGAAGAGGAGGAGCTTGTCCCCGATGTGGTCGAGGTTTGTTCTCCCTCTGGAGCAACAAACTCTCGACCAGTCTCCTCGTCACGAACCGACTCCATTTATAGCACTAAACAAAAGTAATGTTTAAGTACTTACACAATGCTGGGTTTGGATAAACACTGTTTTAGGCACAGCTGGAAAAGGTTTTTGCTACCTAAAACTTATAAAACAACACTTTTTTACAACTTATGAAAATTTGCATGCGATCCCGCGCAAATCACAAAACGCTATGACATTTGACGCGAAGAATAGCGGCAAATAGAAGACGCTCGCGCCCTCTGGTGACAAAAGGTTTGCAAGTTAGCGGAATCCAGGTATGAACACTTGCATTTTTAGCCTATTTTCTGGGATTCTATCAAATCACAGACTGCTTCTTCATCTACAATGCTGTGTGTTTATGGAGACACATAATAATAATTATGTAATTGGGCGAGTAATTAAAGTCATAGAAAAAACTATTTAAAAAATGATGCAGGAACGACATCATTCACTTCTTAGTCGTTCAAGAAAATGCCCTACAGTTATTTGTCCATCATTAAGCATCATTTGAGTACTCATGATAAAATTGTCTCGTTCAATTTTTGGTCCCTTATTTCAGGCATTCCGCCTTTTATTCTTATGCCAAAGTATCATCATTCTTTAAATGATGTAATAACTTCATGATATTTGGCTGTTTTCTGCCAATCACATTGTTCAAATTGCTGTGTCAACTCTCAGCAAAATTATTAGTTCTGTGCCGTTCCCCGTATACAGACCATATTTTAATCAATTCCTGATTTTTTAACCATTGAGTCATCATGTAATTTTGGAATTTTATTAATGATTCATTGCCATCTGTTATATCATTCGAAATATAAGCCCAACCTTCTAATATTAAATTTGTTGGTAACAAAGGAAGTACTGCAGATAGTGCGACTATCCTTTTCGTTATCATGTCTTCCGTTAAACCCAGTTGTTTCCCTATTGAAAAAATGATATTAATACCCACAGAACTCAATACCAGGAAACAGTTTCAGTAGAGCATTAATGGCAAGCCTTTCAAAATCTATACTACTCGTTGTCGACAGGTGGTCCACGGGTGGACGCCGCATTATCACCAAAACGTCGCGCGATCATCCAGTGGACCCCGCGCGGTCAATGAGTGAACGCCGCGTGGTCAACGGGTGAATGTCGCTTGGTCCACGAATTTTCTAGTAGTCTGTTAACAATTGGCACTGGGTCTACACGTGTGTTTCGTAATGTCAAATTTTACAAACCTTGAATTGGCACTCATAACTGTCACGCTTGATGAAGAAGAAAATGAAAGACGCAACAAAAACATCATTCGCGGGCAGCGCGCGGTCCGCTTCGGACCCGCGCGTTGGCGATGCGCAGTCAACGCAAGGCAAGCATGCGAGCAGCGAGCTGTCACCGAGTGGTCCACCCGCCCGCCTCCACGCGTAGAGGGCTTACGACAGAGGCGATCCGGTGACGCTACGGGGTTGATGTAGTGAGCGCATACCCATACAAGTCCATATGAAGAATACTAACCGCATGAGGCGAGGCGGTGCGGAGTGGGTGCCGGGTGGCTCTAATGAGCTGTGCCCTTAAATTTAGAGGGATTCATATCTGGTATTTGTGATTTAATGGTACCGAACATCGCGTAATAGCTTTCTTCCTTTCTGTCAGTCATACATACATACATACATAGACTCACGCCTGTTTCCCCGAAGGGGTAGGCAGAGGCATATTAAACGCCCACTTTTCGCCAGTGTTTTGATCCCACGTAATAGGTGGCGAGCCTATTGCCGCTTTCGGGATATTTTGTTTGCCAGAACTCGTCCGTTGATCGGCAAGTGCACCACTTGCAGGTGAGGTTGGCTTGGGACCCTAAGTTCTTGGTGGGAACCCTATGCACCCTGTCACTCTCTGTCAGACATCAACGCATATAAAAGAGGAACAATATTTGTGGTGCCTGCAGAACTTCCTAAATCCCCGTGTATAGTATATAGTTGAACAAATGGGGACGCACAACTTTTAAAGGTTCCATCTCCAAACAGATGTTTTATTGATGCCAAGCGTGTTTTTGCTTCTGCTGATGCAAATACAATTATACGATTATTATTAAATGCTAATCACTAAGTATTTAATCGAATATTTAAAAGGTATTTCTACATCTGTAGGGTTTTTGAAAATTAGCCTCTGTATCCTCGCATCTTTGTTTCGATGTTTGTATATGCCTCTTCACTGCCTTCAAATTTGGAATCTTCTTAATAATATCAATTCTTTGATCTTTCAAAGGTCTGACATATTTCTTATATAGGGTAGGTACTGGCTTAAAGGATGTTGATCAGCAACTTTTAGTCCGTACATTTGATAATCAATCATATTTTGACCAATATCTGAAGGACAAGTGTGTCTTTTCGACTTGAGCACTTCGTTTTTCTGAAATTAAATCAAATAATGCTAGAAAAAATAGTTCAGCTCCTATGTGGAGTACCTACTTAGAATTCTAGTATTGCAATATTTACCAATACCTATGTAGTTGCTACCAATAAGAAATCCCAAAATAGTAAATTGGTCTTTTGATTATTTAAAGCTAAGGCGTCCAAAACGATGTAGTACAGAGATGGCAAAGTTTGGTTTAAAAAAAAAACCGATTCATTTGCGCAGATTATTCTCATTGGATAGGTGAACAGCCATCCTGGCAACAAATGGCCAGTCAGTTTAAAATTTGGTGTTACATTTTGATTTGTTGAGCATACGACACAACCACATAGCGGATTTATTTTTAAAATCTTTGTTTTTATAATATTGGTGTCCCGAGTACATTAATATCTGTCCCCTTTTCCTTCTTATAAATACTAATTTGTCATTAACTAATTCCTCGAACTCTGACGAAGACATATTTAAATAGAAATTGAAAAAAATATTACCTAATACAATTGTACTTATTTATATTAAGAGATCAATAAAGAAATTATATAAATATCGTAATTGACATTGAAATGTCATCTAAAATTTTATTGCTAATGGCCTGCTAATGGCCATCATCGCGTAGTTAATACCTACAATGCAGTTTGTATATCACATTTAATATTAGGGTATGACCATGGATACCTTTTATTATATAAGTCAGTATATTTTTTCATTTTCATTCTATGCCGTGTGGTTGACGGCATAGAATACAAGTGTCACCACCCCCTATCTTCCCGTGGGTGTCGTAAGAGGCGACTAAGGGATAACACGATGCAAATACCATCTTTGCGTAGAGACGGAAAACTCGACATCAAACCCTACACGACTGCCTCGTTGGTCTCGCGGCATAAATGTGCGCGTGGGATCGGGAGGTCCCGGGTTCAATTCCTGGGTCGGGCAGTGTTATTGGGTTTTTCTGTCACGAAATTCTCAGTAGCAGCACGGAGTCTGGAAATGTGCCCGGTACGGCAATAGGCTCGCCCCTTATTACGTGGGACTAAAGTATATCTGGCGAAAAGTGGGTGTAGAAATACACCTCTGCCTACCCCTTCGGGGATAAAAGGCGTGACGATATGTATGTATGTATGTATATAAGTCAGTAGTTAGATTGCAAAAATCTGATGTAAGACACAAAAGATTGGACGTGGTCAGGTTGATTTAATAAAGCGATCTGACCACGGACCACGGCCTTGCCATTGCAACCCTTTGGGTTGGCCAAAGTAATAGAAGGAGTGGGAAGAGGGCGAAGGAATAGGGGATCTTGTGTATTTGAGGCTTCATTAGCTTGTCTTATTTTAGCAGCCAAGAAAGAAAAATATCAAGTCACGAGGAGGTCGCTTCTATTGGGAGTTAAGCCAGTAAATGTAGTGAGGTATGTTCGTCGCCAGTTACGCATTATTCTGAACGCCAAAAAGACAACACTAACAATAACTTGTTTGACACAGAATAACGTCGTCGAACGTGGGTAGTTGGCTTAGCAAGTACACAAAATTTTCACTCCCTTTTATTAATTATTTAAAAACTAGCTGGTACCCGCGGCTTCGCACGCGGAAAAAAGTTACGTTTTGAAGAGTTCTCTGCCAAATCTAATTTTTACACAGCCGGAGATTTTCCAGATTTCAATATGACTGCTTTTATATAAAACCCTTTGCTTTTATATAAAACTAAAGGGTGCCAGCAGCTACGCCTGCATTTTTTTTTAATTTACCCGTCTTGGCCGATCTCGTGGGAATTTCAGGAAATCCCTTCTTAGTGCACCCCCACGGTCCCCAAGGAACATACATGCCAAATTTCAGCTTCTTGCGCCCATTAGTTTCGGTTGTAGCGTGTCTGTCAGTCAGTCAGTAACGCAAGGATTTTATATATTAAGATAGTAAATCATATTATTTTATTATTTAAATGTCATTATACATATGGTAACCTAAAACACCAACCAGTTTAGTGTTGATTCCTGCTGAAGAATTTCATATTGCACAATACTTAACATCATGGACAGTGCACAAGACATGAAGGCATCTTTCATTAAAATAATGGCTGGTATCGAGGAGCGCATGACAAATTTCGAGGCAGAGCTGCAGAAAAGTACTAAAAATCCAAACAGTGCACCCAGTTTGACTAGTCTTGCAGCTGATTTTGCATCTTTCCGGGCGTTTGCAATTGAGACAATGGGGGCCTTCCATAGGCAAATGGAGTTGCTGGCGCGTGAGGTGGACAGCATCGAGATGCGCAGCCGTCGCAAAATGTTGTTAATCCACGGCGTAGCAGAACAGAAGAACGATGATCCTGGTCAGTCTGTCTTAGGAATCATGAAGGATCTCCAGCTGTCTGATATTGTCATCGATGACTTCAAACGCTGTCACAGAATGGGTCGATCTTCAAGCGGTCACAAACCTAGACCCATATTGGTCAAGTTTCGGCACGTTGCGGTGCGTGACAAGGTCTGGTTCTCCAAGACGAAATTGAAAGGAAGCGGCAAAACGTTGTCTGAATTTCTGACCAAGGCTCGGCACGATGTCTTTATGGCTGCACGAGACCAATTTGGAGTCACAAGTAGTTGGACACGGGAGGGCCATATTTTTGTCGTGGACGCCGAAGGGAAACAACATCGTATTTCGTCGCTCGGCGAACTGAACCGTATTAAGTCTGGCACTCAGAAGACACCTATTACTGAGAAACCTACGGTTCCGAAGTCGAAACGCGCCGCAGCCACGAAAAAGTAATTTGTACACAGCTTTCATAGTGATTGCAGCATCCGCGGGTTTGTTTACTTTTTATGTACGTATACGTATTGTATCACTATACCCTATCGTTATTGCACAAAAACTTTAATTATACCCCCTACCACAGAATAGATAGTTCTTACGAACAGAAGCACCACTTCGCAAACCAATTTAAAGAAATGGCGACTCTTGCTACTAAGCAAGAAAGTGCAATTCAGCTCGCACGAGCATTCAGTACCTAACGCAATATTGACCTAACTGTTCCCGCTCTTTTCTAACACATAACGCTGTCGCTGTCTGGCGCGGAGCGGTGTGCTAGGGTTGTCGACTTGCCACTGCTACTATAATATTTATTCATCGTCTATCTACCTACTTGACCACGTATCTAATAATAAATATTTATACTATAAGTATCCTATCCCACTATTTGAGCTCGTAGAACGAAAACCACAAAAATTCTGGTGGTTTACATTTTCACTATACTAATTCTTAGTTATTTCCTAAACGCGTAGACCGATTTACATGACTCAAACAGATAAAATGGTTTTTGAACTAGACCTTTAATTTGACACCATAATCGTTGAGATATCTCAACAAATAACAAGTACAATTTTCAAGTTGCTCTCGTAAAATAAATAAAATCCGACAAACATCCGTTAAATGAGCAATACTTCGCACCAGACTTGTGATGTGAACATTTTTGTTGTTCACTATTAAAATTCACGTTATTAGCTAGCCCTGCGCGCGAGCGGTGACGACGCGGCGTGGAAGCCGCGCCAAAGTGTAGGCACTTATCGCTGTAGGTACGGCCGAGTGAAGGAGGCCTGCCCCTACTACGTAACTTTTGAAGTCACTTAGCTTATTTCCGATTTCCGTATTAAACATTAATTCATACCTTCGATTTACTTGCATAAAATCAACGATTAGCATTTTTGTTTATAACGTGACTATATGACATTTGGACAACTGTCAACGTTGTCAAAATAATACGTTTCGTTCTTTCTACTCGACTGAAATGTTTCGTTCGTAAACCGATTCGAGAACTATTTTCATGGATATATATATATATTTTTTTGAAGCATTTACAACTGGAGTATTTAATAAGATAAAATGTATTATATTCTATGATTTGTAGAAAACGCGCGGATGTTGCAACTGTCTTTTTTTTTTCTTTTGTAGTAAGTAATTGTATTTTATTTTCTTGTGTTATTGTTATTGCAATATGCAATAATATGTCTATATTGTTGGTTGTTAACACTCAACTGGCAGGTGGACATTCTATTTTGATAGCGTGCTTTAGAAGTACCTATATAAGTTTATCTTACTATTTTATTTTTTAGTTATTATATTTATTATATATCTATGTATTTTATGTTATGTCTGATCAACTACAAAGTAGTAATAATGACAGTTTCTTTTCTATAAGTAGCCATAATAACAGCTTTGCAAGCATCCCTTCACTCGCTGAGACACTTGAGTGCGAGTTTGCCGATGTACCCGGTAACTTGAATGTTGTCCATATAAACGCTCAGAGTATTCCAGCCCATTTCCAGGATATGCTGACCACTTTTGACTGTAAGAATATCCATGCCATTCTAATTTCCGAGTCATGGTTAAAACCGTGTCTATCTTCTGTGACCTACTCTCTTCCTAATTATCGACTAGTAAGAAATGATCGTACCGGGAGTGGTGGTGGTGGTGTTGCCATTTATCTCCGTAACCATATTCCTTTCAATGTTGTTGATATGTCTACACAGCCACCACCGCTTAATGCCGGCGAGCATCTCTTTCTGGAATTGGATCTGTCCAATACCAAGGTTCTACTTGGTGTGTATTACTCTTCTAACTGTCGCGTAAATTACTTCTCTTCTTTCGAACGCACTTTGGAAAATCTAGTCCCTTCTTACAGTCACACCATTGTGATGGGCGATTTTAACACTTGCTTGTTAAAAAATGATTCTCGCTCTTCTTCCTTGTGTAGTATTGTCGAATCTTGTAATCTATCCATCCTTCCTTTAAATGCTACACATAAGTTTCCAAATTCTACTCCTTCTTTTCTTGATCTTATGTTTGTCTCTTCACCTAGTCTTGTCGCCAAGCATGGTCAGCTTGCAGCTGACGCTTTCTCTTACCATGACCTAATTTTTCTGTCTTATAAACTTCGTCTTCCTAAGACAAAATCCAAAATTCTTCTGCAGCGCAATTTTGGTGGCATGAATGTGGAAAATCTCCGAAGCGGCGCCAGCATGATTGACTGGAATTCCTTACTGGGTGCGCAATCCATTGACGAAAAAGTCGAAACATTCACAAACACGATTACTCGGTTGTACGATGTTCATGCACCGGTCCGTGCTATCAGAGTCAAGCAACTACCTTCACCTTGGCTCACCAAGGAAATCAAACAGTTACTGACGAAGAAGGCAACAGCTAAAACAAAATATAAATGTCGAGCGACTCCTGGTAATTGGGATAACTATATCGCGATTAGAAATCACTGCAGAAAGGTGTGTAGGAAAGCACAACGCCAATACATCCATAACTCTGTTGAGAATGAGGATCCAGCTAAGGTCTGGATATTTCTAAGAACTCTGGGAGTTGGAAAGTCTACACATGACCTCACTACTGATAAAATTGATATTGATTTATTAAATCGACATTTCACTGCTTCGTCCCAATTTGATAGGACTACTAAAGCTAATACTTTACACGATCTTTCATCGCTTCCAACCCCAGTTTACGCATCCTTCGTTTTTAATCAATTATCTGAGTGTGATGTTAAAAAGAGCGTACTATCTATTTCTTCCAATGCCGTCGGTAATGATTGTGTCAGTCGAAAGATGATCCTTCCCATCTTAGATGAAATCCTTCCTATCCTGTGTCATATTCTAAATTATTCCTTATCCCGGGGCGTATTTCCATCTGCATGGAAAGACGCTCAGATTATTCCTTTACCTAAAAAATCCAAACCCTCGTCCTTTTCCGAGTTTCGTCCTATCTCCGTGCTACCTTTCCTCTCCAAAGTGCTTGAGCGTCTTGTCCATATCCAACTTAGCACATTCCTTAACAAGAACCTACTCCTCAATCCTCTACAATCCGGATTCCGACCTGGTCACAGCACCGTTACGGCACTGATCAACATTACTGACGACATTAGGCTTGGTATGGAGAATGGAAATCTGACTGTGCTTACCTTACTTGATTTTAGTAACGCCTTCAACACCGTTGATTTCCATATTCTGCTTGGCATACTACGCTCTATTAGCATATCGCCACAAGTGATTGATTGGTTTCACAGTTACCTGTTTGGCCGCCGACAACGTATACGGATCGAAGACTCTTTCTCTTCGTGGTGCAATACTACAGTCGGCGTCCCACAGGGTGGCGTTCTATCTCCCTTACTTTTCTCAATTTTTATAAATTCTATCTCTTATCAGCTTCAGTCATCCTACCACCTTTATGCAGATGATCTTCAAATTTACACTCAAGCTCCTGTACACGAGTTGTTTGAAGCATTCCGCATCATTAATACAGATTTAGACCGGATAGCTGCATGGAGTCTCAGATTTGGTCTACAAATCAACCCTGCAAAAACGCAGGTTATTGTTGTTGGCAGTCCCAAGATGATCTCACGTGTGGACTGGACTCGTCTACCTCAAATTAACTTTAGTGGTTTACATATAGATACCCATTAGTGACTGCGTGAAGAACCTGGGTGTTTATTTAGATAAAACATTATCCTGGGGCCCACAAATTGGTCAAGTCAGTCGCAAATTATTCGCTGCGTCTGGGACGTTGCGAAGATTGCGGAACTTTCTGCCGACTGCCACGAAGATTGCGCTCGCAAATTCTCTTCTCTTGCCTATCCTTGACTATGCTGATGTCAGCTATCTAGATCTCACTGAGGAGCAACTTGATAAGCTTGAGCGCCTTCAAAACTTTTGTATTAGATTTATATTTGGATTACGCAAATACGATCACGTTTCTGATTTCCGCAAATTGCTCAAGTGGCTCCCAATTCGCCTTCGACGGAATACTCACATTCTTTCTTTACTTTATAACATTCGTTTTAATCCTTCATCTCCGCCTTATTTAAAGGAACGTTTCAATTTTCTATGTAACACACATTCAAGATCGCTGAGGTCATCTGTGAATTTAATATTGGCAAGTCCAATGCATTCGACTTCTTTTTATGACAAGTCATTCACGGTACAAGCCGTTCGCTTGTGGAATGCTTTGCCTATATCCATAAAGCAGGCTCAAACGTTAAATACCTTTAAAAAGTTATTAAAAGACTACTATTTATCTATTTAATCTTTTCTATCTATTATCAAACTCATACTTTGTTGTCTATCTTCCATTTTCTACACCTTTATGTATGTATTATATATTTTATAATAATTATTTATGTATGTTTATGTAGTATATTTTTTAGTATTTTATGTGTGTATTTTTAACACTATGTATGTAAATATTAGTTTTTTTTTTTAATTGTGTTTACTGTAAATAAAATTGTATAAATCATTAGTATCGCCAAACTGCCCTTATTCTAGGCTCCTTGCTTTTCTAGTCCATCCAAAGGTTGCCTGGAAGATATTGCTTATAAGTGATAAGGCCGCCATTTGTACCTTAACTTTTATTTTACAAATGTATAGTAAATTGTATTACTTTGGTGTACAATAAAGATGATTTGTATTGTATTGTATTGTTTATCTGTCCGCTTGAAGAAACAGAATTGGCACCAGTAAGTTCCAGCAGTATAATAAGAGCTTTCTTCCAAATTTTACATATATGCATAAAAACTTCACTACCTGTGATGATATTGTTACGAATGGCGATATTTGTTGAGAATAACGCCATCTATCGGCAAGAGAGATAATTAGAAGAGATTACTCGTATGATTATAAATAGCGCCATCTAGTAGCTAGTAGAGGCAGTTACCTATTCCCTACTAGATGGCGTTGCTGCCCTTCTTGAATCTTCGATTGTGCTTTGGATCGATGTGATAACGTTCTAGCAATGACTGGATAATACGGAAAACTTATCTGGCCGATATAAAAGCACTCAGGTGTGCGTCCAAGTTCAGATCAAGTAACAGAGCGATTAACAACAGCGAAGGAGTCTGAATAGTAAGTGAGTCGGAAGTGTATTTTCTAGTGTGAAAGTTAGTTTTTGGTTGTGAAGTAAAGTACAGTTTGAGTGGCTTAATGTATTTTATTTATTGCCGAACCCCGCCCAACCAGTAACAATATTTTATAATCAAAGTTTACAACCTGACTATTTATGTTACTACATCATCCTAGCGCTCTCCCGATTGCGATTCAAGACCTTCGTCTTGGAGCCCGTCGCTCCAATCGGCACGGTATTCGGCAGTTAATAACTATTTATGTTCTACACTCATCATCCTCATCATCCTCTTAGCGTTATCCCAGTTTTTTATGTTCTACAGTATGTTAATTTATTTGACAACCAGTACAGAATTAGTTAAATGTCCTGCTGGTGTGGTCTACATGGTTGGAAAATGAGATTTGATTTCCGCCCCTCTCCTGGCCCAGAACCTGAATACGCCTATAGAATTATATCAACGATTCAGATTTTTACTTAAATGTTGTTTGGCATTTGCGTTACAAATTAATAATACTTATGCCATTTTCAAGTAAGAGCCTACGCAGACGAAGTAGTTTTGTTACAGAGACAAAACAACGTTAAAAAAATTTTTCCCCATAAACACAGTTGTACGGGAACAAGTCATCACTATAAAGTACCTACGCCGAGAATGTGTTCTTCTTCTGTGGAGAGTAGCAACATTACAATAATAATTTAGTGTCATATTTTCTAGTATTGCAACCGTTAACTTCTTATGGATTTAATTAATATTTCTTTGAATTAGTTTATACGATGTACCTGCTATATGGGTTTATTCCACGTTGTTTACCAGGGTGAACAAAGTAGACTACTTGGTGCCCTCGTTTCACCTCGGAATAACTTCACCTAGCTGATATCATCCAGGTGAAATAAGTAGATATAAGTCGCGGGCTTTGTTCACCTAGGAATTAAGTCACCCTACCATCTACTTTGTTCGACCAGGTGATAGCACCCAGGTCAACAAAGTGGAATAAACCGCTATACGTAGTTTGTGTATAAAATACTCAAACTCATTAATTTCATAAATACCCAAAACTGGGTTCTGGTTCAGGTTCTGATTCTATATTGAAACGTTGCCACTTATACTGGTATACTGAAAAATGGTTCATATAGTGGGTGAGACACCTTGTATAATCATACCAACTAATCTAAATACTGGTGATAGAGTTTGGTTTAAGAGCACAATGAGTAGCTCACGACAATGCCACTGAGCGTCCATTAGGGGGACTATTGGTCGTCCATTAGTCCACCGTTTTTATAGGCGTATTTATACATATTGTTGTAGAAAAGCTTTATAATCTGATAGTTTAGTGAGCATGAAGTAGCTGTCAAGATTTGCTACGCAGTTGTGGAGGCAGTAGGCCACGTACGACGTCACGGCCCGCAGGTAGAAGCGACGCTCGGTCGACGAGCCGCGAGCCACCACCAAGCCAATGCCCGGCCAGCTCTCGAACTCTGTTTGATCTGTAAAATTAAGTATTTAGTTAAGTGTAAAATATTATATTACCAGTTATTCTGTACGCAGATGATCTGACGGCCTACGTCAAAATAATAAACGTATAAAATAATAATTTAAAGATTCTACACTTCTACTTTGACCTGTAAGATGCTAAGTTTTCTAATGCCCAGGTATTTCACTGGCTACAGTACACAAATGTGAGTTATTATAAGTGGCAGAATAACTGATGCTGCGGTGGTATTTAGTGTGCTTGCCCCTGCATAAGAGGCCTACATACAATTAAATTGCTATTGTGTGTCTCACTGGACAGCGAATGGATTAAAATGATTAAATGAAGCAAAAACTTTGCGTCCTTATAATAAAACTAGAGCACGCCAGCAGCTACGCCTGCATTTTTTTTTAATTTACCCGTTTTGGCCGATCCCGTGGGAATTTCGGGAAATCCCTTCTTAGTGCACCCCTACGTTCCCCAAGGAACATACATGCCAAATTTCAGCTTCCTGCGCCCAATAGTTTCGGCTGTAGCGTGTCTGTCAGTCAGTCAGTAACGCAAGGATTTTATATATTAAGATGATGTACATGAGAATTTTGTTCTGTGAAAGTTTTATTATTATGCTTACATGACACTGTCGAATACGCAAAAATAAATCTTCCGCTCGTTTTGTCGCGGTCAAAATTCAATTTATGATTGCACAACTGATTTTGGGAGTTTTTGCAGCTTGCACACAAGACTGCATCGCAGTCCGTTGGTCTCTTATAAATTTCTTTTAGCGATAAGGCCGCCTAGTGTGGGATCCCTACGTCACTGCGAAAGTTGTTGGTTCGATTTTCATTAAATCGAACACGGTATGTCGATAGTTTAGTTGTGCGATGTTTTATTACATCGATGATTTATTGGTGCGATGTAACAGTTCCAGGAAGATAAGGCAATATAAGATATGTTATTATTATATTGCCTTATCTTCCTGGAACCCATACCATTCCTATATCCATTATCCTTTTAGAGGGGTCCGGTATTGTCAACCTTTTTTTGCCAAATTATTTCGGATTATCACTGTAGGTCCATCATTGCTACAAGAGGCATCTCTCTTCAATTTGTTTTTAAAAATTATTGAGTCCTGCAAGCAGGCATTTGGAGCGTGTGAATGTTCACCCATACCTTTAATTAGGGTGTGTTCTTATTTTCTTTGAGTGCCGTTATCATATGGCTATTGCACTGCTTTTTGGATTTGAAAACACAACACCAATAATGTTTATTACTCACATGTTTATTTAACATAAATTCACATCCATGAATAAGAATAACATCGTTTCCGCTTTTGGATTTTTCAGTTTTGATAACACAATCAACCATTGTTGCGATACGAATTACACTTCACAATTACTTACAATTTAATGATTGAGTAGATCAAAATATGACACATTTAGATACGCATATCAATATTATTTATTCCTACCCGCGTATTCTAAAGCTATTATGGTAACTCTTAAATGTAATCACAAAGTACCCAATAAACTATGAAACAAGTAAACCTCAAATCGGAATCAGAATCATTTATGTATCTCATTTTTTTTATAATAATTATAAATTTACTTTATTGTGGTATACTTACTTAGGTAGACTAGGATTATTTAAATGCATTGAAATATAATTCATTCATGAATCTTGATGTTAATAATAAAATGGACATTGTACATTATTTTAAACAAAAGGATAGTATTTCCTTCACGTCCATAGTGAAAAAAAAGGGTTATTAATTGAATATCATGGAACAGTAGCTTCTTCGAACCAATATTATCGAACTAATGAGCATTCGCTGTAGGGTTCTTCGCACCACCCCCCCGTGAGTGCTCCACCTTGTCGTGGTGGGGGGGCTCAGTAGCCGTGGATTGGTCACCCGCGGTGAAGCTAAGAGGGATCCAGGACGGGACGCTCCGCGTGGGCTTGGAGGGGCCTGCGCAGGATGCGTCCAACGGTGCGGGTGCGGGGGACAGTTCTGTCTGTCCCTCGCAGTCGGGTGCGGTCGCGGGAGGAGAGGCGTGTTGGTGTTGCGTTGTCGCGCGCCCTATCTCCCGCGACTAAATGGGAGCGCACCATTCGATGCGTCGCGGTGGGCCGCAGAGGAAAAGGAGATGCGATGTTGCGTAGCCGTCTTCCCTATCCTCTGCGGCCGCTGGGTGTTTTGGCGGCGGAGCCCAACACCTTAATCCGCCGCCACGGGTGTTTTGTTCGGGGCCCGCCTAACCACCTGGGGGGGCCAATGCCCGTCGGAGGGTGGCGACGCATGCTTCGGCGATGCCCTACCCTCCGACACACGGATACATGAGAAAGTCGAAAAAAAAAGGGTTATTCGAACCAAAATTTTTCGCACTAACGTTACATAGCACCAATAAATCATCGATGTAATAAAACATCGCACAACTAAACTATCGACATACCGTGTTCGATCAAGGTGGATCCCGCCTAGTGTGCACACAATGCACACTAGGCGGGATCCCTACGTCACTGCGAAAAATGTTGGTTCGATTTTCATTATATCGAACACGGTATGTCGATAGTTTAGTTGTGTGTATGTCCTCAACTCATTATGTGATCTACAAATTGTTGTATCGAGTCTGGGTGAACTCTGTGTACGTCGATTGAATGTTTGTACACATGGGACACGTGACATAAGAATTATTCTCGCCGCGGGAACGCTCATTAAAAACACCTGTATCCCCGAAGGGGTAGGCAAAAGTGTAATATTACACATTTCGCCATGAAATTTTAGATCGCACGTTATAGGGGGCGAGCCTATTGCCGTTACCGGGCATATCTCCAGACTCCGTGCTGCTACTGAGGATTCGGAAAAGCCAGTAACACTATGAATTTGTATTTATATCTTTAGTTTGTATTTGGTGTACATTCATTTAGGAAAATTTCACCATTTTCTGAAATTAATGTAATCTAAAAATAAAATTATTTTTGAACCACTCAAGAATTATTCTCTAACAATAAAATAGTTTCAAAGTTTTGATTTTATTGTTGGATCCCAAAAAAATCTTCAGTGATTAATTTGAGATCCGGTATATAAATATTTTAATTGTAGAACGTTAATTATGATAAAATCAATATCATGTTATAGTCTGAGATCCGTAGTAGAGCGAGTTATTGGATGAAAACTATTTTATGTAAAAAAATATATTTGGCTTTTCATTTAACATTACATAAACGCGTTTAATGAATAAAAGTACTAACCGAATGTATGAACCCTAAAGGGTACGGTAAACATTGGGTTGTAAATTTTTCCGGGCGTATTTGTAAGTTTGCCAGGTATCCCCCCCGTGGGATCTCCACCTTGTTGTGGTGGGGGGGGCTCCGTGGTTATGTCCCCCACGGTGAAGCTAAGCGAGATCCCGGGAGTGGACGCACCGCTTGGGTATGAAATTTTTTACCAGGTGGAAAATCCCTTCGGATCTCCGACTCTTGGGGAAATGCGAGCCGGAGTATGTGGTGTTACCCCTAAAAACCACTTCGACTTTCTCATGTACCCGTGTGTCGGAGGGAAGGGTATCACCGAAGCATTCGTCGCTACCCCCCGACGGGTATTGGCCCGCCAGATGGGCAGGCGGGCCCCGAACAAAACCCCCTTGGCGGCGGATTAAGGTGTTGGGCGCCGCCGCCAAAACACCCAGCGGCCGTAGAGGATAGGGAGGACATATATATACACACATCAACAAAGTCTAGGGATATTTTATATTTCATCAAATATCTAAAAATCTATGAAGAATTTTCTGATACAGAAAATAGAAGAATCATAGATTATTTTAAGGTCTTTAATAAAAATAAAAAACATTTCGTGTTTTTTTTTGTTTTAAATAAAAAAAATAATTTTTTTAATCATCATGGAAAATTAGTATGATAACAACAAACATTTCTTCTTAAAAAACTATTAATTTTAATAAAAATGGCAAAAATCTTGTAAAATCTAATCATTAATAATCAGTGTTGCCACCTCTTACATTGATTACACATCGACATCGATTGTTAATACTTAAAATTAAATTGTCAATGTCTTGCTGCGGTATGAGGTCCCATGTCCTTTGCAAGTGTTCGTAAAGTTGTTGTTCAGTCGTCAAATTTGGTGGAAAATCTCTCAAAGCTTTTCGTTGTAACATGTCCCAGGCATGCTCGATAGGATTTAAGTCGGGCGACTGTGCAGGCCAATCCAAAACTTGAATATCGTGCTCTCGGAGAGCGGTCGATACCAGCCGCGCCGTATGGCAAGGAGCATTATCGTGCATGAGTAGAAATTCATGGCCTATTTGAGTTCTGTGTGGGACAATAACAGGCTCTACTACCTCCTCGTGGTATTTTTCTGCAGTCATGCTGCCTTGGATCCAAACGAGTTGGGTTCGTCCGCCAAGACGAATTCCTGCCCACACCATGATTGTCCCGCCTTGGTATGGGTGGACCTCCTGAGGGTGCCGTAGACGGCTAACTCTCCCTGGAGCTCTCCAAACGCGTGTTCTTCGTGAATCCGGGTGAAACCCAAACCGGGACTCATCGGTGAACAGCACCAAAGACCATTGTTCGTCACTCCATGGTAAATGCTCCCGAGCCCACGAAAGCCGCCGACCGCGATTGCCACGTCGCAATGCTGGAACACGCAATGGTCTTCGAGCATGAAGATGAACTTCATGTAACCTTCTTCGCACGGTTTGGTCGCTTACCAGCAGCTGGTGGTCCTCCTGGAGCCTTTGCACTAGTTGCAGCGCTGTGATATTGGGTTGTCTTCTGGCGGTCATTTGGAGAAATCGATCCTGTCTCTGCGTAGTAACACGATATCTACCTGTGTGCTGTTCGGCCACATCTCCAGTACTGCGATAACGTGACCACAACCTTGATATCACATTTTGACTGGTATGTAGGGCCTCAGCAACGACGCGTTGAATTGCACCATTTTCTAACATGCCCACGGCTCGTAACATTTCATCTCGACTCAAATGACGACGTGACATGACTTTTAAAGTTCGTACGTCACGTTAAATTAAAAAAGAAAAACAATTAAAAACCCTTTTCATTAATAATTATAATAAAACAGTTTTAACTTTCTTTAATGTAACGAATTACTAGCAAATTTGCCGCCATATTTTGTTTATTATTTTGTTTTTTTTCTTTCCATGTTCAAATTTTGAAAATAGAATAAAAGAGGTTTTAATCTGTATATAAACTTTTTGTGGAAACTAACAAGGTTCTAAACTATAAACTCGTAAATAATTTAGGATTAAGATATCCCTAGACTTTGTTGATGTGTGTATACATATATTTATCATTTGCTATTATTTAAATTATTGTATAATACCAGTTTCTGTTTTAATTAAATTTACTTTGTCTCAAATAAGAACTGGAAAAACTTATAATAATATTAATTATTTCGAAACTTTGTGTAAGTAATGTACCTACTAAGCGATGTAAAAAATTTGTGATATCGACCGAGCAACGTAATCGTTTAATGTAATCGTCTTGGTACCCACAGAACAGGCTTGCCTAGTGTGGGGCCACTGGTATATATTTCATTGTTATCTGCATACTTTGGAAATAAACATTTTTTTTAATAAGCAGATCAGCGAAAGTCGCTCTTCTACGGATCTTGGACTATTAGTAAAAGATCTGTTTCTATGTACCGTTGGTGTAACCGACGCATATCTTGTCTGCGGTGGTGAGCTTGGCGTCGTACTCGGCCATGGTGCGGTGGCAGGTGCCCAGCTCCAGGTACTTCACTCCGAGGGACAACAGCGTCTGCTTCCGACGAGGGAAACCGTCAGTTGAGCTCCATGCTCCCAACTGCCAAGCAAAATAAACAATAAGGAGGGCTAAGCGCGTACAACAATATCTCTTTTGGATGTCATCCTCCTTTGTTTACAAGTACTTAAGTACAATGTGAAATAGTTGCAGCTCCTTACAAAAATAAAATATGAATCAAAATACATAATACCGACGATTAACAAGAGTGGCCATGAATTTTATTGACCGTTCTTCCTCGTGGTTCCACCTATTGCTTTACGAACGAGGCAGTAAATGTAAATGTGCATTGAGTAATTTACTTAAAAATTTACATTCATAAGTGTCACCTTGTGACCTAGATGAATAAATGATTTTGACTACTCTACTCGAAATCGTGAATAATTGCTATTTGTTATCATTTGGCATGCGGAGGTCAGACGGCACTCGCTCTGTGGAGTAGCAAAAATGTTGTCATATCCGATTCGACTAGAAAGCTGATCCTGGTTTCCAATGCGAAAATCTTGTACGCAACCGGGATAACGCCTTACAGGAATTTATACATTGCACTAGGTACGTTTGTCTGTACGTTTGTCTGTTGTCCGTGTGGTGACGGATTAAGAATACGAATTGTCACCACCCCATATCATCCCATGGGTGTCGTAAGAGCCGACAAAGGGAGCATATTATGCCGAGAACAGCACTGTAAGAGAAGGAAAACTTGATACAAACCCTATACCAACCCGCTTGGCCAGCGTGGTATAGTAGGCCAATTTCTCCTTTCAAAGGAGAGGCCTAGTCGATGATGATGATGACTAGGTACGTTTTATTATAACGCGGATCCCTTAAAGAGTTGAATATATTGTTACTATAAACAACTTTGTTTCTGATTTTTTTTAACAATATTTATTTATTTAAACCTTCACATACACAAAGTACGTAGGCGGACTTATTGCCATAGGCATTATCTACCAGTCTACCTGACTGAGTGGTGCAGAGAGGAAGAAGTAGGTGTATTATACAGGGTGTAAAATGACCCTTAACGAAAACTGAAATCCTATGTTGTACCAATCACTACGATTTTTTTTTACTTCGCCACCATGCCTGGGAAATTACTGGTCCAGGAGATATTGAGGCTCAAAGTTATCTTTATCTTTTTTTTTCTTTTATCTTTTTAAAAAGACAACTGCCGCACTAGGAATAAATCCTGTGTCGCGGGGGACTTTACAAACATACAATCAACGGACACAATGAACACCCAGACTCGAAATAATAACTTATGGATCACACAAAGTGTTGTCTCGTGTGGGAATCGAACCCACGACACTCGGCGCAGCGTCAAGCGGCGAGGCGGCCGCTTAAACCATTACGCCAACCGTGCAGTATGGAGATAGTATGAAGTTTTTCTAATTAGGTACAAAATCGATGCCTTTACCCCGCCAATATATATTCTTTGGATGCCCTATGACCCCATGGATAAGTAGGTATTTCGAGCATTGCACGCACGCGCTTTTAATTGTAGTTTGAAAAATGTGATAACTTAAAAAAAATCGTTTCCCAGGTATTATTTTTAGTTAGTATGACTTGGCATGATGTCCACAACGAGTAGACTTCGGCTTGGTGATGGGTCTTGTGACACCCTGTATAGTGTGAGAATATTCTGTGGATCAAAATGTTGTTTCGTATTGGGATCAAACCCACAACCTCCGCCGTAAGTTCAGTCAAATTTCTTACCCTAAGCATGTCACCCTGTTTCGCGAATGGTTTGCCCGAGTCCTCGAGTTCGAGACACACCGGGCTCACCGCCGCCGAGTATTTGAACGGAGTAAGCAGGCTCACTACTGCGATGTCGCCGGCGTAATTAGCGCCCGAGCCCTTGAAATCGTTCGGCAGTTTTATGTCTTTCACCTGTAACAGAACAATGAAACAAAATAAAATTTATTAATAACTAGCTGTTCCCCGCGATTTCACCCGAGTTGTTTTTCATATCTTGAATAACGCCACCTACCGGGTCAAATAATTGCCTGTATGTAGCTCTACAAAGTCCTCTATTTTCCACGGAAAGACCCATCTAAATCTTTAGATCGTCCCGGATAAACACAAAAAGACAGAAGGACTAGAATAAAAAATAAGGTTCTTGGTATCGTGTAACTAACTATATGCAATTGAAAAAACATAGATATTTATTTTTTCGCCAATATAATGGATTGCGCAGAATACCAGTGTTGCGGCTTAGTAACCGCAACGTATACTGAGCGTTTTCCAATTTCTGGCACTAATGAGACACACACTTCCATGGCCTATTTAAAACTTTATTTAGAAATATATTAAAAAGATTATACATTCTTATCAGTGTTATCACTACTCTGTCCAATGACCAGTGTTGCCAACTCTGATTTTAAAAAATACGTAGAACGAAGTTAAAAAGTACGTAGATCTACGTACTTTTAATAATATCTAAGATAAAGGGAGTAAAAAATGGTAAAACGAGTGTTTCAAACATCGATTCGAACGTGTAAGCAAATATTATTGACCTAAATTGATTGATATGTTTTTAGTTTGTACTTGTTAAACTAAATGGGTACGAATAAACATGTAACAAAGTATTATATACGTCCATTTTTACGTGCGGTTTGTGTTTAATAATGCTGCTTTCTTTGTAAATTCTCGTTATTTTGCTAATTTGGTCATTTGCTGAAAAATACGTAGATTCTAGGCCTGAAGTACGTAGGTTCGCGAGAAGGGTCCGAAATACGTAGATCTACGTAAAAAGACGTAGAGTTGGCAACGCTGCCAATGACATTAATTTGTTATTGTATGTATGTATCTCTGTACATTTCCGCTGTTTCCGCATTTCTTTGTACGTGGTGTTGCCAGTAAACAACAATAAATCAATAATACTGTACAGTGTACTATGGTACTATATTGTAAAAAATATGTTATTCTTGTGTTTTTATTTTGGGTTTTGATTTATTATCTTTCTTTATTTTTTTGTATGATCCTCACAATTTTTTTGTCTACTTTATTTTATTTTTTATTTAATTTGATAGGGTTGTGTAGCGTTTATGTGTAGCGTTGTGTGTGCCGTTTGTGACGGAAATAAATATTTTCTTTTCTTTTCTTTTCTTTTCATATTTTGAAATCACAGACACATGTATAGATTTCATACCGTTGGACAATTCACACGCGGTCACCCAAAGTGTTTCCTCGTGTGGGAATCCACCCCATAATACTTGGCGCAGATCTAATCTTATCGAATAATAGATGAGCCCGCGGTTACACCCGCGTTATATAGCCTATAGCCTTCCTTGATAAATGGGCTATCTAACACTGAAACTGAGTGACTGAGTTTTTGAAATCAGTCCAGTAGTTCTTGTGATTAGCGCGTTCAGCGAAACAAACAAACAAACTCTTCAGCTTTATATATTAGTGTAAGGTTTAGGAAAAATATTTTCAAGTATATTTTTGTCACTAAAATAGTATACTGAATATAAAATAAGAAATAGTATACTATAGCGCCGAATTGTATTGTACTATGAAGTATCCTGGTAAACAAAGCCCAGGGGCTTTGTTTAGCGCAGGCGCTAGTAGTACGCAACGCTTGCGTTTCTGTTTGAGCCGCGATAGCCTAGTGGTGTACGTAACGGACTGCCGAGACAATGGTCTCGGGTTCGATCCCCAGGTACCCCGGGCACTTTTCGGAGTTATCTGTATATATAAAATCCTTGCGTTACTGACTGACTGACAGACAAGCTACAGCCAAAACTAATGGGCGCAGGAAGCTGAAATTTGGCATGTATGTTCCTTGGGGACCGTAGGGGTGCACTAAGAAGGGATTTCCCGAAATTCCCACGGGATCGGCCAAAAAGGGTAAATTAAAAAAAAAATGCAGGCGTAGCGGCTGGCGTCCTCTAGTGTGTATATAAAAATGTTAATTATCGCTCGCTTAACAATGTGCCCGGTAGATGGCAATAGGCTCGCCCCCTATGACATTGGGACCGAAACGTAACTGGCGAAGTATGGATGTGTAATGCACCTCTGCCTACCCTTAAAGGCGTGAAAAATTATGTCATATGTGTATGTAAAGTACAGTCATAGTACAACACAGTTCGACGCTATAGTACAGCGTCAGGTAAGCGCTTTTACGCACGTTACGTTTTCTGTTTGACGAAGCCTTTTCATTTTGTATGGATGTCAACAATTGCTTACTTCAGACTTCTGTGCGTCAAAATCGTTGTCATCGTCCCACGCCGAAGAGAGCTTGCCTGCCGCCACGGCGTAGTCGGATGCTGAGAACTGCTTACCTTGGCTGAAGCAGTTAGCAGCTACAAAAAAACACCATACAATAAACATTTCACAAACAACATTAAGTACAATACAAAAAAGAAATTTACCATAGAGCGACTGCCCGCCTGACCACTGCAACCCAAGCGGACAGCAATATTCCATTGTAGGTTTATTCAGAGGTACTGATTCCCTATAAGGTCCGCCAAAACTCTTCATGACTGCCGCGACCGACGGCTTAACGTGCTTTTTGATGCACGGGCCAGTGCTAATAAACATTTCAATATGCACATAACTCCGAAACGTAAGTGGTGCGTGCCGTGGATTCAAACCCGATACCCGCTACATAACAGTCTGTTATCTCCACTAGGCTAGCGCTGCCTTATAACGTAAGTAACGGATCTACATCGCATAATTACTTGAAAGTAAAGGTGATTAATAAAGTTATCCTGTATTCGGTAATTGCCCCCATGTTGAATAAAATGGGTCCAAGAGATAGCCCAATGAAGATGAACTTCTAGGAAGAAGTAGATAATAGGTAGATGCTGATGTCAGTATGCATGGGCCGGATCAACCGGGGAAGTACTACGCTCTAACAGAACATCGACAAAAAGTAACAGTTTCTATGCTGTTGCTTTTCATTTGGTAGTCCCATCCCCTTTTCCATCGCCCACATTCCGCACCTCATTTTTTTCCCATCCCAAAGGATGCCAACGGAGTTTAGTTTCTCTGTCGTTGCTCGAGTCCATGGGCGGCGGTTATCGCTTACCATCAGGCGATCCGTCAGCTCATTTGTCACCAATCACATTTAATCTGCTACATAAAATTCTTGCTATACTGACTGACAGACACGGTCTGCCAACCAAAACTACTGGGCTCAAAACGCTGAAATTTCACATGTACATTGCTTGGGCACCATAAGGGTGCACTGGTCACCATAAGGGATTTCTCGAAATTGCATGCGTAGCTGCGCGTATTCTCTAGGATACAGAATGTAACAAGACCCACCACCAAGCCTAAGGTTGCCTAAGGTTGCCTGGCAGAGATTGCTTTTAGCGATAAGGCCACCATTTGTACATTCTGTTTGTGTTTTGTATATATTTTGTTCTATATGTAAATTTTTGAAAGGTGTACAATAAAGAATAATCAATCAAGCCGAAGTCTACTTGTTCTGGACATCATACCAAGTCATAATAAGCAAAAATTATAACTGGGAAACGTTTTTTTTGAGTAGACATTTTTTAAGCCGCAATAAATAGAGTGCGCGTGCAATGCTCGAAATATCAAATTATCGGAGTATTCCCGTTTAAGCACCTATTTGTTGAGCACCTATGCCTTGAGCACCAAAGGTATTCCCATTTGAGCACCAATCGATATTTTAACGTGGTGCTCAATGGGGAACAATAAAAAATTCTTTCTTTCTTTCTTTTCTCTTAGCGTTATCCCAGTTTCAGTCTGGGGTCCGCTTTCTAGTCTAACCGGATTTGGCTGAATATTAGCTTTTCCACGGAGCGACTGCCTGTCTGACCTCCGCAACCCGAAGGGATAGCGATATTCCATGGTTTAGACTACTGTCAGTTTATTTAGAAGGTACTGACGCCCTGCAACGACTGTCAAAGATCTTAATGACAACCGGGATCGACGGCTTAACGTGCTCTCCGAGGCACGGGACAAGCGATAATTATTAATTCAATACGCACATAACTCCGAAAAGTCATTGGTGCGCGTGGATTCGAACCGGATACCCTTTGCATGGCAGTCTGTTGGTATATCCACTCGGCTATCGCTACCTCAAGGGGAACAATAAAAAATATTCAACTTTATTCCCTTTAGAGCACCCACGGTGCAGTATCTTATAGTGATGAGCTGTATAATAAAACATATCGATAAAAATTGGCAGTGGCTTTTATTAGCATATTAATTTTAGGAAACTAAGTAATTTTTATTAATATCACCAACTATCCGCATGTGATTTTCTATGTACCTTATTTACTTAAGGCATATAAAAGAAATCTCAATCCTCGTAACAACAGAATAGAGTCTTCATGCTTATTGTTTTTAATTAAATACATTTTCTTATAAATACTAGCATATATTTTACAAGTACATTTCTTATCGTTTAGGAAAAAATATGAACTCTATATAATTATTAATTATTAGTATCACAACCAACCTTATGTTATTTTCTCGGTACGTCACCTACTTAAACAAAAGAAGTCACATTCCTCGTAACAACAGTAGTCTTTACGCGTATTGTTTTTTGTTAAATAATATTTCTTATTAATACTTACATATATAATACAAGTACAGTTTTTAGTTGTTTTAGAAAAATACGAACTTTTATATCACATTTAGAAACTTTTGGTAGTAGTAATATGTTAAAAATAAATATATATATTTCTAAAATTTAAAATATCACCATTTAACTCTAAAATAGATTAATAACGCAATGCTTATTAATCTTTGTAAAATTTACAAGCCTTTTAAGCAGAACCGTTCTGTTTTCAATTTTAAATAAATAATTTTAATTCTCAAGGAAAAAATACTACTATCAATCGTTTCTATAACTGAAATAGAGTTTATATTTTTCGTTGCTAGACTAATAACTGAAATTGAATGGTTTCTCTTACAAATTCTTAGTATGATAATCAGTCAATCAGTCAGTCATTTTTTAATATCACAATCAGTTCTATTTGAAGTTGTTACTAAAAATGCACACTAATCAAAACACCAATTTACTATTTTAAAATCGTAGCTTTTCTAAGCAGTGGCCAATTGTAATAAGTCCACTTTTGTACTCTTCAACTATTGAAATGATGCCTACTTTTCGCATCTTTTTGACATTTTGATTTTCCCATTTTTTATCGAATTTCACTGTAATTATTGCAGTTTTGTTGTAAAATATCTAAAATCTTTGCTAGATTTTTCTCACTGTTTTTATTAATGCTCTTGTTTAGAGCTGAGTAGTGGCTCTCAAGAAAATTATTTGTTTTATGGGTTTGGCCATAACAAGACCATTTGTTTGACCATAGCCTGTGCTCTATCCACTGTGTTATCATATAATCATTAAACTTAATGATGTTATCGTCTTGTGGACTCTCACTCATTATGTGTAGCCATGCATCATCTATTGCTTCGGGTGGTAGATGGGGTAGCATGGTACATAAAGCGACGTGCTTTCGACAGATGTTTTCATTCATCCCTCATTCCTTTCCTTTCTTTTTCAAGGCCTTTTTAAAATGAAAGTAACATCCATATACTACTACATTAGGGAGCACAGCCTCAACGCTCCTGACTGCGGCTTCTTCGAAGTCACTAATGAAAAAATCCACACATACGCCCGGTACTGTCGATTTTAATAATTGGAATAATCTTAATATATAAAATCCTTGCGTTACTGACTGACTGACAGACACGCTACAGCCGAAACTATTGGGCGCAGGAAGCTGAAATTTGGCATGTATGCTCCTTGGGGACCGTAGGGGTGCGCTAAGAAGGGATTTCCCGAAATTCCCACGGGATAGGACAAAACGGGTAAATTTTAAAAAATTGCAATCGTAGCTGCTGGCGTCCTCTAGTGTAATATATGTAGTCATTTTTTGTCTAAAAGCAAAGCATATGCTAATGGCTTTACGACACCAAATCAAGAAACGGCTTTGGCGCGCATTTAAATGTACCTTCGCAGTATAGATGGTGTGTTCTTGAAAGCTCTGCCTTGCTTTTTTGAGTTGCAAACAGTAGTACCCGTGATCTTCCACCATTGTTATAGTCTGCCAACAGGAAATCCAAATATTTTTTGGGTACCTATAATCAAATAGATAAGATCATCTATAAAAGTTATGATAATAATAATTTATAATATGCAACTGATAATAATGAAGGTTGTGTAATTTAAGAAATTACTTATTAGTTTTTTATATACGGCGTGCCTTTTGAGTACTGAAATTCATGTTTGCTCATACTGCTTTCATCAGTGTTAAAGTTAACTCAGAGAAATATAAACCCTAAAATTGAAAAAAAACTCATAACAACTTTTGCAGGTGCAATATCGAATATTTTGTAAGTTTAACGAACTTTTTAATAAATTGAAAGTAAAAAAAATACTTACTTGTACATCTCCAGCAGTCTTGCAAATAGCCGATCAACTCCATGAACTTTGTTTCTCTTTCTGTAAAGACTGGATTTTATACTTTGGAAATGAGGCTAATCGGCAGCTAAATCGAGTCCTCGATCTTTCAAAATATTCGCTTTGTTTTTATACATTTTTTGAATAGGCTCATAGGTAGATGCAGCTTCTTTGTAAAGGTCTTTTATGGTTTCCTTTACTTGTATATCGGCGCTGTTTTGGGTTTGACAGCTATGTTCTGTCATTTTTAGTATATCTTCATTGCCATTGATAGTCAAGAATCCGTGACAAGATTTATCCAAGCACCGCCATAATACACTTCCCTCCTTTGTAATTTTTGAACTTTCTGAACAGTCTATTTTCGTATATTATTATTGGCCCACCTCTTTTACTGGTAGTGTAGCTTATAACTGCGTTTTTATTACTTGGACCTTGTTTGGGCTCCATTGTTTACATAAATTTATCGCTCACGTATTACACTCAGTATAATTTTTGACACGAAAAAACTTATCACTCTATACGTCACGTCAGAATGCACCATCGTTAGATCCCTATAAATATTATAAATTCGAAAGTGTGTATGTATGTGTAGGCTACAAAGTAACTCGGTCGGTATCCATGATATTAGTATTTAAGGTACATAATGACATCACCTTGCATACAGACGAATATTATATGTATGCAAGGTGATGTGCACCTGCCGATCAACGGACGAGGCTCTGGCAAACAAAATATCCCGATAAGCGGCAATAGGCTCGCCACCTATTACGTGGGATCAAAACACTGGCGAAAAGTGGGCGTTTAATATGCCTCTGCCTACCCCTTCCGGGAGACAGGCGTGAGTCTATGTATGTATGTATAATATGTATGTTCCAGTTTTCAAGCTAAACCGGCTGAACCGATTTTGTTGAAATTTTATATCAAGATAGATTGGAACATAAAGAGGGACATAGGCTATAAGTTGCAAAACATTAACTGGGAGGGATTGTAGGGAGGGTAGAAATTAGTACGACACAAATTTACCTCTTGGAAGTAAGAACGCATGCGCTGTAATAAATCAGGGCGCATATGCTATCGTATATCACTGTCAATACTGTCACATCACACATTATGTCATATTGTGCAGGGTGCTTACATTGTTCGCATATATAACATATTATCGAAAATAATAGTTATATACTATGCTTAAACGGCTAAAACGATTTTTCATTTTATATTATAAATGGGAAAGTTTTCATAGATATACATAATTATATTGGAACATGGCTTTGACATTCGTCTGTATGCAAGGTGATGTATGTTAATGATGATATATTTTTATTAAATGATTACATTTTGCAATAAAACTGATGATTTTTATCGACATGATTTATTACACACTCCATCACTAGAAGCTACTGCACCGTAGGTGCTCAATGGGGAATAAAGTCGAATTTTATTTTTTATTCCCGTTTGAGCACCACGTTAAAATATCGATTGGTGCTCAAATGGGAATACCTTTGGTGCTCAAGGCATAGGAGCTCAAACGGGAATACTCCAAATTATCCATCGGGTCATAGGAGATCTATAGAACATATTGGAGGGGTAAATGCATCGATTTTGTACTTAATCAAAAAATCCTATAGTGATTTTGGGCCTTAATATCTCCAGAACCGATTATTTCCCAGGTATGGTGCCGACGTAAAATATGTTCGTAGTGATTGGTATGATATGGGATTTCAGTTTTCGTTAAGGGTCTGTTTACACGTTGTACAATAAATGAATATGAGGGTGTTGGAGGTGATGTGTGACCTGATATGACGACGTCGGTGGCGACGAGCGTGCCGCCGCAGAAGTGTCCGTAGCGATTGTTCATCTTCACGTAGATGCCCACGAGCCACGGCAGTTCCCCGTGTTCCGCCGTTCTGTCGCCGCCCTCCAAGCGGTCGCTCTGCCCGGTCACCCGACCGCATCCTGCAATATAGTTATATTGCTTAGAAGGTTCTGCAAACAGCGGATTTTCAGTTGGAGTAGAGTGTGGACCTCGAGATCTAAGGCGTAAGTCTTGGATACGACCAGAATAACGCTAGGAGGATGTCGAATGATTTGAAAGAATATAGTGCTTATTTCCTGTCTTGACTTGCCGTTCGTAAAAGTATAACAAAGTGATGCAACTTCGGCAGAAATCACCACTTGCTTTTTGCTCCGAGGTTCTTATTTCAGGACCAACTCTCCACCTAAGAGGGTGCACTCACACGAAAAAGAAAGAAAAGAAGGAGGAAAGAGGAGTAAAACGCAGTGTCTTAACACAAAAGGGAAGTTTAAGAGGGGAATAGTCTGACCAGGCTAGGTGGTCGTGCTTGGTAGAACGCGGCGCGGCGGACGTCAGTGACAACTTGTATAGGTATAATTCAAATAGTCCGGTTAGACTAGCGATGCGCGCCGTTGTAAACCCGATACCCGATACCTCTGTATGGCTGCTGTTGGTATCTCCACTAGGCTATCGCCTCCAACCGGTGATAGTTCGATGATAAGGAAACTAGAGCAGTAACTCTCGGAGTACTTACGAACACATTTAGGCATCCTCTCCAACGACTTGCCATTCGCGCAGTAGATTCTCTGCACGCCAGTCCCAGCTTCAGCGGTGTTGGGATTCAGCATATCATATCCGTCTTGGCAGGTCACAGTCAGCACGTAGGCTAGAAGGGCCTGGCCAGGCCGAGCGTTGGGCAGCTTGTACACCTCGTAAGTCCCGTGGTCAGGGTACGGGGGCAAAACGCACAGAGGTTTCGAAAATCTGAATTTGGTACAAAGCATTGACTTATATTCTACTGGTCTGGCAATAAGTGGTTGTTAAATCTCACTGCTAAGCTAGAGATTGTCTTTTTATCGAATATGAGGCAAACTAGAAGACGCATCGCTGACGCATCCCATGGACATTCGCAACACCAGAGGAGTAACAAGTGGCCTGCCGGTGCTTCGAATGGGAAAAGCATCAGGAGGACCGAGATGAGGGAGGGTTCTCCATAATAATTTTCTCGAAAAACATGTTAGATCTATCAGCACTGAGCCAGCTTGGTAGTCTGTGGCCTTACCCATCTCATAGCAAGAATAGGCCTAGACCTATTCTTGCTTTAAGGTGCTCTGCAAGCAGAGGGACAGTTATATACATACATAGTTAGATACAAACAGCGGCGATAGCCCAGTAGTGTACTTAACAGACTGCCGAGACGATGGTCTCGGGTTCGATCCGCAGGTGGGGCACACAACTCTGACTTTTCTAACTTATGTGTGTAATAAAAAATGTTAATTATCGCTCGCTTAATAATGTACCCGGTAGATGGCAATAGGCTGGCCCTCTATTACATTACTGGCGAAGTGTGGGTGTGTATTATACCTCTGCCTACCTTTTAGGGAATAAAAGCGTGAAGTTATGTTATTATATGTTATGTTACAAAGTCATTTTCACTCGAATGAACCTTTGTAAATTTAACATATACTTAACAAGGTTAGCCTGTGCTCTCTGCTCAGCAGTGAGATATTACTATAGACATGGGATATTACAGCGTGTCAATGTTTTCCCGAGAAGTATGTTCTTTACCCATGATATAGAATGTTCCTATAGCATTTACTTTTTAAATAAAATGCTTTTCTTCTTCAAAAAGCTTGTACTTCTAAATCTATATTTCACAGCGCTACAAGGTGACAGCCGATACGGAAGGTCGATGTAGACTATTTGTAATCTACAAACCTTAACTGTCGTGTCTCACGTTTTAGTATAGATAGAGATCTACTCACTTAATAGCTTCATTAGAATGACACATTTACCATATTTTATTAAAATTTATGCTAGAGGGGCTTATACAATGTTTGATCTGCATTTCCAAAATAATTTAATTATAAAATATAGACAGTCTATACTTATTCACCTAAAAAGACTTCAAACTGTTCTACGTGATATAGAACCCTAATTTCATTAAATGTTACTTAGATTGTAAATCAGAAAAAAAATTGACATGTGCAGAATTACACTGCATGGTAGGTACGTGTGCTTATGTGTGATAGGTACCTGCAATGCGAGCTCGCGGCGATCAGTTGAGCGGCGGCGGTTGTCAATGTATTGACCTTTACCACAGCTGATTTTAATAAAAGTAGGACTAAGAAAACTTTTTTTAAGATTTAAGGAAGTATATCATACATACATACATTCATAGACTCACGTTTGTTTCCCGGAGGGGTAGGCAGAGACTACGGAACGCCATTTGCAACGATCCTGACATATCGTTATGACTCGATAATATCTGACTAACTATGATGCCCTGTCCAGCCTTCAGCATTTCGACTATAATCCTGTCATACCCTGCAGCCTTACCTAATTTCATACTGGCCAGTGCCTTCAAAATCTCATCCACGCCAATATCGCTTTCATCATTGCTATCATTACCATTCATTTCACCTGTTGATGTATCTGTCGTCGTTCTTTCAAATAATCCTTCAAAATACTCTTTCCATCTCTTCAGCACACACGATTCACCACCCAGTATCTTTCCATTCTTGTCTCTGATTGCTGTGTATTCTGAGGATTGAGTTTTTCCTCGAACTGCGCGAACGGACTTCCAGAAAAATTTAATGTTTCTCCGAAAGTCGGATATATCATAGGCTAAGTAAATACATTTCATGGAAAAGACGAGACATAAGTACCTAATTTACACGGTGTATAATGTACTCACATACTAGCGCTGACAACTGATGGTATAGTCGCGGGTTCGAGCGCACATAGTTCAGCAGACTCATCTGAACCGTCCGCGCAGTCTTGTTTCTGGGGATAGAAAACTATTAATTGTTACTCAGTATAGTTGTAGCGACTGCTGATACTACAACTACAACGATAGGCTAGTGGATATACCAACAGACTACTATGCATATTGCAGAGGATATCGGGTTTGTGTGTAAGAGTCATATTAACAGCCGAAAAACGTCCACTGCTAGACAAAGGCCTCCCCTAAAGTTCTCTACGTGGACCAATCTTGAGTCACCCGCATCCATCCGCTGCCGGCGATCCCAAGAAGATTGTGGTGAAGAGTCATCATCATCAGCCTTTAACAGTCCACTGCTGGACTAGGCCTCTCCTTTGAAAAGAGGAATTGGCCTACTATACCACGCGGGCCAAACGGGTTGGTATAGGGTTTGTATCAAGTTTTCCTTCTCTTACAGTGCTGTTCTCTGCATTGTATGGTCCCTCTGTCGGCTCTTATGACACCCATAGGATGATATGGGGTGGTGACAATCGGTATTCTTAATCCGTCACCACACGGACGTGTGTCGTGAAGAGTAAAACATTATAAATCCGTTCATACTCATAAACTGCCATATTTACGATATGTAGTAGTAAGCTTAAAGGTTATAAGTTTGTAGATTTACTGCTCACAACTACATAGTTCTGCGATTTAACTTTTAAATGGGTTTGTAAGAATCATAAATTACACCCAGAGGAAAAACATATCATTGGGCTTATCACACAGATATTTTGTTGTGGTTTATTGGCATCTCTAAAAGTAGGGATGTCCCGCTTAAATCTGGGCATCTGGCGTGGCTAGCGACAACTTACCCGGTCACAATCGGCTCCCACATGGTCCACACAGTCTCCGTTATCACACTGGAACCCAGTCGCAGGGCACGCCTTCTCCGCGCGCGCCAATGTTCTGCAACATAAATGATCCTCATGTCATAGATAATCTAATTTGTTTCATTATCAGCCCTGCATACGAACTATCACACTGATGGGCACGGATCTCTTATCACTTTGAGAAGGCCGTCCACAACGACGACGTTTCTTAGACGTTAAACTAAAACCGAAAAATTAATATATAAGGTATTGATCATACAATATTATTTAGCGGGACATAGTCACGATAATTTACTTATTTAAAGGCATAAGTACCTCTGTTATTCTCATACGTTTCTACCGGCTTGCAACGGTTGCGGTCGCGGAGGGACTGATGTCAGCTCAGCGCCATCCTTGTGAAGCGCGACTAAGACCAGCTAAATAATATTGTATGATGTACACAAATCGCGAAAGTTTAAAAAGGTATTGAATCGATAAAACAGAATATATCTTGCCAATCTCAAAAGATAGAAAAAAGGAAGATTTTAGTATTAGCGCAGCATATTAGAGACGTTGAAGAGCTTAGAAACGGCGTAGTTACTGTGCCGACTCGACGGACGGGTCCATACCATAGAGATGTTAAAGGACTGCTCGAGGTTAGTAAAATAACTTGCTTGGAACTTCAGAAGTTTTATTCTGAGTTATGCAGAGGTGATAACCGAGTAGAGAGACCGACAGACTGCTACGCAGAGGGTCTCGAGTTCGAATCCGCCGCACGCACCAATGACTTTTCAAAGCTAAGTGCGTATCAAATTGTTCATCATCGCTTACTTATCGGCGAAGGAAAACATCGAGAGGAAACTTGCGTGTCTGAAAGTTCTCCCTAATGTTCTCGAAAGACGTGTGAAGTTTGCCAACAGCGAGGTGGACTATGGCTTCACCCTTCTCATAGTAAGAAGAAGCCCGTGCCCAGCAGTGTACAGTATATAGGGCTAGTGATATATAACAACTAAAACTAAAAGAAATTGTACTCTTACTTCAGTGAGCAAGGGGTTCGCATGATGTTGAAAGTAAATTAAAAGCTTAGAAGTGGTTCATTATAATACAAGAAACCCTGGCATATATACCACTAGACCAATCACCAAACCGAAGTCTACTCGTTTTGGACATAATGTCAAGTCAAACTAAGCAAAATTATTACGTGGGGAACTATTTTTTTTAAGCCCAGACCTTTTTTTTATTTCCCTACTTACCCATCTACGGCTGCGTAGGACATCTAAAAACAAATTGGCGGGGTAAATGCAAAGATTCTTTTCATTAACTTTATGAAATGAAATTAAATTATATTTATTTCACGTTAAATAGATTATATAGCGCCTACTTATTTTCCGTCTGCACCACTCAAAGGTAGACTGGGAGATAATGCCCATGGCATAAAGTCCGCCTGTATACGCTTTGTATATATTTTTTTAAATAAATAAATAAAATAATTAGAAAAATTCTAAGGTGACAATGAGCCTCGATATCTCCTGAACCAGGAATTGCCCAGGAAGTAAAAAAATGTTCGTAATGATCGGCACAAATGAGATTTCAGTTTTCGATAAGGGTCTTTTTACTCCCCGTAGATACGTACTGTGTAACCAACTGTGGGTGCTTAGTGATCCTGGTGAAGGTGTTGTATGTATGCGCGTTGCAGGCGTCGTCGCCGGCGGGCGCGCCCGACACGATGCCGCGCAGGTAGTAGCGCGTCACGCCCGGCGCTGCCCCCGCGCCGAACGACAGGCCGCCACCGCTGTCACCGCGGCACAGCGCCGTTCCTGCACACATATCAAACACGAGCTTGCCAAACATTACTCCATAAACTATTTAAACAATTCGGAAAATACGGCTAGGGAATTAATAAAGGAAACTAATTTATTTTCTTTTACTTACGGGCTAATAAATGTTTCCCGAAGGGTTAGGCAGAGACTACGGAACGCCATTTGCAACGATCTTGCTACATTCACTCCCATCAAGTTTCTCATGCATGCTCTTCCGTTTAGGGCGGTTTCAGATTAGCGTATTTTTCTCCGCGTATACGGTCGTTTCAGCATACGCGCTTACACGCGCGCTACATTACGCGCTTCAAAAAACCGAACAGGCATATTTCGGCGTGTTCGCTCGAAACTGTAGTGACATCTTGTCAGTGTCAACATGGATTCTGACGGCTCGTGCATATACGAGCTTAGAAGCGTGTCAACGCTCGTACGAGTTGCGCGTGTGCCAAAAGGCGTGCCTATACGCGCCTACATGCGCTTCCAAAAACGAGCTTATACGCGCGTATAAAACGCTAATCTGAAACCGCTCTTAGGGTACTTCTAATCTGTCCTTTTTTTAGAATGTCTCCAATTAAAAGAGATATATTTGAGATATTTTCAAATATATAACACACACACTAGATGACGCAGCGCTTTTTTGCTTTTTCAAATATTAATCCATCATCATTGCGAGCCGGTTAATAAGTATTATTTTTAGATTAAGACCCGCTCAGATGAGTCACAAGTGTGTTGCCAGCCTGGATGGCAAAGTGAAAAGGAGAATCATGATCAATGGAAGATGACTGATAAAATATTATACCGTTGGTGTACCCAGCGCAGATCTTGTCTCCAGTAATATATTCTCTGAAGGAAGGTGGCACACCGTCGATACACGTCTGGAAACTGACGTACGGCATATTCACCACCCTTAGTATTGGAGCGAAGTTACCGTTCGCTGCTGTGAGACCCCATCCAGCGATCTGAAAAGGAAACATATTTTTTCCTTTTAAGAAAGACTACTCCCGCACCACTGTACCAGGTCTAAATCTTAAATGTGGGAGGCCTTACAACGTATAATGAAGATAAGAAAGTGTTATTTAAGAAAGTGTAAGTAAATGCATAGTGAGAAGAAAATTCTTCTCGTAGTGAGAAGAGGCCCGTGCCCAGCAGCGGGACAGAATAAAGGGTTGATGATGAAGTAAATGCAAAGTTAGTTTTAGTACTCACTACTTTGACATTTACTTACTTTCTGTACTCTTGCCGGAAATCGTGATATAGTTTTCCATCCCTAAAAGTTAACTCCGTTTTACGCCCGTACCTCAAATCGCCCGTAAATATATTTATTTTTACTACATTTTTTTTAATGAGTCATACGCCTCTAATATTTATGGTCTTAAAAATGGTGTGATATACACTGTCGCCACAGCGTCTCGGTTACATACAAGACTTTCTCACCTTGGAGACCAGGGTCCGCTTTCTTGTTCAGATATGACAGAAATACGTTGGCTTTAGAATATCGTCAGACCTGCACAACCCAGAAGGCCTGTTTTTTTACTAAAAGCATCATCGTCTACCTTGCCATATTTGTTCTCTTGCAGTTGGCTTCTTTCGAAGTTTTCGTTGAAGTCGAGGCATACTGGTCTGATGTGTGGCTTCAACACGAACGAAGTGGTCAGAATCAAGGCCGCTATATCTTCTTGGAAGTTCGCTGAACCGCCAGCGAATAAATCTGGCATGACTATTTCTTTAATCTGAAGCAATTTATTAAATTTTATTATAATACTAGCTGACCCGGCGAACTTCGTACCGCAAAACAGTCGATTCCTTAATTTTCAATATTTTTTATTTTTCTCTCCGTAAGAACCGTCTAATTCATTTTTTATAATATTCCTTGAAGTACGAGACTTCAAGGAATTTTATAAAAAAAGAATTAGCGAAATCGGTTCCACTGCTCTCGAGGTCTGCGCTTAGCAACACATTCAGTGATTCAGTTTTATATTATAGGTACTATGATAGCTGTGCCTCGCGATTTCACACGCCGGTATTTCACAATACATATATTTATATTATTCGCATTATCATTTTCTTACAAAGTTTCATTCTCTTTTTGATCCTCTTTGGATTAAAATATTGGGGTAGGACGCGGCAGGGATAAGCCCCCGTAAGAGACTGATCTTTGGATGCGGGCGGCTCAAAATCGGCCTGTATATAGAGCTTTAAGAGAGGAATATATTTATCAGCAGAGGTCTGTAGGCTGAGAAGATGGTAGGGTTGCATATTAAAAATCCTTCCATACTCTGCATAATGCATCACGACCTTTATCGCCGGTATTTAATGCACGACACTTACGTTAGACTTCTGAACATCGGTGTCAGTCAAGCTGTCCCACTCGCGGTCGAGCTTGCCTCCAGCCACCGCATACTCTGATGCTGGCAGTTTTTTCTTTATGTCGGACCAGAAGCAGTGAGCAGCTAAACGCAACATAAAAATTACATAGTTATTTCAGTCCCATCATCGTCGTCTCATAAAAGGGAGAAGATGTGTGGGAAGACGGAAGAAGTCATAACATTCAGGCGTCGACGTCGGCATAAATGATGTCGAAGAAACGTTCCGATTGGCAGCGCCAAAGCCAAGTTCAGCAAGATCTCCAGTAATAGAGTGATATCCCAGTTGCGTCTTAACTTTGATGGAATAAATGATGGGTGTGATGAAATACATTTGGCAGATCAGCTTTTCCATAGAAAGACTACCGTCTGACCTCGACAACCATATTTGTGACGCTAGCTTAAAAAAAATTGTTTCCCCGTAGTAATTTTCCGATTCGCCTTGATATTTGTACCTACCTCTTTTTTATATCAAGATTTTTCTGCAACCATTTTATAATGCTTGACTTCATCAAATCCAGTTACAAACCAAAAAAAATATATCCCGAATGTAAAAAAATCCTTCCGAAGTCGAAGCTTTCAATATAAAAAATCCAACTTTAGTGGTTGAGGCTCAGATATGATATTTTATTATTTAGGCAGGACAAGTGATTCTTATGAATACTTGCTTATTTTTTATTGTCACTTAATACTCCACTGAGTGTTGTGGGTTCGATCCCTACACGACAAAACACTTGTGATCAATAAATTGTTGTTTCGAGTCTGGGTGTATTTAATGTCCGTTGGTTGTAAAAAAACTTAAAAAGGCGGTACGGAGTTGTACGGCGGCGGTCGTCTGGTCAGCTAGTATTGGTTTAAAATATTGCACGACCACCATTGTAGTAATGTTTGAGCTCTATCAAAGGATTTTATACATATTTAACTTAAAAAAGAGCCCTTCCCTTTATAGAGCAGAAGTTGTCTTTTTGAAAAAGTTGGAGATGAAAATCTTCCTACCCGATATAACGACGTTGTTGGAGATAAGTGATCCGCCGCAGATCTGCCTGTAAGTCCTAGCGTTCTTCGAGTAGATGCCGACATGCCACGGCAGTTCGCCGTGCTTCGCCTCTTCCCCTCCTATCACTAACACCTGGCCCTCCGGAGTTACTAGGCCACAATCTGAAAACGAAATATTTATTTTTGAAATTGCCGCGATTTGTGTACACTGTGCAAGTTCTATCCGCGACCACGTTCGTTGTGAGATAGAAGAAAAAAAAAGGCCCCGTGACTCTGCCAATCACAATTGGCCGTTATGCGAATGCCGCTAGAGTGTCACTTATCCCTTACTAGCCCCAATTTGAGGGAGGGATGCTTTTGAGCAGGGTGAATTAAAAAAAACTGACTTCAAAACCTTCTCAAAATATTAACTAAAAACGCAATTAACAATAGCTGAATGAATACTCGTGAGATCTTGATAAAAACACTGTCACCTAGTACAAAGTGCGAGGAAATAATAATATTACTTTAAATAATACCGTGCGATTGATAACTTCTTTCTCTTTGAAGTTGGTTTGAAATGGTCATTATTCTTACATATCACAGCAGAAAATATTCAACTAACCTGCTTTGCATCTTACAATCTGATCCCAATATCCTGATTTACAGGTCATGTACGGCAGGGTTCCATTGTAAGTGTATATAGGTTTATTGCAAACAGGAGTTATAGAGATGCTGGGCGGCACAAACTTTCTGCATTCTCTTAGCCCAGTCACTGACCCATGGCACATGTATCGGACGCTTATGTGAGGATCCAATTTGCAGAAACCTTCAAGGATAATAAATACATTTTAATTTAGTTAAATCTAATTTAGAAATAATTAATGTTCGGGTGGTGAAGGATTAACAATACAAAATGTACCCTTGGTTCCTGTCGTGGGTATCATAAAATGTGACTAAGGCAACTACAAGAAGAAAATAGTTCGGAAATCTCAACATTTAACTCAGTACTAAGTTACCAACCGGTCTGGTCATCGAGGTATAGTAGGACAAATCCTCCTAATGACTCACAGTGCTCCTGTGAAGCAAATAAGAAGAGGCTTAACTCTAGCAATTTTGTATGTATTTACAAAAAAAAGTGTATATGTATGTTTATCCATTATCTAGTACCCATAGTACAAGCTCTGCTTAGTTTGGGACCTTGGTGACCAGAGGCAATCTGTTCCTTATTGGTCCGACGGGAGACGTTGCTTTGTAAGTGAGCAGAGACGATGATGTTCCAACCTTGTTGCTATAAGTTAGGTTTTTCTTTTGTACTTGGCTATTTTGAATTTAAATTTGTAACCGAAGTCAATAAATGGTTTAGGCGCAAAATGTGCCATTCGCAAAATGTACCACGGTAAAATTACGTCTCAGTCGCAGAATATTTCATTCGCATAATGTTCCATTCGCAAAATGCCCCATGTATACCAGCACATGGTAAACAAATAAAAATCAATAAGTTCTTTTTACCATGGGATATATTGCAAATGAATTTTATTTTGAGTATGAAGACACTTACGAGTGCATTTAGGCATCGGTTCAGACCATTGGCCTCTAACGCAGTAAACCTGTTGAGCAACTGCCCCGTCAATATCATCGGTCGTTCCCGCGAAACCGAAGCCTCGTCGGCAGCTTACTATCAACAAGAAATAATGGAACGACTGTCCGGGCGCCGCGTAAGGCACGTCTGATACCACGTACGTGCCCTTATCAGGATATGGCGGTAGCACGCAGCCGCCTTGGTTGTGTGCTCTGAAACATAAAAGAATATTATCTTAAAGATTGTGACTTTTTTTCTCAGCGTGGTAAGGCACGGCTAGGTCATTCGAGCGCTACGATTGATAGAAGTTTTACTTTATTTGCTTTTATATTAGTTTCCTCCGATATAGTTAATTGCATTAGGCGTTACTTGGCGGAACTACATTATCGTCTAATGCAAGGGAATGGGAACCCACCACTAGAGGAGTTCGGTATGTCAACCTTTTTATGTAGCAATAGTTGGAGTGTTTATTCCAGGAAATTCCAAAGGCAGCCATAGGATAATGGGGATACCAACAGACTGCCATGTAAAGGGTATCGGGTTCGAATCCAAGGCGCAAATCACAGACTTTTCGAAGTTACTTGCGTATTAAAAAGTCAATTATCGCTTGCCCTGTGCCTCGGATAGCACTTCAACCGTCGTAACGGCTTTCATGAAGATCTTTGAAAGTGGTTACGGTCGTACCTAGAGTCAGTACCCTCAAATAAACCGATGCTGGTCTTAGCCATGGAATATCGCTATACCTTTGAGTCACGGAGGTCAGACGGCAGTTGCTCTGTGGAAAAGGTGATATTCAGGTCGGACTAGTAAGCGGGACTTGGGTTCTAAGGCGTAAGTCAGTCAACCGGAATAACGTTAGCTAGGACAATGCTGATGAGTTGGAGTGGTAATTCCGAGGATCCTTGGTGGGTTTATTTTTTTCGAGATTATATATTTATTATTTACATAGGCTGATTTGTAATTGCTTGTATTCCCTTCGCCTCGCCTCGCTACAAACATCGGCAGCACTGCGTCGAGTGCCATGGGTTCAACTCCACATGAAACAATGCTTCATGTGATCTACTTATTATAATTTCGAGGCTGGATGTTCTTTTTTTTTATTGAATGTTTGTTGATTCCCTCACGGTACAGAAATTATTTGTAGTAAGAAAGATGTCTACAAAAGAAGTATAAAAATGTGTTATTATTCACCTACACAATTTGTGTCAGCTGTCGACGTCCTCGCGTTGCCAGCGCATAGCTGCTTGTATTTTGATAATCCGCTGCGACGTCGCATGTTTTATCTAATGGTATGCAGGCACCATTTGGACACAGCCTCTGGCTCTCCCTAAGACATAAGAAAAATATCTTTGAATTAATATTAAGCGAGGGTTATAAAAAATAAAGTAATAAAAAGATATCTAAATAAGGAAGAAATAAGAAAATAGCTCATTCAGATATATGTAAGTCCAGAAAAGTATAAGTACAGAAATGCTCAAGCTAGAGCCGTAGTCGCACTTATTGTATACCTAATATGGGTGCCAACACCTGCATTAAACAAACATAACAGGTAACTACATGTACACTAATATCATTTAATAAAATCAGTTCAGTAGTTTAGGCACTACGGTGGCACATGCAAACATACATACATACTTGCATACATACAGACATAGACTGCCAAAAACATTACCCTTCCTTTTGGCTTCGCCGTAGTCGGGGAAAAAAGCATACTCTTCACGATACATCTATATCAGTGTAAAGTGAGTATCGAGGTGACTTAACAGTACTAACAGTATCTGTTTTGCGTTTCGTTCAGTGAATGAGATAACCAGAGACCCCATCCAATTTTCACCCGCATCCCGCTCCGCTTCTTACTCTTTTTCCCCTCCTCAGGATAGACAGCGGCTCGGTTGTGTTTTTGCACATAGCTATTTGTATGAGCCAAGTTTGCCACTTACCATCAGGCGGGCCAGCCCGTCTGCCTATTGCTAGTAATAATATTAATAAACACGCTGAGTTTATTAATTATTGTAGACTATGACTTATGAGACCTTATAGACTATCCCACTGCTGGTCGGCTTTTGCCAACGTAACTTTCGTCATGATTTCTCTTAATTGTGTAAGCGAGCGGTGAATAACAAATCCAAGATGTTCGTTACTCACTTAAGGAAAAACGGCCAATACGAAATCTTTCTACCAAACTTTTCAACACATCCGGGAATTGGTATAATCATTGCCTAAAGATCGAGAATCGATCCGTGCTGTGGGATCTAACTTTTGATCTTACTATGGAAAATCAACGATTTTCCTACTGGGCAGAGCTTCTTTTGAGCTACAATAAAAACTAAAAAGTCCACTTCAATCATATATAATTAGCAGAATATTATAGTTACTATATACATAACTATAATAAGTACTACTCTTACCACACTTCCTTCGTTGAGTTCAAATATTTTTTACAATGGGCCAACAATCTAATCTTATTAAGAGTTATGAGCGCATGTGTATACATACTTGAGGTCTTTCTTCTATTACTTTTGTTTCTTTTATTCGTCCAGGATTCGATTCCCGCATCGAGCAAAAATGTTACAGAGCTTGTACGAATTTTCCTCAGCAGCTCATAGTCTGGCAATGCGGCCACTAATGGCCTCTCTATCTATATATATATATATATATATATATATATATATATATATATATATATATATATATATATATATATATATATATATGTATATATATATATATATATATATATATATGAACTCTAATGGCAATGAACTTGGGTCTTCAATCATAAATAAATCATAACATAGTGAAATGTGGGTGTAATGTTACACCTCTGCCTAACACTTCGGAACTTTACTTAATCAGAGATTGTAATTTTAGGTTTTTACTTAATCAGAGATTGTAATATTAGGTTTATACTCGCCGTATCATGTGTGTCGTTTCCATAAAAGAGCACTGTGTGAAAGAGGAAGAAGAAAACCTTTTAAACTTACCTACAGCCAGAGCTATCACTCCGGGTTATATTTCGTACAGCTAATGATGATACTGGAATGAAAAAAAAATGTTGGTGAAAATATAACCATTATATTCAAAATTTCCTCGGACAACTGACACTCGGATATCTTATCTCAAATAAGGCAGAGCGTATATTATAAGAACCATATATACGTATAATAATAATATATGTATATAAAAGACAGCGTAACGTAGCTTGGCAAACGTAGTGTAGGTCGCCCTCCGGCTAGGTGGAGTGACGATTATACGCATAGAATAGAATAGAATATCTTTATTTGCTGTAAACAGGGTACATTATAGATGTTGATTTCATGATAATATAATGATTTAAAGGTGCAAGCCCGTTTAGCCAATTTTAAATAGCATGCAAACGTAAGTAACATGTTAAGATGGTTTGGGCACATGGAGAGGATGGATGACGAAAGACTGACAAAGAAGATATATAAGGCAAGTGTGAATGGGAAAGGACGTAGGGGAAGACCTAGGCGGACGTTCTCTGACCAGATTGGAGACATCCTAAAAAAAGGACAGGTCAGAAGTACCCTAAACAGAGGAGCATGCATGTGAAACTTGATGGGAGTGAATGAAGCAAGAGAGGTACGTCAGGATCGTTGCAAATGGCGTCCCGTAGTCTCTGCCTACCCCTCCGGGAAACAGGCGTGAGTCTATGTATGTATGTATGTATGTATGTATGTAAACGTAGGAACATGCTATGTGAAAGGAAAAAGGTAACAATCATATTTAATACTATTTTTTTTTATAGACTCACGCCTGTATCCCGGAAGGGATAGGCAGAGGTGTAATATTACACCCACATTTCGCCATGAATTTAGGTCCCACGTAATAGGGGGCGAGCCTATTGCCGTACCGGGCACATTACCAGACTCCGTGCTGCTACTAAGAATTTCCTAACGAAAAAACCCAATAACACTTTGCCCGACCCGGGAATCGAACCCTAGACCTCCCGATCCCACGCGCACATTTATGGCGCGAGACCAACGAGGCAGTCAGAGTTAATACTATTAATGTCATATAAATATTTATAAATAAGTCAATTAGGCATTCATTACACCGAATCATTTAATTGTTTGATAAAAATTCTTTAATATAATAAAAGATTTTCTACATGAGCCAACTACGTAACGTAAAGTCAAAAGTGGCTGGCAGTAGCTAGACACTTTGAAAAACCGAAGGTCGGGCTCAGTGGCGTACCATTGGAGAGGCCTATATTCAGCACTGGACTATGGCAGGCTGATGATGATGGAGAAAAGACAGCGGAAAGTCGATAATACCAGGCGCACGAAGCGGAAATTTGACTTGTATGTTGCATGACGAGTTTACACAAGAGTCATTAACCGCTAGACGCAAAAGTTAGTGAGGATTGATATTGATTTATGACCTTTGTCATACATAAAGTCTCACTAACTTTTGCGTCTATAAAAGTAGTATGACTAGCGTAGAATACAGTAATATTTTGTCGGGAAAGAGTGCCTACTCGTATTTGGGTATTTACCAAGTCATTAATAAGAAAAACAGGAAAATACTTTCATTAAAAACGATTGCTACAAATTGTGAAACTTAGAAATTCCAAAATGAATTTAACATTTCCTTCTTGCCTGTCAGTATGAATGCGAACAAGGAATACTGGTCACATACGCACTTACCTATAATTTATGATATTATTAATAAAAATAGTAAATAATATTATAGTAATATTATTGATAAAAAAAATTGTACAACTTATAAAATGTTGAATTGAGTCAGAAATATTTCAATCTGTGTTGTGTGTTCATACTGCGATGTGTAAATTCAAATTGTTGCTTAAGATTGTTAAGAAAAAAAAATGTACTTACATATTTAATTTATTAATAATTTTATGATCTAATTACACACTATTCCTTTTAAAATTGTAATGAGTTTTTAATTGCCTTTCAGTGCCTAATTCCTGATTGATAACTTCTAAACCAGGATTTTATAGGCTTTCTGTTCATTTATGTTGCCGTGGTACTTTTTAAAACAATTTACCGATTGATGACTCTGTTACCAGTTTTTTTTATAAACGCCTAACCTTTGGTTATTTCTGTTACGCTGGTACTTTTCAAAACAATGCTCATATTTCGTTTTAATAAATAAAATAATAAGCCTAATGATTGAAAAATTCCATTGATTGTGTAAACCTTTATGAATCTATATTGTATTATTTTTCGACGTGGTAGCGGTTAGGGGAACAATCTTATTATCGGCTAGATATAACGTTTTGAAACCTTTTTTTAACATATTTACAAAACCTACCTTATAAAAAAAATACCTATTATTTAATATAAAAAATTATGTTGCTTATGTTCTTTTGCCGACCGTACTTCCACTAGCATTTAAGTACATACGCATCGTAAGGGCACCAGTGTATGTGTCAAATTCCTAAAAGGGCGAACCTTGATGGATGTATGGGCTCACACTCCCTTAATTTGACTTAAACTGAAAGATATCAGCAGGTAGTGAAACTTATAAAAATAATTAAAAACAAATACCGCCTTCAAATCTGTACAAGAGGAAAAATTAACATCAACAATTTTTAAGCTCGGGGCCAGCCACACACGATATTTAATTTTCAACATGCATCTTTTCTAATGTCTGGCACCGAACTCAATCATTTTTGTTGTATTTATATTTATGTACGTATATTTCCATTTGCATACTTGATTAAAGGATAAGGGAACCCACAATGCACCCTAGGATTGACCACTCCAACTATCACCAAAGAAAAAGATTGACAATACCGAACTAGAAACTACAAAAGATATAAATAGGTGCTTTTTGTTTATTATATAAATTAAATACATAAATTTATGAAAACAAAAGGGCAAAATACACTAACCTTACTTTTATTTATTAAACAAACAATCATATAAATCGCACAAAATCTAATAAATATAGCTTTCAAAGAAAAATAAGAACAGATTGGTAAAAACCAACACTATTTATCAACAAACATGACCTTTTCAGTAAAAAATAAATTCGCTCACCAAAACCAACGAACACTATCACTTGAAATAACATACTTTGACACATAGTTATCTACTAGAAACACTGCAAATGTTCAGCACCCTTCGAGCCCGGCACATTAGAATGTTTACACGATATTAGAAACACTCTCGGAACCTGATTCATGATTTATGAATCAAAAAGAAATACATTTATATATTTAAATGAACAATTTTCCTGTTATATTGAAACGAACAACGACAGCACGAAGTAAAGGTCAACATCGGAATAACAAGAGGCATCCAGTAACACCGGTTCGTTTACCTTGCAAGTTTTTATGTTATATAATGTATGATATACATACCTAGCTGTTTGTATTATATTTATTGTATCTTTTGTATTGTGCGTTGCATTTGGTGTGTCAATAAATGATTAACTTACTTACTTTATAGTATTATCATCAGGACATGACTAATAAATTGTATTAATGTTAGTGTTGTCACACACAGGTCGTAAATCGAACGTACATCTATAAAATTATATAAAATTCTCGTGTCACAGTGTTAGTTAAAATACTCCTCCGAAACGGCTGGACCGATTTGTATCAAATTTTGTACGTATATTCATTAGCTCTGAGAATCGGTCGTAATCTATATTTCAACCCCTTAAGTCATAAGGGTGGTCCAACCCAAACATATACTATTTTATTTTTCTAGACATGTTTTTTCAATTTTGTATGATAAACACAGAACATAACATAACTTCACGCATTTTATCCCTGAAGGGGTAGGCAGAGATGTACACATATTTCGCCAGTTATGTTTCAGTCCCAATGTAGTAGGGGGCGAGCCTATTGTTACCTACCGGGAACATTGTGAAGTGAGCGATAATTAACATTTTTAACCCATTCGCTGTCCGGCGCAAGACACAATAGAAAGTCAATTATTATGAATCATATATGATATAGGAGACAGTGAAACTGTTAATACACACATAACTTCGAAAAGTCAAGAGGTTTGTGCCCACTGTGACTGGGGATCGAACCTGAGACCATCGGCTCGGCAGTCCGTTACGTACACCACTGGCCTATCGCCACTCTGTATGATGCTATTTCGTATGTATCTTCTATTGCATCAAAAATACATGCAACCCTTCATTTTCACCGTTTTAGCACCAACCCCTATTTGTTATAGCCCTATTAGTAATTTTATCACATCTCTAGATCAGTTATCTGCCTCTATCACTCATTTCCTACATCCTCATTTAGGGGAGGTCAGCTCAAAGCGGTCACCTTAACTTTAAGTTTTAAAAAAATCTATCAAATGATAGACTTTTGAAGAGAAATTAATACTAATAGCTAGACATTTTATTAAAGTTTTATGTTGCGAAACCCAAATTCGTGGAAATTTAAAAATGACTATGTCTTAAACTTGTCCAAAAACCGCTTTGCCGCCCAAAGCGGCCATGGGGGTAAGGGCAATGTTGCCACCCCAAAGGACACATGAAAGTATTGGAAAAGTATCGTAGATAAATGACTAAATAAAAATACCACCAAAATATGTATTTTTTTTAATAAAATAATCAGTTGATTGAATCAGGCGTTACTTGGCGGAACTCCATTGTAACCTAATGCAATTGCAATAGTTGGGGTGGTCAATTCGAGGGTGCGTGGTGGGTTCCTCTTTCCTTCCATGAGGTTAAAATAATCAGCTTTTTGTGCTTTCTTATAACATATTTTAATCACAATCAGTCGTGAGAATGGAAAGTTATTTGCTTCGGTATATTGAAACACGAGCTGCAGCAAATCTTCCTTCGTGAGGCCAAAAAGAGGTTGTCCATATAAAACAAGTACTCTAAGAGTTCTTCTTCCTGGTGTAAAGTAAATATTGTTGTAAAGAGAGAGATTTGTTCGAGGGATACCGTGCGTATTTGATTGCGATACATTTAATCGAGCCGCGTTTTTAATTTACGTCTTTAATTGCCCGAGCCCTCACATTTTCTTCCCATGACGCCTAGGTAGTTTTTCTAGTTGTTAACCACCTAAACAAATTATTTTAGATATTTTACATTTTTATTTTAGATTTATCTTAGGGCAAAGCGGTCAGTTGGCCGCTTTACCCGAGCCGCTTTGCCTTTTTCGGCCATTTTGTTTCAATAACTAACTATTATCACATTATTTATTATCCTTCAAAGAGAACAGAACACAAGATAAGCAATAGTAAACATGTAATAAACTCATTGAAAAATAACGAATTTTGACCAAAGCAGGTAGATCTTACCTTGACTTGTATTTAAAAAAAAAAACATCCAAAATATTATATTTCGTCACTGCAACCACGCGCTCGGTCCTTACGCTACCGAACGCCTGATCGGTGTACCAATCTCCCGCCAATTATGCGGACAGAACGACAACGCCACGCTATAATTACAAATAGGTGAAAAATAAAGCGTGGCCGCTTTGAGCTGACTTCCCTCACTTACAATAAGTTATTTATTTTTCTACCCTAGAAATAATTTATTTGGCAATACAACTTTTGCTGGGTCATCTATCTATACATATATATAAAAATCAATGTTCGTTTGTTTGTATAACTTAAAACTCCGAAATTTTAGATTAAGCGCTGATAGCTTTGGTAACTTTGTTCAGAATTTCTTGGAAAAGTAGGTTAGGAAAAGGGAATAATTTTTTTTTATAGACTCACGGCTGTATCCCCGAAGGAGTAAGCAGAGGTGTAATATTACACCCACATTTCGCCATGAATTTTAGGTCCCACGTAATAGGGGGCAAGCCTATTGCCTTACCGGGCACATTACCAGACTCCTTGCTGCGCTACTGAGAACTTCCTAACGGAAAATCCCAATAACACTTTGCCCGACCCGGGAATCGAACGCGAGACCTCCCAATCCCACGCGCACATTTATGCCGCGAGACCAACGACAAAAAGACCCCATAAAGGCGCCGGGTCAGCTAGTAATTCAATAATTTTAACATTATATTTTAATTTCACTGCGCCGGAGTCTCTATACGGTTTTTGGAACATGGCGTGGAACAACGTTCTCACCAACCGCCCACCGAACATTTGTTCGTAAGGACTTTCCCCAGTTTGTCTAGAGGGCGTTCTTCGCAGTTAGAATTTGATTTTTAAAGTTTTCTCGTGTATTGAGCCCGGTTCATTATCCATACTATGCAAAGCTTTCTTTATTGTCTGGACGAATCGTTCAGCTTGACCGTTCGTGGCTAGGTGATATGGGGCGGTTGGTGAGAACGTTGTTCTACGCCATGTTCCAAAAACCACAGGCGCAGATAGCACAGCCCGTCTCATCCACTAGCCAGACTGGACGTGATATAAGAACATTCCATTCAGGGCAGAGAGTCCAACTACGAAATTATAGTGGGACGAAGAAATGGGAATTTGGTTTGGTAATTGTTTCACCGGAGGTTTGCCTTTATTCTAAACTGAATGTACTGGTACTTCGTTGTTTGGATCGTGTTTGTTTATGATGAAGTTATTGTCAGCTTTAGCTATTTCTGTTGCTGTCGCCATCTGTACTATTTCCTTAAATGTATATTGTTGTCTTGCAATATTTTCGTTCTAATTTCGCCATCTCGGACGCCTCTGATAAATTGTAGTGACAAAAAGTTCTCATTTAGCGACTTTTTGCAATGATTGCAGCTGAACTCACAATTGGTTACGGTTTTATTCTCAGCTTGTATACGCGTTATAAACTTATGACGTCGTGTCCATATGCTGGGTTTAGGATCTATGTATTGTTCCAGCAATTCTACTGGTATCTGAAACTTATTAAAATTTGTGATGGATCTTCCGGTGCATATAAGTCGCATGCCCGTTCATGTAACTCTGGGCTTAAGGAACTGAGTAGTACGCAAGTCATCATATGATCCTCATTGCAATTTGTCATTTGTAAATACGTTTTCAGTCGTTTCACGAAATTTTTTAAACTTTCCTTATCTTGGAATGGTTGAAAGTTAACCTTAGGTACCTGGTACCGTGCGTTGTTCTCTGTAGTGCTCGTGCTCGCTATCGGAGCAAGTGGAGCCGAGTCAGGAGTGCATGCTGTTGAAGTTCTTGGTGGCCGTAGATTGTGTAGCAATATCTTTAAGTTTGTGATTTCTTGTGTTACCTCAAAGTGTAGGTCAATCTCTTCTTGGGGGTTTTGAGTGATAATTTCGATTTTCTCTTGTAAAATGTCGAATTTGTCCTCATTTGTTTGAAGTGACGTATTGAAAATTTCGAATGTCGAATTGTATTTGACATCCGAAATTTCTCTCAAGGTTTGTAAGTAGTTGGATAGTTTTGTTAATTGACCTTTAATAACACTTCTTGAACGTTTGAGTGTACTCAAATCTTCTTCCATTGTCGTCATTATTAAATTCGAGAAATTAGTTATATGTAGTAAACTATTTTATTTCAAGTCTATCAATGAACGACAAGTGACAAATAACACAAAAAAAAATTATTCGTCTTTGACGTGACATACACTAAGCTATTAGCCAAGGAAGAGGTAAATATCCAATAAAATTAACAGTAGTTGCCCAGTAGTTTGCTTTCGTGACAGTATCATACACCTACAGGAAAATGGATAAATAACTCTAGCTTATCTAATTACCAATTAATTATTGGTAAAATATGTTATGCTATTTTCCTGTAGTGACGTTACCAAACTTGTATAAAATGTTGCGAATACTTGTTAAACTCTCTCCACTTGTACATATTGCAATATTTATGTAACGGGTTAATATTGTGAACTTATACAAAACAATGACTGTTAATATGTATGTTAGTATGACAATGAATGTATGATGAATTGATGACGTATTTACACACACTTTCTCTCGTGAAGAATTAAATTGTTAATTATCGCTTGCCTCGTGCCTCGGAGAGCAAGTTGAGCCGTCGGTCCCGGTTGTCATGAAGATCTTTGACAGTCGTTATAGGCCGTCAGTACCTTCTAAATAAACTGGCACTAGTCTAAACCATGGAATATCGCTATCCTTTCGGGTTGCGGAGGTCAGACAGGCAGCCGCTCTGTGGAAAAGCCAATATTCAGCCGAAGCCGGTTAGACTAGTAAGCGGATCTCAGGTTGAAACTGGGATAACGCTAGGAGGATGATTTCTCTCGTGAAGAATTTACTTTGTGACGAATGTACAACAACAACCCACGCGGCCGAGAAAGCAGGGTACAGCTAATATACTATTAATAGTTTAATACATATACTTATATATACGCCCAAACACACCGAATCTTCATTCTTACCACACAAAGGTTTGTCTAGGTTGTCACGGTCACTTAAAACTATTCCAATCAGCAGGCGATTTCAAACTGGTTATTTCTTGATTTAAGGATTCGTATTATAAATAAGACAGTGTGTTGCCGATCTCATTGGCAACAGACGCACGGACATATCATAAACGTATTAAAAATAACGTTCATCATTAAGTTAAATGTCAAAGTGCCATAAACCTAGACATTGCTTGGTTTAGTTAGAGAAAGTTTTTAGTGCAGTTTGTAATATTAAGTTTGAGTTTTATGCAATTTAATTCTATAACAATGTGTAAGATGTTTTTTATATTGTTTATCGCAAATCTCGGTAAGTCCTTAATCTCATTAATTTTACATATTAATTAAATTAAGTCCCTCTTTCTTCGTGCCTGTCTCTATGAACGCTATGAACTCAAAAAGTGCCAAACGGATTTTTGTACGGTTTACACCAATAGTCAGTGTGATTCTTGAGGAAGGTGTAGGTGTACGTTGCTCAAGAATTGATACAGAGGGACATTTTTACTTAGCGGTCCACTTGACTCCTTTGCTTTTCAGGGGTAACTACCCCAGTTATAAAAATACATTCAGGCGATAAATGTGGCAATACCGAACTAAAGGGTACAACTGCCCTGCAGGCGAGATTACAAGCGGGCGACTTATATCCTAACCCGCGCCCACGCCCTTCTGCTCGTCTCTCAGAACCTAGTATGTTCTGAATATATGAAATTGTAACAATCGGTGGTGCATAGGGTTCCCACCAAGAACTTAGGGTCCCAAGCCAACCTCACCTGCAAGTGGTGCACCTGCCGATCAACGGACGAGGCTCTGGCAAACAAAATGTCCCAATAAGCGGCAATAGGCTCGCCACCTATTACGTGGGATCAAAACACTGGCGAAAAGTGGGCGTTTAATATGCCTCTGCCTACCCCTTCGGGGAAACAGGCGTGAGTCTATGTATGTATGTATAATTAAAATCAATTTATAGCTTATAGTCCGCGCCCTCTAAATAGTACGCTAAACACCTATTATGTTTTTCATATATATTTCAACACGAAATACGAACATTCGTTCAATGATATACTGCCATTTAGGAATTTAATTACTTTTTTATATGGGACGTACGCGGTGACGCACTAGGTAAAAACATAAAGACGAGGACTTAGCTGGTGAAATTGTTAAATTAGGTAACTAGAATTCTAACCCATGCAGAATTTGGTAATTTTTTTTTTTTGCGTACAATTGAAAATTAACCTTCGCGTTAGAGTTTTATCTATTGCCAGGAGGCGTATATAGTAATAATATGTATTTGCGCGCGACATTTTTGAAACGCGTAACGTTGCAAATATGTATATATAGAAAGTGATATGAAGATATTTGTTTACGCAACTATGTTGCGCCCGAAGATAAGTTGTCTCGGTCAGTGTTACACTACTGGAAAAACAGACATTATCCCTAGCATTCGCTAGTTCACTGTATAATTCAGCGATTCGACATTAAATGTAACGGAGCAAATTACACAATCCCAGTGCCTGTAACGAAATGCCGTCATGTCAGCGTTTAAAGCGAAGTACCCATATGCTTATCCGTAAGATTTGTCATTATGTCATTGTATTATATATTGCTCTACATAACGTCACGGCACCATCCGAAACTTTGAAAGAAAATTATAGCTACAATGTTAAAGATATACGCAGAGATTTACTTTGAACTCATATAGTTATTTTTTCATCGGCATCGGTTGGCAATGTCATTAGGTATGAATTTATACAAACAGGAAAATTATTTTATTCAAACAGGAAAAATACTTTAAGGAGTGGATATGCACGTCACTAAGTTTAGAGGTCATCTTTTTTAATACGAGAATACGGCCACACTGGAATTAACTCCTATCTGTAGAAAAGCAACCAACAGACGAAAAAACACCCAGATTCAAATCGATTCTAGGATTACACAGTGTTGTACAATGTGTGGATCGAGCCTACAACACTCGGCGCAATATTGTCATCAATATCCATCCGTGCATTTCAATGAGGGTTTATTCAAATGGTCTCCGTGAGATGGCATCACTGTAGCATTAGGATTATCCAATCAACTGTTAAAACCCATATGTATACGATTTGCACTTCTCGATGGTTGATTTTTTTTTATTGTTTTAAATATTACAAAATAGTTATTTGTGCAACAAGAGAGCAAAGTTGTTTTTTGTTTCGAGTGTTGATTTTGAGTCCCGAGCAAGCGTAGGATTCTATGATTGATTCACGAGCGTAGCGAGTGAATCAAAGTTAGAATCCTGAGCGTAGTAAGGGACTCAACGGCACGAGATGCAAAAAACTTTGCTCTCGTGTAGCACTGGTAGCACACATAACTTTTCACCTCAGCAGTGAGAACACATATTACTTAGGAGACATAAAAATTAACAGGAATAAATTGAAAACAAAATTCTGCATTAATCACTTGTTGTTTTAACTCTTCTGGTGTTAAAGTACAGTCATCATCGGTAGTTTCACTCATCTTTTTAGATTAAGTATTTTATATTAATATAATTTAACACGTTATGCTATACGCTATCAGCATCAACGAAATGTTTACTTTATTCCCGCTATTTTTTTAAATCGCTTTTTGATACCGCGTCTCTGATGTTTATTTTTCAAATGTATCATTGTTGAAATTCCAAATAAAAATGTATTGGTTATATACCAATTTTATACTATTAATTAGGATATAAAGATTTGTATATCTTTAAATTTTAGGGTATAGCGCGTTTCCGAACGTGTTTTCTTTGAGGTCGAATTCCAAAATCGAATTTCGAAGGAGTTTGTTTTTTTCACTCACTTTTTTATATGCATGTGAAAGAGACAGAGCACAGTAACATTGGAATGTTTCAAATAGATGGCTGAACAATGTCAACTCGTAGCACTGAAGATTGAAAAATTAAAAAGCAACTTTGCCTAACGCTCGAATCAAAATCGCGTTTTGTTCACTGTTGTCTTGCAGCAAAAGCGGCATCTTTGAGCTGCTGTGGTGAAAATAATATTGTTTTGGATAAGACCCTAACGGTCGATAAAAGCCGATCAAAATAGTCTCATCTAAAATAAAGAATAGAGACGTCTGTTGTGCGTGTGTGTGCGTGTCTGTAATATGTAAGTGGGGTCGACAATAGCCTGATATTCTTGTATTGTGAATACCCTTAGCTCATCATTGAAATATTCCACAAATAACTTGTAGCTAAGGATGGGCGCGAAGCACATGTGGCAAAACGCAGCGTAGCGCAGCGCATTTTCAATGTCAAAAGTTTACATAACAATGTTTACAACATGTATGCACACACACACAATTGTAATCTATGATGTGAACACAGACATAGATCTACATAGATAACGCAAATGCATGCACTTCGCGTGTCTGAACCCCGACCAAGCGTCAAGGTTGGTCGCCGCTAACTTCAGTCCCCGCGCGTCCGTTGTTGCAGCCGAACGTCCGCAAAAACTAAAAAAATGCCTCGTTGCGTGATACTTAACTACAATAGCCCAAAAATTTCGAGCACCCAAAGGCAGGAACATATTTCCTATCACAGGTAAGTTATTTTAAAATTATATTATGCGTAAATTCATATTAAAACTGTTTTTAAGTATTCCAAGCTGCGTGTCGTTCCAGAATATACCTAACTATAAATTACCGTTAAGTAAACTTTATTCACATTACGTTGCCGCGTTTGCTTTGGACGTTTGATCTGACGTTGTGTGTTAGGAGACGATGAATATCGCACAAGCGATACTGTCGCGCATCGCTTCGGTACAGTTCGTACAGTAGGTATTAAAAAGTCGGCACGCTTGGTTTCAATACAAATCGTGATAATTGCGTTATCGATGTAGATCTAAATCTGTGGATGTGAACATTGATTTTTAAGATAGTGAAAAATGCCACCATGCTTTAATATATAAAATATATAAAATCCTTGCGTTACTGACTGACTGACAGACACGCTACAGCCGAAACTATTGAGCGCAGGAAGCTGAAATTTGGCATGTATGTTCCTTGGGGACCGTAGGGGTGCACTAAGAAGGGATTTCCGGAAATTCCCACGGGATCGGCCAAAACGGGTAAATTAAAAAAAATGCAGGCGTAGCTGCTGGCGTCCTCTAGTATATGCATAAATTCTCATAAACACGGCGTGTGTAGATTGATTTTATCTCCCAGTCTGCCTTCGTTTGCATAGAATAAAGAAGTAGATAACGTAAAGTAAATGAGTTTGGACTTACATAAGTATGCATATACATGGATTATATGATACATACTCATAAATAATATTTAAAAACATACATACAACACTTCATGCCTTTTATCCCCGAATGGGTAGGCAGAAGTGTACACACCCACACTTCGCCAGTTATGTTTCGGTCCCAATTTAATAGGGGGCGAGCCTATTGCTATCTACCGGGCACATCATTAAGCGAGCGATAATTAATTTATAATTCACACATAACTTCAGGGGTGTGTGCCCGGGGTACCTGGAGATCGAACCCGAGACCATCGCCGCGGCAGTCCGTTACGTACACCACTTGTCATCAGCCCTATACACTGTCCCACTGCTGGGCACGGGCCTCTTCTCACTGTGAGAACGGTAAGGCCATAGTCCACCACGCTGGCCAAGTGCGGGTTGGCAGGCTTCACATGTCTTTCGATAACATTTTGGAGAACTCTCAGACATGTAGGTTTCCTCACGATGTTTTGCTTCACTGATAAGTAAGCGATAATTACTAATTAATTAGCACTTGAAAAAGTCAGTGGTGCGTGTCAAGGGTTTAAATCCGAGACCCTGTTCGTAGCAGTCTATTCCTCTCCACTAACAAACCAACCACTCTAACACACAACGTTATCGGTGCTCGGGTTTATTCTGGTTATAATTACTTGAACAATACAAAAAGTAGCGATAGCCTAGTGGAAATACAATCAGTCTGCCATGCAGAGGGCTTCGGGTTCAAATCCACAGTCATGACCTTTCGGAGTTATGTGCGTATTGAATTGCTAATTATCGCTTCTCCTGTGCCTCGGAGAGCACAGTAAGCAGTCGGTCCCGGTTGTCATCAAGATCTTTGACGGTCGTTATAGGAAGTCAGAACCACTGAATACGACAGTAGTAATAATAAAGCACGAGTCTGTACCATGGTGGATCGCTATCTCTTTGGGTTACAGAGGTCAGACAGGCAGTCTAAATAATAAATAATCTTAATATATAAAATCCTTGCGTTACTGACTGACTGACAGACAAGCTACAGCCGAAACTATTGGGCGCAAGAAGCTGAAATTTGACATGTATGTTCCTTGGGGACCGTAGGGGTGCACTAAGAAGGGATTTCCCGAAATTCCCACGGGATTCGCCAAAACGGGTAAATTAAAAATAAATGCAGGCGTAGCTGCTGGCGTCCTCTAGTAATAAATAAATTTGAGTCGAACCCAGTTAGACTAGACAACCCGAGGTCCGCTTGACCTCGGGTTGCAACTGGGATAATGCTAGATAAAAATGATAAGCTACTTGGAAATATATCAAATTATCAACGAAAGTTTTCGTCATTACGGCTTCTGAACTCTAATAGTTTTAATATGTAGGCGAATCAATAATTTTGACTGACGTGCAAGGCGATTTTAAATCAATTTCAGTACTTTAAGTATGTCAAATAACTGGACTAGAAAAACGATACCAGATACCATGTGAGGCGTAAGAATTGACTCTCAGCCTTGACAACGCTTATATGGGGAGCTGCTGTCATTATTGTTACCTCTGATAGGTTTTTTTTTGTAGACTCACGCCTGTATCCCCGAAGGGTAGGCAGAGGTGTAAATATTACACCCACATTTCGCCATGAATTTTTAGGTCTCACGTAATAGGGGGCGAGCTATTGCCGTTACTGGGCACATCACCAGACTCCGTGCTACTACTGAGAATTCGGAAAAACCCAGTTACACTTTTGCCCGGCCCGGAAATCGAACCCGGGACCTCCGACCAGCAGTCGCATACGCTATCCATTGGACCACGGAGGCAGGTTTTATTTAGTACCTAGCACTCAAAACGTTGTTTGAATTTCCGTTCGTAATATTTCGCCAAAGTTAAGCAACGTTCAAAAAGTTAACCACTGAATGGATGAAAGTATGAGTAGAATTTACATCAAAGCGCCATCGTGCTTCGGAGGGCAAGTAAAACCATCGTTTTGGTTCTCGTCTCTGGACAAGATTCGTTAGGCCATATGTAGTGTTCGGGCAGTCTATAAACTTTGTAAACAAAGTGCGCATTCTTTAAGTTTATAATGGCGCTGATACACGGGGTCAATTCTCCTATTTTTGTATGACATTGATATTATATTTTGAATTGACTCAGAAGCGGTAATCTGATACCCTAATGTCATTATCGTATAATCGTAATATATAAAATCCTTGCGTTACTTACTGACTGACAGACACGCTACAGCTGAAACTATTAGGCGCAGGAAGCTGAAATTTGGCATGTATGATCCTTGGGGGCCGTAGGGGTGCACTAAGAAGGAATTTCCCGAAATTCCCACGGAATCGGCCAAAACGGGTAAATTTAAAAAAAATGCATGCATAGCTGCTGGCGACCTCTAGTTTGAAATAAACAGTTCGTCGTTGACACATATTTTGACACTTGTTTTAATTAACGATCTCGTTACAACTTCGTTCAATAATCAGATAATTTAGAAGAATACGCTTTTTGTGACGTAGCTATGACACTGACATGATATCGAAACTATATTTATTTAGGAGAATTGGGCCCCTGAGCATTCACTTGTAACAGAATAACGAGCATTCGCCGTTTTTTTTTGTCGAACCGAACAACGAGGAGAGCCGAACATTGCTACGAACATTTTCACGAGCTTTCTAACAAACACTCTAATCCTTAGTATATAGAAAATATAGAAACCGCACTACAACAGCAGTTTTATCCAAATTATTTACTTCGCTTTGAATATGAATCCTTTGTAATTTAAGCGCAGGATAGTACCTATAAACAAATGACGTTTCGAATTTTTGTATGTTGAATAATAAATGTCGAGAATGAATGAATATTGAGATAGTATCGATAATGTTTAAAGTAAATCCTCAGATCTGGTTTACTCAGAATTAATTTTAATAGATTGTTGATAAATCCTCGATAAAGATAAATGAATTTGAACGTAGGAACAGAAACTTGTGTGATTTATTAAACGTGTTCAAATTAAGATCTGCATTTTATTTTATATTATTGACGACCCGGTGGCGTGGCGGGAGTGTAAACGACTGCCACGCCGAAGGTCGCGGGTTCGATTCCCGCTCAAGTCAAACATTTGTGTGCATGAACATGGATGTTTGTCTTGGTCTGGGTGTTTCTATGTATAATATGTATGTATTTACAAAAAAAAAGTATATAAGTATGTTTATCCATTGTCTAGTACCCATAGTACAAGCTTCTGCTTAGTTTGGGACTAGATGGTGTTGTGTGAATGTGGTAGAATATTATTATTATAATATTTTTATTATTATTTTATGTAACCGAGTCAGGAATAAATAAGCAAATTGTTCTTATAGCTAATTTTGTTTTGAAGATTTTAGAAGAACACTTGATGATCGTCGCATAGCAAGCGATAATTATTTAAATAATAAGCTCATTTGTATATATCTTTCTCTTACATTAGATAAAAACATAAGTCATAGTGAAGTAAATATATTGGGCTTGACCGCCACTGTAGCACAGTTTTTATGTATTTTCTATATTCTAAGGCTCGCCAGAATGTTCGTAAGAATGCTCGCTAAAACACACTCGTTTGTTTTTCTGTTTTGTAACATTCACACGAATGTCATTACAGGTGAATGCTTAAGTGTAGACAATTAGAGATAAAATTTGTTCTACTTTATCGTGACACACGCCTGCTAGTCAGCCATAAGCTTTTCAGGGCGTTTGTTACCACAATATACATAATTATGAAGTGGTTTATTTACATTACAGTGTTGCTGTCAGCCGTTACAAGCGCAGTCAGGTAATTACACACGTCTTGCAGGTGGTATAAGAACTCAGCGATCAGCGTAGACTTGATATACACACATCAACAAAGTCTAGGGATATCTTAATCCTAAATTATTTACGAGTTTATAGTTTAGAACCTTGTTAGTTTCCACAAAAAGTTTATATACAGATTAAAACCTCTTTTATTCTATTTTCAAAATTTGAACATGGAAAGAAAAAAAACAAAATAATAAACAAAATATGGCGGCAAATTTGCTAGTAATTCGTTACATTAAAGAAAGTTAAAACTGTTTTATTATAATTATTAATGAAAAGGGTATTTAATTGTTTTTCTTTTTTAATTTAACGTGACGTACAAACTTTAAAAGTCATGTCACGTCGTCATTTGAGTCGAGATGAAATGTTACGAGCCGTGGGCATGTTAGAAAATGGTGCAATTCAACGCGTCGTTGCTGAGGCCCTACATACCAGTCAAAATGTGATATCAAGGTTGTGGTCACGTTATCGCAGTACTGGAGATGTGGCCGAACAGCACACAGGTAGATATCGTGTTACTACGTAGAGACAGGATCGATTTCTCCAAATGACCGCCAGAAGACAACCCAATATCACAGCGCTGCAACTAGTGCAAAGGCTCCAGGAGGACCACCAGCTGCTGGTAAGCGACCAAACCGTGCGAAGAAGGTAACATGAAGTTGATCTTCATGCTCGAAGACCATTGCGTGTTCCAGCATTGCGACGTGGCAATCGCGGTCGGCGGCTTTCGTGGGCTCGGGAGCATTTACCATGGAGTGACGAACAATGGTCTTTGGTGCTGTTCACCGATGAGTCCCGGTTTGGGTTTCACCCGGATTCACGAAGAACACGCGTTTGGAGAGCTCCAGGGAGAGTTAGCCGTCTACGGCACCCTCAGGAGGTCCACCCATACCAAGGCGGGACAATCATGGTGTGGGCAGGAATTCGTCTTGGCGGACGAACCCAACTCGTTTGGATCCAAGGCAGCATGACTGCACAAAAATACCACGAGGAGGTAGTAGAGCCCGTTATTGTCCCACACAGAACTCAAATAGGCCATGAATTTCTACTCATGCACGATAATGCTCCTTGCCATACGGCGCGGCTGGTATCGACCGCCCTCCGAGAGCACGATATTCAAGTTTTGGATTGGCCTGCACAGTCGCCCGACTTAAATCCTATCGAGCATGCCTGGGACATGTTACAACGAAAAGCTTTGAGAGATTTTCCACCAAATTTGACGACTGAACAACAACTTTACGAACACTTGCGAAGGACATTGGACCTCATACCGCAGCAAGACATTGACAATTTAATTTTAAGTATTAACAATCGATGTCGATGTGTAATCAATGTAAGAGGTGGCAACACTGATTATTAATGATTAGATTTTACAAGATTTTTCCATTTTTATTAAAATTAATAGTTTTTTAAGAAGAAATGTTTGTTGTTATCATACTAATTTTCCATGATGATTAAAAAAATTAATTTTTTTATTTAACACAAAAAAAAACACGAAATGTTTTTTCTTTTTATTAAAGACCTTAAAATAATCTATGATTCTTCTATTTACTGTATCAGAAAATTCTTCATAGATTTTTAGATATTTGATGAAATATAAAATATCCCTAGACTTTGTTGATGTGTGTATACAACGCTATGTCGATATTGGAAAACTATGTTGGAAAATACCCATATCAGCAAGCTATTGGTTGTCTAATGTACTTAGCAGTTCTAACCAGGCCTGATATTACTTATGCAGTTGCATTTTTGAGTCAATGTAACAATTGCAATTCTAGATATTTTACTTTTGTATAGAATGTGTAGTAAATACAATTCTAAATGTGTAGTATATGCCTACAGCTAAGATGACAGCTGATGTATGACAGGTGGCAACGAGGTGCGGGCCTGCAACGGGTGGGCCATGCCAGTCCTAATGTATTCCTTCGGCATACTCAGGTGGACCCAGACGGAACTCGATGCCCTGGATAGAAAAGTCCGTTCAATGTTGACTGCATCTCGGATGCATCATCCACGCTCGTCGGTGATGAGGTTGTACATCCCGCGGAAATGTGGGGGTCGAGGCTTTTTATGTGCAAAGACCCTCCATAACCGCGAGCTGTACAACCTCAGAGAATATTTTCTGGGAATGAACGTGGATGTGCATCGCGATGTAGTTGCCGTTGATACAGGACTTACCCCGCTCGCTCTGGCTAAAGAGAACTGGCACAAACCTGCAGTACTTAGTACTGACGACCGAAGAGAAATATGGAAGGGCAAGGAGCTGCATGGACGGTTCTATAGAGCTTTACATGACTCAGACGTCAATTTTAAAGCTTCTATAGCCTGGTTACGTTTCGGTGATCTCTTCGGAGAAACCGAAGGTTTTGTCTTTGCAATTATGGACGAAGTTGTCATGACAAACAACTACCGAAAGTATATACTGAGGGATGGTACGGTTGACATATGTCGGGCGTGTCACCGGCCCGGGGAATCTCTCAGGCATATAGTATCCGGTTGTTCGAGTCTTGCCAATGGTCAGTATTTGCACAGACACAACCAAGTGGCCAGGATAATCCATCAGCAACTAGCCCTTAAATATGATCTCATTGGTTCTGAGGTACCGTACTACAGATATGTGCCCGACCCAGTTCTCGAAAATGGTCGTGCATTGTTGTACTGGGATCGGTCTATCATTACAGACAGGACTATTGTAGCCAATAAGCCTGATATTGTAGTGATAGACCGAGCAGAGCGACTCGCAATGATAATCGATATCACCATACCGCATGACAGCAATCTCGTGAAAGCAGAAAAAGAGAAAGAGATTAAATATTTGGACCTAGCTCACGAGATTGTTGACATGTGGGATGTGGATTCGGCGATCATTGTGCCGATAGTCGTGTCGGTGAATGGATTAATCGCCAAGAGCCTCGACCAACACCTAAAGAGGCTCACACTAGACAGCTGGATCAAGTCTTTGATTCAGAAGGCAGTTCTTCTCGACACGGCACGCATCGTGAGGAAGTTCCTGTCTCTGAGGCCCTAACCACCGGTGGCTTGGTCCCTGTACCCGACATTGGTGGGTCTCCGTGGTCCCTTTTATATTTTTAAATGTATTTTTCTAATTGTACTTTAATAATATAAAAGTGTGCCAAGTGAAGAATAATAAATGAAGTGAATAATAATAATATGTTTATTTAATCCAATTACATTTTGTAAAATTTTTCTATCTTAATTTAAACATGTAAAGACAATATATTTATTGAATAGTAGGTACACGTGAAAGATAGAGTTTAACGACGGTGTCTGAGCTAGTGAAAACTGTGTTACAGACACCGACGCCATCCCCCACAAATAGTTATACAGGTCAGAGTTATACTTAGTGGTATCAAAGAATATAAAATTAGTCTAAACTTAGTACGAGATGTTTTGCATAAAAAATAAACAATTATGAACTTATTAGGATACAATTTAATTTTGTAAAATAACTAATATAAAGCATGCAGCACAGAGAGGATGTGTGTTAGATTGTGTGATTGTGTGTGAGTTTGTGAGTGTATGTGTTGCAAGGACGTGTGTCATAAGTGTAGAAATGAGAAAGTGTAATGTAGGTCTTTTTTTTTGTAACCATCACTTGATACACCAGTGCATGGAGCCGGCTAGAAGTCAATCTCAAATAGTCTTTCGGTCTCTTCATATGTTAGGGTTTGAAGGCCTGTTGTTAGCACTTTTTTGCATACGTGTTTGGATAGAGAGAATATATTGAATCTCTTATTGGCTTTAGGTTTTGAAAATGTCGTCCAGCCACGGCAGTCCGGATTCTGGATGCGCTACACACATGGAATTTACGACGCTTGTTAGCCCGTAAGCAAACATAGGTTATTGATGAGTGTTTACGTAGGACGATTTGGAGCAATGCAAGTTGCCTAACGGTGAGCACTGAGAAGTCTTTGTAGAGCTGTGTAGTAGGGTAACGAAAAGGCTTCTGCAACAATACTTTTATGACAGCACGTTGAGCTCTCTCGAGACGTAGCATAGAGGTTTTGTAAGTGCCACCCCAGACCACTATGCAGTATGTTATGAGAGACTGCACTAACGCAAGGTAAATGTTTTTTAAAAGTGGAAGGTCAGCCACACACCTTACTTTTTTAAGAGGAAACATTAGTTTGCGCACGCGGGCAGAGGTGAGTTCTATATGTTTGTCCCAACTAAGCGTACAGTCTATCTGAACACCCAAATATCTGACGTCAGAAGCTCTTCGTATTGATGGGCATTTACAGATGTTTGGTGACGTAATTGAGCAGCTGTGTACTTTTAGGTTAATGTCCTTCGGTTGGGTGGCGAGGTTAGCTGAAAATGCGATGAACTGAGTCTTTGAAACATTTAATGTGAGTAAATTTTCATTTAGCCAATCTGTAATGAGTCTTAATGCGGTTTCTGCAGATTGGATTACTCTGCTCCAAGACTCGCCACTTACTATAAGAGTAGTATCGTCAGCATAAGATAGTATTTTGCAGTTTGGAATAGATAGCATACACAGTGTATTTACATAAATAAGGAAAAGAGTCGGAGCTCACACGCTGCCCTGTGGAAGACCAAAAGTGAGAATTTCGTCGCTGCTCACGCAATTTTCAATCTTTATACGTTGGTTACGGTTGGTAAGATAGTCACAGAAAATATTTAGGGCAACATCTCTCACTCCGATGCTCTCAAGCCTTTGCAAAAGTTTATGTGTAGAGACCGTATCAAAAGCCTTGGCCAGATCTAGAAATATGCCTATAGTTTTAGTCCCAGTATCAAGAGTTTCAACAATAGTGTTCGTCAATTCCAATAGCGCATCTTCAGTAGATTTGTTTTTCCGGAAGCCAAATTGATTCGGGGCCAGAGCGTTATTGTGTTCTAGATAGTTCAGTAATCTTTTATTTAGAACTTTTTCTAGAATTTTCGATAGAACACTTAGCACGGATATTGGTCTATAGTTTTCGATACGGTCTCTAGCACCACTTTTGAAAATGGGGTGTACAAGTGCCGTTTTAAAAATTTGAGGGAAAACTCCTTTTGATAAGCAGAGGTTGCAAATGTGAGTAACCGCAGGAATTAGGACATGTCGAGCGGATTTGATGACAGACACACTTCAGGGCCAGACTGGCTCCAACGTTAGTAAAGTATTTGTTTATGTAATCAACAGATGACTGTATATCACCACGCATGTTAACAAGTTCGTAGGTAAGGCTATCGGATTTTCTGTTTAAGTGACTTATTGATTTCAGAATATTCCAAGTGGCCTTTGAATTACCCCTGGCTCTCTGGAGCTCATGTTGGTCAAATTTACGTTTCACTTCCTTTAGAAGGTTGTTGCAAAAGTTACGGTACCGTGTGTAAATTAATTTTGCAGTAATATTTTCGGGATCTAATCTAGATTTCTTGTGCAGTTTATCACGGTTGCGTATGCATCTTAGATGATCCGGGGTAACCCATGGTTTAATTATTCCTTTCCGGTGTGGTATATGTTTTACGGTGGTGAATTTAGTTACCGCGGCAGCTAGAGAGGAGACGAGAAGTTCTGCACATTTATTGGGGTCGCTATTTTGTAAAATAATTGAAAAGTCTTTCTTTTCAAGGGAGTTGACTAGAGCCGGTAGTTCTATATGTCTTATAACACCTCTAGGCTTCGTACACGTTCTCTTCGCCACATCGTAGCTATTCACACACACATTCCTATAAAATACACCTGTTTTCGTTCGTAGCCCTATAACATTCTGGTAATAAATATTAATCGGTGCCATCATAACTTATAAAAGCATAATTCTTTGTATGGAAAGAATCATAAGGTACGTTCAACACAATAACCAATAAATACGGTGATTTTGATAGGGAAAATGCAAATTTATCGATATATAAATTGAGTACAAAAAAGGAACCGCGATTGACATTGTAAAAAAATAAAGTTAAAATATAATAATGAATACTTGAGGTACTTTGCAAGCAGATTTGTGAGCTATAATTTTTGAAATAAAGTTCGAGATGGCTTGAGCAAAACAAAACACAGCGGTTTGCATTAGTAGGTAGGCGAACAAAAGACTCGCGGTTACGGAATGTATAGAAAAAATTATTACCTACGGTTCTCAACATTAGTGATACGGGGTATACAACCGATGAATCGGGAAGCTGAATCGACATTCCTAGCCTAAAAACTTTTGTAGATCCTGTTCGGACTTGATGCAATGTGTCGGTGAAGTAGAGTTTTTTCGCAGTAAAATCTTGCAACTTTTAACCCACACGTGATCGAAGCCGCGTTCTCTGGCCAGGGCTTTGGTGCTGATAAGTAACAATTTATTTTCTAACGTTAGGTGGTCGTTCACGTAGATCCTATTGTCACCTGGTAGCTTAAGGTAACTAGGCTAGGCTTTGAGGGATTTGTGTTTTTTAGCTGCGGATATAAAGTCATTTTTCAGGTAGCTGTTATGTACCGAACATATAATGTTTTTATTGTGGCTATCACTCCTCATGGGGACGCGTACTATGTAGTTGATCTACTCCTTAGGTATGACACAGTTGATAACTTCTCCGATCTTGTAGACAATTGCAAAGAGGTTTTAGGAGTTAGTTGTAGGTACTCCTTTTATCTTGATGTTGTTCATCCTGGATCTTTGCTCGGTCTCATGGTACAATTTTTCCATCTTTATAACCCGCTGCTGTAGTAAGGAGAACTCTTCTTTTGATTGTTGCAATTACGTTACCTCTTGCTCCAGAGTTGAGACTCTTACTGTGAGGGACTCCATCGAGTTATGGACAAATTCTAAAGAAGATTTCATTTCAGACAGGTCATTCCTCATAGCTTTCAACTGCTCCATTTCCGTCTGAATATCAGGAAGATAGTCCTATCCATGGGCGGCTAAACGGGGCCTTAGTGTGCTGGTACAGTGCACAACCACTTCTCTGACCCACGAGCCATCACTGAAAGGTAGTGAATGGTGAATCGTGCGTGCTGAAGAGATGGAAAGAGTATTTTGAAAGTTTATTTGAAAGAACGGCGATAGAGAAACCTATCGTTGAAATGAATGGTAATGACAGCAATGATGAAATGTGGATGAGATCGTGAAGGCACTGGGAAGTATGAAAGTAGCTAAGACTGCAAGATACGATAGGATTATAGTCGAAATGCTGAAGGCTGGACAAGGCATCATAGTTGGTCAGTTGCAGCGGTTATATCTTGTGCTGGAGCATCGGCTGAGTACCTAATGAGTGGGTCACAGCTGTAGTTGTGCCTCTTTATAAGGGAAAAAGGCTCACAATAAGACTGCAGAAACTATAGAGGCATTAGCCTTCTCAGCATTGTTGGCAAATTGTATGCAAAGTTACTGATTGAAAGAGTTATGAGAGTAACGGCTCAGGTTTTTCCTTGCGAATCATAGCCGAAAAGTTTTTGGCCAAAGGTCTATTGAGCATTCGTGGATTTGGCAAAGGCGATCGGTGTGGTGTCGGTGCTGTCTATGAATAGGGTAGATAGCAGCCTCATTCGAGCTCTGAAATCCCCTTATGAGGATTCTAGAGCTTATGTGAGGATAAACGGGGCATACACTGACTGGTTTACCATCGAGACAGTTGTTAGACAGGGATGTGTAGCGTCGCCGTGGCTGTGTAACCTCTTCATGGACAGTTGTTTGCAAGATTTAACACATAGTGACTGCGGATTAAGGATGAATGGGTTACTCGTCAAAAGCCTCCTTTATGCCGATGATCAGGTAATACTTGCGTCTTCAGCGGAGGAGTTGCAGGAGCTGGTAACAATCATGCATGGTGCGTTAGAGAGGAAAGGAATTAAAGTGAATGTAAGTAAAACGAAAGTTATGGTTTTTGAAAAGGAGGAATGGGTTACGGCTTGTAATGTTTTGATCGATGAACAACGAGTGAAGCAAGTGAATGAGTTTGTATACTTAGGTACGATGTTTACAAGAGATGGTAAGAATGAAGAAGATATTGAAAGAAGAGTTAATGCAGGTAATAGAGTGAATGGAGCTCTGAAGGCACTTATGAACAGCCAAAACGTGTCCAAAAAGGCACGTTTGCTGTGCATAGAGGGGTATTAGTGCCTACCCTTATATACGGTAGTGAAAGTTGGGCATGGCTAAAGAGATTTGAAAGTAGAATAAATGCTGTAGAAATGAGTGGTGTATCTTTGACCGACAGAGTAAAGAATTGTGTGACAAGAGAGTGTTGTGGGGTAAAAGAAGATGTAGTGACAAGCATTGAGAAAGGCATGTTAAGATGGTTTGGGCACATGGAGAGGATGGATGACGAAAGACTGACAAAGAAGATGTATAAGACAAGTGTGAACGGGACAGGACAAAGCTGATTCAAAATTTTTTATATGTCTGAATAACTACTAAAACGTAACTAATTTGACTAATTACAATTTGTTTTGAGCAATAAAATTATGTATGAGACGTTCCGAAACACGGTAAAATACCAATAATAGTAAAATTGGAGTCGTTTTTGAAGTTTGTTTAAGGCCTTGCCACACGGCACAATTTTACGTCCTACTTGACTAAATCACTTGATGAAATCGTGATGTGTAGACGACAATCGTCCAACTCAAGTTCATCGGGTGGACGGAATGAAAATCAGTGATTTGATTGTGTCGTGTAGACGGGCAAAGCCAATTCGATAGAAAATTTGATCAGTGGTAAAATTGTGCCATGTGGCAAGGCCTTTATAGGTAATAAATGAGGTGCATCGAGCGACCATACATAGACATACATATGTAAGGTACACGTGCTAAGTGCCTACATCATAACGCATGTCGTCGTCTAGTAAAATGTTGATTATGACAAAATTGCTGTGTTTGAAAATAACATTTATTTTATTTTTTTGAAAAAGAAATGTTAAGGTAAGCTTCTATGTCGTGGTCTGAGTACACAACAATAACAAAAACACTGACATGTGATACACGATGAATATAAAAACTTCCATTTTAACCTGATGACCATATGCAAATATTCACTAAAACAATTACATTAATTACATGACATGACGTATAAGCATTTGGTTGAAAAAGTTTCCTCGAAGTACGTATCTATAAGTTGATAAAAAATGTATGTTTCAGCCCTAATAACCAACGCGCATGCGTACTGCCTCCACAACCTGCTAATGGGATGTACAAAGTGTCAGAAGTCAAAGACGCTCGTCCCGGTCAGATCCTGGACTCGTTTGACCTGACAATGGTTTGCCGGCGAGGGTACGGAATCATGAACGACACTGAAGGCATGGATGATGTGGCTATTCGCCAGATATTCTGTGTCAATGGACAGTGGTCGCAACCTATGCCTAGATGTGTTCGTAAGTATTTTGAACGTTATTAATTCACAAAGGTCAGAATTGAGAAACTTACTTCTAGTTCGTGAATTACGAAAAATAATCCAAAGTTTCAATATTTATACCTATAAATATTGAAACTTTGGATTATTTTCCGTAATTCATTGGGCGTACATACCTATGTACGCCCAAGCGGGCGGAGCCGTAAGCGAAGTCTAATTTATACAGTAAAGCAATACGCACCGAGTTTTTTAATCGTAATTATCTAAATTTCTACCGAGACAGTTGACAATCTGATGATATCATTTGCAAAATATTGAGCCAATCTTCTCTGTTCTTTCTGCAGTAACCACTAGCCTTATAAGAAACCTCTAGCCATATTATCGTATGATATAGACCTTTTATTCTCTATGTCAATTATTACTTTAGTAAAAGCTTTCCGGCTTGGCGATTTACACATAGTGGCTGGCAGCGGCTGGATACGAAAACCCAAAAATCGGGCTCAGTGGCTTACCACTGGCAAGGCCTATATCCAGCAGTGGAATATGGCACGCTGATGATGATGATGAAAAGGCGTTCTGCCATTTTGAGTCATTTCATGAACTCGCTCAAACCACGCAAGTGACATTCAACTGTATTGTTAACGCTGTAACGGTTCCTAAATCCCGGCAGGAATAAGGCGTGCCTTACGCAAATCATAAATCTCAGAGCGTAGTTTTAAGCAGAGGAACAATTTGTTTAAGGTTTCTGCAAGTTAGAGGAAGAGCCCAGTGTAACCTACACATGCCTTGTGCCGGGCGCCGGCTTCATGCCTTGCAAGAGATACGTGCCACCCGGCTGGTCCGTCAGACCCACTTGCAACACGCCTATCTACTACTCTGCTGAGAGTCTGCTATACATGAAGTGCGTATCTGGCTTCTGGGATTACGTCGCTAAGTGTAAAGAAGGTTAGTTTAAATTATTTTTACACATACTGTATATAAAGTTTCTCTTGTAACTAGTTTCTAAAGTAAAGAATATTATACCGCGTCAATTTTGAACTTATCTGGAAGATAAAAGACATAATACATCGTAGTTGCAAATTTTGGTGACTCACCGACTGTATCATGATCTACTGGGTCCAACGGTATAATAAAATCATCCAGGCAGTTTGTATCCGAATTCATATATCCGAAATTTAACACACGTACAGAAGAATTATGGATATTAAGATAATAATATCTTGTAAAACATATGATATGCATGTTTCAGAATGTGGCCGGATAACTCCGGCAGGCGAGGTGCTGTTGATAGACGGTAGATCGGCAAAGCGCGGCGAGCTGCCGTGGCACGTCGCCATCTATCGGAAGACAACAGCGCCTTACGAACAGATGTGTGGCGGCTCCCTTGTCTCCAACGACGTCGTCTTGACTGGTAACGTCTGTTTCTCGACGTAGACCATTGTAAAGCCAGTTATCGCAAACATGAAGTAAGGCGGGCTGCAAACGCAGTGTGATTTTGCGCACAGACACGTACCGCACCTTTGAAGTTACCCGACTCGGTGCAACTTAAAAGGTGCCGTGCGCGGCCTTCCGCCAAACCACGCTCCGTGGGGAGCCAGCCGAACTTTATTATAGTAATGTCCTCCGACTTGACTTTTGGCTGTGCGGCCAGTTTCGTATGTTATAGTAGAGGAGCCCATGAAGGGATTTCGGGATTTAATCGACCGCGTCGGATATTGATTGCATCCATGTCGTACATATTTTTAATAAAGTAGGAATGTTAAATCGTTTGCATAATGGAGGTGGTCGTACGAAAGATTTTCTAAGGGAATTTTAAGTGATCCTAAAAAAGGCTCTCATTGAATAATTTGAGTGTGACGCAAACTCGTGGCCACTATTAGAACGTGCTTTTGCACGTTCTAATATTCTAATTTCGCGTAAAATAATACAATTTATCTCTCGTTTCGAATCCTACGAAAGTTTATTTTCCAAGGCAATTTATGAAGCTAAGGTTTTTGTTATTTTCTGGTGACATATATAAAACCTTAAAAGATTGCAGTATCCTATTGTTTTTTTCTGTGACCGTTTGGGCAAAAAGGTTTTAGAGAACGCGGGCAGTGGTTGAATGCGGGCAAGATCTGTGTGGAGAGCCTAGGAAAGGCCTATTTCAAGCAGTGGACGTTTTTAGACTAAGATGATGATGACACCTTGCTATTATTTTCCCTAGCTGCACATTGTTTCTGGTCTGATGCGGCAGGACAGCTGCCTGAATCCAGTTTTGCGGTGGCGATCGGCAAACTTTACCGGGACTGGAACCATGACAATGACGTTGGTGCCCAGACGTCGGACGTGAGTTAACTAATTCTTCCTTTATATCTGCATCTAGTATTTTAGTAAATCCAAATTTATTCTGAAACAACTACTTATGGCTCACACAACGTGTTGTCTGGTGTGGAAATCCCACGACACTCGACCTGGTGTCAACTGGCAAGGCAACCGCTTAAACACTACATGATACGTTCAGTCGGATAAATTATGTAGTTTTATCAAGTACTTGCCAATACCGGGTACGGTGCGGTACCGGGAAAATGTCTTTAAAAAAAAGATATTTAAACTGGCTAAACAATGCAATTTATTGAGACACGGTACACACGCTTAATATTAGAAATAGTATAAACTGGGTTTAGTAGAAAATGTAGAGAATTGGTCCAATAAAGATTTAGAAATGAGTCTGGCACACTAAAGTAAAGACTGTTCGCGTTAGATGATGGATGTAGACTGAGGTTGAAAGGGACTGAATGAATAAGGAAGGCAAAAGTGTTGTTACAGAGATTTAGGCATTGGCAGGGATTTATGATGAGTAGTATGGATAGGCAACTTTGTTAGCATTTAAGGGTTCAAAAGGGGTTTGTAATGATGAGATCGGTAGAAAAGTTTCTTTTTTAAATTTTATTTAAACCTCATCGGTCAACAACGCTTACTGTATTGAGTATGTAAATATTTTACTTCTACAAATTATTTTTAACTCATTATCTTTGTGTTTTATGCTCCATAGCATATCGATATCCCTTGCGGGTTGCGGAAATCTGACAGGCAATCGCTCTGTGGAAAAGCTAATATTCAGTCAAATCCAGTTAGATTAGTAAGCGGACCCCAGGTTAAAACTGGGATAACGCTAGGAGATGATGATAATTATCTCTGTGTTTTAATATAATCGTTTCTAAATATTGTGTTGAATTTATACATAGCTTTATTTTTTATTTGTTCTACTTTTTCTGTATCTGTGATAAATAAATAGATTTCTTTCTTCTCCCTTTTTTTCATTCTTTAAATATTTAAAGCCCGTTTTTACTAAAGCCTGAGACACCAACTGGACATAGAAATTCGACATAAACACCTATCTAATAGCCAAATCGACCGACAGACAGAATATTGGTAACAGACATAAAGCGTCCCGTCTGTTTTCTCGTTTGGTCAAAAGCCACTGATATACGTCAGTGATAATGCAATTTATTATGACACTTTTCACATGAGACGATTTCCCGAATCCTTTTCAATTACAGACAGGCGGTCGTAGTGAGAATGGACTTCTACAGATAGTTTTACTGCTGTCTGATATCTGCGTGTTAAATTAATTTGTCAGATAGCTTGTGTAAATTTCGTCCAAACATCAATAATCGACTGTTGCCATACTTACAGATAAAGGCACTAAAGATTCCGAAACTATTCCAAGGAGAACAAGCAAATTACCAGGAAGATATCGCCGTCGTAATTCTGAGCACTCCGTTTATTTATAAACCTCACATGCGACCCGTGTGCTTGAACTTCGATAAGAATTTCGATCGATGGCAACTACAAGAAGGCAAATCAGGCAAGGTATGATCTATTCATTCCATTTTATATTTTATTAAGAAATTATCTGTCAATTATCGCCTATTGCCTCTACCCTCGGACAGCAGGTTAGCCGTCAGTTCCAGCTGTAATGAAGATTTTTGACAGTAATTATGGAGAGTTGTTACCACTGAATAAACATGCAATCCATTAAATATCGCTATACCTTTGGGTTGCAGAGCTCGGCCGGCAGTCACTTTGCAAATAAACTGTATTGACTATATTCTGAAAAGTCTGGTTAGATTAGTAACCGGACACATTGCTTGCTTCAAATCCGTCTTTGTCCGCTTTGTCTTAGATGCGACAGGAATAATGCTAGGACGATTATAATGTTTACTATTGACAAAGATGTTTATAACACTGTCACTGACCGATTCACGTGTTCTCGGAGGCACTGGACAAGCAGTAAACGCACCTTGGACCTAAAGCTGCTGAAGCCAGAATTTGATTACATGTTATGTTCAAACTTGGTCAGGTTGCTGGTTGGGGTCTGACAGCAGCCAATGGAGAAGCCTCGCCAATCCTGAAGGTCGCAGATTTCCCTTTCATTGACGAAAACGTCTGTGTCAACACTCTTCCAAAGTCCTTCAGGGAATACATCACTATCGACAAGTTCTGCGCTGGGTACACTAACGGTAATCATTAAAATTAAATATATATGTGATAACTGTCTTGTTCTTAGGTTTTTTCGGTAAAAACTTTAAAAGTAGGTGTTTTCAAATTACCATTCGAAAATACCTACTTTTAAAATAATAAATTTACGGATATTTGTGTTACCACACAAATATCCGTAAATTTATTTTCGATTTTGTCGCTGGTAATATAATCTATGGTATTTACATCCTATTATTTTGCTTTAATATTAAAAGGATTAGCTTTCTAACTTTTGTATGAAAATCATAATTACCCAAATCTTAACCGTCTTGAGTATGAAAGGCAGATAAGTAAAAACTACCAAGTGGTTCTCCGTTCAGGGTTTCTATCCATTTGTCTCCAGGTAATTGTTTCAACAGCAGAGCAATACTATTATTATGAAATAGTAGTATTAATGACACAAAATGGCGTTGTTTTATACTTGGATAACCTCACAATTTACAAACAGCAAAAAAATTGTTTGTGTACTATCGGTACCAGTCGAGCCGTCTGGATGCGGCTGTATATTCATGGATAATTCCATTGGATATACCTGTTTACTAGCACTTCCTAGGTATCGTGACTTTTGAAGGTAAGCGGGTCATGAACTTCAGTAGACTCATCCTTTACTCGTTAAAGGAAATGAAGTGATTGCGCGCATAGATTTCTGGTGACATGGCTGATTTGCCAAAATGAACCAACACAGTTTTTCAAAACCAGATTTCAATTTTGCTAGTGTGTTGGGTGACGTTTTCGCAACTCTTTGGTAGGTGCGGCTCTGTGTCACGGCGACAGTGGCGGCGGCCTGGCCTTCTCAGACAAAGAGCTCGGCGTCGACCGCTACTACCTCAGGGGTATCGTGTCCTCCGCGCCCTCGACCAACCAGCAGCTGTGCAACGACGCCACGTACACCGCCTTCACCAAAGTCTCTAAGCACGAGGACTTCATTAAAGAGTAACATTACATTCAGCATTTAAAAGACATTGCATTAGCGTATTGTAGCAACCTGCATAGAAGACATAGCATTTTGAGTTGTTCCGTGTGGAATAAAAACCACGACAGACTTAGGACTGACAGTAGTAACACGTCCGCCTAAACCTATATGCCATAATTACTGGTGTACTATTTAAATTAGATTTATATTTTACTAAATACCGGAATTACTTAATTGTATACATAATATCGTGTAAGATCTCACTGCAAGATTTGTTATGCTCTTAAATTAATTTTAAATTGGACCTCAGCTTTTAGAGGATCAAAAGATCGAGACGGTTATACACGACCACGCGACCACCCGCTACTAACCCAGCCATACCCTAGAGCTGGATTGACCCGACACTAGCTGGCAGCTTACCCGCTTTGGAAATGCTTCGTAAGCTTTTAATTCTGTCATACTGGAGGGTAAAACGCCACAGGTGTGGCTCATATGTGTGGCGGTGCTTTACTTCAAGAAAGGGGACAAAACCTTTTTGAAGAAGTACAGACCTATCTCACTTCTAAGCCACGTCATTATGAATCATCTCACGTGCAAGCTAGACGACTTCCAGCCTCCCGAACAAGCCGGTTGCCGGTAAGGCTATAGAACTGTAAACCACAATGCACAAACATACACTGCGCCAGGTTATATAGAAGTCTGAAAAGTATAACTAGGCTCTATGCTCGGCGTTTGGGGACCATGAGAAAGCTGATTCGATTGAAACCTGGGCAGTGCTGCAGTCTCTCCAACGGTGTCAGATCGACTATCGATACGTCGAAGTGCTGAAGCGTTTGTACGAAAATGCCACCATGTCAGTCCGCCTGCAGGACCTGAGCTCGAAAACTTTTCGACTACAGCGAGGGATAAGGCCAGGAAATATCATATCTCTGAAATTGTTCACCGCTGCGCTGGAAGCCGTCTTCAAGCTTCTGGACTGAGAAGGACTCAGTATCAACATCAACGCCGTGTACATCACTCACTTTCGAATCGCTGACGATATCGTAGTCATGGCTGGGACCATGGAAGACCTCGGCACAATGCTCGGTGGCCTCTGTGGAGTCTCTCAACAAGTAGGTCTTAAGATGAAAGAATGAAGATTACACAAAAAACCTGGAAAAATAATCCAGTTCTCTAGGTCCAACTTAGAGAAAGCGATCAATCGTCGAATCCATCTCGGATGGGCAGCGTTCAGGAAACTTCGACATTTCGTCACGTTTGACATCCCGCAGTATCTCGAGACGAAAGTCTTTGACCAGTGTGTGTTGTCATTTGAAACGGAGACTTGGTCGCTCACAACGGGCATCATTAGAAAGCTCAAAGTCACTCAGAGATCGATGGAGAGAGCTATGCTCGGAGTTTCAGAGTTCAGAAACGAAGAAATCTGCAGACGAACCACAGTTACCGACATAGCTCTCCGAATAGTAAAGCTGAAGACAGTGGGCAGGGCATTTAGCCAGAAAAACTGATGGCCGTTGGAGCAGAAAGGTTTTGGAGTGGCGGGCACGCTGGATGGACTGACGATCTTGTTGGGATCGCGCGTAGCTGATGGATGCGGGGGCCTCAGGATCGGTCCATATGTAGATACTCTGGGTAGCCAATTTCCAGCAGTAATCGTCTTTCGGCTGATATGATGATGATGCTTTAAATTTTTAAACTTACTAGTTAACTGTCATAATTTAGGGTTGCTGTACTCCAATTAAATATCGCTATGTTATAATCAATTTACATAGCGAAATGGTCATGTGTGGGCAATGGGCGTGTATTTTGCGTGATTCACGCAAAATACACGCCAAGACGTGGAGTTGCGGAAACAGCCCGTGCCATCAAGTATCAAGTATCAAGTATCATGGTCATGTGTGATATTTTTTTAAGGTCAATAGCAGCTTACACCAGGAAGCACTGCCTGGGGTATCTTTTCCAGTGTAACGACGGAACTTGTGTCGACCAGGGATCAGATTGCAACGGGGTAAGCTGCCTACGTAACTTTAGAGATATAACGATTAGTATTTATAACACTTTAATCATATCTTTATTTTAATGAAAATATGATTAAATCGGGATCCTGCCGTTTTGCCGAAAGATTTTGACAAAATTTCATTACCCAAACAAATTTTAGCAACCTTTTTTATACCATTGCAATATTTCGAATGATTTTAGTACGCATATTTTTATTCGGTCAAATTTTTACTTGGCAAAATATTACCAAGTATAATGTCATTATGGCATTTGGTCTTTTATCAAATGATTTATTACAGCAACCATCTTCAGACAATAAACGTTTGGTGATATTAGTTTATTTATGGAAGTAGTTAGTGTAGGTTAATTATTAAAAAAATGGTTAGGTTAGGTTAGAACTGTGACCACGCACGAGCCGAGCGAGTGATGCGAGCGGTGCAGCGTTAGCGGCCGGCGAGTGCCAGAAACGACTTGCATTAATAGAAAAAAGGGATGGTTTTTAGTAGGTTACCCGGAACTGAACTATTTAGATTAGGATAATTATTTATTTTGCGTAAAAACTGTTATTCCAACTGAAATATTTGACTAAGTAAAAAATGTTAAAAGTACTAGTTGGTAAACAAGTTATAGTATAAACGTTCAGTTCCCAAACATCAGGTTTGCGTTACAATTTTTTGTGAACAGATTTTTTGCTAAGTAATAATTTGGCAAATGAAATTATGCGAAAAAATTTTTGGGAAGTGAAAATTTGTCAAATTCCTTTCGGTCAAGCAAGGGAGACCCGATTTAATCATTGACTCATTAATTCGTACTATAAACTATTAGTCCAAGAAATGTTAATTTTTTGGAATGACTGGTTACTGCCAATGGTCAGTACTGGTGTCAATGGTCAGTTGCCATTAGTTCTAAAACAGTAATTTGTAAATAAAGTTATGGATAGTATATCAGAAACGTGAAAATTAAAAAAGGATATGAAAAATTGCTCAGTTCCAGATACAGATGATTAATTGTTGTAAGTTTTCTGCGCTGACACATTACATTCCTCCACATACGTGATCATCTTACTAGCCGACCAAGCCAACTAGACGAATGTCAACGTGACAAAATTCAACATAATTCAACAATTATAATCCAGAAATTATTTATCGTAACGTGCGAACGCGGCGTGTGAACGTACAATGCGCCTGCAATCGGTACTAGGAATTTCTGGATTATAATTATTGAATTTTGTTGAATTTTGTCACGTTGACATTCGTCTAGTTGGCTTGGTCGGCTAGTACTCATTTGCAGCTAAAAAAGCGGTATCGTTAGCCTAGCGCCAATTGCAAATTTTGCGATTGTTAATCTGACTATGTTTCTAGCAAATAAATATTCTTATTCTTATTCGTGCTGTAATAAAAAAAGTACAACTCGTGTGTTAAATTCCAAATATTTATCCCAACTTGCCTGACGTTCAATATTTGCTCATGAGTTCGTTTCCTTTGAAGAATCTAACCTGTTTATGTGAAATCTGACAGACAAGGCAGTAACCAGTCATTCCAAAATTAAATGTTAAAATGTGATTTGCTTTATGTTTGTCTCGCGACGAAATTGTTTGAAAAATTTACATTCCTGCAATTATTCAAATACATGTAGTTCATCCCTACTATATTATAAATTCGAAAGTGTGTATGTATGTATGTATATATGTATGTATGTATGTTCCGTTTTCACGCTAAAACGGCTGAACCGATTTTGTTGAAATTTTATATAAAGATATACTGGACCACTGAGACGGACATAGGCTATATAAGATGCAAAAAATAAACTGGGATGGATTGTAGGGAGGCTAGAAGTTTGTTCGGCACAAATTTACCTCTTGGAAGTAAGAACGCATGCGCTGTAATAATTGAGTGCGCATGTGCGTATATCTGTCAGTACTGACACATCATACATAATGTCATATTGTGCACGGTGATTACATTGTTCGCATATACAACGTGTAACGGAAATAACGCACATCCTCAGACACCCCAATTAGAAGAACTTGTTATAATCATAATGCATGCATTGAAATATTTTTTTATTAGCCTAAACATTGTTTTTTATCGAAAGTATTAACTTGATTATAAGTAAAATGCGTGGTCACTACAAACCTGCGCACGCACAATCACACGAAACGTTTGCAGTGGTAAACAAACGACAGCGAAATACGATACGGTCTATCATTATTTAATATCGTTAGTGGCTATTGTGACTATCTTAATTTAATCATAATAATCATACCTAGTTAGCATAATTGATACATTAGAAATTAAAGTAAAAGGGTATCAATGAGAGAATTAAAGGAGAACGGCGTGTTTAAAGTTGTGAATCATAATTTTTTTACAATAATAGAATAACCAAATGACTCACAGGTTTATTGTCACTTGTTCGGCGTCCTCTTTTTAAAATGCTGACATCAGGTGTCCACCACCTGGCTTAAATATTCCTTTAGTTCACACACACAATGTTTCTTTTCACTGTTTCAAAAGCAGCTGATATCTTATTTTAACTCCCCGGCACTTGTTGTCTCGTCACAATCAACTAGTGGTTTAATAGGTATGTCCCCATAAAGCAAAAGTCTAGGAGCGTCAAATCAGGCGAACTAGGAGGCTACTGGACAGGACCGCCGCGATCGATCCAGCACTCCTTGTATTCGACTTCACGACGATCTCGAACGTTGTACGTAAAATTCGCGGGGGCACATGCATCATGTTGATAATACACATTTTGTAAATAAACAAGTAAACTTGTTAAACATTTTTTTTTCACTACACTCACAGAGAATCCAGGTAGATGAATAATTTTATTTATCTAAGCGCAACAATGGCCGCCCGGCCGGTGCTGTACTGTACCTACCAGCGCAGGCGACCGACGCGACGGTGACAAGTGAGACACATTACGTCTCGCTCTTTCCCGCTGTTAATACGTAAGCGAAAGAAAGATGATAGATATTTTGGTGGTCAATTGTGTGTTATTGTCTTGTACCGACTGTTATGTTGTATTAATGTGTGCGTTCCTGTACGTGGAACCACTAAACAAATGCATTTAAAAAGAAGCCGTTCTACGTTGACTTAAGGTTTATTTTCGTATATTTCGACTTTTCAAAGCAACGAGTGACTATAATTTACGTAATTTTAATTATTTTAGGATTAAAAAATAATGTTATTAAAAATGTCAGAAATGGATTCAGTAGCCGATTCTGAACAAAGTACTTTCAGAATGTGCATTAAACTTGTTACATGTTGTATAAACTAATAATTATATACTACGCTGAAACGATTTTCTCTACTAATATTATAAATGTGAAAGTGTTTATAGATATATATATTGGACATGTATTGGAACATGGCCTTGACATTTGGCTATATGCAAGTATAATTTAACTGTATGAATACTGACCGAGCTACTTTGTACCCTATAGAGTTTCTGAAGGCTTTACAATAATCAGAAGTGTCTTCACATAACTTGAGACTGAAAGTAGATTTCTGTTACCCCGAATTCAACGCGCGCGAAGCCGCGGGCAAAAGCTAGTTCATAATAATAACAAAATAAAAAATGATGATTTTGATTTGTAATCTATAATAATAATAATCTTGATTCAATAAAAATGTTTACATTTCTAATATTGATAATCTTATACTATAATACTTTATAATCTAATAAACAATAAATACTTAATCGAATCAAGGCCGGTATAGGTTATTTTTACTTTGCTACCTAGGTTTAAAATCAATTGCCTGAACTAGGTTTTCAGCTGTGTTTCAGGCTGTTTTGTGCTTACGTAATATAATTGTGCAAAATATAACAAATGTGCATACTCTTAAATTTAACATTGTCGCAATAATAGCTATTGAATGGTAGGTAATTATTTTATGACAGTAAACAAATTCTCAGTATCGGAGTAGGTCATTGTTTGTAAGTTTGATTGATTTGTAATGACTACTGTTTTGATATGGTTTATTTTTTTGACATTTATGATGATAAGAAATGTTGTTATTGTTAGAGTTATTTTATGAAAATAAATATAAAATAAGCCTAGGTATATTTTATGGATTTCATTTCAGAATAACTGAAAGATGTCACACACAAGTTACGCACTCAAAATCGTGCGACTATAAATATTTGATGAAGCTCACACGATGTTTTGTTTTGGATACTAATAATAGAAAACTTCGTCTCTAGGGTGTACAGGGATAAAGCTGGTACGCTTTAAATTAGTCGAAAATGCTTGCAGTAAACACCGAAACTCTTCCTCCCATACGCCAAGGCGAATCACCGTCTTAGTATTTTTTTACTATGTCAATAATAAAAACGATTGTACGTCTAGCAAATGTATTAATCAATCAATCAGCCTTTTGCAGTCCGCTGCTGGACATAGGCCTTACCCAACATGCGCCACAATGACTAGTCCTCTGCCTCCTGCAAACCAGCCCGCCAGAGCCACCTTTTTACGGTCGTCGGACCACCTAGTCGATAATATAAGTCGACCTAGAATACATATACAGTGGAATCCAGTTATAACGACGGTCAAGGGACCGGTGCTATTACGTCGTACTAACCGGATGTCGTATTAAAAGAACAGACAATTTTTGTTTTTAATTGATCACATATTTAATGAATTTATTAATGTTTAGGTGACAAGCTGATAAAAACATATTTAAATAAAAATACGTTTTTATTTAACTATGTTTTTATTTGGTAATGTTCCAACATCGCAAGACTCCATACATACAATCTTCCAAGCGCCGCAGGGATAACATCTGTATTATACCTAGAATGCATTTTTATTTCATTAAAAGATTTTTCTATTACCTGAGACCTTACCTCTACAACCAGATAAATAGGCACATTTATATATATATATAACATACCTAGTCATGATTATAAGTCGGCCGTCCTAAATTACCTCATCCTCTTAGCGTTATCCCAGTTTCAATCTGGGGTCCGCTTACTAGTCTAACCGGATTTGGCTGAATATTAGCTTTTCCACAGAGCGACTGCCTGTCTGACCTCCACAACCCGAAGGGATAGCGATATTCCATGGTTTAGACTAGTGTCAGTTTATTTAGAAGGTACTAACGCCCTGTAACGACTGTCAAAGATCTTCATGACAACCGGGACCGACGGCTTAACGTGCTCTCCAAGGCACGGGACAAGCGATAATTAACAATTCAATACGCACATAACTCCGAAAAGTTTAAAAAAAAAACTCATTGGTGCGCGCCGTGGATTCGAACCAGATACCCTGTGCATAGCAGTCTGTTGGTATGTCCACTCGGCAATCGCTGCCTATGCGGTATTATCCACTCGGCTATCGCACACACACACACACACACACACACATCTCCACCTTAATAATGCATGTTATTTCATACAAAAAGTGTTAAAACTGTAGTTTACATACCTTATTTTATACTGGAACTAGTGTCGTTAAATATTATGTATTTTATATTAATGCGGGTTTGGAGCTGTTTATCCTTAATACCGGCTATTTCATAGCCTACCTAGGGAAACAGTAAGCCATCCACTCCCCCCCGTGGGATCTCCACCTTGTCGTGGTGGGGGGGCTCAGTAACCGTGGATTGGTCACCTACGGTGAAGCTAAGAGGGATCCAGGAGGGGACGCTCCGCGTGGGCTTGACGGAGGCCTGCGCAGGATGCGTCCAATGGTGCGGGTGCGGGGGACAGTTCTTCTGTCCCTCGCAGTCGGGCACGGTCGCGGGAGGAGAGGCGTGTCGGTGTTGCGTTGCCGCGCGCCCTATCTTCCGCGACCAAATGTTGGGTCGCACCATCGTTGCGTCGCGGTGGGGCCGCAGAGGAAGAGAAGATGCGGTGTTGCGTTGCCGTCCTCCCTATCCTCTGCGGCCGCTGGGTGTTTTGGCGGCGGAGCCCAACACCTTCATCCGCCGCCAAGGGGGGCTTTGTTCGGGGCCCGCCTGACCATCTGGCGCGCCAATACCCGTCGGGGGGTAGTGAGGAATGCTTCGGCGATACCCGACCCTCCGACGTTTTTAGTCAGTAAGAGTCTAACAGTCCCCTTCGTTTACCCCCAGGGCGGAGGGACTCCATGAGGATTTTCCAACCCGACATCAAAAAAAAAAAGCCATCCACTATTTTGTGTAGTAAACTACTAGATACTGTAACTACTTAACATGTAATGTACTACAATGATTTACTTGCCAATAAAAATATTATTATTATTATTCTCTTTATTTAAACATTCTCTCATAAATTATATTTTACATTTTTATGTGATTTAGAAAAAGCAATATAAAAATATAAAATAAAATTACGGGGCTCACCGGTATCGGGCTCAGGCACCAAGTTACCGGTGGTTAGGGCTCCAGAGAGAGGAACCTCCTGACGATACGAGCCGTGGCCAGCAATACTGCCTTCTGTATAGAGGACTTAATCCAACCGTCTAACGCGAGCCTCTTGAGGTGGTGATCGAGGCTCTTGGCAATGAGACCATTAACTGATATTATTATTATTTAAGTTGTAGGTATGTATGTACTTACATCCATCACTAAGAATTGAAAGAAATGTAATTTTAAATAATCATCTATACATTATATAACTAATAACGAAATATCTGATGCAAAAAGTCTGTATATTTTTATTGTTTTTGGTTTTTATTTCTATAGTAAGAAGTACGGACTGCATTATGCAAACGAGACATAATATCTTTGGGCGTGCGTGGGGCGGTGAGAGCTTCTTTCCTACGATTTATTTGTAAACACGTCAATGTTCGTCGTTGTAACCGGACAATTATGTGTGAAATTCCGTCGTTAAAAGCGGTCGGTCGGTGTAAGCGGAGTCGTAATAAACGGATGTACCTACTTTCATATAAATTCATATTAAAACCAAACATATGCCTATACCTACTTCCGTCGCTAAAAACGGATGGTTGTTATATGCGAAGTCGTACTAAATGGAATACACTGTACTTAGACTTAAATTCAGCTTCTTGAACTTGTTCTACGAGATTTATAAAGTACGCCTGCTTAATGGAATCTAAGTCTGTAATCTAATTTATTTTATTTATTACCGTTGAATCTCGAAATAAATTAGCCCTTTCCATGTTATTGCCTCGAATTAAATTAGCCCTTGCCATGTTATTGTACAGAAAGCTATAATTAAAACGGTATTATATGTTAAAGAAATGACAGCAAAAGACAACACATTCTAAGCCTGATCAGTCGTTAAACAAGGTCGCGGGCCCCGTAGTAACTTTTACTACAAGTTTGGATTTGGATTTGTTATTCTTTCATTACTACGTGTTTATTAAAAAAACCTGCTAATAACAATGCATCAAGTGTATGCGTATGGTAGTATCTAATCAAAGTTTTGTTGTGTACAGGTTAAGGACTGTGAAGACGGATCTGACGAAGCTGACGAATTGTGCAATCTCTCAGCGCTGATTAAAACGTAAGATACCATATCTATTTAGAGCTTTATTTTATTAACTAGCTTACCAGCCTACCAAAAATACTACCAATTATAGACGTCTACGTCGTCTATGATTGGGCGAGGATATAGTGGCGGTATACTGACACTGGACTAAGCCATGGATTACCGCTACACCGGTGGGTTACGGCGGCAGAAGGCAAATAATAATATTATACATCGAATAATAACATTTAAGTTAATAACTCTGTCAAGAAAGTACCGGGAAAAGATCAATAATACACTAACTGTTTGTTATCCATCCAAATTTATTTTATCACCTTCAAATTATGCTCCTTCAGAAACGATAGACTTACTTAATCTAACTCACTCTAACTCTTGACTGTAACTAACTTTGACTGTAAGAACATACATGCTATTCTCGTTTCAGAGTCATGGCTCAAACCATGCCTCCCATCAGCCTCATATTCTCTTCCGGGGTACCACCTAATTAGAAATGATCGTGCGGTTGGTGCTGGTGGCGGGGTTGCTATATACCTACGTGCTCAAATTCCTTACCGTATAGCAAGCATCTCGTCACAACCCCTACTCTCGAATGCCGGCGAGCATCTCTTTTTAGAAGTGGAACTAAATCGTACTAAAGTTCTTCTAGGTGTTTATTATTCTCCTTCGTTACGTTTAAATTTTTTCCCTTCTTTTGAACATATCCTAGAAACTTTGGTACCTTCTTACAGTCACACAATTATAATGGGCGATTTTAACACCTGTCTCTTAAAACATGATAGTCGTTCCACCATATTTGAGCGTATTTTAAATTCTAGTAATTTATCTATTCTTCCCCTTAATGCTACACATCATTTTCCAAATTCTGTACCTTCTCTTCTTGATCTCATTTTCACTTCTTCCCCTACTTTTGTTTCCAAGCATGGTCAGTGCTCTGCAGATGCGTTCTCCTACCATGATTTAATATATATTTCCTATAAAATACGCCCACCAAAGGCAAAACCGAGAACTATTATGCAGCGCAATTTCGGGGGTATGGATCGGTTGAAGCTCTGCGCAGATGCCCGTAGCATTGATTGGTCTCCTATATTCTCATCAGACTGTGTAGATGACAAAGTACAAATACTTACAGATAAATTAACTCAGCTGTACGATAAGCATGCACCAATCCGTGCCATTAAATTAAAACATCTATCTGCACCTTGGCTCACTGATGAAATCAAAATATTTATGTCTAAGAAAGCTGCTGCCAAGGCGAAATATAAATGTCGTCCAACCCCTGTGAATTTGGAAAAATACATTAGTGCCAGGAATCTCTGCAATAAGGTGTGTAGGAAAGCACAGCGCCACCATATTCACAAATCGGTTGAAAATGGAGATCCAGTTAAAATCTGGAAATTTCTGAGAACCTTGGGAGTTGGCAAATCACGCAATGACACAATCCCTAAAGATATAAATATCGATTCGCTTAACGCACATTTCACTGCTTCGTCCAACTTTGATGGGACAACAAAAACAAACACTTTACAAGATCTTTCACGTATCCCAACTCCCAAATATTCCCCATTTGTTTTCGAGCAATTTTCCGGTTGTGATGTTAAAAAGAGCATAATTTCGATCTCATCAAATGCTGTTGGCAATGACTGTATCAGTCGAAACATGATCCTACCTATCCTTGATGAAATCCTGTCTGTCCTTTGTCATATCTTGAACTACTCTGTTACTAGCGGTGTCTTTCCATCAGCATGGAAAGATGCCCAAGTAATTCCGATACCTAAAAAATCCAAACCCTGTTCCTATACTGACTTCCGTCCAATATCCATACTACCCTTCCTTTCCAAAGTCCTTGAGCGTCTTGTACACGCACAACTCTCTTCTTTTCTTTCCAAGAATGCTCTCCTGAATCCTTTCCAATCCGGTTTTCGCCATGGACATAGTACCACCACAGCATTGGTTCATATTACTGATGAGATAAGGCTGGGCATGGATGGTGGAAAACTCACGCTTCTCTCCTTACTAGATTTTAGTAACGCATTTAACACTCTGGATTTCCACATCCTGCTTGCCATACTCCGCTCTATTAACATATCTCCAACGGTAATTGACTGGTTTCGTAGTTATCTGTTTGGACGCCGACAGCGTATACGCGTTGATGAGTCGTACTCCTCATGGTGTAATACATCTGTCGGTGTACCGCAGGGTGGAGTGCTATCACCATTACTTTTCGCAATTTTCATAAATTCTATCTCCAAAAACTTACTTTCGTCCTACCACCTTTATGCAGATGATTTACAGATATATTCACAGGCACCACTTGGGACGATTTTAGAGGCGTTTACTAACATAAACTTGGATCTGGCGCAAATTTGTACGTGGAGCAGTAAGTATGGCCTAAAGGTGAACCCGTCAAAAACTCAAGTTATTCTGATCGGCAGTTCCAGGATAATTTCCAAGGTAAACTGGCCGCAGCTGCCTCAGATTGAGTTCGACGGTAAAATCTTAAGAATCTCAGATAGTGTAAAAAACCTAGGTATTTATCTGGATAAAACTTTATCATGGGGAATTCAAATACAGGAAACAAGTCGCAAACTGTTTGCCTCAGCAGGATCGTTGCGTAGGCTGCGGAACTTTCTTCCCACAACCACCAAGATTGCGCTTGCACAATCCTTGCTTCTCCCAATACTCGATTATGCCGATGTCAGCTATCTTGATCTTAATGAGGACCAACTTGATAAACTTGAGCGTCTCCAAAATTTCTGTATAAGATTCATTTTTGGTTTACGCAAATATGATCATGTATCTTCATGAATTTCGATCTAGGCTCAAGTGGCTCCCAATTCGTCTTTGCCGGAATACCCATATTCTTATGTTACTGTGTAATGTGTTATTTAATCCAATTTCCCCTACATATCTCAAAGAACGTTTTAAGTTCCTCCATGACACACATTCAAGGACCTTGAGGTCGTCGGTGGATCTGAGACTGCAGATGCCAACCCATTCCACAAACTTCTACGACAAATCCTTTGCTGTTCAAGCTGTACGTTTGTGGAATGCGCTTCCGGTTGAAGTTAGGCAAGCTAAATCACTCAATATATTTAAAATGCATTAAATAAGCACTATTTGTCACTTTAATCTGTTATCTATAATTATGTATATAAGTATATGTTTTATATATATATATATTATATATATATATATATATATATATATATATATGTGTGTGTGTGTGTATATATATATGTGTATGTATGATAATTATGTGTCGTTAGTATGTATATATGTATTATTTGTATGTATACCTTATGTTTTTTTGTATATGTATTTCATCATTGTCTTGCCCTGGTCCCAATTTATTTGGGGTCGGCGCAGTATGTCCTTCGCTTCCATACTTCTCTGTCACCAGTCATCCAATCGCTTACCCCTTTCTCTTTCATATCCATCCTCACACAGTCCATCCATCTCTTCCTTGGCCGTCCTCTCCCTTTTCGTCCTTCTACATGCATATCCATCACTTATTTACCTACATACATCTCATCTCTCCGCATAACATGTCCATACCAGGCCAATCGACTCCCTTTCACCTTTTCAGCTATGGGCGCCACTTTCATACTACCTCTAACGAAATCATTCCTAATTCTGTCCATTCTTGTCACTCCACACATCCATCGTAACATTCTCATCTCTGCCACATGCAATCGTTTCTCATCCATCTTCTTTGTAGCCCAACACTACAAATACTTAAAAATTTATAAAAATATTGCCAGTATTTCTGACTGTATTGATTTCCAAAATGACCTTGATCGCTTTTTTAATTATTGCACTACTAATAAACTTCATCTTAATCTTTCCAAATGCCATAGCATCACTTTTACTAAAAAGAAAAATGTTATCAAATTTACATACTGCTTTGGTAATAGCTCTCTTGATAATGTTTCGTGTCTTCGTGATCTTGGTGTTACGTTGGACTCAAAACTACACCTTGATGCTCACGTGGATAATATTGTTAATAAAGCGTACCAAATGTATGGTTTCGTAATGAGAGCAACTAGGGAATTCCGCCGACCCTCTACTTACTTATATTTATACAAATCCATAGTCCGGCCTCAATTGGAATACGCCGTTGCCATTTGGAATCCATTCTATAATAAATATAAAGAAATCATAGAAAGGGTGCAACGAAAATATCTACGTGCCATGCACTATAGATGCTTTCGCAAAAAACTGTCCTACGAATCTTTAATGCAAAAATATAACCTCATTACCCTACAATCTAGACGCACTGTTCTCGAGATGATGACTCTCTTTAGTATATGTCATAACCAGCTTAACTGCGTCGAACTTGTGAACAATTTGTGTTATCTGGTCCCTCGCACTGTACATGGTCGTGAAACACGCTCAAAATGTTTATTTGCAACCAATTTCTGTCGTACCAACTCTGGTGAGCGCTCACCACTACACCGACTTGTTGACACATATAATAAACAGTTCTGTTCAATTGACATCATGTTTCTTGCCAAGAATGTATTTAAAAAAGAAATTACATCTAGTTTAAGATAGACCTTGAACCTTCATCTTACTAATTAATATATAGATATAAGCTCTAATTTTTGATATTTAAAAGATAAGTTTATCAACAGCTAGCTATTTTTATTGTAATCTGTGAATAACGCCGTGAGTAGTATATTTGTTACTTTTATTCTGTACTGCAATGTGTCTAATATTTAATATACTGCTGTTTGTTATTCCTAATAAATAAAATAAAATAAAATAAAATAAAACACTCAGCTCCATACAGTATGACAGGCCTTATAACCGATTTATACATACGGCCCTTTAATTTCACAGGCATTTTGTGGTCGCATATTGTGCCTGAAACCTGTCGCCATTTCATCCATCCTGCGTTGATTCTTTGCCTAACATCCCGATCAATTTCGCCGTCATCTTGCAGGAGTGAACCTAGGTAGCGGAAATCGGAGCATACTGGTAGAGGTGTACCGCCGAGTGTAACCGGTATAGGACTGGAGAGACCGCCAAAGTCACAGAACATATACTCCGTTTTGGTTCTGCTTATTCTCAAGCCTACATTCTCCAGTCTCTGCCGCCACTCCTCCAGCTTGCTCTGCACCTTCTGTCCACTCTCTGATACCAGAACGATGTCGTCGGCAAACAACATGCACCAGGGTGCCTCTTCCTGTATGTCCGATGTTATAGCATCCATTATTAACAGGAAGAGGTAGGGGCTAAGGGCCGACCCTTGGTGCAAGCCTACGGCCACATCGAATCTGGCTGTGATACCAGCTGCGGATCGGACCTGCGTTCGGCATTCAGCGTACATGGCTTGAATCAACGTCAGGTATTTCCCAGGCACTCCTTTCTTCTTCAGGGCCCACCACAAGACTTCACGGGGCACTCGATCATATGCCTTTTCAAGGTCGACGAACACCATGTGCAAGTTTTTATGTGCCTCCCTGTATTTTTCGCATATTTGGCGAAGAGCGAAAATGGCATCCACCGTACCTCGACCAGGCATAAAACCGAATTGGTTTCGTGAAATCTCACTCTCGTCACGCAGGCGTCGCTCAATTACTCTCTCCCATACTTTCATAGTATGTGGCATTAACTTTATTCCCCGATAATTGTTGCACTCTTGGATATCACCCTTATTTTTAAAAATGGGCACCAGGTAACTGTTGCACCATTCCTCGGGTATGGTCTCCTCGTGCAACAGCTTATTGAAGAATAAAGTCAGCCACGCCCATCCATCATCTCCTAATGCTTTCCATGCTTCTACTGGTATTCCATCTGGTCCTAACGATTTTCCATTCTTCATTCCACTAACAGCCTTTTTTACCTCGTCCTTATTTATTTCCTTCACTAACCCAATATTCATCACCTCATTCTCAAGTTTTCCGCTCCAATCGTTCTCCTCATTCATTAACTTTTTAAAGTATGTCCTCCATCGTTCTTTTATTCTATCTTCGTCCATAAGAATCGCTCCTGTTTCGTCTTTCATGCACTTAATATGGGATACATCCTTCGCCTTTCTCTCTCTAGCTTTAGCCATGCTGTATAAGTATTTATGACCCTCGGGTTTTTCAAGTAACCCGTACAACTTGTCTAGGGCATTGGATCTAGCAATGGCTACGGCCTTTGTGGCTCTCTTTTTACATTCGTCATATTCCTTCTTCTTACTTTCTTCTAAAGATTCATTTCCACCTTTCGTCAGCTGCCATTCTTTAAACCTTGCTTTCTTTTCCTTAAGTGCATTCTGTACCTCTTTTGTCCACCACCACGTGTCCTTATCTTTCATACGCTTCCCTTTCGACTCTCCTAAAACATCCTTTGCTACACCCTTAATACATTCACTCATCTCTTCCCAACACTCATTGACACTAATATCATTCATATCGCCCATTCCTAACATTTTACCTACCACTCTATCTCTGAATTTTTCTACACATTCATTCTTCTCTAACATATGCCATCTTATTTTTGGAGTCAGTTGCTGCTTGGTTCTTTTAAAGCTTATTTGAATCTTTAGTTCGACCATCAGGAGCCTGTGCTGCGAGACTAAATCTTCTCCTGGTACCACTTTACAGTTTTTGACCCAGTTGAGTCGATTACGTCTTATTAAGAAATAATCGATCTGGGTCATATGGTGGCCGCTGTTATACGTGATCAGATGTTGCTCTTTTTTTTCGAACCAAGTATTTGCAACTGCCAGGTCAAAAGCGGCAGCAGCTTGAAGAATTGCTTCTCCCTCACAATTTCGGCTGCCGAGTCCCCAACCTCCATGTACTCTTTCATACTCTTCATTTGTTCGTCCCACATGTCCATTAAAATCACCTCCCACAATAATCTCTTCATTCTCCGGTATATTCGTCATCATGCTATCGAAATCCATCCAAAACTTCTCTTTCTCACAATCATCACAGCCTATCTGAGGGGCATACACACTAAATATATATAGGTATCTACATATGTATGTACATTGCATTCAAATAACTATAAGTTTCCACATATATTTGATAACTACACCATCAAACCTATCCTTTCCAGTCTGTCCATCCTAAGGTTGCCTGTAAGAAATCGCATTTTGCGATAAGGCCGCCCTTGTGCATTTACTATTTTTATTTTTGTAAATTTAAGATATCTGTACATAATTTGTAACAATTGTATTTGCGCAATAAAGTTGTTGCTCGATGGTATCTGTTGAGTGTTTGGTCGAAAATTCGTTCACAATGATGGCCTTGTGCGAAGGCGCATTACCGTGGTGCAAAATTCTTTTGAGATTAGCCGAGCGACAATATGTTTCAAACCCAACTGATTAGTTAAAATGGTATGGATCGACTCGTGAGATACAGAAAGTTTAGGGACTACCTCACTGTTCTTCACTTTTGCGATGTTAACTTCAGTTGCAGACGTTGATGGCCTACCAGAGCGAGGCAAATCTTTCATCACATCTCGACTGCTTTTGAACGCTTTGTACCAGTTATAAGCACGAGTTTTTGATAAAAGTCGAGTCACCGTAAGCCTTCTGTAACATTTTCATTGACTCCGAAGACGAAATTCCATTGGCGATGCAAAATTTAAGACAAACTCTTTGTTCGTTGTTTTTGTCCGTTATGAAATTCGCAATACACACTTGATATAACTAAAAACAGCACTGTATTTAATATAAATAACAGGTGCAACTCAAACTCTGTGCCAAAATGGAAAACAGTTGTGCCAATCTAACAACAGCAAAAAAAAAACAAAATTTTGAATTTGGAACCATAAACAAATAATGCATTTCTGATCATTTTTTGACTGAATATATATCGAATTCTGTCGGATATGAAGGCCAATTCTCGTATTTTATCTGAAATCGACACTGTATTTTGAACAAAATGCGATTAGATTTTGAATTTGCTCACAATAAGTATTCTACTAACAGAATGTTATTATCGTATAATCTATATATTAAAAGAATTTGTGTTTTATAATACGAGTTGGCCAGCCCGTTCTACCCAACCGATTCGCGTGATGTTTTTTTTAAATGAAAGCTCTCGCTGCATAGATTTGTCATCAAGCATTAGAAATTACCTAACTTGCACATTCATCAAGTTATATGCAAAAACTGTTTTTCCCATACATTTTTTACATTTTCGGAGCCGTAGTCAGTGACTTTCTGCTTCTATATATCTGTTCTCATTGAGGTAGAGGTAGAGGTTTCGTTATGGGCCTAAAACACGCGCTGAAAAGAGCTCTTTCATTTGATGGTATGCTCATTTAAATTGGGTAAGTTTGAAGGAAGATAGGTGTGGACATTGAACTTATTTTTCAATATTTTCCTATAAATTTCTTAAGATTCCATTGCTTTCTCTCTACATGGACGGTTCTAAATTCAAAAATATTTTTATGGCATCTAATAAGTTCCTTGCGGTAACTGCCAGGAAAAACCGTTATGCCTCCTTAAGGTGACCTGCCTTACTTTCATACGGGTGTGAGTGTGGTGGTGGGTAAAATTATACCGGTTGTTGGTAAAATTATCACTACCGATATTATCGCTGATGGCAGGTAATATTCCCCGAATGTTACCAGTTAACCCTTAATGTTGGGTGAACTGATCTGTGATGTTGAGAAATTTTCTCCCTTTGTTTTGTATCGCGATGAAATCCAGTTATGGACTGTCCTTCAAAGGGACCCCTCCGCCAACTCTGTACCGAGTTTGGGGCAGGTGGAGGGGAGGTGTGTGGCTCGGCTCTCCCCCCTTGATGTTCGGCATACCCACTAAAACACCGCGGTGTTCCTCTATCGACCCTCATGACGGGGTCGCGGTAACGACGTCAGTATACATACCCGCCACCCGAGGAATTTTCCCCAAATGTAGGGAAATTGCCGCCTAATGTTGGGAAAATCAACCCTACATACCTACGGGTAAATTACGTTTTATGTTTGGAAATTTTTTGTGTTTAATTTATTTAAATTACGGACTTTCTTCGGGCATCTTAATTTCTTTTATGTGAAACATATTAAGCGGTTCATAGGTACTATTGTCATATAATAATTATATTACAAGTGGTAGTTATGGTAGAAATTGTAGCTTTGGTAAGAATAGTAGTGTTGAGAAAAAAGGTACTTTTGACAGCACCGGCGGTTTTGGTAGAAATGGTAGTTTTGAAAAAGAAGGTAGATATGATAGTGGTAGTACGAATAGTAGTTTTGGTATAAATAGTAGTTTTGATAGGAATAGTATTTTTGGTAGGAATAGTAGTTTTGGTGGAAATGGTAGGTATATTTGGCATTTATGGTAGTTTTGGTAGCAATGTTACTTACGATTGCTACCAAAACTATCATCTCTATCAGGTAACTGATGAAATCATAAACGTAATTATTACAATTCTAAATTATAATAGATCAATCACACCCATACACAAAACAAAATAAATCGTGCTTCTCACAGAAATATTTAGCTGGATAAACAATGTACTCATCATACCTATATGTAAGAGCTTTTTTATAATATTAAAATATGCTGTGGAGCAGCACGGGTACTCTAGTTTCATTTTAAAAAATTGTCGTTGACACATACACACATCAAAAAAGTCTAAGCAACACATACAAATTTCAATTTTACAATGTGTTTTCGCATTAAATCCTTAGTATTTTCTTATTTATATTATTTTTAATGCTTTTTTGATATTAAACAACAATTAGTTTTTTTATTTTATTTTAATAATTATACTTATACTTAATTAACAATCTTCTTCTTTTCGTGTGAGTGTGTGGCCAACTCTGGTGTCGGAGTTTTTTCAGACCGCCCGTAGGCCTCCGACATGGCCTAACGATCCTTATCCTTAGACAAGAACCGGGACCGACAGCTTTACGTGCCCTCCGAAGCACGGTAGCGCTCAGATGTAAATGCCACACACGGTCACCCATCCAAGTGGCGACCTGTGCACGCGTTGCTTAACTTTGTCGATCTGTTACGAACGACAAGCTAAGTCTCGCTATGAGCGCTACAAATTAACAATAATTACGAGTAAATACTGTATGTACGTAGTACAAAGTAAGGTGCCTAATCAATTAAACTTAAACTAAAATTAAATGGTTGTGCAAAAATTGCATAATTTAATACAAAGTGTGGCCTCCTCTGTTATTGAGAACTTGCTGGCACCGATTATATTCATAGAATCGATGAGATTGTTAATGTTATCCTGCGGCAATCGCTCCCAATGAAATTTTAGTAAGTCCATCAGTTGTTGGGTTGTTGTCACTCCATCCAAGTCCTTTAAAACACGTCTCTGGAGCATGTCCCATGCATGCTCGATGGAGTTGAGGTCTGGCGATTGTGCAGGCCAAGGCAATACCAGGATGTTTTCCCTTGCCATGTACTCCCGTGTGTGCAAAGCTGTATGCGAACGCCCATTGTCATGCATCAACATGAAATCGGAGCCAATCGTTTGTGCGAATGGACGGACATTAGGCCTTAGAACATCCTCAACGTAATTTACAGCGTTCATGTTACCATTTACAAAAACGAGCTCAGTTCGTCTGTTCTTCATAATACGTAATAACTGTTGAGCCGTTGTATAGATGCACTTCCTGAACACACCTCAGTCTTTCAGTATTTTCAGGACGACGGTACACTCTTACCCTTCTAGTAAGTAGATACTAGAAGCCTGAGCTTGAACCCAAATCGAGACTCATCGCAAAATAAAATTTTATCCCATTGTTCCCGGGTCCATATAATGTGTTCCCTACACCATTGATTTCGACGAGCGCGATTTCCGTAACGTATTGGCGGGCTCCTGATTGGCCGTCGCGCTCGTAGGCCATACTCATGCAGTCGATTTCGCACAGTTTCGCAGCTAACAACAACACCACTTGAATTTTGTAGCCTTAAACCTATCTCTCGGGCGGTTAACATCGGGTGGCGTCTTGCAGTCAGTTGTATACTGTATCGATCCTGCCGTGTGGTTTTAAACCTACCTCGCCCTGGGTGCTGCTCAGCAGCATCTCTCGTGTTAGTGTAACACTGATGAAGACGGCAAATAACGCTTCTGTTGATGCCAAAATACTGAGATACCTGAGATTGACTTCTTCCCGCTTGCAACATCCCTACAGCTCTTTGCATTTCATCAGCGTTCAAATGACGTCGCTCCATGACGTAAAAATGACTCAAAATCCAAACTTTTTCAAAACTTTTTCAAATTATTGTTTAAATCATAAAATTGATACAGAATACTAAATTTTAATAAGCAAAAAAAACGCTATAAAATTTGAACAAATGCATTCGCTTTTGAATTTGTGAAAAAAAAAACAAATATGATACTCGATTTTTTTTACAACCAGCCAGTATGTCCTCTAGATCATAAAAGTTTACATAGGTATTACCTACTCATCGAATTTCTCGTTATGCTAACCTAAATGACATAATCCGTCGTGCTCTTGTCACGTCTGGCGTACCAGCTGTACTTGAACCAAATGGTTTGGTACGCGACGATGGGAAGAGACCTGACGGTATGTCATTATTGCCATGGAAAATGGGTAGGCCTTTGGTGTGGGACGCAACCTGCGTAGACACTCTCGCGCCATCACATGTTCCAAGCACGGGAGGCCATGCTGGCGCTGCTGCTGCAACTGCGGAAACCCTCAAACGGCGCAAATACAGTAATCTAGTAGCTAATTACGTCGTAATCATGGGGTCCGAGCGCTCGCTCTTTATTCCGAGATATATCTAAACGGCTAATCGATGTCTCACGTGACCAGAGGGCTGGTTTATTCTTTGCTCAAAGAATCAGCATTGCCATCCAGCGTGGCAATGCTGCCAGCCTTCTGGGCACGTTACCCGATGATATTGATGCGGAGGCATTCTACGACGCCTTAACACACCTGTACATATTTTCACTTTTTATTTTTAGATGTATGTACCTATATATATATATATATATATATTTAGATATTATGATTATGTAAGATAGTAATGTATATCGTTAAAATTAATAATAACATAACATAACTTCACGCCTTTTATCCCCGAAGGGGTAGGCAGAGGTGTATTACACACCCACGTTTCGCCAGCTATGTTTAGGTCCCAATGTAATAGGGAGCGAGCCTATTGCCATCTACCGGGCACATTATTAAGCGAGCGATAATTACCATTTTAATACACACATAACTTCGAAAAGTCAGAGGTGTGAAAATTAATAATCTGGTATGTTATTTAATGCATTAAATTTCATTACCTACTTGGTAAGAAATGATATAATAAATTGATTAATAATTTGAAATAGTATTAGCTTAGACTTTTTTGTTGTGTGTATTTTGACACATGTTCAATTTCCGATCTAGTCATGACAACCTTCAAATATCAGTTAATTTAGGAGAATACCGTTTATGACATTAGTATGACACTGACATTCGATTGAAACTGCATTTTTAACAAATATAATTACGAGAATTGGCCCTCAGGTTAAAATAAGCAGAGCTCAGGCTTTAAGTCGAAAGTATTGGATGTAACCAGAATGAAAATACTAGGACGATAATTACGACTTACGGTGAGGCACTGCCGCTAGAACTGACCGTGGCGACGTGTCTTTGTGTGCGTGATTGCCATCAGTATTCTGCTTCAATATTTATTGTTTTCTTCAATTAGGAACACTTTACTGATTTACTTAAAAAAAAGTATGTGTATAACATATAATTAATGACGTTCCATCAAGACTTACGACTCAGGCCAAAAAGCATTCAACTGATCCTTAACACTCAAGGTGATGTTTCCAACGGTCTGCAATGAGTTGAACGTGTCGTGAACGTATACGTGCTCGCATCACACTAAGGCACGCACTTAAAGGTCAAAAGTCAGTTCTCTAAATTAAATAGATTGAGATTCAGTTTCGAACGACAACTTTCCAGAATACCGGGTCCAGACCAATGCGTGATTCCTCTGCCTCCCGCCCACGGCAAGATAGAGGTCGCAAACGTTGCAGACACCGAGCCTGGTCAGACTTTCGAGTCGTTCTTACTGACGGTCACCTGTGAAGAGGAATATCTGATGATGAACCAGGATGGCAGCATCGAAGAGGTCAATTCTCAGCAAGTGTTCTGCGTCAGGGGCAAATGGTTCCAGCGTATACCTACTTGTGTCCGTGAGTACCTACCTTTTGCAACCATAGGTGACAAAGAAGCTGTTAGACACTGGCCACACAGTGTCGGCTGTATTGCTTTAGTAGTACAGAAAAGCTACGCGAATATTAAACCTTGTTAATCATGAGGAGAGCCTTAGTCTTAAGATTGCAAAATGTTATAAAGTAGTAATTAATCCATACTATACATATACTAATATGTGAATGCTGAAGAGTTTGTTTATTTGAGCTCGCTAATCTTAGGATCTTACTGGTCTGATTTGAAAGTGAATGGCAGCAGTTGGATACGACGAGCCTGAAGTGCTATATATCCAACAATGATGATGGCGATACGGCATATAGCACAGAGTACAAATAAGCAGATTGAGGTGGCCTGATAGTCACTTTAGTATGTTGTCCCAATTGTTTTGTCGTATTGCACCCAAGATAATTGGGATATTAATAAAGAAAACAACAAGATAATGAAAACGAGAACATATTTTATTTCAGGTTACTGCAGAGTAAACTATGACCCAACGCTCACGTTGATGTGTAACGTACCCGGAACAAACGAGTCCGCAGCGTGCGACGGTGTCATCGCTCCAGGAGCCACAGCTACACCGGTCTGCAACGCTCCCAACTATTATAGCCCTGGCCCTTTGTCTCCGATGAAATGTCAATCAGATGGCAACTGGGACTACGCTCCTAAATGTAAACCAGGTCTGTGTGCATAAGTTATAATATTTTTCTTTATAATACTGTACTTTGGCCAACATATCAAGCAAAAGGAATATAACTTTCAATTGTTCATAACATTTCGACGTTGAGAAAATCTAAGCCTTCATACTTCACTACTAGGGAAGTTGCTTATAAACTCGTGCGTCCTCGCGAGAAGCTCAGTTGCTTGCAGTAGCGAATGTTGTCTGAAGCGAAATGCATGGTACTGTTACGCGGGACCGGAAAAATGTCTTTTAAAAAAGTATATTTAAATTGGCTAAACAATTTATTGAGACACGGTACACACGCGTAATATTAGAAATTGTATACACTGGATTTAGTAAAGAACTAGTAAAGAACTGGTACAAAAGATTAAGGATCGAGTCTGGCACACTAAGGAAATAGTAAAGACTGTTCGCGTTAGATACTTACTTACTTACTTACTTATCGTTTCGATGGCAACACATTATATAGATTTGGCCCAAAACTCGGCCACTCGAATGGCATTTGGCCTTGCCTCATATAGGTCATTGAGCGTGTGCGTTAGATGATGAATGTAGACTAAGGTTGAAAGGGACTGAAACCTGAGGATACAAGAGGGGTTTGTAACAGCCCCCCGATTTAGCGTAAACTTTTATTTTATATTATTTTATAGACTTACGCCTGTATCCCCGAAGGGGTAATATTACACCCACATTAGCGTAATCTTCACGGTGAAAATGAAATTTACGGGAAAGGAAAGTATTTCAATGCAAGGAGTTACGAGTTAAGAATACGAAGAGTAGGTGATGTATAAAGGGTGTCTCAGTAGGAGTGATGTTTTTCATTTTGAAATAAAAAGTATTTTATGACATAGTTGTGATATTTTTATTGTATTGTAAAGAAGACATGTTCCGATTAAGTATGCGGCAAATGACCCCCACGGCTCCGATGACAGGCCATTACTCTTTTCATGAAATTTTCCATGACTTTTGCACAGAAATGTATGAATGGCTGTATCTCACCGATGACGCGTTGGATTTCCGCTTTGAGCTCAGGAATTGTTTCGGGTTTATTCGCATAAAGGCGAGATTTCACAAAACTCCAAAGAAAAAAATCGCACGGCGTTAAATCGCACGATCTTGGTGGTCAGTTGACATTAAAATTTCGTGAGATAATGTGTTCTGGAAATCGTTCTTGCAATAAGTCGATTGTTTTATGCGCGGGTTGCGCCGTCCTGCTAAAACCGCATGTTGTCCAGATTCATGCCTTCCAGTTGAGGTCACAAGAAGTCCGTTATCATATTCCTGTAACGAATGCCGTTCACAGTGACTGCAATTCCGGCCTCATTTTCAAAAAAGTAAGGTCCACTCACGCCGCTGACCAAAATCCGCACCAGACAGTTATTCGTTGGGGGTGCATTTGCTTCTCATGGATTGCATGAGAATTTTCTGCGTCCTAAATTCGACAATTTTGTGTATTCACGAAGCCATTCGTAAGGAAATGCGCTTCATCGGAGAAAATGACTTTTCAAAAACTTGGCATCGACTTCACTTTGCTCCATTACCAATTGAACGAATTGCCGGCGCTTTCCGTGGTCTGCTGGTTTGAGCTCCTGAGTTAACTGAATCTTGTACGCTTGAAGGTGGAGGTCTTTAGTCAAAATTCTCTGCGTAGTGCTTCGTGAAATTTGAAGTTGTTGAGAACGATGTCGAATTGATGTTTTCGGGTTTTCGGCGACACTCGTTTACAGCAGCAATGTTTTCAAGAGACCGACCGGTACGTTGACGCCAAAGATTCTTATTATTCATAATTGACCCAGTTTCTTCAAATTTTTTGACCACGCTTCGAATGGTTGACACATTAGGTGCACTTTCTTGGCTGAAAATTTGCCGAAGTTTGTGAGCGGTTTTAGCGTAACTTTCCCCATTTTTGTAATGAGTTTTCACAATTATAGCGCATTGTTCTTTCGAAAAGCGCTCCATTTTTAACAATCGGAATAAACAAAGGTGACAGCTGGCAAATTTCAGAGCTGCCACTTGCATGAAAAATAATACTCCAATTTTAAAAAGTGCACTCTTACCGAGTCACCCGTTATTAGGAAGTTCAATTTCATCATTTTCGGGTTCAGGAATAGGAGCTTCGCGTTATTTTAAGATTTTCCTGAAAATAATACAAATTAAGACTAGAATTAGAGTAACATAGGTTGTAGAAGTATAGTACTTTTCATTCTTTAAGTAATTCAGGATTTTCAAAAGCCATGAAATATAGATTTACATTTTTCAAGTTAACAGAAGGTAAGTTGGTTGCAATACTAGTATATTTTGTGAAATTACAGCAGGAATCGTTAAGGATACTTAATTTAGTAATTACAGGTTTTAATATGATATTAATATTATTCTTAGAAACTAGCAGTGTATCTTTACAATTGGCGTTTACGATCTCGTTACAACTTCGTTCAATTATCAGATGATTTAAAAGAATACGCAGTTTGTGACGTAAGTATTACACCGACATGACATCAAAACTATATTTATTTAGGAGAATTGGGCCCAAGGTCTACAATAGAGGTGCAGGGGGCTGAGAGCAACATGAGATAAATATCTCATGTTCTAGTAAGTCGGTGGAAGTAATTTTGTCGTTAGATAATTTGAATATGTCTGAATATTGGGAACATATGTCGAGGAGTCGAGATTTTTCTTCGTCGTTTAAGTGTTCTGTTCTAAGCATGTTTAGGACTTGGTTTCTGCGGGATGTAGATTAGGTGTTATAGGGTTCGGAGTTACAGATATATGAGGAATTAGCATTGAAGAGTTGGAGATTTATTTTAATATCGTATATAAAATATAAATTGATTTCGACTGTGTCTTCGGATGTATTTTATACACATGCATTTACTCTTACTCTGTTGTTGTCTTTTACAGCAACAATGGAATTAGCAATAAGGAGAGAGTCGGAGATCTTTTGATCTAGAGTGAGTTCAACACGATATTCGGGATTAGTAACTTCACATTCATTTATCGTTTCAGTGCGAGGCGGTATTTTGAAGACTAGCTCATAATATTTTAGTCTAATTAGGAACGAAATGTCTGATTTCTAATGTACCGGAACTGTAATCAATAATGCCATCTAAGTCATTGAGAAGATCGGTGCCGAGGATGCCACCGTAATTCAAGTCTATTTCTGAGAGAATGAGAATGTGAATCTGTCAATAATTTCATTTGGAAATGGCCTATGGTAGTAGATCCTCCACCGCTGCTATGAACGCATCTCGAGCATTCTCGGGACTGTCGAAATTTCACTTTCGGGAAGAGAAAGAAGTCGCAAAGCGCTAAATCGGGACTATAAGGAGTGTCTCAATTGTTGGATCGTTGTACTGTTCAAAAACTCTTGCGTCGATTTAGCTTTGTGTGGGGTGATGCGTTATCATGATGCAAAAAAAAATGACGCAAACCTTTATTTGGACGTTTTTGGCATAAAACATTAAACACAGTCGGTAAACACACATCACTCTACCACTGAGCATTAACAGTTTTCTGGGACTCCATAGAAATTCTTGCCACATGGCACCAAAAAACGTTGCCACCATCTGCTTGCCCACGCTGCGCCCGCGTTTGACCTTTCGAGGAGATTTCTCGTCTGGGAACACCCAAGCTGTGGATTGACGCTTAGTTAGTAGGTCATACTGATACACCCAAGTTTGATCTCCGGTGATTATAATTATTAATTATGTCCATTTTCAACAATCATCAACAACAACAACAACCATCTCCATTTTCAACAATAATTTCTTTGTATCAGGTCACGCGGGTTTGTTTTTGTTCGGCCGTTAGTGCGTAGGGTACCCAGCGCGAACAAAGCTTTCTCACTTGCAGATGACGATGTAAAATCTCATTCAATGGGTCTTCAGGGTCTCCTCTATCTGCTTGGAGGTAGTTTTTGGGTCTTCGAGTAGTATTTTTTTCACCGTTTCGATGTGTTCCGCTGTAACAGAAGTCGCAGGACGACCACTTCTGTCGTCATCTTTGAGGGACAGTTTTCCCTGTTTGGTTAGGGAAAACCACCTAAAAATTGTAGCACGAGACGGTGCAAGGTCTCCAAATGCAGATATGAGCCTATTTTGACACTTCACTCAAACCGACTTTAAAATCGTACAGAATCATGGCGCGAAAATGTTCTCGTTCTCATTCCATTGTTGCGAGGAAAAGCGCGCGGCACGTAATAATGAAATGAATGTAACATATTTGTTTTTTTTTAATTACGTCAAATAGCTAACAGCATTTTCAAAGAGACAGACAATTTCAAAGAGTTCGAGATTTTAAAAAGTTTTAATTTTAATGTTATTCTTTTTTAAATTGGTGTATCTCAAAACTTTTCTAGTCACCTAAAGTTCTTATCAGGGTATAGTGGACCCGATTCTGGAAGCTTGAGCGTTGGGGAGGACGAGTCGTGTTCGGGTTAGAGCGTTAGGGGTTGGTGTTATTATTTTTTGCCCTATTGTTATTATATTCGCGCTTCCGACAGACCACTATGGTATGCCCTACATTCCTACAATAACGACACGTAAGTGGCGTAGAGTTGGACTCCTGACCAACGTTGTGGACTGCTGGTTTAGGACGGTCTTGGGAATTGGAAGGTCTTTGAGAGTATCGATTTTGGTAAGGATTACGTTTGGACAGTAGAATTTGTATTTTCCTCGGATATATCGTAGTTAATAGCTTCGTTGAGCGTGGAAGGGCTTTTATTTTATTTTTTATTTATTTTATTTTAAAACTTCTTGCACAATATTACAAAATAATGCACAAAGGCGGACTTAATGCCTGTGGCATTCTCTGCCAGTCAACCTTTGGGTGGTGCAGAGAGAATTCAAGGTAGGTGCGTAAGAGAGCCGTAATCCGAGAGCAAAACCACATATAGCTATTACTAAACATGAAGTGAATAATAACTGAAAATATAATATATACCTAAATATCACAATATATATATATTAATATATACCTATATAATATAATACATATTAATACTTATATATAAAAATATAAGTATGTGAATATAATATTCTAATAATAACAATAAAAATATATATACGTATAGATATTCATAAATGTATATACCTAGTAATTACGATTATACAAATACACTATGAACATTCTGCCAACTGTTCAATATACTGCCGACGGACTCTGGCCTTGAAAAGTTCACGAGAAGAAGACATCCTGATTTCAAGAGGGAGTGCATTCCAGAGAAGGATTGACTGTATATTGAAGGAGGAATGAACAAGAGTAGAGCTATGGGACGGACAAAGTAGAAGGAGATTATTGGTAGAGCGAAGGTCCCTATTATGACTGCTGCATAGATATTGGAATTGAGGTGTAAGATAAGTGGGAGCGTTTGAAGAATTTAAAAGAGAATAGAGAGTAGTCAGCGTCCGCAGATTACGTCGTTGACGGATAGGCAACCATCGCAATTGTGAACGATGAACGGATATGTGGTCATATTTACGGAGATTGAAAATGAATCGAATGCAATTGTTGAGAAGTCGGTCCAGTTTATTGAGCAGATCTGCATTCAAGTCGAGATAACATACATCACCATAGTCGATGACTGGGAAAATTAGGGTTTGCACAAGCATTGTTTTCGTCTTAGTCGGGAGGAAGTTCTTTAGGCGATAGAGAGAACGCAGTGTACTCGTGACTTTCTGACTAACACTCGCTACCTGAGTGCGCCAGTCAAGGGTAGAGTCAAGGTGTAGGCCGAGATTTTTTACACTAGGACTCAAGGGTATTACTGAGCCATTAAAAATTATAGGAGCGAGAGAATTTAAATCAACCTTGCACATGATACGTGGGCTACCTATCAGAATAGCTTGGCACTTAGTGGGATTTACAGGTAGGCCGAATCTGTTCGACCAGGCACTAATCGTATCTAAGTCCCGGTTAATCCCATCGATAGCTATGTTGAGGTCTTCAACCCTTTCCTGCGTGTAGATCTGTAGGTCATCGGCGTATAGATGATACGCACAGCGAAGTTCATAGGTTAAAAGATTTATAAACAATGAAAAAAGAAGAGGAGAAATTATACCGCCTTGAGGAACGCCAGAGTCAAGATCTCGCCACGATGATGAGGTCTCATCTACCGGCTTTTCATGCGAAGTAAATTGCCGATCTTGGGTATTAGATCCATTAGGAACGAGTGCAAGGCTCTTCCATAGCGGAAGTCTTCCCTGACAGTTCTGTTTTTTACTTGTGCGATAGAGTGATTTCCGTAAGAATTTGAGCGAGTTAACGTTTCGATTTTAATGGAGTATTGGCTGATCGACTCACCCGGTGATTGGTGAGTTTCTTGTAACTCAGTGATTAATGAGCGTTATGTTTACGTGCGCCGAACTGTGAGAAAGCGAGAAGAGAGAAGTGTAAGAAAGAGCTAAGTGACTCCCAACTTTCAAAGTCTTTTATCGAAGCGAAGTATTCAGCTTTGCCTTCGAGCCGGCAAAGGATGAAATTCAAAAGGATTGGTTTTTGAGTTGGCGAGGCTAACCGATATGCCTTTTCACATTTGTTTATGAAATAATTTAGTTTATCGCGGGACCCATCGTAGGGATTAATAAATTTGAAAAGCGTGATAATATCGATACGGTCAAGGAGAACAGTTTCCTCCTTTTTGGTTGTCATTATTCACTGCTAGTACCAAGAAATACAGAAATACACAAACGCAATGGAAAGATATAGAACTTATAGTAAGAATTAGAACAAAGGGTTACTTAAATAGTATAGAGCTTGAATAGAATTTGGTATAGAGGTACATACAATGTAAGTAACAATGGAGTTTGTTGTAGCTCGATGCAGCGACGGTCGGACGGCTGGAACTAATAAGTATGTAGTACCGAGAATACGGGATTGTTACCACACTGTGTGGACTTTGTTCACTTATGATTTTGGGCACTTTCAATTTTAAAATAGAATATAGCACTGCACTGGAAAATAATGTTTGCACTCACAGGATGCTGGCGAAGATGACGAGAAGAATGAACATGGTCACCTCGTGTAGAGCTGGTATGTCCCTTCCTAGAAACCTGGAGCTCGGCGACCTGCCTGCGGGCCACTCGGGGACTGAAACTCGGGAACTCGGGCGTTGTTCAACACGCGGTATACGGCGGATGGGCTGTTCGAGAGATAGCGCGATTCAAGCGAAAGCAAGACGGCGGCGGAGTATTAAGGGAGCGATATACGGAGACGGACCGGGGATTTCTGAGAAATCCCTTAACGCTGCCACCAAATGTTACGCGGGACCGGGAAAATGTCTTTTTCGCGCGTAATATTAGAAATTGTATAAAATGAATTTAGTAAATAACTAGTAAAGAACTAGTACAAAAGATTTAGGATTGAGTCTGGCACACTAAGAAAAAAGTAGAGACTGTTCGCGTTAGATGATGAATGTATCCTAAGGTTGAAAGGGACTGAATGAATAAAGAAAGCAAAAGTGCTCACACAGAGACTTAGGTATTGGCAGGGATTTATGATGAGTAGTATGGATAGGCAACTATCTAAACATTTTAGGGTTCAAGAGGGGTTTGTAACAGTACGGTTTACTGAAATTAACACCCTCAGACACCCCAATTAGAATACCTTGTTACAATCATAATGCATGCATTGACGATTTTTTTTTATTTGCGTAAATGTTTTTTAAAGAAAGTATTAACTCAATTAAAAGTGAAAATCGTGGTCATTGTAAATCTGCGCACGCACACAAACGAAACGGTGTACTTTGTTGCAATTTCCGTTATTTTTAATATTGTTTCTTTAGTCCTAAAATAACTAAACTAACGTAAATTGTATATATATGTATATACAACGCGGTATCTCTACTAGGCAGCTATAGCCTAGTAGAGATACCAAAAGACTGCCATGCAGAGGGTATCGGGTTCGAATCCACAGCGCGCACCAACGACTTTACCTTCTAAATAAACTGGCACTAGTCTAAACCATGTAATCTCGCTATCCTTTTGGGTCGCAAAGGTCAGTCGCTTTGTGGAAAAGCTAAATATTCAGCCATACCCGGTTAGACTAGTAAGCGGATCCCAGGTTGAAACTGAGATAACGATATATATAATTATATATATATTACCACAAAGATTGCACTCCAAAACCTTCAAGCACACTCACCGAATCTTTTCGCCTGTAGGACAAGAAGAGGAGATGGATATGGAGACGTTGGGGATGCCAGCAATCTAGGTCACCCAAACTTAGAAAACAATGAGAATACTGCTATTTTACGTCAATCTTTTGTGAAGGAGAGCTACTTTAGCGGTTAAACTGTTAAATGAATAATTATACGTGTTCCTACAGAATGCGGCCGCATAACTCCTCAGGGAGAGCCATTGGTCATCGGCGGTGAAACAGCCAAGCGTGGTGAGGTACCATGGCACGTCGGAATATATCATAACTCATCACATCCTCCAAATCCCCGCTACATCTGTGGAGGCACCATTATCGCCAACGACGTAGTTCTTTCTGGTTAGTACTCTACATCTTAAATTACAAATAGAAATATATAAGATTGAAGATGCAGAAATTAATATGATTACAAAGTATACCACGCTTGTGAAGGGTGACTGTAAATTGCTTATATTCCGTTTCGTGAATCTAGGAACTTAATGGAGCATTTTTACCCTCTACAAGAAATCTCGAATGTTAAGTTATACCACTGAGTTGGTTATTTTATGGTTTAAGTTAGTGACATGGCTTTTTCTTTCAATTATTTATTGGTCCAACGACTTTCAAAGATACACTTGACATCCGGTACAAGCGACCGAACATACCTACTCTTTAAAGTACGGGACAAGGTACGACTGAAACTTAAATATGATAACTAACCATAGACAAGAAACCTTCTGTATTTCAGTCTGTTAATACAAAATCTGTAATCAGTCAGCAGTGATATACTAGTAGTGATGCTCTACTCTATTAGTATTGAATTAATTGAAAAAATTAAATGTTGATTTCTATAATATAATAACAATATCATTTGGAGTCCCTTTTAAAGCAAATACTTGCTTGTGGTAAGGAACTCCGCTCTTCCTTGGTTTACAGTTGGCTGAGGTAAAAGTTATGATATTCCAATTATACAGGCTGTTAAGTAGTAAGTTTTATACTTGGTGCTTGAGGCGTAATTTACGTAATATGATTTCGTGTCTACAGACAGTATTAAAAAAAAAGTATGAAATGTCATTCATATATGTAAGTTTCATATGTGTATGTAATAAACCAAGATCTTAACTCTATCAAGGATTGGTCGAAACGTTTTGGATTGACAGTGAATCCTGATAAATGTCAGGCTATTCTAGTTGGCAGTTCCCGTATATTGAACAGAGTTGACCTGCAGGCGCTACAAGCCGTCATGTTTGATGGGCAAATTATTCCGTTAAGTTCTAGCGTCAAGGATCTTTGTGTATATATTGACACCAACCTTGATTGTCAGACCCAGGTAGCGAACGTCAGTCGTAAAGTAACTAGTGCCTTACGGTCACTCTATCGTCTGAAGAACTTTCTGCCGGTCAAGACTAAGACAACGTTAGTACATAGTTTAATATTTCCTATAATCGACTATGGTGATGTGTGCTAACTCGACGTTAATGTAGATCAGCTCAACAAGCTCGACCGCCTTCTCAATAATTGCATTAGATTCGTTTTCAATCTCCGCCAATATGATCATATTACCGAGCACCGATTAAAGTTACGATGGTTACCCATTCCTAAACGGCGTAGCTTACGTATTTTATGTACCCTTTATTCTATATTGCACTCCCCATATGCTCCTGTGTATTTTGCTCCTCATTTCCAATGTATTTGTAATACACATGAGAAAAGCCCTCCAATTATACACCACTATTTTTTAATTAGTACAAAAACTTTAAGGACATATTAGCGAAGACATTATTATCATATATGTGACGTAAGAATTTCATTATATCCATAAATAGCAAAGTTATAATCATTTGTTTTTTTTTTGTAGAAAATCTCATCTAAATCATAGGCATATTTTACGATTCATTCACTACTTCATTGATAGTACTTACTTTCCGTCCTACTCATACGCATTCTTTCCATCGCACTTATAATGTAAGTAGCCTTAGACAATAAAATGAAGCAAAATAATAAGTGTAGGTAGTTACTTTTTAATTTTATAAATTCTACCCTCTCCTTCATACTTCATCCGGGCTTAGGACCGGCAAAATTTACCGTTTTACAAGTAATTAAATACAGAGGTATGTAATTAGAAAGCAAAAAATATCAAAATAAAGAAAGGTATTCTGTAATAACAGAAAAGAGTAAGTTTGGCATTTTTATGAAGTTAGAATCATCTGCTATTTACAAATATTATTTTATCATCATCATGTCAGCCTAGAGACGTCCACTGCTGGACATAGCCTCCCTCAAGGTTCTCCATACTGACCGATTTTGAGCCGCCCGCATCAAATTATTATTTACTTAAGAAGGTATTATTTACTAAACTTACAAGTATTTCCATTGTCCTTCGAAATGTCCACCACCATTATCAATACACAGACGGGAACGTTTTATTAAATTGTATTTTAACGAGAGAAGTAAGCTTCTGTCTTTTCACTTCGTCAAAAGCGTTCAATATGCGCTGTTTTAATTGTTCGACACTAACCGGCTTACTTTTGTACACTCACAAAAAGATGTCCATGGGTACACAGCTGCACTCGCGATTCCTTCACTCTAAAAGTACGCACAAAGCAATTAAAAGCTACATACTCCTGTGATGTGAACTGATAAACCAACGCGACGGGCAAACGTAGACAAACAATTAACTGTTGCAGCGAAAAAATGGATGCGCTCAGTTCCGCTAGCAATCTAGCACTATTTGTCGCATCGGGTCGCGGCGCGGGCGCAGAGGGACAGGGGGGAATTTATCAATGAAGCAAGTTTACTACTGTTACTATTCATAGTACGCGGGTCGGTCATAGTCTTAGTTATGCATTTACCAATTATTACGTATTTTTGTGGACAGTTTTGAGACAGTTTTGGGACTTACTGTTTTTATTTTTTAACTCATTTTTAACAAATATATATATCCTATGTATTAACAAACTGTATGAAATCATAAAATCACAAATCTTAATATATAAAATCCTTGCGTTACTGACTGACTGACAGACACGCTACAGCCGAAACTATTGGGCGCAGGACGCTGAAATTTGGCATGTATGTTCCTTGGGGACCGTAGGGGTGCACTAAGAAGGGATTTCCCGAAATTCCCACGGGATCAGGCAAAACGGGTAAAATATAATAAAATGCGGGCGTAGCTGCGGGCGTCCTCTAGTACATTTATAAAAGAGGAGGTGATTTATTAATATTCAATCTAGTCACGTTGGGACAGGAACGCTTTATGGTATACCTATACCCATACGTATAGGTATAAAATAAAGCGTTCCAGTCCCAACGGGCATATTGTGTAGAGATGCGCCAAAAGAAAAGTGTGTACCACTACTTTGATTACCGGCCATTCGTTCATTATGAAGGAAGGGCCTCACAAATGTCAATGTGATGTTGTCTAAAATCAAGTTAAAAATATTACAGGAAACTTTACAAAAGAGACTGAAACAACTCCAATACCTTCGTTGTACTCGGAAGTTGTTAAAGAGTTAAATTTTGCCCAAACCAATTTGATTGACAACATTCCCAAATATGACAGCATAAAAAAAAGATTATACAAGCACCGAAATGAATCACTAGGAGTAAAAAAACCAGATTTTAAATATTACCGAGGTCTCTGTACCGCCCATGTATCAAAATTTTCTCTTTGCGGATTATTCAGACGATGGGTACAGGTTAAGTATTTTAGCTAATCCAGATGCAAGAAAACATTTAAAAAGTGCACAGCGTGTATTTGGCGATGCCACATTTTAAAGTGGTACACCTCCTTTTACACAAATATACACAATTCATGTTGATGTTGGTAGTTCAGACGATACCAACAGTATTGTGCCTATTTTATATTGCCTGCTGTCAGATAAAAAAGACACATACATATATGATCATGCTTTGGCTTATAAAGAGTCGCATACCGGATTTCAATCCAGATACATTCACTACAGATTTTGAGGCTAGTGCAATGCAGGCAATTGCAGAAGTTTTTCATTTGACAAAGATACAAGGCTGCTTATTCCATTTTGCAAGGGCATTGTGGAGACATGCCAAGAAATCAGAACGGAAAGTGAATAAATTTGTAAGATGTCATGGACAAACGTCATGAGATGCATAGCGTTTGTCCATCTTCCCCAAAATTATGTGGAAGATGGGTGGCTATACAATTTAGGCGAGAGTGAAAAGGATCCGGAAATAGATTCTTTTAATACATATTTTGAAAATACGTGGTTAATAAAAGATGCATTTTTAATAATAAATCGTGTTTTTAAAATAAGCAGCATAAAACAAATAATGCAATCGAGGAGTGGAATGCAATTGCAATGAAACGTCTCAATAAAATGGTAAAGCCCAAGTCAAATTTAGTGATTCTGTTAAAAATTTACAAGAGGGCTCTAATTATTACTTGGGTAAATTAAAAAAAGACACCTGACTGAACAGAATTCTAAGGGAATTAATAGATAGTGAGATTAGCATAGGGCATTGTATTGAAAACTAATGAACTAAACGTTTTATTTATTCAACTAAAACTCTTAGTTTTTTAGTTTTAGTATTTAGGATAAATCAATCAAACTATTTGTTGATTAATTAGGTAGGCTTTAGTTTTATAATATTTTTCATTGGGCAGGACAACAGGGACTGACAGCTTAACGTGCTCTCCGAGGCACCAGGCAAGCGATAATTTACTGTGAATAATATGTAAATAATATTATTTTTATTTGTTTTGAGTTATTTATGTTAAAACAAATTAAGATTACATAACAATTCACCTCTGCCCCCCTTCGGCGCCAAAATTCGATAAGTTATGTTAAATAAAAAGAAATCTTTAGTTGTATTTGTGTTTGTTTTGTTTTCATTTGCACGATATTTTTTAATTATTATCTAAAAAAGTCATGGTTATTGTGATTACATAACACGAATGAGATCAACTAACCTGGGCCCAGTTGGCTACAATCAAATTAGGAAAGGTAGAATTGGGCCCTGGTCTCAGTTTCAAGGGGGACGAATTTGCCCCCTAACCCATTTTTTAGGACAGAAATGGTTTTGTATAAAATAAAGGCTCTCTATTATTTGTTGAGAAAGTTGTTCCCAGCTGCCAACTGTTTTTGGAACGATCGTCATGGATTGGTGAGGCCTGCATCTGAGTACATGGTGGCGGCCGGCAAGCTATATCCCGAGTGGGACAGTGCAGCAGACGTCGACGCGCAAAAGTCTAATGTGAGTACTGCATCAAACGAGCACATTGTGTGTGTCCAATGCAGTAAACAGAATAAGTTATCTCTTAGTTTGCAGGGAAGCCGGTTTCTTTTTCAATAGACCATTACAGCACTTAAATAAATCGTGCGTGAATTTACTTACTAACGCCATCAAGCATTATAATAAAACATGCCAATTTTTCGAGATATGTATATGCCTAAAAGCATTAACGCGCCAATTGTCTTTACGATAAATAATTTAGTTTTTTTTCAGATAAAAGAAATGAAGGTACCGCTTACATTTATGGGAAGTTCAAGCGAGTTCAACTCTGATATAGCCATCTTGAAACTTGTCACTCCATTCGTCTTCAAGCCATACTTGAGGCCCGTGTGTTTAAGTTTCGACAGAAATCTGGAGAGAACACTTCGACGTACTAAGTTGGGCAAGGTGAGTTATATAATCAATAACTTGAGTGGTAGAGTCCCGCTAATAGCAACATAAATGGGCCGGCATGATTGAAGCTACCCTGTCACAGAAGAGCAATATAATATGTATAGCCGGTATTCCTATTGATGCGTATTGTCCGGTGAAAGAAAAACTGAACACGCTTTTCCTCTTCTTTCCTATGTAGATGTAGAGATTATTAGAAGAGAAAAGTTATTTTTACCAAGTGGAAGGAAAAGGAGGAAGAGGTTCACTCCGCATTATGATTTTGCTTAGTGCTGTCCATGCGCGTCTATGCACTACTTTAAATCGTTTACAATGATGCGAGCTGTATCTTGTATTTGTAGTTTTCAAGGATCTGTTTATTTCAAGGTGGCAGGATGGGGTCTCATAGATGTCGAGGGACCGGCTGCCGACATACTACAAGTCGTTAATATGCCGATACACGAACTGGGTGTATGTTTCAAACATAATAAAGTGGAATTCTGGAGATACATAACAGAAAAATTCTGTGCTGGTTATACTAATGGTAAGGCGCTCAATGTTGCATTAAGTAAACCATAAATTTGGGAGTCATTTCACAAAGCAAACCTATCAGAGTGGCAATGTTGCATTTAAGTGTCATATTTTGTGATTTTTAACATACACACAACTCATTACCCCCCCACAACACGCTTATCACAATTTTTTTTACTCTGTCGTTCAAAGACATCTAAAGGCATAAAACAAGTCGTTGTCCTCTCTCGTAATTATATGTATTTCTATTATAAATTACAAACTTTGCTAATGTAAAATTATAATATAAATTATAATATGAAGCTGAAACTGTCTGCAGTACAATGGTTAAGGATACGGTTTACAATATTCCAGTACGACTTTCAACTTCAGCTGCTGACAAAAAGAATGAATCCGCAATGACCATTTAATTATAATTTTTTATTTCTCCCCCAAAATCCCCGCCACTTAAAGTGCCAACATAATAAATGTATGCCAACATTATAAAATTCGAATCGACTACCGACCAAATATTGCCAGTTTAAATGAATTGAATTTAAATAAAATCGAATCACGACAGACACACCACACATACTTCTCAGTGCTCTCATTGCTACAGAATTCGTTCTACTTTCAAATTTCTTCTCCCAAATTACAAAATAATATCTAATAAATCCCAAATTACAATACCTTACAAAAGTGCAGGCACTGACAACTCTCTATGCAAAGCCATGCCTTTTGGTTCACATGTTGACTGTTCATAAACGCATTCAGACCTCAGTCACCATATTATCTGCATTACAGAAGTTTACAAACTTACAGAACGGTCAATTGGTTCCACAGTTATCTGACACCCCATGGGCAGGCGGTAGAGGTGCGTATGGGCGGTAGAGGTTTCAGTCTCAGTTTTGCGAAACAGCTCTTAAGCATTTTAGCTTTCCTTACTGTGATTGAATCAAGACAAAAATGTATAAAGATAAACATAACATAACTTCACGCCTTTATCCCCGAAGGGATAGGCAGAGGTGCTTTACAAACCCAAACTTTTTCGGTCCCAATGTAATAGGGGGCAAGTTTTAAGCGAGCGATAATTAATATTGTTAATACACACAACTTCAAAATGTTAAAGGTGTGTGCCCAGGGTAACTGGAGATCGAACCCGAGACCATTGTCTCGGCAGTCCGTTACGTACACCACTGGGCTATCGCTGCTAATTTTTTTCATAAACCTTTTGTCAATTAATACTATGGGATTCACAGTAAGGCAATTTTAAAACATTTTGTTTCGTTACATCGACCGTCGTATAAACCGTCTTAAATACGCCTACCAGCCGTAGATATTCATAAAAATCAGGAGTCGCTGCTTCGTCGCATCCGAGGCAAGCTTGAGAAGCCCTCCAACTGTACACCACTATTTTTCAATTAGTACAAAAACTTTAAGGACATATTAGCGAAGAGATTATTATCATATATGTGACGTAAGAATTTCATTATATCTATAAATAGCAAAGTTATAATCATTTGTTATTTTTTTTTGTAGAAAATCTCATCTAAATCATAGCCATATTTTACAATTCATTCACTACTTCATTGATAGTACTTACTTTCCGTCCTACTTATACGCATTCTTTCCGTCGCACTTATAATGTAGGTAGTCTTAGACAAGAAAATGAAGCAAAATAAAAAGTGTAGGTAGTTACTTTTAATTTTCAAAATTCTACCCTCTCCTTCATACTTCATCCGGGCTTAGGACAGGCAAAATTTACTATTTTAAAAGTAATTAAATGCGGAGGTATGTTATTAGAAAGTAAACAAATATCAAAATAAAAGAACGTATTCTGTAATAAAAGAAAAGAGCAGTTTTTGCGTATTTATGAAGTTAGAATAATCTGCTATTTACAAATATTATTTTATCATCATCATGTCAGCCTAGAGACGTCCACTGCTGGACATAGGCCTCCCTCAATGTTCTCCACACAGACCGATTTTGAGCCGCCCGCATCAAATTATTATTTTCGGCGGGTTCGATTCCCGCACAAGTCAAACATTTGTGTGCACGAACATGGATGTTTGTCTTGGTCTGGGTGTTTCTATGTGTAATACACACATCAACAAGGTCTAGGGATATCTTAATCCTAAATTATTTACGAGTTTATAGTTTAGAACCTTGTTAGTTTCCACAAAAAGTTTATATACAGATTAAAACCTCTTTTATTCTATTTTCAAAATTTGAACATGGAAAGAAAAAAAACAAAATAATAAACAAAATATGGCGGCAAATTTGCTAGTAATTCGTTACATTAAAGAAAGTTAAAACTGTTTTATTATAATTATTAATGAAAAGGGTTTTTAATTGTTTTTCTTTTTTAATTTAACGTGACGTACGAACTTTAAAAGTCATGTCACGTCGTCATTTGAGTCGAGATGAAATGTTACGAGCCGTGGGCATGTTAGAAAATGGTGCAATTCAACGCGTCGTTGCTGAGGCCCTACATACCAGTCAAAATGTGATATCAAGGTTGTGGTCACGTTATCGCAGTACTGGAGATGTGGCCGAACAGCACACAGGTAGATATCATGTTACTACGCAGAGACAGGATCGATTTCTCCAAATGACCGCCAGAAGACAACCCAATATCACAGCGCTGCAACTAGTGCAAAGGCTCCAGGAGGACCACCAGCTGCTGGTAAGCGACCAAACCGTGCGAAGAAGGTTACATGAAGTTGATCTTCATGCTCGAAGACCATTGCGTGTTCCAGCATTGCGACGTGGCAATCGCGGTCGGCGGCTTTCGTGGGCTCGGGAGCATTTACCATGGAGTGACGAACAATGGTCTTTGGTGCTGTTCACCGATGAGTCCCGGTTTGGGTTTCACCCGGATTCACGAAGAACACGCGTTTGGAGAGCTCCAGGGAGAGTTAGCCGTCTACGGCACCCTCAGGAGGTCCACCCATACCAAGGCGGGACAATCATGGTGTGGGCAGGAATTCGTCTTGGCGGACGAACCCAACTCGTTTGGATCCAAGGCAGCATGACTGCACAAAAATACCACGAGGAGGTAGTAGAGCCCGTTATTGTCCCACACAGAACTCAAATAGGCCATGAATTTCTACTCATGCACGATAATGCTCCTTGCCATACGGCGCGGCTGGTATCGACCGCTCTCCGAGAGCACGATATTCAAGTTTTGGATTGGCCTGCACAGTCGCCCGACTTAAATCCTATCGAGCATGCCTGGGACATGTTACAACGAAAAGCTTTGAGAGATTTTCCACCAAATTTGACGACTGAACAACAACTTTACGAACACTTGCAAAGGACATGGGACCTCATACCGCAGCAAGACATAGACAATTTAATTTTAAGTATTAACAATCGATGTCGATGTGTAATCAATGTAAGAGGTGGCAACACTGATTATTAATGATTAGATTTTACAAGATGTTTTCCATTTTTATTAAAATTAATAGTTTTTTAAGAAGAAATGTTTGTTGTTATCATACTAATTTTCCATGATGATTAAAAAAATTAATTTTTTTATTTAAAACAAAAAAAAACACGACATGTTTTTTATTTTTATTAAAGACCTTAAAATAATCTATGATTCTTCTATTTACTGTATCAGAAAATTCTTCATAGATTTTTAGATATTTGATGAAATATAAAATATCCCTAGACTTTGTTGATGTGTGTATGTATGTATTTACAAAAAAAAGTATATAAGTATGTTTATCCATTATCTAGTACCCATAGTTCAAGCTCTGCTTAGTTTGGGACTAGATGGTGTTGTGTGAATGTGCTAGAATATTATTATTATTTATTAAACTAACAAGTATTTCCATTGTCCTTCGAAATGTCCACCACCATTGTCAATACACAGACGGGCACATTTTATTAAATTGTTTTTTAACGAGAGGAGTACGCTTCTGTCTTTTCACTTCGTCAAAAGCTGCGCTGTTTTAATTGATCGACACTAACCGGCTCACTTTTGTACACTCACAAAAAGATTTCCATGGGTACACAGCTGCACTCGCGATTTCTCCGCTCAAAAACTACGCACGAAGCATAGCTAAATACTCCCGTGATGTGAACTGATAAGCCATCGCGTCGGGCAAACGTAGACAAACAATTAACTGTTGCAGCGAAAAATGGATGCGCTCACTACCGCTAGCAATTTAGCACTGTTCGTCGCATTGGGGCGCGGCGTGGGCGCTGAGGGACAGGGGGGAATTTATCAATGGAGCAGTTGATCACTGTTACTATTCATAGTACGCGGGCCGGTCATAGTCTTAGTTATGCATTTACCAATTAATACGTATTTTTGTGGACAGTTTTGAGACAGTTTTGGGACTTAGTGTTTTTATTTTTTAACTACATAAATATGATCAGTTAAAAATACTTAGTGGCCGTTAAATTTTTTGTACTAATTTAAAAATAGTGGTGTATATATTGCTTTTAACATTCGACAGAAAAAAGTACTAACTTTTCCGCAAAAAGCACATATCCGACTACCCACGAGGCAGCAATATCGTCTTATGAAATACTAGACTTCACCAGCAGTTCTGCCGGCCGGGCACGTTTTCGGCTCTTTGGGAGGTGGAAGAGAATTTATTTTGGAAAAGCCTCTTTTAGTGCTTTCCTTCACTCTCCAAGGAACATACATGCCCTTCAGCTTCTTCTGCTCAGTAGTTTCGGCGGAGCGTTATACGTCAGCCAGTCAATATATTAAAATAAATATTTATTTGCTTTTTCATAGGTACTAGTCTGTGCAGAGGGGATTCGGGGGGAGGGATGACTATCCCAGCCGACACTCCGGAAGGTATCGAGCGACACTACCTCTGGGGCATTGTGTCAATAGCGCCCAGAGACGAAGAATTTCGTTTGTGCAATGCATATGCTTACACTATATTCACAAGGGTAACCAATCATGATGAATTGATCCAGGAATATATTAGGTATTAATTAATGTTTCTTTTTTTCGTTCTTCTTCGAATATTATTATCCTTTACAGTGTTGCCTGCCTACATGTATTCAGATATTCTTGGTCATGTTGTTTTTAACCTTTTGACCACCACGTCAAGAAAGCAAAGACCTGCCCTCGGTACCGAGTTATGAATGCATACTTTGTTATTTTTGCTAGAATTCCTTAAAAGTCACATACGATTTTCTACTTTGAAAATATCAGCCGTATTTAATTGCATGTAGTACTTACTATCTTTTACGTTGACATTTATCTAGAATTATGTAATGTATGTTGTATATAAGATAACTTACATCGAAACTAATAATATAAAAATGTGCCGCAAGTTACAATTATTATAATATTAAAGGGAATACATTAAATAAAATATCTTCCATTGCATTAAATAAATGAATGTATTTCATAGTCATATAAGTCTCAATTAATATACATATATATAATTAAATATAACTCAAAACACTAATCAATGACATTGCCATTCATTATTACAGTAGTTATAGGAACGTAATATGTGATCTTTATTATCATAAGATTTATTTTCTTATTTCATTCATTTTATGAGCAATCACAACTAGGAATATAATGTTATTGAAAGTTTGTCTGAATTTTATTGGATTTTTTGTTTGGAATACTATGGTTACTAGTTTCTGGTAGACGTTAAAAAAATATATGGTGAGAACTGAGTATTATTTGAGACATGTTCATCAATTAATTTTTTTCGCCTTAGGTATCGGCTGCCTACTGGCACAGAGCGCAACATTATCAGGTATACGTTGTCTCCTAGGAGACGCTTAGATGACATAACGGGATAGCCTAGCGGAAAAGGCAGCGAGTGGAGATGCCAACAGACTGCCATGCAGAGGGTATCGGATTCGAATCCACGGCACACACCAATGAGTTTTCAGAGTTATGTGCGTTGACGGCCGGTTGGCGTAGCGGGAGTGTAAGCGACTGCTACGTCGAAGGTCGCGGGTTCGATTCCCGCTCAAGTCAAACATTTGTGTGCATGAACATGGATGTTTGTCTTGGTCTGGGTGTTTCTATGTATAATATGTATGTATTTACAAAAAAATGTATATATATATGTTTATCCATTATCTAGTACCCATATCTCTGCTTATCATAGCTCTGCTTAGTTTGGGACTAGACGGTGTTGTGTGAATGTGGTAGAATATTATTATATTATATTATGTAGCTGTGGTGAATTTAAGTGAACCATTGTGGTGTAAGGATTAGTCAGCCTAGACCCTGCGTTACCGGGTCTAGCTCCTTCCAGGGTGCGCCGCGGGGAGGCTCCTATACATGCACAGCGAGGACTTTCACTATCATGGCGAGGCGTTAACATAGAGCACTGCTCTCGTCCACGCTACCTGGGTGTCACCCTGGACAGAGCGCTCACATACAAGGCCCACTGCTTTAACACCAAGCAAAAAGTATGTGCAAGGAATAACATGCTGCGACACCTTACTTCAACAGCCTGGGGAGCGGCCCCGTATGTTCTCCGAACCACAAGGCTCTCACTGTAATATTCCGTAGGCGAATACGCGTGCCCAGTGTGGCACCAATCCACCCATGCAAGGGAAGTGGATGTAGCCCTGAATGAGACATGCCGAATCATTACGGCCTGTTTGAAACCCACTCCGCTGAATATGCTGTACCCTCTAGCAGGGATCGCTCCACCAAATGTGCGGCGGGAAATAGCCTGTGCAGTGGAGAAACATAGGCAGGAAACATATGTGCGTCACTCACTGCATGATTACAGGATGTCTCGCGCCCGCCTTAAAAGCCGAAAAAGCTTCCTAAAAGCGACTTCTGCCACAAATAACACCCCAAAGTTGGCAAGAGAGCAACTGTGGGTCACTAAATACCCGGCTCCTCCAGACTTCCCTGAACCAAAGGAAAGCCTGCCCCCTGGTCATAACTTGCAGTGGTCGACCTTGAGATCGCTTAATCGTTTGCGAACTCAGGTCGGGCGCTGTAGGGAAAACATGGCAAGATGGGGATTCATAAAACACTCACAGGTCCACTGCGACTGCGGAGCTCCATTACAATCCATGGCGCATTTGCTCTCATGCCCTCTTTGCCCATCTACCTGCATTAAACAGGATCTTAAAGTGGCCTCAGACAATGCCGTTACCGTAGCCAAGTTTTGGGAACAGAAAATCTGAACCAATGACACGATGAAGAAGAAGAATATTATATTATATTGAATTCAAAATTAACATTTGCCCCGTGCCTCGGCGAGCACATTAAGCCGTCAGTCGCCGCTGTTATGAAGATCTTTGCCAGTCGTTTTAGGGACTCAGTACCTATGAATAAACTGACACTAGTCTATAGAATAAAGCTATCCATTTGGGTTGCGGGGAGGTCAGACAGGCTGTCGCTATGTGTAAAAGCTAATATTGAGTCAAATCCCGTTAGACTAGATAGCAGACGCCGGGTTCTAGCTGCGATAACGCTAAGCGGATGATATAAGGATCTTCAGGTTTATTTGGCGAGTCTAATGAGATTCTACTAGTTGAAAACGTTTTTACATTTTATATGATCGAATACATATCTTGCACACATTAAATCATGCTTTTAAAAGTTCCCTAAGTGCCCAAACTTATTGAAAATCCATTACTATGTTTCAAGAACCTATTTAGTATGCTACTATGCCTTTAAGCACCACCATTACTCCTAAACTCATCGCCTGAGTTTCTTAGCATTTTTCGTTTGTGGTGTTTCTATTCGGCAGCATGTCGATGTCCGATATTTCTCTTGTCTTTCCTGGGTTTAGTGTTCCCTTTTCTGGAAGTCTGTGGTGTCGCTTCTCATCTCTCTTCGTTAGCTAAGTATTAACTAAATCAGTGAAAGTTGATAGAGTTGTAGTGACAAAATAACTTTTTCAACAAGCCAAGGACAAAAGTGGTTTTCATAACCAAAATGTAGATGATTTATTGTGCCATGAATGAATGGCATGTTATATTCTCAGCAGTTAACAGAGCATCTTCACTGAGGTTCAAAAGAAAGAAAAAATATGATTATAGCTCTTTTTCGCGGTTTCGTACGCGTGATATTGTCATAATCGTAACTTATCCTTGGGTTAGTACCTTTCACATCATGAAGTTTGAGTTGTTTAGCTGTACAAAGGGATGGATACATAGATAGAAACGAGAAAGAGAGAGAAAAACCGAAAAACTTACATTATTTTTATAATTGGTATAGATATTTTACAACTTATAATTTAAAATTAAGTTCAATTTAAAATTATGTTTCAAATTGACTTGAACCTTTAAACTTAGGGTATAAATGTTAGACAAGTGCCATTATTATTCCAATACACTGTTACTTACTTTGAGGGGGGGCAGCTTATATTATGGCATGTTTCTTCGGAATCAGTTAAAATGTCCACCGTTCCCTTTATCTCATCAATATATGCGTTAAAGGGGTCGATGATGTTGTAAAACAAAAACAAAATAAATCAATTTATTGAGGTTTTTAAGAGAATACTATAGTAACTTATGTTTCGTTTCGATGTAAAATATCTTAAGTACTTATAACTTAGGATATAAAAATACCAACAAAATTCGGTATAAATAATTGTTAGTCCAAATACACAAAACTCATTTACATTTTAACAAAGTCAAAGTCAAAATTATTTATTCATTTGGGTCACAATGTGACGCTTATGAACGTCAAAATAATAAATTAATAAAATAATGACTTAAAGACTCTACATTTACATTTACTGCCACGTTCGCAAAGCAAGGGCGTAGAACCATGAGAAAGAACGGGCAATAAAACTCAAGGTCACTCTTTTTCATCGCCAGGTTTTGCATAATACACATAATTACATTTTGTAAGGTGCTGCAACTGTTACACCTTCTATATCACTTGAATATATTGACTGTACATAATAATACTCTAGCATAATACTTAATTTTAGAATCAGAATAGACACCTAATAATGCAGGCAATCGGCGAAAGTGATCAGAACCATGATGGAAATTATGCATTTAAATATTAAAATTTAATACCAGCCGCAAGACCGTCATCGACCAGTCATCGCAAGTAGCACCCGTTCACGAGTATGACGCATGGGCGTCATCATCATCATCATCATCCCTCTCGCCATATTAGAGGGACAGGGATGACCCGACACACGACGCCACCACAAGAAATGACATTTTAATGAGTATGACGACAACGGTTTACGAACTGGCGTACTGCCAGTTCGTAAACCGTTGTGTGAAACAATCTATTGGTATACTGAGCATGACCGCCAATTACCTCCACTTTCCAGATCGTTATTATTAATATAAATTAGTGGAACGCGTGAAGGAATGCAAATGTAGAAAAAATACTGTGAAGGTGACAAGTGAACAACGATAATTATAATCAGGAATAAATGATGTCAAACTACATTAAACAAATCATAAAATATCCAAATCCTACAAAATCATGTGTTCACGAGGCACGTCCACTTAACATGTCACTTATCAAAAAGAGAATTCAACAAACCTATATAAAAATTATATTAAACGGTCAGAAAAGAAAATTTAGCCTAAGCCTATCCCTATGGTGTCTTATCATTTAAAAAATCCTTAATAGTGTATTAGGGAATTCACTGATATAGATACTGCTAGACTAGTTTACTTTAGTTATTTTCACAGCGTAATATCTTACGGTATAATGTTATGGGGTACAGCTGCTGATATACAGACTATTTTTGTCATTCAAAAGAGGGCCATACGTGCAATTTATAAGTTAGGTGCTAGAGTTTCTTTACGTGATAATTTTAAAGAAGTAGATATATTGACCAACTGTCAATATATCTACTTCTTCGCAATATATCTCGCAATATATCGCAATATATATATATATATATAGACTAGAATATATATATATATTTTTTTTTTTGCCGTGTGGTTGACGGCATAGAATGCAAGTGTCACCACCCCCTGTCTTCCCGTGGGTGTCGTAAGAGGCGACTAAGGGATAACACGATGCAAATACCATCTTTGTGTAGAGACGGAAAGTAGAAGTAGATATATTGACAGTTGCATCGCAATATATATATATATATATATATATATATATATATATATATATATATATATTTTTTTTTGCCGTGTGGTTGACGGCATAGAATGCAAGTGTCACCACCCCCTGTCTTCCCGTGGGTGTCGTAAGAGGCGACTAAGGGATAACACGATGCAAATACCATCTTTGTGTAGAGACGGAAAACTCGACATCAAACCCTAGACGACTGCCTCGTTGGCGCGGCATAAATGTGCGCGTGGGATCGGGAGGTCCCGGGTTCGATTCCTGGGTCGGGCAGTGTTATTGGATTTTTCTGTCACGAAATTCTCAGTAGCAGCACGGAGTCCGGAAATGTGCCCGGTACGGCAATAGGCTCGCCCCTTATCACGTGGGACTAAAGTATACCTGGCGAAAAGTGGGTGTAGAAATACACCTCTGCCTACCCCTTCGAGGATAAAAGGCGTGACGTTGTGTATGTATGTATGTATATATATATATGCTAACTTAATGTACATTAAGAAAAACTTAATTCTATACCGCAAAAATAGTGATTTGCACAAAGTGAACACAAGGAATAAGCATAAACTAGTGGGAACTAACTACCGTTTACATAAAGTTCAGAACTCATTTGCGGGGATTGGCATACGATTTTTCAACAAATTGCCTCTTGATATAATGAATTTACCCATGCGCAAATACAATGGACAGTTAGGAACCTTCTTTTACAAAGGGGTTAATTTTTGACACTAATATTTTTATTAGTAATTTCTTTTTAACAAAAGATAATATGTATCTTTCTTATGTACATTGGCGACAACTTGCTAAATTATTATCATTTAATTTATATACTGACAGGAGTACCACTAGAGTACTTAGGAATTTGGTAGATAGTAGTTATACCAATATAAGTATTGACACATCTATTAGTTTAAACTATTAGATTAGACAACAGATAGGCATTCATGTGTTTTAAACTTAGTTTATCAAAACATACAAGGTCTATCTGGCAAAGAATTAGAAATAGTTTTATTTTTAAATAAACATAAGATTGATATCTTATGTATTACAAAACATTGGTTGCAAGGTGACCAATTAATATTTAACAATCAACATTACTCAGTTATAAGTGCATTCGTAAGAAAGAAGGCTATTCGTGGTGGCTCTCTAATATATGTATGTAATAGTTTGAAATGTAAAGAACGTAAGAATATAGCTAAACTTTCTATCGGAAGCACTGCTGAGATTTCTTGTGTTGAGCTTGAACAACATATAATAGTGTGTGTGTATCGACCACCACAAAGCGACTTCACTCAGTTTGAAAGCATTATAGAGAATGTCTTAAAACATATAATTTCAAGTGGGAAGTATATAATCGTATGTGGCGATTTTAATGTCAATTTGTTAGAAAAATCACCAATTTGTACTAGTTAGCTTATTTAGTTCATTTAATTTAAATGTTTTGTTCTCTGAACCAACCAGAATAACCTCACATTCTTCTACATCCTTAGATAATGTTTTTTGCAATTGTCTTTATTTAAGTAAGGCTGTTTTAACTGACTTGACATCGGATCACTGTGGGCAAAAGGTTGTAGTTCCAACGAATACAACCCCTAAAGTACAAAAAATTACATGTAGGCCCATTGGCCTACATGTAATTTTTTGTACTTTAGGGTGATTTGTTTGAGGCGAGCAGAGGTCATTGACCTCTGCTCGCCTCAAACACTTTAGTAATGATGTTGCTGCCAAGATCGCCAGTATTGACTTAACCGTTGATGATCCTGATGAATTATATAAATGCTTATTTAACACTATTAATGATGAGTACAATAAAATTTTTAAACAGAAGACGTTTGCAAGGACCCTTAAAGTAAATTTTTGTGATTGGTCATTAGTAGGTATATACAAAAGTAGAGCTAGGTTGTATGATCTATATGGTATGAAGAAATACAATTTTAATCCTGAATTTATTCAATATGTTAGAAATTATTCAAAAGTTTTCAAAAGGACATGTGCTTTAGCCAAATCTTTATATTTAAGCAATCAAATCAAAGAATCCAAGAACAAAATAAAACTACTTGGAACATTATTAACAATGAGACTGGACGAGCTAAATTAGTAGATAACAATTATGAATTAAAATTTAATGGTGAAATTATTACTAGGAAAACTGATGTTGCTCAGACATTTAATAATTTCTTCATAAACATACCAGTGAACACAACCAGCTGTCTAGATTCATGTCCAAGAAAAGCGGAAATGTTGGTTAGGGGCAATGTGAATGAGTGTGATGTGTTTTTAATTTTAAATATATTGACACCAATGACATACTGAAGGTATTCAAGACACTTAACATTAAAAAATCTGTTGACTTATGGGGTATTTCTGTTAAACTTGTTCAACACATTATTTCTAGCTTAGCTCCATATTTAGCTGCAATATTCAACAGATGCGTAGATACAGGGGTATGTCCTGATCTAATGAAACAAAGTAAAGTAATACCATTACTCAAAAAGGGATCCAAGAGCGACACTAGTAATTTTCGGCCAATTTCTATCTTGCCTGCTATTAGTAAAATTTTTGAAAAGATTATTTTGCATCAATTAGAGAGCCACTTTCACACAAATAATTTATTTCACAGTGAGCAGTATGGCTTCACTAAGGGTCGCTCCACCGTCGATGCCGGTGTAACTTTGTTAAAGCATATTTTTAATGCTTGGGAAAACTCGAAGAATGCCATTGGTGTATTTTGTGACCTGTCAAAGGCATTTGATTGTGTGGAACATTATACACTTTTACGTAAATTGAAGCTTTATGATACTAGAGATACCGCACTCAATCTTGTTGCCAGCTACCTTAGAGATAGAATTCAGTATGTAGATGTTAATGAGAGTAGGTCTCTAGGTTTGCCAGTAGGAATGGGCATTCCACGAGGCTCTATTCTCGGTCCATTTTTTTTTAATATATATTAATGATTTGCCGTTCTTTGTTCAAAATTTATGTGATATTGTTTTGTTTGCCGACGATACGTCACTAATTTTTAAAGTTGATCGCAATTCAAGTAACTTTGATACCGTCAATAACACTCTTGCACAAGTATTAGATTGGTTTTCGACAAATAATTTGGTACTCAACCCTAGCAAAACCAAACGTGTTAAATTCTCTTTGCCTAATGTCAAAAGTGTTCCTACTAACATAATTTTAAATAAGGAAACAATTCAACTAGTCGAATCAACCGTATTCTTAGGTCTAACTTTAGATAGTAAGCTTCAGTGGGGCGCCCAAATATCCTTTCTCGCAGTCAAACTTAGTTCTGCAGCGTTTGCAGTTAGAAAAGTTAAAATACTGTCACTATGACATGTCCTATTATATAATAATAAATTTAATTTGCCTATCTGCCTGTTTTGGTCATCTGGGAGAGCATATGAATAAGGCAATGCACAAATAATAAAGCTACATCCTATTCATGTACTTAGATCTATCATTAACTCTGTTAATTCTATGAGACTGTTTTTGGACACTAATGAGCTGTCACCATACAATATGATGACTAGGGTACAAGACTGAGCTCCAGGTGAACAAAAGTTCTGCACTGGTCGCTCAGTGTGATGATCAATTAAGCTACCCAAACCCACTCCCAGTTGGTCTGAAAAATTATTACATTATAGTCATTCTTTACTGGATGCAGTTTGTTTTGTGTATTATACTGACATCCATGTGCATTCAATTATATTGATTCAGCAGGTGTAGTCGCACACTTAGTTGTACAACTGGTACAGTAATTACTAGAGTTGGATATTGTGATAAGTTGTTTTAAATTTTCTCGACTAACTCTTGAAATTTCTTCATACTTGAAGATATACTCATGAGTCTCATTTTGGTTTTCCATTATAGTCCTAGTGAGTTGAGCTTGTAGATTTGATATTTGTGCTTGCAACTCACTTGTGTGTTGTTCGTATAACAACCTACCAGAAACTAATTCTTCATTTGATTATTCAAGCTTTAATAAAATAAACTCACACTCTTTATTAAATTTACAGATATCTTGTGCATACTGACTCAATTTGGTAGACCACTTAGGACAAGATTTAAGTCTCTTAATTAATTTATTTAACTTAAACAATTTTCTAAATTTATTCCTACTAAGACATTTTTGAGACAGTTACATTTGAGAGCTTTTAGCACATAAATTTTATCACCCAGGAGCTCAGAGAATAAGTTGTGAGTAGCAGTACTGTTAAAGGCCGCATTTGTGTCTTCTAGAGTCGAAATTCTGCCTCTCATTGAGACTTGCTTCTAACTCCGCATTGCGGCTAAGTTGTCTGGAGTAAATTTGGTCGCAGCTGCTGAAACACCTAACCTCTTCTCGTAGTCTGTCTCGTTGATCCAAGACATCCATATGCTCTATATGCAGCTCCGTGAGTTGTGTCTTCAGCTCAGATATTCGGTCATTCACAATCTTGATTTCCTCTTCACAGTAACAATAACAATAGTAAAATATCGTAAGTCATTACTCACGACAGTTGAAAAGTATCTAAAACCAATGTATAATATAGTAAGTCCTACTTGCGAGATTTTATGGTGGGTATTATGTTATTTCAGACACTTATTTTGTTTATTTGTAATTAATATTTTAAGACATTCAACTTAACTTGCACCTTCGCAACGACCACAAAAGAGTAAATGGTACACATTTCATTATACAATTTTAAATATTGACATTTGATTTTGTAGATCAAACGAATGATTTTGTTTAAACAGTTCATTTACTGCATCAATCATTTGCAAGACGATCAGGATGACATCGTTGATAGCTATACTATCTTATATGTCCATTAAATAATATGAATCAAACCGTTTCTGTAATTGCAACCAAGAACATCCTTACTTGATACTTGATGGCACGAGCTGTTTCCGCAACTCCACGTCTTGGCGTGTATTTTGCGTGCGGGTGGGAATGGTGTCGTTATTCGAGCCACCCCAGCTCTTCGAGGAAGGCCAGCAGACTCTTGATGTGGCCCACTACTTCCCTCAGGGTGCCGTATCTGGTCAGGTAATGCTGCCTGTACTGTGCGACCTCAGGGCAGTCGAGGAGCAGGTGGGCTGCCGTCTCGTCTGCTGCCATACAGGTCCTGCACAGCGGGCTGTCAGTGATACCTATAGTAAATAGGTGTTTATTAAAGAACCCGAGTCCTGTGTAGGCGGCCGTGACTGTCCGCAGTTGTTGTTTGGACAGCCGGCGGATTTGTTTGGGTTTCTTACCGTCTACTGCGAGAAGGGCCACCTTGGCCTGCCTACATGTTTCAATACCAATCCAGGACTGGTTGTGTTGGGTCCTGGTCCTATTTCTTACAAGGTTGCGATAAAAACCAGAAGGGAGGGGAATAATGCGCTCGGGTCCCACCACCTCTAAAGTGGCCCCTCTTCTGGCAAGTACGTCGGCTGCGTCATTCCCTCTTGAGCCACTATGGCCCCTGATCCATTGCAGTGTTAATTTGTTTTTTTTTTACCTACCCCTGTTAGTTTCTGGTGGCATTTAAGCGTGAGTGTCGAGGTGATAGTGTATGGCTTTTGAGGGCTGAGAGGACAGCCTTACTATCTGAGAGGATCCTAATGGATCGTTCCCTTACCTCACGTGCCATGATTGCTGTGGCAGCTAGGATTATGCCAAAACATTCGGCCTGGTAGACCGTGTTGTAGGCTCCCAGCGGTGCTGCGATGTTGATGTTTAGGTCCTCGGAGAATACTCCTGAACCCGTACCTGTATCCGTCTTAGACCCATCTGTGAAGATCTTGATCTCGTTGTGATTAAGCGCTCCTTCGTGTAGATCCTCGTACAGTTGGATTTAGTATTTCTTGTCGAACACAAATTGTTTCGGTATTCGGTCACCAATGGCTTGTGTTGGTCACGAACATCCTTTCTTTCGCGTATTCTATCGGTACCTACAATTAGCTTGCGCGGCTCACATGTATACCGCCCCCGCATACTGTATCGCAGTTGCGCTATACGATATATTACTACGCTAAAGATGAAGATACGATACTATGCAGTCTTCATATCTTTGGTTATATTGTAAATGATATTGTTTTTATTAGATCAAACAATAATCTATGTTACAAGGTAAATGAAAATCTAAAAATGTAATTTTCGTCATTTTTTCAGTTACGATGTTATACGTGGGTTATAAGAGGTGTCGCAATATTGATGCCACTTTTCAAATTACATTCTTTGTCACGCTGGGTTCAGCAAGGTCTAGAATGCTATATCTGAGTACTTATTACTTTTCAATCATTGGTAAGGCATCGATTCAAACAAAAAGAGGTCTTTAGGTCGATGAAATAATTTGACATAATGACAGAATTGCATTTATTTTGCTGTAAAAGTTCTGTATTTTAATATTATTATAAAAACACTACTTATTGTAATAAAATGGCAAGTTTAACGGTGCAACAAAGAGCTGAAATAATATTGCTTCATGAAAATGGCTTAAATATAAGTGCTATTTCTAGGGAATTAAACATATCTCGATGGACTGTGAGTGCTGAGACTGAGAGCACTGCTTAACCACAGAATAAAGAATAGTACTAACGTACAGAAAATTCACTTGTCAAACCAATTTATTGAATTTGCGACTCTTGCTACTAAGCAAAAAAGTGCAATTCAACTCGCATAAGCACTCAGTGCCTAATGCGATATTAACCTAACCGTTCCCTTTCTTTTCTAACACATAACGCTGTCACTGTCTGGCGCGGAGTGGCGCGCTAGGGTTGTTGACTTGCCGCTGCAACTATAATATTTATTCATCGTCTATCTACCTACTTGACCACGTACCTAATAATAAATAATTATCATATAAGTATCCAATCCCACTATTTGAGCTCGTAGAACAAATACCACAAAAATTCTGGTTGTTTACATTTTTACTATACTGATTCTTAGTTATTTCCTAAACGCGTGGACCGATTTACATGATTCAAACAGATAAAATGGTTTTTGAACTAGATCTTTAATTTGACACCATAATCGTTAAGATATCTCAACAAACAAACAATCAAATTTTCAAGTTGCTCTCGTAATATAAATAAAATAAAATCAAATTTTCAAGTCGTTTTCGACACACAGTTAATTGAGCAATACTTTGCATTAGACTTGTGATGATACATTTTCGTTGTCAAAGGCGTTTAGGTATATAATTTGAACAGTGTATGAACACGGCGCATGAGAATACGGAGCGGTCGCACTCGTTGCGTTGCGTGACGTCTAATGTGAGCGGCGCGCGGCAACCCACTAAATCCAACCACGTCGACGTGGTCGGCCGAGGTACTTGTAAGTTTGTACCTAAAATGCGAAGTGCGCCAGGCCTGGCTTAACGTGCTTTCTGATGCACAGGGGTGAAACACCGCCAACTTCGGGTAATTATTAAGGATTTCTTGACAGAAATTCCTAATAATTTGTCACTGAGAAATTCTTAACAGAAAACCTTAGCAACATTTTCCGAGCATGATCAGCTGTCGTATGCACTACCGCTAGACCAACGAGGCAGTCTTACGCTAGACGATATAAATATTGTATTTTTTTCAAAAATGTTTTATATTCAGGATGTCGTATTTTCGCCATCCCTTTCATTATAATCTGTCAATGTAAAAGTCATTTGATAAACTTATTAATTACAAATACCAAAATCGTAAATAGCAAGTTTAAAATTAAATTATTTGAAGACTACAAATATTTTAGTTTCAGTGTAAATATCACGCTTGTAATTAAATGAACGTATATTATAAATGTGGAATAATAAGTCGTTATTAACACCAGTTGCTAAGCAACGCATGTTATCTATCATAGCTTGGTTGCCATAGACATACTAGTAAAGTCAAGAGTAAAGTATATCGATGTTGGTTGCCTAGTACAATATCGTCGTCCTTGTGTCATTGACGTGTTCATGCAATTATAAGCCTTAAGGTGGTAAACACTTTCAGACCGCGACTGTACTTTTTGTCACCATATGACGACAGCGGCGCAGCGACCAAGGATTTTTTTTAAATTTGCTTCCTCATGAACTAGATATGTGCAACCAAATTATTAATAATTTTACGCCATCTATCGGTGAATGGGGGTACTAGAAGAGATTGATGTATCGGTGGTTTAAAGGTAATTCGGCTACTCTGTACTAGATGGCGTTGCTGTATCGAGTAATCGACTATTCGAGATTATTTCGACAGTTTTGTAGAAGCATCTAGAATGCGCTAGTGATGTTATCCGGCCAGTATAAATAGAGCACGAGCGAACGGAACGGACACAGTAACAATTAAATATCGAAGCGATAAACAAGAAGCGAAGAGAAATAAGTCGGAAGTGTTTAGTGTTGTTCTAGTGGTGTGAATAGTGTGTTTTATTAGTGGAGTGGAAATAAGTGTGTATAGTGTTTGTGTATAAATAAAGTTCAGTTTAAGTGGCATAGTGAGTTATAATTTATCGTCGAACCCCAGCTCGTAACAAATTGGTGTCAGAAGAAAGGGATAAATTATGCCGGTTATGCCGAAGGAAGAAACTGACGGAGTGCGTACCAGGAACCAGCGCCAGCAAGACCTGGACCAGAGACGCTTCGGAGACGTTCCTTCTCCATCGTCTGGTGGATCATGCGACTCCGCGGCTGCAGTGGAGCCTGCAAGCGTACACTCCATGGCGGTGCCAGACATCGCGGCTCTGATGGCGTTCATGCAGGAGCACGCGCGCCGCATGGAAGAACAGCGACAGCGCGACAAGGAGGAGCAGGCCCGCCGTCAAGAGGAGCAGGACCGCCGTCAAAAGGAGCAGGACCGCCGTCAACAGGAGCAGGCTCGTCGTCAAGAGGAGCAGGCTCGCCGTCAAGAGGAACACGCGCGCCGCCTAGAAGAACAGCTGCAGCGCGACAAGGAGGAGCACGCCCGCCGTCTGGAGGAACAGCTGGTGCTCATGAAAGACCTCAGCGCCGCAGTGGGGAAGGTCTTGAAGGCGGTCAAGGAGGAACTTCAGCAGCACGAGGCCCTTATCAGCGACGTAGAGATGCTCGTGCACGACAAGCTTGAGACTCGCGTCGCCTCTATAGAGAAGCGTGTACATGACCACCACGTGACCTGTGTTGCTGAAGTGGAGAAGAAATTGCGTAGGCTCGAAGTAACACCAGCGGCTGTAGCGTCCTCACCTCGTGGATTTAAGGTTCCACCATTTGATGGCTCGTCATTATGGTCTGCATACAAGATCCAGTTCGAGGCTATGATGCGATCGAATGGGTGGACCAAAGAACAGGCCTTAACCGCCCTAACCTTGGGCCTTCGCGACCGGGCCTTGACAGTGTTGGAGGCACTCGGGCAAGACGTCACCTACGAAAAGCTCCTGGAGGCGCTGGAGGCGAGATACGGTGACGCGCACCTTGAACACGTTTATCGTGCTCAGCTGAAGGACAGGACACAACGCACCGGAGAAACTCTGCAGCAGTGGGCTCTAGAGGTGGAAAAGCTGGTCAGGAAGGCATACCAGTCGTCGCCTGCGCTTATTGACGGGAACCTCGTACAGGCGTTTACGGATGGGATCCGGGACCTGGAGGTAAGAGCAGCAGTGAGGCTTGGGCACTTCAAGGACCTCAAGGACGCTTTAGCCCACGCTCTGGAGGTGGAAGCAGTGCGACGCGACGATCGAGGTCTCCGCATCAGGGAAGTTGTGTCGTCACCTCGGTGCTACAACTGCGGAGAAAGAGGCCATATCCGCTTGAGCTGCCCAAAGCGTAGGCAGCCTGGTGACACCCTGTCTCCACCAAAGGGGTCGCCTGATGTGCCTGCCAGGCAGCGAGAGCAGGGAAACGAGTAGAAGCCAGGACTGCGAGGCGGGTGCTGGCTGGTAATGAAAGAGCCCCAAATATCTCGATCTCGCAATCATGTGACGGGAACAGCCTGATCATCGAAGGCGAAATTAACAGAACACCATGTAAGCTGACATTGGACACGGGTGCTTCTCGGACAGTCATCGGTTTCCATCTGGCAAGACGGGTTCTTCGGGGCTGCTTCAGGAACAATGAAAGTGTGAATCTGAGAACAGCTACCGGTCAGCACATAACCGTCCGAGGTGAAATGGAGGTGGATCTGAAGCTAGGCAACAAAGTTTACCTTCACAAAGTCATCCTAGCCGATATAGTGGACGACTGCATCCTGGGCCTAGACTTCATGAGGAAGTATCGCTGCGAGATCGATGTTAACCAGGGAGTGTTGAAGGGTGGCTCGGAAGAAGTCTTCATGGAAGGTGCAACTTCAGGAAAAGTGTACTGCCTGAAGAATGTCATTCTTCACCCGCGGTCGGAAACTGTTGTACCAGTTTGTTTACCAGGGAATTCTGGTCGAGGGAACCGCTGCGTACTAATCGAAGGTCTAGAGAAAGAGGCCTCCTGGAAGATTGCACGAACCTTGGTAAGGGGTACTAAAGTTTCATCAGTACGCGCACTGAATGCAAGTGACAAGGAAGTGTCGCTCAAGAAAGGGACGGAATTGGGCACCTATGAAGGAGCGGCTTGGATGCGTAGATGTCAAGAGCAACCTACCAGCGCCAAGGTTCAGGATGCACGATTCGACGTGTCTACTCATTTAGAGGACTGCGAAAGTACCCTGTCGGAGGAAGAGAAGACCGAGGCTCAGAAGAAGTTGAACCGGTTCGCGGATATTTTCTCGACCAGTGATGCCGACATAGGGAAGACAGCACTAGTCCAGCACAAAATAAACACGGGAAGTGAAGCACCGATTCGCCAGCGACCAAGACGTGTGCCAGAAGCACGGGAACGTGAAGTGGAAGCTATGATCGACGGTATGGTGAACGAAGGCGTAATCGAGCCTTCGTCCAGCCCATGGTGCTCTCCGGTTGTCCTAGTTAAGAAGAAGGATAGCAGCATGCGCTTCTGTGTAGACTACCGCCGATTGAATAACATAACGAAGAAGGACAGCTACCCGCTGCCAAGGATCGATGACACACTGGATACGCTGACGGGGATGAAGTGGTTTTCTACCTTAGACCTAAAACGTGGCTACTGGCAGGTGGAAATAGATCCTCGAGACAAAGAAAAGACGGCATTCTCCACAGGCAAAGGATTGTGGCAATTTAACGTCATGCCCATTGGATTGTGCAACGCTCCGGCTACTTTTGAGAGACTGATGGAGCGAGTGCTTATGGGACTGATTGGAGACGCCTGCCTGGTCTACCTGGATGACATCATCATCGTGGGGCGCACCTTCCAGGATCACCTTCGAAACTTGGAGCAAGTGCTGTCAAAGATACGAGGAGCTAATTTGAAGCTGAGTCCGAAGAAATGCGCGTTATTCAGACGGCAAGTGAACTTTCTAGGACATGTGGTCTCGGAGAACGGTATTCAAACTGACCCGGATAAGATCATTGCCGTGAAGGAATGGCCAGTTCCAGAGAACAAAACGCAGGTCAGAGCATTCCTCAGATTATGCTCCTACTATCGACGGTTTGTGAAGAACTTTGCTGACATTGCTCGACCTTTTCATAAGCTCACCAAAGACAGAGTGCAGTTCTGTTGGAATGAGAGCTATGACGTTGCATTCCAGAAGCTTAAGGAACATCTGTGTACTGCACCTATGCTAGGCTACCCTGACAATGAGCATGAATTCATAGTTGACACAGATGCCAGTAACACCGGAATTGGCGGCGTGCTGTCACAGAAGAAGGGTGATCAAGAAGTTGTTATAGCATACTTCAGCAAGACCTTATCCAAACCCGAAAGAAACTACTGCGTCACCAGGCGGGAACTCTTGGCTGTAGTAAAGACGTTGCAGCATTTCAACAAATACTTGTTGGGCCGTAAATTCCTCCTGCGAACCGACCATGCAGCGCTGAAATGGCTACTTCAATTTAAGGACCCAGAAGGACAAGTAGCCAGATGGATTGAACTACTGCAGGAGTTTGATTTTGTAATACAACATCGCAGCGGCAAGTCCCATGGCAACGCAGATATCGCGTATATCCCTATCGCGTAGGCCGTGTCCCGACCAGTGCAAGCACTGTAGCAGACAGGAAGCAAAGCAGGCAGCGCTAGTGAGGATGTTAAAGACGGATCTAAGCGACGAATGGAGAGAAGCTTTGCAGAGTGCTCAGCAAGACGACAAGGACATACAGCCGATTCTCGAATAAAAGAAATAAGACGCTCCTAGGCCCAAATGGAGTGATATCGCAGCAATGAGACCTATCACCAAGAGTTATTGGGCACAGTGGGAAAGCTTGGTCGTCCAGGATGGAGTTCTGTGCCGCAAATGGGAAAACGCTTGCGGTAACCAGTGCCATTTGCAAATGGTAGTGCCTAAAACAAAGGTGCCGGAAGTCTTGCAGCTCTATCACAATGGTGCTTCGGGAGGTCACATGGGAGTTAAGAAGACGCTTACTAAGATCCGAGAGCGGTTTTATTGGCTCCACTGTCGGGATGACGTCGAGGATTAGTGCCGCAAATGCACAAGTTGTGCGGCTGTGAAGGGGCCACACACTCGTAGCAGAGGTGCATTAAAGGTGTACAATGTAGGAGCTCCATGGGAGCACATAGCGTTGGATGTCGCTGGGCCGTTTCCTGAGAGCCAGGACGGAAACAAATACTTCTTGGTTGTGATGGATTACTTCACGAAGTGGCCTGAAGTGTTTGCAATCCCAAATCAAGAAGCTACCACAGTGGCAGATAAGCTGGTGCATGAAGTCTTTTGTCGGTTCGGGGTGCCCTTGGAAATCCACAGCGATCAAGGCCGGAACTTCGAATCTGAGGTGTTCAAGGAGACTTGTCGCGTAATGGGTGCACATAAAACCAGGACCACGGCTTATCATCCGCAATCAGATGGCATGGTTGAACGGTTTAACCAATCACTGGAAAGGTACCTGGCGAAGGTCGTGGAGAGCAAACAAAGAGATTGGGACAAGCACATCCAACCATTTCTCCTGTCATATCGCAGTGCGGTCCACGAAACTACAGGAGTAACACCATCTTTTGCCAATTTCGGTAGAGAACTCCGTTTACCTGCAGACCTTATCACCGGTATTCCACCAGAATCTCCACGCAATATAACGGATTACGCAACCGAGCTACGCAACAGGATAAACGACGTATACGAGCACATCAGGGAATCTGGACAACAGATGTCTGAGAAGATGAAGACTCGCTACGACCGAAAGGCAAACAACAAAGGCTTCGATGAGGGATCATTGGTGTGGCTTCATAACCCAGTACGAAGCAAAGGCAAATCGCCTAAGTTACAAGCCAGATGGGATGGGCCATATCGCATAATTACCAGGATGAACGACGTCACCTATCGAATCCAGAAGGGGTCGCGAGGTGCACCGAAGATAGTTCATGTGGACCGGTTGGGCGTTACCATGGGTCCAACGATGTTCGAGACGAACACGTTTAAGAGGGGGGCAGTGTTACGCCATCTATCGGTGAATGGGGGTACGTGAATGGTACTAGAAGAGATTGAATGTATCGGTGGTTTAAAGGTAATTCGGCTACTCTGTACTAGATGGTGTTGCTGTATCGAGTAATCGACTGTTCGAGATTATTTCGACAGTTTTGTAGAAGCATCTAGAATGCGCTAGTGATGTTATCCGGCCAGTATAAATAGAGCACGAGCGAACGGAACGGACACAGTAACAATTAAATATCGAAGAGATAAACAAGAAGCGAAGAGAAATAAGTCGGAAGTGTTTAGTGGTGTGAATAGTGTGTTTTATTAGTGGAGTGAAAATAAGTGTGTATAGTGTTTGTGTATAAATAAAGTTTAGTTTAAGTGGCATAGTGAGTTATAATTTATCGTCGAACCCCAGCTCGTAACAATAATATCGAACTAATAATAGCTATTTTATTTTTATGGTTTCAGGTTTTTTATACTTAAAGTACATTAATAAAAAAGAATTTAAAGGTCTTAATTAAATAATGCCTTGATTTATCTCAATGTACCCTCTGATGATGAGATATCATCCGTGGGGACGGTAAGGGGTCATTTATTACTGTAGGGGGTAATTGAAGATGATGATGAGATAAAGATGCCACAAATCCACAACTCTTGCAATATTTTCGCTTATAAAGGAAATACTAAAAGGTGTTAACAATAACTATTTTACTACTGGATTATTCTTTGAGCTACCCAAAGCTTTTGATCTCGTTTCGCATAACACTCTACTCATAAGACTTGGAATCTGAGGACTTGCACTAGAATGGATAAATTCGTCTTTTAGGAATAGAAAAGCAAAGCAAAGTGTTGTAATTAATAAAATTGATAAAAATCACAATATGATGTAGCGTTGCACGTGGGTCTACGCTATTTGGTTAAATAAAATATCAATATTTCGGTAAAAAATAATGATTTCTATATTTTTGTAAAATAATCTACTAAGCTTTTAGCAAAGAAAGGAAAAAATACTGATTCTAGACAATTTTGACTCGAAAAAAAGATAGAACTACAAGAGTCGCACTTGCGAGACGTATGTATACCGTTTGCCCGGAAAACCAGGATCATCTCGGCAAATCGTAGCAGAATTTACATCAGTTACCCGCAGAAATGATCTCTTATCAAATATAAAAATAAGGCGCTATAATAAGGAACGGAAAGTATGTGACAAGCTCAACTATAACTCTATTGGACTGCCTGGAGAGCAAATTCCCATATATGCGGTTGAATACCAAACGCCGTCGGTAAGAAAATTATTTTATGAATGTCGTCAATTCGCAAAGGCACATAAAATGTCGTGTTGGTATCTCAATGGTAAAATTTTTATACGTAAAAACCGACATGATAAACCTATACAAATCAAGTCTGAACGTAGTTTATCCGACTTAATAACATATGACTACAATGTCGGCCATTATTAATGTTTGATGGCATCATAGTGCATGATATTCATAAGCATTTTTTTATTTTATATTATGTAATTACGATTGTACATTACATTTCTGAGGCTAGTTACATTTTTTATTTATGATTTACATTCAGGACAATGGCTAACACAGCTAAAAGTAATAGCTGAAAGTTAGGTTTAATAAATGAGCGATCGCTCAATACCGGACAGGATGAACTACAGGCCAGTGTACAACATCTTGAGCCAGATATTTTAGCTTTAAACGAGACTTGGCTCCAGAAAGGTGCTGAAAAATATGCTCCCTCTCTCGTAGGCTATAGTTTAAAACACAAGTGCCGCCCAGGCAACAGGCGGTGGAGTAGGCTCTTACTTGAGACGAGGCATTAGAGTACATGTACGCCCACACCCAGACTCAGCACTGGAACAACTGTTGCTTGAGGTCATCCTGCCTGGCTATAAAGTGGCAGTGGGGACCGCTTATAGGTCTGAATCATTCATATCAGTAAAAGAGGCGATTGATTCCCTAGCAGAGTCTATACAATATTTAGTTTTTTCGGTCTTACCTCACAAATAGATTCCAGCAAGTTATTCTAGACGATAACAAGGGAAACACACATAAATAACAACTGTTACCCATAAAAATAGGAGTCTCCCAGGGCTCAATTGTAGCCGACATTCCGAAATTATAAAGTTACTAGTCGACACCAGCGGCTTCGCAAGCACATATTTTCGAATTTCTCGTTTTGCCCGATCCCGTGGGAATTTTGGGAAATCCCGTCTTAGTGTACCCCTACGGTCCCCAAGGAACATACATGCTAAATTTCAGCTTCTTGCACCGAGTAGTTTCGGCTGTAGCTTGTCTGTCAGTCAGTCAGTAACGCAAGGATTTTATATATACAGATTTCCCTTTTTTTTTCGGAATTTCACAATGAAATTCACATACTATTATTATACTGGTGTTTTGTAATATGTAAATATCGTAAAAATATTTATTTATTAGGACAGTCCGCCTCACCTACACTTCAAAACAATGCAAATAATTTAATCATGCAACAAATCGTACCTAAATAGACATCAACAATTTAAAGTACCGTTTCCTATTTAATTTCAACTGCAGTAGAATATAATATCTTATTTAGTAACATACAAAGTTCCGTATGGTGACGGAATAAGAATACAGTGTGTCACCACCCCAATTCAACCCGAGGGTGTCGTATGAGGCGAATAAGGGAAACACCACGCAAAGATTATCATTGCAAAGAGAGGGAAAACTCTAAATAAAACCCTATACCAACCCGTCTGGCCAGCGTGGTATAGCAGGGCACAACCTGCTTCAGGAGAGGCTTAAGTCCAGGAGTGGACTGGAAAAGTCTGTTGATGTGATGTTAAATTTAGGTCCAGCAATACCGGTCTATTGCTAAATAAAGGCATATTATGATGACGTGCAACAAATACAATGCAAAAAGAATGCTTTACCTACTCCGAGCTTTATTACCGAGCCAGTGCTGCTGTTTGTAATATGGTATTGAGAATACACGCTATTCTATAACTGAAGTCACTCAGTAATAATAAAATCCTTTTTAGGAGATAATATTGTAAATATGAAACCTCATCCCTGTCCCTCATCATCGTCAAACGTACTAGGAACTATTTACTCTAGCTAAAGAAAAATATCTGAGAAATACTCGGGATCCAAATAGAGTCGTTTTACCTAAAATCCCTAGAACAACTTTATTTAAAAAGATTTGTTATGTTATGTGTGGAAAGATTTATAATAAAATCCCTAATGATATAAGAGATCTACCACTAAAAAAGTTCAGTATAGAACTTAAGAAATGGCTGATTGTGAAATCTTTTAACACAATAAATGATTTCCTGGAATTAAACGAGTGATATTTTGGAATGTAATTAAAATTAACACTATGAATTCTAATTATCGTCATACATTTTATATTGAATTTATATTATTATTAATTCATATATTATTAAATCATTTATATTATTTTTATACTGACATATTTTATGTTGACATTGGTTTTTAATTTTAATTTTATTTTTTTATATATTATTTTACACTGACATTGTTTATGTTGACATGAATTTTTTGGTATTTTAACTGTGACTCTATTAAATTGACATAGATTATCCTTTTTTTTATGACATTGAATTTATTTAAACAAACATTTCAATTGATTTTTATATTGATGCCAATCTCAAAAAAAAATTATAATTTAATTAAGATTTTGAAATTAATATTATTATTGTCAATTCTACTAGTAACAATTAAATTATAACTTATTTTTTAACATTTGCATGTCACAACCTGACTGAAGTTGTCCTGAACTTAACTTAACCTATTTAAGATCTCAATGTACTAACTTTTAAGCAAATAAATGATTATTATTATTACATAACTGCCTTCAAGAAAATATGTTGTAATATAATATGTTGGGTATGTAATTTTTTTCAGTAGATAGATATTTATACTTAACTATTTATGACAGGTTAAAAAATAAGTAGTAGCCTACCCAGGCTGACTTATTCAATATTCATATCAGTATAGTACATTTACTCACATGCACTGATTCCTTGTAATTTCATTATTTCAGAACCAGTGTCTTTACCAAAATTTACATACAGCAAAGCCAAATTATCCGTATCTATCGAAAATAGTAAAAACAAAACAGATTTCATTTCAAAAGGTACCTATATAAGTATTAAAAGAATGCATTATTTTCTCCTACGATATTTGCTAGTTGGAATGTGCAAGGCAAACGATGGCCCATCTTACATCGTGCCCTGCGTGCCCGAACACCTGCACGTGATAGATAATTCTGATTATTGTGCATATATGTTTCTATAAAATGTTAAAATAGGTAATTATATTTTTAATATAAAAAGTATTATAAATTAGTTTTATAATAAAACATTGTATTTCAATCTGCACGTGGCGACGAAACGTCATATCCCCACGGTGAGTTGTTGTTCACTAGTATAAAAGACAGACAGAAGTGTGAACATCAGGCGAACAAGTGTTGCCAATTCTAAATAGACAAATTGGTTTGACGTTTGACTGTTGACACTGTCAAACGGGTAAATGAAGTATAAAATGTGAACAGACTCTTTCCAGTTCCGCCCCGGCAACGGCTAACAAAGGTAAGCTAAGGTACAAATAATGTGTTTAACAATTCTTTATTGCTATTGTGGTGTTATTTAGAGTATTGTCAATATAGACAATGCATAGTTAATGTATTAATATAGCTTAGCATTTGTTTAATTGACATTGTGGATGGTTCCGTCATGTTAAAGTTCAGAAATTGGGGTATCATATAGTATATAATCGAATTTATCCTGAGAAACAAGTCGTGTCTATTATACATCATGTAGTGAATATTTCAGTGGTAAATGTTTAATACACCTATAGTAAATATATCTGTGGTGAATATTACTAAATGAATTATGCTAATCTATTGAATTAAGGTAATAGTTACTTTTGAAATATTGAACTACCCACAACCTTGCTATCCGATGTCTTGATTGTACCGCTTTTATAAACGATAACTATAACTATTAAAAGAATGACCAAGAGCTTTTTTGCCACGTTCTTCCTCGTGGTTCTATGCCCTTGCTTTGCGAACGTGGCGCTAAATGTAAATGTAGAATCAGAACTTTAGATTCTAAAATATACTCTTGTGACAAGCTGAATAAATGAAAGTAAGAATTGATAGCTGTATCTTTTATTTTCCAAACACCTGACAAATAGAACTATGATAATACATATAGGCCGTATACTTTGTATTTATACATATATATATAATAACCCTGCTATTACACGCAGGAGGAACTAATGGATGCTTCCGATAACGCAGTAACCGTGGCTGCTATTTGGGCAGCAAATATATTAGTGTTTGCCAACGACACGCTAAGAAGAAGAAGTTGGAATCAATGATTACTGCTGTGTTTGTGTAATGGCTAAAGTATATGGTTAAGGATCATTGTAGTTCGGGTTCGAAACCCGAAAGATTAACTCAACAAAAAGTAATGTTTCAGACTAGAAATACCTACTTAGTAAAATACCCGACAACTTACTTATATTAATAAATTTATCATGGTTCGATTACTTTTGTTTTAGGTTATATGTACTGACACTCCGTGTGGTGACGGAATAAGAATGCCGTCACCACTTTTAAACTACCACGATTTGTACAAATACTAATGATTATGTAACGGGTCTGAATCGTGTTAACTAAACGAAAAGAAAGATGAAATACCTTTCTATTTCCCCGACGTTTCGGCATGGGTTACACCAGCCGTTGTCACGGGATGACTGATGTCCGTCAGCGCTGCCTCCTTGAAGTGCGGGTTTTGGAACCTACCCTCACTTAGTCTTCAGAATTGAATCCTTAAATAAATGTAGGCGACAACCTCGCACAACGATACGATACAACAAAATAAAGACATTTATAACAAGTTATTTGCCACCAAAAAGCAATTATCGAAATATCGTTGGAATCTAAAAAAACAGGCTTCTGAATTGAAAATGGCAAAAATAATGATGACACATCCAACGTTTGAAAGAATAATGAACAGCCTACCGACTGTTGCAAGAACCATAACCTTATTACAATTTAGAGAACTTAAAAAGAAAGAAAAAGGCAGAAGATTTTCGCTGAAAGAAAAAATATTAGCTTTGGCGTCGCTAAAACAAGGCATATAAATTCACAAGAAAAAATTTGATATTACTTTCACCTCAAGTTTTAACTAAATTGCTACATGAGGCTCATGTAAGGCCAGGTATTAATTCCAGTGTTTTTGCTCAGCTGAAAGAAAGAGCTGGTAAAATGAAACCACAGGAAAAGTTATGTATATTACTTTTTGATGAGATGTCCTTGAAAGCTCAAATGACGTACAATGAAAGAAAAGATCGTGTTATTGGGTTCGTCACTAATGGTCAAGAGATACGAACAGAAATAGCCGATCATGCCCAAGAGTTCAAGATCAGAGGCCTTGTTCACAATTACCGACTACCTGTAGCATATACTTTTGCTCAAGCTGCAACTAAAGGCCCAGAATTAGCTTCACAGATTAAAGCCGTGCTTAGTAATATTATAGATGCTGGGCTAGAAATATGTGCTACTTTGTGGTGAAACAAGGGGTAATATGTTACGAAGCGATCAAGATGTTGACCGTTACTAATTTACTTACAAAACATTTAAAATCCAAATTTGATGGCGAAGAAAAGATTGCCAAATGGTAGCATATTACAGCCTTACACACAGAAAATAATGTTTATCAAGGCATTAGATTAATCGCGAAATTGACGGATAGTCACGTAATTCCTTCTAAAATACCAAAAATTAAAGTGAAATACGCCAGCCAAGTGTTTAGTCGAAGTGCAGCTGCGCATATGGGGCTATATGCAGGTGATTATGATATTTTACTTTAAATGTGTTGCAATAACTTACAGGTTTTTATTAGATGACCCGGTATAGCATGGTAGGAGTGTAACCGACTTGCACGCCGAAGGTCACGGGCTTGATTCCCGCTCAAGTCAAACATTTGTGTGCATGAACATGGATGTTTGTCTTTGTCTGGGTGTTTCTATGTATAATATGTATGTATTAACAAAAAAACGGGGCAAGTGCGCGCCACGAGGGTTCCGTACGCAACTTTGTGTCTATCATACACATTAAGTTGCGTATGGAACTTATTTACTTTTTGGCATTCTTCCTTTATTTGTGCTGTAAGAACTTGATTTATGCCAAATTTCGTGATTGTAGGTAAACGGGAAGTAGCATATAGGTTTTCGACCCAAAACCTATACGTAGGGTAGGTACTGCTGGTTGACCTAGAATTGTGAATTTTGGTTAAAAGCAAGGTATTACAGCACAAGTAAAGGGAAAATTTCGAAAAGTGAAATATGTTGAAAATTAAAATACATTTTGGTGGTTTTTCCCGTGGCACAACCGCGTAACACTACTAGTAGTGACAAGGGGAATTACAATTCCCCTTAGCACTACCAGTTGGGTCCACGGTACTTACAAGTTTTCGCAAAAAGCTAAATTTGTCCCTATCTTTACACCACTATTTTATAATTAGTACAAAAAATTTAACAGGGCTCTAAGTACCTTTAACTTATCATATTTGTGTAGGTAAAAAATAAAAACACTAAGTCCCAAAACTGTCACAAAACTGTCCACAAAAATATGTAATAATTGGTAAATGCATAACTAAAACTATGAGAAGTAAATTAGTAGTAGTAGTAAAATATGCCATTGATAAATTCCCCCCTGTCCCTCTGCGCCCGCGCCTCGCCCCGCCCAATGCGACAAACAGTGCTAAATTGTAACCGGTAGTGAGCGCATCGTTTTTTCGATGGCTTATCAGTTCACATCACGAGAGTATGTAGCTATGCTTCGTGCTTACTTTTTGAGTGGATAAAACGCGAGTGCAGCTGTGCGTTTGTACAGAGAAGAGTTTGGAAGCCAGTGGATCGGTCGAGGCGGCCCTGTAGCTTGGCCTCCATGCTCACCTGAGCTCACGGCCACTTCTTTTTGTGGGTGTACAAAAGTGAGCCGGTTAGTGTCGAACAATTAAAACAGCGCATATTGGACGCTTATGACGAAGTGAAAAGACAGAAGCGTACTTCTCTTGTTAAAAAACTATTTAATTAAACTTGCCCGTCTGTGTATTGACAACTAAATAGTGGTGGACATTTCGAAGGACAATTGAAATACTTGTAAGTAAAAATTACCTACCTACGTAAATAATAATTTGATGCGGCTGGATCAAAATCGGTCTGTGTGGAGAACCTTGCGGGAGCCCTATGTCCAGCAGTGGACGTCTCTAGGCTGACATGATGATGATGAAATTTGTAAATAGCAGCTGATTCTAACTTCATAAATACGCCAAAATTACTATTTTCTTTTCGTCCAGAATACCTTCTTTTATTTTGATATTTGTTTGCTTTCTAATTACATACCTCCGTATTTAGTTACTTGTAAAACGGTAAATTTTGCCGGTCCTAAGCCCGGATGAAGTATGAAGGAGGGGGTAGAATTAAGAAAATTAAAAAGTAACTACCTACACTTATTAATTTGCTTCATTTTATTGCCTAAGGCTACCTACATCATAAGTGCAACAGAGAGAATGCGAATGAGCAGGATGGAATATTATCAATGAGTTAGTGAATGGATTGTAAAATATGACTATGATTTAAGTGAGAATTTCTACAATAAACAAATGATAATAACCTTGCTCTTTATAGATATTATGAAATTCTTACGTCACATATATGACTAGAGGACGCCAGCAGAGCTACGCCTGCATTTTTTTTTAATTTACCCGTTTTGACCGATCCACATAGGGGTATTTTGCATTTTTAGCCGGGAAATTATTAGTGCGGTTTTTTCTGCTGTAAAGTAGGTAGGACTTACAAATATTGACAGACGACCATTGGGAAGGCCTTTATCCAACAGTGAGCGTCATGGGCTGACATGATCATGATGATGAGACATGAAAATAAAGGAGTATTTATGATTTGGAGAAGGTTTTATTCATTAATTAATTACATAAAAAAGTGTATATAATTCTAATTTGATGAGGAAGAATGCCAGGGTTCATCGTCACTTTCGCCGACATCTTTAGTTTCAGATTCCGAATCGGAATCATCTTGAGATTCTTGAGAAGGTGGTAACAACATAGCAATCGCTTCTTTTGAAAATAAATGCATCCTGCTCTTTGGCTTTGGCCTCAGACTTGTGAGCAGTGGATCAGAGGATAGTAGAAGGCGATTTATTATATCGGCATTGCAATCTACTCTCGAAAACTTCCTCGCAAAATTATATCTATACATCCTGAAATGTTTATTTCTGGCTTCAGCAGCCTCTTCCGATAATAGTCCTATAGGCAATAACGCCTTTTCCATGACTGTAGCACCATGCATCAAAATTTTGTGCATAGTCGGACTCATCGGATGCCAGTCGTAATGCGAGATATAGAGTTTTGCTGTGTCCCAACAGTAATCAGCAAATTTTTTCAAGTCAACTTTATGACCGCTTGAAATTACCTCGAGAATAATTTCAAGTCTGAATATCAGGTTGTAATCGATACCGGTAATTTCTGCAGCCTTCTGTGGGTCACCAAAAAATCGCCTGCTGGTGTTACCATCATTGGTATTGCCTAACCCAGCTTTCGGCACATCCACAATTAATCCAGTTTCATTTCTAAATCTTCGTTGTATGTTGACTTTTCTTTCTGTTACTGTAGCTTTGTCCGAATCTGACCTCACTTGCCATTTCTTTATTGGAAGCTTGTAAGAAAGGTGCAAAACACTTTCAAACAAGCGGATCCTAGCGTGAAGGATAGATAAGCCAAAGTCTAAGGCTTCTATATCAACGGGCATTTGGATGTTTAAATTATTAAATTGCTTAGAAGTAGCTCCGCAAATGTAACATCTCATTGTGGAGCTGGTTTGCGTAGCAGCATTGCACACTTTAGCGTCTACCATTGTTAATGTCAAAGTATGCTTAACATCAGCAGACAAGACATCATCGTTAATGAATTGACTGTTTTCTAGGTGGTCTATTTTTGACGATATGTATTCGATTTCTTCGTTTGTCAAGTCAGTAGTTTCTTTAGCAAACCGTATCCTCATTGGTCTACAATAGGGGGAGGGAGTCGGATTTTGCCATACTATTTTTTTCCCACATTTTAATTGCAGCGGTACTAAACAGCTTTGGAAGATGTTGGAGTCAGTGGAGTCTTCATTTTGCATTTTCTGTTTAAATTGGGACTGTTGCGAGCCGTCACAGCCCCACTTATAGATAAGCTCCAATGAACTAAGTTCTTCTTCAGTTAAAAGACTCAAATTTTCTTTTAAATAAGTAAGCAGCCTATTAACTGTGTGATTTAATAGGTCTTGCAAATTAACTTCTGCAGTTGTTTCAGTCACAGTAATTGAGGACTTAGGCGGGTAGCAGTTTAGCTTTTCTTTCTGTATTAAGCTATAACAAGGGTAATATTTTTTATTGGAATTTCTGACGATCTCATATTGTTTTCTGGATAGATCTGCTTCAACAAACATTGATAGTGCTTTAAAGGGAGATAATAGTGTGTCACTAGCTTGCAAACATTTTGAATAAGCTTGTTTGTATTTTTTCGCTCGCTTCGGTGACTTCATGACTTCTGACAATAAACGGGACGCATGTCTATGGCCAGACGTCTCTAAACTAGTTTTGGCTGCATGTACTAACACTCCTTGACTAACAATGGACCGTAGTTCACTGGTTTTCTTTCGCTTGTGTCTGTCAGAGAGTTCATCAAAAGGTTTTGATGGGCGACCGGCACGCTTTTGTAGTAGCGGAACAATAGGTATCTCGAACGTTCCTTGAAGCCATGTAGAATTGGCAGTAATAAATTTATCAAGTATTCTATTTGCCTTCAGCCACCTTTTTTTTAAATCACTTTTAAAATGTGAAATTTTATGTTTCAAAACCTTTAATTGTTCTTCATTAAAGTTGTCAGACGTTAAAAGGTAATTGTCCAAATAATCAACTTTTTCGTCAAAAGTATGTAACTCTTGTTGTTGCATTTTATTGAATAGGTATTCTCTAGTTACAACTTTGTAGTAAGAACCCCCTGGTATCCCTAAAACAATAAAAAAGAAAACATTTCATAATTTGCTTGAAAATAACGGTTAAAAGTTTTTAGCCAACACCAGCACTAACGGGTAAGTTTTGTCAAAAGTAGCAAAAAGTAGCACTCAATTCGTAAAATATCTATCATTTGACAGTTTTTGTCATACGTTACAACAGAAATCGTTACCCGGAAGCACTCGGAAATATAACTATAATCATTTTGAAATGCACAATTCAGAAAAAAACTGCTTCAAAAATTTAGACAACTATAAATTGATTTTGAACCTTAAAAATACACGTAAAAATTAGTGAATCGTAATAAATAAAACTGTTCTTACCTGTATTATGATAATCCATAATAGTTTTGGTTGAATAACTCACAATAAAAAAGCACTGAGGTCTCAAACACGGTACGTTTTTAATGTAGCCAGTAACTGACGCGAGCGCATGCGACAACGATCAAGTCCCGACTGTTTTGTGGCTGGCTGGCGCGGGCGGACGAGCCCGAAAAGGGTCGTCTTTTGTTCACTAGCTACCTGGCTCACTGACAAGTATTCATTTTTGCCTTTGTGTTAAAATTTGTTTTTACCAATTTCGCCCGGCTAGGAATGCAAAATACCCCTATGTGCGATCCCGAGGGAATTTCGGGAAATCCCTTCTTAGTGCACCCCTACGGTCCCCAAGGAACATACATGCCAAATTTCAGCTTCCTGCGCCCAATAGTTTCGGCTGTAGCGTGTCTGTCACTCAGCCAGTAACGCAAGGATTTTATATATTAAGATAATAATGTCTTCGCTAATCTGTCCTTAAAGTTTTTGTACTAATTAAAAAATAGTGGCGCATATCGTGTTGACTCAGTACCTTGATTTTTATACACCTAATAGAGTCTATAGAACTCAGCATCTTGGTATAAATGCCAACTTGCTAGGTCCACCCGTTTCTGACAAAATCGGTGGTGACATACAGACAGACGGACAAGGAAGTGATCTTATATGGGTTCCATTTTTTACCTTTTGGTACGAAACGCCCATAGTACAAGCTTTGCTTTGTTTGGGACTAGGTGGTGTTGTGTGAATGTGGTAAAATATTATTATTACCTACTTGTTATTGTTATATCTAATTAAAAACAAGGAATGCTGAATAAAAAATAATATTTAAATTTTTTTTACAGAAAAAGTACTACTCCCGCGGGAATGCAAAGACACTTCGGATTTATTATTATTATTTGACGATTTGTTTGACTGCCTTAATGGGAACTCGCCAAAAATAAATTTGCAAAACCACTCCGTGGACCTGAAGAGCCTAGCTCTCCACACGAAGTGAAATGGACGGAGTCCGTAAGAATATTAAGGACATGAAATGTCAAACGAATGCATATATACCCACGATAGATGGATGGATATGGACGTTAGAGGGTGTAAAAGCATTAATTTTACTCCTACGTCAAAATCACCATACAACCTCAGTGTGGATGGGACACCTTAATCAAGACCAGCTAGAAAGCTTTTTGGTTATGTAAGATGCCATGGGTGCCGCAACACAAATCCAACACCGGAAATATTTGAAAGTGCATTTACCAGCCTACTGGTCAACAATTTGACTAGCGTCCACTCTCCGGGAGCTAATTGTGAAAGGGAGCGTTGCGACGCTTTACTTAGGCTCGTCGTTTCCAGGAAAGGTACGGTCAGTAGCAATATACCGCCATTATTCGACCTACCAGAGATCACTTTAACACCATACATACATACATATGTAGATTCACGCCTGTTTCCCGGAGGGCTAGGCAGAGACTACGGAACGCCATTTGCAACGATCCTGACATATCTCTCTTGCTTCATTTACTCCCATCAGATGAGTTTTTTACACCATTAGAACAAAAAATATTCTAAACACAATGGGCCCGCTGCAATACGTTTCAGGATATTTCCTTAAAAATTTAAGTCTAAAACTTTTTAAACTTGCAATGAATGCATTGCAAATTTATGTACCAAAAATGAATTGGAGTACATTAAATATAGAGAGTATGGTGGTGGTCGCTGGCTATGCTACCCAGATACAAAATTCATACCTTGTATTTCAAATTTACAAGATGTAATAATTACATTAATTGGTCAAAATTTTTACTTAATAAAAGACTATGGGCGGAATCGTCCCCACCCATCAACAGAAATGAAATGTAGCTCAATCGACACATCTTGGCAAGATGATATTTTTTTACTATGGGGACGTTGCCCAAATCCATGGGGTTTTCACCGTAACTGACGTTTAAATAAATATTTCGTCTACGTATAATTGACGATTAATTGTAAAACACCTACTCATTTATATATTCATTAGTACACAGTGGCGGCGCATGCACTCGAAGATAAGTTTTCAGAGAATACCCTCAGTCCAGCGCTCGCGATTCTATTCGCAGACAGGTAGTCGCAGCAACCTTAGTCACAGTTAGTTTATTTGTTGCAGTGTACGTTCGTATTAATTAATATCTGTGTTATCTGTTTTACTTTACTACTGCGACCCCTGCTTGTTTACTGGACTGATTGATAGCTTTTCGACTGAGTGATAACTGGATTGGACCCTGTGTATTATGGAAACTGGATGGCGGTGTATAATGTGCCCACGATCTGTCTTTCGACAAAGGCGGTACATTTTGCAAGAGGCTTTAATTGAAAATGAACCTGCATTAGTCAACCATATTTCACAAAATGCACTGATACAGGTTGTATTCAATAACACTATGGCCATGTGCCATAGATGCTGGCAAAGAGCTAACAATGCTACGCGACAAAGTTGCTTCGGAAATGCAGTGAATGACGTCCCAGGTCTAGAAATTGAAAGAAACGCAGATTATATCCATGTACAAAACGTCGTTGTTGAAGATAATCATGGTGTTGATGAACAAGAGCAGGTGTTGAACGACGAAGCAAATCAAGAACAGGACTTTTACATTCGCGATTATGTGAGGGCATCAAATTCATCTCGCATCTGCTGTTTTAGACAGTGCACAAACGAAAACCTAATGCGAATTCCAACTTCAATGAAAGTGTATTTGGTATGTAACTATCGCCTGTATATTCCACCGAGTGCACGATTATGCGAAGATCATTTAAGAAATACTAACATCGACGAAATATTAAACAACATCAACGTTACGCATTATTTCAATTCTTCTTTTTTTTCGGACATGACGAACATGTTAGTAAATGCCATTAACAATGCCCCTAGTTTCGATTTTGAATCTGGACTTAATGCACAGGAATTAAATTTTTGGACCGGTTTGACATTAGAACAGTTCGATGTTATCTTGGCGGAAACACCGAGTCTATCAGAAAGGTCCCATCCACGAACAGTTCTAGGTGCATACTTAACTAAACTCAGAACTGGTGAATCTAATGAGAGACTGGCGACGCTCTTTAAAACATCACGCAGAGAGCTCGAAAGAAAATTAAAAATAGCAAGAGAATGTCTCACCCAAGATTTTGTTCAGAGTCATCTTGGAATAGGTCATGTTTATAGAAGAGATCTTCTTGAAAGAAATCTAATGATACCAAAATCTATTTTTGGGAGTGAGGAGAATATTGTTTTGATTTTAATAGCAGATGGAACATAATTATGTTTATATTGAAAAAAGTTCGAACTTTTTATTTCAGCGAAAAAGTTACAGTCTGCAAAAGTTCAGGAACTTATTAAAGCCTTTTTTATTAGTAACCAGTGATGGTTATATAATCGATGTTTTAGGCCCATAACCTGCTGTAACATCCGATGCAAACATAATGCATAATATAATGAACCGAGACGAACATTTGTTACATTGGCTCCTACATAGAGGAGATGTGTTTATATTAGACAGAGGGTTCTTACCACTGAACAGGCAAATAAGTCACGTTTAATAACAATATGCCGGTGGGTGGTAGAAGCCGTGAACGGAAAGTTCAAAAGTAGGTTCAAACTTTTAAGGCAGTCATATTTTAACAAAGCTTTACCAGATATGATCGTCGATTTTAGAATCGCTGCAGCGATCATAAATGCATGTTATCGCGTTGCTACTGATAGCAGGATTGCCTCAGAAATACTTAATATCACACAAGCTAAAATCAACACGCCTAATCTGTTACGTGATTACGTAGAAATGAAAAACCTTAACCGTCAAAGAGTGAGTTTTACAGCCATGGAAACACAAATGCCTCATTTTGAAGAGTTTCCACAATTAAATGAAGACGACATCCTTTTATTTGCACTAGGAAGTTACCATTTAAAACTGGCCAAGTCGTACTGTGCAGAACATTTTCGTGACGGATTGTACATCATTGAATTATATCGTGAAAATGCATTTAAGTGATTTGGCAAGATGCAGTATTATGATAAATAACGCGTGGCTGATAAGAGCGCGAATACTATCGAGACACGTAAGTTCACGCATATATTATTCTTATATGCTGATTGATGGGAATAGGGAGGACAGACATGCTGTTGCACACTATTACTGTACCTGCTTGACGGGCAGTCGCACTATAGGCAATTGTGCACATATAATATAATATCAATTGTATGGTACATGGGAGTAGGTCGTCATACAGATTTTAATTTGCCAGCGCAGCAGTTAAACAGTGTTATAATAGACCACTAATATTAACACTCACTATTGTTATTTGCTTACTAAAAGTATTGTCATCATCAACCTTGAACAGTCCACTGCTGGACTAGGCCTCTCCTTTGAAAGGAGGAATTGGCCTACTATACCACGCTGGCCAAATGGGTTGGTATAGGGTTTGTATCAAGTTTTCCTTTGTAACGTATGTCCGGTACTTACCGCGTTGCGTCACAGTACCGCCCATACGCTCGGCCAATCAGAGAAAGCCATCGTCCGCGCTCGTAAGTTTTGCCCTTATTTGGTAATGCGCCGACACCAACGCTGATGGAGGGCCAGTATATAAAGGGGCCGACAGAGAGGCCGTCACCGCTACTCTACACTAACCTACTACCGCTACTCTATTCTATATAGCTATATCCATATACATTCTACGTGTATCCTGGTCCCAGCTGTGGGTGAGTTACTACATTTACTGCGTTAGCGTACTGCCCATCTCTCTACCTGCTAGCTGGGGCCGGCTGACGCCGCCTGCCTGACTCTATTGGTTGTGGCTTTCCTAATGCTGTTTCCCTTCAGGTTCCAGGTTTACCTTAAGCTCCGGGCTACGCTACCTAGACCGCTACACCTGCTGCATCGCCTTCGGCGTCACCTCTGCCGAAGAGTCTGGCCTGCCCCGCTCATCGCACACACACCGCCGGCGCCTGCCAGCTGAGCCAACGGCCGCGACGCGCAGCCCTTCGAGCAACCTGCCCTGCACACTACCGGAGGGAACAGCGTGGGAGTGTGCAGCCCTTAGTGTTCGACCAGTGTCGTGTTGTTGGTCGGTCGTACTCGTGCAAGGGAAGTGAGACAATACTCGGCAAATAAACGCATAGAACCTTTTCTGCGTTTTACTACCAGAACCCGCTACAGTGGCGCCTACGTGGGTTATTGTCTCGCTTTCCGTGCTCGAGTTCTCTTCTAGCAGGTCTCCATCATTGTAAGCGAGGAGGTGCGGCTACAGCGAACCGGGACGTATTGTTGTACTAATTGTCTACCTTTTAGTGTAACTACCTACTACGTGCTAGTTCGCAATTTTGAATTCTAACGTTTTTTCTAATTAGTCCTAACGGTCGAACTTTTACGCCTAATCGTAAAGTAGGCCATTTGTAAGGGCGGAACGCTTGCGCACTAAGTGTAGTGTGTAGTGTTATACTTACGCGGTACTCCTTCATACACAATGGGCTCACACCCCATAAAATACTTTCTTTTAAATAAGAACGAGTTAGCTTACGAGGTCGCGATTAGAGGTGAGGAGCCGGCTACCTCTGTCCTAGGTCTGCGGAAGCAGCTCCCTAAATTACTGGAAGCCATTCCAAATGATGACATCTTGGAGTCGGGTCTAGCCATAGCGGTGGACTTCGAGGGCGCTAGCGAGGCCGTCTCTGAGCTGGCCAAGCGACTAAATTCGTTATCTCTTTCTTACGACGCGAACCTAGCTAGGAGGTCTACCGCACTACACAACCACATTTTCCATAGACTCCGTAGGAGGGAACGTCCTACGGCGTATTCAAAACGAATAACCGAATTGTGCAGCCGGTTCGACAAGCTCTCGGCGGAGCTGTCCGCCATTGAGCAATCAGCTGTTCGCTCAGCTGATCCTGTGGCAGAGGTCCAACCTGCGCCGTCTACCCCGACGCAGGCAGGGTTAGCCCCAGTATTGCATTGCGAGCATTTGAGAGTTAGCGAACTGTCTAAGCTAAAATACGACGGTACGGGATGCGTCCGAGCGTTCCTACAACGCGTAACCGAATTCCAAACCGCGCGTAATCTACCTTCCACTAAAATTTTATCATATGCCTCCGAAATTTTCACCGGTAACGCACTTCACTGGTACCGCGGCCTAAAAGAATATTTCAATACATGGGAAGAACTCACCACTAAATTAATAGACGATTTCACACCGTACGATTATGACTACCGGTTATTAAATGAAATCCGCCGACGTACTCAAGGTGCTACCGAAACTATAATAATTTATCTCTCGATAATGAATCAGCTGTTCGCTAGGCTGTCACCGTCAAAGCGATTGTCCGAACGCGAAAAGTTAGACATCCTATTGCATAACATACGTCCATGCTACTCACTAGTGCTAGCTCCGTCAATATCTTCAATAGACAGTATAGCAACACTGCAGACGTTATGTTTAAACTACGAACGGATGAAATGTTTGAACTCTCAATTCCGCGAACCGTATTATAATAACGACACGTTGGCACCAGACCTAGCTTACAGTCACAAACCTAATAACCGAGCGCGTAATAATTCCTACAATAATTATCCCGTTGCTACTATAGAGGGTACGTCCGAATACACTGAGAACAACGAACCTAGCAAACCTAAGTCTAAACCTAGCTCTGTCGCTCTAGTCACGTCCAAGTACTGCCCGCGCTGCCGTATCAATGATCACAGTTTGAATGAATGCAAACGCGATCGGTTCGTAATTTGCTTCAAGTGCGGCCGTAGGGATGTGACATTCCCTAACTGCCCGAACTGTATAATCGACGAAACCAAAAAACTAGTTGGTCAGGGTCGGGGCATGTCAAAATCTAAATTAGGTTCTACAACCTATTCAACCAATTTTGACAAAGATGATTGGAGAAATTGGCTATACACTCTAAAAGTGTATTTCTCTAGTTATTCCGTCGCCTCGATCCTGGATAATAAACCTAAAAATGACCTACGGCCCTATGTTAACGTAACGATTAACAGTTTACCTATTTGTGGATTGCTCGATTCCGGTTCAGCCATTACAATTTTAGGTAACAACTCCCATCTGGAGGTAATTACTAAAACCGGGTAAGAAATACAGCAGTGTCACAACACTAATTCCATTCGGACCGCGAATGGAAATATCTTGTTGCCGCGCGGTTTTATCAACTTACCCACTACTTTTAATAATCAAACCCACTTATTGAAAGCTTATATTATTCCAGAAGTTACAAGTAATTTAATTTTAGGCATCGATTTCTGGAAACTATTTAAATTACTGCCTAACCATATCGCATCCGTATGCATGTCTTAAACATTGCCGTGTAGTGTGTTAAGTGAAAATAAGCCGAGTAACACGAACGTATTGCAATCTTTTAGTGAGTTGAGTGAGTCACAACAAAGAACGGCTAAGTTAATTATAAAGCAATACGAGTCGATTTCTACTGAAAAAACCGGTTTAGGACGAACTCACTTAATAGAACATGCAATAGACACTGGCGATTCTGCGCCGATACGCCAAAGATATTATAGGTTACCGCCGGCGAAATTAAAAATAATTATTGACGAATTAGACGAAATGCTTTCATTGGGAGTGATAGAAAAATGCGAAAGTCCGTGGTCGTCACCAATTTTACTAACGCCTAAGAAGGACGGTAAACTAAGGTTTTGTTTAGATAGTCGGAAACTTAATTCTATTACTAAAAAAGACGCGTACAAACTACCTTACGTATCCGAAATTTTAGACAACCTTAGGAACGCTAGATATCTAAGTAGTATAGACTTATCTAAGTCCTTTTGGCAGACGCCTCTTCGCGAATGTGATCGTGATAAGACTGCGTTCTATGTGCCTACTAGAGGAACATTTAGATTTGTGACTATGCCGTTTGGTTTAACGAATGCGCCTGCGACACAACAGCGTTTGGTGGATCACTTGTTTACGAACAGTCCTGAGTTCGAAAACTCTGTATTCGTTTTTTTAGATGATATCGTGCTTATATCGCCATCTTTTAATGCTCATGTGTCACCATTAAATGAAGTTTACGAAAAATTAAAATCGGCCAACCTTACCATTAACTTAGAAAAATCTAAATTCTTCCGTGATGAATTGAAGTACTTGGGTTACGTAGTAAACTCTAAAGGATTACAAGTAGACCCATGTAAGGTGGAAGCCATTCTTCAATATGCTACGCCTAAGAATAAAAAAGAAGTCAAAAGGTTCTTAGGCATTGCATCATGGTATCGGCGATTTATACCTAATTTTAGTACTATTGCCGGTCCTTTGAACAAACTTACCTCTACCGGTAAGAAAGCCGCACCATTTCAGTGGTCGGTGGAAGCTGATGACTCGTTTTGTAACCTAAAACAATTGTTAAGCTCCGCACCAATATTATCGTGTCCCGATTACGAGAAACCTTTTCAAGTTCACACAGATGCGAGTGCGAGTGGCATCGGTGGGTTGCTTACACAAGAAATAGATGGCGTGGAACTACCAATCGCTTACATGAGTAGGTCACTAAATGCACAGGAACAAAACTACAGTATAACAGAACGGGAGACATTAGCAGTTCTAACAGCCCTCGAATATTGGCGCTGTTATTTAGATAACGGGTTAAAGTTCGTGGTGTATACTGACCATTCTGCACTGAAATGGTTCCTAAACTTGAGCAACCCGACTGGTAGATTAGCTCGGTGGTCGGTTCGTCTGTCAGCCTTTAACTTCGAAATAAAGCATCGGCGCGGCGCGGATAATATTATAGCCGATGCGTTATCACGATCCCTACCTGTAAATATAATTAACGCGAATAATAATAACGTGAATGACCCTAATGTTGACACTGATCAATGGTATTCAGCCACCTACAATGGTTGTTTATCTTCGCCTAATGACTATCCAGACTATTCTATTAAAAATAATAAATTGTATCGTTTGATTAAATCTAGGTGTATGCTACGTAAAGAGTTCGAATGGAAAGAAGTACTACCTTCTTCTGATCGAAATAATGCCATATTAGAGAACCATGCCGAACCCACTTCGGGGCATTTCGGTATATTTAAAACTTACAAGCGCTTAGCACTGCGTTACTATTGACCCAAAATGCGCGATGACGTAGTTAAGTTCATAAATTCTTGCGACACTTGTATCGCGCACAAACATCAGAACCATGCACCATTGGGAACCATGGGACTACCCAAAGTGTGTTCACGACCCTTCCAAACCATTAGTGTAGATTTGGTGGGACCACTACCCGTCACAAGAAAACAAAACACCTACATCTTTGTAGTAACTTGCTGTTTTAGTAAATACTGTCTACTTTTTCCTATCAGGCGCGCAACTGCTGAAATAATAACTAATATTTTGGAAGAAAAAATATTTTTAGTTCATGGTATACCATCTACAATTATATTGGACAATGGTAAACAGTTTGTCAGTGCTACTTTAAAAGCTATGTTGCGCAAGTACAAGATCCCTAATCTTCATTATACTCCTAAATATTCCCCACATGTCAATACGGTCGAACGCTATAATAAAACCATTGGTTCTACCTTAGCGGCGTTTGTAGGAAATGACCAGAGATTATGGGACACTCTCCTACCTAAGGTGCAGTTTGCATTAAATACTGCAGTTAATGAAGTCACGGGCTATACACCTAGTTTTTTAGTCTATGGACGTGAACTAGTTCCATGCGGCTCACACTATGTCGACACGGACGCTGATGTTTGTTTTATTGTAGATCTAAGCATAAACGTAGAGCAGAGCCATCTAGATGACTAAGTGATAACTAAACCGGAAGTTAATATTATTTTAATGTAATTTTAACTAAATAACCATTAAAATATTAATTAAATTTGCTTGTAATTAATATTATATAAATTGTGTTACATTTCTGTATTTACATATATTTCTTAACGCAGTATTGGTTGATAGTTTGGCTAACTTTGTTGCCCGCCAACACATTTTTGTAATTCTATAACTAATTAAATTTATCAAGACGTATTTCGACGCTTTAGCTAAAGGAACTGTAATTCTATATTGTTTCTTAATTATAAAGATAAATTGAAAGCTCTAACATACGATAATTTAAATATTATGTATTATTGAATATGTTTTGATACTAAGTTATGTTGATGCGACGGCGGGCGGCCATGACACTTTTTGGTTCGGACATTCGTAAATCATATCGTATCGTGATTCAAGAAATATATTGCAGTTAACAGTGAATTTAACTAGTTTCATTTATGGTTCCTGGGGTGTCCTGACGAGTGAGGGTGCCCAGGCGCCGATAGCAGCGGCGGGATCAGCGCCCCCTAAGAGACATCGAGAAGGAAATACATTTGGCGCGAAAGTAATGGATCTCATCTCTTGGCTTGGCCGCCAATTCCAATGATGCCCTGAAGACTGGTGCGACAAGCACTTGGAAGCCGTGTTTGGCGCTTGTCAACCCTGTTCGGAGACCGCACGGTGTGTCGGAGTTATCGTACGAGCGAGAGCGACTACGCCGGTCACCGGGGTGAGGGTGTGCTGTGGCGCGAACGCTGTTCTGCTTTGAGCTCTACCAGAGGTTGCAGATGCGGGTTGTTGATGCACTGACAGAGGTATTTATCCAGAGCTGATATGATTAGAGTTTTTGAGAAACATCCTTTAACATTTTATAAATTATGGTGCTGTTTGTTTACATGATTACCTATTGCCCCAGTAAGGATTACCAGATAAACATACAGTAAAAATTAAGTAACCGTAGTTTATCCACGTTTGGTACTTAACAGTGCTACTGGGCTTATAGTCATTTTATGCCGTCGACCATGTCGGAAAGTTTCTGTATAACTCGACATCAGAGATGGTCACACACTTATTAAGTTATTACCTACACAAGAAAGAGAAAATAACTTTGTTGTTATGTGGTTCTACTAATGTAATTTTTAGTAAAGAACAGTATACTGACCTTTTCAAGTTGAAGGTCTGATATAGATCCATTGTATAAATTACCTGATTTGCTTTCAGTCTAAGCCAATTGATGCGCTGAATATGCATTCAATTGGTAGCCAATAGGTTATCTCAGTGGTAAAACATTAAAACTAATATTTGTAAAGTTACAAAATAGGTTGTAATAAATATTTGTGTACTCTGTAGGTGCCTACATGATTCCCTTTTAACATAATGTTGAAATTGTTATGTCAACTTTGAGCTCAAGTTAAGGTAATATAATAACAGACAACGGAACCCAACTTAATTATCTTAATATTTGTCGTTTAATTTTAAACCTGTATGGATTGATTTGTCCCAACCATAATGATAAGTACTTGCTTAACCCAAACTACTGTAGCTAGAAACATGAGATCTGGATAGTGATTCCTTTATGGCCATAGGCATTCACTTAGGTTCTATAATAGTCCACCTCTAAGCATTTTAGGTTGAAAGTCTTAAGACAGATGACTGCTAACCTTTTATAAATTCCAAGCCTTAGTTATACTTGGTAAATACAATTTATTTTATTTGTGAGTTCATTTGTAAAGTTAGTGGCATCTATATTCAAGATGACAATCAGTGATAAACCAATAAAATTTAGTGCCAACCTTATTGCTTAGCTTTTGTGGGATACAAGACAGTTAGGAATATGATTATTACGATAATGATGTGGGTGTAAAGAACATGATGTGAAAATCCATGTCTCTTTTCCCATTTAGCAGTATCTATTCTTAGCAAATTAAAGTAATTGTATGAACTACTCATGCTTTATTTCCAAGTCAGTTATGATTAGAGTCAGTTTGAGTTTATTTATTCAGATAAACAATAATTAGTTGTGTATGAATGAATAAGAATTACATTAACATCACATGTTAACAGTTTAAAATAAATATTGACATTATTTAGAAAAATCTCCTTAAATATAATGTCAAATAGATATAAACTCACCACCATATTTACTATACACATTAATAAATAATAAAACAAAATATAAAATTAAAGTTGAATTACCTAATGAAAGAGTTAATGTGTAGAGAAATCATAAATAAAAACATTTATTTCAGAAAAGAAAGGTCTATTTATATAAATAAAATGTTGAATTCATTATAAAATACCAATATCTGAATGACTTTATTAACTTTTATATTATGGTTGATTGTAGTAAATTCCTTTACTAAGCGGAATCATTTTTAGAAATAAGAAAGCACTAATCTTGCTTTGAAATACCGGTATCTTGTAAATTTCTCTTTTATGGCTAATGGACAAACAGAGAATTTCACAGCTTGCACTATACTTAAAAATATTCAATAATGGATTCAACTTGTTCTTACATGAGTAATAATTATAGAACTGGTATTTTTGAAATCCTTGAATCTACAACATGGTTTGAAATCATTTCATATTTATGATCATCATCCACAGTCTGACTGTTCACGGCTGAACATAGGCCTCTCCTTGTTATCGCCATATTGTTTACCTATTTGATGTGAATAAAACTTATTTTGAATATGTGTAAGTTTTAACTGTTTTATCAAAATTACAAATGGGTATCCTGATAACTTTAATATTTGATTATCTAAAATGGCACTGTCAGACAGAACCTGAGAAAATTCAGTGTCTTTAGTATTTTACCTTGGGTGTAAAATATGGGCTCCAACACTGTTGTAGCAAAGCTAACTTACAGACCAACACACATGTTGAACATGCCTGATATATGTATAGATATAGCCTAATAGGCCGCACCACTTTGCAAGAGTAGAATTTTATTTCATCTACAGTTACAAAGGTTCATGGAACTAATACTTGGGTGGGAAATGTTGCCCACCACCTGCCTTTTGAGTGTTACAGGTTGAAGATGACATCCTGGCAGATGACCTGGACTTAGCATGAAGAGAGGATGGACGAGCGGTCCTTTACTGATTAATATGTATGGATGACGGTGGCCCACCCCTTTGACGTCGGTTGTTTCGTCTGTGGGCTATGCGCACACATGCCGCATGAGCGCTGTACTAAGCTAGACTCCAGCATTGTTTACTAACCTTTGTTGCTGATCAATATCAACAACTGTATGAGCAGTCGACCGTATGGGCTAGATCCCTATGTTGGTGATGCCACAAGTTGGCTTAGCCATGGGTGATGCCTGATGTTTGTGTTGGCTAGAACCCGTGATGGGTGATGCCGTGTGTTGGCTAGATCCCGTGATGGGTGATGCCGGGTGTTGGCTAGATCCCGTGATGGGTGATGCCGTGTGTTGGCTAGAACCCGTGATGGGTGATGCCGTGTGTTGGCTAGATCCCGTGATGGGTGATGCCGTGTGTTGGCTAGAACCCGTGATGGGTGATGCCGTGTGTTGGCTAGATCCCGTGATGGGTGATGCCGTGTGTTGGCTAGATCCCGTAATGGGTGATGCCGTTTGTGGGCTAGATCCCTATGTCGGTGATGCCACAAGTTGGCTTAGCCATGGGTGATGCCTGATGTTTGTAAGGCTAGATCCGAGGTGGATGATGCCTGTAGTTTGGAAGGCTAGACTCAAGATGAGCGATTGCCTGTTATTAATGTTGTAAAGTATTTGTTTGAATAGTATGTTTATTAATGTGAGAATCTGTTTGAGAATTGAACTATCCCTTGTGGTTCAGTTGTTACCATTAGTGTTTGTTAATTTTATGCAAGCTATAATTTTTAACTTTCGTTACTATGTGTGTGTAAACATATAATTGCAACTGAGATAACTGTTTGATAATATTGTACTGTATGCTGATGATAAAATTGTTTACATTTTGTTTATAAAGTACTTTGTTAAAGCTGCAAAACTTCATTTGTTTATTGTGATCACTATATTAACTTGGAAGTTTACTGTTTAAATCTAGAGAACTTGATTTTGTATTGTTTACTGATACCACATTGGTAACTGCCAGTAACTGTCTGCTGATAACAGTTCACTGATAATAACTGTGTGTTGATGTCTAAACTGTTTACTTTTTCGTTTATTCTATACTTTTGTACAACCTGTAATTCATTTTTGTATTGTCATTGTATGAGGATGTTATTGTGATTGCTTGCTTTAGCATGATGTGACTGGATAAGATTATATTGTGATAGTAACTTGGTGCTTGCTCTAGCATGATGTGCAGTAATTTGTTAACTACCCACCTGAATGTAGAGTCATAAAAACTTTATAATTTGTAATTTTCAAGCGCAGGGAGCGCGCTTGTTGTCAGTATGGCCGTATGGGCGCACTGGAGATGGTTTGTTTTATTGTAGATCTAAGCATAAACGTAGAGCAGAGCCATCTAGATTACTAAGTGATAACTAAACCGGAAGTTAATATTATTTTAATGTAATTTTAACTAAATAACCATTAAAATATTAATTAAATTTGCTTGTAATTAATATTATATAAATTGTGTTACATTTCTGTATTTACATATATTTCTTAACGCAGTATTGGTTGATAGTTTGGCTAACTTTGTTGCCCGCCAACACATTTTTGTAATTCTATAACTAATTAAATTTATCAAGACGTATTTCGACGCTTTAGCGCTAAAGGAACTGTAATTCTATATTGTTTCTTAATTATAAAGATAAATTGAAAGCTCTAACATACGATAATTTAAATATTATGTATTATTGAATATGTTTTGATACTAAGTTATGTTGATGCGACGGCGGGCGGCCATGACACTTTTTGGTTCGGACATTCGTAAATCATATCGTATCGTGATTCAAGAAATATATTGCAGTTAACAGTGAATTTAACTAGTTTCATTTATGGTTCCTGGGGTGTCCTGACGAGTGAGGGTGCCCAGGCGCCGATATATACATACCTAGGGACGATTACGCAGAAAACATAGGTCACTTATCAGGCATATTTGACAAAGTTCAGGCACTCCTCATTCAAGCTCATGCTAGGAATTCCCAAACGTATAATTTACGCCGTAAACCAGCTGAGTTTAATGTGGGAGACACTGTGTGGAAACGGACTTTTTATCAGAGCGACAAGGATAAGTCCTTCTGTAAGAAACTAGCCCCTAAATTTGTGACGTGCACAGTGATTAATAAAAAGTCCCCTCTCGTTTACGAGTTGTCGGACGCGTCTGGAAATTCTATTGGGTTTTGGCACATTAAGGACCTAAAACTTATACACTATGGTGCCTAACTATTTGTTACAAACCGTAGAAGACTTTCCCTTCCTTCTCTCTATATCGTGTCGACACACGTGGGTAGTTAGAGTACACACATATTATTTTTGTCCCAGTTTTGAAATTTAAAAATTAAATAACTTATACAGTTTAATTAAATTTAATGAATAAATTTAACAGTTAATACCAAGTACCTGCCAGTAAAGTGTTATCTCCAATAAAGCACAAGAAAAGTATATCACAACCACTAGCACAATGGACACACCCTCATCTGTGCTCAATGTGCAGCAATATTTCGAGGAAAGGATGGCAAAATTTGAAGCAGATCTGCTAAAGAAATCTTCCTCAAGTACAGGTGGTCTACAGGAGGAGTTTAAGGCTTTTAAAGACTTCATACTAGCAACTATGAAGTCTTTCGCACAGCAGTTGCAAGCTCTTGCTCAACAGGTGGACAATACTGAGATGCGCAGTCGTCGGAGGATTCTTCTTCTACATGGAGTTGAAGAGCAAAGAAATGAGGAGACGGCTCAGGTGGTTGCAAACATCATCAAGCAGCGCCTTCAGGTTGATTCCTTCACTGTAGCAGATATCAAGAGATGCCACAGGATGGGCCGACAGCAATCCAGCAAGAAACCCAGGCCCATACTCTTCAAACTCCATAGTGTTTCGTTGCGAGACACCATCTGGTTTGCAAAGACCAAACTTAAAGGAGCCGGTATAACAGTGTCAGAGTTCCTGACCCGTTCACGTCACACAATCTTCATGGCAGCGCGGGAGAGGTTTGGCGTAGCTAAGTGTTTGACCAGGGAGGGCTCCGTCTACGTTCTGGGCGCTGATGGACAACGACACCGGATTCTTGGCCTGGGAGATCTCGACAACGTCAAATGTTCAGACCCCGAGAAACCTGCCACGAAGACGCAAGCAGCGAAGACGAGACGGACTGCAGCAGCAGCAAAGAAATAGGTTCTAGTTCTTTGTTTTATGCTTATAGGCTTAGGTGAATTGATTTACTCTTCTCTTTTACTACCTTCTTCATTCCTATTATCATTTTATTAACTGTTTACTCTGTTAGCTAACCTACCTACTTTATCTTTATAAACATTAATTTTCACTCTGACATCTGTCACTGTCAAACCTTCCACTCCAACAAACTCTCTGAATACGTGGCTTTTAAGCTTGCCCCTTATTTCCGAACTTTATTATTTTATTTCATATGATGTTAAAATATAATTTATCTGTTCCTCTTTGTGTAAAATGATAATTCACCTAATCTCAACTTCTGTTTTTGTTTGTGCTTTTACTTATTTCTTTGTTTTAGTTATGCTTTCGTACATTTAGTGTTTTATATAACTTTTCTCAACGCTTATTTATTCCTTCTTCCATGAACACGCAACTGGCGGGTGGGTTTGAAGATCGTGATTTATTATTTAAGTATTTATTTATTTTTTGCTTTATTTTATTTAATTTTATTTTATTCTTTGTCTTTGTTATATATATATATATATATTATATACATATTATTATTTAATATTGCCTATTTATGAGTATTTCGACTAGCGATGATGATAGTTTTGTAAGCGCTTCTAGCCATAATGACAGTTTCACTAGCTTGCCCTCTCTCACTGAAACTCTGCAGGCTCAGTTTTCTGACGTGCCAAAGAACTTCAATGTAGTCCATATAAATGCTCAAAGTATTCCAGCTCATTTCTCCGATATGCTGACAACTTTTGACTGTAAGAACATTCACGCTATTCTTATTTCGGAGTCATGGCTTAAGCCATGCCTTCCATCTATTTCCTACTGTCTACCTGGTTTCCATCTAGTAAGGAATGATCGAGCGGAGCGTACTGGTGGCGGTGTTGCTATATATCTTCGTGAACAAATACCTTTTCGTGTAATAAGCATCTCAGCACAGCCGCCGCCATCGGACGCCGGCGAGCATCTCTTTTTAGAAGTGGAACTAAACCATTCTAAAGTCCTTCTAGGTGTCTATTACTCTCCTTCTTCACGCATAAATTTCTTTTTATCTTTCGATCAACTTCTTGAATCCTTAATCCCTTCTTACAGTCACACAATAATAATGGGAGATTTTAATACCTGTATTTTAAAACCAGACACACGATCGTCTTCTCTCAAACGCGTTCTAGAATCTAATAATTTAACTCTTCTTCCTCTTAGTGCTACGCATCACTTCCCAAATTCTGTTCCTTCTCTACTCGACCTGATCTTTGTTTCTTCCCCTAGTTTAGTTTGCAGGCATGGCCAATGCCCTGCTGATGCTTTCTCCTATCATGACTTGCTCTATCTTTCTTACAGAATACGTACCCCTAAAGTAAAACCGAGAGTTATTATGCAACGCAATTTTAGTGACATGGATCGTTCGCTGCTTTGCGAAGACGCTCGCAAAATTGATTGGTCTCCTTTGCTTATCTCAGACTGTGTGGACGCTAAACTGCAGATATTTACAGAGAACATAATACAGCTCTATGATAAACATGCTCCAATACGCCCCATAAAGTTGAAACACTTGCCAGCGCCTTGGCTGACACAAGATATTAAAAACTTATTATCTAAAAAAGCTGCGGCCAAAGCGAGATACAAGCGACGACCTACTTCTATAAACTTGGAGAAATATGTTAATGTAAGAAATCTTTGCAACAAGGTATGTAGGAAAGCACAACGCCAGCATATCCATAACTCTGTTCAAAACGGAGATCCGGCTAAGGTCTGGAAATTTCTTAAAAAACTGGGAGTCGGCAAGTCGCGCGATGAAGTCCATCTTAAAGACATAGATATAAATTCTCTAAACGTACATTTCACAGCTTCGTCCAATTTTGATGGGACTACTAAAACAAATACCTTACTAGATCTTTCAAAAATACCAACTCCCAGTTATTCTCCTTTTGTTTTCGAGCAATTTACTTGTTGTGATGTTAAAAAGAGCATAATTGCAATCTCATCCAATGCCGTTGGTAGTGACTGTATCAGTCGAAACATGATTCTTCCTATCCTGGATGAAATCCTTTCTATCCTGTGCCATATTCTAAATTATTCTATAACTACCGGTATCTTTCCCTCAGCTTGGAAAGATGCGCAAATAATTCCTCTCCCGAAGAATCCGAAACCATCTTCCTTCTCCGATTACCGCCCTATATCTATACTGCCATTCCTGTCCAAAGTTCTTGAGCGTCTGATACATAAACAACTTTCCACATTCCTCACACAGAACGCTCTCCTAAATCCCTTCCAATCTGGTTTTCGTCCTGGACATAGTACTGCCACCGCACTGGTACATATTACCGATGAGATAAGACTGGGCATGGATAGTGGAAAGCTCACGCTTCTGTCCCTACTTGATTTTAGCAATGCTTTCAACACCGTAGATTTCCACATCCTGCTTGGCATACTTCGCTCTATTAACATATCTCCAACGGTGATTGACTGGTTTCATAGTTATCTGTTTGGGCGGCGACAGCGTATACGCGTTGAGGAATCGTACTCTTCTTGGTGTAATACGACTGCCGGTGTTCCACAGGGTGGCGTTTTATCTCCGTTACTTTTCGCAATTTTTATAAATTCTATCTCTCAACAGTTAATTTCGTCCTACCACCTTTATGTAGACGACTTACAAATTTACTCGCAGGCACCACTAGAATCGGTAGCAGATGTATTTTCTGATATAAACTCGGACTTAGCACAAATCTGTGAGTGGAGTAAAAAGTATGGGCTCAAGATTAATGCATCTAAAACACAAATAATCCTTATTGGCAGTCCCAGAATGATCTCTAAGTTAAATTGGTCAATGCTGCCTGAGATTAATTTCGACGGCAACGTATTGGCTTTTACTGATCACGTGAAAAATTTGGGGTTATGCATGGATAAAACTTTATCCTGGGGGTATCAAATGCAGGAGACTAGTCGAAAACTATTCGCGTCAGCAGGCTCGTTGCGTAGGCTGCGCAATTTTCTCCCAATGTCCACTAAAATTGCACTTGCACAGTCATTACTTCTCCCAGTACTCGATTATGCTGATGTCAGCTATCTTGACCTCACTGAGGAGCAACTTGATAAACTTGAGCGTCTCCAAAACTTTTGTATCAGATTCATATTTGGATTACGTAAATATGATCATGTATCAGAATTTCGTAGCAAACTCAAGTGGCTCCCAATTCGTCTTCGCAGGAATACTCACATTCTTACATTACTGTATAATATCCTATTCAACCCGGACACCCCTTCGTATCTCAAAGAACGTTTTAAGTTCATTCATGACACACATGCAAAGTTTCTGAGGTCGTCTAAGGATCTGAGGCTGCAGATGCCAACACATTCCACAAATTTTTATGACAAATCCTTTACTGTGCAAGCAGTACGCTTGTGGAATGCGTTGCCGATAGAAATTAGGCAAGCAAACTCGCTTAACATATTCAAAAGCGCCATAAAACAGCATTACTTGGCTATGTAACTGAATTTTTATATTCTATTTAGTTCAATGTATCTATGTATTTTGTATAGCTATATGTATACTATATTTATTTATGTATTTATATATTTATGTATTGATGTATTTATGTACTTATGTATTCATGTATTTATCTATTTATGTACTTGTGATATACTATTTTGATGTACTTATTTATGTATGTATATATGGATCCTTACTTCATTTTATGACTACACCACTGTTTTTATTTATCTGATCTCTTCTAGTCCATCCCAAGGTTGCCTGGAAGAAATTGCTTATAGCGATAAGGCCGCCTATTGTACATTTGTAAAATTGTATAACATTATATGTAGCATTTGTATTCTATATGGTGTACAATAAAGAATTTTCTATCTATCTATCTATCTATATGCCGTCTTAGCTTGGACAGTAGCGGACTCATAGACCTAACGCAGCTAGTCGGATTTTCCTTGTTAGCCACGTAAAATCCTCTCCTAAGGCGGGCGGTATTGTAACGTATGTTCGGTACTTACCGCGTTGCGTCACAGTACCGCCCATACGCTCGGCCAATCAGAGAAAGCCATCGTCCGCGCTCGTAAGTTTTGCCCTTATTTGGTAATGCGCCGACACCAACGCTGATGGAGGGCCAGTATATAAAGGGGCCGACAGAGAGGCCGTCACCGCTACTCTACACTAACCTACTACCGCTACTCTATTCTATATCGCTATATCCATATACATTCTGCGTGTATCCTGGTCCCAGCTGTGGGTGAGTTACAACATTTACTGCGTTAGCGTACTGCCCATCTCTCTACCTGCTAGCTGAGGCCGGCTGACGCCGCCTGCCTGACTCTATTGGTTGTGGCTTTCCTAATGCTGTTTCCCTTCAGGTTCCAGGTTTACCTTAAGCTCCGGGCTACGCTACCTAGACCGCTACACCTGCTGCATCGCCTTCGGCGTCACCTCTGCCGAAGAGTCTGGCCTGCCCCGCTCATCGCACACACACCGCCGGCGCCTGCCAGCTGAGCCAACGGCCGCGACGTGCAGCCCTTCGAGCAACCTGCCCTGCACACTACCGGAGGGAACAGCGTGGGAGACTGCAGCCCTTAGTGTTCAGGCCAGTGTCGTGTTGTTGGTCGGTCATACTCGTGCAAGGGAAGTGAGACAATACTCGGCAAATAAACGCATAGAACCTTTTCTGCGTTTTACTACCAGAACCCGCTACACCTTCTCTTACTCTCTTACAGTGCTGTTCTATGCATAATATGCTCCCTCTGTCGGCTCTTACGACACCCATGGGATGATATGGGGTGGTGACAATCCGTATTCTTAATCCGTCACCACACGGACGTATTGTAAGAATGAATAATTAGAAGACAATGAATTTAAATTATTCATTCATCTAATTATTCATTCATAATTATTTAAATGTTTACTGTTGAAAATACATTATTTTTCATTTTGTATAGTTACTAAATCATATATTGTACTATATTATACCATTATGTTAAAATAACTTAAAAGTGTGAAATGAAAATATAGGTTAACTAGAGGACGCCAGCAGCTGCGCCTGCATTTTTTTTTAATTTACCCGTTTTGGCCGATCCCGTGGGAATTTCGGGAAATCCCTTCTTAGTGCACCCCTACGGTCCCCAAGGAACATACATGCCAAATTTCAGCTTCCTGCGCCCAATAGTTTCGGCTGTAGCGTGTCTGTCAGTCAGTCAGTAACGCAAGGATTTTATATATTAAGATTAGTAATAATAAATTGTTTTTTATTGAAATATCCCATAGATTTAAGTAAAAAAAAACGATTTTAATCAAATAATGGATACTTAAGGTACACATTGGCATCGGTTTCATGTGTGTTGGTATATGGGGACGGAGTCCATACATTTTTGCCCATAGCCCTTTAAGAGAATTCTTAAAGACAATGTGTTTAATGTGGCTCGATTTTCAATTCATTAACTGCCCGAAACACAAAGAAAACATAATTCAGTTTCTTATTGATTTTGTGAGCAAATTTTTCATATACAATCATCACAAACGAATAAAACTGGTTGTATTCTGGTGGAAACTAACTCGTTACATGACTGCTAAAAAAAGAGTGTAATATTTTTAAGGTTCATATATGTATGTAAGTTACTTTATGCCGCCACAACTTCAAATACCTGAACAGATTTGTACGTTTGAGCTACCTACATTATTATTTTTTTGTATAGGAAAGACAGTCATGGTTTTTGATGTTCAAAAGAGGACTTGTTGTAGGTATATTATGTCATAATTGTTTAAGGGGTTTATATGAAAACCATGCTTTTTGACGTGACAACGTCTTATAAATTGGTTTGCCGGGTGACACTTCAAGAAACTGCGTTACGCTCCGCTCACGTTATGCGCTCACAATGAGAGCGAGTGAGAGGCACGCGTCCCGCCTAAGAGCGAGAGAGACAGACATAAAAAGTGAAAGGCACGCGTCTTTCATCCTTCTTCCTACTATACGAATGAATATTCACATTAAAATTATTTTACCACTCAATGTTTGATGATGATTTTGATGATGATTTTGATGATGATTTTGATGATATTTTGTTGATATTTTGATGATATTTTGATGATATTTTGATGATATTTTGATGATATTTTGATGATGATTTTGATGATGATTTTGATGATGATTTTGATGATGATTTTGATGATGATTTTGATGATGATTTTGATGATGATTTTGATGATGATTTTGATGATGATTTTGATGATGATTTTGATGATGATTTTGATGATGATGATTTTGATGATGATGATTTTGATGATGATGATTTTGATGTTGATGATTTTGATGATGATGATTTTGATGTTGATGATTTTGATGTTGATGATTTTGATGATGATATTGATGTTGATGATATTGATGATGATTTTGATGATGATGATTTTGATGTTGATGATATTGATAATCATTTTGATGTTGATGATATTGATAATCATTTTGATGTTGATGATATTGATAATCATTTTGATGTTGATGATATTGATAATCATTTTGATGTTGATGATATTGATCATATTGCCTACGAACTGCTGAAGTCTTTCGCCTTGTTCTAGCCTGGACTCATGTGCAGCAGGTGTGGGGCTAGATAGTATCAAGGAGATTGACCGTTGTTACTTGTCTATTTAATGTGAAAGGAAAGGCAATGGCAATGAGTGTATTAGAATGAAAGTATTGTCCTAGTATTACACTACTGCTATCATACAAGTTGGTACCTGTATACTTGTAAATTAGTGAAATCGAATTTAATTATTTAACTCGGTTGTGAATTTAAATTATTTATTTTATTTCATTTATTGATCAGCCATAAGCAGAATTTCCTACTTTAATTTTGTTAGTCTTAAAACCTTTAGGTACTTAAATTTTATGCTTCGTAGTGGCTCCTTTTGTACTATATTATTTTTGTCAATTTGTGGATGGATAATGCAGTGGTGTAATATTGTAAAATTAAACTGTACTTCTATGTAACATGTGTATTGTGAATGTTAATGATCCCTTCATAGAATAGTAAATACAATTTGTAACAATGGTATCAAAGCAGCTGACACTTATTTCTAGACTCGCAAAATGAAACCCTACTGTAAATATGAGTCCAGTTTATTTTTGTGTAATTGTTTCGTACAAATGGATTGTTGTTGTGATACTATTCTTATAATTGAACTTACTTAGATGACGACGTAAGTCAGTATAGCCGTAGCGGACGTAACGATACTATAGTTTTTGACGTGACAACGTCTTATAAATTGGTTTGCCGGGTGACACTTCAAGAAACTGCGTTACGCTCCGCTCACGTTATGCGCTCACAATGAGAGCGAGTGAGAGGCACGCGTCCCGCCTAAGAGCGAGAGAGACAGACATAAAAAGTGAAAGGCACGCGTCTTTCATCCTTCTTCCTACTATACGAATGAATATTCACATTAAAATTATTTTACCACTCAAAGTCGTTGTCACGTAAAACTTTCGCCCGTATACCGACTTTACAGGCAACCAATTTTTTAATGTATGCAAGGATTTTGCTCACGTTTTTGTTTATTCAGAATATGTAGTACTTTAATACTTTAATTATTATTGAACATTTTAATTATTTAATATTAACAGAATGTGTAACGACATTGTGCCATAATAATAATACCTACTATGCATAAAAATGATAAGTACATATGAACCTTGATATTTTATATTTTCTATCTATATACATAAGTATTGTAATAATCTTGCTTATTATTCAAATTCTATAAGTCTGCTAATAGTTGTCATTGTATTTTTGTAAGTTGTGTACCTATAGTCATAACCGTTGATGAAGTAAATACTTAATAACAAAAGTTAAAACGATTGTAATTAAAATAAAATTGTCAGAAATGCTAATGACTTGTTTTCTTTGAGATGGATGGCTCTTAGAATAGTAACGAATGCGTTTTATACACGCTGGTTTTGGAGCGAAAGCCATCTTATTACTTATCGTTAACAGAACCTAACCAGCTAATAAAATTTGAAATCTAAGCTATAAAAATCGTAACAAAAATATTAAATTATTGGTACGAGAGTTCGTAGTTATGAAACAAATCGCGCGCGCTGATGTATGTTTGATCGTGCCACACACATACCTACACAGATAGATATTAAACATACGACGCACACAGATAAACATTGCACTGTAGGTACAGACCCCGCCCCCGGCGTGCGCGCATCGCAACGCGGGGCGACAGGGGTAGGGGCGGGGGTCGGTTGCAATTTGCCGCTCGTCACTCCGACAGCCTTTATTCTCGCGAAATTAGGTCAACGGGACGCCCGTACGTCACGTTCGACCCCGTCACTGTACCCGTGTTACGTCGCGCGCGCTTCGTAATGGATCGTAATTGGTTTTTTGCTCTGTGGCAACACTAAGGCTAACAGCTGATCCGACCTTCTCCCGTATTTTTTACAAATTAAAATATAAAATAATAGTATAATTAAAGCTAATTACAAGTTAATCGCTTAATAAATGTGTTATTTGTAATAATCTGTAAACGTATTAGTGCTTTATATGAAAATAAGGTGAGTTTATTGTGTTTTTTTTTACAAACAATCTACCGGTAAAACTTGCATTGTCATTTTACAAACAGGTTTATCTTTGTAACTACTATTTAAAATCAACTTATACGTATAAAATAGTTTTAATTAGTATATTTCTGAATAAAAAGTGACTACAAGTTCCTATATAACCACATACAAATAGTAAAAATACATAAACATAACCTAAGCCTTGTTAGTTGGTTACACAACTTTGAACGAGATCAGCTGTTCTTTCAATAATATTTAGCTTTAAACCCTACTATTACTACGTATTTCAATTCTCTTCTTTACTTTTGAATAACACTTCCTTTAAACTTCTTGTATTTTTCTCTTTTCACTATGATTATGACTCGTAAAGCTTTGGCTCGCCAGGAAGAGTCTAAACTCCAACTAGCTTTAAGTGAATTAAAGACCTCTAAGGAGTTGTGTAACAAACTGATAGAGGAAAGAGAAGATAATGAGAAAGAAATGTTGAACTTATTGGAAAAAAATAAGAACTTAAAATGTGAAATGGCTCAGCTACATACTCAATTCTCTGATGCCATGAGTACTCGGGATGGACTCCAGCTCATTGTGGACGGGTTTGCCGAGTGTAGATCACAGTACGAACTAGCACTTGACCGTATTCAGTTTCTAGAAAAACAGTTACATGAGGCAAATAGTAGAATAAGACATCTAGAATTCACCCAAGAACAGATCACTACCTCGGCAAATCAAAGTCTGTTCGATGAGCTGGTGGTTCATGCTCCATGCATGATTACTGACATAAATAATTCTAAAGCATCGTTTCCAAATAGTCTCTCAGTGTGCAAAGAATCAAATAGTTCAATAAAATTGATTAGAGGTAGTAGGAATAGAATTAAGAAATATGTCAAAATAAATAAATTCATAAAAAAAGACCCACAAATTAGTTCACAGGCAAAAGTTTTTCATAAAAAATGTTAAGCTCAACAGGGAAAGATTATTTGCTCTTGAAAAATTAGAAAATTACTCACAGAAATATCACCAAAATAATTTGAAACATAAATTAGAAATAAATAATTTGCAGGTAGAATTAAATAATCTTAGTGACAAATTAGTATCAATGACAAATAAATATAAAAGCTCTGAATTACAAATGAAAGAGTACATATTGGCAATGAATGAGCTGGTGTCATCAAATAGTAATGAGTGTTCACAACAATTGAACAATGACATCCCGTTCAACCTCCAACGCTCACCAACTTGTTCAGTGTCAACATGTGACCCTGTTTTATTTAATACTTCTGTAAACAAACCAAAATCTAAATGCATTACTAAACATACTTTAAATAAATTAGAAAATAATATACTAGAAAGCAAAACTAAATTAGAAAATAAAGTGATAATATTTAGTGACGAGATTGGAAAAGGTATGGGTCAGTTTTTGGCAAACACATATAGTGACGGATTAGTGATGAATTACTGTATGCCTGGGTTAAGTTCTATAGCCATTTTAGATAAAATTATCAGTTCTAATTTTGCCTAGGATACAACTCTACTGATTCTACTTGGTAAAAGAGGATCTTTAAATAAAAAACTATTATATTTTTATTACAGTAAATTAAGTGAATTAAATTTAAATAAAATTATTATGCTTACTTTACCCTTTAGTAAATCGTTGCCACAGAAAGAAAACAATATTAGACATAATCTTAATACAAATCTTTGTACATGGTCTTATAACAATAAGCAATTCCATGTATTTGACTCTAACAATTATGTTAGTAAAAGTTTATATTTGACGCAAGATATTTGCTATCTGAATTCCTTTTTTAAAAGACAGCTAGCAGCTTCGCTAGCATATTGTATTAATATTTCAGCCAAGAATTTGGCTAATAAACCTGTTGCTCCTATACAGCAACTAAATGACATTCATAATAATTCAGCCAATATTTTGGCTACACAACTTGACTTGTCAATTAATTTAAATGAAATAGTACGACAATAGAGAGTACCTCTTGCAATTCAGACACTTTAATGAATAATAAACCAGAAAGTACAAAAAAGACTAATTCAAATAATTATAAGTCTGGGCATTCACGAGTTATAAAACTAGTTCATCAAAATATTCAAGGAATGTTGAATAAAGATTTAGAAATTGAATTGTTCATGAACGATGAATACATTGACATTTTGTGTTTAACAGAACATTGGCTTAAAGATTACCAGTTCATGTGCAACTTCAATAATCACTTAGTTGGTAGTGCGTTCAGCAGACAAAATGCAATACATGGTGGATCGTTGATTTTAGTTAATAAAGAACTTAAATTTAAGAATCGTTGTGACATTGTGAATTTTTCTGTTGAACGGACAGTTGAAATAGCCTGTGTGGAGTTGGAGCAACTTGTTGTATTAAGTGTGTATAGACCACCATCTTCCATTTATGATAATTTTGAAACTATCATGGATGATGTACTACGGAAGCTATGTCAACATAATAAATCAGTACTTGTGTGTGGTGATTTTAATATTAATTTACTAGAACAGTCTTTGAATAGCCAAAAAATTTAAAATTTGTTCAAATCATATAATCTAGATTGCTTATTTTTGGAACCCACCAGGATAACTTCTACCACCTCTACTTGTATAGATAATATATTTACAGATATAATACCAATGAGCAAACAAATAATTAACAAATTAACATCTGATCATTGTGGACAATCAATAACATTCGCTACGCAGTCTAAAAAGGTAGGTAGTAAAGAATTGACTGTGGTGCCAAAAACTTTGCGTCGTCTCGAGGGACTTAAAGATAGACTCACAGACACACTACCATATTTGTGCTATAATGAAGATCCTAATGAGTTGTACAATTCTTTCTTTAACATGTACTGTACTATTTTCAACTCTATCTTTATCCCTAAGAAGATCTCAGTTGTTGGTACTACAACCTTCAGTGAATGGGCAACCACTGGAATTTATAAAAGTAGAAATAGGCTTTATGAGTTGTATGAACAGAAAGTTATTAAGAAAAATTGGGCAAGTGCGAGTCGGACTCGCGCACGAAGGGTTCCGTACCATCATCTATAAAAGAAAATCACGTTTGTTGTATATATACTTAAATATTTTTTAAGTTTATACTTGTTTATTAAGATCGAGTAACAAATTGCTTAAAAATTACGTTTGTTGTATGGGAGCCCCCCTTTATTATTTACTTTTTTTAATTTAATTATTTATTTATTAAAGGTAATATACAACTACATATTCCGTGAAAATTTTAAGCGTCTACCTGTTAGCGTTAGTAATTTTGAGCAAAAATACGAAAAAAAAAACACGTTTATTGTATGGGACCCCCCCTTAATATTTTCATTTTTTTTATTTTTAGTATTTGTTGTTATAGCGGCAACCGAAATACATAATTTGTGAAAATTTCAGCTTTCTAGCTATCACGGTTTATGAGGTACAGCCTGGTGACAGACAGACAGACAGACAGACAGACAGACAGACAGACAGACAGACAGCGGAGGCTTAGTAATAGGGTTCCGATTTTTACCTTTTAGGTACGGAACCCTAAAAATGATGAACGATTTTGTAAATATGTAAGTAACTATTCTAAATTATTCAAAAAGATTTGTCGAGAAGCAAAGACTCTTTATTTAAAATCTAAAATTAAAAATAGTGAAAATAAAATAAAAGCAACATGGGACATTATTAACAATGAGACTGGAAGAGTCAAGAATAAAAATAAGGACTACATTCTTCACTTTGATAACAAAGTATTCAAATCAGATTTTGAGGTTGCCACAGCATTCGAAAATTTCTTTACAGACATTCCAGTCTCAATTACAAAGAACTCGTCTCCTAATGATGCCGAACTTCTATTAAAACAAAATGTCAAAATGTGTACCATAGGATTTAATTTACTTATATTACCGAAAGAGATATTGTTAAAACTTTTAATACACTTAATTTTAAGAAAACAAGTGATTTTTGGGGTAACTCTGTTGTGATTACGAAATCCATAATCAATTCAGTAGCACCTGTACTTGCAATAATTTTCAATAGATGCATTGACTGTGGTGTTTTTCCTGATCTAATGAAAATTAGTAAAATAATTCCATTATTTAAATCAGGTAGCACATCTGACCCCACTAATTATCGGCCAATATCTGTGCTACCCACTTTTAGTAAAATTTTTGAAAAGTTTAACTGCTTTACAGTAAACAATTTGGTTTTACTAGGGGTCGCTCAACTACCGATGCTGGTGTTGAGCTTTTAAATAGTATTTTCGATGCTTGGGAAGAGTCGCATGATGCTCTAGGAGTTTTTTGCGACTTATGTAAGGCATTTGATTGTGTTTTTCATGAAACATTGATCAGGAAATTACATCACTATGGAGTTAAGAACACTGCTTTAGATCTTTTAATTTCGTATTTAAGTAACAGGATACAGAGAGTAGATGTTAATGGAAAACGTTCTATGGGTTCAGTGGTCACAATAAGAGTGCCGCAAGGTTCAATTCTTGGTCCATTCCTTTTTCTTATATATATTAATGATCTGCCATATATTATGAAAAACAATGAAGAGATAGTGTTATTTGCTGATGATACATCACTTATATTTAAGCTAAGACGACAGCAATCAACTAATGACGATGTAAATGACGCTCTCTCTGAAGTAGTTAATTGGTTTAGTGCTAATAATTTACTTTTAAACGAAAGAAAAACAAAATGTATTAGATTTTCCACACCTAACGTAAAACAAGTTGAAACCAATATACGGATGAATGGAGAAGAGTTGGATCTTATAGATAACACCGTTTTCTTAGGCATAATTTTAGATTCTAAGTTACAGTGGGGCCCACATATAAGTAAGTTGTCGAATAGCCTTAGCTCTGCAGCGTACGCGGTTTATAAGATTCGTCAGTTAGCTGATATAGATACAGCCAGAATAGTATATTTCAGTTATTTTCACAGTATAATGTCATACGGCATTTTATTATGGGGCAATGCAGCTGACATTCAAACAGTGTTTGTACTGCAGAAGCGAGCTATTCGTGCAATTTACAGTCTTGGATCAAGGCATTCTCTGAGGGAAAAATTTAAGGAAATTAAAATAATGACTGTCGCATCTCAATATATTTATGAAAACTTGATATACGTTAGGAAAAATATAAATATGTTTTCGAAAATAAGCGACATGCATAGTATAAATACACGAAATAAAAACAAACTAGTGCTACCTTTAACTAGACTGCAAAAAATCAGTAACTCGTATAAGTGTCAAAGTATACGCTTCTACAACAAAATTCCAGGCAGTATTCAGGCATTAAGTTTAAATAAGTTCAAAGTATTTGTTAAGCAGAGTTTGTGTTCCAAAGCGTACTACTCAGTAAAAGATTACTTAGAAGACAAAAATGCCTGGGGTTGAGTTTCTCCAATTTACACGCAGGCTAAAATGTCATGTAAATAGTATAAAATTATGAATATTTGACATTTGTAATTTATCTATTTTGTTATTATTTATATTCTGACATTCTAAAATGACATCAGATTATTTTTATTTACTTTAATAGTAATTATTGTATTATGCTTTTGACATTTCCAAATTGACATTCAATTATTTTATTTATGTTTGACATTTCCAATAACTTAAGTGACATTTAATAATTTTATATAATTACAATTTTTTTTTTTGACATTTTCAAATTGACATTTAATTATTATTATTTATTTAGTGACATTTAATTAGATGACATTTTATTGTATAATTTTTATTATTTTAATATTATTGTTTACAACATGTACTCAACCTTATGATAAAATGTAAGGAGCAAGTACAATGCGGGACTTAGTAAACTTTTCAACTAATATTAGTGGCAACCTGTCTGGTGGCTTAGGCTGGCATGCTTATGCATACACCTACTGATGGCGTGGAGGCATAATGATTCAGGTCGTGCTGGCTCCCTCTATCAAGGTTGAGCCGTACGATGGCTGTTGAATGCGGGCCATCAGCGGGCTGAGTCAGTTATAAGCGTCAGATGATATCCTGCATTGTACTCGCATCTAAACCTATTATGTCTGGACTTCAAAAGAATATAAATGAAGAGATGAAATGACAAAAAAAGCAGTGACTCTGAGTTTGTTTCGGCCTTTCTTCTCACGAAGTCATTTAGCTAGGAAAAGCCGGCTTCATCTAGAATAGGGTTTTGACATGTATAAGTGTTGTAAACAACCAAAATGCAGAAATAAATATGTCTTTATGTCTTTATCGGCATTATGATTATTCCAATATTGAGTTCGCGTCTATGGTGCGAGTGTATTACATGTCTGGTGAAAATATGGAAGAGGCGAGGCGCATGTATTCGTTACCAGACCACCTGGAATCGTTGCGCACGCGAGGTATTCACTCACCCTAAGTGCCATCACCAAACACAATCCTGGCTGTAGTACAACGCCTCATAAACATCGGTCAGTTTAGAGTTCCATTCAGTGTATTCAGTGCAGTTTGAACAAGAAATTCGGCATCGTAATTAATTAGTGTTTTTCTAATTAGCTATCACTAACAAAAGACAACGTGTGAAAGGTGTAAATTGATTGTGATGTACGAGTTCCTAGGCAGCAAACAGCAAAGGTATTTGGTTTATTCATTATTGAATACCTACTGTGATTACATTCTTATAAATACCATAGAAATACGCAAGTACTAAACTTTTCCATTGTTAAAATCTTTGTCTAGTTATTCAAAAGATAATGTAGGTACCTATGTCTAATAACGTAACGATTAATCTTAGTTTATCGTTTTTCTTCTACTAGTTCATCATGATTTCGTAAACCCACAGCTTGTTTCGACGAAATTCTAAGTCCGAGTAATGTTCCAAGAAATTATAGAATAGGTATAGCTATTTAGTTACATACGTTTATTATTTAAATTATTTATTACTGCACTTCATGGTTGGCGTAGTGGTTTAAGCGATGTTTGACACAACACTTTGTGTGATTCATAAACTATTGTTTCGACTGCTGTTTCCGTTATTGGTAGGTTTGTAATGTCCCTCGTGAGACAGGATTTAGCACTAGGATGCGGGAGAGGTTCTTAAAAAGAGAACAAAATAAGAAAACAAATGTGTTTAAAATTGTTGGCATCGTAATTACCTAAATCGTGTTTCCTAAGTAAATTACGTATCACTATCAGTCCGCACTAATTAGCGAGCGTTCACACTACGCCGGACCGGCTAATTAGCCGGTCCGGCTAAATGCCCGGACCGGCGAATAACGAGCCAGTGGCAGAACAATTTGTATGAAGCTATTCACACTAAGCTGGATCCGGTCAATAGATCGGATCCGGGCATTAAGACGGACTCGTAGAGCTGAGCTAAGAGTATGCGTTAGAATATACCGATCGTTATGGCAACGATCATATGCTATATTAGGTATAGATAGTTATACGTCAATTGTTTGACTATCTAAATTTCATAACGAGTATAACCACCATGAAATGCCGCGCGCGGTCAGACTTTACCTATGTAGTTATATTTTAACGTAGCGTTTTTTGACAGCAGAATGGTTGGCCGGTGACCATTTAGATAGACATTTTGTAACATTCCTAGGCTTATTTATTTCTTCTTATTGTATTCTTTTTTTTGATATATTTATTGTTGAGTTTCCTTTACTCTTTGATAAATAATTTTACGATTTGATATATATTTTTATCATTTTTATACACGTTTTGGATTTATGTAATTTTTAAACTTTTTATGTTACATAGTACAGATAAAAATATAATTATTTTATCTGTACGTAACGGTATTACCTTTTCTATTTTTTTTTTCACTTTTGTGCTCAATTTTATTACATTCAGCTTTTTGTTATTATTAGCACCATTTTTGTTTATTTTAACTTTATATTTTAATTTCATTTTGATATCTTTGTATACTTTTTGTACATTTTTAATTTCATTTTGCTGCATTTTTTTATTCCTTGAACTTTTAACTCATTTTGGCGTATTTTTGTTGTCTTGTTACGGTTTATTTGTTCAATTTTAACGTTTTGTAATGTTTGTGAACTTTAAAAAAACAGCTTTTTGTGATACTATTAGATTTTTTACTTTTTGTTTTTTTGGCGTATTCTTCACATAGTTTAATTTTATTTTAAATTTGCATTATATTTAAATTTCTTTACTCTTGCCACATTTGTTATTTGTTTAGATTTTTCTTTTTCACAATATTTTTGTTGATTAACTTTTTGCTATTTTTGCCGTAGTTTTTGCCATCTCAATACATTTCATTATTGGTCTCGATAACAATCTTAGCATTCTTAATGGTTTTTTAAAACGAGCCTTACCAAACCACTTGCTGTTATCATTCTAGTTATGCATTAGACATATCTACGAGTAAATACTTCTTCAAATTAGGTTATCGAACGATATAGATAGTTATGAAATATAGATAGTTATGACAACGTGCACAGACCCATGCCTAGTGCCGGTGACATAGTGTTACCAACAGTTGAACTAAGCTCTCCACCAGAAACCACAAATAAAATTTCCCTAGACACATGACACCCACTTAAATTATCATTATAATACTTATTTCACTTCGGAAAACAATTGGTATACAAAAATAATCATTCGTTCTATTAGTTAATATGTAAAGAAAAATGCAAATTAAATGGTAAATCAACACATCAAGTAATATAATAATAATAGATTGAACAATGTACAAATTATTTTACAACGAACGTTGTATTCAATTTTAGGAAAATGTTGAACCCCCCAGTTTTAGTGCTAATTCTACTAAGTTGGTAACACTGATCGAAGCTGGCGTTAGAATAAGGAAAATACTATAGAGATCGCATTACATTAGCAGTCTTGTCCAATATACATAGTTATTTAATTTTGACTTATGATTTTTCTAGCGTAGAGTAAGATAAATGTCTATAAATGATTATATTATTTGATTTAGTCGTGGCTTTAACATAGCCCGGCGCATGCAAAAATAATTTTCAAACTAATATAAAAAACGCCTGGCAATGTACGAGGGTCAAACTGAAAGTTCTTAGAACTGGCCACTTATAAACAATATAATAAAAAAAATATTCAAAAATTTGAAAATGGAACTCTTTGCCAATATTACTGAGTATATATTTCATTCATTTGTCATTTGTTTTACGATTTGGCGGCAAATTGAAAATTGTCTGTGTCACGTCAACATGAATTTAACACGAGAAAATTTTCGTGCAATGATTTTTTATGACTTTCGATGTCATTTAAGTCAACAAGAAAGTTATGATAGACTACGATTGGCCTTTCACGATGAAGCCCCATCTCGTGCGACTGTTTACAACTGGTTTAATGAGTTTAAACGTGGTCGCACTAATCTCACTGATGATGTACGTGAGGGACGGCCTTCTACGGCGACGACTGAAAATAACATCTGTGTTGTGCGGCGTATGATAGAGACTGACAAAAGAGTGACCTATCTGCAGATTTGGACAAGCTTAGGCATCGGTATGAGTCAAGTGCACAAAATCCTCCACGAACATTTAGCGGTCAGGAAGCTTTGCGCCCGGTGGATACCTCATAATTTGACTAAGGCTCAAAAACTCCATCGTGTGGATTGGTGCCGTAAAATGATTGAAAGATTTAACGGAGGTGACTCAAATGCTGTGTTCGACATACTAACAGGTGACGAAAGCTGGATTTACTGTTATGATCCTGAAACCAAAAGACAATCTGCTCAGTGGGTGTTTCCTTTCGAGGAGTTGCCAACTAAAGTGAAGAGAGATCGAAGTGCGGGAAAAAAATGGTGGCCTCGTTCTTTGGAAGGATAGGTCATTTCGCAACAATTGTGTTAGAGGATCAAAAAACAGTTTCTGCAGAATGGTACACTACCAATTGTTTGCCACTTGTCTTGGAAAAAGTTCGAGAGAAACGACCTCGCAGTAGGATCCTCCTTCACCACGACAACGCCTCGTCGCACACCGCCAAGCGAACGATCGACTATTTGGCGACATCAAACGTTGAATTACTGGGTCACCCGCCGTATAGCCCCGACCTCGCGCCTTGTGATTTTTATTTATTTCCAAAAATTAAAGAAAAACTTAAAGGAAAGCGGTTTATGAATGCTGAAGAAGCGGTGGCTGCGTATCGCGATGCCATTGAAGAGACCCCTAAGGACGAGTGGGCAAAGTGCTTTTCCCAGTGGTTCCATCGCATGCAGCGGTGTATTGACGTCAATGGACAATATTTTGAAAAGATATAATAAAACTAATAACTGGCTAATGTAATCAATTTTTGATTTTCTAAGAACTTTCAGTTTGACCCTCGTAATAAAGCCCCGACTAAATCATCTGACTTATGTTTGTTTGTATTTTATATACATTGAACTATTATATTTAAAAATTGCATGTTGCCTCAAATACATTTTTGTTCGTTTTTTCATAATTTTCTCTAGCCTCGCTGCTCGCCAGTCAGGTCTGCAATCATGCCTAAAATACCTACCCAAAATTGATGCCAGCTCTCCTAGTAGGTATAAAGTAAATATCGATGAAACATAAATATAGATCAATAAATTTTAACTTAGGCACTTGTGATTTCATTTACAAAACCTGTTCAAATTAAAACCTGCATATTATTATTATATGTAACCAAGTCAGGAACAAATAAACAAATCGTATTTTTAGCTGATTTCATTGTCAAACGGACATTGAAGTTCAGTAACGTCAATGTTTGGTTGCCACCAGGCACCGTGTACTTAATTTAAATGGCAATAAAATTCAAATTCAAACCCATATCTCTGAGTTTTGGAAGTTATGTGCATTTATTAGGTAAGTATCGCTTGCTATGATCTAGGAAAAAATCGCGACTAAACATGCATAGCTACAGTTGTTTGCCGAAAATGTTTTTGTATATAAACTGTTATTATGAACGCGAAAGTTTTTAAGGATGTATTTGTTTCTCTTTTATACAAAAACATTTTAAATAAAAGTATCGATAAAATTTCAACGTCCCTACAAATATCAGTACAATCTTTATACGCATAAGTCAAAATGTCTATGAATGAAGTTTCTAAGTTTCACATGAAGTTCTATTTAATTTTGACTAAAAGAATCTGACATTGGTGACCATGGCCACCCATGGTCACCAATGTCAGATTATTTTAGTGATGTTCTTGTGATGCAATACTTCCATCTATAAAGTAAATTTAATCTAGGGAGCCGGCCGTCCTCCGGCTAATTAGCCGGTAGCGGCGTAGTGTGAACACTCGCTCCGGGCGCCGGCTTCCGCCTTATTAGCCGGTCCGGCGCAGTGTGAACGCACGCTTACCTACAACCGTTGTAGGTAAACAATAGCTGACGGCGGCGCCCGGCGCGCGCGGCGAGGTCATGATGACCGCGCGGCGCTCGAACACTACCTACTCAGAAACAACCGTGTGTTACTAGGTATTTCCAGCAGTTACTGACTTTTATAACTTTTTTGTTTTAGGTGCTAGGTGAGTTTTGATTTTGAATATGAATAGAGGATTTTATTTCGGACATGAGGTTTCTTTTTCTTAAACCAATAAAAAATCAGCGTGTATATATATGGGTATGCATAACTTCCTATATATCTATAAAAATGTATTTGTTACTATATATCTGCAAAAGAACGAAAGGGCGTGTTTACACGTGGCTTAGAAAGTAGCCAACAACAGATAACAGATGGCGTGAATGACGTTATTAATGGCATAAGTCGCTTGAGATTGATATCTATTCCCGTATATACCAATGTACTCTGTGCCGCTGACTGACAAACGAACGAGCGAGGTGCGAGCGTCCGCGCTGCGCGCTACCTTTCTCTCCCCGCCGCGCCGCCACTCCGCCAATCACAAACATTCCGCTCGGACAGTTCAAACGGGTTATTGCAATGTGATTTGAATTACGTATTTTACTTATTAAAACGATTATTGGCGACAATAACAATGGATAAATGGGTAATAAAACCAAGTACCAGTTCCGGGAGCAGCACAAATAAACAGTTGAGTGATAGTGAGCTAGTACAGCCAAGTACAAGTTCTAATATTGTAATATTTAATATTTCCAACAAACGGGCGCACGATGATCAAGTAAATGAATCTTCAAAAAAGAAAAAGGGGTCATGGGTCCGGCAATATCTTGAAGATTACATTCAATTTGGCTTTATGGAGGGTACAGATAACAAACCATTATATGTAATTTTCAATGTCGAACTATCCAACGAATTAATGAAACCTTCAAAGTTACAGCATTTGGAACTAAAACATCCTGACTACAAAGAAAAGCCAAAAGAGTTCTTCGCAAATAAGGAAAGAGAGTTAAACAATAGGAAAAGAAATATCGAGTCTATATTTTCAAAACGAACTCAAGCTCATAATCTAGTCCTGGCTTCTTATGAAATTTCACAATTAATCGCCAAGTCCGGCTATCCCCATGTTATTGGTGAGAACATAATACTTCCGTCGCAAAAAATTGTAGCATCTCGATTGTTCGAAAAAAAACAGCTAAGCCGAGTAAATCAGTTAGCGTTATCGAATAACACGGTAAAGCGTAGGATTGTGGATATAGCAGATGACATTGAAAAAACAGTCGAAAGCCATCTGATATCATGTCATTATTTTTCCTTGTAAGTTGATGAAAGTACAGACATATCTGATATGTTTTGTACGATATGATTTTGGTAATACTATTTATGAAGAGTCATTGTTTTATAAACCTTTGCCAACACGAACAACCGCCCAAGAAATATTTAACTTGATTAATGATTGATTGAACTTGATCCGTGTGGTGACGGATTAAGAATACGGAATGTCACTACCCCATATCATCCCATGGGTGTCGTAAGAGCCGACAGAGGGAGCATATTATGCAGAGAACAGCACTGTAAGAGAAGGAAAACTTGATACAAATCCTATACCAACCCGTTTGGCCAGCGTGGTATAGTAGGCCAATTCCTCCTTTCAAAGGAGGGGCCTAGTCCAGCAGTGGACTGTTAAAGGCTGATGATGATGAATTATTATATCAACGAAAATAACATTGAATGGAAGAAGTGTGTGGGATTGAGTAGTGATGGCGTACGAGCAATGTCAGGCATTCGTTCTGGGCTTTATCCAAAGGTAAAAGTTGTAGCAAAAGTGTTACTGGATTTTTCCGAATACTCAGTAACAGCCCGGCGTCTGGTGATGTGCCCGGTAGGCTCACCCCCTATTACGTGGGACCTAAAAATTCATGGCGAAATGTGGGTGTAATATTTACACCTCTGACTACCCGTTCGGGGATACAGGCGTTTGACTATAAATAAATAAAATAAAAGTTGTAGCGCCGGAATGTGTATGGACAATGGCTTTCAAAATGTGTGACAACTAAATCAGTGCAAAGAATTACAACCACTGCCAACAAAAACAGAACAGTAACCAGAGTTTACTTCATAGAAGATTCCCAGACTAAGGATATGCTGAAGGTGTGCAAATCATTTTTTTTTAACATTGGGCTATTCATCCGATGCAGTCATAACAAGTCTTTTTAAAGCGAAAGCTTTATCACTATGTGATGGTGGTGTGAAGGAAAACAGAGGTAAATATAAAAGGAGAGTTTTACAAACCGATAAAATAAAAATGCACATAAACTCCTACCATCCTTGCCAATCACACTACAGACGTCACAATGCACCGTACGTCAAATATCTTCCTCATGGCGTAACATTATGGAGCATGTATCAAAATTATGTTGAAAAATACCCTGAATTTCACCATAGTAAGGACATTTATCGCCAGGTTATGAAAACAATGAATGTTTCTTTGCATACACCTAAGTCAGATATGTGTAGAGATTGTGAGATATTTAAACACAAATACAAAAAATATGTTCTGACATTGAAAGAACTGGCCTCTCATGTAGTTCATAAACTCAAGGCTAAGTGTGCCACAGAATTATACAGACAATATGTAGTAAACGCAGCTGACAGAGCAATACAAAAGTTGTTGCAGTGGACTTACAGAAAGTGTTTTTATACCGATGATGCCTGGTCTTAAGGATTCTGTTTTTTAAGTAGGTTGGTTTCGTTTAATTTAACGTTTGCGCGTTTAAAAAAAGGAGAACGACTTGTTAACTGTGGCACGAAGAAATTTCTGAGAGAGAAGCGAGAAATGTAATAGATGCTTTTTATACATTTATAAAAAAAGAAAGAGATATCAAAAACTTCGTCTTCTGGGCCGATAACTGTATGGCTCAGAATAATAACTGGTTCTTGTCTACTGCATTTTTGCAAATCGTCAACATGCCACAATCTGGAATAGAAAAGATTACAATAAAATACCTAACGAAGGACCATACCCACAATGCTGCCGATAGTGTCCATGGCAACATTGAGAGAGCCTTGATAAAAGCTCGAAATGTGTACGATTTTGACGACCTAAAAGACGTGGTTTTGAGCAGCAGACGCAAAATGAAAATCCTTGAAATCGACCCCTCAGAAGACAAATTTAATTGGTCTAAGAAAAAAAGACAAGCTACCAAATCGCAAGATCCTTTACAAAATGTTCTTATATCTTCAGTAACTAGTGTACAATTTCGAAAGGGTTCACGTACTAGGTTTTATCAAATGAATTAGATTTTTTGCAAAAAAGATTTGATATAACTAAGTTACCGGAACGCGTGGCCACAGTAATAATATCTAACAGTATTGTAACTCCATACAAACGCACGAAACTCGAGTTATACCTACGCGCCTCGAGCAAAGTACACCCTCTAAAACACACAACAGCCGCAAACGTGCCGCAGTCAGGAACTTGTTCATTATTTAAATAATAATTATGGCGAAGAGTTGTAGACTATATTGTGCTGTTTGAATTCTTCGTTAAGTCACTTAAAAATAAGATTTTTCAAATTCAAAATGTACCTACTACGTTGCAATGTTTAATCCTTAACTTATGCGTCATTAAGTCGAAATTTGATAAGCTTAATCTATTATTATGTTGATATTTTTAAAAATATATTGGTATGATTGTACTTAGTAATAATGTATACTAGCTGAACACTATTACCTGCGCTATGGACAATGTATTATTTCATTGAAGTCGTAGATTAGTAGTACCTTAATAGTTATTTTCAAAATTAAAGCGGATATGAATCTGCATAATGTAACTTCTTAGTCTACTTAGTGTAATCAATTGGTCATTCCTAGGGTACTTACATACGTGCATGATTTTTACGTCTTTGAATAAAAATATGTAATAAATATGAACGGTCACAAAACCAGACATTTCCGAGTAGGTAGATGTAATTAAAATACTTGTGGGCGGCCCTATCGCTTGTTTGCGTCCGGCGCGTCTGTAGGCACCTAACTCGGGGAGACGGCCGAGTTACAATACTGTTATGCCGCGTTTCCACGCTTGCAAAGCCTCGACAAGCTTCCACAAGCTCCAAGCGTCCACAAATCTCGCTTGGCGTTTGGGAGCCGTTTACACGCTTGTGAATGCGTCAGTATGCTACGTACATCCAAGCATGGCGGACACCGAACTTGTATCGAATATAATCTTTGGTTTAACCTACTTTTATTTGAAATACACTTAAAGAGAAGCAAAACCAATTATTTTGTAAGATGTAGATTGCCAGGGCCTCTTCCTTACCCTCTACGGAAAACCTTACCTACATAGCCTCGAAATATTACTGGTGCCATATAGGTTACGGCATTAGGTATGTCAATACACCTGCGTATTATTAATATAATCCCTCGTGACATTCCTCTGGGAGCGGTATAGTGCAATGTCATACAAACAAGCAAAAGAAGTTCGACCAGCCACTCATTTTGAGACAGAACTAGACGTGCGTTCGTTTCGAGATCACAGCGACTACTAAGCACGCGCCAACGTGTGAACGTGTCGCAAGCGCTTGCCGCAAGCGCCCTTTGATCTGTGTCCAAAAACCGACACTAGACCGGATCCTGTACAAGCGTCCACAAGCTCACGCAAGCCAAGCCAAACGGCCTGTTTACACGCTTGTGCTTGTGGAAGCTTGTCGAGGCTTGGCAAGCGTGGAAACGCGGCATTAGATTATATTACCGTGGCGTGGCTATGCGACGTGGTATCAACCCAACGAAAAAAGAAGCGATAATTCAAAAATTGCTTCCTTATATGCCAGAAAATCGTCGATTTTTTGGCAATACCTGCAAACTAGTCATGGTTCTCCAGATTTGGTAACACGACCGTTTACAGAAGATGATTAATGACTAAAGATTTGTTTTAAATTTGATTTATTTTAGATTACATTTAAGGGGGAAAATAATACATAATATCGCTTTTTTATGCTACTAGCAAAACAAATAGGCATAAGGTCTAAAGTATGGTAACTAGCTACTTGAGCCTATGGACGCTTATGATAGTTTTCAAGCAATTGTTTGTTTAATTACTATGTAACACTTCTTTTTTTGTTTTGATTAATATGTACTTTGTATCTTATTTCTTGTTTTATTTAATACTTCATTAAATGATTACAACTTATATCTATGATTTTTGAATTTATTATAGGTAACCGTTATATTATACATGCCATATTCCTTGAGTGACACTTATCTTAATAAATCCTAAGATGAACTAGTTTTTACAATTCTTACAAATTATATGATTCATAAAAAGGAAAAGCCAACAAATCTTATAGTAGATATGTTAACTTTTAAATGGCTTCATTGTCTTTGTTAAAAATGAAATGCATTTGCTTTGTTATTAAAACTAAAATCTAACTTGTCCATCTCACGAGTCAGAGAAATTGCCTCATATAAAAAAAAAATGCTCATTTAAAAAAAAAAAAGCGCACCTGAGGCCGTGATACCGAGTATGTCAAAAAACATAAATAATTCAAGGATTAATCCCCTAGAAGGGAATTAGGGCCAATTGTGCGATAGCAGAGTTATCGTATTTTTTTATGTTGTCTCCATACAAATTTTTAAAGAAAAAATTCTCAAACTTCCGTTTACGTACCCATTTCATAAAGAGTATATTTTTAGGCATGTAATTAGATTCCTCCAGCATTCCATGTGAAAAAAATGTCACTTTAAAAAAAAAATTGAATGTCTATGAAACGCTGATTTCAGCCCACAGTGCGACAGGCGTGTACAGATTTTCGTTCGTTATATATCGTTATTTATATATCGTTTTTGTTCATGTCTGTCGTCTGGTAGAAATAAACGCTTTTTCTCTCTTTCTTCTTTCTTTCTAATATATCGTATAGCGCAACCAGGAGCGGCTGTACCTTGAGTACGCTCGTGCGCTGAACTACCAGTTTTTAAAAGGTCTATAAATAAACAAAATACATAGGCATTATGTATAAGTACTAATATCTTATTAGGGATCTATTATACAACATTAAAAAAATAATGGGTGTCCGATCATTTGACAAAAAACAATAAGGAATTTTCATTTGAAAAATAACATTTGACAAAATTATACTTGATAAATTTATTATTTTACAAACTATTGTTTAATGAACTACTCATTAGACAATACTTTTACTAAAAAAAATATTATGCTAAAACATTAATTTACAAATTGATAATTTTTTTAAACATGTGGCAAAACAAGGTAAAACATAAAAAACATTTGACAAAATGCAATGCTTGGTAAATATTGTATTAACCAAAATCTACGTTAATACAACAATCTTTGTGTAGGGTCAACTGAAACAATGGCTGGTTAGGTTAGGTTAGAACTGCGACCACGATGCCAGACAGACAGCCAGACGACACCGTGCCAGAACCAAATTCTACTTATTTCGCTTAATTCAGGTAGTGTGTATTATTTTGAAAGGCTTAAGTTTGTAATATCTGTCCAAGATGAAAATTGCAACCATGCAATTTAATATTTTCAAAATTTTGCGTACGTATTGGTTAGAAATTAGTTATTTTTAAAAACTAATAATTTATCTTCTAACTTTTTGTACAATCACCAATTTGGCAAACGAATTATTTAGTCATGTGATTTATTTAAAATAATATTTTAACGTGTAAGTAAGTGTAGGGTCAACTGAAACAATGGCTGGTTAGGTTAGGTTAGAACTGCGACCACGATGCCAGACAGACAGCCAGACGACACCGTGCCAGAACCAAATTCTACTTATTTCGCTTAATTCAGGTAGTGTGTATTATTTTTAAAAGGCTTAACCCTCTGTAGTGCGGATTTTGTGTCAATGTAACTCCTGTGTAACAAACCGATGTATCGAATTAGTTAAACATAACAAATGTAGATGGCTTTTATGCCGCGTAACGGCCATTGTTTTTCGACTGATCAGGTATAACTACCTACGTTGTTTTGAAAAATCATAAAAAAATAGATGATCGTGATAAACACTGTGTGTTTTTGGAAAATATACAAGGTTAGTACATGTTCTTTGTGATATCATGAGGGTTTTTATGTTATTGAATACCTTCAATGAGTTTGACTATCTGTCATGTTTGTAACAGAAATGTCACATTGCCTAATGTCGGTAAGTTTTCTTTGTGAAGAGGCTGAAAACTGATTCATTTGTTTTTCTTTTTAGAATGACTTTTCGATCTCTTCGGGATGGCGATATAGCCGAGGTGTTGAATGTTTACAAAGACAGTGACGATGGCATGGAAGATGATGATGACAGTGTTGCAGATCCAGATTATCAAGGTGAGAATGTGATGCCGCAAGTGCAGTTTTCTAAGGATGAAAATAAAGATACTGAAGTGAATATTGATGAGATCATTCATAGTTTAGAAACCAGTGAAGCTGTTCCTACATATTCTACGGCAGTGCCAACTGGATCGCAACCAATCCAATCAGCGAGACGTCCAGGAAAGCCACAAAAACTCAACCTGCGATGGAAGAAAAAAAATGCATTTGAATAAGCAACAGTTGCGTTTTCTAGGAAATGAAAACTTGCCAACAGATATTTTAGAGCTTGACACGCCGATCCAGATTTTCTTGTTTTTGTTTTCCAAGGATTTGATTGATTTTGTTGCAACACAAACTAATTTATGTAAAGTGCAAAACGATCCCAATAATAGTTTTCGGGTTTCCACAACAGACATTCAGCAATTTATTGGAATAGTGTATATCATATCTTTGATTTACCTTCCTCGAGTTACCAGTCATTGGAATGACACCATTGGAACTCCTATAATTCAAGAGATAATGCCCGTAAAGGTGTTTGAAAAGGTTTGTCAATTTATACATTTCAATGATAATGCCCAAAACTTGCACCGCGTACATCCGGAGTTTGAAGGGTGCCTAAACTTCGACTACTTGTTCAAAAATTTAACCAAACCTTTTCCAAAGTTCCTTTAGAACAATATCTTAGCGTTGATGAACAAATATGCTCTATGAAAGCAAGAAATAATTTGAAAAGGTATAATCCGAAAAAAACTCACAAATGGGGCTATAAGATTATCGGCTCGAAGTTGCAACAACCTTATGCTTATGTAAGCTTGGTGTTCCATCGAATATGAAGAACTGTCGATCTATTGAAAACGAAATTCAAGCAAAACGACACAAAGGTCCAGCTCAACATGTTCCTCCAGTGGCAATCAGGCAAGATCAGACAGAACACTGGCCTGTTTGGACAGAATAGAGGATATCCTAAATGCTCTGGTGTCTCACAGACAATGTGCGAGAAATGTGGCGTTGCTCTTTGTTACAATAAACACAACAATTGTCTTAGACTATTTCATCTATGTTAAGTGAACCTTTTGATCTAGTGTGACATTTCTGTCACACTCCCTTTAATCCGTATTTTTCACTTAAATAAAGAGAAATAGATTTTTCCAGAAACACTTGTATTTTTATTACATTTGATTGACATATTTCACTACTTATTTTTAAAATTCGATATCTTGCGCTACAGAGGGTTAAGTTTGTATGGATATCTGTCCAAGATGAAAATTGCAACCATGCAATTTAATATTTTCAAAATTTTGCGTACGTATTGGTTAGAAATAATTTATCTTCTAACTTTTTGTACAATCACCAATTTGGCAAACGAATTATTTAGTCATGTGATTTATTTAAAATAATATTTTAACGTTAATTATTTTCTAAGTAAAACATTTGCAATACCTGTATTATATCAAATGATTGTTTTCAAAGTAATTTCTCTCACGGCGCGGCCCTATACAGTGTTTGTATACGGATAACGGCACTTGTTTCGTGGGCGCAAGCTCTTATTTACTATAAGTTATATGTGTCTATAAGTTTCTCAGAGAGGAATATCGTACTCGTCTTCAGGAAGAACTTTCCATAGATCATATTGACTGGAAGTTTATTCCGCCAGCATCTCCACATTTCGGTGGATGTTGGGAAAGCATGGTCAAAGTAATTAAAACGCACCTCTTCAAAGTTATAGGTCAACAGATCCTCTCTTACGAAGAGCTTTTAACTGTCCTTGCACAAGTCGAGGCACTGATCAACTCGCGTCCGCTCACGGCATTGAGTAGTGACCCTGCAGAACCATCCGCGTTAAGCCCTGCACATTTTCTGAACACAGTGCCATTATCGTCATTTCCGGCTCCTGAAGCAGACTCTTCAAGCTTGCTCCAGAGACATACTCTGCTGGATAAACTCGTGCAGTCGTACTGGCGGCGCTGGCGTGCGGAATATCTACACCAGCTTCAGGCTAGATCCAAGTGGAATAGTCCTGCATCCCCTATACAGGAGGGTACGTTGGTCGTCATAATACATGATAATGCTCCGCCGCTTTCATGGCTGTTAGCCATCGTAGAGAAACTGCATACTTCCAAGGACGGTACAACCCGCGTTGTTACCATGAAAACCGCGAAGGGGAGCTACGTGCGCCCTGTTGTACGTCTCTGTCCGCTTCCAACTCAGTGAGATCTAGCCTGAAGTTGGATCTACCTCTTAGTTTAAGTATTTAGTTTGTAGTTTTCGCTGTTATTGCGTTTGTAGTTTTCGCTAAAGTTAATTTAGATTAATTTTATTGTCATATCGCTGTCTTAGCCTATTGATGGGTTATGCGGTAGTACACCCAAAATAGCTAAGTTCAATTTTATTTATTTTTTAAAAGCAACCCTTTAGGGCCGGGGGATATGGTAGCGCCATCTATCTTTTCTATTGCTAGTTAATTATGCCAACGTCAATGGTTCATCGCTGCTCGGCTAATCCGAGCGATCCTTTCATGAATCCCCTCCTAAAACGCCTCGCTATTGGCCGCCCTGCTCAACGGCGACAAAGAAAATACTAGAAGATTCGAGACGCGCCGAACTCGTGTCCGCCGCATACCGCAGTCCGCACCGCCATATATAATTATTACCGCTTATACCAAAAAAACGTAACAAAACCAGTGCAGTCGTACTGGCGGCGCTGGCGTGCGGAATATCTACACCAGCTTCAGGCTAGATCCAAGTGGAATAGTCCTGCATCCCCTATACAGGAGGGTACGTTGGTCGTCATAATACATGATAATGCTCCGCCGCTTTCATGGCTGTTAGCCATCGTAGAGAAACTGCATACTTCCAAGGACGGTACAACCCGCGTTGTTACCATGAAAACCGCGAAGGGGAGCTACGTGCGCCCTGTTGTACGTCTCTGTCCGCTTCCAACTCAGTGAGATCTAGCCTGAAGTTGGATCTACCTCTTAGTTTAAGTATTTAGTTTGTAGTTTTCGCTGTTATTGCGTTTGTAGTTTTCGCTAAAGTTAATTTAGATTAATTTTATTGTCATATCGCTGTCTTAGCCTATTGATGGGTTATGCGGTAGTACACCCAAAATAGCTAAGTTCAATTTTATTTATTTTTTAAAAGCAACCCTTTAGGGCCGGGGGATATGGTAGCGCCATCTATCTTTTCTATTGCTAGTTAATTATGCCAACGTCAATGGTTCATCGCTGCTCGGCTAATCCGAGCGATCCTTTCATGAATCCCCTCCTAAAACGCCTCGCTATTGGCCGCCCTGCTCAACGGCGACAAAGAAAATACTAGAAGATTCGAGACGCGCCGAACTCGTGTCCGCCGCATACCGCAGTCCGCACCGCCATATATAATTATTACCGCTTATACCAAAAAAACGTAACAAAACCGCTCGCGAGTGAAGCGATTTGTGTAGTGGAGTGATTCAAGCAGCTTCAATATATTTGAAGATATCAGGAGACTGCCCTTCTGAGAAGAAGAAGACTGCCGTGCAAGGTAAGAGGCTCCTATCTACATCGCCTTTCCACTTCCTCATTTCCTAGTCGATAAGAACCGAAATCCTACAGTCCACAATATGAATAGTTTTCCCAAATCGACTAGGAACATTCGGTTCGCCGAAGCAACGTGTATTATATCACATAAAACAGTATAAGTAAATAATTTATATATTTTTGTTATGGAAATGTGTCACATGTTGATCCTATAGACAATTTATATCCTTATGGTTCTTTAGTCATCAGGCGGGTCCACACAGACCGAGCAGCCTCGCGCGGAAAATGCTTCGCGAGGCTGCTCGGTCTATGTAGACGTGGCTCGGTCGAGGAAAGCGTACGGCAGCCGCGGCCGGCCGCACGCGTGCGCCCGAGCTACTGAATTAGACACGTCCACACAGAGCGCGCAGCCTCGCGAGGAATTGGCGCGCGAGGCTGCGCGCTCTGTGTGGACGTGCCCCGGCCGAGGCAAGCGCGTGTGCCGCGTGAGCGAGCGAGCGGCCGAGCCATCGAGTTTGGTTTGGACGCTGTTTTGTGCCTCGCTCGAACATAATAATCCCTACTAATAATATAAATTCGCAAGTGTGTTTGTATGTTGGACATTTTTTTATAGACTCACGTCTGTATCCGCGTAAGGAAAGGCAGAGTTGTAATATTATTACATCCACATTTCACCATGAAATGTTTAGGTCCCACGTAATAGGGGACGAGCCTATTGCCGTTAACGGGCACATCAGCAGACTCCGTGCTGCTTCTGAGAATTCGGGAAAACCCAGTAACACTTTTGCCCGACCCGGGAATCGAACCCGGGACCTCCGATCAGCAGTCGCTTACCCTATCCACTGGTCACTGAATGACGGAGGATACATTCATCATAACATTCTCATCTTTGACGCTATTTATTGTCTGTCTTCGGTCTGTGCTTCGGTTACAGCATCCTTGCCTACAGACATTAATTTCCTATAATTCATTCTATATTTTTTTCCATGTCTACCTATTCCATCCTTTAGGTATAACAATAATCGAAGACCGGTTGGCAAAGCGGGAGTGTAAGCGACTGCAACGCCGAAGGTCGCGGGTTCGATTCCCGCTCATGTCAAACATTTGTGTGCATGAACATGAATGTTTGTCTTGGTCTGGGTGTTTCTATGTATATATTTACAAAAAAAGGAAGTACTTATAAGTAAATATTTATGTTATGACCCATTATTACCATTGTCTAGTACCCAAAGTAGGTACAGCAATTAGCGTCAGTCAGGCAGCCGGCTAGTAAAAACACATGCCACAACCCTATTGCATTATGACCATTTCCAAGTACTATATTTATAAACAAAATTTAAAAATAAGAGAGAGGAGAGACCAACGATCTCACATTGATACGTAGACCGATAGATGGCAAATGTACTATTTCACTCTAATTCGCAAGTCGACAATTTGATACATGCGCAATAATACATACCTAATAGATTTTCAACTCTATATTTTCATGTTCTGTATTCAAACTTTATGACAACTACAATTTTTGTTTTTTGAATGCGTCTGTCGTGTCGCGACAGACAATATCCCGGTCTGCGACAGAGAGGGGGGGGGGGGGAACGGTACAGCGTGAATTAAGGGATTGGACTCAGATTAATTGTAAAAAAATACTTTACGGTACAGCGTGAATTAAGGGATTGGACTCAGATTAATTGTAAAAAAATACTTTATTTAATTATAACAGCTTAACAGTATATTTAAAATATAAAATAGTAATCGCTAATGTCAGATTTACAAAGGTATTTATAATAAATTAATGCTAAGATGACAATAAGATTATCTAGATAATTTGGTGGGGAGAGATGTGCTGACGAAGCTAACATTGTTGGGTTCCTTACAGTTAACTCGCGCGACACAACTCGTCAGACTAATGTGGACGTTCCACTGTCTGTCGTAAAGCGTCAGACGCGCGTATGCAATTGTGCGCAATGGACGACGAACTAATTGACTTCCTTTTTATAATATTATTCTTATACAGTACCTATAGATGAGCTAATTGAATACGAAATAATGTAATCCTATGTAAATAATTTATGGATATTATTGGGTATCTACTTAATCTGAATCGGATAATTCATGAAAAACATTGCGAAAGTGTGAACTCCCCGAGAGTCAAGACAGAGCTGATTCATAATTGCGTCAGATCGCGACAGATGGCGACAGACAAATGTGAACGGTAAGTAATTACGACAGAGACCGTCACAAGAGATCACGTCAGATAAATGTGAACGCAGCTTTATTCTATGGCCGCGCTCGTTCGGGGACCGTTTCCTCGCGCGGCAAATTCCTCGCGAGGCTGCTCGCTCTGTGTGGACCCGCCTATTAGAGTTGTCTGTGGGCAGAGCATGAACTTACCGGTACGGTACAGAGTAGCGCAACGAGAGAGTGTTTTTTTTAACAACAGTCTACCTTTTGTTGTTTTGCTGCAGTTTTTTTTTCTATCAGGGTTTTAATTATCAATAAAACTTCAAACCCGTTAATTATAAACAACTTCGTTTATAATTAACTAGCAACCCGCCCCGGCTTCGCACGGGTGAAATGTTATGCATGTATTATACATATAACCTAGATAATCTCTTGTTAAATGTTAGTTCTAATGTACCATGGTCGTGATTACTCGGATAAGGTTTCATCACATGTGTAGTCAAGGCAAATGCTCAATCACCTATGAAAACAAATGGAAGAGGTTTTTGTCTTCCAGGTAGTGGGCAAGCAAGTGGCAAATTAAGATCATCTCTGGTATTTTTACCACAGTAAGCTGTTCTGGAATACTCCTCCATCACTAGTTCAGCCTGAAGCACCCATAACCGCAAATTTAAAATTGTAATCGCTATCAACTAATGCTAGTAGTACAATATTAAATGTTTTTCTTATAATTATAATACTGAGAGCCACCGCCTATTGGACTTTCTAGTACAATGTGTTTGCCATCGATTGCTTCGATGCAATGCGAAAACTTTACTCTGAATCCTTCTTCTATTTAAACCCATTGCTCTGGTGTCTGTGTCGTATCTGAAAAAAAGGTGTAATTCATTTACATGTCTGTATATTTTTATAGACATCATCACCTTCAAATGAATAACGAGACATCAATGAGCAAGAAACTGTTGCAAATCAATGGGATACTCGGGATACATCTACTGGGAACACTGAGATGCAAAATATCGATCACCACAGCAGACCAGGCCAGACGCACAACAGTAGAGACACAGCTAGCGATTTTTCTGCACTTACAAGCCAGCGTCAAACAGGCTGTCATCTAGCATCAGAAATTAGCGATGCACAAAAGAAAATTAAACGAACTTTTGAAACGCTTATTAACGTGATATCTCAAAAGAAACAAGACGCCGAAGACGACGATTGTGATCTGTACGGAAAGTTACTGGCAAACAAATGAAGAAATTATTTGAAGTACGAAAGTCTTCTTATAATGCATGAAATCGATGGGCTTCTTCTAACAAAACCACCATGTTGTATTCCAAGTATTTCTTGTAGCTCCTATTCGACTTCCTCACCAACACATGACTCTACTGATTTCCTACCACAAGCACCAGTTCACAATCCAACCAAATACATATATTGTCTGAAGAAGTTATATCACCTTCAGTGAACATTCTTCAACATGCATTAACTAATGCGGAAATCGATGAGACTGATATAATATAAATAGTAGTTTACTTATGTTCTGAATGGTACCTATTGTTGTTATTTTGTTAATTTAGAACGTCTAACTTTAAAATCACTGATATAAAGTTTGATTCCAAATATTAAATACATACCTTTATTTCTTCCTTCAAAACTGTGTTAATTGCTTAATATACTTCGTTGATGATTTTTGATATAAGTGGGCTTGAAATTTTGAACATATAATGAAGACTCCGGTAGCTATCCCCAGTTGCCAGAAATCTTAAATATATAGCTAGACGTACTTTTGCTGGTATAGGTATTCTCCACGTAGTTGCTTTCTTGGTAATTATTGGTAAAATTTTACTTAGTAAGTACATTATTAAATTCTACTGGTGACATTCTACAAAAAAATGAGAATTCTCCAGAATCTTCACAGAACATTTCTTGAATTCCTAAATTCATACTTTAGCTGAAATAAAATTGATTATCAATAAACAGAGTAAAACATATGAATTATTTACCATAATGAGTCATTCTCAAAGTAATTTAACTGCTCAAAATTTCGGAATAAAAAGCTACTTACATTGTTTTATTACGATGACACGCTATCATTCACCATAGTTTGCGACGATGGTTTTTTTTTACTTTTTACGCAGGATATCTAAATAATTGATATAAACTCATTAAAAGTAGAGCGCACGCTCGGCCCTGTTACGATAAAACACTGCAACCCGGGTTGCAGCATTATATCGTAACATGGCTCAAAATAATCTGCTACATATAAGCTTGCTGCTGGTTCAATTCGTAGTTCAATATCTCTTTTTAGTACTAAAATATTCTACGTAACATTTTACTGCAACCCAAAATTTGAATCAAATAATTATATTTACAAAACGCTGCATACTAGACTACAGCGTTTTACTGTGACAGTGGCAAGCGGCGGCGAGCGTCTCACTATTTTTATATATCGCTCCAAGCTTAGGTTGCCGCGTTTTCTCAAAATAATAATAATAATCGACAGTGTAGACCGGGGGAACGCGGGCGCGCGCGACCTGCTAGACTTAATAAACAAATCATTTGTAGTGTAGCTGTTATTTGGTAAACAGCAAATGATCTGATTTGTCTGTTAGACAACAGATTGTTAGATTGTTCGGTAATTTAGTGTGACCTGTGACTCATTACCTATATTACACTTTGAACAGTGATAAGTTATGGCGAAGCGAAATAGAAAGATACCGCCCTTGTACCTAGTTTTAAGTTGCTTATAATTTGATCACTGTATTCTTGTATATTTTTGTTTTTCTGGTGTACAATAAAGAGTTTTCAATCAATCAATCAATCAAAGATATTAAATTTGGTAACTGGAATTCATTCAAATGAGGGGGTGAGTATATTTTATTAGACAGGTCTAGTAAACATAATTTAGGAAGTAAATACCAACCACTTCAAATTATTGTATCATCCCTTAACTTGTTCTAGTAACAATGGACAATATCTATCTTCTTCTGTATAAAAATTTAAATGTTATGTAAATTATAGCTGTCTGTACATGGAAGATATTTTGAGGAAAGTTACTGCTGTCTTTTTCATACCCAAAACAACGATTGTTAGAATTTTTTACTGTTTATGCGAGCTAATCTCATAGACGGCTTGACCAATTTTGGTGCGATATTGACTTATGTTTTGAGGCAGCCCTAGCCTAGTGGTGAGACCAACAGACTGCCACGCAGAGGGTCTCGGGTTCGAATCCACGGCAGCCCCAATGACTTTTCAAAGTTCTTAGGACTATTCGAAGTTATGTGCGTATTAATTATCGCTTGCCCGGTGCTTCGGAAGGCACGTTAAGCTGTGGGTCCTGGCTGTCATGAAGATCTTTGACAGTCGTTACAAGAAGTCAGTATCCTCAAATATATTCTGACACTGATCTTAACCATGCAATATAGCTATCCCTATCGGTTGCGGAGGTCAGACGGCAGTCGTTCTGTGGAAAAGCGAATATTCTGTCACATCTGGTTAGACTAGTAAGCCGACCCCGGGCTCCCCAGTTTTGGATGTAACCGGGAAAACGCTAGGAAGATGATGATGATTAACTAATGTTTTGCGATTATCACTAAATTTAAATGAATACACTACAAGTATAAATTATCTTCATTTTCTTAATAGATATTGATGACTTTTTATTTTAGGCCTATTATATCACGCTGGCCAGACGGGTTGGCATAGGGTTTTATTTCGAGTTTTCCATATCTTTGCAAGAATGATTTTTGCGTAGTGTGTTTCCCTTAGTCGCCTCACACAACACCCTCGGGATGAAATGGCGGAGACACTCTGTATTCTTATTCCGTCACTACATGGACACAGACGGACCTAATATCATCATCATCGTCCTGCCCTGTTCCCAATTTATTTGGGGTCTGCGTAGAATTTCTTTCGCTTCCATACTTCTCTGCAACCCGTCATCTGATCATCTACCCCTTTCCCTCTCATATCTATCCGCACACAGTCCATCCATCTTGTCCTTGGCCTGCCTCTTCCTTTTCGTCCCTCTACCCTCATATTCATCACTTGATTACCTACATACGTATCATCGGACGGAACTAGTACAGGCACCCAAAATCATTGCACTGGCATATTAATTTTAAGATTTTGCTTATATTATTTGTTCCATGTAAACTTTAATCAATACAATTGAATTTGAACATATTACTTTATTGTTTGATTTTGTCGGCAGGAGATGGATGAAAATTTGGAATGTGACATACGTTTACCGTCTAAATGTAAATATTACGAAGATATTTCAATTGGTCAACGAAAACCTGTTTTGATAAGCAACAATACAGACAGAAATATTGTAACTTATTCTGAAATGACAAATGTTACACCCACGATGCTATACGATAGCGATCTTAGTCGCCAATCTAAAGATAAGTAGAATTTGCCATCAACTAAGATGAAGTGTAACAATCAAACACCTCAAATGACGACGCCTCCCAGTGAACAAACCACTCAACATTATAATAAATTTCTGGATGAGAACAGCCTCATAGAAGAAGATGAAATATCACATCACGGTTTTAGCCTCGCCAATATTTCTAATCTTGCTGAGGAAGACAGTTATTTTGTAACTGTAAATGAAAAACAAAAGGTAGACATGATTTCACCTATTGCCAAAGAATCTACGGGAAAACAAGCGGAACAGGACGAACCAGTAACAGCAGAATCAGTTCAAAATCTTAACGGAAATCATGAATACGCGGATTGCCAACCATGCCAAGTATCTGAGGATGAAAATGATGTACCAACACCTGCAAAAAAAAAAACGAATCAATGATCACGGAGATAGACTAAAAGCAAGTAAACAAAATATTTTATAGGAGCTCCCTGTAAAAATACATGTACAAGAAAATGTTCTATTAATATTAGTGAAGAAGATAGACTGATAATTTGGAATAGTTACTGGGAGATGGATATTCAAAGAAGAAGGGATTTTATTTCACGTAATGTAGAAAATAATAAAATTGCTATGCGATATTCTAAGTCTACAAAAAGAAATCATACTTATATATACAAGTTACTCGATAAGCGTGTATGCAAAACTATGTTTCTGCGGACCTTAGGTTATACCAATGACCAGGCAGTGGCAGTTGTTTTAAAAGCTAATTTCAAAACGGCCAAATCTTCAACTTCAGCTCAGGTATCTGCAGCACCAGATTTAAAAGGCCGTTACAAACCTAAGTATACTCTTTCCGATCAATATGTTGAAGATACAGATAATTTTATTGAATTGTTCCATCCAACAACATCTCATTATAGATTAGAACATGCACCAAACCGGCGATATTTATCATCTGGATTGACTCTCTCTCTCTCAAATGTTCCTTTTCTTGAAAGCTCATTAAGAACAAAAGGGGAAAAAGCCATTCAGTTGGCTACATTCCACAAGAGAACTCAGTTCAAGAACATTTCTACTCAGCAGCCTATGCAGGACAAATGTCGTAAATGATGTAGCGCATCCTAAACCAAAAGAGCCCAGAGGCGAAGGTGTCCCTGATCATGTATGCAATGAATGCAATTCCAAAGTTTGTGTTGGGTATCCACAACATTTATTCAATAAAAATATATCTAGAATTTACATGAACGCAGATAAGGAGGAGGCTGAAACAGAGAATTCAGGGATCGGCTTATTTACTTTTTTTATTTATACAGGGTGTCACAAGACCCATCACCAAGCCGAAGTCTACTGGTTGTGGACATCATACCAAGTCATACTAACCAAAAATAATACCTGGGAAACGATGTTTTTTTAAGATTTCACATTTTTTAAACCGCAATTATAAGCGCGCGCGTGCTATGCTCGAAATACCTACTTATCCATGGGGTCATAGGGCATCTAAAGAACATATTGGCGGTATATTAGATACAAGATACATTTTATAGATAATTTATATGATGCAAACATAAACTCAGGTGAGTTTCAACATATATCATAATAACATCGACGTTACAAATTAAAATATAGGCCTCCCTCATATTAGGCGTCAGCGGCAATGCAGCGACACCTCGGCGTAGACGCCGCGTTTTCTGCGACGGCATCTCACAGCCACAAAAAACGAACAGAAGTTAAACTACATACAAAGTGCACTCGAGCAACGCACACATATACGTCGCTTACCGATGGGCTATCTCAGAAAGGTCGGGTATAGCGAGAAATATAGGTTCCATCCGCTTCAGGCACGGGTCTTGTAATGATTTTTGTGCAAACATAGAGCAACAAAGAACAACAAATTATTATTAAGTTAATTATCGCTTCTGAAGATAATTACCACCTATTTTTTTACAGATGTGTAGGGCCGGCTACTTTAAAGCTTGATCTAAATTTATGTGGTCGTATCTCTTTTCCTTCGGCCACCATCTTGGAAAGAGTGCGGGCATGGATGGTTTTTCTTTTTCATCTGGTAAACTATTGATCACGCTAAGATATGGTTCAAGCATTTTTGCTGCAAATTAAATTCTCTACAACTTTATTTCTGACACTATTTGTCGTAAAACCATGAATAAAAAGTTTTCCTATGATATTGTTTTCTTTAGGTTATTATAACGTTTCTTCATGATTACTATGTCTTTAGTCTTTTTATGAGCCAGGCTGCGGCCTATGATCTAATAGAGCTTTAGAAGAACTATAGCAAAAAGGGCAATTTGTCGGTAAATCATAATTGGCACTGATTTTTCCAAATATTTTGCAGCGTCTTTCCCCAGAACATTGAGGTGCTGCAGAACATTGCAGTTTCCTTTACTTGGGCGGAATATCAACTTCAATAGCCCACAGAGTGCCGTTGTTTTAGAGTTTTGTCCATATTTTGCCAACCCCCCGTTTTCATGATCGTTGCGATGAGTTAAAATTGGACCTAATGGTAGCCTTGGAGGCTGCGGGGTCTCAAGTAAGAAGTTCTTATTTTGGTGATAGTAAAGATAAATTGAATAGATTTTTTTGTTCCTGAAGACGAAAAAACTACAACATACAAACTACTACACACAAAAGAAAATTTGTTACTAATTGCACTCGATTTTCGTTTGTAACTTTTTTATTTATTATTTCACGACTAAATACTACGGGGCCAAAGTTGTAGCGAATTTAATTTGCAACACATCATGTGATGAAATTTTTCTGTGCAGCATATAGTTTGCCAGATATACTAGAAAACCCATTTGTACCACTCTTTACAAGATGGCGGCTGCAGGATGAGGGCTCTCTTCTTGGCATCTATGAAATAAAATTGCGTCCTCTGACAAATGTACGCTAAGCCCAAAAAATGTATGTAACATTTCAATAGACTAATGGGCTGGCATTGAAATATTTTTCTTTGCGTCAGTCAGCAGTTTTATTCTCAATAATCAATTAAAAAACTAGATACGAGTACCATTTCCGTTATAGTTATTCCGTATATACCAGATATGGTAACACTCGCGCGACTGTCTACGTATAAGTTTAACTTATGTTGGTTTTTTACATTGTGGTACAGCGGATGACCTCACTAGTGTTGCCAACAACTAAATCAGATTTCCATCTGATCCGAATACTAAGTGTTCGGCTCATAAACATACATTTGTACCTACCTACATGTACATTTAAAGTGTGTATAGGTTCGACTACTGACCTAGTAACCTCACAAGTTTTAGTGTCCAATAGATATTCAAGCAAACAACACGTAGTTTTATTTTCTCTCATCAGTTTTACGATAATCGACCTTAACTCAATCTACATATGGTCCATAATCGAGCCGCATCGAGTGACGAGACCTTTTTTACCTGCGCCGGCGACCGACCGCCCGAGAACAATAGATCTGTTAACGAGTACATAATTGTGTGTCGTCTTATGAATAAATTAATATCAGCGTTATAAAATAACTTTATTACGAGTGAAGATTGCTACTGTTTAACATTCTTTTACAATGGAAGACTTACAAGAATTGTTAAATGTTGTGGAAAGCATGGCTAAAACGAAGAATACTTTAGTCAACTTGAAAAAGCGCCCGAAGAGTAGACTAACTAGAAACTACATAGAAACTCGGCTACAACGTATAGAAGATTACTGGAATAAGTATGAAGTCGCCAACGACAAAGTAATTCGTAACGTGTCGAAGGAGGACGCTGAACATGTACCTTACATTGCGAAAAATGAATTTTATGAACATGAAGATTTGTATATAAATGTTAAATGCGAGTTAATGGACTTGTGGGACAACAGATACCGGTGCAAATACCTCTTCTACGCCGAGTTCAAGTGAAATACGAGTGGTTTTACCGAAAATTCAAATACCAACCTAAAACGGACAGTATGAAGATTGGATGACCTTCCGTGACCTTTTCAATACGCTTGTGCATATGAATAAATCTTTAAGTAACGTACAAAAATTACATTATTTGAAGACTAGTGTTACGGGAGAAGCAGCGTCAATATTGAAACACATACAAGTGACATCTTCGAATTACAAAAAGGCTTGGGACATTTTGAAAACGAGGTACGGGAACAAACGCATAACGATCAACGCCATTATGAGAAGATTTTTTTCACAAAAGAAGATTACGTCGAATACTTCAAACCAAGTAAAGAATCTGCTAGATACAACCTTTGAATGCTTGCATCACCTCAACAATATGCAAGTGAACACTGAAAACTGGGATGCCATAATAATATTCGTTGTAGTATAGAAGTTGGACAGTGAAACACATAGAGATTGGGAGGAATATGTGAGTAACAGTTGTAAAGACCACAATACATTACCAACACTCCAATTGTTACGCACGTTTCTAGAAAGTCGATTTCGAACACTAAAACTCACAGAACCGACGAATCAAAAGTCAACATCTGTTCCTATACGGGCAAAAGTGTTTCATATTTCAACAATCAATGATAACAAAAAGATATGCAAAATGTGTAGTGAAATATATACACTGAGTCATTGTCAAGCCTTTGGCAAATATACAGCATCTCAACGTAGCGAATTTGTAAAAACAACAATCTGTGCTTTAACTGCCTTGCATCTGGACACTCTGTAAGACAGTGCCGCATTCCAACATCCTGTCGATTGTGTAGAAAACGTCATCACACTCTTCTTCACGAAGACAAAGAAAATAACACAAAGGGCAATATGGAGAGCGAGTACACAAATCAACCCGGAGTGGCATTATGTATAAACATGGAACAAAGAGAAGAAGAGCAGGTGGAGGAAAACGTAACAATGGTGGCGTCACATCTTTCAAACATTAAGAATACAGCCTTATTGGCTACGGCACTCGTACAAGTACATAGCGAGAACAACAACAAAACAACATTACGTGCATTAATTGATCAAGGCTCAGAGGCAAGCTTTGTTAGTGAACGAGCAGCACAACTACTCAAGGCCAAGCGTTATCCAGTCCGAGGCACAGTGGTCAGTGTGGGGTCAACAAGAGAGAACATCAAACAAACCGTCCAAGTCAACGTAGAATCAAGAAGTGAAGCTTTCAACATAAGAATCCAAGCATATATCATGTCCAAACCGTTGACAACCAAGATACGAGGGTCAAACTGAAAGTTCTTAGAAAATCAAAAACTGATTACATTAGCCAGTTATTAGTTTTATTATATCTTTTCAAAATATTGTCCATTGACGTCAATACACCGCTGCATGCGATGGAACCACTGGGAAAAGCACTTTGCCCACTCGTCCTTAGGGGTCTCTTCAATGGCATCGCGATACGCAGCCACCGCTTCTTCAGCATTCATAAACCGCTTTCCTTTAAGTTTTTCTTTAATTTTTGGAAATAAATAAAAATCACAAGGCGCGAGGTCGGGGCTATACGGCGGGTGACCCAGTAATTCAACGTTTGATATCGCCAGATAGTCGATCGTTCGCTTGGCGGTGTGCGACGAGGCGTTGTCGTGGTGAAGGAGGATCCTACTGCGAGGTCGTTTCTCTCGAACTTTTTCCAAGACAAGTGGCAAACAATTGGTAGTGTATCATTCTGCAGAAACTGTTTTTTGATCCTCTAACACAATTGTTGCGAAATGACCTATCCTTCCAAAGAACGAGGCCACCATTTTTTTCCCGCACTTCGATCTCTCTTCACTTTAGTTGGCAACTCCTCGAAAGGAAACACCCACTGAGCAGATTGTCTTTTGGTTTCAGGATCATAACAGTAAATCCAGCTTTCGTCACCTGTTAGTATGTCGAACACAGCATTTGAGTCACCTCCGTTAAATCTTTCAATCATTTTACGGCACCAATCCACACGATGGAGTTTTTGAGCCTTAGTCAAATTATGAGGTATCCACCGGGCGCAAAGCTTCCTGACCGCTAAATGTTCGTGGAGGATTTTGTGCACTTGACTCATACCGATGCCTAAGCTTGTCCGAATCTGCTGATAGGTCACTCTTTTGTCAGTCTCTATCATACGCCGCACAACACAGATGTTATTTTCAGTCGTCGCCGTAGAAGGCCGTCCCTCACGTACATCATCAGTGAGATTAGTGCGACCACATTTAAACTCATTAAACCAGTTGTAAACAGTCGCACGAGATGGGGCTTCATCGTGAAAGGCCAATCGTAGTCTATCATAACTTTCTTGTTGACTTAAATGACATCGAAAGTCATAAAAAATCATTGCACGAAAATTTTCTCGTGTTAAATTTATGTTGACGTGACACAGACAATTTTCAATTTGCCGCCAAATCGTAAAACAAATGACAAATGAATGAAATATATACTCAGGAATATTGGCAAAGAGTTCTATTTTCAAATTTTAGAATATTTTTTTTATTATATTGTTTATAAGTGGCCAGTTCTAAGAACTTTCAGTTTGACCCTCGTACCATCACACACCATCAAGATAAGCGATTGGCCTCACCTGGAAGGACTAGTCCTGGCTGACCCGACTTACTACACGCCGGGCTCCATTGATATACTTCTAGGTGTCGACGTGTACACAGAAATCATACAAAACGAATTAATAAAGGGCCCGCCAGGTTCCCCATGTGCACATAAAACCAACCTTGGCTGGATCCTCTTTGGGAAAGTTGAAGAAAATAAACAATCTGACTGTATTCTTGTAATGCATCATCAAATTGAAGTTTAAGACCTTTTAAAAACACTATGGGAAGTAGATCAAGGCACTAAAAGAAGATTTACGAAGGAAGAACAAGAATGCGAGAACTTATATGAAAACGTCACGGAAGATACATAGTCAAACTGCCATTTCGTACTACTAAACCTGTAACACCGAGAGGGAATTCTAGAGAAATTGCAATGAGACGGTTGCTCCAGCAAGAAAGACGACTACAACAATCTCTCGACTTGAAAGAAGAATATGACAAGGTCCTAGAAGAATATTTAACAATGGGTCACATGACAGAAGTTCCAAAGGACAAAATACACAAACCATCTGTTTACCTACCACATCATGCCATCGTTCGGAAGGACAAAGAAACAACTAAGGTCAGAGTGGTGTTCGACGCATCTTGTAAAAACAGCAACGGCATTTCTTTGAATGAAGAACTTATGGTTGGACCTGTATTGCAAGAAGATATGAGAAGCATACTAATGAGATGGCGTATGCACAAAATTTGTTTCGCCAGTGACATCGTGAAGATGTACCGAATGATATGGCTAGATGAACCAGATACAGATTACCATAGGATACTGTGGCGTCCTAAGACAATGGGATTAGATGGCCTAACAGAGACAGAAACGAGCAATACTAAAGTCAAGGACTACAGACTACGCACAGTTACTTTTAGCACAGCCTCAGCTCCATACCTCGCTATAAAGACTCTGCTGACTCTAGCCGAGGAAGAAGGAGAACCATACCCACAAGCAGCTCAGGTTATACGAGAAGACCTATTCATGGACGATTTGCTATCAGGCTGTGACACTGCTGCGCAGGCTATCCTTATCAGCAAACAAATAAGTTTCATTCTACACCGAGGAGGCTTTGAGATGCAAAAGTGGGCTTCAAATAGCACTGAGTTTCTAAAATCAATCCCACTAAACAAACTCACTACAAGAGTTAATCTAGACCTGAAACTGGACGGTATTATCAAAGCCCTAGGTCTTACTTGGAACCTAGAAAATGACTTTCGTTTCCAACTACAATTAGAACCTGTGTCAAATATAACCAAGAGAAGTATACTGTCAGACCTACAAAGATTGGTCGATCCAATGGGATAGATAGCACCAACTATAGTCCGAGCAAAGATATTAGTACAAAGACTTTGGTTAGAAGGAGTTGCGTGGGATCAGGAACTTCCAGAAGAATTGACAGACGAATGGAGAAACATTAGAGAAGATCTAGAACATGTCAATAAAATTAGAATAAACCGATGGATACATACAATAAGTACTGAAAGGGATAAGGTCACACTACATGGATTCTGTGACGCATCGGAAAAGGCGTACGCAGCTGTCGTCTACTGTAGAGTACAAATCAATGATGAAGACATAAGGACTCACTTGATTGCAGCAAGAACAAAGGTAGCTCCAGTGAAAACCATTTCCTTACCTCGTCTCGAGCTATGTGGTGCAGTAAGTTTAGCAAAGCTGTTACACAAGGTACGCGAGGCGATGAGAATACCATCTAGAAACGTGTTTGCCTGGACAAACTCAACGATCGTCTTGGCCTGGCTACTAGGAGAACCAAATAGATGGAAGCCATTCGTTGCAAACAGAGTTGTAGAAATACTTGAGCAAATCAATAACAGTCAATGGTTTCATGTGCAGTCATCGAACAATCCAGCTGACATAGCAGCCCGAGGCTCATCTATATCAGAGCTACTATACAAAGAGTTGTGGTGGAACGGACCTATTTGGCTGACAAGTGAAAACATTGAATACGCGAGACCTTCAGCAATATCAACAGCTATAGAAAAAAGGAAAATCATACATTCCCACGTTCAGGTAACTAAATGTGAAGAGAAATGTATAAAATTGGCAGAATATGACTCCCTTCTTGAACTATTAAAGGTTTACAGCAAGAGATTTCTGAATTCGAAGAAAGAACCAAAGAGGCTGGAAATAGCAATTACAAAAGAAGAACTACAAAATGCTTTGGATATATGTATAAGACTAGCACAAGAAGAACTTCCAGAAGAAATAAGAAGATTAAGAGAAAACAAAGACGTGAAGGCTACAAGTGTGTTAAAATCTCTCAACCCCTTTTTAGATAAGCAGAATATCCTCAGGGTGGGCGGCAGACTGAGAAATGCTGACATTGAGGAAAATCTAAAACACCCTGTCATATTGGGTAAGAAAAACAGTCTTGTTCCTCTCATATTGTCTGACGCACATCTAAGAACCCTACATGGTGGAATAAAATTGATGAATACTTACCTGATGAGCAAGTATTGGATAGTTGGCTGCAAGAGCTTAGTAAAACGATATATACACAGATGCCTTACCTGTGCGCGACAGCGAGCAGCTAGCAGACCACAGATGATGGGTGACTTACCTTATCGCGCCCATTTTCACGAAGTGGTGTTGACTTCGCTGGCCCTGTATATGTACTGAACTCGAAGGGAAGAGGAGCCAAGACCAGCAAAGCATGCATTTGTATCTTCATCTGCATGGCTGTGAAGGCAATACATCTGGAACTTGTCAGTGATTTGACTTCAAACGCGTTCATTGCAACCTTCAAACGATTTGTTGCTAGAAGTGGCAGATATAATGAAATATGGAGTGACAATGGCAGCAACTTTGTGGCATCTAATAAGGAATTACATACAATGTGGAAAGAAGCAAGGATTAATATACCTGGAGATGTAGTTGAAATACTTGCAACTGATGGCACGCAGTGGCATTTTACCCCTCCATACAGCCCAAATTTCGGTGGACTTTGGGAAGCTGGAGTCAAATCGGTGAAGCAGCACTTGCGAAGAATCCTTACATCAAACTTAACATTTGAAGAGTTTTCAACAATACTCACTCAAATAGAAGCATGCTTGAATTCACGCCCGCTGATGCCTGTATCTACTGATGTGGATCTAATGGAAGATATAGAAATACTTACCCCTGGGCATTTTCTTGTTGGTGAAGCCCTTGTTACGGTATCGGATCGAGATTATACAGCTACAAACATAAATCTACTATCTAGATGGCAACATACACAGAAACTAGTACAGGATTTCTGGAGACGCTGGCAAACGGAGTACTTATCACGACTCAATCAGCGTCCTAAATGGCTGAAAAGGACAGCAGAGTTCGAGGTGGGCGATATTGTACTCATAAAAGAAGAAAATATGCCTCCTAGCAAGTGGGCCCTCGCTCAAATTATTGAGAAGCACCCAGGACCTGACAAAATAACGCAGGTTTATACACTGCGTTATAATGGCAAAACAACGCAAAGATCTATATCGAAAGATATGTGCCTTACCTATCCTCTTGGATGAATGCGCCGTTATCTGCCTTACCTATCCTCTTGGATGAATGCGCCGTTATCTTACAATTGCCGAGTGCACCCCGATAGCTTATAATGGCCGCCGCCGCGCGATAACGTAAACAATTTTTGTCGACTCGTATATAACACGAATCTGCTCTGCAGTGATTTTTTTCTTAAAGCTTATGAATGACTCTTTCAAGTGTTAGCAAGTGTTTGTTGATATTTGGTTCCTAAATTATTATACTTAGTGTCAAACATTGACGAGCGTTGAAAACACGTTTATATTAACTTTGAACGGGTTTATATTAAAAAGTAAATTGGTGACATATGTATTTTATGACTTTTATCGACGTAATGGTTATATCTGCATGCGATAAATAAAAAAAATCACAACATTTTAATAATTAAAATAATTTTATCAATGTTCAATTGGCTCGAAATTTTTGTCGACGGCGGGACCGCACGGGAACAAAACTTTGAACGGGTTTATATTAAAAAGTAAATCGGTGACATATGTATTTTATGACTTTTTTCGACGTAATGGTTATATCTGCATTCGATAACTTAAAAAAATCACCACATTCTAATAATAAAAATAATTTTATCAATGTTCAATTGGCGCGAAATTTTTGCCGACGGCGGGACCGCACGGGAACAATTGACGTTTTGTGTAATGGTTTATTTAATATAAATAAACCATTACATTACTGTTGCAATGTTTTTTAACCAGGAAATGTATTGAAGTAAGAAGTTAAACAAAGAACAAGGCAAGTCACCGTAGAGTGAACAGCTACAAAACTAAAAACACCGCAATTGCTCACTCTAAAAAGTTGCGTACATTATTATAGCAAAAAAAGTGACAAAAGTCACTTGGGTTCACTCAACGGATATTGAATCAAAGTGACAAAAGTCACTGAAGTTCATCTGAGCGGCTATAGAAACTAAAGATTAATGTGTGTAGGTATTACTTACTGAATTTTATCTCTTGTTAAATAATGCCAACCAAATTGCTTTTAAATATGCAGGCAGTTCCTTAGAGAAATTTAATTATACTTGTTGTAAGATTAAATTATTTTATCATTTATTTAGGTATTAGTATATCATATCATAACAAACTGTAAATGATTAATTGATATTTGGCTGTGTAATGTAGGTAACTAGACCTTGATATAACTATTTGTAAGCTTTTATAGACAAAGTCATGTTCCAAAGCAGATTTAACCTTTGCATTTGTTTGTATGAACATGTTTACATACTCGAAACTACTTACCTATATATAATTGTATAATTGTAGTAAGTACTTGTTATTCTTCAGCTTAGCCAGAACATTGCCTAGGAAATATTATTGTTTTGTATAACTTAATTTAAGTTCATGTTATGTTTTGTGATCTCAATGTCTTAGTAAAATGTTTATAGACATTTTGGTGGGCGGCATGTTCGGCTCATAAACATACATTTGTACCTACCTACATGTACATTTAAAGTGTGTATAGGTTCGACTACTGACCTAGTAACCTCACAAGTTTTAGTGTCCAATAGATATTCAAGCAAACAACACGTAGTTTTATTTTCTCTCATCAGTTTTACGATAATCGACCTTAACTCAATCTACACTAAGACTACCATAAACCACTAAGAAATATTGTTCTTAACTAGACACATGACATAAACACAGTTATGTCCACTAAGATTTCCTTACATCAGTCGCACACAAGTTATAAGTTCCCTTTTAAGTAACAATAAATCATTTTTAAATAAATCAACGTACAAGTTATTTCAAAACAAAGGCTATTTTGAATTTGTTTGTAATTATCAGACGAATTAATTGTTCTTAACGTAGCAGTTTAAAGATTTATTTTCATTGTGTGCGTCTGCTTATTTATTTCTGCCACTTAAAATCACCAGTTTTAGCGGCAAATCTTCTAAGCTGGCAACACTGTAGCGTATGACGGGTTTGTGAGTAGGGGTGTGCTAAAATGCTACATCTAAATATTATAGCATAGGTAACGTTATAATATTTTTTTATAGCAGGTTATGTTTGCAGCGCTAATATAATAGGTAAATGTTTATGCATATCCATATAGGTACTTTCAATAAAATAGAAATCAGTAGTGTTAATACGGATAATATTTAGATAAAAATATGTACCATTATATTCAAGAATATTAGGTGCGGTTATTTACGTAAGAAAGTACGGTTACATAACATGATTCCCGTTACGTTGGGTCTGGATCTTGCAAAAATTGCGATATTACCAGTACTATAATTTTGATTAAAAAGTAGAGTCGGTATGAAAATTGAAAGCCGGTATTACTAAAGTATTGTTCAATTTCTGAAATAATTGTCTTGTTTAATCTATATAAGACACATTGTTATCGTAAGTTTTGGTGTTAGAAGGTGTACGTGCGTTTTATTATGGTTGGCGCAGCGGGAGTGTAAGCGACTGCTACGCCGAAGGTCGCGGGTTCGATTCCCGCTCAAGTCAAACATTTGTGTGCATGAACATGGATGTTTGTCTTGGTCTGGGTGTTTCTATGTATAATATGTATGTATTTACAAAAAAAAAAAAAAGTATATATGTATGTTTATCCATTGTCTAGTACCCATAGTACAAGCTCTGCTTAGTTTGGGACTAGATGGTGTTGTGTGAATGTGGTAGAATATTATGGTAGAATATTATGGTAGAATATTATGGTAGAATATTATCAATAGAATATTTTATATTTCTGTTGACTTATAAAAATTGAAGATTTGAAACATCTGATAAGGTAGAGCCTATCTACACTAGACTATATACTGACTTGTTGGCTTAGCAAAAGTTGTTCAGTCAAATGAGCATTTGCTGCAAAGTGGAAACTTACAAAAATCGAAGATCTGGAACATCAGATGTGGAACTGCAAGTGCCCATCTTAACTATAACACACATCTATACACATAAATCAAATTGGAGTGTCTGTTTGTAATATTAAAATAACCGCTTTTTACTAAATGCATATGGATGTATATACGGTACATATACCTAAATTATTTTTTACCATTTTTGTCTGTCTGTTCTCGCTGATCTCTAGAACGGCTCCACTGATTTTGACGGAACGTTCACTGGCGGATAGCTGATGTACCAAGGAGTAACTTAGGCTATAAATTAACCGGGTATCCGAAGTAGTTCCCTCAGGACACGGGTGTAAACGCGGGAAACAGCTATAAATAATAAAATGGTTTAATATAATTTACCACATTTAAAATACAAAATTTCTTCATCATTTACTTGTTTATTTACTATGAAGTTAATAGGTACTAATGATATTATGAATGCTATACCCAGCCAGCACTCTAGCACCATCTTAAAGACTGCTGCAAACAAATTTGTTTAGATTGCCATCTATCGCACGAGGGTGTCGATTAAACGTTATTTTTTTAACTGTTCGTAGTCTTTCTTTATGGTATCTATAGTCATAGTGGCAATGAAGTCCTGTGTCAAAGGAATTGACTGTTAATGACTTCTATCATATTGTTGCTGTGAGATACTCGTAGTATTGACAATTTAGCGACTTACGTGGCGACTTTCATTAAATAAAAACATTTTTAGGACAGTGACAGATCTGTTAATTTTCTTTTATGACACAATAGGTGCATTCAACCGCGAAGTGGTAGCGCACGAAGAATGCCCGCCTAGCGCACGCCGAACGGCCGCTCAAGGAACACGCATACCCAAAGTGCGGGCGGCCTAAAAGCTCTGCTAAGTGACAATCCTATGTTATACCTAGGACATAATGGCTTTACTTATATTCAAACTAGATTATATGGTTATTATAAAATAATATGTTACTTATCAAGTTATCTATGATAAAGCGAACATATCTATAGTCCGTGCCACGAGAACAGACTTTTTGTAAACAAAGAATTTCTACTAAGTGACTTAGCGATAGTTCTGTCAAAAATAATTAATGTCAAATCCAATGAGCGCAACGGTATATAGGTACGGGTCATTGGAAACTAATATGTCAATGGATCGGGTCTTTATCGATATTATGCGCTGTCAACAGGATCTTATAATGTTTTGAGGTACTGATGCCTAGAATGTCAACATTTGGCCTTAGTTCATTGATATGTTACATTCTTAGGCTTAACATGCATTTATCAGAGTACAAAATTATTTTTTTAGTTGTCAAGAAAGGGGGTAAATGTAAAATTAAATATAAGTTTATAGAATCGCAACGCTCTTCCTGCTGCCGGCATCTCGAAGAAGCGGGTGCAAAATAGCAGATGGCAAACTATTAGTCGCGCAGAAAATTATTTATACTTACCTATAAAAGAAATTGCGTTTTCAGACTACCGTAACTTTTAATGGATTTTATTTAAGTTCATTCTGACGATTTCATTCACAAACAACGTTAAATCTCCATGCCTATATTTTTTATGCAATATACTAGCTAGTTATCTGTAATATTATTCATTGTTGGTCAATAATCTAATATTTTAGGATAGGTAGGCTACTTTAAGCAAATGATTTATTGTCTACGATTTAAAAAACATCATGTCCATAATAGAGTAACATGTGTGTACTCTATCATTAACATACATGGCACTCTATTTTGCCTTAATTTACAGAATAATTAATTACGTGTATAACGACAAATAAATCGCCAAATGTTTGAACATTCGATCATTCAAACACAAAATCAAATATTTCTATTTCAGTAAAATTTAACAATATAAATTTAGAAACATAGTGACATAATTAGGCATTGAAAAAAAAGACTGTTCAAAAAGTATAAAATCTAAAACAGAGCTGTTTGAAAAAAGGTTGTGAAGCCCTGAATGTTTGTTTACAAAAAGTCTATCTTCTCGTGGCACCGACTATAGTGGTAAGCAGCCGGTCGCTCAAAGAACGCTCGGCTGTCGCGGCGTCGACGCCGCGTAGACGCCGCGTATACGCCGGGGTGCCGCTGCGTAGACGCTGACGCCCAATGTGAGGGGGGCCATAAACTTAAAGCAAGTATAGGTATAGGTATTCAATGTCAGGTATAACAAAAACATAAGGCAAATAAAAAAAAAGAAATAAGATGTATAATAATGAAGGTAGGTGTAAAATAATTCAGAGCGATGTGCTGGGTTATCGGTAGCAACACCACAATGGCCGGCTTTTGTATATTAGAATTTGTATTGATACAGGGTGTTGCCGAAAAATATAAGTATTATTCTAAAATGAGTTATTTTATTTATGAACGAACTGTACGGTACGATTTTTAGAATAAGTTGTTACCCTAATTTATATTTTGTAAGAAATGTTTGTTGAGTTTGTACTTTATGTTATTACGTGTTAAACTGTTTCTAAGAGGTAGTGGTAATTGATTAATTAGTTTAGGCACCATGTATTTTAATGTTCTTTTACCGTGTAAGTTGTTGTATTTAGGGAGTAATTATTTATTTAGCTTTTGTCACACTGCGGGTTTCCATTTCATTATTTTGTACATACATACATACACATATAATCTCACGCCTATATCCCCGAAGAAGTAGGCAGAGGTGTATTGCTACACCCACTTTTCGCCAGATTTATTTTAGTCCCACGTAATAGGGGGCGAGCCTACTGCCGTACTGGGCACATTACCAGACTCCGAGCTGCTACTGAGAATTTCCTAACGAAAAAACCCAATAACACTTTGCCCGACCCGGGGATCGCACCCGAGACCTCCCAATCCCATGCGCATATTTGTGCCGCGAGACCAACGAGACAGTAGTTTATTTTGTACAATTTTGGTTATTTTGAGATTTTCATTAAAGATTATTTTGAGCTTTTCATTAAAGAATACTTCAGGTAATCATTTTACACTAACCTTATCGTGCACAGGTAGGATTTTACAATAATCAAATAGTTTATGGTAGTCATTTTTATACTTCTCTTTAATTTTGTTTGGTACTATAGTTTTTAAAATACGTAGTTGGTGTATAAATCTGATCAAGATATGTCTTGTATGTTCTATATAGCTCGACAAGCCGTAAGATATCGTAGATATGCAGAAATGTATAACTATGTCAAAATTGAATGATAAAGATTTCTTCAGCTGCAGAAAATTAAACTTGTTTAATGAAACGTTTGTCGGAATAGGTAAAGAAAAGAAGCCGGTGACGACGATGTTGAGGCATAAAGGTGAATCTAGTCGTAAAGTATTTGACGTAGCGACGGCATATGTTCTATTTATAAAAAAATACTGTAGAGATTATAAAACGGTAATTTTATACGCAGATAATTGCAATGCCCAAAATAAAAATAAAATATTGTACTCTGCATTGCTGAGACTAATTATTGATTCCAATAATGACACCATCGAAACCATCAAAATCGAATACCTGGAGCCTAGTCATACATATATGTCAGCCGACAGCGTACATGGCAGCATCACAAATGCAATCAATAAAACAGACTATTTCTACGATTTAGGTGACTATATCCACATGTTCAAAAAATCCAGGAAAAATTTACCAACCCATGTATATAACTTCAATGATGTCATGTTATTTAAACATACATACATACATATCGTCATGCTTTTTATCCCCAAAGGGGTAGGCAGAGGTGTATTTCTACACCCACTTTTTGCCAGATATACTTTAGTCCCACGTAACAAGGGGCGAGCCTATTGCCGTACCGGGCACATTTCCAGACTTCGTGCTGCTGAGAATTTCGTGACAGAAAAACCCAATAACACTGCCCGACCCAGGAATCGAACCCGGGATCTCCCGATCCCACGCGCACATTTACGCCGCGAGACGAAAAACGAATGATAATCTGTTTTCGCCAGGAATCACAATATATCCATGTTTAAAATTGTTGAATATCGAAGAGGCAAACCTAACCTTTACGTAACAATTACCTACAACCATGATGATTACAAGGAACTTGATGTTTTAACAAAAACGTTCAAGAATGAATTACTCAAATCCACTGATAAAAAAATCGGTTTGTGATGCTGAAAATACCGAGAAAACCCCGATCGATTAAAATTCATGCCCAGGTCCAGACATATTTTTTTTTATAGAAATTTAATAGTTAATCTTGACATAACTGAAGACCATGAGTCGGCTTCAGAAATTTTTGAATGAATGTTATAAGCCCCAGATAGTGTGCTTATTTATTTAAATTTCATCTTTTACCTAATACATTTTCCTGTCATATTATAACATCATATTACCACAAAATGCTGTATTTTTTTTCTATCAGCGTTTAAATTATCAATAAAACTTCAAACCCTTTCGTTTATAATTAACTAGCGACCCGCCCAGGCTTCGCACGGGTGAAATGTTATGCATGTATTATACATATAACCTAGATAATCTCTTGTTAAAAGTTTGTTGCAATGTACCATGGTCGTGATTACTCGGATAATGATGTACTCATGTCAACTGTCGAGTATCTGGCATCCAGTGGTACGTCTATGTAAAACCCGTGAAAAGATTAAAGAACAAAATCAAACCGCGAGCTTACGTAGTGAGTGTAGTAAGTCGTGATCGGGTAAAGTGCGATAGTGTTAACAGTGCTAGTGGTGCACTCAAAAAACGAGTAAGAAAGCGGGTAGACCGTTATACTTGCTCGTAACATTCATCCACCCGCAATACCATCAGTACATCCGTGAACATGGCGCTTGCAACAGTGACAAAATATCGGTTACTCCAAACAAAGGTACGTGGTATATATCCCGAAAGACTGTTTATATTAAGTTTAAATGACCACGTAAGTGTGGGAGTGCATAGGTCATTGACTCATGTATTGTATATGTATTTAATATAATGAAGTAATTAACGCGAACTAGTTGGCATTCGAACTTCGTACGTTTCATTTCTCTCTATACACACAAAAACCCTACACTGGTGACCCCGATCGCCGCGAACCGCGCCACGTCCAATTCGCAGAAACGTCGACGACGAATATCGCGAGTCTATACAACGCCTTTTACACGAAGTTCAAGAGATATTTTAAAATTAATACACAATTCGGACTGGCCCCACAGCAACCAACTCACTTGGTACCGAAGACGGAAGAATCCACCGCTATAATTTCTACATTATCAGTGTCAAGTAAAATCCCGGAATTGTGGCCAGAAAACCCACGGTTATGGTTTTTGCAAGTTGAAGCTATTTTAACACCTCAGAAGACATCAGACGCCAACAAATACTTTATGGTCGTAGCAAAACTTAGCAAAGACGTAATCCAGCAAGTAGCGGACATAGTCGCGAATCCACCGGACAACAACAAATTTGAAGCACTCAAAAATCGGCTTTTGCAAATTTATGAAGAATCGGAAACTAGACAAAGACAAAAATTGATTTCGGAAATCGAGCTAGGAGATCAGAAACCCAGTCAACTACTAAGAAGAATGAAGGAGCTGGCGAGAGGAAAAATAGAAGCAGACACTCTAAAAATATTATGGCAAGGCTTCATCTGTAAGAGCAGTACTCACAGTGACGTCAGCAAAGGATTTAGAAGAATTGGCCGTGATAGCTGATAAGGTAATGGAGACCCACCAACCAATGCAAGTCAACGAAGTAGCCCACAGCAACCAGGAAAAGTCGACAGTTTTTATGTAGCTACAATTATGGCAGAAATAGCTAAGACAAACCTAAAGATAGCGGAAATGGATAGAGGAAGAAGCAGATATTGGAGCAGAAGCAATTTCAGAAACTCTTCACATTCACGTTCCCGATCGAGACCACGAAGAACGCCAGAAAGTCCTAATTGGTTGTGCCCATATCACTTCAAGTACCGGGGCAGAGCCAGGAAATGCGTCGCGCCTTGCAACTGGAAGCCAAGGACCGTATCAACCAACTCGGAAAACTAGAAGACTACAACCGGTGGCGGGAAGTTGTGCAGTCAGGGATTACCACAGAACATATATACCCTGACGGGAAGAATGTCAACTTCATAGAAAAAAAAAATATGCAGCGCTACCGCCATCTCTGGTAATCCCTGGTGCAACAACCGGGGCGGCAAATTTGAACCAGATCATGTCATTTATAATTTAGTTTGTGTTACTTGGAGACTAGAAACAATTCTTACAGTTCCAGGTGACTTCAGAAAGGCCACTGAGTACTATATAAAGGTCCTTCCAAAGTAACCTGGAATTTACAGAATTGTTTCTAGTCTCCAATTCCTTCAAGATATGAGGAGAGTTCAATGAAACAGGTATTTATTTTTCTAGTTTTATTAAATTAGCACATTGTGTTACGTCACAAAATTACAAATCCATTTTAAAATTTAGCAAATATCGCTAATCAATAATTTTTCAATCTTTTTATGAATATTCGTTTTGACTTAAATTACGAAATTAGTGCACAGAAGATGACTGTTTTGTTATTGTAGCTTAATTTTGTCAGAAAAACATTTCAAACATTTTGTCATATTTGAATAGCAGGATACAAACTATATTTCACAACCTTTCAGAATAAGTAATTTTAGATTTTAAACAATATTTAATTAAAATAAAACGAATAATTTTATTTTATCAACTGCTCGTTATGCATGGTATGTTGTTTTTTTCGAACTATGTAAACTGTATGTGTTAAGTATGTACATATTTTATTGTCACAAGCACAGCAAGTCTGAAATCATAGTATGAAATATGTTGTAGGGTTTAGAATAATTGCGGTCAGTGTAATTGATTTACATAAGGTGTAGATGAAAATACCTGTTTATTTTAATATTCTACATTATGGTATTATAGTTTGCAGCCATATCTTCAACATAAAAAAGCTCTCAAGAAAACTAGCTTCGTCTTCTTTTCATTGACCCTTATTGAAGTCAATTAACACAGTTATTCTGAACTTATAAAAAATATTTTCACGAAATTTGAGACTGGCTACAATAGTAGCTATTAATTAACATTACAAGATAAACAAAATTGTAAAAAAATCGTAAACTGCATGATCAAGATTATGCAGTTTACGATTTAAGTAAATATGAATTGAAAAAATCACATTGGAACAATTCATATTTGCTTTCTAATTTTATCTTGAATTCCACTGACATAGGTGAAAGAAAACAGCAAGAGTGCAACTTGGACTCGTATGGTTAATATAAGTTTGAAATCACCATGCAGTGCGACAGTTACATACTGGTATTAGTGTTATTATTATAGGAATTCTATCACTCGCACAATGAGGAAGATTCTAATGGATTACACATTATATATAAAGAAATAGTTGCACATACATACACTGAAAAACATTACCACCCTTATTCTGAGAGCAGTTGAATAAAAATAGGCATTCCAACATCAAACTCCTAGTATTAGGTTTTTGACTAATTTGTCTATCTTCCTTTAGTGTAAAAAATAAATAAAATTCGCCAACCTTCCGAACATACATAAACCCAGAAGCTCCATTCCCGTGGCTCATAACGTGATGTTATATAGCCTATAGCCTTCCTCGATAAATGGGCTATCTAACAATGAAATAATTTTTCAACACCAAACAAAAACAAACAATCAAACAAACTCTTCAGCTTTATAATTACAACTAGAGGTCGCCAGCAGCTACGCCTGCATTTTTTTTTAATCTACCCGTTTTGGCCGAACCCGTGGGAATTTCGGGAAATCCCTTCTTAGTGCACCCCTACGGTCCCCAAGGAACATACATGCCAAATTTCAGCTTCCTGCGCCCAATAGTTTCGGCTGTAGCGTGTCTGTCAGTCAGTCAGTAACGCAAGGATTTTATATATTAAGATATTAGATTTTCTTGGTTTGCGTATATACAACAAAAAGCAATATATTTTGGTTTGTGCATATGTGTGTATAAGAAACTTAATATATTACATTATTTATGTTGTAATATATTAAGTTTCCTTTTTAATGCTTTGTTTATGTGTGTTTCGGAAAATTGGCGATTTTTAACCACGCAAAATCGTTTAATAGTGATGTGGAATACACTATTCATAATAAAATCACAATTAAATTTAAAATGTTCTTGACATTTCATTAAAAATCTAAAATTCACTTGTTCTGCAAGTTTATTAATTGTGTTTTGTTTTAAATTCAAAGAATATGATGACGTTAAAAAAAAGCTGTTGCAGATAGTGGCGCAATTTTCAACGCATGTAATTAAATTTTGAGATGCGTAATTCAATCTTTTTTTAATGTCATCATATTCTTTAAACGCTACGAAAGTGTATATCAACTCGCTAGTATCCTTTGCTTTCAAAATTGAGTCACAATTTTCACATTTGTTTTTAAGACTTTTCAATAAAAAGCCACAAACATATGCACAAGCCTGTAACTCTGCAGAATCAGACACACTTTCTTCAAAAAAATTCTCAATTAAAGAAAGCATGTCTGAAACAATTGGATGTTCCTTGACACTTTCTGTACATATGTTTGTGGCAGTGGATTTGGCCAAAATTTGTTTAAAACTTGTCATTGTCGTACAGTCATCTTCTGCGCAATTGCCAGACCCTGAGTGAGCAAGGTTGGATAGAATGGCCGTCTTCAACCCAGCAATAAATTGTCCAGTCGTTGGATTATAATTGGCTCCACAGTTTCCTCTTATGGTGCCAAACAAATTTTCAAGAGGGTCTTGTTGAAGACGGCGAGTTGAGAGGGCTTTAATAGAGTGTTTCTTTTTTAAATTATTAAAAAGCTTTTCGATGCCATTAAGTGTCCATATCCAACCTTGCTTTGATGGCGGCGAGCTTACACACCCTACAAATTCACATGTTTTGAAAAACTTCTTCATTTTTTCAAAATGTTTTATATGTGGAGACACATTTGTTAAGTTGGTCGAATATGGTTTGCCTTTCTTAGCATCTGCAGTGTCACTGTTGACACAGTCGAACAATTTGTCCATATTGGATATAACTTCGGCAGTTACTGTTGCTTCTGTAGGTAGCAGTCCTGGAAATTAACAGAATGTAATATTAATGTATTTATGTGTAGTACGGCCAGCACATCAGTGGTAAAACTTTGACCTGGAAAAGGCCTTGTGTAGTATGGAGTTTCAATAAAATAATAGGCCAGCTTATACTGGTTTTGTTGCCACTGTCTTGCAGACAACTGTATAATGATTTCAATGAATTTGGTACATTTTCAAATACATGTATAATAATTTTTGCCATTAACCGTGGCTTTGCCCAGTTGGAATTCTGTGTATCAGTAGAATGCTTCTGGACAAAGCTTTATCTGATAGGAACTTCTTTTTGACTTTTAAAAGGAAAATTGCAAGTCCTTATGGACACAGCATAACTGATTAAGTTAAAATGTCAAACCAACTACATCATGAAATTAATCAAAACTAATTAAAGTTAAAATAAAGATTAAAAGATTAATACCTTGGGCTATTCTGCCAAACATTCCTGCAGCTACTGAGTGACTTAGTACTTGAGCAGCAAGATTCACTCGCATTTTTTGTTTATTATTCGGATTTAAATGGTCCTTTCTTAATTTTGGAGCAAACACAAAATTGCTGTCATTATTGTCGACTTCAAAAAAATCTTCTATATGTTTCCATTTAGCAATGCCTGTAAAATAAAGAGCAAAGTCTGGGTTAGTTCAGACTATTTTAATTAGATTAACCAACTACCTATTGACTTGAAACATTAATTATTTTTTCAATCCACCTAGCCTTTCCCAACTATTTTGGGGTTGAGTTCTTCAATATCAGTGTTTAAAATATTGTAAATAAAAAATATTTACATGGGGCAACTGCCTATCTGAGCTCCACAACCCTGTTACTGGGTAACACAAAAACTCTTGCTAAGACTAGTTGTCAGAATTTTCTGTTGTCTGTGTTTTGGTTTGTCAGATATTTATACATACATACATATTCTCACGCCTATAACCCCACTTTTCGCCAGATATACTTTAGTCCCACGTAATAAGGGGCGAGCCCGAACCGGGCACATTTCCAAACTCCGTGCTGCTATTGAGAATTTCGTGACAGAAAAACCCAATAACACTGCCCGACCCAGGAATCGAACCCGGGACCTGACGATCCCACGCGCACATTTATGCCGCGAGACCAACGAGGCAGTCGTATAGGGTTTGATGTCGAGTTTTCCGTGTCTACGCAAAGATGGCATTTGCATCGTGTTATCCCTTAGTCGCCTCTTACGACACCCACGGGAAGATAGGGGGTGGTGACATTTGTATTCTATGCCGTCAACCACACGGCTAGCAAAGTAGAAAAGGTAATATTAAATAAAATCCGGTTAGACAAGTAAGCGTACTCCGAGTTGCAACTGGAATAACGCTAGGAGGATGATATTCTTTACCTCATCTCTCCTTTCCCTTGTGCATGACTGTTACTATGCTACTCTCACTGCTGCATTAAGGTATAGTCCGAAAGCTGTTCGGGCTATTATATAGCAACCTTTTATTCAGCCCTGTATAATATTATATGGGCGACACCGCGATATTCAGCTCGTATGTATAATAGACTAACATCTACTAGTAAAATAATGTTGAAACGTCAAGTTCTTGTCACAACCATAATACATTAAACAAATATTGTTGTTAAATCAAGAGCTTCTATTTTTAGTTATTACAAACATGCTTTAATGTCTAGATGACACTATAAGGAAATACCTACGTAAAAAACTGTACATTCAAATGTTCTAATCAATAGAATTTAGCAAGAAATCTTTGGAAACAAACACGAGAATGGCGATGCTACGCATGCACGTATTGTCAAGGTCGGAATAATTGTTTTTTAAACTAAATGAATGTGAAACGAAAGGCTCTAAAAATACACGATATTTATGTTAGATGAAATCAGAAATATACTTTCTAGTCCTATTGCTTTTAGTATTTTATATCAGTGAACACTAGGACAAAAACATTAATAAAATCAAAGTATGTATTCATAAGAACCACCCACTAGACTTAAAAATAAAAAAAATGTATTTAAACTGATTACCTTGTCCTTCACAATTGTTTGATGTTATATTTGTATAACACTTTACATTGTATTTCATAAACATATTTCTGAAACACTTCAGTAAATGTGGTGGATCAAATAATGTAACAATTTCATTGCCTTCAAAATTGAAATATGGTGTTTCTGTGGAAGCTCCCAAAATAGTCATCGCTCGCCTATTGACACCACCCATGTCACACACTGTTGCTGCTATTGTTAAATTAATTGCAGAGCATTTATGTAAAACCTAAAACATAATTGAATACATTGTGATAAATAAGTCTTTTGAAAGTATTTTAATCTTCAACTTTCAATTAACTTACATTTTTTATGAGTACAGCTAATCTATCTGCAGTTACATAAGCACTGGAAAGATAAAATGCAACTGGTTGTTTCACTTTTTTTCTTATGCCCGAAACCATAAACACAAGAGCATGAGTAGCCTCTTGTGGGGATCTTCCATGTTCACCATGGTCTTGGTATCCATCCACTTTGTCCTCTTTATTATTATACCACAGGTGTTTTTTTATAGCCATCTCATCAAACATCAAAACATACTCATTATCAGATGGCTCTTGGCTTTCCACATGGGTTTTTAAACTTTTAAAAACCTTGTCATTTAGTCCAACATTTAACTGAAATTGCCCTAGCAAATTTTTTAAAGTGCTTGGAGCAGGGAGACACCATAGCCTTCTAAGCAGACGATAGCATGCTGCAGACCTCTTAAACATTCGCAATGCTATGATTTTCTGTTCAGTAGTCCACCTTCTACCTTTATATTTCCTCTTGGAATTTTTTAACTCTCCTTGCAGAATGAGAGCAAATGAAGGAGTTAAATGTGCACTCAACTTCTGGACAGTTTTGTTTTCACTAAGAACATTTAGAGTGTTATTAGTTTTCATCTTTTTGATTTTATTTTTTAGCTGACAAATTTTCTTCAAATAATTTTTGCACTTCTTGTCATTACCAACAGGAAGGATCTGAAAAAATAAATACTAAATTTAATTAACCCAAGTTTTAACCCAGCGATGGTATTGTAGATAAATGCTACTTAATTTACTAAAAAAATGTACAGTAAACCACTTATATTTACCTCTTCATGGTATTTTTGTGTGCTCGTAATGGGTTCTTCTGATGGGCCAGGCTGAGATATAATTGCAGAGTCTTTGGAGGTGTTCATAGCAATTTTATCCGCAACTTCTTCAGGAACAGAGACAACTTTATACTACAACAAAATATTTCAAGATCAGAAAATAATTCAGTCTTTGAATAATCTTGTAGCAGTTTTTATTATGGTAATCAACAATTACCAGCAACAATTTAAATGAGCTATGACACACATCAATAGTAAATCAAAATCCATTAAAATTGAATTTACTGTGGCTGTGTGGTATAGATTTTTTGTAAAAAATTACAATTACCTGCTGAATATTTGTGATATCCATTAATATCCGTGACGGCCCAGGAATGGGACTTGTGGGATGGCGTGATGGTCCAGGTTGTGCTGAACAGCAATCAATTACGTCTATAGTTGATAGATTCTGAAAAAATATTATTATTACTTAATGTCATTTAGCTTTTACAGAAAGACACATTTAGGTTTTTCCCAAGTAGCTTTCATTCTCTTTAAGAGTTTACAGTCGGTTCACTGCACCCAGTAAACAAGTTAACCAAAGCAAGAGTTTATAAACTCTTTAAGTCCACCGACTTAAAGCGTTTATAAACTCTTATTTTGCTTCATGTGTGATGTGTAAGCAGTTTAAATGCAAACACTACTCCTTAAGCTGTCTATGGGCTGTAGAGGCATGTAAAACTGGCCTTTCTTACGGCTGTCAGCATTATAATACAACACTAATACCTTTCTAGTCAGCTTTTATTTTATAGGCTGATTAAGAACATTTTAAAAGACCACATATTATGTCATTTGCTGTCTAGCGGTCTACCTGTATCATATTATATTGCTAACCTCTTAACCCGGCCAGCATGAGGTGAAAAAATGTTACATCAGCAATGAGGCAGGGTGTGACATACCCAGAACATAAAGTACCATAACACTAATCCTATTATGTTTCATATAATTGTATTAATCATATAGTGTAGTATATAGGATCACTATAATGAAATTTATCTATTAAAATGAAATTTATTTATATAAATATAAATATAATTTATCGTTTTATAAAGTTTTATAGTTATATGCAACATATTTTGAATTAAAAATAATATTTTCCGCATTCCCGTACTACCTGCACCACCGTGCGGCGCATCCTAGCTCAAAAATAACCATATTTTGGGCCCCTCTTATAAACCCCACACATGTTCTCCGTAATCTCATAGCCCGGTCACCCATCCATAAAATGACCGTGATGTCTATTGCTTTACCTTAACGCAGTTTGCACGAAAAAAATCTGCACAATACTTCATATCGATAACATAGGCTCTGTAAGCTGATCCCAAGGCTACCCATCCATTAAACCACCGTATGTCAATCGCTTTATTTTAACTTGGTTTGTACGAAAAATGCTTTATATTCTTAACCGCCTCCCACGACACCTGCGGGATGAAATAGGTGCTGACTGACACTTTGTATGCAAATCTGTCACCGCACGAAAAATGCAACGTGTCTTATTATAATTATTTATCGTTAATTATTGTAATATAATAAACTAGCTGTTTCCCACGGTTGCACCTGCGTCCTGAGGGAACTTCTTCGCGTACCCAGTTAAATTTTAGCCTATGTTACTCCTTGGTACATCAGGCCAGTGAGGGTCCCGTCAAAATAGGTCCAGCCGTTCCAGAGATTAGCGAGAACAAACAGACAGACTGTCAAAAATTGTAAAAAATGTCATTTCGGTGTATGTACCGTGTATAAATCCATATGCATTTAGTAAAAAGCGGTTATTTTAATATTACACAGACACTCCAATTTTATTTATATGTATAGATAAGTGATTTACACTAGGTATATTATTCATGTAGCGTAGCAATTGTAATTTTTTTCTAGACGGTGTTTGAATAAGTAGGTATTGTTTACATGTGGCAGCCCTAGCCTACTAACCCTTGTCTAGACATTGTCGGCTTTTTCTACGAGATCAAAGGCGTCAAACTACTGTATGTCTTTATACTGTGTTAGGGGCTTTTAATTATTCCCTGAAACTGAAGGGTTTTTAATAGCTATTCAGGATCAACTTATAAATACCAAAAACTATAGGAAACACATTACAAAAGATCCCAATGTTATAGATGATAAATGTCGCAAATGTCAGCGACAACCAGAAACCATACAACACATTACAGGAGCATGTGCTACACTGACACAAACAGACTACACACATCGCCACAACCAAATCGTAAATATTATTCACCAAAAACTAGCACTCACATATAAGTTAATAGAAGATACTCATATACCTTACTATAAATATAACCCCAGCTCTGTATTAGAAAACAATACCCATAAAATGTACTACGACCGAGCCATACTTACAGACAAGACTATTCATTTCAATAGACCGGACATTACAATACACCATAAAACACAAAATACTGTATATATAATAGATATTGCAGTACCTAATACCCATAATCTTCTAAAAACGATTACCGAAAAAATTAATAAATATACTGACCTTAAAGAAGAAAAAGAATCTGGCAAGCCCGTAATGTATACATTGTACCAGTTGTAATAACTTCCACCGGAGTAATACCGAAACACCTACATCACAGTCTTAAACTTCTTGATTTAACACCAAATCTTTTATCAATATCAAAAAAGCAGCAATTTTGAACACATGCAGGATAGTACGCAAATTCATGCAAAGCGATGAAACACTAAATCAGATTTAGCTCATGTGACAATTACTTGGTCTTGACCCGTAAATGTCATCAAAACACCAACGATAGCTGAGTATAAAACCATATCTATAATAATAATAAGCGGCGGTAGCCCAGTGGTGTACGTAACGGACTGCCGAGACGATGGTCTCGGGTTCGATCCCCAGGTACCTCGGGCACACACCTCTGACTTTTCGAAGTTATGTGTGTATTAAAAATGTTAATTATCGCTCGCTTAATAATGTGCCCGGTAGATGGCAATAGGCTTGCCCCCTATTACATTGGGACCGAAACATATCTGGCGAAGTGTGGGTGTGTAATACACCTCTGCCTACCCCTTCGGGGATAAAATGCGTGAAGATATGTTATGAAGATATATAATAAAACAATAATCACCGAAAAAACAATTCACTACAATAGACCAGATATAACCCTACACCATAAAACTAACCACACTGTTTATATTATTGACATAGCCATCCCCAACACTCACAACATTCAGTCAACAATAGCCGAAAAACTTGCAAAATACCAAGATCTAGCCATAGAACTAAAAACACAGTGGAGAGCCCGTACAGTCCATATCGTACCAATAGTGTTGTCATCAACTGGTGTAATTCCAAAAACCCTGAGTCAAAGCTTGAATATTCTTCACATGCCCAAACACTCACTACACTTATTACAAAAAGCCACTATACTTAATACATGCCGCATCACACGCAAATTTCTAACGTTATCTTCAATATCATCACCTTACTCTATCTAACGTGCCACGCTTGGTTCAGGCCCGCATGACATTTTACCCCTCGAAAAAGGGAGTTGAATTTAATAAATAAAAATAATAATAATATTCTACCACATTCACACAACACCATCTAGTCCCAAACTAAGCAGAGCTAGTATTATGGGTACTAGACAATGGATAAACATACATAAACTTTTTTTTTTGTAAATACATACATATTATACATAGAAACACCCAGACCAAGACAAACATCCATGTTCACGTACACGTACACAAATGATTGACTTGAGCGGGAATCGAACCCGCGACCTTCGGCAACAGTCAGTCAGTGGCAGTCGCTTACACTACCGCTGCGCCAACCAGTCGTCAGATACCTGTAAACCACTATTTAAAAAACAAAATTTTGCCATTGCCGTGTTTATATTAGAAACCTGTCTATTCGTCAAAAAGAATCCTACAGTATTTACAAGACCAGGAGATGCAGAAAATAGTCATACGCAACATAAAACAAGGCTTAAAATTCCTCAGATTAGGTTAGAACTGTATAGGAGAAACTCATATTGCATGTCCATAAAAATATATAACAATCTTCCAGATAATATCAGCAAATCTTAATATATAAAATCCTTGCGTTACTGACTGACTGACAGACACGCTACAGCCGAAACTATTAGGCGCAGGAAGCTGGAATTTGGCATGTATGTTCCTTGGGGACCGTAAAGGTGCACTAAGAAGGGATTTCCCGAAATTCCCACGGGATCGGCCAAAACGGGTAAATTAAAAAAAAATGCAGGCGTAGCTGCTGGCGTCCTCTAGTTACCACTAAGACATTTCCGTACTATGCTTTGTAAGTTATTGTTAGAAAAAGTTTTTTATGACATCAATGAATACCTGAATGATAAATTAATTACACTATGACATTCCTTATTATTGCAATAGAACACTGACATTTAATGATACCTACTGACCTTTTTATTTTTTTAGTTTTAAGTATAAATGATTATTAATTAATTTATGCAATGATAATTACTATTCCAAATGTAATGCTTATTATTCAAAATATTATTCTCAATGTTTTAATGTCTTTTTAATATTTGCATGCCTTATGTGGCAGAATATGCTGGACGCTAAATTTATAACACATGTATGATACCATATTCTAGAAAATAAATGATATTCTATTCTATTCTATTCTAGAATAACAAACTAAGCAAACCAACTTATTACGCATGAGTTTTTAACAGTCAATATGTATATATTTCACAGTAAAGTTACATTCCCATACGGATAACACTGTTAGCATTTGTAAATACAGGTCCTTATTACCACTTTTTAATATAAAATCCTCATTTATAAAAATAGAGATAGTTTCTGCGACAACTACTTAATAACTTTGTGATTTTATGATTATTAGCTTTGTTATAGCAATAGTTTAGGGTATGCATGGTTTGAAAGCTGCTTCATTCTGTTTTTGTAAGCATTTATTACTATTAAGCCTTTATATTTAGTCACTTGTTACTCATTATTACTCACTAGTTGTCTTCTATGGCGCCATTAATCAGCTTTCAGTTCACGGTTACCTCTTGTACTGCTGATGTAACTATTTTACAGCTGCTGTGCAGCCATTTAAATTTAAAGCTGTCTAATTTGTGGCCAAACTGGTTGTATATGAGCTGTATAGCAAGCTCTACAGCTTTTATACAGCTAACTAGTACAGCTTGTAGAGTAAATGTGAACCATTAGACAAACTCTATACAGCCCAAAAATGCTACTTGGGTTTTTTTATAATTCCGAAAGACTTACATAGGGTAATGTGACTGAAGTAGTAATACTCGGTTGAATTCTGTCTTGTTCAGCATCAGGAACGGCGTGTCTGTTCAACTTCTTGACAGCAAAATCGGTAAATGCTGTTTTATGAAAATGCATGTTACACAACATTCTGTGTTCAGCATACAACTTCCGCTGAAAGTCTACTGAAGACCATGCAGCGTCAGGGAAACAAAATTTGGCCCACAGTTCACAACTGAAAATAAAGGAAAACTTGTTAGTGATCGGTCTCAGTCAATAAGATTTTTAGGTTATGTTTATATTTGATTTAAGTGCTCTTACCGCTGTGTATTTGTTGGTCCAGGATTAGGAAATCGGTACAATTTAATGTCAGGGTCTACACAAGGTGACCGCCCACATTTGAGACATTTACGTCTCAGGTTATCTCCCATGATAGGAAATGCAACCAGTACCACCCACGAAAAACAGTGTCTTTATCACAAAGTGTCTCTACCACAAATAGCTACGACAACACTACTTTTGATTCAACACAGTTACGGAGGAGAACGTGCTCAACTCGACGTAAAAGCGGAAAAAAGAAATGGTTAATCGCAAAAGTACAAACAACGCGTCGATCGTAAACAACAAACGGCGGCCATTTGTAAATTGCATCAGCATCATTTTTTTTTTTTATTTAAACAGACACTGGTGTTGCCATACAAATACGATGACAGACCTATAAATTTAAAATTTACTATTGTTGGCAACATAGAACAATCCCAAGTAGGTATAAATCGTTCGTCCCTACAAAGTTGACCGGGCCTGGGGATTACCGCCTTATCGTAAGTGACCGAAAATCGCATATAAAATTTCTTATTGATTCTGGTGCATGCATTTCTGTAATTCCTAAATATGTAGTTAAAAGTAAATGTGAATTAGATTTAAATTGTAAATATAAACTCTATGCTGCTAACGGCTCAGAAATAAAAACCTATGGTACCAAAACGTTAACATTAGATTTAAAATTGCGTAAACCCTTCTCATGGACATTTGTAGTGTGCAATGTTAAACAACCAATACTCGGCGTAGTTTTTCTTACCATCATAAATTAATTGTTGACATTAGTGGTCTTTGTTTATTAGATAAAGTAACTAACCTGGCAGTCAAATGAACGATCGTAAACCATAATATTTCAGCAATTTCTACCGTGCGTAAAGATCATATCATATATGATATACTAAATAAATATCCAGAGATACTCAAACCTATGTCATTTAAAGAGACGCCAAAACACTCTGTTTACCATTATATTGATACGACGGGTCCTCCTGTATTTTGCAAGCCTAGACCGTTAGCCTCAGAGCGATATAGAATAGCTAAAGACGAATTTAAAACTATGTTAAAGGCAGGTATATGTAGACCATCCAAATCAGCTTGGGCGAGTCCCCTACACTTAGTACCAAAAAAGATGGACAATTCCGACCTTGCGGTGACTACCGAGCACTTAATGCTGTTACTAAGCCGGATAGATACCCAATCCCTCGCGTACAAGACTTCGCATATTTTTTAGCAAAAAGTTCCACCCGTAATATTAAATGGGTCACCCATTGCCAGAGTGGGAGAGTTCAAGTACCTGGGTCATATTTTAACTGAAACGCTTAAGGATGATGATGACATAGAACGGGAGCGCAGGGCTCTAGCCGTTAGGTGTAACATGCTTGCGCGCAGATTTGCGCGGTGCAGTGATGACGTAAAAGTTGTGCTGTTTAAAGCATACTGTCAAAACTTTTATACATGGCAGCTGTGGACAAACCACACTAGGAAAGCGTACAGCACGATTAGGGTACAGTATAACGATGCTTTCCGCATACTAATGAAGTTGCCGCGATACTGCAGCGCGTCAGGCATGTTCGCCTCGGCCGGAGTCCCAGATTTCTTTGCCATTATGAGGACACGGATTGCATCGTTCTGGGATCGGTTACGCTCATCACAGAACACAATTCTTGTCACGTTGGCTGGGTGCTTGGACAATCCCATTCTGAAATACTGGTTGTCCGTGCATCGTGACGCGAACAGGAAATAAAATTTTAAATATAATGTGTGTAATATATATAATGTGTTAATTTGATTTTATGTATGAATGAGTATTGATTTTATAATTATTCTAGACTGATTTATTTAATTATTATTATTGTATGATTAAGTTGAATATTGACATGATGATTGAATACCTAATTTAATGTTGTATGTAGATATGTATTCCCATTGTAATTTAATTTAATGTTGAAATTTTAGTGTCGTATAATGAATGTGTTCTATGAGTTTATGCTTGAAATAAATGAATTATTATATTATATATTATTATTATTATTTAGCTGGTAAAACAATATTCTCTAAAATTTATATAAAAAAAACCTATCATAATATTTTGATTAACCCGGATGATATATGCTAAACCGCAATTACTACACCTTTCGGTTTGCACGAATTTGAAAGAATGACCTTTGGTTTGAGAAACGCTGCCCAAACCTTTCAACGCTTCATGACTAATACAGTGCTATCAGGCTTAGACTTTTTACACTGTTACGCGGACGATATATTAGTAAGTTCAATTATTAGTAAGGAACATTCCGAGCACTTAGAACAAGTATTTCAACGGTTAAGCGAGTATGGTATTACAATTAACTTAGACAAATGTATGTTTAATACTACTAGTATAGAATTCCTAGGCTATGAGGTATCTACAGCTGGTATTAGGCCATTAGAATCAAAAGTACAGGCTATCATTGACTATCCTAAGCCACAAAACGTCAGTCAGTTACGTAAAGTTTTAGGTATGGTCAACTTTTATCGAGGTCAATTACCTAGAGCTATAGAATACTTAGATACATTAAATAAATACATTCACAAAGCTAAACGAAACGATAAAACAATAATACAGTGGACACATGATGCTGAACAAGCGTTTTTACAATGCAAAAATAGTCTCAGTAATGCAGTCACGTTAACATTCCCGCTAGTAAACGTGCCGTATGCACTTTTTGCCGATGCATCCAATAATTGCGTAGGAGCTGTGCTGCAACAATATGTGAACAATGAATGGCATCCATTAGGCTATTTTTCTAGAAAATTAACTACATACACACATACATACATATCGTCACGCCTTATATCCCCGAAGGGGTAGGCAGAGGTGTATTTCTACACCCACTTTTCGCCAGATATACTTTAGTCCCACGTAATAAGGGGCGAGCCTATTGCCGTACCGGGCACATTTCCAGACTCCGTGCTGCTACTGAGAATTTCGGGACAGAAAAACCCAATAACACTGCCCGACCCAAGAATCGAACCCGGGACCTCCCGATTTCACGCGCACATTTATGCCGGGAGACCAACGAGGCAGTCGTATAGGGTTTGATGTCGAGTTTTCCGTCTCTACGCAAAGATGGTATTTACATCGTGTTATCCCTTAGTCACCTCTTACGACACCAACGAGAAGATAGGGGGTGGTGACACTTGTATTCTATGCCGTCAACCAGAACCAACATTAACTGAAACGCAAAATAAATATAGCACTTATGACAGGGAACTATTAGCAATATATTTGGCCGTAGAACATTTTAGAAGTTTGTTTGAAGGACATGAATTAATTATTTTCACGAAACACAAACCCCTGACATTTACATTTTCGAAATTATGTAAAAATAACAACAAAGAAAGTCCAAAACGAATTAGGCAACTATTATTTATAAGTGAATTTACAACAGATATTCGCCATGTCAGTGGGCAAGATATCGTTGTCGCAGACGCATTATCACGTATAGATAGCATAAAATGTACATCTAGTTTAATAGACTATGAAAAGTTAGCTCTAGAACAAAGTCAGGATATTGAATTTAACACCTTATTGCAAGATTCTAAACTAAAATTTAAAACAATCATTGTTCCTGGTAGCGGTCAATCTATTTTTTGTGAAGTTTCTAATGAAAACGCCACACCATATTTAACTGAGAATTTTAGGAAAGAAGCATTCCATGCGATACGTAATCTTTGTCATCCTGGCACACGCACGTCGCGCCAGATGATTAAAGAAATTTTTTTTTGGCCTAACATGAATCGTGATATAGGGTTGTGGACAAAGACATGTATAGCTTGTCAGAAATCTAAAGTAAACAGACATGTTATTTCTAACTATGGTAAATATTCTCCTGTTGATACATTTGATCATATACATATTGATTTAATTGGACCGCTTCCAATCACATCGGATGTTTATAGATATTGTCTAACGATAATAGATAGAGGTACTAGTTGGCCAGAAGCTTACCCACTCACAGAAATGTCAGCGGAAACGGTAGCGCATAAATTATATACAGAATGGATATGTAGGTTTGGCTGCCCTGCAAAACTCAGAGTGACCTGGGTAGGCAATTTGAAAGTGAAGTATTTACAATATTAATGTCGTATTTAGGTGTACAAAAAATAAGGACAACGCCATACCATCCGCAAAGCAACGGAACAGTAGAAAGATGGCACAGATGTGTAAAAGCCTCATTAATGGCACGTTTAAATAATAATTAAAATTGGACGCACGAACTACCTTGCGTAATGTTAGGACTTCGCGCAGCCATTAAATCAGAGTCAGGAGTTAGTGCGGCACAAATGGTCTACGGCTTCTCCTTACGATTACCAGGTGATTTTTTTGTCAAAACAAGTAATAATTTAGATCCTTATACAGTTGTTCAGAATATAAGAAATAACATAAAACAATATAAGCCAGTAAATATAACATCTAACAGTTTTACATCATTTTTTGTTCATCCTGATATCAAAAATTGCACACACGTATTTTTAAGAGTAGATAAGATAAAAAAAGTCATTAATATGTCCCTATGAAGGACCTTATAAAGTCTTAGAAAGATCCGACAAAGTTTATAAAATCCAATTAGATGATAGAATATTAACAGTTTCATCACTATGTTTCAAATCTTGCAAACAACTGTCCAAGAAGAGGTTGAACAGCCACGGCGACGCTACACATCCCTGTCTAACACCTGTGTTGATGGTAAACCAGTCAGTGTATGCCTCGTTTATCCTCACACAAGCTCTAGAATCCTCATGAACGGATTTCAGAGCTCGAATGAGGCTGCTGTTCAACCCATACATCGACAATACCGACCTCATTTCATTCCTCACCACACACACATCGTAAGCCTTTTCCAAATCCATGAAAGCGCAGTAGACCTTTCGACCTTTGGTCAAAAATTTATCGGCAATGCATCGCAAGGAAAAGACTTGATCCATACACCCAATACCCTTTCGGAATCCCGCTTGTACATCCCATATTTTCTTTTCGGTTACTTTCATAACTCTTTCAATCAGTACCTTCGCATACAATTTGCCAACAATGCTATTCAATTTCATGTGGTCTTAACGAAGCGATATGTTAAAATAACTACGTTCCACCGATATTTAAATATTTGTTTCTTGATATTTTATCATTTGTTTTCAACATATTTGCATAAATTCGTAATGATTTTTTTATTTAAGTTAGAACATTAGAGTAACATAATTTATAAGTAGCATATAAGTGAAGCTTAATCTAATACAAAAACCATAAAAACAATTTAGAAAGTGAAAATATTTACATGGTTTAGGCGTCGTAGAATGCCTCCGCATCAATGTCATCGGGTAACGTGCCCAGAAGACTGGCAGCATTGCCACGCTGGATGGCAATGCTGATTCTCTGAGCAAAGAATAAACCAGCCTTCTGGTCACGTGAGACGTCGATTAACCGTTTAGAAATATCCCGGAATAGAGAACGAGCGCTCGGACTCCATGAGCCTAGCGTTTCCACCCCAAACGGCTCAAACACGTAATTACTTACTAAATTACTGTATTTGCGCCGTTTGAGGGTTTCCGCAGTTGCAGCAGCAGCGCCAGCATGGCCTCCCGTGCTTGGAACGTGTGATGGCGCGAGGGTGTCTACGCAGGTTGCGTCCCACACCAAAGGCCTACCCATTTTCCAAGGCAACAATGACATACCATCAGGTCTCTTACCGTCGTCGCGTACCAAACCATTTGGTTCAAGTACAGCTGGTACGCCAGACGCGACAAGAGCACGACGGATTATATCATTCAGATGCGCATGACGAGGAATTCTACCAGCGCTTCTGCTGCAAGATAGCCCATGGTGGCCGAGGCTATCGACGTCTTCTCCACAATGACATTGATGCGGAGAAACACACGGAGCACCTAAACGAAGACAAATGGCAATACGGAATGTCTCATAGTCCAACATGGTTCCAGTGTTGGACGATGGTAGTGCCTGAAGCCATAGACCGGATTCCCATTCTCCCACAGCCAGCAAGCGAGCACGCTCTGTAACGTTTAAAGAAGTATCCAAAAGATTATTTCTTACTATGTTACAAAGCGGCGCGTCCCACAGTCTTTGGGAGAATAGGTTGGTAGGCAAATCAGTGCTTGGACAAGCCATTTTCCAGGCGTTTATGGCTTCGGTTTTGCACAACACTTCTGAGTTAACTAGTGTAGGTGATAAAATTTTCCTAGTTAACTCTTCCGTGCTGTGAACCGAAGACAGAAACGCCGGTAAATTGACACTGGAAATTTTGCGAACGCCGAGCCCACCCAAACGTATGGGCAAAGACGCTTGTAGCCAGGCTCGATCGTCCAAGTCCACATTTAAAATTCTCTTTAAAGTAATTAGGATAATTTGGTCGATTTGTTCTAAAAGTGTTTTTTTTTCCAAAGTTGGGAAATCTTAAGGCATGTGTGAATTTTGGGACGAAAAGACAATAACGAATAATAGTATAGGCCGAATGAATATTAATTTTGAATAGGCGATCTGAAATTTCACAAAAATTTTGTATCTTTTCGTCTAAGAAAGAACCGAAAGATTCTTCAAATACTGGAGAACCTAGGAGGCGAAGAGAAGTCTTATCAATAATTTTGATGTTTGATGCCAAATTATTAAATTTTGATATTATCGAGTGTTTTTTTTGTGGAGTCTGTTGTATTTATAAACAATTCACACTTACTAGAATTTAGTTCCAAGCCAATAGATGCGAATTTATTTATAATAAAAGCTAAATCTTGTAATACAATGTCTGCAGCGCCCCCTAGGGTCCCGTCATCTAAAAACCATGCATTAAATTTAGAATTTATTTGCCGAATAATGGGTTGTATAGCTAAACTAAAAATAACTGGTCCAAGAGGGTCACCTTGTTGGCATCCAACTGCAGATTCCAAAAGATTGTCCTGGTATAGTAATTTTGTGGGATACCTGTAACATTGCCAAAGAAATTTAAAAATTTTGGGGGTTTCTAATTTTGCTTGTGTCAACAAAGTGTCCCTATTCACTGAATTGAAGGCGTTTTTCAAGTCAACCTTCAAAATGACCTCTCCATCACCACTTCCAAGGTACGTGGAAAGGGCATGTATAGCAGCCTCACAACCCCCTTTGGAACCAAAACCTAGTTGTAGGGGTTGGAATTTTTCTGATAGCTCCCTGCTGTAAAATTTACAGCATATCTTGGCTGCTATACGCCGATATGTGCAACCCACGGCAATGGGACGAATGCCACCATCCCTCTTGTTAAGGGCACATAGATTCGCCCCATACAAGATGTCAATGATGGCATCGTCCACATTACCGGAGAGCATCATATTTACTAGGGCAGTCAACTCCTTCAGTAGTGTATCGCCAGCCACCCCAGCACTTGCACACACAAGATCTTTTAGATGCTGAGGTGTCAAGGCATCGAGGCCACCTGCCGAGCCACTCCGGAAGGAGCAAACTGCTGATAACACGTCCTTGGCCGTGGTGATCAGATGTTCTGATTCACTGTCGGGAGCTTCAGGAAAGGAGAGATCATTAATGGGCGCTGGATGCTTGCTCTTCAGACAAGCAAGCGTCTCTGGAGAGCAAGGCGCCACCACATCACTACTGAATAACAGTCTAGATGCGCCCCGTATGTCACCATCCCTTAATTTGGATTCTATATATTGATAGAGCGATTTATGCTTGTATGGCGTGAATTTAGGGTCTAAAGTGTTGCCCGAAATTTGACAATTATACTTAATTTGGGATGTTAATGAATTTTGGGCTGCCCGATTTTTATCAACATGTAAAATCCTATAAGGGAATGTTAATAATTGCTCCCAGGCCGTTGTTGAGTTCTCCCTTACGACAAGACCTATGCATTCAGCCAATTTTTTTGACACTGATGGTCTTGCCCTACGGGGAACTCTTTTAATAATCGGAACCGAATGTTTTAATTTAGATAAAGTTTACCAAAAAGGAATTTCGTGTGTGTCTCCTGATCCAGATTGTGAGGATATTGATGGGCCTGGAAGTACATTTTGGGATTTACGTACTTTACCAAAATGCACTTTCAAGCCCCGCTTACCTTTAAAAAAACGGTCCTGGGAACAATCCGGACAACGCACGAGACCAGTCAATGATGTGGCAGGTTGACTGGCACTCACGTCCGTATCGCCATATCGGTCTTGCATGCAATTTATTGCAAAAATAATTACAAAACAAATACACAATAAAACATATTTACAATACAGACTGATACTAATAAACTGTCAACGTCATTCCACTTGCGCATGCTTGGTAATCGTTATAAACATTTTGTATGTAGACAATTATTTGTTGTTTATATATTTGATCCACATATTGTATCGGAAGTTGTATGCTGGCATCCAGACTTTTTTGGTGCAGTGGCACCGTCCTGTTTGCAGTTTCCTTGTATCGAGCTCTTGTGCTTCTCATATACGGCCGTGAAGAGTAAGAGTTAATTTACTCGTGCTATTCTGGGACTTATGACTTGCAAACGGCTTTATAATAATTTGACTCGGAATGTGGCGGTTTTTATTTCACGTGACAGTTAGCTTCTGGAATGTTAATATTTATGCTGGCATTGGAATTTGTTGTAAACTGAGTAATATTATTTTAAAATATTTACTATTGTTTATTTTCCAGTGCTATTGTAATTATATAGGGTTTAAACTATTATTTATATAAATTATTTTATTTTCTCGGTTTTTATGAGCTGTCAGACGTACGTTCCGTTCCGTTCTCTAAGTAATGTAATTCGTAATTACATTACTTTAAAAAATGTCCCCGACTGTCTAGAATTACCGTAGGCTTACTGGGAATTGGTTGTAGGCACAGTGGAAGCTAATTTATATTCATCCAGTTGTCCTAAAGCAATCAAATGTCTGACATATATTGCTGAGATTCTCAGCGATGGCAAATTATAATGTAGTTATATGAAAATTTTACCTTAAAGCTTCTGGTGATGTTCTTGAAGTGGACCTATAGATTAACTTATAATTTTAGCCAAAATAACAAGAGAATCGAATAGATACCAGTGTATAATTCGGCGAAGTCCTTCTCCTCGGGCACCAATCAGGAATTCACACACGTGTTTTACAAAGTTCAATATTTCACAAATGTTCATTAAGATACAACTTATCCTTGGTCACAAGTAAACCGATGCCAGCTGATTAAAGAAGCGGCACTCAAACGGGTTCCAATACTTCCAATTTTATTACAATATTCTACGCGAGAGAGCAAAACGGCGTCTTAATTTTTCAAGCAGAAGGACGGAAGTGAGTTCAGTGTGACCATTGTCCCTATTATGTATGTAGGTATATTATTTTACATTAGTTACATCTTAATAGTAAAATGCACCTACCACTTTCATCTCTTCACCACCTTAAGGTTGACAGGCAGAGAATGCCATATGGCATTATGTCCACCGATGTACACTTTGTTTGTGCATAAATGATTAAATAAAATAAAATAAATTTTCAATAGACTAAACAAAATGTTACTCAATCGATCTAATCGATTTGACTTATAATAAAAACTAATTCTATTTCAAACACCGACTAAAATCATAATTCAGCTGGCGCCATTTGTTCAAGTATGATTTCAATGTAAACACAAAATATTTGATAGAATAGTAACGACTCGTGTTAAAGTTTCTCAAAATCTCAAATTATACTATAAGCTATTCAGCATTCTGCAAGTTAAGACCTTTTTGGGTGCTACTAGCTCATTTTAGATCATGCATGGATTACATGGATTTAATCGTTCAAGGATTGTACCAGAGAAAGATACTATCAACCAAGACATCCCAAGATCTTCTCTCTTTGTTATGTTACGACGTATATGATGTTGATTGTTTGCATCTAACCTGTTCAGCGTGCAAGAATAATACAGTTTTAACTTTTTTGCAACAGTGCCGAAATATCGGTTACTCAAAACAAAGGTACGTGGTATATATCCCGTAGGAACAGTAAAAAGTTATGATAGTGACCACGAAAGTTTAAATTCCTATATTATAAGGCAGTTTGTTATCAAGAATTTGATAATTCTGTCGATATAACGTACTGACAGTGGGAGACTAAACAAAACATCATTCTAGGTACGGCAAGAAAATTACGAACTACTGAAATAAATAAAAAAGAGAAGAACCAAAGAAATATTGATAAATTTGAATCTATATTGAATGAGTATTTCATACATTGTGGTAATATAGTTGCTCAACAAAAGGCTTGTAAATGTTTAAAAGATCATCTTCGAGAGAATTAATGTATTGTGCACGTTGATATGATAGTGAAAATTATGCAGTCAAGTGTAATGAGGAAATACAATCGTATCATTTTGGTGGTAGTCGTTAGCAATTAACATTACACACTTCGGTATTATACGTTCTGGATAATGAGAAGACACAGCAAGTACAATCTTTTTGTACGGTGAGTGAATGCCTTCGTCATGACATTTCAGTTGTATGGGCTCATATTGTACCAATCCTAGAATATCTAGGTGAAACAAAGACAGGCATTCACACTATACATTTCATTTCTGACTCTCCATCTAGTCAGTATCGGAATAAAAAAATATTTCATATAATTTCTTCTTTACACATTTACCTGAGCTCCATCAAAACCATTACGTGGAACTACAGGGAATCTGGTCATGGTGGGGGTGCCCCTGATGTGGTAGGTGCTGTCATGAAGAGAACTGCGGATCGTGCTGTTTCCCAAGGACAAGATATAAAAGATTTGGATGATTTTTTAAATGTAATGGAGCAAAACTTAAAGAATATGATGTTAGTGAAAAGGACTTTCTTTTCCCTCAAAACATAAAAAGCTTTCCAGGCTCAATGAAAATGCACCAGATAGTATGGAACTTCGATTCTACTTCGTTAGCCGTGCGCAAACTGAGCTGTACAGATAATGTTTGTCTCTATCAAGCTGTAATTTGCGATCATGCCATGAAACATCTTGGTTTTTATAACGTGGAAGACGCCGCTAAGCAAAACTTATCTGTCACACCGCTAGCTAACTCAAAAAGACAACTTAGAGAAATCGGTGAATCTTTTCGGACAACACAATATAACGAGCAAAGCAACATCTCTTCAAAGAGAAATAAAAGCAAATAGTATGGATAAAGAAGTTGCTATAACTAAAAAAAGGCGAGGTGTAAGGAAGGCAAGTGTAGAAGAAAGTGTGGCATTGATGACAATGATGCTGTTTTCGATAATATATCAGATATAACATTTTCAAGAAATGAAAATAATAAATTTAGCATCGATTTAGAAAATGTTGATCAATACTCGTTAAACTCAAGTGATGAAGATAATCTCGATATTTTTTAATATAATTATCGTCATAAATTTAGTTTTCTACGATCTCGTGTTTCTGGATGTTCCGTTAACATGGCCCAAAATTTTAATTTAAAAAATGCAAAATTATTAAATTTTTAGTTCTACATTGACGGATTCCCTTAAAGTTCCTATTGCTAATTATATAATTTTAATAATCTGAATTTGATGCTCATAGTAATTACGAGTACGATTCTACTTTTATTAAGAGTTTGTAAGCGTTTTGTTTAAAAAGAAGATTTTTATTGTTATTTTGTTAGGTATTAAGAGTTTGTAATGGCCTGCACACAATGGTGGATTGCATGGCAGAAGATTTTAAATTTTTAATTGAATTTAATACTTATCAATTGCAATAAGGTATTTTTCCATATTCGTTGCTGCAGAGGAAACTGAATCATTCAGTCGTTGAAAAATACACCTTGTTTCGATTGAATAAGTATTAAATTCATTTGATAAAATTAAAATTATCTGCCTTCCCGTCCTCCAGTTTGCCCAGGCCATAAGGGTTTACTTTTAAATTAAGATCTTTTTATTTATGCCATAACGTGTTACCTATTTCATAAAAAAATATATTAAATGACCCACATTTCGCCAGAAATTTTTTGGTCCCACATTACCAGACTCCGTGCTGCTACTGAGAATTTCCTAACGGAAAGACCCAATAACACCTTGCCTGACCCGGGAATCGAACCCGAGACCTCCCAATCCCACGCACACATTTGTGCCGCGAGACCAACGAGGCAGTCACAGAGGCATTTTAATTAACATCGAAAAGTAAAAAGAAAGTTGAGCCATATCAATGAGTCAAATACACTTGGTTTGATTAGGCACAGGTATAAATCGTCGCCTTGGTGGTGAAATGAGTTAAGCCACACTTTTTACTGAATTGAGTTAAGAACACCACTATACTTGGCGTTAATCGAAGATTATATTGGTGAAGAGATCTAAGTAATAGCTCAACTAGAAGTTGGTTTTTCATTAAGACGTGAAAGGAGCTATATGAAACTAGGAACAAAAAATCAAGTGGTGAATCTAGTGCTAGCTGCATTCACCACTTTTAATTCGTATCATAAAATAGTTCAATCAAATAAGCAGTGAAAAGAGGTATGCCACATAAACATTTTAACTTCCAAACAATTCGCCATTTCTGGCAAAACTTTTGAATGAAATAGCGCCTTTTAATGACGTTTGTTTGACAGCTGACATTTTTAGTTTTGCATTTTCGTTCGCGCGTTTACACTATGTTGTACTTTATCGTTATTATTGATGTTGAATTTATTAAAATTCAACATCAATAATAACGTTAAAGCACAACATAGCGTAATGAGTGACTCGCAGAGATTTGCATAAATCTCGTCAAACATGCCGCCGATAAGATGTCGAACTGAAAAGCTTATGTCAAGTGTTTTGGGAGAAGACTGGAAGGATCACAATAAACTTGAAAGTAAGGACATTTTATAATTATTTACTCTTTGTGAAAATAATTCATCGTGTTAATTTTATATTGTCTTAGTGATAATCACGACGACGCACGAACAACAGTGTTAGAATCTTAGTATTCATCGTTCAAGTCAACCCTACCCATTCATGTCAGTTTACATTTTTTTGGTAATTTATTTGCAGGTACAGATGAATATCGACATGAAAATACCTAATGTGCAAGAACAAGAAATGAAGTCTAGACCATCTCAGCTAGGATCAACACATCAAATGTCTACAGGCTCTGCAGTTGTAGAAAATGAAGCCGAAATACTAGAGGGCCATGTACTAGACTCTCAACTGTTCCAATTGAATGAAGAACATCAACCTAAGTCAGGCTCAATGTTAACCTGTAAGTTTTACTATTATTAACACAGGTTTAGAAACTGTTATTTTAATAAATTTTATATGCTTGTAAAGCTCATAAAATTTCAGTAGTAGTAGACATTAGCTCCGTCCGTTGTCCGTGTGGTGACGGATGAAGAATACGGAATGTCATCACCCCATATCATCCCATGGGTGTCGTAAGAGCCGACAGAGGCAGCATATTATGCAGAGAATAGCACTGTAAGAGAAGGAAAACTTGATACAAACCCTATACCAACCCGTTTGGCCAGCGTGGTATTGTAGGCCAATTCCTCCTTTCAAAGGAGAGGCCTAGTCCAGCAGTGGACTATTAAAGGCTGATGATGATGAGACATTAGCTCAAATGAGTCTGATGTAACTAAGCCCTGGCATCACACAATGTTTCTTTTTTTCTATACTTTTTTGGACAGTGTCTCCCCATCCACTGTTCTTGCTCTATTATTAAGTCGGTCTAAAATAAAGTAGCATGGATAATTAAGATTTTTCAGTAATAGGAAAAAAATATGTTCTTTTTATGCATGTTACTTGCTAAAGTAATATAATTTATGTTTATTGCTCCAGATGATAACAAAGATAGTGATGAAGATCCCTTCTCAGATACAGATTCCGTTGCGGATCCTATGTATGTACCTGAAACATCTACATCGCACTATTCAGACAGTGATGAGCCTGGTGTGAATGATGAACCTGGCCATCCAGAGACCCACTGCTCTGAAAATAATAAGACTCACCATTCTCAGAACAAACAAACTCACCATGTGATGCATCCTGAGAATGGGAAGGCCAGCGATCCTCTGAATTTAGATGAACACGAGCAGGAAAAAAAATTAACAAGGAAACGTAAATGGTGTGCATTTACGCTGCTTCTTGGAAAAGAAATAAACAAAAGCTGTTAAGACTTCAAGGGAAAGAACACTTGTCGCAAAAAGGAAATGTAGTGAGAGAAAAATCAGTACAACAAGTACAGTGTCATTGCCATTATAAATGTGGAGAAATATTTTATTTTTCAGACAGGCAGAAAATATTTGATGACTATTTAAGCCTTCCTGACGAAAGATCTAGATGGAGCTTTATCAGCAGTTGTATAACTAAACATAAACCAAAAAGGCGTTACCTACAGATAAAAACTGGTGCTGATGATGACAGTTATAACAATACCAATGTTTCAAAAAGAAAATTAACTTTCGCCTATAGTTAAACAATGTCTGGGAAAAAGCATCGAGTATGCAAAAAAATTTTTTTGGCCACGCTTGATATTTCTGGGAAAAAAGTAGAAACAGCAATGAGAAAGTCAGATTCAAGTGGTGTTGTTGGTGGTTGGTGTTGCTCCAAATCGTATTTCAGAAGAAAGAAAAGATGTGGTTAGAAACCATATCAAGTCTATACCTGTAACTGACTCACATTATTGTAGAAGTAGTAGCAAGCGAAAATACCTTCCCTCTGGCTTAAGTAAGATGCGTTTGTACCAGGACTATCTTGAATTCTGCAAGGAACATGAAATGGAACCAGTGAACTCTTCCTATTACATACATATTTTTACAAATGAGTTTAATTATGGTTTCCATCGACCAAAGAAAGACATGTGGGATTATTGCACCCAGTTCAGTAATAAATCAGTGAATGAGCAACTAAAGCTGAGCATGAGCTGCATCTTACACGGAAGCAAGAAGCCCGCGATCATAAAAATGAAGACAAGCAGCATGCTAAAAATGACCCAACATTCCACGCTTATACAATGGGCATGGAAAAGATACTACTGACACCACATTTAGAAGTTGGGCAACTTTATTATAAAAAAAAATTAAAACCTCTTAATTTCACTGTTTATAATCTAGCAGACAAGCAAGCCATTAACTATATGTGGCACAAGGCAAATGGCACAAAAGGCTCATCCGAAGTTTCCACATGTCTTTGGAATTTACTTAACAATCTGGATCCTGCAGTAATGGAAGTAACATTCTTTTCTGATACTGCAGCAGGACAAAATCGCAATTCCATACTAGCAGCAATGTTTTTACGGGCTGTTTGAGATCTACCAATACACACAATCAATCAAAAATTCATGGAATCAGGGCAGTCCGACATGGAGTGTGAGTGTGTGTACATTCCACAATAGAAGGCCGAGCTAAACATACAAGCATTTTTGTACCTGAAGGATGGTACACAGTCGCAAGGACTGCTAAAATCGTTCCACCAAAATATAAAGTACACGAAATGCATTATAAGGAGTTTCTGGATTTCAAAACCTACAGTCAAAAACAAATAACAAATAAAAATAAAGCAGAAGACGGAGAAGTGATGAGATGGTTAGATGTAAAGTGGTTACAATACCGGAAAAATGACAACACAGCTATATTTTACAAAACAAAATTAAGTCAACTTGAGTTCAAGAAACTTACCATCCGAAGGACTATTAGAAAAGTTAATGCTGCAGCTGATATAGTACTTCCTCTTTACAAGAATCAGTTACCAATTGAGAAAAAAAAACTTGAAGACCTGCAACAACTCTGCATGAATGGAACTATTCTGTCTGCCTACCATGATATCTTAGTGATAACTATTGTATAGTAAAGTTAAAACGTGAGCATTCCGACGATGTCGAATCGGTAACCACTTGAGTTGGGAGTTGGTCTCGAAATTGTGAAACATGATCATATTTGCGTAATCCAAATATGAATCGTATGCAGAAATTTTGAAGTCGCTCAAGTTTATCTAGCTGTTTTAGAGCTGACCTTTTATATTTACGCCTAAAATATGAAATAAATTATTTAAATGAGTAGTAAAATTAGCAGAGATATATATATATATATATATATGATCATCCTCTTAGCGTTATCCCAGTTTCAATCTGGGGTCCGCTTTCGAGTCTAACCGGATTTGGCTGAATATTAACTTTTCCACGGAGCGACTGCCTGTCTGACCTCCGCAACCCGAAGGGATAGCGATATTCCATGGTTTAGACTAGTGTCAGTTTATTTAGAAGGTACTGACGCCCTGTAACAACTGTCAAAGATCTTCATGACAACCGGGACCGACGGCTTAACGTGCTCTCCGAGGCACGGGACAAGCGATAATTAACAATTCAATACGTACATAACTCCGAAAAGTCATTGGTGCGCGCCGTGGATTCGAACCCGATACCCTCTGCATGGCAGTCTGTTGGTATATCCACTCGGCTATTAAAATATAGTGAGAAGAGGCCCGTGCCCAGCAGTGGAACAGTATAAAGGGCTGATGATGATGATCATATATTGATGCCAAAGAACTTTAAAAAAACAAAGGATAAAAAATAAAGTTTCAAGTCAGTTAAATCAAACAGAATATACCAATATTGCTTACCATAGAAACCTCATCTCCTCTTTTGCTATCAGGTACTACTACCAGGGGCCCGGTTTACGATCACGAACATTTTTTTTGATCACAAGCACAACTCGATGCACATTGCGTAACCAATTAGCCATTAAGATGACAGGGAGATTAATAGCTTAACCGGCTACACAATGTACATTGAATTGCACTTGCAATTACTTTTGTAAGTCACAGTGTGCTAAATTCAAAAAACCCTGCTTTGATTGTTTAGTATGCCCTGCCCACCTACGTACCTACTTATTCTTAATTTCGAAGCCCAGTGGTCAAAATCATGTCTTGTACGGGAGCTTTACAATATTATCACATTAAGGTTTGTTTTTACCAGATTATTCCTCCTTTCAAAGGAGAGGCCTTGTCCAGCAGTGGACTATTAAGGTTGGTGTGTGAAAACCAATCTAATTTGTTTTCAGGTGCATTGCCGCCACGATAGTTCTTATAAAAAAAAACGAACAGAGTATCGTATACGAAGGAGACATTACGTGAAGCAGTTAGAGCTGTCAATACAGGAATATTCAGTAGGTGTGCAGCGTCAAAACAATATAAGATCCCTCGCATGACAATAATGGAAAAGATTTAAATAATAAAAGATTTAAAAGTAACACTCTAGGTAGAAGTACTGCTCTTTCTGTCGAAATTGAACAGAAATTGGCAGAAAGCTTGCATACGATGGAAAAACATGGATTTGGTCTTAGCAGGAAGAAGTTACGGAATTGGTTGGCGATTAAGTCGAGCTCAATAATTTATCTACGCCATTTAAAAATGGTATTCCGGGTGAAGCCTGGTTCAGATCATTCAAAAACAGACATAATTTGTCTTTGAAGAAACTACAAGGCGTTTAGTATGCTCGAAAAACCGCAATGGATCCCTTCATAATACATCTCTATTTCGACCTACTCGAAAAACTCTCGATGAGTTAAATTTAAGAGAAAACCCATCTGCAGTGTGGAATATAGACGAAACCAGTTTTTCCAAGGATCCCGAAAAAACAAAAACGGTTGGCAAGACAGGTCACGCATCAAAACGAGTGATTTCTACACCTGATAGAGATAACACTACATTGTTACTTGGTTGCAATGCTTTAGGGGAAAAACTACCACCTTTAATCGTCTTCAAAGGTAAAAACATGTGGGAAAATCCTCTTTTTGTATTACTCTCTCATTACCAACATCACATAAATTCGTCATCATACAAAAACGTAAGTGTTTCACTAAAAATGTTTACAACCCCAGAACCCAGGTTTATGACGGTCTTGAGTTGTAAAAGTTTTAAATTGCAATTTATTCTAAACTAGACCTTATTTCAACGTGCGTATAGTAAAGTAAAGTTCAAATCTGATCGTCTCCTGCTTCAAAATTATGTAAAACTAAGCAAAAACCTATAACTACTTCTTTATCCATAATATTGCTAGTAGACGGACTTACCTTAGAAGGCGCGGTAAGACCGTCTACTCGCAGAGTTTCAAAAAAAGGCGTTGTCTTGTATCGAAGTTTATATACAATATTGTATAGTCAATGTTTCGATTATAGTTCATAAAAATCACTATTTTTCTAAGGATTTCAATTCACAAAAAGTTTTTTATTAAGGGAGATATGCTTATTGAAATTTGAGGCAGCGATAGCCCAGTGGAGATACTAACAGACTGCCATGCAGAGGGTATCGGGTTCGAATCCACGGCGCGCACAAATGACTTTTCGGAGCTATGTGCGTATTGAATTGTTAATTATCGCCTGCCCCGTTAAGCCGGTCCCGGTTGTCATGTAGATCTTTGACAATCGTTACAGGGCGTCAGTATCTTCTAAATAAACTGACACTAGTCTAAACCATGAAATATCGCTATACCTTCGGGTTGCGGAGGTCCGACAGGCAGTCGCTCTGTGGAAAAGCTAATATTCAGCCAAATTCGGTTAGACTAGTAAGCGGACCCCAGATTGAAACTCGGATAACGCTAAGAGAAAGAAGAAGGAATATACCGGTTACCAGGCTCCTCAAAGCCACTTAGGTACATGCCTCACACAGGCCACGTGCCATAAACGGGCTGCCAGCCACACACGGGCCACACGTAGATTACTCAAAGAGTAAACAAATCTACCAACTGACTTTTACAAGCATTTTTCACACAGTCTACCCACTGAATCGAGTACCTTCTTATGGTTTCGAACTAATTCAATGTCCGCACATCTTCACGGTGATCATCAAATTCATTTAAAACTTCACAACTGTTGTTCAAAGCCGCTGATTGATAATAACGCAACTTCGAATCTCCATTGTACATACTCTCAACGAGCTATGACAAAACTGGATTTCATCACTGACAAAAACTAAAAACCAAATGCGAACCGGACGTGAAGTAATAAGCTACAAACCGAAACGATTACTAGTCGCGTTACGGCATTCGTACGTAATAGACGCGAGACTATATTTTATTAGCCTACGATATCCTTTGTTCGCTATACCTACGGCCGGCCGCCCGGTGCATCGTTATTAATGATCTATAATGAATTATATTTTTTATCGTTTGAATAACGAGATCTACATTTCTAGCAAAGAAAAGTTGCCAAAACAATTTTAATTGGGGAAGATTTTAAAAGATGAGGGAATTAAAGACATACCTAGTGAGTTAAAAATATACATACATACATAGACTCACGCCTGTTTCCCGGAGGGGTAGGCAGAGACTACGGAACGCCATTTGCAACGATCCTGACAGACCTCACTTGCTTCACTTACTCCCATCAAGTTTCTCATGCATGCTCTTCTGTTAAGGGTACTTCTGACTTGTCCTTTTTTCAGGATGTCTCCAATCTGGTCAGAGAACGTTCGCCTAGGTCTTCCCCTTTGTCCTGTCCCATTCACACTTGCCTTATATATCTTCTTTGTCAGTCTATCGTCATCCATCCTCTCCATGTGCCCAAACCATCTTAACATGCCTTTCTCAACGCTTGTCACTACATCTTCTTTTAACCCACACCACTCTCGTGTCACACAATTCTTTGCTCTGTCGGTCAAAGACATACCACACATACTTCTCAGTGCTCTCATTTCTACAGCATTTATTCTACTTTCAAATCTCTTCTGCCATACCCAACTTTCACTACCATACATAAAGGTAGGCACTAACACACCTCTATGTACAGCCAAACGTGCCTTTTTGGACACGTTTTGACTGTTCATAAACACCTTCAGAGCTCCATTGACACTATTACCTACATTAACTCTCCTTTCAATATCTGCTTCATTCTTACCATCTCTTGTAAACAGCGTACCTAAGTATACAAACTCATCCACTTGCTCCACTCGTTGTCCATCGATCAAAACATTACAAGCCGTAACGCATTCCTCCTTTTCAAAAACCATAACTTTCGTTTTACTTACATTCACTTTCATTCCTTTCCTCTCTAACGCACGATGCATGATTGTTACCATCTCCTGCAACTCCTCCGTTGAAGATGCAAGTATAACATGATCATCAGCATACAGGAGGCATTTGACGAGTAACCCATTCATCCTTAATCCGCAGTCACTATGTTTAAAATCTTGCAAACAACTGTCCATGAAGAGGTTAAACAGCCACGGAGACACTACACATCGCTGTCTAACACCTTTCTCGATGGTAAACCAGTCATGTATGCCCCGTTTATCCTCACACAAGCTCTAGAATCCTCATAAAGGGATTTCAGAGCTCGAATGAGGCTGCTGTCCACCACATTCATTGACAGCACCGACCACATTTCATTCCTCACCACTTTATCGTAAGCCATTTTCAAATCCACGAATGCGCAATAGACCTTTTGACCTTTGGCCAAAAATTTTACGGCTATGCTTCGCAAGGAAAAAACCTGATCCGTGCATCCCATACCCTTTCGGAATCCCGCTTGTACATCCCATATTTTCTTGTCGGTTACTTCCATAACTCTTTCAATAAGTACCTTTGCATACAATTTGCCAACAATTCTGAGAAGGCTTATGCCTCTATAGTTTTTGCAGTCTTGTTGCGAGCCTTTTCCTTTATATAGAGGCACAACTACAGCTGTGGTCCAGTCACTAGGTATTTACTGAAGAAGTTAAGATAAAAAAGTTGGAAACTTACGATGCATTTATAAATAAAGGATGGCGCCTCCAAAGAACCATGGAAATTTCAAATTCCTATGGGGTGATCAAAGACGTTGATATCGATATGTCTGATGAGGATATTCTAAAAAAATCTAACCTGCCCTGATGGCATACAATTGGTATCTGCATTACGATTGAAAAAACGGAATTTTAATAAAGATCTTAGTGAAGAACCGTTGATTTCTAGTGAAACCGTTAGACTGTGCTTTAAAGGGTCCAAAATATTTTTGTACGGCATTTTTACCATCGATAGATCCCTGAAAAATAATAAGAAAGCGCGTAGTGCCGTAAAAAAAATGGTGCGCCACAAAGTCGGTAATTTTTTTTTATTTTCTAAAATGCCGTACTAAAATATATCTAAATAACTGCATTCGATTCATTTTCAATCTTCGCAAGTATGACCATGTGTCTACTTATCGCTCCCAACTAAAGTGGCTTCCTATCCGTCATCGCCGTAGATTGCGAGCTCTCACTACCCTTTATACTATTCTTACGTCCCCCACTTCTCCGCAGTATTTGACCTCCTATTTTCAACTTTTATGTACTAACCATGAAAGAAACCTCCGTTCTGCTAACAACCTTCTTCTCACAGTCCCTTCTCACAACTCCAATTTTCTTCACTCTTCTTTCACTGTCCAATCTATCCTTCTCTGGAATGCCCTCCCTCTTGAAATCAGGATGGCCAAGACTAAGTATACATTCAAGTCTTAGGTGAAGGAACTTTTATTGGCTGAGTCGGCAATTGTACAATAAATCACATAAATTTCAATTTAATTTAATATAAATATACCCATGTATTTATTTATCTATAACACACACACATATATATATTTAATTATATATTATTATGTAATATATTTATATATATTTGTATGTAGGTTTATAATTTGCATATATTTATGTAATATTTGTTATGTATTTATTTAAAATACGTTTATTTATTTGTATGTACCTAGAAATCGACGTAATTTTCTTAGTTCAATTTAATTCTCTTTGTCTTATATTACACCTACTACTTTCTGCACCACTTTAAGGTAGACTGGGAGAGAATGCCTATGGCATTAAGTCCGCCTGTATACTTTGTGTATATGAAGTTTTAAATAAAATAAATATATAAATATATGACCGAAATGCGTATTCACTCTACCTGCACTTTTGAATTCTCACCAGCAGCACTCAGTTGGACAACTTACAAGTGACGGCATAGTGCTGACTCTTATTATTTTATGCTCTTATATCGTCCTTTATACGTCACCTGGTGGTTCATATGACCCACCTATTTTGGACATGGGCCTGTAGTGTATCAGCGAAAACGTGTTCTGCCATACACCAAGTATACCCAAAATGTGGGGAAAATCACGAGAACTGTGACCAGTTAATATTTACATGCAGTAATTGCAGAGGCAACCACATGGCCTTAGTAAAATCCTGCCCGGTTTACTTGAAGGAGAAAAAGATTAGAGACCTTATGGCAGAGTTTAACTGCACGTATCGAAGAGCGTTAACGATGTATGTTCCTCCAGACAATAATAATTTATAGTCAACATAAATACGATACAAATGATTCTATAACACAGCCCAATATGTTCACCACGCCGGGCTTTGATGCCAATCCACCAGTTTTCTGCAGTACACCTACATACGCAAATGTTGTGAAAACGAATGCCGTCATACACAAGCAAGGATATAACACTAGACACAATACCTGTTTCCCCAAGGAAAACCCCACAGACTTAATACACCATCAATAGTTATCCCGAAATCAATCAGGAAGGAAACTGTCACTCAGGATAACCCCGAAACTATAGGATACACCAGGAGACACACGAGTGAACCCACAGAAGACAAAAAAGGAAGGTAAACGTCGAGGAGCTGCTATGTAGGTCACAAGAGATAATATTTTTGAGAAACGGTAGTTTGAAGTCAACATTTTATGATGTAATTAAGTGTTGTGTATACTGTACAATGGATAATTTTAAGTGGTAGTAGATAACATTGCAGACTTGCTAATATTGAATAATTTATTTGATTTTATCGATGGTCAAGCAATCAATCAATCAATAATAATTTATTTGCAAGAATATGGTAGTTACAATGGTGTTATGACAATGATTTTCTGCATATTTTGCCAAGACTGGCGAAAAAATACAGCTTAAGCTAGTGTTAGTTGGGTATATTCTTATCTTCTAGGTAATCTTTTATACAATAATAATTTTTTATTGCAAGAATTTTACGTAAGGTTCTTTTTAATATGACGTTAATGCTAAGGTACTGACATTTTCTGGTAACTTATAAAAAATATAATGGACAATAAACATTTTTCTTAAGAATCTCTAATTTAATCTGTGATAAGCGTAGCTTATTTTTATGTCTATTTCTACTATTTTTCGAATCACAAAATTTTTCAAACACTTAATATTATGCAATGGAACTGCCAAAGTTTACGACCTAAACTGGTATCATTTGAAAATGTATTATTACAAAATAAGATCCATATAGCTGCTTTGAGTGAGACATGGCTAGACCAAGATACCTTCATACTTGTGGTTTAGATTTTCCATGTGTTCCTTATTATACAGACCTTTTACATGTCGTCAGGGATGTACAACACCGTCTTAATGGAATGTGTGCGGAACGAGGCTCAAAGACAACAAATATTTTGTATAATTAATTGCAATATAGGGGTATGTAATATTCGCTTTTGCTACTTCTGCAGAAGCAAGGTTGTTATATGATTTGGCTAAAGTTGTTTTTTGTAATAGACACTAAGTGTGAAATGTACTGTTTTGTATTACGAGGGTGACATAGTCAATATAACTAAACCCTTTTATAAAAATAAAGAGAAAAAGAAACCGAAACAATTAAAGAAAGTAATTAATATCAAAACTGTTGTTCCTCTACAAAGTTTCAGTATCAAAAGCAATAATCAGGAAACTCGAAAGTAAAACTGACTGATTACACTATCGCGGTATCTCTCAAGATACTATTTCAAACCAAGTAAATCAAAAGATTTAACCTCTACATGCGATCATGGCTACGCAGAGCCCAGTAACCTCCAGTTACTCTACTTTCTGCGAACCCCACATGGGAACGCAGAGTCTCTCTAGGACTCCATGGTTTCCACTGAAACCCAACCTCCGCCAGAGCTGACTGCAGTCAGCCTCTGGTACACTATTCCTTTAACTATCTATTGAAGTGGTCCAGCGGTAGTCTGGGTAACACTGGATCGTCAGATGTTGGTCTCGATACCCGATTAGAAAGTACGCTTATGTTAGCTCACACACTTGTATCACATCCTGCTGCTGAGTCAGTGGTTAGTCTCCCTTGTCGATCGGCTTATTGGTCTAATGGTACGTAACACAGACTGCTAAGATGAAATTCATGGGTTCGATTATCACCCAGGAGAAATCTTTGTGCGATGAGCAAATTACCATAACTACCTATAATACTCGTATGTGTATAAAAGCAATATTTATATATTAAATCAATTTTCTGACTACCATGCCACTTTTATGGGTTGTGCCTTGTTTGGGATCACACCGCCAGGTGTGGGTTGTCACAGAGAATTAATTTATTCTTATGTTTCTCCTCTTCACGGATATTTTCTTACAATTCACTTAGAAATTCACCCGGTCTAAATGGTCACTAAGGACGAAAGTCGGCACCTACCCTAACCACTCTCATACTGGTATGGGCAGGTGGTACTTGATGGATGATATGCAAAGTGGGCAACAGTGAAGTTTTGTCTTGGCGGGTCTCGTGGCAACAAAGACCCGGGGTAGGTTTTCCTGTGATTATGCCTTTGAAAGTTACACAAAGCGAATAGCTCCTGTGGCCTTCCCTTCGGTGATGAACTTGCCCTAGTCAAAATAGGCTGGCCAGAGACCAGGCTCTGACCGACTCATTGAACTATTTGGCACCCACAGATTACATGAAATTTACAATTCTGTGTCGCCACCGCATTGCGCTTCCCACGCACGCACATTCAACTCGCTGCCACCCAGCCCTAATCTAAGACTTAGGTCTGTTACCCGAGGTAGTGGGTTGGATTCATAACACGACAAATCTTTGTATGATGAGCACTACGCTTTTTTCTGTGTGTTGGTTAAATTAAATAATTACAATACCTATCCTCGTACTTTGAAAAATGATTATAAATGAACGGTTATCAGTCGTCTACTTGCTGTATACCTACAGGCGTCTGAGAGCGCAGTGACCGAGTAGGCAGTCTTTTGGCTTAAGCCACCCAAAGAACCTATAACTATGACAGTGTATCCATTAGAAAATGTCAACATCTTCAAGGCAATGTGGGGGGGATTAAGGAAGCAATGCATTGAACCGAAAACCACAAAGACCGTCATCCGGACCATGAGGAAGGAGACTCTTGTCTGCCTAAGGGATTCCAAGGTGATACAACTACCAGAGGTAGATCTACTGGACAACGAGTGGGACACACTGGGGGTCGACCGGATCGCGTTATTCATTAGTCTCTTCTTGGAGAAACATCCTAACCACTCCCTTGTCTTCAGTCCAGGACCTCTAGCATATTTGACAGGGATGATTGACTCTATGAAGGTCATCCATAATGACCTCTTCTCTTCATTCCTCGAGGCTCAGGCGAATATCTCCGCAGACATGAGTCTAGCTGCGAAATCTGTCGAGTCATTTCGGACATCAATGGAGGAGGCTGAAGGAATCTGGAGGGAACAGTCATCCATTTGCTCTAAATATTTGTCCACCCTAGAGAGCCAATTAAAGTTGATCAAGATTGCTGCTGATGTCCCTAGACCTGACATCACCTCGACATCGACCGTCAGAGACCACCCTCAACCCCCGACCCCTCCATCCCACCTGCCATATGTCTACTACCAGCGTGGGAATCAGTTGCAGGTTAAGTACATCGAGCCCATGGATAAGAGGACACAGAAAATCGTGACACAAGTAAACTATATATTGGAAGGCGTCGAGAACCCCAGATGCTTTCTGTCTTTACACCCAGAGCTCATCTTCACCAAATTCGTAGAGGCCTACAAAAGAACCCAAAACTCGAAGACAGCACTGAGGGAGTTGATATCCACACTTGATGAATTGCAGATTCATTGAATTCCAATCATCCGCAACTCAACATGTTCAAAGTTATGTGCCAAAACCCAAGACATCCATCAAGAGACCAAAGATCAGATCCCTCCCACACTCCTCCAAGGCCTTCCCCCGCCACTCCCTGAGGTCCCTTTCCTTCCACGTATATCCCCATAATATTGTTTCAGCATTTCAAAGGCGAATGTCTAGGAAGGCATCGCGTCGAGATGTAGCCTTTTTAATGAGATGCCTTTCCTAGGCATTGTTATAAATATAGGGCCAAGCAAGCTTGACGCCAATCTTGCAATAATGAATTTTACCGCAACAATAAGCTATACCAAAGAGATATCTATAAAAATTGACTTTCATAGAATGTTGTTCACTTATTTCAGTTGCAATCAAACGGATCATAAGCATATGCCACTTAATTGATAAAAAATACAAAATAATCTTAATAATTTTCTCAAATTTAAAATATTATATAATTTTAAATTTCGTCGATAGGAACTTTTGGTTTGACAACGTATGAGACGTACGCGAACGTAACGGTTTTGGTTTAAAACGTTGTCAAATAATAGCGCGATACCATGCAACAACGAGAGTTCGCTCGCACGCTATCACCTAGCTGTCACTGAACGTATCTGCCCTACAAAAACAAAATCGATTACGTTCAAATAATTAGCACGATACGAAATGTGCCTAACGTGACGTTTTCGGTTGAAGTTTGGTTTTGGTAAATACTTTGACGTTTAGCGCGATTGCCCCCCTGGAATCTCGATAAAATTTCAGTTTGTCTCGATCTCACAAAAACTAAAATTGTAGGTGCCAGAGCGGAGCCTTGTACACGAACAACGTGTGGAAGCGCTAAAGAAAATATTACAGTGTTGACTACTGTAAATGCAGCCGGACAGAAATTAGACCCCCTCATTGTATTTAAGGGCAAACATATGTACAAACAGTGGTAGTTACAGGATCCAGAAAAATAAGATTTCAATCTTGCGTATGCAGCCAGCAAACGAGGCTGGATGGTTTTTTTTTTTTATGATTACATAACAAAAGTAATTATACCTAATTTGGGTGAAGACAGGCCCATATTATTACTATATGACGGACATGTCAGTCATGTCGATGACAAAGTGGTAGCTTTAGCAGTAGAGAACAATATCATCAAATCATTTAAAACAATTTGGGATAAAAACCCTGTAAAATGGCAACGACAGAATGTTGGAATCAAATTAAGAAAACAAAGTTTTGCTCAAATGTTTGCGGAATAAAACCAAACCAGAAGTCATACGAAATGGTTTCACAAAAGGTGACATTTACCTTTTTAATCCTGCGATTATACCAAAGGACAAATATGATCCAGCAGCTTATGCGCGATGGCAAAAACTGTTATGTGTAGATAAAATTAATGAGATCATGTCTCTAACACTGTTACGTGTAGATAAAATTAATGAGATCATGTCAAATAACAGCTCATCTTCTATCAAAATAATAATATTAATATTGCTTACTATAATAAGATTTTTTCCTCTGAAATATCTAATTCACCTACTTTAAAACATAGAGACAGCTCGCTACAATCACTGACCACTTTCGAACAATTGCTCCTAAAAAAAGTTTCGCAACATCCTAAAAACTCTAAGAACAATATAGCTGTTAAGCTAAAACGCAAAGGGTGAAACATCAAGTCGCAAAAGGTGCAGAAGTGATTACAAAATATTTTCTAGAAAAGCAGCAAGAGATATAATTAACAATGGAAAAAGGAATACAACAAAAGGGAAACATAAAGCAGCACTTTAATCTAAAATTGATGCATTTGATTCTGTACCACGACCATCTAAAATTCAAGATAAAAACTTAAAAACAAAAGAAACTGTGACGAATGTATCAGTATTTTCTAAAAATAACAACACTGATGTGCATGTTTCTAAAAAAAACGCAAGGGTATAGGTAAAAAAACTCGAACTTGCAAGGAAAATGATTTGAAAGTGGACAAGCATTCTAAACAAAAGGGAATTATTATTATTATTTCATATAATGCTTTGATATAATCGCACATTCTTACCATCTCTTCCTTTAATGTAAGTATATACAATCACATCAAAAGGCACACAAGTCGTTTCATGAAGTCCGCACTATTAGTCCTAAGGATAAAATCAAACTTTGAGAATCTTAAAATACTTTATATTCGTCATGTGGGGTAAGTTCGGACAGCCCAAACAAAAAAATAAATCCTTTGGAACATCTATGTTTATAGGGTTAGGAAGATTTTGTTGATTCCAAGTTAAAGGACAGTAAAGATAGGATAAATTATTTTCTTACATCTTGTTATACTAGCAATAGAAATGGTTTTAAACTCTTGTCCGAACTTTCACCTTGATGGCCAAATCGTCATGATATTCATAAAAAATGTGTCCTGATTTTACAGCCGCACTAAAGGCTTATTCAGTTAATGCAAATCTACACCAACGGAAACATGGGTACCACAAATTTACAACAACGACTAACAAAGTACCCGTTTAGTAGGAATAAGGCTAAGCATACAATCATCACTAACGATCACTAACCTGGTTCTACCTACAATGAAAATTAAAATCGCTGGAACTGATTATTATAACGTAGTAGGATCAATCATTTTCTTCTACGTCGGATAATCGAGTTTAACAGCTTCTACTAGAAATACTATCACTCTTGAACGTCCTAAACATAACTTGGAATTGGCTAGAGAAGTCGGGGGCACTTGGTAAATATTCCCAGCGCAACACTTGAATTTAAAAACACAGTAGGTTATTTTTAAGCGTAAAATCTTAAAATAGAATTTAATTTTAGTAGTGGTGCCATCTAATTATCACGAATAGGAAACATTATAATAGTGCCATCTATCAACGTGTTAAAAATTTACCCACAAGAAGAAGCAAGTATAATTGCAACACCGAGATTCGTCTGTACAAATCAGATTATAACGACAATCTTTCGAGTATAGGCGATCAGGTTACACTAACTAGCCAACCGCAAACGTCTAAACAGCACAGCACTGCAGTTCACACGTCTATTTAAGAAATAAAAACTTCAAGCTGTTCTACACAAAATCAACACAGTCAGCCGCAAAAGCTCCGCACAGTCTTACACTATGCACTAAGTATTTACGATTCGATTAGTCTACCAACTTTAGCCGCTGCCCTGCAAAGGACAGTCTAGACCGGAGTTATTTATTTATTACATACTTTATTGTACACTTATTATTATACACTTTTTATTATACACACACTATTTATTATACACTTTATTGTACACTTTTACAAATATGTTAAAGAAATTTACATGTAAGATACAGTACAATGGGCGCCATTATCGCTAAAAGCGATTTCTACCAGGCAACCTTTGGATGGAGATATTATTGGTAGGATAGAAATGGTAGTTGTAAGCGTACCAGTAAACATGTATGTAGATATATATTATATTTAAATACATATAAAGATATATAATACTAAGACAATTTACATAGATAAATACATATACATCCCAGCTAAGAGATTGTATTGATGCACAGTTTGACAACATTTAAAGAATGTTGCAGCAAGCTGCCAAATACCACATTTATTTATTGAATATTGCAACTATACCAGCATATTTATGTCATTACTGGTTAGGTATGACCTCTAACCAATTTTACGAGTTATTAAATTCTATTCCAAATCTATACACTCCGTATCTAATGGTACTATTGCTTTGTGTATGTATTAAGTTAAACTAAGAAGAGGTGACAGTGTAATCCTTCTTCATACTTGACAGAGGATTTACGGATGTCATAAATTAATTACAAGAATGTTGCTTTATAACACACATGCCAGAATCTTAACTTGGAAAAGAATATCAGTCGACAGCAAGCAAATCAGTCTCGTTTTGTAACCATGTGTCCAGCTTAAATAAACAAGATTATCACCTCTAAATTATTTGATTTGCAAATATTAAAATTACATATTCATATGTACTTCTTTAGGGCAGTACATTTAAAAAAGTTGGAAATAAATATATTGAAGTGGTGGAAATTGACAAAAATAAAATTGTATCTACTACCACCGAAGGCGGCGCGATAGATTTCAGGGTTCCGTACCTCACAAGGTAAAAAAGGAACCCTTATAAGATCACTTTCTTGTCCGTCTGTCTGTCTGTCCGTGTGTCACCACCGATTTTCTCAGAAACGAGTGGACGTAGCTAAGTGAAATTTATACCAGATACTGTGGTCTATGGTTCCTATTAGGTGTATAAAAATCAGGTCCTGGGTCAACCCTATAAAAAGATATGGTCAAAATTAGATTCTTGCGAAAACTTGTAAGTACCAAAATTAACCTTAATTTTCAACGTTTTTTTTATTTTCGGAATTTTTCCTTTATTTGTGCTGTAAGACCTTGGTTTGAACCAAAATTGACAATTCTAGGTCAACCGGAAGTACCCTATAGGTTTTGGGTCGAAAACCTATATGGTAGTTCCCGTTGAACTAGAATCACGAAATTTGGCCAAAAGTAGGGTCTGAGAGCACAAATAAAGGAAAAATTAAAAAAAAATAAAAAAGTGGAAAATTCAAGGGTGTCCTCATACATACATAGTAGACTCCATTTAAGATAGTCCTCTAAGTTGTATGAGCGCTCATACAGATTTAGAGGACTAGCGTAATTAGCACCAACCTCAAATAAGCTAAAATGCGTACGGAACCCTCGGTGTGCGGGTCAGACTCGCACTTGCCCGAATTATTTTTTGGGTAATAATCATAGGATTCCCTGTATGGCTCACAGCTTAAACCTATTAGTTGATGGAGTACTGAAAGAAATTAAAGAATTTTCAACACTTTGCGATTACGTTAAAACCATTGTGATGTTTTAAGCAGTCGGTCAACGCTATGGCTCAGTTACAAGCCGAACAAGAATCATGTGCAAAAAAAGAAGACGAGGTGTTGACATTGATACAAGATGTCTCAGCACTATAATTTCTTCGCGTTAAGAAGGCAGTGAGCTGAGAGTCATACTAGTCCGCCGGCCTAGCCACGCCCCCTAACCAATTAAATCTTTCGTAATTAGAAAGTCGAGTTCACAGTGATCAGTTGAACGAATACTTTCGAACTGTTATTACCGAATTTAGTTTAAGGGAAATGCAATGTACGCATATTATAATTAATATAAAAGCAATTACCGCCACGCGGCCAGTTAGTCAGCATACAATTAGCACTCAGTTCGCATCAGTCATCTACCGCGCCAACTTGAGTTCCTTCTAGATAAGTCAGTCATGGTTATGTAATTTCGGGTGTAAGTTAACAAACGTTTTTCAGCAGTGAAAGTCCGCGTTGTGCAATGTATTTTGCAGGAAGCTTTAAATAAAATAAAAAAAATAAAATAGGTTTCAGAAGTGGGATGCTGTTGGCTTTCTGGATCCGTATTCAGACCACAGCATCTGGACAGTGCGCAGTGAGAGTGTACTAGCAGTGTCGGTCGACGATCAGTCTCCGTGAGCCCGCACCACACCAGATAGAGGATTAGTCTCCGCGCCTCGCAGCGTGAGCCTCTATCAAAACACGCAAGTACACCACCTTAGTCGACTGTCAGCTGTATAGCGTGAGCCAGCGCTAGCCCTTACAGCCTTGACCTTGACTAGAGTGTAGCCGACCATCAGCCTCGGCTATTAAGCGTGAGCCGGTGCCGCACCAATCAAGACCGTTCCCAAAACTTCTACTGAGCTTTGAAAACCCTTTGGATGTATAGCAGCTCGACGTCTTCAACTACAGGGTGATATCCGCCCCCTATGATACAGCTAACTCACCGTATTCTCTTCGTCTTCGTGTGGAACACGAAATCAACATCAACGTAAGTCTTATATTTCCAAACTCTTTGTGTTGTGTTTGTGCAAAGTTTTGTGATAAAATCAGAGCCTTCTAAAAAGCTTGTATAATTAATTAAAGCACGTATTTTAAATTGGCCTTGTAACAAATATTGTTTTCTATATCTTACAAACTAAATCTTATATTCTAAATTTAGGTTTCTAACACACATTTAAAAAAAAGAGAAATTAAGAGAATACAACTATCGACAATATTTATTAATTATTTCACGAACAATTACTTAAACAATTTGAAACTAAATTATATAAATGTACAAAAGTTGTTTTGACAATACTACTAGTGAACGTCCGTCCGATCTGAAGTCTTCCAAGAGAATGAGTCCGTCGTCGTAACCAACAAAGCTGTGCTTGTGCCCCTCCAGTCGTACCATCCGATCACGCCATCATCGCGTCAGCAGAGACGTCAGAGCGGAGCCACGCCCTCTAGGATAATTCCGCCCGCTAATTCTAATTATTATATTAGAAATAAATCTATCCTAAGGTCGTATCTACTAAATCTTAAAGTTATCTGAATATTTGTTAACTAATCATCATCTATGACGGACTCCGAATATTCAGTAAAATCTGAAAAAGAGAATAAAAGCCTACAAAAATGTCCAATGCTACAACGCTGAATTTCCTTACTAAATTTATTAAATCATACGATGGTAAAAGAGAGACTCTCCCCGCATTCCTCACAAACTGTGACAATGCCATTTCACCCGCCTCTGACGGCAACAGCAGATTATTTTATGTAAATTTATCATTTCCCAATAGGAAGGTAAGGCACAAGTAGTATGTTCTTTAAAAACTTTTAGTAACTGTTCAGAACTTAAAGATTTCATAAAACAACACTTTTGCGAGAAGAAACATTCTACACATCTCTTGTCCGACCTACAAAATTGCAAGCAAAACTTGCCGTCGGAAACTGTCTCACAATACTCTTTGAGAATTGAATCATGCCTAACGCGTTTGTTATCTGATGTGCATTTCTCCTTTGATAATAAGGATGAATCAGTTCGTAGAGTTGACGTTGAACTAAATGTACAGAAATTATAAAAAATGTGTTGATGCCGCATTTTCGTAAGGAGCTCTTAGATGATATTGGAAACCAAAAGTTCAGTATAATAATGGATGAGTCCACAGACGTCAGTGTGAGTAAACACCTTGGTCTTGTAATTAGGTATTATAGTGCTGCAAAGGAAAGTATAATAAGTTCATTCCTGGAACGGGTTTCAATTGAGAGTGCAAATTCTAGGGGAATTGTTAATGGCCTGGTATCATGGTTAGAGAGTCACAGCTTAAATATTAAACGAATGATTGGAATTGGAACTGATAACGTATCTATTGTGACAGGCATTAATAACGGGGTTCATGCAGTCCTAAAAAGAGAATATGGTATAGAAAATTTGATATTGATACGATGTATTTGCCACTCATTGCAGTTAGCAGTGACCCATGCATCCGAAAATACTCTGCCTAGAAATATCGAATTTTGGTTAGAGAAATTTATAAATGGTTTTCTGTGTCTCCTAAGCGAGATGAATATACAAAAATATATGAACTTATTAATTGTGGGGCAAGTCCGTTGAAAATTACTAAGGTGTGCGATACACAAAAATTATGACACAATGGGAAGAATTAAAATGTCATTTTAATTAGGCAAGAGTGAAAAACAATTGTTACTCAGCTGAGCTTATTGTCAACATGCTAGAAGACAAAAGAAAATATTTACATTTGGTGTTTCTGAGAAGCGTTTTAAATGAGGTTCAAATAGCAATTAAAGCATTTGAAAGTGAGATCTCTAATCCATTAAAACTTTTCAATTCACTCACAACATTGCTACAGTCATTGAGCCAGAGAATTTTAATACAAAGACCTGTAAACAGGAACTTATTACATCCAATAACTGACAGAGATATTAATTGCAACATGGTAACAACATTTAGATGCAGAAGTTTTAAATGCAATATGAGAACGCTGGTCCACCTTTTTATTGCAATTGCTTAAAGTCAAATAATATCATCGAGGTTGCTGAAATCTTGGGATTTCCACCGGAATTTATAGATAAAATAATGCAACAGTGACAAATTCTACATTTAAATAAGTGGCATTCTCAAGATATTATTCAATTTTGGCCGAAGTAAAAAAAATTAAGAATTCTTGTGGTGTTAACATAATAATAATAAATTAATAATCATCTGATTAAACACCAAAACAATATTACAAGAATAAAGACATTTATAGAAACAGTACAAATGGCGGCCTTATCGCTATCTAGCAATGTCTTACAGGCAACCTTGGGATGGACAAGAAAGACGGATCCAGAAAGAAAACTTGCCTTTCACTGCCACATTCTAATGCAGAGGTAGAGAGGTTATTCTCTCAAATGAATTTAGTTATAAATAAGCAAAGGAACCGAATGAGTTTGATAACTCTAAACTCAATCCTCTGCATTAGAGACTCACTCAGAAAAAGTGGTCAATGCTGCTTTAACTGTGTTTTGCCTAAAGTAAAAAAAAATATTCCAAAACGATAGATACTGAACCCCAGCCATCAACATCGTCGTCATTACATAATTAATCCTCAATATTTTTTTTATTTTATATCGTACTGAAGATATGTTTAATTCTCTTGTTAGAAATAATAAAAATGATTGTCAGAAATTGTCATTTTATTGTAACTAACTGTCACATTTAGCTACTTCTAGCAACTTTTAGGGGTAAAAAAAACTGGCAATCTAGCAACATTTTGAAAAATGTCTAGCATCTACGTACAGCTAGCAGTTGGCAACACTGGCGATACCATTTAACAACGAGAGTTTGCTCGCACGTCACCTAGTTGTCACTGAACGTATCTGCCCAACAAAAACCAAATCGTTTACGTTCAAATAATTAACACGATATGAAATGGGCATAACCTAACGTTTTCGGTTGAAGTTTGGTTTTGGTAAATTCAAATTCAAATTAAATTCAAATTAAATTTATTTGTTAAACACAGGTATATATTGAGATGTTACAGAATAAAGGAAGTGCAGTTCTGTGTCCTGCCAATGTTGGCGTACAAATATTCACATATTATTAACAAAAAAAGATATTAAAAAGGAAATGAAAACATACAAATAACACAAATATCTAAAATAACAAACCTAAAAACTAACACATTTAATGGATAATACCTTAAAAACAGCAATTTTATAGTATATTAAATTTCGTCATTGAGGAAATCTGTAACTGAATAATAACACTTTTCAGTCAATAACATTCGTAACTGTTTTTTAAAAAGGCTTATGTTTAGTGTTTTTATTGACTCCGGCAGTTTATTGTATATTTTCGGCGCTAAACAAAACACACTTTTCCATAGGAGCGCCGTATTAACTTTACGAATACATTATACATTGTTTTTACGTCTACTGCGTGTGACGACATCGGACAATCTAAAGACGTTGAAGTTTAGCACTATTGCCCTCTCTGGACTGTTATCCTTGAAAAATGATTGTATTGCGTAATGCGTATTTTCAAACTTTGCAATTCTATCCTTCCCATAATTATTACAGAGTTTTACCAAGTCAATTGTCAATTAATTAAGATATAACAGAAGATGATTGTTGTAAATTTAATAAGATTTTGAATAACAATTTTCATGAATCTCGATAACAAACCTGGATTTGGAATCATTAAAATTAGCTTCGCATTAAACTAAACAGCTTAGCAAACTAAATAAATAATTACAAATAATAATATCCATATTGTTGAATATGGATATTATTATTCCACATTAACTTATATCATAATCAGTATAATTATTGTTTATGCACTTTATAAATTGTACAAGAAATGTTTCGCTAAATGTGTTAATCCATCCTGTTGTAAACAGATATGCAATCATTGTTATAATGATAGTAAAAGTCGCAATGAAACCTCAATAAGTCATCCATTCATTTAGGCAATTTGAAAAGACCAATCGTAATCTAAGCATTTATTAGTAATGACAATAATTTCCATATTCTATACTATATGAAATTGTTAATAAAAGAATCTTTATTTTAGGTGTATTCTCCACTTAATTTATATAATTTTAATCTTGACTTGTCTTATAATGATTTTATAGAATATTTATTTCTCAACAAGAATATGTACAGTACTCGCCAATCTTTTGGCCGCTCTGAATGTAGCCATCGGTACGAACTTGCGCATGGTACCAGGCCTCCTTCACTCGGCCGTACCTACAGCGATAAGTGCCTACACTTTGGCGCGGCTTCCACGCCGCGTCGTCACTGCTCGCGCGCAGGGCTAGCTAATAACGTGAATTTTAATAGTGAACAATAAAAATGTTCACATCACAAGTCTGGTGCAAAGTATTGCTCATTTAACGGATGTGTGTCGGAAGCAACTTAAAAATTTTGATTTTATTTATTTTACGAGAGCAACTTGATAATTGTACTTTTTATTTGTTGAGATATCTCAACGATTATGGTGTCAAATTAAAGATCTAGTTCAAAAACCATTTTATCTGTTTGAATCATGTAAATCGGGCTACGCGTTTAGGAAATAACTAAGAATTAGTATAGTGAAAATGTAAACCACCAGAATTTTTGTGGTTTTCGTTCTACGAGCACAAATAGTGGGATAGGATATTTATAGTATAAATATTTATTATTAGGTACGTGGTCAAGTAGGTAGATAGACGATGAATAAATATTATAGTAGCAGCGGCAAGTCGACAACCCTAGCGCACCGCTCCGCGCCAAACAGCGACAGCGTTATGTGTTAGAAAAGAGCGGGAACAGTTAGGTCAATATCGCGTTAGGTACTGAATGCTCATGCGAGCTGAATTGCACTTTCTTGCTTAGTAGCAAGAGTCGCCATTTCTTTAAATTGGTTTGCGAAGTGGTGCTTCTGTTCGTAAGAACTATTTATTCTGTGATGGTACAGTCAGGTGGACATGTCATAACCAAGAAAATATATTTGTAATTATTGAAAATTAAAATCTTCAGTTACGTTGTTAGATTAGCTATATTATATTGTTTAATTACATATTCAATCAAATTCGAGTAATGTAAATTCAGTTAGGTGAAGGGACTTTTAAGCTTAGACTTCTTTCCTTCTTCATAAACGTTAATACTTACGTCAAACACCATTTTCCGTGTTTGGCGACGTAAAACATTAAAACGACCGCAAGGCATGATCAATGAAAATGGTAACTATATCATATCACTATATAGTACAAATAACAACAAGTAACAACGATAGCAACGAGAAACAATAAAGAAGTAACACTATGAAACTATTCTAAACGCGACGATACTGTCAGAGCTCAGCAAATATGTGAGTCGTGTACGAACGTACGATTATTCCCGGTGTCCACCCCCTGCTTGTCCACCGCGGGTGGACAGAGACACAAATATTTAAAAAAATTCTCGCTGTGCACCCCTGGGGGACAGCGAGAATTTTTTTAAATATTTGATTTTTAATAAACTAAGTTGACGGAGCCCTGCTTCGCAGGGCTCCTATTTTTGGGTTAAGGGTCAAAAGAGAACCTAACATAACCTATCTACCCGAATCAGAAGTGATGAAAAAACTCGTGTCTTTGTCCACCCGGGGTGGCCAGCGAAAATAATTTAAAATTAATTCTCGCTGTCCCCCAGGGGTGCACAGCGAGAATTTTTTTAAATATTTGTGTCTCTGTCCACCCGCAGTGGACAAGCAGGGGGTGGACACCGGGAATAATCACGAACGTAGCACACTCACACTAACGCGCGGGAGGCGAGGACGCTAGCGGGTGGAAGACAGCGCGCGCGGGCGTGCCCTGCCTCCACGCCCCGCGTACGTCCCGCTGATACCTGATTTTGTGTTCTGCGCAGCGCAATGCGGCTAGGTTCGGTGCGGCCATAAAGTTTGGCGAGTACTGTAATTCACTTATGGAGAAAAATTAAATACTATACATACATTTGCTAGCAAGCGCAGCTTCTTTGACACAATAAGCCTATAAAACACATTTTTACACTTATACATCCACAAACTTATTACTATTCACAAAATATATTTTTTACAAAATAATTATTTGTATATAAAATTTAGAAGGTAGCTGCATACTGGAACGTTATTGAGCGAAGCCGGTAGGTACTGACGGCGCGGGCGCACGAACTTGTTTACTAAGGCCAATACCACATTAAGCGTCAAACAGCGAGATTACTCATTCCCGATATAAGCATCATTTTTTATAATACATTAAGGTTTTTTATGTTTTATTTACGATCTTTGTATGTAGAATGCTTTTTAACATTTATTATTTTATTTTTTTATAATCTTTTTAAGCAAATTTGTATGTTTACATAATTCTAAATGTATACTAATATCATAAAGGAACATGATAAAACCCGAACCGATTTTAAGCTATTTTATTTTATGCACAGAGAATAATAGTTAAATTATAGTCCAAGATTTTGTAATCTCTAAACAAGGACAGCAACATTAAGTTTCTAGGGCTCACATTAGATGAAAACTGTAACTGGAAACAGCACATAGATTCAATATGTAAAAGTCTAAATAGGTTTGTTTACGCTCTAAGTCAATTAATAAAATCAACGAATAAGGAAACAGCACTAACAGGCTATCATAGTCATGTAGGATCTATTTTAAATTATGGCATACTGTTGTGGGGAACTTCTACGCACGACCATTTAATGTCCAAAAAAAAAATGTATCCGAACAAGACAATTTACTGTCCAAAAAAAATGTATCCGTGATATTTAGATTCATGTCGACCACTTTTCAGGGAACAGCGTGTATTGACTCTGACATCGATGTACATAATGGAAGTAGGCATGTTTGTTAGAAAACACCATCAACTTTTCACAAAAGTTAGCGACTATTGTAAACACAGTGTTAGTAGGGCTTGTAATATCGGAGAATATTGAATTCCGGAACTGAGTTACAATATTGGACATGAACATTCAAGCCTAAGTAGAAAAATAGTATAATTAAACATTGTCATAAAACCAGTCAATTTAACATTAAAATAATAAACAGACCGATTCTCGAAATTTCTAGCTTATGGTTTGCCAACGTGCTATGTAATGCAGCGTGTTAGGTGTACCGTGTAAGACTAACCGTCAAAGCAGCGAAATACGCGTCACAGCAGCTAAGTTGAAATAGGATTGGGTAGGATATGCCTGTAGGATACATCTCGAAAAGTGGACGTACATCACCAAACAATGCAAGCCTGAAGGAGAAGTAGAACTGGAGGAAAGGGAAGTGTTGAAAGGGGCAGGACGAAAAAACGATTAATAGTTTTCTTGCTGACTGGCAAGATAAAGCCAAAGATCGGCATTTATGGAAGAGTGTGCGGGAGACCTTAGCCCAGCAGTGTAACAATAACTGTTAAATTAAAAACAAATATTACTAAACTTCAAAATAACATTTGGGAATAAAGTGAGTTTATGCACTTTCCTTATTTTATGAGTAGTTGATTGATTCAATTGTGGAAAAAATCGTGAGGGTGAGAATCAATAAAATCTTTGATATATTTTTTTTTCCTTATGAAATTGTTCATTTTCCAAAAAAAGTGATGATCTATTGGAGCAAGTTACAGGCTCTAGGGGGTATGATATGGAGGGTGTCGGAGACTATCAGATCTCAGCTCCCTTTAATTTAGTGACCGTCTTGCGGGAAGTACCTATGCACCTAAGTGCTCGGCCACAGTGGAAGGCGGGCGCGGGTGCGGGCGCGAAGCGGGAAACTCAAACATATGGAACTCTATAGGAGTGTCCGTAGTGGACGAGCGGGGCGGCGAGCGGTGCAGCGCGGGGAGCACGCGGGCAACTCAAACCATAGAACTTTCATACAAGTGTCCGTAGTGAAAGCGCGGGCGGCAAGTGGGAAACAATGCGGAGCGTGCGGATCTCAAACTTTTATGAGCAATAATATTATGAGTAATTATGAAATCAAGTGCGAATCGAACTCGCTCATAAAGGTTAACGTAGTAGAGGGATTTATTTAACATAAGCATAACGTAGCCCCCTAGCCAAATATCACTATCAAGTTTTGGCCAGCAATAATAACTTTGGTGTCCGTAGTGTTTGTGTATCGATATTGTTTATTGATATTGAGCACCAAGGGTTTTGGGAAGCAAAATTTTAATTTAAAAATCTCCATAGGCACCCCGCTGGTATAGGACAGATATTTTATTTGTATATAAATCATAAAGCGATGCACAGCATTCATCTACTTGCCAATTTTGAAATTTGTAGTCGTGATAGTTTCGGCATAAAGTGGCTGTGACATAGAAACGGATGCATAGACAGACATGGCGAATCTATAAGGGGTTCAGTTTTAAGCCTCCTAGCCTTTGGCTAGGGAACCCTAAAGATAGGTTACTTACATATCAGTCAATCTTCAGAAATACTCTACTAATATTGTAAATGCTAAAGTGATTATACAGTATATATAATGGTAGATAATGTCATGGATACTGACCGAATTACTTTGTACCTACTCTATAGAGTTTTTGAACTCTTTAGACTAATCAGGAGTGTCACACAACTTGAGACTGAAAGTAAATTAATGTTACCCCGACTTCAACGCGCGCGAAGCCGCGGGCAAAAGTTAGTATTATATATAAAATGATGAACTTAAAATGCAAAGCATCTATATAAATTCTAATTTGTTTTATTTATTTACATTACCACATATCTCTTTTTAACCCTTCCAGTCGTTCCTGAAGTTACTAGAATTTTCCAATTTTTATTCAAAATATTATTTTTATTTTCAATATTTGCCAAATATTTATAAAGATTTTCCAAATATCATAAAAACCAAAATTATTATAACAGTTATAAATGTGATTTGAACCCACACCCTCAGACCGTGAGGCGGTTGTATTATCCGCACGGCTACAGCCTTGTTATCAGTTAGTTGCGAATTTGATGAGCAATTGACATAGTGTTATTATGGTGAGTGATAACGTCATCTAACTGAAAACTCATATTAATCTAGCCGCGATCCTAAATTTGACAAACACTGTACACCGCACCCGCAAACGCGCCACTACGGACACACGAGGACGCGCGCGGGCTGCCCGCACTACTATGGCCAAGCACTAAGTGTCCGTTGTCCCCAAGCAGCAGAACTAACGAATAAAGACTAACCAATAAATATATAATTCCGATTATAACGATTGAGACCAGTTTTGGTTGTTTAACAGGCATCTTTTCATCATTATTTGCAATTGTTGACAGTGAAAGGTAAATGGGCACCATATGGAAACCATACCCATGGCGGACACAAACGAAATAAAGCAGAGTGTATACATCTATGGACCTCATTTACTATGGCATTAGTCGCATTAATGTGAGCTACGGGAATCTAAAAAAAGACAAGTGTTATCTATGTATATATCCATACTCTTTATCTCTGAAACTACTGATCCGATTTGAAAAAAATCTTTTTGTGTGTGATAGCCACATTCATGAGAAAGGTTATAGGCTACTTTTTATACCGATATTCCCGCGGGATCACTGAATGAGGCCGACGAAGTCGAGGACGTCCGCTAATTAATTGATATAGGTAAGAAAATTAAAATGCTAATTCATTTAAGTATTTTTTATTCAATTTGATCTACAGCAATCATAAGATCATTTAAAAAGGCAGCGGTTGCGTCTGTTGCTTCCTGGTGTATGGCCTAAGACAGATAGTAAACAATGCTAGCGATATGGGCGCAGCTATTTAATGTGCGAAAAAAAACCTGTTCAATGTGCGAAAGATACAGCGTATAACGTATCTCTAAACATTAGCTCATTTCGATATTATTTTTATGCCTTTATAAGATAAAATAAAAACCTTTGATACCGTTTTTTTATTTTTTAAATGACCCTGTACATTTTTCTCCGACGATTTTTAATCAAACAATTATATGTAATGAAAGGTCATATTATTCCCCTTTGTTTAAAACTATTTTGGTTAATGTCCGCCACTGTTCGCAAAGAGACCGAAGCTAGTACTAACATCTGTTTGTTGGGCCCTGTTTGGAGTCCTACGGCAGTGAGGTCTCTAGAACAGAAGTTGGTTAGCAGCAGTGCTGGTATTGTTCGGGGAATGTATATGCATGTTCTCGGTTTAATGACCGAGCAGTTGTGCAGTAGCTTACCTCCGATGTTGTTTAAACCACATATTTTGTCGCCTCTAATTCACGGCTCCTGGATTAGGGCTATTGTCTGCTGATAAACCTCCAGCAGCCTGCGTAGGGTAGCCGTTGCAATTTGCTTATGCTGGAGGTTAGTTTGTATGACTCTAGTCTGATGAAGAGTCGAGAACATTGCTGTCCATAGACTCCCCGTCAGACGAGTCATGCTCGTCTTTTGCGTCCATCGCAGCGGTGGGTGTTTGTGTAGTCGCTGCGGACGCCGGTGTAATACAGGCTATGCCCGAGGTGCTTGGGATGGCTGGTACAGCTCGTCCCGCTGTGTTCTTACCTTGATTCGGCGCTGGAAGCATGGAACATTACGTACACGCTGCCAGCGAAGAAGGAAACCCGACGGCCGCGTTCCGTGATCTTGGGGATCTCGGGTTCCGGGATGCCCAAGGTGAGGTATACTTCGTGCTCCTGCACTGATGCACCGTACAATTGCCACGTTTGTACGGCGTACCAGGGGTTTTGGGCAATCAGGAGATGGTGGATCTTGGGTAGCTCCAGTGTGATCGTCTTCGGCAGCCATAGCGCTGCGCGTACGCGCTTCGTCATGTCTGACTGCCTGATGACGACCAGCCTAGTTCCCTCAATCGGCAATCTTGTTTTGGCTACAGTGGTTTTGAGCCACGTTAAAGAGTCTTCATTCTCGCACCATAGCTTCAGGACACCCTCCACTGCAAGAGGTTTGCCCCTAAAGGAAGGTGCGAGTGCCGGCCCGTTATTCGGCGGTATGGGGAAGGCAGTCTCAACTATGCACTCTTCAATTGAGCGTTCGAGCTGCTTCGCCTGTTCCACCGTCAGGTCCGTGGCAGGGGTAGTAGCGATGGCTACCACCAGGTGCGAGTTTGTCGCCTCTGCGTAGCTCCTACCGCTCTTCGGTGTGGCGTCTGTTTTCGCCCGTTTCGACCCGGCGCTGGGTGGTGTGGAGTCTTCAGGACGATCCCTCTTCGTGTTTAGTGTCGGAGTGGGCCGTTCTGGTGGCGCCGGACCGCGTCTTTTTGGGCCGTGTTTGCGGTGCGGCTCCTTGTTTCCACACGACGGCTGCGCAGCGTTACCAATCCCCACCGGAGGAGCGCGACGGGGCGCCCCGGGAGCAGCCGCAGTTGGTGCGCCGTGCGCAGGCGGGAGTGCGCTGACTGTTACTGCAGTCGCGCTCTTTGCCGTCAGCGGCGCAACACAACCGTCTAGCTGCGTCGTCCGGGGCGGACCGACCGCTCCACCGGTCGAGGTTTGGTCGCCGCGCTGGTTGTTTTTACCAGCCGTCGTGGTTGCAATCGGGAGTGCGCTAGCCGAATTGTTCGATGCGCTATGACCCGACTGTGTTGTTTGTTCACGTGAGCGTTTGTAACGGCAGTAGCGTTTACCGCCTCGTCTGCGACTACCTGGATTCGCAGTCGACGCGGAGTCAACGTCCGCCTTTTGGCGTGCGTTAGCTCGACGCGGAGCGATGTTCCAGGAAGTGGATGAGGTATGAATTGCACGAGGCATGGCGTTGGCCAGGTCGTGCAGATTTAAGCTGTCTTGAGAGCGTGAAACATTGCCCCCCCAGAATACGTGGGGCAGCCTGCACACGATGGTGCAGGGAGGGATTCTCCAGCGTCACAGACGCTGGTACCCTCCTGGGGTACGCTACTGTTTTGTTTCACTTCCATGTCTGTTTTGGTAAGAGTCTGTGTTGAGTGTGTGTTTGTGTATGTGTGTGAGTGTTTGAAGTGGTGTTTAGGTGCGTGTGTGTGTGCGTCCATGTAAGAGCGTGTAGGTGTGTGTGTGTGTTACTGTGCGTATATATGTGTGTGGGGATAGGTGAATTTGTCTGCATGCGCGCGTGTTTTTGTGTGTGTCTGCACGCTGTGTGTGTGTGGCGGCTGGAGGTTTTGGTTACGTCTGTTTCTTATGGAACCAGACCAACAACGGGCGGCAACCTCGGGAAGGGTAGTCCACCAGCCTTGTCTTAGGGATCTGCACGACCTGCGCTACACCTATGACCATTCGCCAAACTCTGCATCGGACGCAGATGCAGAGAGTAGAACTATGTCTAAGTCATTGATAAATAATTTTTTTTAGTTATACGTATATATCTGTGGATGAATGCTATCAAATCAAACAAAGAACATAATGCTTCAGGAGTATATTTATCTTATTTTATGTACTTATCTTATATATTTTTAGTGCATCTGATATCCCTTCTTTAAATAAATAACATCTTTCCTAAAGGTTTTATTAAACAGATACCTATGCAGTAGATACAAAATAATCATATTATCTACATAGGTACGAACGTATTGTGTCAATAGTTTTAATATTTTATTGTTCAGTCAGTACTGCCACAATAAAAAAAATACCTATTTCTATACGAAACTTTTTGCATATAAACGCCATTCTCGCCAGACCATACTCTAAACTACCAGTTGTATAATCTATGCATTAAACAATATTGTTTCAAATCGATTTGCAATTTTATCATTCCGATGTACTCACTCAGTCACTCGCGTGTTGCATCGCGAGGCGCGTATCACGAGATCTTTCACACAATGCACACTTCAAATAGGTAAACGAATGAGTTGGTTTTACTTTACGTACTCTGGTTTCAAACAAGTAGTCGAGTGAGGTACCTCATTTTTGAGAAACGAGTAACTACCTCATTTCGTCTCGATGAGGACCTCATACCCGTCACTATACGTCACGGGAATCGTGCTCGTCGAAATTAATGGTGTAGGGAACATATTACATGGACCCATGAATGACCCGTGAGCCGTGAACAATGGGATAAAATTTATTTTGCGATGAGTCTCGATTTGGCTTCAAGCCTGATACCTACTAGAAGGGTATATACTTAGGGAAGTATACTGTCGTCCTGGAAATACTGAAAGACTGAGGTGTGTTCAGGAAGTGCATCTATACAACGGCTCAATAGTTATGGTATGTGCGGGTATTATGAAGAACAGACGAACTGAGCTGGTTTTTAGGGTTCCGTAGTCCACAAGGAACCCTTATAGTTTCGTCATGTCCGTCCGTCTGTCCGTCCGCAGCCTAGCTCAAAGACGCCTGGTGCTAGAAAGCTGATATTTGACATGAATATAGACTTACAATATTGCAACAAAACTGTAGAATAAAATTTAGGAATACCCCATTGTGTGGGGTATCATTGGATAGGCTTAAAAAAACCCCTCTGCCGGCTAAACTATTAATTTGGAAGAGGTGAAAAAAATCACAAATGTAGTACATATAACGAATTTAAAAGGAAAACTATCACGGCTAAGTAGACATCACTAGTTTACGAGTAATCGTCGGTTAACTATAAATACCTATTTCTGTGACTTTACATTGGGAGCGCTGGCTTAATATTAAAGATGCCCGTTTTTAGTCCCATGTGAAACAGAAATTATTATCAATAATAGCCATTATGGGCAACTACGGAACCCTACATTGCGCGTGGCCCGACACGCACTTGGCCGGTTTTTGTAAATGGTAACACGAACGCTGTAAATTCGAAATGATGTTCTAAGGCCTTATGTTCGTCCATTCGCACAAACGCTTGGCTACGATTTCATGCTGATGCATGACAATGTGCGTTCGCATACAGCTTTGCACACACGAGAGTACTTGGCAAGGAAAAAAAAACATCCTCATATTGCCTTGGCCTGCACAATCGCCAGACCTCAACCCCATCGAGCATGCATGGGACATGCTCCAGAGACGTGTTTTAAAGGACTTGGATGGAGTGAGAATAACCCAATAACTGATGGATTAACTAAAATTTCATTGGGAGCGATTGCCGCAGGATAACATTAAAAATCTCATCGATTCTATTAATAATCGGTGCCAGCAGGTTCTCAGTAACAGAGGCGGCCACACTATGTATTAAATTATGCAATTTTTGTATAATCATTTAATTTTAGTTTAAGTTTAGTTGATTAGGTACCTTACTTTGTACTACGTACATACATACAGTACTGTATTACTCGTAATTATTGTTAATTAAGATTATTAAAAAATGTTGTTTAATATCAAAAAATCATTAAAAAATAATATAAATAAGAAAATACTAAGGATTTAATGCGAAACACATTGTAAAATTGAATTTTGTATGTGTTGCTTAGACTTTTTTGATGTGTGTAAAATGTTGTATTTGTTAGTTGTTATATTTTAATATAAGTAAAATTTGCTCTTGTTCATAGCAAGGTAAAGTTCATATTTGTATAGAAGACGAAGTTCACACTGTTATAAAATGTTGTATTTGTTAGTTGTTATATTTTAATGTAGGTAAAATTTGCTCTTGTTCATAGCAAGATAAAGTTCATATTTGTATAGAAGACGAAGTTCCCACTGTTATAAAATGTTGTCTTTGTTAGTTGTGCGAAAATAATATTATTTTAAAGTAAGTTAAAATTGCTCTTGTTATACATACATACATAGACTCACGCCTGTTTCTCAGAGGGGTAGGCAGAGACTACGGAACGCCATTTGCAACGATCCTGACATATCTCTCTTGCTTCATTCACTCACATCAGATTCCTCATGCATGCTCTTCTGTTCAGGGTACTTCTCACCTGTCCTGTTTTAAGGATGTCTCCAATCTGGTCAGAGAACGTCCGCCTAGGTCTTCCCCTTCGTCCTGTCCGTTCCACACTTGCCTTATATATCTGCTTGGTCAGTCTTTCGTCATCCATCCTCTCCACGTGCCCAAACCATCTTAACATACCTTTCTCGATGCTTGTCACTGCATCTTCTTTTACCCCACAACACTCTCTTATCACATAATTCTTTACTCTGTCAGTCAGAGAGACACCACACATACTTCTCAGTGCTCTCATTTCTACAGCATTTATTCTACTTTCATGACTCTTCTGCCATACCCAACTATCACTACCATACATAAGAGTAGGTATTAACACCCCTCTATGTACAGCCAAACGTGCCTTTTTAGACACGTTTTGGCTATTCATAAACGCCTTCAGAGCTCCATTCACTCTATTACCTGCATTAAATCTTCTTTCAATATCTTCTACATTCTCACCATCTCTTGTAAACAGCGTACCCATGTTATTATCAGGATAAAGTTCATATTTGTATAGACGACAAAGTTCACACTGTTATAAAATGTTGTATTTGTTAGTTGTTATATTTCAATGTGCAAACTCGTAACGATATCTACCTCGAGATCGTAGCCAGCTTGTCCGCAAATCCCGCTATTATGTGCCTACGACGCTTCATCGCCCGACGTGGTACGCCGGCAGAAATATTTTCGGACAACGGGACGTCTTTTGTAGGAGCAAATCGGGCTTAGAGCTTTGTAGCATGCCGCGGTACAAGAGTTTGCAGCACATGAGAAGATTAAGTGGCGTTTTATCCCCCCATCAGCACCCTTCATGGGCGGAGCTTGAGAGCGGCTGGTTCAGCGGTTAAATCCGCGTAAGTAACCCTGAGAGAGCGGGCACCGAAAGAAGAGGTTCTGGCGGCTGTACTGGCTGAAGCCGAGGCTGTAGTGAATACGCGCCCACTGACACATGTCTACCCGGACGGGAACTACCCGGAGGCGCTCACCCCTAATCACTTTTTGCTAGGCGTTTCATCCGGTCGCCCCTTTCCGACTAAGGATTTGACGGATGCAGCATTGATTGATCGGAGCGATTGGTGAAAGGCACTCCGGCTCGGCGATCATTTAGGCTGTCGTTGGGTATTCGAATATCTACCCGCTTTGGCGCCCCGCCGCGTACCGGGAGTAGATGTCGCAGTTGCAGTTGGCGACCCGGTCCTTATCGGTGACGGGGACTTGCCGTGGAGGACCTGGCCGCACGGTGTTATCGCGGCTCTGCACACGGGGCGTGACGGGGTTGTACGCGTAGTAGATGTCTGGACCCCAGCGGGCACACTGCGGCAGCCATTGAAAAGATAGTCCTTTTATAAAAATAGGGTAGCATGTTCCCGAATGGCACCCTTTCGATATTGTCTATTTTTTTATATTTTAATTTTTATTGATTTTGGTCTTTTTTACTGCGCTTTTCTTTTTTTTGAACATTCTAAAAAACGATTGGTACGAAACGAAAGTGGATTTTCCTTCGATAAAATTTGTTTATTCATTTACTTATTATTCTTTCATTAACAAACGATGTTCGGGACGAACACGTCTAAGTGGGAGGCAGTGTTACGAATAGCGATATTTTAATAATAATGACATCTATTGGTTAAAGAGAAAACTAGAAGAGAAGGGATAAATAATAATTGATGGTTTAAATTGTTCCACCTTTTTTCTTCACTTTTTTTCACAATCAATGCTGTGTCTGGGACGTACGAGTATATTCTAGGGACGACTTAGTATGCACGAGTTATGTTATTCGGTCCGTATAAATAGCGCTCGGATTCGCGCACTAGGACAGTTCAGTTCCAGTAACAGAGCGAAAACATCGATCAAAGGATTTGAAGGGAAGTGAGTCGGAAGTGTTTCCTAAAGTTTTATCTTATTTTATGTACTTATCTTATATATTTTTAGTGCATCTGATATCCCTTCTTTAAATAAATTACATCTTTCCTAAAGGTTTTATTAAACAGATACCTATGCAGTAGATACAAAATAATCATATTATCTACATAGGTACGAACGTATTGTGTCAATAGTTTTAATATTTTATTGTTCAGTCAGTACTGCCACAATAAAAAAAATACCTATTTCTATACGAAACTTTTTGCATATAAACGCCATTCTCGCCAGACCATACTCTAAACTACCAGTTGTATAATCTATGCATTAAACAATATTGTTTCAAATCGATTTGCAATTTTATCATTCCGATGTACTCACTCAGTCACTCGCGTGTTGCATCGCGAGGCGCGTATCACGAGATCTTTCACACAATGCACACTTCAAATAGGTAAACGAATGAGTTGGTTTTACTTTACGTACTCTGGTTTCAAACAAGTAGTCGAGTGAGGTACCTCATTTTTGAGAAACGAGTAACTACCTCATTTCGTCTCGATGAGGACCTCATACCCGTCACTATACGTCACGGGAATCGTGCTCGTCGAAATTAATGGTGTAGGGAACATATTACATGGACCCATGAATGACCCGTGAGCCGTGAACAATGGGATAAAATTTATTTTGCGATGAGTCTCGATTTGGCTTCAAGCCTGATACCTACTAGAAGGGTATATACTTAGGGAAGTATACTGTCGTCCTGGAAATACTGAAAGACTGAGGTGTGTTCAGGAAGTGCATCTATACAACGGCTCAATAGTTATGGTATGTGCGGGTATTATGAAGAACAGACGAACTGAGCTGGTTTTTAGGGTTCCGTAGTCCACAAGGAACCCTTATAGTTTCGTCATGTCCGTCCGTCTGTCCGTCCGCAGCCTAGCTCAAAGACGCCTGGTGCTAGAAAGCTGATATTTGACATGAATATAGACTTACAATATTGCAACAAAACTGTAGAATAAAATTTAGGAATACCCCATTGTGTGGGGTATCATTGGATAGGCTTAAAAAAACCCCTCTGCCGGCTAAACTATTAATTTGGAAGAGGTGAAAAAAATCACAAATGTAGTACATATAACGAATTTAAAAGGAAAACTATCACGGCTAAGTAGACATCACTAGTTTACGAGTAATCGTCGGTTAACTATAAATACCTATTTCTGTGACTTTACATTGGGAGCGCTGGCTTAATATTAAAGATGCCCGTTTTTAGTCCCATGTGAAACAGAAATTATTATCAATAATAGCCATTATGGGCAACTACGGAACCCTACATTGCGCGTGGCCCGACACGCACTTGGCCGGTTTTTGTAAATGGTAACACGAACGCTGTAAATTCGAAATGATGTTCTAAGGCCTTATGTTCGTCCATTCGCACAAACGCTTGGCTACGATTTCATGCTGATGCATGACAATGTGCGTTCGCATACAGCTTTGCACACACGAGAGTACTTGGCAAGGAAAAAAAAACATCCTCATATTGCCTTGGCCTGCACAATCGCCAGACCTCAACCCCATCGAGCATGCATGGGACATGCTCCAGAGACGTGTTTTAAAGGACTTGGATGGAGTGAGAATAACCCAATAACTGATGGATTAACTAAAATTTCATTGGGAGCGATTGCCGCAGGATAACATTAAAAATCTCATCGATTCTATTAATAATCGGTGCCAGCAGGTTCTCAGTAACAGAGGCGGCCACACTATGTATTAAATTATGCAATTTTTGTATAATCATTTAATTTTAGTTTAAGTTTAGTTGATTAGGTACCTTACTTTGTACTACGTACATACATACAGTACTGTATTACTCGTAATTATTGTTAATTAAGATTATTAAAAAATGTTGTTTAATATCAAAAAATCATTAAAAAATAATATAAATAAGAAAATACTAAGGATTTAATGCGAAACACATTGTAAAATTGAATTTTGTATGTGTTGCTTAGACTTTTTTGATGTGTGTAAAATGTTGTATTTGTTAGTTGTTATATTTTAATATAAGTAAAATTTGCTCTTGTTCATAGCAAGGTAAAGTTCATATTTGTATAGAAGACGAAGTTCACACTGTTATAAAATGTTGTATTTGTTAGTTGTTATATTTTAATGTAGGTAAAATTTGCTCTTGTTCATAGCAAGATAAAGTTCATATTTGTATAGAAGACGAAGTTCCCACTGTTATAAAATGTTGTCTTTGTTAGTTGTGCGAAAATAATATTATTTTAAAGTAAGTTAAAATTGCTCTTGTTATACATACATACATAGACTCACGCCTGTTTCTCAGAGGGGTAGGCAGAGACTACGGAACGCCATTTGCAACGATCCTGACATATCTCTCTTGCTTCATTCACTCACATCAGATTCCTCATGCATGCTCTTCTGTTCAGGGTACTTCTCACCTGTCCTGTTTTAAGGATGTCTCCAATCTGGTCAGAGAACGTCCGCCTAGGTCTTCCCCTTCGTCCTGTCCGTTCCACACTTGCCTTATATATCTGCTTGGTCAGTCTTTCGTCATCCATCCTCTCCACGTGCCCAAACCATCTTAACATACCTTTCTCGATGCTTGTCACTGCATCTTCTTTTACCCCACAACACTCTCTTATCACATAATTCTTTACTCTGTCAGTCAGAGAGACACCACACATACTTCTCAGTGCTCTCATTTCTACAGCATTTATTCTACTTTCATGACTCTTCTGCCATACCCAACTATCACTACCATACATAAGAGTAGGTATTAACACCCCTCTATGTACAGCCAAACGTGCCTTTTTAGACACGTTTTGGCTATTCATAAACGCCTTCAGAGCTCCATTCACTCTATTACCTGCATTAAATCTTCTTTCAATATCTTCTACATTCTCACCATCTCTTGTAAACAGCGTACCCATGTTATTATCAGGATAAAGTTCATATTTGTATAGACGACAAAGTTCACACTGTTATAAAATGTTGTATTTGTTAGTTGTTATATTTCAATGTGCAAACTCGTAACGATATCTACCTCGAGATCGTAGCCAGCTTGTCCGCAAATCCCGCTATTATGTGCCTACGACGCTTCATCGCCCGACGTGGTACGCCGGCAGAAATATTTTCGGACAACGGGACGTCTTTTGTAGGAGCAAATCGGGCTTAGAGCTTTGTAGCATGCCGCGGTACAAGAGTTTGCAGCACATGAGAAGATTAAGTGGCGTTTTATCCCCCCATCAGCACCCTTCATGGGCGGAGCTTGAGAGCGGCTGGTTCAGCGGTTAAATCCGCGTAAGTAACCCTGAGAGAGCGGGCACCGAAAGAAGAGGTTCTGGCGGCTGTACTGGCTGAAGCCGAGGCTGTAGTGAATACGCGCCCACTGACACATGTCTACCCGGACGGGAACTACCCGGAGGCGCTCACCCCTAATCACTTTTTGCTAGGCGTTTCATCCGGTCGCCCCTTTCCGACTAAGGATTTGACGGATGCAGCATTGATTGATCGGAGCGATTGGTGAAAGGCACTCCGGCTCGGCGATCATTTAGGCTGTCGTTGGGTATTCGAATATCTACCCGCTTTGGCGCCCCGCCGCGTACCGGGAGTAGATGTCGCAGTTGCAGTTGGCGACCCGGTCCTTATCGGTGACGGGGACTTGCCGTGGAGGACCTGGCCGCACGGTGTTATCGCGGCTCTGCACACGGGGCGTGACGGGGTTGTACGCGTAGTAGATGTCTGGACCCCAGCGGGCACACTGCGGCAGCCATTGAAAAGATAGTCCTTTTATAAAAATAGGGTAGCATGTTCCCGAATGGCACCCTTTCGATATTGTCTATTTTTTTATATTTTAATTTTTATTGATTTTGGTCTTTTTTACTGCGCTTTTCTTTTTTTTGAACATTCTAAAAAACGATTGGTACGAAACGAAAGTGGATTTTCCTTCGATAAAATTTGTTTATTCATTTACTTATTATTCTTTCATTAACAAACGATGTTCGGGACGAACACGTCTAAGTGGGAGGCAGTGTTACGAATAGCGATATTTTAATAATAATGACATCTATTGGTTAAAGAGAAAACTAGAAGAGAAGGGATAAATAATAATTGATGGTTTAAATTGTTCCACCTTTTTTCTTCACTTTTTTTCACAATCAATGCTGTGTCTGGGACGTACGAGTATATTCTAGGGACGACTTAGTATGCACGAGTTATGTTATTCGGTCCGTATAAATAGCGCTCGGATTCGCGCACTAGGACAGTTCAGTTCCAGTAACAGAGCGAAAACATCGATCAAAGGATTTGAAGGGAAGTGAGTCGGAAGTGTTTCCTAAAGTTTTATCTTATTTTATGTACTTATCTTATATATTTTTAGTGCATCTGATATCCCTTCTTTAAATAAATTACATCTTTCCTAAAGGTTTTATTAAACAGATACCTATGCAGTAGATACAAAATAATCATATTATCTACATAGGTACGAACGTATTGTGTCAATAGTTTTAATATTTTATTGTTCAGTCAGTACTGCCACAATAAAAAAAATACCTATTTCTATACGAAACTTTTTGCATATAAACGCCATTCTCGCCAGACCATACTCTAAACTACCAGTTGTATAATCTATGCATTAAACAATATTGTTTCAAATCGATTTGCAATTTTATCATTCCGATGTACTCACTCAGTCACTCGCGTGTTGCATCGCGAGGCGCGTATCACGAGATCTTTCACACAATGCACACTTCAAATAGGTAAACGAATGAGTTGGTTTTACTTTACGTACTCTGGTTTCAAACAAGTAGTCGAGTGAGGTACCTCATTTTTGAGAAACGAGTAACTACCTCATTTCGTCTCGATGAGGACCTCATACCCGTCACTATACGTCACGGGAATCGTGCTCGTCGAAATTAATGGTGTAGGGAACATATTACATGGACCCATGAATGACCCGTGAGCCGTGAACAATGGGATAAAATTTATTTTGCGATGAGTCTCGATTTGGCTTCAAGCCTGATACCTACTAGAAGGGTATATACTTAGGGAAGTATACTGTCGTCCTGGAAATACTGAAAGACTGAGGTGTGTTCAGGAAGTGCATCTATACAACGGCTCAATAGTTATGGTATGTGCGGGTATTATGAAGAACAGACGAACTGAGCTGGTTTTTAGGGTTCCGTAGTCCACAAGGAACCCTTATAGTTTCGTCATGTCCGTCCGTCTGTCCGTCCGCAGCCTAGCTCAAAGACGCCTGGTGCTAGAAAGCTGATATTTGACATGAATATAGACTTACAATATTGCAACAAAACTGTAGAATAAAATTTAGGAATACCCCATTGTGTGGGGTATCATTGGATAGGCTTAAAAAAACCCCTCTGCCGGCTAAACTATTAATTTGGAAGAGGTGAAAAAAATCACAAATGTAGTACATATAACGAATTTAAAAGGAAAACTATCACGGCTAAGTAGACATCACTAGTTTACGAGTAATCGTCGGTTAACTATAAATACCTATTTCTGTGACTTTACATTGGGAGCGCTGGCTTAATATTAAAGATGCCCGTTTTTAGTCCCATGTGAAACAGAAATTATTATCAATAATAGCCATTATGGGCAACTACGGAACCCTACATTGCGCGTGGCCCGACACGCACTTGGCCGGTTTTTGTAAATGGTAACACGAACGCTGTAAATTCGAAATGATGTTCTAAGGCCTTATGTTCGTCCATTCGCACAAACGCTTGGCTACGATTTCATGCTGATGCATGACAATGTGCGTTCGCATACAGCTTTGCACACACGAGAGTACTTGGCAAGGAAAAAAAAACATCCTCATATTGCCTTGGCCTGCACAATCGCCAGACCTCAACCCCATCGAGCATGCATGGGACATGCTCCAGAGACGTGTTTTAAAGGACTTGGATGGAGTGAGAATAACCCAATAACTGATGGATTAACTAAAATTTCATTGGGAGCGATTGCCGCAGGATAACATTAAAAATCTCATCGATTCTATTAATAATCGGTGCCAGCAGGTTCTCAGTAACAGAGGCGGCCACACTATGTATTAAATTATGCAATTTTTGTATAATCATTTAATTTTAGTTTAAGTTTAGTTGATTAGGTACCTTACTTTGTACTACGTACATACATACAGTACTGTATTACTCGTAATTATTGTTAATTAAGATTATTAAAAAATGTTGTTTAATATCAAAAAATCATTAAAAAATAATATAAATAAGAAAATACTAAGGATTTAATGCGAAACACATTGTAAAATTGAATTTTGTATGTGTTGCTTAGACTTTTTTGATGTGTGTAAAATGTTGTATTTGTTAGTTGTTATATTTTAATATAAGTAAAATTTGCTCTTGTTCATAGCAAGGTAAAGTTCATATTTGTATAGAAGACGAAGTTCACACTGTTATAAAATGTTGTATTTGTTAGTTGTTATATTTTAATGTAGGTAAAATTTGCTCTTGTTCATAGCAAGATAAAGTTCATATTTGTATAGAAGACGAAGTTCCCACTGTTATAAAATGTTGTCTTTGTTAGTTGTGCGAAAATAATATTATTTTAAAGTAAGTTAAAATTGCTCTTGTTATACATACATACATAGACTCACGCCTGTTTCTCAGAGGGGTAGGCAGAGACTACGGAACGCCATTTGCAACGATCCTGACATATCTCTCTTGCTTCATTCACTCACATCAGATTCCTCATGCATGCTCTTCTGTTCAGGGTACTTCTCACCTGTCCTGTTTTAAGGATGTCTCCAATCTGGTCAGAGAACGTCCGCCTAGGTCTTCCCCTTCGTCCTGTCCGTTCCACACTTGCCTTATATATCTGCTTGGTCAGTCTTTCGTCATCCATCCTCTCCACGTGCCCAAACCATCTTAACATACCTTTCTCGATGCTTGTCACTGCATCTTCTTTTACCCCACAACACTCTCTTATCACATAATTCTTTACTCTGTCAGTCAGAGAGACACCACACATACTTCTCAGTGCTCTCATTTCTACAGCATTTATTCTACTTTCATGACTCTTCTGCCATACCCAACTATCACTACCATACATAAGAGTAGGTATTAACACCCCTCTATGTACAGCCAAACGTGCCTTTTTAGACACGTTTTGGCTATTCATAAACGCCTTCAGAGCTCCATTCACTCTATTACCTGCATTAAATCTTCTTTCAATATCTTCTACATTCTCACCATCTCTTGTAAACAGCGTACCCATGTTATTATCAGGATAAAGTTCATATTTGTATAGACGACAAAGTTCACACTGTTATAAAATGTTGTATTTGTTAGTTGTTATATTTCAATGTGCAAACTCGTAACGATATCTACCTCGAGATCGTAGCCAGCTTGTCCGCAAATCCCGCTATTATGTGCCTACGACGCTTCATCGCCCGACGTGGTACGCCGGCAGAAATATTTTCGGACAACGGGACGTCTTTTGTAGGAGCAAATCGGGCTTAGAGCTTTGTAGCATGCCGCGGTACAAGAGTTTGCAGCACATGAGAAGATTAAGTGGCGTTTTATCCCCCCATCAGCACCCTTCATGGGCGGAGCTTGAGAGCGGCTGGTTCAGCGGTTAAATCCGCGTAAGTAACCCTGAGAGAGCGGGCACCGAAAGAAGAGGTTCTGGCGGCTGTACTGGCTGAAGCCGAGGCTGTAGTGAATACGCGCCCACTGACACATGTCTACCCGGACGGGAACTACCCGGAGGCGCTCACCCCTAATCACTTTTTGCTAGGCGTTTCATCCGGTCGCCCCTTTCCGACTAAGGATTTGACGGATGCAGCATTGATTGATCGGAGCGATTGGTGAAAGGCACTCCGGCTCGGCGATCATTTAGGCTGTCGTTGGGTATTCGAATATCTACCCGCTTTGGCGCCCCGCCGCGTACCGGGAGTAGATGTCGCAGTTGCAGTTGGCGACCCGGTCCTTATCGGTGACGGGGACTTGCCGTGGGGGACCTGGCCGCACGGTGTTATCGCGGCTCTGCACACGGGGCGTGACGGGGTTGTACGCGTAGTAGATGTCTGGACCCCAGCGGGCACACTGCGGCAGCCATTGAAAAGATAGTCCTTTTATAAAAATAGGGTAGCATGTTCCCGAATGGCACCCTTTCGATATTGTCTATTTTTTTATATTTTAATTTTTATTGATTTTGGTCTTTTTTACTGCGCTTTTCTTTTTTTTGAACATTCTAAAAAACGATTGGTACGAAACGAAAGTGGATTTTCCTTCGATAAAATTTGTTTATTCATTTACTTATTATTCTTTCATTAACAAACGATGTTCGGGACGAACACGTCTAAGTGGGAGGCAGTGTTACGAATAGCGATATTTTAATAATAATGACATCTATTGGTTAAAGAGAAAACTAGAAGAGAAGGGATAAATAATAATTGATGGTTTAAATTGTTCCACCTTTTTTCTTCACTTTTTTTCACAATCAGTGCTGTGTCTGGGACGTACGAGTATATTCTAGGGACGACTTAGTATGCACGAGTTATGTTATTCGGTCCGTATAAATAGCGCTCGGATTCGCGCACTAGGACAGTTCAGTTCCAGTAACAGAGCGAAAACATCGATCAAAGGATTTGAAGGGAAGTGAGTCGGAAGTGTTTCCTAAAGTTTTTATTGATGTTGAAAATTAAGTGTATGGTTTAATAAAGTACAGATTTAGTGGCATAGTGATTTAAATTTATCGCCGAACCCCAGCTCGTAACATTATCGTAGTCAGATCTAATGAGATGTATCTATCAAGAACCGGTCAGTTTTTACTGACACTTAACGAGTGCTACATTTTTATTGCTATTAATTTTGCTATGTTATGTATTGGATATTCAAGTCTCCGGATGGACTGGCAACGTGACTTTCGTGTCTTTATTGTAGCTGATGATCACATGTCACGGAACGGATTTTTCACTCTTCGAAATGCTTTAAAACTTGTTAATCATAAGGACTTTTCTGCCGAGGATAATAGTTAAGACAAGCTCTGGAAGGTTCGCCACCTTATCAACGAAATTCTTAAAGTTTGCAATTCAATACTAAAAGATCAAACACTGTCAATTGACGAAATGATAATACCTTTTTAATTTCTCATACTCGGAAAGTAGTGTTGTTTTAATCTGATTATTGGGTGGAACATGCTGCTTCCCTCCATAGAGAGGGAAAACTCATACAAATTACTTCCCACCTAAGGGCCGGAATGAACTTTAAAAATACTTTAACGAAACAAGATTTTCAGGATGCTGAAACAAACAAGGTTACTGGGAAAATAATAACAGAACAAAATAAGAGCCGTAGTAGTCACACGTTATATAGCACCGTAACAAAACAGCTAATAATGAAAATGTATAGATATTTAGAGGTAAATGGCAAATTTTTCATTTTTAACAATAAAAGGAATAAAGAAAAATTAAGTCACAGAATCGTTCAAAATATAAAAAGGAACCGAGCAGAGAAAAGCCCCGATGAAATGAAGGAATATTTCAAAAATCTAAAGGTATCACTAGAAGGCGTTTCTAGTAAAAATATATTGAATAACGATGAGACAAATTTAACCGATAATCCTGGAGCCCAAAAATTTATTTTTACAAGAGTACAGATGTAGAGAACATTTCATTAATGTTCGCTATAACTGCAAAAGGAGAAAGTCTTTCTCTTTACGTTGTGTATAAAACAGAACATGTCTATACACAATGGACAATTAATTGACCTAAGGGATCCAGATTCAACAGTTCTAAGTCGGGATAGTTTAATTGTATTTTGTTTGACGATTGGAACAATTATTTTACCATGGGCTAAAAACAAATCTGGTGCGAACCTTTTACCTGGAGATCTCATATAAGTGTTAAGATTGTAACATATTGTGAACAAAACGAAATAATAAAATACGTTTCGTATTTTTACCTCCAAATTCGTCACATTTAACTCAACTTCTGGATGTATGTTATTTTGGCCCATTAAAAGAACTATGGAGAGAAATTCTACTAAATCACAGAATAAAAAATTCTAGAGAAGCTACGATTCACAAGTGACAATTTCCAGGTCTACTTAAAAAGCTAGTGCAGAACCTTAACGATAAAACATATAATATAATCAGCCCATTTAAGAGTACCGGTATTACACCATTAAATCAACTTGTTGAGTTGGCCACACACTCACACGAAAAACAAACCATTAAATCCCGATAAGGTAATAAGTTAATTACCAGATTTAAATCAACAAACAATAACATACTCTATCGCTAATGCGTTGCTAGACTGGTTGAAGGAGACGCGGAGTCCAGATCCAACTAAAAAAGAACGAAAGAAGAAATTGAATGTTCCACCGGGTAAATCAGTCTGTACAAATAATTTTGATAATTTCAAAACTACTCCAAAGAAAGTTGAAAAAATAAAAGAAAATAAAAGTAAACCAATGGAGATCCTTAAAGTTTAGCAAGAAAATTCTGATGCATTACTGCAGTCCTAACAAATGCTTCAAAATCCTGATAGTCTCATAAAGTCGTGTATCACAAGTATCAATAATCACTTAGGTCAGTTTATGCAAGAGGCTGAGTTTGAGACGTGCACAACAGATGTTTTTTATTTGGGTAAACTTTCAAGACATGCTGAAAAAAATATACCTTTCATGCATAAAACACCAGGATATCTACAAACTAAGAAAAAGAAAATTATAATAACATCAGATGTAACTGATCAATGACTGCAATGTTGATAATAATGATCATACTAACAAACGATTATATAGAGCTGAAAGAGGAAGCAGTACTCAAGAACTGCTTCCTCCGCGATCAGATTTAGATACATCTCAAGATGTATCTCAATCTGATCGCCCTGATCTTCGAAGAGGCTAAAAAGCCCATTACTACAGATCTGGTCAAGTATAACTACCATGTGTCGAGCATTCCCATAGTAGATAGGTTGGAAGAACTGGCAATAGCAGATGATATGATAGACTCGGAAACATTACAGGCTGGGAGTTCCTCGAACTTAACTATCTTTACTATGTCTGGGGATATTCCTAGTATTGATAGGGATGCAGCTGACATCAGCTAATTATACCGGCTGGATGAACAACAGAATCCGCACGTTTGCTCAATCTTGAGGAACTGATCCTGCGAATCCTCTATTCTCTGCACTGCAACCGAATTCTCACAACTGCTCGATAATATATATGGCATGATAACACGCAAGTGGGAGTTGAGACGAGATATTTTCAAATTTATCATAGCATCTTCTGGGAGCAGGGGCATGATATATGTATGTCATATCTCGAGAGTGCATGGTACTGCTTCATGGAGCAGAGCTCGGTACCTTCAATCTAACAAACCGGCATATCGTATTAGAAAATGCCATCTTATTGTGTTGGGCTAAGCTCTCAAAGTATATACAGATCATCTCATCGCTGCAATTGTCAAGTACCAGAAGCTGGGAGAAGATACTCCTTAATGTAAGCTACTGTACTCGAGTAACATGTTACCGGAATTTAATAGGAAGAGATTCAGGATACTAGCAACCATAGCAAGGGAGATTGCGATTTTGGAGGGGCAAGATACTCTCAAGAACTATGCCGGAACAGAGAAGACAGCTGATTTTAAAATCCTGGTAGAGCGAGCCCTGTTCCTGGTCAAGGCAGCAGGAGGTGCAAACACTAACAACTCAGGCTGTCTGAGCTGGGTACCTAGCCAAAACTCCGGACAATGACCCCATCTTAGAGGACCTCAAGTTCGGTGCCTATATAGATGTAGTGGGGGAGCAATCAGAGTCTGAAGAAGAGAATCTAGCACAGCCTTAGTGGACACACTTAGAAGCATTAAATATTTTCTCTTTTGCTTTGATTTTTCAATGCCACAAATTACATTTAGAACTTGAGTTTGATAAAAAGCCCAGCCACAAGGGAACTACAAGACCCGGGTATCATAATGATTAAGTGCAGATACATCCCCAAGAATAAAGTGAAGGGTTTAGCTAAGGCTAAAGGAAGGCACCCAAAGAAAGTATTCAATCCAATCTTACCTCCAGTAGCAGAGGAATGTATCTACAGTGAAGAGAATTTGGATAAAATGTCAGCTGTGGTGTTAATCAAACTGAATATTACCGATTCAGCACCACTATGAAGTGATGAGACTGATAACATTTAAACCGTACGGGCATCAGCTCTCAGGAAACCGTGCACAATGTCGAGGGATCTCTATCATGGAGGATATGTTTGATGATCTAATACGCGAGAATGAAAATGATCTCTATCTAGTTATTCAGCCCCCACATACCGTTCACACGGTTCGCACCATAACAGTTCCATGAAGGCGAACAAACACTAATATTAAGTTTTATGGTTATTGCTTTGGTCATCATTAAATTTATTGTATTTAATTAATTAGCAGACGATACCCAGTAACAGTAGCCATGTCTCCATGTCAGAGGTGGTCCCATACTTGGTAACCCCTCTTACAAGGCTTACAAGCTAAGGTGGACCTTAGCTTGTAAGCCTTTTATAAACCATATATCTTGTCATTTTCGCCATTCTCATTGTGATTCTCATTGTACTGCTCACACTGAGCACATAACTTGGAAACTTCAAAATAAAGTTTTTAAAAACGGAACAGGTCGGGGCGGATTTCGCAAACAAAGTTAATCGCGTTCGGTACACAAAAATCGGTACTTACGGGTGTCGTCGTTTACCAGCGGATCCGAAAAGAACTTACAAATTTGTCAACTACGGCGAGCGAGCAGCAGCAGCATCACTTCGAGAATCGGCATGGCAAGGGGCAGTTTAATGTGAGTAGACCGCACTGTTCCTTTCCCGTGTCTATCCTTAGCATTTAATTGGACTAAATATCGCTAGTTAACGCACTTTATCGTGTTATTAGATAAAAAAAATCGCTAAAACACGTATAGTTAGTTAAGTTTAGGTTTAGAACGGTATTACTGGACAAACTTTTTTTTAAATTTATTTAGGACAACAAACAGTAACACTGATGGCTTAAGTTAATACATATAAACGACAAATGACTTACTTACAGTGAAACCAGCGACATTATCCGCAAATAATTTACAAGTAATTGTACCTTTACAGAAAGTACTTTCCACTATCAATTATTACATGGTATACTTAGCATATAAGCAACAAATTCTCGCATCATAGACAACTTTGTAGACAAAATGTAACTCTAATCAGAAGCAATTATATGTCTTATGTATGTGTTTTTTAAAACTAGACGGCAGACATGCAAATATATCAACGTCAGTAAAACTAGTGTTATACACATTCATTATTCTGCGCAAGGGGCAGCGGTCTCCTGCATTGGATTTTTACACTTACTTGGTGCAAACAGACAACATTTTCGTGTACTTCGAAGTGCCGTTGAACGAAGAGGTATACGAATACTTATTTGATTTACAAGCTGAGTACAGTTGAATCTATTGTGGCAGATGTCATATAAGAACATAATGTCTAAAAGCGTTCTTCTTGATTCTAATGTAGGCAAATAAAACTTCAATAGTAGATTATCGTAGGAGGACTTAGAGCGATTACATCGGTAGTTCATGGATCGTAAAAATTTACGTTGCACTGCCTTAATCTGGTCTTTGTATTTAGTATAATAAGGATTCCAAACACACGTTGCATACTCTAACTGGAATCGTACCAAGGACTTATACAACAGAAGATAAGTAGATTGACGTTTGAAAGGTTTACACGTGCGCATCACAAACCCATACATTTGGTACGCTTTATTTACGATGTGGTTAATGTGATCACTAAGATGGAGTTTGCTATCCAGATATACGCCTAAATCTTTCACGATCGTTACTTTTTCTAATTTACTGTCTGAAACATCGCCGGAATACTCGTTATTTAGGTTTAGAACGGTATTACTGGACAAACATCGCCGGAATACTCGTTATTTAGTTAAGATTCGCGTAATATTTGTCAATCGTTATTTATTTGCCTTAATTGTGTTTTTTTTGTGTTAAATTAATCAAATTCAGCTTATCCCTAAGGAAATTCAGAGCATTATCCCACGTTTTGATGGAGACGAAAACCTTTTAAATTTATTTATTTCTTTAAAACCAATCCGAATCAGCAGTTTCGTTTCGGCATACCTAACCAAATGCCACCGAAACAAAATACGAACGTTTCAATGAGAACGGCTCGTAACAATATGTTGTGCGAGTCCGACAAGTCGCATAATACGCAGTTCAATAATTCATACGCAGATAATTTTAGTAGCGAAGGTGAATCGTTTCCACCTTATTACCCAAACGAGCAGTATTGTGTGAATGAAGCTACAGATAGTCAGGATTTTCCCTCTACATCTTACGATAACAATGTAAATTTTCCTTTAGTAGCCTCGCAGACACATCGACCGAAGTAATTCAAATTAATTACTCAGGTGTACTGAGACTACCGCATATTTAAATACCGGAGATAGGATCTATTTTTATGATAGACACCGGTAGTACGCGCTCATTTATTAGCCCTGAAAAGGTAGAACACAATTTTATTCGTATTATAAGCAGATAGAGCCCTTCGAGGTTATAAGTACGCAGGGGCGTAGTATATATGGGCGCAAATTAATATATAATGATTATATTATTACGAAAATGTTAATAATATTTAAGATTGATATTTAAATAACTATTTGTGAACACAGAACTGAGAACTTCACTACTTTACAATATTAGACACTGTATTGGCTGCTTAACTGTTTATAAAGATTGGGTATTTAATTTATCGCTTAATTATTAAGACAACTCCAGAAACTTTCAAAGTAAAATCAATTAGTATTAAATAACATGATTCTGACACTTATTATTATGTTTTCGGTAATAAATAACATGCTATTATATTTACATCCTGTTGATAGCGCCATCTGTTGACCGAATGTTGTAAAGCAGCGTTTGGCTATTAAAATAAATTTGTTATTCGTATCAAATAAATCATTTGGTGTTGTGCAAAATTCATTACAATATTAATGTTGGTTTTTGATAATTAATTGTACAGTAATTTCAATTATATATTGAAAAGGAAGTGACAGTTGTTAAAACATTGTTTAATGACGGTTAGTGTAAAAAAAGGACTGTAGGTCACATTTTGATTCAATTCTGTGCTAGAAATCGTCTGAAAATAAACCAAGTAATATTACGTGAGTGTTTTTATTATGGAGTCTGGACACCATAACCCTGGCATAACGCCGACAGCAGCGGTTGGATAAACGCCCCCTAAGAGACTTCGGGATCTACGGTTGGCGCGAGAGTGATGGGTCTCTTGGCTTGGCCGCCATTACCAATGATGGCCTGAAGACTGATGCGACAAGCGCTTGGAAGCCGTGTTTGGCGCTAGTCAAACCCTGATCGGAGACCACACGGTGTATCGGAGTTATGGCGAGCAAGTCTACACTTCACGTGAGGCCACGTGCGAGCGAGAGCGACAGAGCGACTACGACGGGGTGCACGCACCGGGTTGAGCTGTGGCGTGAACGCTGTTCTGCTCCGAGTTCTACCAGAGGTTGCAGATGCGGACTGTTGATGCACTGACTAGAGGTATTTATCCAGAGCTGATTTGATTAGAGTTTTTGAGAAACATCCTTATTTTATAAATTATGGTGCTTGCGCGATTGCCTGCTGTCCCCGTAAGGATTACCAGGTGAACATTATACAGTCAGAATTGCGAACGTTACACCCCAAATAGAACTTATAGGTAACTGTTGTTTATCCATGTTTGGTACATAGCAGTGCTACTGTGCTTATAGTCATGTTATGCCGTCGGCTGGGGCTCTTGTCTGTTTATTAATCGTTAGGCCATGTCGGAAACTCTCTGTAAAACTTACTTATCTACACAAGAAAGAGAAAAAAGCTTTGTTGTTATGTGGTTCTACTAATATAATTATTAGTAAAGAACGGTATAACTGCCCTTTTCAAGTTGCAGCTCTGATATAGATCCATTGTATAAATTACCTGATTTGTTTTCAGTTTAAATAAGCTAATTGATGTGCTGAATATGAATTCAATTGGTAGGCAATAGGTTATCCCAATAGTAAAACATTAAAGGAATCAAAACATTATTTAAAGCCCTTGGTTACACGTTACATAAGGCTAAAACTAACTGCATTACTTATGGCTAGTGCTCACGGCGCGATTATATGAAGCCTCTCTTGATAAATGACTATCCACCACAAAAATAATTATTTGCATAAAACCAGCAGTTTCACAGATAAGTGCATTCAACAAAACAAACTTCAGTTTTATTATATTAGTACAGATATATATTCAGAAGGTAGATATAAAAATAAATTTGTGACACACATTTTTAAAGCTAATATTTGTAAAGTTACAAAGTAGGTTTGATTATATATTTGTGGACTCTGTAGGTGCCTACATGATTTCATTTTAACATTATGTTGAAATTGTTACTGTCAACTTGCAGCTCAAGTTAAGGTTATATAATAAGACAAGGGAACCCGACATACCTTAATATTTGTCGCTTAATTTTATACCTGTATAGAATGATTTGTTCCGACCATGATAAGTCCTTGCTTAACCCAAACTACTAAAGCTAGAAACATGAGATCTGGACAGTAGATTTCTTTATGGACATATGCACTCACTTAGGTTTTATAAAAGTCCATCTCTAAGCATTTTAGGTTGAAAGTCTTAAGGCAGGTGACTGCTAATCTTTTATAAATACCAAGCCTTAGTGTTTGGTAAATACACACTTGGTAAATACAATTTAATTTATTTGTGAGTTCATTTGCAAACTTAGTTGCATCTATATTCAAGATGACAACTAGTGATAAACCAATAAAATTTAGTGCCAACCTTATTGCTTAGCTCTTTTGGGACGCAAGACAGTTAGGAATATGATTATTAGGATAATGATAAGTGGGTTTAAAGAACATAATATGACAATCCATATTATCTCTTTTCCCATTTAGCAGTATTTATTCTTAGCCAATAAAAGTAATTGTGTCGACTACTCATGCTTTATTTCGAAGTCAGTTGTGATTAGTCAGTTTACAATACATAAAATTAAAGTTGAATTACATAATGAAAGAGTAGACAAATGATAAATAAAAACATTCATTTCAGAAAGAAAAGTCTATTTTTATAAATAAAATGTTGAATTAATTATAAAATACCAACATCTGAGTGTCTTTATTAACTTTTATGGTTTATTGTAGTAAATTTATAAGCTGAGTGGAATCATTTTTAGAAATAAGACGGCACTACTCTCGCTTTGTAATATTGGTAGCTTGTAAATTTCTCTTTTATGGCTCAGTTGGCAAACAGTTCAACCATTTCACAGCTTGCACTATGCCTAAAAATATTCAATATTGGATTAAACATGTTCTTACATGAGTAATAATTATAGCACTTGTATTTTCGAAATCCTTGGATCTGCATGGTTTGAAATTATTTCATATTTATCACCAACAGTCCGACTGTTCACGGCTAAACATAGGCCTCTCTTTGTCTTTGCCATTTTGTTTTCCTGTTTGATGTGGATAAAACTTATTTTGAATATATTACGTTTTAACTGTTTTATCAAAACTGCAAAATATGGGTATCCTGATAACTTTATATTTGACTATCTAAAATGGCACTGTCAGACAGAACCTGAGAAGATTCAGTGTCTTTTGCATTTTACCTTATGCGTAAAATATGGGCTCCAACACTGTTGTAGCTGAGATAACTATAGACCAATGCACAGGTTGAACATGCCTGATATATGGATATAGCTTAATAGACCGGACCACTTTGTAAGAGTAGAATTTTATTTCATCTACAGTTACGAAGGTTCATGGAACTAATATTTGGGTGGGAAATGTTGCCCACCACCTGTCTTTTGAGTGTTGCAGGTTGGTGATGACATCCTGGCAGATGACCTGACCTTGGTGTGAAGAGAGGATGGACGAGCGGTCCCTTACTGATTGGTATGTATGGATGACGGTGGCCCGCCCTTTTGACGTCAGTGGTTTTGTGTGTGGGCTACGAGCACACATGCCGCATGAGTGCTGTACTGAGCTGGAGTCAAGCATTGTTTGCTAACCTTTGTTGATCAACATCAACAACTGTATGAGCAGCTTGACCGTATGGGCGGAGGATTCGTCAGATACCGATTTACGTGGGGGGGTCCTCTACCTTTTCCACTGTCGTTGTCGGACCTATGTAATTTCATTGTATTGATATAACTGATCATGACTAACGATAATGATTATTTTATGTATATGCATTGATGTGTTTATGAGGCAAATTTTGCATTTGTGTTTGAGTAAAATTTTATTTTTCCTATCCAACATCCTTCCCAAAACGCTGGCTGGCCACCATGCGTATCCTTGATCCTGGTCTTGTTGGCTAGATCCCGTGATGGGTGATGCCGTGTGTTGGCTAGATCCCGTGATGGGTGATGCCGTGTGTTGGCTAGATCCCGTGATGGGTGATGCCATGTGTTGGCTTGATCCCGTGATGGGTGATGCCGCGTGGGCTAAATCGACCCTATGTGGGTGATGCCGTTTGTGGGCTAGATCCCTATGTGGGTGATGCCTGTGTGCGCTAGATCCCGTAATCGGTGATGCCGTAATCGGCTTAGCCATGGGTAAAGCATTGTTTGTTAGATCCCGTGATGGGTGACGCATGCCACAGGCTAAGATCCTATGACTAGGTGAAGCCTTGTAAAGAACTTTTAGTTCATTCTGTATGATAAACGCTTATTTATGTAATGTTTATATTCATTATTTTTGTTTGCTGTTTATTCTGTAACCGTTACCTAAATAGTCAGCGCGAGGAGCGCGCTGGATCAGAATGGCCGTATGGGCGCAAATTAATATATAATGATTATATTATTACGAAAATGTTAATAATATTTAAGATTGATATTTAAATAACTATTTGTGAACACAGAACTGAGAACTTCACTACTTTACAATATTAGACACTGTATTGGCTGCTTAACTGTTTATAAAGATTGGGTATTTAATTTATCGCTTAATTATTAAGACAACTCCAGAAACTTTCAAAGTAAAATCAATTAGTATTAAATAACATGATTCTGACACTTATTATTATGTTTTCGGTAATAAATAACATGCTATTATATTTACATCCTGTTGATAGCGCCATCTGTTGACCGAATGTTGTAAAGCAGCGTTTGGCTATTAAAATAAATTTGTTATTCGTATCAAATAAATCATTTGGTGTTGTGCAAAATTCATTACAATATTAATGTTGGTTTTTGATAATTAATTGTACAGTAATTTCAATTATATATTGAAAAGGAAGTGACAGTTGTTAAAACATTGTTTAATGACGGTTAGTGTAAAAAAAGGACTGTAGGTCACATTTTGATTCAATTCTGTGCTAGAAATCGTCTGAAAATAAACCAAGTAATATTACGTGAGTGTTTTTATTATGGAGTCTGGACACCATAACCCTGGCATAACGCCGACATATACATAACTAAGTTGTATGCATCCCACTGCCCGAAATATTCCGAACGGACCTAAGTATGTCATAAGTTCTATGTATATAAAGTAGCACCACAGTATGATGGTTTGATAGCTTCTGATTTATTGAAACAGGAGCTAACGTCGATATGCAGACCCAAATATTGAAAACTCGTTACACAAATATACCAATGTTATATAATCCATTTTATGAAATTAAAGTACCTCCTAGATCGGAAACCTGCGTTAGAGTACCAACCGTGTTAGAAAACGGCGAAGGTATACTTCATTTTACCGAATTTACCCCAGATCTTCGTATGCCAGATGCTTTAGTTAGATGTATCGATTCTTTTGCGGAAACGGTTATACAAAACTTGACTGACAAAGAAGCTATTATTTCATTTAATAAGCCTTAAGAATTTTTCCATATGATTGTAAACTTTGCCACGTAAACACGACAAGTTGCAACGATAGTTATAACTTGGACGAACTATTACAACAAAATTTATCTAAGTTAAGGCTAGGTTTTTGTTTTGTTTTTCGTGTGAGCGTGTGGCCAACTCTGGTGGTACGGATTGTCACCACCCCATATCATCCCATGGGTGTCGTATGAGCCGACAGAGGGACCATATTATGCAGAGAACAGCACTGTAAGAGAAGGAAAACTTGATACAAACCCTATACCAACCCGTTTGGCCAGCGTGGTATAGTAGGCCAATTCCTCCTTTCAAAGGAGAGGCCTAGTCCAGCAGTGGACTGTTAAGGGCTGATGAAGAAGATTAACTAACGCCCCTTTACTTCAGTTTCCCGATTTTTCCAAGCCTTTTCTACTGACCGCAGACGCTTCAAACTTTGCGCTTGGTGCGGTATTATCGCAGGGTCCTGTAGGCAGCGACCGACCTATAGCATATGCAAGTAGGACATTAAATGGTGCGGAAATTAGATAAAGTACAATAGAAAAGGAGTTATTAGCTGTTGTATGGGCTTGTAAATATTTCAGGCCATACTTATACGGTAATAAGTTTACCATAGTCACCGATCATAAGCTGGGTATCCATTTGAGGCAGCCTCGAGCCGAGCGGCTGCCTTGACCCGAGGTAGATCTAGTGGAGACCGTGTCGCGAGACGAGGCTTGCCGCGACTTGAATCAAACGAGGCGGCCGCGCAGCGAGCCAAATCGTGTCGGTAAATGGCCATGCTCAAAGACGCCTCAGTGTGAGGTATAATGGTGAGTGTTTTGCTTTGGAAAAGACATCTTGGGTATTACACTTTTTTGAATTACTTGAACTCGAGAACGGAATTCAGGTTTGGCATATTTATTATATCTCGTTATAATTTTCTGAAATGTCTTCATTGGGGGACGGCTGCTAAAATTGTATGTATTAAGTTCGGTTTGATACAATGGGCACTGAGTTAAACATATACTATCAAAATGTACGAGGATTGCGCACAAAGACTAGTATATTTTGTAACAACCTATTAACATCTTCTTATGATATAATTTGTCTCAGTGAAACCTGGCTGCTGCCTGGAGTCTATAATACCGAATTATTTGACAATAGATACAACGTTTATAGGTGTGATCGTGACTATACATGTCGTTGTGACAGTAGAGGGGGTAGGGTTCTTATTGCAGTTAAAAAAGGTATCATTGTTGAAAATCACAAATTATCGTATTCAAATGAGTAATTCCACTTTGCCCCACCAAGCCCGCCACCCTGGTGTGGCAAAGTGGACTGCCTAAAATTTTGCAGTGGAATATGCCCCACTATTCTGATTTGATGGGGCGGATAACACTAGCATAAACACTTTGTGGATTCTGCCCCACTAGGGTTGGCACCTCAGGATTTGTGTATGAAGGTTAACATGTATTTTTACATTTGTTTGTAAAAAAAATAAATGTAACCACTGACGTTAGGATTTGACAAGTCTGAGACAAGCAAACGTAAATCTAAATACATCAAAATGGTTATTTAAACAGTGTATTAAGGTTCTACTTTTGTAAAAAACTGTCACATATTAAATCTTCCTGGATTTAATTAAATACATTATATAGTTTTGCTGTATTTATTCAATTTAGTCTGACATAGCTGTGACATTTGCTATTTGTATTCCATTTACGTTCCGATCCATCCGTTGCAAACATTAAATGATTTAAAAATATATTTAGATGTTTGCCCAGAAATTGATACATTATCACTGTTGATAACTATTAAATAACAAAAAACGAAGAATAATGTACGAGAACACTATTACTAAAGGGATAATTTAAATAATAATTATTAAAAGAAATCGTAAATACTATATTACTAGTATCGAAACGTAACGTAACCACAGATTGTGAAAGAATGCGTTCAGAAACGCTTTATGAGAGTTATAGTTTTATGTTAATTTATTAAGTCTAGTTATTAAGTCTTGTGATATGTACTTGTATTATTGTCATATTATTATTTTTTATCTTTAAATAAATCAAATACTTATTAAATAATAAAAAAATGCGTTGAAATGCATTCGAAAGTAATAAAAATATCGGAAGGATTTAAGTTTAAAAAAAAATCTATATCATTTTATCCCGGCTTCGAAAAAGTAAATAAATACTTGTAATTATAAGCTCATAAAATTAGCTACGAGTCGTATGGTTACATCACTAATTACGCCGCGAACACAAATGTCAAAATAGGTCTATTATTTTGAGGTCCTTTACGTACAAACATCATGGCTTCATTTGTTTGTTAGTATTTTTTTATTTAATCTGAGATTAAAACATGCTGTTGGAGTAAAAATGACTAAACCGGTTATGGTTCACCACTGCCTCGCCCACCGCGACTTATCGGTTGTCCTTGTCTGACATTTTTTGTTTCATTCTGTTTGTTTACAAAATAGACGGACATTTGCATTTGTGGAGTGGTGGTGAGTGGTATTGAGTTTATTGTAAGTATTTTCGTATTTATTTTTCATGGATGCTGATGATTTGTGTAGATTTTTTTTAATAAGATATTTTTTGTGTTTTTCAGCTTTACAAAAATGGCAGAAGACTCTGTAGCAGGAAGTTCTAGTGGGCAAACTGGCCTTGAATTTATAAATGATGGAAAATGTATTATTAGAGCTGGGCATCAATACTATTTCAAAAGAAAGTACAAAAATGCATCTGAAATTTGGGAATGCAAAAACAGAAGGAGACAAAAGTGCAATGGGTCGATTGTAGTGAAAGTAAGTCCCTACTTATTAGTAATTCTTTTTACTGACTCACTTTTAGTAATACGGGTCTAATACAATTTAAAATAATAATAATACATATAATATTACTTGAAGTTGTGCTATGTTATAAATATTTTCTAATACCTACATTTTTTTGTTTTCAGGGAAATATACTTTTAAACGAAAAACCTCACCAATGTCAACCTGATTTTGACCGAAACAAAGTGACAAAATTAATGCAGAAAATAAAGAGAGAAATCACTTCAGCAGACGTACCAAGCATTCCAGCAACATACGACAAAAATGTAGCTGCCTTACATTTAGAAAGTAGCAACAGCAATATTGTGAGTAAAATTCCTCCATTTTGTAAAGTAAAGTCTGCATTGTATAAATACAGAAACAAAAATGCTAATGTAAAAAAAATATATTACAATACATTATCAGAAATAGAAGTTCCTGAAAAATTTCATTCTTTTTTACTTGCCAAGTATATTGACGAAGATATTTCTATTTTAATATTTTGTTCAGAGCATGCTAAGAATTTGATGAAAACCTGCAAACATTTTTTTGGCGATGGCACTTTTAAAAGTTGCCCACAACCGTTCATACAATTGTATTCGTTGCATGCTGATTTGGGTAGCTCCCAACAAACAACAAATATTGTGCCATTAGTATATGCTCTTATGAGTACTAAATCAACCAAAGCTTACACCGCTCTCTTTTCTGTAATAAAATCACAGATTCCGGATTGGCAACCACATAGTTTTCAGTCGGATTTTGAGGCAGCGGCTATGACTGGTTTTAAAAATGTCTTTAAATCAGCATCAATCAAAGGGTGCTTTTTTCATTTTTGTAAAGCAATTTGGAAAAAGGGGAAAGGGTTAGGGTTGACAAAATCTAAATATTTGCGAAAACAAGTAGCGCTTAGCGCAGTCTTACCCTTATTACCAGAAGAAAAGATTTTTGAAGGTTGGTTTTACATAGCCGCACAAAGCCCAGATGACGAAAAAAGTAAAGAATTTAGAAAATATATGCTGCGCAATTGGCTGAAAGATAACTTTTTAAAAGTGTGGTGCGTATTTGGGGCAAAACACCGCACAACTAATGCCCTCGAAAGTTGGCATAATAAACTTAACAAAAAAATTCTTAAAAAAAGCCCCAGTTTATTAAGACTTCTTAATGTCTTATACGAAGACATAACGCTTTCAATAGTTAAATCTATGCAGAACCAACCTTCCAAGCTACGCCTTGATAAATATATACAAAACGATCAGAATATACAAGATGCCCAAATGGAGCTCATAAACGGCGACATTACGGTTGGACATTTTTTGGAAAAACTAAGATAGTTTTTCCAAGAAATCTATTTTAGTTTTTCCAAAAAATGTGAACTAAACAAATACAAAATCTATGATTTTAGATGATTTTAATTCTTATAAATAGTCAGTACTCAAACTAATATAGTGGCTGTTTGTTATGATAATTATTTTGTCAACAGTCAGTATTTACCTACTTTCGTTAGGATGTTTCTTATTTGTATTAATAAGACTTTTTGCTATGTAAAATTTTATCATTCTATAATTTTAGTTTTTGTTTTTTAGCCGGAAGTAATTTCGTGGCTGTTTTTTTTGCATATAAATTGTTTTTATTCATAAGGTAATACATAAGACTGTTTTATACCATGTCGATCAATGTGTGATTCTATAATCTGTGACTCTATAATCTGTGATTCTATTTTTTGTAACAAGTAATTTAGTGGCTGTTTGTTTGTATATAGTTTAAATTTATTTTTTTTATTTATAACGTAATCAGTAAGAAAATACCTATATCTACACAAACCATACAAAATGATGACGAATCTGTGATTTTGAATAGTTATGTAGTAAATATGTTTCGTTTTAAGAACATATCATAAGAACAAATCATTGTTTAATTTGTGATTATCAAGATTTATCTTAGTTAGTAAGATTTTATTTGTAAAAGGTATACCAAATGATGAAGAATCTGTGATTTTGAATAGTTATGTAGTAAATATGTTTCGTTTTAAGAACATATCATAAGAACAAATCATTGTTTAATTTGTGATTATCAAGATTTATCTTAGTTAGTAAGATTTTATTTGTAAAAGGTATACCAAATGATGAAGAATCTGTGATTTTGAATAGTTATGTAGTAAATATGTTTCGTTTTAAGAACATATCATAAGAACAAATCATTGTTTAATTTGTGATTATCAAGATTTATCTTAGTTAGTAAAATTTTATTTGTAAAAGGTAATTAATCTGTGATTTATAAACCGATTCCTTCCAGAAATAAATAGTACATTAAAATTATTTATTTATTTTTTACTTTTATTTAAACCACTTCGCTACGTATTAAATCTAAGCTTCCAGCACTAATAACGTTTTACTTACAGATATAGGTATACATTTATTTTTTTTACAAACAAATGTAAAAATACATGTTAACCTTCATACACAAATCCTGAGGTGCCAACCCTAGTGGGGCAGAATCCACAAAGTGTTTATGCTAGTGTTATCCGCCCCATCAAATCAGAATAGTGGGGCATATTCCACTGCAAAATTTTAGGCAGTCCACTTTGCCACACCAGGGTGGCGGGCTTGGTGGGGCAAAGTGGAATTACTCATTCAAATGATACAAATACAGCTGATATACTATCATTATGCATACGTCTAAACAAAAAGTCACAGCAAATTATACTTAGACTATATTGTTGCTATTTCCCCCAGTGTAGTTCTCATCATAATGAATTGGTCGAGTTATTTGACAAAGTTTCGCAATGTATTCTAGAGAATCCTTCAGATTACTTATTATTATTGGGCGACTTTAATATTAGGGAAGCGCATTGGTCTTCCGTAGGAGGGGAGGCTCGGGCTTTTTTAAATGCAGCCAGTCATAATAGTCTCACGGAAGCATTATCTAACTTTCTGTCCTTTAATAATCTTGGGCAATATAACCTTGTACCGAATAAGAACAATAGAAAACTGGACTTAGTTATATGTAGCTATGACTGCCAGGTGCAAAAAGCCGACTTCCCCCTCGTCCCAGAGGATGACCATCACCCAGCCCTCGAAATTTGTTTAATTAATTTTCATCTGCGAACTTTACGTTCACCGCCTCGTACTTTTCGTCATTTTGCTATTGCTGATTACGATCAAATTAATTTTGCATTGGCTCAGCAAGACTGGAGCAATATTATAAATGATAAACAAAGTATTGAAGAGTCATTGTCGATTTTTTATAACATTATCAATCAATTAATCTGTGAATATATCCCATTAAAGGTATCAAATGATAGAGAAAGGTGGCCGGTATGGTATTCCCCAGCATTAATAAAAATCATAAAACAAAAAAATAAATATCATGCTAAATGGAAACGTTTTAATAATTATCAAGATTATTGCATCTTTTCACTTTTAAGAGATAGGCAAAAGCGAGTCGCTAAACAGTGCTATGATATATACATAGAAAAGGCAGAAACGAATATAAAAAAATGTAGTAAGAATTTTTGGAAATTTGTGAAATCAAAGAAGGCATCAGATACCATACCGGATAGTTTGTTCTTAGGCAGCGTTACCTCGTGTGATGGAAATACAATTAGTAACCTTTTTAATACCCATTTTCACTCTGTTTTTGAAAATCATCATAATACATCTCCTTCCTCACCGCATGAGCCTACTAGAAGTTCAAACACAGTAAATCTGAGTAGCATACACATCCAGTTCAATACTATTGTTAAGTATATCAAATCACTGGATGTGAATAAGGGCGCCGGTCCTGATGGTGTTCCGTCGCTATTTTTAAAGAGGTGTCATAAAAATATTGCTGTTCCCCTTTATATGCTATTTAATAAATCTTTACGAACAGGTATTATGCCCTTAATGTGGAAACAATGTTACGTTGTACCTATTTTTAAAAGTGGAGACAAGCATGACATTACGAATTATCGCCCTATTTCTAAACTAAGTACGTATAGTACTTTGAGACAAAGCTTTTTGAGCATATTATTAGCGACATGATATCTTCAGTGATAAGGCCTAACATAATAATAGAACAACATGGATTCGTTCGTGGCAAATCAACTGAAACAAACCTATGCGAATTCGTGGATTACTTAGCTACAGCTATGGACAATGGACATCAGGTGGATGTCGTGTATACCGATTATTCCAAAGCCTTCGATAAAATATCTCATAAAATACTTATAAATAAGCTGAGGAACATCGGTATACATGGCGACTTACTCAGATGGCTAGAATCCTACTTGAGACAACGTAGTCAAGCTGTTACAGTTAAAGGGTTCTGTTCTTCGTTTATACCAATTTCTTCAGGCGTCCCCCAAGGCTCGCATCTTGGAACTCTTTTGTTTAATGTGTATTTGAATGATATTTTTGAAGTTTTTAATAAATCTAAATTTATCCTTTATGCAGATGACAAGAAAATTTACAAAATCATAACGAATTTAAACGATTGTCTTGAACTACAAGCTGATATAAACAGATTATGTGACTATTGCAATCATAATTCCTTGTTTTTAAACATAAACAAGTGCAGTATTATTACATTTACAAGAAAGAAAAATCCGATATTATATCAATATAAGATGAATAATGTAGTTTTAACTAGAGTATCGGAGACGCGCGACCTTGGGATTCAAATGGACGACAAGCTTTTATTTGATACTCATATTAACAATATAACTAACAAAGCGTTCCGCATGCTGGGCTTTATATTAAGAATAGGTAAGGATTTCAATAATCTGACAACACTTTTACTCCTATATAAATCATTAGTTAGGCCTTTAGTAGAATACGCTTCAGTAGTGTGGAATCCGCAATATGATAAATATAAAAACCAAATCCAAAAATTACAAGATAGATTTGTTAAATATGTGCAATGGCGTTTTAACTTCAGTCCTGAAAAAGCACCAAGCCTTCAGTCTTTAGAGGATCGGCGATCTGAACGTGACCTAATATTTTTATATAAGATTCTTAGAGGTCAGTCTGTCTCCCCTTACCTCCTAAACAAGATAAGTATTAGATGCCCTCGCCCAAATACCCGTAAAAGATCTCTTTTCCACGTAAATTTTTCAAGAACCAACTATGATAAAAATGTTTTCGTTAAAAGATCGTGTCATACGTATAATAAACAAATTTGTTACTCACCTAGCAATGACATAGATATATTTCACCTTTCTTTGCCCAAATTTAAATTTTGTGTTAAAAATACTTTTGACTCTAAGCCCTAAGCACAACCCTAAGTCTATGTAACAATACTATAATAATATCACGTTTGCTATTGTTTACCAATCTGAGGAAACTATTTAGGATAATGTTTTAGACTTATGTTATAACTTAATTATGTAATTATATCTGTTTGTTTCCCTATAAATAAATAAATAAATAAATAAGTATAGTGGAGACGAACGTACGTGTGCTCGGCACGCGGCGAAATGGATAATGAGAAATGTATCGAATTAATTAAGTTATATGAAAACCACCGACATTTGTGGAATCCAACTTCACCGCATCATTATAATAAACAATTGAAAGAAGATTCTTGGAAATTAATAAGCAAGGAAATAAAACTACCCAGTTCCGAAGTAAAAACAAAAATTAATTCGCTTTGTGGATCTTTTCGGAGGGAAAAAACTCGACATAAAAAAAGTCTCGACACGGGATCAGGTAAAAATTCATTGGTTTTTGAAAATTAGTTGTATATTTCTTGTCATTTATTTTATACTAATTTTACTCACGTGTGTAGTGTACCTCTAAAAATGATTTTTATTCTAGGTCGTAATGAGGTGTATATATCGAAATGGTTCGCCTATGAGCACTTTTACTTCTTGGCTGACAAGTTCTATACCCGTGAGACTCAAAGCTCAATGTCTATCGACACATCGTCGCCTTCTGCAGCAAGAGACACAAAACATATTCAGAATCATCGCCTTCTGTAAGTATCTGGGGTCAGTAAGCTTTGGGCTAAAGGCGGAAACATATTTACGTGTCGTGGCGTGTCGTGGTGCTTACTGTCGTGACGGTGAGTGATGTGAGATGTGACGTGTCGTGGCGTGCTCTGGCGTTATTTCTTTCATTTCTGAACAGAACCTCGCAGTGTTTAAACGTACATAATGTTTTCTTCTAATTCGGATAGTGATTAGTGCTAATTATATGTTATATTTAATATCTATGTTGCCATGTTATTTGTCCATTTGTAACGAAGTGTGTAGCCAAGTGTGACCGAATTGCTTTTGCGACATTTGCAGACCTTCGAGGAATTGCACGTAAAGGCACAAAAGAAGTCGAATCTGGTTCATTCCTCCATGACCCTTGTACGAAATTTCCATCGATTTCAGAGTCCAAACTTCCTGGTGGTGTATAAATATTTGTTCTTGATTTTCGTAAAAAGTTATGCAAATAAACAGTAGCCAGTACCACTTTCGTAGCAATTTCTGGTGCCAATAACATTGGTTTTCTTAACACTCTAAATACAGAACTCATGATGCCAAAAGCATTTTCTACTACCCTTCGTGCTCTAGATAGACGGTAATTGAATATTCTTTCCGGATAACCATTGTCTAGGGTTCCTTCAAACGGTTTCATAGTATAATTGTTTAAAGCAAATGCCTTGTCAGCTAATATAACATAGGGCACTTTAGTCAAATATGGTGCAGACACAATAGATGATATACAGGGTGCTGGTAACATTAATTCATTATTTTCCAATGATTTGTACAATGCACTGTTTTTAAAGACTCCACCATCGGATATGCGTCCTTGACATCCAACGTCAAATACATAAAATTATAATTAGCATCCACCAAGCCAAGCAATACGATGCTGGGAATTTTTTTATCTACACTAATATTATAAAGAGGAAAAATTTGTATTTTTACATACATAGTCTCACGCCTATTACCCCGAAGAGGTAGGCAGAGGTGTATTTCTACACCCACTTTTCGCCAGATTTACTTTAGTCCCACGTAATAAGGGGCGAGCCTATTGCCGTACCAGGCACATTTCCAGACTCCGTGCTACTACTGATAATTTGGTGACAGAAAAACCCAATAACACTGCCCGACCCAGGAATCGAACCCGAGACCTCCCGATCCCACGCGCACATTTATGCCGCGAGACCAACGAGGCAGTCGTATAGGGTTTGATGTCGAGTTTTCCGTCTCTACGCAAAGATAGTATTTGCATCGTGTTATCCCTTAGTCGCCTCTTACGTCACCCACGGGAAGATAGGGGGTGGTGACACTTGTATTCTATGCCGTCAACCACACGGCTAACTTTGTATTTGTATTTTTGTTTGTTTGTAATGGATAAACTCAATAACTACTGGACCGATTTTAAAAATTCTTTCACCATTCGAAAGCTACACTATCTGCGAGTAACATAGGCTATATTTTATTTTAAAGAAATAGGGGTCTGTAAGATATTTGGGATTTTCGGGTACGCGAAATAGTTCCCTCAGGACGCGGGTGAAACCGCGGGAAACGGCTAGTAATTTATATATTCTCCGTGACTATTAATTGGTGATTGAAGAATAATATGTTTTCCATCGAGGGCTCCCACACAATAAGGAGAATGCCACTGGTTTTCAAAATGTTGTGCTACTTTTAACCATTCTTCTTCTGATGATGGTATCTGAAAATTATGTCACATATTTTACTATTAGGCTATCGTACTGCTAAAACATTATTTGATGATTTTATTTATTTTAATTTACAGAATGAAGAATTATTCGAAGAAAATGAATCGATCCGTGAAACTTGTTCTTCCGAGCGATCATCTTTGCCCCGCGATGATCAACAACAGACGCAGCCCGAAACTTCAAGATCAAATAAAAGAAAAATGACTGATGCTTGTGAAGATAATATAGATCTAGATAAAGCTATGGAAGTGTTAAATTATACAGATGATAGTTATGATACTTTTGGTAAACATATTACTGCACACGTTAAAAAAGGATATCTTATTTCAAGCTGATACCGGGATGTTACCAGGTACACGACAACAAGGTTACTACACGCAACAATATGGCCAAACTTCTGCGAACGTACAAAATTCCCAACAATATGGGCAAACTTCTGGGAACTCACAAGATTCTACTGGAAATACTGAACAATTTACTACTCTGTCATTATTGTAACTTTGTACTTTACTAAAATTTTGATTAATAAAGCATTTTTAACATACCTAAACATATGTTTGAGCGCTTTTACCAAGGCATCACATGTTTCGCGAACAATTTTTGAAATAGATTGCATTGCAAACTAACAAACGAATCACCACTTGCTAAAAACCTCGGGGTATTGGCCAGTCGTTCTTTTGTTGTGATTGCTTTGCGAAACGATGTATCTTTTTTTCCAATTATTGGTTCAAGCTTGATACATAGATCTTCAAAGATTTCAGAGTTCATTTTGGTAAAATTTTTAATAGTTTTTTCTACGCCTTCAAAGGTCATATCTGACAACAATTGTTTTGCCTAAACATTTCGCTGACGATATATTTCCTTAATCCACCATCGATGTTTCCGTTTCTTATGTTGCTTCCTTTTGTAGTGACTAATTACTACTAATGCTGCAGCGACTTTACGTGCGTCAACCATGGTGGTTAATGAGGAATTGAGAAAATCGTGGCTCGGGTTGAGGCTTGTCGCTCGATACGATATTATGTGTGCTCAAGTGGAGACGCATGTACTGTCCGCAGCCCACGGCATGCTCAGGATGAGGCAGCTCGCCACGAGGCTGCGCAAATTAATACCCATCTATAGACCACTCGCGTGGTTACATTCGCTAAAGGAACCCAGTAGTAGGTTGACTAGATGGCGTTTAAGATTAGCAGAGTTCGATTATGAAATCAAACATAAACCAGGTAAACAGAATTGCAACGCGGACGCACTTTCCCGTATAAAACTTAATATTTTAAACGACGATAACAAGTCGATGATAGTTAATGTAGATAAGAAATCCCCAAGTCCTATTGTAATCTCGTCAGATGAGGGTACTCAAAGTATACCCTCTGTGAACCCAGATAGACCGCATTCCCCATATTCGATAATGTCGTTAGATAGTAGGTGAGTCTACAATAGCCACCGTTCATTCGGAGGAAAATACCGACTCATCGGATATACCAATACTCCAAGAGGCGATTGATAAGTACCAAACCAAACCAAATTTTAGTATTTACATGGCATAAAAATGAGACTAGTGTGAAAAACCTTTCTAGGGATCGACAAAAGGTTTTAGAAGTACATATGCCAATAGACAACTTAGATTTAATAAAGCAGTTTTTAAAGGAATATATACGACCTAAGATTAAGTACTATTTATACTTCGAGGATACACGTCACCGAGAACAATTTAGTAATGTAATTACAAATCTCTTTAAAAAGGATTCTATTTAGTTATATGACTGTAATGCAAGAGTTGTGTATGTGGAAGATGAAAACGAGCAAAGGTAAAATTGTTTTAAGATATCACGTAGGAAAAACATGCCACCGCGGCATTAAAGAAACTATTGCACATCTTAAAAGAACATTATTGGAACAATTTAATTTATTGGAACAATTTAAGTCAAACCGTAGCTAGCTATATAAACTCATGTGATTTATGCACACAAATGAAGTATGATAGAAATCCGTTAAAACCGGAGTTACAATTAACTCAAACGCAGTCGAAACCGTTTGAAGAACTTTTTATAGATATATTCTTAATTGAAGGAACTTTTTTTCTCACTATAATAGATGCATTTAGTAAACTCGGACAAGCGTTCTAAGTGTCAAGCAGATCGACCGCTGAAATAATCCTAGCGTTAATTAATTATTTTCACTATACAGTGTACCAAGGAAAATTAGTTCTGACCCAGATTCCGAATTCAATAATAATTTATTAAAGGAAATGCTTAGTTTTTATGAGATTGATTTACACATAGGTACTCCTCACAACCCTAACTCTATGGGTTAAGTAGAGCGCTTTCATTCTACGATATTAGAAATTTGCCGGTTAGCTAAGTACAAAAGAAAGATCACAGACGCGGCATCCGTGATGACATACGCAGTTATGTCTTACAATCAATCGATCCATAGTCCAATAGGCCTTACATCCTTCGAAGTGGTATTCAGTCATACAGATTTTTCAAATGTTTTTGATGTCGATTATAACAAACAATACACACAGCAGTTAGTTAGAGAACATGTTAAGCGCACTAAATACTTATACGAATCTGAAAGAATGTTAACATCTAAAGAGAAAATTAGAGAAAAGCGCGGCGAAGAAAAACAGTTTAAGATTAAGCCGGGCGACAATGTGTTTATTAAAGGCGTCAACATTAGGCGTAGTAAGGACAAGCCACGTTATCAAAAGGCTGTAGTAGCTAGTAGCCCCAATAGAAACACAGTTACAGTCCAGAAACAAAATAGGCTATCAAAGGTCCCACTTAAAGACATTAGGTGTGACACGTCCTTCACAGGTACGTCCTGGTCGTAGTGACTCTAACGGTCTGTACGGCTGGGGGAGCCGGGCCCTTCAACTTCAAAGACGTGAAGAAAACCCAGGGATTCTCCCAGTGAGACAAGGTCAAGCTAGTATTAGTTTCTATAATTAAAATATTAGACTTAGAATTAGTAAGTAAATCTTTAGAGTATAACATAGGAAAATATAAGGAAATTATTAGCTACATGCATGATAGGTTAGAAAACATATATATTTTAGATGGTAATTTAATAGATGCCAACTTACAGACTCAATATATTATGAACAATACAATCGAGAGGTATTATCAGTTAATTCCGAATATTAGAATAAAAAGAGGTTTACAACAGTATTAACTTCAATCTATGATCAATGATAAAAGCAATAACTGGTAATTTGGATAACGAAGATGCAATAAGGTATCGTTAAACAATTAACAGTATACAATCGAAGCAACATGCTCTTTTAAATAAAATGACATTAGTGACAGAAATAATTGATTAATTTGTTAATTACACTAATTACTCAAGATATAACTATATTATGTCAGAAAAATCTGTATTAGAAATAGAAGCTTTTATGAATCGAACCCAATTCCAAAGGAGTAAAAATTTAGTATAGAATTTAATTTACTTACTTTTAATTTACTTACTTTTAATTTACTTAATCATAATTTTCAAATAATATTAACACAATTAGATGAAGTGGAAACCGCAGTAGCTTTCAGTAGGGTAAACGTCTTATACTAGTCGATATTAGACACAAATGAAATATTTTCTATTTCTACATACATAGAGAAAGTAGATAAATTGATTTTTCCTGTAACTTTTGATAATCTTATTAACTTAGAACATTCTTTAGACATTAAAGCTTATGTAAAGGGCAAACAAATAAACTTTTATACTATCGGTACCGATAGTCCAATTAGATGTCTATAACTACTATAGATTACATCCCTTTCCTATGTACAACCCTAAACTCAATAGAACGTTCCTTTTGACCCCTAAATATTCCTACATCCTTGCGAAAGGGTCGAAAGTATTACCACTGTCACAGCCCTGCAAAGAAATAGACGAAGGAAAGTACCTTAGTCATGAAACCAGCGTGTCATCCGGTCAAGAAGACAAATGCATAGCAGAGTTACTGAGCTACTCTACTAGAACCACATCGTGCCTTCCACTATCCGTCGGAACCTCCGACGTCAAGATAAAATCCATACAGTCAGACTCATGGATTGTATACACCGGCGCACATATATTCTTAACATAACATTGTGGAAATGATATCACCCAACAAGATATCATGGGAACATAATATATCGTCACTCCTAACGATACATGCACTGTGAATATTGGAACAATCACGTTGAAAAGACGTCGGCTACAAATAACACAAATTGTCTTTAGAAGCACACCGTTTATACATCTACCCAGTATAACAACGCCAGCGGATTTCCTGCAAAGAAAATCTATCAGCCTCGATGAAATCAACATGGAAAATCTTCAGTTGTTGTCACACGTCCTGAAAAGTGAAAGTGAAGTGTTAAACAGTGAAAAATCTATGAACATAGTGAATATGCATAGCATCAGTGTAGGAACTCTAATCATTTACGTAATTTTAATAATTGAATTTCTTGTATTTGTGTATAAATATAGATCAAAATTAGTACGTAATTTTGAACAAAATCACCCTTCTTCAAATGATGATTTTGATCTTATGGAGGGAGGAGTTATGCAGCCCCCACATACCGTTCGCTCGGTTCGCATCATAACAGTTCCATGAAGACGAACAAACACTAATATTAAATTTTATGGTTATTGTTTTGGTTATCATTAAATTTATTGTAATTAATCCATTAGCAGACGATACCCAGTAACAATAGCCATGTCAACATGTCAGAGGTGGTCCCATACTTGGTACCCCCCTTCCCCACCTTAGCTTGTAAGCCTTTTATAAACCATGTATCTTATCATTTTCGTCATTCTCATTATCATTCTCATTGTACTGCTCACACTGAGCACATAACTAGTTTGGACATGAAGGCTGCTGTCTGGAGGGCGAAAGCGAAGTTAAAAGGCTCTTCGATCACAGTCAAGGAGTTTTTAACTAAGGCCCGGCAGACCACATTCACCAGGGCGCGGGCACATTTCGGCATCAAAGCGTGTTGGACACACGACGTTGTCATAAACATTAAAGTGGCGGATGGCACTCGGTACAAAATAACGTCTTTGGACGAGTTGAAACCGTTGATGTCCAAACATCCGCAGACGAAAGGTGATCCCCGTCCTGCTGTTCGTCTGGGAGGTGAGAGCGTCGTGACAGCGAGCATCGACACCAAAGCCTCGGCCGTCGGCTTGATGTAGATATCTTATTTTGTGTTTCAAGTTACTGAACGCATTAATTGTTATGCAATTCGTGAGTTTATGTTTACTTTTGTTTACCCGCAAATACTTTATAATAACTTCACTTGCCATTTTCTTACACTTAAAGTTCAATGCCTTTGACGGCGCATTACCAGCGCCTCTTTATTATTTCACGTCGGAACGGAAATTGCAGATGTCATGAAATATCATCATGTCATTAGTAAAGTCTCTAAACGATTCGAAAGTGCTGCCGGCCGGTTGTGACGTTTGCTAGCTATTGGCAGGAGCACTGACAGTGTTCGTGTGGACTTGTCTGGCGGGCTCGGGCACATTCGGTCGGGTCGCCTGGTTGACAGTACACCATGAATCTGTCCTCGGTTCGTTAATAGACTTGCAAGTGAAAGTGTTAGACTATAATTTTTAAGATAGTGCCTTTCGTGTTAAAGTAGTCAGTGTATTTTAGTTAGTGTGTATTCAATGCACAAGAACCCAGCTGCGCCCACTTAGCAGGAACTCTGAAGTGATTATATCGGCCAATAATCTAGCTACCCGCCAACACCTTCAATTCCATGATAATATTTTGACCACACTACAGACTGCTGTCTCTTTGACATATTGACGTTTCCACTCTGCACACAGTTCTGCTGATGATAGTTTTTGTTCCGTAACAGAGACACTTGGTGACTTGTATGCAAATGCAATGTCACAAATTGTTGAATGTTTGCCACATTAACGCCCAAAGCTTGCCGAGTCATCATAGTGATCTTGTTGAGGCTTTTAATCAGACAAACATCCATGCCATACTGGTCTCTGAGAGTTGTCTCAAGCCTCAACTACTTTCCACCACTTACCCCCTACCCGGTTACATTCTAATTCGGAATGATCGTTCTGGTAAAAGGGGTGGTGGTGTTGCCATCTACCTACGTAGTGACCTACCTTATAAAGTTATTATCTCTTCTTCTGCGACTATTGCTGCTGAATTCCTTTTCATTGAGGTTTGTGTCAAAGGAGCGCGTACCATTCTTGGTGTAATTTACTGTCCCCCTAATATTGATTACTTCACCGATTTAGAATTGGTTTTAGAACTTTGAGGGTCTGATTATGAACACCATATCATCATGGGTGGTTTAAATACTGATCTCCTTTCTCCCAACTCCCATCGTTCCCGAAAACTCTTAGCCTTGATCGAATCTGTTGGTCTACATATTCTTCCTATGAAGGCCACACATCACAACATCCACAGTGATGATACATTTGATTTGATCATCACCTCAGCCCCATCCCTTGTGTCCTCCCACGGCCAACACCCTGCTCCTGGTTTTTCCCATCACGACCTCATCTATATTTCCTATATCCTTAAACCTCCTAAACCTAAACCTAAAGTACTGTACAGGCGTTGTTTTGCACGTATGAATATCGATAACCTGCAAATGGGTGCGTCGAAAATTGATTGGGTGCCTCTGGAGGCTGCTGCTACTATTGATGCCAAACATTAACATCTTCAATGACATCGTTCTAAAGTTATGTGATGTTCATGCACCAATGAGTAAAATTAAATTAAAGCGACCACCTGCACCATGGTTGACACGAGGGGTTCAGATGGCGATGAGACGTAGGGACCGAGCCTTTCGCAAATTCAAACGGGATCGTTGTGATGAGAACTAGGCCCTTTACAAAGTGGCCAGGAATCGCTGCAATCAAATGATACGGAATGCTAAACGCCGCCACATTTTTAGTAACATTTCTTCCCCCCTGCCGATATCTGGAACTCTGGGTATCGGCAAAGCGAGTCATATAGATCCGCCGCGGGGTCTTAGTCTGGATGATATAAACATTCATTTTGTTTCTACACCACAGTTTAATCGCCAGACTATGAGACGAACGGTAGACTACATCGATGGCTTAGCTCGCCCTAATATAACCCCTTTCAATTTTTCTCCAGTTGCTGAGGCGGCGATTAAAAAGATTATCCTCTCCATTAAATCAAAAGCAGTTGGCTGTGATCATGTCAGCCGTTACATGATTGTCACCATTTAAGACCATGTCCTTCCTGCTATTACCACCATCATTAACCACTCCCTTGACTCTGGGCAATTTCCGGATATTTGGCGCAAGGTCTATGTTCGGCCGTTGCCCAAAGTGTCTAATCCTGTCACTCCCAACCACTTCCGACCTATGTCTATCCTCCCGTTCCTTTCCAAAGTCCTTGAGGCTTGTGTTCATAAACAACTGTCTCAGTTTGTGCATGAAAACAATGTCCTCAGTCCTTTCCAATCCGGGTTTAGACCTGGGCATAGCACCGTCTCCGCTATGCTTAAAATAACTGACGATATAAGGGCAGGCGTGGAGGATACCAAGATCACTGTGCTGGTCTTGGTTGACTTCTCAAACGCCTTCAATACCGTCAGTCACGATATCCTCCTGTCTATCCTATCCTATCTTATGATCTCCTCCAAAGCACTGGAATGGTTCTCTTCATATCTTCGTGGATGCCAGCAGTCGGTCAGATTCGATGACTCCTCATCGAGTTGGCGAGACCTCGAGACTGGTGTTCCACAAGGCGGCATACTATCTGCTCTTTTATTTTCACTCTTCATTAATCTCTTAACCTTGGATCTTCAGTGTTCGTATCATTTGTACGCCGATGATCTGCAGCTGTATTCGCATGCTACTATTGAGGATTTGCCGAATGCGTTTGACGCTGTCAACCGGGACTTAGCGGTAATTCAAAACTGGTCAGAGAAGTATGGCTTATGCGTTAATCCTGCGAAACGCCAAGCAATTATCATTGGGAGCCCAAGAATAATCGGCAGGTTGGACTTGACATCGCTACCACCTGTCACATTTAATGGCATCTACATACCTCTGAGCCACACTGTCAAAGATCTCGGCATACACCTTGATTCTACACTGAGCTGGCAACCTCAGATCACAAATGTTGGCCAAAAAGTAACTGGTGTCCTACGTACTCTGTACCGCCTGAAGAACTTCCTTCCTGCAAAGACAAAGACAATGCTTGTACAGACTTTGGTTTTACCTATAATCGACTATGGTGATGTGTGTTATTTCGACCTGAATGCAGATCTGCTCAACTAGACCGACTTCTCAATAATTGCATTCGGTTCATTTTCAACCTCGGAAAGTACGACCACGTGTCAGCATATCGTTCTCAGCTATCATGGTTACCTATCCGACAGCGTCGCAATATGCGCGCGTTGACTACACCTACTACTCTTTACTTCATTCTCCTAATAGCCCTAGCTATCTAACTCCGCATTTTCAATACCGTTGCTCTAACCATGATAGAAATCTGGAATGCGCTCCCTCTCGAGATCAGGATGTCGGCTAACCGGTTCACGTTTAAGTCTAAAGTGCGCCAGCACTATATGAAACTGTTACTTGAAGGTAAGAAATAATAAAAATCTTTCATGTTATGTTTAGTATGATATGTACTTATATATTTTTTTTCTTATTTTATTTATATAATATATATAAATATGTATCATTTATATACATATGTATACGTATATTGTATACATATATATATATATATATATATATATATATATATATATATATATATATATATATATATATATATATATATATATATGTATAGATATAAGTGAAGATGAAAAAGTAGAGCAAGTAAAAGAATTTGTATATTTGGGTAGCGTGTTTACAAGAGACGGAAGATGTGAAGAAGATATTGAAAGGAGAGTGACTGCGGGCAATCGTGTAAATGGAGCACTGTATGCCTTTATGAACGGCCAGACTGTGCCGAAAGAGGCGCGATTGGCGGTTCATAATGTAGTGCTTGTCCCCACGTTGATGTATGGAAGTGAGAGTTGGGTATGGCAGAAAAGGCATGAAAGTAGAATTAACGCAGTTGAGATGCGATCACTGCGTAGTATGTGTGGGGTGAGACTGATCGATAGAATTCCGAACGTAACTATACGAGAGAGCAGTGGTCTGAAAGAAGATGTCGTGACTAGGATTGAGAAAGGAATGCTAAAGTGGTTTGGACACGTGGAGCGAATGAGTGAAGAAAGAATGACGAATAAGATTTATAAGGCAAATGTGTGTGGGCAAGTCGGTCGCGGCAGACCTCGTCGGACATTCCTCGATCAAATTGGGGACGTCCTAAAAAACGGCCAGGTCCGAAGTACCCGAAACCGGCGAGCATGCATGAAAAGAGTAATGAGTGTAGAGGAAGCGCGTGAGGTTTGTAAGGATAGAAGCAAATGGCGTTCTGTTGTCTCTGCCTACCCCGACGGGAAAAAGGCGTGAGTATATGTATGTATGTATGTATATATAAATATATATTTAACATTTTATAAGTATTTATTGTGTAGATTATTATAATGTACCTATTTATAATATGATTGAAAATTAATATCAAGTTTTATATATTTTATACACCTGCCACACTCTTCTCTGCATCACCCTAAGGTTGACTGGCAGAAAATGCTATATAGCATTAAGTCCGCCTTGCATACATTTTGCAGAAGTGTAAAAATAAATAAATAAAAATAAATCTTCGCTCTTCTCACAATTCTCTTCTTTCATGTCCCTCTCATAGCTCAAGTCTTGTTCATTCTTCGTTCAATGTTCAATCTATTCTCCTCTGGAATGCGCTCCCTCTCGAGATCAGGATGTCGGCTAACCGGTTCACGTTTAAGTCTAAAGTGCGCCAGCACTATATGAAACTGTTACTTGGAGGTAAGAAATAATAAAAATCTTTCATATTGTTTTGTGTGATATGTACTTATATATGTATTCGTATATTGTATACATTAATATATGTAGATATATAAATGCCTATATATATAATATTTTATATTAAGTATTTATTGTGTAGATTTAATGTACCTATTTATAATATGATTGAAAATTTATATCAAGTTTTATATATATTTTATACACCTGCCACACTCTTCTCTGCATCACCCTAAGTTTGACTGGCAGAAAATGCTATATAGCATTAAGTCCGCCTTTGCAAACCATTTTGCAGAAATGTAAAAATAAATAAAATAAAATAAATAACTTGTAAACTTCAAAATAAAGTTTTTAAAAAGTTATTTTCACGCCGTTTATATTTGACTACCTTGCTTCCACTGAATAGTAATATGATCAACTCTGAATACTATCTAAGCTCTATGTAGCTTGGCATCTTTTTCTATCATACATACATACATAGACTCACGCCTGTTTCCCCGAAGGGGTAGGCAGAGGCATATTAAACGCCCACTTTTCGCCAGTGTTTTGATCCCACGTAATAGGTGGCGAGCCTATTGCCGCTTATCGGGATATTTTGTTTGCCAGAGCCTCGTCCGTTGATCGGCAGGTGCACCACTTGCAGGTGAGGTTGGCTTGGGACCCTAAGTTCTTGGTGGGAACCCTATGCACCTTTTCTATCAAAGCAGGACTATCCCAAAAACTCTCCAAACATGCAGCACAACCAACAAACAGTTTCGACATCATATCAAGTCACTTCTCCCAATCATTCGACTTTACAAATCGTGCAGAATAACCTGCATTTCTCGCAACGCCACGAAGCCCCGGGCGGGCCCTGAGAATTGACTGTCGATGCCTGAAGATTCTGCGGCATCTATTTTCTTTAATTTTATTCCAATAGGATCACAAAATTTATGGATATTAATAATATTTTACCCGTCAACCAATTCGGCTTTCAAAAAAACAAAACAACATCTTTAGCTATATATAAATTATTTAATACCATTTGACAAAGTATCAACCATAAAAAGAAATGTGCTGCTCTCTTTATTGATTTGTCAAAGGCTTTTGATTGCGTAAAATGCGATATTCTGCTAAATAAGCTAGAAAGCATAGGTATACGTGGCATAGCATTAAAATTACTAGAAAATTATTTATATAATAGAATGCAGGCAACTATTATCGAAACATATAATAAATCGACTAAAATGATGGAGATAGTTCAATCTAAATTTGAAAATGTAAAATTGGTGGTAGCCCAAGGGAGCATACTGGGGCCCCAATTATTCCTATTGTACATAAATGACCTTCCAACTATTATAAAACATCTTTGTGTAATGTATGCAGATGATGCAACTTTTTTCATCTTTAACGAGAATGTTGATGAATTGTACATACAAAATTAGATAAATGTGGCTCTGAGAACAATAATAGATTGGTTACAATCAATTAATTTGAAAGTCAATCTGTCGAAAACCAATATCGTCCAGTTTTACAACTATAAAAGTAAGCCTGTTAAATTAAATGTCAATATAGACGGTACAAAGATAAAAGAAGAAAAGGACATAAATTTCCTAGGTATAAAAATTTATCAACACTTGAACTGGAAGGCGCATATCGAAAAAGTAAACAAAAGAATTTCAAATGCCTGTTATGCTTTGTCAGTCATTTCAGAAACGACAAATGTAAGTGTCACAAGAAGTGCTTACTTTGGAAATGTCTATCCACTTTTAACGTACGGGATCATTTACTGAGGAAACTCCACAAATGTAGAATCCACCTTCATTCTCCAGAAAAAAATGCATCAGGACGATTTATAACATGCACGGAATCTCTCAGAGATGTCTTTAGAACAAAAAATGTATTTACCTTAACGGAAATTTATATTTTAGAATTATGTATATTCGTGAAAAATAATATGCAATACTTCAATTTAAAATCAGTTTCTAACCGCTCAAGGTACCGCTTTAATTTGACATTTATCGCTAAAGCATCACGCGGTCGTTATCTGACCACCCCGCGAAGCAAGGCCACTTGCCGTGCTACCTTAAACCTAAACTTACGACTCGTCACTCAGGTATTGATATTTGAAATGATGTTTTTATGAAAGTAGATTAAATAAGCTTTGTAGTAATGTTTGAATGGTGACTGAATGACGGAATGTTTAGTTTATGCGACCCGCCGTTTTTGTTTGTCATGATAACAATATGGGTTATAAATTGCTTCCTTTTATTATTTTGTATACCTGGTGGTAAAGCTTTACAAAAATATAAAATTAAAGCAATGCTTGCTTAGAAAATTATTTAAATGTCAGCATTTGAAATTTTTGTATATTTCACTGTCTTTGCATGTTGCGCGCGGGGCGTAATTATGGATTCTAAACATCATTGTAAACAAATAATATAATTATATTTGATATTTTTATGTTTTAATTGTGAATGGACTAATTAGTTATAAAATAAAAGCAAAAAAATAAACAAATATTGTGTTTAAATTAAATTACCTTTCAAACCATGTACAATACTTATATACCTCCTATAATAAAAAACGACGAGAAATATGAATATGTTAGAAATATAATAGCGCGCTCGAAAATGGCGGGAAAATATAATACCGGGCGCGCTTTATACTGCTCTTGCGTGGGCTTCAAGTATATTATTTGGTGTTAATTAACATCATTCGAAAGCTTATTTAATTACGCGTCTTTTGATATACAATATTAACTTAATAAATAGAAATATCACCATTCTTTCAACGAAAATATTACGCGCCGTACTTAGCTTGAAAGCCTAGCCTCGAAAGTGGCCAAAATACTTCTACGGGTGTCCTGAGATGCCTCGATGGTGGCCAAAATGCTTTGAGGGGCTAAGAAAAACATTCGGGAACAATATAAGTATAATATTGTGTTACCTTCCATGAAAAATATGATCTACTATAAAAGTGCACATATTTCTGCTATTCGTGTATATAATCAGTTGCTACCAACAATTAAGCAGTTAAATGGTAGAGTATTTAAAGGAACACTAAAGAAATGGTTAACTGAAAATGTATTTTATAATCTTCAAGAATATTTCAGTAAAATATAATTTGTTTTGTATAAATTTATTAGTTTTTAAGTAATAAGCTATTATTGCATATCCGACATGGGTAGACTGTTGGGAATAAATACTGTAATGGTTCTCATACACTAACAACGTTGTACACAGTTATGCAATAAATATATCTTTATCTTATCCAGTGTAGTAATTAAATAACAAATATTACACCAAGATATTTTAATGCTAATGAACAAACAATATCATAACACAAGTTCGTCGTCGATTACAGCTACAAATGTGAATAAAGAAATGATTGCAGGCCTCTCAAGTGTTATTTAAGATGTTTATACGTAGTAACTACGTATAAACATCATCATCATCGGAGCAGAGTTCCAGAAATATAAGCCCAATTATGTATTTAAGTGAAACACAGCTGGATGAGTGTATGACAAAAGGGTTCGGCTCGAAAGTTCATACAGAGTTGGTTCCTTACGTATATGACGAATTTGAAAATAGCTGTGTTGATAACGGAACCGGAGAACGGCACCAATTAGCGACAACTTCACCAATTAATCAAGAACTTGATCTTTCGACTACAAACACGGAATACACCTCACGATCTCACGATGTGCTGCATGGAAAATATAGACAGAGTAAAAATATACAATATGAAGATGTTTTGGTAGAAAATCAAGAATCTTTGATACAAATTGAAGAGAACTTATTAGAGACAGAAAATAATTTAGAAAAATATGAAGAGTAGCACTATTACTGTAGAAAATAAAGAAAATATGCCTAATACAGTGTCTGAAAAGGAAAACAACACAAAAAGCCAAAACAAGAAAGACTCAGTTGATATTAATGTTTCCGACCAAGATAAAAAGCGGGTAAAAAAAAGGAAAAGAAATAGAACTTCTGACAGTATGTTGACAGCACAAAGAAATAAGCATCCTATGTTACCTACATGTTCATGCAAAAAACTGCATTGAAAAGATTTCTGAAGAAAAAAGAAAAGACATGTAGGATCAGTTTTGGAGTCTTGAACGTCAGCGTCGATGAGATTTTCTGTCCAGAAACGTGGAAAAAAGCCTGCCCTGCAAGTATCAAGAAATAGTAGCAGAAGACATAATACCCTATTATGGACCATGGAAAATGTCAACGTGTGCAAAAATTTTTTTAGGAACTATAGGCTACAAAAATGATGAAGCCGTCCTATCAGTATTAAAAAGCAATCACTGCTCCTGACATGATAGGTAAGAAAACACCAATAAATGCTTTCTCTACAGCTTATAATTCGGAAATTTCAGACTTTATAATGAAATATAAGCCAGTTCAGTCACATTACAATTTGAAACACGCCCCAAACAGGAAATATTTACCCCCTGGTGTAAACTTTTCTCTAATCTATAATCAATTTAAAGAACACTGTATTGAAAGAGACCTCAAGGTGTGCAGCTGGACTCATTTTCATTCAGTAATAAAATCGCTGAATTTATCAACTGCTGAAAAGCCTCAAGACATCTGTACCAAATGTAAGCACCACGAAATAGAACACAAAAATCGCCCATTGCCTTGTAATTGTGACTTATGTCAAGATTTAGCCAATCACTTAGAAAATAAGGGAAACAGCAGAAAAGATTGTTGAAGAAAAATTTTAGAATTCCAATGGCGATGAATATGTTTATACTGTCGACATGCAAAAAGTGATTTGTATGCCTCTGCTTAGTTCAAAAGATTATTTCTTTTCCTCTAATGAGTTTTTTGTCCCACCAGGGAAAGACAAAGATGCTGCTTGTGTTATTTGGCATGAGGGAGAGAGTGGTAGAAAGGCCTATAACATAGCCAGTACTTACGTCTACACCCTAAGAAAATATAACAGGGACAACAAGCATGTGTATTTCTTTCTCGATAACTGTAATGCACAAAATAAAAACAAAACACTTATGTCAGCTTTGGTACGAGCAGTTAATGACGACAAGACTGAAATAGACGAATTGACTTTAGAATATTTTGAAGTAGGACGTACTTATATGGCTGCAGATGCAGTTCAAGCTGCTATTACTAAGAAATTGACTTCTGCTGGGGAGTTATATGATATTAATGACTTTGTGACGACCATAAAATCTTCAAGGAAAAACCTTCAAGTTGAGTTACTAACTTACAAAGATATGATACCTTTTGATAATTATGCCAAAACAGTATATCCAAAAGGATATAATTTGCACAATTTAAAAATAATTGAATTTAGGCGAGGAAAAATTATCGATGTTGTTCAAAAACAATTATGATGGTAAATATAAAGAAATTAATTTCTTGAAAAAGAAGATTGAGGACGAACTAAAAGAATCGCTAAAGAATAAAACAAATTTAATAGATGGTCTACCCAAGGAAGAATCACCAAGAGGGATCAACATACTGAAAAAAGCTGATCTAATGACATTATGTCAAACAATGCCACGAACACGACGTGAATTTTACGAAAAACTACAAGTCAATAGTGAGGTTGTCGATCTTTCTGAACAGATTGATAGTGATATTTAATTGTTTTAAGAAACTAAGTCAACAAATTAATAATTAATTAATTAATTGTTTTAAGAAACTGAGTCAACAAATTAATAATTAATTAATTAAGACACCACACAGAGGTCGCACGTAAGTCGCTGTCCGCGTCGCTGGCTACTCGGAGCTGGGCCTGCCTCGGTTCGCCGGGGGTCTCACCTGGCTCGTGCTAACCGCCCGGAAGTGAAGGCGTGAAGTGTGCACGGCCCTGTGATCATCACTAAGTTGTTGACGACAACACCGTAGGGCATACAGCCCACCCCAACTACCTGCCCTTTATTTAGGGGGCAGCGATAAGACACCGCTGGAGAATGACACAGGTCCTGTACCAGCCTCCGCCAACCCTCTAGGGCGTGAACACTGTGAGCGCCACACGCGTGAAGATCCGACTCACAGCCGGGTCTTCACGCGTGTGGCGCTCACAGTGTTAACTGCGCTCTCGGACTGCTTCAACCTTTCTGGCTGGACAGCTCTGAGTACCAGTGAACTAGTATACGCACGGGGTCCCGCTCCCTGTAGTATACTGATTAGTTATTCTGAATTTGTACCTAGACAGTAATAAAGTAACGCGTCAGTCTTGATCATCATTTATTTTATTAAACATTACCGAGTCTCAGCACCAACTGTTACATTTCTGGCGCACAACGCACGGCTAAACCAAGGGATCAAGATTGAACATCACGACCTCTCCCGCATCGTATATTCAAGATAGCGATGACAAATTATCAATTTCGGAAGTTCCTGGAAACAGTCATGGCGAGTAAACCTTTGCGTCCTGTAATTTATCCTATGACGGAAAAAAGGACTCAGATGTAGTTGAAGCCTTCCTAGCCGCAGCAACTGTTTATAAGACAGCAGAGAAGATGAGTGATCCCGATGCGCTCCAAGGTCTTCCACTACTTGTTTGGGGTGTGGCAGCAGTTTGGTAACAAGGAATCAAACATGGCGTATCAAAGTGGGAAGATTTCTGTAGTAAGCTGCAAAACCGTATGCACCTAGGAAGCCGGCATTCATGGTGTACCATCAGATTACGCATAAATCCCAGGATGCTACTACGAACACGGAAGCATTTATTTCAAGGAAGAGGCCATTGTTTTCCTTACTGCCTCCTCTGGCACTCACCGAAACGCAGCAGATTCACATGATCTTTGCACTGATACGCTTGAAGATAAGAAACCGCATGCCACGAGACTCTGTGCCTACATTTGAGAAGCTTCTGGAAACGGCACGTGGAACAGAAGAAACACTCCAGGAATACGCACATAATGCTCAGCTTGTGGAGCATACTTCAAATGCAGCTGAAGTGAAGAAAAGCAAGGAAAGATGCAGTTTCTGCAAAAACCTAGGGCATACAGTGGAGATGTGTCGGAAGAAGAAACGGGCCGAAGGAACTATCACGATTGCAGCAAAGGACGTTTCAAACCTGCAAAAAGAAGTCGCCTGGTGTCAAAAAAGAAGACCTCAGTTTTTGTGTCTTAAACATCAGATCTGATGCAAGTTCGTAAGTTCTTAAACATCAGACCTGATGCAAGTTCGCGAACTGTCTTCCTTGAAGTCGAAGGGATCAGAGGCACCGCATACATCGACACATGCGCAAAGATGAATGTTGCATCCTATTCACTGTACACGACTTTGCAAACGTGTGGATGTCGATTCAATGAACAATCGGTGAAGGGTGAACCTAACATTAGTCTACTGCTATTAAGGAAATGATCGAATTGCCAAGTCCTTTGAGTGCAATGGCTGTGGATAGTGAGGATACTACGAGCATTTCGACAGTGATGAACACGCCTCCATCAACACCTTCACCAGTATTGCCGTCTGAGAAGATAGCAGCAGAGTCGCACAGGTCCATAGAATACAAATTAGAACCGCTAGAAGTGTGTACTCCTCCAAAAAAGAAAAAGACCCGCTTGTTTGACGGCTACTTGCCAAGCCTCATATACTTTATGACACGAGATGCCCAAATAACCAGTCTCTTTGACGCCAATAGCTGGGACATACGCATTGACTCAATCGACGTGGTCGCTCTCATTATTACAGTTGCCCAAAAACACCAGTTGGAAGAGCTGTTAGAGCAAAACAAGGATGTCTTCGACGCGAAACGAGAGCCGAGAAAGCTTATTGAGCATACCATTAAGACCATTGATGACAAGCCTATCTCCGTCCCACCATATAAACTCTCGCCTCCACGGAGAGAAGCTCTACAGCGTGAGATCAGAGCTATGTTGGCAGATGGGATTATCCATCTACATCACCCTGGACCGCGCCTGTGGTTCTAGTACCAAAGGCCAATGGAACTATTCGAGTGTGTGTAGACTATCGCCGGCTGAATGCGATAACTGTACCCGATCCTTACCCCATTCCAAGGATTGATGATCTCCTGCATGAGGCAAAGCCCACGCCTTTTATGTCATTATTAGATCTTAAATCTGGGTACTGGCAAATAGACGTCTGCAAGGAGGACCAAGCAAAGACTGCATTCATTACTCCGTTTTGGTATCTTTCAATTTACTCAATGCCATTCGGTTTACGCAATGCTCCAACCACGTTCCAGCGACTGATTGACAGAATGCGAATTAGTCTACCTGATGTGAAGCCGCTAGCATATCTAGTTGACCTAGCTATTTTCCCATCCTCGTTTGAACGTCACCTAGAAGACCTGCAGCGAGTATTTACCAGACTTGCGGAATTTGGACTCACAGCAAACCGAGAGAAGTGCCGCTTTTGCTGTTCATCCATGAAATATCTAGGCCACTGCATCACTCCGAAAGGACTTCAAGTGGATCCATAAAAAACTGCAGCTATGACAGATTTACCAACCCTGACTACACTGAAACATCTTGTTAGTTTCCTACAGACATGTTCTTGGTATCGGCGGTTTATCAAAGATTTCGCTAATGTTGCTGAGCCCCCGACACGACTTACAAAAAAGAATGCGAGGTGGAAATGGTTGCAAGAGCAACAGGATGCAGGAACCGAGTTGAAGCGACGTTTGACTTCTGCTCCTATATAACGACAAGCTGATGAAACCAAACCATACATAATAAAAAGCGATGCGAGTTCTAACGCCATTGGAGCTGTATTGGTCCAGGGGGAGGGAGAGAATGAACACCCTGTTGAATTTGCTAGTCGGTTGCTAACATCAGCTGAACGAAACTATTCCACTACAGAAAGAGAGGGACTTGCAGGGGTCTGGGCTGTATCAAAGTTTCGTGGATATATTGAAGGTCTTCCTGTTATCATAGTTACGGATCATCAAGCCTTGAAATGGCTTATGTCATTAAAGTCACCCACTGGAAGACTTACAAGGTGGGCCCTCCAGTTGCAGTCATTTGACATAACCATCAAATATGCACCAGGTTGAACTAACGTGGTTGCTGACTGTCTCTCCCGGTCACCCAGTGATGAAGTCTTTGGAAAATTGCGATGTGTGTACAATGATACACAACAAATCGCATTTCACTTCACTATACGCTCCCACTTCGCATAAGGTTCAAAATTACCTTGATATTGAGTAAGCATCACCTAGGCACCTGCGAAGTGAAGTGAGCTCCAAAGCGACCAATACTGTACTAGTGACTACCACACTCAACAAAATTTAAGTCGAGATTTATCGGTTTTTTATTTTACCATTTTTTGCCACAGAATTTTAGCTATTATGATGTTTAAATTAAAATTTCTTATTTTAAGGAATTTGAGGCAGCTAATAAGTAAAAAAAATACAGAAAACTCTGACTTCGTGCCGTGAATGTAATCTATGTTTACCTTACGAAAAAAAGAATACTGACAGACAATGTTATTATTAATATGAGCGTTGGTTGCTATTGGTTTGTTGTTGTTTGTTGTTTTTTGATTGTCCAGTGCCGATAATAATTGTGAAATAATAATGAACTAAGTTTATATTTCAAGTTGTAAAGTTCAAAAATAATCTTAATAAAAGAAGTGTTTATTTTGTTTTCTAATCCAACAATAATGTTTCAGTCCAGATGAGACACGTTCCTCTCACCCATCGTCGGCTCAGGTTGAAACTCTGTTAGAGTTTATGGAAAGAAATCCTGGCATGGCGAAGGGTTTCTCGAGAACTCAAAATGCCAGAGAGCGAAGTCGACGCCAGTGGGAGGTACTACTAGCCGTGCGCCTAAATAGTATAGGTGGCACCATCAAAACGTACAAACAGTAGACTAAGGTTAGCAGGGCTTTTTTTAACACTTAACATTCCTTATAGCAAACCACTTAAAATGTTTGACGAATCTTGGTTTAAAGTGTGTTCCTTGATTTCATAAATATCTTATTTTAATTTTACGTTAATTTCAATTCTTAACTACTAATAATAAGAAAATGGAGATTTTAATGTAGTTTGAAAAATACATGTGTATTTAACAACTGCATTTTTTTATAATTTCTTTAACTAAATGTCTGATTGTAGTATTGGTCTGACAAAAAAAGCGCCATAAAAGAAAGTTGCAGCACGCTCTGCTGCTAGGCGTAGAACTGGTGGTGGGGTGGAGGATGAAGTGTAGCTATCAGACCTTGAAGAAACAATTGTTGCTTTATGTAGTAGTGAAAGATTTTCAACAGGAAATGCACATTTAGGCATACAGCCATTTCCGGTAAGAAATTTAGAAATTAAATAGGTAAGTGGGTAGTACTGGAAGCACTCTGCAAGGTGTGCTGTCGTTTTTTATAGCGCCCATTTTTTTTTGGTAGATTAGATAATTTCTAATGGTTCTGTCAGACAAATTATGGAAAAATTGCAGTCGCCATATTGGCCATTCTAGCGAAACGTCACTGTCACCGAATAACATGTTGAGTACTATGTAGTTTGTATGTATAAATACTTCTTGCACTTATATTTCTTAACGGTATAAACTACTAGTATAGTATTATTTGTGTGCGTGAACATGGATGTTTGTCTTGGTCTGGGTGTTTCTATGTATAATATGTATGTATTTACAAAACAAAAAGTATATAAGTATGTTTATCCATTATCTAGTACCCATAGTACAATGCTCTGCTTAGTTTGGGATTAGATGGTTTTGTGTGAATGTGGTAGAATATTATATTATATTATATTATTAGTGGTATATACAGTTTCTTTAACCCTTAAGTAGGCCTTGTTGCCATTTATCCACAAACTCTTTGAGTTGAAAAAAAAGTAAATTAAAGAAGTATTAATATCCGAACAGTTTCAGTAAGTCTCTTTACACATTGTCATAAAAAAATAATTAAACGTCAAATAGTTTTTGGCGCGAATTTGAAAAATATTACATATTTTATCTGTCAAAGTGAAGAAAGTGGCATATTGCAATTTTGTCGATATTTGTAATTGAATAATTTTATGAAAATATTACTAGTTCTGTACAGTAAATTACTCATATATTGGAAAAAAGGTAAAGAATTGATATTTTAGCAAAAATAACTGCAAAAAAATATACTTTGTATAAATTTGCGCATAAACGGCTACGTTGCCAATTGGCTACATCGCATGTTTGTTCATAAAATGTTTTCACTAGGAAATTATTTGCATGTATTATGTTTTTTGCATGACTGCTGGTAAAAGGTGCTTTTTTATTCTTATTTTAGTGTTATTTTGGAATAATGAAGCCCCAAGAAATAGAAGCGTTTTTGGCGGCATTAGAGGCAGGCGAGCTTTCGGAAGACGAGGAAGATATTGGCGACGAAGATGGTATAGACTACTACGATGATGTACAAGCATTGAGGCAGGCGTTGGACAGCGAAGGTAGCTCAGGTGAGCGGGAAGTGGTGGTAGAGCAAAACGAGGAAGCTACAATTGCCGATCCACCATTGATAGAGGAAGAAGCAGTGCCTTCGTCCTCTAGCGCACCTTTTTCTGGTGTTACTCTATGGAGATCTAGAAATAGAGAACTAATATGGAGAAAAATTTATTTGAAAGACAACAAAATGGTGACTCTTGCTTCTACTTACGTTGGCTCTGAACCGGCTACTACCCTCTCTCGATATGATAAAAAAAGAAAGGAGACTATTTCCATTGCATGCCCCAAGATCATAAAAAACTACAATGCTCATATGGGAGGTATAGATGTTATGGATAGTTTCCTAGGCAGATGTAGTATAAGAATAAAGAGCAGGAAGTGGTATATTCGGTTATTTTACCATATGTTGGATGTGAGCATTATAAATGCTTGGATTTTATGTAAGAAAGCTAATGACAGGGCAGTGAATACAAAAATAATGAATTTAGGTGAGTTTAGAGCAGAACTGGCAGAAAGTTTATGTAAATATAAAGCTCTAAATGGCAGTAAGAGTGGTAGACCATCAGGCAACAATTTAGAAAAAGAGATTGAGGCAAAAAAGAAGAGGGGACCAATGAAATACGTGCCACCCAAAGATATAAGGACTGATGGAGTAGGCCACCACGAAAGACGATGTGAGAATAAGAATCGGTGTAAATTACCAAATTGCAAAGGGTTTTCACGCATAGAGTGCACGAAATGTAACGTAGTTCTTTGTCATACAAAATACAGAAACTGTTTTAGTGAATTTCACGGTTTATAATATATTTATAAGCCATAAAACCCACTAAGACACATTACATGTTTTGTATAATGATACGCTTGAAGATAAGAAACCGCATGCCACGAGACTCTGTGCCTACATTTGAGAAGCTTCTGGAAACGGCACGTGGAATAGAAGAAACACTCCAGGAATACGCACATAATACTCAGCTTGTGGAGCATACTTCAAATACAGCTCAAGGGAGAAAAAGCAAGGATAGATGCAGTTTTTGCAAAAACCTAGGGCATACAGGGCAGATGTGTCGGAAGAAGAAACGGGCCGAAGGAACTATCACGATTCCAGCAAAGGACGTTTCAGAATCTCAGACACAGGCACCCTCACCGATGCAGCCTAGATTCTGCTGTTATGGTTGTGGCGCACCTAGCGTATTTAAAAGCAACTGTACCACCTGCAAAAAGAAGTCGCCTGGTGTCAAAAAAGAAGACCTCATTTTTTGTGTTTTAAACATCAGATCTGATGCAAGTTCGCGAACTGTCTTCCTTGAAGTCGAAGGCATCAGAGGCACCGCATACATCGCCACATGCGCAAAGATGAATGTTGCATCCTATTCACTGTACACGACTTTGCAAACGTGTGGATGTCGATTCAATGAACAATCGGTGAACCTAACATTAGTCGACGGCATGAAAAAAAGGCAAACGGTCTTAGTTTGCAAAGCTATGGTGAATTTAGTTGGAAGGAAGATACCGACGAAGATCATCGTTCTACCGGAGGCCAAAGAAAATCGTACTCTTCTCGGTGTGGTTTTCGCCAAGATGCGGGTGTCGTAGTAAATCTGCCCCAGTACACTTGGCATTTAATTGACGAACCGGAGATCCAATACAAGTTGTACTGAGATGAGTTTGCCGTCTTCGAGTCTACTGCTATTAAGGAAATGATCGAATTGCCCAGTCCTTTTAGTGCAATGGCTGTGGATAGTGAGGATACTACGAGCATTTCGACAGTGATGAACACGCCTCCATCAACACCTTCACCAGTAATGCCGTCTAAGAAGATAGCAGCAGAGTTGCACAGGCCCATAGAATACAAATTTGAACCGCTAGAAGTGTGTACTCCTCCAAAAAAGAAAAAGACCCGCTTGTTTGACGGCTACTCGCCAAGCATCATAGACTTTATGACGCGAGATGCCCAAATAACCAGTCTCTTTGACGCCAATAGCTGGGACATACGCATTGACTCAATCGACGTGGTCGCTCCCATTATTACAGTTGCCCAGAAACACCAGTTGGAAGAGCTGTTAGAGCAAAAAAAGGATGTCTTCAACGCGAAACGAGAGCCGAGAAAGCTTATTAAGCATACCATTAAGACCTCTGATGACAAGCCTATCTCCGTCCCACCATATAGACACTCACCTCCACGGAGAGAAGCTCTATAGTGTGAGATCAGAGCTATTTTGGCAGATGGGATTATCCAAACATCCACATCGCCCTGGACCGCGCCTGTGGTTGATAGCGTGAATGCTCTTACAATCAAGATTGGCCAGCATATCAGGGAAATGTGCCGGAATGCTTTGGGCATTGATATGAACGACATTGAAGTTTTTAGGTACATCAGAAAATTGTGAATTAAGGCAATCAGCTAGGGACGGCACACTGGAAAAGCTATCATCTAGGCTGCATACGGAGTGGAAAATATCGTCGTAATTCATAGAATTATTATCAATAGTGAATATATGTTTTTTTTTTGGGACTAATCCCACCCTCATTCCCACTACTGTGTCACCTGTGTAGCCAGGTTCAGCAGCAGTGACCATTGATGACAACGAGTTTTGACACTCGTGAAGTCCCGGGGAAAGTTAAACTGTCTTGGAACCCGCAACGAATTTAATCAGAAGTATATTGGAGGAGTTGGAAAATGAATAATCCACTTCCCTCCTTAACAAAGTTGGAGACGAGCAACGAAGAGATATAGTGATGAGAAAAGATAAGCACCACGGACATGAGCATTAAGGGGGCCTAAATTGTGAACTATACCTGTTTCCAGTAATATGTATGGCAGAAACGCCTAAACGCACGGAAATTCGTCCTACTTGCCACTAGATCCGTATAGTACACTACTCCAGAAGTTACCTCTAATTCGTTAAGCATGATATTACGTTCGATTTGCCAAAGACTACACTCCCATAGAATGTGATGAGCAGATTGTTCACAATTGTTGCCAGATGTTTAACATTGGCATAACGGTGAATCAACTAGCTTAAATGAATACAACTTGCTCTTAAAGTTGCCATGACCTGTAAGAAATTGGGCTACACAGTGATCCACCTCCAACCAGTTCCTCGCCAGTCGCTCTCGGACGCATGGGAAGAACTGGTAGAGGTGACGGCCCTTAGTTGATGTGTTCCAGCGACATTGCCATTCATCAAGAAGATCGTCATAGACTGTGGATTGATGGTTCAACAATCTAGCGATCTTATGTCTGTGGCGCGGAGCTAGAAAATTTAGGTCCATGTTATCTCGTGTCACGTAATACATTGCTGCTCGTCTTTGTGCCTCAAGATCGACTGGAAATACACCTGCCAGTACTGGCAAAGCTTCAGTACTAACTGTCCTATAAGCCTTGCACAAAAATATCAACGCGAGACGTTGACTTTGTAGCATTTTACATCGTACAGCACCGATAGTAGCTCTATCAGCCCATGCAGGCGCACCATAACACATACAACCCAGAGATGTTGCACCATAAATTACTTTTAAAGTTTTGAACGAAAGCCCCCATGTCGCAGTTGATATCTTTGACAAGGCGTAAAAACTTCTTTTAGATTTTTCACCTACTGTTTTAATGTGCTCGTCAAATGAAAAGTTTCTCTCTAAAACTAACCCTAAATAACAAACTGATTCTTTATTTCTAATGGTGATGTTATTGAATTTTATTCGAGGCGGTGTTTTTAAGTTCCCTTTCAAAAGTAATTGAAATGTTTTCTGTGGAGAAAAATATAAACGACTGCGTTCATCCCAATTGTTGATTAAGTCTAAACATTGATAAGCTAACCTTTCAAGACCTACCCTAGTATTAGATTGAATAAGTGAAAGACCGTCATCTGCGTATCCGGTCAATGAGCAACCTGGTGGTAGTGGTATGCTTAGAAAGTCATCAAAACCTAGATTCCATAAATACGGGCCTAACACTGATCCTGATAGTGAATATATGTTATGAACGCAATATATAACATAAAAATATATTAAATAAGAGTATATATAAATACTTAATAATAGTTATGAATGATTGAATATTAAATAAATTGAAAGTATTAATAATTAAACAAAAATATTTACCAATAATACACCACCTGCCAGTTGTGCTGATAACAAGCTAAAAAGATACATAATTGAAAAAATCAATAACTAACCTAAGCGTCTAGTCCGGGTACAATGTTAAAAAGTTTATCCGTTAGACGTGAAGTGGAAAATGAAGTTAAAAATAGTGGAAAACAAACAATAGTGAAGAGACTAAAGTTACATTATTAGAGAATATAATTGCAATAACGTATACTAAAAAGCCTTGTACCCAAAAAGAATTTTAACTAGAAGATGACAGTTACATATACATGACGTTTGACAGATAACGTGCAGAGAAAATAACAAACACCGATAGATTTATATTTCACATAAATTAAATAAAAGTAATGAGTTAACGAAGGTAGATAAGTGGGTACAGACTGGAAAATAGTATATAATTGCTAATTACCTACTACCCGGACCGAAAAACAGGCAAAGAAACGTGAATATTACGTCTTCTTTTGGGCAGCCGCTCGTTTGTTCTTTGTGGCTGGCTTCGACGCTGCGGATTTTTCTTTTTGTTTTCTCCACGCCCTTCTGCTCGATTCTTTGCAACTCGCCGAGGCTTACCACACGGTGACGTAAACCATCAGGCGCCAAGACGTGGATGATCCCTTCCCTGGTCCAGCACTGCGTTACGCCGTACTTTTGTCTTGCTGCCATAAGTCTCATGCTGCTGCTTGGTCAGGAACTCCGAAAATGTGATGCCAGTGCCCTTGAGTTTTGTTTTATCAAACCAAGCTTTATCACATTGGATGCGCTGTTTAGTTTCAAAACAATGGGCCTGGGTTTATGGTCATTTAACAAGTGTTCGTCAGATCGGTTTTAAGATGCTCCTTGAAGACATTTTCCACCACTTTGGATGTGACCTCCTTGCTGTCCTCGGTCACACCATGAATCAGCAACAACTTTGGTCTGGATGTCATCTCCATGGCGTCCATTGTGTGTGAAAAGATTTCTATCTGGCATTGAAAACTATTCAGAGCCTCCATAACAAAATCTTTGAAAGTTTGGTATTCTGAGGCCAATCCTGTTAATGATGGAGAGCTTTGTGATCCTGGTAACTCAGCCTAAGCAAATCAGCAGCAAAATCTGCCATCCGCTTGAGAAACATGTTTCTCAAACTGCACATTGATTCCTGTAGTGACTCAGCCAATGAGAAGTGATATTACTTTATTGTGCACGTAGGATGTTGTCAACACTGTACTGGCAGGTAATGAATGTATTTAATTGTATAATGTCATTAAACTTACCACTTAAACTATTTTATTTTAATATTTAAAAGTAGAGCTAAGAACTGTAGATACTGATGATACAACTACCCATAGTAATCATGTGAACCCTTATGTTAATGCCTGTTACATAAAATTAGAATAAAAAAGCAAACACCAGATGAATGCTTCATTCCAATCGACACCAGTCATTTTGTTAACATTCTTTTTAATCTGGCATGATTCCACCATGAAAGAGTAAAAATCAAAGAGTAAAATATTTTTATTTTAAATGTCGGAAAGAAGTCAAGCGATGTGAAGATTATGATAAATGGGGTTAGCAACTGTCAAAGTGGCGCTAGTATAGCTGGTTCTCAAAACAAGGCATTTATTATTTATTTATTTATAACTTCATACACAAAACATGTATAGGCGGACTTTATGCCTGAGGAAATCTCTGCCAGTCTACCTTGGGGTGATGCAGAGATAGAACAAGGTAGGTGCAAATTGAAGTAATAGGAAATGACAGTCCTTAAGTATTATAATAAATACTTAAAAATAAAAAACATTAATGTCCATACATAAATACTATTTATATAAAAACAAATGGTTATATTAAATACATAGAATATACATATTATAAGTACATAAATATACAGTGCGTTTCATAACCTACTGTCCAATCCCGAAACCACATATTACTGACTTGCCAGGCATACTAGGAAAAATAATAAAAAAATCCAGGTCTTCATCACAATTTATTTCCTTAGTACAGTATAAACGAGGAACATTAACCCGAAATTAGGGAAAATTCCCTAAACTAGCAACACAGCCCTAAACTAGCAGCATCCTTTAAGATTCTTGTAATTCTATTAAAATATTGTCGGCTTTTCGTGTCAAAGGGCATGCCGCCTTTAAAATAGTGCAATTTTACCGTCAAACGAGCCACTCGACACAACACCGAAACGCGGTAGAGATGTTTACGTTCGATAGCAGCTAATATCGATTTAAAAAATTTTAACATTAAATGTTACACAACATAAATTTTTCAAAGAATTTTTACATTAATAATATTACGATATCGGCACATTACGTAAACAAGACTTAAATAATAATTTTGTGTTACAGAACTTAGTAGATCATCGACAAAAGACTATGATCTACTTATTTCGGTAACCTAAATCAAATAAAAAAGTTACATCATTTTTATCTAATATATTTATTATTATATTTTTAAATAGTTATTATAATAATTTTAAAACAAACAACAATTTTGCGGGCATGTATCCAAATGCCCATCTCATACGGGAACAATAGTAAAATATCGATAAAAACAGAACTCCAATAAGTGTCTTTGGTTACATCCCTAGCTGGCTATTTTTTACGACTTCAATTTGCCTACTAATCACGCAGTCTTGCGCTAGGATTATTTTTGCTCGGACTTCCGGAATAACTTACGTTGTGAAATAGTTACGTCGGTCGTATTCAAACTCTAACATTTCGATGTGTTTAGGTGGGAGTGAATGCAATTCATACAGGTGCACGTAGTGATAAGGAGGAACAGTTCGCTGGACCAGGAGGTCTGCCAGTGCCGTCGGAGCGCGTTGTTCAACGGCCCCACCACCTCATGAACTACAGTGTGCTACTACTAGTTAGTGTGCTTTCAAATAGGTACCTTTGATGAAAAGGTACCGAAAGTGTCTTAACCTTTACCGTCGACATGTGGAGCATGATCGTCGTACGCAGCTTACAAGTAAGTTGATGTTTTTAGGAATCAAAGGTAACCTGCCTAAGTAAGATTTAAAAAATTAGTAATTACCGTAAATACTGCAGAGCTCAAAGCGTGACAATAGTTTGGCAAAGTTAAGCACCGGTTGCACAGGTCATCACTTGCATGAGTGCCTACGTACTCAGAAGCCACGGAAAACTGAAACTACGAATCGTAAGGCCATGTCGTAGGCCTTCGGGTGGTCTGAATACACGGACACCAAAGTTGGCTACGCACTCTCACGACACAAACAAACCACGTAAACAATACCTTCCGTTTTACCTAATGCAGTAAACCAGCTGTTGCAACTAACTCATAAATAAAATGGGTATACTTACCTACCTAAAATGATGGCACGTGTAAAGTCGACGTTCGGCTTTTGTCAAAGGTTTAGGTAAAGACGCGGCCGCCGGCGGCGCCGGCCGATGCACTTAACGACCTTTTATGAACTTTAGGTAGATACCTAGTTATAACGATTTATGAGTCTTCAGTGTTGCCATGGGTAATCTGATATGATATTATTTAGAGTTAATAAAATTAATCAGGGCAAATTTTATCTTGAATTGCCGTGAATTAATGACAAATCTCCATCATTTTACTCTACCCTACAACCCCTTCATTGATCGGACGGAGGGTTATGAAACATACATACATACATAGACTTACGCCTGTTTCCCCGAAGGGGTAGGCAGAGGCATATTAAACGCCCACTTTTCGCCAGTGTTTTGATCCCACGTAATAGGTGGCGAGCCTATTGTCGCTTATCGGGATATTTTGTTAGCCAGAGCCTCGTCCGTTGATCAGCAGGTGCACCACTTGCAGGTGAGGTTGGCTTGGGACCATAAGTTCTTGGTGGGAACCCTATACACCCAATTATGAAACACTCTTACACGGTAGAACAGATATTGTCACGCACCAAACGGTCGGCGCCTCTTATCTCTGCCGTACCATTAAGATGTGGAACTCTTTACCAGTCCACGTGTTTCCCTCCATTTATGATCCTGGGTCCTTTAAGCGGGCGTGAAAAAGCTTTACTCAAGGCCGTCAAGGTGAGGGCCATCATGTCATAATGCCATGCTGGCTGCTGGGATGATGGCCATCACTATGGGACTTCACTGACTGCTTAACATCAGGCAGCATGGAGTCAATTTGCTCGGCAGAAAAAAAAAGAACCTGTATAATATAATAAATACTTTTACATAATATATATTAAATGTATTATAATATACAGGGTGGAATTTTGTAATGCCACCTGAAGGGGAAGTACTCTTAATACTTTAGATAGAAAATTTTACTCAAAGAAAACATTCCTTTATTTTTGAAAAGAAAGAAAACGGCCTTCAACGATTTTTAAAAATTCGCTTGTCGCACACGGTAATCGAACCGACTAAAATCTGTAAAAGTTGCACCCTGTACTTTTATTGCATCGATCGTCAGGGTCAATAAGGATGAAATCTCTTTAACAAACTTCATAAGTTAAATGAAAGAAAAACAATGAAATCTTAAATTATTAATTCAATGGGTCAAGTTAAAGCACTTTTACTCATAGATCTTAATTATTATCATTGACGTCATTTATCCATTGGAATGACGAATTACTATGTAGATAAGACGATTGCAATTTGCACGTGTTTGTAATGCAGACTCCTTTCTTAGATGCGACATAACTGCGTGTGTGACGTAGTTTAAATATGGAATGTTACATTTAAAAATAGATTTTCATCTGTTATTCACATTTGATTGTTTTTACGAATCATTTCTTATTTGTTTCACGGTAAAAATGGCTTATCAAGAACAATTTGATTTAATGGAAGCTTATTTTTTAAATAAAAAAGATGTGAATCGTGCTCTGCGGTGGTATGGAGAGAGATATCGAGACCGTCAGGCACCAACTCGGTTTGTACTGAAAAGAATGGTAGAAATTTTAAAGAACACTGGTAGTTTCAAAAAGTGACGGCAAACTATTCAGCAGAACAACTTCGATTTTGATCTAAATATTTTAACATACTTCGAAGCATTTCCGAAGGCTTCAAGCAGAGATGCTGCCGAAATAATTGGAACAACCCACACTCGCGTACTTAAAGTGCTGAAAAAGTATAAGTTTAAATGTTATCGTAATGGTCGGTTGGTACAAAAATTGCATCCTGGGGATTGTGAGAGACGACTACAATTTTGTCAAAACATGCTGAGAGAAATTGACCGTAACCCTAATTTTTTGAGTAACATTGTATAGTCTGACGAAACCAACTTCAGCAATAACGGCATGTACAATCGCCGCAATAATCACTATTGGTCTCGAGTGAATCCTCTTCGTGTTCATGAAACTAACAGTCAAGTAAGATTTTCTGTCAACGTTTTGTGCGGAATTATGAGAAATATGGTTGTGTTAGTCCATGTGTACGAAGGTCACTTAAACACTGTCAAGTATTTAGAAATACTGGTTTTATTAAGAAATGAGTTAAATGCTTTCCCCGAGGAAGAGCGAACCAAATAATTCTACAGCAAGATGGTGCTCCAGCCCAGTGGCGGCCTTAGGGGGTGGCGAACAGGGCAATGGCCCAGGGCCTCGCTCTTACAGGGGCCTCGCGCAACAACCCAAGCAAATTAAAAAAAATATATATATATATATTTTAACTAGTTTTTTTATTTAAAACTTTTGATTTAGATCCTTAATAATGGCAAGTCACGTGAAGACTCAAATTGTTGAAAAAATAGTAAATAATAAATATGACTCGATTATTCTTGATTGTACTCGCGACGTTTCTCGTGTTGAGCAACTTACAATTATTATAAGATTTTTTAATACAAATACAGCTGAAATTGAAGAACATTTTATTGTTTTCTTAGCCGTCGAAAAAATCACAGCTGAGAGTTTGACTAATTATATAATCACAGAATTAGAACAGTTAGGTATATCATTGCAAAACTGCCGAGGCCAAGGATATGATAATGGTGCCAATATTTGTAGTGAAAAAAGTGATGTTCAAAAACGTATTCTTGAAATTAATCCACTTGCTTATTTTCTACCTTGTGGGAGTCATAGCTGGAATCTCATCCTAGGAGATGCAGCATCGTCTTGTGTCCAAGCAAAATCTTCTTTTGGTTTGCTACAAAGATTGTACACTCTGTTTGCCGGCTCAAGTGAGAGGTGGACTATTTTAAATGCTCATGTAAAATCATTGTCGCTAAAACCACTTTCTGAAACTAGATGGGAGTGCAGGGTAGCATCGGTGAAGTCCGTTAAATACCAACTAATTGATATATGTGATGCTTTAAAGGATTTAGCAGAAAACACAACAGATTGTCAGTTGGTCAGTGAATACCATTCTATAGAAAAGGAACTAACTACCTACGAATTTGTAGTTTCACTTGTCATATGGTATGACATTCTTACAAAGATAAATATTATATGTAAAATGTGTCAAAGCGAAAACATGCACTTAGATGTGGCTATACAACACCTAGACGCATTCACAAATTGGCTCGATAATTATCGAGAAAATGGTTTTCAATCATCCCTTAAGCAAGCAAGAGAGCATGAGAAATAGCCGAGAAATATGATATTGACAGACAGTTCAAAGAAGTCAAAAGACGACGTAAAAAAAGGCATTTTGATTGTGAAGGGAAAGATGAAGCTTATGAATTGAAAGCGGAAGAAATTTTCAAAATAAACTATTTTTATGTCATTGTCGACAATGTGCGCGCAAGCTGTTATCCTAGGTTTGAGGCTCTTAAACGGTTTCATCGTCATCATCATCAGCCTGCAAGAGTCCACTGCTGGATATAGGCCTCTCCAATGTCACGCCACTGAGCCCGATTTACTATTGTTTAACAAAAAACGTATTACAATAGATCATTTTACAAACAACGTTTGAAAAACTAATAATTTGACAACTTTCATTTCGCAAACATATTACTTTAAAAACAATCATTTGACATGATACAAGTTTCGCAAATGTTTTGCTTAGAAAATATTCAAAATATTAAATAATTATTAAAAAAAATCATATGACTAAATAATTCGTTTGCCAAATTGGTAACTAATTTCTAACCAATACTTTCGCGAAATTTTGAAAATATTAAATTGCATGGTTGCAATTTTCATCTTGGACAGATTATTTATAGGCAAGTGATAATTTTGTATTAATACTAATTCCATAGAAACTTAAGACTTTAAAAAAAATACACACTGCCTGAATTAAGCAAAATAAGTAGAAATCGTTCGTTCTGGCGTTGTGGTCGCAGTTCGAACCTAACCTAATCAGCCATTGTTTAAGTTGTATTAACGTACGTAACTATACAAATATTGTTGTATTAACGTAGATTTTGGTGAGTAAAATATTTACCAAGCAATGAATTTTGTCTAATGTTATTTAATATGCTTGACGTTGTTTAGCCAACTAACATGTTTAAAAAATAATCAAATGTAAATTAATTTTTTAGCATTATATTTTTCTTTTAGTAAATATATTGTGTAATGAGTAGTTTATTAAACAATAGTTTGTAACAAATAAATTTATCGAGTATAATTTTGTCAAATGCTATTTTTTCAAATGAAAATTTTTCATTTGTTTTTTGTCAAATAATCGGGCACCTCTTTAACATCATAAAAGCATATTTGGTTTCATGTATAATATAAAAAAAATAAGGAAATTAATGATAGTGAACTTTTAAAGCAATGCAGCGACTTGCAAATATCTATGACAGTAGGAGAATCATGTGATATTGATGGGCATGAATTGTACGAAATCGAGACTGCTGCCCAATCTTGGGGGACCAACCGCCTCCTGCCGGAGGCTCTATGAAGGAGTTGTGCGGTCCATGGCCCTTTATGGGGCCCCGATATGGGCGCACGACCTGACGGCGCACAACATCAAGGCGCTTCGCGCACCGCAGCGCGCCATGGCCGTCAGGTTGATACGAGGCTACCGCACGGTCTCCTTTGAGGCAGCGAGCCTCCTAGCCGGATCACCGCCCTGGGATCTGGAAGCTGAGTTGCTGGCGTCACTCTATACATGGCGCCAGCAAGCCCTGGAGCAGGGCGAGAGACCGGCGCACCGTGACATCGAGGCGCGTCGGTCGGAGCTCCGCCGGGTCCTGGTGGCGGAGTGGAAGGCACGACTTGTGCACCCCAGCGCCGGGCACGCCACGATAGTGGCGGTAAGTCCCGTGGTTGAAGAGTGGTCGGAGAGACGTCACGGCGTCCTCACCTTCTGGCTGACACAAATCCTCACCGGCCATGGTTGTTTTGGCCGGTATCTGTGGAGGATTGGCCGGGAGGAAACGCCCGGATGCCACCATTGTGGCAGCAGCCGCGACCCCGTAGAAGATACGGCGTTGCATACATTGGCGGAGTGCCCAGCCTGGGCATCGCAGCGCCGTGATCTGGTCGCAGCTCTTGATACGGTTGTCCTCTCGCTCCCGGCCGTAGTTCTGTCTATGGTCCGGAGTGAGAGGTCCTGGAACGCCGTCGCCTCCTTCTGCGAAGCAGTCATGCTGAGCAGGGAGGCGGCGGAGTGGGAGAGGGAAATACACCGCCCTCTCCCCAACCGTAGGTCCGGGCGTCGGGGACGTCGCACAAGAGACGACCTCCGACCACCCTAAATTCAGTGCCTGCGGACGGTGAGCGCTGGGGCTGCTCCCTGTCCGCCAAAAGGCGGGAGGCGGCGCGTGTCCTCGCCGCCTCCCAAGTAGCTTTGTGAGGTGATGGATGCAAGAAGTTTGATGGATGCAAGAAGTTTGATGGATGATTGCGAGATCATAACGAGACGGGGCCCGCCAACACAAACGGCGGGCCAATCCCGGGCGGGGTCGCGAGAAAGTATGCAAATCGCGAATCGCGTGACCCCGCCAACACACGGGACCCGTAGTGACACCGCGGTGGTTTTTAGTGGGTATGCCCCGAACGCCTGTAGGGGAGAGCCTCCACATACCTCCTCCGCCAGTCCCAAGCCCAGCCGTTCTAATGACTGGGTTGGCGGAGTCGAGATGACTCATAAGGAGAGTTTCCCACCGTAGTGAACAAAAAAAAAAAAATGAATTGTACGAAGAACTGAATATGTTCATCCGTGTGTATGAAGGAAACGATGACATTATCTCGGTGCTAAAATACATAATAGAAAAAAAAAACTAAAGTTTACCCCACTATCGAAATAGTCCTGAGAATTATTGCTACCACACCTGTTACAGTTGCGTCTGCTGAAAGGAGTTTTTCGAGGCTTAAAATTATTAAAACATACTTGAAGAATTCGAGGACACAGGATCGGCTTTCAGCCCTTGCTAATCTTTCAATCGAAAATGATGTAGCTTATTCGCTAGATTATTGTGCTTTAATTAAAGATTTTAGTCTTAGGAAAAGCCGCAAACATCAATTTTAAAATTTATCATCTTTTTGTTTGTTAATTTTGTAAATCTTTCAATGTAAAATATTTTAAAACTCAAATTTGATTTATTTGTATAATTTAAGCATTTTTACTTAATCATGACAAATACCTAAACTAAACAACCAGACCTACTTTCGCATCACATACTTTTCACGAAGGACAAAGGGCCTCGCAAAGACCTGCCGCCCGGAGCCTCGCAATGGGTAAGGCCGCCTCTGCTCCAGCTCATAACAGCAGAATCACTACTGCATACAATAATAACCATTTTAATACCTGGATTGGTACAAACGGCACAATCAGATGACCTGCGAGATCACCAGATCTCACTCCTTTAGAATTTTTTTTGTGGGGATATGTAAAAAATCAAGTTTACATTAAATCTTATGAGAATGTAAACGAGTTGAGAGTTGAAGTTCAGAATACGATTTATAACATTCACCACAACACGTTATTAAAGGTTACTAGAAATGAATTCGTTAGAAGAATAAATTTGTGAAAATGGAGCCTGTTTCGAGCAATTAATTAGTTTACCATTTTTGTAAATAACTAAATTAATTTAAGATTTCATTGTTTTCATTTCATTCAATTTATGAAGTTTGTTAGAGAGATTTCACCCTTATTGACCCTAACAATCGAAGCAATTTCAAAATTCCACCCTGTATATTAATACATATATTATATATTAAATATATTTAAATAAATTACCTCTAGGCGGTTGGATGCGGGCGGCTCAAGACCGGTCTGTGTGGAGGACCTTGGGGAAGGCCTATGATGATGATGATGATGATGAAATTACCTCTGAGATGATGATGCAGTTGGTTCAGTAAGAACTGCCGTACTTTTATTTTAAAAGTGAAGCGACTGGTGGCCATCCTGATTTCCAGAGGAAGAGCATTTCACAGAAAGATAGATTGGATAGGACAAGATGCATGAAGGAAATCGGAGCTGTGTGAAGGGCAGAGAAGGAGTAGATGATTAGAGGAGAGTAGGGTTTTATCATGAATAGAATATAGGTATTGGAAGTAAGGGGTTAGACAGGTTGGCGGGTTGGCAGACATGAGGATGGAATAAAGGGTAATAAGAGCACGCAAACTTGGGCGTTGACGTATAGGTAAGCAGTTCAAACGGGAGCGATAAGTATACACGTGATCATACTTACGAAGATTAAAAATAAATCGAATGCAGTTATTGAGAAGACGGTCATGTTTGTTGAGGAGGTCTGCATACGGGTCGAAATAACACACATCACCATAGTCAATAACAGGGAAAATCAAAGTATGCACCAGCATTGTCTTAGTCTTGGAAGGTAGAAAGTTTTTTAGGCGATAGAGAGCACGTAGGGTACCGGTAACTTTTTGGCTAATGTTCGACACTTATGCCTAGGTCTTTGACAGTCTCAGAGTATTTAATAATCCAACCATTGGAGTCGATATGTATGCCTAGGTCTTTGACAGTCACAGGGTATTCAATAATCCAACCATTATACATTTCTGGCGGAAGTGTATTTGTGACAAATTTGTTCAGGATTCTTTGACTGCCTACAATAATTGCCTGACATTTACATAGATGGGTTAACAGTAAGACCAAAAGAATTAGACCAGTTATGGGTAAGGCCGTAGATTTTGCCACTTTTTGATGAAAAAATATTCTCACTTTTTCATTGCTTGTAAAAAACAAGATAGTTGGTTAATTTAAATGAAAGTATTTTAATAAGGTTATGTATCTCGTAAACTCTTACACCAAAATTCTTAAAATGAATGAGAGTTGTACGTTTAAAAATACAAAGAGTTAAATTCGTGCAGATGCCGAAATTTTACGAAAAACGTGCTGTCTTTTTGGTACTTAACACTGTAAAAGTTATGTTTTTGTGACTGTAGAAATGTCTCAAACTTAAAAACACGTTTTTATAGCTTTAAATTACTATTCAAACTTATGTTCCATATTTTTGTTTCTATGTTACTGCTTTGTATGTTACCAAAATATTCCCTTAAAAACATAGAAAACAGTTTGGTAGTATTTTGTGATTATAGTATGTATGTATGTATGTACTGGCAACACCAAGCATTCGGGTAGCATAAAAAAAGAAAGAAATGGACGCCATCTTGTTGTATCTGGAGTCTGTCAAAGGTGCACGCGTGTTTTTCGGCAGTGAATTTTAATTGTGAATTTCAAAGGTAAATACCAGTTATTATTGTACACATATTACATCAGTATTATACGCGAGTTAATGATAAGTGCATTGTCAAGTGTCTCTGTTTAAAATTCATCTGGACCTTGAGTTATGGCTATTTTAACGTAGAAAAATCGCGCTTTAAACGTTACTTCTATGTAGCTTCAATGTCACTGGTAACGTTGATTGTATACTGTTTCGTATCGTTTTACGGTTTTAAAGGTGTGTACATACGGTAATTTGTTGAATAATAGATACTTTTTTGTTGGTATAGTAGCAATCTTATAAAAAAATCTCCAATTTCTTTCTTTTTCAGTTGTGACTGTGTAGAGTAACAAAAAGTCAGCTCAATAATATTTTTATTTTATGTGCAGAGGGCAGTTTTTTAATTTTCGCTTCCTAGACGATGCAGAGACAAGATGCAGGCAGATTATGAAAGTGTATTAAAAAGATTAGTCACGGAAGAGGAAACAAACAACACACTCATGCGACAATTAGAAGAGAAAACGCCGAGGGAGGAAGTTACAAAATGCATAAATAATAACATACCTAACATTGAAACTCCAAACAAAGAAGAAATCAAGAAGAAACTCCTAGAATGCGGTGTACCTACTAACAAAGTCACTAAAATTACAATTTCAATCCGCTAATAATACCGAAAAAAATGTTATAAAAAGTTCTGGATGACAATATTATCAAAAAATATAAACTTAGCACAAAGTTAAGAGCCTCTCTGGGATTCAAGAGTAATTTCAAAAACTACCGACAGTAGAAGACCAAAACCAATGCATTGCAAAAGTAAATTGAATGATTTTTTAACAGAGATGATGTTAGCCGCGCCACAGCAGGCAAAAAAGAATACAAAACCTTCAAAAAGGTTACACGCCAAAAGAGATATTAGTGTGACTGTCTCGGGTAAGCCGATTTCGGCTCACTGTTTGGTGCCACATTTTACAAGTACGCATGCGTTATCTAGTAGAACGCAGCGAGACCAACTATATTATTTTTTGAAGAAAATCATTTTACAATCTCATCCTGGTGCATATCACTATTATTTTTCTATCACAAAAAAATCTCACTTTTGGTTTAGCTTATGCGTCGGCACCTCCATATATTTGAATTCGGCTTAAAATAGTGCGTTGTGGAATTGACCTTACAAGCATTATGCGTTACTTCTATGTCACCGTAACACAGAAGCGTCTATGATACTCTATGTTACTAAGTGGCAAAATCTACGGCCTCGCCCTTATATAAATAATCTAAGTCTTAATCTACGATAGAAGTAGAAAAATAATTTTAAACATTTATAATGACGCGTTGTCTCGTTCTCAAATGCTCTGAAATTGGAGTATATTATATTTCAAAGGTCAAAAAAATACGAAGGCTTTGGTTAAAAGCCATACGCCGTGAAAAATATATTCCTGTGAAAAGTTCGAGGTTATGTCGAAATCACTTTGTGAATAGTGATTACGAAAAAATGAGTAATTACACAGGTAAGCTACTTATTACTGTAGATTTTTAGTACCAATTTAACTGACTGCTGTCTGGTTAATTAATTTTATTTCCAGGACTCTATAATATAGTGTAATTACAATTTTTAATCTTAAATCCATTTGTTCTAGGTGTAGAACACCAACATTAGGTCTTGAAGAAAGGTGCCATGCCAACTGTATTTCCATGGAATACACAACCAGTTTCCGAGATGGCGAGGGCTAGAAAAGAAAGATTAGAAACCCGCAACCTTAGGAAAAGACAGCTTTTGGATATGCCATCAACTTCCCAACACTGTGAGGACATATTGCCACTTGAAAGAGTGTCATTGTGTCTCTAGACTTTAATTTATCGCACGAGCTTTTGATCAAAAATAGTTCATCTCCAACATCTGAACCTGTTATCCAAAATGGAAACACTTGTGGAACTCAAACACCCAATATTTTTAAGATTATTCTCTACAGAACTATTACTTGCAGATGATGAGACCGTGCATTATTATATCGGGTTAGATAGAATAGCAAAATTTTCATTAGTTTTAAGCACTTTTTTACCTATGGCACATAATTTAAAATATCGATGGAGTAAAATAGTTTCCTTGACAGTAGAGGACCAATTTCTTGTGTTACTAATTAAACTTAGAAGAAATACAACAGATTTTGAATTAGGTAAAATTTTTCGTGTAAATAAAACTGAAATACAAAAATTATAGTGACTTGGATAAATTTTGTGAGTGACATCTGTAGCTGGATAGGTATTTGGCCTAGTCGCAGATTGGTGGATTTTTATATGCCTGATAGTTTTAAAAAATTGTATCCCTCCACCAGGCTTATAATAGATGACACTGAAATAAGCATTCAAAAGCCTGGTCATCTCGATGACCAAAAAGTCACATTTAGTACATACAAGCACAAGAACACTTTAAAATTTTTAGTTGGTGCCCCTCCAGGTGGTTTAATAACATATTGTTCAAGTGCATATGCTGGATCAGTGAGTGACAGACAGATAGTAGAACGCTGCAAGTTATTGCAGATTTGTGATTCTGGAGACAGCATAATGGCAGACAGGGGTTTTAATGTGCAAGATTTTTTTGCCTGTAAAGGTATCGGAATAAATATTCCTACTTTTTTAAAAGGCAAGTCTCAAATTCCAGATATCCAACTAAAACTGGACCAACAATTGGCTAGTCAAAGAGTTTACATTGAAAGGCTTATAGGACTAACAAAAACCTATTTAATACTGAGAAATGAAATGAATCATTTTTATGTTCCCTTAGCATCAAAAATATTTTACATTTGTGTCATTTTATGTAATTTTCGGTAAGGCGTACATAAAAGTAATTAACTTAAGGCCAATTTTTCTATGTAGTCACCTGAGGATTTTGAATGATTAACATGCTGTGCAGTGAGCATGTGTTACTTGTATATCTATTGCTAGAGAAGTTGTAAATAAAACTAATTAATGTATACCCAACAGTGTTTTATTTCAGCCGTGTGGTTGACGGCATAGAATACAAGTGTCGCCACCCCCTATCTTCCCGTAGGTGTCGTAAGAGGCGACTAAGGGAAAACACGATGCAAATACCATCTTTGCGTAGAGACGGAAAACTCGACATCAAACCCTATACGACTGCCTCGTTGGTCTCGCGGCATAAATGTGCGTGTGGGATCGGGAGCACGGAGTCTGGAAATGTGCCCGGTACGGCAACAGGCTCGCCCCTTATTACGTGGGACTAAATTATATCTGGCGAAAAGTGGGTGTAGAAATACACCTCTGCCTACCCCTTCGGGGATAAAAGGCGTGACGATATGTATGTATGAATGTATGTAATAAATTATAGTTATAATACACAAACTTTTCAAATAATGCATCTTTAAAGATATTAAAAAATATTCTAATTTTGTTAACATACTTATAAAGTAGTTATTTCTCTCTATATAAATTACTTACATGTCTTTAAATGTGTATACAATTAAATTATAATATATTTTCCCGGACCAGTACAATTGTCCTTGTATTTGGTAATAGTAAGGACAAGTTTCTTTTAAACATAATGTTCAATTCCTATCTACTAGAAATGGAACTGTTGTAGAATTAATATTTTGGTATCTACTTGCATATGGACCTTTAACCTCAATAAGAGTTTCTTCTCCCAGTAACCCATCAGGCGATGCTGCAAGGTATGGTCCCTCACTACTAATAAAACGAACACATGGTTCTACTATGAGGCCATATTCAGCGGCATACTTGCTTATGGCAATTGGCTCATTCATGATTCCATGGGAGGTGGCTCTTGACGAGAATGATTTTTTATTAAGCATTTCTCTAGCAAATTTTTCCATAGTTGTGGACTTTAAATTGCAAACAGTGTGAAAATTGCTGGCAGTTATCCGTACTTGACGGTATTTATGCCATTCAGGGCACTCCTTTTGGCCCATTGTAGCATATTGTATTTGTTGAATTTCTTCCATACTAATTTCTGTCAATTTTAATTGTTGTAAAAGATCATGTTCAGGGTTGACTTCTGTATCGAGGGGTCAATTACTAAGGCATATGGATTTGCTGGATCATATAATTGTTTAAATGGCATCCAGGAATTTTGAAAATTAATTATTTAATTTCTTACTCTATCATTACAATGTTCTTTATTAATATTTTTAGTGGGTATGGCTTAAAAATTAAATTCTGCTTACTTTTCTTTCGGTACATTTTTTCAACTTTCACAGGAGTGCCCGTGTATGTTTTTTTGGATCATGGAACTGCTGCAATATCTGGGAACATACTTCTTGTGGCAGAAGAATTTTTCCACTAACCATATTCTCTTCTCCAAATAAAAGGACTGCAACACGTTTGCATAAAGCATTTGACCCACTTCCAGCTGGGCATTCACAGTGTGACGCTTCAGGATTTCCTTTTTTATTTAGTTGTATGTCAACTTCGTACTGGAGATTCTTCATAGTCTTCCTGCCATAGCCTTTTATAAAGGCACTAGTCTACGCCAGTGGCTTCGCACGCACATATTTTCGAATTTCCCGTTTTGCCCGATCTCCCCGAATCCCGTCTTAGTGCATCCCTACGGTGCCCAAGGAACATACATGCTAAATTTCATCTTATTACGATCAGTAGTTTCGGCTGTAGCGTGTCTTTCAGTCAGTCAGTAACGCAAGGATTTTATATATTAAGATTATCACCAACAACAGAAGAACTTGCCATCAGTAAGTGTCTTGTCTCATATAACTGTATGGCAATATCAAGTTTTTTCTGAGAACTGTAAATAAAATAATTGTAGACTGTTAAAAAAATACTGCAAGTTATTTAATGAATAATGAGTTACTTTTAACTTGTGATACTTACTAGCATAAATAATGTCTTATCATAGTCTTGTTAAGCCGCGGCAGAATGGTGTCACTGTCAATATCTCTATAAGTTTATCTAGGTGATAGAGGTCGACCAAAATTGAAATTTTGGTCACAAAGCTCCAACCTAAAATTTAATACAATACAAAGTTAATACCACGAAATCCTTACATTTGCACTGTAATGAGGATTATTAATGATAATATCTACATGGCATATTGCTCAAGAAGGATTATAATACGAATATAACAACAAGTGGGGTGCATAGGGTTTCCACCAAGAACTTAGGGTCCCAAGCCAACCTCACCTGCAAGTGGTGCACCTGCCGATCAACGGACGAGGCTCTGGCAAACAAAATATCCCGATAAGCGGCAATAGGCTCGCCACCTATTACGTGGGATCAAAACACTGGCGAAAAGTGGGCATTTAATATGCCTCTGCCTACCCCTTCGGGGAGATAGGCGTGAGTCTATGTATGTATGTATGTATAACAATAAGGGAGAATTGATTGGTGGATTATAAAAGGAAAATAAATACCTTTCGACAAGGTCCGCTTTTTTAACACGTAAGGAAGCACCACGTTTTTTCAACTAATTCCTTCACTCGTCAGTTGGAATACATGATGGAACGAGTAGTTTTCTACTTAAAATACTGTTCAGAACGGTCTTCAAGTCACAAAAAATAAAGAAATTTAGACGAATATTTGCAATCAACACATTCAGAAATAATGACAATGTGGTGTATGTTGGTACGGGTGTACCGCTGGTGTTTAGTGGTAAATAAAAATAAATCACTTACGGTTTCTTGTTTATAATATCTCGTCAACATACACAGAATATTCAGAAGATATATGATAAGAGTAGCGTAGATATTTAGATAAGCAGAAGCACTGGATAGTATGTACTCAAGGTTTACAATCACTTGGAAGTCTCAGCACCAGAATATCATATAGATACTAAAGATAGAATGTCGGAAAAATATCAGCGTTTTTAGTAGGTGAGAAACATGCGTTCTGTGTCAAGGCTTTTTCAAATCTCTTCACAATAGATTATACTGGCCAGTCTTGACCGCTGCTCGGCCGGCTAGTAAAAAGTTCGTATATGCGACGGAGCAAGAAACAAGAGCGACAAGCCGGTACTATTTAATTGTGTAGTATGTAATGTTTATTAAATAAATAAATATAAATACTTGCGATTTAAATAGTATGTGTTCACAGAATTAGTTAAATGAAAATTATGGTTAGGGAGCCCACATCACCCCCCTCCAGAGATCGTCAAGGGCGATGAAAGTCTGGAAATTTCACCCTACGACCAGATCTAGTAAAATAATTTTGTGGATCTCTTGGCTCGGGATCATCTTGCTGGATAAACAATATAAAAGCTGGTTTAAGGCGATTTATGGTAACTTTAGTCTCCCTATTTTTACAAAGAATTTTAAAAACTTTGTCCTCTCTAGTAAGAACCTTGTGCGGGCCAGAGTAAGCAGGTTGAAATGAAGCTTGTGAGGCGTCTTCACGGAGGAAGTCGTAGTCACAGGTTTCTAATTCCTTGTAGACGAACACCTTAGGCTTTGCATGACGGGCAGCTGGTACTGGTCGTAATCTATCAACGAGATTTCTGAGTCTAGCAGAAAAATCGGATAAATCTGTGCTACCACAAACCACTGGGTCGAAGAACTCACCAGGAAGCCTCAGCGGCTCGCCGTAGACGAGTTCAGCTGAGGAAGCCTGTATGTCTCCTTTGAATGCGGTTCTGATGCCTAGCAAAACCCATGGTAACGATTCCGTCCATCTGTCATTCGCATGGCAAGCTATTGCAGCTTGGCGGTGAAATCGCTCAACTAAACCGTTGCACGCCGGGTGATAAGCTGTCGTTCTCTTATGTTCGAAACCGACCAGTTTAGATAAACATGAAAACAAAGCAGACTCAAACTGACGCCCTCGGTCTGTTGTAATAACTGTAGGACAGCCAAACCGATCCAGGTTGACAGCAAGGCTTTCGCAACGGTTTCTGCCGTTATGTCTTCTATCGGTACTGCTTCCGGCCATCGTGAAAATCGATCCACGGCCGTTAGGCAATAACGATAGCCCTGCGAAACAGGAAGAGGTCCAATCAGGTCAATATGGACCTGCTTAAATCGCGATCGTGGTCAGCTAAAGGTACCAAGGGGAGCAGACACATGTCGGTATACTTTAGTGCGTTGGCATTGTACACAAGCGCGTGCCCAATCCCTACAATCTTTTCGCACACCCGGCCATACAAAGCGCTCGGCTAGTCTATGGTGGCTAAGCGAATGCAGGCTATCAAAAACTTGCTTTCGAAAAGATTTTGGAACAAAAGGCCTAGAAGTTGAGGTACTGACGTCGCAGTGTATAGGCACTGAACTTCCAGTGACTTCGAGCTTTTGCAAGCGAAGGGATGAACCTTCGCTTAAAAGCTTATTTAGTTCCGGATCAGATACTTGACCACGAGCTAATGTCTCGAGGTCTACAGGCGCACTCAGTTCCTCGATACGTGACAATGTATCCGCAACTACATTGTCCTTGCCGGATATATGTCGGATATCTGTAGTGAACTGTGCGATAAAATCTAGATGCCTATACTGCCTAGGTGAACAGTTTTTCCTATCGTGGAAGGCAAAACTGATCGGTTTGTGGTCAGTATAGACAATAAAATGCCTGGCTTCGAGCATATGCCTGAAATATTTTATGGCCTCATATATGGCGAGAAGCTCTCGATCGTACGGCGAATACTTTGCAATGTTGTGTGTTGGGAGTACTTGGGAGGCGAAATGAAAGATGTTATTTGGTCTAAATACAACGGTGTAATGCCTGAACATACATGATATATATACATATAAAAAAAAATGTTTACATATTTTTTTATCATCAAATGTTTTTATAAACACAATAATGATGTGGTCTTTCATATATTATATAAAACCATTCCTAATATAAAAAAATAAACAAAAATAAATGAAATTACACGCTACAATGCACTGTTGACATTATAACATCATAATGACAATTTAATAGTATTGAAAAGGTACATACATAATTTGCACAAAAAAAAAACAGGACAGACACATCATAATAAGTAGAAAACAAAACAAAATATAAAATTAATAAAAAATGAAATTAATAAAATTGTTGTATAAGTGCATACATATTTTTTTAATAATCTTTATTTAAATACGCAAATGATGAAAAATATATCAACAAATAACATATTATATTGCTTAATTCTCAAATCAAATAATCTCATTACAGAACTGACCGAATATTATCATCATCTTTATTTAATTAAATCACATATCTAGTTTTTATGACATTTTCTAAAAAAAAAAATTTTTCGTTTGTTATAAAATTATTTAATAATCTTTGTGCTACACAAAATAATGTCTTTAAATATACACATACAAAAACCAACACATCGTTTTTCCTTTCAATTACAATGTCTTTTTTTATTCATATAAAATACATTTCACAACGTAGGTACACATAATTATATTCATCACATTGCGCATTGCTTCGAGGTACACATATTTTTTCGCTTCGGTCCGGCCGGACATTCTTTTATCATTTTATTTAACATCATCATTATAACATACATTTAACTTCTTAGTCGACTTTCATTATTTATCATAATAAGGGTCTTTCTTTTAAGACTTCTTGGTCACCAACAATTTTCACAGTGAAATCTCGTTTGCACCATGATCAAATTGAAGGCACAGAACCCATCAATGTATCTTCACCTCGGTGTACCTACTAATATCTCATCTCTTACAATATAATTCCAAACAATATCAAAGCATTTAAACTTTCCACAAGCTATATGAATATTCTGGTATATATGAATTCAACGTCGCTTTTGGGTGATCAGTCCATAGTGCTATCAAAAACATATTTATCAAATTATTCCCATCTAATACTTATAACTCTCTACTCAGTAAAACCATCACAACATACTCATTCTAATACCATACTTTATCTGTTATATGCAACCTTTCAATATTCCCATCATATCTTATTCAAGATAGCGGTACCTAATTACATCCTGTGGCAAAAAGATTTTTAATACCGTTCATACTTATACATTTCTTTGAGCTCCCATAAACCTATAAAAAATAATTCAATTCAATACTTCAAATCTGATAGCACATTATAAAGCATTCATTAGATACATAATAATAATATTCAGTCGTATCATTTAAACTGCATTACAAATTTCATTAAGTTCACACAAGTTACTGCACTTATTGCTGATGTAGATGAATGCAGGTGACATCACTTTACCGTGAATACGTTCTCGAGTTGGTGTCAAATTCTAAAACAAGATATCACTATTGTTGCTATGAGCTACATATGTGCCAAGTAGGTAATGATTATTATAAATAGAATGAACATAATTGAGAATACACTGAATACATAATATGACACATTATAAGTTAACTGAAAATATTGTGATCAAAAATATTCGTCTTTTTTTTTCAAAAAGAATATAGTGTAATTACCTAATTAACTGAAAGATTCGCTATACACAATTACATTAATCTATCTGAAAACTACTGAGTCTAAAGTTAACTACTGTTTATACTTTTTTACTTACTTGAGATTTAAATTATAAGCGAAAGCCACGCGCAACCTATAGTGTTGGTAAAGGTTCAGTTAAACACGTCTACAATTTGATACCTTAGGCGACATACCAATGATATGCTTGTATAAAAATAACTCAAACATGATTTACTAAATTAAATTGTCATTTATAAATCAATTAACAACAATAAAACGAAGAAAAAATATTATAAAATAATATATTATGTTAACGCTTAGTCCAAAAACTTGAAAGTTGAAAATTTCTACTGCCTAGCAGCTTATGTAGAACCATTTTAATATTGATATTGTAGTTACTTTTACAAGGTCATAATTAATTACACACCTTTACATAGAAAAAATAAATCTACTTTAATCTTACAAAAATAAGTAGGGGTCTTCTATGAATATCGCTTTACTCGTTTCATAAATTTGCAACATTCATATTATGGTTTATCTAAACACCTAAAAAAAAAATCCTTATTTCGATATATGGAAAGTTAATATAACTAAAATATAGGTACTTATTAAAACGTGTATTGTCCGCGGCAATAATTAAAAATAAAAAGAAAGAACGTCACCTCACATCACATTCACTTCTCTTCCCACCGTTGTCAAAGGTCGTGGTTGTCCTGCCGATTCTTGTCAGGACCTGACCCCAGGACAAGAATCTTCTTCCACGGTCCAACGCCTGGAAGGCGCAGTGGCGCCATAGCTCCCTGCTCCGTCATTATACGAATAATAGTAGAGCACATTTCTGTTATATGTACCAATAGGTATAGCAGTATATTTTAAGAACTGCAATAATGCCATTTTTCTTTCTGTATCGATGCCAATTTACCGAAAATAACTTATTAACTTTATCAAAACCACAAGCTCAGTACTGCCGACAGGCAGCACTGGCAGGGTCGCCATGCAATGTTGTGTGTTGGGAGTACTTGGGAGGCGAAATGAAAGATGTTATTTGGTCTAAATACAACGGTGTAATGCCTGAACATACACCTGCGAAGGGCTCAATTTCCTTGAGAAAAAGGCCAACGGCTGCCATGCGCCATCCTAGTATTGCTGCAATACTGCCCCGAGAGCTTTGTCAGACGCGTCTGTGACTACAGCGAGTGTGGCAGTGCAGTCCGGATGTGCTAAAAGGGCAGCGTTGGATTAACTATCCTTACAAGCATAGAAAGCTGCTAAGCTATCTCCTGTAAGGTTGATTGGCTGCGAACCTTTCGCCGACCCTGTCAATAACGCATGCAATAGAGCTTGAATCTGAGCTGCTTGTGGAAGAAATCTGTAAAAATTTAGCATCCCTAAGAAAGCTCTCAGCTGTTTCACGTTTGTGGGAGCGGGGAAATCTCGTATCGCCTGCACCTTAGCATCGTGAGGTCTACAACCATGCTCTGAAATGCTATAACCTAAGAATCTAACCTCTTTCTGACCTAAAACGCACTTGGAAGTGTTTACCAGCATACCATACGCCTTCAGCCGCTTGAGGACTTCACGCAGATGGCGCTCATAGTCCACGGGGCTGGAGGAAAACGCTAGAAAATCATCCAAGTAACAATAGACGTTATCAAGTCCCCTGGTCAATTCATCTACAAACCGTTGGAATGTTTGACCCGCATTTCGAAGACCGAATGTCATATAAGCGAATTCAAACAATCCAAACGGTGTTGCGATGGCTGTCTTAGGAATGTCCTCTGAACTGACAGGTATTTGATTGTAGGCTTTTTCCAGATCCAGCGTTGAAAATATAGTACAGCCCGATATGCTGTGAGTAAAATCATGGATGTGCTTAATCGGATACCTGTCAGGCACAGTACGGGCATTCAATTTGCGGTAATCCCCGCAAGGACGCCATCCATTGTCCTTTTTGGGGGCTAGATGCAGCGGAAACGACCAAGGGCTGTTAGAAGGTCTAGCAGTGCCATTAGACAGCATGGCTTGAAACTCTTTCATGGAAATTTTGAGCTTGTCAGGAGCTAAACGACGAGGAGGAGAAGCAACTGGAGGGCCTGGTGTCGTGTGAATGTGATGGACTGTGTTATGAGGTGTAGTGAGGTACGTACCGGCTGGTCGAGTAATTTCAGGAAACTCGTCCATAATTTTATGATACTGTGTCTCGCCTGTTACCACCTTTACAGAAGAAACGCCTTTACAATTCGCTAAAGTAGCCATGGCTGTAAGGGAAGTAACGTTATCAATTAAGCGTTTATTTCGGCAATCTACAACAAGGTTATAGTGGTTTAAAAAATCTACACCTATAATTGGTTTTGTGACGTCAGCCACTATAAAACGCCACACAAAACTTCTACGTAAACCAAAATCTAAATCTAAATGTAGATAACCATATGTAGCTATATTTGTATCATTTGCAGCACTCAAAGTAAAATCTGTCCTAGCACGACGATCACGCAGCGCTGACTTTGGGAAGACGCAGAGGTCGCTACCAGTATCGACCAGGAACTGCGTCTTCAAAGACCGGTCCGTGACGAATAGGCGACCAGTTGAAGAAGGGCAATCGTTCATCGCCATTACCGACCGCCCTTGGGGTTTTCCGCCTTGTAGTCACAGGGGCGGATACACCTTGCAGCCTTCTCACCGAAATTACTGTGGTACCAGCAGAGCGGAAACTTGCGGTAATTTTTTTTTTTTTTTTTTTTATAATTTTATTTCAATTAAACCTATTACAGGTACTTTTGAATGTCATACACATAGCTGAATATTAAAATACAAATTAAATGTTGTATAGGTCGCCATACAGATATAACATTAGGTACATTCAATTGATGTGAAAAAAACATTGTAGGGTTACAGCAATTCATACTCAGTAATATCAGATAAAAAAAAATATTAAAATAAATACAAAAGTAATCAATAATAAAATAAGTATCAAAGTATGTACTTAGGTAAGTACTCAACATAAAATAGTCAACAATTTTACTTAATTGTCAGTCCTTACACGAATAGTCTTTACATAAAAAGAATTAAAGAATGTCAGAAATTGTAATCAATAAAATAAAATAAAGAAATTACAAGATAAAATACCCAATATTACATTATTTTCGTAATGTCATTATATATTATAAATTAATACAATGTCAAAAATAATCAAATATAAAATAAAATTAATGTCAAAATACTCAATATTAAATAATGTCAATATACATCATATAATGTCAAAAATAGTTAATGTCAAGTCATTATATAATGTCAGAAAAAATACTAATTTACAGAAATCATCCTGCGCTTAGTCGAGCGACCAACTAGCCTTATCGTTCAAACAGTCATTAATTGTATAATAAGCTTTCTTCAGCAAAATAGCTTTGACCTTAGTTTTGAATGCATTTAAAGGCAATTGAACCAAACTAGCAGGTAATTTATTGTAGATGCGGATGCCTAACCCCATAAATGAGTCATGCACCTTATGCAGTCGGTGGATAGGAACACACAGTCTGTGCCTATTCCTGGTTCTTATATTGTGAATATCGCTATGTTTACTGTAAAGGTGAATATTTTGCCTTATATTCATTAAGTTGGCAAAAACGAATTGAGATGCAACAGTAAGAATACCGATATCCTTGAATCTTTCTCTTAGAGATTCCCTAGCTCCTAGCTGATATATTGCACGAACAGCTCGCTTTTGTAAAACAAAAATATTTTGTATGTCAGCAGCATTGCCCCACAGCAGAATAGCATAAGACATCACGCTGTGGAAGTAGCTGAAGTAAACTAGACGAGCCGTTTCAACATCCGTAAACTGCCTAACTTTTCGGACTGCATAAGCAGCGGAGCTAAGCTTTCCAGCAAGGCTGTTGATGTGGGGTCCCCATTGTAGTTTGCTATCTACTGTTATACCTAAGAATACTGTTGCCTCAATAGCTTCAAGTACCTCATTATTGAGAATAAGGTTGGGCCCATGATTTTTGACATTTGGCATAATAAATTTAATACATTTTGTCTTCTTGGCATTGAGCACCAGGTTATTTGCTGTAAACCAGTGCGTTACTTGTAGGAGTGCAGTGTTCACTTCATCAAAATGATTCCTATTTCTGTCAACTTTAAATATTAGCGATGTGTCATCTGCAAACAGTACAACTTTGCAAACATCCTTTAAATAGTTTGGCAAATCATTTACATACACCAAGAACAAAAACGGCCCTAATATTGAACCTTGAGGCACGCCTAATTGGACTGGAAGTCCAGACGATTTTACACCATTAGCCTCGACACATTGAACCCTATCTTTCAGGTAAGATTCAATTAACTTCAGAGCTATATGCTGAATACCATAGTGACTGAGTTTGCGTACAAGCGTGTCCCTACAAACGCAATCAAACGCTTTGGAGAGATCACAGAATACGCCAATCGCATTTTTCGAGTTCTCCCACGCATCAAATATGTGTTTTAGTAAAGCAACACCTGCATCAGTTGTCGAACGACCCTTTGTAAAGCCATACTGATCATTGTTAAGTAGGTTATTTATATTAAAGTATCCCAATAGCTGCTTGAGCATTAGCTTCTCAAAAATTTTGCTAAAAGCTGGCAGTAACGATATGGGCCTGAAATTGCCTATTTCATTTTTATTACCAGTCTTAAACAACGGTATAACTTTACTAAGTTTCATAAAGTTGGGAAATATGCCTACATCAACACATTTATTAAAAATAGCAGATATAAAGGGGGCGACGACATCAATTATATTATTTAAAAGTTGACTAGATATATCCCAGAAGTCGCCGGTATTTTTAAGATTTAGCGACTTAAAAACATTAACTACGTCATGAGGCCTTATATGTTCAAAGTTAAATATGAAACTACAATTAGGTACGCTGTCACGCATTAGTTTCTCAGCCGCAGTCGGCGAAGAATTTAAAGAGCAAGTTGTCGTTATTGGGATATTTGCAAAGAACTCATTTAATGTTTGAGCCACATCTGCCGCGTTAGTAATGATTTCACCATTATCTATTATTTCAAGTCTATTTACGCATTTTGAAGATTTACCCATGGTAGTGTTGATCATTTTCCATGTCGTTTTTACCTTATTACTAGATTTTTTTATTGTGTCACTGATGAACTTCGATTTCGCTAAAACACAAACTTTTCGAAATATTCTTGAGTATGTTTTAACGTAGTTAAGGAAAGAAGTATCATGCTTATACCTTTTCATACCGTATAATTCATAAAGTCTGGCTCTGCTTTTATAGATACCTTCTGTGGCCCATTGATTAAAAGTAACAGATTTGTCATTAGCATTCCTAGTTTTCACCTTAAAAATATTCTGAAACTCGCTTCGTACGATTTCGAACACAGATTCATACATTTCATTAGGGTCATCTTGTGTTATAATATTGGGCGTTAATTTACTTGCAATCTTTTCCCTAAAATTATTACAGCGATTTAATGTGTATGGCCTATATTCTATTTTATGTGTGCATTTAGGTATTATAATAGGAAAGCTAGTCAATTGTCCGCAGTGGTCAGATGTAAGATTGTTTATTGTTAATGTATCCAAAGAATCACAAGCACTAAATACGTTATCAAGGCAACTGGAAGAGGTAGCTGTAATCCTGGTTGGCTCAGAAAACAAATTCTTTAAATTAAAAGATTGGAAAAGATTTAGAAGCCTATTACTGAGTGGACAGGCATCTAAGATATTTACATTGAAATCCCCACACACAATTACACTTTTCTGTTTGCAAGTTAACTTATTGAGTGAATCTTCCATAACTGATTCAAACAGGCTAAAGTCACTCGAAGGTGGGCGGTAAACACATACAATAATGTATCGCTCAAGTTCAACGCAAGATAATTCTATAGTGCGTTCCACAGAAAGATTTACTATGTCTATTCGTTCTTTACTTTTAAGTTCATTTTTTACCATTATAAGTGAGCCACCACGAATGGCTTTACTTCTCACAAACACACTCTGTACACAATAAGAATTATTATTTAGATATGGTACTTCATAATTATTTAACCAATGTTCAGTCAAACATAATATCTGAACATTGTATGTTTCCAAAAATAAATGTAGCTCTAATTCCTTGCCGGACAGACCTTGTATGTTCTGATGCACAAGAACCATTTTCTCCGGCCTGCCCATTGTCTCACCTAGTTGTTTAAATTACAAGGCTTATCGATATGAACACTATTTATCTGAGGTACAATATTAGTACCATTGTCATTATTATAGTTACTAGAGTAACCAGTCAGTACTGATGTGTCAGCTAATGAATATGTTATATGTTGTACAACATAGTTAATATTATAAGCTATCAGATTAGCAATCAAATATTTACATTTCTTGGGAAGATACATAACTTCCCTTGTCAATTTAAAGTCACTAATAAACATGTTAGTATCAAAAAATGTCAATTTGTTGCTATGATGGCATGTCAACATATGAAGTAAATTATTTAAATGATGTATATAATTATTATGCTTATCTGATAATGAATTAGAATATGGCAAAGCGCACAGCATAATTTTCCCTACATTTAATTTTAATAAGATGTCAATACAATTTAAAATGTCCTTTTTACTTAAACCTATACTATTTCCTAACAATAATACTACTATGGATCTGCTATCTAGATTACTAACCATAACTTTTCTAACAATATCCTTGTAACCCAGATTTGGGTAGCAATGGTTTACCACTTTAGTAGTAAGATGGTTTTGTATTATGGAACCAAAACCAACACCTAGTTTGTCTGTGAAGAAAACTGTATTTATTACTAATTGGATTGTGACCACTGCCTTGAAGTACAGCGATTACCACGAGGACTTCTGGAACGCGACTGGGGTCTGCTACTTCTCTCAGCTGACAGATTCTGAAATTGCTTCCGCAGTTCTGCAACTTCCTTCGCCAGATGATTGATGACTGACCCAGAAATCTCGTTCACAGCAGCGACTTTGGGCGTTGAGGATGCGAGGTCGTTCACTCTATCGGCTAAATCAGCCAGCTCTTCGAGCGTAATAGAAGACGTTTGGCCCGCGAGCACGGTCTGGATACCATGAGGAAGACGACTAATCCAAATTGTCTTTAGAAAATCGTCTGGGACGTTATGGCCCACAAGGCCTCGGAGATGACGCAGGAACTGAGAAGGCTTACGATCTCCAAGCTCTTCATGCATCAATAACTGCTTGATTTTGTTTTCTTTTGATGCGCTGAGCCTCTTGATAAGCTCGGTCTTGAGCTTCTCGTATCTATCAGTCGCCGGAGGGTTCACGATAATATCTTTGACCTCTCTGGAATGCTGATTGTCGAGGTGGCCAATGACGTAATTGAACTTGGTTAAGTCGTTGGTAATTCCAGATATCGCGAATTGACCTTCGACTTGCGCGAACCAGATATCAGGCTCTTCCGCCGCTGTTCTATCGACTTTTTCCCATCACTAGTGTTAGAGCGTGGCTGAACCAGTGCATCTTCAAAATCCTTATCCGCTACTGACATGGTTGCTCAGTATAGGGGTCACCAGTGTGGTGTATGTTGGTACGGGTGTACCGCTGGTGTTTAGTGGTAAATAAAAATAAATCACTTACGGTTTCTTGTTTATAATATCTCGTCAACATACACAGAATATTCAGAAGATATATGATAAGAGTAGCGTAGATATTTAGATAAGCAGAAGCACTGGATAGTATGTACTCAAGGTTTACAATCACTTGGAAGTCTCAGCACCAGAATATCATATAGATACTAAAGATAGAATGTCGGAAAAATATCAGCGTTTTTAGTAGGTGAGAAACATGCGTTCTGTGTCAAGGCTTTTTCAAATCTCTTCACAATAGATTATATTGGCCAGTCTTAACCGCTGCTCGGCCGGCTAGTAAAAAGTTCGTATATGCGACGGAGCAAGAAAGAAGAGCGACAAGCCGGTACTATTTAATTGTGTAGTATGTAATGTTTATTAAATAAATAAATATAAATACTTGCGATTTAAATAGTATGTGTTCACAGAATTAGTTAAATGAAAATTATGGTTAGGGAGCCCACAACAACAACAATTTTATGGGAAACAGCTATGTTAGCGCCATCTGCATTTGGCTTTCAGCGGCCAACCCCATTGAAGGAGATGGTAATTAATCTGATCATAGTGTGTCTCACCAAATATGATGGGCAAGATAAACAAGGAACCTTAACAAGATGTGAAAACGCTAAAATCAGGTTAAAACGACTGACTTCTTTCCAACACACCTCTGATTCTTAAATCGTTATAGAGGAAACCAGTAAAATTTCGCAAACGTCATCAAATAAATCTCTATTTTCAGACACTGAATCAAAAAGCATTGATGATAAGCAATTTACTGGAAAAATCCTAAATTATTTTTTGAAGCTGTTGATTCTGAAAAATTATTGCTTACGCTCACTGATGGTGATTATTGTGCAACACACGACAATTTGTATTATTTCCCAAAATTTCTAACAACTTTAACACGACTAATGGGACAACTCCCGTTATGGTCAAATGTTATGAAAAGAACTTAGAAACTCAGAAATATCAGCCCCAACTTCATCTAATGTCGAAGTTTACTTTAAAATGTTGAAAAGATATTTATGCCAACTAAACACGAAATCGGAGAGATATCGTATAGATAAATTTATTGCTTAACACTCCGAGTCTATTTCGGGACAACTGAAAACGGCAAACAGTTTATTAAATCAAGGTAATAAAAAGAAAAAAAAACGAATGAAAAGAAAAAGGATACGAAAACTAATTTTATAAAAGGTATAGACAATGAGACCATTTTTCTGATACGCCTTTAATGTTAGAAAATTGGAGAGGCTTAGGTATTGGAAAAAGGAAAAGAAAATAAAATTCACTAAAAAAAGATAATTTTCCTGTGAAATTGCTCCTTAACTTTGGCTGATAAAAATTATATTTTTTTAAATACTTGCGCTTTTGCCGCAATTGCATAAGCGATTGCCATTGGAGTTGCTGATGACTATATATTGGGGAGGATCATACATACCAATGAAGATAATGAATATTGTAAATTCATAAAAATGATTGTAGCCAACGATACACAAAATGTTTACAAAGTCCGGATACTGAAAAACTATTTTCAAATCAAATCCATTGGCGATTAAATGTAGGTTAATTGTGAATGCAACTATGCATACAAATATGAAAAGATATTGTTAGATATAATATATAGTGCAGATATAAGAGAATCTTAAACAAATTTTAACTGTTTTGTAAACAAGGTTCATAGAAAATATTATGCTTTTTTGCCACTTGACTTCAACAAAGTCACATTAAATGAATCTGCAAATTCAATGATTAACAGCGATAGCAATGTGTCAAATTGTAGACATTCTAGCTGCGACGGTATAAGAAGCATAGATTATAATTTGAAAAATATTCTTATCTTTGAGCCCAACCCTGAAGTACAAATTTGCATCAATGTTTTACCAGAAAATATTATATCTTTAAAAGGTATAGAATGCAATCTATTGTCTGTTATTGAATTTGTGCCATCTGCGACTCCCAAAGGTGTAGAACATTAGGGTGCTTCTACACGGTGCATGTAGCTGGAGCAAGTAAAGGTGCGGGTTACACGCGTGAGTAATATGCGCAAGCTACTTGATCAAGTTACTCGGTTGTACTTGTACATGGTGCAAATAACTGGAGCAAGTAAAGACGCGGGCTACTTGCGCAAGCTGTGTGTACAAGTTATTTGTTCGTGGTCAAGAGCTAGGTATATGTGCATGCTATTCGCGCGGTAGCTTTATGACTTGAATCGCGTCAAAATATCTCGATGAACGAAAATTCTTTAAAATCATATGTTAAAAATGTAATTTTAACAAGTAACATGCGCGAGTGACCCGCGCGCGCCGCAGAGCACGCGAGTTACTTGCGCGGGTGGCTCGCATTGGTACATGCTCGAGTCGCTGGACCCGCACATTTTTTTAAACGATATGTTTACGGTGCATGTAACCCGCGCAAGTGCCTCAACATGCTCAAGCTACATGCGCCGTGTACAAGCACCCTTACAAATCGCATTGCCGCCGAGAGTCGAAATGGCAATGTTACGACGATATATCTAGTAGCGTATTTCTCATTTTCATGCATATCACAAGTCCAGTAATAAAAATAAATAATCATAATTTATCAACATTACTTGTAAAGAAAACCAACACAACAAAGGAGATGGTCCACTTTTGATCCAGTAATCGATACGAACAAGCTATACGCCAATCGATTACTTAGAATCAAAGAACTAACCCTACATAAGCCGCAGTTCCCAAATCCATGGGGTATGGGAGTTATATCCTGACAAAGTATGTATGAAAAATGATTATTTACGTAGGATTTTCTCAACTTTAGTGTCGAAGTCAATGATTCTGTCGATTATTTTAGCTAGAAACATTAATGACTGCACGTTAAGCAACACATCCGGCCTTTGTTACCTATTATTTTGTATTACATATGATTCGATCGATGAGATCGAATTAACGTCTACCGATTGACTGTTCTATTGTTACCTTACTTATTATATTGAGCCTATAACAGCATGTACATTGTATAGTATAACAAGGAATGTATAAAAAAATATGCACTTTAATTGTATTTTGGTTGTAAAGTTATTTAATTCTTTTCGATATCTACTAATATATTGTATGTATATATTATACAAATTTACCAGGCTGTGTGAGATTTTCGTCGTATCTGGCCCAGGCTAGATAGTAAACAATACTAATTATATGAGAACAACTACATAATGTACGGCGACCATGTATGCAATTGCAACAATATGCCGAGATCCTGTCTTCGTTGTATAAAATGTAACGTAAGTAAGTTCTCGAATTAACGTGCCTTGAATGGCTTCGACATCTTATCAGGGTTTGTTCTCCTTCACTGTCGTTTAACCTTGTTGGTCTGGGTGTCTGTATACTTCTATTGAAAAGACTCCAGTTTCTCTGATATGCTCACTGCAGTACGATCTTGCAATTTTGACATGGTATGTGCCAATAGAGAACACAACCAGCTGATCAGCGCTCAAACTTGGGAAATCAGATATGTCTGGGTGTGTTGCATCCATTCTAGTGACGGCAACTCTCTGCCGGTTCAAACGCCATCGGTCGACAAAATCTGCCAATAGGTCTGGCCTGTTCCTATTTCTGTTGATCATTTCAATGAACTGCTTTGTAAAGCGACTATCTTCGTAGGGAGATTGAGTAGCGTTGACAAGCGCAGAGGCAATTTTATAATCAGTCATTGCATTTGTAAGCGCTGTATTAAAATATCTATTTCGAAATGTCTTAGTCTCTCTTCATCCTTCCATTAATGGTTTCCACCACCCACCTGACCATCGTGATTAGCCTGGATTTGTTGGCTACTTCTGTACTCAATAAACGTTGATTTCGTTGCACGGACAGTGCCATGTGCATGTCGTATCCGCATTCCTCTAAATCCGGGATACAGTCACGGAAACCACGATCTAATATCAGCACATCACCTTCGTTTAATTACCAACGTATTGGAGCTTCTTACATTGGCCCCTCATGATTATCCAGTATGAGTTTCATTATATTTGAGTCGGATGTTCTGCCATCTGCACATACAACCATAATAGGCTTTGTTAAATTCGAGAATTTATGTAAGCTGTAGCTAAGCCTTTGGAAAAGAAAGTTTGAGTTTTTTTTTTAATAAACATATAAGTCCCATCGCAAATTAATATAGCCTCCGGCTGTTCCCCATTTCCAAATATGTATATAATTAAGAATTATTCTGTTCCTTTCGATGATCTGTTCAGGGCTCATATGGTCTACTAGAGGACGCCAGCTGCTACGCTTGCATTTTTTTAAATTTACCCGTTTTGGCCAGTCCCGTGGGAATTTCGGGAAATCCCTTCTTAGTGCACCCCTACGGTCCTCAAGGAACATTCATGCCAAATTTCAGCTTCCTGCGCCCAATAGTTTCGGCTGTAGAGTGTCTGTCAGTCAGTCAGTAACGCAAGGATTTTATATATTAAGATTCCTAGATGCCTGGACTGGAATTCATTTTTTAGGCTTTGCCGAACCTTTTGTAACATTCGCATAAAAGTAGTTTTAATTATGTTTATTGGACGTGCTTTATTGGAGAGGCTTCAATACTTGATGATGATACGCATTATAGGCTCAAAACAATAAGTAAGTAACTATAGAACGGTCAATCGGTACGTGGTAGTTCGAAAATCACATCTAATACAAAATAATAGGTAACAAAGGCCGAATGTGTTGCTTAACGTGCAGTCATTAATGTTTCTAGCTAATATAATCGACAGAATCACTGACTTCAACACTAAATTTAAGAAAATCCTACATAAATAATGATTTTCATATTTTCATACATACTTTGTCAGGCTATAACTCCCATACCCCATGGATTTGGGAACTGCGGCTTATGTAGGGTTAGTTCTTTGATTCTAAGTAATCGATTGGCATATAGCTTGTTCGTATCGATTGACATTGATTTTTGGGTTTTTGGTCCATACATTTTGGACCTTCTACTTTATGCTACCAATGCACGTAACATTTACAGATCCAAATAACATAATTAATTAATTAAAAAATCAAAATCTTTACAGATTCTCATTTCCTTCGGTGTCCATTTACTATTCTATTATAAATATTTGTATTTTAACCGAAAAATCAATATCAATTGTTAAATAAGTAACCGTACCAAGAAACTATATTAAAAACACAACTTTTACACCTACAATAAATAACGACATTCCCCAAAAATAATAAATTGTAGTACTGACCACCCGCGCCGCCGCATCGTGCGCGCACAAACATGCGTACTCCCTCGCACCGTGCCCCACTATCGCGCCGCCGCCGACGCCGGCTGCCGCTTGAGAGTATATAAGAGGCCGCACGCCGTACATTTAGTTAGTAGCCCGCCGGCCGTCGTAGCGAGAGGCCGTCGCTTCTCGCAGCGCTCGGGTCTCGCGTTAAGTTATTTTAATACCGTGTGCAGCACATCTCGCTCACGCGGGGACGCCATTATAATTATTGTGCTTCTACCGACTTTCAAGGATAATCACACGGCTCACTATTGATTTCGGTCCTCGGTCTGCCACCAGCGGCAAGCCCCGGGGGCCGTGTCAGTGGGGGTCGTGTGCCGAGGAGGTCGGCAGAGACCGCGCACGACAGCCCCCCAACCTATTCCACGTGCATTACCGCGCCGCGTTCATAACCGCGTCGCGTTCGACCGTCGCGTGCCGTCCGCGTGTTGCCTCCGCGTTGCGTGGCTGACCGCGACGTGCTAACGCGCCGCGGCATCACTGCGCCGCCCTGCAACCGCGCCGCGCCGTCAACACAGATCGGCGTTCGCGTTCCAACCGCCGCGTCTCGACCGCGGTGCTTACTTTTCGCCGCGGTAAGGATGCGCCGTTGAAAGATGCCGCCACCATCCCAACAATACCCTCCATCGCGGAAGGCAACCCGCCCGCTGCCTCCGAGACGCAGCATATGGCGCTCGCGTGTCGCTCCGCTCGCCACCATACAGGCGGGCGTCGAGCGCATGATTAATGACCAGCAGGTCAGCCGAGCGCCCCGCACCACCCCACCTCCCCTCATCATGACACCTGGCCTTGGGGGTGAGGAGTATTTTGCGGGCCGCCCACTGCCCGTAACGTCAACACCGACGCCGACGCCGAGGACGTCCCCAAGGTCGTCACCGGTACCACCCAGGCACTCGGCGCCATCGATGCCTCCGATTGTCGGCACCTCTACCGCCGTCCCGCGGCAACCCGCGCAGCTCACCCGCGCCGCGCACCCGTTTGTGTGGCCGCAGGGAAGCACCAGCGACGCACCACCGTCCCGCGCTGGGCAACCGACCGGTGCCATGCAGCCGTCCGGCTCCGTGCCCTCATCCGGCGCCGCTCCGGCACTCACTGCCGCTGTCACTGCTGCCCCAGCGACGGGCGTCACGCCCGACCAACGCGTTGCAGCCTTGCCACCGCATCTCGTCCCTCTGGCGACATCTGCTGCATTCCTGCAGATGTCGCCTCAGCAGCGGCGAGAGAAGAGGCCGCTGACACCCAGTGCACCACCACCACCACCACCACCGGACAGGCTGGACCAGCCACCCTGCGCGCCGCGATACACGGCGCCACCGGTGACCATCTCTCCGGAGAAGTTCCCCTCACCCCCCCAGATGGCCGAGAAGAGGCAGGCGATTTTCACAACGCCGCCCTTCAGCCTAACCAGCATGACCTCGGTCTCCCCCATGGAGACCGGGCCATCCTACGCCGCCGTTGCCACCGTGACCACAGCGGGTGCGTCCACCTCTGCCGCACCTACTGCCGCCACCACTGCCGCAGCACCGCTGCCCACCCCAGTGGCAAACACCACCACCACCGCCACTGCGACGACCACCACCACCGCCGCTCCTGCGAAGACCAGGTACCCGCCACTCGTGGTAGAGGTACTACCGGACTGGCCGACGCACCTTAAGGAGCTCAAAAAGCGGCTTGGGTACGCGCCGAACAGCCGCGCGTACGGGAAAGGCATCCGATTCATGCCGAAGTCGGAGGCCGAATACCGGACCACCCAACGCTACCTCACACAGCTGGAGAAGGAGACCAGGATATCCTGGTACTGTTACTCCCTCCCAGCCGAGCAGAGTGTGAAGGTAGCAATACGAGGCCTGCCTTCCAATACCGACCCCGGGGACATCGAGAGGGAACTCCGGGAGCTCGGATACATCCCGGAGTACGTCCGCGCCATACGGGCGCGCACCGGCCATCCCGGCTGCCTGTATCACGCGCAGCTGCAGCGGACCCCAGACATCACGCCGGGCATATATGACGTCACAGAGTTACTCTGTATGCCCGGCGTAAAATCGAGTCATGGCGCGGCAAGAAAGGCCCCGCGCAATGCCATAGATGCCAACTGTTCCGGCACTCTTCACACAATTGCCACAGGCCCCGAGCCTGTGTGCGCTGCGGAGAAGAGCACGCCGCGAAGGACTGCCCACGCCCGCTTAAGTCGCCACCCACCTGCGCGAACTGCGGAGGTGCTCACACGGCCAACAACATTGCCTGCCCGGTGTTCCGCAAGGAGGCGCGGAACAAACGAGCCGGCACGGTGGCTCGCACCTCTGCAGCCACGAAACAAACGCCCACTGTTGCTGCCGATGAAAACGCCCCCAGCTCTCTTATGGCCGCTGCCAACCCTGCCCAGGGGGCAGCTGGTAAAAAAAGGAGGAGGCGAAGGAGACCCCGGAGCAAGTCTGCTGCGACATCCACGCAGCAGACCAAGAAGAAGGAGCAGTCTACTGCACCTGTGGTCGCTGCCCCCTCGAGGGGGACGAAGGCGAAGCAGGCTGCAGCGCCAGCGCCGGTGTCCACCACACCAGCGCCGCCACGAGTAGACCCGGTCATCACCATGGCCATCGGCACGCTCAACGCCGTGCTACAGGCCCTGCAGGACGGGCGGGATCCGGTCCCGGTCATCTTCAAATGCGTAGGCGAACTATGCGCTTATGGCCGCTAGTAGCCTACGCATTGTCTACTGGAACGCCGACGGAATGTCCACCGAGAAGACCAGGCTTTTAAGGTTGCTGCTCTCCCAGCGGCAGGTTGACATTGCCCTCGTCCTTAAGGCCAGTATCTCCTTCAAGATGCCAGGGTACCGTGTCTACCGAGAGGACCACATCTCTCCAGCTGGGACTGCGTACAGGGGATTAGCAGTCCTAGTAAAGAGAAGGATCGTCCACCAACAGCTGCCTGTACCAACGCTGCAGTCGTCGTACGCTCTTGGCGTAGAAGTCTGCATTGACAGCCGCCCCATCCGTGTGTTTGCTTTCTACAAGCCGCCCAACAACAGATTAGCGACGGCTGATGTTCACGCCCTGCTGGACTCGCCGAACGCAACCATAGTCGCGGGCGACTTCAACGCCAAACACACGGCCTGGAACTCCACCACCACCTGCCCTGACGGCCGCCGTCTATTGGACGATGCAGACCGCAATGGCTACGACGTGCTGGGACCAGAAGTCCCGACGCACTACCCGTACCAGGCAGCCCTCACACCAGACGTCATCGACTTGACGGTCATCTGCGGCCTACCGACCGCACCATCAATCGACGTCCTGGACGACCACCTCCTCTCGGACCACCAACCTGTACTACTCACACTGTCGAGTGCTCCGGCTTGAACAGTGACGCCACCCTCTCGTCACCGCCAGGATTGGCAAGCATTCGCCGACTACATGGCGGAGCACGCGCCCTATCGCCGGATCGAGACCCACGCAGACGTCGACACACTCGCTGAGCAACTCAGCGCTGTTATCAACACAGCGCTTCGAGTCTCGCGTCTGTCGTCACGTCGACCTCCCCAACTCCCGGCTCACATCATGGCGATGATCGAGAGGAAGAGGAAGCTGAGACGCCAATGGCAACGCACCCGATGCCCGACCATGAAGTCCCAGCTCAACGCTCTGGCTGCGAAGATCTCGAGTGCACTGGAGACAGTCGCCACCGAGTCCTTGCACCGCACCATCGAGCGAGCAGGTGAAGACTGGTCAGGCATCCACCGTCTGTGCCGCCAGCTCTCCGGGAAGCAACCTCCGATTAGGCCCCTCCTGGCTGGTGACGGCACCCCACGTTACCGCCCCGAGGACCGAGCGGAGATCTTTGCCGACCACCTGGAGACCCAGTTCCAGCCGAATCCAGCTTCCAACATGCAGCATGTAGAAGCTATCCAGCAGCGTCTGGAGTACTACTTCCAATCGCCGATAGCCCCCACGGAAGACCCAGTAGTCTTTTCCCCGGGTCAGGTGCAGCGAATGATTCGCCGCACCAAACTGCGGAAAGCCCCTGGTCCCGACCGGATCACCAATGAAGCCCTGCGTCACCTACCTCCGCGAGCAATTGCGTCGTTGATGCAGCTATTCAACGGCATCCTCCGCACAAGCAACTTTCCCGCAACATGGAGACTCGGCCGAGTCATAATACTGCCCAAGCCCGGGAAAAACATTCTGAAGCCCGAAAGCTATCGGCCCATCACGCTGCTGTCGACACTCTCGAAAGTCTTCGAGAAGCTTCTACTGCTGCATCTTACTCCACACATCCAGCCACGCGACGAGCAGTTCGGGTTCCGAGCCGAACACTCCACGACACACCAGCTCGCGAGAGTACTGCACCACATGACGGTGGCCCTCAACAAGAGGGAGAGTCCTGTCGCAGTACTTCTCGATATGGAGAAGGCGTTCGATCGCGTCTGGCACGCCGGCCTGGTCTATAAGCTGTCCACGTCTACTACTCCCCGCCGAGTAGTTAAGACTGTGGCCACCTTCCTTCAAGACAGGCTCTTTCAAGTGACAGTTGACGGCGTCCTGTCAACAGAGCGCCCCATCAGAGCCGGCGTCCCTCAAGGGAGTTGCCTCTCGCCCGTGTGCTACAGTAGGTACACGGACGACATCCCCGTCGCTGGAGGCGCCATGCTGGCGCTGTACGCAGACGACGCTGCCTACATCACCACCTCCCTTAACCCCGTTCACGCGGCGGTTAAGATGCAGCGCGCACTGGATGCACTCCCGCCCTGGCTGGAAGACTGGAGACTGACGGTCAACGTGGCGAAGACCCAGGCGATCTCCATGCGTGGACGGAGACTGCCCCCGCCTCTCACCATGCTCGGACACTACGTCGACTGGTCCCCGACGGTGAAATACCTCGGCATGACCATAGACCGTCGTCTCACGATGGCCCCACACGTCAAGAACGTTGTTGGCCAAGCGCGAACCGCACGAGCTCTCCTGCGTCCTATCTTGGCGTCCGGACTTCCCCTCCGTGCGAAGCTGGCTGTCTACAAGGCATACATCCGCACCCGCCTCACCTATGCCTCCCCAGCGTGGTACGCGCTAGCTGCGGAGACCCTCCGCAGACGGTTGCGTGCGCAGCAGTCGCTCGCCCTACGCGCCGTTGTAGACGACCCTCGCTACGTGAGGAACGACGTCATCTCCAGGGACCTACGCATAGAGAGTCTCGACGACTTCATCGGTCGCCTGAGCGCCAACATGTTCGCCCGTGCTGACGGGTCATCCTTCCGCCACCTGCGGAAGCTGGCGCCTTACCATCGGCGCCCACCGGACCGACCACTGCCGCGGGATTTAATCCCCGCAGCAACCACACCGGATTGACTCCAGCTCGCTCACGTCGGCTGACGGGCGCTTGTCGGGAGCCTCCCCCGGCAAGCTCGACCTCGCCAACGTAAGCGTAGCCCCCACCGAACAACCCGCCGCTGGCTCGTAGATCGCTCACCGGACGTTCCCCTCTTGGGAATACTGCCGGTGGGGTCAGGTCTCGCTAGCAGCATGAAGCACATCCGGACAAGACGCCCGGATATGACATCAGTGGCAACGACCACAACCCCGTGACCCGTCTGCAGTTGCAGGCGGCGGCTGACACCACTGAAACAGTACACAACCTGTATCAGTTTTCCCCCGGTTCCTCTAGGGGAGTCGTGAGAAGATCCGGAGAGATTTAGTTAGTTCGGCTTGCAAGGACACGCTTCCATCGGAACGGGTTACGGGCAGTCTAACGCTCTCTGACTTGCACGGTCGGCTTCCCCCCCGCGGAACCGACAACGGGCAGTCATATTTTTTTAACTTTTCTATCGTCATCCTATTGTTAGTGTTTAAAGTCCTGTTAAGTGTAGTTTTTGAAGAACAATAAATACCTTTGTTTACATCTGGTTTACGAGTGGTTTCATTGAAGAAGAACCCCGTTACGAGTGGCGCACAACGTGGAGGCCGAAGATAGGAAATATTTAAGGCCACGGCCCACTCGCAGACCAGATCGTTTTGGAAGCAGTTCTCCTAATGAAATGGCTATCAACATGTCAGACAGTCAGTTCAAGGAGCTCATCCTCGCAATCACCACCGGTACACGAGGGAGGAGTACCTTTGCTCAGTGCCCAGCAAAATTTGGAGGTTCAAATGCGGAAGTTGAAGCATTCTTAGCAGCAGTGACAGTGTTTAAGGAAGTGGAAAAGATATCTGATGCGAACGCTCTTGAAGGCCTACCATTGGTTCTAGTCGGTGATGCAGCAATTTGGTGGCAAGGTGTAAAAAGCAGTGTGAAGTCATGGGAACTTTTTAAGGAACGTATGCGCCACACCTTTGCCCCAAAGAAACTAGACTACGTACTTTATCAGGAAATTGTTGGGGTTAAGCAAGATAACCAGACCCCGACAGAGGTTCTCATTGCCAAGAAACGGGCACTGCTTGCCGAGATGTCAGAGCCACATACAGAGCAGCAAGAGATCAGCCTCGTTTTTGGCCAGATCAGATTCGCTGTAAGGGAAAAGATTTGTAGGGAATCTATAAGAACTTTTGACCAGCTACTACAAAAGGCGAGAGACATTGAGAGGACACTAGTAGAGAAAAATAATCAGAAAGAGGAATCAGATCACAATATACACGATAACGATACAACAAATCAACCTAAAACTAACAAAAAACAAAATAAGGTACGCTGTGGTTACTGTCGTCTTCCCGGTCATGCGGCCGAGGTATGTAGAAGGAAGGCACGAGAGGATGCAGAAAAACAAAATGTTGTTGTTAAGGCGGAAACTACCTCAAGCACCCCAAATGAGGACAAACCGAAGTTTGCCTGTCATGGTTGTGGAGAGCCCAGTGTAATACGTAGTCGCTGCCCTAAATGTAAAAACAAACAGTCTCTAACGGCTGTTGACTTCTGTTTCTGCTCAGCTAATATGACTGCTGATGTACGACCACGTCCCACGGTCACAGGGACCGTGGGACGTGGTCGTACATCAGCGACATACCATCGAAGGTATGAGTGGAATAGCGTATATTGATACGCGCGCAAAGTCGAGTATTGCTTCCTATCAGCTATACCAACATCTGGAACGAAAAGGCGTTAAGTTGGAGAAGGAGATTATGTACGTAACACTAGCCGACGGAGTACCAAGGAGGCAGAACGTCCTTACAGCTAAGACAACTGTCAACCTTTATGGTCGAGATGTGGCCACGTCATTTGTGATCTTTCCTAAAGCCCGAGAAAATAGGGCACTACTTGGGGTCGGATTTATAGAAGATGCTATGCTAGCCCTGGACCTACCTCAGCGAACCTGTAATTTTGTTGATGAGCCACAGAAGATCTACGATCTGAATCCAGAGAGGCCGGAAGAGTCAAAGGATATTGCGGATATTCTATCCAGTGTGTGCTTGCCAGCAGAGGAATCGCCAATGATGGCAACACCCAGCCCTGTACCCTCGCCGGTTGATATAACGAAGATCATTCCGCAACAGTATCAGGAACCGACTGCCAACGTCATGATGACGCCTTCGCGCTCCCCACAGAGAAGTAGTCTTGTTATGCCCGGGGCAACGGAGCAAGCCTTGGAACGACCATGTCGACCATACGGACCACTGATTCCCATAGGATTCTCGACTCCACCAAAGAGGCCACGGACAGTCCTATTCGATGGGTACTCACCAGTGATTGATGCCCTGTACCAAGACGCACGTAGAAGCATCGAGAACGCGGACGTCGGGTTGTCACCAGAGTCTGCTAGATTGTTCCCGGATACTGAGATCTCGTCTGTTGCTGTGTGCAGCCCCGAGTGCCTGCTGACGGAAGAAGAGACCAAGCGCTTACAACATTTCCTTGAAAGGAATGAAGCGGTGTTCACATCCAACGGCAAGCCAACAACGGAGACTGAGCACGTCATTGATACGGGGTCACACAGGCCTATTTCCGTTCCACCATACAGGCTATCACCCGTTAAGACGGAAACCCTGAAGGTGGAAATACAGAAGATGTGTGAGCAGGGAGTTATAGTCCCGTGCTGCTCACCTTGGTCGGCGCCAGTCGTACTGGTTCCAAAGAAAGACGGCAGCACTCGGGTATGTGTCGACTACCGCCAGTTGAACGCGATCACGACTGCAGATGTTTATCTCCTGCCACGTATCGACGATATACTACATAGTGCCAGACCTACGCGCTACATGAGCACTATCAACCTCCGTGCCGGCTACTGGCAAATTCCCGTAAGCAATGAAGACCAAGCAAAGACAGCCTTCATCACACCTTTTGATTGCTGATCCTGCCACCCCAAACCAGACTGCAGGGTTGTACCATGCCTCAGCCCTGCGTCCGTATCGAGGCTCGACAACAGCCACCCTGCCCGAGCCGGTCCTGCCCTTACGCCGGCGGGGTCGCCCGCGGAAGAGCAAGCCAACTGTTCCTGAGGCCCTGGCACCCACTGCCAAGCCTCGAACCCGCGAAAGACCACCAAAGAAACCACAGCCTACTTAGATCCTGTCTACCTCACCGGGTCGTCATCGGAGACAGAGGGGGAGACTGTAGTACTGCCCACCCGCGCCGCCGCATCGTGCGCGCACAAATATGCGTACTCCCTCGCACCGTGCCCCACTATCACGCCGCCGCCGACGCCGGCTGCCGCTTGAGAGTATATAAGAGGCCGCACGCCGTACATTTAGTTAGTTCGGCTTGCACGGACACGCTTCCATCGGAACGGGTTACGGGCAGTCTAACGCTCTCTGACTTGCACGGTCGGCTTCCCCCCCGCGGAACCGACAACGGGCAGTCATATTTTATTAACTTTTCTATCGTCATCCTATTGTTAGTGTTTAAAGTGCTGTTAAGTGTAGTTAAATACCTTTGTTTACATCTGGTTTACGAGTGGTTTCATTGAAGAACCCCGTTACAAAATTTTATTTCGTAAAACCTTTAACATATTTTTTTTCTGATTACCATCGGTTTGTAAGAACATCTAAACAACAGTCTGCACATTGAACTTAAACGCACCTAAAGCGCCGCACCGCGCCCCGCGCACATCTCTGTCACCCAGCAAACGTCGTGGCAAGCGGACGGTTGGTCGTGGTAAAAAAATACAGTCGTATATAGTTTCGCAGGAGGTTATTATTCTGGAACCATTCTCATTCTTATCGTCCGTTTTACTACGTGAGTCCGTTTTCTAATAATTACCTTCGTAGTTTATAATATGCATGAGATTCATAATTCTGTCATTTTTGGAAAAAATACGGATTAACGATTCAAACCTCATTACCTTCTTTCTCACTGCCTTCGTTTACCGTCGTGTTTTTGAGCGATGGTAATGAGGTCAAAACGATGGCAATTATAAATTAATTTATGTCAGGCCAATTGATTTTTTATAGTGTTAATATTTTGAATATTGAAGTTTTGTTTGTCAACTTCGGTGACTACGGGGTACCCGCGGTTTTGATTTTCTTCAAACAATAGTACCTTTTATTTGTTTCTATAATAACTATGACTATAATAAATACTTGATACTTTGTTATCGACTATGCTTAAAGTTATCCGGTGTAGTTTTTATAACGCTATATTATTAGGCACATGAGCACTAACATTATTTATGTTGTTTATTATAGATAATAAAATAATATATTTTTAATTTATATTTTTTATAGATAATAAAATAATAAGAATGCCAAAGAAAACCAAACAAACGTTACAGCAGAAACGAGAACGCGATCGATTACAAAAACAAAGAAAGTATGCGGAAATTAAAAATGATCCCGAAAAGTATGCAAAATTGAAGGCAAAAGAAAGAGCAAGGTACCTTAAAAGAAAAGAACAAGAAAATAAAAAGGCAGAAGAATTGACACCTAGACAATTGAGAGTTCAGAGAAAAACATGGAGAATTAATTCGAAACGTCATTGTGAAAGAAAAAAGAAAGAAAAGCTATTCAGCAGTTATTGCTAGATAATTCTCCACCAAATAGTGTACTGAAGCTGGACAAGATCCTCTTGCTCTTTCAGCTCTGACTCCTATACCTGGTTCATCTTCAAAATCTTTGGATCCCTGAAAATAGTTATTTGTGCAACAAGAGAGCAAAGTTGTTTTTTGTTTCGAGTGCTGATTTTGAGTCCCGAGTAAGCGAAGGATTCTATGATTGATTCACGAGCGTAGCGAGTGAATCAAAGTTAGAATCCTGAGTGTAGTGAGGGACTCAACAGCACGAGATGCAAAAAACTTTGCTCTCGTGTAGCACACATAACTTTTCACCTCAGCAGTGAGAACACATATTACTTAAGAGACATAAAAATTAACAGGAATCAATTTTATTGTAAACAAAATTCTGCATTAATCACTTGTTGTTTTAACTCTTCTGGTGTTAAAGTACAGTCATCATCGCTAGTTTCACTCATCTTTTTAGATTAAGTATATACGCTATACGCTATCAGCATCAGCGAAATGTTTAGGTACATAAACGTAGTATCCATATAGTCTGTGGTCTACTTTAGTCTTTATTCCCGCAATTTTTTTAAATCGCGTTTTGATACCACGTCCCTGATGTTTATTTTTCAAATGTATCATTGTTGAAATTCCAAATAAAAATGTATTGGTTAAATACCAATTTTATACCATTAATTAGACTTATTTTTATTAAAATCCAATAATATATTAAACATATAAACAATAACATTTTAAAAACAACATAATTTCTTTATATATAAAGATATTTGTATATTTTTAAATGTTAGAGTATAACGCGTTTCCGACATGTTTTCTTTGAGGTCGAATTCCAAAATCGAATTTCGAAGGAGTTTGTTTTTTTCACTCGCTTTTTATATGCATGTGAAAGAGATAGAGCACAGTAAAATTCGAATGTTTCAAATTTATGGCTGAACAATGTCAATTCGTGGCACTGAAGATTGAAAAATTAAAAATCTACTTTGCCTCACGCTCGAATCAAAATCGCGTTTTGTTCACTGTTGTCTCGCAGCAAAAGCGGCATGTTTGAGCTGCTGTGGTGAAAAATATTTTTTGTCAACAGTGTGTGAAAAAGGATGTTCTTCTGAGAAAGCTTCGTTACCGACATAAAAAAGAAATAGGCCTTTTAAAACTAGAAATTGAAAAAACTAAGAAACAGGAGGATGCTGTTAGGAAAATGCTCTATAGAATGATGAAAGATAAGAAAAATAAAGAAATTTTATCGAGTGAGAAAAAATAGAGCAGTTAGAAAGTCAACAAAGAAAAGCGTGAAGAAATTAAAAAGAAGCTAATCTTTGGTCACATTCTAACATAAAGTGTTGGAGAAGGCTTACAAGTGCTTGAGAAAAAAAGACAAAAAATAATTTTCTAATTTGTTTTTAACAGAAAAAGAAAAATTAAAAAAAATATAAGTTATTGACACAAACAAAAACATTTACAGTTAGAGATAAAAAAAGAAAATAAAACAATTAAGCCAGATAACATGACAGAGCAACTAATTTTGGAGTTTTTTGATAATGATGAAGCGACTAGAATAACATCCGACAAACAAAACATACAGCACAAAAAACGAAATTCGTAAACAAAAACGATACTTAACGGACACATTAACAAATTTGTATAAAAAATTTACGCATAATTCGAATACCAAGATAAAGTATCAAACTTTTTGTAAATATCGCCCGTTTTGGGTTTTACATCCAAAGGAGACTTCCAGAAACACGTGTGCCTGTAAAGCTCACATAAATATAGATTTATTGATAAAATGCCTTAACAAAAATAAAATACTTAAAGAGTATAATGGTACAGGTATTTTAGAAACCTTATGTTGCAATTAATAATGAAGATTGTTTGAATCGATCATGTGAACAATGTCAGCTGAAATATTTAGATTACTCCGAATTCCAGAATGATAAAAAGAAAAAAATATTATCAGTGGTGTAGTTACTCTGAAAAGTACTATGTATAAGATGAGAAGAAAACAAAGTTAGTAACAAAAAACAAGAATTATTTGATTTTCCACGAAATATTATACTCCAATTAGATAACACTCTTGTGAGGTATATGAAAACTGCAATTACATAATTATTTACTCAATACCGAAAGATTAAAGAGCTCAAAAATAATCTCACTCCACGAGAGGTAGTGATTCATGTTGATTTCAGTGAAAACTACTGCGTCAAATATCACGAAGAAATCCAAAGTTTTCACTTCGGTGGTATTAGGATGCAGCTGTCATTGCACACATGTGTCATCTACTTAATTAAAAGTACTATGTATAAGATGAGAAGAAAACAAAGTTAGTAACAAAAAAACAAGAATTATTTGATTTTCCACGAAATATTATACTCCAATTAGATAACACTCTTGTGATGTATATGAAAACTGCAATTACATAATTATTTACTCAATACCGAAAGATTAAAGAGCTCAAAAATAATCTCACTCCACGAGAGGTAGTGATTCATATTGATTTCAGTGAAAACTACTGCGTCAAATATCACGAAGAAATCCAAAGTTTTCACTTCGGTGGTATTAGGATGCAGCTGTCATTGCACACGTGTGTCATCTACTTAATTGACCCAGAAGTTGTAATTAAAAAACAATATAGTTTTTGTACTGTAAGTGAATGTAACCAACACGAAGCTGCAACAATCTGGGCAGATTTGCTACCGACCATTGGGTATGTTTTTGAGATTTCATCCCAAATTGACTCAGTTCATTTCATTTCGGACAGCCCCACAAGCCAATACAGAAATCGCTTTATTTTTTATATGATTACCAACAATATCGTGCTTTTCCGCAACTGAAATCTGTGAGCTGGAACTACTTAGAAGCTGGACATGGCAAGGGGGCGCCAGATGGAGTCGCTGCAGTTCTCAAACGAACAGCAGATCAAGTTGTCCGTTTTGGTGGTGATGTTGACTCGTTAGAAACATTTTTAGCCTGTCTTCAACCTAGATTGAATACTGAAACTCGCATTGTTACTAGAAATGACATTCAAGCAAGAAGTTTTCCAACAGTCTAAAAGCGGCTAAAGGTACAATGATGGTACATCAAGCTCTTTGGTCATATGGATGCCCATAATTAGTCTAAGGAAGTTAAGTTGTTTTCTGTGTGGCAATAAAGATATTTGTAGTCGCGGCAAACATATTGGATATTATGATGTTCCTGCATTCGTTAGTATTTCGTAAAATACTAACGAATTCCAGAGTTTCCTCAATGAAAACAGAGTTCATCCAAAAAATTCACAATACAGGTTTTGAAATTAATTGCAACCCATCGACAAGCTTTGAAGATAAATCTTTAAATGTTAACACGGTTTCACTGAAAGTTACAATATTGTCAGTGATATTAATGTGACTGATTGGGTCAAAAGAAAGATAAGTATTAAAAAGGAGAATTCTTTGGTACCATCATCATTCATTATGAATGATGATGATAACAAAGAAAATAAACATGAAGAAATATGTGAAAAAGAGAACAAAAAAAGATTGTCTAACTATTGGAGTGACACCGATGATGATGAAGATTTAAAGATTTTCTACAACGAAAGGGATTCTGTTGTTTTTTTATAAAGTAAGTTGATTCTTATTTTTACATTAATAGTAAGCCTAATTTTTAGTTCTTGTTAAAAACTTGTTTCTGATCTCATTCTACCAAAGGTTTATTACTTAATTTAATGTAGTGTAGTATATATTAAGTAGGTCTGATGTTAAAATAAAGTACATCATAATTGTATCATTAAGACAGTAATAAACGAGAATCTGTCGTGAAGAGTTGTTTCAATAACATAAGATCCCCACATGGCGACCCTTGCCATTTTTGGGACGCGTGACGCGACTTCGATTCGGTATAATGTTACGGCTACAAAATCGACCTATGAGTGAAAATGTATTTGTCTTTGTAATAATTACGGATAAAAGTTTTTAGTAAATATTGTGACAAAACTTTCGACATTACAGTGTTTATTATTCTTTCATTTCGGTATTCGGAAATATCTATCCATAATGTGTCGCTCTGACGTAGAGAAGGAGACAGTTTTCGTCAACCAGAACGCTGCCGGTTCGAATCAGGCCCAGGTTGAAGAATTGAAAATGCATATGTCGCGCATCGGTATTATGTTGACAGTTATTTGTGTGTTATTGGGTCTTGCCGCAATATATTTTATATGGAAACAGTACAAGAAATGCCACCATTCGTGGATCAGAGACCAAATTGTACAGAATAACTTGCGATGGTCGTTCACCCGTTCCAGAGGCAATCGCGGAGAAGAATGCGAAATACGCATGTCAACAAAGTAGTGAAGTTAAAATGAATATATATACATAAGTAAATATCGTGCTAAATTTTTTCGTTTAAAAAGTGCAACTAAAAATGCGTAAAATCATGTGCAAATAATATATAAATAGTGCGAGAGTGATTCGTATAGCGTTTAGATAAAAATCTGCCAAGTAGTAAATAAAATTTGAACTCTATAAACTCTGAAGTATAGTTTTAAAAATAATAAGGTTTTAAGAATTCTAATCGTAATGTTATTGTTTCGTGCAGTATACGGTAAGCGTGTACTCGTATTGCAGTACATCGCTTTAGGCTTCGTAGCCCCTACTACGGTAACTGAACGAGGTGTGGATGTATTTTGTTTATTAATATATTACTTTGTAAAAGGGAATGGAAGATGAATTACTGAAATGTTAAGAGGAACTTAAATTGATACGAAAATATTTAATAAAGATGGGAAAAGCTATATTTAAGGGTAATATAATAAAGAATAAGTTAGCTGAAACTGAAAAAATATTCGAGAAAAGTTTAAATATAATTGAATATATTACTACAGAAAAAATAAAGCTCAAATGTTTGACATCAATAGTGATGAAATAAAATCATGTTATTCACAAATTATTAATTTATGTTCGCAAACAGTGAGTGATTGTAGTAGCGAAAGTGACTTTAGTGAAGCATGTCCTAATCCCGAATTAGTCATGGAGTTCGATTTGAAAACGGCGTGTAGTTTTATTCCTGTGATGAGTAATAATGAAAACAGTATTAAAGGTATCATTGACTCTGTGGAATTGTCTGCAGATATGCTTTCTGAGACAGGGAAAAAATTACTAATAAAATTCGTACTAAAAAGCAGATTAACCGAAAATGCTAAATTACGTATGGCCCAAGATTATACATCTGCAGACGATCTTATCAGAGATTTACGTAATATTCTCGTACCAAAATAGTCCTTTGCTGCAATACAATCGCAGTTACAAAACGCAACACAAGGTTGGCGTACTATTGGTCAGTATGGTACTGAAATAGAAAAACTATTTACTAAACTGACAATATCGCAGGCAGATGGTAATTCACAAAATTATTCCGTTCTAAAGCCTCTAAACGAGAAACTGGCAATAAAACTATTCTAAGGTGGATTGAGTGATTCCCGTATTAGTACGATTATAGCTGCCCGAAATTATGACAGTTTGAGAGACGCAACCCAGGCAGCGAAAGAGGAGGAGTTAACAGCACCATCGACTTCGACAAGTGAAAATGTCATGCAGTTTTCACGTCGTGGCAGAGGTAAGTCACAAACTAATTGTTATTCTTATCAAGGACTCCAGTTTCGCGGTCAGCGCGGATATCATCTAAAGAATGCACTAAATAATTATGGAAGGACAAATAATTTCAACAGAGGTAATTCAAACAACTTTAGTAGAGGTAATTTTAATAATTCCCGCGCACGTACATTTTATCACAGCCGTGGTAACATTAGAGGTACATACAATAACGTAAATCGCGGACGAGGCTACCAAAGTTCGAACGACAATCGATCGAGTTATGGAACTCGTGGTAGTGGTTACAAACATAGAGTGTTTTATACTGACGAATCTAATAGAGATGAATCTGTAAACTCAAATATAAACGAAATGCAGTTTTTTCGATCTGAAACATAACATTTTAGCTTTAAGTGGTAAGGCTAAATATTTATCACTATACATTAACAATAGAAAATATTTTTGGCTAGTTGATACAGGAGCATCATTATCTATTATAAAGAAAAATCATTGCCAAGGAACAGTAACGTAATTGGAGATGAAACTATTATACATGGTATTGCAGGTCAGATTCAATCCGTTGGTTTCACTGATGTCATCTTGACTCATCGTGATGAGCAATTTCATGTTGATTTTAATATGAAACTTCATGTTTTCGATAACATTCCTTTAAAGGCAGATGGAATATTAGGCTTAGATTTTCTGTGTCGTTATGTATCGAGTATCAAGTTGGAAAACAATACCTTAAATAAATATGGAATGGAATATTCTTAAACTCTTCATGACTCACTAAATTATTCAAATGAAGTTTTACATTTACCAGCACGCAGTGAATCATTCCATTATTTATTTTTAAATGATGATTTAGAAGAGGATTGTGTTATCCATAGTAAGCAATTAGCGGAGAATGTTTTTATAGCTGGATGTATAAGCAAAATACGAAATAATAGATTACTTGTTAAAATTTTAAACACCAATGAACATGCCATTACTTTACCAATGTTTCAACCGAAAATATATTCGGTCCAAGACTATGATTTATGCGATTTCAAATTAACTTCTAACAACTTAAATAGGGCAAAAGATTTATTAAACATTTTAAAATTAAATCACCTCAATACAGAAGAACGCGAATCTATTCAGGCATTATGTGCAAAATACTCACATGTTTTCTTTTTATCCGGTGATAAATTAAACACTACGAACGTTTATCAGCAATCAATAACTTTAAAACCGAATGTAAGTCCAGTTTATGTCAAGCCGTATCGACTACTCCATTCGTAAAAAAATAAGTTAATAAACAAATTAAAGAAATGCTTAATAATGATATTATAGGGGAAGTTAAAAGCGAATGGTCAAGTCCCATTTTGTTGGTACCGAAGAATATTGAAAATGGACCGAGCTATCGGCCGATCACTCTCCTGCCCACGATCTCGAAGGTGTTCGAGAGACTCCTGCTGCGGCACCTCACACCGCACATCACCCCAAGACCGGAACAATTCGGGTTCAGGTCTGAGCACTCCACGACATTGCAGTTGTCGAGGGTACTGCATCGGATAACGGCGGCGCGCAACAAGCGCGAGCACGCCGTAGCAGTATTCCTCGACATACAGAAAGCATTCGACCGAGTATGGAACTCCGGTCTGCTGTACAAGCTGTCAACGTCCACAGCGCCTCGCCGTGTGGTAAAGGTGGTCTCCTCGTTCCTTAGCAACCGGACTTTCCGAGTGGCAGTGGAACAGGAGCTGTCTGACATCCGCACCATCTCTGCTGGAGTCCCGCAGGGCTCATGCCTCTCGCCTGTGCTTTACACCAGGTTCACCGACGACATCCCCGTCGCAGAGGGCGCCGAGCTGGCGCTCTACGCCGACGACGCGGCGTACATCTCAACCAGCGTCAACGCCGCCCACGCCGCCAAGAAAATGCAGCGCTCCCTCGACCTGCTCCCCCGCTGGCTATCGCAGTGGCGACTGTCGGTGAACGTGGGTAAGTCACAGGCAATTCTCATCAGCAGCAAACAGCTCCATCCAATGCCGCTCAAACTCCAGGGTGAGTTCATCCCCTGGACCCGGACGGTGAAGTACCTGGGGGTCACCATCGACCGCGCCCTCTCCATGAGGCCGCACGTCCGCAGCGTCGTCGCACAGGTACGCGCTACCAGAGCTCTACTGCGTCCAGTGCTCTCCTCACACCTACCACTACGAGCGAAGCTGGGTGTGTATAAGTCCTATATACGCACCCGGCTCACCTACGCCGCGCGCGCTTGGTTCGCCCTCACGAGCGAGTCGAGCCGCATTTGCCTCCGCGCGCAGCAGTCACTGTCGCTGTGCGCCGCCGTACAAGCTCCTCGCTACGTGAGGAACGAAGTCATCCAGCGGGACACCCGCATCGAGAGCCTGGACGCCTACATCCGCCGTCTGTCCGTGGGGATGTTCGAGCGAACCGACGCCTCGGCCTGGGACCACGTCCGGGACCTGGCCCCCTGGCACGCTCGCCCCCCGGACAAGAATAAGCTGCCGCAAGACCTCCTCGCTACCCCCGACGACGCTGCGGACGAGCCGGTTGCCCCTGGTAACCGCCGTCCACCCCTGACATGACAACTTTTTTTAGCCCTCTGTTGCAGGTGCCCCCCCCCCCCTTTCCGCGCGACATCTGCGCGTATCGACGCAGGATACGCACATCATGTGCGCGCGCGGACGACCACCGCAACAGCGCACGCCTAGAAGGAAACACTCCTGACCGCGACGTCGGCGCCTAACCAGACGCCGACACAACACCACCATCATCACACCACACAGACCATCGCAGGCCGCATGTAAGTCGCCGTCCGTGTCGCTGGCTTCACGGAGCTGGGCCTCCCTCGGTTCGCCGGGGGTCTCACCTGGCTTGTGTTGACCGCCCGAACGGCGTGAAGATTTGGCGGCCTGCGTAACACGCCTATCGGTCCAACCGCCTAAGGTCAACCACTGCCCACTCCCAGGACCTGCCTTTATCAAAGGGCAGGAGAAACAGAACCCGCTTGCGGGGGGCATAACCTGCCCCGAACAAGCTTCAACACGCCCTTTACGGGGCGTCGCGAGGATTACGTTGAGTGAGCGCCAGTTTAAGTTGAAAAGTGGTAAAGTGAAGAAGAAAAGGAAGAAGTAAAAGGAAGAAAGAAGTAGTAAAAAAAAGTGAAGTGAAAGTATAGTGCAGTAAAGTGCAGTGAAGTGCAGTTAAAAGTGCAGTGCAACAGACGCTAGTGTTGGTGCTGTCCGCGTCGAAATTAAACGGCGCGTCGTGTGTGAAGTCGAATAAAGTGTCATCAGTGCTACTCGGTGTTTCCTTCCAATCCCGTTACCCCGTCCGTAACAATTGGTATCAGAAGTGGGATTGGAAGGATTAAAGATGCCAGTCATGCCGAGGGAAGGGCCTACGACACGTGCAAGGGCTGCCGCTCAAGATCAAGGTGACTCTAGCCAGGAAGTTGTGAGCAGGGATGCTCCTTCGCAAGGAAGCGGATCTGAAGGAGGGGTATCTACGTTCGCAAGCGCAGCTAACCCGCTATCTCTCGCAGACCTCGCAGCACTATTCCAGCAGTCACTTAAGGAAAACTCACAGCAGCTTAAATCCGAACTCCAGCAAAACTCGCAGCAGCTGAAATCCGAAGTCCAGCAAAACTCGCAGCAGCTTAAATCCGAACTCCAGCAAAACTCGCAGCAGCTATCCGAACTCCAGCAAAACTCGCAGCAGCTACAATCTCAGCTTAGCGAAATAATGGAGATGAGATTCGCCATTATATATCGGAGAACGCTCGTAAGATCGCCGAGATGGAGACGTGTATCGCTGAAGTGCAATCTCGCATGGCTACTATGGAGGAAGAGATACAGTCCTGCAAGGCGACAGTATCGGAAGAGGTGCAGTCCCGCATGGCGTCAGTATCGAAAGAGATACACACCCGCATAGCTACGGTGGAGGAGGAGTTAAAGAAGATAAAGTCCAACAGCCCTTCGGTTTCTATCAACTCATCAAGTTCTGGTGGTTATTTAAAATTACCATTATTCGATGGAAACACTTCCTGGGACGCCTACAGAATACAGTTCAAAGCCGCCTCTATAAGTAACGGTTGGGATGTCGACCAGGCCAAGTTTGCACTCATCCTGGCGTTGCGTGGAGAAGCATTGTCGGTGCTTGAGGCCGTGGGAAAGGACGATACTTACGTACAGCTGTTTAAGGCTCTAGAATCCAGATTTGGAGACGAGCACTTAGAATATGTGTTCCGAGCCAAGTTACGCAACCGTCGTCAGTATCCAAATGAATCCTTGCAGCAGTGGGCGATGGAAGTCACGAAGATGGTACGAAAAGCTTATCAGTCGGCACCCGCGGAATAAGTTCAAAGCATGCGACTCCAGGCGTTTATTGCAGCAGAAGAAAGAACTGGTCGCAGATCTTTTGACCTAAGGTGTTTTAACTGTAAGGAACCCGGACACTTAAGAAGTAGTTGTCAGAAACATGTAACAGAAAGAAGTAAGATTGACGCTAGTGTTCAAGTGCTGAAAGATGATCAGGAAGCAATTACAGCCAGGACTTCAATGCAAGCGCTGATCAGAAGACGGAAAGCTCCGAAAGTTCGTATTCGACAACGCACGGATGGAAACGGTTTAACTATCGATGGAGCAGTCAATGGCGTTACCTGTTCGCTGACCCTGGACACCGGTGCGACGCGAACGGTTATAGGAACTCGTTTGACAAGAAAGAATGGAAAGATTTTAAGACCGTCAAGGTCACCTCGACTGACGACGGCTACCGGTCAGTACATCCCAGTTAAAGGCGAACAGATGGTGGCTATAAAAATCGGTGACAACCTATACTGGCAACGATCTGTGATTGCAGACATCGTAGACGATTGCATTGTTGGGCTGGATTTCTTCAGAGATCATCAGTGCAGATTAGACATTAACGGCGGTATCCATAAGTGTGGAGATGTGGAGATTCCAATGAAAGGTGGTGGCAAGGGGCAAGTTTTGTGCCTCAAAGAAAGCAAACTTACACATAGATCACAGGCTTCTATAGCTACGAAGTTTAATCATTTGGTCCATGTCGATAGAAGAGCGGTGTATTATGGGTCTAAGGATGCGCGGGACGCGCATGTCTTAGACTACCCCCCGTAGCGTGACGGCCGGTGTCATATCAAACCGTCGTCACGAAACACAATAATTAGCAAAGAGGTTTGAAGACTATTTTATTATTTGGAAATGAGTTTTTAGTTCGATGACGTCATACACTCTGTCAAGTGTTCACCAAATTTACAAGTCTTTGACAACAAGGCAGTGGCCGTGAGAATAACGCATCCCGTTCACGTTCTGATTGCGTGGGTTCAAATCCCAGTCATAACAGTTATGTGGATTTTGGTTTTTATGAAATTTGGCAAATATTTAATAAAATATTATTAAAATACACACATCAACAAAGTCTAGGGATATTTTATATTTTATCAAATATCTAAAAATCTATGAAGAATTTTCTGATACAGTAAATAGAAGAATCATAGATTATTTTAAGGTCTTTAATAAAAATAAAAAACATTTCGTGTTTTTTTTTGTTTTAAATAAAAAAAATAATTTTTTTAATCATCATGGAAAATTAGTATGATAACAACAAACATTTCTTCTTAAAAAACTATTAATTTTAATAAAAATGGAAAAAATCTTGTAAAATCTAATCATTAATAATCAGTGTTGCCACCTCTTACATTGATTACACATCGACATCGATTGTTAATACTTAAAATTAAATTGTCAATGTCTTGCTGCGGTATGAGGTCCCATGTCCTTTGCAAGTGTTCGTAAAGTTGTTGTTCAGTCGTCAAATTTGGTGGAAAATCTCTCAAAGCTTTTCGTTGTAACATGTCCCAGGCATGCTCGATAGGATTTAAGTCGGGCGACTGTGCAGGCCAATCCAAAACTTGAATATCGTGCTCTCGGAGAGCGGTCGATACCAGCCGCGCCGTATGGCAAGGAGCATTATCGTGCATGAGTAGAAATTCATGGCCTATTTGAGTTCTGTGTGGGACAATAACGGGCTCTACTACCTCCTCGTGGTATTTTTGTGCAGTCATGCTGCCTTGGATCCAAACGAGTTGGGTTCGTCCGCCAAGACGAATTCCTGCCCACACCATGATTATCCCGCCTTGGTATGGGTGGACCTCCTGAGGGTGCCGTAGACGCCTAACTCTCCCTGGAGCTCTCCAAACGCGTGTTCTTCGTGAATCCGGGTGAAACCCAAACCGGGACTCATCGGTGAACAGCACCAAATACCATTGTTCGTCACTCCATGGTAAATGCTCCCGAGCCCACGAAAGCCGCCGACCGCGATTGCCACGTCGCAATGCTGGAACACGCAATGGTCTTCGAGCATGAAGATCAACTTCATGTAACCTTCTTCGCACGGTTTGGTCGCTTACCAGCAGCTGGTGGTCCTCCTGGAGCCTTTGCACTAGTTGCAGCGCTGTGATATTGGGTTGTCTTCTGGCGGTCATTTGGAGAAATCGATCCTGTCTCTGCGTAGTAACACGATATCTACCTGTGTGCTGTTCGGCCACATCTCCAGTACTGCGATAACGTGACCACAACCTTGATATCACATTTTGACTGGTATGTAGGGCCTCAGCAACGACGCGTTGAATTGCACCATTTTCTAACATGCCCACGGCTCGTAACATTTCATCTCGACTCAAATGACGACGTGACATGACTTTTAAAGTTCGTACGTCACGTTAAATTAAAAAAGAAAAACAATTAAAAACCCTTTTCATTAATAATTATAATAAAACAGTTTTAACTTTCTTTAATGTAACGAATTACTAGCAAATTTGCCGCCATATTTTGTTTATTATTTTGTTTTTTTTCTTGCCATGTTCAAATTTTGAAAATAGAATAAAAGAGGTTTTAATCTGTATATAAACTTTTTGTGGAAACTAACAAGGTTCTAAACTATAAACTCGTAAATAATTTAGGATTAAGATATCCCTAGACTTTGTTGATGTGTGTTTTTCGAATAAAAATTATAAAAATTCTAGGAAGCTCAGGAAGAAATGGAAAGGTTAAAGAGAGACAAGAGATAGAAAAAACAATTGAATTATGAAATGACAATCGAAATTAGTGGATCTAGAACATTCCTAGAGGTATATAAGGCGGTGTAAACGCGCTGAGCGCCAGTTTAAGTTGAAAAGTGGTAAAATGAAGAAGAAAAGGAAGAAGTAAAAGGAAGAAAGAAGAAGTAGTAAAATAAAGTGAAGTGAAAGTATAGTGCAGTAAAGTGCAGTGAAGTGCAGTGAAAACTGCAGTGCAACGCTAGTGTTGGTGCTGTCCGCGTCGAAATTAAACGGCGCGTCGTGTGTGAAGTCGAAGAAAGTGTCATCAGTGCTACTCGGTGTTTCCGTCCTATCCCGTTACCCCGTCTGTAACAATATCAAATGAAAAGATTACCGATGGGACTGAAGACAAGTCCAAGTGCTTTTAGTAGAGCTATGTCTGTGGCAATGTCAGGGTTAACGTTTGATAAATGTTTTATTTATTTAGACGATCTGGACGTATTTGGACGAAATTTGGTTATCCATAATAAAAATTTTACAGATGTTTTGGAAAGACTAAGAAAAATTAATTTAAAATTGAATCCAGCGAAATGTAACTTTTTGAGGAAAGAAATTATTTATTTAGGACATTTAGTTACAAAAGATGGAGTTTTACCTGACCCTTCAAAGGTCGAAATTCTACAAAATTACCCTGTACCGACTAATACAGACGAAGTTAAAAGGTTCGTAGCATTTTGTAATTATTACAGAAAATTCATTAAAAACTTTGGCGAAATAACACATCCTTTAAATAAATTAACGAGAAAATATGAACGATGTGTTTGGAGTGCAGTGTCAGAAAAGTTTTGAAACCTTAAAACATGCGTTAACAACACCACCAGTGTTAGAATTTCCAGATTTTTCTGAAAATAATCACTTTGTCATTCAAACAGACGCTTCAAGTACAGCTATTGGATAATTGGAGCAGTTTTGTGCAATCAAAATATGAAACCCGTAGCATATGCAGCAGACCCCTCAATAAAGCTGAAATTAACTACCCAACTATTCAAAAAGAATTAGCTGCTATTGTGTGGGCTGTGAAATACTTTAAGCCATATGTATATGGTAAAGCTTTCACAATTATGACGGACCACAGGCCATTAATATATCTATTTTCAATGAAAGATCCGTCAAGTAGACTCCTTAAGTTTAGACTAGCACTAGAGGAGTACGATTTTAAAATTATATATTTAAGAGAATAGGTTAATAGCGTTTCTGATGCGTTATCTAGAATTACCATAACATCGGATAGTTTAAAACAAATTAATGAGGAAATAATGTTAGTCATGCCTAGAGCTCAAAAAAGACATTTAGATAATAAAATACAACAAAATAATACACCTGTATTTAGTAAACCTGACGAAACGTGGCCTGATCAACTACAAGTAGTCGAGGTACTAAAGATACCGAGTGATTCCGTAGTAATGACTTTTATCAGCAACGAGGAATTAAATAATTTGAAAAGTAGTAAAAATATAGATGAAGAAAATGAGTGTTTCATTTATAGTCGTTGTAGGAAAATATTAAATATAAATATTAACTTTAGGGCACAATTTACGCGAGTCGAATTTGTGACTAAGTAAGAAAAGTTTTGTAAATCTATGAATATAAATGAACTATACATAGTAAAGAATAATGTCTCAATATCATTCCCTTCGGTACCGTTCTCATTACCGTCTTATTCTGATTTTTGATTTGGTAGTAATTTCATTGTTATCAATAGTAGCAAAGTGTAAACCACAAAATGTTGAAGGATTATCTGTAAATTAATGATATCAGAAAAAAAACGAAGTTATTCGACAATTAATTTGAATTGTATAAATGTCTTGGAATATGCGCCGCCATGCGCGCGCCTATAAACCCGCCGCCATGCTACGCGCCCTGCCCACGTAGTGGACAATAGCTCACAGACGCGCACGTCCGCCGCGCGTAATCGTGCCCTCGAGCTGGCCGCAGAGTCCCCTCGTGTCGCCGCAATGGACTCGCCCGCTCCGCGTTCCGTGTGTTCATCGCGAACCAGCTCGGAGATATCGCTCGCCTCCGCTAACTCGTCGAACATCGACAAGGCGGCAGCGTTGCCAGGTCTCCCGATTTTCCGGGATATCTCCCGATCTTAGTAAATATCTCCCGATGTCCCGGATACCCATTCAAATCTCCCGATTTTTTAAGAACTTAAATCGTGGCTTACTTTCTTTACGAAAAAGCTGCGTAAAACGAAACAAAACGATATGCTATGCAATGTAAAATACAATACTTAGTAAAATGCGAAGACCAAACTATACTTTAACGTAATGAATTAGAGTTGATTATTCTAAAGCAAAGCTTTGACAGTTCTAGTTTCCTAATTTTGCAACATTGCAAAGCGAAACAAACCGGTTTTTGCTTTGATTATCCGGCCCAATTAAGACGCATAGTTCAATAAGTAGCTTATAGGATAGATACAGTATTTTTAAATGGATGGACGTATTAAAAGAAGACTCAACCAACCAACCAGCTTCAACTTCACGTCTGTTCGTTGCGACTTCTTGAGTCAATACTATTTAAAAAACGCTAGGTTTTACAGTAGAGTGATAAAGTTATAATTTGTGTTACCCTACATCGTGTTTTGAAGGTAGGATGTCTAAAAGTTCTGAGAGTGATACAGGGGTGCAAAATACATCCCCCAAAAAAAAGAAATATAATGTAAGCTACAGGCCGGATTGGGAAAAAGAAGAACTTTTTGAAGGATGGTTAACGAAGAGTGGCAAAGGTAAACGTCAAATTTTGTTAATAGAACTGGCTACTTAGCTAGTTGCTGTTAAAACCTACTCGAAGTAGCTATTTTTGTTTAGAGGAGCATCCAGACATTCCAGACGTATGTTTTTTGAATTTTATTTACCGCTCAATGACGCGACGGTGTCGACGGTATAGTCTTCTCTTTTTTTTCGGTGTAGCGAAATGTTGCCAGTATTGACAAAAATATCAGACATTACGAATAACCTACAAAATAGCTGAAATGAGACTGCGATAAATAAAAATCTGTCTTACTGTTCTGAAAAATGTATGAATTTCTGTTGCTATATTTAAGTAACGTATAATTTAAAACAAATTGTTTTGCAGGTTCACATTGCGCTTATTGTAAAGTGTGTGGTTGTGATATAAATATTATGAGAGGGGGGAAAAATGATATACAAAGACATAGAGAGACCAAAAAACATGAATCCAATAAGCTGAAAACCCGAGGTCAACAGAGTCTAGATGGTATGCTCACAAAAAAATTTACTTCATTAGAAAAAACAGTTAAACAATCAGAAATCAGGATCGCTGCATTCGTAGTGGAACATAATATTCCAATAAATGTAATGGAACATTTTCCTGATTTAATAAGAGCGGTTTGTCCAGATTCTGAAGTCGCAAAAAAGATCACGTGTGGACGTACAAAAACAACTAAATTAATTTCAGAGGTATTGGGGAAAAGTGACCTCGACATTATGGTTGAAGCCATGCAGACAAATAAATTTTCATTGACAGTTGATGAAAGTACTGATAAAGGTACAAAAAAGCATTTGGCAGCAATTGTGAGGATACCGCGATACAATTTGACGGTAAATATTTATTTTAAAGGTTAACATTTTTGATCTTGATTTTAATGTAATGTTTTTATAACGACGTTTATTTTTCAGGTGGAAGATTATTTCTTTGAGTTATTTGAAATTCTTGATGGTACCGCCGAAAAACTGTACGAAATCATTACCAAAAAATTCAATGAATTGAGAATTCCGGATAAAATCAACATGATTGGTCTGGCCGCCGACGGTGCCAATGTCATGATGGGAAAGAATAATTCTCTTGCAACGAAGTTTAAACAAGACATACCGCACCTGTTCATTATGAAATGTATATGCCATTCTGTGCATCTTGTAGCGTCTAACGCCTGCTTAAAATTGCCTAGAGAACCTGAAGATTTAACACGCGATGTGTATAATTATTTGAACGGCAGCCCAAAACGTGCGGGCTTATTGAAAGAATTCCAAGATTATTTGGAAGTCAAACCTCACAAAATGCTGCAACCTTCCCAAACAAGATGGCTATCCTTAGAAGCGGTAGTTAAAAGAATGTTAGAGCAATATGAAGCTTTAAAATTGTATTTTCGAGATGCCATATTTAGCGATCGCATAAAAGCTGCAGAACATATATTGACAATGCTGGATAATCCAATCAACAAGCTATATCTCCAATTTATGGTGTATGCCTTGGAAATATTTAACGAATTGAACAGAACCATGCAGTCAGAGAAAACAAACATTCATATGATTCACAAAAGGGTAATGTCCGTAATCTATACCATTTTGGGGTGCTATATGAAAGAACAATATATTTAAGAAATTGATCACAGAAACATTGATTATAAAAATCCCAGAAAATATTTAGATATAAATGCATGGTATTTCGGTGCTGAAGTAGGCACGACATTATCAGCACAGACAGTGGCTATAAACGCGGAAGAAATAAAAGCTTTCAAGCTTCGGTGTTTGGAGTTCTACATTGAGGCAGTTAAACAACTACTACAACGATTTCCGTTTGAAGGCGATATGGAAATTTTACCAAAAATGGAATTTATGGATCCAAAAATAGTGTGTAGCCGCAAAATAACATCGATCGCTGACATATTGGGAAGGTTCCCAAATATTGTCCCTTCAAATGATATGCAAAAACTTGACACCGAATGGCGGCTTCTCCGCAATACTAAACTAGATACTGACGATGAAAACTTAGAGACAGAAGCTTTTTGGAAAAAGATTGCACAGATGCATCTTGGTGATGGCAACAAGATGTTTCCAAATTTAACTTCAGCCGTTTTTAATTTTATGTGCTTGCCACACTCAAGTGCATCTGTGGAAAGATTGTTTTCTCAGATAAATATAACGAAAACTAAATTACGTAACCGGCTATCGACGCAGGTTATTTCAGGTGTCCTGCATACAAAAAATATTTTAAAAAACAAGAAATGCTATGATTTTGAAGTAAAAGAAAAAATGATAGAAAAGCACAATAAAGACATTTATTGAGAGACCTTCTTTTACTTAATTTTAAGGAAAAATGTACGGATTTTTATTGATACTCCTCCCGTATTTCTAAAATTGGATCTGGCAACACTGCAAGGCGGACTTATTGCTTCACATAAAGCGTCGCCGCCATACTATGTGCGCATCGGCGAACATATAGCGCTCTAGTTCGACGCCGGCGCTAATGAATATGGACATAGACGCTACACCCGAGACGGCACGCCCTGAGCCTACGCGCCGCCAACGCAGCCCCGACGAGGACGATGCCGAGAAGCCGAAGCGTCCACGCGCCGACCACGCCAGCAAAAACGTGAGTACCCCACAAAGAACAATGTTCAAAACGTCCCCACCCTTGTAGCACTTTAAAACCTATGTTAATCGAAGGGCCATAACCATCTTATCATTTTATTGTACGACGGCGAAACTGAAATGTGCATCCAAAAAAAGTTATATCGACATGAAGAAAACGGAATCAGTAACAATTTAGTGTGCCGTTTATTATACTTTTTCGACATGATGTAACCATACCTACTACAATATAATTACATTTTGGTAAGTTTTTGAGAGCAGTATAGAATGGTTATAATAAGAGCCGCACGCGCAGCGCCACACGACGCAGAGCAGGAGGTGGTGGAAGGGCGGGGAGAAGGGAAGTATGTCTTAGTTCCCTTATCGCTTGCCTGTCTACCGCTGCCGGTTTTATTGGTTATTGTAATTGTTCCTTAGTACCTTTCGGAACGTCCTTGAGCGTACGCGTATTTGTCTCCCACTTTTGATTGCTAGTTTTATCCTTCTACTTTGGACTTCTTTCTGGATTTGATTTTGTGCCAACGGTTGGACTAAGTTGAATTGGTTTGTTTTAAGCGACTATGGACTTAATAACGGATTTTGTGTGCCTGTGGTTTGGATTTATTTCATTGTTTTGGCAATATGGAACATCAACGAATTCATCAATGTGTTACGAGGTACTCCCGAAGTCGGTAGTAAGGTAATCCCAAAGGATTGGAAGGCGTTTAGAGAATTTCGTTGGGCCAGCCAGTGCCTGGGACAATATTGTAATAGATACTGAAAACACCGAATAAAGGTTTTATTAGTAATTAATAAGGTATTTCATTTGAAATCTCCTAAAAAAACGTCAATGGTAACCTCACAAAACCAATATTCAGCAGAATTATTTATGAACTTTTTTCTGCTCCGTGAGTTGTTCCCGAGCGGGAGTCAGCATTTAATTCTAAAGAGTTATTTGAAAACTCCGAACGAAACCATCCCACAGTAAAAAGAAAAGCATCGTGATCGGAAACATAATTATTATTGTGACTGATTCCGGTTTCTTCATGTCGATATAACTTTTTTCGGATGCACATTTCTGTTTCGCTGTCATACAATAAAATGATAAAATGACTGCCTTCGGTTAACATAGGTTTTAAAGTGCTACAAGGGTGGGGACGGTGTCCATACATTTTTGGGCAGCATTGTTCTTTTTTGAGAGTGTGCCGAAAACCGTTTGCAAACCGTCATACACGGACGTCGCACGATCGCCGCCAACGACGCGTTGCGTACCTACCGCCGCGTCCGCGTCGTCCACTGCGCCCGCGAGCGCTCGAGCCACCGCCCGCGCGCCCCGAGGCCGCGCCTGCACCGCCGCTCGCTGCTGGCGTGTCCGGCCACTGCACCGCGCGCCCCGTGGCCGCGCCCGCGCACCGTGCTACCGTGCCCGGCACCGCCGCCGACAGGCATGCCGCCGCCAACACCGCCGACTCGGCTGCTCCAGAGAGGAAGAAGCTGAGATTCCCTCCGGTGATCGTAGAGCATCTACCAACTGGGCTCACCACATGAGGGAGCTAACGGAGCTCGAAAAGACAGACCGCATCTCCTGGTTCTGCTACTCGCTCCCCGCATAACGCAGCCTCAAGGTAGCCATCCGAGGCTTGCCCAGCAACGCGACACCGAAGGAGGTCGAAGACAAACTCCGCGAGCTGGGGTACGACTCGGAAGATGCGACCGCCCGGGGTGTATACTCCTTCTCGGTATCCCCGGCGTACGAATTGAGCAATAGCGCGGCAAGCGGAGGCCGGCACAGTGCCACCGCTGCCTAAAGTTTAGGCAGCGGTGGCAGTTGTGGCTAGAGCACAACTACCACCGCACACTGGCGTGCGTAAAGTGCGCCGTTCACCGTTCAGGCCGCTGTCGCGGTACTGCAGCAAGTTGCTCACCGCTATGAGCGACAAGCAAACGCTCGTGAGCATCATCCTCAAGGACACCTTGATCTACAGGTTGAACAGTAAGCCTTTAAGGATCCTACATTGGAATGCCCGCGGCCTGAACAGGAAGGCCGCCCTACTCCGCCCTCTACTGCAGGAATAGGATATCGACGTGGCGCTGATAAAGGAGACGCACCTGGGACCTGTAGACCGACCACGATTCCCGGGTTTCCTCGTTTATCGGAGGGACGAAATCTCACCCGAGGGAAGGAGCTACCGCGGACTGGTAGCTAATCAAGCGACGAGTCCTACACCAGGCGCTACCTACACCGAACTTCAACACCGTGTACACGCTGGGTGTCTAAGTGCACCTAGGCGGTGCCAATCTTCACCTCCACGCCGCTTACAAGCCGCCCGCTACATCGCCAGACGTCGCTGAGCTGCAGGCGCTCCTGAGCGTCCCGCACCCTGTCATCATAGCGGGCGACTTAAACTGTAAGCACCCAACGTGGAACTCGTCGAACACCAACCACGCTGGTGTACGACTATTCAAAGACGCGGAATCTTACGACTACGTGCACAACGAGACGCACAGCCAGATACAGCAGGAGGTACTCGACGACGAGCTGTTGTCGGATCACCAACCTGTACTCGTCGTCGTACAACAGCAGCCTACGCCGATTGTCCCTACAGCGCCACCTTACAAACCGGACTGGACCAAATTCGCAGCAACGATTAAGACCACCACACTAACTAGCCCTATCAACTCCACGGCCGATGTCAAGACGCTCGCAGCGGAGATCACCGACGCTATTAAAGGCTCCCTTGTGACTGCCACGACACTCACCACCACCCAGAGGAGACTCACTCCTGTGCCGGCACGCATTCTACGCATGATCGCAGACAAGAGGCGCCTTCGAAGGCAGTGGCAGATGAGGTATCCGATCTGCACACCATCTCCACCGTAGTCCCGCAGGGACTGTGCTCTACACACGCTTCACCGACGACATCCCCGTCGTTGAGGGCACCGAACTGGCCCTGTACGCTGATGACGCGGCGTACATCACAACCAGCATCAACGCTTACCACGCCGCGTCCAAGATGCAGCGTACCCTCCAGCTCCAGGTCCGCACTACGAGGGCGCTACTGCGTCCAGTGCTCCGCTCCAGACTCCCGCTACGCGTCAAGCTGGGGGTGTACAAAACGTATGCAGCGTACCCTCCAGCTCCAGGTCCGCACTACGAGGGCGCTACTGCGTCCAGTGCTCCGCTCCAGACTCCCGCTACGCGTCAAGCTGGGGGTGTACAAAACGTATGTACGCTCCCGGCTCACATACGCCACCCCTGTCTGGTTTGCGCTTACGAGCGAGATGAACCGGGGTCGCCTCCGCGCGCAGCAATCACTAACGCTGCGCGCCGTCGTAGGTGCCCCCCGCACCGTACGTAACGCCGTGATCCAGCGGGGCACGCGAATAGAGAGCCTGGACGTCTACATCCGACGTCTGTCCGTGGGGATGTTTGAGCGGGCCGACCGCGACGCTTCGGCCTGGGACCACGTGTTAGACCTGGCCCCCTGGCACGCTCGCCCCCCGGACAAGAAGAAGCTGCCGCGAGACCTGCTCATCACCCCTGACGACTCCGAGGACACTACGGTAACCCCCAGGTAACCGCCACCTCTAACCGGGAAGAACCCACCTACCCCACTGTTGCAGGTGACCGCCCCTTTCTTGCGCGACATCTGTGCGTATGAACACGCATACATGCATCATGTGCGCGTGCGGGCGACCACCGCAAAAGCGGACGCCTACTCAAACACCACGACAACACGACACCATAAACCACCAACACACCACACAAAGGCCGCACGTAAGTCGCCGTCCGTGTCGCTGGCTACACGGAGCTGGGCCTCCCTCGGTTCGCCGGGGGTCTCACCTGGCTCGTGCTGACCGCCCGGATGGCGTGAAGTGTGCACGGCCCTGTGATCATCACTAAGTTGTTGACAACGACACCGTAGGGCATACAGCCCGCCCCAACTACCTGCCCTTTATTTAAGGGGCAGCGATAAGACACCGCTGGAGAAGGACATAGGTCCTGTACCAGCCTCCGCCAACCTTCTAGGGGGTTGCGTGAAGACCCGACTGTGTGCGCTCACAGAGTGTTCACTGTAATGATGTTCGAATCCGCTATATATCAGTCGCATGCTTTGAACTATAAGCAATTTTTTAACATGCTATTTTAAATGCTATAATATAGCATGCTAGAGTGCGAAGCGTCAACACCCTTCGTGTGACCGCTAGTTTTAGCACATGTACGATTTAGCGCGCTGTCGCGCTATCCATATTTGAACGATGCTTAATATGGCGTCGACGAACATGCTTTTTGGCTAACGAGTCTGAAGACTTAACGCGTGGGGCAGATAACATGGTGAACTGTAATGTTACACATGAATAAACAATACATATACATATTTGTACATTTCTTTTATGTATAAATGTAATAATTATGCACAACAAAATAATAATAATAAACTAATTAAAAATAAATAAATCAATGATAACGGGCAAGGTGGACAGGAAGAGACCCAGAGGCTGAAGCCCCTTGCGCTGGTCTGACCAGATCCCCTCTGCTTTGAACACCTCGGTCTACGATGCCATCCACGCTGTCGAAGATAGAGTGAGCTGGCGCAAGATAGTCCAGGAAAAGTAATCCTAAATAGCCACGAACCTCAGCATTTTAAAATGTATGCAAGATAATTATAGACGTATTTAAAAGTTCCTTGATTGTATATACATAATCATCTATTTACATGTCAATTGTTTTTGCTCAAATAAACTATTATTTGAGCAAAAACAATTGACATTTACATTTATATACAATCGCTTTCATCTTATTTACATTCAGGAACATGATCGTTAGGGCTACTTTCGTAGTAGACAATCGAGATCTGCGATCACTTACTCACCCTGATTTTGAAGAGATGCGCTCACGTGGTACTGACGTCACCTTAATGTTTCCATGTTTTATAAACGACTTAAACCATTTGGGTATAAAAATTTGTGTTCACGTCAGTATTTAAGAGGACACTCCGCTCTTTTTATCAAATTGTCTGCTAAATATTTCTCCAGCTCTTCAGTAGCCTCAACATCTGATGTCTTTGGTATAAAATCTCTGTTTGCTTCGGTATCAAATTCAGGCCACAAACTCTACGCGGGCATATCACTATTATGCGAAGGTACCAAAGGTGCAGATGGTGCAGTTGAAGTCGACGGCTGACGTTGTTGGGTTTCTAAATCGGTAGGTTGACTGTTGAATCTTTTGTTAATTTCGTGTATGATTTTTGTCTTTATAAGATTTATAAGGTGTTCCCTGTGTTCTTCTGATTTGATAGTTTTGAGTTTGAACCTGGGGTCTAAAAGAGTTCTCAAACCAATAGTTTCATTTTTTGTTTGCCTCCTAGACGGTTTGTCATGCCAACGTGTAACTTTTTGGCAAGTTTCTTAACTGGAGAGTATAAATCGACTAATTGGGTATAATTTTCACATACATAGGTTGGTAAGGCTGGATGTTAAAATAATTGCCTTACTCGCAACTACATAATTCTCGGCTCTCATTTCTACAGTGGCTTCAACACAAATTTGTTCTGTGCACCTCCATTCCTCTACCGAAATTACTGGAAGATCTACTTCAAGGTTTGGTATTGTGGCTCGGAGGGGTTCCTTTAAATTGACAAATCTCTCTAGCATCAAATAAACCGAATTCCACCTTATAAGAACTGATTTAATTACAGTTTTTGGTTAACTGACATTCTCTTGATTAGATTAGTATTTAAGTAGTTTATCCTTAGCCATCTTGCTTCTTCTAAAGTGATTTACAATTTTTTGCACTTTTACTATAGTATCTTTTATTTCATCTTATCCATCTTGGACCACAATGTTAAGCTTATGGGCAAAGCACTGCAAAAACCTGCCTTCAAGTGTTAAATAGCAAACAGCGCTCTCCATGTTTGATGCGTTATCAGAAACAAAAAAGGTTTATTTAGTCGTATATACCCCAATTCTGTAAAATTCATTTTATTTTCAGATAGATCTTGATTCCAGTATGATGCCCGTCAAATTCGTCACATTGAAACAATATTGATTTCAGTATAATAGAGTCATCCGTCATAAAATGCGCCGTTATGCCCATGTAACTATCCATAGTAGGCGAAGTCCAGCAATCGACTGTAATACATACAAACTGATTTAGCTTGCATCTGTACGAATGTTTTTATTTCTTCTAATCTCCTCTCGTACACTTTGGGCAGGAGGTTTACTGACAAGGTTTTCCTATCTGGTATATCATAGCCGGGATTAATTGCATGTGTGTAGGCACGAAACCCGACGTCGTTTACAATTGAAATTGGTTGAAAATCATAAATAATCATCTTCAAAAGACTTAAATCAAAATTTATTCTTTTCTTCACCTTTTGTTTTTCTTGGTAAAAATGATTGCATAACTCTTTGGATTTTTTAGAAGGTTCATTAATGTGACTAGTTACTTCGCTAGTAATATGCCTTACCATCTCTCGTTCACCATCCCCGCCACCGGTAACCACATGCATGCCTTCATCACCACACGCCGACATGGGCACGTCACTCGTAGTATAAGCAGAAGTTGACGCCAAAGCATTAATAAAATTATTATACACCGAAATATGTTTTTGTTTCAAATGTGTCTTTAGATTTGTAACCGACGTTCTGAAAGATAATTCCCGACGACAATAATTACAAATAGCAATTTTACTTCCATCACTAGACTTTTCAAAAAAGTTCCACATAGATAAATTATTGCCACGATTAGGCATTTTGTGCTTTGAAATATGTGTACCTAAAGTAAGTAAAAGTTGTTACCGTATTATGTACATATGTATATTATATATACAAGTTAAAGAATATGTTGAAATCACAAAGGCTGGATTTTTATTTACAGTTTTTGCACAACATATCAACAACTCATACACATAGTATATGTTATTGCGTGTCCTATAACAATGAATACTTACTACTATTTTAATGTTTACAACAACCAAAAATCATATAGTAGGTACGTCAAAATACAAATCAATTAAAAAAAATAAAAAAATCTTTTTTTTTTAAATAAAATCGAACACAGATTAATTAACTAATTGTAGTCGTAATGTTTACTAAATGTTATGTTATTTATACTTGATGAATCGAGATGTAAAATCAATTCGTTCACTTTCAAAAGATTTTACTATACGGTTTTCTAATGCTGGTTATATAAGGACCTGAAATATTAACCTTTAAGTACCGTAGTGATGTCTGACAGACGTTGCTATACATTCTTCCGCTCATATTTTGATCGCCGCGCGCGCTACACCCGTGCGCCCCGCAGTACCTTCCCTCGGACCCGCGCTTTACCCCGCAGTGTGGCGCAAAAGCGCGTGAGGTGCACACGTTTCCCGCTACGCTGCAGCTGACGTCTAACAGACGCAAGGTCGGTAGTAATGTTATTTTCTCTTTACGTCTGAAAGACGCTTGCACAGTGTATATGTATTTTCTAGTCAACCTCTTGTTGTCGTTACTACGGTCTATACGCTATAATGTTTTTATCATTATTTGAGATGTCTAAACCTCAAGGATCAACGTCAAAAAAAAGGAAATATCAACAAAGTAGGAACCTACAATCGATACCTATTGAGGATTTAGAAGAAGCTGTTCAGGATTTGATGGCAGAAGAAGGAACAGATTCAGATTTCAGCCAGTCTGATGACAGTGATGCAGACCCGAATTTCGTATTGGGACAAGAGGATGATTCTAATTCAGAGCAGTCGGAGTTAGATACTGTAGATATTTCTGACACGACTACTGAACATAGTCAGGTTTCGCCGCTCAATAATGCCTTGGCGTTACCCGAAGCACCTTCAGACTCAGGTATGGATATTGATGCTAATATATTTCATCACCAAAATACTGAAGCCAATAATACATCCCACAGTGAAGAAGCTCAGCGTGAATCACAACCTACCGAAGTCACACAACGTAACTTTTATGGTCGAAATCGCTATAAACGGTCTTCTATAGAGCCCATTGCTCACAATACTCGAACATAACTTCACAACATAGTTTACATGTCCAGAAGACTAGCACCCTTGACATTTACAAACGTAACTGAGCTTTGGGAACTGTTTATTACAAATGATATGCTTACTTTAATAGTTACTTGCACAAACAAAAAAATTGATAGCTATAGAACAAAATATAAATACCAAAACAAGTCTGAATTAGGTGTAACTATTGAATTAGAAATGAAGTTATTTTCGGTTTTTTGTATTATACCGCTGTATTTAAATCCAATAGGGAAGATGCTGACTTTATATTTGCCACAGATGGTTCCGGCAGGGAAATATTTCGATGCGTTATGAGCAAGCATCGTTTTCTGGTTCTGTTGCACTGTCTTCGATTTGGTGATTCTAATACTCGAGCATCCAGACTACACACAGATAAAATAGCAGCTATCTCAGAAATATTCCAAAAATTTATTCAGAATTGCCAAAATAGTTATACGCTTGGAACACATGTCTGTATTGACGAGATGTTGATAGCGTTCCGAGGAAGATGCAAATTCATAATTTATTTACCGAGTAAACCAGCTAAATATGGCATCAAACTTCTTCTTTTAGTTGATGCTAGAACTTTTTACATCTACAACGCTTATATTTATTTTGGGAAAGGATCAGACGGATTAGGACTCACAGAGTCAGAGAAGAAACTGGGCGTACCTACTCAATGTTTATTACACTTATGCAAGGTCATTGAAGGTAGCTACCGAAATGTTATCGCGGATGATTATTTTTCTTCAATTGAAGCTATGGAATACTTGAAAGACAGAGGAATAACATATCTGGGAACATTAAAGAAAAATAAAAGAGAAGTACCACCTGAGTTTCAAGCTGAAAAGAAGAGAAAAGTTGGAGAAGTACTATATGGATTTACGAAAGACTTTACATTGATATCATATGTGCCGAAACCGAATAAAGCTGTTCTCGTCGTTTCATCTATGCACCACAAAAAGGAGACAGATCCGGCTACGAAGAAACCTATGATAATTATCGATTATAGCCACACAAAAGGAGGCGTCGACGAGGTGGGCAAGAAATGCTCTAACTATTCTTGTTCTCGAAGAACTAGACGTTGGCCAATGGCTATCTTTTACAGGGTGCTTGATATGAGCGATGTTAATGCGTATGTTTTGCATAATGGTTGTGAAAACGCAAAAAATATTAATCGGGGAGATTTTCTTCAAAATTTGGCTCGGGAATTGGTGCTACCTCAACTCAACTTGAAAGTCTACAACGAAAAAATTCCCAGGGAACTGAGATACACAATTCAAAGAGTTATAGGAAAATCTGATATGCCCCCGGTCCCGTTCACTTCAGGACCACAAGCTCTTGAAGTTCGTAAAACGTGTGCCATATGTCCGAGTAAGATGAGAAGGCGAACAAAGTATTTTTGCTGTGTTTGTGCCAAACCAATGTGCCTTAGTTGCTGTAGTCAGATTTGCAATGACTGCAAGTAAGAATTATTTAATTTTATGTTTTATTACATGTTTATTTTTAAAAAACCTTTAATGAAACTAGAATAGTGTTTAATAAGAGACTGATTATGATAAGAAATCAAGGACTTGTTAAGAACAAAAAATTACTACTAGTATGCAGAAATTGTTACAAAGGCTCACTTTGACCCTTGTGATTTTTTTTAAAGTATATTGAAGGCTGCTTGTTATCAATGAACATTATTTTTTAGAGTTTTAATTATAAGAAAAACATAGTTTTAAATGGTAAATAATTTCTATCTGTGATTTATAATGATTTTAACATAGTGCCTATAAAAATATAGATTTTGATCTCATTCTATGTAAGTTGCAGTAAATAAAAGTTGAGTTCAATTTATTTAATTGTTTTATTAACAAAACTTAATTCCACAAAGCTATGATAATAAGGAAATAGCAAAGACAAGCTACTTTTTTAGAAACGACGATTCTAATATCAGCGTCTGACAGACGGCACCACGGCATATGTGCACCAAATTCATTACTACGGTAGTTAAAGGTTAAGAAGAGTATGAAATACATCCTTGTTTATAGCGCATGTTATCACGTTTTATAATCCTTATTACAAGATCCTTGTGCATCTTCCGAAAGTTGAACATTAAGAACTACCTAATAGCTTTATGACACTTTCTCCATGAATCAAAATTTTGTGAACTGAAGATGGCATATAGTACCATTCATAATTGCTCACATAGATCCTGGCAGTCGCCACAGGGTAACGGTGCAAAATTTTTCAGCATTTTTCAGTACACCCGATGAAAGATCTTGCAAAATTATGTAAAGTCGTTTAATCAAATTTATATCCACTCTTGTAATTTCAGCAGAGCAGCTTCCATTGTGAAAAAATCTTCTGGCAATATTACCGTCATGAGAATTACCACTTACTTGCCTTGGTTTGTCGATGATCAATCCTAGCTCTTCACGGAAACGCCTTGGTACCAGGGTTTTCTTGTTGGTCTTCTCTATAAACGCCCTAATATCAATGATGAATTTCAAAACTAACCCCAAACTATTGATATAAACAGCAACATTTCAAACCGCAACAGAAAGCGAGCGGTTTTCCGTTTTCTGACTTTTATCACATTTTTACTAATTACTCCGAAAACCGCAAATATCCGCACCTTTTTTTTCGTGGGCAACTGTCAAAAGTCTCGATGAACTTTAAAAAACAAATCTTTTTCACCATAATTTATTTTGCAATTATTTTGAGATACACGTTAACATAATATTAAATACATATTAGTTGTTTCATATTCTTCAAAAGACAAGGTTTCCAGAAATATATAATACATTATACCTTTTCCCGTAACGTATAACAATAAAATCAATTTGTAAGTGATGAAGTGCTTGACACGGACGTCCGTCAAAAGTAATAAAGTTTGTGCTATTGTAAAAAAATAATTTCATATAATATGTATATTATTTGATATTATAGTCTAGTTTGGTCCTTAACCTATTGAGGAAAATTAAAAAGCATGCCAACAGCGACGTTGACTAAAACCATTTTTAATCAGTAGTTGTTCTACGATTTTCCATAGTGCGTCGGCTATGTACATGCTAAATTTTTAGCACAAACGAGAGCCGAATGAACTTGCTATTAGATGCGAAATAAAATTATCGTGCTGTGTTATTGTGCTAGATGCTATATTAACCAACATTAGTTCACTGCGCTCTCGGACTACTTCAACCTCGCTGGCTCGACAGCTCTTAGTATCAGTGAAAAATACGCACGGAGTCCCGCTACCGCTCCCTGTACTATACTGATTAGTTATTCTAAATTTGTACCTAGACAGTAATCAACGTAACGCGTCAGTCTTAATAATCGTTTATTTTATTAAACATCACCGAGTCTCAGCACCTTCTGTTACATAATTATTATATTTTGGAGATTACTAAGTAGCATTTAATACAATGCATGGTATATCACATCCCGGTGTTCGGGCTACTAGAAAATTGATTTCAAGTAGATGTTTTTGGCCTAACATGAATAATAATAATAATAATAATATAATAACTGGCAACACCTTGGAATCAACATGAACATGTTTTCTTGCATATTTAAATTTTATTTTCTATAACAGTTTTGCGGTACAATAATTTATATAATCAAACAACTAAAAGAAGATACAATATCAGATAAATATACAGACTAATTTATAAAAACCATAAAAGCAGAAGAAATAGTATTTCGAAAAACATAGCCAAGATGACACCTGGTGTCAAATGGAAATTATAAACAACAACAAATAATGATATCAAGAAACAATTATGTTGACGAGAGCCAGAGCAGCAGTAGCACGCCTTAGACCCCCGGACTCGTCGCTCAGCTCCGCCTCACAGCCGCCGGCACCAGCGCCAGCATCGCCGAGTGTTGAGGCGTCGAGCTCGTCGAGCGACGAGTATTTTTCCCCGCCGTCGTCGCCAACACCAGCACGTCGCCGGGGAAGAGGCCGGCCACACTTACGCTTGGGACCCCGAGACCCACCGGTTTCGAACAGGGCCCCCGCTACCGGTGGTAATGTGCACCGCATGAGATGGACACAATCAATGAACGAAAATGTCATGCGGGCATATTTTGTGGCTACAGAGGGAGGTACCAACCTTACGGCGTACCGTGATCGCATGCTGCCTCTGTTTCAGGACTTGGAACCGGCTGTCAACGTTTCGGCACAGCGACTGTCGGATCAAGTGCGAGCCATCCAGCGCTGCCGCCTGCTTGATGACGACGCACTTGAGAGGCTACGCTCAGACTTGCCAGTTATCCCTGCCAACCCACCTCCTACACGCAATGTGGCTTCAGTGCCAAACATATTTCACAGTCAACAAGAAGGAGGTGAACAGGTAGTAGACAGGGATACACAAGTAAGTACCCAGTGCATTGATAAGGTAAGGAGTGCTTTGGAGTGTGCCATTGGGGAATATCGGTATGTTACATTACAAGACAGACCTCGGCTGCCGCGTTTGCCCACGCATAAAAAGAATATGGCGCTTGTGTGTGCCCTGGATTCACTATTGCCTACTTACTTAGACAATAGTGAAAATCTTAGCGATACACACTCAATTCTGTACTGTGCGGCTGTAGCGGCGTGTCGAGTAGCTAATATTAAAATACAAAATAGTTTTGATATTGCTCCTCGAGATGCCGTCCCGGCTTGGCAGCATAGAATTGAGCGGCGTATTGCTGAGACCAGGGCACTCATAGGCAAGCTAATCTGCTTCAGGTCGGGCAATACCCGCCCGAGAGTGATGCGTTTTGTGAACCGGGCGTTTAAGGGAACGGGACTCCGTCCTCAAGAATATGCGTCACGGGTCACAGAACGCATCGACCTCCTGAAGCAGAAAGTTTATGCGTGGGCAAATCGTATCAAACGATACAGGAAAAGGGTGGCCCGATACTCCCAAAATCGCGCATTCCAAAGAGATGAGAAGTTGGTTTATAGAAATTGGGAGCGACCTGACCTACGTGTGGATGATGGACGTCGACCAGATGATGCGAATACGATTGAATTTTGGCGCAACATATGGTCGACTCCCATCAGCCATACGGAAGATGACTGGATTAGAGATGTTAAACTATCATGTGAGGCAATACCTCACATGGAGCCCGTAGCCATTGACACCACAGATGTATATTGTGCAGTTCGTCAGTTAGCCAACTGGAAATCGGCAGGACCGGACGGACTGCACAATTTCTGGTTAAAATGGCTACGCAGTGCACATGCTCGTTTGGCTTCTCAATTTCAGTCCTCTCTGGATTCAGGATCGCTGCCAATTTTTATGACAACTGGCGTAACTCATCTGCTTTTTAAGGCTGGTAGTACCACGGAGTCTACGAACTATAGGCCAATAACTTGCCTACCAACGCTATATAAAGTTTTTACATCCAAAATTGGAAGCAAACATATTTAGAAATAACATCTTATCTGTATCTCAAAATGGATGTAGAAGCGGGGCCCGTGGTACTAAAGAGCTACTCCTTATCGACATGACCATAAGCCAACAGGTTCGCCGTAGTCGAAAGAATCTGGCGACATGCTGGATAGACTATAAGAAGGCCTATGACTCTGTGCCACATACGTGGCTCTTGAGGGTGCTGGAGCTGTACAAAGTTGATACAACTCTATGCACCCTCTTGAAGGCATGTATGGGGCAGTGGAGTACGGTGCTTCGCTATCCAGGATGTCGACAGCCTTGCGGGTATGGCGTACCTATAAGGATCAACCGGGGTATTTTCCAAGGCGACAGTTTGAGTCCACTATGGTTTTGCCTAGCACTGAACCCGCTGAGCACTTTGCTCGAAAGTTCAGGGCTAGGCTATCGGTTGCAGACTAGAGGTCAAGTTATTTCTCACCTCCTTTTTATGGATGACCTCAAACTATTTGCCCCCACTGACCTCCAATTAACTGAGTTACTAAAGATAACTGAAAGCTTTAGTAATTCAATTAAGATGGAGTTCGGTGTGGATAAATGTGCGGTCATGCATGTAAAACGAGGCAGGAGTGTGGAATCTGATAGTATAGAGCTCTCAGATTTCACACAACTTAGATCTCTCTCTGCAACCGAAACCTACAAATATCTGGGTATGTCGCAGGCATTAAGCATTGATGACGCTGGCATGAAACAGGCGTTGCAGGCACGTTTCTTTGGCCGCCTGAAGAAAGTCTTAAAAAGCGTTTTATCGGGCGCAAATAAGATGCGTGCCTGTAACGGTTGGGCCATGCCCGTCTTAATGTACTCCTTCGGCATTCTCAGATGGACTCAAACAGAATTGGACGCCTTGGATAGGAAAGTTCGCTGTCTACTCACGACATACCGGATGCATCACCCGCGTTCGTCGGTGATGAGATTGTACATCCCGCGCAAGTGTGGGGGTCGTGGCTTCTTGAGTGCCAAGACCCTCCACAATCGCGAGGTGTGCAATCTCAGAGAATACTTTCTCCACACCGACGCGGGTGTGCACCGAGATGTGGTCGCAGTGGACAGGGGGCTTACCCCGCTAGTTCTGGCTAAAGAGAACTGGCGCAAACCTGCCGTACTTGGTGTAGAGGAGCGCAGGGAAGTATGGAAAGGTAAAGAGCTGCATGGACGTTTTTACCGGGCCTTGCATGGGCCCGAAGTAGATTTTCCAGCGTCGGTGTCCTGGCTGCGTTTCGGCGATCTCTTCGCCGAAACAGAAGGTTTTGTCTTTGCGATTATGGACGAAGTTGTCATGACGAACAACTACCGGAAGTATATTCTAAGGGATGGGACGGTCGACATATGTCGGGCATGTCACCAGCCTGGTGAATCGCTTAGACATATAGTATCCGGTTGTTCTCGTCTTGCCAACGGCGAATATTTGCATAGACACAACCAAGTAGCCAGGATTGTCCACCAGCAACTTGCCTTAAAGTACCAACTTGTCGACTCCGAAGTACCGTACTACAGGTATGTGCCCGACCCAGTTCTTGAAAATGGTCGTGCTACTCTGTACTGGGATCGGTCTATCATTACTGACAGAACTATTGCGGCTAACAAGCCGGACATAGTGGTGATAGACCGATTAGAGCGCCTTGCAATGATCATCGACGTCACCATACCCCATGACGAGAATCTCGTGAAAGCCGAAAAAGATAAACAAATTAAGTATTTGGACCTGGCTCACGAGATTGTCGACATGTGGGATGTTGACTCGGCGATCATTGTACCGATAGTCGTGACCGTAAATGGTCTCATTGCCAAGAGCCTCGACCACCACCTCAAGAGGCTCTCGTTAGACGGCTGGATCAAGTTCTCTATACAGAAGGCAGTATTGCTGGACACGACACGCATCGTTCGGAGGTTCCTCTCTCTGGAGCCGTAACCACCGGTAGCTTGGTCCCTGTGCCCGATGCCGGTGGGTCTCCGTGGTCCTGTTTTATATGGTTAAATATTTCTTTTGTAAAGTGATTTAATTATATAAAATAAGATTAATGAGAATTAAATTAAATAAAGAGGAATAATAATAAACCCCCTCTGGGGCATTCGTTATCTCATCATGAGACTAACGCAATCTCAGAGGGCAGAGTAACAGCTTTCAAACATCACCTTTGTCTTGTGATATACATATTACAGGATAGAAAGAAAGCTTACAAACCGCAGGGCAGTTTTGTGGCGAGCTGAATGTGTGTGGCGACACTGCGGTCCCGAACACTTCAGGGAGTCGCTCAGGGCCTCGTCTCCGGCTTGCCTTTACTGGCTGGTCGGAGTGGATTTCCAAGTGCGCCCGCAAGACTCTCGACTCGGCTTGCCTTAGTCGGCCGGCCAGAGGGAAGTCGCAAGAGCTATTTGCTCGGGGGTGGAAGTGTCATTGTCAAGGGCGTAATTACGGGGAAACCCGCTCCGGGTCACGAGACCCGCGATGGCGAAACCGGTGCCGCACCGCTCTACACCCCTAGCCGCTCACACCGGTGTTGCCCTCTTGTTGCCTTTATGGTAGAGTTTGTTTGCCTTGGCGGCTATTTAGAGAGGGTCCATCTAGTGAGCTGGCGAGTCACCGTCTGCCCCTTTTCGACGTACTATAAGAGTACTTAGGGCAGACGCCGGCATTCATCCATAGTTTTCATGTAAACCTATCCATTTAACACCCATCCCAATAGCCCAGAGTAATTAGTTTCCATATAAGTAGCAATAGTCCCTCACCTGCTGCGGCTAACCCGTGACTGTACTTAATAGTGCGGTGATGGAGGCGCCTCAGTAGGTGTTCCATCACATCCTAGATTAAAACTCTCAAAGGGCCTCTGCGCGTTGGACCTATGTCTCCGTGTACGCCTGCCAAAGGGCCGGGTATTGTTCTAACAAATTAGAATGATACCCGAGAAAGAGAAACATAATAATAATATTCATTTATTTCAGGTAACAATAACCCATATAGATATATACCTTAAAGACTAACATACATACAATAATTATAATAATAAAACTCAACAGAGTGTTGTTGTTTACGTTGTTTTCAAGTTAGGCTGAGTATTATTTCGTAACCTCTCTTGAAAACGCCGATACACCACACCCTTCGGCCAAAACTCTTCCTTGAGGAAAGTGCCAAGATGTCGTGTCGGCACCCGCACCACGTACGATTTGAAGTTCGTTTTATGGCGAGACTCCAATCTCTCGACTCTCAAGGTCCAGTTGGTCTTCGTGCGTAAGTACTCCACGACCTCCTCGTCTTTGGTGGAATGATGCAGCCGGGACACGTACAGTAGTGTTGTTGGTACTGCGGGACGCAGCAGCATGTTAAGTCCTGCTAACCCTGTACCACAATAGCAAACGTAAGACTATATACTAAAACGTGTATTTTATAATTGTGGTATAATTTTTTTTCTATAGCTAAATAAATCAGTTTGTATATTTTTAGGTTCATTCTAACAACTTTCTTTCAATTAAATAGTTGTTTACTAGTTAACAAAGTAGAAAATAATAATAATGACACTCTTACTTAATTTTAAAAGGTAGTTAAATGTTCAATGGTCCATTTTCTTTATTTCTGTATGGTTCTAAACTTGAAGACGCTGCTGGCTCTTTTTTATCTGTTAATGGTTTCCCTTCGTACTTTTCTTAAACAATGTTTTCAAGAAATCGGCCTCTCTTACTCACAGTGATGTGAAAAGAAAAACAAATAAGTACCACTTAACCGTCAATAGTAGGTTAACTCAAAACAACTGTCGTAGAACATGACCGTAGGTCTAAGGACTGAAACCAGATGTATTTTAAACGTGTTGTTATAGTGCCAAGCGTGATAGTTGAAGCAAAGGAGAATGACCTTGTATGGAAGATGGGCTAAGTTTGCTTCTCGATGATTTGACCAGTAAAATATAGTAAATATACTCCTAATTAAATTAGGAAAAAATGAATACGATATTCGGAGGCAGTTCTTAGCTATTGGACATTAAAGATGTCAAATATTTTGAGGTTAAGTATTGTGATAGTTAAGTATATGATTTAATCATATTAATAGTAGTAAATTATCCGCCGTGCTTCGCAAAGTACTTATGTTAGGCTGTCGGTCCCAGTTGTCATGAAGATCTTTCACCATCGCACGTCGTTACGGAGAGTTAGTACCCTCCAATAAACCGATACTTACTGGTCTAAACCATACATTAGCCCTAACCCATTGGGTTATGGCGGTTAGTTTCCCTCCATGAACAATTTCCAGCCCCTGGTTTTTCCCGTCACGCCCTTGTTTTCCTTTCATACCACCTAAAACCTCCCAAATCCTTGCCTAAAGTTTTGCACAAGCGTTGTTTTGGTCGTATGGATTTAGGCAAACTCTGTGAAGATGCGGCTAATCTTAACTGGGAAGTTATGGAGGGTTCCTCGACGATAGACGAAAATGTTCGCATTTTTAATAATAGTGTCTGTCAACTATATGATGCCCGGCATGGGCATCATATAGTTACCCTACGAAAAGTTACATTAAAACGCCCACCGGCACCCTGGATTACTAAGGGTGTGCGCATGGCAATGAGGCGTAGGGACCGGGCCTTCCGGATCTATAAAAGGGACCGCTGTGATGAGAACTGGAACCTGTTCAAGTCTGCAAGGAATCGGTGTAATCAGATGGTACGCAACGCTAAACGCCAACACATTCTACATAATATTTCTTCTTCATCCCCTGCCGATATCTGGAAGTTCCTTGGAACTCTAGGTATCGGCAAACAGCGACGTGTTAGCTGTCTTGGGACACTGAGTCTGGATGACATCAATACACATTTCACAACCACCACCACATTAGATCATCAGACTGAGTGTCTCACAGTGAACTACTTAGCTTCTTTAACCCGACCCAACATAGATTCCTTTCACTTTTCTCCACTAGCCCCGGATGAGATCAAAAAGATAATCCTTTCTATAAAGTCCAATGCTGTGGGATGCGACGATATCAGCCGGCGCATGATCACTGCTATCTTAGACCAACTCCTTCTAGCCATCTCCCACATCATAAACTTTTCCCTTACTACTGGCACCTTCCCAGCCCTGTGGCGTAAAAATTATATTATTCCTATTAAGCTTATATTATATCTCTATTCTTCATTTCTTGTCCAAAGTCCTAGAGTCCTGTGTCCAAAGGCAATTGTCTAGATTTGTTTTTTCAAATAACTTATTAAGCCCATACCAATCTGGTTTCAGGCCTGGACACAGTACTACAACCGCCCTTCTCAAAGTGACTGGCGATATCAGGGAGGGCATGGAGAACACCAAAGTCACTGTGTTAGCTTTGGTCGATTTTTCGAATGCCTTTAATACCGTCAGTCACGATGTCCTGCTGTCCCTCCTTACCCATCTTAAGATCTCATCCGAAGCTCTGGATTGGTTCTCAAGTTGTCTTCGAGGACGCCAGCAGTCTGCCCGCCTCGACGAGTCATCATCGAAGTGGCGTGACAATAACTCTGGTGTTCCTCAAGGCGGTGTTCTTTCTCCTTTATTATTTTCTATCTTTATTAATCTCCTAACTCAAAATCTTCAATGCGCTTATCATCTGTATGCCGATGACTTGCAGATATACTCTCAGGCATCCGTTGAGGACGTTCCATCCGCAATTCAGAAAGTTAACCGCGACCTAAGTGCCATACATAGCTGGTCGGACAAGCTTTGATTGTGTGTAAATCCTAGCAAATGCCAAGCAATTATAATTGGTAGCCAATGGACAATTAAAAGATTAGACGTCTCCACCTTGCCACCACTAGTTTATGATGGTAACATCATAGATATGTGCCCAGTAGTCAAGAACCTTGGCCTACATGGACTATGGACTGCACGTTAAGCTGGCAAAACCATGATACTCAAACCAGTAAAAAGATTACGGGTACTCTACGTACAATCAATCGCCTAAGAAACTTCCTACCACCCAAAACTAAGACAATGCTTGTGCAAACTTTGGTATTTCCCTTGATCGACTATGCGCGGGAAGGCGCGGGCGGCCGCGAGCATGCGCGGGAAGGCGCGGGCGGCCGCGAGCATGCGCGGGAAGGCGCGGGCGGCCGCGAGCAAGCGCGGGAGGGCGCGGGCGGCCGTGTACCCAAGAATCCGCGTTTCCTCTTCTTCTTTTTCAATTATACGTGCAATAACTATTAAATCCAAAATATTCATTTTCACAGCTAATTACACACGTGTTTCTTCGTTATATGTAGAATATAAACTGCGCATAGGAATAGCGTGAGCCTGAGCCGTGACGTGAGCTGCGCGCGGCCGCGAGCAGTCGCGGGCGGGCGCGCGCAGTCGCGCGCGGGCGCGAGCAGTCGCGGGCAGCCGCAAGCCTTCTCTTAGATGCCGGCCGCTGCGCGTCGCTTCCAGCCGCTGCCATTTCGGTGTGAACTGAGCCTTAGCATTACTTTTCTATCGAATATTGTTCCAGACAATGTACAATATGATTTGTTTTTTACAGAGTTTTTGAATATATACCCCCATTACAGCAATGTTTCCGTTGCTTTAAATTTAACCACTCTGCTAGGATATGCAATGGCAAACAAAGATGTTCCATTTGTGGAGGTGAGCATTTATATAAAGAATGTGATAGACCAACAGAGATCTGCTGTTGCAATTGCAGCGGGCCTCATCTTGCAATTTTGAGATTATGTCAAATTAAGTTAAATAAAGTGTTAGAAAAGAAAAATAAGGTAACTTATGCAAGTGCTACAATGGCAAAACAACACACAAGTGATAATACTGAATTTTCACCTCTGCCACCTCCAAAAATAAAACCAATTAACACTGTAAATAAATCTGTAAATAAGTCTGTACATATCTGTAAATACATCTGTAAATAATACTGTACATAGTGTAATAAATCTAGAGATTTCTCTCCTAAAGTAGACATCAAAGCCCAAATACTTTATGTCCCTGGTACAGACGTTGGTGGAACTGGGTAATAAGGGCGATAATACGCCTGCCACTGTAAATAGTATTAAAGAAACACTACTTAAAAACCTCATGTAATGGATCCAAGTTACACACTGTCTAAGCTATGTATTGATCAGTATAACATTCGAAGTGCTAAAATTAAAAAACCCTTACTGATTCAATTCTTACAAAAACAAAATATTGACATTTGCTTACTTAACGAAACATGGTTTAAATCACAATAGTTTTAGAATACCTAGATATAATATTTATAACAAAAATTCTAAAATAATTCATAATGGTGTAGCAATACTAATTAAGCCATATTTAAAGTACAAAGTTTTAAACACTAGATTTTATAAAGACATTCAAACTGTTGCTCTGTCCTTATCGACGGTGCATGGTAGCTTGACTATTCTTTGTGTATACTGTCCTCCTTTTAGTTTACATATACGGATCAATAGACTAAGTAATATTATTAATGATCTTACAAAGCCTATATTTGTCAGTGGTGACTTTAATGCACACCACATTGCTTTTGTTTGTATATCCACTAAGAGCAGAGGTCAGGATTTACTTAATATAATTGATGACTTGGATTTATGTATATTAAATTATGGTAGTTTTACAACTGTTAACAACCCGAGACGAAATCTGTCTGCAATTGTTGTAAGCTTTATTAGTGCTAACCTCGCATCAATATGCGAATGGTCTGTACATGATGATGCTATGGGCAGCTATCACTACCCAACAATAACAGAGATTTCACTACATATAGATAAATATTATATTAATCCCCCTGTTGATAGGTTTAAATATAAAAAAGCAGATTGGAAAAAGTGTAAAACTATTTCTAAAACAATATTCAATGATTTAGTCCTAAAATTATATGATCCTATTTCAACCTTGTTATGAGTAAGACTGGTCACTTCACTATTGTAATAGAACATCATTAGCCTTAAGAACGCGAACTGTCAACGCGTAGTCGCATCTACACGTGCAGTCTAATAGCCGTAACACACGCTCGAACTTGTCCGGCGGACCAAACCCGTTGGTCCGGCGGACAAAATCCGTTCTCGCTACAGACGACCGGATCGGACAGTTGCTTCACGTAAGCCATATCCGATCCGACCGATCTGCAAACTAGCGGACCGAGGCGGACTCAATTAATAATAATTATGTTCGCCGGACTACTCTACAGCCGGGCAGATTTGGTACGGAGGCGATCTAAATCCGTGTTGTGTTAAGGCTATTACTATAAGATGTAACAATTATTGTATTTGTAACCCACATTAAACCCAGTTTGATTGAAGTCCCTAATTATTATTTATCAACCAACCCGACTAAAACATGGTGTCAGAATCGGGTTCGTAATCTGTGTCGTACCTATAGTCTTGACAAGAATCGTTAAGAAAAGTCGGCGTCATGTCTGAAGAAAATCAAAAGCCCAAGAAACTTTCTGGAATGTCCAGTCCACAGCCCATGGTGATGAGTGGTAACTTGGCTCAACAATGGAAAAAATGGGTACAGTCATTTAAATTTTATCTACGTGCTGGCTTGGATGAAGAGAGTGCTGGCAGAAAGGTAACTTTATTTCTTCATGTCATTGGTGAAAATGGCGTGGATGTATTCAATACATTTGGAAAAGACGACGATAACATTACATACGACGAGCTTATAAGGTTATTTCAAAATCACTTTGCCCCAAAAGCTAACCTCACTTATGAATGTCATAATTTTTTCACATACAAACAAGGTGAAAATGAAACCTTTCACAAAACTGTGAGCTAGGTCAGCTACAAGAACGCCTCATCAAAATAATGTTTATATGTAAAATAGAAAGAAAAAAGGAAAAAAATATTTATTTTCCCATTTAGATGTGACACAGAATATGGTTCACAATAAAAGCAAAATAACAGCAAAATACAAAAAAAATAGCAATACAGAAAAAAAAACACAAACGTCTATAGGTAGATAACGTGTCTCATGCTAAATGCTAAGTTCAGCATATGCCTGACGAGTGTCAGACGCTGGTTTTCAACTAGGCCCTAGTGACGTCTAAACTAAAACCAGCAAACAATAATAAATAATATAATATTTGTGAATTAAAGTACAACAGAGGGGACAACACGGGTACATACATACAGACACGTATAGTAAACACAAATAGAACATGCACCCCCCCGTGGGATCTCCACCTTGTCGTGGTGGGGGGGCTCAGTAACCGTGGATTGGTCACCCGCGGTGAAGCTAAGAGGGATCCAGGAGGGGACGCTCCGCGTGTGCTTGACGGAGGCCTGCGCAAGATGCGTCCATAGGGGCGGGTGCGAGGGACAGCAGACCTGTCCCTCTCAGCACCTTCTGTTACATAATTATTAGATTTTGGAGATTACTAAGTAGCATTTAATACAATGCATGGTATTTCACATCCCGGTGTTCGGGCTACTAGAAAATTGATTTCAAGTAGATGTTTTTGGCCTAACATGAATAGCAAACGTAAGACTATAATGACATACATACATACATACATATCGTCACGCCTTTTATCCCCGAAGGGGTAGGCAGAGGCGTATTTCTACACCCACTTTTCGCCAGATATACTTTAGTCACACGTAATAAGGGGCGAGCCTATTGCCGTACCGGGCACATTTCCAGACTTCGTGCTGCTACTGAGAATTTCGTGACAGAAAAACCCAATAACAATGCCCGACCCAGGAATCGAACCCGGGACCTCCCGATCCCACGCGCACGTTTATGCCGCGAGACCAACGAGGCAGTCGTATAGGGTTTGATATCGAGTTTTCCGTCTCTACGCAAAGATGGTATTTGCATCGTCTTTTCCCTTAGTCGCCTCTTACGACACCCACGGGAAGATAGGGGGTGGTGACACTTGTATTCTATGCCGTCAACCACACGGCTATAATGACTATATACTAAAACGTATATTTTATAATTGTGGTATCAATTTTTTTTCTATAGCTAAATAAATCAGTTTGTATATTTTTAGGTTCATTCTGACAACTTTCTTTCAATTAAATAGGTGTTTACTAGTTAACAAAGTAGAAAATAATAATAATGACACTCTTACTTAATTTTAAAAGGTAGTTAGATGTTCAATGGTCTATTTTCTTTATTTCTGTATGGTTCTAAACTTGAAGACGCTGCTGGCTCACGTCCCCAGAGCGCAGAGCATCCCGAAATACGGTACGTTTTCGTTATTTGATTAGTTTTAAGATATTGCTGGAAAAGCTGCGCCCTGCAGAACTACTAATTTTCCGGAATAAAAGGTAGTCTATGTGTTATTCCAGACAATCTATCCCCGTGTACAATTTCATCCGTGTTGTAGTTTTTGCGTGAAAGAGTAACACATATATTCATCCACCCATCCTCACAAACTCACTAGATTTTATAGCTGTTGGATTTATCTTTTTTGTATATTTTATTCAGCTGTCAACGCCCGGCTCGCGGTCACGGTCCTGGTCACCCTTGCTGTTTTCGTTGGAACCGTAAGTGTATAGCTGAATAATTATGTTTATGAATAACTATGTATTATTAAACATGTAACGATTTTACTTTAACGATATTCCAATATATTTATTAAATAAATATAATAATACTATTTGGCTTTACAGCGCAACGGAGTCTGCCGGGATCGTGCTGCAGATATTCGATGAATTCGGAGAGCCGCTGCAGGGCGTTGAGGACGAGGAGGTTGGTGGGGAGCCGCTGCAGGGCGTTGAGGACGAGGAGATTGGTGGGGAGCAGCTGGCTGATGAGTTTTTTGCCCCGGATACACTCATTGTATGTGTCCCCTGGAGAGCGTGATACGGATGAGCGTGATAGAGATGAACGCAGTAATAGAAGAAGAGCGAGTGGGCGAAGGGGGAGCCGAAGGGGTGTCAGGGGTGTGCAAGGACAGAATGCACGTAGGGGTGGGTATCCGAACCGGGGTCGTAGGGAGGGACAACAGTGGGAGATGGGACACCCACTGAACGAAATATGGATGAATGATGAAGACGTCCCTCCTGAATTGGTAAGTTTGGCGACGGATGTAATGAGGCGACGACAATTGAGAACGCAAGATCGTGCCAGGGATGTAAGAAACACTAGGGTTGAGAGACCGGATGCTAGTGAGAGCGAAGATGATGATGAATTCTCGCCATACTTCAAATAAAACACATTTTGTTTTTATAGTCGCAGAAAGAAACATGAATGGGCGGGATGCAATTAAAAGTTATTGTTACAATTATATTGTTGGTTTAAGAACAGTAGGATGTTGCTCTCATGTAATGAGTATAGTTTGGTACTTGGGAAATGCTCGCCCGACACAATGCAGCCGAAGTGCTAGTAATAGTCGCAGAAGACCCTGGTAGGTCCTATGTGTTATTTCACGGCGTACCGGCCAAAGCGGCTATACCTCAAAAGTCCGTACACAGAATTTCAAAAAGGCATGAATTATAATATCCCTCTCATTATCAATTGTAGCGCTCATAGCGAGCCTTAGCTTGCGGTTCCTAAAAGATCGGCAAAGTTAAGCAACGCTTGCACAGGTCGCCATTCGGATTGGTGACCATCATCGTGTGGCATTTACATCTGAGTGCTACCGTGCTTCGGAGGGCACGTAAAGCTGTCGGTCCCGGTTCTTGTCTAAGGATAAGGATCGTTAGGCCATGTCGGAGGCCTTTGGGCGGTTTGAAAACTCCGACACCAGAGTTGGCCACACACTCACACGAAAAACAAACAAACAGACTTCAAAGGGTTTAAACATTAATGCCAAGGGACGCTGCTGCGAGCATAACATTTTGTCGCATAATGCTACGAAAGATGAGAGAAGACCAAAATTATTTTGATAAGAGTCAACGTGTCAAAAGGATGGTTTCTTGAACCTCCACAATTTACACAGCTGGCAACTTGAAAACTCAAGATTGATACGTGAAGACCGATCGCAGTATCAGTTTAAAATAAATTTATGGTCTGGCATTATTAACGGACAAATCATTGGCCCATTTGAGTTGCCGCATATATTAAATGCGGATATGTATTTGGATTTTTTTGTTAATATTTTACCTGGTTTACTGCAAGACGTTCCACAGGAGATAAGAAACGAGATATGGCTACGAAATTATGCGTGTCCAGCACATTACGCTGTTCGTGTAAGGACCTGTTCACGAATCGGTCTAAGCGGCGAGCGGCGCGGCGGGCGGCGCGACAGAACGTCGTGCACGCCACGACCCCACAATAGCGGTAAACGAAGCGGCAAATGAGGACGTATTTGGGCCGACGGAGTTAAATATGGCGATAACCAAAATATCTTTGTATAAGTATACGGTATACCTACAATATTGTCGACATTGGATCTTCATTTCTTATAAGTATTTTATATCAAGGGAATAATACATTATTCGCAAATAATGAGGCGTTACGTTACGTAGATTACGTTAAGTAGGTAAAACACCTTTTAACTTTCATAGTAGCTGTGTCTGTACTTAAAAAGGTACATATGTACATTACACAATCTATACATATAATAAAATGGCAGGAAAGTCAAAACTGCACATTGAATATTTTTTTTAAAGAATACTTGGGGTGTGATCTACAATCGATACCGAAGCCAAAAATATAGTTTTTAGAATTTTTGTCTGTTTGTCCTTATATCCGGGATGAACTCAAAAAGTACTGCATGGATTTACTTCAAAGAACAATGTTCAAAACGTCCTCACCCTTGCAGCACTTTAAAACCTATGTTAATCGAAGGGCCATAACCATCTTATCATTTTATTGTACGACGGCGAAACTGAAATGTTCATCCGAAAAAAGTTATATCGACATGAAGAAAACGGAATCAGTAACAATTTATTGTGCCGTTTATTATACTTTTTCGACATGATGTAACCATACCTACTACAATATAATTACATTTTGGTAAGTTTTTGAGAGCAGTATAGAATGGTTATAATAAGAGCCGCACGCGCAGCGCCACACGACGCAGAGCAGGAGGTGGTGGAAGGGCGGGGAGAAGGGAAGTATGTCTTTGTTCCCTTATCGCTTGCCTGTCTACCGCTGCCGGTTTTATTGGTTATTGTAATTGTTCCTAAGTACCTTTCGGAACGTCCTTAAGCGTACGCGTATTTGTCTTCCACTTGGCTTGCTTGGTCAGATTGGTTGGCTGCCAGAGCAAATGAAAGAATGGGAAAAGCAACGAGTGTAGACATAGATGAAGCAAGAAAGGAGTTTGTTAGGTCAAAAAGAATAGTGAAAGAAATGGTTAAAAGGAAAAAAGAGGAAAAGAAAGATGAATTTGATAGCAGATTATCTAACGATTTCCAGAGAAACATTAAGTTTTTCTGGAAATCCGTTCGTGCAGATCGAGGAAGAACTCAATCCTCAGAACACACATCCATCAGAGACGAGAATGGAAAGATAGTAAATGATGAATCTTGCGTGCTGAAGAGATGGAAAGAGTATTTTGAAAGTTTATTTGAAAGGTCGGCGATAGAGACACCGATAGCTGAAAAGAATGGTAACGATAGCAATGATGAAAGCGTTATTGGCGTGGATGAGGTCGTGAAGGCACTGAGAAGTATGAAAGTAGGTAAGGCTGCAGGATATGATAGGATTACAGTCGAAATGCTGAAGGCTGGACAGGGCGTCATAGTTGGTCAGTTGCAGCGGTTATATAACTTGTGCTGGACCACCGGCCGAGTACCTAATGACTGGGCCAGAGCTGTAGTTGTGCCTCTTTATAAAGGAAAAGGCTCGCAACAAGATTGCAAAAACTATAGAGGCATTAGCCTTCTCAGCATTGTTGGCAAATTGTATGCAAAGGTACTTATTGAAAGAGTTATGGAAGTAACCGACAAGAAAATATGGGATGTACAAGCGGGATTCCGAAAGGGTATGGGATGCACGGATCAGGTTTTTTACTTGCGAAGCATAGCCGAAAAGTTTTTGGCCAAAGGTCAAAAGGTCTATTGCGCATTCGTGGATTTGGAAAAGGCTTACGATAAAGTGGTGAGGAATGAAATGTGGTCGGTGCTGTCAATGAATGGGGTGGACAGCAGCCTTATTCGAGCTCTGAAATCCCTTTATGAGGATTCTAGAGCTTGTGTGAGGATAAACGGGGCATACACTGACTGGTTTACCATCGAGAAAGGTGTTAGTCAGGGATGTGTAGTGTCGCCGTGGCTGTTTAACCTCTTCATGGACAGTTGTTTGCAAGATTTAAAACATAGTGACTGCGGATTAAGGATGAATGGGTTAGTCGTCAAATGCCTCCTTTATGCTGATGATCAGGTTATACTTGCATCTTCAACGGAGGAGTTCCAGGAGATGGTAACAATCATGCATCGTGCGTTAGAGAGGAAAGGAATGAAAGTGAATGTAAGTAAAACGAAAGTTATGGTTTTTGAAAAGGAGGAATGCGTTACGGCTTGTAATGTTTTGATCGATGGACAGCGAGTGGAACAAGTGAATGAGTTTGTTTACTTAGGTACGTTGTTTACAAGAGATGGTAAGAATGAAGAAGATATTGAAAGGAGAGTTAATGCAGGTAATAGTGTGAATGGAGCTCTGAAAGCGTTTATGAACAGTCAGAACGTGTCCAAAAAGGCACGTTTGGCTGTACATAGTGGCGTGTTAGTTGTGACGTCACACACGCAGTACGATTGTAGCAAGTTGAATCTTACTACATGGTGCCTACCCTTATGTATGGTAGTGAAAGTTGGGTATGGCAGAAGAGATTTGAAAGTAAAATAAATGCTGTAGAAATGAGAGCACTGAGAAGTATGCGTGGTGTGTCTTTAACCGACAGAGTAAAGAATTGTGTGATACGAGAGTGGTGTGGGGTAAAAGAAGATGTAGTGACAAGCATTGAGAAAGGCATGTTAAGATGGTTTGGGCACATGGAGAGGATGGATGACGATAGACTGACAAAGAAGATATATAAGGCAAGTGTGAATGGAACAGGACAAAGGGGAAGACCTAGGCGGACGTTCTCTGACCAGATTGGAGACATTCTGAAAAAAGGACAAGTCAGAAGTACCCTTAACAGAAGAGCATGCATGAGAAACTTGATGGGAGTGAGTGAAGCAAGTGAGGTATGTCAGGATCGTTGCAAATGGCGTTCCGTAGTCTCTGCCTACCCCTCCGGGAAACAGGCGTGAGTCTATGTATGTATGTATGTATGTATGTACAAATTTTTTTTATAACGCAATAAAGAATTTTAATTTTAATCACTAAATAACAATGAATGCATTTCCAATAATTCAAATATGTACCTACATAAATAATATAATTAATAATTTCACAAAACCATCTCGCATTTAATTTAATTTTGCTATTGTATAAATAAATAAGAATATAAAAAAGTAAACATATTCATTCTCATAAAATAATATACGAATTTATCGCAATTTATTTAACGAATATAACATTTATTTAACGAATATCAATCAAAATACTTAATAAACTTTTCTTAGATTCTAAAGGTCGCTTAATGACAATAATATGGTACAATGTTACGCAAGATAAAAAAAGAAAATTATGTTTTCAATAAATTTATATTAGTAAGAAATATATTTGTAATACAATGTTGTTTCCGTATGCATTCTTATTTATACATACATACATAGACTCACGCCTGTTGCCCCGAAGGGGTAGGCAGAGGCTTATTAAATGCCCACTTTTGGCCAGTGTTTTGATCCCACGTAATAGGTGGCGAGCCTATTGCCGCTTATTGGGACATTTTGTTTGCCAGAGCCTCGTCCGTTGATCGGCAGGTGCACCACTTGCAGGTGAGGTTGGCTTGGGACCCTTTTTTTTTTTTTTTTTTTTGGTGTCGGGTTGGAAAATCCTCATGGAGTCCCTCCGCCCCGGGGGAAGGACGAAGGGGACTGTCTGACTCTTACTGACTAAAAACCAACCCGTGTTCCTCATGTACCCGTGTGTCGGAGGGTAGGGATTCACATAAGCATTCGTCGCTACCCCCCGACGGGTATTGGCCCGCCAGATGGTCAGGCGGGCCCCGAACAAAACCCCCTTGGCGGCGGATGAAGGTGTTGGGCTCCGCCGCCAAAACTCTCAGCGGCCGCAGAGGATAGGGAGGACGGCAACGCAACACCGCATCTCCTCTTCCTCTGCGGCCCCACCGCGACGCAACGATGGTGCGCCCCCATTTGGTCGCGGGAGATAGGGCGCGCGGCAACGCAACACCGACACGCCTCTCCTCCCGCGACCGCACCCGACTGCGAGGGACAGACAGAACTGTCCCCCGCACCCGCACCGTTGGACGCATCCTGCGCAGGCCCCGTCAAGCCCACGCGGAGCGTCCCCTCCTGGATCCCTCTTCGCTTCACCGCGGGTAACCAATCCACGGTTACTGAGCCCCCCCACCACGACAAGGTGGAGATCCCACGGGGGGGTGGCTTGGGACCCTAAGTTCTTGGTGGGAACCCTATGCAACCTGGTGGGAACCCTATGCATATATTATTTATAGTAACTATAAAATTATAAATTTTATTGACCTTGTTACATTTTTTTTAAATTACATTAATATAATAATATATTTCGCTGGCATTACCAATCTTTTCAACGATAAAAATCCTTATTTAATTCCATCACAATTTCTACATATTCGCCATATATCTCATTATCTATATATCTTTAATAATTATACTTAGTCAAGTCATCACAATACCTACCTCATATTTTTGGTTTTGGTACATACATTATTTCTTTTAGACCCGGGCCCGGTCATTTTATTACATCTCACTTAGGTACTCTTCTTTATTACATATAAATCATCATATTCGTCTCATCATAATTATATCTCATATAGAACATGTATTTAAGAACAATATTTAAGACATTTTTACATCTCCAACAATTTTCACGGAGAAGAACTCGCTTACTGCCATGATCAAAATGAAGGACTGTTCTTAATTGTACCATTATTAATTGTGTACCTTATTTTATCATTTATACATCCAAATGCATTCAGTAACACTACACATAATCTCGTTCGAAATGAATAATTGAGTTTAAAAGAGTTCTGTTGCTATTGGGTGATCAGTCCTTTGCGTACTTGAACCTTCTAAACAAAATCATTCCCTACTTATCAAAAATCTATACCTTTACAAACAAAACCATCTAATTACTTCTATCCAAATCGATTTTCCATCAATTAATCCTTTCCATTCCATAATCTCATAAATTAAAATGCCATACTCATACTAAAATATATCTATATCTCAAAACCATAAAAATCAAATGCGTATTTCAATATCAAAACTTTTAAACTTCGAACTGTTACAAGTCATTACAAGATAAGCTAATTATAAACAAAGTGTCGTTCTCAGTAATGAACGGTGTTGAATTTCGAGACCTAAGAATGCATCGCATACTTGCACACCTGCATCATATTGGATTCTAAACTTGATTCTAAAAATCGAATACATTATAAGTTCATATTAATAATCTCTCATTATTTGAAATTTGCTTTTACCAATTTAATTAATTTATTTTTATTGTACTTATAAATTTACAATAATTATCTGTTACATAAACAGCTTTTAAAATACACTTGATTCTTTATGAAACAAAAATAACTCGATATATTAGGGAAAAGCCTATATAGTATTCAAATCGGACATTTAAAGAATTAACTCATTAGGTATTTATTAAATTTTAGTAAAGAAACATTAAAAAATATATTTAAAATTGAATAATACTTCAGTCATATTGTCATTAGCGAACCTTTTATAAAACTAATATTAACATAAAATAAGTCAATAATATAATTGATTACTTATAATATTCCTCTAAATAAAAATTATAAAAAAATCTATTTAATGAGCAAACAAATTACCAATTATAGAAATAAGATAAAAATTCTGTTTCCGGCTTTTACAAAAAAAAATAGTTACCTTTAATAAAAAATTATCGTTTTGGCTAGATTTCAATACACACTAGAAATTTTTTATTGACCTTCCGAAAAATGATACATAAATTTTGAATACCTTTACTCGTTTCTAATCTTGCCTTTCGGTTTTGAACCTTGTTCAACGTAGAAGTAACGGAGTCCTCTCGACCCGAACATCTTCCAACGCCTCGCAAATTCCATCATCGGACTCGAACAACGCCCAGCACCCAAAAAAATCCGTCATCTGACTCGTTCATCTCCCAGCGCCCAGCAAAATCCATCATCTGACTCGAACATCTCCCGGCTCCCAGCAAAATACATCCATCTCATAAAAATCTCTCCATGTCCAGAATATCTCAGCTATTCTTTTACAGTTTATTGTATAATTTTCTTTCTTCAATAAATCTATCCAATGTCATTTCTTCAAAATTTTGTTCCTTTGTTTGCTCATTTTTGCCGTAATTCTTGCCATGTCGTCAGATTATCGGATCCACATAGTTATATTTTTTTTTGGAATAATTATATTCTACGCCGAGCGCTGCCCAAGGGCAGCACTGGCAGGGTCGCCATGCAATGTGTGGATGGGCGGCGGGAGTATAAGGAAACAACTGTATTCGTTGACTGTCGTATAATGAGTGTGTACTACAATATAAATTTCAAATTTCAAATTCAAATTCAAATTCATTTATTTTTGCTAAAACATGGTAGTGAGTTTTACAATAGTTTATAATTAGAATCACATGTTTTGCTGGTGAGGCAGCATGCAAAAAGGGAAAATAACACATAATATAAAATTTAAAACAGGATACTAATGAAAAAAATCGAATTAAGTACATAATGTCAAAGTTCACAATGTCAAAATATAAAATGTCATCATAGTTTTATGTATGTTCAATTCATTCAAATATTCAATTCATTCAAATAAAATATAATATAACCAATGGAGGCATGAACAGAACAAATCGGACTTAAAAATGTTTCTCATTCATCATGAAATTTAAACAGGATACTAATTAAAAAAATCGAATTAAGTACATAATGTCAAATTATAAAATGTCATCATAGTTTTATGTATGTTCAATTCATTCAAATATTCAATTCATTCAAATAAAATATAATATAACCAATGGAGGCATGAACAAATCGGACTCAAAAATGTTTCTCATTAAGGTACTCAGTAACTGAATAGTACGCCTTTTGAATTAAGTACTGTTTAAGGGCAATTTTAAACTGTCCAAGCAATTGAATTTCCTGTATATATTTGGGCAGCTTATTATACACCTTTGGAGCCATTGTAAATATACTTCTACTATATAAAACCGTTCGTGATACTGGTATACGCAATTTTTGGGGATTACGCGCATTATTGCAGCTCTCGAATAGATTCATATGATTTCTTAGAAATACTGCACATTCATAAATATATAAACACGGTAATGTGAGAATGTTCAATGTTCTGAAGTAATGCTTGCAGCTATCAGTTTGCTGTAAATTGCATATAGAGCGTATACATTTTTTCTGTGCTTTAAAAACATCTTCGTTACCATAGGAGTTACCCCAGAAGATTAAGCCATATCGAAGCGCAGTCTCGACAAACCCATGATAGGCAGTTAATACTACACTTCTGTTGACTACCTTACGTAACATGTATAGTGTATATGAATACCGATTTAGCTTTTTACAAACCCTTTCAATTTGATGTCGCCATGTCAAGTTTTTATCTAAATGTAAACCTAAAAATATTGTTTGGTCAGCTTGCTTAATTATTTTGTCGTCATAATGAATATTAATGTCAGTGTTTTTCTTATTTTGTCTAGTGGAAAATGTCATAATATTAGTTTTGTCAAAATTTATAATTAAATTATTAGAATTTAGCCAGTCTATGATATTATATAAAGAATTATTGATTTCATTTTCATAGCATTTGATGTCCATACTTTTATAAATTACTGTACTATCATCGGCAAATAAAATCATAGGATGATCAGTTGATTCTGGCAGGTCATTTATATATATAAGGAAAAGCAACGGTCCTAGCACGCTGCCTTGTGGTACCCCATAGTGAGTCTCTCTTAGCATTGATGAATATGTCTTTTCGATTTTAGTTACGGTGCAAATTCGATTTATTTGGGTAAATTGATGCCTCCTTGTAAGATAAGATTTTAAAAGGCTTAATGAGTTACCTCGGATGCCGTATTTCTCTAATTTGTGTAACATAATCTTATGGTCTACATAATCGAATGCTTTTGACATATCCATGTATAAAGCATTTACTTGTACCTTTTTGTCAACACTATTCATTATATGTCCGAGAAACTCATATATTGCCAAGTTAATGGATTTATTTTTACGAAACCCTTTTTGCGCGTCGGTAAAGATTTTGTTATCTTCAAAATATGAACTCAGACTGTTACCAATAACTTTCTCGAAAATTTTCGAAAATATTGGTAAGAGGGCCACCGGTCTGTAGAAATTGAGATCTTCTCTGTCTTTCTTTTTAAATAAAGGTCTTATAATAGAAATTTTCAATTGATCAGGAAATATACCATCTTCCATACATAAATTAAATATATGACTCAATATCGAAGAAATACCACTAGCTACATATTTTAAAACTCGCGTGTTGATGTCATCGTACCCAGTGCTATTAGTTGATTTTAATGATCTAATTATATTATAGATATCAACAGCATTTGTAGGTTTCAAGAATAGTGAACCACACTGTGCATTTTTCAATGGGTGTGTATATGCATAATTAATCCCTTTACTGGTCAGATTAATTTGGTCAATAAAGTGATTATTGAATGTATCAGCTATTTCCTGCGGGTCACTAATAATACCATTATGTGTTTTTATTTTATTTATATATTGTTTGTAGAATATGCTTCTATTATTTATTATTTTCCAGCTAGCTTTACATTTGTTCGAAGCATTATTAATGTGATAGCTATTCTGTGTCTTTTGTGTTAGTTTAATTATTTTTGCCAGACGTTTTGAGTATAATTTAAACAATCTTTTATTTTCTGCTGTCGGTATCTATGTTGCCACAATAATTTTCTTTTTTGTTTACAACATGTTCTTATACCTTTAGTAATCCACTTTTGTTTTTTATTAGTATATATTCTTTTCCTTTCCATTGGGAAGCAGAGATCGTAAAATAGCTTAAAATTATCGTAGAAAACATCAAATGCATCACTAGCCAACTTTGCTTCATACACATCAGTAAAATGTAAACTATTTATGCAATTATTAAATGTTTCCATATTTTCCTGACAGTAATTACGTTTGAATACGTAGTAATAATTAATTTTAGAAGATACCTTTACAGGACATTTCAGAAGTTGAGCACTATGATCAGAGAGTGCTAGTTCTACGATTTCATGACTACATTCTTTGATATTGTGAATGATATTGTCAATACATGATCCACTGACCATTCGAGTAGGTTTATTAAATTCAAATTTTAAATTATGACCAAACACCAACTCTTTAAACCTAGAAGTGAGATTGTTATTTTTAAATATGTTAATGTTATAGTCGCCGCATATGATGATCTTAAATTTATTTGTGAATGATATTTTATCATTTTTAGGCGGTCTGTACAAGCACACGATAACAATCTTGTATACTGTAAGTTCAATTGCACAGCATTCAAAAACATTAACTAGACAATACTTTTTTATTTCATTTTTAGTTTTATACGAATGTTGAGACCTTACCAATATACAGGAACCACCATGTCTATTCTCCCTAGTATACCAAGCTGCTAATATATAGTCTGGAATATTTACTTGTGAGGTGTCTGTTTCAGTCATGTTGTGTTCTGTGACGCAAATGACATCCATAAGTTTATCAACTAATTTCAGTTCTTCTAAATTTACAGAAAGTAAGTCCGATTTATTTATGAGTCCGTTAATATTTTGATGGATTACATATATATAGTTATTCACGAAATAAATTATCATTTTTGTTTATCTCCTTGTCACAAATAGGTGTCTGAACATTAGGGGTCACAGAACTAAAAAAATCACCATTTAATGTTTGGGTGCTTGTATGAATCATTTTTGGCTTTTCATCATTGAATAACTTCAAGGAATATTCTTTGTATTTTTTTTTATAATCTATATGCAAAATTTCCTTAAGTAGATTTCGAGATAAATTTCTGACAAAATACTTTCCCCTGGGTATGAACTCTCTATAGTTCATATCTATGTAATTTGCATGTCTATATTGACTACATAAAAACTTCAACTCATAATTCAATTTCTTCTCATTGAGATACTTGTTACGTGGAATTTCACTTATTATTATGTTAGTCTTATTCAAATCCTGAATCCAGGTGTGTAGAAAATGTTGAAATTTATAAGGGTTACAGTCATTTGTTCCACCTAATACAATGACATAGTCTCTTTTGGTCAAAGAAAGAAGTTCTTCGTTAGGCTTGTCCAATATGTCATATATTTGTGCACCTGCTTTCCATTTACTGAAAATTGAATATTCGGACCCGATCAGAGATTGTAGGGCTTTTTGTAGGTTTCTGCCTTGTTGGTCTGCCAGAATTATGATTCTTCTTTGTTTGTTTCCAGTCCTATTATTGTGTTTTGTCTCATTTTTGTGACTAATCGCTTCATTTTGAACGTTCACTCTGTACTGGTCTGTGTCTTTGATTACGTCATGAATAGAGCAAGATGAGTCGACTGTGTTGTGTGTCTTACATTCTATTGTACTTTTTTCTTTCTTATTGGCTTTCTTCTCAGTATCAAAAATTTTTCTAGATTTTAATAATTTATTCTTTCGTGAGGATAATGGTGTACCATTCGTTGGGTTAAGACCAACTTTTTTATATAAGTCAATAATTTTTGTGTATTTTTCTAGTTGTTGTTTCAAGTCAGTGTTCTCTGTGTTAAGGTTTTCTATTTCGTTATTTGCTATATCTAGTTCCTCTCGCAACTTTGCTATTTCAATTTGTAATTCTTTTTCATGAGAAGGGCTACTGATAGATGTGTCGGGTAAACTTAACATTGTAGTATCGAATAGCGCAGTAGTTGTGTTTCTCACTGTGCTAATATCATCAAAAGAATTTGTTCGTCGTGGTTTTCTGCGTGTAATATTAGCTTCAGTGAAACTCTCCATGTTTCTTTAGAAATAAAATATTTTAACCAACTAAAATCTTGAAATTATTTTAAATTTTAATAATAATTTTATAACGTTAGTGCAGTTTGTGTTTCGTAGAATTCATCAAGTTCAAAAAGTTTCTTCTTGACTCGGAATCGAACTCGATCACTTTCGAGTAACACGATGTCTAACCACTCCGTATGTACATCCGACTATACCGACTGTTACGTGTGAGCTTTAATTTTTAGTTTAGGTTCCTTCATGTCCTTAGAATTGTCAATCAGACGAACAGATATGAGTCCAAAGTTCAAATTGTTTGTTGTGATGCAAATTGTGGGTGTCTGTATTTTTATTTTATAGTTTTGCACTGTTAGACACTTATTTTTCTCAAATAGATATGCTTTTGCACAAATAATTGTTTGTTTTATAAACACTGGCTAATTATAACACTTCAATAAAACACTAATTGCGTTTTTGCAGGCTATTAAATCAACATATTATTACGATAAGTTCACTTTCAGATTATGCTTTCAACATTTGATTTTTATTGTTTTTAAGTAATTTTTAATGTAGTCCACATTAACACTGATTCTATGCAACTTTTTTAAATGATTTATTGTGATTTCACTTGTATTAGATGTTATTTATATTTTTTGTAAACAAATTATCACGGAGCCGATAAGCACTGTGCCGCGCCCTCTGGCTGAAAAAAAAAAAAAAAAAAAAAACAATATAGTACATACATACATACATAGACTCACGCCTGTTTCCCGGAGGGGTAGGCCTCTGCCTACCCCTCCGGGAAACGGGAAACTACGGAACGCCATTTGCAACAATCCTGACATACCTCACTTGCTTCACTCACTCCCATCAAGTTTCTCATGCATGCTCTTCTGTTAAGGGTACTTCTGACTTGTTCTTTTTTCAGGATGTGTCCAATCTGGTCAGAGAACGTCCGCCTAGGTCTTCCCCATTGTCCTGTTCCATTCACACTTGCCTTATATATCTTCTTTGTCAGTCTATTGTCATCCATCCTCTCCATGTGCCCAAACCATCTTAACATGCCTTTCTCAATGCTTGTCACTACATCTTCTTTTACCCCACACCGCTCTCGTACCACACAATTCTTTACTCTGTCGGTCAAAGACACACCACACATACTTATCAGTGCTCTCATTTCTACAGCATTTATTTTACTTTCAAATCTCTTCTGCCATACCCAACTTTCACTACCATACATAAGGGTAGGCACTAACACACCTCTGTGTACAGCCAAACGTGCCTTTTTGGACACGTTTTGACTGTTCATAAACGCTTTCAGAGCTACATTCACAATATTACCTGCATTAACTCTCCTTTCAATATCTTCTTCATTCTTACCATCTCTTGTAAACAACGAACCTAAGTAAACAAACTCATTCACTTGTTCCACTCGGTGTCCATCGATCAAAACATTACAAGCCGTAACGCATTCCTCCTTTTCAAAAACCATAACTTTCGTTTACAATATAGTACTTAAAACTATATACTTATAATAAGGTAGAGGTGCACTACACTACAACAGCCCGAGAGTGCTTAACGAGAGACTTTGTGGCACTTCATCTAGGATACGACCACATCGGCCGAGATGAAATAATAAGTCACAGCACTACTATTGCGAGAACATTATATGGAGATTCAAAAGCCATCATATTATCCGACGGAACATACATTTATATACAGAAAAGTAAGAATTTCCTGTTCAGCAAATAACATACAGCCTGCATAAATTCAAAAACTTATTGAAGCCATTCCTTTTAGTGTGCCCAGACGGGTATATAATAAATATTCTAGAACCCTACTCTGCTAGGACATCAGACGCTCAGATTATGAAGGATATAATGAATAACATTTATTCTCCGATTCATTACTTGCTCCTCGAGAATGATACGTTTATATTAGACAGAGGCTTCAGAGACTCAATTCCTGCAATCGAAGAATGTGGCTATGAGCCTCACATGCCACCTACAAAAGACAGAACACGACGCACGACGACAAAAACGCAACGCAACTCACGAATGAACAAGCGAATAAATCGTGTCTAATAACAATTGTCCGATGGGTTATTGAGGCGATAAACGGGAGATTTAAACGCGACTTTAAAATGTTCAGGAACGTGGTATTCAATAAATCACTTCCTCACTTCTTCACTGACTTCCGGATTGCTGGAGCGCTTCTCAACACCTTCAGGGAGCCTTTTCATGGTAGTGTCTACGCCACAGAGTTCGTAGAACGAATCAGTCACAGAATTCATATCAACAATGACTTGGTCAACTACGTTGTTGCAGAAAATGTTAACAGGCAGCGGGTTGCGTTCAAGACATTGACTGACGAGTCCATAAATATGCCGTTCCCTGAATTGTCAAACGAAGATATTATTTTGTTTAGCTTGGGGACATATCATCTAAAACTGGCAGTTTTCTATGTCAGCGAACATTTACGTGGCGGCGTCTATAACAAAGAGGTTTGTGCAACTCCAAGCCCAATTATGAATCAATACGGTATAGGCACGGAAGATTGCACTCTTCTAAGGGGTCGAATTTTATCAAGACATAGGTCTAATGCGACCTATTATACGTATTTAATACTGAATAACGCACAGGGAATAAGCGCTATTCAGGCATATTACTGCTCATCTACAATGCATGGGAGAGCTCCCAGAATGCTATTGGTATGTTTTGCGACCTTTCGAAAGCATTTGATTGTGTCTGCCATGATACGCTCTTGTGCAAATTTAAACATTACGGCGTCCAGACTAAAGCATTGGATGTTATTAAGGCATATTTAAATAACAGAATCCAATGTGTCGAAACAAACGGCTCAAAATCCAGTGGTTTACCAGTACAATTGGGAGTGCCGCAGGGTAGTATTCTAGGGCCTTTCTTGTTTCTTGTTTACATTAATGATTTGCCATTTTACCTGAGAAAGATTTGTGACGTGGTATTGTTTGCTGACGATACTTCATTGATATTTAAAGTAGATAGAAATAAGGAAAACTTTACCGAAATAAACAGTGCTCTTATTCAGGTGACTAAATGGTTTACTGTAAACAACTTAGTACTGAACGCCAAAAAAACCAAATGTGTTAAGTTTGCTTTGCCAAACGTCAGAAACCTTGGTACTAACATCGTTTTAAATGATGATGTACTGGAAACAACTGAATCTACGTTGTTTCTAGGAATAACACTTGATTCGAAGTTGCAATGGGGCGCACACATTACATATCTGTCAGCGAAACGTAGTTCGGCTGCTTATGCCATTAAGAAGGTGCGTAGTTTAACAGATGTCGATACGGCTAGACTGGTATATTTTGGCTATTTTCATAGTGTTATGTCATATAGCATATTACTATGGGGTAGAGCTGCTGATATCGAAAGTATTTTTATATTGCAAAAAAGAGCAGTTCGGGCCATTTACCAATTACGAACAAGAGTTTCGCTCAAGGACAGATTTAAGGAAATCGGTATTTTGACTGAAGCGTCTCAGTATATTTATTCCAGTGTTTTGCATGTGCGTAAAAATATAAATACATATTCAAAGAATAGTGATATTCACTTAATTAATACAGGAAATAGACATAAATTATGAGTTCCGTATTTCCGTTTGTGTAAAACTCATAATTCTTTTATAGGACTTAGTTTACGTATCTACAACAAGATACCGATATGTATTTTGGACTTGCCGTTTAGCGCATTTAAGACAAAGATTAAAAATAGTTTAATGCAAAAGGCTTATTAAAATTTAAATGATTATCTTAATGACAAATGCGCTTGGAAATAATCTGTTTCAGTATTCACATAATTATTAGGTAATAGGTGGATAATATTAAAATTTTCATGACATATAATTAATTAAATAAAAATATGATTCTGTTCGAAATAAAATTATTAAATGATGTTTTTTGGAATCGCCACCACATCCTTAAATGTATTTCATGTCGTTAGATACTATTTATTTATTATGTTTAATTTTATTATCTTGTAATCAATCAGTTGGATCGGTGGTTGTATTTCAAAAGGTATCATGTCAATTAAATATGGGTACGACATTAGCATTTCTTCACGCGTTTCACAAATTTATCCTAATATTAATGATCTGGAAAATGGAGGTAATTCGCGTTCATGGTCAGTATACCAACAGATTGATAATTTTCTTACTGCCGGTTCGTATACCGTTGTCGTCATGCTCACTAAAATGTCATTTCTTGTGGTGGCGTCGTGTGTCGGGTCATCCCTGTCCCTCTGATATGGCGAGAGGGATGATGGCTGGCACATGCGTCATACTCGTGAACGGGTGCTACTTGCGATGACTGGTCGATGGCGGTCTCATGGGCTGGTATAATTTTGTTTTTGATATTTAACTTCATAATTTCCATCATGGTTCTGAACATTTGCGCGGATTGCCTGCATTGTTAAGTGCCTAATGTAAGTGGATGCTCCTGTTTCACCATGTCTATGTTCAGGAGGCTAACTAAATGAACATCAAAATTTAACTTGATTATGCTTGAGTATTATGTACAGTAAATATATACAAGTAACATAGAAGGTATAACAGTTGCAGCACCTTCCAAAAGTTTAATTGTTATGTATTATTAAAAACCTGGCGATGAAAAAAAGACCTTGAGTTTTATTGCCCGTTCTTTCTCATGGTTCTACGCCCTTGCTTTGCGAACGTGGCAGTAAATGTAGAAGCATACAGTAATAATGTTTTAAATTTGACGTTCATAAGTGTAACTTTGTGATCTAAATGAATAAAGGATTTTGACTTTGACTTTGACTCATGTTTGACGGGTATGAGGACAGTTGGTGCCTGCGCGCATGCCGTCAGCATCGTTAGGGATTGGAAGGCGTTTAGAGAATTTCCTTGGGCCAGCCAGTGCCTGGGACAATATTGTAATAGATACTGAAAACACCGAATAAAGGTTTTATTTGTAATTAATAAGGTATTTTATTTGAAAACTCCTAAAAAAACGTCAATGGTAACCTCACAAAACCAATATTCAGCAGAATTATTTATGAACTCTTATCTGCTCCGTGAGTTGTTCCCGAGCGGGAATCAGCATTTAATTCTAAAGAGTTGTTTGAAAACTCCGAACTAAACCATCCCACAGTAAAAAGAAAAGCATCGTGATCGGAAACATAATTATTATTGTGACTGATTCCGGTTTCTTAATGTCGATATAACTTTTTTCGGATGCACATTTCTGTTTCGCTGTCATACAATAAAATGATAAAATGACCATGGCCCTTCGGTTAACATAGGTTTTAAAGTGCTACAAGAGTGGGGATGGTGTCCATACATTTTTGGGCATTGTTCTTTGGCACAAATATTATTAAAAAGTCGGGTCAACATATAGGCTACATATTATCACGCTATGACCTACAGGGAACAAGCAGAGAACCTTTATTTCTTCAACGCATTCTGAAACAACGTGTAATGTAACAATGCATATTATTTGAATGTTGTTATTATGTTAACTATGCTATAAGCTAGCTTTACACTATAAAAATCACGCAATATAAGTAACTTAGGCTGACATACATAATTAATTGAATATAAGTAGAATCAAGACAATTTTAATGCAGCGCCATCTATGAGATTATTAAAACATCAAGTCAAATTACATGTGTATGCCCTTTTAGGATATAAATAATTTAAATTTAATCATGTTGGCGGGGTTAATAGTTGTTTTTAAAAGTCGTCATAGATGGAGTTGTACATTTTCTTCTTAAAAATTGTATCTTTAATTGTGTTTAAAAACAGTATACATGGACTTTGTGTAGTCAACAAGTGAGCTATTTCAAAATATTTACGTAATTTTGAAAGCAATCGCTACCTAAGCAATACTAAAACTAAGACTTAAGAGCCTACAGTACTCCAGCAAAAATCTAACATATGCCCGCACCGCACCGACCGGCGCCGCGCCCGGTCACAGATTACTAAATAGTTACTTCGTAACAGATACATCACTCCCATACAAAATCGAAAATACCTACGCAATAATCACCTACAAAATCTTAATAATAATAGCCGTTGTTCGCAGTGAAGAGAAATGTACCCTAAATACTCACGCAAAGAGTTGCAGATTGTGTGACTGTACGTACAAGCGCGTCATCGAACAAAGGCGCTAGGGTTGTTCTAATGATGATTTTGGTAATAAAACGAATGTGCGAAATAACCATATTTTTATTTGCTTAAAACTTACCTATATAATACACGAGTCAGTTAGTAAATACATATTGACTGCACGGTTGGCGTAGTGGTTTAAGCGGTCGCCTCGCCGCTTGGTACTGCGCCGCGTGTCGTGGGTTCGATTCCCACACGAGACAACACTTTGTGTGATCTACAAATTGTTGTCTCGAGTCTGGGTGTTCATTGTGTCCGTTGGTTGTATGTTTGTAAAGTCCCCCGCGACACAGGAATTTCTTCCTAGTGCGGGAGTTGTCTTTTTATTAAAAAAAAAAAATGTTAACATATGTCGCACGAGTGATTGATTTCCACGGGGTAGCCGGGATCGATCACTCGCCGAGCAATTAAAGAGAGATAATTAGGTTGACTTACGGGAAATAAATAAAAAATATCACCAGGAAAGTTTAAACTCGCGTTATAATTCCAGTTATACACATAGAACAGAAGAGACAATTATCCAGGGCGTGAGTACGTTGTTGGCACTTCACAGGTCTTCAGATCAGGTACTCAGCTTTGTGGTGTTGGCCGGGGCAAAGGAACGAAACCTCGTGTGTCCCCGGTATATATAAGGCCGGCGAGGAGGAGGGGGCGAGCGGGCGGCCCACTGCTGTGCGTCACTCGTAGCGAGGCTCGCGGGCGCCGGGGCGCGACGTCACACATATTCAATAAAATTACCAATAAGTATGCAATATGTTATAAAAATAAATAAAATGTATACCTAATAATCGTACGTAGTAGGGGCCTATTGCCTATTTCCGTTTATCGGACACAATACCAGACAATACAGTACATACGTACATAAGATTCTGCCATTAAGTAGAACAACCTAAACGTATCAATTAACGAACATTTACATACCTAGTATTTCCTTTCTTACCTTTGCTCTAAATAAAATAAACGGTGTCAATTTGTAGACGAAATTTTATATAAGTACCCACTTATATCAAATCTTATATCATATTCATAACTTACGACATAAATCATCGTTTTCCCTTCGGCAATGAAAAAACAACAAGTTTTCGTTTGTTTTGTGCGTTTAACACCCATCCACTGTACAATAACTTCGTGGATTCGGAATTTCTAGAAGAAAGCGCGGGAAACGTGCCGTGCGTACACGCTGCCGGGCGTGCGGCGGCCCTCTGTCGTTTGTATCCATATGGATACACGAAATGGTAGGTATTTATCGCGCGAATTTGAGCCAGTGACGGAGGCCTGGCCCGGTCGAGTAGCCCGCGGCCCGTGCAGTCGCAGCTATCTCCCTCGCACGCGGTTCTCATGCGCCGACATTACGATAGGGTAAATGCACAATTTAGTGTCCATCCGTAGAAAGACCTCAATTGTAATAAGTAGGAACCGAAACGCCGTACGTTAAGGTAAATACACCGTTTATATACATATTATACGCAGGTGTTGTAGTTGTTTTTATGTTTATTTTTTAGGTGGAGGAATTAGGTGATTTAACAATCTTAAAAAAAAGGTAAAAGTACTAGGTATCTGTTTTTATATTAGGTACAATGGGTAATAGTTGGTATAAAGATTTATACCATATTATTTATTACATAATAGGTAGATAAATAATAAAAAATACATGAGTTATAAATAAAATAATAAGTATCTCTAATTGGCATGTTACGAATGTATCTGGCATCACAAAGCTCAGGCAGCATGTGTAACATATAAAAAAAATACGAAAATGAAAACTTAAAAATCGCAACAAAAATGTTAACTAAGTACGTATTTAGTTTCTTTTTAAAAAAAAGAGAACCGCCTTAAAAAAATCGACCCACTGAAAAGTGCCAAATAATTTTTACATACGCTACCCCTAATTCTCTCAAATTTCCTTACGAATTTCTCCAAAAAACTAATTACTAAATTAAACTAAATACTTCGTTTTTGAAGTCGGTGCCAAACCAAATCCCTCTAAAATCCTATTGTTTGGCGTCATCCTTTCCAAACCAGCGCATTTTTTGAGGCTTTATTGATTTGATACATTCGTCGTATTATTTTCTCTGTTTGCCAGTATTCTTTTTGTTTTGTTGGTTTGGCACCGACTTCAAAAACTAAGCATTTAGTTTAATTTAGTAATTAGTTTTTTGGAGAAATTTGAAAGGAAATTTGAGAGGATTAGGGGTAGCGTATGTAAAAATTATTTGGCACTTTTCAGTGGGTCGATTTTTTTAAGGCGGTTCTCTTTTTTTTAAAAAGAAACTAAATACGTACTTAGTTAACATTTTTGTTGCGATTTTTAAGTTTTCATTTTCGTATTTTTTTCTTATTATTTTTATTTCATACTTTTTAGTGTTAGGTACTTCGTTCGTTTACTTCAGGTTTTGTGTTAACTACTCTTTTATTTATTTGTTACTTTTTAATGAGAGATACTCCATTTACTCTAAGTTTTGGGCTAATTAATAGTTTGTTTATAGATAGATTCTTCAATTATTTTAGTGATAAGTTTTCTGCTGGTATCAGTCTAGTCTAGTAGGTACTTTTATTCTGTGTGCCTATGGGCTTAGGCTTGATGCTGCAAGAGAGAGATGAGTCTAGGGAATCAGCCACATACGGAAGGACGCCCTCCGCAAATGCTGCTCCGGCTGATCCAAACAAATGCGGCGGACTTGTACATACTACTGAATTGGCTGTGAGCTCTCGTATTATGCTCCGGAGAAATATGTCAATAACGGATGGAATGTCCTAAAGGATTTAAATGTCCGACACTAAAAAGAGATCAACTTAAGCCAGGTGAACTGCCTGATGCCATTTTGATATTATTTGATGATCCATCAATAGCAGTGCGTCTTAAAGATGATGATGGATACATTTCCATAGCTCTAGTGACAGCGACCTATCAAGGCAATCGGGGTTATGGTGATATAGAGAGGCGGATGTTGCTAGTCATATTGAGTTGGGCTGTGACGGTACACAAGTTGCAAGGATGTAAACTTAGTGCTGCGGTAATCGACCTAGGGCCTAAAATCTTTGCTGAAGGCCAATGCTATGTTGCCTTGAGTTGGGTTAAATCCCTAAAAGGCATGGCTTTAAGTGATATTGTCTAGAACAAATTACTCAACCATCCCCACGACAACAGAGCCTTAATTCTTTCACCAACTTTCTTTGTTTTTAATCGCAGAGACATAGACACGTAAACATACACACACACACACACACACACACTCGTATACACACACACACACTCGTACACACACACACGTACACATACAAATACAAAAACGCGCGCGCGCGCACACACGTACACACGTACAAACTCACACACATAATACATACAAACATACTAAGAACCAATATACCTATGTATACGGGTCAAACTGAGAACCTTCTTTTTTGAAGTCGGTTAAAATACTAAACCTTTCTCCTAAGTGTAACAAATGGGTACTTTTCAGCCAAACTCGAGTTAATCGTGGGCAAACTTACATATATACGGGTCAAACTCAGAACCTTCTTTTTTTGAAGTCGGTTTAGGGCCTAAAACCTTCTCCTAGGTGTAACAAATACTTTTCTAGAAACCGCATCAAAATCGGTTCAGCCAAACGCGAGATAATCGCGGACAAACATACATACATACATAGATACATACATACAGGTCAAACTGAGAACCTCCTTTTTTTTTAAGTCGGTTAAAAATCCGTCAATTTCTCTTCCATGTGGTGTCTAAAAAAATCATCATCTCTTTCAATCACTTCGGTTTTTATTTCCTTATCACGTCCAGACCACACCCCAAAAATACACTTACGTTGGCAAGTGATATGGAGCTGGCCTTGGACCTGTAGGTACCACGCATGCTTCTTATTTATAACGAGACCGTCTTTTGAGATCTTCCAAAAATTTATTTTCTTTTTCTTTATGGCATCGTCAATGAATGTTTTGAATGCTGTAATGGGATACTTTATTTCAACTATAGTGTCTTCACCTATAACTCCATCTGGTGTAGCACCTAAAAACGGTTTATGTTTGTCAATAAAGAGACCGCATGGCTCAATTTTGACATTGAGTTGTAGTTCTAACTGCTCTAGAGCAGTAGTCTCATTCTCGATGCCATGTTTTAAAGACGGTACATGACTCAGGTTTTTTGGGTAAATAAGGTTTTTCACCAAATTCTGCACGTTTGTAGTTGGTCGTCTATTCACCAATTTTCCGAAATTTGATGCTGTGAGAAGTTTTCTTCGAAGCTCTAACCATTCACTCGATTCTCTTTGCAAAATTGTTTTTCTTTCAATTTGTTGTCTTTCATCGTCCGACCATTGCAAACTTTTTAAAAAATCTTCTTTGCATCTGTTAAAGTCTGTTACTGATATGTCCGGCTTCTGACAATTTTCGCCATAGTTTTTATCAGCCGATCTTTCTTGGGTGCCCAAAATTAACTTTCTTCTTTTTCTCATAATTTGAGAAGCACGCATTCGTTGTTTAAAACGACTCTCTTCTAATTTTTTCACAGCTGCCTTTGGACTTCGTCCCAAAATGGATCTGTGTAAAGTTGAAAGAGGACGTTTTGTGTTAAATGCAACCACTGCAGCATTGCATCTTGACTCATATCCACGGCGTAGTGAAAAATTTATTCTTTTCCCCCCAACAAATTTCGCAATAATGCTGTTAAATGACTCAACTCTATTACTATCACTATTGTGCATGAGACTTCTAGCTTTAGACGCGACAGTGTTAACAATAAACTTTATTCTATGCCATATAGACCACGTTTTCTAGGTCAAAGTCAAATTTTCACTGTTTTTCTGGCTAGTGCAATAATATGGATGGCATTGTTCATGGTTTCCAAACGCATGATTGTAAGAATTTGTGATGTCAGTGAACAGCAAATTTACTTTTGCATCTAAGTCAATGTCTTTTCTGTGTGTGTGTTCAGTTATCGAAGAGCAAATCACTTTTCTAATAGCAAGTATTCTCTGTGTTGTTATTTTTTTCTAAGATTTGATGGATATTTGGTTTCTGTACTTATGCCTTTCAGCTTTTTACACATATTCATAAAAATATGAATTTCATTCAATTTTCTCGACCGTGCAATCAAAATAAGGACGTCCTTCCAAAAGTTTTTTATACATACATGAGTCGCCATCGGCCACCATACGTTCATAAATAAGATTGTGCATAGAAATTGACTGTTTGAATCCTTCTAACAGCAAGTCCGACTCCATACTCGTAGGCGATCCGCTATAGTTTTCGTAGCAAACATGGTTGTCTGGCTCAATACCTTTATTGTTAGCTCTCGCACAGATGCAACAATATTAATTTTTTACTCCAATGAACAATACTTCACCAAATCTTTTGCCAATGATAGCTGCAGCTCCAGATAGAGCGGAATAGTTTGTGTTGTAGGAACGTTTACTCCAAGCACCATCGACAATAACGTTAATGCATGCAATACCGTTTTTATTTACTCGCCCTTCGGCAATTGCAGCATCACGTTCTCTTTTTCCTGCTGCCTCCATCACACTATCAGCTGTGCTTCGCCAATCATCGTATATCTGATTTTGAACCTTATCGTAAAGTTTTTGGGTGAAAGAAGGACAATCCATCGCTGCAAATAATTCGCTAAATAGAGATAAGCCGATCCCAGTAGATATAATCCCAGATGTTGCAGCTTTATTTAAATCTAGATCTGAAATTGGTTCTGAGTCAAGACTAAATTTTACATTGCACATGTCGCATTTTAACGTGTATTTGGAAAGTAGGCCTTTCCTTTTTTCTCCAATAATCTGGACATTACTCAATGTACAGCCAAACGCTTTATTGTGATTACAAATTGTTTGTAGTGATTTAAAAAAATGTTCCAAATCTATGATTCTTCGTCCGTCCACTGAAAAAGTGTTCTCTGGTTGGCGATCAGAAGAGTTTATTTCGTACCTGAAATAAACAACATTTATGTGACTTGTGTAACTGACGCTTCGTGACTGCACCATACGGCGGAATTAGAAGTAGAGAAACACACAAATATGGTGCTCAATCAAAACACTCGAACCTATGTTTAAAACACCCCATAGTTTTTGAAAATACGTAAAAGTATGCAATTACCAATTAGTGTGGTCGTCAGTGTCAAGTTGTAGGTCGTCTTGAGTTGATGTTTGTGAATTTCTGAAAAAATATATATATCTAAATATTTCTATATTCAGTCCGAGCAAACACTTGTACAAACTTATTAGCAAAATAATAAGAGATGCGCCGAGCATGGGTTCTACTGAATACGAACGTACGGCCAAATATTTGGTTCAAAATGTACCGAACCGAATATTCGGCCGAATTATTCGATAGGCCTAGTAACATAGTAGTGAGCGATACTTTATCAAAATGTTAATAAACGATGACCTTTTGTTTACTTTAAAGGTAATTTTTATTTTATTTATTTCGTAATTTATGTACACATAGCACATAATTATTAAAGAGTATTTATTGTATTCGGGAATATATTATACGAATATTGAAAAATCATTCGGCGCATAACTAAAAATAATTATAAATTATAGTTGGATAAACTCACAATTCTACAGTTTGTAACGTCGTAAAATCAGGTTCGTTTGTATTTTTCGAACTACTAGTCACTAAGTCATTCGTCAATATTTTCATTCTGTAACAAAATAGGCATTATAATTTATTTTCTTTTGTTCCTTCTGCTAAGACAATCAGAGCGGGCCACACTGGCCACTTACTGGGACGACTACCCTAATTTTATTTTAATAAACTTTGCTCCAAACTTCATGCTACTAATGTCAACAAAACATAATTTATTGATTTATTCTTTATGTAAAATAAAGATAAAAATATTCTGCCACATACACACATGTCCACCTAGTCCCAAACTAAGCAGAGCTTGTACTATGGGTATGTACTAGATAATGGATAAACATTACTTATATACTTTTTCTAAATACATAGTTACATATTATACATAAAAACACCCAGACCAAGACAAACATCCATGTTCATACACACAAATGTTTGACTTGAGCGGGAATCGCACCCGCGACCTTCGGTGTAGCAGTCGCTTACACTACCGCTGGGCCAACCAGTCGTCCACCACCCATTATTTATCAGTCCATCTCTCGAAATGAGAAACATATAGGAATAGAATAATAAAGTTGAAATGTACATGGAACAAATACTTACTTCAATATTTTATTCATGCGATTAGCAGATTCCTTTCTCCAATTCTTACTTCTTTTTTTCTTGTTCTTATTATTGCCCATTGTAAAACAAAACACACAATATTTATAAACGTAGGTAGGTAAGTAAGTAAGTACGTAAGTAGGATGTAGCGCAGCGGCGCGGCGAAAGAGTGACACAAGTTCCCCGTCCGAATGCCGTAGCGCGACTGAATCTTTGTGCGGCGGCCTGTGGCCCGTGGTTGCAAACGCATTATTTTAGAATACTATTTCTTTTATAACGATATTTAAAAATCAAAATGCGTATGACCTTAGTTGTTCTAAGTTGAATCTTCATACAAAGGTTCATTCGTATAGGTCAAGTATTCATTGACTACTACGGTTTATTTGTAAATTTTAGAGGCATGTTTGTGATTTTTTTCTTTCGACAAAATTTTTAGGAACCGTGTTTTCTCATCACCTGTGACCCAGCAAATATTCTAAATTTAACTATGTATTTTTCCCAAAATGATTAGTTCAATACTGTTATAGATATGCGAGAACAAATGACGGCATTGTAGCGATTTTCAAGTATTGTAGGCCCTTAATATCAAATCTGCAATCTGCAAATCAAATCGTTGAAGCAGGGTTCATGCCAACATTCAAGGTCCAGGGACAAGTTTACCATCAAATTGGTTCGCTGCTACCTACAGACATTTCAAAATTTTTGCAATTTTATTTTGTAAGCGATTTTGAAGAACAAGCAAACCTGCGTAGTAGGCACATCCCTAATTTGGACCCTGGTCTGGTCAGAGGATTGCAAAGTATGTTGCATAACGTTAATCCGCACATTGGCAATTTCAAAGCCGCCCTGGCGTCGGTGCCTGACGAACGAGCGCAACCGCTTTAATTTTGTCATCAGCGCAGATAGAAGGCCGATTGCAGCCCATCCGGGGCGATATAATGCGCCAGCGACGAATGAGGTAGTCGATCAGGAGTGTGATAAAAGAGACATTGTTTTGCGCACGCATAATGGCCGGCTTCAAAGGATCAGCGAGACTCACCGCGCGTACGATTCTCTTTAATTATTTTCCGCTTATGTTCTGTTGCAGGAGGATGGCTACCATTTCGCCCACTATCATGTAGAACCCCAGACAGGCTTCCTAAATTATAACAAAAAAACGTCCGCCATGCAGTTCTACAGCTTCTTTATCCAGCTAAGGGTAAATAACGGTTCTTATCTCTACTATTACCGTACGCTCCCTAGTCAGTTGTGGGTGCCGGGTGGCTCTAATCAGTGGACATGTACGCCAAAATTGAGACAGAGCGTTTGGTATTTATAAGGTCCAACCAAAGAAAGCTGAGAGCTGAGAACTACGTCCATCTCAGAGATGCCATGCAGAATGATGCAAATGCTCTAGATGTAGGAAGGATGGTCATTTTCCCCTCCACCTTCACAGGAGGTCCGCGGTACATGCACGAGAGGACCCAAGATGCATTTCGTTACGTGCGAAAGTTTGGTAGCCCGGACCTCTTCATTACTATCACTACCAACCCAAAGTGGCCTGAAATAACAGCTCAACTCCTTGCAGGACAGACTTCGTACAACAGGCACGATTTGATCTCTCGCGTATTCCACCTGAAGTTGAAGTGCCTTATGGATCTTCTAACAAAGGCAAAAGTGTTTGGTGGAGTTCGATTTCATATTTTTATTTTATTTATTTTATTTCTTTATGCACAAAAGAAGTGTACATAGGCGGACTTAATGCCTTATGGCATTATCTACCAGTCAACCTGGGTGGTGGAGAGATAAGTGTGGTAGGTGCATTTAACATAGTGTAGAAATGTTTTTAAAGTAAAAGGGAATTATACAATAATATAAGAGTACCTAAGTACGTAAAAACAAATGAAGTGATAAAGAGTGAGCGAAACAATTGTAAAAATAAAGTAAATACAAAATTATATTACATAAGAGTACATAACAAATATACATACACATATGTACATAAATACTAATAAATATGTGTATAAACATAAATACATACATAGACTCACGCCTGTTTCCCGGAGGGGTAGGCAGAGACTACGGAGCGCCACTTGCAACGATCCTGACATACCTCTCTTGCTTCATTCACTTCCATCAGATTCCTCATGCATGCTCTTCTGTTCAGGGTGCTTCTAACCTGTCCTGTTTTTAGGATGTCTCCAATCTGGTCAGAGAACGTCCGCCTAGGTCTTCCCCTTCGTCCTGTCCCTTTCCCTATATACAATATACAGATATATATAAATATATATACATATATAAATATAATATACTATATTTGATGAGAATGATGGGTTGATTCCTTCAATTTGTTGAAGAGAAGCTCTCGTACCTTCATTTAAATGCATAACGGTTGGTGGACATTCTGACTTCAGGAGGGAGCCTATTCCAAAGCAGTACAGCTTGTACTATGAAAGAAGAGTTAACGAAAACAGAACTCCGTGGAATGGCAAAAACGCGGCTTGGCACACGTGCACCTGCTTTTGTGGTTGGAAGAAAAGATCAGGGTCAACCAGATTGACCAAGTCATAAGTGCTAAACTGCCAGACCCTGACGTCGATCCTGTTCTGCATCAGATTGTGAAAAGTCACAGACCACATGGTGCATGGCCCCTGTGGCACGTTAAATCCAAGTTCCCCGTGTATGAAAGATAGACGATGTACGAAAAGATTCCCAAAACAATTTACCAACGAAACCATTACTGGTGAGGATGGATATCCCTCATACCAGCGCCGATCACCAGCAGAGGGTGGGCATTTCACTGAGCTGAGCGTGCGTGGCCAGGCGCCACCGGTCGATTACAGATGGATTTTTCCTTATTCACCAGGACTGTCCAGGACCTTCCAGACGCACATCAACGTTGAGTCGTCCACCAGCGTCGAGTCGATCAAATACATCTGCAAATACGTCAACAAAGGGAGCGATCAGGCGACGTTTGCTTTACAGAGCACTGATAGAGACGAGGTGACGAAGCACCAGCTTTGAGGCGTGCTACTGGAGACGAAGTCGAAGTAACTGATTAAAAATTCAAATTCAAATTCAATTTATTCTGTTAAATAAAAAGGTACAATTTACTTATTTAGAGTACAAAAGCTTAGTTTAGGATCCTGATATAAGATTATATGCCTGAACTAGGATAAACCTGTGTTTCAGGCGATTAGGGCTAATTAGATACTATAAAATATATAATCACTTACTTACTACAATATTACGTACGTCATGTTTTAGTACACTGATCTAGTGATCTATAATATCTTATGAATAATTACAACTAATAAATTGAGGTAAAGGTGTATTTTGTTGAGATAATTATTTTAACACAATTTATAATTTTTCTGTATCTTCGTAGGACATATTCAGAAGGATATTTGGTGACAATTTTGTTGCATTTGAAGTAGGTGCAAGGAATTAGGTTAGTTAATGCGTTTAGTCTTTTGTAAAGTAGCGGCCCCAGGAATATATAAAATTTGGATGTGAATGCGTGTCTTGTTTGCATTTTAGTCGGAAATATTATATTATGTCGCCTTTTGTTGTTAGATATAGTGCTGTAGGGAAGGGCTGTGTGTTGCTTTAATACGATACTCTTGATAAATAGTTGTCGAACTGTTAATACTATACAAGCTTGGTATAGGGAATTAGTTGGATATAGGAACGGTTTGGAGGTTGATACTTTAAGAATTGCTCGCTGAGCTCTTTCAACAGACAGTAACAAAGTTTTTCCTGCGCCCCCCCATGTCGTAATACAATATGTTAATAATGACTGGCATAGAGCAAAGTACACTTGCCTTATTAATGTTGGGTCAGCAATATGTCGCATTTTCTTGAAGACATATATTAACTTACGTATTCTACCGTTTAAACACTCGATATGCTCTTTGAAGGAAAGTGTTTCGTCTAATATGATACCTAGATATTTTATTTTATTTGTGCCATTAATACAAGGACAAGCACAGGGAATTCCAGGAAAGGCGCCACAGTGATGGACATACAGTGGTGTGTTAGTTTGTTGTGCTGTTAATTTGCGTATGGTAAACTTAACATAGTTGGTTTTCTCTGCATTTAGTGTTAGTAAATTGTGCTGAAGCCATTTATTAACACAATTAAAACCATGTTGTGCATACTCGAAAACATCTTTTTCTGACTCAGCGGAAAAAAGTAGAGCAGTGTCGTCAGCGTATGATACGATAAAACCGTGATTTATGTGTAGATTACAAAGGTCATTTATGTAAATGAGGAATAACGTAGAGGCTAAGATGCTTCCCTGGGGGACTCCGAAAGATGTGTTATTTTCATCAGTGCTAACTGTGTTACCGATTTTTACGCATTGCGTGCGGTCCTCTAAGTAACTTTTAATTAATTCTAACTGTTTACCTCTTATACCAATGTTCTCGAGTTTACGCAACAAAATAGGGACACAGACGGTGTCAAAAGCCTTAGAAAGATCCAGAAATATTCCTATTGTGTGGTTACCCTTGTCAAGTTCTTGCACCAAAAAGTCAGTCAGGTGACGAACGGCGTCAGCTGTCGATAGTTTAGGTCGAAATCCGAACTGTGTCTTAGATAATATCGATTTGTCCTCTAGGTACTTTATCAGTCTATTATTAATAATTTTTTCCAGTATTTTTTACATACAGGGCAGTAGAGAAATCGGTCTATAGTTATTTACTTGCTCTTTATTACCGGATTTATACACCGGCACTACCACAGATTTTTTAAGGCACTTGGGAAATATACCTCTAAACAAACATTTTTGGAAAATGTTGGTCAGCGGGGGAACTAAGACGTGCTTGAATTGCTTTATGATTTTGTTTGGTATATATATCCCATCCAGCGGCACAGCTGTCTTTTAGAGACATAATTATATTGTTAACTTCAGTTTCGTCAGTGTCAAGTAATACAAACGATGTTAAAGATGTGCTATGAGGAGTGCTAAGGTATTGTGATTGACCCGGAACCTTTTCTGCGAGGCATTTGCCAACATTGACAAAAAAATTATTTGCAATATTAGCAGATTCTAGGTGTGATGAGTGCGCGCGTAATAAACTTGACGATGACTCATGTTGTTTATTAGTGTATGTCGTCTTTTTAATACATTGCCAAATCTTTTTGCTATTTTTACCGGCTTTTTCTAATAGACTTTTGTCATAGCTTGCCTTTACTTTTTTAAGCAAATCATTGCAAAAATTGCGATATCGTTTATAGGATAATTGTATATGTTCGCGACAGACATTAAAACTATGACAGTGAATAGTGTATTCGAAACCGCGAGTGAAAATCGTATAAAATCAGTGTTATCTAATCGGCGGGAAAACGGGTTCGGTTCCCGGACGTGTCAAAACGTTAAAAAATAGCTAAAATAGTGTAAATGGTTAGATTGTTAATATACAACAACTATGTAATACATGAACATTAGTCTTAAACTTGTGCTAACTGTAGGGACCTTAGATATCGAATCATAAATAGCATTATCAGTAGTGACAGATAAGAGTTAATACTTCATAAAACAGCTGTTTGTTTACATATTCGTTTTATAGTTTTATAAGTGTTTTTTGGCTTCATATAGACTTGAAATCATGTCTAGATACCTTTTTATTGCTAGTTATTACCTTATATAGTTAAAATAAGCATAATAACAAACATTCGTATGTTTATCATAAATTTGTTTACTTACGATAGTATTTACTTAAGAAATTCTGAATTTTTTTTATGATTTAAAAGTTATCATGTAATAGGTTCGAATTGAATAAAGATATTTTCATGGTGTTTGTTTTAATAGATGCCCCATATAGTTGCACACAACGGCCCACCAAAATTATATATATAAATTTAGTATACAATAGTTTTTCAATAGAAAATATAGTGGGCGGGCCCTTGTGTGACAGCATTTTTTGGGAGTTTTTATGGAATAACTTAGTGATGCTAGTAGTTAGGTTTAGGTATTGTATACCAATAGATAGAACTTAATGAGACCTATCTAACGATGCATAGAACATGTATGTATGTATAATAGGAACGAATCATACGTAACATTTGTACTATATTTGAAATAAAAATAAACGAAAGATTTTCTGTGCACGTGTTCGGTGCGATGGTCGTCGATAAGGTAAAGTTTCGAGGTACTTAAGCGACCATGTATTCGGCCAGTTGTTGGCGTCCCAACCACCATCTTGTGACCTATGTAACCATCAAGCACCGCACACCTGAACAGCATCGCTCTCAAGTCTCAACGTATGAAGATGTTTCATTTCTGAAGCCCTTACACATCGAAGCCATACAGTCCACACACATAGAAGAACACGCATCGTCGTAGGCACACGTCAGCAGCACACTACCAGCGCACTGTAGCGGACTAGCAAAGGTTCGATTCCTGGCATCCGTTACAGTATAGTTGAATTGTCTGGATTTAATTTAGCCTTCATATGCAGTTTATCTCTATGTCTCATACATCGTAAAAGGCCTGTAGTGATCCACGGCTTAATGTTATAATTTTTGTTTTTTAAACATATTTTTGTTGTGTTTTTCTGAATTGCAAACTGCGGATCACTAGAATTATAAACTGGACCAAAGTCAATGTTGCTTATGTCATCTTCAAGTTTATTTATATTTAATTTAGTAATAGTGCGAACGTGGTCTTGTTTGGGTAATTTACAATTTAAGGTAAGTAGGACGGCATTGTGATCAGTTATTGTAGAGTTCATGACTAATGTAAGTGATGGAAACCTTGATTTTAGTATGATATGATCCAAACAAGACCCGCTTTCGTGTGTAGGAAACGTGTGTGCTGGAAGTAAGCCATGAAAGGAGCAAAGGTTGAGGTAGTCTTGGGCATTTGTGTCACAGCTAGATGGAACAATATTGATGTTGATGTCTCCGAATAACATTATATTTTTAAAAGAAGATAAAGATTGTAAGGTCCAATTGAGAGAGTCAAAGAAATTGTTAACATTTTTGAAAGATGGTGGTTTGTACATGGCTAGTATGGCAAATTCTAAGCCGATTTTAATTAGCAGTCGGTTACAATCTTGCATGTTAGGCTCCTCTACAGTGACAGTAAGGTGATTTTTTACGTACACTATTACTCCAGCGTTTTGATTATAATTTACATTACTATTGTACATATTGTATCCTGGCATGGTCGGTACGTCGTATTTCTTAGAGAGCCAACATTCGGTTAGTATTATAACGTCACAAGTTACTTTTAATCTTTGTTGAAAAGTGACAAAATTATCAATATTCTTATAAACGCTGCGTATGTTTTGTGTTAGTACGGTCAAGGAGTTAGAATGGGATGGAAGATATTGTTTACAACTCTCAACTTCGCATATCATCGACTCCGATACAGATAAATTATCTTAGTCGTTCATTAAGTTGTTTATCATAATGTATAACAACACTAAAAGTAAATAAATTAAAGAAAAGAGAGATAGAAATAAAAAAGGTCTGAGATACCACAGATGTCGGCGCTCTTAGGCGCCTCCATAGTCGATAGAATTCATGAACCTCTTCTCTGCTATCAGTTTTGCGGGACAGTCAGCAGCACCTGTGTTATGACTGCTGGGTTTTTTGTAGCGTAGACAGGTAGCACATTTGGGTTCCTCGGCTTTCTTCATGCAGTCCTTTAAGGTGTGTCCAAGATCGCCGCAGTGCCCGCATGTGTCGACAGGTTCCCGACAGAATTTCGCCGCGTGGCCATATTGTTGACACTTATAGCAACGTGTGACCAGGGTGAAGTCTTTCACCGGGCAAGAAGACCAGTTTATAAATACTCTGTCTTTCGTTATCAGAGCTTTTCGTATGGCTGTGGAAACTTCAATTATGTAATTACAGGTCTCAGCGTCCCTTTTCCCTGATTTATGGCTAAGTTTAATATTTGCTAAAAAGGTCTCTAGATTGACATCGAGGACTTTGTCTGCTAAGTTTTGGTGGTAAAGGCAGTTAAAGACGTCTTTCTCTTGCATGCTTGTTGGTACTCCTATAATTACGACTCGGGTCTTTCGTTTACGAGGCTCGTCGATAGTAAGGTCTGAGTGTTTCAATTGAGCTGATTGCCTTAGCTTTTCAATGTCATCTTTGCTGTCAGTGCTTATGATGACACCGCCATTTCGGGTCTTTCGCGTCCCTCTGACATGTAGTTTTAGCTCCTCAGGGCGGATAATTTTCTGGACCAAGGATTTTGTTTCGTCGCTCGATTTCAGTTTATCTTTGGGATAAATGGCCACTGTACTGAAATTTGACGTCTGAACAAAATTGTTTGTACCTTTTTTGACCATATCGGCAAAGGAAGTTACTTGGGCAGGTTTTGATGAGTCCTCAATACTTTGCTTGACCTCCTTTAGCTTGCTTGCTAGGTCAGCCCGGTCTTGGAGTGCTCTGTTTTCATAGTGAGCTTGCAATGTTTTGCATTTTAGCGCTTGGTATTGGACCATCACCTTAGATATGCCATGGCTTACTGTACGACATAAAGTGCTCACACGTAACTTTTGCTCTGAATTTAGTTTGCCCTCAGTTGTGATGGTGCACACTTCCTTCAAACATTGCTCCACGGATGACATCCAGTTTTGTATTTCTGGTGTAGATAATATCCTTACGTTCTCCTCATCCTGGGATATGACTGGTCTGGGATTGGGCGTGGGTGTTGATTCACGTGAGGGCGAAGCGGTAGGAGAGCGAGGAGTCTTGCTACTCCGGCTGAAGGGGCTCTCCATGTTTCGTTTGTTCTTCTGTTACACACTTATTTTTATCATAATAACTGCACTTTTGTAGGCACGTGTTTTGTTAAACATACGACCCAGGTTACGCTGCTGGAAATCGAGGTCACAATTTACGGAGTGATTATTTATTTATCGCAATATGTGATTGACACGACTGTTCTCAACAACGCACGTATGAATATGTGATGAACGCGTGCTGAACACCTGTCTCAGTTCACTTCAAGACGTAGTCATTTCTATCGGCGACAGTCCACTGGTCGAATATGGGTTACCAGCTCCCCAATCATCACCGCATCAAGACCGTGGAAATCGGAAGTATAACGCTGAGAGAATTTACGATCCGGGCGAAATGACCACCATACGAAATGACCATGTCGCTTTGTTCTCTTCAGAGCAAAAACAAATTTATGACACCGTCCTTGAAAGCGTTGTATGGTATAATCGTAGGATTCGTAGGTATTTTGGCGCTGTATAGCGTTCAAGCAGCTAGTGTTTTAATGTTTGCGATTTATATTAAAACCTAACATTGTATTCTGTAAAAGATTGTTTCATTACATCTCGAAACGTTTTATTAACAGTTTTGTATTTATACAGCAGATGTGTTGCTATCCATACACGCGACCGTTTTAAAATTTCGACTTTAAATGTCTCCGTATCCATTACCGCCACAAAATATTTAACAAATAGTTTAACCGCCTAGTTCGTCCCTCGCGTAACGTTGACTGTGCCGCTCGGAGACGTGGCGTCGGATTCGGTCGCAGTACGTTTGTTCCCACTGCTCGCGGCACCGCCCGCCGCACCGCTCGCCACTTCTCCATTTACGCCAAAAAACGCGCGCGTTATCGCTGTGCGCGGCGGCTCGTGGCGTGCTTCGAACCTTTTCATACATTTGATCTTACCGTTCGCCGCCCCGCGCTAAGCCGCCGCTCAGAGCAGCAAGGTCGTGACAGGGCCGTAAGGAAACACTTAAATAACACATATCCAGATAGATGGATAGGTCGATTGGGTCCAATTTCATGGCCTCCACGTTATTCAGTCAAGTTATGTTAAAATAACATATTATTCACATTAGGTACTAGGTAGTCGTTATTTAAGTACCTAAAAGTATTCAAACTTTGGTAATAGAGTATGTGATATTTTTTCTAGGTTGCCACGCAATTCGGCATTGTTTCAAAAATGGATGCGGACTGTGAACAGACCAGATTGAACTCCTAGTACGAACTCCACTGTCTGTAGCAAACATTTTGACGGCAAATGTTGAATGTCAAAACATCGCCATGTACTGATGAAAGACACGATACCTACATTATTTGTACCTGTAAGTATTATGCTTGGAATCTGACTCGCTAGCTAATATTAAATAAATGAGAGCGTGTAATTATAGTATGTGGTGTACAATTTACACTATTTGTTTATAGATTCAACTACCACGAAGAAGACCGCTGTCTTCGTATGTCAACAGACATTACACTTTCGCCAGAGATAGTGACTCTATCCGCGCCTGCTGAACCGGCTAAAGGTCACAGCTCATTAGAGCCACCCGGCACCCACTCCGCACCGCCTCGCCTCGTGCGGTTACATACATACATAGACTCACGCATGTTTCCCGGAGGGGTAGGCAAAGACTACGGAACGCCATTAGTATTCTCTATATGGATTTTTATGGGTATGCGCTCACTACATCAACTCCGCAGCGTCACCGGATCGCCTCTGTCGTAAGCCGCACGCGCGGGTGGCGGGTGGTCCACCCGCCGTCTGCGCGTGGACGGCTCGGTGGCAACTCGCTGCTTGCCGCGCGTTGACTGCTCGTCGCCAACGCGCGGGTCCGAAGCGGACCGCGCGCTGCCCGCGAATGATTCACGTCCAAGTGTTACCAAATACACGGTAAATACTGTGGATGCACGGTAATTTTGAGCAAGACACGGTCTACGGTAATAAGCTACCACCGTGTTCTTTTCTAAGGTATTTTTAATTATTAATTACCGTGTAAATAATACTCTTATTTTTACTCAAAAATATATTATGTTCTTACGAGTAATCCTTTATTGGCAACACTGGCTGTCGCAGTTGGTGTTTTCGGCAGAATTAAAAATATTTTAGGTAGTGTTTTTCATGAGCATACCTTATGTTAAAATTTGTAGTAAGTAGGTGTATCCATAGACGAAAGTTTGGTATCTAGTTGTGTGTGGTCATTGCATTACTTGAAAAAATTAATTGATATAAAAACTAGAAATAGAAATAAATTAAACTAGAAAAAGAAATAAATTAATTACGAAGACCTTATACGGAAATATTTTGACTCACATTTTGACAACAATCCTTTCGGAGAAAATAATGGAAACTGTATTTATTTACTCCCACCAAAAGATAAATTGATAAAATGACTTCGTCGATTTATGAGCAAAAACTTTTGGAAGAATAATTTTTGAATAAAAGTATTAAATAATTATATTTTTTGTTGCGTCTTTACTTCCTCATCAAGCGCGACAGCTATGAGTGCCAATTCAACGTTTGTAAAATTTGGCATTACGAAACACACGTGTAGACCTAGTGCCAATTGTTAACAGACTACTCGAAAATTCGTGGACCAAGCGACGTCCACTCGTTAACCGCGCGGCGTTCACTTGTTGACGGCGCGCGGTCCGCTGGTTGACCGCGCGACGTCCACCCGTGGACCACTCGTGGACGCCGTGCGGAGTGGGTGCCGGGTACGTTTGTGACAGTCGACCTAATGCCGCGTTTCCACGCTTGCCAAGCCTCGACAAGCTTCCACAAGCTCCAAGCGTCTACAAATCTCGCTTGGCGTTTGGGAGCCGTTTACACGCTTGTGAATGCGTCAGTATGCTACGTACATCCAAGCATGGCGGACACCGAACTTGTATCGACTATAACCTACTTTTATTTGAAATACACTTAAAGAGAAGCAAAACGCTTTAGCCGTGTGGTTGACGGCATAGAATACAAGTGTCACCACCCCCTATCTTCCCGTGGGTGTCGTAAGAGGCGACTAAGGGATAACACGATGCAAATACCATCTTTGCGTAGAGACGGAAAACTCGACATCAAACCCTATACGACTGCCTCGTTGGTCTCGCGGCATAATTGTGCGCGTGGGATCGGGAGGTCCCGGTTTCGATTCCTGGGTCGGGCAGTGTTATTGGGTTTTTCTGTCACGACATTCTCAGTAGCAGCACGGAGTCTGGAAATGTGCCCGGTACGGCAATAGGCTCGCCCCTTATTACGTGGGACTAAAGTATATCTGGCGAAAACTGGGTGAAGTAATACACCTCTGCCTACCCCTTCGGGGATAAAAGGCGTGACGTTATGTATGTATGTATGTATGTAGAAGCAAAACCAATTATTTTGTATGATGTAGATTGCCAGGGCCTCTTCCTTACCCTCTACGGAAAACCCTACATAGCCTCGAAATATTACTGGTGCCATATAGGTTACGGCATTAGATATATCAATACACCTGCATATTATTAATATGTTCCCTCGTGACATTCCTCTGGGAGCGATATAGTGCATAATCATACAAACAAGCAAAAGAAGTTCGACCAGCCACTCATTTTGAGACAGAACTAGACGTGCGTTCGCTTCGAGATCACAGCGACTACTAAGCACGCGCCAACGTGTGAACGCGTCGCAAGCGCTTGCCGCAAGCGCCCTTTGATCTGTGTCCAAAAACCGACACTGGACCGGATCCTGTACAAGCGTCCACAAGCTCACGCAAGCCAAGCCAAACGGCCTGTTTACACGCTTGTGCTTGTGGAAGTTTGTCGAGGCTTGGCAAGCGTGGAAACGCTGCATAACAGCGAAACTTTACGGTATGCGGGGAAGAGTGCAAGGGGAGAGACACGCGGCGTACAAGTCTGTACACGTTCCCCAGTATTGCGTCGGCCAGCGCGCCACGTTAACGTCTGGTGGTGGTCTTTCTACAAAAGTGGTACGGAAGCTGGCATTTGAACTAACAATGAAATACAACATAAAACGACCTGCTACTTGGGATGAGAATAAGATGGCTGGTGAGGAATGGTTCCGTTCATTTATGAAAAGAAACCCCTCACTGTCTGTACGCGTAGCACAAGCAACAAGCCTATCAAGAGCTACAAGTTTTAATAAAACGAATGTAGAAGCTTTTTATAATAATTTTGTTTTGGATAGACACGCATATGAGCCACAGAATATCTACAATGTTGATGAGACAGGTGTCACTACAGTGCAAAGACCTGACAAAGTAGTCGCAAGACGTGGCATTCGTCAAGTGGGAGCTGTTACTTCAGCCGAACGTGGTACATTAATTACAGTTGCTTGTGCCATTAATGCCTTGGGAAATGCGATACTTCCTTTTTTTATATTTCCAAGAGTTCGTTATCACGAAAATTTTTTTAGGGACGGGCCAGTGGGTTTGATTGGGACTGCAAATCCCTCAGGTTGGATGCAGGACGCTCCATTCTTATTATTTCTCGAACATTTTAAGAAATTTTCTAACGCTTCCCTGACACACAAGGTCTTGTTATTGTTGGACAATTATTCGTCTCATGTCCATATTAATACACGGGATTTTTGTAAAGAAATTGGCATAACTCTGTTATCATTTCCGCCACACTGCTCGCATAAACTACAGCCATTAGACCGATCTGTCTTTGGACCATTAAAAAAGGCCATAAATACTGCTTGTGACGGATGGATGCGGAGTCACCCTGGCAAGACAATGTCTATTTACGACATACCAGGTATTATCAAGATTGCTATGCCTCAAGCTTTCACACAAGTGAACATTCAGGCAGGTTTCAGCAAAACCGGTATTTATCCGTTTAATCGCAATGTATTCCAAGAAATTGACTTTTCGCCATCTTTTGTAACGGATAGACCAAACCCTGACTCTGAGGATAACATTCCTACAGCATCAACCAATGCACCAAATCCTGATTTTGCAGATAACGACCCTGGGCTCAATACTCAAATGCTGCCACCTTTAGATTCTTTATTGGGGGAATCTCCGACTACAACTGAATATCAAATTCAGCCAATTGCTGCTACCACAGCTAGGCCCCCTGCTTTTTTGCCCGAAATTGTCCGTGTTGGAGAGACTGCTTCAATCTCAGGCATGTCATCTATTATTTTGCCTGAAATACCACCTACTTTTTCACCTGAAGTCGTTCGAACTTTTCCAAAAGCTGCCCAAAGAAAAACAAGAGGTGCTAGAACAAAAAAGTCTACCATCTACACAGACACGAAAGAGGCAGTTAGGAAAGAACACAAAGAAAAAGAAAAACGGTCGGCGGCTAAGCAGGTAAAGAGAAATCTTACTGAACCAAAACAAAGTAATAAAGGGAGAGAAAAAGGAAAAATCGGTGCCAAGAAAAGAAAGACCTCACAATCATCATCCGATGAAGAAGACTATTTCTGTTTAGTTTGTGTAAGCTCATACTCTGAAAGTAGACCTGGTGAAAAGTGGATCAAGTGCCAGGGACATGTGGACTCTGGTCCCATGTAGAGTGTGCAGGTGATAGTCACCATTACATTTGTCACAACTGTGATGATGAATATGACTAGTTCTCAGTTTAGAAATGTTATTTTTTTTATTTTTAGATTAGAAATGTTATTTTTTATTGATGACTATGTAACATTTTTTTTCTTGTCATTATAAATTTTAGTTAACATTTTGATGATTCTATGAAGACTGTTATAATAACGTTAGATGTTATATTCATGAATACTTGTTAGGAATTTTGTATGGTTATGATAATTTTAAGTTTCAAATGTTGACTGATTTTAAAGAAGAGTATTAAATTAATTATAATAAGATGTTACATACAGTGCCTTATTGATTATATGAATAGAAGTGATCTCAGATTTTAGCTAACTTGCTACATGAATATTATTTTTGTTTAGAAGAGGATGTTGTGTTAATCTTTTTAACAATAAAAGTCATTATAAAACATTTTGGTGTATGGTTATGCCTGTCACTACCGACCCCAACCAGCGTCACAACCGTCCTTGGGGTGTGGTCGGTTGTGACACTTTCCTTTTTTTTTCTAATGTGATCCCATGACTAATATAGCATATTTAGAAAGAGTATTTTAGTATTTTACGTAGGCAAATGTCTATATTACGATTCATGTTAGATTTTTCCCAGCGAATTGCTAAATTAACAAAATTATTGACGAAGAAACCAAAATTGTCACAACTGTACCCAGTTTACCCTACAATATTTTGTTTGATCCATGTCACTTAATTAAACTAATTAGGAATTGTTTTACTGACCACAAAATGTTTTATGACAATTTGTGGCGTAAAATCGATTTGACAGATTCGTGGAACATTTGCAGCATTTACAAAAAAGCGAAGGTCTTCGCAAATAGACTTTCAACACGACACGTTGATTTCCGAACTCAAAAGATGAAAGTCAGACTAGCTGCCCATTGCTATGCAGGTCAGTGGGTGTTGCCATTGATGTTTGTAATAAGGATCTTTGTATTGGTGAATTTCAGGATTCTGAGGCAACAGTGCAGTTTCTTCACCATGTCAATGATATTTTTGATATTTTCAATCCAAGAAATTTGAACAACTACTGGTTTAAAAATCCTCTTTGTCCGAGTAAAAAAACGGATGTCTTTTGCAAAATAGACGAAGTTTACGAATATCTTCAATCACATGTGAAGATGGTAGATTTGTAATGAATACGCAGACACGTCTAGGTTTTTTGTTTTTTTTAAACATTATTTCGCTGAAATGGTTGTATGTCAGTTACATAGAAAAAGACCACTAAAATTTCCTTCCTGTGTATAATTTGTTGCAAGACCACTTAGAAACTTTTTCAGCGCCGTCAGGTCCAAAGGGGGATTTAATAACAACCCAACCGTAAAAATCTTTATTTCAGCGTATAAAAGATTGTTATGCCATACAGAAATAAAAATAAGCGAGAGTGGCAATTGCTTAGAAGTAGAAAAAAATGCAGTATTTTCTACTAGCGCCATGTCTACAATAGATAACATTAATTATATAACATCAAATTATAATAAAATTTTCAAAGAATTGTTACAGGACAGTAATGATGACTATGCTCAAAATGAAAAAACAGATTTCGACGAGGAAATAGAGTTAATAGACAGAACTTCTTCATTTTCTCAAATTTCAATGATGATTGTGTCATACGTGTCAGGATTTATGGTAAGAAGTATACCAAAAATGATTAAATGTGATGTTTGCGTACAACGTTTTTTTCAAGGTAGTAGAGCCTTGCTGATTCCAGCATGAATGGGCCGGCTCGTCCGGGGAAGTACTACCCTCTCACAGAAAATCGACGTAAAGTAACAGTAGCTAAACTGTTGCGTTTCGTTCGGTGAGTGAGAGTGCCGGAGGCCCTATCCCTTCTCCCTGATCATACTCCTCATCCTATCCCTTTTCTCAACCCCAAGGGGCGGCAACGCACTTGTTACTACTGTGGTGTTGCTTGTGTCCATGGGCGGCGGTAATTGCTTACTATCACGCAAACCGTCTGCTCGTTTGCCGCCTATTACCATAAAAAAAAATGTTTAATGTCAACGTCTTCTGAAAAAAAATACAATTCATTGATAGTCAAGAAGGCTATTCAAAAACAAATAAAGGCTATCTCACATATCCATCTAATGACGTTATTACGTTATGTTGTAATGCTGCGAGATTTGTCAGAGGAAACATGAAGAATAACATAATGACGCATCTCATTTTTGCTAAATGTGTGTTAAAAGTTCTACGTAACGTGCAGTCGTTGTTTCAAAACTTACAAAATCATGTTTTAGATAAAGACCCGAAGAGAAATGAAACTTATTATAATCGCAGATTAAAGCATGAGAGCAAATTGTTAAAATAAGATAGGAAAACATTACGAACACACTTGAACAAAACTGTAATATTCCGAGGGCAATAAATAAAATAATTCAAAATCGGTATATAAAGTGTTTTAATTAACTGTATTATTATCTATATTATATTATTGATAATTTAATATAGATAATAATAGTACCAGTCTAAAAATAAAATTTCAATTCTTAAAACCCGTCGCCCGTCTCCCGTCATTGTCGTCGTTGCCCGTCGTCCATCGTCTGTCGTCTATCGTCGTACTGCTGACTGCTACTGTTTTACGTATCAAATACCTTGAACGATGTTAGTCACGACGACAAACAGCTCGCATGAAGCTTACTGTAGTCGTTTTGCAATACTAGTCACAACGGTGAGCGGTTGGCAAAGCCGACTGCTACTGTTTTGCGTATCAAATACCTTGAACAATGTTAGTCACGACGACAAACAGCTCACATGAAGCTTACAGTAGTCGTTTTGCAATATTAGTCACAACGGTGAGCGGTTGGCATAGCCGACTGATCTAACAACCATTTCTCTTAGACTTGTTAATTATTCATGTAAGTAGATGAAAAGACCAATCTCGGTTTCCGTTATGTCTTTATTGAATTTATTACGGTAATTAAAAAATTGATGCAACTAATTGTTTTTTATTTGTAATTTAAATACTTTGTTAGCTGTTCTTACTGTAAATGAATATAATTGAATTGTAATGAAGTTTTACTAGGTGAGCAACCCGTTCTGATAGTTGATGGTACACGATGCTTCGTTGCAGAACCGTTGACATTCCCCACAATCGTTGATATACCAAATCAGTGTCGTTCAGCAAAAATAAAGAAAGTAGCATGATCGCGTTTAAACACGATTTAGCGTTGAATACATTTACGATGACATTTTATCGGGTTGTTTACTATTAACGTGCACAAAAACGGTGCTGTTCAACAAGTTTCGTTAATTGAGGACTTGGTCGACTACACAAGTGAGGCGTACTAGAATGAACGGTGGTCGAGTACAGTAAGTAATACTGCTGTTCTGCGTATTAAATACCTTGAACGATATTAGTCACGATGACAAACAGTTCGCATGAAGCTTACTGTAGTCTTTTTGCAATATTAGTCCCAACGGTGAGCGGTTGGGATAGCAGACTGCTACTATTTTGCATGTCAAATACCCTTGAAAGATGTTAGTCACAACGACAAACAGTTCGCATGAAGCTTAATGTAGTCGTTTTGCAATGTTAATCATAACGGTGAGCGGTTGGTATACCCATTTGATCTAACAACCATTCATCTAGACTTGTTAATTAATTATTTATATAAGTAGACGAACAGACCAATCTCGATTTCCGTTGTCTTTATTGAATTTATTACGGTAATTTAAAAATTGATGCAACTAATTGTTTTTGATTTGTAATTTAAATATTTTGTTAGCTGTTCCTACTGTAAATGAATATAATCGAATTGTAATAATGTTTTACTAGGTAAGCAACCCGTTCTGATAGTTGATGATGTGATATCAGAGGCGATCATAAATTATTGGTCGTTGTATACCACTATCGGCTGCGAGGCGAGTGCGCCTATTGCCGATAGTCGAATAGAATGCCCAATAATATACTACTAGGGTTAGTTTGGATTCAAATATAATTATTAAAATGCAGTTATTTAATCTTTAATCAACAGTATATCAATAAGCTGATATTTTTGAAGCCATACAACTTTTAAATCAAATAAAAACGTCACAGCATCGTTTTAATGTTGTATCGATTTCACATAAAATCGATTTAAAATGTGCAGCTCTGCTTTTGTCTTTGGCTGTGACAGTTAGATGCTACCATAGATGTGTGAATAACATGGATTGGACGTACCTACGAAGTTAGCGTGCATACCTACGAAACGTATGCAAATAAAATGGCGTCCATTAGGGTTGGGCGCATATTAGGCAACTCAAAGCATATATCGACAAGTATTTTTGTTATCGACAAAGTATAGCACCTTTAGGCATCATTCGCACGAGGATTTAAAAAACGATTGCGTTGAACTCTGGCGTAAGCAATTTAAAAGCTTGCGATGAGAGCGTTCATACCAGCGTTAAAATCACTGCCGTCTCGGTTCAGTAAGCAGTCGAAATGGTTAAAGCTAACGTACTAGCAAATACTATTTGTGTTGCTAAAAGATGAAAAAGAACTCTATTTTTTTTAAGTTTTTGAAGGGTTCTTACTTTTCCTAGTAATAAACCACAGATTTTGACGGCCGGTTGGCGTAGCGGGAGTGTAAGCGACTGCTACGTCGATGGTCGCGGGTTCGATTCCCGCTCAAGTCAAACATTTGTGTGCATGAGCATGGATGTTTGTCTTGGTCTGGGTGTTTCTATGTATTATATGTATGTATTTACAAAAAAAAGTATATATGTATGTTTATCCATTATCTATTACCCATAGTACAAGCTCTGCTTAGTTTGGGACTAGATGGTGTTGTGTGAACGTAGTAGAATATTATATTATTATATTATATTATTATATTATTATATTATTATATTATTATATTATATTATATTATATTATATTATATCTGTGAATAACATGGATTGGACGTACCTACGAAATTAGCGCGCATACCTGCGAAATGATGTAGAAAATAAAATGACTGCCGTTGGGTTGGACTTCAGAATATAATCGATATCGAAATTGAGCCGGTTAGAGGTAAATAATACATTACTGTAAATTTAGAAAAAATATGTAAATTGATATTTGTAGTAAGTTACTTTAGATCTTTTGCCAAATTAGTTTATTCCATAATGCAAATGCGGGCGAACCCTTGTATCATATAACAAAATATTCTCTGGTAGCCAATACCGAAACTGTGTCGCTGTGAATGAAAGTACCGGACATGAATGGCACCATACATCATCATCATCATATTAGCCAAACGACGTCCACTGCTGGACATAGGCCTCCCTCAAGTTCTCCACACAGACCGGTCTTGAACCGCCCGCATCCAACCGCCTCCCGCGATCTTGACTAGATCGTCGGTCCACCTTGCGGGCATACCTCTGCTGCGTCGTCCGGTACGTGGCCGCCATTCCAGAACCTTTCTGCCCCAACGGCCATCTCTCTTCGAGCTATGTCCCCTGCCCACTGCCACTTCAGCTTGGCTATCCGGATAGCTAATGGCCGGCGCCGACTGACGGCATGGCATGGCACGGCGCGGAACGGCATGTTTCGTTAGCCCGAAGGACGTTTCGTCACGTCGCAGCACGCCGCGGCATGCCGCGACGTGCCGCGGCATGCCGCGTCATACCTAGGCATCCAATTGACTGGAATTTAGTATCAATAGCACTTCTTGCTGAAGATGAAGAACGACAAATACAAACTGAAATGTCGAAGAGAAAACAATTCTGAATACATTATTTATGAGAACAAGATTTACTAACGGTGAATTTACTTATTTACCTACTGATTACGTCGTGGCACACTGCAAGACGCCTTGGCATGCCGCGGCGTCCAATTATGCCGCCGATGCCGCGACGTGCCGCGACGTGCCCCGACGTCCCGCGGGCCACGGCGGGCTGCGGTACGATTGTATCGAAATAAAGTAATATGAATTCTAAACTCATTGAAATAAGAATGTAAATGACTTGATCAGTAATAAAATCCTTTGCCATGCCGCGACGTCAGTGCGCGCCGGCCTTATGTCGGCGATTTCTGATTTGCACCATACATACCGTAATGAAACACACAGCTACACTGAAATATCATAAGGGGGTAAGAAAAATCATAATTGATTAACCCTTAAATTCGCCGTGTTGCAATTCTGCAACATACTATTTTGTCATGTTTTCATTAACAATGAAAAAATTAAAAAGATTTTTGAACGAAGCGAACCATAAACTATGATATAATAATTAAATTTTGACATTATACAGCTGTCAAAATTTTAAATTTTTCACATTTACGCGAGTTTGGTTTGGCGCCAACAAAAAGTTGTTTGGAAAAAGTTGATGTTGGTGATATTCAATAAAATTTAAGGTAAGTGGTTATTGTTTTTATATAAATCATTTGTATATTATTTGTAATGTGTAAATAATATCAATTATGCCATATACAGTTATAAATATTTATTATAAAACGTAAATTATGTATGTTGCAATTATGCAACATTGCGCATTCGTGGATAACTTATTTATAGCAGTTGTTATAGAGGATTATATTCTATGATTTCGAGTTTTTACTATAAAAACTTATATATTTGTTTATTATTTGTTTTAGAATGGCCAGCCGTATATCTGACGATTGCATAGAGCAATATTTAAACACGTTAAATGATTCTGAAGACGGTCTAGAGTCTTCGGATGAAGAGGATCGGGATGAAGAAATTTACTATAGGAATAATGTGGAACTACTTCGAGATTTGGGGGAGGTGGTTGCTGAGGACGAGTCACCGGACCCTCCAATTGAATCTGTTGAATATGATGACCTAGAGCCGCCGTTGATAATAGAAGGTAACACTTCGCGTCCCTCAGTACGTCCACGGAATATAATATGGAGACAACAAAATCTTATAATGGACCCGGATCGTCTGGTTTTTCAGCAAAATAGCCAATATCCACCCACATTGCTAGAGCTCGATACTCCGTACCAGGTTTTTTCTTACTTTTTTACAAATGAGTTACGAACAAGGATTGTACTAGAAAGTAATACTTATGCCACTCAGAAATCATTGTCTAATCCTTACTCTATAACAACAACTGATTTGAATAAGTTTCTGGGAATTCTTGTGTATTCTTCTATAGTGAAATACCCTAATTTCCGTTTATATTGGTCTGATAATTATGGGTATGAGCCAGTCAAGTCTACTATGAGTCAAAAACACTTCGAAAAAATATCATCTATTTTACATTTCAACAATAATGAGAATCTTTTACCTCAAGAGCATCCTGATCACGATAGATTATTCAAAATTCGACCTGTCGTAGATGAATTGAACAACAGATTTGCTACCATACCCCTAGAACAGCGTCTTTCATTGGATGAGCAAATGTGTGCCACAAAAATGGCTCATTACATGAAACAATACTTACCGAAAAAACCTCATAAATGGGGTTTCAAACTATTTTTAATTTGCAGTATTTATGGCTTTGCGCACAAATTTGAAATTTATGCGGGTAGTGAAAAGCATGATTTACGCAATGATGAACCTGATTTGGGAGTCACGGGTAACGTGGTTATAAGGTTGATGCGGATTGTGCCCAGAAGAGCAAATCATATAGTTTACTTTGATCAGTATTACACATCTATACCTTTGGTTACATATTTAGCAAAGGAAGGCATATTTAGCTTAGGAACCATTCAACAAAATCGTCTGAAGAATAACAAATTACCAACCACAAAAGAAGTAATGAAGAGAAACGTTCCTCGGGGCTACTACTCAGAAATTGTAGCCAATGTAGATGGCGTAGATTTAAGTGCCGTAATATGGAAAGACAACAAGGTAGTTTCCATGTTGTCCTCATATGCTGGAGCTTTGCCTATCACTGGCATAAACAGGTATGATAAAGTGCAAAAGAAGAGAATTCAAGTTGATTGCCCTCATGTAATCAAAGACTATAATATGCATATGGGTGGAGTTGACTTACTAGACAGTTTTATTGGTAGATACCATATAACACTAAAAAGCAGAAAGTGGACAAACCGCCTGTTTTTCCATTTACTTGATATGTGTATTATAAATTCTTGGCTAATGTACAAAAAATTACATATGAAAAATACGCAAGACAAACCCCCCCTGAATCTGTGTAATTTTCGCCTTGAGTTAGCCAACACCCTCTGCAAGCTGGGTGACCAATCAAGTAATGGCAAAAGAGGTCGGCCAAGTAATAATACTCTTGAGGCAGAATTACAGATGAAAAAGAAGCGAGGCCCGACACAATCAGTGCCACCAAAAGATGTCCGCCTAGACTCCATAGGCCACTGGCAAACATTTGGTAATCGGGCGCGATGTAAATATCCAGGGTGTAAAGGATATACTTACACCAAATGTGAAAAATGTAGGTTAAGTTTATGTTATAATAAAGACGACAATTGTTTTTATAAATTCCATCCATATATATATATTTAAATAGAAATATCTAGTTTTATTTGATACCTTTAGTCCAAACTTCCATACAAGTTAATACTCGGCGACCGCGCAATGTTTCATAATTGCAACATAGAGTTTTTCTTGATTTTCTTGTGGAAAATCAAAATAAAGATTTTTTGACTATTTTTCCAACAATTTACAAGTCATCTAAAACCATAAAATATTTATTTCGATTCAATAAAAAAAATCGCGAAATTAAGGGTTAATACATTTTATTTATTTGTTTTTATCTGTATAATATATAAAGTCCTTGCGTTACTGACTGCCTGACAGATAAGCTACAGCCAAAATTATAAGGTGCAGGAAGCTGAAATTTGGCATAATTATATGTTCTTTGGGGATCGCAGGAGTGCATTAAGGAGTTTCTTGAAATTACCACGGGATCGGACAGAAACGGTCGAAAAAATGTGCAGGTGTAGCAGCGGGCGTCCTCTTGTTTATAAATAAAATTATTTTCTTCAACGTTTCATTGCTAGGAATTCTCGCATACAGTTGCTGTTCATGTTATCTGTTGGCAAAAATATTATTATTTTAACTGCTCATTTTCCTGAACATAGAGCAGGATGCAGCGGTTTTGGGTTTTATGTAATCAGGGCTAAGTACCTAAAGTAAGTTAGTCAAATATCGCTTTTCCTTTACTAGGTACAGACAAAATAGGCTAGTTTCCTACCAGTCAAATTCAATACTTTTTTAGAAATGTCAAAAACAAAATTTTCTTTGTGATTTGTATGAAAAGGCGGATTGTGACGTCATAGTTTTTCTACGTCAAATTGCATACCTATTATGAAAAAAGTAGCAATTAAAAATTAAATGTTAGGATTTTATCAAAATGATAAATGAAAGTGCCATTGATTTTTCATAATTTATGTTATGAACATAATTATTTATTTTATTTTTGACCGAGGAAACAGGCCTATTGGTGGAATGTTTCATTTATTTCCGTTTACAGCCGCGAGATATTTTTAACTATGTTATCGTTTGTGGAAGTATCTATGCATTACGGATATATCGATAACCCATATTGACATTAGCAGTTACATCACTTCTAACCTTTAATACGTAAATATAGAAAATTCCAAACTATGAAAATAACATTTAGGCCATAACGAAGCTAAAACCTGTTTAAAAAAATAACTATAAAAAGAACCTCTTGTAACAATATTTTGTACAAATACTAATCCTATTCAACAATATAAATCATGACTTGTTACTTACTTGTGAAGAGTACATTTGTGTTAATTATAGCTTTATCTTGCACTGCACAGTTCAAATCAACACTTAGGCATGATTTTACGATCTCTAGGAAAGCCTGAAGCACTGATTCATCTGGTTTTTAGACATATTTATGCACAAAATCAAAATTATTATGTTTGATATGGCGACACTGGCACGATTGACATTTCTGATAAAAAATCACTATGATCAGTGTATTCACTGAACCTATGGCTATCTCTTGTTTCTAACAGAGATATCGCTAAGTAAAAACAAGACAACACTATGTTTAGTGGCTTTATGTTGATTTCATATATATTTCTATAATGTAAAGTATCCATATGTATTATTTGTGCACTCATTCTTTTCTCAAAGGATGCTACAGAATACTTCTGCATTTTGATGTCAATCTGACATATGACATTTGATATTTCAAACATACCTACATTATTGTCTTAACTCTTTCCAGGTTTCCCGAGTGAAAATAGAATCATTTATAGACACTGTTACATACGCTGATTGTTTGGATATTTTGTTATAACTCTACGTTTTAATTTAAATTCAGACATTTTGATATGTTGAGATCTTTTTTTTATACTTTCTCATGTACCCGTGTGTCGGAGGGTCGGGTATCGCCGAAGCATTCGTCGCAACCCCCCGACGGGTATTAGCCCGCGGGGCGATAGGGCGCGCGGCAACGCAACACCGACACGCCTCTCCTCCCGCGACCGCACCCGACTGCGAGGGACAGACAGAACTGTCCCCCGCACTCGCACTTTGGACGCATCCTAAGCAGGCCTCACCCAAGCCCACGTGGAGCGTCCCCTCCCGGGATCCCGCTTTAGCTTCACCGTGGGTGTACCTCAAACCCACGGTTACTGAGTCCGTCCACCACGACAAGGTGGAGATCCCACGGGGAGGATATATGGAGATCTACCATTGTCCTTTTACCGATGCATTTTTGTTACAAAAATCTCCAAGGAATATTATGTTTTTATCTAACATAATTTCTTTTGGTGTGTCTAATAGACACTGTCTATGTGATGAAATCATAAATTATGATCTAACTACATACGTATTTTTTTATTTTGCTATGCCTATAGGGTAATAAAATGTTGAATCTTAGGAATATATGATTAATCTAAGTCCATATTTGGCTGATTTTTAATTCATAAGAGATAAAAATATTATGTTTTGAACAATAATACATATATAAGCACGGGTTTTGAACAAATAATACTGATACTGGGCCATCAGACACTGTTTGCGTGTTTATCCTGTGTAAAAGCTACCTATCTTCGATTAACATGTCACGAAGATACATGTATCTTCTCTATACCTACTTTCAATCTAGTAGGTATCTCCTACAGCTATGTAATCAGAGTCAAAACGGGTAAACTTTAACAAAAAATGTATTTGTCATTAATTTATATTTTTGTTACAGGTGTCAATGCAGAATATCCGCAGAAGATTAAAATCAGCTGGGCTGAAAACAAGAATACCGGCGAGAAAAATATTTTTTTCACCGGCTCATGCCGAAGCTAGAGTCGGATTTTGCTTACAGTATTATAATTTTGATTGGGTAAATAAAATAGTTGTTTTTGTAGACGAAAAAACATTTAAGTCTGATAAAGACAGGCGCAAGATTTTAAAACGTCGCGATCGAGAGCGCTATGTAGAAAAAAAATATTCCAAATAAGGCGAGTGGTCGCCTGAGCTTAGGGTTCTGGGGATGGGTGAGTTCTGTTGGTTCTGGCGAATTAGTAGAAATATCCGGTTGCCTAACCGCTGAACAGTATGTAGTTAATTTAAAAGACATAATGGTGCCGACTGTGCTACTACACCATCCTGCAGGAACTATTTATCTTTGCCAGGACAACAGTTCCATCCATTCAACCGGGATTGTGCAGACATGGTTGCTAACCTAGCCCGACATAGAGGTTATACCATGGCCTGCAAAGAGTCCCGACCTAAACCCAATCGAGAATCTGTGGAGGCAGATGGTTCTCAATTAGTATGTATCAGAAGTGCGCAACGTTGAAAACTTACGGCAAAGTGCCCACGAGACGTGGGAGTTAATGAGAGGGGATCCGCGGGATGTTGCTGGAATATGGTTACTGGAATGAAAGCCAGGTTGGATGCAGTGCTAGACACTAATGGTGTGGCCCAACCAAATATTAGTGGTGTTCCTACGCGTATAGACGTGAATACTCTCATAAATAATATCAGTCCATTTATCACCTTACACACTTCTAAAGTAGAAGAATTCAAAATTTACTGGCAGCCATCCCAAAGGTGCATTCTATCCCGACTCTTGTAGTAGACAATTTGAAATTAAATCTTGATTTATCTACATTTTCTGTTGCTTGTGTTCTTGGATAAGGTCTAATTAAGAATGTTATCAAAGGAAAAGCCTCGTCCCCTAAAAATATATATGGTGCCACAATATCACTTTTCGGTAATCGTTCCTGAGGTGATAATTGAATATTGCCACTGTTAAGTTCTTGAAAAAAATGAGAATTGCTGAGAACGCCTCCATCACTATCTTTCCCGTATGCTCCCACGTCAATGATGCCAAATGTGTGGTCTGAACTGGTGACAGCTAGTAAAACAATTGAGTAATATTTTTTGTAGTTATAATACATGCTTCTAGAGAGTGTTGTTCCGTGTAGTTGTTTCGTGTAGTGACGTATAAAGAATACAAGTGCCACTACCCCATTTCATTCCGAGGGTGTCGTAAAAGGCGACTAATGAAATTGTAAAAAGCTAATAATATAGAAATTAATTGTAGAAATCAGCAGTGTGACGACAAGGGTAGCGTACCTGATATTAAGGATCACCGACAGGTACTCCCTGAAGGTGGTACAGGTATATGCGCCGACCTCGACATACTGCGATGATATAGTCGAAGCCATGTATGAAGATATTACTTAGGCTCTACATCATACCACCAAGACACACTACAGCGTTGTTATGGAGTATTTTAATGCCAAAGTGGGAGTACAAGAACGCGGCGAAACGAAAATCGGATGCTATGGGGCGTGGGGTGCCGAAATCACAGCGGGCAAATGCTCGTCAACTTTCTGGAGTCACACTCTTCTTAATGAACTCCTTCTTCAAGAAGAAGCCTTATAGAAAGTGGACATGGCGAAGCCTCGATACTGTGACAAGGAACCAGATAGATTTCATCATGTCTGATCGGAAGTATATACATATTTAGAGATGTCGCAGTAATCAACAGGTCTAATACCGGTAGCGATCACCGACTTGTCCGAGGCACTCTAAATATAGACTTCAGAGCTGAGAGGCTTCGCATGATGAAGTCTACTCTTAGACCTACTGCGCCTCAGCTAGCAGTAGGATCCGAAAAGTTTCAACTGGAACTTCAAAACCGTTTCGGACTGCTGGAAACCCTTAGCACCGTTGACGGGAAAAACCGACGCTGTGGTCAAAACGCTACAGGATGTGTCTCGACGCACAGTATACGATTTGACCAAACTAGAGGGACAAAAGTCTATAAGACAATTAAGGGGTTTGTAATTCAATTTCAATTTCAATTCAATTTATTTAAATAAGTAAATACACAATACATATATTACATGCATCACCATCTAGTCCCAAACTAAGCAGAGCTTGTACTATGGGTACTAGACAATGGTTTGACATATATATTTTTTATTTAGATACATACACACATCAACAAAGTCTAGGGATATCTTAATCCTAAATTATTTACGAGTTTATAGTTTAGAACCTTGTTAGTTTCCACAAAAAGTTTATATACAGATTAAAACCTCTTTTATTCTATTTTCAAAATTTGAACATGGAAAGAAAAAAAACAAAATAATAACCAAAATATGGCGGCAAATTTGCTAGTAATTCGTTACATTAAAGAAAGTTAAAACTGTTTTATTATAATTATTAATGAAAAGGGTTTTTAATTGTTTTTCTTTTTTAATTTAACGTGACGTACAAACTTTAAAAGTCATGTCACGTCGTCATTTGAGTCGAGATGAAATGTTACGAGCCGTGGGCATGTTAGAAAATGGTGCAATTCAACGCGTCGTTGCTGAGGCCCTACATACCAGTCAAAATGTGATATCAAGGTTGTGGTCACGTTATCGCAGTACTGGAGATGTGGCCGAACAGCACACAGGTAGATATCGTGTTACTACGCAGAGACAGGATCGATTTCTCCAAATGACCGCCAGAAGACAACCCAATATCACAGCGCTGCAACTAGTGCAAAGGCTCCAGGAGGACCACCAGCTGCTGGTAAGCGACCAAACCGTGCGAAGAAGGTTACATGAAGTTGATCTTCATGCTCGAAGACCATTGCGTGTTCCAGCATTGCGACGTGGCAATCGCGGTCGGCGGCTTTCGTGGGCTCGGGAGCATTTACCATGGAGTGACGAACAATGGTCTTTGGTGCTGTTCACCGATGAGTCCCGGTTTGGGTTTCACCCGGATTCACGAAGAACACGCGTTTGGAGAGCTCCAGGGAGAGTTAGCCGTCTACGGCACCCTCAGGAGGTCCACCCATACCAAGGCGGGACAATCATGGTGTGGGCAGGAATTCGTCTTGGCGGACGAACCCAACTCGTTTGGATCCAAGGCAGCATGACTGCACAAAAATACCACGAGGAGGTAGTAGAGCCCGTTATTGTCCCACACAGAACTCAAATAGGCCATGAATTTCTACTCATGCACGATAATGCTCCTTGCCATACGGCGCGGCTGGTATCGACCGCTCTCCGAGAGCACGATATTCAAGTTTTGGATTGGCCTGCACAGTCGCCCGACTTAAATCCTATCGAGCAAGCCTGGGACATGTTACAACGAAAAGCTTTGAGAGATTTTCCACCAAATTTGACGACTGAACAACAACTTTACGAACACTTGCAAAGGACATGGGACCTCATACCGCAGCAAGACATTGACAATTTAATTTTAAGTATTAACAATCGATGTCGATGTGTAATCAATGTAAGAGGTGGCAACACTGATTATTAATGATTAGATTTTACAAGATTTTTTCCATTTTTATTAAAATTAATAGTTTTTTAAGAAGAAATGTTTGTTGTTATCATACTAATTTTCCATGATGATTAAAAAAAATATTTTTTTTATTTAAAACAAAAAAAAACACAAAATGTTTTTTTATTTTTATTAAAGACCTTAAAATAATCTATGATTCTTCTATTTACTGTATCAGAAAATTCTTCATAGATTTTTAGATATTTGATGAAATATAAAATATCCCTAGACTTTGTTGATGTGTGTACCTTACATACTAACATACATACAATATACAATTTTTGTTAGTAAATAATAGAAATATACTTATATACTATGTTAAAATTGCTTCACTTATCTACGGCCACGATAATGTTGTGCGTTCTGGTGGCACTTGTCCGCGGAAGCGACGGAACACCACACCTTTCGGCCAAAAGTCCTCCTTCATAACAACAGGCAGAAAGCACGTCGGGATCCGCACCACAAACGCCTTGAAGTTGACGTTGCGTCGCGACTCCAGCAGCTGTACTCTCGGCATGTACTTGGACTTTTGGCGCACGTACTCCGCGATGTCCTCCGCCTTAGTGGTGTAGTGCAGGCGAGAGATGTACACGGGTGTGTTCGGTGCGGCAGCGCGCAGGGTTGCACCAGGCTCCACAGGAGCCGAACCGCAACAGTTCTTGACGGTCTTCTGACGACGCTTCCTCCTCTGCACCGTCACAAAACCATCATCTACTACGTCAGCCTGTTTTTTCGCCTTTTCCGGCTTGGACTTCGCAGCTACGGGGGTGCTCGCAGTTTCCTGCTGAGCCTTTATTGATGTAGGTCGCGCGGCGATACACGGAGAAGTCGCGGGGACGGGGGCAGGGCTGCGGGGCGCTTGTGTAGCGCACTCAGCAGTCACAAACTTACGCGGCGACAGAACTGCTGACGCGAAGCTTGCGACCGATGTATTGACGCATGCACCTCGGCGCGTGTTGATGTTACTACGCGCCGGTGACCCACTTAAATCGACAACCTTACGTAAGTCGTCTAACTCCGTGCGCAAGAGTGCGACGGTATCTTCAGATGTCTCCAACTTCTTGTGTACATCCGCTAAACTTGCCTTCAGAAAAACTATGTCCTTCAAAAGGCTTGTAACATCGACGTGGTCGATAGTGACAGGAGGTAACTTGTTTAAGTCCCTCGCCACAAACGTCGGCACGTCGCACATAGGAGTATTTCACATAAAAAGCCCGACAAAATTGAAAATAGTGATGTTAATCCAATCGCACCCAAAATACATGTTTCTTTACCTACGATAACCGGTTTATCAAAAGGCAGACCCCCCCATCCCTCAACTCCCGCGCATGTGGCACAACGTCAGTCGGAACCCAGCCGTCGTACTATACGCGTATCTTTGTTTCCGGCGCTCTCGTTTGTGTTTATCAGTTTTCTGCACTAAAAATGGCTTCGTGTAGCAAACAACAGGAGATTAACTATTCGGACATGGTTAACGAAGGTTAGTACTATATACTGAAGTATATTTTATTATGTTTTTTTTAAATTTTCTACTTGTATAGCCATCAATAAACAGCGGCACTTTTTTGACTCGTTTTTTTAAAGACGTTTGAAATACATTAGTGTTTTTGTTTATGAGTCGCGCCTTGTCGCCTTAAAATTTTTATGTGAGCATAAAATGTAGACTCTAAGGAAGTAGAAACATGAATAAAAAGTCCCCCCAACGTACCCCATATTTTTTTATAGTACTTCAAACTATATGGGGAAGATTATAATTATATTGACAAAGCTGATTTTTTTGTTTTATTTTGTCATAGATCCTTCGGAAAGAGTGAAAAAATTCACCAGAATGGAGCTTTATACTATTATCAAAGAGTTCAAAGGAAAGAAGATTGAAGAAAAATTTTCGTTGTTGGAAGACAGACTTGCGCAACTAACTTCATGTCCACCCGAAGAAACAAATGTTCTTACTCGTTCTTTGAAATATTTCAAGACCAGTTTCAAAGAAAGATGGTCGGCAGCCCGTAATACGGATAAGAGATTCTTAGAAAACAATATGGAATGGCTTAATGTATCCCTGGAACTACCTACTTGGACCCACAAAGCAGGCCGACCAACAAAAGAATTCGGGGAATTGTGTGATCGAAGCAAGCTTCGAAGAACAAAAGATTTACGGGACCGGGTACCTGTTGAACAATTGACGTACGCTGCAAGCGTGAGTCAAGGTACTTCGGGCAATGTTGAAGCGTCTAAGATTATGAAAGAAATAACGTCAACGCCTACCAGAGCTAAAAAGTTTCGAAAAGTAATATCGTCATCTAAAAAAGTACCAATCGCGAGAAAATACACACCACAAGAAGCATTAGCGTTATTTGTAGAAGGTAATTTTACAAGAGGGCAGTGGGAATTAATACAAGGTGGCCGAAAAGAAATTTATCCTTGCTATTCGCTTTTACAAAAAGCGAAAAAGGAATGTTATCCTGCCGAGGATAGCATAAAAGTTACTGAAACTAGCTTTGAAGTGGAACTTCAAGCTTTGCTGGACCATACGGCTTTGCGACTACTTCAGTATTTAAAAGAAGTGATTGAAACATTATCAGAGTTTGAGAAACAACATCTTACCTTAATATCAAAATGGGGCTGTGATGGATCTAGTCAGACACAGTTTAAGCAGACATTTGTCAACACTGGCGATGATGATGCCAATATATTTTTAAGTTCTCTTGTACCTGTGAGAATGGTTGTTTCTATTAATGGAGAGACAAGAAAAATTGTATGGCAAAATCCAGTGCCTTCTTCCGTGAGATTCTGTCGTCCTATCCGGGCTCGGTTCATTCACGAAACAAAGGATATCACAAAGGAAGAAATCACCTATATTGAAGAACAAGCAAGGAATCTAACAAAAACTACTGGTATGGAAGATTCTGTTAAAATAAATCACACCATTTTGCTCACAATGGTCGATGGAAAGGTGTGCAATGCCGCGACTGACACGGCTTCAACGATGAGATGCTATATATGTGGACAGACATCTAAGGACTTCAACAAACTTGAAAGAAGTAATGTTTGTAAAGAGTCTCTGAAATTCGGACTCTCCATTCTGCACGCAAGAATTCGTTTCTTTGAGCTATTGTTGCACCTGCCGTACAAAGCGCCTTTACAGAAGTGGCAAGCCCGAAAGACAGAAGACAAAAATGTTTTAAAAGAAACAAAACAGAAAATACAAAAGAAGTTCAAAGAAGAGATGGGTCTTCTTGTTGACATACCCAAAGTCGGTTACGGCAATAGTAACGACGGAAATACGTCGAGAAGATTTTTTGACAATCCTGAATGCTCATCTCGTATTACTGGAATAAATATAGATTTGATAAAAAGGTTCCAAATCATTCTTGAAGTGATATCAAGCGGATATGATATTGATGCTGCGAAATTCGATGACTTTGCTCTCACAACTGCCAAACTGTACGTGGAACTGTACGGTTGGCATCCCATGTCACCTACCGTTCACAAAATTCTGATGCATGGCGCTCAAGTAATATCAAGTCACATTGTACCTATCGGACAGCTATCAGAGGAGGCTGCTGAAGCCCGGAACAAACATTTCCGTAAATATCGCGTAGACTTTGCAAGAAAATTTTCAAGAGTGGACTGCAACAGAGATATTTTAAATAGGTTGTTGCTGACATCTGATCCCTTCATCAGCTGCAACAGAATAAAACGGAAGAAGAAAAGCAAGTCTTTTTCCCAGGAAGCTATTAGTATGCTTCTCACGAAAACACTAAATTGTAACAGTTCCGACGACGAGGATGATGATGACATTGATGACCAAATAACTCGTGAACTCGGAGACAGTGATTCTGATTGACTCGGTCTCCTCATGACTATCCATTTGAAAATAAATCCTGTTTTAAGAGTAAATACTTTCTTAAATTTGTAACTTCTTTTAATTGTTTTTCTTTTTAAATAAATGCCTAATTATGATGAATTATTGACTTCTATGTCATAAAATAGTAAAATAAAATATAAAATAATTTTGTCTTGCTTTTTATGTGAAATACTCCTATGTGCGTCGTCAGGATCGGTCTCTTTGAGTAGCGTGATGATGTCTTGTAGGCTTTTCTTTGTCCCGTCACGCCTGCGGGACACCATCTGGTCACATTTATTTAGCGACCTGTATACAAGCAGCTTGGCAGCCGCAATGTCCTCCTCGCTGAAGTTTGTTGCACAGATCTGGATAGCCAACACTTCGTCCACGACATCCAGCTTCTGCTGCAGGAACGCCAGCAGCTCGTTCACCACAAGTTTATCACTCATGGCGATAAAAATTGCGAGCGTCGGCTCGCGCCGCGCGAAACAATAATATAAAATTTATTTACGCGACACACGTCCGCCTTAGAGCGCAGTCAGATGCAGCTTCAATGTCAACGTTATAACTTATAAGTAATGGGTCAACGTTATAACTTATAAGTTATGTGATGATGTGGTAGCAAATTAAACACATTTTTTCAATTATGTAAATTTTAATCTGACTTTAAAAGCGATTTTAAATCAATACAATGTTTTAAGTTGCTTTTTGTTGGTAATTTTCTCAACAATGATATATAAGGGTCAGATGACACGAGTAAATACTTAATTAAATCAAAATTTGTGCGGACACGAGAAGTTTTCAAAGTGTGGCCCAGTCTGAAGTTACGTATTTCTTTGTTTTTGGCCTCCGAAGCCTCTTCGGACATCTGTCCTATTGGTATGATTGAATGTCTTATTATCTCTGCTCCATGAACTAGTTATTTATGTAATGTAGCTGGCATGTTATACCATGGGTATAAGAAGAGGTACAAGCCTCTCGTTTCTGAGCAGTATGAATCAAACTTTATCGGGTCAATTTCATAGCCAGAAGCTATGGCTGTAAGAACTGTACAAAGGCGGTAGAGCAGATTTTCGTCGAGGCCGGTGATACGGGCAGTTTCTTTATATTTGTGGAAAAACGTTCTTGCTGTATTTCTATCATTGCTCGTTCCAAAACCCGGCTTAACTTTGTCTATAATGAGACCGATTTCTTAAAATTTTCCCTTGATTTCTTCTTTCTGCTTTTTAAAGATTTCTTTGTTTTTATCTCCCCTAACTTGCCACTGACCTATATTAATCCGGTATGCAATACGAGGGTCAAACTGAAAGTTCTTAGAAAATCAAAAACTGATTACATTAGCCAGTTATTACTTTTATTATATATTTTCAAAATATTGTCCATTGACGTCAATACACCGCTGCATGCGATGGAACCACTGGGAAAAGCACTTTGCCCACTCGTCCTTAGGGGTCTCTTCAATGGCATCGCGATACGCAGCCACCGCTTCTTCAGCATTCATAAACCGCTTTCCTTTAAGTTTTTCTTAAATTTTTGGAAATAAATAAAAATCACAAGGCGCGAGGTCGGGGCTATACGGCGGGTGACTCAGTAATTCAACGTTTGTTGTCGCCAAATAGTCGATCGTTCGCTTGGCGGTGTGCGACGAAGCGTTGTCGTGGTGAAGGAGGATCCTACTGCGAGGTCGTTTCTCTCGAACTTTTTCCAAGACAAGTGGCAAACAATTGGTAGTGTACCATTCTGCAGAAACTGTTTTTTGATCCTCTAACACAATTGTTGCGAAATGACCTATCCTTCCAAAGAACGAGGCCACCATTTTTTTTCCCGCACTTCGATCTCTCTTCACTTTAGTTGGCAACTCCTCGAAAGGAAACACCCACTGAGCAGATTGTCTTTTGGTTTCAGGATCATAACAGTAAATCCAGCTTTCGTCACCTGTTAGTATGTCGAACACAGCATTTGAGTCACCTCCGTTAAATCTTTCAATCATTTTACGGCACCAATCCACACGATGGAGTTTTTGAGCCTTAGTCAAATTATGAGGTATCCACCGGGCGCAAAGCTTCCTGACCGCTAAATGTTCGTGGAGGATTTTGTGCACTTGACTCATACCGATGCCTAAGCTTGTCCGAATCTGCTGATAGGTCACTCTTTTGTCAGTCTCTATCATACGCCGCACAGCACAGATGTTATTTTCAGTCGTCGCCGTAGAAGGCCGTCCCTCACGTACATCATCAGTGAGATTAGTGCGACCACGTTTAAACTCATTAAACCAGTTGTAAACAGTCGCACGAGATGGGGCTTCATCGTGAAAGGCCAATCGTAGTCTATCATAACTTTCTTGTTGACTTAAATGACATCGAAAGTCATAAAAAATCATTGCTCGAAAATTTTCTCGTGTTAAATTCATGTTGACGTGACACAGACAATTTTCAATTTGCCGCCAAATCGTAAAACAAATGACAAATGAATGAAATATATACTCAGTAATATTTGCAAAGAGTTCTATTTTCAAATTTTAGAATATTTTTTTTATTATATTGTTTATAAGTGGCCAGTTCTAAGAACTTTCAGTTTGACCCTCGTATTTAATAGGTATTCCATTGTGCGGATGTAAGCATGTAGGCTAGATATCCCAAACTGATACATATTTTGATTAGGCTCTCTTGTACTTACAGTTGAATTCATCTCTTGGGAGGTAGCTTTGCAGATGAAACATGTTTGAGTAGATTTAATTTCGGAGAGCACGTTACATACTTTACCGTCTATCATCGACAAAATCAACTCATGTTTTACAGAAATAGCAACTCCATCTATTTGTGCACAAGTAGGCATCAAATCCCGAATTTGTTTCTTGACAGCTCACATTCTTGTTTTATTAATGACTCTGTTTCTTTCTTAAATATAAACTTTATAATTCTGCAGAATCTTGGAGAAGATGGGTGTGGATTTTCCCATATGATTGAGTTATTGGCATCATTCTCTCTCACAAGTCTTAGCGGCACCAATGATAATACAAACATATATTCATCTGTATTGTTGGAATTTTCAAATGGCTGTTTGTATAAGCTGTGACCTGAGGAGCCGTGACATCCCCACTTGTGGATCATTTTGTAGTTCAATACGTTTACATCAGGTCTCAATACTTCTCCAAGAATATTTTCGCATATTCTTTTTGCCGTATGATTCAAAAGAGCTTGTAGCTCAACCTCAGCATATGTGTCTGTCATACTAAATTTTTCCACAGAAGGGTAGCTCTGTTCTTTCACTTTTGCTACTTGATCACAGCATGGGTAAAGACGGAATCCTCTTTCCTTTGACTCCTGTTGTATAGTCTTATATACATTCACAGAGAAATGGTTGGATATAAACAAAGCCAATGCTTCTGCCGGGGTATACGGCCTTTGTTCTTTGTTTGCATTTATTCTTCTGCGTGCTTTTTTATATCCAGTAGCTCGTCTCGGTGAAGCTGTTGTAACTTCCTGAATTAAACTAGCCGCGTCACGTTTCCCACTGGCTCGCACACCTAATTGATTTGCAAAAGATAATTGTTCAACGTCATATTCTTCCAACAAATGTTGATCTTTACGTTTTTTAGTTTTCGTGGAACTATCTTCAAAACTCTTTTTTGGTCTGCCAAAACTGGAACTCGGTTTTGGGGGCTGTTCAAGAAACATTGTGAGCACCAACTCTTCATTTAACCATTCTTCGTAATCAATAAAAAATAAATCTAATCGCCTTTGTCTGCGAAGCCATTTCAAACGAATCTTCTCACATTCCTCCTTCAAATAGGCCTTAAGTGGCTTCTCCTCATCTTCCGGGAGGTTCAGATCAACAAATCTTGACTTTATAAATGTCAAAACTTGATCTAATTTGCCTTTAGGCGGTGTAGAACGCCAAAATTCAAATAATGACTACCGCTGAATTCAGGCACCTTTAAAGAAACAATAAGAAATTTTTAGAATCGCATAAAGTCGCATTTCCAAATTATGATTTTAACAAACTTAAATGTATGTTAAAAGCGTAATTACACCTTGACTCAACTTGACTACCTACTTTAAGATTGGGTAAACTTAGATCATATCTATTTTTTGTGGTTTTATAATCGATGTATTTAGATACATTATAACTACGCCTTTAAAAACAATTTGATGGATTAAAATCAATTTATATACAGATAATTACCTCGAGTTACAGAATACATGATTAGAAAATACTTTAAATCACACAAAACCTCGAAACACATGCACAAACGGAACCGTTCACAACTGCACTGACCGTCCGGGCGGCTACCTGAGTTCGACGCGGTAACTTCGCGCATTGTTATTGAAGGGATCACTACACAATAGCATATTCTGACGTCATTATCGGCTGTAGGGTTCGTCTAAATGGGTAATAATAGTAAAAAAAACGGTTTGTTTTAACATTATGAGTTTTGACTTTTGTCCCTCTAGTTTGGTCAAATCGTATACTGTGCGACGGGTGTTTCCCGGAAAAAGCGTTAGCAAGCAAAGTAAACTCTTGCTCGAGACTCTCGAACTTATCAGGCAAAGAAGGGGAATGTCATATGCTCAGACGTCTTCGACGGATGGAAGAAAACTAATATCTCCCAAAATGAAAGGTTGAATATTTGATGTTTGTGAGCTATCACATCACACGAATTCACAGCCTTAACAACGTCGGAATACATATTCGGCCTGTAATAATTTAATGCCAAGCGCTTGAAGGTTTTAAAAATATCTAGGTGACCAGCCGTGGGCAGCGAATGGTTTTCTGCAATAATATTAGATCTTTGTTCAGACGGAATAACCTCTTTCCATTGAACACATTGAACAATTCCACACTTTTTAAAACGATATAATTTGTTATTATTAATTTGGTAGTCCACGAAAGATGTGGAATTGTTTAGACAACCTTTATACATTTTTAGATACCACGATTCAAATACAAATACAAATCATTTATTTGCCTGAATATAACCCATATTCAGGCAAATAAATGATTTGTATTGTTATCACATGAGATGTTACATATTTATTATTACAGAGTTCTGATTCCATATTCTACCTTACAAGGCATGCAAATGTTTAGTTAAATAAATTTAATTATAAATATCATTGAAATAATCGTTTAGGGAGTAGTATGCTTTATTAATTAACGAATTCTTTAGTTTATTTTTAAAAGTAACAAAATTCTTTGCGTCTTTCACATCTTTAGGTAATCTATTATATATTCTAGGGCCCATACAAAAAGCACTCTTGTCGAACAGTGCTGTTCTAAGACTAACCATACGAAGTCTATCTATATGTCGAGCACTTTTTAGAGTTTCATATTTGTGAATGTTAGCTTTAATATCTAGTACAACTTCATATATATATATAAAGAAGGTAGCGTCAAAATTCTTAAATCTATAAAATGTTGTTTGCAAGTATCTGTCGGTTTTAATGCACACATGGCCCGGATACATCTCTTTTGTGCTTTAAAGACACTTTCTTTATCAGTGGCATTGCCCCAAAACATTAAGCTATATCTAAGTATCGACAGGCCGGGCGCACTTCGCATTTTAGGTACAAACTTACAAGTACCTCGGCCGACCATGTCGAAATGGTTGGATTTAGTAGGTTGCCGCGCGCCGCTCACATTAGACGTCACGCAACGAGTGCGACCGCTCCGTATTCTCACGCGCCGTGTTCATACACTGTTCAAATTTTATACCTAAACGCCTTTAACAACAAAAATGTATCATCACAAGTCTAATGCAAAGTATTGCTTAATTAACTGTGTGTCGAAAGCGACATGAAAATTTGATTTTATTTATATTACGAGAGCAACTTGAAAATTTGATTTTTTGTTTGTTGAGATATCTCAATGATTATGGTGTCAAATTAAAGATCTAGTTCAAAAACCATTTTATCTGTTTGAATCATGTAAATCGGTCCACGCGTTTAGGAAATAACTAAGAATTTGTATAGTAAAAATGTAAACGAACAGAATTTTTGTGCTTTTGTTCAACTAGCTCAAATAGTGGGATAGGATACTTATAGGATAATTATTTATTATTAGGTACCTGGTCAAGTAGGTAGATAGACGATGAATAAATATAGTAGCAGCGCCAAGTCGACAACCCTAGCGCGCCACTCCGCGCCAGACAGCGACAGCGTTATGTGTTAGAAAAGAACGGGAACTGTTAGGTTAATATCGCATTAGGCACTGAGTGCTTATGCGAGCTGAATTGAACTTTATTGCTTAGTACCAAGAGTCGCAATTTCAATAAATTGGTTTGAATAGTGAAGCTTCTGTACGTTAGTACTATTAATTATTCTGTGGTATCGACCCAACATAAGCATGATAGGCTGAGAGGAGCACATTCTGATTAACTACCTTGCGAAGCATATACAGAGCATAGGAATATCGGCTTAGTTTTGTACATACATGTTCAATGTGTTTCTTCCAGGTCATATTTGAATCTATGTATAGCCCTAGAAATTTTGTTGTATTTATTTTTCTATGTCAGTCTATTTATATTTAATATTTAATGTATTTAATTTAGAATGTTTATTTGCAAATGTCATTATATGTGTTTTAGTAAAATTAATTTTAAGATCATTTGCAGATAGCCAGTCAACTATGCATTCTAAAGTAGAATTTATTTCATCTTCGTAAGTGTTTAGGTCTTCAGCTATAAAAATCGCAGTGCTATCGGCAGCGTTTAGAATCATAGGACATTTGACAGATTTTGGGAGAGCATTAATATACATATTAAACAGCAGGGAGCCCAAGATACTCCCCTGTGGTACACCTCTACATATTTTTATTGGGTCTGAACTCTCAGACCCAATAAAAATGCTTGTGTAATGCTTTTAATTGCCTAATGCTTGTGTTCGATTTTTGACGATTGCGAAATAGTTGATACTGCCGTTTGTTGTTCCCTATCACTCAAGTACGATTTTACCATATTCAAGGCATTACCTCGTATTCCATACGCTTCAAGTTTATTTATCAGGATTGTATGACTAACGCAGTCAAAGGCTTTTGTCATATCCATGTAAAGAGCTGTGACTAACTTTTTCCTATCTATATTTCTCACCACCGTTTCTAGGAAAGTGCATAAAGCGTTGTTTATAGATTTATTTTGCCTGAAGCCCGTTTGTTCCTCGGCTAGTATTTTATTTTTTTTCTAAATATTGGTATACATTTTTGTATATAAACTTTTCAAACACTTTAGATAATGTAGGTATTAAAGATATCGGTCTATAGTCATTAATATTGTGTTTATCCTGTAATAATAATAATATCGTGTTTTTTAAATATTGGCACCACAATGGATCTTTTTAGCTTAGATGGAAAGACCCCATCCTCAATGCATTTATTAATTATTTGACATAGTACTGGCGTAATTATATCTGCCGTTGTCTGGAGGATATAAATATAACATATTTCATCGTATCCTGTACTAGCAGTATCTTTCAATAATTTTATTATCTGAAGTATTTCTTTTGGACTACTGGATTCATAAAAAATGAGTTTGGATTATTGTACGTAATCTGGGGGTTCCTCCCAACAGGTTGTGTGCTTTGCACTTTGGTTGCAAAAAACATGTTGAATTCATTAGCTATTCTAAGTGAGTCAATTGATGGCTACATTGTTCAAAATAATTCTATCAATTTTTTGTAGGTCTGTATTAGCTTTATAATTATTTTTGACCTTCCACGTGGATTTCGCTTTGTTTTTCGCAGTTTCAACATAGTAACTATTTTGTGATATTTTGAGTTAGCTGAATTATTCTTTTTAGTCTTTTACTATAAGCTTTATATGCGTCCTTAAGTGCTATGTTTGGTGTTTTTCTGTATTGCCACAAAATTTGACGTTTATGCTTTGAACAAACTCTAATACCTTTTGATATCCACTGTGGCTGTTTGTGTATAGGAACTTTGACTTTTATAGACGGAAAGCATAGGTCATAGAACAACTTAAACAGATGGTGAAATTCATTGAAAGCATCATCCGCTGTCGTGTGTGTGAGTCGTTAGTGGACATTGGGAATGTTAGGTTAAAATTAGGAGTCATGTCATTATCATCAAGATTATCATTGATAATGGCTGAAACGGGAAAAGAGCGAGACAGGAGGTCGGGCAATATGTTGTCTGAACCACGACGATGTCGAATCTCGAAATTATACGACGAAAGACGAACAACCCATCTGGCCAAACAACTAAAGGAATTATTAAGTTTTGGAAACCATTTGAGCGAAGCGTGGTCAGTGTAAGCAATAAACTTTTTACCCTTATCGACATAACAACGCCAGTGCTCGATGGCAGATAACACAGCGAGCGCCTCGCACTCAGTAGCGCTGTAATTCTTTTCTGCATCAGACAGAGACTTACTGAAGTAGGCTATGATTTTTCTTCGCCCTTCAAAACCTGGCAGAGGACAGCGCCTACGCCATAGTCGCTCGCGTCAGTGTGTATTTCAAAAGGTTCGGAGTAGCCCGGACAAGATAAAATAGAAGGAGAGGACAAGCAGTTTTTCAATTTGATAAAAGCCTGGTGCGCCTCTTTAGGCCAACAATAAGGGGAGCTTTTATACCTTGAGAGGTTAATTTGTTTAGAGGTGACGATATATGACTAAAATTTGGAATAAATCGCGTATACCATGAAGCCACGCCTAGGAAAGGACGTAATTCCTTTTTATTAGAAGGGGTAGGGTAATTAATTATGGCATCAATTTTATCAGGATCCGCATGGAGACCTTGCGAATCGACAACGTAACCTAAATATTTTATTTTATCACGAAAAAAATTACACTTATCTAAGTTTATACTCAGATTCGCCATTTCCAATTTTTCGAAAATACGTAATAAAAGCGTATTATGTTCTTCAAGCGTTGACGATATACATAATGTCGTCGATAAAACATAAGATCTTATTTCCAAATTCAGGGCGGTAAACCAAAGTATCGACTAAACGTTGTTGAGTAGCGGGCGCGTTTATTAGACCAAATGCCATCCTTTTAAAATTAAACGTGCCACGAGTAGGTACATATAATGCGGTCTTGAAACGATCCTCCTATTTAATTAATGTCTGCCAAAAACATTTAGAAATACCTAAACTAGGTAAGTATTTAGCATCTCTTAAATTATCTAGAATTTCCGAAATGTAAGACAAATTCTAAGAATCTTTTCTAGTAACAGAATTAAATTTACGACTATCTAAGCAAAATCTTAGTTCGCCGTTCTTTTTAGGGGTTAGACTAACAGGGTTAGACCAAGGACTCTCGGAGGGTTCCACGACATCTTCTCTCAACATTTCATCTAGTTGTTGTATCAAAATGTATTGTTTATCGGGAGACATACGATAATAACGCTGACGAATACGTGGGCTATCGCCTGTGTCAATAGAGTGAGTAATGAGAGTTGTACAATCGAGACCCCACTTTTTATAAGAAATATGAGAAAATTTAGAAATAATGTTATCAGCGGCAGCTCTCTGTTCAATAGATAAATTATTATAAGACACAAGGTGCAGTGAGTCATCGGTCTGCAGCTCTGTAACTTGTGAATCAGTTTCATTCAGTAAGAACACCGACTCTAAATGGTTAGGAAATAAATTAAAATTTCGCCAAAAATCCATACCGAGAATTAAACTATTTTTAATCCTTGGCACTACATGAAAATTTTGGGAAATTGTTTTATTTTGAAATTCAATAGGAAGAGAGATAGAAACTTTTAAACACTCGCGTTGCATGTTTAAGAATATAAATAAAAACGGGAATTAACGCGAACATGCAAATTAGGTATTTACATACCTTATTTTGCTCGACGTTACGAGACGGTTGCATGTCCCGTGGTCGCAAGCGGACTGGTGTAGCGATGTCACGTCTCCGAGTGCGAGGTAGAAGATTCTATTTCTACCCCCGGGTCGTTGATATTCGAAGTACCGGCGCAAAACACACTAACCGTGTCTGTATTTTGAACATTCGCCGACTGCGCATTAAAGTAGGGTGTTGTTAGCCGAATCACAGGATTCCACGCCGATGACAATTTGAAGCCCTCTTCCCGATTGAAATTTTTATGTTTTCTGATTTCAATCGCTTCACGCACAACTCTTTTGTATTAGATTTATATTTGGATTACGCAAATACGATCACGTTTCTGATTTCCGCAAATTGCTCAAGTGGCTCCCAATTCGCCTTCGACGGAATACTCACATTCTTTCTTTACTTTATAACATTCTTTTTAATCCCTCATCTCCGCCTTATTTAAAGGAACGTTTCAATTTTCTATGTGACACACATTCAAGATCGCTGAGGTCATCTGTGAATTTAATATTAGCAAGTCCAATGCATTCCACTTCTTTCTATGACAAGTCATTCACGGTACAAGCCGTTCGCTTGTGGAATGCTTTGCCTATATCCGTAAAGCAGGCTCAAACTATTACTTCCTTTAAAAAGTTATTAAAAGACTACTATTTATCTATTTAATATTTTCTATCTATTGTCAAACTCATACTTTTTTCTATCTTCCATTTCCTACACTTTTATGTATGTATTATATATTTATAATTATTTATGTATGTTTATGTAGTATATTTTTCAGTATTTTATGTGTGTATTTTTAGCACTTATATGTAAATATTAGTTTTATTTCTTAATTTGTTTATTTTTTATTTTTTTTATCGTGTTTACTGTACCTAAAAAATTTGAATAAATCATCAGTATCGCCAAACTGCCCTTTTCCAGGCTCCTTGCTTTTTAGTCCATCCAAAGGTTGCCTGGAAGATATTGCTTATAAGTGATAAGGCCGCCATTTGTACATTAACTTTTACAAATAAGTATAACAAATTGTAGTACTTTGGTGTACAATAAAGATGATTTGAACTCTTGGGTAAAAATGGCGTTCCGTGGAGAGGACTTGGGGACGATGAAATTCAATCCAGTGATTGGTACCCGATTGAAGTAAATGTTCCACAATCGCCGATTTGTTCGTTTGACGGTTCTTAAAAGCTGCGAGGTGCTCCTTTATACGTTCAGCGATAGTCCGCTTCGCTTGCCCTATGTAAGAGCTTCCGCAGCTGCAGTTGATTTTATAGACACCTGAGGTTTGTAGCGGTAGAACATCCTTTGGTGTGCCCACCATGTTGTATACTTTGGCCCCTGGTGTAAATACGGTCGGAATGGAGTAGTTTTTCAACTTGTCTCCTATTTTATCCGAAACACCTCTAATGTAGGGCATGTAGGTCGGTTGTCTATTCATCGCCGGATGTTTATCCCGCTTGATAGGCCGCGTCGTTCGTCGTTGTACCTGGTATCCGTTCTTCCTAAGTACCTCCTGAACATGGTCTAGCTCTAGCTTCAAATGCTCAGGGTCAAAGAGGTCATGTGCTCTGTTTTTTAGTGACGTCACAACGGATTGCAGGTGTCGAGGGTGGTGGTGCGACATGGCGTGCAGGTATCTATCTGTGTGCGTAGGCTTCCGGTATACGCAGTGTGTTAAGGACCCATCTGGTCTCACAGTCACTTTGACATCCAAGAATGACAACGATCTGTCAGTTGCCATTTCGTAGGTGAATCTCATTTTCGGATGAATGGAGTTAAGGTGTTGTACATATTGATCTACTTCCTGCTTACCTCCTTTTACGGTACTAAAGATGTCGTCCACGTATCTTTTCCAAAGCCTGATGGTCTTGGGCCCGCTGCTAAGCGCCTTTTCTTCAAAGTGTTCCATCCAGATATTAGCCAGTACTGGGGCTACTGGACTCCCCATTGCGACACCATCGATCTGGCGGTAATATTGGCCTTGGAAGAGGAAGTAGTTGCCATCTAAGCAGTGTTTTAGTAGATCAATATAGTTGTGAGGCATATCGTTGTCACTCAGTCTGTCCCTCACTACGTCCAGACATTCTCTTATTGGAACATTGGTAAAGAGCGACTCAACGTCAAAGCTTACCATTACATCTTCCGGTTCCAATCGGATACTTTGTACGATCTGGACGAAATGACGTGAGTTCTTTACGAAAGACGGTGTCATACCGACTAATGGCTGCAATACCGATGCAACGTGCTTCGCAAGGTCGTAAGTAGGCGAGGAAATCTGACTTACGATAGGCCGCAGTGGCACGTTGGGCTTATGTACCTTAGGCAGACCATATAGCCTAGGTGGTTGGTAATTAATTCAAATTCAAAATCGTTTATTCATTTGGGTCACAATGTGACGCTTATGAACGTCAAAATAATAAATTTATAAAATAATTACTTAAAGACTCTACATTTACATTTACTGTGGTATGGCTTGGGACCATATATATCTTGTAAAAAAAAGCACTTGTTTGTGGCCGGGCAGTACCGTATACGTTGCAGCCTGGCCACGTGTATATTTTCTGGTAGGATGCTCAGAATGTTCTAAAATATAAACCAAATAAATGTTCCTTTTGTGTTCTTTATTTTTTCAATGAAATATACCACGAGAAACGCTTATATGTATCATCATATCAGCCAAACGACGTCCACTGCTGGACATAGGCCTCCCGAAAGGTTCTCCACACAGACCGGTCTTGAGCCGCCCGCATCCAACCGCCTCCCGCGATCTTGACAAGATCGTCGGTCCACCTTGTGGGGGGCCTACCTCTGCTGCGTCGTCCGGTACGTGGCCGCCACTCCAGAACCTTTCTGTCCCAACGCCCATCGGTTCTTCGAGCTATGTGCCCTGCCCACTGCCACTTCAGCTTGGCTATCCGGAGAGCTATGACGGCGACTTTGGTTCTACTGCGGATCTCCTCATTTCTGATTCGATCTCGCAGGGCAACTCCAAGCATAGCTCTCACCATCGCCCTCTGAGTGACCTTGAGCCTTCTGATAAGGCCCATAGTGAGCGACCACGTCTCTGATCCGTAAGTCATCACTGGCAACACACACTGGTCAAAGACTTTCGTCTTGAGACACTGCGGGATATTGGACGAGAAGATGACGCTGCCCAGCCGAGTTGGATTCGACGATTGACCTCCTTCTCGAAGTTGGACCTACCTGATTGGACTAATTGTCTCAGGTAGATAGACAACTTCGAGCGTAGAGTTCCCAACCTGAATAGGAGCAGGTACAACATGGACGTTCGACATGATTTTCGTCTTGTCCATATTCATCTTAAAACCTACTTATTGGGAGACTCTACAGAGGCCATCGAGCATTGTGCCTAGGTCTTCCATGGTCTCAGCCATGACTACGATATCGTCTGCGAATCGAAGGTGAGTGATGTACTCGCCGTTGATGTTGATGCCGAGTCCATTCCAGTCCAGAAGCTTGAAAACATCCTCCAGCGCAGTGGTAAACAGTTTCGGGGATATGACATCCCCCTGTCTCACCCCTCGCCGGAGTTGAATAGGTTTCGAACTCTGGTCCTGGAGGCGGACTGACATAGTGGCGTTTTCATACAAACACATTTATTTGGTTTATATTTTAGAACATTCTGAGCATCTTACCAGAAAATATACACATGGCCAGGCTGCAACGTATACGGTACTGCCCGGCCACAAACAAGTGCTTTTTTTACAAGATATATATGGTCCCAAGCCATACCATAAAATATACACGTGGCCGTGCTGCAATCAGTGTTGCCAACACTGATTTTCAAAAATACGTAGATCAGAGTTAAAAAGTACGTAGATCTACGTACTTTTAACAATATCCTAGATAAAGGGAGTAAAAAATTGTAAAACGAGTGTTTCAAACATCGATTCGAGCCTGTAAGCAAATATTATTGACTTAAATTGATCGATATGTTTTAAGTGTGTACTTTTTAAACTAATTGGGTACGAATAAACATGCAACAAAGTATTAGCTACGTCCATTATTACGTGTGGTTTGTGTTTAATAATGCTTCTTTCTTAGTAAAATTCCGTTATTTTGCTAATTTGGTAATTTGCTGCAAAATACGTAGATTCTGGGCCAGAAGTACGTAGGTTCTCGAGAAGGGCCCAAAATACGTAGATCTACGTAAAAAGACGTAGAGTTGGCAACGCTGGCTGCAAGCTTGTATAATCATACTTTTATGTTTTTATTGTGAATAAAGTAATTAATTATGAAGTTACAGCAAAAAAAAATATATTGTGTATTACTTTAATTTAAGAGCATTTTACAAACAATTGTCGAAAAAAAACGGCATTTCTTTTTTGTTGAATGTAAATACATATGTATGTTGATAAGGTTACATTTATGCTTTGTGTTATTTTTTTATTATGAGTATATAAATAAACCTATCATATGATGTATGATACTCATATTACTCATGAGATATTGATTATCGAAAAATTTTGCGGAAATTTAGCGGGAAAAAGTAAACAACTGTGCACATTCCAGTAATAGTAATTCTTATCGGATTCTTATCGGAAATGGTTCTTTTACTTGGAAATCTAATTGGTAAGAAACTTTTGTACGTTTGAATCAGATATAGAACATAAAAAGGTATTTAAAAAAATAAGATACGGAAATAGGCGGCAATTAACAATCAATTCTTTGTTTTATTTTTTTATGTTTAAAATTAAAATGTTTCCTTTAATTATATTTACTTCTTCTAAAAGTAAATTAAATAACCTTTCTAACCGTGTATAATACTTATATACCTCCTTTAATAAAAAACGACGAGAAAAAGGAATATGTCAGAAATATAAAATCGCGCTCAAAAATGGCGGGAAAATATTTCTAATTTTCACTTTATACTGCCCTTGCGTGGACTACATGTATATTATTTGGTGTTATTTGGTATCATTCGAAAGCTCATTTCATTACGCGTCTATTGATAGATAAGCGCATAGCGCAATCCGTTAAGTTTTAATAAAACGAACATTAGTTACTTGTGCGCAGTCTACGGAAAAATAAAAACTTCAGAAAAATAAGGACTTTTGTCCCTTGGAGCAAGCAACGGATTAGAAAAAAAGGTGTTTTGTCCCTTGACACAACGGAGCGGCTAAATGACACAATCCGTCATGCTCTTGTCACGTCTGGCGTACCAGCTGTTTTTGAACCAAATGGTTTGGTACGCGACGACGGTAAGATACCTGATGGTATGTCAGAGTTGCCTTGGAAAATGGGTTGGCCTTTGGTGGGGGACGCAACCTGCGTAGACACCCTCGCGCCATCACATGTTCCAAGCATGGGAGGCCATGTTGGCGCTGCTGCTGCAACTGCGGAAACCCTCGAACGGCGCAAATGCAGTAATTTAGTGAGTGATTACGTGTTTGAGCCGTTTGGGATGGAAACGCTAGGCTCATGGGGTCCGAGCGCTTGTCCTCTATTCCAGGAAATTTCTAAACGGTTAATCGACATCTCACGTGACCAGAAGGCTAGTTTACTCTTGGCTCAAAGAATCGGCACTGCCATCCAGCGTGGTAATGCTGCCAGCCTTCTGGGCACGTTACCCGATGACATTGATGCGGAAGCATTTTACGACGATGTCTTTTGTATTAGATTAGGTTAGATTATATTAGATTAAGCTTTAGTTACAAAATTATGTTTTGTTAATGTTCCAAATTAAATAAAAAATATTCAACATAAGACCTTATGTCAATGTGTGAGGCTAAAATTATTCCAGAGGAATACCATAATATTCTTTAGAATATTGCCTCATGAGCAAACTGGTGATGCCAAATTTCTGGCAGTTCTGACGAAGAAGACGACTGAATTTGAATTTCACTGTTGTCGTTTACGTTTTATTTGATTTAGTTATAATTTTAATAACGTGCAATTTGATTTTAAATACAGATTTTCACAACGTGCAATTTGATTTTAAGAACTGATTTTGATTATTTGCAGTATTATTTTAAGCTGGGACTGATTGTGATACTGTGCATTTTTTTTAAAGAACGATTTTGATTCTGTTTAATTTCATTGTAAGGACTGACTGTGATTATGATTACGTATATTTTAATATTAAGCTGTGATTGTTTAAAGATAAAGGTTTCTTCACAAAAATATATCTTTTTATACAAGGTGATTCAAAATTCGTATAATTCCTTTGAACCACATGATCTGCTGGTGATATAGAATGACCCTAACCATATATTACTTTTTTAGATTTTATTTTCTTGAGAAAAAAATTTTTTTTTTGCTTTGCTACGGTTTCATACGTTAACAACCTGAAAGGGTTTTAATAAAAAAATGTTAAAAATAAATAAACATTTTATTTGACTCGGTCAAATAAAATGTCGAATTCTAAAAGGAGGTAACAACGCCTCGCGTCGCGTGGCGTCAGCTGTCATAGAGATACGGTAAGGTCAAGCTCGCGGCGTTTAATGTCAGTGGCAGTAGATGGCGCTACTGTGAGTTTACATACAAACCGCGCAAGATTGTCAGTCCAAGATTTAGTAAGTAATATCGTAAATAATCATTATTTTTATGATAAGATATCAATCATTTGAAATAATAAGATGGCATGAGAGACTAGTTTCGCCTCTTGCGCGTAGAATTCGACATTTTAGTTGACCTAGTGTTAATTTATTTTATTTTTATTAAAACCCTATCAGGCTTTTAACGTAAGTACTATTGTATGAAACCGAATCAAAGCCAAAAAAAAATTCTTTTTCTCAAAAAGAAAAACATTTCTAAAAAAAGAAATGTATGGTTAGGGTCATTCTATATCACCAGCAGATCATGTGGTTCAAAGGAATTACACGACTTTTGAATCACTCTGTATCATTCAGTTGTTTTAATGTTTACCAAAGCAAATATGTGAACAAAACTCAGATTTTGTTTTGAATTAATTATTGTAATTCTATAATTATTTTCTTTTATAACATTTACATGTTCCTAGTAACGTAAAAATAGTTATATATACACAAATTCCTATGCCATACAAATAAAAACCGACATGAAAAAAACATATACAGGGCATTAAGGCGGCTGTGACTTAGACATTTCCGCAGATAAAAGGCATAATGTAACTTATTGCTCAAGTTTAGACCTACTAAGCCTTAACACAACGGAGAAAAAGAATTTAAAGGAAAAAATGTGTTTAAACTATAAAGATAATTTATGGCAATAAATTGTCTCCCGAAAAGGAGCTATTATGCAGTTACGCCCATAGATTATACAGATATACTGGTATAGATGCGCAACTTTCTCTAAGGAAAAGTTCAATAGGCATCCTCTACTCTAGATGGCGTACAAACAATTTTATTTTTATTCCGATCGTATAGATGGCGTTAGTAGTGGATTAATTTATCAAAATAAAATAAATGTTTAATTTCGGTGTTAATAAATAAGTAAATGACAACTATTATATTGTAAAATATGCAATTTAAAAGCAAAAAGATATAAAAATCACAAAAAGTAGTTCTAGATTAGCGTGGATTCGATCCATTATGAGCTTAGCACTCTTCCACTGCGCCACGCAGATCTTAACGTTGTTGGCGAAATTACTACGCTACAGATATGTACTACGCTACAGATATTTCTAGGTATATATGAAATTTTTTCTTGCAATCTTCGGTAGATGGCGCTGATCTGTATGAAATTTACCCATGTATGGAGCTTTCACGGCCCTGGTTACGCCCCTATTCGTAGGATACGACGAATTATTCGAGGAGTTGTGCCAGGAAATTTATTACCTCCAAAGGCAAGGCGTCATAGAATTGAACCTACTGTTAAGGTTGTGTATATTTTTTACTACAGATAGCTCAACTCAGTTGTGCGCGCGGCCCTATGTGTGCGTGGGCTTGTAAATATACAACCAGTGTTGCCAAATATACAGATTTATCTGTATTCATACAGAGTTTTGGCTAGTATTACAGAAGAAAGATTTTACCTCACTTTAACTTACTTTTATACAGATTTTTGGAATCGGATATAGTTTGTGACAAAATGAAGGCAAAAAAAATTTTTTTGATTCGCATTTGATAATATTATTGATATAGTAAGATATTTCATGGGTTTGTTATGGCAACATCATGTAATGTACTACGGAGACGTATTATTGTATCCTCTTTGGACGGGAATTTCCCGTCAAATGTGAATGAACAATATCCGACCAAATTATGTAGTTGAATTGTGCGGAAGAAACTCTTTACGGGTACATTCATTTTAATAGTCTGCTTTGTTCGGTCGGGTTACAACACTTACAACTTTTTTTAAATACTTTTTTTATATTTTACACACTTGAGACTTGTTGCTTGTGGTAGTTACTGTTGTTCAGCTGTGAATATTGTGATTATATTGGCAAGTAAGTGAAACATATTCTGACATGTCAGCTAAAAAGCCGCGGATACCACAACGTTTTAATCAGTGTTGGCTGGAAGAGAATTATTTTAAATCATGGTTAAAAGGAAGTCAAAAAGGAGAAGAATATGCATACTGTAAGTTTTGTTTATCAGATCTAGCTATTGGAGGTGGTGGTGAAAACGACCTCGTGCGGCATATGAAGACAGCTAAACACCAAGCCTCAATACCTAGCACCTCGTGTGCCCAAAAGCCTGTCACAGATTTTTTAAAGAAAACTGGTACTATTGCTGATGATGTTAAGAGGAGTGAAATTCTTCTAGCCTCTTTTGTTGCCGAACACAACCTTTCTATGAAGGTTATGGAACACCTTCCTCAATTAATAAAAACTATATGCAAAGATAGCAACATCGCAAAAGAACTTGCCTGTAGTCGGACAAAAACAACTGCGATTATTAAATCTGTGACCGGTGCTACGGAAAAGGAAAATTTAGTCGCTGATTTGAAAAGCAGCAAATTCTCTCTTATGATAGATGAAAGCACAGATAGAGGATGTGTCAAACTTTTATGTGTCGTGGTAAGATATTATAAGAAGAACACCATAAAAGATGCGCTTCTTGGTCTTGTACCTGTTCAGGACGCTACAGGCGAAAAATTGTATGACCATCTTGTAAAACTATTCACAGAGAACGACATACCGTATAAAATTAATATGGTTGGGTTTGCCGCCGACGGAGCAAATGCAATGATGGGTCAGCATAATTCCGTAGTCAGTAGATTACGTATAGATATACCCAATCTCTATGTTATGAAATGCATTTGCCATTCCTTTGCATTATGCGCATCATACGCTTGCACAAAGTTACCCCGGGAACCAGAAGGGCTTGTGAGAGATGTATTTAATTATATCAGTACGAGTCCAAAACGATCAGGTATACTAAAAGAATTTCAAGAGTTCCTTTCATTTAAACCCCATAAAGTACTACATCCGTGCCAAACCAGATGGTTCTCATTACGTCCTGCTGTGATGCGTGTTTTGGAACAGTATGAAGCACTTAAGTTATTTTTTACCGATGCTGCTTTTACCGATCGCTTAAACTCGGCAGACTTGATTTTGCAGATGATCAATAATCCATACAACAAAATATATTTGCAGTTTATGGAGTTCGTCTTAGATTTCTTTACCAAACTCAATAAAACAATGCAATCAGAAAAGCCGCAGATACATAAATTCCATGAACATGTGAGCAATACCTATAAAACACTCCTAGACTGTTACATGGACAGTTCATACATATCGCGAACGGAAATTAAGAACATACAACACGATAATCCGCGGCACTACAAACCAATTGAAGATCTTTATCTTGGTGTAAATGTTGCCCTGTCCTTGTCTGATTCAAACTTGAGGCCCAGTGATGTGAAATTGTTCAAGTTACGATGCCTGGATTTTTTAATAGAAGGAGCAAAACAAATAAAGGCCCGTTACAGTTTTGACAACCAAATCACCAAGAGCATGGAATTTCTTGACCCGATTGTAGTTAACGCCGAAGTGTAGCATCGTTGAGTCACATTGCACAGGCTTTTCCAAACATAATACAACCAGAAAATTTACAAACATTAGACAATGAGTGGCGCCATTTAAGAATGAATGATAGTCTTTTAGATTGCAATGAAGAAGATCCTGAAATTTTCTGGGAAAAAGTTTTTTCTGCACAAAACAGTGACGGAAATCTTTATCCGACTCTAAAGCAGCTGGTTACCGCTTTATTATGCCTCCCCCATTCCAGCGTTGCAGTAGAAAGGATATTTTCTTCAATAAACCTGATCAAAACTAAAACACGGAACCTTTTAAGTACTGAGACAACAGAGGGGCTGCTACTGACGAAGCAATTGCTAAACAATGAGCCATGCTATAAATTTAATGTAGGAAAGGAACTTGTCAGTAAGATGAATACAAATATGTATGAAAAGTAGATAATAAATATATATAATTTCATTTATTAATGTCTGTTTTATTTTTCCGATTTTTATAGTTTATTTTTTCATTTAACTAAGAATAATATTTTATAGGTATATTTTAATTTTATCGTACAGATTTTATACAGATTCTTAGATTTTGCAAGGCAGATTTTTTGGTTTGGCAGGTGGCAACACTGTATACAACTTATATTCGTGTGGCAGTGACGCGGCAGTCGTCGTCCGAGCAAGACGTGTTCTTATCGCTTTTTCTTACGGGTACAGTCGTTTACGAAAATGTCTAGTTCTTCACGCAGTAAATGTTTAAGGGCACATACGCACTATGCGGTTAGCCGGAATGCGGCCAGCCGTGCGGCTGACCGCAATCAAAAATTTTTACGAGAAAGTAGTTTCTATTCGCACTGCGATGCGGCTGCCGGCCGACCGCTCCGGTCGTTCTGAGCGCTGCGGCCCGACTGACGGCCTGCCGGACGGTTGCCATACACACTATGCGGATAGCCGGATAGTGCTAGGTTGCGGTTGCCCGCAATTGACGGTGATCGTGTTTACCGACGCTTGCGCATTATACTGATAATTAACTATGGATTTCGATACAGAAAAAATTATAATTGAGATATTTTTTTTAAAGATTTATTTATTTGTTTCACAAGCAAGCATAACAAAATTATGTACAATTTTAAATGAAAACATATAGTTAGCTACAATATATGTGCGGCTGGTACTTAAAATAGGAGAACCTGAGCCATAAGTACCAGCAACCTTCTAAATTTTGTTGTAAATAAACACTGATACAAAATAGGCCAGCAATCTGGAATACAAAATCCGCAGAATATTCGGATAAAAACTTACGTTCGAAAGCTTGGGAAGAGTTGGTGGATATTTATGGAGTTGATTTATCACAGGATTAAAAAAAAGAACTTGGTAAGTACCAATCAATTTATTTGAACATATTATTACAGTTTTACGATAATTTATTACAGTTGAGCAACGAATATACCTACTTGCACAGAGCGCGGGGTGAAGAGCGGGAGGTACCGCCGGAGCTTGAGCTTTGCTACTAATGAAATGACGATCACTTCGACGACGATCGACTACCTATTACTACAATTCCGTAATAAACTATATAGGTAAATAATAGTAATGATAAAAATACACAAATACAACTGATGCATAGATCATAAAGTTACAAGTAAATAAATATAGTTAAGTAAGTAGTTAGATAACTACTTACCTAAGTATTAGCACGCCGTTTTTGCATCAACTTACATAGCCGGCAATTTTACCTACAAGTTACAATGATTCTACTATCAATGAAACCTACAGTACCTAATTTTATTTTCTACAATTTATGTTAATAGACTAAACATAAGCAACATAATTATTAATTTAAGTATTGATATTATTAAAGAAAGTTGGATTCGTAGCCGCGTAGATATAGATATCGTACTACCACAGTACATTTATATGCAGTATTTTGACTCCATACAAACGTAAATTTTGTTTTAAAAATCTATATAAATTGAAATATAACACCACAAATTAGTTAAGTATGGAGAAATATTTTCGCATTGTGGGATGTTTTAAACGTTTTATTATTGAATTTAAGAGTTTAATAAATCCGCATTCTTATAAATAATTTTATCAAAAATGATTTGGGAAAATACCTGTTTACTCGACTCGAGATTCGAAATCGGGTGAACCGTCAGTCACTTACACTACCGCTGGAATACCGAGACACTATATTAAAACAACTTTAGTATATTAACTACAGAATTCCCAGAGGAAAAAAAAACAATTGCTCGACTCGGGAGTAGAAGCCGTTTAAACCGTCAGCTACTTACGCTACCGCTGGACTACCGAGGTAGCTAGTAAGTATATTAAAACAACTTTATGATGATAAAATATAAATAAATAACTCTATGACGTTAATAAAAGCTACATCTTAAACAAACTCTTAAATACGTATCTACCTACTGAAAGATAACAACAAACCAATTTTAAAGTCCGTATTAATGTCTTTGGCCGTAAATTTACGTAAGTTTAAATACAAATAGGTAAACTATTTGTATTTGTTATAAATTTAATTAATATATCTTAAGTAAGATGACGATTATTTACTACGTTCTTATAATATCGAACAGATCGAAATAATGTGTAGTAAAATCAAAATAATGTTTATCAAGGTTAAGTAGGTAGGTACCTACCTGGTATTATCAGTTGGCAGTCAAATAATGCATAATTTGGTTTTATTTTCCGTGTGTTCAAGCACCCGTAAACACAACAGTAAGTTGGTGAAATCATAGTGTTCATTCCATTAAAATACAACAAGAGTTTGCAAGTAACTAATAATATTGATAATAATTATGTATTTGTCGTCTTCGTCGCCAATAGGTACTCGCTGCATTAAAATGCAGCAGTGGCGCCAAGGTGCATACGCGTCGTACGGTTGAACTAATTGGCCCGAGCGTCCCCGAATAGTACCGAATACGAACGACTAGCAACACTTCACAAGGAGCGCGCCAGCCCCAAATAAGCCATTGTATTCGATTGCGATCTCGCCTGTAACAAGCGTTGCATATGTGTGCGCGCGTCAAAACGAGCGTTTGTATGGAGTTAAAATACTGTATAATCAGTGTACTGTGCCATTAGTGTTCTGTGGTACTACTGTGATATTATTTTAGTGATTATGATTCATGTTCTCTATTGTCTCAGTATAATTAAATGAAATTATCTTGCCAGATTACCCTTCCTTCTTTCATGAAATAATCTGCAAATAATTCTCGATATCTCAATGCAGTTGTATTGTTTCTGCGCACACTATCTTGAGCAATTGTTTCAGTCAGAGGATTATTTAGTGAGTTTTCAAAAGAATATCCATCTCTGTCTCTCACGAAGTTGTGTAAAATGCACGCAGACTTAATAATATCATTAACTAAATCAGTATTAACATTAATGGGTCTATGGAAAATCCGCCATTTATTCGCAAGTATCCCAAAAGTACATTCAATATAACGTCTAGCTCGGCAAAGCCTATAGTTAAACGTTCTTCTTGTAACATTTAAATCACGTCTTGGATATGGGCGCATCATGGTTGTACTTAAGGCAAATGCCTCATCTCCTACAAAAACGTAGGGGAAACTAGTGCTATTGGATTCTGAAATCGGTGCAGGTTCTGGGATGTTCAAGCAATTCTCCTGCATTTTTTATAAAAGCTCGAATTCTGAAATATTGCTGAGTCACCGAATATACCATATTGATTTTGGACATCAATTAAAACAAATTTGAAGCTGCTGTCACAAATCGCCATCAAAACCAGAGAATGAAAGCTCTTATAATTAAAATTGATTGGGAAAATTGATCCACTATTGTTTGGGACTATAATCTTATATGTTTCCCGTCACAAGCCCCGATGCAGTGCGGAAAAGATGCTCGGTTGGCGAAATCATTTGCAATTTAAGCCACTTTTCTTCTGTTGGTTCTGGTAGGCATATTTCTTTTAAGCAAAACCATATCGCGGCACATACTTCTCGTACTATTTCGGCAACTGTACTAACTCCAATCCTAAATATGTAATGCAATTCAGTGAATGAGCACCCCGTTGCCAAATACCTAAAACAAATTTTGTTTATTGCAGGTCTCAATATTCAAAAAAAGTGGAGGAACATTCGTGACGCTTTTGTAAAGGCCCATAAAGCAATGGTGAGCCCGAGTGGGTCTGCAGCGAAAGAAAAGGATTGTTATATATTTTATGATAATCTTTTATTTATAAAAGATACAGTAACCGTTAATCGCACAGACGGTAATGTTACAGCAAGTGAAGATGTTGGCATGACTACACGGAATGAAGACAATCCTTCGTCAAATACTGTATCAGCACCAAAGAAAAGGAAGAAAAATAATGATGACCATATCGGTGAACAGTTGATACTTACTTGATACTTGATGGCACGGGCTGTTTCCGCAACTCCACGTCTTGGCGTGTATTTTGCGTGCGGGTGGGAATGGTGTCGTCATTCCAGCCACCCCAGCTCTTCGAGGAAGGCCAGCAGACTCTTGATGTGGCCCACTGCTTCCCTCAGGGTGCTGTGTCTTGTCAGGTACTGCTGCCTGTACTGTGCGACCTCAGGGCAGTCGAGGAGCAGGTGGGCTGCCGTCTCGTCTGCTGCCATACAGGCCCTGCACAGCGGGCTGTCGGTGATACCTATAGTAAATAGGTGTTTATTAAGGAATCCGTGTCCTGTGTAGGCGGCCGTGACTGTCCGCAGTTGTTGTTTGGACAGCCGGAGGATTTGTTTAGCTATCTTACCGTCTACTGCGGGCAGAGCCTCCTTGGCCTGCCTACATGTTTCAATACCAATCCAGGACTGGTTGTGTTGGGTCCTGGTCCTATTTCTTACCAGGTTGCGATAAAAGCCAGAAGGGAGGGGAATAATGGGCTCGGGTCCCACCACCTCTAAAGTGGCCCCTCTTCTGGCAAGTACGTCGGCTGCGTCATTCCCTCTAGAGCCACTGTGGCCCTTGATCCATTGCAGTGTTAATTTGTTTTGTTTACCTACCTCTGTTAGTTTCTGGTGGCATTCAAGCGTGAGCGCCGAGGTGATAGTATGGCTTTTGAGGGCTGAGAGGACTGCCTTACTATCTGAGAGGATCCTAATGGATCGTTCCCTTACCTCACGTGCCACGATTGCTGTGGCAGCTAGGATTATGCCAAAACATTCGGCCTGGTAGACCGTGTTGTAGGCTCCCAGCGGTGCTGCGATGTTGATATTTAGGTCCTCGGAGAATACTCCTGAACCCGTACCTGTATCCGTCTTAGACCCATCTGTGAAGATCGTGAGCTCGTTGTGATTAACCGCTCCTTCGTGTAGATCCTCGTACAGTTGGATTTTGTATTTCTTGTCGAACACAAATTGTTTCGGTATTTGGTCGCCAATGGCTTGTGTGAGAGGAACTTCTTTAAAGAGTGTATTTAAGTTGCTAGTGTGCGGTGTGTTGGTGTCTTTCCAGAGCTTCAGAGCTCTTAGCCGGACCGCCGACATCGTTGCTTCTTGTTGTATAAACAGGTGCAATGGGGGCAGGTCCAGCAACACTTCGAGTGCCGCTGTAGGTGTAGTTTTCATGCAGCCCGTGGCCGCTAGGCACGCAAGTCTTTGTAGCTTTTGAAGCTTGTTGGCGGCCGTTGTTAGGTTGGTCCGAGGCCACCACACTACTGCGCCGTAGCTTATCATCGGACGTATTATTGTCTTATAGAGCCATAAGACAATTTTGGGGGATAGGCCCCAGCGTTTGCCTATCATCTTCTTGCACTGCCAGAAGACAATGCTTGCTTTGTTGAGCTTATTTTCCATGTGGCTGTTCCATGTCAATTTGCTGTCGAGAGTGACACCCAGGTACTTGACCTCGGTAGACAGCTTAAGCTCTGTGTTAAATAACTTGGGCAGTCGGTAAGTGCCCAGCGCGCGTTTGTGTGTGAACATAACTAGTTCGGTCTTGGTCGGGTTTACAGATAATTCGTACTCATTACACCACCACTCTACTATGCGTAGCGCTTGTTGGGTTAGGTCGTACACTGTACTGGTTACCTTACCTGAGGTGAGTATGGTTAGATCATCTGCATAACCTATTGTGTAGAAGTCTCTCGCATTGAGTTTGTCTATGAGTTCATTGATGACTAAGTTCCACAATAGCGGGGAGAGTACACCTCCCTGCGGGCACCCTTTAGTTATCAAGGCTGTCTGAGTGTCGCCGTGTAGGCGCACTACCCTTTTGCTGAGCATGTTTTGGATCCACTGTATGAGCATCTGATCCACACCATGTCTGGATAGGGCGTTGCTTATGCTGGAGAAGTTTGTCTTGTCGAAGGCTCCTTCTATGTCGATGAAGGTGCCCAGGCAGATGCTTTTTTGTTGTATAGCAGCTTCTATCTGGTTCACGACCTGATGTAAGGCGGATTCCGTCGATTTCCCTGAGCTGTATGCATGTTGGTTGGCATGTAGGGGTAAGTGCTTAAGAGCCCCACTTCTTAGTTCCCTCTCGCAAAGCCTTTCCAAGGCTTTAAGCATGAAGGAGGTCAGGCTTATTGGTCTGAAGGACTTTGCATTGGTATAGTCTGTTTTGCCTGGTTTTGGTATGAAGATTAGTTTGACTTCCCTCCATTTCTTCGGTACATATCTGAGGGCCAGGCTAGCCCTCATGATTGCCAGGAGTCTTTTAAGGACAGGTTCACCTCCCCATTGTAGTAACCCCGGGAAGATGCCGTCCAGTCCGGCTGCTTTGAAGGGATGGAAGCTATCGATGGCCCATCGGAGTTTTTCTTCTGTGACCACGTTGTTTGCGTGTCTCCATTCGTGTTCGGTCGCCACTGTTGGTGTATCGTGCCAAGTTATTACCGGGGTGAGGACGCAGCCTGGGAAATGTGTTTCGAGTAGGACGCGTCTTGTCTCCTCCTCCGATGTGGTGTATGTGTCATCCGGTTTACGGAGAGTACCTGGTGCAACTGTTGGTTGCTGAGCCAGTAGTTTCCTTACCCGGTTTGCTTGTTGGCAGGATTCAATGCTCCCACAGAATTTCCTCCATCCCATGGTGCGTCTGAATCTGAGGCATTTCCTGTAGTCTGATTTGGCCGCTTTGTAAGCGTCCCAATCAGCGTCCGCGCTTGTGTTCATTGCCCTATTTAAAGCCTTTCTTACCTTCTTGCGCTTGCGTTCAAGCTCAGCGCCCCACCAGGGTTGTTTCCCCGGGGTTGAAGGCGGAGTGGTTTCCGGGCAAGCTGCATGGTAGCTGTCTAGCATCGACTGTGTCAGTGTGCATACCTGCTCGTCGATCTGTTCAGTGTCACCCAGTACCGTCGGCGTAGCGGTGAGGGTAAGTTTGTCTCTAAGTAATAGGACATACTTTGATTTGTCCGTGTTGTGTGGTTTCCTGCGGGGCTGTGTGGGCTGTATATCGACTTTTATGGAGAAGCTGATCCATCTGTGGTCTGAGCATGATGCCTCCTTTGAGACGTGCCATCCCTTGATGCGTTCAGCCGCTCCTTCTGTTGCGAGAGTTAAGTCGATAATTGTCTGACTACGTTTTGTGACGAAGGTGGGCTCCGTACCTGTGTTTAATAGGGTAAGATTAGTGGTGAATAGGTATTCAACCAGTGACTTACCTCTGTTATTGTTGCAGTCCATGCCCCACATTTGGTGGTGGGCATTGGAGTCCGTCCCTATTACGACCTCCGTATTGGTTCTCTCGCACTGGTTAACCAGACGCGTGAGGTCGAACGGAGGCGGGTCTTCAGCCTCGGGCATGTAAACCGATGCGAAAACGACCGCTATACTCCTTGGCTGCTGTATTATTTCAATTTGTATCGCTGTGATGTCTCTGGAACAGAACTCCATTAAAGCTTGGGCTCTGATGTTTTTAGTTGTAAGTATACAGGTTCTTGGATGTGTGTGGTCAGTAGAAGAGTAAATCTTACCTCCCAGGCTGGAGAGGCCTCTAATGAGGCCACCCCTTATCCAAGGTTCCTGGATGAGCACGATGGCTGAATGTTGGACCTCCATCCATTTGCGCAGTTGCGCAGTGGCCGTTTGGCTATGATGGAGGTTGATTTGCAGGCAGCTGACGTCACTAGGCAGAGGGTTCATCTGTGGGTGATGTCCCCTCCTCCCCGACCTTCAGCTGCGTTAGGCCCGCCAGGATGTCGCCGGCCCCCACCCCGTCGTCCCGCCGCACCGGACTCAGGAGCAGGCTCTCATCTTCCGAGTTACCCTCGGCTGTCGGGCCAGCCCCCATGCCAGATGCGGCCGGCTCTGACGGGCCGGGTTCCGCGGAACACGCTGGCTGGGTGTCTGATGCTTGATGTGGTTGTGTGGAGTTGTCGCATTCCGGAGGATGATCGACATACTTGCCTGTTGAGTCCCGGAACCGGACGTAGACTGCACCCAGCCCCAACGCGAGGCGGCGCTCGTTCTGCACCAGGACCGGGACTTGTTCCTCCGGGACGCCCACGACCAGGAAGCACCCACCTGACTGTCTTTCCGAGTGCAGCAGCGACCATTTGTCGACCGCCAACCAGGGGTTCTGGAACTCCAGAGCCCGACCCACGTCGCGCACGTCGTCCCAGACTCCCTGTTCGTTGGGAACGACAATGCCGCACCGCACTCTCTTTGGGGCCTCTTCCTGGCCCCTAACCTCCAGTTCGAAGCCCGGTGGTGGGACCAGTAGAGAGACCGCCTCCGTCAGCCAGGTACGCGTTGCCTCGTCGGCGCACCAGAGTTTGAGGACCCCGTCCGCGTACATGGGTTTCCCGGTGAACGCAGGAGCGGGGCGTTTGGGGGTTTTAGTCGACCAGGCGTCACTCAGGATCTTCCTTTGAATCTCCGTGAGTATCCGGTCCACGAACTCCTTCGGCAAGTTCCCTGTGCGTTTGCATGTTACTGCAACGCCCAGGGACGCCTTGGAGGCCTGTGCGTAGGACTTACCTTGTGTCCTGGAGGAGTCGAGGCGGGGCTTCTTGTGCTCCCCTCGAGGCGAGCTGGTCTCGTTGAGTGCACGTTTGGCCTCACCTCTTTCCTTGTTTCCAGCAGTTTTACCTGCCGTGTTTCCCGGTGGTGCTGGGGCTGGATGCCGTCCAGGGTGGCCAGCCCGCCGCTTGGCGGCAGGCGGCTTCCCCGTACTGCCTCCGGCATTCGTGCACCCCCCACTGCTGAGCGCGGGCTGCGCGCTGGTCACATTACTGGGACCTGCGACAGCGGCCTGCTCCGCTGTTTTTGTAGAGGCAGCACCGGCGGCGGCAGCGGTTTGTGCAGCCTTACGCCTTATTGCCAGGCGCTGTCTCTTGTTTTTATTCGCCCTCTTCTTCTTCGCAGAGCTGGTAGCAGCTGGGCCACTCGGTTGTGTGGTGGGCGGGTGTCGAACAGGACCGGTGGTCTTGCCCTTACCCTTGCCCTTGTGGTGACTCACCACTTGCCAGCCCGCGAAGGAGGAGTCGTCTTCCCGCTTTATCTCAAATGGGCTGACGATTGTAAGGACGGGACCAGTACTAGCGTTAGCCAGCGCTGAAGTCACGTCCTTGGGGGATGGTGTGACACCTGCAGCCGGGGCCACGGCGTCGACCATCTGTATGGTTGTGGCGGCGGGAACAGCTTTCGCAGTCCCCGTCGCGGTTGGGGTAATAAGTGGGATTTCGGTATCCATGTAAGTTTAATAAGACTTCATCCCTCTGGCTTCCCACCCTCCATGGAGCCCGCATTTGGGAACGTCATACCGGACGTTAGGATTACCAGAGGGATATAGGAACGCGGGGCTGGTTTACAGCACGACTTCGGGCACCCGCTCGGGTTAACGGCCTGAGCCGAGTTACCAACTCTAGCCGTCATCCCTCGCTTGCACCCTCCGTATAGCCTTCACCTACCACATCAACAGCCGAAATAAATTTCAACTGCTGATGTGGACCCTACGTCCCTAGCCTGTGGCCCTCTGACGGGACACGGTGGCCATTTCCCCCGCTGCGGCTCACAGCGGGGGCTACCGTTTAGCGTGAAATCGGGACCAAAGAGGGCGTGTTGCCTCACGGTCACATTACCGCCAGCGCCGCTCGGCTCAACCCCCCAGGACTCCGTCATCCCCGCGTACGGCGCTCGACTGCGCAGGTCCTAGCGCAGGTGGTCAACTTCTCTTACCCGTGACTTTTTACTACGAGCCCGCGCCCACCCGACCACGCGGGGGCGTGGTGAAGAGATGTGTTCCTGGATGTGGATGTGTGCGCGCATGTGTGTACGTGTGTGTGTGTGTGCATGTGTAAAGTGCATGTTGTTTGTGTTTCGGCTGGAGGTTTTGGTTGCATCCATTTCTGAAGGAACTGGACCAAGAACGGGCGGCAACCTCGGGAAGGATAGTCCACCAGCCTTGCCTAAGGGGATCTTCGCGACCTGCGCTACCCCTGAGGCCATTCGCCACTCCCTGCACCGGACTCAGGTGTAGGGAGTAGAAGTCAGTGCAGTTCAGAGGTGTTATGTATGAGTTGACCTGCACGGGCTTCCGCCCCGGTGAACAGTTAGTCAGCCTGTTAAGTAAAAATTTAGAAAAAAACGACGATCGTTTTTTTTTCTTATCTTTGGTGAAGGATTTTAAGAAAATACCTGATCACATGCGAATGCAAACTAAGTTAAATATTTTAAGGGTAATTAATGACGCACAACAGTTTCCTGATTACTATGCAAACACATCGTGGAGTTCTTCAAGGCCCAATTCTTATCGTGGATACCAAACGGCGCATTATTCAAGAAATAATCCCAACAGTTAGTCTATGCATTCATCGGAATTCGGACGACCACCTCCTCAAGAGTCTGCAGTGAGTCCGTCGCAAAACTCGGATGTACAATCGCCATTATCAACCGGCCAACAGTCTCAGAATAGTGAACACTCGTCTTACTTGGAACTTTTTATTTCTTTAAATGATAATGACAATGTTTAAAATGAAAACCCACTTTCTTTTCATCATTAAAATAATCATAAATTAACCACAGAATGTACATATTTTATTTTTCTTACCTTAGCACTAATGTTAACTTTAATTCCGGCTTAATGCAATTTCGAAATTGTGTATCTTGCTTTGTTATATTGTTTTTTAACAAGCTCAAAAGCTCTTCAAACGATTTCAGACTCATTGTAGTATACCCAAAACACTTGTCTCCATACTTTTTGAGCTCTTCGAAAAACAATTCAAAATGCTTGCTCTCATTTCGAGTTTGTAAATAAGGATGCACCCAATACTTTTTTTGTGTTTTCTTTTTCTTTATATATCGCGAGTAAATGTAATAAACAGCTGCGACTTCTTCGACGTACATCTTGGAAATGAGTCGATCCAACCGCAAACCACGACGGTTTCTATCCGCACTATCCGGTTGGGATTGCGGCTATCCGCAAGCGCAACCGCGTCCTTTTTTTTTTTTGGTATCGGTTGGAAAATCCTCATGGAGTCCCTCCGCCACGGGGGGGAAGGACGAAGGGGACTATCAGACTCTTACTGACTAAAAACCAACCTGTGCTCCTCATGTACCCATGTGTCGGAGGGTAGGGTTTCACCAAAGCATAGTGCGTAGGTGCCCTAAGGAGTCAGGTAAATATTTTTTTATTTTAAATTTAGATGTAATTAATATTTACTATGATTCTATACACGAAAAAAATATCCTTGTTGACGTTTACGTATTATTGTTTTAGAATCGAGAAACCATTGCTAAGGTATACGAATTTCTGAAAATAGATGCGAGAGATACATTGGAACTAGTAAGTGATCGAGTTTGCAGTGCAAGTCCAATTTTAATCTCGAAATTAAGTGAAGATTTAAACAGCGTACGGAAAAGTACAGCAGTAAAACTTGAAAAATAAAAATTTATGCATACTGCCTGAGCGGCAGTATGTATCAAATTTTATTATTTATATCCGCTTACTCTATTTTGAGTGAATTTTTAGTATTTAATTAATGTTGCAGATTTTATCAGAAATATCGGGTTCCTGGTGTGATTGGGCGCATCGATTACGCTCATATTGCAATTGTTAAGCCTTCTGAGCACGAAAACCAATATTTTAATCGAAAACATTTTCATTTGATTAACACCTAAGTTGTAAGTATATGAAACAAATATTAATGATTTTATTGTGACATTTACTTTTGTTAATTCTCATTAATCTCTCTATACCTAACTTACTTCTTATATATGTTTAATTGAATGACATTATTTACCAGATATGTGACAGTGATTGCTATATAACAAATGATGATCTTTCAATAGGTGGCGCAACACATGATGCTTATATTTGGAGAGAGTGTGACATAAGAATCCACATGGAGGGTCTTCAGAATGAAACATTATATTGATTTGGTAGGTACGTCCAGGGTCGGTCTGTGCGCCAAGTTTCATCCCAGTTTGTTCAGCCGTTTTTGCGGGAAAAAGTAACAAACATCCAACTCACATTTGTAATATTTTTTAGTTTAGGTGATACTGGTTATGCTCAAAGGGAGCATATGATGACACCTATAGATAATGCTGCTGAAGATGAAGACTCTCCTGAAGGAAGGTACAACTTTGTCCAAAAGCTTGCACGTCCCATTATAGAACGAACATTTGGTATATTAAAGGGTGGATAGAGATGTCTTTTGGCAGCTCGGGAACTGCATTATTGCCCTGAAACAGCAGGTAAAATTGTGATAGCCTGCTGTGTTTTACATAACTTATGTATAAAGGGTGGTCATTGTTGTTGTTGTGGATAAAGCACAACCTAAGAAACGACCACCTTAAGCGTCGCAGAAATGTACAAGAATGGGAGTGTAATAAACAAAAAGATGCAAAAAAAGGAGTTAGCATATGGTGTCTAGTCGAAAGAAGCTAATGCTGGCAAAAAAAGATGAGAAACAGCAAGGATTGTCTAAATAAATGTGTACTTAAATGTAGCCATAAGATTAGTAATGATGAAAGATCATAAATTTTACTTTTCTTTATAGCCTCACGCCTGTATCCCCGGAAGGTACCAACATTTGGCCATGAATTTTTACGTCCCACGTAATAGGGGGCGAGCCTATTGCCGTTACCGGGAATATCACCAGAGCTCGTTCGTGCTGTTACTGAGAATTCGAAAAAACCAAGTAACACCTTTGCCCGACCCAGGAATCACACCCGGGACCTCCGATCAGCAGTCACATACGCTATCCACTGGACCAGGGAGGCAGTCAACTCTTTTTTTGATTTGACTTTTACTGAATATTTTAAATTATCTCCAGAAGAAAAACTAATGTGTTTGTTGAATAATACAAGTTGCGTACAACCTGATAGGAGACGCAAAGAAAAGAATAATGAAAACTCAAAGAAAAAGACAGCTAACAGTTTCCTTTTACAGCGAACAGTGTAAATATCAAAGTATGTAAGAGTTTCTTTTGTGATACTAAGTGATTAGCTGGAAGCCAATATAATGTTCATAAGACAAACAATTATGTCTCAAATACTCCTTTGTCCAGTAAAGGTAAACATACAAACGAGCCACAGAAGAAGAAGATAAGCTGCTTATTAAGGGACACAACAATTCATTTCCGCGGATTCCATCACATTATTGCAGGAAAAATTCTTCTCGAGAGTATTTAGAACGCTTTCTGAACACTAAAAAAATGTGTTCTCTGTATATTCCTTGGATTCAAGATAAAAACAAGCTTCCTGTTAAGGAAGAAGTATACCGACGTATCTTCTGCAATGATCACAATTTATATTTCCACAAACCAAAATAAGACAGATGTGCTACAGCTTTCGCTCTCTTGACGTCAACCTCAAGAAATAAGTACTCTGCTGCAGGCGAAGAAGCGAGATTAGAAGATTCAAGGATTTTAAATGGAAAAGCACTGTGGCGTTAGATTGCAACCCAACACCCTCTACTCCCGACTCGGTCATTCCGTATTAGAATGAAGCCGGGGAGAGAGAAAGAAGTTGAAAGAATACTAGGTTTGAGCCAACTCTCCGAAATCAGGACGGCATGTACATTGACATCCGCCACAAGATCCAATAAGTCACTGAAGTGGCTCGGTATACTTTGAGCATTTACGTGGCAAGTGTTCAACGTTATTCGAGATTTTTGGCTAAACGAAAGTCGTAAACAATCACTCTAGGCACCATCAGCAGAAGTGAAACTGTCATTGTCGGAAGAAGCAGCTGTTTCGTCGGCAGACCAATATGTATCATCAATGGCATCCATAGATAAAATATAATAATAAAAATAAATATATAAATATTATAAAAACTAATGACTGAAATCAACAATTAAACTAACTTAATAATAAATTTAACTTAAATACAATTATACGGGTAACCCAGCACCACCCGTCAGCTCACAAAAAAAAACAAACAAAAAAAGTTATTAAAAATGCTGTTTCCGAACGTAACGATAAAGTGCTACGTCCGTATAAAGCTACATCATCTGATGCCGATATTACAAAAAACGAATTTTGTGATAATCAACCATTAAGAAATTACTTCAAAGAAAATGATATATTTATATTGGACAGTAGTTTTAGAGATGCATTACCATTGTTGAGGAACAGCGGTTATCGAACGTATGTGCCTGCTTCTTTACAAGAGGGTGAAACACAGCTAAGTACTTTGGATGCAAATGAATCAAGAGCAGTAACTATATGTTGTTGGGTAGTAGAGGTGGTAAATGGACGATTCAAAAGACATTTTCAAATATTTAGGCAAGAATATTATAATTCAGCATCCAAACACATATTGAACGATTTTTCAGTTAGTGCTGCTTTAACAAATGCGTTTCACCCTCTTATTAGAGATAGGAATGATGCTGGGGAAATGTTATCAATAATTAATAATAAAATTCACTCACAAAATACCTTAGCAGAATTAGTCCTGGCAAACAATTTCAACAGACGTCGGACTGATTTTGTCAAAATCAATGTCAATAATAATATAATGTAAGTGATTTTCCCCAGCTGAACTACAGTGAATTATTACTTGTGTCTCTAGGTATCTACCAGATTAAACAGGCACGTTCTTATTATGGTGAGCACATAAGAGCGAACGGTTCCTACACAATTGAAGTATGCAGAGAGGCCAGCAGTAGCCTACTAAGAGAGCTGTCACATAGAAGTGCATGGATTTTGAGGGGGAAAATACATTCGAGACATGTTAGTCGAGCGAACGGTTCCTACACAATTGAAGTATGCAGAGAGGCCAGCAGTAGCCTACTAAGAGAGCTGTCACATAGAAGTGCATGGATTTTGAGGGAGAAAATACATTCGAGACATGTTAGTCGAAGTGGTTCAGGCTCTAGAGATAATAAATAAGAGATATAATAATACGCATAGGTTAATAAATGAGCACATCAATTTGTTAATAGATATTAAGCCACTATCAAAGTCCACTGCTAGTAACATAAGAGAATTTGTGTCAAATGTGAAACAAATACTTGCCGCACTACATAACTTGGAGCCTAACGTATGGCTTTGGGATGCCATTATCTTATGTATTTTATATCGCAAATTAGATGCGTACACCTCTCGCGCGTTCCAAATGGAAAGGAACGCAGATGAAGTGCCAACGATAGTAGCATTCTTACAGTACATGGACAAGCGTGCGGTGGCGCTTGAGAATGCTGACCCGGGGACCTATCACGGGCAGCAACGCCAGTCGCCGGGGCAAGCCGCTGGGCGACTAGTCGCCAACGCAGCTACTCAGGAGTCCTCGTGCGCATACTGTAAGTCTAAACTTAAACTCTATACAAGTTTAAGTTATTAAATGCAAACCAACGAATAAAGCTCGTCAGTGAAAAAGGCCTATGTAATCTACATATGTTTATGCGCCCACACTGGTATTCAGAGCTCAAAAAAACTGCATTAGAGCAATGTGTCATATACATTCTACTGATAGTTGTGAACCATATTTTAAATCGTTAAAAGTATTAACCTTTCCATCGCTATATATATTTGAGGTTGTGGTATTCGTAAAGACAAACTTACACTTATTTCAATTCAGAAATAGATTGCGTAGCCGAGACATGTTATGTTTGGTACCTTGCAAAACAACGATGTTCAATAAAAGTGTATTCTGTATGGGGCCAAAATTGTACAATAAATTGCCATTAAGCTAGCGTCAGGAAAACGACGTTAACATATTTAAAAGTAAGCTACGCAGCCTGTTCGTATCTAAAGCGTACTATAGTATCACGGACTATCTTATGGACAAATTGTAGCATACAAATTTTTAATTGTTGTTAAATATAATTAATTACCTACAATCAATATATTAAATATTTTTATTGACATACCTGTAAAATCATTATTCTAGTATTTTGACATTATTATATCTACATTACCTTTTGCAATCAATATTATTAATGAGGATTATAATTAAATGTTGATCGTGTATAAATATTGTATTTTACATTTGTACACCGTTAAATACGGTATATCACAGAGAACTGTCACAATCGTTTTAAGATCTCACTGCTTGTATTTATAACAAATGTATGTGTACCTGTGATAACAAATAAATTATTTTGATTTGATTTGATTTGAATGGGCAATTATAATACAAAAAATGAAGAAATTATAATCACCCAACAAGGAGTGAAAACAGCTTGAAATGGAAAAGAAATTGGAAAGTTATGGAATAATTATTATAGTAATTGCTAGCACCCTTGCATTACTTTGTTTGTGCTTATGTAGTAAGCACTCTTGCTTACGCCTAAAGAAATGGGCAAGGAAAGAGTTGGAATCTTTATGGCCTGCGGGACCAGCTGTTCAAGCGACCCAGCAGCCTGCTCAACGGCAGACGCAACCATCGTACGCTTAAAAGAATGGTTAAATGTACAATTTTCAGGTATTATTATTTTTTTTAATTTTATAAAGTTGTTACAGTGATTTCAATTTTTATGTTACTTCAGGAGTCATTCGGTTCGTGGCATCATGCAGTAGTGCGTAGTTATGGAGAAAGTTTAACATAGGTATAACAGTGTGTTTGTGCAATGTCTGATAATTATAAGAGTGAATGTTTATTTTTTGGCGTCGTCATGCTGGATACTGAGGGGCTCTAAGGGGCGTTAATTATTTTTTGCAGAGTAGGTCGGCATGACGGCTACCCTTAGACTTAGTTAAGATACGCGTAAGTATAGGAAAATTTAAAGTCGGCATCAATAATAGTTGTCCGCAAAATGATAATAATTACCTACTACAAAGATATGTTATGTACTAGTTTTATACTTATATGCTTATTTTATACTAGCATACTTTGTGTTTTATGTGTGTGGTTGACTAGTGAACCCAAGACAAAGTCGTAGGGCGATTTCGTACTAACAGCCACACAAACATACTTCGTTTATTAATAATGTAATTATACGTTTTATCTATAACTCTTTATAAAGCAAAGAATTTTTGTCTTTTTATAATGTATTGTTAATGTTTTAAACATTTATTTGCATCATGTAATGAAAGAAAATACTTAGGTATTGCGAAATACAATCGCTGGATATAGTTAATCAACTGTTGTAATAATATACATATTTCCGTTCAAGGTATTGTAATCGGGTAGAGTAGGTGACAACATTGTATTGTATCAAAACAACTTTGTAAGCAAAACGATTGCGTAGCGTAGTTCTGTGTAATATATTTATAGAATAAGTTAACCAGGTGAAATAAAAAGAGGTATATTGTTTTATAACTTTAATGATTTGTATTAAACGTTCAAAATATTTTAATTTCTTTTTTCAAATAGGGGAGGTATGTAGCGGCCCACAACATTGTGATGACAATGCATGTTTGTACTTGTAGTGCCACGGCACTTATGGGTTGATTACACCTAACGAGTACAGTGGCGAGTCAGTAAATGCGCTCTCGGCCGAGAGAGTCGCCGAACCGAGTGGGTGGTCACACGTATTTACTATAGTGGCGAGACAGTTTAGTTTTAGTTTTGATCACGCTTACGTCTGCAATGGATCGCAAAAAAAAGAATTAAAAAAAGTTTTTAACCTTCTGTTACCAGACATTATAATAAACGAATTGTGGGATTTATTACAAGATGAAGACTGAAGAATTTGGACTAGAACATGGATGTTATGGCGAAATGCCCTTGGAGCAACAAATTGCTATTTTAATAAATTGCAGTCAGAAGATCCCAAAGAATTCAAGGCATTTTTGAGAATGACTAGAAAAATTCCACAAACATTCATGTATTTTGTAACACTGAATGAATTTTATTGTAGTTTCCATGCTCCATTTGTTATTAAGGGACATTTTAATTGAGATTAGGATAATTTGAAAACAAAAACATAAACAAACATAACGAACGAACGAGTGGCGAGTGGCCGAGTGACAATCGAGAGCGTGTTCATACGTGCCGAGCGGGATATCGAGTCGCTGCGGGGGTAGACAAATGATGCGGGGAGGTGGGTACTCGGCCTAGTAAACACGATTGGGATTCTAGTGACTCTCTCGCCTCTTTGCTCGGCCGAGCACTCGTTAAAGTGTTTATACCAACCGAGTACTCGGCCGAGGGCACTGACTCGCCACTGTACTCGTTAGGTGTAATCAACCCATCAGGCTAAGCTCGCCAGTCTTTTCCCGGTGCGAGTACAATGTAAACGTGTAATTGTTCCTGAATAGATTACGCATTAGTAGTAATGAACACATCTTTTATTTCCTGACCTGAGAGAACCCCGCACCAAAGTGATACATTACCTAGAACATTGAACATACACATTACAAACCTTTACATTTACTTTTTTATTATTAGCTTAAGGTAGCTAGAATTCTATTGATCCTCTTGTTTCCTCTCGTAGGGCTGGAACATGTTAGAATCCCAACACTAAGAATAATAATCGATTATACGTGCACATCACCAGCGCTTCTGCGCTCTATATAATCTGTGGGCATTCGCGCCCTCAAACAGTAGCGAGTCATACACCATACAAGCAGCAGTTGCGTTATAGTGCTCTGCCAACTAGCCAACACATTACACAGAGGCTAACGAGGGGATCTATAGCACCCATAGTGTAATTGGCCCTAATTTGTAGTCCTGTGTCTAAGTTTAAGTACCTTTAAGTAAACGCGATTAGTGTTTGTGTGAAACATATCGTTTACTTTTTGATGGCTCCTGCTCTACCCCACAGAAAGCCTACTTTATATATATTTTAGTAGACAGCTCTCTAAATGGTAGAGATGCTATATTGCAACATTTCTGCAATAGGCTACTTGTCTCTTTTCCGCTAAGAGCTCGCTCAATCTCTTCTTGACCGTTATCTCCCAAACCAATTAAAGATGATTGAGGAGCCAGTTGTGCACGTTCTAAAGTATGAGAGTGGAAATAATTCAAAAAAGAGATGCATAGTTTGCTTGAGATCGAATATCAGGAAAATGGTTCATTCACAGTGTAAAACTTGTGACGTTTTCTTGTGGTTTGAGCCTTGTTGGACGGAGTGGCATAGCTCTGAGAAGCTCAAAGGACGAGATAAACGTCATTTTGTGGATACGGATGTGGTGCAGATGAATGATGATGAATAAAAAGGAGACGTGATAAATTAATGATTTTGTGGATGCGGATGTGGTGCGGTTTAATGAATGTGTATGAATGTGTTGACATTGCGGCGGTACCCCTAGATTGGGGCTAAGGACTCGATGCGAGGTTTGCTGTGCGGGGATCAGTGGCCTGCAATATCTATCTATCTAGCCTATAACAGTTACTTTGTGACGTAAATTAATAAATGAAGTACTGTAACAACATGAACACGCGACCCGGCTCACCTCGCACGCACATCGCGGCTAACCGCTCCCCACTGTATCGAGTCTACGCACACACACATGCTCGGGCCACACTACCGGGATATGCCAACAATTATTGCCATAATTTCAACAACGCCTAGGTGTAACCGCGATTTATGGCCATAATTTTACAATGCCAATCAATATGGCATATGCCGGTAGGCAATAGCTCCGGCGGCGGTCTTTTTCGCACATCAAAGAAGATTACCGCAGTAATTATTGCGTTTGTGGCCACACTACCGTTTGTTCAGTGTGCAACACGAGTTCGACGACGACGCACTTATCTACCGATATGGAGTGGTCAAATGAAAAAGCGCTCGAATTTTTGGAGTTATTGCAATCCGAACCGTCTCTCTGGGATACCCGACAGAAAGCTAAAAAGAACAATGGCCACTTCTCATACATTGAATGACCTGATAATGAATTATTGTGTATATAGATAAAATCTACAAAAACAAGTAAGGTAAGGTGGGGGAAGACTATCACAGTGTAGTAACTCGTTATACGCAGCTTCATTCTCTAGTTTGTCACGCTGGTAAAGTGGTAAACACTCAAAAAGTTCTCGGCTCAAAACACAGATGTCGCTACTTTACGTACAAAAGGTGAACATGACGTAATTCTAAGTTGACATTTGAGGACGCAAAACAAGAGGTCGCCGGTTAGAGTTTTTAATAAAAGTTTTGGTGGAAAAAGTGGTGTGTTTGAAACGTTACATACGTAAGTATTATTGCAATAATACTAGCTTTTAAGTAATGATATTGGTCCAACGCAAAACCAATAAATTTAAAAAATATTGATCAAAACAAATACATAACCTTAAAATCGCGAGGTGGGGTAAGACTATCAGTCCATCTGGGGCTAGACAAACATATGGTAGTCTTGCCCCAAGTCAGGTGTTAGAAACATTTTTTTGAGGAACTGTATTATAAAAATACCTACTCGTACGGTATTGCTATATCTCTGCAAAATTATACGCAAGTACTTTTCCAAAAATGTATATTTATCTAGGTAAATTGTAGGTACTTACATTGGGAAAAAATAACTTCTTTGTTTTAAATAAATGTATTACTTACGTGTATCAAAAATATTTATGATTATTCTAAGAGGGGATACAGTCGGCCACACGCTAGGCGCCCTTATGCCTTGAGCGATAAGACCTACCATGGGGTATCCTAGATTGTGGCGGACCGTACCAAGTTTTAAGGAAGGGCATAAATTAATAAATATATACTTATGTATGTATTAAATATTTTGTTGTTTGTATTTCAGATGAATGCAAGATGGTCCGAAATTATGTCCGAAAAACAGATAGAGCAACTAAATACACGCGTGATGACTTGTTGGAAGCTATTGCAAAAGTAAAAAGTGGTGAATTGACGGCGTACAGAGCCTCTATTGCATATAATATTCCTAGACCAACAATAGTAGCTCGAGTATATGGTAGATATGGCGAAAAATCTGATTCTTTAGGAAGATGTACAGTCATTCCAATCGAAATAGAAACAAAATTGGCAGAAAACTTACATCAAATGGAAATATACGGATTCGGTTTATCAAGAACAGAAATTATGGAGCTTGTTGGCCACTACGTAACAAAAAACCAAATAAAAAATCCGTTTAAAAACGGTATCCCAGGAGAAGACTGGTTTTTGTCTTTCAAAAAACGCCACAATCTGGCTGTCAAAAAACCGCAAGCCGTGGAAAATTCTAGGAAAAAAGCCTGCAATCCTTGGATTATATACACCTATTATGATTTGCTGAAAGACACAATGGATTTATTGGAATTACACGACAAACCTTCACACATATGGAACCTGGATGAGACAAGTTTTTGCAAAGATCCAAGTAAAACCAAGGTAGTGGGTTTGAAAGGATACGCTTCTACAAGAACTATAGCATCACCTGGCAAAAGCAACACTACGGTTTTACTGGGAATTAGTGCCGCTGGAGACAATACTCCCCCACTAATTGTTTACAAAGGAAAAGACATTTGGGACCAGTGGACGTCTGAGGATGACTATCCTGGGACTAGGTATGCGGCGACCAAGAATGGCTGGATGGAGACAGATGTCTTTGAGAGTTTTTTTGAGAAAGTGTTTTTGCCGACAGTGGGAGATAAACGACCCATATTGCTCATATACGACGGCCGCGCTACACATGTAGGATTAAACATGATAGAAAAAGCACGTGAAGCGGAAATCACTATCTTAAAAATCCCAGCACACACCAGCGACAATCTGCAGCCACTAGATTTGGCAGTTAATAAATCTTTTAAGGACAAGTGGGATCAGGCCCTTGTAAAGTGGCAAAGATTGCATGTGGGTGAAGTGTTGCCTAAAAAAGACTTCTCGAAACTTATTGGCGAAATTTGGGCTCAAGTAGATCCTAAAGTTTGTGTTGCTGGGTTTCGTAAGGCTGGTATTTTTCCTTTTAATAATAATGCAGTGCCAGAAGAAAAATTTCACCCAGACCAACTTGCGGAATATAAAAAACAGCTTGGCCAGTCCAATAAAGCTCAAACTCAAGACCAAAGTACTCAGCAAACTCCAGGCCCGTCATGGGCCAAAGATTTATCCAAGAATGAAACTGAGATGCCGCCCGTGATCAACATACGTATTGGTGTTCCGTCGTCATTTCCTTCATTGTTTTCCCTCTGTTTGAACAAAGTAAATGATCATCATAAAGAAATCTTATCTGTAAAAGACAAACACCTTTTTGACGCTAAAACTGTTGAAACTACACCGTCTTTTGATAACAATGCAAAAAAATTTACTATTATAGAAAATCGTGTAGTAAATTGCAAGTATACTTTTGAAGAATTGTTGCTTCAGAAAATAAGATCAGGGTCACCACATAACAAACAAAAACGTACAAAAGTTGCTGGCGGTGCCGAAGTAATTACAAGTGAAGATGTTTTTAAAAAGCAAAAACATATTGAAGAAGAAAAGACGAAAAACAATAAAGAAAAAGAGGAAAGAATGAAAAAAAAAATGGAGAAAAAATTAGCAACAGACATAAATGTAAAATCTTGTAAAGAGAAAAATAAAGCAATAAAAATACCATTATTGAAGGAGACGGAAAAAAGACTGTAAAAGTAAAAATCTTGGAGGACAACAAAAGCAGTGAACCTAAAAACAAATGTATAAGAAACGTAAAGAGACAAACATCGGCAAATAGTAAAAAGAGAAAAGTTGTACATTCTTCAACCAGTGAAAGTGATGCTGACTTAGAACTAAAGGATGAAAGTGATCTAGAAAAAAAAAATAAAGAAAAAAAGGAAAGTATGAAAAAACAATTGGAGAAAAAATTAGCAAGAGACATAAATGTAAAATCTTGTAAAGAGAAAAATAGAGCAATAAAAAATACCATTATTGAAGGAGACGGAAAAAAGACTGCAAAAGTAAAAATCTTGAAAGACAACAAAAGCCGTGAACCTAATAACAAATGTATGAGAAACGTAAAGAGACAAAAATCGACAAACAGTAAAAAGAGAAAACTAGTCTATTCTTCAACCAGTGAAAGTGATGCTGACTTAGAACTAAAGGATGAAAGTGATCTAGAAAATTTAGAAGAAATATTAAATTATGAGGAAATGTCTATAGAAAACTACGAAGAAATGTTAGGTGATGAGGAAAATGATCCAATGTCGATTTACATACAGAAACAAATAATGCAGATGATTACGATGATCCGCCCACTAGTACCGTTGTTGCAGGACAATGGATTTTGGTAAAATTTACTACAAAATTAAGCGTAAAACATTATGTAGGAATAGTTTCAAGTGTAAACCATGAGGGAATACCTACGGTAAAGTACGTCAGAAAAAGTGCTTGCAGAGGCAGCGAGGATAATACTGCATTTATGTACCCTGATGTACCTGACGTTTGTGAGCTCAGACATCTTGATGACATTGTGTGCAAGTTACCCAATCCTATAATTGGGCGAAGAGGAAAAATCTTTTTTAAGATTTCCTTTAAAGGATATAATGTTACTTAAGTAGATATTTTAAGTTCTCGTGAAAGCATTTAAAGCAAAATTGAAGTACCTACCTACAGTTCCTAATACACTATGTGATAAATATAAATGTTAATACTTAATTAGGTTTAAAAATGTGCCATATTGTGATTCCAAAAACGTAATGCAACATTAATTTTGTTTCATTACTTTCATTATGTAATTACTTTTTTGGAAAAACATTTCTTTTGTTGCTAAGACAACATTAGCATTTGCATAAGCAACATTGTTTTCTTTGTCTGGTAAAAAAAAATGATTTTTACTCTTTTTGGTAATTTTATTACAAAATTTCCTGGGTTCTACACAGATTTTAGTCATATGTTAGTCTTCCCCCAAATAAAGAAAAAAAGGTTCTACATCTCTGATTTTAGTCATACGTTAGTCTTCCCCAAAATAAAGAAAAACTGAATAAGTAGAGAACTGGACCTTATTCTGTTACGCATAAAGTTTAAAATCTAAGTGTCAATTTTAAATAAATGGTTTTTCTGTCAGAAGTTACAAAAGTATATTATATTTGAGAAAAAAAATTGTGTTAGTCTTACCCCGTTTACTGGGGCAAGACTAGCAGTTCGTATGGTCTTTAGAATTCCCTAAATAAATCTGATTCTAGTATACTTGCGTAAAAATCAAAATACTCGTGTAAAAGTGTAAAGAAATCTTAATTTAGTATAATTAGTCATTTAACAGTTAAATGTGAAATTTAAGTGTAAGAACCGATTTTTCACTTCTAGCAATAAACTATGTTAGTCTTACCCCACCTTACCTTAGATCTATGATCAAGAAATTATACTGAAAAGACAGTTTTTCTTATAAAGGTCTAGGAATTACATAATACACCGAAATTAGTTCGTATTAATTTGACAGATTCTCCCATGTCCAATGTCACCGGCGGCGTCTTTACGTCAAAAACGTTCCATTGCATCCTTATAAAATGTTTTCAACGGCAGAAATACATTTATATTTATCTTTTTATATCTTTTAACATAAAAAAATACATTAATTTATGATCAGCTTATAACAACTTGATTCAATTTATATATAAAATTAAGTTTGCTTGAGGTTTTGACAAAACCAAATGCTAAAGATGTGGTATAAGTGAAATGGAACGTAGCTAAACAAAAGTATTATCGGGCACAGATAATATAACAATGCAGCGAATAAAAAATATTTTGATAAGGATGCATTCACGAATTCTAGAACATCTTTACAACCCAAAACTTTACTTTTTACCTAGACTTCTATAAAATATAATTGTTAGTGAAATCATGACACTAAAAAATAACCTTAATTTTAAAATAAGTTTTATCTCTATACATGTTTAGGTCAAAAATGGCCATTCTTCTTTAAAAGATTCATGTTAAAATAATTGGCACTCATAAAATACCAAACAGCTGCAGCTTCATCCGCCATCTTGAAAAATTGTATTTTTACCGCCTAGTTTATTGGCATATCTCGGTAAACTCTAGTGTAACCACACGACTTCACGCAGTAATTTAACGGTAATTTATTGCCATAATTATGGCGGTAACAGCCCGGTAGACTTCACACAACCCTAAGAGGCTCCTGAAAAAAGACCTTCAGGCCCTCCTGGGGCTAGGCGACTCGGTTATCGTGGCGGGCGATCTGAACGCCAAGAACGCCCGCTGGGGCTGTCAAGTGACTAACCCACGCGGCACGATACTCGAGTCACTCTCTGAGTCGCTTAACTATGACATTATAACGCCGCTCGAGGCGACACATTATCCTCATAACGTGACGCACAGACCTGACATACTAGACGTGGCCCTTTTAAAGAACATAAGTTTACGCTTGTGTTCGGTAGAAGTGTTACACGAGTTAGACTCCGACCATAGACCGGTCCTGTTAGACTTTGCACCCAGACTAGGGCCCATAGACACAGGGCACAGGCCGACTAAGCTGGTCACTGACTGGGCACGACTCGGGAAAGAACTCGTGTCGTCCTCGCCAGTGCTCAGAGAGCAGATACCACTAGACGCCAATCAAATGGGGGTCAATGACACACTACAAGCGGTCGATAGCTTCACGAGTCACGTGCAATCGTTAATTAACGATTGCTCACGGCAGGTACCCGAGACGGGCGACCGTCGATGGAGCCTGCCCGCTGACGTACGTGACTTGTTGCGGCGTAAGAACGCAGCGATTCGTGCCTACGACCGATACCCGACTGAGTCCAATCGCTTCACTATGCGCTCTCTACAGCGTGACGTCAAGTCGCGTATTAAAGAGATGCGTAACTCTCGATGGGAAACTACACTTAGCGAGCTAGAACCCACTAACCTCGCCTTCTGGCAGCTATATCGTTCGCTCTCTAAAGATGTCACCAAGACCTGTTTACCACCTCTAACCAGGCCTAATGGTCCACCGGCTTTCGAGGACGGGGACAAGACAGAATGCCTGGCAGACAGCCTGGAGCAACAATGTACGCCGAGCACGTCACACATAGACACAGACCACCTAATAGAGGTAGATAGCGAGGTGGAGCGTCGAGCCTCTCTCACGTCGCCACCTCGTCCCCTGACAGACAGACATGACGTAATAGGAGACGACGATGACGAGCAACACATACGCCTAGCCACCCCCGATGAGGTTAGGATGATCATTAAGGGTTTACACCCCCGTAAAGCTCCCGGCTCGGACGGCATAACAAACAGGGTCATTAAAATGTTCCCCTTAGCTTTCATAGTCATTTTGACTACTATATATAACGCCGCAATTAACAACAATATATTTCCACACCAGTGGAAAGAAGCCGTGGTAATAGGAATCCACAAACCCGGCAAGCCTAGGTCCGAGCCTAGTACTTATCGTCCTATCAGTCTGCTTAAAGGTTTAGGGAAAGCTTACGAGCGGCTTTTATATGTTAGGCTGAAAGCATACGCTGATGCATCGCTCTTGGTCCCTCACGAACAGTTTGGGTTCCGAACCCGCCACTCTTGCGTACAACAGGTTCACCGTATCGTTGAGTATATCAGCGTGCGGTTGCAGCGTAATTTATTCACCGGCGTTGTTTTCTTCGACGTAGCGAAAGCTTTCATCGGAGAGCCCCTCACCTGTACCCTCCGGGTGCGACCCCACAAATAAGGATGTTTGGGTGCCCTATTCAATGGACTAGGGAAGCCAAATATCTAGGTGTGATTCTTGATGATCAACTATCGTTCCGCTCACACATTACGAAGGCTCGCAATAGAGCCTCCTTTGTGCTTGGGCGCTTACATAGCTTAGTCAACGCTAGATCTAAACTATCGCTCTGGCATCCGTTCCGTGCAGTCGCATTCACGCGCACGCTCGCTCGCTACCGCTGTCGTCCTACATACGATAAACGTTTACACGTTTTTTCGTATACAATAACGATTGCTGTGGCAACTCACACGGTCCTTTTTAGAATAGCGTAATTGTCATAACAGGCGTTATAAGTCGTGTTTCTACGAACATGATCATTCGGCCTTGGGGTGTCTCCTAGTCGAACCCAACCATCTCCTTCCCACCTACCTATTTTCCTTATCCTATTCTTTGGTGTGCAGTTTGGGTGTGCCGGCCTACTCAGGCCCATACCACCCCGGCACCAAAGCAGCTAGGAACCCTACTGCACATTGAGATTGGCGAAGGGAGTACAAGCTTAGGGCTCACTAATTAAGTACACATCCCCCCCTGACCATCCCCGGGTCGGGAGGGACATTCACAACCACACCTCGGGCTATTCCCGCTCGAGACCATATAGGGAAACAAGTTAGGTATACAACGCGTTCACAGCGCGCTGTTGTGTGTTTCGCGCCAAAACCGGCGACCGTTAGGGAGTTAGCGCGTTCGACCCGCGCTAATAATAGTAGGTATAATTATTACTTGTCTGTTCCGTTTGTAAGTTAGGCGTAGTTCTCGCGACGCGTGTCGCTTATAATAAGTCAGCCGACAGTTTATTTATATTTAGGATTATAGTGCGCTTAGCGACTATATAGCTATTTTAGTTTAGTTAATAAGTTAGTAAACTTACACTCCGGTCACGATGGCCGGAGTGATAAGTTTAGAAACGATTCTTGCTAACCCTAGGGCGTTCTCCTTTCTCAAGGAGTTATTTGGGGATGCCATTCAGGCGCCAGTAGGTCCACAGCCGCGTATCAGCGCGGCCCGCCCGCCTTCGCCGACTTCATCGGCTAGATCGCGCTCTCGCAGCCCGCTGCCGAGTGTGCGCACTACCGACTCCGAAGCCACCACCAGCCGCCCATCTAGCGCTCAGAGCGAGATGGACGTGACGGTGTGTGGCTCGGACGAGGAAGTGGAGTCTGGTAGCGAGTCGACAGACTCGTCAGACGAAACCTCAGTCCCAGACGAGGACTTCACCCTCGTAGAGGGCAAAAAGCGCCGCCGAGCGGCCAAGTCAAAGCCGAGCAAGGCGGCTAAGCCGGCCAAGACGGCTAAGACTTTGGCGCCTACGCCAACAAGCTCGCGGCCAGGACACAGCCGTACAGCCACACCACGACCCAAGACCCCCCAGCCCCCATCAGGGGCCCCCCAGACAAAGCCCCCAATGCCTCCACCCCTGTTCATACAGGACAAGGCAAAGTGGCTGGCAGTGTCCACCTGGTGCAATGAGCACCAAGTTAACTACACTAGCGCCAGATCCACCCAACAGGGGATCAAAGTACAGGTGGCCACGTCCCAGGACCACCGCGCGCTGACCAAAGTGTTGAAGGAGAGGCAGATCTCCTTCCACACCTATACCCTCCCCGAAGAGCGGCTCCTCCGAGCCGTTATTAGGGGAGTACCGAAGGAGCTGACGACCGAAGAGGTCAAGGCTTCCTTGCTCCAGGAGCAACTGCCTGTGCACGAAGTGCACCGTATGACTAAGGCGAGGACGCGTGAGCCATACGACATGGTACTCGTCGTGCTCGACAAGTCAGAAGCCGGGAAAGCCATCTTTAGGCTGACCTCGATATGCCACCTGTCTGGCATAAAGGTCGAGCCTCCCCGGCGCAACAGCACTATCGGTCAGTGCCACCGATGCCAGCTGTATGGGCACTCGGCGCGTAACTGTTTCGCGCGGCCTAGGTGCGTCAAGTGCCTAGAGGACCACGCAACCGCCGACTGCAAGCGCCCCAGGGACAAGGCGCTTTGCGAGGACCCTCCCGCATGCGTATTGTGCGGGTAGCTGGGTCACCCCGCGAACTACCGCGGGTGTCCCAAGGCACCGCGTGCCACTCGACCCGCGGCGAAGGCGCCTCAAACGCCCGCACGCAAAGTCCTCCCGGGGCCCCCGGCCCCAGCCCCCGCCCGGCCCTCTGGCCCGTCTCAGCCTTCAGCTCAGCCTTCAGCTCAGCCTTCAGCATGGAACACGCCTTTAGCGTTCCCGTCATTGCCATCTCGCCCGCATGCTCCCCTCGCGCAAACAGCTAGGCCCGCTACAAACAAAACCCCTACACCCGCGTTAAAGGTGGCCCAGCCCACCACTAACCCGCGCCCGGCGACGGTACCGGTACTCGTTGCCAGCCCCAACTCTCCCCAGGTTGAAGACGACTTCAGCCTGGTCGCTAGATTCGCAGCGCTCGCGAGCAACGCTGATATTAGCGCCATCGCGGCGGAGCTTAGGCGCGCTCAAGGCAACTTAAACGCCATGTTAGAAATACGTTTTAGGTACGCGTACGTATTTCAGTCATTTGAAAACTTTAGGGCTTAGTAATGGATAGGCACACTATAGGCAGAGTCAAACCACGATCACTCAAGGTAGGGTTTTTCAATGCTAATAGCATTGCATCGCAACGTGATGAAATAGGCACGTTCCTTAGGGACCATCAGACAGATATACTACTCGTGCAAGAGACTTTCTTAAAGCCAGCACACAGAAACCCTAACATTGCTAACTATTGTTAAGTGCATAATGATAGGCTGAACTCGCCCGGTGGAGGCACTCTGATATACTTTAAGAAGTCTCTGCATTGTATACCTATGGATCCGCCAACCTTGGAGTACATTGAGGCCTCGGTCTGTCAACTCGCCATGACATGGCACCCATCTATTACCCTGGTATCTGCTTACCTCCCACCATCGTCTAGCACTTCACACAACCCTAAGAGGCTCCTGAAAAAAGACCTTCAGGCCCTCCTGGGGCTAGGCGTCTCGGTTATCGTGGCGGGCGATCTGAACGCCAAGAACGCCCGCTGGGGCTGTCAAGTGACTAACCCACGCGGCACGATACTCGAGTCACTCTCTGAGTCGCTTAACTATGACATTATAACGCCGCTCGAGGCGACACATTATCCTCATAACGTGACGCACAGACCTGACATACTAGACGTGGCCCTTTTAAAGAACATAAGTTTACGCTTATGTTCGGTAGAAGTGTTACACGAGTTAGACTCCGACCATAGACCGGTCCTGTTAGACTTTGCACCCAGACTAGGGCCCATAGACACAGGGCACAGGCCGACTAAGCTGGTCACTGACTGGGCACGACTCGGGAAAGAACTCGTGTCGTCCTCGCCAGTGCTCAGAGAGCAGATACCACTAGACGCCAATCAAATGGGGGTCAATGACACATCACAAGCGGTCGATAGCTTCACGAGTCACGTGCAATCGTTAATTAACGATTGCTCACGGCAGGTACCCGAGACGGGCGACCGTCGATGGAGCCTGCCCGCTGACGTAGACTTGTTGCGGCGTAAGAACGCAGCGATTCGTGCCTACGACCGATACCCGACTGAGTCCAATCGCTTCACTATGCGCTCTCTACAGCGTGACGTCAAGTCGCGTATTAAAGAGATGCGTAACTCTCGATGGGAAACTATACTTAGCGAGCTAGAACCCACTCACCTCGCCTTCTGGCAGCTATCTCGTTCGCTCTCTAAAGATGTCACCAAGACCTGTTTACCACCTCTAAACAGGCCTAATGGTCCACCGGCTTTCGAGGACGGGGACAAGACAGAATGCCTGGCAGACAGCCTGGAGCAACAATGTACGCCGAGCACGTCACACATAGACACAGACCACCTAATAGAGGTAGATAGCGAGGTGGAGCGTCGAGCCTCTCTCACGTCGCCACCTCGTCCCCTGACAGACAGACATGACGTAATAGGAGACGACGATGACGAGCAACACATACCCCTAGCCACCCCCGATGAGGTTAGGATGATCATTAAGGGTTTACACCCCCGTAAAGCTCCCGGCTCGGACGGCATAACAAACAGGGTCATTAAAATGTTCCCCTTAGCTTTCATAGTCATTTTGACTACTATATATAACGCCGCAATTAACAACAATATATTTCCACACCAGTGGAAAGAAGCCGTGGTAATAGGAATCCACAAACCCGGCAAGCCTAGGTCCGAGCCTAGTAGTTATCGTCCTATCAGTCTGCTTAAAGGTTTAGGGAAAGTTTACGAGCGGCTTTTATATGTTAGGCTGAAAGCATACGCTGATGCATCGCTCTTGGTCCCTCACGAACAGTTTGGGTTCCGAACCCGCCACTCTTGCGTACAACAGGTTCACCGTATCGTTGAGTATATCAGCGTGCGGTTGCAGCGTAATTTATTCACCGGCGTTGTTTTCTTCGACGTAGCGAAAGCTTTCGACAAAGTGTGGCACAACGGCTTGATTTACAAGCTTTTCACTATGGGAGTGCCTCACAAGCTCGTGCTCATCATACGAGACTATCTGTCGGATAGAAGCTTTCGGTACCGCGTTGAAGGCACGCTCTCTTCGAGTCACGCCATCCGCGCCGGTGTCCCTCAGGGGTCAGTGCTCTCGCCTCTCTTGTATTCATTGTTTACCGCTGATATACCGATGCATCGGCTAGTGCAGACAGCACTTTTTGCAGACGACACAGCCATCTATTACGCAGGCGCAGACCCTGGCGCAGTCAGTAGGAAGCTCCAATCCGCAGCCAACGCCCTAGGCGCGTGGTTCCGGAGATGGCGGATAGAGGTCAATCCCGAGAAGAGTCAGGCGGTGCTTTTCCATCGGAGAGCCCCTCACCTGTACCCTCCGGGTGCGACCCCACAAATAAGGATGTTTTGGTCCCCTATTCAATGGACTAGGGAAGCCAAATATCTAGGCGTGATTCTTGATGATCAACTATCGTTCCGCTCACACATTACGAAGGCTCGCAATAGAGCCTCCTTTGTGCTTGGGCGCTTACATAGCTTAGTCAACGCTAGATCTAAACTATCGCTTAAGAACAAGATTAGGTTATACACATCGTGTATTAGGCCTATAATGACATACGCTAGTGTAGTTTTCGCACACACTAGGCCACACAGGATCCATAGGCTACAAACACTTCAGAATAAGTTCATGCGGCGAGCTACGGGCGCACCGTGGTACGTACGTAACGAGGAGTTGCATGTAGACTTACAACTGCCGACCATCAGGCAATTCATGAAACAGTGCTCCCGTAGCTACTTTGACTCTGCTTCGACACACCCCAACCCACTATTGGTTGCGGCGTTAAACTATACACCATCTAGGATTTCTAAGATTAGGAGACCTAGGCACGTATTAGACGAACCTGACGATAACACTACACTTGCTCAAATCAGAGCACACACGGCTCGCGAAGCCATACAACTTCGACCGCGGTTCCGTACTCGCCGACGAGGCCGGAATACGCGACGCGCTAACGTTAATACCGCGGGACACCTTAGTCCCGCATTGCCGGCAGCGCCCCAAGCCGAGGTCCGTGGTAGTCCACCCTTGGGGAGTCAAAACGCTGTCTAGTATACTTTAACGGGTTGGGAGCCTTCTGCGCTCACCCATAGTCCGCGTAAAGTTGTCAAGGCCATCAGCGGCCAACAACTAGTCCACACACACAAAAAAAAAAAAAAACTAGCTCGCGCAGGCAGACACGCTCTGGCATCCGTTCCGTGCAGTCGCATTCACGCGCACGCTCGCTCGCTACCGCTGTCGTCCTACATACGAGAAACGTTTACACGTTTTTTCGTATACAATAACGATTGCTGTGGCAACTCACACGGTCCTTTTTAGGATAGCGTAATTGTCATAACAGGCGTTATAAGTCGTGTTTCTACGAACATGATCATTCGGCCTTGGGGTGTTTCCTAGTCGAACCCAACCATCTCCTTCCCACCTACCTATTTTCCTTATCCTATTCTTTGGTGTGCAGTTTTGGGTGTGCCGGCCTACTCAGGCCCATACCACCCCGGCACCAAAGCAGCTAGGAACCCTATTGCACATTGAGATTGGCGAAGGGAGTACAAGCTTAGGGCTCACTAATTAAGTACACATCCCCCCCTGACCATCCCCGGGTCGGGAGGGACATTCACAACCACACCTCGGGCTATTCCCGCTCGAGACCATATAGGGAAACAAGTTAGGTATACAACGCGTTCACAGCGCGCTGTTGTGTGTTTCGCGCCAAAACCGGCGACCGTTAGGGAGTTAGTGCGTTCGACCCGCGCTAATAATAGTAGGTATAATTATTACTTGTCTGTTCCGTTTGTAAGTTAGGCGTAGTTCTCGCGACGCGTGTCGCTTATAATAAGTCAGCCGACAGTTTATTTATATTTAGGATTATAGTGCGCTTAGCGACTATATAGCTATTGTAGTTTAGTTAATAAGTTAGTAAACTTACACTCCGGTCACGATGGCCGGAGTGATAAGTTTAGAAACGATTCTTGCTAACCCTAGGGCGTTCTCCTTTCTCAAGGAGTTATTTGGGGATGCCATTCAGGCGCCAGTAGGTCCGCAGCCGCGTATCAGCGCGGCCCGCCCGCCTTCGCCGACTTCATCGGCTAGATCGCGCTCTCGCAGCCCGCTGCCGAGTGTGCGCACTACCGACTCCGAAGCCACCACCAGCCGCCCATCTAGCGCTCAGAGCGAGATGGACGTGACGGTGTGTGGCTCGGACGAGGAAGTGGAGTCTGGTAGCGAGTCGACAGACTCGTCAGACGAAACCTCAGTCCCAGACGAGGACTTCACCCTCGTAGAGGGCAAAAAGCGCCGCCGAGCGGCCAAGTCAAAGCCGAGCAAGGCGGCTAAGCCGGCCAAGACGGCTAAGACTTTGGCGCCTACGCCAACAAGCTCGCGGCCAGGACACAGCCGTCCAGCCACACCACGACCCAAGACCCCCCAGCCCCCATCAGGGGCCCCCCAGACAAAGCCCCCAATGCCTCCACCCCTGTTCATACAGGACAAGGCAAAGTGGCTGGCAGTGTCCACCTGGTGCAATGAGCACCAAGTTAACTACACTAGCGCCAGATCCACCCAACAGGGGATCAAAGTACAGGTGGCCACGTCCCAGGACCACCGCGCGCTGACCAAAGTGTTGAAGGAGAGGCAGATCTCCTTCCACACCTATACCCTCCCCGAAGAGCGGCTCCTCCGAGCCGTTATTAGGGGAATACCGAAGGAGCTGACGACCGAAGAGGTCAAGGCTTCCTTGCTCCAGGAGCAACTGCCTGTGCACGAAGTGCACCGTATGACTAAGGCGAGGACGCGTGAGCCATACGACATGGTACTCATCGTGCTCGACAAGTCAGAAGCCGGGAAAGCCATCTTTAGGCTGACCTCGATATGCCACCTGTCTGGCATAAAGGTCGAGCCTCCCCGGCGCAACAGCACTATCGGTCAGTGCCACCGATGCCAGCTGTATGGGCACTCGGCGCGTAACTGTTTCGCGCGGCCTAGGTGCGTCAAGTGCCTAGAGGACCACGCAACCGCCGACTGCAAGCGCCCCAGGGACAAGGCGCTTTGCGAGGACCCTCCCGCATGCGTATTGTGCGGGTAGCTGGGTCACCCCGCGAACTACCGCGGGTGTCCCAAGGCACCGCGTGCCACTCGACCCGCGGCGAAGGCGCCTCAAACGCCCGCACGCAAAGTCCTCCCGGGGCCCCCGGCCCCAGCCCCCACCCGGCCCTCTGGCCCGTCTCAGCCTTCAGCTCAGCCTTCAGCTCAGCCTTCAGCATGGAACACGCCTTTAGCGTTCCCGTCATTGCCATCTCGCCCGCATGCTCCCCTCGCGCAAACAGCTAGAAAGCTTTCGACAAAGTGTGGCACAACGGCTTGATTTACAAGCTTTTCACTATGGGAGTGCCTCACAAGCTCGTGCTCATCATACGAGACTATCTGTCGGATAGAAGCTTTCGGTACCGCGTTGAAGGCACGCTCTCTTCGAGTCACGCCATCCGCGCCGGTGTCCCTCAGGGGTCAGTGCTCTCGCCTCTCTTGTATTCATTGTTTACCGCTGATATACCGATGCATCGGCTAGTGCAGACAGCACTTTTTGCAGACGACACAGCCATCTATTACGCAGGCGCAGACCCTGGCGCAGTCAGTAGGAAGCTCCAATCCGCAGCCAACGCCCTAGGCGCGTGGTTCCGGAGATGGCGGATAGAGGTCAATCCCGAGAAGAGTCAGGCGGTGCTTTTCCATCGGAGAGCCCCTCACCTGTACCCTCCGGGTGCGACCCCACAAATAAGGATGTTTTGGTCCCCTATTCAATGGACTAGGGAAGCCAAATATCTAGGTGTGATTCTTGATGATCAACTATCGTTCCGCTCACACATTACGAAGGCTCGCAATAGAGCCTCCTTTGTGCTTGGGCGCTTACATAGCTTAGTCAACGCTAGATCTAAACTATCGCTTAAGAACAAGATTAGGTTATACACATCGTGTATTAGGCCTATAATGACATACGCTAGTGTAGTTTTCGCACACACTAGGCCACACAGGATCCATAGGCTACAAACACTTCAGAATAAGTTCATGCGGCGAGCTACGGGCGCACCGTGGTACGTACGTAACGAGGAGTTGCATGTAGACTTACAACTGCCGACCATCAGGCAATTCATGAAACAGTGCTCCCGTAGCTACTTTGACTCTGCTTCGACACACCCCAACCCACTATTGGTTGCGGCGTTAAACTATACACCATCTAGGGTTTCTAAGATTAGGAGACCTAGGCACGTATTAGACGAACCTGACGATAACACTACACTTGCTCAAATCAGAGCACACACGGCTCGCGAAGCCATACAACTTCGACCGCGGTTCCGTACTCGCCGACGAGGCCGGAATACGCGACGCGCTAACGTTAATACCGCGGGACACCTTAGTCCCGCATTGCCGGCAGCGCCCCAAGCCGAGGTCCGTGGTAGTCCACCCTTGGGGAGTCAAAACGCTGTCTAGTATACTTTAACGGGTTGGGAGCCTTCTGCACTCACCCATAGTCCGCGTAAAGTTGTCAAGGCCATCAGCGGCCAACAACTAGTCCACACACACAAAAAAAAAAAACTAGCTCGCGCAGGCAGACACGCTCTGGCATCCGTTCCGTGCAGTCGCATTCACGCGCACGCTCGCTCGCTACCGCTGTCGTCCTACATACGATAAACGTTTACACGTTTTTTCGTATACAATAACGATTGCTGTGGCAACTCACACGGTCCTTTTTAGGATAGCGTAATTGTCATAACAGGCGTTATAAGTCGTGTTTCTACGAACATGATCATTCGGCCTTGGGGTGTTTCCTAGTCGAACCCAACCATCTCCTTCCCACCTACCTATTTTCCTTATCCTATTCTTTGGTGTGCAGTTTTGGGTGTGCCGGCCTACTCAGGCCCATACCACCCCGGCACCAAAGCAGCTAGGAACCCTATTGCACATTGAGATTGGCGAAGGGAGTACAAGCTTAGGGCTCACTAATTAAGTACACATCCCCCCCTGACCATCCCCGGGTCGGGAGGGACATTCACAACCACACCTCGGGCTATTCCCGCTCGAGACCATATAGGGAAACAAGTTAGGTATACAACGCGTTCACAGCGCGCTGTTGTGTGTTTCGCGCCAAAACCGGCGACCGTTAGGGAGTTAACGCGTTCGACCCGCGCTAATAATAGTAGGTATAATTATTACTTGTCTGTTCCGTTTGTAAGTTAGGCGTAGTTCTCGCGACGCGTGTCGCTTATAATAAGTCAGCCGACAGTTTATTTATATTTAGGATTATAGTGCGCTTAGCGACTATATAGCTATTGTAGTTTAGTTAATAAGTAAACTTACACTCCGGTCACGATGGCCGGAGTGATAAGTTTAGAAACGATTCTTGCTAACCCTAGGGCGTTCTCCTTTCTCAAGGAGTTATTTGGGGATGCCATTCAGGCGCCAGTAGGTCCGCAGCCGCGTATCAGCGCGGCCCGCCCGCCTTCGCCGACTTCATCGGCTAGATCGCGCTCTCGCAGCCCGCTGCCGAGTGTGCGCACTACCGACTCCGAAGCCACCACCAGCCGCCCATCTAGCGCTCAGAGCGAGATGGACGTGACGGTGTGTGGCTCGGACGAGGAAGTGGAGTCTGGTAGCGAGTCGACAGACTCGTCAGACGAAACCTCAGTCCCAGACGAGGACTTCACCCTCGTAGAGGGCAAAAAGCGCCGCCGAGCGGCCAAGTCAAAGCCGAGCAAGGCGGCTAAGCCGGCCAAGACGGCTAAGACTTTGGCGCCTACGCCAACAAGCTCGCGGCCAGGACACAGCCGTCCAGCCACACCACGACCCAAGACCCCCCAGCCCCCATCAGGGGCCCCCCAGACAAAGCCCCCAATGCCTCCACCCCTGTTCATACAGGACAAGGCAAAGTGGCGTGCAGTGTCCACCTGGTGCAATGAGCACCAAGTTAACTACACTAGCGCCAGATCCACCCAACAGGGGATCAAAGTACAGGTGGCCACGTCCCAGGACCACCGCGCGCTGACCAAAGTGTTGAAGGAGAGGCAGATCTCCTTCCACACCTATACCCTCCCCGAAGAGCGGCTCCTCCGAGCCGTTATTAGGGGAGTACCGAAGGAGCTGACGACCGAAGAGGTCAAGGCTTCCTTGCTCCAGGAGCAACTGCCTGTGCACGAAGTGCACCGTATGACTAAGACGAGGACGCGTGAGCCATACGACATGGTACTCGTCGTGCTCGACAAGTCAGAAGCCGGGTAAGCCATCTTTAGGCTGACCTCGATATGCCACCTGTCTGGCATAAAGGTCGAGCCTCCCCGGCGCAACAGCACTATCGGTCAGTGCCACCGATGCCAGCTGTATGGGCACTCGGCACGTAACTGTTTCGCGCGGCCTAGGTGCGTCAAGTGCCTAGAGGACCACGCAACCGCCGACTGCAAGCGCCCCAGGGACAAGGCGCGAGGACCCTCCCGCATGCGTATTGTGCGGGCAGCTGGGTCACCCCGCGAACTACCGCGGGTGTCCCAAGGCACCGCGTGCCACTCGACCCGCGGCGAAGGCGCCTCAAACGCCCGCACGCAAAGTCCTCCCGGGGCCCCCGGCCCCAGCCCCCGCCCGGCCCTCTGGCCCGTCTCAGCCTTCAGCATGGAACACGCCTTTAGCGTTCCCGTCATTGCCATCTCGCTCGCATGCTCCCCTCGCGCAAACAGCTAGGCCCGCTACAAACAAAACCCCTACACCCGCGTTAAAGGTGGCCCAGCCCACCACTAACCCGCGCCCGGCGACGGTACCGGTACTCGTTGCCAGCCCCAACTCTCCCCAGGTTGAAGACGACTTCAGCCTGGTCGCTAGATTCGCAGCGCTCGCGAGCAACGCTGATATTAGCGCCATCGCGGCGGAGCTTAGGCGCGCTCAAGGCAACTTAAACGCCATGTTAGAAATACGTTTTAGGTACGCGTACGTATTTCAGTCATTTGAAAACTTTAGGGCTTAGTAATGGATAGGCACACTATAGGCAAAGTCAAACCACGATCACTCAAGGTAGGGTTTTTCAATGCTAATAGCATTGCATCGCAACGTGATGAAATAGGCACGTTCCTTAGGGACCATCAGACAGATATACTACTCGTGCAAGAGACTTTCTTAAAGCCAGCACACAGAAACCCTAACATTGCTAACTATTGTTTAGTGCGTAATGATAGGCTGAACTCGCCCGGTGGGGGCACTCTGATATACTTTAAGAAGTCTCTGCATTGTATACCTATGGATCCGCCAACCTTGGAGTACATTGAGGCCTCGGTCTGTCAACTCGCCATGACATGGCACCCATCTATTACCCTGGTATCTGCTTACCTCCCACCATCGTCTAGCACTTCACACAACCCTAAGAGGCTCCTGAAAAAAGACCTTCAGGCCCTCCTGGGGCTAGGCGACTCGGTTATCGTGGCGGGCGATCTGAACGCCAAGAACGCCCGCTGGGGCTATCAAGTGACTAACCCACGCGGCACGATACTCGAGTCACTCTCTGAGTCGCTTAACTATGACATTATGACGCCGCTCGAGGCGACACATTATCCTCATAACGTGACGCACAGACCTGACATACTAGACGTGGCCCTTTTAAAGAACATAAGTTTACGCTTATGTTCGGTAGAAGTGTTACACGAGTTAGACTCCGACCATAGACCGGTCCTGTTAGACTTTGCACCCAGACTAGGGCCCATAGACACAGGGCACAGGCCGACTAAGCTGGTCACTGACTGGACACGACTCGGGAAAGAACTCGTGTCGTCCTCGCCAGTGCTCAGAGAGCAGATACCACTAGACGCCAATCAAATGGGGGTCAATGACACACTACAAGCGGTCGATAGCTTCACGAGTCACGTGCAATCGTTAATTAGCGATTGCTCACGGCAGGTACCCGAGACGGGCGACCGTCGATGGAGCCTGCCCGCTGACGTACGTGACTTGTTGCGGCGTAAGAACGCAGCGATTCGTGCCTACGACCGATACCCGACTGAGTCCAATCGCTTCACTATGCGCTCTCTACAGCGTGACGTCAAGTCGCGTATTAAAGAGATGCGTAACTCTCGATGGGAAACTACACTTAGCGAGCTAGAACCCACTCACCTCGCCTTCTGGCAGCTATCTCGTTCGCTCTCTAAAGATGTCACCAAGACCTGTTTACCACCTCTAAACAGGCCTAATGGTCCACCGGCTTTCGAGGACGGGGACAAGACAGAATGCCTGGCAGACAGCCTGGAGCAACAATGTACGCCGAGCACGTCACACATAGACACAGACCACCTAATAGAGGTAGATAGCGAGGTGGAGCGTCGAGCCTCTCTCACGTCGCCACCTCGTCCCCTGACAGACAGACATGACGTAATAGGAGACGACGATGACGAGCAACACATACCCCTAGCCACCCCCGATGAGGTTAGGATGATCATTAAGGGTTTACACCCCCGTAAAGCTCCCGGCTCGGACGGCATAACAAACAGGGTCATTAAAATGTTCCCCTTAGCTTTCATAGTCATTTTGACTACTATATATAACGCCGCAATTAACAACAATATATTTCCACACCAGTGGAAAGAAGCCGTGGTAATAGGAATCCACATACCCGGCAAGCCTAGGTCCGAGCCTAGTAGTTATCGTCCTATCAGTCTGCTTAAAGGTTTAGGGAAAGTTTACGAGCGGCTTTTATATGTTAGGCTGAAAGCATACGCTGATGCATCGCTCTTGGTCCCTCACGAACAGTTTGGGTTCCGAACCCGCCACTCTTGCGTACAACAGGTTCACCGTATCGTTGAGTATATCAGCGTGCGGTTGCAGCGTAATTTATTCACCGGCGTTGTTTTCTTCGACGTAGCGAAAGCTTTCGACAAAGTGTGGCACAACGGCTTGATTTACAAGCTTTTCACTATGGGAGTGCCTCACAAGCTCGTGCTCATCATACGAGACCATCTGTCGGATAGAAGCTTTCGGTACCGCGTTGAAGGCACGCTCTCTTCGAGTCACGCCATCCGCGCCGGTGTCCCTCAGGGGTCAGTGCTCTCGCCTCTCTTGTATTCATTGTTTACCGCTGATATACCGATGCATCGGCTAGTGCAGACAGCACTTTTTGCAGACGACACAGCCATCTATTACGCAGGCGCAGACCCTGGCGCAGTCAGTAGGAAGCTCCAATCCGCAGCCAACGCCCTAGGCGCGTGGTTCCGGAGATGGCGGATAGAGGTCAATCCCGAGAAGAGTCAGGCGGTGCTTTTCCATCGGAGAGCCCCTCACCTGTACCCTCCGGGTGCGACCCCACAAATAAGGATGTTTGGGTCCCCTATTCAATGGACTAGGGAAGCCAAATATCTAGGTGTGATTCTTGATGATCAACTATCGTTCCGCTCACACATTACGAAGGCTCGCAATAGAGCCTCCTTTGTGCTTGGGCGCTTACATAGCTTAGTCAACGCTAGATCTAAACTATCGCTTAAGAACAAGATTAGGTTATACACATCGTGTATTAGGCCTATAATGACATACGCTAGTGTAGTTTTCGCACACACTAGGCCACACAGGATCCATAGGCTACAAACACTTCAGAATAAGTTCATGCGGCGAGCTACGGGCGCACCGTGGTACGTACGTAACGAGGAGTTGCATGTAGACTTACAACTGCCGACCATCAGGCAATTCATGAAACAGTGCTCCCGTAGCTACTTTGACTCTGCTTCGACACACCCCAACCCACTATTGGTTGCGGCGTTAAACTATACACCATCTAGGATTTCTAAGATTAGGAGACCTAGGCACGTATTAGACGAACCTGACGATAACACTACACTTGCTCAAATCAGAGCACACACGGCTCGCGAAGCCATACAACTTCGACCGCGGTTCCGTACTCGCCGACGAGGCCGGAATACGCGACGCGCTAACGTTAATACCGCGGGACACCTTAGTCCCGCATTGCCGGCAGCGCCCCAAGCCGAGGTCCGTGGTAGTCCACCCTTGGGGAGTCAAAACGCTGTCTAGTATACTTTAACGGGTTGGGAGCCTTCTGCGCTCACCCATAGTCCGCGTAAAGTTGTCAAGGCCATCAGCGGCCAACAACTAGTCCACACACACAAAAAAAAAAAAAACTAGCTCGCGCAGTCTGCTACGCGCAGCCATGGCATCCGGTACCTTGGAACTCTGGTTGTGCTAAACAGACCCTCTCTCGCGCCTATGCGTAGTGTGACGTATCCGTGCGGACGCTTCGCCTCGAACGTCTTGTGTGGTCCGTCACTAGTGTTTTTATTATCCAAGTTTTCATGTTTGTTTGCTTTGACAAGAAATATAAGAAGATTGCATTTTGGAGGAGTTGTTTTATTAACAAGTATCACCGTAAGGTGTAACAGTACGATATTTTTTGAAACTTTAAACAGAAGGTGTCTTTTGCTTTGCTCAAAGCTGCAACTCTTATATGTTAATATAACTTCTGTATGATTTTTATTTGACATTCTTGAGTGTTACTTTGTGATCTAAATGAACCTAAATGAATAAATTAAGTTTGATATTTGAGGAGTCTAGTTTCAAAACCCGCCTAAACGTTTTTCCAACAAAAATAATTTTTCTTTTGAATATGAAATTTCTTTGATACTTCTTTCACTTGCCGTTGTCAGATTTTAGCAAAACCCACTACTAAAACCCTCTCAAATTAGCTGACAAACATACATGTTTGGTGCAAATACCATCAAAACAATGCCAGTTTCTTTCAAACTCCCCTAAAATGAAATCGACTAATCACGTCCCGGTCTTCCAATCACGTGACACTAAAAACAGTATGGCGATTTTGTCCACAGTGTGAAAAAAGTTTGTCGGTTTTTTGACGCTTTTAATTAGATAACATGGATGATTTAACACAATTTATAACAAAATGTGATCCTAAACATGCCCGGAAGAAGTTATGTGATAAATCAAAGTCGAAACGTGTCATGGAGCAAAGAAAACGGTATGTAAAAAGTTACTGTAAAAACAGCGGCTTCCAAACTAAATAACAGTAAAAGAAAGGTTGCGACAAAATATCATATTATTGGTAACCACGGAAAAATTATTCCAGTTTGCCAAAAAACATTTTTGAACGCACTTTTGGTAAAAAAAGACAGAGTAAAAGGTATTATGAACCGATTTCATAAGAGTGGAGGTAGTCATCCACAAGAAAATAGAGGAGGTGATCGCAAAACCGATAAAAATATAAGGCAAGAAGACTGTCTGTGCAATGGTTCCTAGAAAAAATTAAATGTCAAGAAAGTCATTATTGCCGCTCAAAAACAGAAAAAATTTACCTCCCAGCCGAGCTAAATATCCGAAAATTATGGCGGATGTATAACGCAGAACGTGACAATGATCTCAAGGTGAAACAAGGATTCTTTCGCAATATATTTAATACGTGTTACAATATTGGTTTCGGTTCCCCCAGAACTGACGTCTGTTCTACATGCACTTCTTTGCAAGAACAAATTGCAAGCAACTGACTCCTCGAAAAAGCAAGAGCTTATAACATCGAAGTAATTTACAGACTAAAATATAAAGCATTCTATAAAATACTGAGGGAAAAAGACGATACCATTAAAACAATTTCTTGTGAAACAATTTCTTGTGATTGTCAGAAAAACCAGCCACTACCAAAACTCCCTGACCAGTCGGCATATTATAGTCGTCAATTTAATTTTTATAATTTTGCAATAGCAGACGGCAATCCTAAGGCTAATTCTGCTCCATTAAACAAAAAAAATGTACATTCATATTATTGAACTGAAACGACCAACAATAAGGGAGGCAATCAAATAGTAAGTGCAGTATATCATTACCTACAACAAATGACACTTAACGAACAAGTTAAAATTCTACGTGTGTTTTTGTGTGTGATTTGCGATGGCTGATCCGGACATAATAAAAACACTGGTATGATTGTAATGTTGGGTAAATGGCTATACACGGAAGCACCTCGACATTTAAAAACAATTGAAATAATATATCCCGTTGTAGGACATTCATTCATTCATATTAAGAACTAAAGAAATTGTAGCTTCACCAGCAGAATAAATGTGTCTGTTCTTGAAGAAAACGGAATTGTTACAGATCTTTCAAAAATACCAGTTTACAGCTGGAAGAATAGCTACGAAGCTATTATAAAACCTACAACTTCCTGGCACTTTCCATTTATGAAATCCAAGCGGTTTTTTTTGACCAGATCTAAAACGGATAACATATTGGTTCAAGGTGAGATAAATTACAAAAGCGAACTTAACCGTAAAAAATAATCACAAAAAGAACAAAAAAATTACTATGATCTGTTCCGATATAATACCACCACATACTATTTTACCAAAGAAAGCTAAAATGGACGACGTTACGAGACTTCTTGAAAAGCATTTCGGAGCTGAGTTTCGAAATTTACCTACTTTAGATTATTATAAGCGCATTGAAGAAAGACAGAACTTTGAGGATTTACAAGGCTTGATCAATGTCAATTCTGAGAATGAAGAACATGTTTTGTGTACCTGGTTTTGAGGAGATTGGCCCTCACGTGTAATGTTATTATTGTAAATAAATAATAGATATTTCATATTATAAAATTGTGTTTTAAGTTTTTGAATTCATCATACTATCATCGTGTGGTGACGGATTAAGAATATACGGAATGTCACCACCCCATATCACCCCATGAGTGTCGTAAGAGCCGACAGAGGGAGCATATTGTGCAGAGAACAACACTGTAAGAGAAGGAAAACTTGATACAAACCCTATACCAACCCGTTTGGCCAGCGTGGTACAGTAGGCCAAATTCCTCCTTTCTAAGGAGAGGCCTAGTCCGGCAGTGGACTGTTACAGGCTGATGATGATGATACCATCATTACAGCTGAATAATACCATCCATTTACAAAAAAAAAACTGTCAGCTGCAAATCCCGCTAAAACAAGTAATGTTTATTGCAATTCCCGCTATAATCAAATGTTCACGTCTAAACCCCCTAAAATGAAAATATTTTTGCTAATAATTACGTTACATTTTGCTAGTTTGTCACTGAAAAGCAGTTTTTAGTATTGCCATACTCATAAAATGGATGTAACACAGAAGTGTCTCACTTTGCCAAATATATTATAAAATAAGGTTATTTTTTAATTTTGCCTTTATTTAGTAAAAAGTGTTTTAGAGGGCTTTGAAACTAGACTCCTCATTTGATGTTATTGATTCAAATGTACAGATATGCACCTAGATTCTAATATAGAAACATACAGAATATTGATGAGACATGTGTTATAAGGGACAACAATAAATGTATGACTAAAGTTATATTTAATGACTATGTTAATACACGTTATTTAATTGTCATATTACTAATCGCTATACATAAAATTGTAAGCAAATGTAATCTGGCATCCATAGGAAAGGCTGTACTTAATAATAATTATAATAATCTTTATATATAATATAATTCAAGCCTGTACTTAGCGTGTAGTAAATGGCGATAAATTGTATTGTATCGCCAAAATGCGTATTTTTAATGTCGCCCTAGCTATAACTGTGTAAAATTGTAAGGAACTGTACATCTATAGAAAGCTGTACTTAAATTGTTTTCTTTTTGGCAATAAACGAATATTTTTAAATTTCTTTTAATTATCAATTCCCCAATAAACTACGTTTACAGAAGTCAATAAATGCCTTACCAAGATAATTAAAATTATTTGTACAAATTGGAGTCAATTTGTACAAATAAAGGTAATTTAAGTTTAACTAGAGATGAATAAAGGTAAGTATTAAAACAAACAGGTTTGGGTACATTGATATAATAACGCCCATCTGGATTGCAAATTGTACAAATAGGTAACGACTACGTTTCTTGTGACTGCATCTTTTAGGTAACACAATATTGGGGGGTGGTTCACATATTACTGAGCAGAGTAAAGAGAATTTTTCGCTGTCAACACAATAGTAATTCATCGAGGACGTCTGAGCGACTGCTGTGTTAGATTTTGACTTTTAATTCAGTAACGACAAATTGAATGATAGTTTGGATCGCTGCGCTGGGCGCACGTTATATCGGCGCTAGCCTTTGGCTTTGTAGTTCAATTTAAGACAGACACTAATAAATAATACTATCTGCATTCTAACAGAAGATCGTAAACGTACTTTAGATTTCCAATAATAATATTTTCACGATCAGTGAATAGTGCAATTAAAAATTTATTGAAATAAAATAATAAGGAAGCCGAGATTGTTTGATGGATTCAACAACGCCTGTCAACTAAGTAACAAAGCTGAACATAATTTACCGTTTAGTAAATTTATATACAGTTAAAGAGAGAAAGATGTAGTGACAAGCATCGAGAAAGGTATGCTAAGATGTATACCACGTACCTTTGTTTTGAGTAACCGATATTTCGGCACTGTTGCAAGCGCCATGTTCACGGATATACTGAAGTATTGCGGGTGGGTGAATGTTATAAACAAGTGAACCGGTCTACCCGCTTTCCTACTCGTTTATTGCGCGCACAACCACTACCACCGTTTTCACTTTCACAATGTACTCGATCGCGACACACTGTACTCACTACGTCGGCTCGTGATTTAAGTTTTTGTGGTTCACGGGTTTTGCATAGACGTACCACTGGATGCCAGGTATTCGACAGTTGAAACCCATCTTCTCTATTGAAGTTTTTATACTTTTTAATTTCAATAGCTTCTTTAACCATTCTAGGTATATAGTGGCGTTCTGTCGACAGCACCTGAGGGTTATGTAACTCAATCCAATGGTTCGTACCCGAGTCTAGGAGATGTTGAGCTATTGCCGACTTGTGTGGTTCATTGTTTTTGACTGCCCTGATGTGTTCCTTGATGCGGCAGGAAATGGTGCTTTTAGTTTGTCCTATATAAGAACTCCCACAGCTGCAGTCAATTTTGTATACACCCGGCTTTTCCAAGGGGAAACTGTCCTTTGGCGTTCTTAGGTGTTGTGACAGTTTCTTCAAAGGAGTGAAGATAGTTTTAACAGATACCTTCTCAAGGATATTAGAGACCTTATCTGTCACTCCTTTGACGTACGGTAAGTACGCTGGTTGTCGTTCTACCTTGTAGTCGAGGTGTTTTTGATTGTGTCTAGGTGGTTTGACACGTCCGCTGTACCCGTTCTTTCGTAGAACGTCACTTATGTGTGCTAGTTCTTCATTTAAGTGTTCTTCGTCGCACAAGCTGTATGCCCGGTTGGTAAGTGACGTTATAACTGAGTTCAGTTGACGTGGGTGATGATGCGAGTCAGCGTGTAGATAGCGGTCTGTATGCGTTGTTTTTCTGTGTACAGAGTGGCTAAGAGAACCGTCAGATCGTACACCAACCATCACGTCAAGAAACGCCATTCTTCTGTCCCTTTCTATTTCATACGTGAAGCACATTTTAGCGTGGATACTATTTAAATGCGCCAAATACTGTTGTACTACCTCTTCATCGCCTTCCAATATACAAAAAATGTCGTCCACGTACCGTTTCCAAATCTTCACACTAGATGGAGCAGTAGCAATGGCTTGGTTTTCAAAATGTTCTATCCGAAGTACTCGAAAAATTATCAGAGTGCCAACACGCGATAGGTGAAGATACGGTGACATATTTATTACGACCCAGAACCCAGAACATTTTGAAAACCAAGCCATTGCTACTGCTCCATCTAGTGTGAAGATTTGGAAACGGTACGTGGACGACATTTTTTGTATATTGGAAGGCGATGAAGAGGTAGTACAACAGTATTTGGCGCATTTAAATAGTATCCACGCTAAAATGTGCTTCACGTATGAAATAGAAAGGGACAGAAGAATGGCGTTTCTTGACGTGATGGTTGGTGTACGATCTGACGGTTCTCTTAGCCACTCTGTACACAGAAAAACAACGCATACAGACCGCTATCTACACGCTGACTCGCATCATCACCCACGTCAACTGAACTCAGTTATAACGTCACTTACCAACCGGGCATACAGCTTGTGCGACGAAGAACACTTAAATGAACAACTAGCACACATAAGTGACGTTCTACGAAAGAACGGGTACAGCGGACGTGTCAAACCACCTAGACACACTCAAAAACACCTCGACTACAAGGTAGAACGACAACCAGCGTACTTACCGTACGTCAAAGGAGTGACAGATAAGGTCTCTAATATCCTTGAGAAGGTACGAGGGGAGTTCAATGTATTCTCGGTATAGGTATGAAGGAAAAGGCGGAAAATTCTGAATAAATTTTATTTTTCAATATACTCCCCTAACATCTCAAAACATTTATTTGTTCGTGAAAGTAACTTTTCAATTCCCTCTGAAAAATATTTTTCTTCATGGCCCGAAAAATTTTCGTTTATTGCTCCCTTCAACTCTTCATTGTCCGAAAAATGCTTTCCACGAAGGTCTTTTTTAAGATTAGGGAATAGATAATAATCACTAGGGGCCAGGTCCGGACTGTAGGGTGGATGATTGATTTCTTCAAATCCGTACTCCCGCACAGCAGCCTGGGCAAGGCGCGCCTTGTGGACCGGCGCGTTGTCGTGAAGCAGCAACACACTTGCGGTTAATTTTCCACGTCTTTTTTCTTTAATTGCCTCCTTTAAATTACGCAGGGTGGTTGCGTATGATGCAGCAGTAATACTTTGACCTTTTTTTGTGTACTCGATTAGCAAGATTCCCTTAGAATCCCAAAACACCGTGGCCATGAGCTTTCCTGCGGACGGAGTGACTTTGAACTTCTTCGGCGGGTCTGATCCTTTTTTGTGCCACTGCATAGACTCTTGCTTGCTCTCAGGGTCATAGTGATGAACCCACGTTTCATCACCAGTAACAATCCGATCGAAAATACTTTGCGGATTTTCACCACAGAGGTCCAAAAACTCCTTACAACAGTCAACTCGCACTTGTTTCTGTAGCGCGGTGAGCATTCGCGGCACCCATCTTGCACTGACCTTTGACAAATTCAGGCGCTCATGAAGGATTGTGTGAATGGTACCCACGGATAGCTTAGTCATTTCTGCTAATGTTTTCACTCATACACGGGCATCTTCAAGTACAAGTTTTTCGACTAATTTGACGTTTTCTTCAGTAGCGGCACAAATTGGCCCACCAGCGTGGGGGTCGTCTTCAATGCTCTCTCTACCCCGTTTGAATTCACTTGACCACTTCTGAATTGTAGATAATGAAGGCGCAGAATTTTGGTAAACAGCCACCATTTCTTCATGGATAATTTTTTGAGTTTTTCCTTGTTTTGTGAGGAATTTTATCACTGCACGATGCTCGATTTTTTTCATCATTGTCGAATCAGTCATCATAGTTGTCTTTTCGCAATGATATCTTGAATACTAATGGTGGTAATTAAATGAAGTTTTGTATTTATACCCTCAAAGAGTGTCATTAACTAATGAGATAATTAAATTACCCTTATCATTAGTATATCACCTCGATACCGAGAATACATTGAACTCCCCTCGTATCTGTTAAAACTATCTTCACTCCTTTGAAGAAACTGTCACAACACCTAAGAACGCCAAAGGACAGTTTCCCCTTGGAAAAGCCGGGTGTATACAAAATTGACTGCAGCTGTGGGAGTTCTTATATAGGACAAACTAAACGCACCATTTCCTGCCGCATCAAGGAACACATCAGGGCAGTCAAAAACAATGAACCACACAAGTCGGCAATAGCTCAACATCTCCTAGACTCGGGTACGAACCATTGGATTGAGTTACATAACCCTCAGGTGCTGTCGACAGAACGCCACTATATACCTAGAATGGTTAAAGAAGCTATTGAAATTAAAAAGTATAAAAACTTCAATAGAGAAGATGGGTTTCAACTGTCGAATACCTGGCATCCAGTGGTACGTCTATGCAAAACCCGTGAACCACAAAAACTTAAATCACGAGCCGACGTAGTGAGTACAGTGTGTCCCGATCGAGTACATTGTGAAAGTGAAAACGGTGGTAGTGGTTGTGCGCGCAATAAACGAGTAAGAAAGCGGGTAGACCGGTTCACTTGTTTATAACATTCATCCACCCGCAATACTTCAGTATATCCATGAACATGGCGCTTGCAACAGTGCCGAAATATCGGTTACTCAAAACCAAGGTACGTGGTATATATCCCGTAGAAACAGTAAAAAGTAATTATAGTGACCACGATAGTTTAAATTCCTATATTATGCTAAGATGGTTTGGGCACGTGGAGAGGATGGATGATGAAAGACTGACCAAGCAGATATATAAGGCAAGTGTGGAAGGGACAGGACGAAGGGGAAGACCTAGGCGGACGTTCTCTGACCAGATTGGAGACATCCTAAAACAGGACAGGTTAGAAGCACCCTAAACAGAAGAGCATGCATGAGGAATCTGATGGGAGTGAATGAAGCAAGAGAGATGTCAGGATCGTTGCAAATGGCGCTCCGTAGTCTCTGCCTACCCCTCCGGGAAAGAGTCTATGTATGTATGTATATACAATTATCGATATTCCAGCTCTCAGATCGATTCAGGCAAGTAAGGCTGGTTTTAGAGTGACGCGCGCGGCACGCGCCGTCGGCCAGCGCGTCTCAACAGCGCGTTTGGCGCGCGGATCACTGTGAAACGAGTTCGCGTTTCTCATTGCAATGTATGAAGCTTCAGCAGCGCGGCCGGCGTCGCGCGCGTCGCACACGCGGCGCGTTTGAAGTGCGTGACTATGAAACGCTACTACTAATCTAGTGTAATTGTAAGCGCGCGCGTGTGGCCGGCGCCGGTCAAAAGCGTGACTCTGCCTTAAATGATACATCCACAAGACATAAACACCGTGAATACTCACCAAATATTTTCACTTCCTAATATATTACAATAATTAATCAAGAGATATTTTCCTTGATTCATATGACGATGATCTTTTTTTATTTTGTTAAATATTTTTATTAGATTAGAAAGTATTCGTGCTTATTTGTGATTTCATTTCAAAATTCAAATCACATACATAGGCTGAACTAAAAGTATCGGGAATGGAATATTTCCACTGTTCCTGTCATATTAAAATCTTTTTAATTGAAAACTCCTTGGTTTTAAAAATCGAATACCATTTATTTATTTTAAAAAAGATTCTTGGTCTTGTCACAAGGTTTTGTTTTGTCAAACTTGTTTAGTCGTTGAGAAAATGGAATTGACTCGAGAAAATTTAAGAGCGATGATTTATTATGACTTTCGAAGTGGTTTAACACAAAAACAGTGTGTTGACCGGATGATTTCTGCATTTGGTGATGAAGCCCCATCCAAAACCACAATTTATCGCGGGTTTGCTGAATTTTAACGTGGACGTGTCCAGCTCAGTGACGATCCCCGTCAAGGTCGTCCAAAAACTGCAGTCACCCAAGAAAACGTTGATGCTGTGCGTAAGCTGATTGAGGAAGATCGGCATGTGACATACCGCGAAATTCACGCAACTTTAGACTTTGGCATGAGTCAAACACAAATAATCTTGCATGACCAATTAGGGGTAAAAAAGTTGTTTTCCCGATGGATACCGCATTCGCTTTGTGAAGAGCAAAACGCGGCTCGCGTTACTTGGTGTGTCAGAACTCGAAAGATTCCACGCAGGATCCTCAAATGCTGTATACATTATCGTATCAGGTGACGAATCCTGGATATACGCGTGCGAACCCGAAACCAAAAATCAGTCACGAGTTTGGGTGTTCGAAAACGAGTTAAAGCCAACAAAAAAATTTCGTTCACGGAGTGTTACAAGAAAAATGGTGGCCACGTTTGTCTTCAAAACGGGCCATGTTACGACTATTCCTCTTGAGGGACAAAGAACGGTTAATGCAGAATGGTATGCTAGCATTTGTTTGCCACAGGTCGTTTCTGAACTCCGTAAAGAGAACTGCAATCGCCGCATCATCCTCCATCACGACAATGCGAGTTCTCACACCGCGCACCGAACAAAACTGATTTTAGAGCAAGAAAACATAGAATTATTAGACCATCCGCCGTACAGCCCCGACTTAAGCCCTAATGATTTCTATACTTTCCCTAAAATAAAGAATAAATTGCGTGATGATGACAGAGATTTTCATCACCTGAAGAAGCTGAAGAACAAAACGGCCATTTTGGAGACCCAAACTTCCGAATGGAATGGTTGCTTCAATGATTGGTTCCATCGTATGAAAAAATGTGTCCGCGGAGAATACTTCGAAAAGCATTTTTAAATAGCTTTAATGTTGTGTCACTTCCTTGATTCACGAAATTTTCAATGCCGCCCTCGTACTATCATGTTTGTTTCAGTTGCCGGCACCATCATCATCTTTATCAGATTATTAAATGAAAATATATAATAAAGTTAAAATGTTTTATTTTTAAATATAATCATGATCTAATGAATGTGCCTTTGTTGCCAAATTTGGTGTACAAGGGCGTCACGTCGTTCGCGGCCGGCACGTAACTGGCGCGTACGATCTACACGGTCGGCGGCAGCCGTAGTCCTCTGCTCGCTGTCGCCTAGTGAAGGCTTGAATGTGCGTTCGTTTAGAGCCCGTTCGCAGCGAGCTTCGCTTGCCGTCAACGGCTCGAAATCGATGCCCGCGCAATGAGCGATATTGTGCAGCACACAACAGGAATTAACTATTTTTGCAGCAGTCGCTGGTTTGTAATGCAACCGACGGTCAAGTTAAAGTTTACCTTTATCATCGTTTGTAGTTTAATGCCGGTCAAAATAACATAAGCTGTATAGTTATATGTGAATTCAGCTTAAGTAGTATTAAAAATAATCTACCTGAAACAAGCTTTGAGAACCCCAATGCAACGCTCTACCACAGACCGGGCAGTCACATGAATATCTGTGTAGTAAGCAGCGGGGGATCCTGTCTGAGCATCCGATATGGGTGTCAAAAAGAATTACCTTAAAATTATACCTTTTAAAATCTCGAACTATTAGAAATTCGAATGCTGTAAGCCATTTGACATAATTAAAAAAAACAATAATGTTACATTCATTTCATTTCATTCATTTTCCTTTTCGCGCACTTTTCCTCGCAACAATGGAATTGGAACGAGAACATTTTCGCGATTTTGTACGATTTTAAAGTCGGTTTGAGTGAGTTAGAGTGTCAAAATAGGCTCATATCTGCATTTGGAGACCTCGCAGCGTCTCGTGCTAAAATTTTTAGGTGGTTTTCCCAATTCAAACAGGGAAAACTGTCCCTCAAAGATGACGACAGAAGTGGTCGTCTTGCGACTTCTGTTACAGCGGAAAACATCGAAACGGTAAAAAAAATATTACTCGAAGACCCAAAAGCTACCTACAAGCAGATAGAGGAGACCCTGAAAATTTCATCGCCGTCATTGAATGAGATTTTACATCGTCATCTGCAAGTGAGAAAGCATTGTTCGCGCTGGGTACCCCACGCGTTAACGGCCGAACAAAAACAAGCCCAGGTAACCTGGTGCAAAGAAATGATTGTATAATTTGAAAACGGAAATGGACGTGGCATATTTAATATAATCACCAGAGATGAAACTTGGGTGTACCAGTATGACCCACTAACTAAGCGTCAATCCACGGTTTGGGTGTTTCCGAACGAGGAATCGCCTCGAAAGATCAAACGCGGGCGTAGCGTGGGCAAGAAGATGGTGGCAACTTTTTTTGGTGCAAGGGGCATGTGGCAACAATTTCTATAGAGCCCCAGAAAACTGTTAATGCTCAGTGGTACAGTGATGTGTGTTTGCCGACTGTGTTTGACGTTTTATGCCAAAAACGTCCAAATACAGGTTTGCGAGGACTTTTTTTGCATCATGACAACGCATCACCTCACAAAGCTAAATCGACGCAAGAGTTTTTGAAGAGTACAAAGATCCAACAACTGAGCCACCCGCCTTTTAGTCCCGATTTAGCGCCTTGCGAATTCTTTCTCTTCCCGAAAGTGAAACTTGGACTTCGTGGAATTAATTTCGACAGTCCCGAGAATGCTCGAGATGCGTTCATAGCAGCGGTGGAGGACCTATCTAAAGAAGATTATCGCCAATGCTTTAATTCTTGCGTTGCATACAAGCCAATGGAGAGTACTTTGAGAAAATAGAGTGACAGCGGATGTCAAAACTTGAACAGCTGTTTGTGTTTATATTGTTTCAAAAAAATAAAACTTCTTGTTATGTGAATAAACTTTATTATCTACAGTTTAATAACAGTGGCATAATTAACATATATCGTTATCCTATATTAAAAGTGCATTTTCAAGTGTTAAAATTACAATAAAAAAAACTAACTTCTAACAGTGTGCAAAACTTTAAAAAAAGCTACCCTACAAGTGGAGTAAGATTGGCTTAATTGCTAAAACACTCAATTAATTAAATCTATAGTGCCGTAATCGTGTGCGCGTATTACTCTATAAATTAATATTCAGTTTTGCGAAGACATTACAATATTATTTTCATCACAAAAGGGCATAATTCAGCAAACTTAGTACAACGCCATCTATCGCAACTGTATCAAACCACCTGATCGATTGTTTACTTGTTGAAAAGCCCGGAAAATCTTAATTTAGTTGAAATGCCTCCAGCTAAGTGTGGTGCATGCGCTAAATTCTTGTCATCATTGGAAGCTATAAAATGCTCTAAGTGTAATGCCCTGTTTCACCGCACTTGTGTATCCGCTCCGCCTAAATGTCAAAAGACACCTGCCTGGCAATGCCCAGATTGTAGCAAGATTATGCACAAAGACACTTCGGGAGAAAGATCAAGGCCAGACGATGATGGTGGCTCTGATGAGTTTGTAGATTCCAGTCCATTGGGAGCAGCTGCGGTTGTCGGTACGCCATCTACAGTGACAGATATCAACATGGAGCTGCGGATGTTCAGGGAGGAGCTGCGGGCTGAGTTTGGATCATTGCGCAGGGAGTTCCAACTGTTACGTACAGATATTATGCAGTTGAAGGACTCAGTGAACGCTTGTAATACCCGCATAGACAGTCTTGAAGGACGACTGCACGTCCTCGAAAGCTGTCCCGAGCAGAGAGGTAATACAAGTGTGGAAGTGGACGAGATGGTGGCCCAGTTGCGTCAGGAGCTCAACGATCGCAACCAGGAGCTACTAAGTAATGTAGTCGAAATCTCTAACATACCTGAACCTGTCTCTGAGAATGTGTCTCACACAGTGAAAGTGATAGCTTCTAAACTCGGTATGAAGCTTGAGGATCAGGACATCGTGAGCACCGAACGCGTCGGCAGAAAGCATGTCAAAGCTGTCAGCTCGACTGGGGCCGAAGTGATACGTCCGCGCCGTATAGTTGTACGGCTAGCGCGGCGAGATGTGCGTGACGAACTGTTGCGTAGTGCGCGAGTGCGTAGAGGCGCCACTACTGCTGATTTGGACTTGCCCGGCACGCCTCAGCGCTTCTACATAAATGAATGTCTTACGAAACAAAATCAGCTGTTGTTTCGACTGGCGCGGGAGACCGGACAGCGCCGCGGTTGGCAATACATCTGGACGAGGCGAGGTCGCATTCTTGTCAGGCAGAAGGAAGGTGGCTCAGACAGTGTCATCCGTACAGAGCAAGACATTTTGCGAGTATTTGGACCTGAAACTCAAAGCGAGAAATAGATTTGATGCCTATCTCTGTAAAGTAATACTGCCATCAAATTCTGACTACTTGATGGTTACGTTGGGTCCTTTCTTTTTAAATTCATTTTTATTTTTACTTTTAAGGTTAAAACAGGTACTTATTCATATTTGGTTATATGTACATAGGTTAGGAACAAATTATTTGTATGCATATAAAGAAACAAACAACTGTCATTGTAAAATTATTGTGAAATTTGCATTAATATACTTATACTTTTATAAACATGAAAAAAAAATTGGTTGCCTGTAAAGTCGGTATACGGGCGAAAGTTTTACGTGACAACGACTTTGAGTGGTAAAATAATTTTAATGTGAATATTAATTCGTATAGTAGGAAGAAGGATGAAAGACGCGTGCCTTTCACTTTTTATGTCTGTCTCTCTCGCTCTTAGGCGGGACGCGTGCCTCTCACTCGCTCTCATTGTGAGCGCATAACGTGAGCGGAGCGTAACGCAGTTTCTTGAAGTGTCACCCGGCAAACCAATTTATAAGACGTTGTCACGTCAAAAATACACATATTATATTCAAATAACAGACCCTTTAAGTCTGGTACTACTTATGAATCACAGTTGTATGTTAGTTGGTTTTGGTTTAATATTAATGATTGTGTATTGTATCCACTGCATCTTCTATTTATCTAACTATACCATAAATGAACAATAGCAAACAATTGAAGTTTGGTTTTTTGAATGCCGGGTCTCTTTCAACAAAGCATGATGAATTTCTTTTAGCTATGAGCCGCCATTCAGTAGATATAATGGCCGTTAACGAAACATGGTTAAGAGAGGGAGAAGAAGGTCGTGCCCCAGTGGTGCCAGGATATAGATTACGACATATACCACGCCCCCTGACAATTCGTGGTGGACGTGGCGGGGGTGTGGCATTTTATATCAAAACTGGCATAAGTGCACATACACAGCTTCATCCTCATCATCCTAATGTGGAGCAAATGTGGATTAGTACTAATATTAAAACAAAAAAAATATTAATAGGAACTGCTTACAAACCACCCTGGCTTGAGTTAGATACTTTCTTAGATGCAATCACTGAAAGTTTCTGTGCACTAGCGCCTTATGACAATATCATCCTGTTAGGAGACTTTAATGTAAACATGCTGGACGAGTCTAGCAGCAATAGAAATAAACTTAATCAATTCCTTATCTGTAGCAACTTGACCCAAATAGTGCCGGCTGCTACGCATTTTGTTGGTAATAGTGCCTCGCTTATCGATGTCATCTGTACTGACGCGCGGTATCGATCTGTCCTTGTAGATTGTATAGGCGAACTTAGCCACCACTCTTTCATTACCTGCGAACTTTTATTTAAAAAGGAGAAACCAAGGTGTAATATAATGACCTATCGTCCGTTTACAGATATTGTTTTAGATCTTTTTGAGCGTGACCTTGAGCTGATTCCATGGCATACAATATGCAATATGCAAAATGTTAATGACATGGTCTGTCTGTTTAACACTTTTGTGACACAGATTTTTGATGCCCATGCCCCAGTAAAAACAAAAGTTGTAAAAGATGCCCCGACGCCTTGGATAACAGATACAATCAAAACCATGTTTAGACTAAGGGATACAGCTCGTGAACGGTTTCGTCGGACTGGACTGGAAGCTCATAAAGAATACTATAAAAGTTTAAAACAGCAAGCTACTATCGCCCTTGCCAGTGAAAAAAGTGCATTTTATGCCAAACACATTAACAATCATATTAAAAACTCAAAGGTCCTTTGGAAAAACCTGAAAAGGCATGTTCTCCCAACCCACAAAAATAGTGAGCTTCCAGAGCAATTTGACGACCCTGACGCTATTAATTTGGCACTTTTGGATGTGCCTGGAAATTCTAAGGTCTGTGCGTCGGAACTCAAGAATTTTGCAGAAAATCGCTATGGTACGGCTAGATTCACCCTTAAGACTGTAAGCCAAGAAACTGTAGCTAATGTTCTGCAGTCCATCAAGACAAGTGCGCAGGGGGTAGATGGTATATCAATTCACATGATACGTCTGACACTTCCGCAGTCTCTGGGGGCCATTACATCAATTGTTAATCAGTCAATAATAACAAATTGCTTTCCAGACCTGTGGAAGTGGGCCATTGTGCGACCTATACCGAAGAAAAATGATCCCCAAACATATAAAGATCTCAGACCCATAAGCATCTTGCCTTGCTTGTCAAAGACACTGGAAAGGGTGGTACAACAGCAAGTTTCAGAATTTCTGGAGAAACATACCATACTTCCGGACTTACAATCAGGATTTAGGCGGGGTAGAAGTACAGCTACGGCATTGGCAGATGTTGTGGGTAACATCATCGAGGGAAGGGACCGTGGGGAAGGATCGATTTTGGCTCTCCTGGACTTTTCCAGGGCGTTTGATGCCATCAGTACCAGCCTGCTGCTTGCCAAGTTGCACTATTATGGCTTTGAACATGACACAGTGAAGTGGTTCGAAAGCTATTTGACAGGCCGTTTTCAGCAGGTGGAAATTTGCAATAATTCCGGATCAAAATCCACTTCACCTCCACGACCTGTCCTCAGAGGAGTTCCCCAAGGATCATTAATCGGCCCACTTCTCTTTATACTCTATAGTGCTGATATTACAAGATGCTTTGAACACTGCAATTACCACATGTATGCAGATGATACACAAGTCTATTTGTCCTTCCCAGCCAAAGATACTCGATTAGGAGTTGAAAAAATCAATGCTGATCTTTCAGCAGTTGCATCATGGGCAGAAAAGAACTGCTTGGTGTTAAACTCAAATAAATCTCAGTTCATAGTGATGGGTAGTAAAAGACAGACAAAGGATATTATAAGTGCAAACCCAATAGTAAAAATAAGAGGCGAGATAATCGAAAGAGTGGAGGTTGCGCGTAATCTAGGACTTATCATTGACCCAGAATTAAGGTTTGAATACTATATCACTAGTGTTGTAAAAAATTGTTTTTACAGACTCAAAATACTATATAGAATACGACAGTTTCTCAATGTCAGTACCAGAAAACTATTGGTGGATAGTTTAGTTTTATCGCGCTTAAATTATGTTGACACTGTTTATGGTCCATGCTTACTGTCTCGGACTGATCGATTGATACAGCGAGTACAAAATGCATGTGCTCGCTTTTGCTTTAATATACCTTGGCGGAAGCATGTAACTTCCTACATAAATGAAAATGATTTACTGAAGATGACAGCGAGAAGGGAGTTACACCTGGCTAATTTATTGTTTGGTATCATTAATTCAAACAAACCTGCATATCTTTATAAGAAGTTGCAATGGAGGCATGAAAACAGTCATTACTCCACACGGCCCATTACAAATCCATTAGCTATTCCACGGTACAGAACTTCAGCCTTCAGGGGATGTTTCAAGTATGCAGCTACTCACTGCTGGAACAATATACCGCCACCACTCAGATCCTTAAAAACTATATTTAATTTTAAATATCACTTCAGGACATACCTACTAAATAAACAAAAAGTCAGTTAACTTGTATTTACCTTATAAAGACTCCCAGGCCTGTTGGTCTACTCTAGTGGTTTGCAACATTGGCTACTAAGTCAGAGGTCCTGGTGAGATAAGCACATTCATTCCATCTGAGCCTGAGTGAAATTCTTCTTCATCTGAAATAGATGTTAAGTATTACCTACATTACTAAATATTTATTTAAATAGGTAGTATCTCACATGCTTGGCTGACATGGTTCAGGCGTTGCATAGTTTGGTGAACCGTGTAAGTATATTGAACTTGCAGATGTCCCAAATATAAAATTATGTATTAATCAGTTCAAGGTATAAACCAGTATTACAGAGCTGTTTTAGAAATTCTAACAGTCATGCTTTATAAACCTGCCATTAGCCACTTTTCATTTTTGACTCATTTTTGTTTCCTATACTGAAGTGCCACATGGTGTAAGTTTTATGTACCTGCTTGTGGTAATATGATGTATAATCATTGATAAGCATACTTACTGAACCTGTGTCATTTTTCCATTGTAGGTACTTAATGTATGTGTGATTAGCTGTGCTCTAGATACATTAATGATTATTCAGAAGCACACATGCAGCATTCCAGTTGGATGTTGTTGCTTATTGGTAATGTTGCAAATTACTACGGCAATTGACGTATAAGCTTTGTATTTAGATCTGAAAAAAGGTATGAAATAGGTACTTTAAATCACTGTCTAGCAGTCACTCAGTAATTATATTAATTGTGTTTCACGTAATTGGGCAAAATCAAAGTAACAATACTAGAATGTTATAAAGAATTAAGTACCTTAATACCTACTTACCCAACTTAATATCAGGTTGAACATTCTGTTGTGCCTATGTATACACACTTTTAGATTTTATTTATTTTGTGTACTTTTTTACTTAGATGTAGTCGATGTTGTCCGGTACTGGTGATGATAATATTGTGTCATGATTATAACATAAGTAATGTGCGAATTGAAATGTTACAATTTTATTATTAAATAACCATAACCTTTGTTTGTTTGACGCGCGGAAGGTAGTTTAGATAGAACTAGAACCGCTGTTGGCGTCTATGTACATCTCGCTCTCTAAGGCATTGTCTCTTTTCAACATTGTTATTGTTTGTCACAGTTCAGGATGCAATGATTATGTAACCTAGTCGTTTGTTTTGATATCGATTACGTAACGTGATCGTGTATCTGTCATCTGTCATTTCATAAATGTCAATTGTGTCAATGTCAGAAATGAGCCCAAAAGTGCATTTATTAATTGTACTTATGATATAAAAAAAAAATATTGTCTTTGGATTTTCGTTTTTTTTTTTTTTGTTTCTTTATCATGTGTAAATGTTATATTCTAACCAATTATAATATATATAGTTAGTAAGTATTGCTCTCTGGTTTTGACGTCCGCGTCTAATAAGGAGCCAGTTGAAAACCAGCGCCGGGCACATACAAATGTCCGGCATTATGCTGAACTGGCCTCCTATTTTTGTACAGACGACGGGCGTGCAAGTTTTTGTTCCTAGTATGTTATTTTCCTCATTGTTTATATAATTATGTCCATCGTCTGTTATAAAAATAAACGTATTTTTATTTTATTTATAATTTTTTTTAAATGTAAATAAATAAAAAGCTCTATCTTCATTCGTTTTTTTCTGTCTCAAAACTTTCCTAGTTACCCACGTATTACATTAACTATACATTGTCTATGTTGACAATACTCAAAATAACACCAAAATAGCAATAAAGAATTGTGAAACACATTATTAGCAACAACACATTATAAAAACACAATAATATAAAAGTCAGAATTATATCGTACCTTAGCCGTTGCCGGGGCGGAACTGAACAGTTTGTTCACACTTTATACACCGTTTGACAGTGTCAAATGTCAAACCAATTTGTTTTTTTATGCCTCGTTTCCACGCTTGCCAAGCCTCGACAAGCTTCCACAAGCTCCAAGCGTCCACAAATCTCGCCTGGCGTTTGGGAGCCGTTTACACGCTTGTGAATGCGTCAGTATGCTACGTACATCCAAGCTTGGCGGACACCGAACTTGTATCGACTATAACCTTTGGTTTGTGTCCGTCAGAATGAACGGTCACTAGGCGTATTTAACGTTAAATTTATGCCTAACAATTGCTTCCCTATTGCTTCTATTTGCTTCCTATTCTCAAACAATTGCTTCCATCGTATTGTAGAAAATAAACACATTTTAAGAGTGACCTTTCATTCTGATGTCAGGACGGCCGGTCACCGAGTCGTAGTGTCCTTGTTAAACAGAATTATTGAAATTCACGGTGGCCATTAATTACTTCCCGTTTGCTTCTCTCAATGTTTTACAACGATAATACTATAACTATCCTGGCAATAAAGATATCGACAAAAGTATTGTTTATCAATATTTTCAGTGCCTGACAAAAAATAAAGGCAAAACTCTTATTTAACATTGCAGTTACGCTTGATTAGGCGATAAATATATGGTATTGTACCGGTGGCCTACGTATATAAACACCTTTATTACATTTGTATGAATTTTTGTCACTGAATACTATAGGTAGGTACTTTTTATTTTTAATAACATAATACTTAGGGAAGTAATTAATGGCCACCAGGCTGTACTTAGCAGTGGCCACCAGGCTGTACTTAGCAGTGGCCTACAGCTAAGTATCATGTTATTAAAAATAAAAAGTGCCTATCGTATTAAGTGATAAAAATTCATACAAATGTAATAAAGGTGTTTATATACGTAGGCCACCAGTACAATACCATATATTTATCGCCTAATCAAGCGTAACTGCAATGTTAAAAAGAGTTTTGCCTTTATTTTTTGTCAGGCACTGAAAATATTGATAAACAATACTTTTGTCGATATCTTTATTGCCAGGATAGTTATAGTATTATCGTTGTAAAACATTGAGAGAAGCAAACGGGAAGTAATTAATGGTCACCGTGAATTTCAATAATTCTATTTAACAAGGACACTACGACTCGGTGACCGGCCGTCCTGACATCAGAATGAACGGTCACTCTTAAAATGTGTTTTTTTTTTCTACAATACGATGGAAGCAATTGTTTGAGAATAGGAAGCAAATAGAAGCAATAGGGAAGCAATTGTTAGGCATAAATTCAACGTTAAATACGCCTAGTGACCGTTCATTCTGACGGACACTTTGGTTTAACCTACTTTTATTTGAAATATACTTAAAGAGAAGCAAAACCAATTATTTTGTATGATGTAGATTGCCAGGGCCTCTTCCTTACCCTCTACGGAAAACCTTACCTACATAGCCTCGAAATATTACTGGTGCCATATAGGTTACGGCATTAGGTATGTCAATACACCTGCATATTATTAATATGTTCCCTCGTGACATTCCTCTAGGAGCGATATAGTGCATAATCATACAAACAAGCAAAAGAAGTTCGACCAGCCACTCATTTTGAGACAGAACTAGACGTGCGTGCGTTTCGAGATCACAGCGACTACTAAGCACGCGCCAACGTGTCGCAAGCGCTTGCCGCAAGCGCCCTTTGATCTGTGTCCAAAAACCGACACTAGATCGGATCCTGTACAAGCGTCCACAAGCTCACGCAAGCCAAGCCAAACGGCCTGTTTACACGCTTGTGCTTGTGGAAGCTTGTCGAGGCTTGGCAAGCGTGGAAACGCGGCATTAGAATTGGCAACACTTGTTCGTCTGATGTTCACACTTTGACTGCCGGGAGACAACTGACTGAGTGTCGCTGTCGCTCCGCAGCGGTCTGTCTTTTATACTAGTGAACAAACAACTCACCAAGTGGGGATATGACGTTTCGTCGCCACGTGCAGATTGAAATACAATGTTTTATTACAAAACTAATTCATAATACATTTTATATTAAAAATATAATTGTTTTCACATTTTATATAAACATATATATGCACAATAATCAGAATTATCTATCACGCGCGAAGCTATCAGTAGCGGCGGCAGCGACGTTCGATACAATCGTGGCAGGCAGAGCGCTAGAGGGCGTGCACGTCACGGCGCTAGACGGGGGCGGCGCGCTGAGCGGTGCCGGTTTCGCGCGCCGCGTGTCTACACTATTATGACTCAGCGATGCATTAGGTTCGACTTCCGATTGCGAGATCACTGTGTAATTAACTATAAACCTAATCAATCTATCGATACGTTTCTCGAATAATTTTAATCCGCCAAGGCTGCTTTACGCCGTTTTAGATATTGACGATCTCGCAGGTTTCATTATTACCCACATTGCACTCACTAAATTAGACAAGGAGATAGTGAACTTGTTCGAGCAATCCAGTAGGAATGTTCCGATACCTACATTTGAACATCTCACAAAATTTCTCAAAGAGCAAAGTAAAATACAAACATAACGCACTCCTTATTCCAATAAAAAACCCTCCGTTACTCAACGTTCCACTAATAATTATAATAACACATCAAAATTTAAACCTACTCAAGCATTCTTCGCAATATTTGCGATACATCATGCAACCGCCATACATCAACAGCGTTCATTATGTAAAATATGTACACAGGGTGATTTGTACAAAAGCGGCTATTTCTCGAAATTCACACCAATTGGCTAAGACTATTATACCTTTTTGGATAGCAGGTAATACCAATAAGTTATTCCAATACTTTACATAACATGTCACATACATATATATATATTTTTTAAATAATTGCATTTTGTGGCTGTTTTTATTTTATTCGATTTTTTTTGTGTGTTTTTTGGCTCTATTTTCAAATTCCACGTTAAGCTAGTAGGTTTATTTATTTTATGAGATGGACCATATAATTGTCTATTAAATAAGACCTAATTTGCTACCAAGAATGGTCAAAATATTTTCTTAGAAGATGTTTAGAACAAAAATTTGGAATTTGCTCAAAAAATCTTAAAAACCGTTTTATTCCAAAACGATATGAAGGGGGTAAAAAAACTAAATTTTTTCACTTTTGATAGAATCACCGTGAAGGGAATACGAGCAATTATAAATCACCCTGTATACTTGTTCGTTATGCCAACGCAAACATCATACACTTTTAATTGTTGTGCGTAACTGGAAGCTTGAACTCGAGTATCTTGATATTTTTCCAACAAAGAATAAAATTCCAAATGATTTAACAGTTATTAGCGGTAGTTTTGATACCCGAACAGACGATGAATGCTTTGCCTGACAATGAACCTATTAGATATTGAACCCTTTCGGCGTCTGGGAGAAGCGGATTATCGTGGACAACTTTTAAAATTTTCATAAAATGGCGACCATTTGCATGGTGAACCATCGAACGTAACTAATAGAGATGAGTAGGTCCGCAAATAATTCGGAGTGAGATCCGAATATGCATCCAGCTCCAAAGACCTACATCCAGGTGACCCATATGGGTCCGATGAACTGAATAAACTGATAGACGCGGGGGATTCTGAACCGATCGCGCGATTCCGTTCTTCTTTGTTTTATTTCGTTTCCGACACTTCTCGGTCCGCCATTCGCGTTTCAGTTCCACGCACTAGATGCGTTTCGTTACTGCTCCGGTACTGATGACGCATGTCGTACCTAATGCTTGCGAATTATGGAACTCGGGAGTGAAATAGCATAAGTACGAATCATATTAGATTTAGTACTTGACTAATCAAATGTATGTTTTAGGTTAACCTACAAGAATAAATAAAATACCTATGAATTTTATATTATAATTATTTATTAAAATATGGCACAAATCAGTCTTATACTTAAGTACTTGTTGGATAAGTATTCATCATAATTACACAGTTAACCTAAAATCATAACTAACAGAATAGAATAAAGATAAAATAATCAAAAACATATATAACATAAACACGTTTTATGAAATAATAAAAAAACTAAATCAGTCAATCGTACTTACACAACCCAAAACAATATTTAAATGATTTCGTTTCATGACACTGAGCAGTCTCAAACTAGTTTATAACCTAAAATCATAACTAACAGAATAGAATAAAGATAAAATAATCAAAAACATATATAACATAAACACGTTTTATGAAATAATAAAAAAACTAAATCAGTCAATCGTACTTACACAACCCAAAACAATATTTAAATGATTTCGTTTCATGACACTGAGCAGTCTCAAACTAGTTTATTTTATGAGCTGTTTATTACATTATGAGCAAGATATGTAATTTGGGAAGAAATTTCTGGTTTGAGCCTGCTTCGTCTGTCGTTTATGAGCTGACCCATTTTGGAGAAAATCCTCTCACATAGCACGGAAGTGGCAAATATGCACAGCCATTTTAACATGACTCTATATAGGCGTGGATAAATATGCATCCTTTCCTTCTACCATGTGAGTGGATTTTGGTTTCTCTCTAGGAGTAGCTCATTTAAGTATTTATCTATTGCAATTATCGTAGAGGCCGTGGCGTTCTGTGGGGCAACCGAACTTTTAATTTTACTATCAAATTTGCCCCACAGTAATGCGACTGAATTTGACACAGGATTTATATTGGATTCCACCACGTTAACTTGTGAATGTTCATGGTTAATTTTTATTTTGCAACACGTTTGTGTCAAACTGGCTACTGGTCGTTCAGAATGCCTATTATTGGAAAAACCGTGAGATTTAAGCGCTTCACACACAGCAGCTATAATGTATATTAATGTACATTACATCCCGGGATGTATAGCTTATGTATCACACACACAACAGGTAATGTAATGTTTCTTTCCGTTCATTTCATTGGCCTACGTCCCGATTGACGCACTATAAATGTATATTTTCGTATCGCTCTGTATCTTAAGATTCGAAGATGTAAAAATATACATTATAGCTGCTGTGTATGAAGCCCTTTAAAGGGCTTCACACACAGCAGCTATAATGTAAGGATGTACATTATAGCACGATACATCTCATTACATCTTTCCATAGAAATCGTCAGGAGACCACACACGACAGCTATAATGTATATTTTTACATCTTCGAATCTTAAGATACAGAGCGATACGATAATATACATTTATAGTGCGTCAATCGGGACGTATGCCAATGAAATGAAGGGAAAGAAACATTACATTACCTGTTGTGTGTGTGATACATAAGCTATACATCCCGGGATGTAATGTACATTAATATACATTATAGCTGCTGTGTGTGAAGCGCTTAACCCTGGGATCAAGTATAGTTGCCTCAGCAATAAGTTCTTGGCTTTCTATGTCTCCAAATCTTGTGCGGATTTCATTTAGAATAGTTTCACCTAGTAGTTTTATGCAGCTGTCACTTTCTTCGGTAAAAATATGTGTAAATTTTCCAGCATATAAGAAACAAATATGGGAATTTTTGATAGAGTTACATGTTTTTCTGCACAAAGGGACTCGGTAACTATATGAAAAATGTTTAGTACGTCGACACATTTTACTGTTATCTCTCACTTATCAGTTGTGATGTTGTTTAGCTCTGCATTTTCAATAGCCAACGTAGTTATTACTGCGTTTTTCATTTGCAAGACTAGAAAGCATATCAAAAGTCGGGTTCCATCGCGTCACACAGTCTTGTTTTAATTTTAAAACTGGAAGATTTAGGTTTTTAGCGTTTTCTTGTTTTATTGAGGCACATGACGTACGCTTGAAGTACTCAACGATGTTTTTAACAATATAAAAAATAGAATTTTTAATAATTATTTTTTTATAGACGGTTGTCGTAAGTCGCTATTGACCGCGAGATTTACAGAATGTGCCATGCACCTAACATGTCTCCATCCTAAATTGCGCACAGCTCTTACAATATTATCGGCGTTATCTGTGACGACGGCACATATATTATACTAGACGACGCCAGCAGCTACGCCTGCATTTTATTTAAATTTATCCGTTTTGGCCGATCCCGTGCGAATTTCGGGAAATCCCTTCTTAGTGCACCTCTACGGTCCCCAAGGAACATACATGCCAAAGGGGAATGCCCACACTCCATAGTCTCCTAGGCCCAAGATGGACATCAAATATTATAAATTGTGTTTTAAATTCTTAATAGTATCAGATATCTGAAAAATACATTCAAATTGCCGCCACTATTTTAAAAATGTTTTAAAAAATATAACATTTTAAGGTTAATAATTTCGAATGAGAAAAGTGTCAGACTATAAGATAAGCTTTTTCTTTGTGAAATGCTTAATTATTATTATTGATTATGATAAAATAAGTGTTTGCGCTTTATTAGGATACATAAATGAAACATATTTGCTATTTTAAATATCTATATTCTCTTCATCATCATACCTACACAATTAGCAAATCATCTAAAAAGGGTGCAGGAGGGCTATATCTGATTCATATCTTGCCCAACCTATATACCAAAGCACAGTCATAATATGTGCACAACAGCCTACCATGTGTTTTCCTATTATGCAATTGCAACAATAACCATCAATTGCCTCTCTGCCAGTATAATCATTATTTATTTTAATGTACACAAAGTAAAAGAAATCGAAGAAAAATCTTAACAACATCAACATTGAGCTTAAAGAAACAAGTGAAGTGTCAGATGCAATTCAGTGTTGTCAGTATAACGAAAAAATTATATCATTAAATTGATTTATCGATTTCTCTTTCATATAATAATCGATACTTGATTTATTTTATCTTCTTTTTTTACCATAACGCACATTTTTATTTTAAATTATGATATCTTTTATTTGTTTTTATATTACAATTCCAGTATAGTCCAGTGAAATTGTCGTTAAAGTTATTTTATTTATTTATTAATCGATTTAAATCGAATGATTATCGATTATAATTTTAACAAGATTTTGAAGCTAGCAATATTTTGCCGGCGTCGGCGGCGTCAAAACCAAACATGTTCTTGACTTTATCAATGATGTTACTATTTTTTAGGAATTCTTGTAGATTATTGTGGCGCGTATTTGAAAGAAGGTAAATTCATATTTTATTCTTGCACAATTTATGCATATAGTATATTTTTTCTAGTTTGCTGTCCACTGTGGGCCTCAAATGGGCATTCCCCTTTCAGCTTCCTGCACCCAATAGTTTCGGCTGTAGCGTGTCTGTCAGTCAGTCAGTAACGCAAGGACTTTATATATATTCCTTGCGTTACTGTTATTCCTTGCGTTCTTTAAGGTGGATACAGACTTTGCGAGGCATGCGCTACGAACGGCGCACAACGAATGCCTCTGCTTGAGGCGTGCGTGTTGAAAAACTATACCAACATATGCTCGGGTCGAGCCATCGCGTACGAAGCAAACGCCTCGTTTGTCTGTCTTCATGTTTGCTGCGAGGCATGTGCTACGCACAGACGCGCGCGTGCGAGCCGCGCGTGTGCGCCGGCTCATTGCGAGCAGTGCGTTGCGTTTGGACGGTTGTGTCCGCATCGCTGTGATGTTTGCATTGCACGCATTATGAACGAAAAATTTGAATTATACGAAAATAACCGATTATCCTAAACATCATTATTATTATAATAAAAACAAAAGAGAAGACATATGGCATTTAATTGCGAATGAAGTAATGTAACCGTCGCTGAGCTGAAAAAAAAATTATCTTCTAGGATCTTATAGAAGGAAAAATCTCGAGAAAATAAAATATACTATAAAAGCAGCAGCGGATACGCGCACGCGATGCAAAGGTGCCATCTTGACTGCTGCTGTGTGGGTTGGTTCGGCCCGAGCATGCGCTGCGCGCTGTTTGGCCCGAACAAACGCAGTTTCATTTTCGCAGTCGAGGCGTACGTGGATATTGTACGCGGCGCACACCTCGAACGTGCATGCGCGGCACCGTCCACAACTAATGTAATGCTCACACTGAGGCACTTTGATCTTGTAGCATTTGCCGACATTCGTTAGCTCGCCCTCGCACGTGCGTAGCACATGCCTCGCCACGAATATAAAGGTACACACCTTGCGAGGCATGCGCTGTGCGCCGTGCGCAGCGCATGCCTCGCAAAGTCTGTATACGGCTTTATATTTATTCCTCTTCCCCCCGGACCGCCGTAAGGTGCTAACGTGTATCCAGAGTGTTACATTTTATAGATAAAACAATATTAGATCAATTTAACGCATAAAATCATGACAAATAATAGGAGTGCATAAACATTTAGAAGACAGTGAAGCAAAAGCTGCGGAATCTGCGCGCCTGGTACCTGAGCATCCACTGCGAACTACGCCTGCTACGATTGACACACACACCACATTGAGGTGAGGTCATTAGCCACGCCCTTCACTAACGCTACTGGTAGTTGCGACCCCGCCCAAGGTCACACCCCGTCGCCGGCGCATCTATTGCCCCCGCCCACGCACTACACGTATCATACGCTTCTGCGAGCCTAGTACACTATGGAAAATAAACTAAATGCGAATGTAACTGACCCCGAAATGTCAATTAGTTTCTCGGAGGAAGATAAATTAAATAACCAGTCAACACCCCCGAATTACATTACTCAACGCTCTTATAGACCGGAACATATAACGAAAGATAGCTTTCATGAATTTAAGGAGGAGATCAGAAAACTACTTACATACTACAACTCATCTTGTAAAGAAGAACTATCCGACCTTAAGTCAACCCTTAAAGATATACAGCAGTCGAATCACAACATCGAAAGTGCTATAAACTTTTTAACATCTTAAAACGAGGAGCTTAAAAATCAAATTACTGTTTTACAAAATAATGAAAAGGAAAATAGAGAATATATATTGTTTTTGGAGAATAAAATAGAGGATTTGCAAATAGGAAATCGGAAAACGAATTTTGAGATCAAAAATGTCCCTAAAAAGATAAATGAAAATAAACAGGACCTAATCGATATGATCACATGCCTCTCGGATACAATCGACTGTAAAATACCAAAAAATGATATCAAGGATATATATAGAGTCCGAAGCAAAAAACTCGATCAAACGAATACACCTATTGTTATTGAAACATGTTCGGCTCTAATTAAGAATGATTTTCTCAAGATGGCTAAATCTTTCAACGTGAAAAATAAATCGAAATTATGTTCAAAACACCTAGGATTTAAAACCCACGAACACTGTCCTGTATTCCTCTCGGAACATCTCACGTCTAAGGCTGCTCGTCTATTTTACCTGGCTCGAGACTTATCGAAATCCAAGAATTATAAGTTTTGCTGGACAAATTATGGAAAAGTATATGTACGTAGAAATGAGCAATCACCTATTATACATATTATAAGTGAGGAACAGGTACATCACCTATCATTAGGAGACTGACTAGATTTTGATAAAAGCGTCTTGTTTTGCTTAATGATTTTCGTGTATGGATTAACTGTATATTACTTATTGCTTACTTTTTGTTATATGCTCTTTGTTTTGTTTACATATAATTATGAATTGTGTTCTGATAGCATCTCGCTAACAAAATATTGTATTACGATGCACTTATTTCTATTAGAAAATACCAAAAATGTCTATGTAAACTGGCTATGCACTTCACTGTTATTAGATGATATACGTTGCATACTTAATTTAATTATGTATCTACACTCACACACATCACTCACACATATACACTACAGTTCACTTAAACACGGCTCGCCCACTATGTTTATGTTTTCTACATATAATTTACAAAAGACTTACACAAACACACATACATACCAACACCCGAATTCTATAATGTTTACATTAAAACATGTACAGTCTAAGCAATTAAGTAAAAATAATCCTTTAGAACTGTCAAGTATGACACAATGTCAGACATGCGCAGTATGTTCTATGTTCGATTCAAAATAAAGATCAGATTGTTACTAGCAAGCAGTCGTTTCACTTGGTTGTCTCTCATATTTATCATTGGCGACGAGGAAATCGGTAACTACGGAAAAAACAATATGGCTACCGGCTCAGTTTTTGGCCTTTTATCGGTATTTGACCACAATATGCAGTCGTGGGAGACATATAAGTGCAGGATTAAGCAATGGTTCCTGGCTAATGATATCACCGGGACGAGCGATCCTACAGGCACAAAGCGACGAGCAATCTTGCTGAGCGTACTTGCGGATGGCACGCATAAGCTGGCGGCGGATCTCGCATTGCCAAAGCAGCTGCAAGACGTACCGTACGATGACGTTCTTCGCCTTTTGGACGAACATTTCACACCAAAGCGGTGTGGGTTCGGGGAACGGTACAAGTTTTACGCCGCTATGCAACACGAGGGGGAGACATATGCTCAATGGGCCGCGAGATTGCGCGGTCTGACGGCACACTGCGATTTCTCCAACGTGGAGGAAGCTCTGCGGGACAGATTTGTCATGGGCATGTTGCCTGGACCCGACAGGGAGAAGCTCTTCACCAAAGATTTCGTAGGTCTTACCCTAAGCAAGGCGATGGAGTTAGCAGAAAACGCGCGGATCGCACGGGAAGCTGCGAGCGCCGGCGTGCACGCCGCGCCGCGTGATCAGGTGTTCAAGATTACGCGGGCCACAGCGACGGGGATGCCGCCGACTCAAGAGGCTACGCCTTCGGAAGCGAAAGCGCAATGTCTAGTGTGCGGTTATTTTAATCATAAAACATCACAGTGTCGGTTCACCAAATCGAAATGTAGGAAGTGTAATGCTACAGGGCATTTGAGCAGGATGTGTAAAAAACTAAATTATGTTAACTCGCGACCTGCGGATGAGAGCGATGACGACGGTGAGTTTTTTAATATTCGTTCGGTAAATGGGCAACCGATGACGGAAACGGTATCATTCGCGGGGGTTGAACTCAAATTCGAAGTAGATAGTGGTTCGGCCGTCACAGCTATATCAAAAAAAACGTACAACAAATATTTTAGCAATGCACCCCCCTTGTCACCGACTAAGAAACAGCTGTTTTCTTATACAGGGGATAAAATTGTGTGTGTGGGAGTAGCACAGCTATTAGTTAGTTATGCAAACTCAACACATTTACTCTGTGTGTATGTTGTGCAAGATGGCGGACCGCCGATTCTGGGCCGCGATTTTATGTCTAAGTTCAAATTAGAATTGTTACCCATAAAATATTGTACGCAATTAGATGGGGATGATATGTTTACTATGTTACACAAACGTTATCCTTCGGTCTTTTCAGATAAATTAGGGTTATTTAAGAAGTTTAAAGTTTTTAAAAAGACTCTTAATTATTATGAACTGATACTGGAATTGAGAGATGCGCTACAGAACATATGTCACACAAACATTATACTATGTCTTCCCACCTATAAACATAGTAACTACGCAACAGTATTTAACTGGCGAGTAGAGACGTTTGCAAATCTACTTTATCTGGAGCTTGAAACCTACCAATACGCTATGCTAGTTGACAGCAATTTAAATCTTGCATATGACTACACTATGTTTTCAAAGAAAAATGCTTCAGTAAATGACAGGGGTATGACAACTATTTTCACCGACATAATGTGGACCATCGAACATATCACTAATGACAATACCCAAACAAATCAGGCACAATGCACTGACGGCGAAATAAAAAGTACGTTTTTTCAGTAACCAGCATATCCACATAATGCATCAAAATATTGCGGGCCTATTAAATAAATGCGATAGCCTTGCAGTTTGCTTAGAGGAACTAAACGAAAACCAAGTCAACATAGACGCGATATGTATTTCAGAACACTTTATTATGTCTGGTCTTGAGAACAACTTAATGCTGCCAAATTACCATCTAGCCGCAATTTATAGCAGGAAAGGAATCAAGAGAGGAGGAACATGCATACTTATTAAAAAGGGACATCAATGGCAAGAAATAAAGGAAATTCTAAAATTATCTGTAGCTGGTGTGTTTGAGGCCTGTGCTGTTGAACTAATTTACTGTAAAACTATCATTGTATGCATATATAGAGTGCCTAAAATTAGTAACATTAATTTGTTCTTTGACAAGTTGGAAAAGCTATTACAAATGACATGTGGCAAGCGTAATAAACGTGTACTCTTGGCGGGAGATTATAATATTGATCTAAGGAAAAATAGTAAGATAAAAATGGAATTTGAGTGTCTTCTGTCACGATACGGCTTAAAACCTGAGATCAAAAATCCTACTCGTGTAATGAGTGGCACTTGTATAGACAATTTCATACACAACTTTCAAAAGAAATGTAAGTCTCAAATTATAGAGTTCTCATTATCCGACCATACGGCACAAATAATAGAATGTCCAGTTAAAATAAAAGCGGAAATAAAATTTTGGCGTAAAATACAGCGTAGCTATAGTACAGACAACTTAAACAAATTTAAATCGTGCCTGAAAAACCTATCGTTTACAGACGTTTACTCTACAGATAATCCAAATATAGCTTATAATAGATTTATGGACACTTTTAAATTGTTTTATGATTTATGCTTCCCCTACAAAACCACAACAATTAAATCAACAAAAAAATGTAACTGGATATCGAGGGGTATAAAGCAGTGCAGCAAAAATAAACGAAAGCTTCTATGGAAATCTCGAGTACAACCGAATAAAACAAACAAAAATAATTATAAAATATACGCGCGAAAATACAAAAATATAATAAGTCTAACACAACGCTCACAAAACATACATAAAATAAAAATGTCAAAAAATGTTTCAAAAACCACCTGGCAAATAATAAATAACTCCAAATTAAACATGCCTCCTGATAATATTTATAAGATAAGAATAGGAAATAATATCGTTTCAAACCCCCAAACAATAGCTAATGCTTTTTGTAACTATTTTGTTGATAAAGTAATACCACTACCTAATCATGGCAATATTAATGTTACAAAACACATAGAAAAAAAATAAGAATTCCATGTTCCTATCGCCTACGATTCCAGGAGACATTGAAGAAATTATATCAGCAATAAAAAATACGAATAGTATGGGGTATGATGATATATCAACCAGAGTAATTAAATACATAAGCCCGTTTATATCAAGACACCTAAGTCACATAATAAATTTAAGTATATGTACAGGTATTTACCCTGATGCATTGAAAATATCTCTAGTTAAGCCGCTTTTTAAAAAAGAAAATAGGGAAAATATGGAGTGCTATCGACCCATCACGCTTTTACCGATTTTCTCAAAAATATTTGAGAAGTATATTCACAAGCAACTCTATAATTATTTTGAAAAAAATAACCTATTAACAGTTCAGCAAAAAGGGTTCAGACCAAAACATAGCATAAACAGAGCAATTTATGATTTCTTAAAAGTTATTATGACAAACGTAGATAAAAAGGTTCCTATCTGCGCTGTCATGTGTGATATGACTCAAGCATTTGATTATGTCGAACATCAGACGCTACTAGCAAAGCTCGATAACTATGGAATTCGAGGAAATGCCCTCCAGCTCATAGAGTCATATCTAACCGACAGGAAACAGTACGTTGAAATAAAAAGAATAAACCAAGGGAACAATAGAGAGGAAACATTCTTATCACATATGAGAACTATTAAATACGGTGTCGGACAGGGCAGTGTGTTAGCACCTTTACTGTTTATAATATACATAAACGATTTACCTAAAGTTACTAGTCACCCCATTACATTATTTGCGGATGACAGTACAGTCGCTATTGAGTGTACGAATAAACATAATTATGAGAATGACATTAATACTACATTGTTGAATATCATAGACTGGTTAGGCAATAATAATCTTAAAATAAATTTAACTAAAACCAATCTAATTCAATTCTCGCAACGAGTTCCTATTCATAAAAACCTAGATATTAATTACAATGGCATAAAAATAAATGAAGTTGACTCCACAAAATTCTTGGGTCTTATTATTGATGGCAAACTTAATTGGAAAACTCACACAGAAGCACTGTGTAAAAAACTTAGCAGTTCAGCATATGCTCTTTTTAAGCTTGCACCAGTCTTAAATCACGACGCCCTACTTACAGCCTACCATGGAACATCGATGTCTTATCTGAGGTATGGTATACTATTCTGGGGCAACTCAACTAACACAGACATGGTGTTTAAGGCACAAAAAAGCTGTATAAGAGCGATATTTAAAATAAAAAGCTGGGAGAGTTGTGAACCATATTTTAAAAAACATAATTTATTGACGTTACATTCCCTATACATATTTGAAGCAGCAATTTTTGTTAAGTCAAACCCTAATTTATTTGAAACCTTAGCGGATACAATTAAACGTAACAGGAGACCCATCACACAGAACATGCTTCGTATACATAAGGCTAATACGACACTATTACACAAGAGTATATACTGCATGGCACCTGTCATTTATAATAGAGTACCTAATGAATTTAAAAAATTGAATACTAATATGTTTAAGAAGCGTTTGTACAATTTTCTAGTAAATAAGTGTTATTATAAAATTAATGATTTCATTGATGGCAAATAAATAAATTATTGTTATACATGACATAAATATAATCATTATTACTATTGACATTCACTTATATTTTAACATATTGATTATCATTATTTAATTGTTTAATAGCTTCATTGACTGTACATGATATTGTTTAATTTAATTATTTTATTTGTCTAATGAGTATCGATTTAGTACCTACCTATGTTTATATTATGTTAATGAATTGTTTTAAAACTATAATTTGGTATTATATTCAGACAGTATTATGAAATTAAATTTTGCATGCCGATTAGGTAGAATGAAGAGGACAATATGTAACTTATATCGAACATCTCTGTATACCTTTATTCAGCAAATAAAATGATTGATTGATTGATTGATTGATTGATTGATTGAAAGTTAAATTACAATTAAAGGAAGATGCGAAGACCGTTTTTGTTAGGGCTCGACCAATAGCTTTCGCTCTGAAAGATAAAATAGATAAAGAGATAGATCGCTTAGTTGAGTTAGGTGTTTTGAAACCGGTGGATCACGCGCGATTTGCGTCACCAATCGTGCCAGTGTTAAAGCAAAATGGATCTATACGTTTATGCGCCGACTACTCTACTGGTGTAAACAAACAGTTAATTATCGACCAGTATTCCTTGCCTACAGTCACTGAACTGTTTGCGAAGTTATATGGGGGGCAACAGTTTACTAAATTAGACCTGTCAAATGCTTACAATCAATTGATGTTAGATGACGAGTCACAAGAAATAACTTGTATAAATACGCACAGGGGACTTTTCAAGCACACGCGTCTTTGTTTTGGTATCGCAAGCGCGCCGGCCGTGTTTCAGCGCGCGATGGAAGGCGTGCTCGCTGGCGTGCCCGGCACACTCTGTATGCTTGATGATATTTTAGTTACGGGGCAATCTAGATCGGAACATCTGGATAGATTACATCAAGTGTTAGATAGGTTACAAGACGCGGGACTCACATTGCAAAAAGAAAAGTGTGCATTTTTTAAAGATGAGGTAAACTACCTTGGTTACGTAATAAATAAAGATGGGTTACATAAATCACCACAGAAAATAAAAGCTATGGTAGAAGCACCGGTGCCGACTAATGTAAGTCAATTACAGTCATTTTTAGGGTTAGTGAATTATTATAGAAACTTTGTGTCTCTCATATTTATCAAGAACACACTTTTATACCTAAATATATTCTACTTAATATCATGTTTATATATCCTCACACAATGTTAATTAAATGTACGTGTTTTGTATATAATCTACAAACAACATACACAAACAGTACCAACACATATATTCACCTGGACGCTATGACATATATACCCACATTTAATATTCGCTCTACTCAACTAAATAAACTAAAACATAATAATAAAGAACATATATGTATGTTAATGTACATTCTAGCATATCTTATATTTACTTATCCTCAACTTATATTTACTAAAATAATGTATTATACTTTTATTTATAATTTCAATGAGTGATTAAAAAACTGAACGAAATAGATAACCTAGAAATTGCGCGTTCGTTTGAATGTGATTTAACGGATCTAAATAAGCATTTACACGTAAAAAGCAACGACTTCACCGTAGTGTCACAAAATATACGAAGCATATATTGCAATTTTGATGACTTTCTTCTAACGTTATCTAGTATCACATTCCAGACCGATATCATAATTCTCACAGAATGTAGAATCAATGAGAACAAAAACATTCCTCAATTGCAAAATTATCAATCATATTTTACTCGGCGTCAATTAAATCAAAACGACGGTGTAGTTGTATATATTAAAAATACATTAAAACATAAAATAACGGAAATTAATCTCTGCCAAGCGTCCTGTCTGCAACTTGATGTACTAAATAACATAATCCTCTGTATATATAGGTCACCGTCAAACACAAATGCGGAAAGCTTTATAAGCTCTCTAAGCACTCACCTAGATACACTTAGTTCCACGAATAAAAATATAATCGTTGCGGGAGATATAAATATTAACATTGCACTTAAGTCAAACGAAACCTACTATGAACATAAGAATAGATCACATTATTTAAATATATTGTCCGCACATGGTATACTGTCGGGGCACACTTTACCAACGAGAGATAAAAATTGTTTGGACCATTTTATGTTAAAAATAAATAAAACAAAAGTAATTGCTTCCATTGCCATATTACATACCAGTATGACTGATCATTATACTACGCTTTTATGTCTATCTAAATATAATTATAAACACATTGAAACCAAAACTAAGAAAACTATAAATTATAATGAAGCTCTTGAACAACTAAAGACCAAAAATCTTGCTGAACTTTTGTATAGTGATTGGTTCGGCGATACACCGAAACCGATTAGGTTCTAGGCGACTTGGAGAAGGAAATGGACTGTATACAAAGGATAGCGGGTTTAGCCGCCTAGGAGGGAATAAGGGAAGAGGAGAGGGATACGGGAGGAAGTGATTGAGTGGGTATAGGATATTTCAAGGATGGAAGGCACTTACCTTATACAGCCTTCTTCGTTTCTTGTCCTCCTGGTGGTTTCGTGATGCGGCTGCTTGTTTTCACTTCACTCACGAGCGGGTTTTCCTTGGTGGAAGCGGTAAATCACATACAGCGGTGCGGCGCGGAGCGGTATCGAGACGACGTTCTTAGCGAGCGGAATGTTCTAGACTGTCACTCGCGTCCACGATCGCGTCGACGAATCAGGCCAAAGGCAGTGCCTCTTCCAGGGAGTGGGAGAGAGGGAGACGGAAATATGGTATCGCTCACACTTGTACGTGGAACGATTCATGTTGATGCGATTAGTTATGGATAGGAAGGTAGATGGCGCTACCATATCCCCCCGGCCCTAAAGGGTTGCCTTTAAAAAAAAAATAGAATTGAACTTAGCTATGTTGGGTGTACTACCGCATAACCCCTCAATAGGCTAAGACAGCGATATGACAATAAAATTAATCTAAACTAACTTTAGCGAAAACTACCAACGCAATAATAGCGAAAACTACTAACTAAATACTTAAACTAAGAGGTAGGTCCAACTTCAGGCTAGATCTCACTGAGTTGGAAGCGGACGCGAGTTGATCAGTGCCTCGACTTGTGCAAGGACAGTTAAAGGCTCTTCGTAAGAGAGGATCTGTTGACCTATAACTTTGAAGAGATGCGTTTTAATTACTTTGACCATGCTTGCCCAACATCCACCGAAATGTGGTGATGCTGGTGGAATAAACTTCCAGTCAATATGATCTATGGAGAGTTCTTCCTGAAGACGAGTACGATAACTCGCAACGTGATTGAAACAAATAGCGGGAACAAGTTCAATCAATTTACTAACGCGGTTGGCGACAAAGTCTGCCAGCGGTGAGGAGAAGAATAAATCCAAGCGAGCACTACCTTGGAGTCGGAAAATGCGTATATTTATTAATAGAGTGGTGGGGCAAAACTGTGCCTTGAACCTTGCGGAGCAACTGAGACAGCAGAAGGGCCGCGCACAACTCCAGTCTCGCAACCGAAATGGTTTTAACAGGCGAGACCTTAGACTTGGCACAAACTAACTGCACCGAGTAGTTAGAACCAATGCGGACTTGCAGATATACGACTCCGCCGTAAGCACGCTCGCTGGCGTCAGCGAAACCTGTTAAGTTGATGGTATATCCATCTACCAACCCAAGATGACGCGGAATAGTAATATGATTGAGCGCGGTAAGCTCAATACAAAACTGGCCCCAAGCGGCGACAATATGTTCAGGGGGTGTTTCAGCCCACTCACACTTTGATAGCCAAAGCTCCTTGATCAAGAGCTTGGCGTACAAAATTGTGGGAGCCACAAACCCATTATGTCCCATAGTCGAGCCACTGTGGACAGCATAGTGCGCTTGGCGCACTTGTCATCTGGTGGTGAGACGTCAAACCGAAAACTATCACAGGATTTGTCCCAGCGTAAACCGAGAACCTTATGCGGTACAGACTTCTCAAACTCAATGTCTGGAGAAGCTTTATGAGAATCTGGTATGCGTGCGAGAACCTCCTTAGAGTTGCTTGTCCATTTGACAAGATCAAACTGGCCTCGCTTGAAAAGCTGAATAAGCTCTTCACAAAGCGAAATTGCTAGCGGAGCGGGTATGACATTACAAGCAATGTCATCTATATACAAAGCGGATGGTAGTATAGTATAGTATAGTGTAGCGTAGCGTAGCTTAGCATAGCATAGCATAGCATAGCACAGCATAGCATAGCGTAGCATAGCATAGCATAGCATAGCGTAGCATAGCTAATTAGTGCTTTATCTTACACACAGTTTTAGCACCCACCTTGATCTCTTGAAGAGCAGAACAACAACAAGACGTAATACAATGAGAAGTATGTAACGTAGGTACGGTACCCATAATCACATACCCAAGTACCGTCTCAATAGCGGGCGGTAAATCATATCGCTCACTACGAACTATGTTAGTTAGTAGCAAGTGCGGAAATATTGAAGCTCCGATCAAAAGATCAATGCCTGCCGGATTCGCAAACTCCGCGTCGGCTAACGGCAATGATTCGAGATGAGTGAGTGATGCTACGTCTACATTAGCGTTCGGCAATGCGTCCGTGATACGCTCCACGATAAGCGAAGAAATGTTAAAATTAATATTCCTATCAAAACGCGAATGTATTTTAACATCTACGGAACCCCTGCAATGCCTTTCTGATCCGCCTATCCCTTTGACGGTTGAGTTAGTATTTTTAAAGTTATTCCATAATCCGAGGCGTTTGAAGCATTCCGATGTTATTAGATTGGTCTGAGATGCGCTATCTAGCAGACAACGTACCATGTGCGGCGACCCATTAACATCGTATATGATAACTTGCGCCGTCGCTAACAGAACAGTCTTAGACGCCATACATCGCGTTTTGGCCCTGCACGGATCATTATAGATGCGCGAGTGCCGTCCTCGCGTGCGCGTCGCCCGCGCAATGGATGTCATACACAACGATACTTCTTCGCCCTCAGACGCGGAAGGCGCAGCTACCGTGTTCTGCACTTGCGACGTACTCGTAAGTGTGTCAAGGTTAGCGGCTTGACTTGACAACCGGTTATTTTTATCATAATGTAACAGTGTATGATGTTTTTGTTTACACGTGCGACATCTCGTTCTACTGGAACAATTACTCGTTTTATGTTTTATGCTTAAGCGATTAATGCAAGCTTTGTTATCTTTTACGCTTTTAAAACGAGCAATTGGATTTAAATCATTAAAGGTGGGACACTTATAGTAATGGTCGTGCACTATATTACTGCACAGACACTTCTGTGAATTATTACTATTAGATTCCGAACATGTTACGTAAGATTGTGGATTAGGGACTGAGTTATTATTACTATTTCGTGATTTATTCAACCTTTGTTTGTTGCTGTTAGTGTCAGACGGGCCAGGTGAACCGGACTGCGTATTATGAAATATTCGACACTGATCTTTGATGAACGAAGTAAAACTATCTAGTGTAGGTATTTTATTATTGCGTTCCGTCATCTCGAATGCGCGAATTGTATCAGTGTCAAACTTTTTTAAAGCGAGTTGAAGCAACATAAAGTCGGAAAGATCTTCTAATTTTAAATTCCTAAGAGAATTAACCGCGGTTACGAAGTTATCAATAAACAGCTGGAAATTCGAGACAGACGCGTTGCTGGACAGTTTGAGATTTAAAGCTTGGTCAAAGTACGTAGACGCTAGAACGCGCGTGTCTTGGTATCTGTCAAGTAGTGACTGAAATATGACCTGATAATTCTCAGCACTGGGTGTGACACCTGCAAATACGGACTGGGCCTTCGGTGACAGTTTACCTATTAAATAGTACAACCTGTCAGCATCTGTCAGAGAACCATTATCGTGCACTGTAGACTTAAAACTTGCATAGAATAACGGCCAATTTCATATATCTCCGTCAAACGACATAATCTCGATTGGCGGTAATCTCGGTTTGCGGGCAACGGGCTCTGCCGAACATTTACCCTCCAATTGCGATTGTATACGCTTAATAATACAATAAAGATCTTCGAATGAGGTATACGCCTGATAGTTCGTGTAATGATCTTTCTAGTATTATATACGTGTTCACTGTGTCTTGTTGTTGGTCACTCTTCAATAAAAGGGGTTTTGAGTTAACCGAATTTATTTGCGCGGAATCGAATAAAGTATACAAGTTGTCGTTTAGACGGTAGGGAACTGACTGGGGGGAGTATGCAGGCGCGCTACCTCGTAATTAATATGATGCAATGCATTGTATTGTTGCGTCATACACTGCACATGTCCCAACAGTCATCCCCCTTTTACAAAAAAATGCTGAAAAAAAAAACTATAAGTCGATATCACATGTGTTCTAACATAATTACAATAACTTAAAGTTACTTATAACAGTGCAGAAGGCACACAGGAATGTGCGGCGTTGCAAAAATGGTCGCCTTGCTCGGATTGAATGACGCGTTACCTGCGATCGGTTCACATTACACATTTGATACGCTGTTATATTTATAAAGGTTACAAAATCTTAAACAATGTCGAATTTATGTTCACAAATCTAATAAGTTATATAAGTTTGTTCAATTGAATATTATAACATTCATACACATTATTTATATCTTGTATGATTATATAGATACTTACATTTATATGTATTTATACATACGTATTTACGGTACACTCTTTATAACATTTTAACACTATAACATATTACTGTTATCATAGTTGTAGAATCATAAGTTTAATTAAAACACTTGGAAAATAAAATGCCATGAAGTATACCTCTATACCGTCTGTTGAGCCTGAGAGGTCTGGAATTGCTGGACTGTCCTGCCCATCTCTTTACGCAACCACCCTCGGGTTCTGGTACAACATGCTCCGCTACAAAAATATATTATCAACAAAGACAATAGTATAACAATTGCTATGGACATGGCTCCGTACATTTTCATGTGAGTTTCTATTTCACTAAAATTGGCGCTATTTGCACCGTTTTGGGCGATAATAATCTCTTCCTGTTTACTGTATGTCTTACCCATTTTTGTAAAACAATTTAGCGATATGACAATAAACTCGTCTGATTTAATATACTTGTACAACCTTGACAAAATGTGGATATCTAATGACGAAATATAATTACTCATTATATAAAGCAATTTCGCAATTACTTGCGAGTTCGAAATATTGTTATCCTTGCAATTTTTCAATACAAGTGAATATACAGGTTGCGCAGATTTTTATTCTATTGCTACTTGTTCAATACGCTATATACTATCCTACTGCTTACCTTACACTACGTACTTATATAATTTTATACATGTGCGATAGCTAATGATGTAGCACCGACTTAAAATTTTGTCTCTATCCTACTATTTTTTTAAGGGTGGTTACCATAGTGGCCTACTCTGCTATAATTAATTACACCCTTTGGGGCCCTCAGTACCCACTACGGTAACGCCGCAAATAGACATACATATATAAGTAACGCTTACACATTAAATCTTATTCGCGGTTTAACTACGCGTCCACTTCTAGTTATAACTTTATTGTCAGAATTCTTTTTACCGGTTTGTATCATAGGTGTTGTGGTACGATTAATACTAACATTGTTATCGAATTTATTACAGTTCTCATCCTCTGTCTGTTCGTTCAAAATATGCGCGGCTTTTAACCTATCAATGGATACCTTTGCGGTTCTATTAGGCAACTGGATGGTATATACTTTATCTGTCCTATTCAACACGCGATAAGGGCCTTCGTATGTTGGGGATAAGGACTTCTTAACCATTTCGTTCCGTATAAACACATGTGTACACAACTTTAAATCTTTACTTACAAATATTTTTCTACTACCGCTAACTGATCTACTCTGAGGTTTCATTGAACTAATTGTTTTGCGTAACTATACTATGTAATCATGGTGACTGTCGCTTTGGCTACTTTGCTGGAAAAAATCTGATGGTAATCTTAAAGGTTGTCCATACATCAATTCTGCGGCACTATATCCAGTGTCAGTTCTTAACGCGGCTCTTAACCCTAACATAACCGTCGGTAATTCGTCTGCCCAATCCACCCTATCGGCCAATCTCGCTGTTAACGCATTTTTCAATGAACGATGCCATCTTTCTATTAATCCATTACTCTGTGGGTGGTACGCCGTAGTATGAATTTTTTGTACGCCTAATAGTTTCATAAGTGCGCTAAAGAGATCGCTTTCAAATTGTCTTCCTTGGTCTGTGGTTATTCTACTAGGGCAACCAAATCTACATATCCACTCTTTAAATATTACGCTAGAAACCGTGTCAGCTGATATGTCTGAAACTGAATAGCTTCTGGCCAACGCGTGAAACGGTCCATAATTGTTACGCAATAACGATACCCATGGCGTGACGTAGGTAACGGACCAACTATGTCAGTATGAATTTGTTCGAATTTCGTACATTTCGGAAAATCTACTAAGTCTGAAAGTGTGTGTCTACTTATCTTGGCTTTTTGGCAAGATATGCACGTTTTTGCCCACTCATTTACCTCCTTATTCATTCCTGGCCAAAAAAATCTTTTAGTTACTAACTTCCTAGTCGAACGAATGCCTGGGTGACTTAAGTTATGAATACTGTCGAAGGCTAACTTCCTAAATTTCTTTGGTAAATACGGTCTAGCGGTATCCGTCGAGACTTCGCAATATATTCTCTTATCAGAGCCTGGTACAACTATGTATTTGAATTCGTGCTTATTACTATCTGAGTCGGTAACTCTACACTCTGCGTCCTGTGCGCGAGCTAATTCGCCGTAATCTATCGTGGTTGGACACAAAATAGACTCAACACGCGATAATGCGTCTGCTACTGTATTCTCTGAGCCGTTTATGTGTTGTATATCGCTCGTAAATTCGCTGATATACATTAACTGTCTGGCTCTTCTAGGAATTTCTTTATCACTTCTAATCTTTGTAAAAGCGTATATCAACGGCTTGTGATCCGTAAAAATCGTTATCTGTCGCCCTTCTATCATATTTTTGAAATGTACCATCGACATGTAAATGGCAGATAGTTCTTTATCATAAGTACAATATTTTCGCTGTGTGTCTGATAGTCTCTTTGAAAAATATCCTAGCGGTAACCATTTATCCTCAATCTTTTGCTGCAGCACAGCACCGACACAAGTATCTGACGCATCCGTCATTAAGGCTAAAGGTACATCTACGCTAGGGTGAGACAATGTAACGGCGCTTTTAAGGCTATCCCTACATTGTTCAAAAGCTTCAATACTCTTTTCGTCCCAACCGATTTTAGTTTTATCCTTTTTCTTCGAATTGTGTAAAAAATTATTAAGTACAGCCTGGTGTTCTGCGGCGTGAGGGAGGTGTGACCTATAAAAATTGATCATTCCTAAAAACCTACGTAATTGTTCTATCGTTTCTGGTCGCTTATGCCGTCCTCCGACACGAAATACCCTAGAAATTCTACTTCTGACTGCCCGAAAACACATTTACTTACATTAGTTGTAATACCTAATTCATTAAATCTATTAAACAGAATCCTAACGTGTTTTTTGTTTATCTCTTCTGTGTCTGACGCTACCAAAATATCATCTAGATAACAGAAAATTGCTGATTTACCGCTTTTATCTTCTAGGCGTTCTATTCCCTTTAATACCTGTTGATCCATAAACCTTTGGAAGGTTTGGGCGGCATTCCTAAGACCAAAACTCATCCTGGGGAATTCATATAAACCAAATGGCGTACATATACTGGTTTTCTCTACATCTTCTGCCGCAACTGCTATAATATGATAAGCTCTTTTCAAATCTAACCTAGTATAGTATTTCTTATTAGGTAACACATATGTAAAATCTTGAAGACGTGGTACTGGGTATCGATCTGGTTTCGTAATAGCGTTAAGCGCTCTGTAGTCTCCGCATGGACGTAATTGGCCATCCTTTTTTAAAACTACGTGTAGCGGACTGGCCCATTCTCCTTTACTAGGCCTACAAATACCTAATTCCTGCATTTTATGAAATTCTTCCTTTACTTTCATATACCGGTCTGGAGGTAATGGCCTTGGCCGCGCGAAAACCGGGGAACCGGAAGTTATGATGTGGTGATACACGGAATGAGTTGGTTCCTTGTACATAATAGGCTTAGTTATACTTGAAAATTCCTCTAAAATCTCTCGGTAGGGGTTGTCGCTTTGTATACTCCTAATTGAAGGCTGATCATGCTTTGTAACGCACCCTATTACGCGTAAATTTGTTATACTGTCTGTAAGTCTCCTATTATATATATCTACCACTAATTTATAGTATTCTAGAAAATCAGCACCTATGATAGCTTGCTTAACATCACAAATTATAAAAGTCCATTTCAAGCTTCTACGCAACCCTAAATTTAACTCTAATGTTTTAATACCATACGTTCTAATTTCGGTGTTATTCGCTGCAAAGAGTTTATATTCACTGAGTAATTGTTCGCACTTAAACTGACTTACCGGTAAGACGGAGACGTTGGCACCTGTGTCTACCAGAAAACGGGTTCCGGTTGTTCTGTCCCTTATACACAAACGATGGTTCTTTTCTGGCTCGACGCAGTCTCCCATCGCAATAGGCTGCACCGCATCTAGTTTTCCGACTCGTCATTCTTGTCGCTTTTCCTCGGCTGCTTCCAGTTGCAGGGCTTCTCACACGCTCTAGCCCGATTCCTGTAACGAAAATGATACCTGCAGAGCCAGTTTGGGCTCTGCGGGGTCCTCGGTGGTCCTCTGGGCAGTGAACGTGACCTTGACCTGTTTCTATTCCACGGGTTGCCGTTATCATACTGCTGCTGTCGTCCTCTAATTTCATTAATTTCCACTCGCAGCGTTCGTAGTTCCCTTGTCATTTCTGCCAGTTGCTCGGTCATATTTGGCGTCACTGATACTGTCGACGTCGGCGTTGATACTGCGGCAATTTCCATAGGGCGTAGATTTTCCATGATCTTGTCGGCTAACGCGGCTAATTCGTCTAATTTCGTATCCTGTGCCACCGATAGAACTGCTTTCACCGAACCCGGAAGTCTAGATATCCATAGACGTTTCAATGCTTCTGTGGAGACCTGAGTGTTAGTGGCAAGCTCTGACATTCTTCTCAGAAGTTGTGACGGGCGTTGAGTTCCTAAATCCATCTCCGAAACTAGCTTGTTAAATTGTCGTTCAGCGCTCTCCTCGTAAACGGTAATTAATCTGTTTCTTATGGCTTCATACTTTCCATTTTCAGGTGGCGTAATAATAAGATCATATACTTGCTGTAAGGCGTCCCTGCCCAACTTCGCTACTACCATGTTGAATTTCGTAGTATCTCCTTGTTTCTGCGGCTCCAATATCGAATCGATTTGAGCAAACCATAATTTCGGCATGTCCTTCCAAAATTCCGGTATCTTCGATGAAACGGATATCGCTGCTAGATCTGTGACTGACTGTGTTGTCGCGGTAATTTCGGCTTGACCTTGTCCCGTAACTGCAGGCTTATTCATTTTCTGTATTTAGTTCGTACACCGGTTTATTTCAAAAGTTTCCCTTGAGCACTAAAACTAACTTGCAAGGCTGTAACTACGCTCTAGCAAGGAGTCAAATTCCGCTACCCTGTTCGCTGCACTACGTAATATAACCGCACTGTCCAAAAAAATATATCACGTCGGGGTCACCACTGTAATGATCTTTCTAGTATTATATACGTGTTCACTGTGTCTTGTTGTTGAAGGTCACTCTTCAATAAAAGGGGTTTTGAGTTAACCGAATTTATTTGCGCGGAATCGAATCAAGTATACAAGTTGTCGTTTAGACGGTAGGGAACTGACTGGGGGGAGTATGCAGGCGCGCTACCTCGTAATTAATATGATGCAATGCATTGTATTGTTGCGTCATACACTGCACATGTCCCAACAGTTCGGTTTTTCATCAGGATTGATAGAAAGTAATCTTGCGTTATAATCGTCTAACAACTTATGAAAATCTGTTCGAATACTATCTACTGTTGTACAATAACTGAGAAATGCTTCGCTGTTGCTGTCAGACATAGATGCGGTTTTTGATCGTTCATAGATATTTTGAATGCGCTCAAATAAAATATTGCGTTTTGCTTCTAAGATTGTCATCTCTTTGTCTTCCGACACGCGTGACTTCTTTTGTTGTGACATGCTTACGTAAGTATAAGCTAATGAGAACGAAACAAAATAAGAATATCTAATGTATCTATTATTTTACCTAAGTAGGCTAATTAGGCAACACTTTAGAGCTGAGGAAATAAAAGTTGATTGAAATATGAGATTTATAAGACAACTATGATAGTTGCAGAAATAATAATTTAATAAGTAGGTAGCTACATAAAAGTTTACCTACTAATGCGGGCGGAAATAACCATGTGACGGTTATATGAATATATTAGGAGTATAGCTAGGTGCTATAACTGCCTAGGTATAGCGGTATAACGTATAAAACGTAAATGAATCCGACTCGTATGGATAAAAAAAAAATGGTTCGGCGATACACCGAAACCGATTAGGTTCTAGGCGACTTGGAGAAGGAAATGGACTGTATACAAAGGATAGCGGGTTTAGCCGCCTAGGAGGGAATAAGGGAAGAGGAGAGGGATACGGGAGGAAGTGATTGAGTGGGTATAGGATATTTCAAGGATGGAAGGCACTTACCTTATACAGCCTTCTTCGTTTCTTGTCCTCCTGGTGGTTTCGTGATGCGGCTGCTTGTTTTCACTTCACTCACGAGCGGGTTTTCCTTGGTGGAAGCGGTAAATCACATACAGCGGTGCGGCGCGGAGCGGTATCGAGACGACGTTCTTAGCGAGCGGAATGTTCTAGACTGTCACTCGCGTCCACGATCGCGTCGACGAATCAGGCCAAAGGCAGTGCCTCTTCCAGGGAGTGGGAGAGAGGGAGACGGAAATATGGTATCGCTCAGACTTGTACGTGGAACGATTCATGTTGATGCGATTAGTTATGGATAGGAAGGTAGATGGCGCTACCAGTGATGATCCAACAAAGTTAATAGAACTACCTATTCATATTTAAAATATCTGAATCGTTAAAAGAATGTACAGTTACTACAAACATACCCAAAAGCTGTCGTATGATAAAGCCTTGGATGGCACCAGGCTTACTGCGGTGTATAAGGAATAGAAACAAATTACAAAAAAAATTACAAGCTAATCCATACCATGAAACTAATAAAATTATTTATGTCAGGTATAGGAATTACTGCAACAATCTTATAAAAAAAGTTAAAATAAAATATGAACGAGATTTAATAACTAAAACTGCCAATAACAATAAATTACTCTGGAAAACTATTAAAATATAACATACTCAAATAAAAATAATAAAACTAATACGGAATTAAGAAATCTGAAATCATCCCCCATGTCTTCAGCGAACTTTGCAAACAATTATTTCGTAAAAATTGGAAAGGACCTCGCTGAAAATATTAGTCAAAGAACTAATAATGACTTCCACACTCAGAAGTATTTGCGAAATAACAAAGGCAATATCAGTGTCGCTCATATTCTAAAGCGAGCGTGAACGAAATTATTGATATTTTATAGAACGATTATAGTAGTTTATTTTCATAGTTGTATATTTTTTTTATTCAATGGGATAAAGAAAATACATATATAACAAATAAATATTTTGTTAAATCTGGAAAATCTGCAGCAATAACTAAACGATAAATAGTAACGTTAATGTGATTATTACCATACCTGATTGCACTTTACCCATTAATAGCTTAAAAATGTCGATAGGTTGGTTAAAACTCACTCCTTTAATTATTCAACTAATTATATATTTTCTCGTTTAAGAATATTCTATTTTAGTAAAGGCTATTGGGTTAATAAAAAGATGTTACTGGTTACGATAAACTAATTATTATTTATACGAAACTAATATAATTTTTACATGGCAACATTATTGAATTGACATGTAATGACATGCAGACGCCTGACAGTTGTCACTCAGCAACCAAGCGATAAGACGACTGTCTTATCGCTTGGTTGCTGAGTGATAAAGCGTCTGTTTATTTGAATTTTCTTAATATTGTTTTAGTTTTTCTTGTAATCCGCGTTCAGTTGAGTTTTCGAATTCCTGCGCGTTGAATACCTACTTGTGATAGTGTATAATTACGCTTGAGATAGGACTCTGTATTGTTATTTTATTATTGTGACAGTGGACACATAAGTTTGAAATCGGACTCGTATAGTGTTATTGTAAATAGGTTTTTTATAGCTTTCATTCCAACATGTCTCGTTCCAATGTTAGATGTATCAATTGTGAACTACGACTGACGCAAACGCGTCATCTACTATCTAACGAGAATGAAAGCCTTGTTAATATAATAAGGGTTTGGACTTATCCGAGGGAGGTAAGTAAAAGATTATCACATAATTATTTTCTATTCAAAACATCCAAATATATTGTTTAGTTAACAGTAATTAATAATTGTAAAGAATGACTTAGGCTTATAGCAACTATAGCCTAGTAGAGAGACCAATGTACTGCTATGCAGAGGGCCTCGGGTTCGGGCCTACGCGCTACGGCACGTACCTATGACTTTAGACGTCTTGTAAAACTCATTATAAGACCCCAAAGTTAAATGCTTACCTATATAAATGAAATTAACTACCATTGTCCTGCAGTTTCACTCGCTTAGATACTGAAAAGTTACAACTTTTTTTAAATGTTATATAGCCTATGGTGCTCAACAAAGAAGTAGCTTTCTAATGGCAACTGAATTTTTGAAATCGGTCCAGTAGTTTTTGTGTGAAAACATTACAAACATACACACAAATGTTTCCTCTTTATAATATTAGTATAAAAGTTTAGATTATGAAATCTTATCCTGTGCTTCATAGGGCAGTCAGAAAGATTTTTGTCTTTTGTAATAGGGAGTTAGAACTCTCAAAGATCCGGACACTAGTCTAACCATATAATATCACTTACCCTTTGAGTTGCAGATGTCAAATGAGTCACTCTGAGGAAAAGTAGATATTCAGCAGGATCTAGTTAGACTAGACAGTGGATCCTGGGTTCATATGCAAAAGCTGTGGATTCAACTGAGAATAATGCTAGGATGATTTTGTATCAGTTTCATCTTGACTAATTATAATTACCTACTATTATACTTTTACAATTATATTTATCACTATTCATTATTTGGTTCAAATGTTTTGTTATTTTCAGATAACTGATACTGACTTTATATGCTCGGCTTGTCGCAACCTAGCATATCATGCAAGTGAACAAGTTATTGCACCAGAAAGACAAGTTGGCCATAGAAATGTGTGTTGGCTGTGGACGTTCCATTCTGAGAAGCAGAAGTCGTTTAGTACTGAAAACAAACTGCACTGATGAAGAACGAGAACTTGCAGATATAATTTCACAGTGGATACCCCATCGTCAAGTAAATATAAATATACCTATTTTCATTTAACATTAATTCTTATTTTTTCAATCCAAACTAGATATTTAAGAATATCTCAAATATTGGTTATTCAAGTATTTATTATTGTTTTAGCTTAATCTTACCGATCAAGCATGCAGTCCATGTTGGCTTCGAGCACAGAGAATATTACGTCGCAGTATTGGCTCACCAAATTCGCAGCCACAGAGTGATATTTTAGAGGATGTACCTATTACTGAATCTACTAGTCCTCAACCAGAGGAAGCTGACAATAAACTGTGTCAACTGTGAAACACAACTGTTGTCTAATGAAAATAGACATTCTCTGTCTACAGAAAGTGAAGATCTCATTAGAGTTATAAAATTCTGGACTTATCCTAAAAATGTAAGTTTTTATGTTTTATAATGCAGTAAAAGTAAATATAATAAGAGGCCCATTTCATTTTAAAAATATTATCATTGTTTAGCTTTATTTATTATTATTTTATTTTAAAATACTATTCTGTAGTAGAAGGCCCAGACTAAAGCATTTGTTAAATCTGAAATGAAATATTTTGTAAATGTGGACAAAATCTGTTTGTGCCACTATATAAATATATTTGTAAAATATCTTTTAGACATTAGTGCTTTTTCGTATAAATGGATCTTGACTTTCTCAACTGGCATTTACATTGTTAACAAGAAATACATTGTAAGTGTTTTCTTTTAGATCATGGCTACGGATTACATATGCAATGCCTGCTGGGAGCTTGCAAATCACCAGGTTATATCTGAACTTGAACCTGTAGAGAATCCAGTGCAACTGCCAGAAGACTATCAAACGTCACAGCATCAGTATATAACACTGCCAAACATAAAAAGAGCTGCTGACACTAGAAGACACTGCTTGTTTCCTGACTGCAGAAACCCTGAGCGATTTCATATGCCTGATGTTATTCGTCGCAGAGTGCTTAGTGATTGCAACTTTTATATACCCAGAGATAGTCGCATATGCAGTTACCATATGGGAAGAAATATATTTCACGAACTATATACTTCAGATAATAGTATGAGTCAGTTTAATACTAATCATATTGAAGATATGATTTTTATACTAGCAGAGCCAGTTAAAGTTTTTGATTTTGAAGATATTCAGACTCTGCCAGAATATTTGGTTTATTATTTTTTAGGTATTTCCATATTTCAACACGGGCAAATATTAAGTGAAACTAGAAGTCTTCAAGAAATGCATAGAGGAAGCTTTGCATTGACTGCATTATTATGCAAATTAAGAACTGGGGATTCTGGAGATAGACTAGCGTGTCTATTTCAAACACCAAGACGCACCATTGAAACCTTGATGGATAAGGCAAGAGAAATATTAGCCCAAGAATATGTTCCACAACATTTAGGGTTACGACATATAACGCGAAATAATGTGATAACCAAAAATTCTATTATAGCAAATGGATTATTTGGCATACCAGATCTGCCTATTGAGCAGCAAAACGCAATTGTTATCTGTGATGGCACATATGTTTACACTCAGAAAAGCACAAATTATCTTTTTCAAAAAGAGACTTATTCCCTCCATAAGTACAGAAACTTGGTAAAACCTTTTATGATGGTATGCTGCAATGGGTACATCCTCGATGTTGTAGGACCACATCCTGCCACTACCAATGACCCATCAATTATGACAGATTTATTGAGCCAAGAGAGTTTCGTTCAATTTTTTTGAGAAGACGACGTTTTTATCCTCGATCGAGGCTTTCGGGATAGTGTTGACGCTATTCATGAGCGTGGTTTCCTAGCCCATCTGCCAGAATCCTTGTCACCAGGTCAGTCGCAGCTTACCACATTAGAAGATAATAGATCTCGATGTGTGACAATAAACAGATGGGTTGTGGAGGCAGTGAATGGTCGTATAAAACGTGATTTTAAAATATTTCGTCACGAATATTTTAATCGTGCATGCCGACACCTAATGAAAGATTTTTCAATTGCAGCAGCTTTACACAATGCGTTTGCAACAATGTTTGTTGATCCTGTTAACGCACAGAGCATATTGTCAACAATTTATGACAAGCTTTTTATTACCAATATTTTATCTGAAGTTATTCAAGAAGAGAATTTGAATCGACGGAATTCTCTATTTCAAGAAATAAATAGATCGAATATTATATTCCCAAATCTGACAATGGCTGAGCTGGTGCTCTTTGCTTGTGGTACATACCAAATACGCCAAGGTAGGTCTTACATAGGCGAGCAGCTACGTTATCATGGTTTATACACAATCGAAGTATGCCGAGATAATCAGGTTAATCTCTCTGCTTTAGGGGGAATAAGTCTTTATTTAATTAGAGCAAAGGTGAAGTCGCGGCATGTGTCCCGAAAATCTTATTTTGTATTCATTGCCATTGATCTCCCGATCAATGGCAATGAATACAAAATAAGATTTTCACAAGTAGGAACAAATGCCATCGCAGGCTATTGTTGCAACTGCGTAGTTGGTTTGCGTACAGTAGGTTGCTGCTCTCACGTAATGAGCATTGTATGGTATTTGGGCTATGCTCGTCATCAGGCCAATATTACGCCACCTGGTCAATTTCTCGACGAAGTTTTAATCCGATTAGAGGCATGAAATATTTGTTTTAAAAATAAATAATTTCTGATACTAACCAATGTTTTATTTAATACACAATTACCAACTTATCCTACATAAAATAGGTATATCGTAGTGAATGTTGAAGACCGATAGTAGTAGTATCATTGTTATGGTCTGCTGAATAGAGTGAGGAATTACTTCATCAAAGTAAGTATAGTAAAGTATTTAAAGGAAGATGTGACTAGTATTAAGAAATATACCTACAAATCTCGGCTACGTTCATGTCCTTTCATGCATAATATAGTAGGCTTCCAAAGGTATGTAGCGTCAAGGTTATTCTGGAATAAGTACTTAGGTAGGTACCTATGTATTTATTGAGGTAGGAACTTCAATAAATACATCAGAATAAACTCAACTACCCAGGGAGGCTTGGTGTGATTTTGCGACGTTTTAAACGTATTTAGCGCTGTGATTGGTGCAGACTGGTGTTGACCTTGGCGTCACATCAGTCAATCGCAGCGCTAAACAAGAACGTAAACTCGATACGTTTAAAACTTAGCAAAATCATACTAAGCCCTCTGAAATATACAACTTACCTAGGTACCTACCTGAAACGTAACCTTACCTATCTAACTAATAAAGTGAATCTTTAACTTCGTTTTCCAAAGGTAGGTAAGGTACCTTACCTACCATAATACATAGGTACCTAGGTATTTAGGTAGGTACTTACCTACATATTCCAGAATAAACTCATCTTTTCAGTAATATAGGTAGGTACCTACCTACATACAACATGCCTAAAACGTAACATAACCTAACTTTTAAAGTGAATCTTTAGACTAGATTTCTACTAAAATCCCATGAAAAAAAATATGCTATGATTACATTTTATTTTGATAGACCTAAGATCTATCTTTTTCAATCATTCATCTCTCATCTTTCATCTTTTTTCATCAATCATCACTAATGTACGCGAAGTCTTAATGCGACACTGAGAATACACGGGTGTTTGCCGATCTTCTTTGCCTTCTCAACTGAACTCCTTCGTCCTACTACACGCAAACCACGAAGAAGTAAATAATGTCCTTATAAATTTAAAATCTGATAGCGCTCCTGGGTGGGACAATATACCAATTAGTTTTTTTAAAAATGGCTAGGTCTGAAATAGTACCTATAATAACACACCTTGCTAATCTCTGCTTTGACAAGGGCATTTTTCCAATACCCCTCAAGGAGTCAATTATTACACCAGTCTACAAGGGCGGGGATAGAGACAGTATTGATAATTATAGGCCTATCTCCGTATTGCCAGCTATCTCTAAAATCATGGAAAAATTAATTAACACAAGGTTGCTTAATTACTTAACTGAATTTAATATTCTTTCAGCAGCGCAATATGGTTTTAGGAGAGGAAGATCGACTGAGGATGCGATAACTGCATTAACCTCACTAGTTACTGAACAGCTTGATAAACGGTACAAAAGCATTGCAGTCTTTCTAGACCTCAAGAAAGCATTCGATACTGTCTCTCTCCCCATCCTTTTACACAAACTAGAGAAGATTGGTATTAGAGGGACTCCACTCAATCTTTTCAAAAATTACTTGTCTGACAGAAAACAAAGGGTGAAATTGGAGGATTGTGTCAGCGAGGTGGTAGAGGTGTCATACGGCGTTCCCCAAGGTAGTGTCCTCGGGCCGACCTTGTTCTTGATTTACATTAATGATCTGTGCAATATATCCATCAAAGATGCAAACATTGGCAGGTCCTGGGATGTTGTCAGGGCAAGTGCAGAGCATGGCTTGGAGATTTTAGGGAAATGGTTGCGCAACAATATACTTACTTTAAACGCAGATAAGACCAACTACATTTGTTTCTCTGTTTATAATAACTCGCAACCAATTCATGACCTTAATATTAAATTGCATAGTTGTAATAAAGATAGATCTAACTGTACCTGCCCAACTATACAGAAAGTTACCCAAATAAAATATTTAGGAGTATTTTTGGACCAGAGACTCATGGTATAGACATCTCGAACACGTTGCTCAAAGAATCAGAAAGTTAATTTGGATTTTTAAGACACTAAGACATGTAATTCCAAGAACAATTTCTGGTTCAGGGCAAACGAATAGAGATATACTGAAAGAAACATATATTTCTTTAGCACAATCTGTGCTGGCTTATTGCGTCCCTGTATGGGGTGGTGCAGCCAAAACTAGTTTTATAGAAGTGGAACGCGCTCAACGCAGTCTACTTAAAATCATGTATTTCAAAAAAAATTACATTCCCCACCGAAGAATTATTTCAAATGACGAAATTGCTCTCAGTAAGAAAACTGTACATTTTATATACTGTGTTAGGAAAACATAAGACCTTACCTTATGATCCTACTAATTACAGTAAAAGACGAAAGCATGTTGTACCGCAGGTACCTAGCATCTCCACCACGTTTGCCAGTAGGCAATATAGTACACGTTCATCACAACTATGTATATAACTTTATAAATAAACATTTAGATATTTACAGTAAATCATATTATGAGATCAAAAAACATGTAACATATTGGCTAGAAATAAAAAAATTATGAGGAAACTGAGCAAGTACTGCAAACAGAATTTAAATAAACATGTATCACCTACATAAAGACATACTTATTTACACATAATGTATACAATAAATAAATAAATAAAAAATATAATATATATTTACATGTTTATATAATATACATATATTTATATATCTTTGGACACATCCGAACAAACACACACGCACACACACATACACGCAGACACACACACATATATATTATTTTATCAATTAGCTGTAAGGCAACAAAATTAAATACTTGTTAGATCATAACATCATGGTTACCTATGTATGTATGTACGTGTTGGAGGAGCGGAGCTTTCCTGACACAGGCCTTGAAGCCTAAAAGGAAGCCCCAGCTTTAAGTTTAGATATTTTGATGTGGTTAAAGAAAATAAAAGATTTTTATTTATTTTATTTTTTTTTATATTAAGAATGGATATTCCATTCTGTCACTACATTTCTTAGCATATTCGATATATTTTCAGCAGTATGCCTCTCCTCGAAATATGTGCAATACAGCAGTATATTTTGTAACTGTATATTGTCGTCAATGAAGTGCGCTATAATAGCATAAAAGTGGTTCTGGTTATTTTGTGAAGTCCAGCCATCGGTGGTTTAACAACCAGGTGTATATGGCTGAAGCATAGAACGGACTTGTTCCTTTGTTTCATTATAAAGAGCAGGCAATAGGGATGTTGATATTGTTTTACGATTAGGAATTTGATAAGCAGGACAAAGCAAATTAATTAATTTTCTAAACTCTGGGTCTTCTACAATCTTAAGAGGATGATATTCTTTTACAATCATTTTTATTAATTGCTTATCTGCTTGTAACGATGAATTGATAGTGGTCCTGTGGACGATGCATAGTTTGTAAACAAGTTAAAAGGAGAAGTTGCAACTTCCATATAAAATTACCCCACGTCCGACAGCTGAGAAAAATATCTCAAATAATAGATAAAATTAAGTATTAATAAGTTGCATACCTCTGATTGTCATCCTTACTGGCTATCATACTTAGAAAGTGCTCCAAATATTGTTTCAGGCGCAGTATTAAGTACTTATCTTATAAATATTTTACTTTCAATCATGCAATATCTACTAGTCTAACGACCATAAAAAAACATATTTTTTTTATAGACTCTAGCCTGTATCCCCGAACACATTTACTAAAAGTGCCCCTAACGGAGAGTAGCGATCGATAGAGTCCGCTAGGGGGCGCATTTAGAAAATGTATGGAAATTGTTCCCGACGACTAGGCTATCGTGACGATCGAGTGCAAACTCGTACTAGACCCTCTGATATCATAAATAATTCCTCATACGTCTCGGAAAATCATATTAACTTCTTCGCTATCATATTAAGTTGCTTCCAACCTCGCAAAGTGAACTCTGCTGGTTTAGATTATGTTCTTCGACATAATCTGCTAACAAGTTTGGTTTAAGCATTTTTAGTCTTATTGTTTGACAAAACTCTTCAGTATATGTGCTTTATTACTAACCTAGTATAATAACTATTATCAAACGTGAGTTATTACAGTGTTTAATTGCTTTTTAATCCTATTCTAAAACTAAAATCAGAAGTTAGTATATTACAGGTTTTCTGCTCCTGAATTAATATTTAGAGCAATTTTTTTATGTGCTAGCCAGTAAGGATGATTACCGGAAGTATATAATTATTTTATACTGATTTTTAGCGATTTTTTGAGATACTTATCTTCGCAGTCGGAAGTGGGGCATTTTTGCTACTTCTTCTTTGTTAGCTGTATTGATTGTAATGGTCGAGGTTCTTGTGTAAACGGTGCAGACGGTATTGGCTCCGATGTGAGTGGTATTGGTCCCGATGTGGATGGTATATGCGACGATGTTGATGGAATTCGTTCTGATTGCAATATGTTGGATGCAATATTAGTACGGCATTCGTTTCACGACGTAATTTGATATTAGCATACTTTCGTTTTATATGTCGCAACAGATTACCTGTGCCATTGCGAGCGTTATATGAGAGATTAATTGAGCAATATCGGCATTTTGCATTTCATTCTGAACATTCGAAATGGTTCCACACCTCACTGGTTTTAGTTGGTGGCATAGTAGAAGTTGTAGGTTAGTTCTTAAACAATAAAGCACGAAGCTAAGCAGCCAGGCAAATCACACAAACAACAAACCATCACATGCAATAACTCCCTCATGATTGATTTATCTAATGTTTCATTCATCAGTATAAAGTTGATAACACGTCTGCATGAAGAAGGGCCTTTTGAATGCAGTTAAATTACCAACTAGTGTCAAATCTGTACACACGGCCACAGATCACGTTTCCCAAATAAAATCAGCATAAACAGGACTCGCGCGTTGTTTATAATCCTACTTAGACGACCTCTTCGGCGAGGCCCGACCGAGTTCCGTTTATACTGGTTGTAGGTAACTTGATCTGAGGTCGTGTTTACTTTTGGCAACTACTTATTATATTTTATTATTTCAGACAAGAAAATACAACAACGCTGGCGAACAGCAGGGGACACTTACCGGAAAGACAAGATATCTGAAAGAAATCAGCCATCCGGCTCTGGGAGTAAAAAGAAGAAGAAATATTCTTAAAAGTAACTTAGAAACACCTAATGAGTCCACGCAACCAGGTACTTCATGTCAAGAAACTTCTCAGCTAACATCACAACGTAAATTTGAAACACCCAATGAGTCCACGCAACCAGGTACCTACTTCACGTCAAGAAACTTCTCAGCTAACATCACAACTGCAGCTCAACAAATCAACATCACAAAAAAAAAGCAAGGACATACATCTGAATTTGAGACACAGTTATTGGAATGCTTAAAGTCTAATCAATCGGAGCTAGAAAGTGAGGATTTGGCTTTCTCTCAATCTCTACATCTTTCATTAAAAAGATTCACAATATACCAAAAATTAGTGTTCAGAACAAAAGTGTTAAATATAGTTATGGAAATGGAAAACCAAACACCACCTGCATACTACAGCCCCATTCCTACAGGTTCTAGTGCTTTTACTGAGCATGACAGTATGTCACCGATAAATCAATATTTCCAAACCTTTAATATAATCCAGGATACTTCATGTCTTAATCATAATCCTATTAGTCCTGCTGCAGTGAATGATAATGAAACTCTTATACGTATGGAACTGAAAGTTGCCTCTTTAATGTCACGCCTTATGACATTTGTACTCCAGCAACAACATCATCTACTGGTGAAAGTAATGTCAATGCTCAGGATACAAATTCACAAAGAAATTAATAATGTTAAATTTGATTTTTAATTTATCAAGAAAACTCTTTTATTAAAGTATGATAAACTTTTTTTTTCTCCAGCTTCACTTTTATTGTTTGTTTATTTATATGATTGCGGTAGTACACACGGCCACAAATCAAGTTACCCAAAACCAGTATAAGCGGGATTCGGACGGGTTACCTAAGATAGATAGATAGATAGATAATTCTTTATTGTGCAAATGTTGGTACAAATTCGGTGTAAATGGCAAGTGTACTACATATATATCAAATGCACAAGGGCGGCCTTATCGCAAAGTACGATCTCTTCCAGGCAACCTTAGGATGGACAGACTGAAAAGACAAAAAGCTTTGATGTGTAGTGACTAAGTATCTGATTATTATAAATTGTTTTTATTTATTATATATACATACGTAGGCATATATACAATAGATATGATAGGTGCTAAACATATTTTAAATAAATAAATACATAATATGATACATACATGGGTGCATAGGGTTCCCACCAAGATCTAAGAGTCCCAAGCCAACCTCACCTGCAAGTGGTGCACCTGCCGATCAACGGACGAGGCTCTGGCAAACAAAATATCCCGATAAGCGGCAATAGGGTATCAAAACACTGGCGAAAAGTGGGCGTTTATTATGCCTCTGCCTACCCCTTCGGGGAAACAGGCGTGAGTCTATGTATGTATTTATGATACATACATATATAAACATATATATAATATTATACATAAATATAATACATATACATCAATATAATGCATATACATAGGTACATACAATAATATAAACACAAAATACAGTGACAAAATTAGTTTACAATGTCAAATAGTGTTTCTTTAGTGCATTTTTAAAAATGTTCAATGATTTAGCTTGCCTTATTTCGACCGGCAGCGCATTCCACAAACGGACAGCTTGAACAGCGAAGGATTTATCGTAGAAGTTTGTGGAATGTGTTGGCATCTGCAGTCTCAGATCCACCGACGACCTCAAGATCTTTAAATGTCATGAAGGAACTTAAAACGTTCTTTGAGATACGTGGGGGTATTTGAATTAAACAACACATTGTACAGTAACATAAGAATATGAGTATTCCGGCGAAGTCGAATTGGGAGCCACTTGAGCCTGGATCGAAATTCAGATACATGATCATATTTGCGTAAACCAAAAATGAATCTTATACAGAAGTTTTGGAGACGCTCAAGTTTATCAAGTTGGTCCTCATTAATTGGACTAAGTATTATAATGCTCAACGCGCGAGTTCCATTTATACTGGTTTTGAATAACTTGATCTGTAGCCGTGTGTATATACTATACTAGAGGACGCCAGCAGCTACGCCTGCATTTTTTTTTAAATTTACCCGTTTTGGCCGATCCCGTGGGAATTTCGGGAAATCCCTTCTTAGTGCACCCCTACGGTCCCCAAGGAACATACATGCCAAATTTCAGCTTCCTGCGCCCAACTGTTTCGGCTGAAGCGTGTCTGTCAGTCAGTCAGTAACGCAAGGATTTTATATATTAAGATAGTCTGTGGATTTTTTGCGTCTTTTAACGATATGAACTCATTTTAGTGTCAAATAAAAAAATCGAGCGTTGCACTTCAGCATCAACGGACATTTTTTGTCGACGAAAAAATGAATAACAGGAGAGCTCGGTGAGTATTCTTGTGAAATTTTATCAAATAATTACTAACAAATAACTATAGTGTATGTGTAAGGTGTATTTTACGTGTAGTGTAAGAATTATGTTAGAGAAATTCGTTTCAAAGTTTTGAAGTAATGAATTCTAACAAACATCATCGATCATATAAGCTGTATATTCAGTAAATATTGTTTATTTCTTGGATTTATATAGATAAGTTCTTAGAAAATATATTACAGAACAATATGTATAAATTAGTTTCATACATTTTGGTTTAGTTTCATCACAATTGTAATTCAAATCATACTAGGTATTGAAATTATTCCGTTGCCGCCATGTCAAAATGATTTAAATTTAATTTTATTTTACAGTCGTCTACGTCGTCATGTAGGGACGGGACGCTTGTCAATCGAATATCGATAAAATTTACGATAAATCCAGTGGTCTCGAACGTCATAGAGCGAGATCGGTAGAATTGCCAGCTAAAATCGGTATATTTGTACCCAAAATCGGTATTTGGCAAAAAAAAGTACAATATTCAATAAAACTCGTTTATTTATTAAAAAAAAACTTACTAATTTGTAACAATCATAATTATTTTTTATACCAATATTCTTTGGCCATAGAGCCGCGGTCATCATCGAATTAATTTCAAAAGCGTAGTTTAGCAACACGAGAGAGGTTAATTATCTGATTTTGTAGGGACTCTTTCGGTTAGGTACTCACTCTTCAAAGTTAAGAAAATTAATGAAAAAATAATACCGAATTACTGTTTATATATACTAGACAGGTAAATTCCCGAGCGGGAAGCCCCTTATAACATCGAATTGTAGGACACAAGGGTGTCAAGGGTATTCCCCAAAATATATAAACTACATTCTGCACTAGGTCCATACTATTGAGGGCTTCCCCGTTACATTAAACATAAATGAAAAGGGTTGCCATTAAGTTGGCAACCCTTTTCATTTATGTTTAAGTGTAAAATCGGTAGAAAAATCGGGAGAATTTCCATGTATACTGTGAAATCGTAGAAAAATCGTTATATTTCGGTATTTCGGTAGAATAGAGCCCATATCGGTAGAAATACCGAAAAATCGGTAGGTTCGAGACCACTGGATAAATCTTTTGGTGAGGAAGGAAGTAAGGTGAAAGGAAGTTCGACAGGGATTTTTGTTGTAATAATAATTCACATAGATTTTTTTTATTTTTTATGTATAATGCATATTAGGTAATTATTTTTGTCACTACTAAATTGGCAATAAGTGAATGACAATATCGGCTTATTTAGTTTCATTTTCTACGAAAACGTAGGTGACTCCTCACGGACCACATCCTTCAATAAGCATGGGCATATTATATGGGCATTACGTTATAGAAAAAAAAACTCTTAGTGACAAAAAGGGGACGTTCTTAGTTACATATGTAAAATATGTTTTAGCCTTGCCCGTCTTCGATCTACAAGGTCAGGGAGTCGGTCGCGCTCCATAACGCCATAGAGCCAGCACCGACACGTCCAGCAGCCAGCAGCTAGGAGGGCCGCTTTGCTCGGCGCTCTTGCCGGGTCCGAGATGAGGGAGGCGGCATTGTCACCTCCCCGGTAAATTCAATCATATGTGTTTTCTTTTAATTTTCAATGCACTTTATGATTTAGTAATTTTGTATTTTTCTTGTAGGCAGATCCGAGCAATCACGGTCAACCGCACACCAGGTGGCTCTCTCAATGCAGAGAGTTAAAGTTAATGTTGCATAAGAGCCCTGGTGGCAGTCTCAGAAAATCACCCGAGCTGATTCGGTAAAAGCTTTTTTATTTTCCTAGCTGTCGATGCTGGTCCAAAAGCTGTTTGCAATTTATAATATTATAATTATGTTTCTGTCTTGCCTGTCACAGTGGTCTAGTGTTTTAGCAGGTGACTGTACATCATAATGGACAGTCTCCATACAGTGTATGTATTTATATAATTTATTGGATTACTGCCTAGTGATCCCACAAATTCATAAGTTTGCAGGCAGTCCTAAAAAGTTATGAATTTGTATAGAGTAAACATGTAATGTTTCTAATTACTGACAATTCTTCTGCAAAGAAATATATGGAATTTGGAACTGAATGGCGCTGTATAAATGGCTCGAAAGTTAGATTTTATTTCACACTATTTATATTTGTTCTAGTGATAACCTGGTGAAGCGCATTGAGGCACTGGACATCCCTGAGGGTGAGATTGAAGGCGTGCTGCAGAGGGACCGGGACCACATTACACGCTGGGTACCAGAATTCTCCGAGCCGGCTCTTCAGGGCCCGTCGACGTCGGGAGCATTTCCGTCGCCTAACTGGCCGGATTACGAAAGCGATGTCAGTGGCTTCGATAGTGATTGGGACGACGATTTCGAACCGTCAACTATCGAAGCCGCTGCACCTAGGGATATCCCCGATGACGCAGCCCTAGATGCGCCGGTCAGGAATATCGTAGAAGCTGTTGGAATAGGTATGGATGACGAAGCCGATCGTCTCTTGGGCATGTCGCCAAATTTCACATGGCGCGAAGACTTTGAGTCGTTCAGAGGGGTTCCTGAACAAATTTCAGGACCTACTCCTGGACCACTCAAAGTCTACGATTCGGTTTATGATGCCTTTGTCGACATCTGGGACAAAGATATCATAGACTGCATCGTCAGTTAAATATTAAAAACGATATGTCACCGCTTTATGTTTTGAGGTATGAACTTATAAATACAAAGCGAGCTCTAAAACGCGCTATCTCAATTTCAAACGAGCATCACTCGACACCAGAGTCGTAATCTAAATAAACAAAGATAACATTGTATAGTTAGTTTCATAACAAACATAAATAATATAACACTTGACAACCTTTCAAAACAAATTGAGTCACAAGGACCGATTGTGTGGAACCCGACCCGCGCGCCGAGGCGATAAAAACGCGCGGGCGTTTGATCGTTATCGCTTTCAAGTGGCCGGGCAGAGGGGCCGGCATGGGTTGCGGCGCGGAGCAAGCAAGCTGTTAACAATTGTATTGTGTACATGTTGTTTATAAAAAAAAAAAATAACAATAACAGTTTACAGTAGATTGTTATCCGGCGGCCCCACACTAGGCAAGTCTGTCGTGTGGGTGCCTGTTACGATTTACAGTTTGTTTGTACTTATCTAATCTTATACTACAGAAAAACTCAAAACTTAAAGCGGTGACATATCGTTTTTAATATTTAATTACGTTACTTATATAATAGATAATAAGATAAGAAATAAAAAAGTACACTTGTTCATACATATTTATGAATTACAGGCCTCTGATTCCAAAGCGGAATGCGCGCGGCGCCTGATAATGGATCAGGCGCCGCGCGGCGTAATTTATGTTAAATTTGATAAGGCCATATAATGCACAAATAACATTTTTAAGCATAAAATTAAGAAAACACTTAGTAAGTAGTCTTATATTCTTTTAAAACAAAAAGAAATCATAGGGATAGCATTCACCACTTCTGAGTAATATGAACATTTCTGAAACAGTTCCCATGCTCTCAGTAAAATCACTGTTGCGCGCCAAAATCTACTTAAGGTCTCGAAAAAAGTCAAATCTTATATTTTATGCTGGAATTTTTATATATACGTGTTAGTAATTCACATACCTTGATAAACACAATAGATCTTAAAGAATAAAACTAAATTTAACAGAAAAAACAGCAGAAATACACTCACACATTCCGCACCAACTTAACACTCAATGACAAAATTGACAACGAACTTTTTTTTTTTTTAATTTCTCTATGGAGTCGGAACTCGACTGGGATTAGTATGACGGGAAATTTAACGTAGAAACGAGATACTTAATACAAACTAAGCCCTAGAGCGATAAAGACGAGTATATTTCACTCTTTCGACCGCGGGAGCCATGTTATATGCCATATAACACGGGCAATTTAGTGTTAGAATTTTGTTATATGGCATATAACACGGGCAATTTAGTGTTTGGATTTTGTTATGTGCCATATAACACGGGCAAGCTAGCGGTTATGATTTTTATTTTGCCTCTTTTACTGAACTTTGCATAATGTCACACAATTTTACAACTTTATTATACAGCGTGTTTCATAACCCCCTGTCCGATCCCGAAAGGACATATTACTGACTTACCAGGCATGCCAAGAAGAGTAATAAAAAATTCTAAGTCATCATAAAACATCAGAATTAATTACCTTAGCTCAGTACTAACGAGTAACATTACCCCGAAATTGGGGAAAATTCTGTAACTAACAACACTCCCCTCTATAGCGGAATCCTTTATGATTCTATTAAATTTATTAAAATACTGTCGGCTTTCGCCGCTTAGGCTCAGTCCACACCGAAATGGCAGCGGCTGGAAGCGACGCGCAGCGGCCGGCATCGAAGAGAAGGCTTGTGGCTGCCCGCGACTGCTCGCGCCTGCCCGCGACTACTCGCGGCCGCACGCGACTGCTCGCGCCCGCCCGCGACTGCTCGCGGCCGCGCGCAACTCACGTCACGGCTCAGGCTCACGCTATTCCTATGCGCAGTTCATATTCTACATATATAACGAGGAAACACGTGTGTAATTAGCTGTGAAAATGAGTATTTTGGATTTAATCGTTATTGCACGTATAATTGAAGGCGAAGAAAAGGAAACGTGGATAAGATTAAGAAGGAAAATAAATTCTTGGGTACACGGCCGTCCGCGCCCTCCCGCGTTTGCTTGCGGCCGCCCGCGCCTTCCCGCGCATGCTCGCGGCTGCCCGCGCCTTCCCGCGCATGCTCGTGGCCGCTTGCGCCCGCCAGAGCGGTCGTGCGCCGACGCGGCGCGGACGCCGCGCCGCTGGAATGCTCGCAAAGCCGCGGGCATTCGCACGACGTTTTCAAGTTTGTCAAGTGATTCTATGTATTAAAGTCATGGTGATAAAGACAAAAATTATATGACACTGAAACTGCTCTCCGCTTCGCTTCTGGCCGCTGCCATTTCGATGTGAACTGAGCCTAACCGTGTCAAAGGGCATTTCGCCTTTTGAAAAAAGTGCAATTTTACCGTCAAGCGAGCCGCCGTACACAAAGGCACCGCTCCAGAGATGTTTACAATCAACAGATAGGTAATATCGATTTCTTTAATTTTAACATGACATGTTACAAATTAGAATGATAGCCTACTAGGCCAATGATAGCCTTAGTGGCGATACCAACGGACTGCTGTGCAGAGGGTATCGGGTTCGAATCCACGGCGCGCATCAATAATAATACATACATAATACCTAAGGTAATAAGACCTTTCCAAGTTACGTGCGTAATAAATAGTTAATAATCGCTTGTCCCGTGTCTCGGAGAGCACGTTAAACCGTCGGACCGACAGTCATGAAGATAAAGATCTAAAGATAAACAGTCGTTACGCGGAGTCAGTACCCTCAAATAAACTGATTCTAGTCTAAACCGTGGAGTGTTGTTATTTATTAACAGCAAATTTTATAAAACATAAAATTATACAAAGCTGACGTTTTAGGGGTTTACATACATACATAGACTCACGCCTGTTTCTCGGAGGGGTAGGCAGAGACTAAGGGGTTTAGCTACCGATAATGTATCAGGTAAACAATAACATAAAATATCGACAAAAACAGTACTCCAGTGAATACCATTTGTAACATCTCTGATTATTTACCTATTTGATTAATGAATTAACAATGTGCCTACTTGGGCACTCAGTTTTTCGCTAGCTTTCCTTTTGTTTAGACTTCCGCGTGAAATAGTAAATTCGTTAGGTATGTCATATTCAAACCCTGAGTACTTTAACACGTTGATGTGCTTAGGTAGGAGTGAATGCAATTATGCAGGTGCTCGTAGGGAGTACGAGGAACGGTATGCCAGACCACGGGGTCTACCCGTGCCGTCGTAGCGCGCGTTTGAACGGTTTCGCCCTCGGGTGTACAACACGGGCAGTGTACGCGATGATTCGAATCGCAATCATGGTGGCAGACCACAAAGTAGCGACGGTGGAGTGGAACAGGTGTTACAATTATTCGCTGAGGATCCCACGCAGAGTACCAGGAGTGCGGCACGTGAACTGGGCACCAGTAACGCGCGAGTGTGGAGGATATTACGAGGGGAGTTCAATGTATTCTCGGTATCGAGGTGATATACTAATGATAATGGTAATTTAATTATCTCATTAGTTAATGACACTCTTTGAGGGTATAAATACAAAATTTCATTTAATTGTCACCATTATTATTCAAGATATCATTGCGAAAAGACAACTATGATGACTGATTCGACAATGATGAAAAAAATCGAGCATCGTGCAGTGATAAAATTCCTCACAAAACAAGGAAAAACTCAAAAAATTATCCATGAAGAAATGGTGGCTGTTTACCAAGATTCTGCGCCTTCATTATCTACAATTCAGAAGTGGTCAAGTGAATTCAAACGGGGTAGAGAGAGCATTGAAGACGACCCCCGCGCTGGTGGGCCAATTTGTGCCGCTACTGAAGAAAACGTCAAATTAGTCGAAAAACTTGTACTTGAAGATGCCCGTGTAAGAGTGAAAACATTAGCAGAAATGACTAAGCTATCTGTGGGTACCATTAGCGATGGGACGAGTCGTCAATTTTCCAAATCGACCTACTCGAGTTGAGTTATTGAATAACTCGAGTTACAACTCGAGTTGACTCGACTCGGTGCCAACTCGATAACAGTGCTAACCTCCGAGCTGCGGAGCGAGTTACCGAGTCACCGAGTTGGCGTCAACTCGCTGGCTCTAACTTGTACAAAGCAAATAAAACCTGTCGACCGAGTCAGGCAGGCAAGCCAAGCTGCCAAGTTAACACTAGCCAACTCGGCAGTTGGAATGCAGAGGGAGGATCGTCGGCTTATTTCTTTCGTAATTTTTTTTTTTTAATATTAATTAATAATTAATAATTTTCGTTAATATTTCATACGCTTGGTAGGTACTAGGTAGGTACACTAAATGAATAAAACGTGGTTTAATACGCAGTTCACTGGTTAATTTTGAGAAAATATCTCCCGTGAATGTAACTCACAAATCAATAACATTATTACAAATTAACAATCATATTACAAACAAATTATATTCAACGGATCACTCCGCGACCTTGACGAGTTGAGTCGACGCGGCGACGAGTCAACGAGTTGCGAGTTAGCCGAGTTATCAACGAAGCGACAATGCCACTACCGAGTTAGGTCAAGACTACAACTCGGTCAACTCGCTAACAGCGAGTTGAGTCGAATCATTGACGAGATACGGGATGGTTATGTTCGATCTCACCCTAACTCGTTACGTTATTTTGGGTGACGACGCGACGAGTTGACGAGTTGCCATATTGTGAACGACGCCTACCGAGATAGCTCGAGTTAACATAAAAGCAGATCGAGTTGACTCGCTCAGGGGCTAACTCGAGTTAATCGAGTTAAATAACTCGAGTCGCCCATCGCTAGGTACCATTCACACAATCCTTCATGAGCGCCTGAATTTGTCAAAGGTCAGTGCAAGATGGGTGCCGCGAATGCTCACCGCGCTACAGAAACAAGTGCGAGTTGACTGTTGTAAGGAGTTTTTGGTCCTCTGTGGTGAAAATCCGCAAAGTATTTTCGATCGGATTGTTACTGGTGATGAAACGTGGGTTCATCACTATGACCCTGAGAGCAAGCAAGAGTCTATGCAGTGGCACAAAAAAGGATCCGACCCGCCGAAGAAGTTCAAAGTCACTCCGTCCGCAGGAAAGCTCATGGCCACGGTGTTTTGGGTTTCTAAGGGAATCTTGCTAATCGAGTACACAAAAAAAGGTCAAAGTATTACTGCTGCATCATACGCAACCACCTTGCGTAATTTAAAGGAGGCAATTAAAGAAAAAAGACGTGTAAAATTAACCGCAGGTGTGTTGCTACTTCACGACAACGCGCTGGTTCACAAGGCGCGCCTTGCCCATTCTGCTGTGCGGGAGTACGGATTTGATGAAATCAATCATCCACCCTACAGTCCGGATCTGGCCCCTAGTGATTATTATTTATTCCCTAATCTTAAAAAAGACCTTCGTGGAAAGCATTTTTCGGACGATGAAGAGTTGAAGGGAGCAATAAACGAACATTTTTCGGGCCATGAAAAAAAATATTTTTCAGAGGGAATTGAAAAGTTACTTTCACGAACAAATAAATGTATTGAGATGTTAGGGAAGTATATTGAAAAATAAAATTTATTCAGAATTTTCCGCCTTTTCCTTCATACCTATACCGAGAATACATTGAACTCCCCTCGTATAAGAAGACGGACAGCATCCTTTCCACTACCAACGTGTTCAGTCACTTATGCCGTCGGACTATGCCCACAAAACACAATACTGCAACTGGCTACTTGGCAAAGTAGAAGAGGATGCTACATTCTTGGAGCGCGTGTTATTTATCGAGGAATGTTCATTTGTGCGGACGGGTGTTTTCAACTGTCACAATGAACACGTCTGGGCTGTTGAAAATCCACACGCGATGAAAGAAAGCCATTTTCAACATCGTTGGCGCATCAATGTGTGGGCGGAAATCCTCGGTAACCGTATTATTAAGCATGAACGGTACCAATTACTTAAGATTTTTGAGGGAAGTGCTAAGTGACGAATTACGTTACGAAGATTCGTTGCCGTTAAGTTGAGTGTCTTGACGCACAGTTCCCTGGCAAGTGGACTGGACGAAGCGTGCCTATCTCGTGGCCACCAAGATCACCGGACCTAACGCCTTTAGACTTTTATTTGTGGGGACACGTTAAACAAATAGTGTACCAAAAACCGTGTGACACTGAAGAAGAAATGCGTGCGCGTATCGTTTCTGCTTTTCGAAGTTTAAGTCGGAGTGTTTAGTAGTGTGCGTTCGGATATGGTGCAAAGGTGCCGTAAGTGTCTGGACGTGGGCGGCGGACATGTGGAAAAATGACAGTCGCAACTTACAGCAAGTTGATATTTTTATCAATTAAGTTAGGTACCAAGTTACGTAAGAATAAACCAATTAAAAAGTAGTTATTAATGTAAGTACCGTAGAGTCATAGCGCGACGATTTTCCCTTAGATGGGTGACCGCGTGTGACATTACATGAAAGCGCTACCGGGCTTCCGACGGCCCGCACGATACAAACAGAAAACCTTAATACTGTACTTTGTTTTACCTAGACCATCGAAGCAAAAGATTAGCTGTTGCATCAAGTGCATAAAATCTGTTTATACCTAAAATAATACTTGGCACGTGTAAAGGACGATGACGCGCGACGTCGGCTCTCGTCAAAGGAGGCGGTCGGGTGGCCTATGCACCCAAAGGCGCCGCTTTTGCCGTCAATTTTTTATGAACTGTAGGTAGAGACCTAGCTATTACGATTTATTAGTCTTTAGTGTCGCCATAGGTAATCTGATATGATATAATTTAAAATTAATTTAATTTACATGGGTCACGGTCAAAATGGGCGTAAAACCAACAGCTTTAAAATACATTTTATGTGAAAGCTAGTGACCATTACTTAATTTTATACTATGACGGCAATCACCCAAACAACCGGTGACCAGAGATATTCAGTGATGTTCAAATGTATTTTTTATAGAATCTATTATAAACAATCGCTAATACAACGGAGATAACACGACACGATGTTGTGCAGAGCTAGGCCGAAGAAACCAATCTATTGGTTGGTAACCTAACGGAATTACTACATTCCATCCCTTTCTAACTTCTCTCTTACTCAGGCGCTGACCAAAAAACAAGCGTGCGGGCAGACCGGGCAATACGCGTCAGTCGTTATTCATATTTTGTTATTTGCTCACGTTTTGCTATCTATCGTCGGCTTATTTATACGACTTCTGACCCCTGCCATCGATTTCTTGACCTGTCTGGCTTTCTGATTGGACTGTTGTTATATAACCGAACTTTTCGCAACTTGTGTTCTGTTGTTTTTGTTATGTGCAATGGTCCGCGATGGTCTTTATTTAATAGAATTATATAGGGAGGAGTCATTAGATGATTTAAACAGATGTAATATACTGCAAACTAATGTGTGGTTGCCTCGAATTAAAATACAGTCGCGGTATGTCAGATCGCGCACATATAATACTTACATTTTGATCGTTAGAGACCAAATAGGTAGAAATGCGATAGTTGAACATTACTGTACTTGCTTAACAGGCAGAAGAACAGTAGGAAGTTGTGCCCACATAGTTTCAGTTTTGTGGTTATTAGGGTTAGGACGGCACGAACCTTTCATTGCACCCCCAGAACATTTATTAGATGCTATAGTTGATGATAACCATTTATATTTAAATAAAAGGTATCAATATATAGTAGTTTTTAACAAATATGTGTGATTTATTTAACCAATCTTAGGGATCTTTTTGCAGTGATACCTGGTCGATATTGGGGTTAACAAGTATTTAGGGGGTATTTAGAAGTACAAAAAGTAAATTACAACACATTTTATTTCGGTTGGTTTTACGCCCAGCTCTCATACAAAAATGCCCATGATCCTTTTATCTTGAATTTCCATGACATAATGACAAATACCTCATCATTTTACGCTACTCTACAACCCCTTCATTGATCGGACGGGGGGTTATGAAACTGAATATAAAATTTTCGATATAATTTCGGGCTGAAACGTCTAGCAAATGACGTATTAACTCTTGGCATATTAATTTTATAAACGCGATGTTTTAAAAGGTCTTGGTACCCCTCAGAATTTACAATATTTGTATAGACTTTAAGTGGAGTACCTAAAAGGCTTCTTCAGCATAGTTTTGAGGACAGCTCGATGAGCTCTTTCAACCTCTAACATATACGTTTTACAGTCAGTCCCCCAGCAAGTTAAAATATACAGTACAAAATATACAGTTTTTAGTGATTTTAGTGATTTTAGTGATACAGATGCTCGGAGTGACTTCAGGATATTTGCGGATCTTCGAACTCGATTTGATAAGGTTGAGATGTGTGCTTTGAAGTTAAGGTTTTGGTCTATACATATATTGGTTTGATCAAGGTTGTCAACATGTCATTTCCAATCACAACTTTTTATTACTTTTACATCAACACGAAACTAAAGTTCGTGCGTAATTCAAGGTATTTGGGCACGTTTGGACCCGCAAATTGTGAAAATTAATAAAGCACCATTCAAGTGTAAATGTTGGTTAATTATGATTACAGATTTATAAGATATTTATGAAAAAAACTATCACTATAAGCAGGGAATAAAAAATTACAATGGATTTTAATATATTTAAAAACCAGTCATTACCTATGCACTTACAAAACGCATGTTGTTTGGGATTACGTTCCAATCTACAATTTGTACGGTCTTGAATAATTGTAGATCTGATAGAGAGGTCTGTTTTTGACGTGACAACGTCTTATAAATTGGTTTGCCGGGTGACACTTCAAGAAACTGCGTTACGCTCCGCTCACGTTATGCGCTCACAATGAGAGCGAGTGAGAGGCACGCGTCCCGCCTAAGAGCGAGAGAGACAGACATAAAAAGTGAAAGGCACGCGTCTTTCATCCTTCTTCCTACTATACGAATGAATATTCACATTAAAATTATTTTACCACTCAAAGTCGTTGTCACGTAAAACTTTCGCCCGTATACCGACTTTACAGGCAACCAAATTTTTTTTTATCTGTATGTTACAAGAATAAAACGCACTGTAGACAGCAAAACATGAACATTTTAAAATATGTAATCATGTAATGTTCGAGTAAAAAGACTGCAATAATATTTTATGAACTATTAATATATTCTTAGTATAACGTAAAACGGAACGTTAATCTGGCAATACTGTTTGTCAGCTGTGAGTTGCCAATCTTATTACCATTTTAGTCCGTTGTGCTTTCGTTGTTGTTAAATTGTTATAGTGATCTTTTTACGACTTGGCGTACTTATTGGACCAACGATTCTGCTGCACGAATTCTTGACCAGGCTAAACTACTTTTGCACACCGATTTGATAGTGATTTTGATTGTTGTTAAAATGCGTTGTATAAATTGTCAATTGCGCATAGCTCGGCTACGGAAGCATCGTTTATCTGACGAAAATGCTCATATAGTCGAAAGAGTACAAAGATGGGTGTATCCTCGTGATATAAGTACCTATATTAGTAGAAAATTTGATTTACTTATATCATTTCACAAAAATCATTACAAAGAAAGCTACCTAATGTGTATTTTTATGTGATAAATATGGTAAATAATTATTCTTTTGTGGTAACTGGAGACGATTATATTTGTCATTCCTGTTGGGAACTGATAAATCACAACCCAAATGAAGAACATGAGCCCCAACAGCAACTTGGCCACCGCAATGTATGTATTGGATATGGTCGATCTATTTCGAGAATCAGGAGTAGACGGGTTAACAGACCAGAAATGTCTGAAAGAGAAACTTGGTAGCGCCATCTACCTTCCTATATATAACTAATCGCATCAAGATCAATCGTTCCACGTCTAGTGCGAGCGATACCATATTTCCGTCCCGCTCTATCCCACTCCCTGGAAGGGCACTGCCTTCCGCCTGATTCGTCGACGCGATCGTGAACGCGAGTGACAGTCTAGAACATTCCGCTCGCTAAGAACGCCGTCTCGATACCGCTCCGCGCCGCACCGCTGTATGTGATTTACCGCTTCCACCAAGGAAAACCCGCTCGTGAGTGAAGTGAAAACAAGCAGCTGCATCACGAAACCACCAGGAGGAAAAGAAACAAAGAAGGCTGTATAAGGTATGTACCTTCCATCCTTGAAATAGCCTATACCCACTCAATCACCTCCTCCCGTATCCATCTTCTCTTCCCTTATTCCTTTCTAGGCGACCCAGAACTCGCCCTAATACAGTCCATCCATTAATCCTTCCCAAGTCGCTTAGAACCCTACGGTTTCGGTGTAAAGCCGAGCCATTTTTTTGATCCATACGAGTCGGATTCATTCACGTTTTATACGTTATACCGCTATACCTAGGCAGTTATAGCACCTAGCTATACTCCTAATATATTCATATAACCGTCACATGGTTATTTCCGCCCGCATTAGTAGGTAAACTTTTATGTAGCTACCTACTTATTAAATTATTATTTCTGCAACTATCATAGTTGTCTCATAAATCTCATATTTCAATCAACTTTTATTTCCTCAGCTCTAAAGTGTTGCCTAATTAGCCTACTTAGGTAAAATAATAGATACATTAGATATTCTTATTTTGTTTCGTTCTCATTAGCTTGTCACAACAAAAGAAGTCACGCGTGTCGGAAGACAAAGAGATGACAATCTTAGAAGCAAAACGCAATATTTTATTTGAGCGCATTCAAAATATCTATGAACGATCAAAAACCGCATCTATGTCTGACAGCAATAGCGAAGCATTTCTCAGTTATTGTACAACAGTAGATAGTATTCGAACAGATTTTCATAAGTTGTTAGACGATTATAACGCAAGATTACTTTCTATCAATCCTGATGAAAAACCGAACTATCAGGCGTATACCTCATTCGAAGATCTTTATTGTATTATTAAGCGTATACAATCGCAATTGGAGGGTAAATGTTCAGCAGAGCCCGTTGCCCGCAAACTGAGATTACCGCCAATCGAGATTATGTCGTTTGACGGAGATATACGAAATTGGCCGTTATTCTATGCAAGTTTTAAGTCTACAGTGCACGATAATGGTTCTCTGACAGATGCTGACAGGTTGTACTATTTAATAGGTAAACTGTCACCGAAGGCCCAGTCCGTATTTGCAGGTGTCACACCCAGTGCTGAGAATTATCAGGTCATATTTCAGTCACTACTTGACAGATATCAAGACACGCGCGTCCTAGCGTCTACGTACTTTGACCAAGCTTTAAATCTCAAACTGTCCGGCAACGCGTCTGTCTCGAATTTCCAGCTGTTTATTGATAACTTCGTAACCGCGGTTAATTCTCTTAGGAATTTAAAATTAGAAGATCTTTCCGACTTTATGTTGCTTCAACTCGCTTTAAAAAAGTTTGACACTGATACAATTCGCGCATTCGAGATGACGGAACGCAATAATAAAATACCTACACTAGATAGTTTTATTTCGTTCATCAAAGATCAGTGTCGAATATTTCATAATACGCAGTCTGGTTCACCTGGCCCGTCTAACACTAACGACAACAAACAAAGGTTGAATAAATCGCGAAATAGTAATAATAACTCAGTCCCTAATCCACAATCTTACGTAACATGTTCGGAATCTAATAGTAATAATTCACAGAAGTGTCTGTGCAGTAATATAGTGCACGACCATTACTATAAGTGTCCCACCTTTAATGATTTAAATCCAATTGCTCGTTTTAAAAGCGTAAAAGATAACAAAGCTTGCATTAATTGCTTAAGCATAAAACATAAAACGAGTAATTGTTCCAGTAGAACGAGATGTCGCACGTGTAAACAAAAACATCATACACAGTTACATTTGGATAAAAATAACCGGTTGTCAAGTCAAGCCGCTAACCTTGACACACTCACGCAAGTGCAGAACACGGTAGATGCGCCTACCACGCCTCGCAATAATGAGATATCGTTGTGTACGACATCCATTGCGCGGGCGGCACGCACGCGCGGACGGCCTTCGCGCGCTTGTAGTGATCAGAGCAGTGCTAGGCCGCCATGTATGGCGTCTAAGACTGTTCTGTTAGCGACAGCTCAAGTTATCATATATGATGTTAATGGGTCGCCGCACATGGTACGTTGTCTGCTAGATAGCGCATCTCAGACCAATCTAATAACATCGGAATGCGTCAAACGCCTCGGATTATAGAATAACTTAGGCGGATCAGAAAGGCATTGCAGGGGTTCCGTAGATATTAAAATACATTCGCGTTTTGATAGGAATATTAATTTTAACATTTCTTCGCTTATCGTGGAACGTATCACGGACGCATTGCCGAACGCTAATGTAGACGTAGCATCACTCACTCATCTCGAGTCATTGCCGTTAGCCGACGCGGAGTTTGCGAATCCGGCAGGCATTGATCTTTTGATCGGAGCTTCGATATTTCCGCACTTGCTACTAACTAACATAGTTCGTAGTGAGCGATATGATTTACCGCCCGCTATTGAGACGGTACTTGGGTATGTGATTATGGGTACCGTACCTACGTTACATACTTCTCATTGTATTACGTCTTGTTGTTGTTCTGCTCTTCAAGAGATCAAGGTAGGTGCTAAAACTGTGTGTAAGATAAAGCACTAATTAGCTATGCTATGCTATGCTATGCTACGCTACGCTATGCTATGCCAAGCTACGCTACGCTACGCTATGCTATGCCAAGCTACGCTACGCTACACTATACTATACTACACATCCGCTTTGTATATAGATGAAATTGCCTGTAATGTCATACCCGCTCCGCTAGCAATTTCGCTTTGTGAAGAGCTTATTCAGCTTTTCAAGCGAGGCCAAACTGATCTTGTCAAATGGACAAGCGACTCTAAGGAGGTTCTCGCACGCATACCAGATTCTCATAAGGCTTCTCCAGACATTGAGTTTGAGAAGTCTGTACCGCATAAGGTTCTCGGTTTACGCTGGGACAAATCCTGCGATAGTTTTCGGTTTGACGTCTCACCACCAGATGATAAGTGCACCAAACGCACTATGCTGTCCACAGTGGCTCGACTATGGGACATAATGGGTTTTGTGGCTCCCACAATTTTGTACGCCAAGCTCTTGATCAAAGAGCTAAGGCTATCAAAGTGTGAGTGGGATGAAACACCCCCTGACCATATTGTCGCCGCTTGGGGCCAGTTTTGTATTGAGCTTACCGCGCTCAATCAAGTTTATTCCGCGTCATCTTGGGTTGGTAGATGGATGTACCGTCAACTTAATAGGTTTCGCTGACGCCAGCGAAGAGCAGCGAGCGTGCTTACGGCGGAGTCGTATATCTGCAAGTCCGCATTGGTTCTAACTACTCGGTGCAGTTAGTTTGTGCCAAGTCTAAGGTCTCGCCTGTTAAAACCATTTCAGTTGCGAGACTGGAGTTGTGCGCGGGCCTTCTGCTGTCTCAGTTGCTCCGCAAGGTTCAAGACACAGTTTTGCCCCACTACCCCATTAATAAAATACACGCATTTTCCGACTCCAAGGTAGTGCTCGCTTGGAATTATTCTTCTCCTCACCGCTGGCAGACTTTTGTCGCCAACCGCGTTAGTAAATTGATTGAACTTGTTCCCGCTACTTGTTTCAATCACGTCGCGGGTTATCGTACTCGTCTTCAGGAAGAACTTTCCATAGATCATATTGACTGGAAGTTTATTCCACCAGCATCACCACATTTCGGTGGATTTTGGGCAAGCATGGTCAAAGTAATTAAAACGCATCTCTTCAAAGTTATAGGTCAACAGATCCTCTCTTACGAAGAGCCTTTAACTGTCCTTGCACAAGTCGAGGCACTGATCAACTCGCGTCCGCTTCCAACTCAGTGAGATCTAGCCTGAAGTTGGACTTACCTCTTAGTTTAAGTATTTGGTTAGTAGTTTTCGCTATTATTGCGTTTGTAGTTTTCGCTAAAGTTAGTTTAGATTAATTTTATTGTCATATCGCTGTCTTAGCCTATTGATGGGTTATGCGGTAGTACACCCAACATAGCTAAGTTCAATTCTATTTTTTTTAAAGGCAACCCTTTAGGGCCGGGGGGATATGGTAGCGCCATCTACCTTCCTATATATAACTAATCGCATCAAGATCAATCGTTCCACGTCTAGTGCGAGCGATACCATATTTCCGTCCCGCTCTATCCCACTCCCTGGAAGGGCACTGCCTTCCGCCTGATTCGTCGACGCGATCGTGAACGCGAGTGACAGTCTAGAACATTCCGCTCGCTAAGAACGCTGTCTCGATACCGCTCCGCGCCGCACCGCTGTATGTGATTTACCGCTTCCACCAAGGAAAACCCGCTCGTGAGTGAAGTGAAAACAAGCAGCTGCATCACGAAACCACCAGGAGGAAAAGAAACGAACAAGGCTGTATAAGGTAAGTGCCTTCCATCCTTGAAATAGCCTATACCCACTCAATCACCTCCTCCCGTATCCATCTCCTCTTCCCTTATTCCTTTCTAGGCGACCCAGAACTCGCCCTAATACAGTCCATCCATTAATCCTTCCCAAGTCGCTTAGAACCCTACGGTTTCGGTGTAAAGCCGAGCCAAAACTGATGTAGCAAACATTATTTCCAATTGGATCAGGTCTCGCCAGGTTGGTAACTAACAGAAAGTACCTTGATATTTTATGTCATTCCTGCATTAATCCAAAGTGATGTAAACTTAAATTGTTGAACATCACAATTTACCAGTGATATTAATTTAGCGGACTGCAGGCAGTGAAAACCTAGTTGACAAACCAAGTGACTGCTAAGCAGAGGGTCTCAGGTTCGACTCTATGGTGCACACCACTGACTGAATAATTAGTATTATGAAAATGATTCATAGCTGCATTCCTTTTTTTCTGTAGTTTTAAGACAAGTGAAGAGTTGACATTATCAGATTGTATGTTTGTCAGTATGCAGTAGATGCCATCAATTATTTATGTGATTGCATGCTTATTAACTATTATTTGGTATATTTTCAGGTCACATCTCTTGATGAAATATGTGTACCATGCCATCTCAGGGCACAGAGAATACTGAATAGTTCCCACAAAAGTTCAGTTAATAATCGATTTTAAACTTTCGCGATTTGTTTACATCATACAATTTCATTTTAACTTTTAACTTTCAATTAGATAAAAGTTATCCGTTGTCAAGCCAAGCCGCTTGACACACTTACGTCGCAGGTGCAGGCTACGATAACTGCGCCTCCCACGATTCAGAATGAAATATCCTTGTGTACGACATCCATCGCGCGGGCGACGCGCACGCGAGGACGGCACTCGTGCATCTATAATGACCCGCGCAGGGCCAAAACGCAGTGTACGGCGTCTAAGACGGTACTGTTAGCGACAGCGCAAGTTATCGTTTATGATGTTAATGGGTCGCCGCACATGGTACGTTGTCTACACGATAGCGCGTCTCAGACCAATCTAATAACAGTATAGAACGTAGGGTTGCCAATTTAAATGTTTCATAGCTTGTTTGACAATAAAAATAAAAGAATAAACAGTTAGTTTTTAATTAAAATAATTATTGACGTTCTATTTCTTTCTTCTCGCCACTTTGGATTCATCACTGAACTCTTTAATTCTGAACTTCTGAAGTGGCGAGGACGGAGACGGAGATATGATTTTAAGTATAAATTGCCTCCGTGGTCCAGTGGTTAGTGTATCCGACTGCTGATCGGAGGTCCCGGGTTCGATTCCCGGGTTGGGCAAGTGTTACTGGGTTTTTCCGAATTCTCAGTAGCAGCACGGAGTCTGGTGATGGGCCCAGTAACGGCATTAGGTTCGCCCCCTATTACGTGGGACCTAAAAATTCACGAAATGTGGGTGTAATATTACACTTCTGCCTACCCCTTTGGGGATACAGGCGTGAGTCTATACTATTGCCAATTAATAATAATATTCTACCACATTCACACAACGCCATCTAGTCCCAAACTAAGCAGAAGCTTGTACTATGGGTAGTAAGTAGATAACGGATAAACATACATGTATACTTTTTTTGTAAATACATACATACTATACATAGAAACACCCAGACCAAGACAAACATCCATGTTCATGCACACAAATGCTTGACTTGAGCGGGAATCGAACCCGCGACCTTTGGCGTAGCAGTCGCGTATACTCCCGCGGCGCCAAGCGATCGTTACTATTGCCCATTGCCTTTTTCTTTAAAAAATATTTACCATCAGTGGTGAATTTCCTTTAGATCTCTTTGAGCCTAAATAGTTCCCATCATCCATTTACTTACATGTAACGTTATATAGATAAGTTTTCATAATAAGTGTTTGGTTTTACACGTCACAGTAAGGGTTGGAAGTAAAGTATTATCATATACTTTATTTGTATACAAAAGTATAAAGTATAATTGCCAAAAATAAAGTAGGATGCGTTATTATAAAGTATGGTTGACAACCCTAATAGAACGAACACACACAAGTAAGTAGCAAGTTGCAACCTGCAGTCGGCCGGCGGCCTGCCCGCGCGGCGATGCCGGCGGCTCATTCGTGCGGCTAGGCCGACGGCTCTGTGTGCCGCCGGCCGCACGCGGCTCAGCTGACGGCCAGGCCGCCGGAACTGTGTGTAGCAGCCATTACGGAGACGGTACTTTTAGATCATGCCCCCAGCCGTTCTACCAGTTATACACCTTGATGTTTACTCTGATGAGAAAACCATAAATATTTATCCCGTAATTTATGCTTTTTTACCGAATAAAACAGAGCAAACATATACACGGTAATTTAAATTAATTAAGGATCAGCTTGGAGTTGTTCGTATTGCAAAATTTAAATGCGATTATGAAACAGCTCAACTAAATGCGATAAGGAAGGAAGAATATACCTTATTCTGAAGTGAAACTGACAGGATGCTTTCAGCATTTCAACAAGGCTATTTGCAAAAGGGCAAAGCAATGCAATTTGGTCAGAAAGAAAAACACTAACAGTCTTGCCCATAAACATGATAGAAATATCGTACGAATGTGCTCTTATTTTGTATTACTTCCTCCGACGCATATGACAGAAGCCTGGCGGGATATTCTGGCTCCTGCCTACAGTGACTCAGAAAATTTACAAAGTTTTCTTCAATATATTGAAGAACAGTGGTTCAATATGGATCACAAATTAATTAGTTGTGCAAATGATATCCACAGAACAACTAATTCCTGTGAGGGATATGACCGAAGAATTAATTCAAAACTGCCAAAATCTCCAAATACATTTTTGGGTTTTAAACATTACTAAATGAAGCGTCTTATTATGACCGCAAGCTTTCTAGATCTTTCTTTTTCCTCTTCAAGAAAAAGAAGACTAAAAGATTTACTATTTGATAAAAAAATTGCGAGATTATTGGAAAAAGTTAAAAGGAACAAATTAGTCATTGCAATTTAAAAAATATCATATATTTAAGACTTAAATTAGTTTTTACACCGTACTGGCAAGAAGCAGACGCATTGTTCTAGTAGGTAGGTCTATAATTTTTTTTAGAGGCAGTAGTTATGAGTTATGGTTTTAAGAAGTTCACAAATAAAGTTTTTTTTTTTAATCAGTACTACAAGAGCATTCCCTATTTTCCTTGAAACATTCTGAGTTTCAACATTTTGGGAATTAAACATTTTGCAAATTCAACATTTTGAGATTCAACATTTTGCAAATTCAACATTTTGATATTCAACATTATGCGAATTTAACATTATGGGTTCAACATTTTGCAAATTCAACATTGCGGTCCGGAAGGGTTACGACATGGAGTCCGAAATCATAATTAACCAGGTGAGAGCAGCGAATCCGAAAATTCATAATTTGATTTTTCAAGTAGCGATTCAGAATAAAATTTAATAAATAACATTAAATTACGAAATAACTGTTTTTCTTTAAAACCCGAATATAACCCGTAAATAACGGTATTTGTACCCGACTGTACCTCTTGTCGCGCACACAAAGACACTGTATATGTACAAGGTTTACCCACACACAGGGCCGCGCGCACAACTGAGTTGAACTATCTTTACAAACCCTTTACTTGTGTTGTTAAGGTTTGTTTTTGTGTAGGTACTTGATTTTTAGTCTTCTGAGTGAGTGAAGCAAAATATCGACACGGTATTGTCAAGGACGACCGACGAACGTCATAAAGCTGGGTACTCACTTAGCAGTGTAGCACGTAACGTATCAGATACGGTATCAAGTGAGTACGTAGGCACGAGCTCGCTGCGAGTCGCTCGCGCGTGGAGCGCTGTAAGCTCGCAGTGACCCGCCGAGTGGCGGTTTCACTGGCGGCTCGCAGTGTGCTCGTGGACGGCGTCATGACCACGTGTGTAGTGAGTACGTACGTACGTGTCTCTAGTGCGAATTTGAGGTCCAATTAAATAAATTAGATACTCAACATCTGTACTCGACATACGAGTGAAATTCTTGAAATGTCCACTAATCTCTTGAGACTTCATATCCATTACTAAATTGTTAGAAGTTTAGAACTGTATCTATCTTTGAAAATTTCACTTTGGCAAAATCGACGTGGGCTTTTATTAATTATCTAAAATATTATACATGAATATGAACGCAGCATTAGCCACCATTTGAGACATGTTGTCGGCGTGACGTCGTTGCGAGCACTGCGGATCCGACAGCTCGTAGCTAGATACGCGGAGGACCGTGGACGACCCGTACCCACTTGCAGGTTGATACCGTATCTGATACGTTACGTGCTACACTACTAAGTGAGTACCCAGCTTAATATTCCATCCTGGGAATCCTGGGATGCGCTTGCATTAGTGAGTGATCGCTCAGTACCTATTTGAAATTAGTGAAATCGTTAATTTGCTATTGTTATTCAATTTTTGTTTATGTTTAATTAATTGTTTGGTTATCTCGTTACCATACTCAGTGTGAAGATTGTTATTCTATAATGGAACCAGGGCCGTCTACCTGGCGTCCATACAAGGCGTTTGCTCCTCCGCGGAAGTAGCGAAAAATGTCACACTTCAGTGAAAAAGGTAATGATTATTAACGTATTCAAGTACGTGAAACAAACAGCACCCGAGGATAAATATTCTTCAACGCAAAAAATGAAAGACAAAACAGCTGATATATTGGGAATATCTAATTCGGCCGTCTATCGGATTTTGAAAGAGTACACCGAAACAGAAACCGTGAAGCCAGCTGCACTGCCGAAAAAACGTGATACAATAATTGAGAAGATTGATGATTTTGATAAATCGTGTATACGTATGTATGTATATGTAATCGTGTACACAGCTTTTATTTAATAGGAGTTATGGGAACCCAGGGCATTGCATAATAAACCGAGACGCTCGGAACTCGTCGGATCGCGTTCCAGTCGACCTCGCCCTAGCGAGAAAAGTGGTTGTGTGTGTAGATGCGCATCGTACGTCGACAGAACGAAATTACGTAAGTTGATGCGTTTGATCTTTTTTTCGGTTTTAGTGTGTGTTATAGCTAATTCGTGTTTGTGTTACATGCCTAGTTATTAAGTAAATTGCTACGTACGATTATGTGTATAAAAAACTTCAAGGAGTTGTGAACGAACTACCACATATTCGTTTGATTTGGTTTTAATTTTTTAGAGATCTCGCAAAGAGACTTATAGACGCCTCGCGTGACCAGAGGGCTGGCACGTATTTGGCTCAAAAAATAAGTATAGCCATCCAACGAGGCAATGCTGCCAGTCTTCTGGGCACGCTTCCAACTGACTGCGATGCGGATGAGTTTCATGACGCCTTCTAAATTTTATTTTTTTTGGATTTTCCCTTGTATATATTAATTCGTTTTTTTATTATTTTAAGATTTAATTTAATTATATTGTTAATTGTAAATTAAAAGTTGAAAAGTTTTAATTTGTTTTTGGGGCATTATGGGCGGGGCAAAATGGACAGGGTGCCCGTATTGCCTCGGGTAATCTTATTAAGTTGATATTTTTTCTGCAGATACAATTATGGTTCGCCATTACCAAAGGAAGACAGAACGTGCCAAATAGAGTTTGGATAAGATGGAAGCAGCCATAAAGGATGTGGCCAGTGGCAGATTAAGCTGTCATCGGGCCACTGTTCAGTACAATGTGCCACGATCAACTTTGCAGCGAAAACTCGAGGAGTACAAAACAAAACACCACTTATCACCAACAAAACTAGGTAGTTACAGACCGGTATTTTCAGTTGCTCAAGAGGAAGAGTTAGCTTCATATATTAAGGACATGGAAGGTAGATTGTTTGGTTTATCTCCAAAAGAAGTTCGTCAGCTGGCCTATCAATTGGCAACAAAAAATAACATCCCACATAATGTTGATCCGACTACTCAAACCGCTGGCGAGGATTGGTTAGCAAATTTTCTGAAACGCAATTCTTCTTTGTCCCTGCGCAAACCTGAAGCCACACCCGCTGCTCGCGCCATGGGCTTCAATCGCCAAGCTTTGTGAGGCTTTCTTTAAAATTTTAGTTGAGACTGTCGATAAATTCAAAATTACAGCTGATAAAATTTATAACGTTGATGAAACCGGGATGACAACTGTAGCAAAATGCCTCTGAAAAGTAATGGCCACCGAAAACAAGTTGGGTCATTGTCATCGGCAGAGCGTGGGCAACTGTTTACGGTTGAAATCTGTATGAGTGCTACAGGGGTTTTCATGCCGCCAATCTTTATTTTTCCACGTCAGAGACTGAAACCTTAACTAATGGATGGAGCTCCTCCCAATTCTTGAGCAGAATGTAAAGAGAAAGGTTGGATAACAAAGTAAATCTTCTTGAAATGGTTTGTGACCTGGTCCAGGGCTACGAGGGATCCAGTTTTATTACTCCTAGATGGGCAAGCTAGCCATTCCCCTAAAAATGCCCTGCTAAAAATATTGAAGTCATCGATTTTGCCAGATCAAGCGGTGTTCATATTATCTGTTTCCCACCACATTGCATGCACCGACTTCAACCGCTGGATGTTAGTTATATGAAACCACTGAGTGCTTATTATGGAGAAGTAAATAAATTACTGCGATCAAATCCGGGATGTGTAGTGACCCATTATCAAGTAGCTAGCCTGTTTTGCAATGCGTTTCTAAAATCTGCTACAATGCTTGTAGCAATGCTGCTGTTTTAAGAAATTTAGACATCTGGGTTCATAGGCCATATGGCCTATGAACCCAGATGTCTTTGGTGATGAGGATTCTATAGCTGCTGACAATACAGATTTGCCTATGGATGATGTGATTGTACCACCATCATCATTGAATCAAGAATCCCAGCCACAAACTTTGGCTATGAATAATCCCACACATAGTTCAACTGGTTTTCTGCCACAACTTAATATCGAGCAGCCTCCTATATCGCCTTCTTCGGGTCCATCAACAATGCTACAGCTATGTGCAACTCCACCACCTGGAACATCTTTTCATGTCATGTCGCCTGTAGATATCATGCCAAAACCCTAAGCACGTATCCAAAAACGAGTCACCAGGAAACGCGGAAAAACGGCAATAATAACCAGTTCGCATACGAATACTCAAATAAGAAGGATATAGAAGCACAGACACGGAAACCAGTGGTTAATAAGAAGAAAGGAAGGAAGAGAAAGACGAAGAAAAATGAAGAAAATAAGGAGAACGAATCGGAGAAAGAAGATGTAGATTGTTTATACTGTGGATATTTGTATTCAGAATCAACAGAGGGTTGGGTCAGTTGCCATGCATGCCAGAGATGTAGCCACTGTTCTTGCGTCGGTGAAGATGATAATGATGACGAATCCCTTCACATTTGTACTTTTGTGCTCGCTTTTAAACTTACATGCCTGTTATGCCCCGCATATGGCCATTTTACCCCGGACACGGGGCAAAACAGGCAGCTTACATTAGCCCCAAAGACTGATAGCCTATGATAATTATGAAAGATTAATAATAATAAGGATTAATGAGACTAATAAATGCTTGTTGATTTTTGACATTATCTTGTTTTTCTGAGATTTTATTCATCATTTTCCTTAAGGGGCGCGCAATGCCCCGGGTTCCCCTACCTAAGGTGTACATGTTATAAATGCTGACGAATCGTTACCAAATATGGGATCGACATCTCTCAAAAAATTATTAAAATACTTTTTAAATATTATATCAAACGGAGGAGAAATAACGCATTAATCGACAGAGGTGCTATTGCATTGTGGCATATTAAATATCTGAAAAATATAAAAACTTTTCGAGAAGAATGACGACCAATTTACTACTTGGACGAAACTTGGGTAAATGCAGATAAGAATTATTACATTATATTTTTGCTTTGCTTGTCGATTTAGTCACATTTTTTTCAACCATAACAAAAATGTTTTGTCTGTTTTAAAACTCAACACAAACAATTAAAGTTAAGGCTGTATTATACGAAATTAAAATTCGCGAGCGAATGTCAATAATATAATTTTACGACTTAATCCTTTTGTGGATAGATAGACGTAATGCAACAGAAGCTGTTGGTTAATCATTTAACCTGATTATCAATTTTTTTTTCAGACATACTGTAGGCAAAGTGTGGGAGGACACTACTATGAAGTCACGCATGCAAGCATTTTTGAGGGTTTATCAACGGGAGCTAAAAATCCTATTTCGAAAGGTAACCGGCTGATCGTCTTACACACGGCGGTGAAAAAGGATTCGTACCGGAATCGGAATTGGTGTTTGAATGTAAAGGTAGGTTAAGGTCCCATTAATTGATGTCTGCCATTGTAATAGTAGTGTTCCTAGAACAAAATGATGTAAGTATTTTTATTTATTAAGAATAAGAAATAATAATATTTGTTTATATTAACACATTAAACGCCAAGCAAATTTGACATATATGTTTCATTTGGGCCATTTGGTATATAAATAGTATATGTTTTGGTATACAGTGTGTCCCCGGATAAGGTGCACAAACGAAAATGGGTGAAACTAGACTACAATTTATCGATAAAAAAAGAGAGAAAAAGTATTAAAATTAACTTGTATTTAATATTGATTTTTTTATTCTCTTTTTAAGACCTTTTGTGTTTGTAAAATTGTAAGTTTGTAACCACTGCGTGGATTTTGATCAAATAAAAACAATAATTATGCCAAAATATTAACACTGTAAATAAAAAAAAGTACATAAAAGCAGTCAATAGGAAGAAAAACTTTTTTTTTCCATTAATTTTGAACATAAAAGTGTTAAATTTTGAGTAACCCCCTATAACAATTTCTTTTTATTACCTCTTATTAATCCAGATCTAACAACCGTTTCAACAAGAAAAATCTACTGTCTGTCTCTAATACATACTTAGCTACGAGGCTTTAATTGAGGGTCCTGTTAACGCGCCGCTTACGTCATCGCTCAGGTAGATTTTTTTACATTGTGTTCAGCTATTCACTATCGCGGAACAAAGAAAGGGTGCGGGAGGTGAGCGCGTTAGGGACTTTAAAACGTGTTTGACTCAGTAGGTTCGAAACGCTCGCAGTTTACATGTTTTTTTTATCGAGTGAAATCGCAGATATTCATTTTTATTACGGAATGTGCCGAGGAGTGGCAAGAGCAGCACGTACTGCGTACATAGCTGCGTTCCCGAACCGTATGCAACCCTTTGCTCGGAATTTTCAAGAAGTACATAGAAGATTAAGTAATGTTGGCCTTGGATTAGCTCGAGAACATCGCGAACAAGCCGTTGTCATTGATACGTCGATTAAAGAAGCTGTGTTGAACGACGTCTTCGCTGATATGACGTGCCGCAAGACGTCATATTATTTCCAAAACTGCAGTATGGCGCATTTTGAAAAAAGATGGACTGCAGTTTTGGAAATAATTGTACATCTGTTTTGGAAATAATTGGAAACTACATACATCATTTACTGCGAATAAAAGAGAGATGTTTTGATTATGTATGTGGGATCAGTTAATATAAACTAAAATAACCTTTATTTAATAATTGCGTAGATATTATTTTTTTACTATTTTGACCAACTCTCATGCAATCTGTGTATCCGAACATTTTCTCCTTTACTATGGTAGGTAATACTTGAGTAATACGGGCTGTTACTGCGATCAGATATACATATAACTTATAAAGACGATTGGAATACTTTTTAAAACATATTAATTTAATCTAGAATAATTTTATCTCATTCGTTAACTGCGAATAAAAGAACGATGTTTTGATTGCGCGTATACGATTTATCAATGTAAACGAATGAATATATTTATTTAATAAGTAGTACATACATATTTTTGCATTACCTATCATGACAAGTCTAATGCGATCAAATATCCGAACTTTTTCTCCAATGTTGTTGTTATTCGTTGTGACAGGTGACAGTGACACTGACAGTAGTCTGACACAACTTCTTTTAGTACGTTCGGCTCGTTTACTGTTTTTTATTGTTATTTTTGATGATTATTCATAATAAACCGTGTAAATATATCGTGTGAATGTGAACAAGAACTTTTTTGTTCAATAGTTTCGTGTTTTAGTTTTAAGTATGAATAGTGTAAATAGAAAAACAAGTGTTGCATGGGACCATTTCACAAACATTGGTGGCTTTCAAGCCACATGTAATATATGTAAAGTAAAGTTATCGTTTAAGTCATCAGTGACAAACTTAAAAAAGCATCTAGACCGAAAACATCCCACTGTAAGTGTTATAAACCGAACTCCAGTTGAAAGCACGAGCAACTCTGATGGGGTAGGTATTGATATTAATGGTCGTGGTGTTGGTGGCGGTGCTTTAGGCAGTAATTGTGTAAATAGTGATTTAGTTGCTGTAAATAGTGTCATAGGCAGAAATGAAACGGTTTTAACCAATTTGCACGTTCCTGGGAGACGGACTTATGGCCTTCAAGCAATAACCAGTTACATGCCCAGGCGTCGAGGCAATATGGAAAAAAAAGAAATAGATAATAAAATAATGCAGCTCTTTTGCTTTGATTTCCAACCATTCCGAATTATAGAGGACCGTGGCTTTCGTGACCCATTAACTTATGCATTCCCTAATTATACCATCCCAACGCGCAAATATTTTTCAAACAACATGTTGCCTTCCTTATATGAAGAAACAAAACATAAATTAAAACTACAAATTGAAAAGACTGTGACATCCATCTGCATAACAGTAGATATTTGGTCAACATTCACTAATGAGTCGATGTTGGCAGTAACAGGTCATTATATTGAAGAAGATGATTTCACACTTAAATATTGCCTGTTAGATTGTGTGCTGCTTGAAGAATCTCACACAGGTAGAAACATAGCCAAATCCATAAAAGATATATGTGATGAGTGGCAAGTCTCAGACAAAGTATTGCTAGGTGTTTCTGATAATGGTAGCAATGTTAAAAATGCCATAGAAAAAGAATTGGGCTGGAAACATTTCCCATGCTACACTCATACTTTAAATTTAATTGTTAATGATGCCCTAAAAGAAGAATCTTTAAATTGCATTATTATTAACCCTTAATTCGATAATGTGGTATATATTGGACATCAACTTTAAAAAAATATACAATAATTTTTTTAAAGTATATTGTATTTATTTTAATTCCATTATTTTATTTGTAAACTAATATACTGTATATAAAATTACGCGTAAGGTGCGCGTGCTCATTGTGGGTTAGTCGCCGCCGAAATGTCTGAAAGGAAGCACGTGCCGCGACCGCTCTCGGTAAGTCCCGATTTATTTGTTATTTTACTATGCAATACGAGGGTCAAACTGAAAGTTCTTAGAACTGGCCACTTATAAACAATATAATAAAAAAAATATTCTAAAATTTGAAAATAGAACTCTTTGCCAATATTACTGAGTATATATTTCATTCATTTCCTTTTCATTTTACGATTTGGCGGCAAATTGAAAATTGTCTGTGTCACGTCAACATGAATTTAACACGAGAAAATTTTCGTGCAATGATTTTTTATGACTTTCGATGTCATTTAAGTCAACAAGAAAGTTATGATAGACTACGATTGGCCTTTCACGATGAAGCCCCATCTCGTGCGACTGTTTACAACTGGTTTAATGAGTTTAAACGTGGTCGCACTAATCTCACTGATGATGTACGTGAGGGACGGCCTTCTACGGCGACGACTGAAAATAACATCTGTGTTGTGCGGCGTATGATAGAGACTGACAAAAGAGTGACCTATCAGCAGATTCGGACAAGCTTAGGCATCGGTATGAGTCAAGTGCACAAAATCCTCCACGAACATTTAGCGGTCAGGAAGCTTTGCGCCCGGTGGATACCTCATAATTTGACTAAGGCTCAAAAACTCCATCGTGTGGATTGGAGCCGTAAAATGATTGAAAGATTTAACGGAGGTGACTCAAATGCTGTGTTCGACATACTAACAGGTGACGAAAGCTGGATTTACTGTTATGATCCTGAAACCAAAAGACAATCTGCTCAGTGGGTGTTTCCTTTCGAGGAGTTGCCAACTAAAGTGAAGAGAGATCGAAGTGCGGGAAAAAAAATGGTGGCCTCGTTCTTTGGAAGGATAGGTCATTTCGCAACAATTGTGTTAGAGGATCAAAAAACAGTTTCTGCAGAATGGTACACTACCAATTGTTTGCCACTTGTCTTGGAAAAAGTTCGAGAGAAACGACCTCGCAGTAGGATCCTCCTTCACCACGACAACGCCTCGTCGCACACCGCCAAGCGAACGATCGACTATTTGGCGACATCAAACGTTGAATTACTGGGTCACCCGCCGTATAGCCCCGACCTCGCGCCTTGTGATTTTTATTTATTTCCAAAAATTAAAGAAAAACTTAAAGGAAAGCGGTTTATGAATGCTGAAGAAGCGGTGGCTGCGTATCGCGATGCCATTGAAGAGACCCCTAAGGACGAGTGGGCAAAGTGCTTTTCCCAGTGGTTCCATCGCATGCAGCGGTGTATTGACGTCAATGGACAATATTTTGAAAAGATATAATAAAACTAATAACTGGCTAATGTAATCAGTTTTTGATTTTCTTAGAACTTTCAGTTTGACCCTCGTAATTACTCATCTTTTCTAAATATATTTTAAAAAACCTATGAATTTGTGAACATAAACTAAAATTATAATAGCTGTTACGGATTTACCGTAATATTCAATGAAATTAGCGTGTCCAGTATATTTCCCATTGCCAAGTAGGTACTGTTTTAATGCGATTTTGGGATGTGTAGTATATTGGACACTGCCAGTTAGTTAGAAAAGTAACTGCTAATATGATTTTATAAACTAAGATGCGTATTTAGTAATTATGTGTAATGTTTTTTTTTCTAACAATTTGTATTAATTGCAGGTGTTCAAACAAACATCACGTGCATCAAAGTTATTGACACTAGTGCCACCAATTAACGCTTCATCAGACGTAGAAAATCAAACAAGTTCGGATGAAGAGGTTTTTATAAGCACATGCCGCCAAGACAGTGACGATTTGTCCTCTGAAGCACCATCTATACCGTCGTCATTAGAAAACTTGGATATTTCCGAAGACGATGAAGATAGGAATAATGCTTCTGGTGATGAGATATCCAATAGCGAGCCAGAAGATCAAGAACTAGCAGTGCCTCTAACACCAATTATCAACCAAGTGTTGCTGTCGACCAGTCAGGTAAATTATGATAATATTCCAACTTTGTCGTCCATTCAGTCTATACCGTCTGTTCAAGATATATGACCGATATCCGATGCCGTGAATACCAGATCTAAAAGAAGGCGGTATATCAACACCCACTCTCGTATTCATAGTATCAGGCCCAATAAACGTAAACACACAGACTACAAATGGAAAAAAGGCAAATTCCTGCACAAAGCCGAAATAACTAATTGTGAATTTAAGAATAACATGCCGATTTCACGCCTATAGATTTTTGGAAATACTTTTCTCTGGATATTTTACAAGATATAGTACATAATACCAACCTTTATGCAGTTCAAGTTACCGGCCGATCCATCAATATCTCTGAGGACGAAATGAAAGATTTTATTGCCATTTTATTACTTACGGGTGTGGTAAATTTGCCATCATATGTAGATTATTGGTCAAAAGAATTACGCTACCCAGCTATTGCTGAAATCATGTCACTGAAGAAGTTTGAAACCATACGCAGATACATCCATTTTGCTGATAACTCTTGTCCAGATTCAGATCGCTACTTCAAAGTAAGACCTTTTGTAGAGACGGTGAGGAGAAACTGCTTGGCCACCGAAGAGGAAATGAGATATAGTATTGACGAGATGACCATACCGTATAAAGGCAAAAAGGCGGGTAACAGGATACAGTACAATCCCATGAAACCCAATAAATGGGGTTTCAAAAACTTTGTCCGAGCAGGCATGTCGGGAATTGTATATGACTTCCTGCTTTATGGAGGTGAAGACACATTTAGATATATCCAGTTTTCACAAGCCGAAGAAACCTTAACCTTAGGAGCTAAAGTTGTCGTTGCTTTATGCAAGACAATACAGACAAGAGCCTGCGTCGTGTATTTTGACAATTATTTTTCGACTCTAGATTTGGCAATACACCTTAGAGACGAATGTGGTATCTTTAGTTTAGGCACTATACGCCAAAACAGGCTAAAAGGTTGTGACAAACTACTGATGAGTGACAAATCTTTAAAAAGAAAGGTAGAGGTTCTTATTGCCAAGTCGTTGACAATACCAATAAGATAGCAATAGTAAAATGGTACGACAATAAGGTAGTCACTCTAATCAGTACGTACGCTGATGCTTACCCTGTAGGAAAAATAAAGAGGTACAGCAAGGAAATGAAAGCCCGAGTTTATGTGGACTGTCCAGAACTTATAAAGCACTATAATAATCACATGGGAGGCGTCGATCTCGCAGATATGCTGGTTGCGTTGTACCGGACTACTTATAAGAGCCGTCGTTGGTATACTGCAATCTTTGCTCAAATGCTCGACATTTGTGTGAACAACGCATGGTTAGTTTATCGCAGAGATTGTAGTAATCGGGCAGTGAAGCACATGCCTTTGAAGTCTTTTCGGTGCCAATTAGCAAGAGAGTTACAGAATAAAAGTAGATCTCGTATATCTGTAAACAACAACTGTCGAACAGATGACAGTGTCCGCTATGACAGTATTGGCCATTTCCCTAGTTTTGGAGAGTCATACGGTCGCTGCAAACTATGCATCAAAAATAAAGCTGATGTTTATTGCGTAAAGTGCAACCAAAGACTGTGTTTAGTACGTAAGAGAAATTGTTTTTATAATTATCATAGTAAGTGAAAGTTTCTAACTATGTTGACTGATTATATAATTTTTTTTTTTAATTTTATCTGAAATTCAGAATAATAATGTTACGAATGAAAAGATTTAGACTGATTATATTGTTGATCTCACTTAGAATAAGTAAAATGTTCCTCATTCTATTGATAAAAAATAAAGATTTTATAATACAATACGAAACATGTCATTGTTTTTTCATTTTATTATATTTTATTTTATCACTTGCACAAAATAGAAAGAAGTCCTAGAAAGTAATAATTCGGCAATGTGTAATATACAGCACATCAAAATTATCGACAACTTTATGGCAAACCTGACAAGGTCCAGTATACTGGACATGCATTTTCAGGAAATGAGGTAATACCAGATTTTTTAAATTATTTTTTCATGTCTTAACAACTCCTAGTAAAGCTGAAAATGTGAAAAAAAACATGAGTTTTTAAACTTTTCCTCTTGCCAAATTAAGGGTTGCCAAAATATTGTGAAGCAGTTTAAGCGGAGCAATGTTGCATGGCAGAAATTAAAAAAGTACCAAGAACAGGCAGGTCTTACACCTAAGAGGTTAATTCAAGAAGTTCCTACTCGTTGGAATTCAAAATATTACATGGTGCAACGTTGTGTAGAGTTAACGGAGGCTTTGAACAGTGCTATGATTAATCTAAACATGGAGACCCTGACTGCCTATGAGTGGCTAGTGTGTCAAGAACTATGTATTATTCTTGGTCCCTGTGAGGAAGTTACAAAAGAGCTTAGCGGAGAAAAATATATCACTGGTAGCCTTGTTATACCAATAACCATAGGGCTTACAAAAGCCTTAGAAAATTTGGGGATGACCAATAATTTTATGCCAGCAGTTGACAGAGTAAGGCAAGATCTAATTGGTGGCCTTAAAATTAGGTTTGCTAATTTAACAAAAAGCAAAACATTTACCAACTGCATGTTCCTGGACCCTAGGTTTAAATTATATTTTAAAGATAATAACTCAGCAGAAGAAGTTAAAAGAAGAATAATTGGTATTGTTGTTCAAGAGCTCAACAAAACAGATGCTAATGAAAATATAAATATAATACAAACACAAGCAGTATCTTTGCCAACCAAGTCCATATGGGTTGACTATGACAACAAAATGAAAAATATTCAACTTGATGGGACAAACCATTCACGAGCAATTGTTGAGGTGCAACGCTATCTAGATGATAAAATTATCAGTAGACAAGAATGCCCAATGAACTGGTGGAGAGAGCATAGAGCTGCATATCCTCACCTACACAAAATTGCAGCGCAGAAATTGAATGCCATGGCATCATCAGTTCCTTGTGAACGTGTGTTTTCTGCTGCTGGCAATATGCTAAACGAGCGGCTAGCACGCTTGGGCATTAGGAAATTGCAGCAGCTTGTATTCTTCTTCTTTCTTCTTCTTTTGCCTGCCCTATTCCCATTTTACTTGGGGTCGGCGCAGAATGTCTTTCGCTTCCATTCTCTCCTATCAGCCGTCATCTGATTATTCACTCCCTTATCATTCATGTCATCCTTCACACAATCCATCCATCTTTTCTTTGGTCTTCCTCTTGATTTATATCCCTCAACTCTAATATTCATCACCTTTCTAGTCACATGATTGCATCCCTCCTCATAACATGCCCATACCACGCTAGACGATATCCTTTCAGCTTTTCTTGCACCGGTGCAACTTTCAAACTTCCCCTAATATACTCATTTCTAATTTTATCCATCCTTGTGACCCCACACATCCATCTCAACATCCTCATCTCTGCTACATGTAATCTTCTTTCATCCGTCTTCTTCACGGCCCAGCATTCCGATCCATATAGTGCGACAGGTCTTATAACGGATTTGTAAATTTTGCCTTTTAATTTAAGGGGCATCCGTGGGTCACACGTTGTACCAGTGACCTGTCGCCATTTCATCCAACCTGAGTTGATCCGGTGCGTCACATCGCGGTCTATTTCACCGTCCCCTTGAATAAGTGACCCGAGGTACCGGAAGTCGGAGCAGACTGATATGGGTTCTCCAGCAAGGGATATGGACGCAGGACTGGAGAGACCGCCGAAGTCGCAAAACATGTACTCAGTTTTGCTTTTGCTGACTTTCAGGCCTACACTCTCCAGCCTTTGCCACCAATTTGTCAGTCTGCTCTGGACCTCAAGACCACTCTCGGCAATCAACACAATGTCGTCGGCGAATAGCATACACCAGGGCGCCTCTTCTTGTATGTCCGCCGTAAGGGCGTCCATTAATAGCAGGAAGAGATAAGGGCTAAGAGCCGACCCCTGGTGCAAGCCTACAGCCACATTGAAATTGCCGGTATTGCCCGCTGTGGACCGGACATGGGTTGTACATCTACTGTACATCGCCCGGATCAACTGTACATACTTCCCAGGCACTGCTTTCTTCTTAAGGGCCCACCACAAAACCTCACGCGGTACTCGATCATATGCCTTTTCGAGATCTACAAAAACCATGTGCAAGTTCTTGTGTGCACTTCTGTATTTTTCGCATAGTTGGCGGATCGCGAAAATGGCATCTGTTGTACCTCGACCAGGCATAAAACCGAACTGGTTTTGTGAAATTACACTCTCTTCTCTCAATCGTCGTTCAATCACTTTCTCCCAAGCTTTCATACTATGTGAAATTAGCTTTATTCCTCTATAGTTATTACACTCCAGCACATCACCTTTGCTTTTATAGATGGGCACCAGCGAACTGCTACACCATTCATCAGGTATGGCTTCTTCCACCAACAACTTATTGAAGAATAAAGCTAACCACTTCCATCCGTCTACTTGCAGTATCTTCCACACTTCAACTGGTATTCCATCCGGCCCCGCCGCTTTTCCATTCTTCATTCCATTTACTGCTACTCTCACTTCATCCTCACTTATCTTTCTTATTAGCCCTTCATTCACAGGTATATTCTCAAGCACACCACTCCAATCATTTTCTTCATTCATCAGTCTCGCAAAGTAATTCCTCCATCTATCCTTAATTTCGTCATCCGCGCAAAGTACCGTTCCATTTTCATCTTTTATACACTTTATGTTACATACATCCCTTGCTTTCCTCGTTCTAGCTTTAGCTAGCCGGTATAGTTGTTTTTGGCCCGCCGGGTTCTCCAAGTTATTATATAGGCTCTGAACCAGAATTTGTAAATGTATAATAACTTGTTGTAAATAACTGTATATATTATGAAACACTGATTGTATGCACATAAAATGAACTGAAAACTTTTAAATGCGCCAGCTTGATATGTTTGAAAAATTATCAATGCATCATAAAATGTTTAGTCATCTCATTCTGATATTGTATCAAACTGACAGTCCTAAGCCTGTAACAAGAGCATGAAGGATTGTTTTCAGTACTATCAAGTATCAAGCTAATTCATATTTTCTATGGTATTTATGTTATTACACATATTTTTATTTTACCACCTAAGCTATGATTGTAAAATGCTAATAAAGAACCGAGTTTTACACTGCAGGCTAAATCGTGGGTAAAATGTTTGTATCTGTGATAACCGAGAACACACAATGACTAAACTTGCTACCTTATGGTATGAAATAACAGACTGTTATTTTGTAACAGGTATTTGGAACTGTTATTTATGTATAACAGGAACAGACGTAACAGATACGCGATTTTACCTGTTACGACCCACTCCTATAGCATTGTCCAATGTGCGGAAAATATCAAAAATGACCCCGACATGGTCCGCAGGGCTACGCAACAGATTTCCTTACGTGCAATGATGTGCTTGCAACAGCGTGGTGGCCATTTTGAACATTTAATGCATTAATTTAATAAAATGTGTTTCTTTTAGATTTTTTGTAATAGATACTTATTGTGATTTGTTTTTCTTGTTTTAATCAATTTCATTTACACACAAAAAGCTTAGCTTAAGTTTAAAAATGCTTAAATGTGTTAAACTAAATTTCAATTTAAGAATAGCTACCTCAGCGGTTGACAAAAAGGCAGCGGCGCGTGCGCCAGGGGACGGCGCGTTAACAGGCCCCTCAATTAAAGCCTCGTAGCTAAGCATGTATTAGAGACATAATGTTGATTTTTTTTGTTGAAAAGGTTATAAGATCTGGATTAATAAGAGGTAATAAGGAAAAAATGTTTAGGGGGCATTATTTGGTAAAAATAAACATTTACTCAAAATTTAACACTTTTATGTTCAAAATTAGTGAAAAAAATAATGTTTTTCTTTGCTTTTATGTACTTTTTTTATTTACCATACAATGTTAATCTTTTGGCATCATTATTGTTTTTATTTGAACAAAATCCACGCAGAGGTTACAAAGTTACAATTTTATAAACACAAAAGGTATTTAAAAGAGAATAAAAAAATAAAAAATCAATATTAAATACAATTTAATTATAATATTTTTCCTTTAGTCCATATTCGTAACCGATCTTTTGTAACCAGCTACGAACAAAGATTTTTTTTCTCGTTTGATAACTAGTTATGAAAACAGAATCTAATTTCCGTTTTTGTAACTGGTTTTCGTAACCAGCTACCAAAATGGAAAAATTTTTCGTAACTTATGATACTGTTACGAAGTACAAGCAAGGAGGATATATTTACATTAATAAAGGAAGTCAAACTGGCTGATATAAATAATGTGTCATTTTGTGTCATTGAAATGTCATTTGCGATATGTGTGAATCAGCGTAAATTACCTATAAAATATCGCTGTAAACATGGAGATAATTGAATTTGTACAAACTAAACGAGGGGGAATAAAACTACTCTATGATGGTCGGCAATACCATCTTAGAAAAGAGTACACCAATGGAAGTAAATTTTACCAATGTTACAACATAAAAAGCTGTAAAGGTAATGTAACACTTGACATTGAAAATAAATTAATAAAAGAGAAACCCCATGATGCTACCTGTTTACCTAATTATATGAACAATGTAATTATAAAAAAAAAGTCCAAAATTTAAAAACTAATATTAGCAATAACTTAGAACCTATACAAAAACAATATGAGGACATGATCTCCGAGCTTCTGGATGATGGTGCTTATATAGTTTGTCAGCTACCTGATTTCAATAGTGTGAAAAGCGGTCTCTATAATTCAAGAAATAAAAGTTTAGGTGTGTCAAAACTAAATTTTAACTCACATGCAGAGGTAATAATACCACAAAAATTTGAACATTTTCTACTGGCCGACTACGAGGGTCAAACTGAAAGTTCTTAGAACTGGCCACTTATAAACAATATAATAAAAAAAATATTCTAAAATTTGAAAATAGAACTCTTTGCCAATATTACTGAGTATATATTTCATTCATTTCCTTTTCATTTTACGATTTGGCGGCAAATTGAAAATTGTCTGTGTCACGTCAACATGAATTTAACACGAGAAAATTTTCGTGCAATGATTTTTTATGACTTTCGATGTCATTTAAGTCAACAAGAAAGTTATGATAGACTACGATTGGCCTTTCACGATGAAGCCCCATCTCGTGCGACTGTTTACAACTGGTTTAATGAGTTTAAACGTGGTCGCACTAATCTCACTGATGATGTACGTGAGGGACGGCCTTCTACGGCGACGACTGAAAATAACATCTGTGTTGTGCGGCGTATGATAGAGACTGACAAAAGAGTGACCTATCAGCAGATTCGGACAAGCTTAGGCATCGGTATGAGTCAAGTGCACAAAATCCTCCACGAACATTTAGCGGTCAGGAAGCTTTGCGCCCGGTGGATACCTCATAATTTGACTAAGGCTCAAAAACTCCATCGTGTGGATTGGTGCCGTAAAATGATTGAAAGATTTAACGGAGGTGACTCAAATGCTGTGTTCGACATACTAACAGGTGACGAAAGCTGGATTTACTGTTATGATCCTGAAACCAAAAGACAATCTGCTCAGTGGGTGTTTCCTTTCGAGGAGTTGCCAACTAAAGTGAAGAGAGATCGAAGTGCGGGAAAAAAAATGGTGGCCTCGTTCTTTGGAAGGATAGGTCATTTCGCAACAATTGTGTTAGAAGATCAAATAACAGTTTCTGCAGAATGGTACACTACCAATTGTTTGCCACTTGTCTTGGAAAAAGTTCGAGAGAAACGACCTCGCAGTAGGATCCTCCTTCACCACGACAACGCCTCGTCGCACACCGCCAAGCGAACGATCGACTATTTGGCGACATCAAACGTTGAATTACTGGGTCACCCGCCGTATAGCCCCGACCTCGCGACTTGTGATTTTTATTTATTTCCAAAAATTAAAGAAAAACTTAAAGGAAAGCGGTTTATGAATGCTGAAGAAGCGGTGGCTGCGTATCGCGATGCCATTGAAGAGACCCCTAAGGACGAGTGGGCAAAGTGCTTTTCCCAGTGGTTCCATCGCATGCAGCGGTGTATTGACGTCAATGGACAATATTTTGAAAAGATATAATAAAACTAATAACTGGCTAATGTAATCAGTTTTTGATTTTCTAAGAACTTTCAGTTTGACCCTCGTATCAAGTCATAAGTACAAAAGTTCTGGTGTTCTGCTGTTCAGATATTACAAAAATTCTTAATGATTTTTAACACTTTTTCATGGATGGTACTTTTAGGTCATCTCCAGTACCTACCCTTTTAACAAATATATACTATTCATGGATACAACAAATTAACGAAAATTGTATTCCTCTATTTTTTGCTTTCCTTACCAATAAAAACGTAAAAACATACGAGATATTATTGCATCATTATCATCATCAGCCTGCCGTAGTCCACTGCTGGACATAGGCCTCTCCAATGGCACGCCACTGAGCCCGATTTTCGGCTCTTCGTGTCCAGCCACTGCCAGCCACTTTGCGTATATCGTCACTCCACCTAGCCGGAGGGCGTCCTACACTACGTTTGCCAAGGCGCGGTCTCCACTCTAGAACACGGCTACTCCATCGATTATCGGTTCTGCGACAGATGTGACCAGCCCTCTGCCACTTCAACGTGCTAATTCTCTGAGCTATGTCGATTACCTTGGTTCTCTGTCGGATCACTTCATTACGAATTCAATCCTTCAGAGAAACTCCGAGCATAGCCCTCTCCATAGCTCGCTGAGCGACCTTAAATTGCTGGACTAGTCGCACCGTCAGTGTCCACGTCTCGGCAGCGTAAGTCATAACGGGTAGGACGCACTCGTTGAAGACTTTTGTCTTAAGGCTTTGCGGTAGGGATGACGAAAAGACTCGACAGAGTTTCCTATATGCCGCCCAGCCAAGCCGTATTCTTCTGCAAGCCTCCCTCTCGAAGTTGTTTCTACCCAACTGCAAGGTTTGCCCAAGGTAGACGTACTCCTGAACCACTTCGAGAGGGACCCCGTTTAGGATAATCGGTTCCGGAGAGACATGTTCATTGAACATTATTTTGGTTTTATCCAAGTTCATCCGGAGACCGATGCGAGCAGAAGAATCAGCCAGGCTGCTCAGCATATACCGCAAGTCTTGCACGGTTTCAGCCACGATAACGATATCGTCTGCAAATCTTAAGTGTGAGAGGTACTCGCCGTTTATGTTAATACCGCGTCTTTTCCAGTGCAGCGTCTTGAACATATCCTCCATTGCATTTGTGAACAATTTGGGGGAGATAACATCCCCTTGTCTCACACCTCGATGCAGGTGGATAGGTTCAGACTGCTGGTTCTGTACTAAGACGGTCATAGTCGCGGCGTCATACAGACCTCTCTGCACTTGGACGTACCGCCAATCGATTTGGCACCGTTGCAAACACTCCAGAACAGACCAAGTTTCGATGGAGTCAAAGGCCTTCTCATAGTCCACAAACGCTAAGCACAGGGGCTGATTATACTCCTCTGTCTTCTGTATAATCTGCCGCACTGTGTGGATGTTGTCTATGGTGCCATACCCTCCTCGAAAACCGGCCTGTTCGGGCGGCTGAAACTCGTCGAGTCTACGCGCGAGACGGTTCGTGATGACCCTGGAAAACAGCTTATAGACGTGGCTCAAGAGCGAGATCGGTCGATAGTTCTTCAACAGAGTTTTGTCTCTCTTTTTGAAGAACAAAACGACTATGCTCTTGCTCCACGCCCTTGGAGTTCTCCCCGAGAACAGGACAGAATTAAATATGCGTTGGAGCTGCACCAGTATAGGTTTCCACCTGCCTTTAGCAGCTCCGTCGTAATTCCATCTTCCCCGGGGGCTTTTCCATTTTTAAGCTGCCTCAGGGCCACCACGATTTCGTCTTGGCTGACGTCTGGCAACTCTTCCGTGAAGTGGCGGGTTAAAGTAGCTCTTGGATCCTCGGAGTCGGGTTGGGGACGGGACGCTTTCGAGGTGTAGAGGTTGCCGTAGAAGCTCTGAACCTCCGCAAGAATCTCCGGTCTAGAAGTGGCGACTTTCCCGTCTGAAGTGGTCAGCTTCGTCAGATGACTTCGACCTAAATGCTGAGTAAAAACTTTCGGCCCCCGATTTCGCTCGATCGCATCTTGTATAGAGCGTGTATTGGAGCTACGGAGGTCGCGTCTTACCAGCTTGAAGATCTTTTTATTTAGATCTGACGAAGTGCCTGCCGGGTTTTCTCGTCGCATCTCTATGAGCTGCAGAGATTCTCGCGAAAGTTGAGATCTCCTGCCGGTGTGCTGCGTCTTAAAGAGTTTCGTCCCCTCGTCCCGAAGGATTTCCACCACTTTATCGAGTTCCTGGTCCATATCTGCGTCTATTGCAGTTTCCAAGGTAGCGAACCGGTTTTCCAGTTTTAGCTGGAATGTTTCAGATCCAACCACGGATTGGAGAAAATTTGGCCGGAGCGTAGACTTCATAAGGCGAACGCGTTCAAGCTTATAATCGATATTCAGAGTGCCTCGTACAAGTCGGTGATCGCTTCCGGTGTTGAACCTAGTGATCACGGACCCCGCCATAATGAAGTCAATCTCATTTTTGTGTCGGGGCTTCGCCACGTCCACTTTCTTTGAGGCTGCTTCTTAAAGAATGAGTTCATTAGGAACAGCCCCTCCTTCTCTAAGAAGTTGACGAGCATCTGCCCCCTATGATTTCTCCTACCAAATCCGTGTGGTCTTACTACCGATTCGCCGCAAGTATGTACTCCCACTTTGGCGTTGAAGTCCCCCATGACAACATTAAAGTGGGCCTTTTGGGTGTTGTGTAAGGCCCTGGAAATGTCTTCGTACATTTCTTCTACTTCATCATCCGAGTATGCCGAAGTCGGTGCATACACTTGGATAACCTTGAGAGTATATCTCTTGGTGAGTCTGATCACAAGGTAAGCTACCCTTGTCGACACACTGGAGATTTCTAAAATGTTGTCAGAGAGGACCTTGTGGACCAGGAATCCAACCCCGCCTTGGGATGGCTGGTCTCCCCCCCTGAAGAACATAAGATGGCCTGAATCTAGGGTAACGGTATCCTCTCCCTCTCTCCGGACCTCGCATAATCAGTTCCTCTTCGAGTTGTGCCATATGTTCGTCGAGCCGTAGCGTGCGTCCGTTATACGTAGCCATGGTCAGTCGGTGTTGGCGGCCTACCGTAGCCCGGGGATTCTTCGCACCCCCTGCCCCGCCGTTACCATGTCCGCCGCCTTGGCCACGAATAGTGGGGCGACCGGGAACTGGGGGCTGTTGCGTAAGCGTGTGTGCCATTGAAGGTTTTGCCCGTAATCACCACGCTGGGCATGCGTGTTGCTGATCGCAGGGCGTAGTTTTTCGCACCGGTGACGCTGCTGCCCGTCACCAATCTATTATATTTAGCTACGCCTATTTGCAACGGTTATACCGCCGTTAGTCGGTCGCCAGAGCCTCGTTCGCTGGTCGGCAGGATGCACCACGGGCAGGTGAGGTTGGCTGGGAGCTCTAAGTTGTTGCATCCCAGATATTATTTGAGCTGATCAAAAGTCGAGTACCTACATGGAACCCAAAAAAATTACGGTTGACTATGAAAAAGCTGCCATGAAGGCAATTGAAAAAGTTCTTCCAAATTCCACAATAAAAAGTTGCTTTTACCATTTTTGTAATAGTCTCTTTAAGAAGGCCAAGGCGTTGGGACTCAAGTCTCGAGTTCAAAGACGGCATGTTGTGAGATGTGCTGGCTTAGCTCGATTACCACTAAATAGGATTATATCGGGTTACAAATATATAATGAAAAGATCTCCTAAATGTCAGCAAGTCGAACAGTTCAACTTATATTTTAACAAGTTTTGGTTATGTGATGCAAATTTTATAAATAAATGGTGCTGTTATAAGGAAGAGATTAGGACAACCAACCATCTTGAAGGATGGCACGCAAGGCTTAATAAATATATAGGGCGCCGAAATCCTTCTTTAGTGCAAGTTTTAGAAGTTTTGGTTAAGGTGACTAAGGGCCTTATCATACTAGCGGTTTGGGAGCGGTTGCGGGGCGGAGCGGACGCGCAGCGAATGCGTCGCGAACATGCCGCGGCTGCGCAGCGAAGACGCCGCGAACGCGTGGCGAATACGTTACGTTTTTGTCGCGTGTTTGTAGCAAATTATCGGCGTACAGTACGTTCAGTAACTGTACAGTGTGTGTCCAGTAACTGGATGTACTGTACGTCGATAATTTGCTACAAACACGCGACAAAAACGTAACGTATTCGCCACGCGTCCGCGGCGTCTTCGCTGCGCAGCCGCGGCGTGTCCGCGACGCATTCGCTGCGCGTCCGCTTCGCCCCGCAACCGCTCCCAAACCGCTAGTATGATAAGGCCCTAAGATGCGGGTGCATAATAAGACTAACAAATCCAGAAGTTATAAATAGATTCAGAAATAAATTCGGCCATTGAAGATTTAGAAAATAATATTATAACAGTTGGGCATTGTCTTGAAATAATATCTCCATATAAGGTTTAGTACCTAGTATAGGTTTAATTTATACCTAAACCTAACTTATACTTTTATCAAACATTAAAAATTATTACATCTGGCGGTCTAGCTATAGCAGTCCCCAAGGCTTCTTTTTAGCTTTTTTCCCCCTCACTATCCCACGCCTGCTGAACGTGCACTGCTACGGGCAAGAGTTACTACTAAACCTTATATGGAGATACTAGAGGCTGCCAGCAGCTACGCCTGCAATTTTTATAAATTTACCCGTTTCGGCTGATCCCGTGGGAATTTCGGAAAATCCCTTCTTAGTGCACCCCTACGGTCCCCAAGGAACATACATGCCAAATTTCAGCTTCCTGCGCCCAATAGTTTCGGCTGTAGCGTGTCTGTCAGTCAGTCAGTAACGCAAGGATTATAATATATATATTAAGATTACCTTTACAGGATTTCACCTTAATCCACACTTCAAACTCATTAACATTCAAAACTCATTTATTAATTTAGGTTAGATAGTAGAGATTGGGTCACAGTGAATCGCGGGTCACAGTGGATAATGTACAATAACTAAATATGTGTTCCACTCACGCACACAAACAAATGTCAATGTCAAATGTTCTACGGACTTACTATCACAGACGTTCGAGGACTAATTTACGAAGTAGCGATGTTAAATGGCATAAAAGTGCCCGATAAATGGCATGAAACTAAGCTCGCAGGTATTGAGTATCTATATAATCTCAGAAAAAGAGATAATCGATTATCATTGCGGACTCCAGAGGGTTGCAGTTTAAGCAGAGCAACGTCTTTCAATCGTCATAACGTTGGTTTGTTCTTCGATAATTGAGAGAATGTTATGGCTAGACATTTTTCCTTTGGAAATGGCACCAGAGTATTCAATTTAGACGAAACAAATACGATGACGCTGACGGTGCAAAAATGTGCCAAAGTTTTAGCAGCCAAGGGGCAAAGACAAGTTTCTAAAGTCACCAGCGCCGAACGCGGATCGTTAACAACAACTTGTTATATTGTCAACGCTTTGGGCAATGCCTTGCCGCCTGTAATTATATTTCCTAGGGTTCATTTCAAGCAACATATGATTGCGGAGGCTCCAACTGGGATCTTAGGTCTAGCTACACCATCCGCTTGGATGAACTCTGAATTGTTCGTGAAAACCATGCAGCATTTTATTAATTATTCAAATAGCAGCAAAGACAACCCTAGTCTACTCATATATGATAATCACGAGTCGCACATTTGCATAGAAGCCTTGAATCTGGCAAAAGAAAATGGTGTGACAGTTTTAACAGTGCCACCGCATTCAACAGGAAAACTACAGCCATTAGATGTTGGAATTTTTGGGCCATTCAAAACTGTCTATAACAAAGCTGTTGATAGTTGGATGTTGCGAAACCCAGGCAAAACTTTCTCAATATATGAAGTGGCTGGATGTGTCAGGGAAGCCCATATGAAAGCTATGACACCCGGGAATATATGCGCAGCTTTCAAAGCTACTGGAATATTCCCCTTCGATAGAAATGTTTTCACTGATTTAGATTTTGCTCCTAGTGAAGTTACTGACCGACAATACAATATAGAAAATAATCAAAACGAGATTAATACACCAGTTCAAGATAATGAATCAAGAACCCCATCACCCTCAATATTAGAGCTGTCATGTCCTGGTTCTACTCAAGTTGTTCCACTTTCAGAACTTACTGCTCCAGACACTCGCAGCGATGGAACAACAACCCCGCCGCCTTGCGAACTACAACCCCCTAGAACTCCACTCAAATCAAGTCAAGCTGATGTTACATTACACAACGCTGTATTGGCAATCCCGAAAGACCAGGTGCACAATAAATCACCTGAAACCACGGTTAGTGCTTCTTGCTCGAAAAAATCTTCTACAAATTTGTATCCGACAACAATTGCATCTGGTAGCTCCTCCTCCAATGTAGAGAAAGCATTCTTAAGGCCATTCCAATTTCGAGGGCTACCTAAAGCAGGTCCGCGTAAATCTGGAAGAGCTCCAAGACGAAAAGGAAAAACAATGATAGCGACTGACACACCAAATAAAAATGAAATACAAATCAGAGAAGAAAAGAAACGTAAACAGAGAAAGACAACTGCAAAAACAAAGAAAAGAAAAGTTTTACAAGAGAGTCCCAGTGAAAACGAAGATGATATCAGTGTTTATTCTGAAGAAGAGCCAATATTGGAAGATGAAGATGATTATGCGGTGGTGGATCCTGACTATTTGCCTTCACTTCAAAGTTTGCCAAAAGAAGGTGATTTTATTATTGTTGAATTTCAAGTTAAAGGGAAAGAAATTTATTATATAGCCAAAGTTATAGGAGAACTGGAAAATGAGATTGAAGTGAGTTTTCTTAGAAGATCTACCAAAATACCAAATAATTTTCACATGCCAATTGTGCCAGATATTGCCACGGTTACCTTATATGACATTAAGATGATTTTACCAAAACCCAAATGTTCTGGTAAGACAAAGAGAAAACAGTGTATGTATCACTTTGACCTAGACTTTTCTAAAATTGATTTACGTTAGTTTTATGTGTTCTCGAGTTATTACAGCTGTATCTCTTATTATTAAAAACGATTTTATGTTTGTTAATTAATAGATCTCACAAAAGCTATTTTCATGTTCATTATAATGTGATTGATATTTTTATAGGACTATTTTGACATATAAGACTGTCTAGTAGTACAAAAAGAAAATTTATGTTAAGTTTATGTTTCTTTTCAATTTTAATCACGTGATACTGTTCAAGGAACGAGTTTATTTTTATTAATTTTAGGTCTAGGAAAACCTATTTTTATGTTCATTAAAAAGTGATTGTTTTTTTTTATACGAGGGTCAAACTGAAAGTTCTTAGAACTGGCCACTTATAAACAATATAATAAAAAAAATATTCTAAAATTTGAAAATAGAACTCTTTGCCAATATTACTGAGTATATATTTCATTCATTTGTCATTTGTTTTACGATTTGGCGGCAAATTGAAAATTGTCTGTGTCACGTCAACATGAATTTAACACGAGAAAATTTTCGTGCAATGATTTTTTATGACTTTCGATGTCATTTAAGTCAACAAGAAAGTTATGATAGACTACGATTGGCCTTTCACGATGAAGCCCCATCTCGTGCGACTGTTTACAACTGGTTTAATGAGTTTAAACGTGGTCGCACTAATCTCACTGATGATGTACGTGAGGGTCGGCCTCCTACGGCGACGACTGAAAATAACATCTGTGTTGTGCGGCGTATGATAGAGACTGACAAAAGAGTGACCTATCAGCAGATTCGGACAAGCTTAGGCATCGGTATGAGTCAAGTGCACAAAATCCTCCACGAACATTTAGCGGTCAGGAAGCTTTGCGCCCGGTGGATACCTCATAATTTGACTAAGGCTCAAAAACTCCATCGTGTGGATTGGTGCCGTAAAATGATTGAAAGATTTAACGGAGGTGACTCAAATGCTGTGTTCGACATACTAACAGGTGACGAAAGCTGGATTTACTGTTATGATCCTGAAACCAAAAGACAATCTGCTCAGTGGGTGTTTCCTTTCGAGGAGTTGCCAACTAAAGTGAAGAGAGATCGAAGTGCGGGAAAAAAAATGGTGGCCTCGTTCTTTGGAAGGATAGGTCATTTCGCAACAATTGTGTTAGAAGATCAAATAACAGTTTCTGCAGAATGGTACACTACCAATTGTTTGCCACTTGTCTTGGAAAAAGTTCGAGAGAAACGACCTCGCAGTAGGATCCTCCTTCACCACGACAACGCCTCGTCGCACACCGCCAAGCGAACGATCGACTATTTGGCGACATCAAACGTTGAATTACTGGGTCACCCGCCGTATAGCCCCGACCTCGCGCCTTGTGATTTTTATTTATTTCCAAAAATTAAAGAAAAACTTAAAGGAAAGCGGTTTATGAATGCTGAAGAAGCGGTGGCTGCGTATCGCGATGCCATTGAAGAGACCCCTAAGGACGAGTGGGCAAAGTGCTTTTCCCAGTGGTTCCATCGCATGCAGCGGTGTATTGACGTCAATGGACAATATTTTGAAAAGATATAATAAAACTAATAACTGGCTAATGTAATCAGTTTTTGATTTTCTAAGAACTTTCAGTTTGACCCTCGTAAGATTATTTTGACATAAAAGACTGTCTAGTAGTACAAATTAAAATATTATAATATAAAAAGTGATGCCTTTTATTGATTTTTTTTAATTGATCCTGTTTGCCCCAGTCGGTTCACTGTCACCCATACATTGATCCAAAGTGACCCGATCCTGAGTCACAGTGGATCATTTCTCTTTTTTTTTTAAAGTGCCAATATCTTGTAAATTTGTATAACACATGCCATGAAATGACTTTTACTTTAGAGATTAAATATTCACATTATCATTTAATTTTAGACATGTATCATTTAGCCAAAAATTACGGAGTAGCACTTCTTTAAAAAAAATATGATTCACTGTTACCCAATCTCCCCTACACGTAACTCGTATGAACGTAGAATAATGATTGTGTTAGTCAAAAACGTGATGTCAGCAAATTAGCCTACGGCCAGTTCGCTGAGGTAGGGCCGTGAGAATGACTCAAGCGACTCTTTTTTTTAAATCAGATATTAAGAATATTTTGTATATTACAATATTACCAAAATTACGTAACGTTTTGCATAGCATGCAAAACACATTCAAAAGCACTTGCATACTGAGGCAATTTCAGTCACAGTTGTTTCATTTGAACTATCATACTATCCATGTACCTAAGTATTTAGGTACATGTAATAATATCTGTATTGAGTATTAACCCAATACACTCAAAACTAGTGGATCTACCATAACCATACCAAGGTTATAGTAGATCCGATATCAAGATACATTCGCAGGGCTAATATTCAATACTTACAAATACAAACACTCGCATAGTTACAATTACAACACACACCCACAGTTTGATGTTTTTTCTAAAGGTTTAATTCTGTTATAAAGCTTTTTTTTATTCAAAACATGTTTTTTTTTAACTAGTTATAGTTAGATCAAAAGGGACTGCCATACATAACACAAATTTTAATATTTTAATTACTTTCTGGATGGCCTCAATGATATATACTTATATTATTAGAGAATTAGAGACAAATAAACATTTTTATTAAATTTTCTTTCCATTTATTTCCATTTACCTCCTCCATATTTCTCCCGTAACAGTCTCTTATCACTTAATACTCATAAAAATATTCAATTAATTATTACCTACCTCAATGATATTGAATATATACTAAATATTTTTGGTTTTATTCTACCATAAAATTATTAAGTACCAATACATTAATTTAAAGTTACTAATAAAATACCTACCTAAATAATTTATTTAATCATTCAGTATTTAAAATTCTTATTTTAATATACAACATAATTACATAAATATAAAATAAATAAATAAATAACATTGTTAAGTATTCTTCCTTCGTTATTGCGTAATTATTTTATAAGTTACGAAAAATGAATGCGATTATGTTTTGGTAGCCAGTTATGAACAAAGAAATTTTTTTCCATTTTGGTAGCTGGTTACGAAAACCAGTTACAAAAACGGAAATTAAATTCTGTTTTCATAACTAGTTATCAAACGAGAAAAAAAATCTTTGTTCGTAGCTGGTTACAAAAGATCGGTTACGAATATGGACTAAAGGAAATTTTTCTCTCTTTTTATCAATAAATTGTAGTCTAGTTTCACCCATTTTCGTTTGTGCACCTTATCCGGGGACACACGGTATATGTACACTATTTTTATTTTTTAATTATATGCTTATTTTGGAAATTATAAGAGTTTTTTTGTTTGCGGTCACCGGTGGCCATCGCGGCGTGCAGATTGAACTTTGCTTCACAGCGCCGCGCGGGTCATTTCGCCGGTCACCTGTCTCTCTCGCACTCCTTTCTCCTGTCTCATTCGCACCCCTTTCTCTGATTGGCGAAACGGTGCGGCTAAAGCGAGTTTTTTTATTTAAATTACGAGTGCATAAATAATATTTTTTTCAAGTATTTAGTTTTGTGTCCGTATAATAGAATTTGATTACTTTGAGTTGACACAGAATGATCTGTCGTATTTGGACCGTTTGGAATTAGAGAAATTACCAAGAGAAATTACCAAGAAAAATGACGATATTGTGCCGCGTACTGGGAGTGAAGATATGGATATGGTTTTTCCATATCGAGGGTTTACGGGCAAAATGTATTAAGCGACATCCTGGCCGATATTGAGTTATATACATATTCGGAATCGCCTGATTTTTCTGCGTCGTTTGCACTCGGTTTCGTGCTGATCTGAGCACTTTTTTGGCGCTTAAAACAATAGTAAATTTAGGCGCAGTTCAGAGTACCTTTGATTGAAGCGACAATTTTTTTTTACAATTTAAGAAAAAATGGACTTCATACAGGCGAAATATTTGGTGTTTTTGACTTGAGCTATTTTCCCCGGCATAAGTTTCGTAAGATAAGGTGTTTGAATCGTCTTGCCTGCGCCTAAAATATATACATACCGTCGCTTAAAGCATTTTGCTTGCACCTGAAATTCATACTTGATGTCGCTTAAAACATTTAGCCTGCTGCTGAAATCCATACCTTATGTCGCTTAAACCATTTACCATGCATCTGATATTAATACACACAGGCGCTTAGTTATTTATTTGTATTACTTTGAAGACATTTTAAGGTATGGTTTTTTTATACAACTTACCTATGGACGCAGCCTCAGTTTCAACTCGTCTCAAAATTTGTTTCCAATGAATTCGTGTGCAAAATACCTCAATTTCAAATCGTTTCAATCTAAATCTCAATTTCAACCTCGATTCAATTCGTTTCATTTACCTCAATTTATGATAATTTATATTGATAAAGTGCCATCGACCATACAAAATTGTTATTTCTAATCATTTCGGCCTGGTCACCCAACTTGTGATTAAAATCTCCATATGTTGTACCACTGATTGTTATCTGGCAAATTTAGTTATTATGATTCGCATCTGGCGCCCGAAAATAACTTTACTTCTACAACGTTTCTCAATAAATAGTTGTAAATTCCACCAACTGGTTTGATTTCTACACTATATTTTTCATGTTAGGTTATGTCCTTCATACAAACCAAACACACATTACATTTCAATTCTTTTTTTTTTAATTAATATATTACACTACACAGGACAACTTGAACTAGGTAATTTATTACCATACATGTAACAAACAAATAATAAATGTTATGACTAATTAACGATATCTTTCATTTTCGTACTCACCTCAAAGTTATCACCAGTTTTTCTTCAGGACTTATACAAGCTCGCATAGGAGTATCAATGCCCTTGATTGAATTTCGTATTTTTTCCAAAAGGTTATCAAACGATTGCACTGACATCCTCGTGTAGTTAAAATAACGGTCTGGGAATGCGCGAACATCTTTGATATAGGTTTGGAATAAGCCTTTCTAGAAAAAGAGGATGAATCCAGTCTTTTCTTGGTTTTGCGTTTTTTACGAGATAGGTAAGCAATAATTGTAATTATAGTCTTTGATTGGCTGCTATAACTGGCTGCCGCAGCCCGGCTGCGCAGCCTGGCTGCCTAGTGCGCGGGGGCTCTAAAACGGTCTCCTGTAAAGTTTAAAAAATGTAGCTTAATACATTTTGCCCGATAACCCTCGATATATTCCTGATATTAGTTCCGATTCTGATAGTGCGGATGATTGTCTACAACCAGTGCGTAATAGAAAACCTCGCCGCATCCTATCGGAAACTGATAGTGAGGATGAAATAATACAGCCGTCGCCTCGTGGTTCTACATCCTCTTCAGGAAACTGGTACTCTCCATCTGGTAATCAACCCAAAATAATACCTTTTACGGACACGCCAGGTTTGAAGCCTTTTTCTTTACGCCATATCTTGTCATGTTCTGGACCAAGTGATTTTTAAAGCTTGATGGTTCCTGACGATATTATTGAACGCATAGCGAGAGAAACTAACATATATGCCCAACAACTTAGGGCTTATGCAAACCACGTTTTTAAAACGCGCCATCGACGCGCGTTTGTAGCGATACAGACGCGATACGCACGCAAGTCAGACGCAGCCTGTAGACCTTTGCACACCTATATAAATTCAAACGCGCGTGTGCAGCGATTGTATCGCTGCACACGCGCGTTTGAATTTACACACGCTTTTTTCACACGCGCGTGTGTAGCGATACAGACGCGATGCACACGCGCGTGTGTATCGATACAGACGCACCGGTGCGGCGCGTTTGTATCGATACAAACGACAACAAACTGCTCTGCTGGAAAAAAGCGCGCCGTCGACGCGCGTTTTTGAAACGCGCGTCGACGGCGCGTTTGTAGCGATACAGACGCGATACGCACGCCAGTCAGACGCAGCCTGTAGACCTTTGCACACCTGTATAAATTCAAACGCACGTGTGAAGCGATACAGACGCGATGCACACGCGCGTGTGTAGCGATACAGACGCTCTCAGATTATAGAACAAGAATCAGATGGAGCGCGCGGAACATTTCCGTGAGGCCACTAAAGCAAATACCAATTGAAAAGCGAATACAAATCGGATTTGTATTCGCTTTCCGGCTCAGTGCGAAACGAAGCATCGTACAGTTCACGCGCCCCGATCAACTTAACTTTTAAATTTATAAAATGCCGTCATGCGTTTTTAAACACTGTAAAAGTTGTTTCCAAAAGCAAAAACAGAAAGATAGAATATCTTTTCACAGTTATCTATGGATTATTTGACTTTTTCATAATTTAATTTCGATAAAATTCGTATTTCTGCAAAAAATGTTTAAGTGTTGCCAGTTTACGTCGGCGCCGTTTTCCCTTTATTATGGAAAATGCACTTGTCAATTTATTTATGTAATATGTAATAAGAATTGTCATGTTAATGAAAAATATATTAACATATTATAAAAGTATATTTTAGATATATCTTTATTAGCAAATACATTAATAGGCTTTCCAATATGTATACATTGTTTTGGTTTCGATCCCTATACGATCTAAATATTCATGTACTTAATGTGTAGAAACAGAAATAATTGATTGCAGGCATTCATTTTTTTTAAAAGCTTATGTTGTCCCACTCCTGGGCAAAGGCTTCCCCCAAATCTTTCCAGGTATGCTTGTCGCACGTAATCTCAAGCCAGCTCTTGTGGTAGGCGTCTAGGACATTTCGCCACCTGTTTCGTGGCCGGCCTCGGCGACGTCGTCTATCCTCTGGTACCCACAGTGTTGATACTCTTGCCCAACGAGCCTCGTACATAAGGCTGACTTGAGACTGGCAGCCTTTCTTCCCACGTCTTTGATATTACGACGTTATAGAACGCAGATCGGTGTTCCGTGTCCTGTCTTTAAGTTTAAGATCCAGGATGCAGCGCTCTATGGCTCCTTGGCAGACCCCTAGGCGTGACCTGTGAAGCTGGGTAGGTGACCAGGTTTGAGAACCGTACGTTGAAATAGTCAGAATAAACAATCATACCCATGAGTTTGCGCTTCTAATATTTAAATTTTTTAATAGTAAAATTAGTGTTGTCTACAAATCAATATTTATACTTTATTGTGTACTTGACAAAATTTCGCCGGTTTATGAATACCTTTACAAGGGTGAGAGAATTGATCTATATTCACCTGTATAGTTTACGTCGCTTTCATTAATGTTCACTGTCTCCGGTGCAAGAATATTATACGTAATGAAATCTATTACAGTTATGCAGTAAATTATTCAAGACCGCAAACTAATGTCAGTATATAACTTCCATAAAATATTACAAAATTATGTGAAAAATAGTGGGAGATTGGGTGACGGATTAAGAATACGGAATGTCACCACCCCATATCATCCCATGGGTGTCGTAAGAGCCGACGGAGGGAGCATATTATGCAGAGAACAGCACTGTAAGAGAAGGAAAACTTGATACAAACCCTACACCAACCCGTTTGGACAGCGTGGTATAGTAGGCAAATTCCTCCTTTCAAAGGAGAGGCTTAGTCCAGCCGTGGGCTGTTAAAGGCTGATGATGATGAGTGGGAGATTATTCATAATCTGGTAACTTTACACGCACCTAGACGCTCGTGTCCGTACAGTGCAGTCGCCAAATGTCACGCACACATAGCTGTCAACGTGCCTCACTTTGATGAATGCGCTCCATCTGCCTTTTGTTCTTATAATCTGAGCAAACGCTATACTAACGCGCGTGTGTATCGATACAGACGCGCCGGTGCGGCGCGTTTGTATCGATACAAACGACACCAAACTGCTCTGTTGGAAAAAAAGCGCGCCGTCGACGCGCGTCGAGGGCGCGTTTAAAAAACGTGGTTTGCATAGGCCCTTATAGCGAAAGACACGATAAAAAGAGTTTCGCGATTGAAAAACTGGACAGTACAAACAAAAGTGAAATAAAAAAATGTTTGGACTCATCATGTACATATGGGGCTTGTGCGATTACCAACACTGAGTGACTATTGGTCAAATGACGATATATTTGGACAACAATACGCCTAAAAACAAATGAGTCGAAATAGATTTGAATTGCTTTTATGCATGCTTCATTTTTCTGATAATACCCAGGCTACGTCACATGACCGCTTATACAAAATCAGATCCCTTGTTGACGAACTGAATGTGAACTTCAGAGCACATTTTACTCCGGATATTCCCCTATGTGTCGATGAAAGTATGATTCCTTTTCGCGGGAGAATAATTTTTAGACAATATTTAAAACAAAAAAGACATAAGTATAGCATTAAAATATTGTTACGAATTGAAAATAACGCCATCTATCAGTGAATGGGAGAACTAGATGAGGTTAGATGTATCGGTGGTTTAAAGCTGTTTCATCTATCCTCTAATAGATGGCGTTGCTGTAAATAGAACAAACTAAAATGACCGCAAGCTACCAGAACTTTCTTGATGAGTCTCGAAAATACTAGTTATGTGTTCCGGCCGGTATAAATAACACGCAGACGGGCGAGAAGTGACAGTTACAATTGTATATCGGAGCGATAATCATCCAGCGAAGGAAATAAGTCGGAAGTGTTTAGTGGTGTTTCTAGTAGTGTGAAATAAGTGTGTTTTTATTACGCGTGTTGTGTTTGAAATTAAGTGTGTGTATCTAGTGTTATTGTGTTAGTGAATAAACTTCAGTTTTTCTGGCATAGTGTATATAATTTATCACCGAACCCCAGCTCGTAACAATATTTAAGTTATGTACAGTTCCGGGATACACGTGCAGGCTGGAAGTCTACACTGTGATACGACAAACACTACACCAACTCAGGTTGTAATGTCACTTTGTCGACACTTGTTCCAAATAGGACATGTACTGTACACGGATAATTGGTACACTAGTATTGACTTGGCAGAAAAATTATTACAGGAAGAAATGCATTTATTTGGTCGGAATATTGCGCAAAAATAGAAAAAAATTACCGAAAGATGTTATGAATTCAAAATTTTAAGTAGGAGAATACAGGGCAGCTACAATGACAAGGGGATAACTGATGAAATGGCGTGATAAGAGAGACGTGTCCTTATTGTCTACTAAGCATACCACAAAATTCGTTACTACCACAAATAAAAGGGGACAATCAAAAAGAAAGCCACAGATAGTAGTCGACTACAACCAAACAAAATTTGCAGTTGACATGTTACATACTGGTTCAATATTGGAAAATAGTGGACTAAGGCATCAAACTTGAGATATCGCGCAGATTTTTTTTTGTTTACTTGTTTTGATGATAGAAACAACTTTTGTTTTAGGACTTTTCATAAAAAGTACTTTTTCATACTTAAAAAAAAATTTAAGACTAAAAAACAAAAATAATAAAATATTGCACGTTTCGACTTGATACTTAAAATTCAGGTATTAGTATTTTTACTCTTACCATGTTGATTAGTCCACGGACGGTCACTAAACTAAGCCCATAGATTATACAGATATACTGGTATAGATGCGCAACTCCCTCTAAGGAAAAAGTTCAATAGGCATCCTCGACTCTAGATGGCGTACAAACAATTTTATTTTTATTCCGATCGTATAGATGGCGTTAGTAGTGGATTCATTTTTCAAAATAAAATAAATGTTTAATTTCGGTGTTAATAAATAAGTAAATAACAACTATTAAGTAAAATATGCAATTTAACAGTAAAAAGATATAAAAATCACAAAAAGTAGTTCTAGATAAGCGTGGATTCGATCCATGGACTTATTAGATGTGAACCCAGCACGCTTCCATTGCGCCACACAAAACTTAGCAAATATGGTGAAATTACCGTTCAGTTATCGTTACAAATATTTCTAGGTGTATATGTAATTTGTTTTTCTTTAGTTCTTGCAATCATAGGTAGATGGCGCTGATTTATATGAAATTTACCCATGTAGGGAGCTTTCACGGCCCTGACTAAGCCGTAGGCATGCACCAAATGTAAAATTACCCCCACCACCCGACTTCCCGTTCCCAGTACGAAATTATACTAGAAGCTCATTGGCTAACGGTACGTTCACACGGCGTCGAGTGTTTCTCTACCGAATCGGTTTTTTGCAGGATTCGGTTCAGTTGTATCAGTATTTCAATGAATGAGTTCACGCATGCATTCGGTTTCAAGACACGGCAAAAAAACCGAATCTTGCTGAAGTTGACATCCGATTTTGCGACTATAAACCGATTCGGTCGTACTGCAAAATGTCAGATCCGATCCAGTGGTATAGCGCATTCAATACATGCGTTTGAGAGATGTAATAATATCTAGGCTTTGGGCTGAAATTACTGATATCCAAGTGTTTATACATAATATGTAAGAGGATAGTGGCAATTAAATGACACTGACATGACGTTTGACAGTTAAACTGTCAAACGTGTAAATAAGGTGTAAGCTGGATATATAACTCGACAGGCTCGGCTAGCTCGTCATATTCTCCTTCGACGACTGCTCAAGTACGATATGGTTCTGACTATTTAACTGCCACTGTGTTTTAATATTCTGTGTTGCTTGTTCTTTTGTTTCATCATCTAGGAAACAATGTAAGATGGTGTAATCATTATCTTATTGATATTGTGGGTACCTAGTTTGATAGTTTGTAAGATATTAGTAATATAGGATAGATTAATATACCTACTGTGGATCAAGTTGTATCAATGAGATTCATTATATACCTGTGGTATACATTTAGTAGATTGTGTTGATGCTACACAATGCTTATTATGTTCTGTTGTAAGAAAGACCCTCTAGTAATATAAAACTACCCACAACATTGATATTTGATATAAATTGGCTGTATATTTGTTTGTTAATTATTAGGTACGTATTGAAAAGAATGATCAAGAGTTTTATTGCCCGTTCTTTCTCTTGGTTCTATGCATTTGCTTTGCGAACTGGGCTCCAAATGTAAATGTAGAATCACGACGTAATCTAAAGATATGTATATCCTTGTGCCAAACTGAATAAATGAAAGTATGATTTGATAGTCGTCTCTTTTATTTATCAAAACTGTCTCTACACTATAGGGAGCTTTCCTGATTCTGACACGTTCATACGATACACGCAGGGATAGATTCGGTGTTTTGCCGGATCTTGAAACCGCGTCGTGTCGCACAAGCGGGGGAGGAGGGGTGGGAGGGAGACACACACCGCACGTGCGCTCGCCAGTCGCCAGTCATTTTCGCCCGCTTCGACTGACCGCTCGCTATTCTCTCGCTATGACGACGAAAAATATAGACGTTGAACATTTAATTTCTCTTGTCCAAAATCGGCCAGTTATATGGGACAAAACTCTCGAAATATACAAAGATAAAAACTTGAGAACTGCTGGCTGGCGAGAAATGTTTTATTTTGAATGAAGATTTTGAAGAAATGGAGGAGAAAAACAGGCAGGATTATGGTAAGTAAGTTGTAATTTTTTAAAGTAAACAGGTTAAGTATTTGTACATTACCAGTGTGTTACAAAATTAACGTTAGATTGATTCGTCTTGCCAAGGCACAGCTCCTGCTGTAGAAATAAAATAATTTGTGAATTCAGTTCGTATAACATTAGCACATCGTCCACCTCGTGTACTATTTTGTTCAATGGGTGCATCTCTGAACACGTTAACCACTGATAATACATTGCTTGTTGTTTCTATGTTCGACTGTACACCTTCCATATCTATTATAAAATTATGAAGTACAGTGCAAGCCTTTACAATCGACATTGCTGTGCTGGTATCAACATCCAGTGGACGATGAAATATTCGCCACTTATTAGCTAATATTCCAAAGGCGCACTCAACATAGCGTCTAGCTCTGGTTAATCTGTAGTTATATATTCTTTTGTTTCTATCCAAATGGTTTCCGCCGTAAGGTCTCATCAAATGTTGATGCAAGCCAAAAGCTTCATCACCTATTACTACAAACGGAATGGATAAATCGGAATCGTTTGTCAGTGGACATGCTGCCGTCAATTGCAAATCACCATCTATTAGTTTTTTCCAAAAAGTACACTCCTTGAATATTGTCGAATCGCATTCTTTTCCATACGAGCCCACACAGATGTATGTAAATTTATAATATGAATCAACCACTGCTAATAATACGATGGAAAAGAAATCTTTGTAATTCATAAACATGGAACCACTGTTGTTTGGCTTTTTTATTCTAATATGCTTACCGTCCACTGCACCAATGCAATGGGGAAAGTTCGCTCTAGTATTAAATCCATTGGCGATATATTCCCAGTCAGATATTGTGTTGGGTAATGTCATAAACTCCCCATGCAAATTGTTCCAAATAGCATTCGTTACTTCCTTAATAATGTTACTGATCGTAGACACTCCGACTCGGTATGCGTAATGTAAATCCTTGTATGAACACCCAGAAGCCATATATCTGCAAGTAAATTTAATTATATTTTTCAGCTAAATCGATCGTAAAGAAGTGGACTAATATTAGAGGCAGCTGGATGAGGAGTATTAATGAGAAAAAGAAATTAAAAAAATCAGGATCGTCTGCGACATGTCTGAGAGCCTGCATCTCTCATCGTCAATTGTTGTTCTTAAAAAAAATTGTGACGCCAGCTGACACCCATGATAGTGCAACTATTGCTACACCAAACCCAGCAGACGACAGTACAACCGCTAGAACAGTTACATCAGATGTTACCCATGACAGTGCAATGGCTCAGGACAATTTATTTGGTGAAGAAGATGCCGCAAATAATCAAGATGCTACAAATGAAAGTCAACAAGATACTAATAATGAAAATGTAGTAGGGGGTTCGAAAAGAAAAAAAAGCAGACCATCGAGGCAGAATTTAAACGTGTTTGATAAGAAAATGAGTGAGTTTATAGATTATCAAATGGAATGCAAGAAGAAAGAAGAAATTACAGAAGACCGTAATTTGTTTTTCTTCAAAAGTCTTCTTACATCATTGGCAACGCTAAACGATAATCAAACATTAGAATTTCAATCAGGCGTCTTGAATTTATTACAAAATATAAAGAACCGAAATGAATGGTCTCCTGCACACTCATCGACATACAACTATCAACCAAAAAATGTGGCACAATCACAAGGCTATTTTACATCGCAGTACCAAGCATCACCAGAGTCTCAAAGTATTCAATCGAATGCTTCTGATTTCCCAGACTTTCAAATTCAAATTCAAATGATTTATTTGTGAGCATAGGTACATAATAAAGATCTTACATGCATAATAAAGTGCGCTATGTTCTGCCTGGTATTGGCGTACAAATAATTATAATAATATTAATAAATTATAATATTTAAAGAAATAATTACAAACCAATAAATTACAACTAAGGATATCATGAAAAACCAATTTAAACAATAATAATAACAGTATTACACACAATAAAAATCTGCAATATAATTGTATGTCAATTCCTTGAAATATTATTATTATCATCACGTACACCATTAAAATAAAATACACACACATATAGGTATAGCATTTCATAAAATAACAATAATAAATAATGGTTAAATCTGTACAAAGTTTATCATTAATAAAATCCATGACGGAGTAATACGCCTTTTCAATAAGAAATGCAGACAGTTCCTTTTTAAAAACATGATTATTTTTTGCGAGTTTTATATACTTTGGAATTTGATTGTAAATATTTGGAGCCATTGATGAAATACTTTTGTGATGCAAAGATGTTCTACATGCGACTAATTTCAATTTATCAGCTCTTCGCGCGCTACTTATTTGTGTAAAATAATGCATATTACATCTTACAAATAAAGCAGTCTCCAGTATGTATAGTGACGGCATGGTTAGTATTTTAAATCTTTTAAAATGCGGTTTACAGCTATCCGTTTTACATAAATTTGCAATTGCTCTTATGCACCTCTTCTGTGCTAAAAAAACCCTTTCCTTCCCCGTGGCATTTCCCCAAAATATGATGCCATATCTTAGGATAGAGGATACAAGGCCATGGTAAGCTGTAAGTAAAACGGTTTCGTTTACCTTTTTCCTGAGCATATACAGGGCATAAGAGTGCTGATGTAATTTATTGCACACGTAGTCAATTTGCTCATTCCATTTTAATGAGTTCTCTATGTGAAGTCCTAAAAACTTTGTATATTTAGTAATACTAATACTCTTACCTCTGTAGTCTATGTTATAATTTGTATTAATTGATTGCTCAAATTGCATTAATAACGTTTTATCTAAATTAACCTTTAAATTATTGTTGTCAAGCCATTTTATTACAGAATTGATATTCTTAGTTAGGTCATATTGTATCTCAGTTACATCATCATAATTATTAAAAACCAATGTACTGTCATCTGCAAACATTATCATTGGACATGTTGCAGCCGATGGTAAATCATTAATGTACATGATAAAAAGTAACGGTCCGAGGACGCTATATATATAGTTTCGCAACTACATATTTCATAATATGTAGTTGCGAAACTGTGTACCTACTAAGCGATTTTCTATGATTTCTTAATCAAATTTTTAATAAATAATTTAATTATTAATAAAAAACAGTATTTCAATCTTACCTTATACATATCGCTAATTTTTCTTCTGGTCTAATGCTTTTCCTCATATTTGTATCACGCTTTTTCAAATCTTTTTCCACTTTTTTCAAAAGATTATCAAATGTAGGTATAGTCATTCTAAAGTAATTAAAAAATTTTGTGGATCATTTCTTAACTGCTGCATTAGAGTTGTAAAGGCACCAACTGTTGATCGTCTTTGTACTATTGGGTTTAACCACAATCTTTTTCTTCGACGCTGACGGCGATAATACCAGTATATTATAGCAAGACTGTTCACGTCCATCGCTTCCAAATCAACGTGAGGAACTGTGCGCACTCTTGCTAATAAAAGCCGGATGGTGTGTTCACACGAGATCCCGATACGAGGCCGTCGGATACGGCCATGCAAGATGTGCTGTGTGAATACAACATTCGGTTTTTCCAGATCCGATGAAAATAAGATTCGGCAAAACGTGGCTTCGTGTTGTAGTGACATCATAATTATCAAATTTTCATAACATATTTTAGTAAGTACTCTAAATATCAATCTTTGATTAGCATAAAAAATAATTGTAATTTTAATCAACCTAATAATTATTCAACATACACGCAAACATTGTACAACGATTTTATATAGATAAAATATTACTATAGTCCGTGCCACGAGAACATAGACTTTTTGTAAACAAAGAATTTCTACTAAGTGGCTTAGCGATAGTTCTGTCAAATCCAAATAATGACAAATCCATTGAGCGCAACGGTACATACATACGTGTCATTGGAAACTAATATGTCAATGGATCGGTTTGTTATCGATATTATGCGCTGTCAACAGGATCTTTTAATGTTTTGAGGTACTGACGCCTAGAATGTCAACATTTGGCGTTAGATCATCGAAATGTTACATTCTTGAGCTTAACATGCATTTATCAGAGGACAATTGCTTTTTATGGTTATCCAAAAGGGTTAAATGTAAAGTTAAATACAAGTTGATAGGATCGCAACGCACGTAGGTCCTTTTTGATAATCTATGCGTGCAAAAGTATCACTTTCTAAAATTGTGCAGTTCAAGTGTTTTAAAGTATTAGGCATGACACATGACAACATGTTACAAGAAGCCGAATCATAATTACTCATGCGTAATCATCATAATCATCCGAATCATATTACGAGGTAAGAGAGTAAAAAGACGGCATTTGTGATGATATAGAGTGGATATAGGTGGCAACACTGAAACTGTTTACATTACCGCGGTGATTTAAATTCCTAATTATAGTAAATAAAGTAAGATACGTTAGAAAAAGTGGATAAAATAAGTGCTGAAACTGTGAACTTTATGTGATATTGTTGGTGGCGCGTTTTAAGAACGATAAACAAAGTTACGACAATTTTGCTTCGCAATGTGCATTGACGAAATAAAACATGCAAAACCAATATAAACAATCAAATTGTGAACGGATTTGAGCGAGGACAATACAGTGCTAACCATCAAAAGCGGTAAATACTTAAAATACCTAGTAACACACAATAAAAACATTGAACTTATTAAAAGTGAAACGTTAAGAAAATTATTTAATTTAAAATCATACAACTAGTGCCACTATTGCCCCAAGCGGTCAATAGCTACTACACGACAAACGTCAAACTAAGAACAACTACTGCCATTACCATACCAAGCGGCCGATAGCAGTAACTAAAATTGTGTCATCTAAATGTCATTGGCGTCATCTACATGTCATTTACGTCAAATAAATGTCATACCTATGTCAAGTAGCGCCATTTTACTATAAGTGGTGAATAGTTGAACTAAAATCTGTCATCAGGGATACCAGAGCAATAATTTTATTTCGGTAGAATTAAGGAAAGAAATTATAAAGTATACCAATCTACAAATATAAATTTGATTTAGAAGAATTATTTCCTTATTATAAAATGAGTTCCGAAAATGTAACATTCCGCCAGAAAAACAAGTCAGCAATATCATGTGACCGGCTATGTTTGACAGGTAATTCGTCATCAGATGAATCAATTGCAGATACTTTACCTGAGCAAGACATACACTATGACAACGACTATGTAACAATCTTACGGGAACAAATAAAGTCACTCACTGACCAACTAGATAGCGCTCACCAACAGATCGACGAATTATTACTTGAGAATAGCTCACTTAGTAAACTCACTCAAGAACAGCAGAAAAAAATTACATATTTGAAAACTATATGTACAAGCACTCCTCACACTAATTCTTCGCGTAGAAAAAGGAACAAAAAGCAGTGTAGAAAAACATTGGACTTTGAAAATGAGGATAGTGATGCCGGAATTACGGAGTTCAAGTCAGACAGAGTTCAGACTAATGAAAACCTACCGAAAACGCCACTGATGAATAATAATAACATAAAAGAAGACAACACTAATATAGCAAATCAAGAACGAACGGTAACAAACAATGATATAGCAGATAAGGTGCCCACTGAACCGAAAATCATAATACTAGGAGATGAACAAGTTCGAGGACTTTCAGAAGTCTTAATAAATGGAAGGAAGAGCACTTGGAATGATTGCTACTCTGTTTCGGCCCTAGTCAAACCTGGCGCGCCGTCTTCACAAATCCTATGTGGTAATACAGAAACTTTTAAATCAATTAACGATGAAGACATAGTTATTCTTTCTGTTGGAACAAATGATAAAAATCCTACTTATTTGTATAAGGAATTATGTGTAGCACTCAATAACTTAAAAATATGTCAACAAATTTATTTACTCAGTGTTCAAAGAAACCAATATTTAAATGAAAATATGTTAAATCAAAGCCTTAAAGTTTTAGCTCAAAGTTACTCAAACTGTAAATTTATTGACGCAAATGATTTTTATAGTTATAAAAGCTCTTATCGACTAAATAATCGAACTTTCCTAAATCAGCTTGGTTTTAAATTGAATATTGAAATTGATTATTTAAAATATAAGCAAAATTTTCTTAACAGTAGACACTGGCATTGTAAATTGTATAATGAACAAAATAATGTACAGATTCGAAAAAAGGGTTCTTATCAGAAGACAATACTAGATTTTTTTAAACCAGTTGATAATCATTCCACTTTGACGATAGAAAATAAAGTACAACTATCTGAACCAAACTGTAATCAAAGTTCTACAACACGTAATGATCTTTTTCGTCTGTGAACATATTTGTGTATTGCACCAAAATATTAATGGCCTAATCAATAAATCAGACTTACTAAGCATTCACCTAAATAATTTTTTGGATGAAGGTAAATCCATAGATGTTGTATGTGTGACAGAAACAAACATGAAAAATGGGGATCATGTACATTTATCTTTATTGAATTATACTCTTCATACGTATTTTGCTAGAGATGATAGAAATGGAGGCTGTTGTATATTGCTCAAAAGTAGTATTAAGGGCCAAAAAATAGATTTAACAAAATTTTGCAAGCCCCACCTCATAGAATGTTGCGCAGTGGAGCTTCAAAGTTTTTCATTGATAATTATATGTATATATAGACCACCTAAATATGATAAGCTCTCTGTGAATGCGTTTTTAAATGGTTTAGATCTTATTTTAAACGAATTATGTCTAAAGAATAAAAAGAAAGTTGTTTTATGCGGGGATTTCAATATAGACATCTTAAAGAAAACCAACAGCAGCCTATGCTTTGAAAATCTATTACATAGCTATAATTTAACTATGGGTGTACGGGCACCAACACGACTTTGTAGCGGTACCTGTATCGATAACATAATTCACAATGTTAGAGGCAGCAAATGTGAAATTGCAGAGCTTGCAATGTCAGATCATACTGCTCAACTGCTTAAATGTCCTGTAAAAAAGACCTGTATACTCCCATACTGGTTTATATTTAGACGTAAGTATTGTAATGAAAATATTGAAAAATTTAAGGAATGCTTACAAAATTTGACATTTAATGATATTTATTCCTGTAATGACCCCAATGACGCATTTAATGAATTCCATGACAGCTTCAAACTATATTATGACTTATGTTTTCCAAATAATAAAATCAAAGTACAGGCATGTAAAAAGGCAAAATGGATTAGCAAGGGTATAAAATTATGCTGTAAACGTAAACGACAAATGTTATGGCAATTCCGAAAAAACCCTAGTTATGAAAATAAAAAAATATTTAAAACTTATTCCAGCAGACTGAAAACAATAATCCGACTAACTCAGAAATCTCACAATAACAACTTTATAAATAATGCTACAAATAAGAATAAAGCTACATGGCAAATAATAAATGAATGCAAAAGGAATAAGCCGGTAGAAGGAATAGAGTCAATTATAAAAGACAATAAAGTTACTACTAATCCAAATGAAATCGCTCAAATATTTAATGATTTTTTTATTGACGAAATTGAATCAAATAGCATTAATAACATTAATAATAATTTAAAATTTGACATTAATCGTGACTCTCTATTCATAATTCCGACAATTCCTGATGACATTATTAAAATCATACACTCATTAAATAATACCAGTAGTTCTGGTTTTGATGACATTACAACTGGTGTAATTAAAACAGTAGCAGTTAGCATTGCACCAGTGCTGAGTTACATTATTAATCTGAGCATAGAGTCAGGTGTATTTCCGGAACGGCTTAAACTTTCTGTTATAAAGCCTCTACATAAAAAAGGCACCAAACAGGAACCTGGTAACTATCGACCAATTGCCTTGCTTTCTATATTTTCTAAAATAATAGAGAAAGTAATTTATAATTCATTAAACTCATTTTTTGAGCAAAAGAATATTTTTACCGAGGAACAGTATGGCTTTAGAAAGAACAAGAACATCAACATGGCTATTTTTAAGTTATATGAAAAAGTTATTTCAAATGTTGATAGACGATGTCCTGTAGCAGCTTTATTCATGGACATGAGTAAAGCTTTTGATTTCGTGGATCGCTCAATACTTTTAAATAAATTGGAAAGGTATGGGATTAGAGGTAATGCGCTCAACCTTCTTAAATCATACTTGTCAGGCAGGAAACAAATTACGAAAATAAGTAAACTTTGTGTTCATTCAAAAACAGAGCAAAGTTATGTATCTTCTCAAAGGTCTACTAATTACGGCGTACCGCAAGGGAGCATATTAGGACCTTTGCTGTTCCTTGTCTACATCAATGACATGCCTATAGTAACAAATCATCAAATGGTATTATTTGCGGATGACAGCACTGTAATTTTTTGTGGTAATAATGATATCATGACGTTCGAAAGAGAAATAAATAACTGCCTAGGACTATTAATAGACTGGATGAAATCGAATAATTTAAAAATTAATCTTGACAAAACCAAAATCATGACATTTGAACAAAAAACTAACCATGGAAAACTTGACATACGATACGACAACAAAAAAATTTTAGAAACTTCGTCTACAAAATTTTTAGGGCTTGAACTCAATAGAGACTTCTCTTGGAAAAGTCATACTGATAGTGTATGTAAACGTCTAAGTCAATATTCATATGCTCTACATAAACTATCACAAAAAGTTAATCATACAACATTAATTACAGCATATCACGCATATGTCACATCTACTTTACGTTACGGTTTGATATTTTGGGGCAACTCCACAAATGTGAACATTGTCTTTAGGTCTCAAAAAAGATGTTTAAGAGCTTTATGCGGCATAAAAAACACTGACAGCTGTAAACCATATTTTAAGAGTCTAGGTATATTGACAGTGCCTTGCCTATATATATTAGAAGTAGTCTTATTTATAAAAAACAATTTCAATTTATTTGACACGCTTCGTAGCGTACGTCATAGAAATAAGATACGGTTCAAACCACATAAAAAATCGGTTTATAATAGGAACTTTTTAGGTATGGCACCCAAAATATATAATAGACTACCATCATGTGTTTTAGAAAGCGACAATATAAAAATATTTAAAAAACAAGTAAATGACATATTAGTAAATAAGACATACTACTCAATTAACGAATATTTAAATGATAATAATATTAATAGATAATGACATTTCTTTTTCTCATATTTTTCTTTTTTTATATTTATATTCTATTTTTAAATTCTATGTAAAAGCAATGTATGATTGTTATTGATGCAATGATTGAATTTTATTAAAAACTTTGCATGCCTATAGTGGTAGAACATAGTGAACTGCGCATTCACTCAACATCTTGCAATGTATAAAATTATGTACCTATGTTCAGCAATAAATGATTATGATTATGATTATTATGATTATGATGTTTACTAAAAGAAAAATTATATTTGAATACAAATATGAAAAGAAAATACATTGAATTATTATAAATGAATATTTTAAATTAATAAATAAACAAAAGACCAAAAATATAAGAACAAACATAAAATAATCCTTAAATAGTTTAAACTTCTGGTGCAAATTGTCCACAAAGCAAATCGTCCACATAAGTTTTTTAATTATTTTGCAAAATTGTACTTTGGATACTTTGTCTAACTCGTCAATATTCGTCGTGTTCTTAAAATGTTTCAGTAGGTACCTATTGTATCGGTTTTTCGACCGGCGATTTTTTCAATTACGCCAAACCTCAATACGTTTTACACGGACGCGACCGCCATATCTAAAAAAATCAAAATAATTACTTACGGCGGATAACGGCACAAAAAAATGGGAATCTTGGTAGCTTGATAAACTGAAGTAATGGATAAAACACACTTCACGACCAATCCACATCAATCACAATAGTACTATTCTGGTGTAAACGAATTTAATTCTACATTTTTGTACTATTTACTAATATTTTTATTACATCAATATCTCGACAAAAAGTTTGGTATCGAAATAAATACGAAATAATAAAGCCATACCTGTCCGCTCAAGTTCCATATTATATCTATTAAATAAATTCCCTTATAGACAAACTTATGTGCCTTGGAACTTCGTCGCTGACTGGCAGACACACGATGTGCAATCGGACGCGTGGACGAGTTGTAAATTGCACACTTATTTGTAAGTTCAAAATTACGCGATTTGCTTAGACAACGAGTGTTTTGATTTGTCTGGCTATCTGAGTATTTATTAAAACAGAACAAAATCCATTTGTATCGCCTAAAGTTTATAACTTTTGCACGCATAGATTACCAAAAAGGACCTACGTGCAACGCTCTTCCCGCTGCTGGAATTTCGAAAAAGCGGGTGCAGAATAGTAGATGGCAAATTATTAGTCGCGTAGAAAATTATTTATACCTAAAAAAGGAATTGCGTTTTCAGACTGCCGTAACTTTTAATGGATTTTGTTTAAGTTCATTCTGACGATTTAATTCACAGACAACGTAAAATTTCCATTCCTAGAATTTTTTATGCTAGTTTTCTGTAATATTTTCTTTTCATTTCATTTCATTATTTTTTTTTTCATTGTTGGTCAATATTTTAATATTTTAGGATACTACTTTGAGCAAATGATTTACGGTCTATGATAAAAAAAATCATGTCTATAATAGAGTAACATGTATGTATCATTAACATACATGGTACTTTATATATTTTTCCTTAATTTACAGAATAAATTACGTGGAAATTGACAACATCATCGGCAAATTTATGAACATTCGACCATTCATTCATAAAATCAAATATTTTTACATACATACATACATACATATACTCACGCCTTTTTCCCGTCGGGGTAGGCAGAGACAACAGAACGCCACTTGCTCCTATCCTTCTGATGACCTTTAAACTTTTTTTTTTAACCTTCTTTATCTATTTTTCTGTAAATATTTTTATTTCAGTAAAATTTAACAATATAAATTTAAAATCATAGTGGCATAATTAGGCATTGAAAAAAAGACGTTTCAAAAGGTATATAATCTAAAACACAACTGTTTGAAAAAAGGTTGTGAAGCCCTGAATGTTTGTTTACAAAAAGTCTATCTTCTCGTGGCCCCAACTATAGATGGGACAGCGAGGCGGTGACGTCGTGAGCGGCCGTGTGTCGCGGCTCGCGTCGCAGGTAGCTCGCGCGAGCGAGAGAGCACTATCAGTTGACCGCTCACACGGTCGGTGCGCCCGCGTCGCCGGCCCATCAGCACTCTATGATTTGTCTTGACGCGAACCGCCTAATATTTAAAACTTAGTACATGTGAATTATTGTCATCGCTTACGCGAGTACTATATTCTTGTGCCTACGCTAAAACTTTCTTCTCGCTATCTTTTACTCTTTCTGCTTGTGTGTGTGCCTATAAACTGTACCTGTGAACTTTTCCACCTCTTAATAAACTTTCATACTTCGTGTCTTCAATCTGTGACTTTTACTTCGCATTTCACACACTCTTCTACAACCCTACATTGGTGACCAAGTACAAGGACACGGCAACAGGATGGGCCGGCGATGATTGTTGTGCAGATTTCACCATGTCTATTCCGACGATGAGATGGGCTAATTATAGGAAAAACTGGACCAAACGTAGTAGCAATGACGCTTTGCGAAACGTGCGAGAGGCGGATTTTTTTTTAGCGAATAACGAGGCTTACCGATATACTACGGAAACGGACTTGGTGAACATCGGAATTCCAATTCTAACCGAAGTCAAAGAAAAATATCTACAAAGTCATTGGTCCGCCTGCATCCTACACTGGAGAGTGAATGCTGACTTTCGCTTCTTCAAGTTGTGCGCTAACTGGGTGAACCGAAATCCTGTCAATCCTTCTTCCGTATATTTACAAACATGGAAAATCGATCCAAACACTACCTACCACGAATTTCTGATGGGCCGTGTCCGTGAATGCATGTCTTATGGATGCTTTAAGCCTCCACAGTGGATAGCATTCATGTGCAGTGTTGCCAAATATACAGATTTATCTGTATTCATACAGAGTTTTGGCTAGTATTACAGATGAAAGATTTTACCTCACTTTAACTTACTTTTATACAGATTTTTTGGAATCGGATATAGTTTGTGACAAAATGAAGGCAAAAAAAAATTTTTTGATTCGCATTTGATAATATGTAACGCATCGATTTTATCTCGCATTACAGTACGCCTATGCGCATTCCTTTTTTGCGTGTTCGGTTGGTATTAGTCGATTTTCTGTCAATACATATGGTATTTTGTTAATGGGCTTCCCTATTATTATTTTTTTACCTTGTCTATGGCAAAACTGTCATGGTCACTTTTCTCTCTGAACGTACGTCGTACTACATGTCGACGCTTCAATAATCCAGAAATTATGGATTAATCGCATTAAAATGTGGTACTAAAAGCCACTTTATTATTTAGAAGCCGTGGATCGGCCTATATATTGTTGTATTTCGCCAATATGACACATTGATACGTTTAAGGATACTTCCGGTGCATGTTTTCATTCGCCTGAAGGAATTATTATTCTGGAATAACGCCTATGGCGTTTTTTTTTCCTAGATATAGTTTAAAATCCGCCGTGCTATCTGGATTCGGCACGCCGTGATGCTGTTTTCGTCATGGACATGAGGTGGACATAAAATACCACGTGGACATGGCGGTGCACATTCTCTCTTTTCGTATTTTAATTACCTAAGTATATCTAAAAAGGTAACCTTTTTAATTATTTTTTACCTCAACGCAATTTCAAGTAATTCTAAATAACCACAAATTAACTTAAATTAGACTAAATTCCTTTACAACAACTTTAAATCTAGAAAGCCTCAATTTCAATTTGTATGCTAATTTATAAGTTGTAATGCCATCGACCATACAAAATTATTGTATCTACCATCTCGGCTAGGTCGCCCTGACTTGAGATCAAATGTCCATATTGTACTCTATCACTGACTTATCTGGCAAATTTTGTATTTTCTGGGATTGTATCTGGCGCCCGATATAACTTATATTATTTAAAATTCTGTATTTTCTTTATGATACAACCCATAGTTATAAAAATAAATGTTTATGAATTCCATAACATGTTTTAATTTCAACTTTGAACCTTACAGGATAGGTTATGTCTTATATTCATAACAAACACACATTTACATTTACATCTCTTTATTTCCAAAATCTTTTAAATAGTTTTTCATCACCACTTACATATTTATATATTTTTTAATTATTACAATTGGCGCCCGAACAGGGACCTGAAATAGGCATTTTATCATTTAATTACTTGAGGTTGCGTTCAAAACTTGTTGATGGTTATGTAAACATCATTCCTATCTTATTTTATCATTGTGTCATATTATTTTGGTGTCTTATTTGACTCATTTTGTTATTAAATATGTTTAACGTTCTTGAGTAAACATATCTTAATGTTTTATAAGTATGTTTAACGCCTTTGAGTAAACATATCTTAATGTTTTATATTTTCTATGTTTTGGTTTCACATATAAGCTTAGATATGTGTTATACCAGTTATTTACTTTGACAAACATAACATAATGGGTGATATAGTTGAAATTCTCTTATGATAACCTGTATACATTGTGTGTAAATCTTTTTCAGCTTAAACTATTACTGAATTCATATGAAAACAACCTTACTGGTTCCTATTGTAAACTTTGCTTGATAAGACTTTAGTACAGTTCTTAAACATAGATAATACTTAGACATAAATTGTTTGATACTGAAACATAAGTGAATAGTGATGTGTAACAGTTAACATTTAACTTTGTAATGAATTTGAGGCTTTTTCCAGTGGTTTAAAAACTTATCAATTAAAACTTATAACTTAAAATTTTGACAACATAACCTTAAAAACTTTGAATCATTTTAGTTTGTTTTGAAGGTTCATTGACTTAACTTTTCTTTTGAATCTTTCTTCCTTAACTTAACTTAGCTTGGAATTATACTAGTTTACTTGCTTATTGGTTGCTTTTGAGTGTTACTATTGGACATTTTTGCTTCTCATCATGGATAAGTCGGTTCAGTTTCCACCTTTGCCTGAGATTAAGGATGGTCACAATTCTGTTGGTACTTACACACAGGAGGACAACATGGCTTATATAACGGTTGATATGACGGGAGTTCCTGATCCTTTCTTAGCCAATGCGCATGATGGAGGTCCTGCTTTTGCTTCTTCGGCTTGTGCACCTTGTTTATCATCTTACAACTCATTGAATGACCATATCAGGAAAAACTTACCACATTTAACCAGATTACCTGACCTGAAGAGGAGTAAAATTTGTTTTGAAGGTAATACTTGCGTTGGAGAATTTATCGTTCAGGTTGAAGAGTACTTCCTTTACAAGAACTTTGATGAAGCTTTGCTGGTAGGTTCATTTTCAGATTTGCTTTCTGGTGCTGCTGCTAAATGGTTTCGTGCTACTCGTTCTACCATTGCCTCTTGGCAACAGCTTAAGCTAGCTTTACTCAAGCGCTTTGACAAGCCTGAGTATGACTTTTTCTTAGATCAGAGCCTTCGCACACGTAAGCAAAAACCTATTGAGTCGCTTCCCGACTTTATCACTGAACTAATGGATATGTCTAGTCGCTTAGTAGTTCCTTTGTCAGAACCGGTCATGATCAATATTATTAAAAACAACATGTTACCTATTTATACACCTTATGTTTTATGTAGACCCATTGTTTCTCTTGAACAATTTATCAATTTAGGTAAAGAGTTAGAAGTTTTTGTTAATAGAAAGGCTTTTGCTAGGGACTCTTCAAATCCTTTTAAGGTTGAGAAGCCACTGGTTCGCTCCAACGCTGCTAGGACAGTTAGTGTTAAGTGTCTTAAGTGTCAATCTTCTGACCACACTTACAAACATTGTACTACTGTACCTGGGATTATGTGTTTTAGGTGCAAGAAGTTAGGTGTCATTACCAAATTCTGTGATGTTTGGAACGCGGAGAAGAAAACTTCACCCGTTTCAAAAAACTAGTTTTGTTGCATCGAGCACCAGTTTCTGTGAAAACTGAGAGTGCCTCGATTTCTAAATTTATTAATGTCAGGCATGGTAGTGCACCCGACATTGCTACTCGTAATAAGGAATTCTCGGACTGGTTGGATTATTTAAAAGTATTTTTTAGTTTAAATAGGTCAGCACCTATTCTCTTTGTTAAGCATAATGATAGTAGACCATTTTTAGAATTCTCAGTCAGTAGTGAAAGATTTTCTGGTTTATTAGATAGCGGTTCAAATACTAGTGTTTTAGGTTCTAACTTTCATCATCATTTTATTAAATTAGGTTACAAATTAAAACCAATTTCTAGTTCAGCTTACACAGCAGATGGTTCTGCACAAAAAGTTTTAGGCACTTTAGATATCCCAGTTACTTGTGATAACCTTACCAAGGTCGTAACATTCTTGGTTATACCTTCTTTTGAACCTCCTATTATATTAGGGTTTGATTTTTGGCTTAAATTTAATCTTGCTAAAGACTTGTGGAAAAATATAACTTTAGTTAAAAATGATAATTTTAAAATTTGTTCAGTAACTTGTTCTTCACAGCTCACTCCTTCTGAGAAACAAACGTTAGATGAAACCATTGCTCTTTTTGAAGATATCTCGTATGAGAAGAAAGGTTTAGGTCTTACACATCTTGTCAAACATAAAATTAACGTTACTAGTGAACCTTTTAAACAAAGATATTGGCCTTTGAGTCCGGCTAAACAAAAAGAACTTTATGATGAAGTTGAAGTATTACTTAAGGAAAACATTATTCAGCCTTCTAAATCTCCTTGGTGTTCCCCCGTCCTTGCTGTTGAAAAGAAGGATGGTAGTACTAGATTATGTTTAGATTCAAGACGTTTAAATTCTGTTACAATTAGAGATAGTTATCCATTGCCTTACCCTTCTAGAATTTTAGATAACCTTCGTGGAGCTCGTTTTATTTCAACAATTGATCTATCCAAGGCCTTCCTTCAGATTGCCCTTGATGATTCTTCTCGTGAGAAGACTGCTTTTGTAGTCCCCGGTAAAGGATTATTTGAATTTGTTAGAATGCCATTTGGGCTTACCAATGCACCTGCTGAATTGCAGAGATTAGTAGATAAACTCTTTGGACCTGAATTTGATAATGTATTGTTCTGCTATTTAGATGATTTGATCCTTATAAATGAACAATTTGATGTTCATATAGAGTATTTAAAGAAGATTCATAAAACTCTTAAAGATGCTGGACTTACCGTTAATTTAAAAAAGTGTGAATTTTGTAAGGAAAGACTGCGTTATCTTGGATACATTGTTGATAGTAAAGGTTTACACACTGATCCTTCTAAATTAGAGTCAATTAATAATTTTCCTCGTCCTTCAAATATAAAACAACTCAGAAGTTTTCTTGGATTATGTTCTTATTACCGTAGATTCATTTATAAATTCGCTGATATTGCTTCTCCATTAACTAAATTAACTTCTTCTAGTAAAAAGAATCCTAAAAGATCTTTTGATTGGAATGACGAAGCTGAAATTGCATTCGATAAACTTAAACAAGCATTAACTTCCTCACCTGTCTTGCAATGCCCAAATTTTGAAAAACCTTTCTTTTTACATTGTGATGCTAGTTCAGTTGGTATTGGTAGCGTTTTGAGTCAAGAAGATCAAAACGGCGAACAACACCCCATAGCTTTTTATTCTAGATCACTTAATAAATGCGAACGCAATTACAGTACTACAGAACGTGAGTTACTTGCCATTTTAGATTCAATAGAACATTTTAGACCTTATATTGAGGGAATGAAATTTACAGTAATCACTGATCATGCTAGCTTAAAATGGTTGTTAGGCCTTAGTAATCCTACTGGACGTTTAGCTAGATGGGCTGCAAGAATTTCACAATTTACTTTTGATATTATTCATAAAAAAGGCTCTTTGCATTTAGTTCCTGATGCTTTGTCTAGAATAGAAGTTGCAGCTATTAAAGTTTCTCCTATACAGAATATTATGTCTCCTGACGAAGATATTGATGATCCTTGGTTTAGAAAAATATTTGTAGATTGTCAAAAGTTTCCCTTAAGGTATAAAAATTTTAGAGTTGAAGATAAAACATTATATAAATTTTGTAAGAATAGATTTTATCCTACTAGTCGTTTGAATTGGAAAATTGTTATTCCTAAAGAACATATTATTGATACCATTAGATCTAATCATGATGACACTAAATCATGTCATCTTGGAGTTCATAAAACTTTAAGAAAATTAAAACAACATTATTTTTGGAATAGAATGTTTAATGATGTTCAAAATTACATTAAATCTTGTGAAATTTGTAAAGCTTATAAACATAGTACTTCCCCACCTTTAGGTATTATGATTAACCCTAAGAAAGTGGATCGTCCAATGGTCATGCTCTCAGTAGATATTATAGGAACTCTGCCTAAAAGTTATTCTGGTCATAAGTACATTCTTTCTGTTGTAGATGTTTTCACTAAATTTTGCTGGATTTTTCCTTTAGTTAAGGCAACGACTTTGTCAATTTGTAAAAGTATAGAAAAAGAAATATTTCTTAAATTTGGCTGTCCTAAGATTATAGTTTGTGATAATGGGACTCAATTTGTTTCTAAACATTTTGTAGATTTTATGAAAAGTTATAATATTACAAAAATATTTTACAACACTCTGTATACACCTCAGAACAATCCTGTAGAGAGATATAATAAGACTATAGAAACTTGCATATCTTGTTTTTTTAAGGAAGATCATAGAACTTGGTCTAAATTTTTGGTTCATATTCAGTTAGCTTTGAATAGTAGTGTAAATTTAGCTACAGATTTTACACCTAATTTTCTTATGTTCGGAAGAGAACTTATTTTTGATGCTTCTTTACATCATTTTAGTAACTCTTTGGAAGATTTGTCTCAACTTAAATTTGGAGACAGAGATGCATTTGCTTATTCTCTTAAATCACTTAGTGATATTTTTGTTAGAGTCCAGGCTCATTTGTTAAGCGCTTACAAGCGTAATGCGCGTTATTATAATTCAGGGAGGAAAGTCATTTCTTTTGATGTTGGTGACGTGGTATGGAGAAGAAATTTTGTTCAATCTAATGCTCCTGCATTCTTTTCGGCCAAACTAGCACCTAAGTTTGTAAAGTGTAAAATTATTAAAAAGATTTCAGATAATGTTTACCTCTTAAAGGATTTGAATAAGAGAACTACTGGTAGATATCACATTAAAGATATTATAAAATATTAATTTTGGATTTCTAACTTTGACTTGGATTTAGCACGCTGTTGGAAGATACAGGTCTTGTAAGTTGAAGTATGAGAATGATGTATGTTAGGATTGACCTGTTTGTGTGATGAAGAATGATAGGTAACTTTTTGACAGTTTGTGAACTTTAAGTTGAAGTTCAAAAGTTTGCTTAGGTCCTTTTCGGTTTTAGATTTTTTCAAATTCCATAGGTGCCGTGTCTCAACATCAATAGATCTTATGTACATTTTTATTTTGTTTTTGTTAAAAGGTTTTATACCTTATTTGTATTTTGTGTTTATCGTTCGGTTTGTTTGTATTGAACGACATTTTGTGTTTTTGTGTCTTATTCCTGTGTAGTATTTAAGTACTTGTTTATTCTTAAGTCTACCGGATTTGACAATTTTTTTTGGCGCCAACCTTGGATTTGACATTTGGGGTAACCAACTTTTCACTTGGCCCCCGGATATTTTTTTGCCGGTTACTGACGCTTTTGGGCAGTAACCAGGTCTTTTGCGTTCTTGGAACTTTCCATTCCTCGAATGTATTTGTTTTTTTGCTTGTTCCATTGTGCACGGTAAGTCGGTGGTGTTATGCCGGTCACAATAGACAAGTTCTTTTTTGTTTTTGTCCTGTTGTGCACGGTAGGTCGGTTGTGTTGCGCCGGTCACAACAGACAAAATTTTGTATTTTTTTAATGCAACTGTGCCCGGAAAGTTGGTGGAGTTATGCCGATCACAGTTCCATTTCTTTTGTGTTCACACCCCTTTGTTGTGTCGAACCACCCCTTCCATTTTTATGTTCTCACCGCCTTGTTGTGATGGACCACCATTTGGCGTCCGCGCCTGACGCGTCCTGTAGCGGCGTTGTCATTTGCATGCAACCTTATTGGTTACTTTAAGAGTTTTGATGTTCTCTACAGAGTCGGTGGCGAGGGTGCCTAACCGCACTTTCTAAAAACAATCATTAGACAAGAGTTTAGATGATCTCTTATAGAGTCGGTGGCGAGGGTGCCTAACCGCACTTTCAATAAAACATCCAAGTTAGGAGTTGTGCTCTTACAGAGTCGGTGGCGAGGGTGCCTAACCGCACTTTCAATCGAGCAACTCTAGCAACTTAGTGTATTTATTTTGTTTGATTTTGTTATTAGTTTTGAGTTTTAAATTGTGTTTATCTTTATTTTTGAAAATTTTAGTAGAGTCTTGAAGTTTTGGAAGTTGGTAGAGTCTAGAACTTTGGTAGAGGCTTGTAGTTTAGGTAGAGTCTTTTTGAATTTACATAGAGTTTTATGTAGAGTTTTTTTTTGGAATTATAGCATTTGTTAATTGAACGTTTTTGTTTGGTCTTCTTTTCGGCATAAAAGAAAGAGTCCTTTCTTTTATTTTTTTGGGTTGGTATGTATTGTAACGCATCGATTTTATCTCGCATTACAGTACGCCTATGCGCATTCCTTTTTTGCGTGTTCGGTTGGTATTAGTCGATTTTCTGTCAATACATATGGTATTTTGTTAATGGGCTTCCCTATTATTATTTTTTTACCTTGTCTATGGCAAAACTGTCATGGTCACTTTTCTCTCTGAACGTACGTCGAACTACATGTCGACGCTTCAATAATCCAGAAATTATGGATTAATCGCATTAAAATGTGGTACTAAAAGCCACTTTATTATTTAGAAGCCGTGGATCGGCCTATATATTGTTGTATTTCGCCAATATGACACATTGATACGTTTAAGAATACTTCCGGCGCATGTTTTCATTCGCCTGAAGGAATTATTATTCTGGAATAACGCCTATGGCGTTTTTTTTTCCTGGATATAGTTTAAAATCCGCCGTGCTATCTGGATTCGGCACGCCGTGATGCTGTTTTCGTCATGGACATGAGGTGGACATAAAATACCACGTGGACATGGCGGTGCACATTCTCTCTTTTCGTATTTTAATTACCTAAGTATATCTAAAAAGGTAACCTTTTTAATTATTTTTTACCTCAACGCAATTTCAAGTAATTCTAAATAACCACAAATTAACTTAAATTAGACTAAATTCCTTTACAACAACTTTAAATCTAGAAAGCCTCAATTTCAATTTGTATGCTAATTTATAAGTTGTAATGCCATCGACCATACAAAATTATTGTATCTACCATCTCGGCTAGGTCGCCCTGACTTGAGATCAAATGTCCATATTGTACTCTATCACTGACTTATCTGGCAAATTTGGTATTTTCTGGGATTGTATCTGGCGCCCGATATAACTTATATTATTTAAAATTCTGTATTTTCTTTATGATACAACCCATAGTTATAAAAATAAATGTTTATGAATTCCATAACATGTTTTAATTTCAACTTTGAACCTTACAGGATAGGTTATGTCTTATATTCATAACAAACACACATTTACATTTACATCTCTTTATTTCCAAAATCTTTTAAATAGTTTTTCATCACCACTTACATATTTATATATTTTTTAATTATTACAAATATTATTGATATAGTAGGATATTTCATGGGTTTGTTATGGCAACATCATGTAATGTACTACGGAGACGTATTATTGTATCCTCTTTGGACGGGAATTTCCCGTCAAATGTGAATGAACAATATCCGACCAAATTATGTAGTTGAATAGTGCGGAAGAAACTCTTTACGGGTACATTCATTTTAATAGTCTGCTTTGTTCGGTCGGGTTACAACACTTACAACTTCTTACGTATACATATTTTTATATTTTACACACTTGAGACTTGTTGCTTGTGGTAGTTACTGTTGTTCAGCTGCGAATATTGTGATTATATCGGCTAGTAAGTGAAACATATTCTGACATGTCAGCTAAAAAGCCGCGGATACCACAACGCACTGTGGTTCGTCTAGAACATGCTAGCTGGACAACATTATTTATTGAGGATATTTTAGTTCGTACGGCTTTATTATGATATTCTAATGGGGTATTAGCGCATATAACACCAAAAAACAGGAGGTAGGGTCACGTGTGCCAACAAAAAAAAATATAATAGCGATTAATCTTTTATTGTCAGACAGGTAAAAAATAACAATGAAAAAAATAACAATAGTCATAAAATATTGTGCTACTAAGGACTTGGCTTCTAATTACATAATAGGGCATTATTACTACCTACTCAATAACAATACTTTTTACTTAAAAAATATGCAGTTAAAAAACAATATGTTGACAACTAATAATAAAGTTCGATAAGGTACACAGCTTAAAAAAACATTAGTAAAATATTATTTACAACTTCTATTTATTCTGCATTACTAAATTCTTCTTCTGAAGAATCATCTACCATATAATCTGACATATTTTGATGAGAACTACAATGACTTACACTACACCTTATATTTACAGGAGGGGGTATAATTAATTCTAAAACCTCAGAAGGAAGTTTACTCGTCGGTTTTTTCGGCACTTCCCTATGGCCATTTCTTACAGGATCAGATGTAATTAGCAAAATATTAAGTAAATCCCTATTCGTGGCAATACGTGAATATTTTCGAGTATTGTGCTCCCGGAACCTCCTATAATCCTTATTACGCGCTTCCTGAGCTTCTTCAGAAAGCTGCCCAATAGGTAAAAGAGCCGATCTCACAATTTCTACACTGTGCACAAGAATTTTGTGCACAGTAACAGACATTTTATACCACGAATAGAGACTAAGATACAATTTTTTTTGTGTCCTGTGTAAAAGAATTAAATTTAACAACATCAATATCGTAACCCGAAGCTAAAGTTCTAAGGATAGTGCCAAAGTTCTTAATTAGTGTCACATCTACACCTGTAATATCTGAAGCCTGTTCAGGATTTTCAAAAAACCGACGAGCAGTATTCCCATCATTCGTATTACCAAATCCTGGTTTTGGTTGATCTACAATTAAACCCATTTCAACCTTAAACCTTTCTTGGATACGAGCCGAACGTTGCTTCACATTTTCTTTGTCACTTTGACCTCGAAGTTGCCATTTCTTAACTTCAAGACGATAGCTTATGTGAAGCAAACATTCAAAAGACCGGATCCAAGCGTGAAGGGGAGATATACCAAAACCAAGAGTTTCCTTATTTACAACAAATTCCCTAGACTCATCATTCATAAATTTAGGAGGACCTCCACAAATGTAACATTTAAGTGCTGACGAAGTTTCAGTCATAGCATTGCACACTTTACCATCAATCATCGTGAACAGTAATTCGTGTTTGACCGATATCTCTTTACCATCTATATTACCTATTGTTGGCACCAATTGGTTTATTTCCTCCAAAATCTTATTGGTTTCTATTACAGTAAAATCTGTTGTTTCTTTGGAGAAAATAAACTTAATCGGTCGACAATACATGGCAGAAGATGGTCGAGGATTCTGCCAAGCAACTCTACCACTATTGTCACGTAACTGAAGATGCACGAATGAGAACATAAACAAAAACTCATCTGTGTCTTCACTGTTTGAGAATTTTTGTTTGTAAGTGCTATGACCGGAACTTCCATCACACCCCCACTTGCTAACAAGGGAGAGTGATGAGCCAGAATCTACAGATTTTAAAACTTCACGCTGTGCACAAATTAGACGTTCAGCTGTTTTATTTAAATCCGCCTGAAGTTTAATTTCTGCACGCGTTTCGCTTATAAAAATCTGTTCCTCGGGAGGGTAGCATTCAATTTTTGCCTGCCTAACACTATAAAATGATGGGAATACCTGGTGTCCTGCCTTGATGCTCCATTTCCTCGTTTGTTTATAAGAGTGGCTCGTGGATTTGGCATCCACATAATATGCCAAAGCCTCCTCTTTGGCAAACATCTTGGTTGTTCGGTTTTCACCCACATATCTTTTCATTTCTTGGCACTTTTCCGGACTGTGGCTTGCTTCTTTAATCACAGTAGCCAAATTCCGATGTCCGGATAATCGTGCCGATATTTCAGCAGCGGCTACTAGCTGGTTTACATCTCGCGTGTGTAGTAGGTCCTCCAGGCGTCTCCTTTTCGTTTTTTCTCTTGCTTCAGGAAAATCTATTGATGGACGTCCACGAATCGAACTCTTACTTGATGATGATGGTGTTGAGAGGTGGACAGATGCTTTGAATGTAAAATCCCCAGACAACCACTCAGAATTCTTAGTCAGGAAGCGATTACGGCATTTCCCACATTTTTCCCATTTTTCTGTGTATTTGGATGACAATCTTCCAATTGTCATTTTAATTTCCCGCTCAGATGCTTCCGTGATATTAACAAGATCATGTTTCATCACTATAAACTCATACAGTCTACTGTTGCGGTTCTCTTTAGCATGTTTCTGCCATTCATCAAAAAACTCCATTTTCGAGACTGAGAATTCGTATTCTAGAAAACAGACAAAATGACAAAGTTGTACTCAAGTGTGCAGGCTAAGATGACTAAAATTTAAAAACTAACAGATATGGCTATGCTATATATAAAATCTAGCCCGGGTACAAGAGGGTACAAGTAGTTTCTAGTCCAATGAATTCAGAAAATCATCAAAATTTGACAAACTTCTTTAAACTCGAGCTATTTAAAAAAATGGGGAAATGTAAACCTATTTTCTTATTAGAAATAAAAAGAACATACCTTTAACTTGAAGATCCATCACTAACACTTTTGAAAAAACTTAAACTCACTGACATAGGATGTTACTTCCGTACACGCAAAAATGCAATTAATAAGTGGTTTTCTTACCCTTTCCTTATATACTAACCTCATTACCTTATCAGTAGTTGACACGTGTCCAAAACAATTCTCAGAATTGGGGCACCTGGGTATCTGGTAAAAGGCTCAGGTAATACATTTCAGGTAATTAGACAATGACTTTTGTCCAGCTAGCATGTTCTAGACGAAACACAGTAGGAGTGGGCGATATAAATCGTATATAGATATTGAATCTATATATCAATGCAATGTCGTAAATCGGATATCGGCCAAATCTAAAACTATATATTTCACGAAACACTATACTGTCAAATATCTAGCGATACGCGTATCACATCGAACAAATGGAATCGTATTCCGTACGAGCGGTTATATCTATTTTACTTGCCGGCCGACGACGCAACGACAGAGTGAGAGCGCGAATAATAAGACTGAAATGGTTGTAAACGGACAGATATTAAGTACGATCCTAAACGTTACATTTTAGGCATAAATATTATTTTGTAAGTAGTTTAAGTATAGCCCATAAATTTTGGTAAAATGATTTTTTCATTTTAAACTTCGACCTTACGAGTAGATGAGTAAATAATGATGCATTATGCAAAAATATACAATTTGGTGAAACTTGAACTATAGTAATATAAATGAAATTAACATATTTTTTTTTATAATATTGCAACTGAATAGTTAGATAAAATATATAGTATGAAGGACGGTTCATTTAACTTCGTTAGTCTATCACATCATTGATACAACAAAATTAAATATCACATTAGGTATGAAAACCATAAAAGATATGCGTTGCAATATATCAGAAATACAGCGCATCCGTTATATCTGACTGTATCTATTAATATATAGTTTCAGGAAATATAGTGTTTCAAAATCCGATATCGAATATCGATATATAGATACGATTTGATATTCATAAAAAGTGATATTACCCACTCCTAAAACACAGTGCAACGTTTTAATCAGTGTTGGCTGGAAGAGAATTATTTTAAATCATGGTTAAAAAGAAGTCAAAAAGGAGAAGAATATGCATACTGTAAGTTTTGTTTATCAGATCTAGCTATTGGAGGTGGTGGTAAAAACGACCTCGTGCGGCATATGAAGACAGCTAAACACCAAGCCTCAATACCTAGCACCTCGTGTGCCCAAAAGCCTGTCACAGATTTTTTAAAGAAAACTGGTACTATTGCTGATGATGTTAAGAGGAGTGAAATTCTTCTAGCCTCTTTTGTTGTCGAACACAACCTTTCTATGAAGGTTATGGAACACCTTCCTCAATTAATAAAAACTATATGCAATGATAGCAACATCGCAAAAGAACTTGCCTGTAGTCGGACAAAAACAACTGCGATTATTAAATCTGTGACCGGTGCTACGGAAAAGGAAAATTTAGTCGCTGATTTGAAAAGCAGCAAATTCTCTCTTATGATAGATGAAAGCACAGATAGAGGATGTGTCAAACTTTTATGTGTCGTGGTAAGATATTATAAGAAGAACACCATAAAAGATGCGCTTCTTGGTCTTGTACCTGTTCAGGACGCTACAGGCGAAAAATCGTATGACCATCTTGTAAAACTATTCACAGAGAATGACATACCGTATAAAATTAATATGGTTGGGTTTGCCGCCGACGGAGCAAATGCAATGATGGGTCAGCATAATTCCGTAGTCAGTAGATTACGTATAGATATACCCAATCTCTATGTTATGAAATGCATTTGCCATTCCTTTGCATTATGCGCATCACACGCTTGCACAAAGTTACCCCGGGAACCAGAAGGGCTTGTGAGAGATGTATTTAATTATATCAGTACGAGTCCAAAACGATCAGGTATACTAAAAGAATTTCAAGAGTTCCTTTCATTAAAACCCCATAAAGTACTACATCCGTGCCAAACCAGATGGCTCTCATTACGTCCTGCTGTGATGCGTGTTTTGGAACAGTATGAAGCACTTAAGTTATTTTTTACCGATGCTGCTTTTACCGATCGCTTAAACTCGGCAGACTTGATTTTGCAGATGATCAATAATCCACACAACAAAATATATTTGCAGTTAATGGAGTTCGTCTTAGATTTCTTTACCAAACTCAATAAAACAATGCAATCAGAAAAGCCGCAGATACATAAATTCCATGAACATGTGAGCAATACCTATAAAACACTTCTAGACTGTTACATGGACAGTTCATACTTATCGCGAACGGAAATTAAGAACATACAACACGATAATCCGCGGCACTACAAACCAATTAAAGATCTTTATCTTGGTGTAAATGTTGCCCTGTCCTTGTCTGATTCAAACTTGAAGCCCAATGATGTGAAATTGTTCAAGTTACGATGCCTGGATTTTTTAATAGAAGGAGCAAAACAAATAAAGGCCCGTTACAGTTTTGACAACCAAATCACAAAGAGCTTGGAATTTCTTGACCCGATTGTAGTTAAACGCCGAAGTGTAGCATCGTTGAGTCACATTGCACAGGCTTTTCTAAACATAATACAACCAGAAAATTTACAAACATTAGACAATGAGTGGCGCCATTTAAGAATGAATGATAGTCTTTTAGATTGCAATGAAGAAGATCCTGAAGTTTTCTGGGAAAAAGTTTTTTCTGCACAAAACAGTGACGGAAATCTTTATCCGACTCTAAAGCAGCTGGTTACCGCTTTATTATGCCTCCCCCATTCCAGCGCTGCAGTAGAAAGGATATTTTCTTCAATAAACCTGATCAAAACTAAAACACGGAACCTTTTAAGTACTGAGACAACAGAGGGGCTGCTACTGACGAAGCAATTGCTAAACAATGACCCATGCTATAAATTTAATGTAGGAAAGGAACTTATCAGTAAGATGAATACAAATATGTATGAAAAGTAGATAATAAATATACAGTGTGAATCGCGTTAAAGTCCAACCCCGAAAATGGGTGAAATTAGATCGAAAACGATCGACGAAAATGGGTCTGAAAAACTTCTAAAAAAAAAACATTTGTTTCCCGAATTTTGACCTCTATGTACAAATAAATTTATTCCTCCCAAACTAGCTGGCCGATTTTGATGAAATAAACGACAAATCAATGCCAAGTATTTAGCGATGAGAATAAAACAAAAAAAAACAACAAAAAATGGCTTTAAATACTTCATTTTTTTAAATACTTGTGAAAAAAGTCACTATTTTCACTGTTTTTTCAATCAACTCAAATTTCTATGAAATAAACCCCTTCATCTTGATTTGTTTTATAATTTATTATTATTCTTGACTGTATTCGCTTTCAAAAAAAAAATAATCAAACATTGTATCTCTAAAAATACAGGAGTTACGAATTTTTAAAGTTCACTAATCACTACTCAGAATGGGCAAATCCAGGTAGAGACCCTTTTTTTATTCCTTTGTTATACCGGTGGTCGGCTGCTATTGTGTTCAATGCTTGGAGAAAAGGGAAGGGGTATTGGTACAGTCCGGCAGTCGCCCGCGCTAGTCCGCTCCGATCACATCGCTGCTGCTGTACTTCAGCTGTTGTTCTCGCATTAAAGTTACAGTTTTTCGTTGAGTTTTCGTTATTGACTACTTGTTACGTTTTTGTTATTGACTGTTTGTTACGTTACTCGACTGTTTTCGTGGTTGTGCTGGGTTGAGATGCCGCGATTAAATGCATTCTCTTCGCGAGAAATCGCTGACATCCATTATTATTATGGAATGTATGGTGGACGCACAACAGTCGCTCGATCGGCATCGTAAATGCATTTCCGAACAGACTTGCACCGTCGGCAAGGAACTTCCAGGAAGTTCATCGGAAGCTCTCCGACATCGGACTTGGATTACAACACACAAGACGTGAACAAGAATCCATTGTAATCGACACAGCGATAGAAGAAGCGGTTTTAAGTACCGTTTTTGCCACTCCTACTATTAGTACGAGGCGTTTAGCTTTACTTCACGGCATATCACAAGCCTCAGCGTGGAGAATCTTGAAGAAAGAAGGTCTACATCCATATCATTATCAAAGAGTCCACGATTTGCACGGGGATATGGATTTCCAATCAAGGTGCGTTATGTCGATCTGGCTACAACGACAAATTCGTCGCAATCCACAATTTAAAAAAAAGATTTTATGGATGGATGAGTCGAAGTTCACCAGGAATGGCATCACGAACGCTAGGAATTTGCACGAGTGGACACATGATAATCCACATCTGAAGAGGGCCTCGTCATTCCAGGTGCAATTTTCAATAAATGTTTGGGCAGGTCTACTCGACGACATGTTGATAGGACCAGTAATTTTACCAGCGACATTAAATTCGGAACGATTCCTAACTTTATTAAGGGATGAGCTTCCCCATCTGTTAGAGGATGTGCCGCTGGCATCGAGACAGGGCATGTACTTGCAAATGGACGGCTGCCCTGCTCACTACGGGCGCAATGTCCGTGAATTTTTAAATAATAATTATGCCAATCGCTGGATTGGGCGCGAAGGCCCAGTGGGCTGGCCAGCCCGCTCTCCTGATCTGACGCCGCTCGACTACTTTCTATGGGGCCACATGAAGCAAAAGGTGTACAGTGCACCTGTGAATTCAGAGGCTGAGCTTCATGACCGCATCATGAGGTGCGCTGAAGAATTGAAAAATGAACCGCAACTTATACGGAGGGCCACACAACACATATCATTACGCGTGGCAATGTGTTTGCAACAACGCGGAGCACATTTCGAAAACCTAATACATTAATAATCTAAGTCAACAATAATTAATAATAAATCATTGTTTTTGATTATTTTTTGTTTTATTTCAACTGTCAACTAAAACGGAATAAGCTCATTGGAAGCTTATTTCGTTTTGTTATACACCCCAAGCATTAAATACAATAGCAGCTGGCCACCACTATGGTTCGTCTAGAACAAGCTAGCTAGACAAAAACAACTCTTAAATTCCTGGAAGTTAATTACTATTACGAACTCATTACCCCTATACATTGAGGATTACACCTATTAATTATCAATACTACCCTCATTAAGAGCGTCATTAAGGTATGTTTATAAGATGTTGACTATTTAAAGGGCATTCATTTGCATTTTTACATCATATTTGATAGCATTGTTTATGTCACTAAAAGAAATTTGTGAAAGTGTTTTTGTGATGGATTGTATACGTAAGGGTAAGTAGTTATATTTTATTTCATTTTCAACATGGGAACTTCATTCTTTAGTCTTATAAAATGAAATGTTTGAATTTTCACCCACTTTTTTACTAATTTTTTCAAATTCATCGGTCAAATAATAACATGTCCCCACTTGTCCCCACCGTAGAACCTATCATATACGATTCTCATAAGTGTCTAATAGTTATATGTAAAAAAATTCATTGCGATATATTTGCACAACTAATTTTTATTTATTTTTTTCTTTCAACAGTTTTTACCGTCTCAAGAATGGATTTTTTCGAAGAATGGCTGAAACACCCGAAGGAAACGCGGAATGAGGAGCTCTTTCGGTTTATATCTTTGAGATATAATTTTGATGGTGTTACGGAGCAGTCTCTGCGAGATATTAAAGTACTAATCTCAAGATATTCAACGAAATTTGCTGAAAAGTGGAGCAACTGTGGAAGAAATCGAGAGCGATTCCTACAAAAGTATTCGACGTGGCTGGAGGGTCTTGACATATCTTTCGATGTGTCCGTTTATTTATCTCTGCCAACTACATCTGGAGAACCGGGACCCGGAAGACCTACTAAAGATTTTGAACATTCTAGTCTCAAAACGAAGAGACGACGTGTAGACGATCTATTACAGTCCAGAAGTGCTAGTGAATTAATTTACGCCGCTGAAGTGTCAGCTCGAATCTCGGGTCAGAGAAGTGTAGCACGTCAAATTAAAGATGTGACTAGTGATCCTTCAATAACCAAGACCACGAGTGAAGAAAGTGCCCCCAGGAGTTTAACAAGTGAGGAAGCTTTAGCGTACTACGTTGATAGTAAATCAAGTAGCCATAGCTATAAGCAGACTCGGAAGTGGAGTATTAAAGCTGGACATAAGGTGTTTCCGTCAATGTACAGTGTTAGAAAGGCTAAAATAGCCTGCTACCCGTCAGGTGAACAAATTACAGTCAATGAAACGCATGCTGAAATCAAAGTTCAGGCAATTCTTGATAAGACTGCCGAACGTTTAGTTTCAGCACAACAAGAAGTTGTTCATAGTCTGTTACCTTGCACGTCATTCACATTAATCAGTAAATGGGGTTGTGATGGAAGTTCCGGTCATAGTATGAACAAACAAAAATTCACTAATTGTGACGATAGTGACGAGTTTTTATTTGTATTTTCTTTCGTTCCTCTTCAATTGAAAGATGAAAGTGGTAATATTGTGTGGCAGAATCCTCGGCCCTGTTCTACAATGTATTGTCGGCCAATAAAGTTTATCTTTTCTAAGGAAACGAAAGATTTTACGATTTCGGAAACCAATAAGGTTTTAGAAGAGATAAACGCTTTATTGCCGACAACCTGCAAGGTGATGGAGACCGAAGTATCTGTCACACATGTTATGCTTTTAACAATGATTGACGGAAAAGTTTGCAATGCTCTGACCGAAACTTCTTCCTCACAAAAATGTTTTATTTGTGGGGCAACTCCAACAATGATGAATGATCTGTCAAAAGAGTTTGCTGCGGACAAAGATAATCTTGGTTTTGGTTTGTCTACGTTGCACGCTTGGATAAGGTGCTTTGAATGCTTGCTTCACATTAGCTATCGACTAAATATAAAAAAATGGCAGTTAAGAACAGCCGAAGACAAAGCTAGTGTGAAACAACGTTCAGATGACATTAAAAAACGATTTAAAAGCGAAATGGGCTTGATTGTAGACAAACCAAAACCAGGGTTCGGTAACACTAATGACGGGAACACCGCGCGAAGATTTTTTGGAAATCCCGAGGCTAGCGCCGATATTACAGGGTTAGATGTTTCACTAATACAAAAATTTGGCATACTACTTCGCACTTTATCATCGGGATATGATATAAATATTGAAAAATTCGTTAACTTAGCTCAAGAAACTAGACAACTTTATGTAAATCTCTATTCATGGTATTACATGCCCGCTACTGTCCACAAAATACTTTTGCACAGTGACGAAGTAATTAGATCGTCCCTTCTACCTATAGGCCTGCTTTCCGAGGAAGCACAGGAAGCTCGGAATAAGGACTGCAGAAGATTTCGTGAGCACAACACACGAAAGCGATCACGGGAGGCTACGAATAGAGATTTACTTAATATGTTATTGATAACATCTGACCCTGTAATAAACGGTTTACGAGAAGTTCCTCGGAAGAAAATAGGTACGCTTCCAACTGAAGTATTAGATTTAATTGTCCCACCTAGCTGTAAGGAACAAAATGTTAATATGATTTCTACTTTTCATAGTTCTGCCCCTCACGATCATGACTATTCAATGGATGATTCATCTGATGATAGTGATGATAATGAGTAATAGATTTAGTTCTTAGATATTTTATGCATCTGTTATTAGATTTTATAGCGACGTCGAGGGATAAATCACTTTATAAAATGTTCAAAAAATATATTATACACATATGCCCGATAAATGTTTTTTTTTTTCATGATACCAGCTCAAATGACAAACTGCCTTGAAAAAAGTACCAAAAACCTTATATCTTTGCTTATTAACCGCATCTAGACATAAAAATCAAATAAAATAATTTTGTCTAGCTAGCTTGTTCTAGACGAACCATAGTGCACAAAGGAATAAAAAAAGGGTCTCTACCTGGATTTGCCCATTCTGAGTAGTGAACTTTAAAAATTCGTAACTCCTGTATTTTTAGAGATACAATGTGTGATTATTTTTTTTTTGAAAGCTAATACAGTCAAGAATAATAATAAATTATAAAACAAATCAAGATGAAGGGGTTTATTTCATAGAAATTTGAGTTGATTGAAAAAAACAGTGAAAAATAGTGACTTTTTTCACAAGTATTTAAAAAAATGAAGTATTTAAAGCCATTTTTTGTTATTTTTTTTTTGTTTTATTCTCATCGCTAAATACTTGGCATTGATTTGTCGTTTATTTCAACAAAATCGGCCAGCTAGTTTGGGAGGAATAAATTTATTTGTACATAGAGGTCAAAATTCGGGAAACAAATGTTCAGTGGCGTAAAAAATAATTAGTTTTTTTTTTAGAAGTTTTTCAGACCCATTTTCGTCGATAGTTTTCGATCTAATTTCACCCATTTTCGGGGTTGCACTTTAACGCGATTCACACTGTATATAATTTCATTTATTAATGTCTGTTTTATTTTTCCGATTTTTATAGTTTATTTTTTCATTTAACTAACAATAATATTTTATAGGTATATTTTAATTTTATCGTACAGATTTTATACAGATTCTTAGATTTTGCAAGGCAGATTTTTTGGTTTGGCAGGTGGCAACACTGGAAATGAATGACCTCGCCCGAATTTTTTTAAGACCTGTTCGGGATGAAGTGTACAAATATGGACTCTCCACACTCCATATGTGGATTAGATGTATGGAGTGTCTGTTGCACATATCATATAACCTGGACTTCAAGATGTGGAGTGCAAGGGGTGAAAACAAGGCTCACAAGACAGCACGGAAGGATATAACCCAGAGTGAATTTAAAGAACAGATGGGACTCTTGATGGATATCGTAAAACAAAGATTTGGAACTACCAATGATGGCAACACGGCTCGAAAATTTTTCAGAGAAAGTTAGAAGTCTGCAAATATCACGAAGATAGATGAAAATCTTATCAAACATTTTGCAGTTGTATTACAAGTCATATTTTCTGGACATGCCATTCGCATCGAGCGATTTCGAACATACTGTAGAGAAACAGCTGAGCTTTTTGTACACCATTATCCATGGTACAATATGACAGGCAGCGTACATAAGCTACTCATTCATGGTGCTGATATCTGCAGACACTTTTCTTGTCTTCCTATTGGAATTATGTCAGAAGAAGCAGCTAAAGCCAGAAATAAGGAATTTAGATATACAAGAGAGCATCACACACCGAAAATGAGGAGAATCCAGAATAACGAAGATATTCTTCACAATTTATTGATAACTTCCGACCCCTTTATATCCCACATTAGACCAAAATATTCAAAATGTAAGAAATTGAATTTATTTGAAGAAGCTACGCACTTACTAGAATCAGTAGTAGAAAAAATCGAAGTCGGTGAACATTTAGCTGACATTGCAGATCCGCTCGCAGGATTGTGCTTTGACATCTTTATCAACAGCTCTTTTCAGAGCTACCACATGCCTCCCTGTTCTTATTTTATCATAAAATAATCAATGATAACTAACGATTCGTAAGTTCATTATTATAGATCCAAGCCAATATACGAGACTCTAATTCACACGTTTACCGGTATTATCACTTGTAAGTACAATATTTATAACCAATGACGTTGGTCCTACCCATATATTTACTATGGAAAGCTTCAAAGTGCTCTAGACGCCAAAGCGGCAGACATATCGTAATAATGCCAAGATGCAAAAATGTCGAGGGCTGAGCCAACCTTAACACCTACTAACCGCCCAGTTAACAGTATTACCATTTCAGAGATTTTTAGTGTTTTTACTTTTTCTCCATACAAAAAAAATACAATATTTTTTTAGTATGAAAAAGTATTTTTTATGTAAAGTCCTAAAACAAAAGTTGTTTCTATCATCAAAACAAGTAAACAAAAAAAAATCAGCGCGATATCTCAAGTTTGATGCCTAAGGGCCGATTTTTGAATGGTCAGTTAAAAATAACAAAACAATAAAATATAACACTTACAAATTAAAAACTACGGTTGCGGATAAAGTAGATCAATGATGTTACGTACTTTTTAATTTAGCCCGGTTACAGTTTAACTATCAAGTAAATTTTAACTGACGATTGAAAAATCAACCCTAAGACCACTATTTTCCAATATTGAACCAGTGTGTGTCAGACCAAATGACAGCTTATTCGTCGCCGTTACGGAAAACTGTCAAGTGGTATCAAAAGTTAGCTTGCGAACTTCTACTCAACTCAGCGATGGTAAATGCCATATGGTTCTTTATAAACAAACCACGAAAAAATACATTTTTGTCGTTCAGTTTCGTACAGCAATTGAGATCGTAGAATCTGAGGAGGAAAATGAAATGTCTGATATTGCTTCGAGACGACCAAAACGATTAAAACACGAACTAAAGACTAAAGAAGGCAAAGTTCGTACAACACGAAGATGGTGTCAAGGATGCTATAAAATCAATTAATGTGTTAAGGTACAGACGATTACCTACCATGAATCAATGAACGAAGTCAAATTTGAAAATTGGTTCAAAAAAATGCTGCCAAGACTTGAACCAAACGCAGTGGTTGTCCTGGACAATGCAAGCTACCATTTCAGACGCCAAGAAAAATCCCCAGTGATAAGATGGAAAAAAGTTGACATACAAAAATTACACTTAAAACTATTTATATTATTAACTCATTGTTAAACTTTAAATGCTTTTATTGATTTTGGTTAGATTTAGGTCTAAGTAATAACATTTGTAATATCATAAAAAATATAAAAATCCTTTTTTAGTTTGCGAGATGTTTGTTAAACTCATAAATAATTAGTATACATAGGTAGGTATAAATGTTATCTCGATGCGATATAAAAATCTACTGATATGATTGGAAATGTACAGAGTTAAACCGAGTGTTGGGTCAATTAAATTCAGATAGTAAACTAGGTATTTCATATCTCTGCCGACTGCCAATGCCAAGTACAAAAAAATAAGTGCATTAGTGTTAACTGTAAAAAATAATTAGGAAAATTCATAGTAGTAATCAGTTTTGATCAGATTCTGTCAGATATAAACATTTCATGTAAATACATACTCAATAAAAAATGTTTGTTACCATTGTCAGTAGGCTAAAAGGTCAATGTACGAAATTCTTCATGGTCGGCGTCCGTACTTTAATAACGTAACTTTTCAGGGCAAAGGCAGGCTAACGGCATCTGAAAGCTCGAGAAGGTCAGGTACTTTAAACTATTTCCTTCCTGTTAGCAATCCCAATGATGACACCACAACTAAGAAGCAAGTATGTCGGAAAATGTTTCTTCGGACTAGTTCGGACACTATGTCGCTGATCATTTACAGTAGAGAGCTGGGCCAAAAAAGGGCAATGTGGTATTCATTTATCACAAGAAAATATGAATCGTAGCTGCCGTCCCAGAGCATTAACCGGCCAAGGACGTGCGGACGCCATGAATAGCTCTTTCGATAGGTTGCCTAAAATGCCGTCGCATTACAATCGCCTTAATACCAACAAAGTTTACCTAGAGCCTATTTATCGCAATATCAATTACTTATACAGTAAGGGTGCATAGGGTCCCCACCAAGAACTTAGGGTCCCAAGCCAACCTCACCTGCAAGTGGTGCACCTGTCGAGCGTGAATGTTGCGGGATTCCATGCAGGAATTTGTGATTTGATTAAATTAAATACCGTTAAATAAGTGCTTTTCTTTCTGTCACTCATAATTGCAAATGCCAAAGGTATTATATTTGTTGAAGTCGTGGTACTGTTCATATCAGCGTGTATACTGAAAACTTGGTTAAACGGTTTGGGGCATATTCTAAAAGTTGCATCGCCAAAGAAATTTTTGAGTTTACCCATTTGGTCTCTTGCGAAATTGTTACAGAATATCAAAATCCGAATATTGTCTATTTCATCTATGAAATCAGCTAATAAAAAGTTCTCGTATTTTTTCGGCACTACAACTTCGGCAACTTTTTTAAAATTAAGTTATTTTAAACCCAATGCTGCATTTCTATGTTCATATAAAGTAGTTTTAATTTTTGAAAATTCAGGAACTTCATTTAGTAAGTCGACATCATCTTCATTAAGTGACGCTACCATGTTTTTATAGATTTTCGGCACCGGATCTAGTGAAGTGGTTACTTCGTTGATACATTGGTTTATATGCGAGTCAATTACATTTTTAGTGAAATCTTGTTTACATAACTGTATGTGTGGTTTTGTTTTCATCACAGTATTTTCCTGTAATAATAATGTTGGATGATGCTTAAACAAATAATTAAAAGTTAAAAAAGTTTACATTTGAAAAACAAGGCTATTAACAAAAAAAAAACATTTGACATTTACAATAAAGCAATTTAATTATAAATTTGCTAAAAATAAAATTAATAAATTTAACTGTGCATATTCCACTATGTCATTAAAAAGTAAGTACATTATAGAAGTATCCTGTATATATTGAATCAATGTTTGTCGCTACAAGTTATTACGACACATTTTTTAGGAAAGTACGAGTATGTGCCGGACACAATAGACGATGATATGACTCAATGTGATAGCCAAGAATCATTGGATATGGCAGAAAGTCAAAGGTGGGATTCAATGGCAGTTAATATAGGCGATAAAGAAACCACGACTGAACGAGATACTCAAACGACTAGTTCCAGCTTCAGCTCGTCATCAACCCAAACAAATTTTACTGCTATTGACGAAGAAAAAAATACCTTAGCTAACAATGCTTTTGGGGCGTTAGTTGGTAGGAGTGTGATAAACGGCTTAATTTTAACAACGCTTACAACGTTGTACTTATATAGAAAAGCGCGCTTTTGAAAAAGCTTTTCACTTAAAACGCTTTTTGCCATTCACTGTGAAACGGACATGCTGCCGCTTCCCGCTTGTGAACTAAAATAATTAAATACATATTTTTTTTTAACTATTGACAGTCACAGGTTTAATTTTCGCACGTTAAGTTTTCAGTTTATATTATTTACGTACGTATGCACTTACGTAATGGCCGCAAAAAACATACCTACTAACAATACATTGAAGAAAAAACAAATCGTTTAAACGAAAGTTTATGCAACTAAAAACAAAATACTTTTTACTTTAAATATTATTACGTAAACAAACAACTCGTAATTTAGTAGCTTAATCCTAATGTTGACGTGTTTGTTTGTATATTAGTCTCTATGTTCACATGCATTGAGTTCATTTTCAAAATTACTTTAAAAAAGCAGTGAGCAGTGCGGCCAACTTAACGTTCGCGAATCGTTGTTGTTCAACGCGCCAGCCGCCAGCAGCGTCCAGCGGCAGCGTTACAGTTTGTGATGTTGCTTTCCGTTTAAACCAAATCGGCCTGTACTTATAAACGAACGCTTATGCTTATGTTGATAAGCAGATTGTGTTTACAGCTTTTCGTTTAAACGCCCACTACTATTAGTTGGGCACGAACTGGGTAATGTACCTTTATTTAAAAGAAAATATGTTATGTGCATCCTACAACTATTGGATAATAATTAATTAATAATACTTTTATTTACCATTACAGTAATTGTCCCGACGCAGTGGTTTATTTTTCGTTTAGCACACAGCCAATAAGTTGTTTGATTTGCGTATGTTTTCTTAAAGTGATATTGATAACCATTATGTAAAGCTACTCGACCCTTACCCCTTGTCAATATTTTTATTTTTTCAATTAAAGACATTTTAAAGTTTAAATCAAGCTATGATTTATATTTAAGCACATACAATAATATAACTGGAATGGAAATTAATTGCAATGATATGTGTCATTAAAAGATACGTCTAGAATGACGTAATAGTCACATAGAATGTTAGATGAGTAAACAAAACTATTTTCAGCTCAAAGAAGAAGGTAAGTATGTACATCTAAAGTATTTTAATGTTCACGAAGTTTCTTGTACTGGGTTTGTGTATGTTTCTGTGTTAATGACTGTACTTAGGCAGGTGAGAAAAACGGAAGAAACATATTATATGAATTACGGTTATCCACCCCGTTCAGGGTGGATAGAAGGACACGTGTTTCCGAGTATCCTCCTTAGGGTGGCTATTTTAGGGTGGATAAACGGAATAAGCCCGCTCGACTACGAAAAAGCTACAATGGGAGCATTAAAAAGTGTATTTCCAAATATATTGCTACATGGCTGCTACTTTCATTATGTGAAGTCCATTCAAAAACGAGCAGATAAGCTAGGTATCAATAAATACCCAAATACAAAAAGATTAGTGTTACTTACGGCAAGGTTGCCACTATTACCTTCAAACTTGATTAATGAAGGCTGGTTGTTTGTGAAATCATTTTTATTAGACGATGATAATAATATGGCGGCATTTGTGAAATATTTTGAAAAAACATGGCTCAAGGACGAAACCTTTGTGGCTGTTTGGAATTCATTCGGGGTGTCTCATAGGACTACAAATTCATTAGAAACCTGGCATAAAACAATGTCACATGAAATTAAAGACAAACATCCACATTTAGCTAAGTTTTTGGAATGCGTGCAAAAAAACGCACAGTTCTTCGCTAATACGTCTGCTGCAGCAAAAAAATTTTGAAAACGATTGCACATATACATTAAAAGGAACGAATTTATCCAGGATACGCAACTACGTCTACTCAATAATGAAATAAGCGTTGGTCATTTTCTGGACATGTTGCAAAATTTATAAAAAACCACCAGCCCCGCTTCGGCTTTCTATCTTATAGTACCATGTACCTACAATTTAGATTTTAAGACTATTTTATGTTATTTGCTTAACAATAAATATTAAATTAAAACTTAAAAGATAATTTGATTCAACTGTACTTGGGGTAAAAAATCGGAAGAAACATATTATATGAATTACGGTTATCCACCCCGTTCAGGGTGGATAGAAGGACACGCGTTTCCGAGTATTCTCCTTAGGGTGGCTTTTTTAGGGTGGATAAACGGAATAAGCCCTGCCGATCAACGGACGAGGCTCTGGCAAACAAAATATCCCGATAAGCGGCAATAGGCTCACCACCTATTACGTGGGATCAAAACACTGGCGAAAAGTGAGCGTTTTAATATGCCTCTGCCTACCCCTTCGGGGAAACAGGCGTGAGTCTATGTATGTATGTATGTATAAACAATATTGTTCAGAAAAGGAGGTGGATCCATATGCTAGAAATAAATTTACACAAACATATAGCTATCCATTATCCACAATAAAGAAGGACATGTGTAATAAATGTGTGGGGCACCAGACTGGAAACGTGTCTGAGGAAGAGTTTCAAATCCACTTACGCAAGAAATATAGTGCTCGTGAAGAAAAAATAAAGACAAAAGTGAAGCTATTGATGAAAAATGCAGTTTTGACGATGGATCTACAGTCTGTTATGCCCGGGCCACACTACCTTATGCTCGGGCCACACTACCTTACCGTCTACCGGGCTGTTACCGCCATAATTATGGCAATAAATTACCGTTAAATTACTGCGTAAAGTCGTGTGGTTACACTAGAGTTAACCGAGATATGCCAATAAACTAGGCGGTAAAAATATCATTTTTCAAGATGGCGGATGAAGCTGCAGCTGTTTGGTATTTTATGAGTGCCAATTATTTAAACATGAATCTTTTAAATTTTTAGCTTTCTGTCGGGTATCCCAGAGAGGGGTTATTCCCGTTCGTTAACACTCCGTCGTCAACACTGTTGACGATCGGGAAATAAAAAGTAGCAATCGTTCACAGTGTTGACGAACGCTACTTTTTATTTCGGATCGTTCCCGGTCGGTAACACTCCCTTCGTTCCCTGTCGTCAACAGTGTTGACGACCGGGAAATAAAAAGTGCCGTTCATTCATAGTGTCGACGAACGTTACTTTATATTTCCCATACGTAGTAGTTCATGAGTCAAGATGCAAAAAAATGTATTTCAATAAAACATGAAATAGATTGATGAATAAAGAAAAAAATATATTATCAAAACATTTGTCTATTGGTAATTGATAAAATAATGCTGTAAAATTACTCCATTTGTAGAATTTAAATTGGTATCTTGTAAAATTCTATTAGCAGCAGGCAGGTAGAGCGATGCCGCGCCGGTAGCTCGGTAATAACAATAGACAAAATAAACAATAGATTCGCACACCACCCCGGCCGGCCCGGCGGTTTTATCCCAGTGCATTATTTAGCATGACCTTGAATTAGCCAATCAGAGTACTGCAAAAAGCATCGTTCGGTAGCTAAACCTGGTATGCATCGTACAGTTTAGCTCCGATTTTCGGTCATGTCGGAACAAATTATAGCAGCTAGTTCAAGTGGAGAATCAGTGTTAGTGTACATAAAAAGGAAACATACTACTACAGAAGAAGATCACATAAAAGTGGTTTAGTTGTTTGGAGTTGCTCTCAACGTAAATTAAAGTGCAGTGGAGTTTTGAGAATCAAAGTAAGTCAATTTTGTTACATTAAAGAGTTACTACTAAATTATTTTATTGTACAGTTGTAGGTATAATCACCAACCTAGTCTGTTTAAAATACAAAACCCAAATGTACTTGCTTTAGTACATATTTATATTTATTTTAAATATTTTTTGGGTTTAATTCAAGCTTGATTGAAATGAATATTGCTGTTTCTAGATTTTACTAAGTGATGTTATAGGTATAAAAAGGCATGTTATGTTTGTTTGCATTGTTGGATAAACAACGATAAATGTAGGACAGGTTGTAAGAAACTAACTGGTACGGTAAAAACGAATTTGGAATGTAAAAAATAAATTAACTTTTTGTTTTATAATTTCATCAAATAATCTATATATTTTGCTTCAGAACGACCAAATCATCGGAGAAACGCTTCATAATTGTACGCCTAACTTCAAGAAAAACGAAATTGATGCATCGATTTACAATCTAAAGCAAAAATTGATTACACCAACGTTTCCTAGTGTACCAAAAACATATAACGCCGAAGTCGCTTGTTTAAAAGATGCAAATACAGAGCTACTAAGCAAGTTACCCACATTAAGTAGCTTAAAGAGTTCATTGTATAGATACAGAAATTCTGCAGCGAAATTGCCAAAAATACAATGTAAAATTGTAGAAGAAGTACAAGTGCCACCAGATTACAAAGATTTTCTTTTGGCTGACTATACGTACGGCAACACAAGAATTATTGTGTTTTGTACAGATACAGCAAGAAAAATCATATGCCAACCAGATAATTTTTCCGCAGATGGTACTTTTAAAAGTTGTTCTCCCCCTTTCGACCAGCTATATACAATTCATGGGGATGACGGAAGTACGACAAACCACACAAATTTAATGCCACTGGTGTACGCTCTCATGAGTAACCGTACAGCTGAATCCTACAAAATATTGTTTAGGTTGATAATAGCGGAAATTCCAAAATGTAATCCGAAAATATTCAAAACGGACTACGAGAGAGCAGCCATGAAAGCCATTGCCGAAGTATTCCCTTGTGTTGAGCTCAAGGGTTGTTACTTCCACTATAACAAATCAATTTGGGCTAAAGGTCGAGAATTGAGTCTTACTAATACAAAAAACATAGCCAAAAGACGTTTGGTGGCACTCAGCGTAGTTCTTCCTTTATTACCACAGAACGCAGTAATGAACGGATGGACTTACATTATACGCCATGAAAATGAAGATTCAGCTGTGAAAAAGTTTAAAGCTTATATGGAGAAACAATGGCTAAAGGAAGAATTTATACCCATATGGAATGCATTTGGGGAGAAGCACAGGACCACAAATGCCTTAGAGTCTTGGCATCATAAGTTAAACTGTGTTGTAGGAAAAAAGGGCCCAATTTATTGCATTTGCTTCACTCTTTGTATGAAGTCGCAGCTTTTTATACGGTTCGAAATCGTCAAAGACATACCGAGACACCTGCGACGAAAAGATTAGAAAAATATAGGATTAAAGACGAGTTTATTCAAGATGCTTAAATTGAGTTAATACATGGTGAAATGTGAGTTGGCCATTTCCTTGAAATGTTGAGAAGTTAGTTAAAAGGAACTTATTTTGACACTGCTGATTACAACTCTTTGGGTGAATTATGTGGGGTTATTTACTATATACTTAAGCAACATAAATCATAACTTTGAATATCTAATATAAGTAAAAAGTTGTGCCTCTGACAATGTGAGATTTACTTTTATAGTACAACAAATTATAATTATTGTAAACATGTGATTATCTGTGATAAAAATACTTAGATATTAAGTACGCTTTAATTATTATTAGAGATGCGCCGAGTAACACTTGTGCCGAGTAACGAGTATCGAATTTTACTCGGCTCAATTTTTTTTCAACCGAGTACTCGGCCGAGTAACTCGGTTCAATCAAATTCCCATATCGCGCGCGTAAACAAGTACAAACAGGTTCGCGCCGGTCGAGAGGGCCGGCTCGCGGCGCCTTTCAACTACCAGTCGCTTGATAGTTTGCAAACAAATACCAATACTTCACGTTGCGCGTCATAGTAGATAAATAATTGAAAAAGTTTGTTAATTAACGATTGACTATGTGTAGTTCCTGATCAGTGATCATTATTAGACATTATATATACATATAATGTAAGTGGATGCTCCTGTTTCACCATGTCTATTCTGAGGAGACTAACCAAATGAACATCAAACGTATTATGCTTGAGTATTATTATGTACAGTAAATATATACAAGTGATATAGAAGGTGTAACAGTTGCAGCACCTTACAAAATGTAAATTATGTGTATTATGCAAAACCTGGCGAAGAAAAAGAGTGACCGTGAGTTTTATTGCCCGTTCTTTCTCATGGTTCTACCTATTGCTTTGCGAACGTGGCAGTAAATGTAAATGTAGAGTCTTTAAGTAATTATTTTATAAATTTATTATTTTGACGTTCATAAGCGTCACATTGTGACCCAAATGAATAAACGATTTTGAATTTGAATTTGAAAGTTGACATAATGACTTCACGTAAAAGATCCCGAATTTGGGCATTTTACGACGAGATTGTAGAAGATAAAGCAAAAGTGAAATGTACTTTATGCAATTCTGTAAATTCACGTAGTGGTGTTGGACTAAAGGCTTCTACGACGGCAATGTTAACCCATGTTAAAATAAAACACACAGAAGAGTTTATAGATTTGTAAAATGAAACTATGCGGGAAATATCTCAAAATCGTGAGCCAGTAGCATCAACTTCGTCGTTGCAATCAAATGCAATGAAAATACGGCAAACCCTTTTCAGCAAATAATTTTGATTTTATTAATTGAGATTGTCAAAGACTTCTTAAATACTTACACTGTTGTTTTAATTATATCTACCTAAATATATTGCTTTTCTTAAACAAAGTATACTCGGCATTCAAACCGAGTTATTCGGCCGAGTACGAGTATCAAAAAACCCGCCGATTACGCCGAGTACCGAGTATCAACCGAGTACTCGGCCCATCTCTAATTAGTATTGTAAACTAGTTAAAACATTTTGATTAAAATATATAAACAAATCAATGACATCTTTTATTTAAATAATTTTTTCTTTCATCTTGTCTCTTCCACTAGATTACGGTACTATAGGGAATAAAATGTAGCGTTCGTCGACACTGTGAATGAACGAAACTTTTTATTCCCAATCGTCAACAGTGTTGACGACAGGGACACAAAGTGTTACCGACCGGGAACGATCCGAAATAAAAAGTAGCGTTCGTCAACACTGTGAACGAACGCAACTTCTTTTTCCCGATCGTCAACAGTGTTGACGACGGAGTGTTAACGAACGGGAATAACCCCCAGAGAGATGGTTCGGATTGCAATAACTCCAAAAATTCGATCGCTTTTTCATTTGACCACTCCATACCGGTAGATACGTGCGTCGTCGTCGAACTCGTGTTGCACACTGAACAAACGGTAGTGTGGCCACAAACGCATTAATTACTGCGGTAATCTTCTTTGATGTGCGAAAAAAGACCGCCGTCGGAGCTATTGCCTACCGGCATATGCCATATTGATTGGCATTGTAAAATTATGGCCATAAATCGTGGTTACACCTAGGCGTTGTTGAAATTATGGCAATAATTATTGGCATATCCCGGTAGTGTGGCCCGAGCGTTACCGTCTACCGGGCTGTTACCGCCATAATTATGGCAATAAATTACCGTTAAATTACTGCGTGAAGTCGTGTGGTTACACTAGAGTTTACCGAGATATGCCAATAAACTAGGCGGTAAAAATATAATTTTTCAAGATGGCGGATGAAGCTGCAGCTGTTTGGTATTTTATGAGTGCCTATTATTTTAACATGAATCTTTTAAATTTTTAGCTTTCTGTCGGGTACCTATCCCAGAGAGACGGTTCGGATTGCAATAACACCAAAAATTCGAGCGCTTTTTCATCTGACCACTCCATATCGGTAGATACGTGCGTCGTCGTCGAACTCGTGTTGCACACTGAACAAACGGTAGTGTGGCCACAAACGTATTAATTACTGCGGTAATCTTCTTTGATGTGCGAAAAAAGACCGCCGCCGGAGTTATTGCCTACCGGCATTATGCCATATTGATTGGCATTGTAAAAATATGGCCATAAATCGCGGTTACACCTAGGCGTTGTTGAAATTATGGCAATAATTATTGGCATATCCCGGTAGTGTGGCCCGAGCATTATGGTGTGTCCATTTATTTCTGCAAGCGCTGTTTATTACAAGACCAAATTTTGTGTGCACAATTTTTCAATTTATGATTTGGCTTCACATGAGTGTACTTGTTACTGGTTTACTGAAACGGAAGGTGATTCATCAGCATCTACCTACGCAACATTCATTATAGATTATTTAACTCGCCATTGCCGGCCCAAACAACTACCAATTCTTCTTCTTATGAAATGAAATAGTTCTTTATTTCGTATAAACTTTGCAAGTACTTACGAAACGTCATTTAAAAAGAGCATTTTATACAATTATTTTTGTGTGCCGAATTAGAACAGCTCAATCCCAAGCGTTTTGGTCGTCTTTATATTCAGATATTTTATAGTATGCTTTTGAACATAATTTCGCTTTAACAATAATTTTGAACTTATTTATAGACAAGTTTCTTAAATTAGGAGGGAGCTTGTTATAAAAGGGTATACATTGCCCCATAAAACAGCTACTTATTTTGTGGAGACGAGTGCTATGAACTACCAGATTATTCTTGTGTCTCGTATTTACAGAATGTATATCACATTTTTTACTAAATTTGTCAATATTTTTATGTACATATAACAGATTTTCATAAATATATTGTGATACAACAGTTTAAGTAACTCTTGGACCGAGGTTATAAATTCCCCTTACAGCTCTTTTCTGTAGAACGAATTTGTATTTAAGTCTGCAGCACTCCCCCAGAGAAGAATCCCATACGACATTAAGCTATGAAAATAACTGAAATAAACCATTCTAGCTGTTTCTAAATCTGTAAGGCGTCTAATTGTCTTAACTGCATAAGCTGCAGAACTGAGTTTGCCCGATAGCCGTTCAATATGTGGACCCCATTGTAGTTTGGTGTCGAGCATAATACCTAAAAACATGGTTGTCTCGACGGGCTCAATCCTAGATTAATTAAGTTGCACATTGGTTAGCGTGTCGCTGGCAAACACTTAAATTTTTGAGGCCCAGAAAGCAGCCACACTGACTGCATGGTCGGCGGCAGTCATCAGTTCTTCCTGCGTGCAAGTATTTGGGCACGCAGGGCACGATGTTAGGTGGGACATCGTTTGTCTTGCACCGCACAGACAAGCCAAATCGGTACCGTCCGAGAGTCCCCATCTGAACATGTTTTCTTTGCACCGGCCGACCTGAGTCCGTAGTCTATTCAAGGACTTCCAGACAGACCATGGCAAGCCATGCCCAGGTGGAGGACTACCAATTATAATATGCTCAGATGGATGCACATCAAACCAGAACAGAAATAATATTTTATCCAATGATCTATTAAATTTTTCTATGCAATATGAAGTATCCAATTGTTCAAAAATACCTGAGGTTGAACATGCCCAGATGGAAGGACTGTGTGCACAGTGCCATAGAAAGAAAGTTGAAAAATGGATTAATCCAACTTCCAGGCGATTTTCTATCCGTTACTAAAGAAGCCCGTAAAAATCGCTATGAAGCCATTATGGTCGACTATACATTTTTTTTAAACTTTTTGTCTCCTGATACATTACGCTATACCCCAATACGTTCAGGTCAGAGATCCAAAATTTACTGATATAAGGGCTATCAGTTGTGACAAAGACGGTATTATTTAATATAAACTAGATTTTGATTTAGATTGAAATATTCTCCCCCAACGCGATAACAAAATTTTATTGTAAGAGTATCCTCCCTTGCATAGAAATATAATACCAATCTCAAACCAAAAGTACAAACACTTATTTATGAACTTAAGTCATAAGATAACTGTTACTATTGAGGCCCACTTGCGTAACGTTTGATTTAAGTCACTCCTTAATTTTAAATTGTTGAACAGAATTAACAGCATAAAATAATTTAAGTTAAAAGTATTTAGCGTCCTCTTGCACAACGACAACAACGCTTAGATTTAGTTAAACATTTTATGGGGTCGGTAAAGTAGTTTCTACGTTTTGTTTCATGGCATGAAGCCTTTTTGTTACGATTTTAGCGATGTTATGCGTATGGTTTCGCATAAAACCTTAGACTATATATACTTTGAGCATAAAACAAAACGCATTGTCGTCGCCTAGCAACGAAATGACAATTGACAAATAATAACTAGAAACTTTTGAGCATGAACCCTAGAACCCTACGTGGGGTGCAGGTGCACCCCACACTGATTTGTTTTCTTAATATCTCAATTTCTTTAATATCCACGAATTCGCGCGTCGGAGTATTTTAGTTTGGTGTCAACCGCTCGCGTTACGTCAATACCGTGACGAGGGACCGCGTTCTGTGGTCGTCTGTATAAGTGTTGTGGGGTACGCCAGTACCCCAGTGTAGTAAAATCGTAAGATTATTTATTTATTACGATTGATGTATTTATATGTTATAAGTTATTAAATTTGATTATTTTTTAAAACAATAGTCTTATATGAATTAAATACAGATATTTTTAGATATTATGAAGGTAGCAGTAAGTTTATTTATTTTGTTTCGGATGGCTGTCAGAGGCTTGAATTACGAAGAAATAAGCTCTATTCTAGACCACAAATCTGGCGAGGAAGAAATAGAAGTTGGGACCAGTTGTAATTCCTGGGTTCTTTACAAGTGTTCAAGATCAAATAATAAGCCAAATATAAAGTTTCAGCAGACAGTTTTGAAATTAGGTTTGGAACTGATACATGAACATTTGGGGGACCGTCACCGGATGCCAACTTAGTACATTGCAGTGATCCTCAATAAGGACCAAATCCTACAAGCGCTGTTGCTCAAACTACATTTAACTTTGTGTAATAAGGCTGATTTGTGATCTCAAGTTACCGATTATGTTTAATAAAACGTATTTTCACGAATTGTTTTTTTTTATTTTAAGGATTACAGTCATTTTAGTATGGGGTGTTCCAGCACCCCAGTGTAAGAATAACATGTGCGCCAAATAGTGTAGGATTCTAAGGTTAACAAAAACACAAGTAGGTACATTGTTATCAGTTATATCATCATCATCATCATGTCAGCCTAGGGACGTCCACTGCTGGACATAGGCCTCCCCCTGCTGCGTCATCCGGTTCAGTTATATAATTATTGATAATTCTCGTCGCTAATGACAAGATGCCAACATCAGTGTGACAGTTCTTAAATGAAATTAGCCACTAAACAGCCGACTTTCGGTAATTAATTTTGACAGTTCTTAAATCATATTACTCGACAAATTTTTCGTTTTACTCGACAAATTTTTCGTTGTGCAAGACGCTAGTGGTGTTTAATATCTTTTTTTTCGTTAAATACATCTTAATTCAATTTAAAAATCGTTGTGCAAGTGGGCCTGAGAGAATATATTTAATTTGTTTGAAGAATGTTTAAATTTATAGTTCCTATGATGAATAGAGAGATTGATATGTTTCTTTTTTAAGTTTAGATTTCTTTGAATGTAAGAAAATGTTTTTTTTTGTTTTATGACTGTTTAAGGCAAATAAATACCCAGATTTCATATTATACTGATTTTATACTATATCCTATCTTCAGATACCTACACTTCATGTATAGTTTGTGGAGGTAATTCCTCCTAAGTAAAATTTTTTTCAGTATAATTCACGGATACTTAATAAATCAGTTTATTGTTCCTACTGTAAAATTTGTGTATTATCAGATAGGAGATCTCAGAAGTTCACGAACGATATGATGACTTAACCCTTAAATTCGCCGTGTTGCAATTCTGCAACATACTATTTTGTCATGTTTTCATTAACAATGAAAAAATTAAAAAGATTTTTGAACGAAGCGAACCATAAACTATGATATAATAATTAAATTTTGACATTATACAGCTGTCAAAATTTTAAATTTTTCACATTTACGCGAGTTTGGTTTGGCGCCAACAAAAAGTTGTTTGGAAAAAGTTGATGTTGGTGATATTCAATAAAATTTAAGGTAAGTGGTTATTGTTTTTATATAAATCATGTGTATATTATTTGCAATGTGTAAATAATATCAATTATGCCATATACAGTTATAAATATTTATTATAAAACGTAAATTATGTATGTTGCAATTATGCAACATTGCGCATTCGTGGATAACTTATTTATAGCAGTTGTTATAGAGGATTATATTCTATGATTTCGAGTTTTTACTATAAAAACTTATATATTTGTTTATTATTTGTTTTAGAATGGCCAGCCGTATATCTGACGATTGCATAGAGCAATGTTTAAGCACGTTAAATGATTCTGAAGACGGTCTAGAGTCTTCGGATGAAGAGGATCGGGATGAAGAAATTTACTATAGGAATAATGTGGAACTACTTCGAGATTTGGGGGAGGTGGTTGCTGAGGACGAGTCACCGGACCCTCCAATTGAATCTGTTGAATATGATGACCTAGAGCCGCCGTTGATAATAGAAGGTAACACTTCGCGTCCCTCAGTACGTCCACGGAATATAATATGGAGACAACAAAATCTTATAATGGACCCGGATCGTCTGGTTTTTCAGCAAAATAGCCAATATCCACCCACATTGCTAGAGCTCGATACTCCGTACCAGGTTTTTTCTTACTTTTTTACAAATGAGTTACGAACAAGGATTGTAATAGAAAGTAATACTTATGCCACTCAGAAATCATTGTCTAATCCTTACTCTATAACAACAACTGATTTGAATAAGTTTCTGGGAATTCTTGTGTATTCTACTATAGTGAAATACCCTAATTTCCGTTTATATTGGTCTGATAATTATGGGTATGAGCCAGTCAAGTCTACTATGAGTTAAAAACACTTCGAAAAAATATCATCTATTTTACATTTCAACAATAATGAGAATCTTTTACCTCAAGAGCATCCTGATCACGATAGATTATTCAAAATTCGACCTGTCGTAGATGAATTGAACAACAGATTTGCTACCATACCCCTAGAACAGCGTCTTTCATTGGATGAGCAAATGTGTGCCACAAAAATGGCTCATTACATGAAACAATACTTACCGAAAAAACCTCATAAATGGGGTTTCAAACTATTTTTAATTTGCAGTATTTATGGCTTTGCGCACAAATTTGAAATTTATGCGGGTAGTGAAAAGCATGATTTACGCAATGATGAACCTGATTTGGGAGTCACGGGTAACGTGGTTATAAGGTTGAGGCGGATTGTGCCCAGAAGAGCAAATCATATAGTTTACTTTGATCAGTATTACACATCTATACCTTTGGTTACATATTTAGCAAAGGAAGGCATATTTAGCTTAGGAACCATTCAACAAAATCGTCTGAAGAATAACAAATTACCAACCACAAAAGAAGTAATGAAGAGAAACGTTCCTCGGGGCTACTACTCAGAAATTGTAGCCAATGTAGATGGCGTAGATTTAAGTGCCGTAATATGGAAAGACAACAAGGTAGTTTCCATGTTGTCCTCATATGCTGGAGCTTTGCCTATCACTGGCATAAACAGGTATGATAAAGTGCAAAAGAAGAGAATTCAAGTTGATTGCCCTCATGTAATCAAAGACTATAATATGCATATGGGTGGAGTTGACTTACTAGACAGTTTTATTGGTAGATACCATATAACACTAAAAAGCAGAAAGTGGACAAACCGCCTGTTTTTCCATTTACTTGATATGTGTATTATAAATTCTTGGCTAATGTACAAAAAATTACATATGAAAAATACGCAAGACAAACCCCCCCTGAATCTGTGTAATTTTCGCCTTGAGTTAGCCAACACCCTCTGCAAGCTGGGTGACCAATCAAGTAATGGCAAAAGAGGTCGGCCAAGTAATAATACTCTTGAGGCACAATTACAGATGAAAAAGAAGCGAGGCCCGACACAATCAGTGCCACCAAAAGATGTCCGCCTAGACTCCATAGGCCACTGGCAAACATTTGGTAATCGGGCGCGATGTAAATATCCAGGGTGTAAAGGATATACTTACACCAAATGTGAAAAATGTAGGTTAAGTTTATGTTATAATAAAGACAACAATTGTTTTTATAAATTCCATCATTTATAATAATATATTTAAATAGAAATATCTAGTTTTATTTGATACCTTTAGTCCAAACTTCCATACAAGTTAATACTCGGCGACCGCGCAATGTTTCATAATTGCAACATAGAGTTTTTCTTGATTTTCTTGTGGAAAATCAAAATAAAGATTTTTTGACTATTTTTCCAACAATTTACAAGTCATCTAAAACCATAAAATATTTATTTCGATTCAATAAAAAAAATCGCGAAATTAAGGGTTAAAGAGTGGAGCAGTGCAAGCATCAGAGTGAAGAAATTTTTCTTAATACATGTTTCAGGATTCAGCGTCCTCAGCAATTAGTCGAGATGGCTGTATCAACACTACATTAGATTTTATCATATCAGCCGATAGCTTACCACTGCTGGACAGAAGACTAACCCAAAACATAGGAATGACTATTTTTCCAAGGTGCCATTATAAAGCGTTACATGGCTTCACTTAACAAAAATGAGTGATAAAGCATTTGAACAAATTGTACTAACAAAATCTTAATAGCGAGACTTCAATTATACAAAATATTATATTTGTATTTGTAATAAAAAAATTGGGCAAGTGCGAGTCGGACTCGCGCACGAAGGGTTCCGTACCATCATCTATAAAAGAATATCACGTTCGTTGTATGTATACTTAAATACTTAATAAACAGGTAGAAACTTATAAAGATCGAGTAACAAATTGCTTCAAAATTACGTTTGTTGTATGGGAGCCCCCCTTTATTATTTACTTTTTTTTAATTTAATTATTTATTTTGAAAGGTAATATACAACTACATATTCTGTGAAAATTTAAAACATCTACCTGTTACAGTTAGTAATTTTGAGCAAAAAATACGAAAAAAAAAAGTTTTTTGTATGGGACCCCCCTTAATATTTTCATTTTTTTTTAGTATTTGTTATAGCGGCAACCGAAATACCTACATAATTTGTGAAAATTTCAGCTTTCTAGCTATCATGGTTTATGAGATACAGCCTGGTGACAGACAGACGCACAGACGGACAGATAGACAGACAGCGGAGGCTTAGTAATAGGGTTCCGCTTTTTACCTTTTAGGTGCGGAACCCTAAAAAGTACCTACTATTATTTGCATTCATACAGATAAGACTTGATGTTTTAATAATGAATAGATATAGAAAACATTATGTACACAAAACTATTTGGTAATTTGTATTTCAAATAACAAATCAGAACAGTATGTATCTGAATTTTGTAAATAAATCCATACCTAAAACTACTTTTTCATCCCCAACATTTAAATAATACAATAGTTTCCATGATAAATAAAGGAAATGTTATACCTAGTAAAGTGCACTATGTAGTAAAGAAAAGGCTGGAAGCTGCTGAAAATGTGCACACTTTAACAATCAAATGGAATAACCCGCAACAGACTATTCCTACCCAATGGAATGAACATTATTTCCATAGCACAATTTCATAAGCACAATTATTAATATACTTAAAAGACATAAAATTCTTGAAGCAATTTTAGTAAGTTTAGAGTGCAGTGTTTCTTGTAAAGTAGGTAACTACAACTGCGCTTAAAATGTTAGATTTCGTATTATAAGCAATTTTAAAGAAATTTTGCCTTATTTGTAAACATTAGATCCATTAAATATTATTTCACTATTTTTATATTTTTGGTCATACAAATTACATAACATTATCACAAAAATCTATAATTTTGTTGTATTTTTTATGTCTGAAAATGATTATTTATCCTGCTTTAGTTTTAGATAATAATGTTTTAAAGCGTTTAATTCTAGTTACTATTATTTACATAATGAATTTTAACTTCCAGTAATTCAACTGTCAACAACCATGAACCAACTTTTAAAACATTTTGACGCTAAGCTGGGACAAACATATACAACTAAACAGCATTAGATAAAGATTGGTATACCAACAATTAACAACATTAAATAGGTAGTTATGGACCCCACCAACACTCTCCATACAATAACAGATGCATAACCAACCACCTGCATATTGTATCAACTGTCTATTTAATTAAATAACCACCAAAACAATTAAACAACTGATGCTCAAGTATTCTTAGACTTAAGACCGCCTCAAACATATAGTCTCATGATCAGTAACCACATGACCATAATCTTTAGTACCTATATAAGCTCACTGTGCCTGCAAGCACAACCCAATATTCTGCTTGTGTACCTGTTGTATAATGTTTGGCTGTTCATCAGCAACCACAGATAGTTTTAAAAAAGACTTAAGTGCATCATATTAATTTGACTAGGTACACAAGGAGTATTAATAAATGCTCCAAAATAAAAACAGAATGTTTATAAATGATAAACCATAGACGTACCAATCAACACAAATAACAACAAGCCTGTTAACTACAACGGCATACACAATACTAAAATAATAAAAGAGTGGCATGAGTTTGTTCCAGGCTCTTCTCACAGCCTACCACCCAGAACCTGGTTTTAAAAAGAGAAGTTTTGCTTTGTAACCTATTTGAATTAATGAATTTGACCCGGACATGACATTAACCTCACACAAAATCTAACAAAATGATATCGAGCAAGTTTTCAAACCAACAACCTAAAGAATATTACCAAGAACAAAAATAATTAAGTATGTGAATTATCAGTTCAAATTTGACAAACCCTTCAACTAGAATTCCTCAACATAAGACCAAACACAGAGACCGAATGACAATTAAAACAATACAAAGAAATCCTTTTTTGAAGTTGGACACTGGCAAGTTTTAACTTACCATAGTTTTAAAAACTTATGTGAATGGGGCATGTTACACTTGTCAATATTATCATGATCCTAGTATCGCGATACCACAAGTATTGATATGGGCTATTACATTATCAATAATATCACCATCAGTACGCGTTTGAAACTACTAGAGAAAGTAGTGTTTAGTGCAAGATTAAATTTGAACAAATTTTAAAAAGAACATGGATTGTGAAGGGAAGCCGCTATAGCAATAATACGCGCATGCGCATTAAAAACTAAGCGCAAAAAGAGGAAGTTTTGGGTAAAAGCACGGTCTGTGGGTAAAAGACTGGATTTCAAAACGAAATCAATATACACATTTACTAACATACTTACTACAGTTAACCGTGTGATTGACGGCATAGAATACAATTGTCACCAACTCACCACCCCCTATTTTTCCGTGGGTGTCGTAAGAGGCGACTAAGGGATAACACGATGCAAATACTATCTTTGCGTAGAGACGGAAAACTCGACATCAAACCCTATACGACTGCCTGGTTGGTCTCGCGGCATAAATGTGCGCGTGGGATCGGGAGTTCCCGGGTTCGATTCCTGGGTCGGGCAGTGTTATTGGGTTTTTCTGTAACGAAATTCTCAGTAGCAGCACGGAGTCTGGAAATGTGCCCGGTACGGCAATAGGCTCGCCACTTATTACATGGGACTAAAGTATATCTGGCGAAGTGGGTGTAAAAATACACCTTTGCCTACCTCTTCGAGGTTATAGGCGTGAGACTTTGTAATATGTATGTATACTAACATTCAGAAACAACAACAACAACTTGCCGAAGTCTTCATTTTTATTAATTTTATTTAATTAATTTTTATCTTTTGGGTTCCACAAGGACGGGCATGTTTCATGAAGAAGAATTAGGTAATTCCTCCAGACCATATTTACCTCCTGCATCAACGATGGAGCGTAATTCATAATCGTCACTTTGACAAAGGACATAAGAATCGTCACAACTTTGACGTCGTTTCGCCATTGCTGCGAACGCATACTGACAGAAAAATATCTCGATGCGCTTACATTTCAATAATATTGAAGCCCCGCCCCCTGAGTATCGCGGATTTCAAGATGTTTGAATAATTTGTGATATTATCACGATACCGCGATACAGCCTATTACACCATCAATATTACCACGGTATCGTGATATTATTGACAATGTAACATGCCCCAATGAGATATGCAAGGCAAACTTATACATTTTATAAAAAAAATAGGCATGGAAAACAAGGAATAATAAAATTATGCAATCCTATAAAACAAAATGTGTTTGAAGACATCTGCAGAGCCCGCGACATTTTATATTCGTATAAATTACTCATCTGTTTGGAATTAACAAGCACGCCACGGCCACTTTAACCATTATGACGACCGAAAAACTGTAATAACTAATTAAACATCAGCGAAGGTCGTAAAAAGAGAAAAATACGCCGAATGAATGCAGAAAAACAAAATGGCCTCTTGGTGTAGCCCAGCAACATTAGCAACACGTAAAATGGCACGACACACGAAAATATGGCGCAAAGAAAGTTAGAAAGATGTTCAAATTATAGGCACCAGAGTTCACCAGACAGACATCAATTATTTTTGTCTGCCTATCCCCAACGTTTCACTTATAAAATTCACTTGACTGCTTGGCAGTGTTGCCGTTCTACAAAATTAAAAAGTAGCTAGTCATCAGTGTTGCCGTTCTACAAAATTAAATAGTCGCTAGTCATATAAAAAATCCGCTAGATATTGGTAATTATCTCTTTTTTGAATCCGCTAGAAGTCGCTAGATCGTATCGCTGACGTTCAATCTATAGGTACTTGAAGTCTGCGCCTCATAACTTGGGATTTTTAGAGAGCGCCAATCGTTTAATTTGGCAAACATTTAAATTTATCGCAAAAAATAAAAAAAATAAATCAACATATTTATTTAAAAAATCCACAACAAATGTTCTGGATGATAAAAAATCTGAAACTGTTACGTTTTCTAAGAATTACATAATTTACTACCTATATTTCAAAATCAAAACATATGTCCACTGGATATTCAGTATCACTGGCACTGGCAGTGGAGGGTTCTCCGATGCCTACACCAGCTACTTTGGGCATTGGTTTTCCAACTTGATTAATTACTTCATCAGGCAGATCGTAACTCGAGCAATCTTTATTTTAAATTTTTAGTCGGTTTCTAATGAGCAGAATGGAGTTCAAAGTTTTTTCTGAAATTTGATTTCGGACTTTGTTTTGCTGGGGTTGAGGCTATTTGAGGATATTTTGTGCCAGAACGGATGTTTATGGTTGTTCAAGTATACTGATGGTCTTAAAAACAAATTATTCATCAATTGTTTTCGAAAAAAAGTCGCATATTATGCGACGGCCCAAAATCCGCTAGAAGTCTCTAAACATTTTTTTTGTCGCTAACTCAATTTTTTTTACTGCTAACCACTCATGAATTCCTCCAGATCTAGCGACAAAGTCGCTAGAACGGCAACACTGCTGCTTGGTGCTTGGTCGGTACCGAAAATCAGACGATATAAATGCATGTAAATTGCAAGGGGACATTTATAAATCCAACTTTTAAGCTCCAACCAATGTTTCAATTAAATCACAAGTTTTGCTCTCTCATATTTCTTCCTTCATTTTCTTTTCTTGCAGCTTGGTGGGGCTTGGCTTGCCCACAGAGTACCTTTGTATATAGGGCTTGGCCTTGGGTTGGCGTTTGGCGTTTGCTGTTTGCTGTGGCATGTGGCATAGATTATACCATAGAGATATTAGAATAGAGTGGCAGAACAGTACCTAACTCAATACTGTGTCGTGTCCGTCGGTGCGAGAGAGAACACAACATTAGAGGCCCCCTGCATCTCTCTCTAACAATACATGCACAACATCAACATTACGCAGTGGCGTGCTACCTGTAACTATTATTTATATCAGTTTATCAGTAATCAATAGTTTAAAAATATATAAACATTTTTGTCACTTCAAACTATCTTCGTGTATCAATAAAAACAACTTTTAAACTATTGATTACTAATAAACTGATTTAAATAATAGTTACAAGTAGCACGCCACTGCGTAATGTTGATGTTGTGCATGTATTGTTAGATAGAGATGCAGGGGGCCTTTAATATTGCGTTCTCTCTCCCACCGGCGGACACGAATAGGCCCCACTCTGCCACTCTATTCTTAATATCTCTATGGATTATACACATAATTATACTGGCCTGTGGCGAGTGTGGCGTTTGCCAGTGTTGCCAACAGCGCTGGCCCTAATGTCGCCGATTCTCACGCGTGAAGTAGCCTAATATCGCCGATTTTGAGTTGTAGTAACCTAAAGTTGCCCAAACACCAAAATATCAACAACCAAAATATGATTAAATAAAATGTAGTTTTTATCAACTTATTTGTAAGAGGTTTATAACACACTGGTAAACAGGCTTAAGCAAATCTTTAAAACACGTTAATGAATTTAAAGTTAACATTTTCAAAACTACTTTAAACAAATAAAAAAATAGTGTTGGGTACCTATTCTGATTCGTCCTCTGCTAGCAATAATAAGGCATCACTAAGACTTTCAACGTCTTCAGTAGAAGTTGATGTGCTAGTACTGGCGCAAGATCCACCGGAAACATACATTTATCTTCCAGCGTGTTACAACACATACTTCTTACATTTATATGGGTACGAATTCATCAGCATGGGTAGTTGCATGCGATTCCATAATATAAAAAAATGTCCCTAGAGTAGCCTAATTGGCGACCAGTCGCCTTTTAGATTTTTTCATCGCCGATTCTCGTTCTGAGTAGCCTAAATGGCGAAATATCGCCTACGTTGGCAACACTGGGGTTTGCAGACTTTGCAAGTTTGCAGTGGCCAGTGAGTCAGTGTTGCCAACTCTGATTTTCAAAAATACGTAGATCGGAGTTAAAAAGTACGTAGATTTACGTACTGCTTAAATCCGAAAGTACGTAGATCTACGTACTTTTCATTATATATAAGATATATATCTAATATATATTGGTCGATTTTTTTTTAGTTCGTACTACTTTTTAAACAAATTCGGCAGGAATAAACATGGACCGAAATATCATCCAAGGTCCATTTTTAAGTGTGGTTTGTGTTTAATAATGCTTCCTTCTTAGTAAAATCTTGTTATTTTGCTAATTTGGTTATCTGTTGCAAAATACGTAGATTCTGGGCCTGAAGTACGTAGGTTCGCGGGAAGGGTCCGAAATACGTAGAGAAAAGACGTAGAGTTGGCAACGCTGCAGTGAGTGTTGCCAGGTAGGGAAGTCGTAACCATAGATATATTAAGAATAGAGTGGCAGAGTGGGGCCTATTCGTGTCCGCCGGTGGGAGAGAGAACGCAACAGTTGAGTTGAGGCCCCCTGCATCTCTCTAACAATACATGCACAACATCAACATCACGCAGTGGCGTGCTACCTGTAATGGCGGCTCCACATTAGTGCCGTGAAGCTCCGTGAACAGGCGTGAACGTGAATGTGGATGGTTTTCGCGTTGTTCACGCGCGTTCGCGCCTGTTCCCCGACCAGAGTCGGTATTTTGTCCCGCGACAAAGGATTCGCGCCCCCTTCGCGCGGCGTTCACGCGTACATATCCACAGACCACATTCACGGAACCATACCAGTTTCCTCCGGACTACACAGGCGTGCGGACGTGTGCAGTTCGCTAATAAAATGGAGTCGCGTGTGAACATTTGGGACAATGAAACTGAAATGCGTTTTTTAGAACATTACCATTAGACCATTACTATGGAGAGTGTACTGTGGGATGCAAAAAAGCCGCATTAAAAGGACTAAAAAGAGTGTTATGATGCCTGGACGCGGATCAGTACTGAAATGGGTATTGAAATAAAAGAATTAAAAAAGAAAAAAGACTCTTTGCTGTCCAGTTATTTCTAATAACTCTATTGTTTTGTACGTGTAAATATTAAAATGTTGCCACAGCAAACATAGTAGCAGTCATAGTGGAATTGGCTTGCCATTCGTAGTAGATCGGCAAAGTTAATCAACGTTTGCACAGGTTGCTACTAGGATGGGTGACCACATGTGGCATTTGTATCAGAGCGTTACCGTGCTCCGGTGGGCACGTTAAGCTGTCGGTCCCGGTTCTTGTCTCAGGACAAGGATTCTTAGGCCAACTTGGAGGCCTTTGGGCAGACTGAAAACTCCGACACCAGAGTTAGCCACACACTGTCACCAAACAGAAGAAAGAAAGAAACAGCAAACATAGTTATTGCGGCAGCAGCTTCTACGTCCATTTCGCGGCGAGTTTCACGAAAGACTGCGAACATCCCATGAATGTGGACGACACAACTTATGCCGTGAATTCGCGGCGTGAATTTGCGCGTGAATTCACGGCACTAATGTGGAGCCGCCATAACTATTATTTAAATCAGTTTATTAGTAATCAATAGTTTAAAAGTTGTTTTTATTGATACACGAAGATAGTTTGAAGTGACAAAAAAGTTTATATATTTTTAAACTATTGATTACTGATAAACTGATATAAATAATATAGGTGCATAGGGTTCCCAACAAGAACTTAGGGTCCCAAGCCAACCTCACCTGCAAGTGGTGCACCTGCCGATCAACGGACGAGGCTCTGGCAAACAAAATATCCCGATAAGCGGCAATAGGCTCGCCACCTATTACGTGGGATCAAAACACTGGCGAAAAGTGGGCGTTTAATATGCCTCTGCCTACCCCTTCGGGGAAACAGGCGTGAGTCTATATGATATAAATAATAGTTACAGGTAGCACGCCATTGCGCAATGTTGTTAATGTTGATGTTGTGCATGTACTGTTAGAGAGAGATGCAGGGGGCCTTTAACCTGTAGCGTTCTCTCTCGCACCGACGGACACGACACAGTATTGAGTTAGGTACTGTTCTGCCACCAGTGGCGTAGCGTGGGGGGGGCCGGGGGGCCATGGCCCCGGGCGGCACATTTAAGGGGGCGGCAAAAGCCGAAATAAAATATATAAAAGAAACTAATTTTAAAATACTTGGCGCGCGCACTGACACGATCCCAGAAGGACCGCGTGGCGGCGAGGGCGCAGTATCAAGAACAACAGTCAAAAACAAATCATCCTTATTTTCATTACGAGAAGACTTGCTTGTGCCCGTAGTCCGGGCTTATTAGTTCTATATTCCGATGATCTGCGAGCCTGTTATGAGTAATCCATATATCAGAGCCAAGCCGCCCTTGTGTACGATGGGTGCCGCCCCTATTGCCATGGCGCACTGGCGCACATAGGCGCCATGGCAAATCTGCGGGAATAAGGAGTCGGTATATGCCATAAACCGGGGACGGGTAGCAACGTCACCGGTGCGAGAATCTACGCCCTGCGCCCTTCATGACGTACATGAATACATAATTTCGTGTGCGTATTAAATTGTTAATTATCGCTTGCTAAACACATGTCTGAGAATTCGGCGAAAACCCACGCTACGCCACTGTCTGCCACTCTATCCTTTATATCTCTATGGTCGTAACATGATACGCATAGATTAAACATTGTATACTGGTAATGATACGTTTCGTTTACTGAAATGTAACATTTTAGCTACAAAAGTGATTTTCTTTGTAATATTTACGAGTTTTTAAGTGAAAAATAAAGGAAAAATTACGAAATATTAAGGAATCTATGATGATTGATGTCTCATGGTGTATTTAACCTTACTTAGGCTAACACATTCTAGTAAGTAGTATAGACGCCGGCAAACTTCTTGAACACTACCATAGACCAAAAGAACTGCGCAGTAGCAATTTTACGTACAAAAATGTCTCCTGTGCATGCATATTGGTGTTTTGCCGCTTGTTATACACTTGTTGCTATTTAGTCTAGCACCTAACTTATTCTATTAGTCTGAAGGCCTTGCCACACGGATGAACTTGAGTTGGACGACTGGCGTCTACACGTCATGATTTCATCAACTGATTTAGTCAAGTTGGACGTAAAATTGTGCCGTGTGGCAAGGCCTTGAAACTACGAGGTATTAATCTGTTATTTTTACTCTGAACAAACAATATTCAACACATTAATAATACCAAATTAAAAATATCAAATTTGGATGTATTGAACTGAAATGCGTTCGTAAACTGTTTGCATATGCAATAACAATCTAAAAGTTGTTCTCAAAAGTTACGAAAATTACCTCGGACGAACAAAAAAAACAGACAGAGCATGCCCTACATTACGTTTGAAACCAAAAACAGCAGCAAACCGGTTGCGGGGCAAACCATTTGCTGTAAATACACTAGCCACGCACACAGACGCAGTACACAATGTCGTCGTGTGTAGTTCAACTGTGCAAAAACAATTCAGAAGTGAAAGTAATACTGAAAGAATATCGTTTCACAAGTAAGTATTTAGATAACAGCACTTTTGTATTATTGTAAAATATTTTGAAGTTATTGCCGGTATTACCGGCAATAACCTCAAAATATTTTACAACGGTAAGACCATAAACAAAACCAAAGTAACGACTGGAGAATGTTGCCAGTAATTAATTTACTAAACTGGTAGGCAGGCTCTTTAAATATAAGATTTAGAACAGTATTATTTGTTTAGACGTTGGCTAGTAATAATAAAAAATGTAGTTCTAGCTCATTCCGTTTAAATGTAATTTAACTAACGGCCATTTTCAATATTCGATCCATACAGGGATTTTGAGATTCGAGATTCGTGTTTGACACATTTTTTATGGAGCTTATGTCAAAAATGAATCTAAAATCTACAGATCTTTCTATAGATCTAATATTGAATTCCGTAGTAAAATTAGTAAGTATATCGCGATAGAATCCGTAAACCGTAGTTTGATTTCAATGAGAAACATACTTACATAATTATTATTATGGTTTTATGTATCCTATGAACTAGTAAAATATTGGTAGACCATGTTCTGCATAGTAAATTTATAATGTATAATTTGAACATGTTACATGCTTTTCTAATGACGATTTTTATTTGATTTAGAGTGATAACTACACATACATGAAAATAGTACCAACTATGTTGTGCAAACATTTTAACATCAAAATGTATAAAATAAATATATTTTTTAATAAAATTCTACTTTTGTTATTTTTATTGCATTCTCTATGATAATTTTCTATAATTTAGACCTTTTATAAATGATGTGTGGCAACACTTTTCACTAACACATGTAAATAAACATGGCTTTAATTGCTTGTTCAGGGTGACGTATCTCGTAATTTTACTTCATCTGAGAAAATTACCTTAAAGTTCTTAAATATAAACTGGCAACATTGTTTTCTTGTATCTTTGTCAGGGTGTTGTCAAGTATAATATTTCTAATTTGGTAGATTATGAGCAGAAAATAGCATATATTATACAACAATCAATAGCTTCAAATATCTAGATAGCCAAATAACACACGACTCCAAAAGTACACCGGATATAAAAACTAGAATTGCAATAGCCAAACAAGCATTTAATAGGAAAAAGACTCTATTGAAATCGAATATTAACACAAAAATAGGACGTAGTTTCTGAAAAACGTTCCAGCCCATAAGCTTACAATTTTGAAATAATTGCGATTAAAGTTCAATCTTGTATTACTCTATGAAATTATATTTTTTAACTACCGATACTTTTGTATGTTAAAGTGGACATATATATCAGATTTAATTTGATCCTATTTTAGACTTCCAATGTACTACTTTTTTCAATGTTCATAAAAATATGGCTGTGGAACGTTTTTTATTTATTGCAATATTCAAGTTACATGCAAAATTTTAATTAATGCTAAACGTTCCAAATTACATGTATGACAAGGAAAATAATAATAAAACAAGATTAAATAGAAAAATTAATATATTTGTTGTGAAAAATATCTATCATTAATCTTTCATTAATGTTGTTCTTCATCATCTTCAAAATCAAAGTCTTGTTCACTAGCAAATCTTTCAACATAATCGGGTCTTTCCATGCCCTGCAGGTTTTTATAAAAACACAAACAATTCTCAGATATTACACTAAACATTGACTTAGTCGTTTAATTTAGCCTGGGTAATAGGTTTTCCGTTTGGCCAGAGTGGAACAAGAAGTTCTGAGCTTAAAGGTAGCACACTTCCTTTAAATTTTCACCCTAGATACAGCTCTTGATCAATATCAACTGATCTCATGAAAAAAGAGAGTATATTATTTTTTCTTATTTGGATATGTTTGGTCTTTAGCTAATTAACTTTATTATTGAACAACTTTCGGTTTGTTATATATTTTCTAATTTCTCAGTGCTCTCAAAGTCTTCTTTTTCCATCTTTATAGGCACTAGAGGATTCTTTTTTGTGCAAGTCTCTGTCAGAAAAAAGGAGATAGTTATAGTTTACTGAATATATTCATCATGGCGATATTTTATTAGAAATGTCACTCGTGCCAGTGTCGAGTGTCGTCATAATGTTCGCCAAGCTTTGTGATACCTACATCTGCTGTCAAATCGTTTATATGTAGGGTGACTTAGTCAGTTTTCGGCCAGTTAAGTGAATGTATGACTTTGTGGCGATTTTTCTCCTTAGTAATATAGTTGCAGATCAGTTTCAAAAATATTTTTAAACTCAAAAGATCATGTAGATTTCATATTTTGAAACTTTTTACTCGTCAACGTCTTAGTAAAATTACAAAAAAAATATATATCTGAAAATAGCAATTTCGCCTGTTTTCGGCCACCAGTGCCAGTTTCCGACCACAATTTAGCTAGTTTTCGGCCACTAATCTACTATATGTAAAATGATCTCTATTTGCTATCCAGTAGGTTCTATAATGGAATAAAAGCAAAGAAACTTATGAATCAACGATTTTAATCAAAACCTTTAAATTATTTATTATAAAAAATATTATTAATACTTAGTAGGAACATAGGTCTGAAAAAAATTGCAATAAAAAATATTGAGATTATGGAAAAATGTTTAACTCGAGATCATCATCATCTTCAACAATGACTCTTATCTCATTCTCCTTATTTATTTCCTTAATATTTTCGATATCATTCTTTTTAGTATCAGTCTTATTCATATCAGTCTTCTCAGTATTGATTTCTACATCTTGATCAATATTTTGAATGTTATTGTCCGTGTTTTGTTCTTTGGTAATCTCGTTTTCGTCTTCGGTCTGATAAATTTTTGGGATATCAACTGTTTTTTTGTTCTTATTAACTATCTTCGGTTTTTTTTGTTTCGGTTCACTTTTTTTTGTTCTTTTTCGACTTTTCTTTTATTTTTTTCATCTATCTTTTTTTGCTTTTCTTTTTCTTTCATTTTGTGGAAATCTCTCCAAGCTTCTGACGATATCGCACTTGGAAATGTACTAATATTCTTCTTTTTTGTATTTGGAATGCCAGTTTGACTAATCGGAAATCTCAAACGGTTTTTAAATGGATCATTTTTTGGAGACATTGGCGACGGGGGAGCATGCACTTCGGCTACCGTAATTTGTGTTGCATTTGGGTCCTCAGTCAAGTTTATGTCGGCTATGTTTAAAACAGAAATGTCACTTAGCGAAACGTATGATCCAACATCCGGAATTGAGATATCATCAAGCAAAGAAAAGTCTTCAATAACACTAACACTTTCTGCAGTATTGACTTTTGCCTTTCTTGTCACATTATCGAAAACATGGATTTGTTCTGGTGTTTTGAACGTAGAAGAATTAACAACTTCAGTAGACATATTATCGAGAAAATTTATTTGTTCAGGTGTTTTGAAGGATGACTTCGCCAACTCTATTTCATTACAGACCGTATCCGGATCAATCCCTCTCTTCAATAGATTTTCTTATATCGACTCAACCACTTTTACTGCACTTACGAAATCTCGTTCCGTTAATCCTCCGGAGGATAGTGATCTCTTCTTCCTTCTTTCCTGAAAATCCTTTACGCATTTCGTGAAATCTAGTGCATCTACATTAAAAGGAAATAGCCCACACTTTCTGAATCCGTTTTTAATCGTTTGTGTCATATCTACATCCAAGGTTTCCTTAAATACTTTACAAAAATTTGTCTTCGTCACGGTTTTATTGAGGTTTTCCGGTTTGGCTTGCCAGTTTCTTAAAGTTTTCTTCCATTCTTGTTTTAAAGGTCTAAACACACTTACATCGGCTGGTTGCATAATGTGAGTAGTATTTGGAGGTAAAGCGTATAAGACAATGCCATTTCCATCTCAAAAGAGACTTAAGGCCATCGACATATGTGATTTATGTCTATCAACGAAAAGGATCACTGGTTTTTTTATGTTATTCTTTACTAACCAGTCATTAAAGTCGTTAGCAATGTATTCATAAAATACATCTGAACGCATCCAACCTGACTCAGTTTTTCCTATTATCCAACCTTCTGGCATATTTTCTACAACCGCTTTCGGCGGTCTTATGTATGGAAACACTACAAGTGGAGGGCATACTTTTCCTGATGCAGTCATCATTATTAAAACCGTAAGTGATTCTTTTTCGTTGCCTCTTTTAACAATATAAACATTTTTGTAACCTTTCGGAGCTAAGACTTTACCTGATTTTGGACAAAGTGAAACTCCAGTTTCATCACCGTTCAATATTCTGTCAGGATATTTCATGATGTCTGCCATTCCTCTTTCAGTCAAATAATATTCAAGATCTGTAAACCATTTTCTGATCGAACTCTCTTTTACCGCTTCTCTGGCTTTATTAATACTTTCAGGTTCACGTAAGCTAATCTCCGGATGCCTTCTTAGAAAACTTTGGTACCAAGTTTGTCCCGGTCGCCCTTCAGGAAACTTATCTTCTTTTCCGATATCTTTGACTAATTTTGTAACTGTTTCCAGCAAGACGTCTTTGCTTACTGGAATACCACACTTTGCTAATTCTATAATCCAATCCACAACTTTTTGCTCTCCGTCAAGGCCTAATCTGGACCAACTTTTCGAGGCTGTTCTTCCGTTCTACCTGAAATTCGATCTTGGATAGTTGACCGAGGAACACCATAAAGTCGACAAGTTTCTCTTATGCCTTTTTTTTCAATCCTTATGGCCTGAACAGCTTTAGCTAACGCTTCTTCGGTATATTGAAAATGAGTTCTCTTTTTTCTAATATCTTTTTTAGGTTTCTTTTTCTCGGGAGGCATCTGAAAATAAAATTAAGATAGTTAATTACTTTACTTATCTTTACACACATTTGCATTGCAAACTCATTAATTGTTCCATTAAATCATAAAAAGTAAACTATGTAGTCGCGAACATAGTCAACAAGTTTTCACCCAGAAATAAAACTATCATAATTTATTGTTTGAGACCTCTGCAGCCAGGGCTTTTGACGTTTTAAAAAAGCTTTTATGTCTAAAAAATCTGACGTGATAAGGATAAAAAAATCATTAAATTATCCCAAATAGCTTATCTAAGAAATATGTTTCATTTTAAAAATAATAAAACTGCATCGGTACCTTCATTTTATTTGAAGGTATTTAAGTTCCTTTTCCGTAATCAAAACTCACTGATAACTGAATTTATATTCAACAATACCTATGCCCATACGATTGTAAGATTTTATTTTTCTTTATTTACAATATCAATAGTTTAATAGATAATTTTTATTTACAGACGTCAGCACATCAACCTACTCCAATCTGTGAAATTACTTTATTTGATTTTCAATTTTATCAGCAAATTAGAAGGTTCATTTTCAATTGTGAAAATTTGACATCTGTACATACCTACATAATACAATTGTCTTAAATATGACCGAATGCTAGATTGAAAACATCTGGGGCCCAATACTCTTAAATAAATATAGTTTCGATATCATGTTAGTGTCATACTTACGTCACAAAAAGCGTGTTCTTCTAAATTATCTGATAAATTGAATGAAGTTGTAACGAGATCCTAAATTGAAAAAAGTGCCAAAATATGTGTCAACGACGAACTGTTTATTTCAAATTATGCGATAATGACATTAGATTATCAGAATACCGCTTCTGAGTCAATTCAAAATATAATATCAATGTCATATAAAAATAGGAGAATTGGCCCCCTGATTTCCGACCGTCCTTTTAAAAACGGTTGAAAACTAAGTTTACGTCTACTAATTTTCGGCCATCTGCTTTTTGAATCGCCGAAAAACAAAATTTTTTGCACTAATTTTCGACCATCTCTTGCAACACGGCCGGAAACCAAATAGAATTTGATTAATTTTCGGCCGTATCGTTAGAACTGACCGAAAACTGACATGAATGTATTAGTTTTCAGCCGTTAGTCAACTTGCCTAATTTTCTAAATAGCTGATAAATCAAATTAAAGGAATGTCTCTTTATGTCTGTATTGTTCGTCTGAGTGAAGATTTCGATTCAATTAGTTTAGTCATTGTCATTTACTATCTTTAGTTTTTACTGACCGAGAATTAGTTAACAAATTATTAGTTTTCGGACACATCGCTTAGCCTAGGCCGAAAAGTAAATATTAAAAGTTCTGCTTTCGGCCGTCAAATATTCAATGACTAAAAAGTGTCATTACCACATATTTGGCTCAATATATGCGGCCGAAATCTAATCACACAAATGAGAAGCGGTTCTGCTTTTTATACAAACTATTTCCGTTAAAGTATTTCTTATTAAATATTAGAAATAATTAATTCAATGTGAATGGTTTTCTTCTAGATCTCGGCCGGCCGGCCGAGAAAGAGGTAGTCACCCAATCATTATCTAGTTTCCCGGCCCTCAATTTTCAATGTTAAAAACATAATCTTTCTTCCGTTTTAAATAAAATAACACTAACTAAACTTATCTCTCGTAGACAGAACATCAACTTTTATTTATATATCGACAAACAACGTTGAAACTTACCTTGCAAAAATTCCGCGCGCACTATTTCGACATACGTGTGCACTGTAAGACTTTCAGAGGCTCACTGACGACACAGTTGGATCATTAAAATGCTAGAAATTTAAAATGTTGTAGGGTTTATACCAAAATATTAAGTAGTCGTGGTTTTTGAAATAAGTAGGGTAAAGTTGCCTTATTACATTAATATAACGTCAAATTGGCCGAAAACCAGAGGTGGCCGGCAAACCAGCGTAGTCACCCTATACATAATAATAATTGTGTGTATTGTTGAATTGTATTAGGTAGTATTTGTGCAAAATATTGTTACAAGAGGTTATTTTTATAGTTACCAGTTCTTAACTTCGTTATGGCCTAAATCTCAGGCCTAAATGTTGTTATTTTCGTAGTTTGGCAATGTTTACGTATTAAAGCTTACTAGAGTCTGTGCGGAAAGAGAACAGACTTGATTTGAGGGCGCAACAATACGTACTTACCCAAAGAAATTGGATATATACATAGAAGTAATCCTAGTACTTAAAAATTGAACACAGTCAACTGACGTGTAAGGGCCTATGCAAACCACGTTTTTTAAACACGCCGTCGACGCGCGTTTGTAGCGATACAGACGCGATACGCACGCAAGTCAGACGCAGCCTGTAGACCTTTGCACACCTGTATAAATTCAAACGCGCGTGTGTAGCGATACAAACGCGATGCACACGCGCGTGTGTAGCGATACAGACGCTCTCGGATTATAGAGCAAGAATCAGATGGAGCGCGCGGAACAGTTTCGTGAGGCCACTAAAGCAAAGACAAATTGAAAAGCGAATACAAATCCGGCTCAGTGCGAAACGAAACATCGTACAGTTCACGCGCCCCGATCAACTCAACTTTTAAATTCATAAAATGCCGTCATGCGTTTTTAAACTTTGTAAAAGTTGTTTCCAAAAGCAAAAACAAAAAGATAGAATATCTTTTCACAGTTATCTATGGATTATTTGACTGTTTCATAATTTAATTTCGATAAACTTCGTATTTCTGCAAGGAATGTGTAAGTGTTGCCAGTTTACGTCGACGCTGTTTTCCCTGTATTATGGAAAATGCACTTTTCAATTGATTTATGTAATCTTAATATATAAAATCCTTGCGTTACTTACTGACTGACAGACACGCTACAGCCGAAACTATTGGGCGCAGGAAGCTGAAATTTGGCACATATGTTCCTTGGCGATCGAAGGGATGCACTAAGAAGGGATTTCCCGAAATTCCCATGGGATCGACCAAAACGGGTAAATTAAATAAAAATGCAGGCGTAGCTGCTGGCGTCCTCTAGTATGTAATAAGAATTGTCAAGTTAATGAAAAATATATAAATATTTTATAAAAGTATATTTTAGATATATGTTTATTAGCAAATATTGTTATAGGCTTTCCTATATGTATACATTGTTTTGGATTCGATCCCTATACGATCTAAATATTCATGTACTTACATACATACATACATAGTCTCACGCCTATAACCCCGAAGATCCCAGGCAGAGGTATATCTCTACACCCACTTTTCGCCAGATATACTTTAGTCCCACGTAATAAGGGGCGAGTCTATTGCCGTACCGGGCACATTTACAGACTCCGTGCTGCTACTGAGAATTTCGTGACAGAAAATCCCAATAACTCTGCCTGACCCAGGAATCGAACCCGGGACTTTCCGATCCCACGCGCACATTTATGCCGCGAGACCAACAAGGCAGTCGTATAGGGTTTGATGTCGAGTTTTCCGTCTCTACGCAAAGATGGTATTTGCATCGTGTTATCCCGACACCCACGGGAAGATAGGGGGTGGTGACACTTGTATTCTATGCCGTCAACCACATGGCTAATGTACTTAATGTGTAGAAACAGAAATAATTGATTGCAGGCATTCATTTTTTTAATAGCTTACGTTGTCCCACTCCTGGGCAAAGGCTTCCCCCAAATCTTTCCAGGTATGCTTGTCGCACGTAATCTCAAGCCAGCTCTTGTGGTAGGCGTCTAGGTCATTTCGCCACCTGTTTCGTGGCCGGCCTCGGCGACGTCGTCTATCCTCTGGTACCCACAGTGTTAATACTCTTGCCCAACGAGCCTCGTACATACGGCTCGGTGTTCCGAATCCTGTCTTTAAGTTTAAGATCCAGGATGCAGTGCTCTATGTTTCTTTGGCAGACCCCTAGGCGTGACCTGTGAAGCTGGGTAGGTGACCAGGTTTGAGAACCGTACGGTGGAATGATCAGAATAAACAATCATATCCATGAGTTTGCGCTTCTAATATTTAATTTTTTTTAATAGTAAAATTAGTGTTGTCTACAAATCATAATATTTATACTTTATTGTGTACTTGACAAAATTTCGCCAGTTTATGAATACCTTTACAAGGGTGAGAGAATTGATCTATATTCACCTGTATAGTGTACGTCGCTTTCATTAATGTTCACTGTCTCCGGTGCATGAATATTATACGTAATGAAATCTATTACAGTTATACAGTAAATTATTCAAGACCGCAAACTAATGTCAGTATATAACTTCCATAAAAACATTACAAAACTATGTGCAAAATAGTGGGAGATTGGGTGACGGATTAAGAATACGGAATGTCACCACCCCATATCATCCCATGTCCCATGGGTGTCGTAAGAGCCGACGCGACGGAGGGAGCATATTATGCAGAGAACAGCACTGTAAGAGAAGGAAAACTTGATACAAACCCTACACCAACCCGTTTGGCCAGCGTGGTACAGTAGGCCAATTCCTCCTTTCAAAGGAGAGTCTTAGTCCAGCCGTGGATTGTTAAAGGCTGATGATGATGAGTGGGAGATTATACATAATCTGGCCACTTTACACGCACATAGACGCTCGTGTCCGTACAGTGCAGTCGCCAAATGTCACGCACACATAGCTGTCAACGTGCCTCACTTTGATGAATGCGCTCCATCTGCCTAATAATCTGAGCAAACGCTATACTAACGCGCGTGTGTATCGATACAGACGCGCCGGTGCGGCGCGTTTGCATCGATACAAACGACAACAAACTGCTCTGTAGGATAAAAGCGCGCCGACGCCGACGCCGCGCCGCCGCGCGACGGCGCGTTAAAAAAACGTGGTTTGCACAGGCCCTAAGATACAATTTAGACCATATTATGCCATAGAATTGTATAACCTTAGTGATCATTAGTGATTTTTTTTCTATGACTATGATATCCCATCGCAACTTGCTCAATTCTTCTTCCAGCTCGACAATCTTCTCGTCGGTCCGCAGTGTGCGCGTGTTTAGTGTTGCCAGGGCCAATTGTCGTTGGTGGTGGTAGTCGAATATATATATAAATGAATATAATATATAAATCGATCTCTTCCGGAGATTCTTCGCACCCCTAGCCCCGTCGTTACCATGGCCGCTACCATAACCAGGACTAGCGGGGCCGCCGAGGACTAGGGGCCGGTTTTTATTGATGTCGTTTATATTTGGGGGGATTTGCCGTAATCGCCACGCTTGGCAGGCGCATTGGCGATCGCAGTGGCAGAGCTCTTTAGAGCTTGACGCCGCTGCCCATTTATAAATAAAAAACAGATAAATAAAATTCGATTTTGATTTTTCTTCATGGTATTTCAGTGTGGCTGTGTGTTTCTTTACGGTATGTATGTCGCTATTCAAATCCGACACAGTAGTCAGAAAATATTTTGTTAAGTACATGTTTGATACAAGGGACGTTTTCCAGTTTACAATGTTCGCCCGCATTTTGCATTATGGATTTAACTAATCTGGCAAAAGATTAACACCCGTATTCACAAACGTCACTTTGAGACCCCATAGTGGACGCACAGAGGTAGCGAAACCATTTCGAAAACAATACTTGAGTGCCGAAGCGCACTGTGCGTTGGTCGAAATGAACGCACATCTAAGCACAGCGCTTTTTGAGTTATAATTTTTCTATAAATTATTTTTACTTAACTTTCTACTTTAAAATGGATTACAATAGTGAAGATGAATTTGATAAGTAATTATATTAACGATAGGATATTCGAACAAAAGACAATGGTTACAAGAAAAGTGGTATCAGGTGTCAGGCATCTTTGCTCAAAAGGAAACTCGAAGACAGGGACATAGACAGTATTCTCTTAGGTGACAGTGGATATGGTTGGCAAAGATACTTATTGACAGCACTGCTTCGAACTGCAATAGTGCAGGAAGAAAATTATAACAAGTCACACATTAAAACGTTACCTCAACCCAAAATTGAATCTTTTTTCTTTTCTCCAGAGTCTCCGGCCGAGATCAAAAAGATAATCCTCTCCATAAGGTCTAATGCTGTGGGATGTGACAACATTAGCCGTCGTATGATTACAACGATCCTAGATCAGCTCCTGTCGGCAATATCCCACATCATAAACTTTTCCCTCGCCTCTGGTACCTTTCCTTCCTTGTGGCGCAAAGCCCATATAATTCCTCTGCCCAAAATCCTCAATCCTACTCTTCCTCAACACTTCTGGCCAATTTCCATCTTACCTTTCCTATCCAAAGTGCTTGAAGCCTGCGTGAATAAACAATTGTCTCGTTTTGTGTACTACAATAACTTGTTGAGCCCATTTCAGTCAGGCTTCAGGCCTGGTCATAGCACTACCTCCGCCCTCCTCAAAGTGACTGGCGATATTCGAGAGGCTATGGAATACACTAAAATCACTGTTCTTGTGTTGATCGATTTCTCAAATGCTTTCAATACCGTCAGTCACGATGTCCTTTTGTCTATCCTCTCCCATCTCAAGGTCTCGGCTGGAGCTCTGGATTGGTTCTCAACTTATCTTCGAGGTCGTCAGCAGTCTGTCCGTCTCGAAGAGTCATCCTCGAGGTGGGACGATGTCACATCTGGCGTTCCTCAAGGCGGCATCCTCTCTCCTCTTTTATTTTCTATTTTCATAAATCTCCTAACTCAACACCTTCAGTGCGCTTACCATTTGTATGCCGACGACTTGCAGATTTACTCCCATGTAAGTGTGGAATGCGTAGCTGAGGCCATTGACAAGGTTAATAGGGATTTGACAACCATAAAGACATGGTCTGACAAGTTTGGTCTCACCGTAAATCCCTGCAAAACCCAGGCCATAATTGTGGGCAGCCAACGAATTCTAAGCAGACTTAACTTAGCAACGCTGCCAGCCATCATTTTCAACGGAACTATCGTCGATCTGTACCCTACGGTTAAAAATCTCGGGCTATATTTGGATACCACGCTGAATTGGGAGGCTCAGGTGACACATGTAAGTCAGAAGGTCACCGGTACCCTGCGCGCCCTCTACCGCCTTAAAAACTTACTCCCCTCCGAGACCAAAACAATGCTTGTGCAAACTTTGATTTTCCCACTGATCGACTATGGTGATGTATGTTACTTTGACCTGAATGCAGATCCCCTCAATAAACTTGACCGTCTTCTGAATAACTGCATTCGATTCGTTTTTAATCTTCGTAAGTATGACCATGTGTCTACTTATCGTTCCCAATTAAAGTGGCTCCCTATACCTCAGCGCCGTAGTTTGCGTGCTCTCACTACCCTATACACTATTCTCACATCTCCTACTTCTCCTCAGTATATGACTCCTTACTTTCAGTTCCTATGTTCTAATCATGAGCAAAATCTTCGCTCCTCTAATAATCTTCAACTCATGGTTCCTACTCACAGATCTTGTTTCCTACACTCCTCTTTCACCGTACAATCTATTCTTCTATGGAATGCTCTTCCTCCTGAGATCAGAATGGCCAAAACCAAATTCATCTTCAAGTCCAAAGTAAGGGAACTCTTGTTGGCTGAGTCCTTGAATGTATCATAAGTCGCTATCTTAACTAGGTGTATATGTTCATGTATATATCTATATTTACATGTATCAGTATAAGTAAGTCTATAATTTTACTCATCTCTGATTTTAGTTGTAATTATATATATATTATATATATATAGATATATATCTAAATAAATATTTGCATTTATTGTGTATGTATAACGTTTATGTATTTTTATCATAATATATATTTATGTAAGTATGTATATTTAGTATGACCAATAATTCAATAATTAGTAAGTTATCGCAACCTAAATCATTTAATACACCTACTTCTTTTCTCTCTGCACCACTCTAAGGTAGACTGGTAGATAATGCCCTAGGCATTAAGTCCGCCTATATACTTTGTGTATATGAAGAATAAATAAATAAATAAATAAATAAAACGATAAAAATATTTGGAATAGTTATATAGGTAATTATAATTATATAACTATTCCAAATATGTAACAAGACCCTTAACGAAAACTGAAATCCCATGTTGTAAGAACATTTTTTACGTCGGCACCATACCTGGGAAATTACTGGTTGTCTGGTTCAGAAGATATCGAGGCTCAGTTAGTATGGAGTTTTTCTAATTAGGTACAAAATCGATGCATTTACCCCGCCAATATGTTCTTTAGGTGCCCTATAACCGCATGGATAAGTAGGTATTACGAGTATTGCACGTGCGCGCTTTTAATTGCGGTTTAAAAATTGTGAAAACTTAAGAAAAATCTCGTTTCCTAGGTATTATTTTTTGTTAGTATGACTTTGCATGATGTCCACAACGAGTAGACTTAGGCTTGGTGATGGGTCTTGTGACACGTTGTATTTGGAAAAGAGTCTTTTCCTGCTTATGAAAAAAGATGGCAATTTAACTACCATTTCATAGTAACTACTGCTATACTTTATAATATTTGTACCAAATTACAGTGAAATACCTAGCAAAATAATAACATAACTATTTATCATTTGTGAACTACTAACCACATTGCGGCCATTGTGTTACTTGTATTTGTGGGTTTTAAATCCTTTAGCATGTCCAAATAAAGTAATATGACTATTGGATTCAATTAAAATACCACGATAAATACTTACACAAAGTTTGTACGCAACAGACTGATTGAGGCGATTTGATTGTCATTATTCCTTCTGTCAAACTCTGCTATGAAATTGGCAATACAAACGGAATAATCAAGAGTCGGTATTCTACGCAGTGCATTTGCTAGTTAAAGCATATTGTTACGCCATCTATCGGTGAATGGGGTACTAGAAGAGATTGAATGTATCGGTGGTTTGAAGGTAATTCAGCTACTCTGTACTAGATGGCGTTGGACTATGTCGACTGTTCCCGACTTACTAGAATGTTTCGTCTGTAGCGGGAATATGCTAGAAAGATCTCGTTGCCTGTCCGGCCAGTATAAATAGAGCGCAAGCGCGCGAGACATTCAGTTACAATTGAATATCGGAGCGATAAACAAGAAGCGAAGGAAGTAATTCGGAAGTGTTTAGTGAAGTGGAAAAGTGTTCGAAGTAAGTGTGTTTTATTAGTGCTGAGAATAAAGTGTGAAATAAGTGTGTTTATTAGTGTTGTAAAAATAAGTGTGTGTTTGTGTTAGTAAATAAAGTACAGTTTTCTGGTATAGTGTATATAATTTATCGTCCAATCCCAGCTCGTAACAATATCAATATCAAAGCAAGCGTATCAAAGCATAGGTAGTTAAAGTTTTGTCTATAAATAGATGAATAGAAAGGCTTGCCAAAAGGAACGCCCTGGGAAGTGTTGCCCTTAGCACAGTGTTGAAGCTTTACATAAGGAAGTTCTGTTTGTGGATACGGGTTTAAGCAAACTAAAGTAACTTACTACAAATATCAATTTACATTTCTTTTCTAAATCCACAATAATGTATTATTTACCTCTAACCGGCTCAATGTCGATATCGATTATATTCTGCAGTACCACCCAAACGGCAGCCGGTAGGTATGTCTAATCCATGTTATTCCCAGATGGGTGGGTAGAATCTTGGTAGAACTGACAACGCTAATGTCAGTCTATCCAACGAGTAATGAGACTATGGCAATGAATACAGATTTATACATAGAACCGCAGTTCTTAAGGATTTCGTGTGCCGATTCCAAGTGGGTCTGGCCGACTCTGGCCCCAGTTTAGTTCGTAATTGGCGGCGCTGGCGTCGTTCTACGTCTCTCTTGCACTCGTAGTTTAGATACACCGTCTCTCTTGCTCTTACACTGGGGGAACGACTGTCACGACGCCAAGCGGCAATTTGGGTCGCAGATAGTTTGTTTTCAAAGCGCCCATAGGAAATGCGCCTCCATGAAAGTATCTGAGCTCTTTGACTATGGCGTGGGCATATAAAAAAATTATTTACTTATTTAAAAATTACATTATACAACCTGCCTCGTTGGTCTCGCGACATAAATGTGCGCGTAGGATCGCGAGGTCCCGGGTTCGATTCCTGGGTCGGGCAGTGTTATTGGGTTATTCTGTCACGAAATTCTCAGTAGCCGCACGGAGTCTGGAAATGTGCCCGGTACGGCAATAGGCTCGCCCCTTATTACGTAGGACTAAAGTATATCTGGCGAAAAGTGGGTGTAGAAATACACCTCTGCCTACCCCTTCGCGGATAAAAGGCGTGACGTTATGTATGTATATATTATACAACCTATATACCAACAAAAATGGCTTTGCTAGGGATCATAAAATCATGCCTACGTGTTGAATTCAACAGTATAGTGCAAGATAAAACTAGAATCAATACAAAACTACATGGCAGTACGAGACTACCTCAAGTGTTACTGAAGCTCACACCGGAAAAGTACAGAATAACAAATCTATACAAATGAAGTACCCGTTTCTTACGCTCTGTCGCATGCATGAGAAACTTGATGGGAGTGAATGAAGCAAGAGAGTTATGTCAGGATAGTTGCAAATGGGGTACAGTTTTAGTTTCTGCCTACTCCTCCGGGAAACAGGCGCGAGTCTTTGTATATATGTATGTATGTCTGTATGAATGCGACTAACTACCGAACGGATTTTTGTACGGTTTTCACCATAAAATAGAGTAAAAAAAAAAGAATGAGAATGAAATAAAAGGAAAAAAGAGCAATGACTCTGAGTTTGTTTCGCCTTTTCTTCTTCAAAGGTAATTTAGCTAGGAAAAGCCGGCTTCGTCTTAAATAGGATTTTGACTTGTATAAGTGTTGTAAACAAACAAAACGCAGTAATAAATGTCTTTATGTCTTTAATTTCTATGAAAGGTGTAACTTTATAATTCACGCTAACGGAGCTGCGGGCTGAGTCTTGCTTGTAGAACATTTAAGGCTAACCAGGGTACTACTTCAAAGAACTATATGACAATGGCCCGTCTGAAGAGATCCACAAATTTGGTGATTTGTGTGAACGTGGTGTACGTGTCAACGTTGCATTTGTTGTCGTTGACGGGCGCCGCGGATACGACGCCTCTGAGGTAGTACTTGCCGATGCCTCCTTGCACGTCGGAGAACGCCAAACCCCCACCACCGTCACCGGGACACAAGAAAGTACCTGTAAACAATAAATACACTTAGTACTACGCTCTAGCTGTTAGCCGCGGCTTGCCTTCCTCAGGTGAAAGACGTCTACTGCTGACACAGTCCTCCCCCAAGACTCCTCATAGACGGATCTTGAGCCGCCAAGAGGCTTGCTGATGTCCGTATGAGTGTGTCGGCTCGACGGGGAAATACAACGCTCTCACAAAAAATCGACGTAAAGTAACAATACCTAAACTGTTGCGTTTCGTTCGATGAGTGAGAGTGCCGGAGGCCCTATATCCTATTCCGTCTCCCTCTCTCACTCTTCCTTCTATTCCTTTTTCGAAACCAAATGTCGGCAACGCAATTCTGACTCCTCTGGAGTTGCTTGTGCCTATGGACGTCGGTAATCGCTTATCATAAGGTATCATCCTATATGACTGCCTCCGTGGTACAGTGGATAGCGTATGCGACTGCTGGACGGAGGTCCCGGGTGCCATTCCAGGGTCGGGCAAAAGTGTTACTGGGTTTCTTCCGAATTCTCAGTAGCAGCACGGAGTCTGGTGATGTGCCCCGTAACGGCAGTAGGCTCGCCTCCTATAACGTGGGACCTAAAAATTCATGGTGAAATGTGGGTGTAATATTACGCCTTTGCCTACCCCTTTGGGGATACAGCCGTGAGTCCATAAATAAAAAAAAACTTCCGTTTGCCGCCTATTACGTAAAAATAAACCTAACAAGGTCATCGGTCCACCTTGCGGAAGGCCTACATTTGTTGTGACATGTAGTGCGTGGCGTCCACTCCAGAACCTTTCTGTCCCAAAGACCATCGTATATTCTGATTCTCAAAGTCTCTGTTGCCTACTAGGTACTTCGAAGCGTTCTCTTTTCCCAAATTTCTTCTTTCACTCATTTTACTCCTTTCGTATATAGAAAGTAAAGAGTTGATTGGATGGAAGTCTGGGTACTCTAGGGTTCTTATTCACCAAATGAAAGGCACAGGCAATTGCGGCGATATCTCATGGTTTCGACCAGAGTCAGTTTATTTAGAGGTGCGACTGCCTATAACGGCTTTCAAAGATCGTCATGACAGCCGCGCTAACGGCTTAATCATTATCGTCTATACTTTTATAAGAATATGAAATGAAGTAGGTGTATATATTTGCTTACCACTACCCCCAGCGCAGAACTTGTCGGCAGTGAAGTATGACAAGAAGGCAGGTGGAAAAGAGTTCCTGCAAGTCGACGATTCGACGTAGGGCATCCTAACGATTTTCAGGACTGGAGACGGCGGGCCGTTAGCTGAAGTAGCACCCCAACCAGCCACCTGAATAGAAAATAACCAAATATTAAAAGAAATAGTTATTTGTGCAACAAGAGAGCAAAGTTGTTTTTTGTTTCGAGTGCTGATTTTGAGTCCCGAGCAAGCGAAAGATTCTATGATTGATTCACGAGCGTAGCGAGTGATTCAATCATAGAATCTTTCATCAAATATCTTTCATCAAATAGAATCATCAACACTCACAAAAGACGACCGGTTGAAGAAGCGGTAGTGTAAACGACTGCTACGTCGCGGGTTCGATTCCCGCTCAAGTCAAACATTTGTGTGCGTGAACATGGATGTTTGTCTTGGTCTGGGTTCTGTATATAATATGTATGTATTTACAAAAAAATGTATATATGTATGTTTATCCATTATCTAGTACCCATAGTACAAGCTCTGCTTAGTTTGGGACTAGATGGTGTTGTGTGAATGTGGTAGAATATTATTATTATTAAAACGTAACATTATATTGCGTTTTGTTCGGTAAGTGACAGTGCCCGGAGCCCTATCCACAGTTCCTTCTTGTACATCCCATTCCTTCAACTCCTTTTCTCATCCCAATGGTGTGAATCCCCGTGGCGTTGCAGGAGAACATGGGGGCGATAATCACTCACCATCACGCGGTCCGTCTACTCGTTTGCCTCCTTTCTTGTAAAAGTCTTTTAGTACCTTATCGATCTCGTGGATCTAAGGGGTATTCTAATGGAAGGAAAGAGGAACTCACCATTAGGTTACAATGGAGTTCCGCCAAGTAGCGCCTGATTCAATCAACTATACTAAGGGGTATTCTCCTCCCCCTCTACAAAATTACCTGAGTCCTCCCATGAACAATGATTTCATAGTGTTTCTCCTGGTAAATCCTACACTCATTAATGTGAAAGCCTCCGCACCAAAATGTTCTATAACAAATGATTGCTAAGGTTGTGTCCCTTGTCCGTAATTCCGTGAGATGAAATTAAGAATAATAATGTCCTTCTGACCGATTTCGGCCACGGCGGCTTGTCGATTATATGAGTTTTGCCATCTGCGCAGTACATATAGTGCACAAGTGTGTGCGCATACACAAGTGCACTCCCTATTCCCTTACTCTCATAGTCCGATGGGACGCTACAAGCGACACGACCGGAGAGATATTGAGATTGGGCGCAGGACCAACGGCTTAACGTGCTTTCCGAGGCACGGGGGTGTGACACCGCCAACTTCCTGACTCCAAACTTCTACTGCATAATTCCTAACAGAAAAACCCAACATCACTTTTTGTTCGACTCGGGAATCGAACCCGAGACCTCATGATCCGCAGTCGCTTACACTACCGCAAGACCACAGAGACAGATTAAGAATAAAAAAAACCTGCCAAGTGCGTGTCGGGCCACGCGCAATTGCCTATAATCATGGCCATTATTGATAATAACTTCTGTTTCACATGGGACTAAAAACGGGCATCTTTAAGATTAAGCCAGCGCTCCCAATGTAAACTTACAGAAATAGGTATTTATAAGTTAACCGACGATTACTCGTAAACTAGTGATGTCTAACTTAGCCGTGATAGTTTTCCTTTGAAATTCGTTATATGTACTACATTTGTAATTTTTTTCACCTCTTCCAAATTGGGACACTTGAGTCTAACAATTTTTTTCACTTCAAGGCTTGATATTTGACAAACCAATCACTTGATCGAAAAATAATTTGAGCAAACTAATAATATTTTTTTTAAACCTATTCAATGATAACCCACACAATGGGGTCCTCAACCAAAAAAAAATTCAACTATATATGTACCACTATATATGTATGTAGGGGAGATAACCTTAAAAAAAATATTTTCCTAAATTTTATTCTACAGTTTTGTTGCAATATCGTATGTATATATAATTTACATGTCAAATATCAGCTTTCTAGCACCAGGCGTTTTTGAGCTAGGCTGCGGACGGACAGACGGACGGACATGACGAAACTATAAAGGTTCCTTGTGGACCACGGAACCCTAAAAAGTGTCAGTATCCCGTTTCATTCCATGGATGCCGTGAAAGGCAACTAAGAAAAATACGCAAGGAAATAGGTAGTATCTCAAGGAAGGGACGGTAAACACGAAATCTTTAACCAATCCGTCTGACAAGCGTGGTAGGCTAGATCCTCACAGGTAGGCTAAACTCACAAATATAAGTTACTAGAGGACGCCAGCGGCTACGCCTGCATTTTTTTTTATGGCCGATCCCGTGGGAATTTCGGGAAATCCCTTCTTAGTGCACCCCTACGGTCCCCAAGGAACATACATGCCAAATTTCAGCTTCCTGCGCCCAATAGTTTCGTCTGTAGCGTGTCTGTCAGTCAGTAAGTAACGCAAGGATTTTATATATTAAGATAATGACATTGACAATTCATATTCCGAGCTTACCTTGCCCTGTTGATTGGTCTGCAACTGCTGTCCGTCCAAATTGGTGTCAAAATTTAAACACACCGGCTTCACGTACACCGTGAAAACAAACTGAGACTCCAAGATCAAAATGGCGATGTCTTCGGTAAAATCAGTTCTTGCACCCTGGAACCGTTCTGGCAGTTGTATCGACTTCACCTAAAAGAAAAGAAGAGTAAAATTAAAAGGCTTAAAGTGAAAGAGATGTGTCAGAACGGATTTCACCGTGGGTGCTCTACGATTTCAAATTTGTCTAAAACCAATGATATTACTACTTTACTAGAACGATTAAAAGAAATTAAACTTAACTTAAATTTTAAAATACTATCCTACGAAATATATACAAAACAAACAAAATGGAAAAAGAAAAGAATACAAAAAATAACGATTAAAAGTAAATTTTAATAAGTATTAAAGAATATAATTATAACTATCTTTATAAGTTACTTCATACATGGTTACCATAGTATATAGCTGCAATATACTAGTGAAAACACCCACAGACTGCTACGTAGAATCGGGTTCGAATCCACGGCACCAATGACTTTTCGAAGTGAGTATTCAATTGGTAATTATCACTTGCTTAATGTAGAAGTACATCGTGGGGAAAGCTGCATGTCCGAGAGTTCTCTATAATATTCTCGAAGTCATGTGAAGTCTGCCAACCCGTACTTGGTCAGCTTGGTGGACTATGCGCTTAGCCTTCCTATAGCGAAAAGAGATTCATGGCCAGCAGCGGAACTGTGTGTACGGGGCTGATGATGCCTATACGCTCCGCTGTGTAATAGTTTGGGATTAGGTAACCGTTGGTGAGTTATTTTAAAGGGATAAGGCCAGTATATGCAGGGGTGGGCATGTAGCCTTCCCTTGGTTTGGGGGAGTTGGCGTAATGGGAGGAAGACTGGACAGCTCCTGCACCTTGTATTCTCTCTTTTGTCGACAGTTGGGATAGATTTTTAGTAGTAACACCGTCTCGATATCCATTGAGCCGGAGATCCTAAGGGATTTTCCACCTCGTAACAAAAAAAGAGGTATCTATGTCACAAAGGCGTTTACTTACATTCGACTTTTGTGCATAAATGTCGTTTGGATTATTCCAAGGTCGATAGGTCTTGCCAGCTGCGACGGCGAAATGCGAAGCAGGCAGTTTCTTTAGCGCGTCATTCCAGAAGCAATGAGCAGCTGGAACAGAAGATAAATTGTAAATTTAAAGGGGGATGGGGTCTTCGGCGCTCTCACTCACCGAACAAAACGCAGCAGTATAGATACTGTTAGTTAACGTCGATATTCTTTGGGAGGGGTAGTATTGCCTGCCATCAAGGCTCTATGCTACCTAAAGGTCTTTGTTGGTTAAACAAACTTGCCTGCGGATGAACTGCTCTCTATACATATTATACATAGTAAATATTACACCCACATTTCGCCATGAATTTTTAGGTCCCACGTAATGTGGGTGTAATATTTACACCTCTGCCTACCCCTTCGGGGATTCAGGCATGAGACTATAAATAATAAACAAAATAAATTATACATAGAAACACCCAGACAAACAAATGTTTGACTCGAGCGGAAATCGAACCTCGGCATGGCAGTCGTTTACACTCCCGCCACGTCACTGAGTCGTCATGGTACAATTTATCTTTAAGGTGGTCGGAACCACGACGCATGAGCCACCACGGCAACCGTCAGATCATCATCGTCCGAGCGTTATTCCTGTTGGATCCAAGACTTACACGCCTTGGAGCCCGAGGTCCGCTTACTGGTCTAACCAGATATGACAGAATATCAACTTTTCCACAAAGCGTTTGCCGACTGACCTCCACAACCCAAAGGGATAGCGATATTCCATGGTTTAGACCAAAAGGCTTACCAGATACAACCAAGTTATTGGTGACGAGGGAACCGCCGCAGACGTGCTTGTACGGAGTGGTGGTCTTCCGATAGATGCCCACGTGCCAAGGCGCCTCGGGGCCATTAGTATCCGGAACACCACATTCTGTCAACAGAAACAAGGGTAAATCTACACAGAGGATACATTTTATGATGTATTGCATATATTACATCGTTTTAGACGCTTTGCGTTACCGATTTTTCATTCTTTCTTGCTATAAATTTGACAGTGTAAATATTGCACGGTTAGTTTACATGCACCATCTGGATACGGAAAGGGATTAAATTTTATTTTTTTAAAACCCGAATACGTTAAAAAGAGAGGATCTAAAAAGAACGAAACAAGAAAATAGCTCATTCAAATCTAAATCCAGAAAAGTTTAAGTACAGAAATGCTCAAGCTAGAGCCGTGGTCGCACCTATTGCATCCCTAATATGGGTATGGGAACACTTACTTAGCTTGAGCATTTCTGTACTTATACTTTTCTGGATTTAGATCTGAATGAGCTATTTTCTTGTTTCGTTCTTTTTAGATCCTCTCTTTTTAACGTAGTCGGGTTATGTTTAAAAACAATTTTTTTATGTAAAAAAAATGGAAGCTGTACAGCTTACGATACGGCCTCGTAGGAACCTATTCAGCGGTGATTCAAAAACTCCCACCTGTTAAGTTTCTCAGACTTTTGAGAAGAATATATATCTTAGTTGTTTTTTGAAGACAACTCCTTCGCTGGAAATAAATCTTGTATCGTAGGGGCTTTAAAAACATACAAAGTACACTCAGACTAGAAACAACAATGTTTGAATCCCACAAAGTGTTGTTCCGTATGGGGATCGAACCCACAACACGTGGCTCATTGATTTTAATTACATATCGCGCTGTACTTCGGCGTGGCCTATGTCGTTTCAGAATAGAACGCGCCATGGATATCGAATTCGCTACCGCTGCTATTCGTGAATAGGGTGTTATGTTTATGTCCTGAGCACGACTGCTGTTGTAACCCTTGGGTTGCCGAAACGTAGAACGAAACATCGTATAGTACTTAAAACCACTTTACGCCAGGGTTCCTTAAAGTGGGTCCATGGACCCCTTGGGGCAGCATGAGTAGCAGGGAACCGCAGTGGGTCAGTTAATACTCAATATATTTATTGGGCATTTGTGCATTAAAATCACGCCTCGAACAAATTCGCAGCGACGAGCGTCGGGCAGCGAAATTAATCTATAATATTAAATGAATCGCTAAATGTGTTGCTAAGCGCAAATTTCGTGAGCAGCTGAAGCGATTTCGCTAATTCTTTTTTATAATATTCCTTGAAGTACGAGGATGGTTCTTAGGTAGAGAAAAAAAAAGAAAATTAAAGAATCGACTGTTAGGCGGCACGAAGTTCGCCGGGTCAGCTAGTATTTAATATAAATAAGACTTGTTTTTTTACCCTGAGTTATTCGTTAGTCCATGGGTCCAGGATCCATGAAAATTTTTATATTCTGAAAGTGGTCTGTGACTGCTAAAAGTTTAAAAACCCAGCACTACGCCAACTGGTGCAACAACTCACCACTTGGTAATTCTTGCGGTGGGGTTACTCCTGTACCTGAAGTCGTGCTCCCGGGTCTGAAATATAAGAATATACCTTAGGATTGGGAATTTAGTAATATGCCTAAATAAAAAAAATGGATTAGAAATACAAAGTATCACTACCCCGTTTCCTTCCGTGGACGACTAAGGAAAATAACCTTTTTTTATGCCTAAGCACGCCTGTATTCCCGAAGGGGTAGGCTGAGGTTATTACACCCACATTTCGCCATGAATTTAGGTCCCACGTCATAGGGGGCGAGGATATTGCCCTTACCGGGCACATCACCAGACTCCGTGCTGCTACTGAGAATTCGTAAAAAACCAGTAAGTAACACTTTTGCCCGACCCGGGAATCGAACCCAGGACCTCCGATCAGCAGTCACATATGCTGTACACTGGACCACGAAGGCAAATACACGTGGCAAATAAAATATTTACGGAAAACTGTCAAGCGTGTTTTATTTAATATATTGTAGGCAATTTGTATGAATTTGCTTCTTACAAACGGCATGGCTCGTTTAAAATGCTCGCTGTTTTAAAAATTAGCGACTCGATCAAAATTGTTATGATTTCGGCATTAATTGGTTTGAAGGAATAATCATGCCAATTCGTCTTGTAAGCCAAGTTGATGGAGTATAATTAAATGAAATTCTCGCCGCGTCCTATCTGTGTGAATGCGTAAACTCAAAAACTGTTTGTTCAACGGATTTTTTACAATTTTTCCTAATAAGTAGATAGTGTGATTTCTGGGCGAAGTTTAGTAGCTATACAGGGTTATTTGTAAAACACCGTTAACCTCTCAGGACTACGTTACTAACATCATAATATACAACTTTTGTTCTATGACTTTTTACAAAACATAATACATGTACCAAAAACAAACCTTCAAGATTTCGTTGTCCTATCTAACACATTTCAACTCGAGTATTTTGCTGTACCTACCTACGTCCGCCGCCCACACCCCTCGCTATTGTTCTATCGAATAGATTTCGCAATATTTAGAGCGTTTAATCTAAATATTTTTACCTTTGTATGAAAATCTGATGAACTAAAATATGATGAATTTTTAAAAGTCATAGAACAAAAGTTGTTTATTATGATGTTAGTAACATAGTCCTGAGAGGTTAACGGTGTTTTACAAATAACCCTGTGTAAAATATCTTACATTTTGAAAGTGTTTTCAGTATTGCAAGAGCGCTCGGTGCCGGTTATGCATGCTTGTACCTGAAAAAAAAATTACGTACAATTTTTTATAATATTAAATTGCAAATGCTGACCTACCCAAGAGAATTGTGCAATATCTACTGACATTTATAGCAAAGGCTCCTCTTTTTGTTTTAAATTTATTTATTTATTTCTTTAAAATCTCACGCCTGTACCCCGAAGGGGGAGGCAGAGGGGTGTAATATTACACCCACATTTCGCCATGAATTTTTAGGTCCCTACGTGGGACCTAAAAAATCATATGGGGGCGAGCCTATTGCCGCTACCGGGCACATCACCAGACTTCTTGCTGCTACTGAGAATTCGTAAAAACCCAGTAACATTTTTGCCCGACCCAGGAGTCGAACCCGGGACCTCCGATCAGCAGTCGCATATGCTATCCACTGGATCAAGGAGGCAGTCCGTTTAAATGTTTTTACATATTTGTTATTCACATTCAGTTTCTTAAATTGAGTGAGTCGATCTAAGATATTCTATCACAAAAAGCGATAAAAATAAATAGGTATTATTACTTGGTTACAATTCGTCTCGTGGCTCACGCAAGTCCCATCAGAGCACTGGAACTGGGACGCCGGGCAGTCCTTACTGACGACCGACCTGGAAACACGGCATATATGATCTATTAATGGCGGTACACAGCTAAATCTCTTCCAAACCCATAAAGACATGTTCCAAGTGACATATCATCGCAGAACAAAAACTACTGAACATGATTGGACAGCAGAGGCAGCTATAGCCTGATGGAGATCAACAGATTGCCATGAAGAGGTTATCAGGCTCAAAACCACGGTTAACAGCACTGAGTTCTCGAAGTAAAGTGCGTATTAAATTGTTAATTAACGCTTGCCCGTGCTTCGGAGAGGACGTTAAACTGTGGGTCCCGGTTGTCATGAACATCTTTGGCAGTTGGGGAGTTAGTGCCCTAAAATAAACTGATACTGGTCTAAGCCAAGGAATGTCGCTATCCCTCGGTTAGACCAGTAAACGAACTCCGGGCTTTGGAGCGTGTAAGTCTCGGATGCAGCTGGGATAACTCTAGGTAAAGGATGATGATGATGTTTGGACAGTAGCAAATTGCAAGTTTTGGACACTTAATTAAGTTTACGCGATTAAGACCCCCTAAATTATTCTGTATGATATTTATACAAATCGCGGAAGTTTAAAATCGATCACTTAAATAAGGTTTAGGGCCTAGCCGGAGAAAAGTTATGACAATGACAAAAGTGATGAAATCTTGCTAGTTTATATCTAGTGGATATAATTGGAATATTAACCCTGTAAAGGTGCAAGTCCGAGATGAACTGCAGACCGCCAACTGCAACCGCAGACTGCAAGCGACGAAATTGATTCCAATCGCGACCGCAGGCAATATTAAAGTGAACAGCTGCTTGCCGAAATATCACTTGCCGTTGCAGTCTGCAGCCCAAATCGGACTTGTACCTTTAATGAACTGTTTCCTAACCGTTCTCATAGTAATCAGACTTGCATGCGCCAAAGGCTAATTTAAAAATGCGCCCTTAAAAATGGTATATGTAATAATATTGTGTGTAGTCTGCGTCCTGCTTACTATACGAGTATTTATAGACATTTTTATGTGATAGGATGACCTGATCGACCGCCTAATGGTAAGTAGTTACCGCCGCCCGTAACCCCTGAGGAGGCACAAGTGGCGTTACCGACCTGGATGGAAAAGGGATAAGGAGGAGCAGGATGGGGGAGAAAGAAAAGGCTTCTCCGGCGCTCTCAAACACTGGAACAAACACAACAGTATAGATACTGTTACTTTACGTCGCTATTCTGTGACGAGATAGTACTTCAGGCGAGCCAGCGCCTTCCTGCTGAAGTCATCAAAGTCCTTTAGAAAATCCTTCAAACTTACCTGACTTGCATGGCCTCTTTGATAAAGTCATAGTAAGCGGAGAGCATGGTAAACGTGGCGTAAGTGTTGACGTTGCACTCTACGTTCGTCTGGGGGGCGGCAGACACGACGCCCTGGAGGTAGTAGCGCTCTATGTACTGGTCTAAAGCTGCGAAGGCCAAGCCACCTCCACTGTCACCTCTGCACACTGCCGTCTCTGCGGCAGACAGGAAAAGATCAGCACGATAATGTTATCTATACACAATGTCGTCACCAGCCTGAGGGGGGGAGGGGCAAGTTTCAAGGGTTCGATCCCCGGGTCGGGCAAAGTGTTACTGGCTTTTCCAAAATCTCAGTAGCAGTAAGGAGTCTGGTGATGTGCCCGGTAACAGCAATAGGCTCGCCCACTATTACGTGGGACCTAAAAATTCATGGCAAAATATGGGTGTAATATTACACCTCCGCCTACCCCTTCGGGGATATAGGCGTGCGCCTATAAAAAGAAATATCTTAATATATATATTTCTTGTATGCGTGTGTATGTCACTGAACTCCTCCTAAACGACTGGACCGATCTTAATAAAAAAATTTGTGCGTGTTCAAGGGAACCTGAGAATGGTTTAGATTCACAATGTAGTCCACTGGAAAATGTTTTTTTACTTAATTTTTAATTTGTACGTAGTTGTGGATTTCGGAATGTTTCACATTGGAATCGACCAAGAATCGACGGACTGCGCTGCTATCGCAGTGTCAAATCTTATATTAATAATATTGTCAAGGAGTACATCGAAACCGTACCTGAATAATAAAACATTAAAAAATAAAGATTTCGAGTCGACAACGTATATCCGTAAAATTCGGATTGTCGAGTATTTTGTTAAATTCTAATGGCTCTGACAGACAAATCACAGTCGCCATATTGGCCACTCTCGCGAAATGTCACAGATACCGGATAACATTTTGAGTACTACTAAGTCTTAGTACTAAGTAGTTTGTATGTGTAAATACTTTTTACAGTTCGGTATATAGTATCCGCCAAAGAGTATACAAATACTACGTAAGAAGAGGCGGATGTGCCATAGATCATGCGAGACTTTCAGCTTTGTATGAAACGTGCAGGGAGAACTCGTACCAACATAAAGATACTAATTGACATCGTGTTGTCAGCATTGTCATATTTGTCAATATAGGGATGTACCCTCTAGTGATTAACGAAATATCGATATCGATAATATTCGGTAAGAAATAATTATAATTATGTTTCGACTAGAATTATATTTTTCCAACACAAATAAAAGATGTATTTAATATTTATGTGTTTATTCAAACAAATTAGCCTATTCTATAAATCTATTTTAGATTAGCGAAGAAAAATACGCAGAACTAAAAGATATAATGTATGTACATGTAACGGAAAGGTTTTCAACATTTCTTCTGTAATAGGATTTAAAGAAATGTCTATAGATACAAGGCACAGCTGTTTTTTCTGACTTGAGTTCCCTTTTTTTTTTTAAGTCTTTCGACTTAAAATGCTTGCCACACACGTAGTTCAACTGATGTAATTTTTCAATGGGCACATAAATCAATTAGTCTTGGTTTCCAGTTGGCGCTACCCATTTTTACATCTAAAAAGAAAAAAAGAATAGAATTTTTAGTCCTTGTGCCAATTTCTAATAACGGATTATCAATAACTGACAGGCAGCACTATTGTTTACCTACAAAGTACTAAGATATGAAACTTTAGAATATTTCCTTATTTTTTATGTTTCACTGAAATATATCACATTATATAACATTATAAATATTCATTGATCTTTATCTAGGGACATTTTGCCATAAATACCTACCCTTTTTTCATTGCTTGACCGGCATGTTGTTGTATGCCATATTTCGCACGTTATTTTGCTTGTTTTCATTGCGCTCCTTTCAATGCTAATCAAATAAATATAGTAACACTAACACTAGAAGTGTAAAATCACATTTATTTGGTATACAAAAAGCACTTTAACGGTATGTTTTTTACGTTTTATAAACAAACTACATAACGCGGCAAAGTTCAATCTGGATAATAATGTGACAGTTGTGACATTTGACACTATTGGCAGCCAAGGCGGTGATGTACGTATAACCCGTCTAACTTTGAAAGAATACTGTTCCAAGGGTACATAGTGAAGGATGCTATCTTCACGTTTTATACATATAATAGTAGCCATTAAAAAGATAGCACGTTTCATACATTCGGTTTTTTCTTAGGAACTTGCGCCAGGCTGGTATCCGCCCAATAAAGAAGATTTGTATTACCCCGAACATCGATGACATACTATAACTAGAGAACCCCAAATTTACGTGAGTGAAGCCACGGGCAAAAGCTAGTATATATATATTTTCTTAACAACAAATGCTGTCTCGTGTCCCGGGACTTTGAAAATGTCGAGACTTTGCAAACCCTAGTTCCACATTACCAGTAGTGTAGCCAGCGCAGAACTTGTCTATAGTGATGAACTGTTTGAAGGACTGCGGGACGCTTGCGACGCACGTGTTGTAGTCGATGTACGGCATGTTCACAGCCCTCAGCTCTTCGGAAGCGGGGCCGTTAGCTGATGTCAGGCCCCAGCCGGCTACCTGGGAACGTAGAAAGATATATTTATTATCATCCATTAGCCCAATAGCGTACGAACCGGACTGCCAACACGATGGTCTCCGGTTCGTAGTGTAAACTGATAAATATTGTTCAACTTAGCTGATTGTGTTTTGTGCTCGCATTTTACCCCCATGACGCCCACTAAGTCCGCAACTATTAATGGCGATGTCGATGAAAGTAAAGCTTTCCGACATACTTATATAAATACACATATACATCTTTATATATATATTTCTTGTGTGCGTGTGTATGTCACTGAACTCCTCCTAAACGACTGGACCGATCTTGATGAAATTTTTTGTGTGTGTTCAAGGAGACTTGAGAATGGTTTAGATTCACAATTTAGTGCACTGGTAAATGTTTTTTTACTTAATTTTTAATTTGTAACTAGTTGTGGATGTTGGAATGTTTCACATTGGAACCGACGGGCTGCGCTGCTATCGCAGTGTCAAATCTTATATTAATAATTTCGTCAAGGAGTACATCGAAACCTTACCTGAATAATAAAACATTAAAAAATAAAGATTTCGAGTCGACAACATATATATCCGCAAAATTCGGATTGTCGAGCATTTTCTTAAATTCTAATGGTTCTGACAGACAAATCACAGTCGCCATATTGGCCACTTAGCGAAACGTCACAGATACCGGATAACATTTTGAGTACCTTCCATGCTCTATGCTACTACTAAGTGTTATTTCTAAGTTTAGTAGTTTGTATGTGTAAATACTTTTTTCAGTTAGGTATATTTCTTAAACAGTTAAAACGCCATCTATACTTAATTTAATAAAGCGGAAGAGTTTGTTTGTTTGTTTGAACGTGCTAATCTCAGGAACTACCGGTCGGATCTGAAAAACTATTTTTGTATACGATAGCCCAGTTATTCCGGAAGGCTCAAGGCTATATAACATAACGCTTTGACCCTTTGGGGCCGGACAAAAGGCTAGAAAGGCTAAAAGATAATGTCGGCTAATATCAGGAACTAGCAGTGGGATTTAAAAAATTGTTATTGCCAATGATAGCCCAATTATTCCGAAAGGCTATATAAAATTACGCCACAACTTTTAGGGGCCAGACAAAAATAATAAAATGGTCAAACGAGAAGGGGGAGGGTTGGGTCAAAGGATACAATCTATATGGGTATCGTTTTCGAGATTTTCGGGACGCTGATTAATAATACGAAATTTAATTAGTGATCCAAGATGGCGGACTGGAAATCAAAGATGGCGGATGAGAAAATTTAAAAAATCAATATGCGTATAGCCTTCGATATTTTAAGGGGTGGGGAATCGAAATACAACATCTATTTCGTGATGGCGGATGGGAACATTTTTAAAAATCAATATTGGTATCGTCTGCGATGGTAAAAGGGATGGGGAATCCAAATACAACGTCTGTTTCGTGATTCACGATGGTGGATGGGAAATCAAAGATGGCGGATGGGATAAATTTAAAAAATCAATATGGATATCGTCTCTGATGATTGAAGGGATGGAGAATCCAAATACAACATCTATTTCGTGATCAAAGATGGCGGAAAGGAAATCAAAGATGGGGGACGGGATTTTTTTTTAAAGTCGATATGGGTATCGTCTTCGACATTTTAAGGAATGTGGAATTCAAAATAATATAAAAATATATGTTTGTTTGTTCATCATTTATAGACTCTGAAATAATAAGAGATTAAGCGCTAAGTCAATGGTAACTTTGGAAAAGGGGTTTGGAAAAAAGGGAACTAAATAAAACTCTTAAAAAGGCGATACGGAATTCGCTGGGTCGGCTAGTACATTATAAAAGACAAAATGAACATGACATATTATAAAAGAATAAATGAATTATGGTATACCGGCTGCCTCAGTCAACAAGAGTTTCTTAACTCTGAACTTAAATGTGCACTTGGTCCTGGCCATCCTGATCTCAAAAGGAAGGGCATTCCAGAGAACCATTGATTGTACAGTAGAAGAAGAGTGAAGAAAAATTAGAGCTGTGAGTGGGAACCATGAGAAGAAGGTTATTAGAAGAGCGAAGGTTAGACCCCAGGCACTGGAAGAGAGGCGTTAAATACTCAGGGGGAGTAGGAGACGTAAGAATACTAGCGAGAGTTGTGAGAGCACGCAAACTACAGCGTTGACGAATGGGAAGCCATTTCATTGAGAACGAACGTAAACACATGGTCATACTTGCGAAGATTGAAAATGAATCGAATACAGTTATTCAGAAGACGAAGACGGTCAAGTTTGTTTAGGAGGTCTGCATTCAGGTCAAAGTAACATACATCACCATAGTCGATCAGAGGGAAAATTAATATTACTCGCTTAATAATGTGCCCGATAGTTGGCAATAGGCTGGGCCCCTATACTGTAGGACCAAAACATAACTGGTGAAGTGTGGGTGTTTAATACACGACTGCCTACCCTATCGGGGATAAAGGCGTGTAGTTTTATAGATGTAACTGTCCACTGCTGGTTAGGGTCGTTCATTAACTCCATCAAGTCCTATAGCATGTTAGGCCTGTTTGTGTCAGAGTCATTTATAACCTATAGATCGTCAGACCATCGTTTTCAGAACCCGCCCTTCTTGACGTCTATCTTGGAGCATTCATTGCCTGACGATTTTTGCCTATTGGATGCATAAGGATGCAGATAGCCAAATAAAACTATGTAGTAGCCAATATATTGGCTACTGCATATTACTATTGGGGGCTTAATGTGAATCGCTTACGAAGCTAGGTTGGCCGTTGCAGATACAACCTAGCGGAATGGCGCTCTAGAACAGACCATGAGTCACCTACTAGAGTGTCTCAAATATCCGCACAGATATACGGAGGCCGATCTATGCCAAGCCACCGACAGCGCAGTTGCTGTGGCCACACTCTGGGCTGGTACCATTTGATGTCTATAACATCGATTTCGAGAAGAAAACTATTAGAGCTTAAATTAAAAAAAAATCTTACCTTTCCCGTTTTGCCATCTTGCAGCTGAAACTTGTCGAAGTCTTTGTTGAAGCTGAGGCACACAGGTTTAATATGGGGCTTGTAAACGAAGGGGGTCTCGAGAATCAACACCGCGACGTCCGCTTGGAGAATAGACCCCGTGCCTTGGAAGTGATCTGGGATCATAATATCTTTAACCTGAAACAAAGGTTACAGTTTTAGATATAAGTAAAAAGCTGTTGCTGATGACTTTTTGTTTTAAAGACACTCTAGACGTCGCCAGCGGTTTCGCCCGCCTCAATTATACATATGAACCTTCCTCTTGAAACATTCTATGTAATAAAAAAATCGCATTAAACTCTCTTGCGTACTTTTTAGGGTTCCGTACCTCACAAGGTAAAAAAAGGAACCCTTATAAGATCACTTTCTTGTCCGTCTGTCTGTCTGTCTGTCTGTCCGTGTGTCACCACCGATTTTCTCAGGAACGGGTGGACCTAGCAAATTGAAATTTATACCAGATACTGAGGTCTGTGGTTCCTATTAGGTGTATAAAAATTAGGGTCCTGGGTCAACCCGATAAAAAGATATGGTCAAAATTAGATTTTTGCGAAAACTTGTAAGTACCAAAATTAACCTTAATTTTCAACTTTTTTTAATTTTCGGAATTTTTCCTTTACTTGTGCTGTAAGACCTTGGTTTTGACCAAAATTGACAATTCTAGGTCAACCGTAAGTACCCTATAGGTTTTGGGTCGAAAACCTATATGGTAGTTCCCGTTGAACTATAATCACGAAATTTGCCCAAAAGCAGGGTCTTATAGCACAAACAAAGGAAAAATTACAAAAATTTCAAAAAGTTGAAAATTAAGGTTAATTTTGGTACTTACAAGTTTTCGCAAAAACCTAATTTTGACCATATCTCCTATGTACCTCTACAAAAAAAAAGTGGAAAATTTAAGGGTGTCCCCATACATACATAGTAGACTCCATTTAAGATAGTAGGTACTCTTTGTAAGGGCGCTCGTACAGAGAGAGTTAAAGCGCCCCTTATGGAGAGAAGCGATCGATAGAGACCGCTAGGGGGCGCATTTAGAAAATGTATGGAAATTGTTCCTGTCATCTAGGCTATCGTCCACCGTGACGCGAGTGCAAACTGGTACTAGACCCTCAGATTTGAAGCATAATTAGCATCAACCTCAAATAAGGTAAAATGCGTACGGAACCCTCGGTGCGCGAGTCAGACTCGCACTTGCCCGAATTTTATTAAGATTTAAGCATACATAGGGACAGACAGACAGAAGACAGACTTTGTTTTATACTATGTAGTGAAGCCTGTATCCCCGAAACGATCCCAACATTGGAAGATGATATTAATTTTTAGGCAATGCAATCATTCGAGGCAATAGACTCGCCCCCCATTAAGGTGCAAGTCGTTACCCGGACACATTACTAGATTTCGTACTGCTACTGAAAATTAAAAAAACGCAGTAACACTTTTGCCCGAGCCGGGAATCGAACCCGGGACCGATCAGCATTCGCATACGCTATCCACTGGACCACGGAGGCAGGCTGCTGATGCTGCTGTGCAAAATCAAACTAGTGTGTGGCCCTATCTGCTGTTAGAGTCTATAAACCACCTGAAGGCCTCCACCATTGTAAGTCGCATATTTTTAATAGCACAATTTACGCTGCATTCACATTAAAATAATCCTGTGTCCTCTCACTGACTCTCGACGTAAAGGAACAGTATTAAAATTTATACTGTGGCGTTTACTTCGGTGAGTGAGAATGCCGGAGGGGCCCCATCCCCATTCCTTCTCATTCATCTTACTCCTTCTATTACTTTTCATATCCAGGTCAGCAACGAACTTGTGTCTCCTGTGAGTCCCACCAGGCAATCAGACCACTAGTTTGCCTCTTATCATACGAAAAGAGGTATTATATCTATACTTATAATTTATATTAAACTAGAGGATGCCCGCGGTTACATCCGCTTTATTTAAGGCTACTGCTCCGCTCCCGTCACTCATAACGCGATGTTATATAGCCTTCCTCGATAAATGGGCTATCTAACATTGAAATAATTTTTCAAATCGGACCCGTAGTTCCTGAGATTAGCGCGTTCAACCAAACAAACAAATAAACAAACAAACTCTTCAGCTTTATATTACTACTAGAGGACGCCAGCAGCTACGCCTGCATCTTTTTTAAATTTACCCGTTTTGGCCGATCCCGTGGGAATTTCGGGAAATCCCTTCTTAGTGCACCCCTACGGTCTCCGAGGAACATACATGCCAAATTTCAGCTTCCTGCGCCCAATAGTTTCGGCTGTAGCGTGTCTGTCAGTCAGTCAGTAACGCAAGGATTTTATATATTAAGATAAGATAATATCTATACTAATATTATAAAGCTGAAATTTGTTTGTTTTTTTGCTTAATATGCCTCTGCCTACCCCTTCGGGGAAACAGGCGTGAGTCTATGTATGTATGTATGTACTGGTCCGAGTTGGATAATTCTCTTTGTGGTGGATAGCCAATTAATCTAGGAAAGCTAAAGACTATATAACATCACGCTATAAACCACGGGTGTGGAGCAGTATCCCTTAACAACTATGGCTCATTTATGTACTAATATCTATTGACTTACATTCGATTCTTGAGATCCTTTGTCGTCTTTACTGAGCCATGTGCGGTAGCGTTTCCCCGAAGCGACTGCGAAATTGGACGCGGGGATCTTCCCACCGACATCGCTCCAGAAACAATGGGCAGCTAGAGATGATCAACTTGTTAATAATATACCAAAGGCTCTCATTATCAAGAGCGTCGCCAAGAAGGGGCAGGGCGGGGTAGCTGCCCTCCCCTAGATATAAAAAACGTACCCAAAAGCAGCTACGCCTGCTTTTTTTTTTTAATTTACCCTTTATGGCCGATCGCGTGGGAATTTCGAGAAATCCCTTCTTAGTGCACCTTTACGGTCCCCAAGGAACATACATGCCAAATTTCAGCTTCTTGCGCCCAATAGTTTCGGCTGTAGCGTGTCTGTCAGTCAGTCAGTAACGCAAGGATTTTATATATTAAGATTACTAGGCCCGTACTACAAGTGAAAAGCTTCGTGGGCTCTCAAATTTACCTGCAATTTGTATTTTTCTTATATTACATATCAACTTGTCCCCTTCTAGGTCATCGGCTGGCGTCGCCCCTGCTCATTAATGTCTGAATAAATAACTAAAATATATAACGGCCGGTCATTGCTTTTATTTCATTTTTTTAAAGAGTCCGTCTACTGCTTCCCTGAAGTTGAAAGCTCTGGTATAATATTGCACCTATATTTCGCCGTATCATGTATTTGAGGTACCAGATAGTAGGGAGCGAACCTATTGCCATTACGGGGCACATTGCCGGACTCCGTGCTGCTACTGAGAATTAGGATAAGCTCAGTACTACTATTGCCCGTCCCGGGAATCAAACCCGGGATCGCCCGATCAGCAGCCACATACGCTATAATCTATTAACAGTGCATCCTGCAACTAAGGGTGATCTTTAAATTATGAACAACTTTTGTTCGTAGACATACCTACTTAGTAGAAATCGCGAAAAGAAATTTCCTATTCAATGGTTCTAGTTTCACTTAGTATAGACCAGCAGATTTCTTTTCCGGGGTACCAAAAACGTTCGCGTACCAAATGTTGTATGTACGAGTTTAAAAGACTTGTACTATACTGAAGATATCCTTGTATAATATCAGTCATGTGTCAATTGTTGTGCCAAGGCCAAGATACTGGTGGCAAAATTAAGTTGCCAAGGATCTAAAAGAATTTGAGATGTCCACCTGGTAAAACTTGCCACAAAACAGGCAGGAAAGGCGTAAAAGTTACTGCATGGTGAGTGTAGTAGTTTAAGCGACCGCATCGCCGCTTGACACTGCGCGAAGTGTTGTGAGTTCGATTCCCACACGAGACAACACTTTGTGTGATCCATAAGATGTTTCGAGTCTGGATGTTCATGATGTCCGTTGGCTGTATGTTTCTAAAGACCCCTGCGACACACGATTTACTCTTAGTGCGGGAGCTGTCGTTTAAAAAAACAGAATCTAATGTTGAAGACCAAGATCCACTTGGGATCTAAATATTGTCCTACTGCGGAACACTAACCTCAGCGCACTATGAGTAGGGTAAGACGCGGGCCATGTGCCCGGCGAGGTCGCAATAAGGTGTGTTAATTCCGTTTCGGATGGCCCCGCCGCTGCGGGACATCGACGTAAGACGAGGTGATTTTTTTTGAGTAGGTTTCGAACTTCTATAGGGGAGAGTCTTACACACTCCCTCTTTCATCATGTCAGCCTAGAGACGTCCACTGCTGGACATAGGCTTCCCCTAAAGTTCTCCACACAGACCGATCTTGAGCCGCCCGCATCCAACTGCCTCCCTCTTTACCTGCTTCAAAAGGCGCAGTATTCTCTGCTTGTCCCAATATTCAGAAGATGAGGTCATGAATTGGCTTACCACCGTGAAGATAAGAAGGGAAAAGGAAGGGCAGAAGACTTACCAGATATAACCACGTTGTTGGAGACCAAGGATCCGCCGCAGATCTGCCTGTAGGGAGTCGCGGTCTTCGCGTATATCCCCACGTGCCACGGAAGCTCTCCACGCATCACTATCCTGCCATTACTCACCAGCTCTAACGCCTCTGGTGTCACCCGACCGCAGTCTGCAAGACAAAGTGTTTTGATAATTATTTTTATATATTTTTTGTATTGACTCAGGCCTGTATCACCGCAGGGGAAGCAGAGGTTTAATTTAATATTAGAGTACACCCACTTTCCGTCATGTTGTTATGAGTTATACGTCCCATGGGGGCATAGGGGGCGAGGCTATTGCCTATTACAGGGACTTAGCCAGACTCCGTGCTTCTACTGAGAATTTACCCATTTTATTTTGCCCGACCCGAGTAATATTGGACCAGGGACCCGATCAGCAGACGTATATGCTATCCAACTGGACGACGGAGGCAGTCTGATAATTAGGCAGTCTGCTAATAATAAATTAAAATATTAACAAAAGAACTAACTGCATATTGGAGTTATCTCTAAAGGGCACCAAACGGGCAGCATATCCTCCCAAACCAAAGGTCGATAATCATCATCGGTATCGTTCTGACTTTATCCAGGTTGCAACCAAGACTATCGCCTGAGATCCAAAGGTCCGCGTACTAGTCTAACCAGAAATTACAAAATATAAGCTTTTCATCAGAGCGACCGCCATCTGACTATCCCATGACTTAGATCATGTACGTTCTTCATGACAGTTGTGACCGACGTCTAAAAGTGCTCTCTAAGATACGGGGCAAACTACTAACAACTTAATAAGCACAAAACTTGGAAAAGTTGTGGTGCTCGCCATGCGTTTGAGCCCTTAGTTCGCAACAGTAATAGGTGGCAAACGAGCAGGCGGATCGCCTGATGGTAAGCAATTACCGCAGCCCATGGACACAAGCAACACCACAGGAGTAACAAGTGCGTTGCCGCCCCTTGGGCCGGGAAACGGCATAGGATGAGGGAGAAGCAATAAAGGAAAGGGCCTCTGGCACTCTCACTCACCGAACGAAACGCAACAGTTGAGGTACTGTTACTTTACGTCGATTTCGCTCTCGAGCAAGTTCCAGACAAGTCGTTATTCAAACGCTCCGTCATTAGAAAAATCGTATATCAGTGTAAAGTTGAGAATTTGTGTTGTGTTTGTGCAATAAGATTGGGAAAATACAAAGACTTTAAGTGAGTGTTGAGACCATATATTAATATCGTGAACTAAGCTATAAAATAAACATTATTTGTGCCCTAATAGAAAAACATTTTGTCCATATACCCATCTTATGATAGTCGACGGTGTTTCCAAAGCGAACGTAAGCGCCGTCGAATACCGCGCACTTACGACCTTCTGGACGCGAGATCATCGTAGCGCTAACTGCGCGTACACCTCGGGGGCATTTGTTGCTGTGCGACTACTGTACAATTTGATCTGGCAACTGGGAACGCTCACTTGTTTCACTGAGATTGTTTGTAACAACAGTTTCACAGTACAAAAATGCCGAAAACGCAACGTTCGCCGGTAACGCCGGTTGTGTCTACACAGCGCGCTACATCATCGCCTAATAAAACTAGCATTGAAACCGATACCGAGCAATCAAATGTGCCAGACAAGACATGTGCCTGCCTTTTGTGCCGAGTGGCATAAGAGCCAGACGTTTTTGTCCCGAACTCTCTCCAGAACAACAAACGCCGGCACAAACAAACAGCAGGTTCGAGTCGTTCGAAAATAAGATAATGAATATGCTTACGACGTGGAAACAGGAGCAGGATGCTGTATTAAAAACAATAACAGCTGACATTAATGAGGTCAAAACACAGAACAGAGAAATACATAAGACGAACACTGAAATTGAAAAATCTATAGAATTTATGAACCAGGCATTCGAGAAAATGAAAAACTCCGTGGAAAAATTAGAAAAGGAACGAGCAGAACAGCGTATATATATAATGGAGTTGGAAAAAAAGGTCTTGGACTTGCAACAAAATTCGCGTTCATCTAGTTTTGAAATTAGAAATGTTCCGCAAACGGAAAAGGAGTAGGAGGAGTCTATCGACGACCTCACTTCTATCGTATTGCAAACCTGCAATAAATTCGAAGTTCCTGTGAAGCAAATGGATCTGTGGGATATTTACCGTATGCCGGGCAAAAAGGGAGCAACTAGACCTATAGTAGCTGAACTTGTAACTGTTCCTCAAAAGAACCGGGTATTGCAGGCAGCTCGAATGTTCAATAAAGGGCGACAGAAAATTGAAAAGTTGAATACTAATCATATTGGTATATCAGGAGACACTAAACCGATTTATGTGGCTGATTATCTGTCAAGTAGCCTTAGGCAATTATTTTTTGAAGCTCGCAAATACACCAGCGATAATGGTTACAAGTTTTGCTGGTCACAGAATAATAGGATTTTTCTTCGGAAACAGGAGGGTATGCCTTCAGTCATTATTAAGTCTCTGGCCTGTCTTAATGTTTTGTTGTCTATTCGTTGATTATCTATTTGTTGTAAAGCTTTATTTTCTAAAATATTTAATATTGTTTAATTTTGTCTTTTTCATCGTTAATACTTTTAAAGATATGTATAATTTAGGAATACTTTACACTTATTCACACTACGTTTCACTGCTCAAACCAACATTATTAGTACAATATAGACTAATACGAAAACACTTATATATTTGTCAATGTATATTATGGTCTTATTTATTATATGAACTAAAAATCATAACTTCCTGGAAAATACCCATTACATTAGCCATAGTTTCAGCCTATTATTGTCTGTGTTATTTCACTAGTTATTTATCATGCCGATCGATATGTTATAAGGTTTATACAATACATGCCATAAATCTTATTTTAAGATACAGTAAAAACAAAAGTGGTTATATAATATGTTTGCTGCATACACACATAGACTTACGCATAATTTGCAGTAGGGTAGGCAGGGACTACAGAAAACGTAATCTGAAATGCAATAGAAGCAAAAGTAGATGTCAAAAATGGTCACTATTGTTTTATAATCAGGCACATGCCATGCCAACACACAACCCTTGCTGCTGTATCTATAATTGCTTTCGTTTACCTCGTAAATGTTCGACTTAAACACCACTAATGAATTAGATTCCATAGGCACAACACAGTCGTGCACATGTACACCGGATCAATGTAGTGGTCTCTTGAGAAATAATTATAATTCAGTGAAAATATTACATGTTAATATCCGTAGCGTGAACCATAATTTTGATGCATTAACTATTTTCTTGAGTAACTTATCTATACTTCCTGAAATAATAGTTTTATCAGAGTGTTGGCTCAGCAAGGCGTCTACCCATCCAACTTTGGGCGGCTATGTCGGTTATCATACGGTAAAAAATATAAATCAAAACGATGGTGTTATTGTTTTTGTCAAGACATCAATTAAACACGCCGTCATAGAGTCACACGTACAGGACGCAAATTGCCTAATTTGCAAAGTTGACACTTTAAATCTTGCTATAGTTGCCCTTTATCGCCCACCCTGTAACCGTAATATTGACAATTTTTTGATTGGCTTAGAAAACACACTGGCATCTTTATGTAGATATAAGAACTTGGTTCTAATCGGGGATATTAATATTAATATTATTCCGGAACAGCTGAATGGCATGGCGAACGATTATCTCAATCTAACGGCATCACATGGACTTCTGCCGACGCACAATCTACCTACCCGTGACAAGAGTTGTTTGGATCATGTTTTATTGAAATCTAACCATAAAACCATTACACTAATAATTGAGTCTAGTATGACAGACCACACACCGGTACTCTTTAGCATGGAAACTTTACTAAGGCCCGTATTAATAAACCGATATCAGCGTGAGAGTAGGATCTTAAGAGCTGGTTTGAGATCCCGACATAATAATAAACTAATCTTAAGATGTGGTTTAAGAGCCTGTCATCACTTGAGATCGCTTTGATTAATAAACGGTTCTCGAGTTTCAAGATCGGTATCAAGCTGGTTCTCAAGATCAGGATAGTTGAGTACAGTCGATCCGGGACTTGAGATCGTGAATTTGTATCGGCGGGAACTATGGACTTCGAAAATATTATTTCCGAAATCAGTTATTACGATGAAGTAGATTATTATGATGATATTCTATGGCCTTTTCAAATTCGGTTACCTAAATTTTATATAACGGATGCGGCAAATCCATTAAAATTGCCTCCGAAAAACTTTAAAAAACGATTTCGATTTAGCCAAGAATCAGTGCTATATATTGTATCATTAATAAGAAGTAATTTAGTGAAAAGTGATAACAGACGTCTGCCAGTTGCACCGGCAGTACCTGTATTGTTAACTTTAAGGTATTATTACGCTACAGCATCCTTTCAGGTACATTTTTATCACTTGAATTGTAAACACGAAAATATGACTTTGTTGTGTATACTGTATTAAGTGAACTATTGGTAAAATGATTTATTAATAATGTTAAAAACCTTTCAGCTTGTCTGTGGAGATCTCATTAATTTATCACAGCCTACAGTGTCAAAAATAATTACAAAAGTATCGCGACTGCTAGCACTGCTACACACTACCTATATTAAAACACCAACAGGAGATCAAGCTAGCATAAATAGAGTATTTAAAAAAAAACTTTTCTTTCCGTCGCAAAAGATGAAATAGTTCGTTCATTGTAACGTAGCAAGTCTTGAGATGATGATCTGAGATGGTGTTGATATAGGTTTATTAATTAGCGTCCACATTAAGATGCTGGTCGCATCTTGAGACCGTATCAACTGATACCGCTCTTGAGATCACTATTGAGACTTGTTTATTAATACGGGCCTAAGACCAAACAAACGAAAAACTCACTTTGTCAAAGTGGATTATAATTCTATTTACGCGGATGTCTCGAACACAGATTTCTCTCAAATTTTAAATATATCTGATCCTAACGTTGCCTCAGAGATGTTAATCACAAGTATTGCGTCATTGATACAAAAGCACTCTACAGTTATGCGCATGCCATCTAAACAAGTAATTTTCAAACCCTGGATCACTAAAGGCTTGCTCAGATGTATACGAAATCGTGATTCTATGAGTAAACAGCTTAAAATGAATCCCGATAATTGTACCCTTAAAGTAACATATCTCCGATATCGGAACTTTTGCAATAAATTACAAAAACGATTAAAACATAACTACGAGAATAACGAACTACTTAAAGCACGAAATAACCCACGGTCTACTTGGAAAATAATCAAAAACATTACTCACACGGATTCCATTAAACAATCCTCTGTTGAACTTTTAAACATAGAAAGAGATAATTTAACATCTGTAAACAGAGTTAATGACTATTTTGCCCGCATCGGTAGTGACTTAGCATTAAAAATTGCCCTAATATACAAAATAATCATTTGCAGCAGGATAACATTAATGCTAATTCTTTTGTTCTGTTGCCAACGGATGAGTCTGAGGTTAACATAATTATTCAAAGCCTACGAAAAGATGCTGCTGTTGGATGGGACGCAATTCCTGCTCATTTATTGCAAAGGTGCTCAAAAACTCTGGTTCCAATAATAACCCACATTTGCAATATTTCTATGGCAGAAGAGATTTTCCCCAAACCTTTTAAAAGGGCCGTTGTGCATCCCATCTATAAGAGTGGAAACAGAGACAGTGTCAACAATTACAGGCCCATATCTGTTCTGCCTGCGCTGTCTAAAATCCTAGAGAAGGTGCTCAACACCCGCTTGAGAAACTTTTTAAGGAAATGCAGTATTTTAGCACCCAATCAATTTGGATTCAGGACAGGAAAGTCAACTGAGGATGCAGTGGCTACTCTAGTTGATGAAATAATACACAGCCTGGATAGTGGACAAAAATGCCTGTCAATTTTTCTCGATCTTACCAAAGCATTTGACACTGTCTCTGTTTCACATCTCTTATTAAAGATGGAAAAAATGGGCATCCGCGGATATGCGCTACGAATTTTCAAAGATTATCTCTCTGACAGGACACAGTGTGTAAAAATAGATGATACTGTTAGTGGCAACGCACCCCTTCTATTTGGCGTCCCACAGGGATCGATTCTTGGACCAACACTTTTCTTACTCTACATAAATTCTTTGTGTACACTATCCCTTCCCTATTCTTCTATCATTACCTATGCAGACGATACTGCAATACTTATTCGTGGCAAAGACTGGCCAGAAGTGTTTGCTCGTACTGAATGCGCACTTAGTCATGTAATGCAATGGTTATCAATCAACCTACTTACACTTAACCTCAGCAAAACCACTTACATAACCTTTTCCAAGACTGCTAAAACCCAACCATCTTTGGACAAATTCAAAATAAGAGCGCATAATTGTTCGACATACACGTCCACTAACACCTGTGACTGTCCAACTATACAGAGATCTGACCACACAAAGTATCTGGGAGTATTCATTGATGATGTTATTTCATGGAAATACCAACTGACTAGTCTCACTGCCCGCGTCCGTAAGATGATATGCATCTGTAAAAAGCTTCGTTACTCAGCTGACTTTGACACAGTAAAATTAGTTTATTATGCACTATGTCAGTCAATTCTCACATATTGTATATCCGTCTGGGGTGGAGCTGTAAAATCGTATCTTCTGCCACTAGAAAGAGGGCAAAGAGCAGTCCTTAAGGTTATGACATTTAAACATTATAGATAGTCGACTGCCGATTTATATCAAGAATGTAAACTGCTTACTGTCAGATAGCTCTTTGTGCTACAAACAATCTGTAGAAAACATGTTGGTCTGGAATATGACATTCAAGTCACAAAAAAGCGACGAGGACGTATGGTCTGCCAAGCCCAAAGCTTTAGAAGTGTTTTGAAGTTCATTTGCAGAACACTGTAACATCTATCCATTAACTAGTTCACAATGCAAGAAGCCAGTTACCATATGGCTCTTGTCCAAAACATATGAAGATACAGAAAATTTGATCAAACTAAGTATACTATAGGCCAAAATGCATACGGACTCACAAGGCACATACACAACACACACACACATTTATGTAAATGTGTAAATATGATTCTATATATTTATATTATTGATATGTATGTACATTTTTACTTCACTTCACTTTAAGTGCAAACTGTACGAGGGCCCTGGTAACCATACCACAAGTTAAATCTTACTTTGGGTACCAGTGGTCAACAAAATGATTGTAGGTACCTATATTTTAAGATTTTTATAATTTATGTGTATTTTTATTGTGTATCTTTTGGGTAAAAATAAATTAAATTATTATTATTATTATTATTTTCTGTGAGAGGGTGAGTACTACCCCGGTAGAGCCGGCCCATTCATGTTGAAATCAGCAAAGCGCTACCTGTAAAATACTCTGCATGGTACTTTTGTACTTTTCACATATGGTTTAAGAACACAGATATAGATCTACATAGATAACGCAATTATCACGATTTGTATTGAAACCAAGCGTGCCGACTTTTTAATACCTACTGTACGAGCTGTACCGAAGCGATGCGCGACAGTATCGCTTGTGCGATATTCATCGTCTCCTAACACACAACGTCAGATCAAACGTCCAAAGCAAACGCGGCAACGTAATGTGAATAAAGTTTGCTTAACGGTAATTTATAGTTAGGTATATTCTGGAACGACACGCAGCTTGGAATACTTAAAAACAGTTTTAATACGAATTTACGCATAATATTATAATTTTAAAAAAACTTACCTGTGATAGGAAATATGTTCCTGCCTTTGGGTGCTTGAAATTTTTGGGCTACGCAACGAGGCATTTTTTTACGCGCGGGGACTGAAGTTAGCGGCGACCAACCTCGACGCTTGGTCAGGGTTCAGACACGCGAAGTGCATGCATTTGCGTTATCTATGTAGATCTATGTCTGTGTTTAAGAAATTGCCTGTCTAGACGTACCTGCTTCGCACTTAGCGACGTTGTCCCACTGACCATTTCGACAAGTCATGTAGAGCAGGCTCTTATGCGAGTAGTACACCGGAGTGTTACACTGAGGATTGACAGTCGTACCGCTCGGTACATATCTCTCGCAACGCGCAAACGTAGTAGATCCAGGTACACGACAATTGTATTTAACGCTAGGGTCAGGAACCAGCGAGCAGAAGGCTAAAAGAAAACAGGATATTTTAACTATAGTCATTAAATTATCAAGGTAAACAAGCAAATCAGTAAAAACGAGCAAAATAATTAAAAAAAATACAAGCTTCTGAAGTTATAAACCAACGTTGTTTTATCCCTTTCTCGCGTCACATGCAGATCTAGTTATCTCGGTCTAATAAATAATATAACAGTACCCTATACATTCCAATATACTTACGAACACACTGGGGCAAAATATTCGGCTCCCATTTGCCATTGACACATAGAACTTCTCGAGTCCTATTGCCGTATGCGCCAACATCGCTTCTGAGTAAACCGTAGCCCGGCTGACAGCTAAGCGTCATCCGGGCGTACGGCAACACATGCCCTGGTAGAGCTTTAGGGTCGTTCTGCACTCGGTATGTGCCATGTTTGGGATAAGGAGGCAGGGCACAAGCTTCTCCTATTCTGAAATCATGAGCAGTTGGTTAAAATTCAAAGTCCATTTTGAGCTTATCATCATCTTCCTAGCGGTTGCATCCAATACTTAAGCTTTGGACTCGGGATACGCTTACTACGTTAACGTTAGTTATTACACAGAGCAACCGACGTCGGACCTTCGTAATTCAAACGGATAGTGATATTCTAGCGCCTGAACCATCATCAACAGCCTCGACCATCATCATAAACTCGATTTTCGGCAATTTGTGACCAGCCGCTTTGCGTATATCTTCACTACACCCAGCCGGAAGGCGTAGACCAGAATAAGTATATTCAAGTGTACTGTCTCCCCATAACGACTGTCAAAGACGATGTGATTAAAAAACGACGAGAGAGCAGTTCAGTGCAGTGTTTCGGCAAATGAAGCTATGACCCATATCAATCCCGTTCGTTTAGTTTTCCTTTTTAGGGAATTCACTGTTTCGCCTCCCATTTTCTGTCGTTAAAGGTAGAGGCGGTTCCTTAGCATTTCTTTAGAACCCTGCTGATTTCAACTCGCATGGACCAGCTCGAGGGGAAGTATTACCCTCTCACAGAATATCGACATAACGTCATAGTATCCAAGTAAACCGTTGCATTTCGTTCTGTTACCTATGCGCGACCCGGAATTTAGGTTTTTAAAAAAAGAATATTTCGTTAGATTAAGACAATATAACATATTGTTCATAGAAAATACAAGGATTTATATTGGCAGCCGACCGAATGGTTACGATCTCGGTACTCGACTATCTTACAAAATGGCTAAATGTAGTTACGAACTACATGATACACAATAAATGCTAAACCAGCATTCTTAGTCTATGTCTGGCATAAAGGGGTACGTAGACAGGATATCGACGGTTCCTACGTACATAAGGGCAAGTAAAAAATCGAGGTTTACAGGAAAGCGCAATTTGTGTTCAACACTCCCTAGAAATAGTTCTATGACCAATAATAAATATTTTCTTTCTACAATATTTTAACAGTTTTAAGAGATTTATAATGCTATTTACACAAATTTGATTTTTTACGTTATCTTGAAAAAACTGATAGATGACCGTTTCTACGCCGATAATAAAATAAAAGTATGTCAGTCATGTCTAATATACCTTTTTATACGCTGTCCGTGTGGTGACGGATTAAGAATACGGAATGTCACCACCCCATATCATCCCATGGGTGTTGTAAGAGCCGACAGAGGGAGCATATTATGCAGAGAACAGCACTGTTAGAGAAAGAAACTTGATACAAACCCTATACCAACCCCCTATACAAGACCACATTCGCACCGAGTGGCACGCATTTTTAAACACCGTACAAAAAGATATGTAATAGATGTCCGTATCTACGACACTTATGCGTTTTTTTAATACTTGTTCTTTTATACGATTTGTAAAACAAGGTAAATAAATAAAGTTTAAAAAAAATCGTATGTCAGTATGAGCGCATAGATAATCTAAAGCCAATGATGCAATAAAAAATATACCATTTTCGACATGTCTTCATATACGTAGGGACCGTCGATATAACAATTCGGTGAGTGTATCGCTCCTCCATCCAAGCAACATCTTGGTTGTTTTTTTATGGACGTTATATTAAGTGTAAATATTACACCCACATTTCGCCATGAATTTTTAGGTCCCACGTAATAGGGGGCGAGCCTATTGCCGTTATCGGGCACATCACCAGACTCCGTGCTGCTACTGAGAATTCGGAAAAACCCAGTAACACTTTTGCCCGACCCGGGAATCGAACCCGGGACCTCCGATCAGCAGTCGCATACGCTATCCACTGGACCACGGAGGCAGTCAATCAAGTCATCATCTTGGTTGTGTTTGCGCATAAAGCCATGTGTATGAACCGGAGGTACTATTAGTGGACTACTGGCTCGACTGTTTATTCCCGGCAATGAAAAACCTATAAATAATAATTAAATATGGTTTGTCTACGAGTCTTAGTTACTATCTATCAACAAGGTAGTCATAGCTCTCATCTGCCAAAAATTGCTGTGAATAAAAGTCTAAAACTTACCTACATTCGTTGGCACTTAATACACACGAGCCGTCGGGACACTGCACCTCGCCTTGACTGAAATTATAAATAAATCTCATTACGTTCTCAATATACGGTGACCACTGTTGGACTTGGATGCATAGATTATACACTTACACTGGTAGTTGGATGTTTGCCTCTCCAATTAGCGTCTACGGTGACGCAAGCACTGTAAGTCAATTGGAGAATTTGGCCTCAAAGGAATAGTTAATTTTAATAATTATTTTATACTATTACATTCCATTAATAGCTTTATAAGTATAGTTCCTATGTATAATATGCATGTATCTATTTACGAAAAAGAAGTATTATATATGTTTAACCATTGTCTAGTACCCATAGTACAAGCTCTGCTTAGTTTGGGACTAGATGGTGTTGTGTAAATATGGTAGATTTTTTTTACTTCTTGCACATAATTTACAAATTATTGTACAAAGGCGGACTTAATGCCATTGGCATTCTCTACCAGTCAACCTTGGTGGTGGTGAGACAATCATGGAATATAATAATAATAATTGGATTTTATTGGATAATAAACCTTCTATGAAGATGTACTCACCCGCAAGTGAACTGTCTCTTACGTCTGTGATGTTCTCTTTGAATGAAGGTTCTGGAAAGGAAATGTTTGTGGTGATTAAAGATCGAGTACCTACATTTCTTTACCACAGATATACACGGGTGAAGTCATACTAAAAGAAAAATGTGGTCGTAGTCAGTGAGTTAGTTATGGTTGAAAAACAAATTCAGATGTAGAAGGAAGACTAAGGGTCTCAAGCCGTCCCAAATTCTTCGTTTTCGTTGTCTTCTAAGGACAAATTACTTTTAGTGTTTACCCGGGCAAAATCTTTCTTTACTAGGTTCAAGAACAGCCCAGAATGGATATAAAGAACAATTTAAGGATACCACAAAGTCTTGTGCCGTGGGAACCCTTTAGTACACGGCCTGTTGAACGGTGAGGCCACCCGAGCCACCTGAGCAATTGATTTATAAGCGCTTATAAAAATGCGTTTTTGTGGCGGTTTTCTCACTGATCGATCAAGGAAGTACTCTTACAGAATATTGACGGTATATATACAAGTGATATAGAAGGTATAACAGATGTAGCACCTTACATAATGTACGCGTGTAATGCGAACGTGGCAGAAAATGTAAATGTAGAGTCTTTAAGTAATTATTTTATAAATTTATTATTTTGACGTTCATAAGCGTCACATTGTGACCCAAATGAATAAAGGATTTTGACTTTGACTTCGACGCTAGGCAACAGTATCTACTGCGTATACTGTTGCGTTTCGTTAGTTGAGTGAGAGTGCCGGAGACCCCATGCACTTCTTCCATCTCGCTCATCCCGCTTCACCTTCTATCCTTTTATACATCCCACAGGAAGTACCGCATGTGTGATTCCTGCTACTTTAGTGCTGCGAGTGTCTATGGGCGGTGGTAATTGCTTCCCATCAGGCAATCCGTCAGCTCGTCAGCCTAGATTACAAGAAAAATAGTATAGGTAGCGCTCATACCGAGACTTGGCTTGCCGTTCGTAACAGATCGGCAAAGTTAAGCAACGCTTGCACAGGTCACCACTTGGATGGATGACCAAGTGTGGCATTTACATCTGAGCGCTACCGTGCTTCGGAGGGTACGTAAAGCTGTCGGTCCCGGTTCTTGTCTCAGGATGAGAATCGTTAGGCCATGTCGGAGGCCTTCGGGCGGTCTGAAAACTCCGACACTAGAGTTGGACAAACTCAGAAACTCCGAAACAAATAAGTAAATGATAATGCAGCTTACCTTCCGCTATGATGAGCGCAAAGTGCCTCGTCACTACCATCTGCACAGTCTATGACCCCGTCACACTGACGTCTGATATCGATGCAGTCCGTGCCGTTCTGACATCTGAACACTTGCTGACTTCCGTACGTGGAATTACTGGAACTGAAACAATATTTTTTTATTTATAGTCTCACGCCTTTATCCCCGAAGGGGTAGCCAGAAGTGTAAATATTACACCCACATTTCGCCATGAATATTTAGGTTCGACGTAATAGGAGGCGAGCCTATTGCCGTTACCGGGCACATCACCAGACTCCGCACTGCTACTGAGTATTCGTAAAAACCCAGTAACACTTTTGCCCGACCCGGGACTCGAACCCGGGACCTCCGATCAGCAGTTGTATACGCTATCCACTGGACTTCGGAGGCAGTCAATCAAGTCATCATCTTGGTTGTGTTTGCGCGTACAAGCGGTCTTAATTTTTTTTTACAAACATACAATCAACGGACACAAACACACTCAGACTCAAAACATTGTCTCCTGCGGGAATCGAACCCTCAACACTCGGCACAGTGTTAACGGTGAGGTGGCCGTTAAAACTACGACGCCAACCGCGCATCGATCAATCACGCTACGAGCGCTGCAGAATAATCGAACATTCGCAGACAAATGTTTAAAAACCCCCATTAAAGGTCACCAAGCACCTGCTGACTACGTGCCAGGAAAGGATCCGGCGTTTCTTTGGGCACATAATGCGATCCCCATTGCACAGCCTGGAGAAACTCATCATTCTCGGACAAATGGAGGGGAAGGGCGCTAGAGGAAGAGCGCCAGCTAAATGGGTGGACCAACTCAAGGAGGTGACTGGAGGCCAGATGCGGGGAGCGGTACATATGGCGCAGAACCGGACCGAGTGGAGAAGATTGACATACAGTCACGATCCTCAGTATGGAGGGAACGACCAGAAAGAAGAAAGAGAGAAATTAAGAAACCTGACACACCAGAGGCAAAGAACTCAGATATATATAGAACAGTAGACCTTAAGGATTTCGTGTGCCGTTTCCAAGTGTGGTCTGTCCCCAGTTTAGTTCTCTTACACTGGGTGAACGACTTCCACGCCCCCAAGCGGTAATTTGAGTCGTAGAAAGTTTTTCTTCAGAGCGCCCATGGAAATGTGCTTCTATGTATACATCTGAGTTCTTTGCCAGAGGGCCTAGCCAATGAATACAGATTTACATAGAAGCCCAGTTCTAAAGGATTTCGTGTGCCGATTCCAAGTGGAGACTGTCTCCAGTTTAGTTCGTAGTTGGCGGCGCTGGCGTCGTTCTCCGTCTCTCTTGCTCTCGTAGTTAAGATACACAGGAGAAACGTTCGTCTCTCTTGCTCTCGTGGAAACAGCAGTCACAGCGCGACTGTCACGCAGCCAAGGGGCAATTTGAGTCACAGAAAGTTTGCATTCAAAGCTCCCATACGAAATGCGCCTCTATGTAAATATCTGAGCTCTTTGGCCTAGCCAAATGGCATTCGCCTCTGATTTCTACTTTCGCTAACACTTGGTTGCCATGGCAACATAAGGTCATTTAACTATATATGTCAGTTCCATACATTTTCTAACTTGGCGATATGCCATTTGGCTACAGACCTATGACAGAAAGAGAGAGTTATAATTAGTGCTAAGCTACCTGCAAGAGATTTCTTTATCCAGGACTGCACTCGGGATTGCTGACGATGTCACTGGAAAAGACAAGACATATATTCATCATCAGCTCTATATACTGTCCCACTGCTGGGCACGGGCCTCTTCACACTGTGTGAAAGGTAAGGCCATAGTCTACCACGCTGGCCAAGTGCGGGTTAGCAGACTTCACATGTCTTCCGAGAACATTATGGAGAAGTCTCAGACATGCAGGTTACCTCGCGATGTTTTCCATCACCGATAAGCAATCGATACTTAACAATTTAATACGCACTTAACTTCGAAAAGTCATTGGTACCTGCCGTGAATTCGAACCCAAAACCCTCTGCGTAGCAGTCTGTCGGTCTCTCCACTCGGTTATCACTGCTTTTATATAAATAATATCTTCAGGTAAATCTTTGCAAGATTCATACCTAGTCTCAACATCTCTGGATAGCCGTTATTTTCCAAATTAAATTCAATATTATGATTTTTCTGCCTATCAATTTATCCAGCACTTAATGGATGGTGGTAAGTACTCGTTAGTATGAAAGGCTGCGAGGTAGTAATTTCTTTCGCAAAACCGCCTATTGTCCATTTCTGAATTTGTGTACAATCTACCTTAATCCCGTATATGTTGTAACTACAGTCAGTTATATAAGTTCCTATAGGTACATTAACGTGGTTTTAAATGGTACTAATTATTATTCTCAACATATTGTAAGATTTTTGGACAAAGAAAATTATCTCAATCATAATTCATGAATTAATAGTAGGTTATTCTGAAGTTCTACCTCAAAAAAGACTCAGCGTAAATTTTGAGGTGTGTAGCGTCCTTTGTAGTTATAATATTATAATCTATACATCTATACATATAATTAAAATTGGAGTGTCTGTTTGTAAAATTAAAGTACCTAACCGCTTTTTACTAAATGCATATGGATGTACATGGTACATATACCGAAATGTCATTTTTTTAATTTTTGTCTGTCTGTAGGTCTGTCTGTCTGTCTGTTTGTTCTCGCTAATATCTGGAATAGCTGGACCGATTTTAACGGGACTTTCACTGGCGGATAGCTGATGTACCAAGGAGTAACTATGACATAAATTAACCGGGTACGCGAGGTAGATCCCTCAGGACGCGGGTGAAACCGCGGGAAACAGCTAGTATAATAATATCATAATATCAATATTTTTAAGTTTCATGTGAATGTGAGTTATTGTGGCTATATTATGCTAGTTTAGTACTTTTAGATTATTATTAAAATAACCTTATTAATTGACAACAACATTAGCACCAGCTCGTTTATCAAAAAATTCAATGTAGTTACTAAATAATTTAAATTGTATAGAATAAGACGTTGAAAAGAGTGGCCCAGAGTTTCTTGCCTGATTCTTCTCATGAAGCTCTACTTTTTGCCCAGGCATTTTTTTCGATGCTCAATTATGTAAATGAGCATATAAGTTACTTTTTTATATAATTACTTATGTATGACTTTCTGACGTGTCCAAAAATTTGAACATTTTTATGGAAATAAACATATTTGAGTTTGAAAAAATATCAGAAGCTTGTAATATGGGTACCTACTAGACATACACAATGGACTTTTATAAACCCATATATTTTATACATAGAAACACCCAGATCAAGACAAAAATCGATGTCCACGCACACAAATCAGTGTCTGTAATACAGTTGATACTAGCACAGACACTGACACTCTACTCACTTCACTCTATCTCATTAGATTCTCATAATTACTATGCTTCTATGTTTACTTGAGATGGACAAAATGTATTGGCTTTTTGAAAATAAATTAATTATTAAACGTTTGACGAATCGGCAATCAAAGCCGCGATCTTCGGCGTGGCAGTCGTTTACAGTCCCGCAAACCACCCGGTGGCGTCAGTTGACTGTACATTAAATATTTCTTTATCTATACATATTCAGACTCTTATTTTCTCAATCACTATCACTTATAAACAGATGAATAATACTCATAATTACCAGAATCACACGCCGCCACGCTGCAGTCATAATATCAAAACGATTTTCCTTATAAACGGGGAATTACCACCGTTGTCACAAATACAATAAAGATAGGTTTTGTTCCTGTATCAATTGGTTCATTTTAGTTGGTCCTTAGTTCCGTTCCGGTTATTGGGCCTGTTGACTCTTTTTTTTTGTATACTCGACATAGCCCGCAGTTACGTGCGTGCTATTTTTTATTTTACCGGTTCTGCCCGTTTCCTTGAGATTTTCGGGTATTTTTAAGGAACACGGTCCCCAAGGAACATATTTGCGAAATTTCAGCTTCTTGCGCCCAATAGTTTTAGTTGTGAGTTGTCTGTCATTCAGTAACTCAATAATTTAATATACAGGATGTCACAAGACCCATCACCAAGCCGAACTCTACTCGTTTTGGACATCATGCCAAGTCATACTAAGCAAAAATAAATGGGAAATTATTATTTTTCAAATAATCACATTTTTTAAGCCGCAATTAAAATTTTGCGCGTACAATTTTCGAAATATCTACTTATCCTTGGATGCATAGGACATCCATAGAACAGGTTGGCATTGTAATTAAATCGATTGTGTACCTAATTACAAAAATTCCATAGTAACTTTGAGCCTCAATATCTCCTGAACCAGTAATTTCCCAGGTATGGTGCCGCAGTAAAAAATGTTTGTAATGATTGGTATAATATGGGGTTTCAGTTTTCGTTAAGGGTCTTTTTACACCCTGTATATACACAGACTAGACATAGCCCGTGGCTCCACTCGCGTGATGGTCACTTATCGCAGTAAAAAGTAGCCTTTGTTATTCAACATCCTCCTTGCTATCTCCACACACAAAAATTATACCATTGAGTCGTGAAAGAAAGACATACAAATAATTAAAAAACAAAATCTTTTCATTGTGGTTTCATAAGTGCCAAATATATGAGATTAAAGTACTTGTCAATAAGATTTAAACGTGCCCAAACTCGGTGGGGTTGTGTCGTTTGATTGATGAGCTCCTAGAGCCACCTACCAGCTCTATTGTCAGATCAGCTCTTCTTTCTTTCTTTTCTATTAAAGAGCTGTGCTTTTGTCGGTGGAGTGTAGGCCATAAATTTCGGTCTTCGGCCAATACCTTGACCTCTATAAACGACATGACCTTTGCCTTTTGTTTCATTTATTTCAGATCAGGTTAATTACACTATAATATTCCATTGTGACGCGATATATGTACGTAAGAGTTCAGCTCAATAGAAAACCGGAAAGTGAGTCAAATTTATTTTGCAAGATTCTTCAGGCCGGGACTGATGAAAGAAAATGTTGGCTCGTAAAAAGTTTAAAAAATACACTTCCGCATTTTTAAATAAGGACAATTTTATTTATTTTTTTCCTACCTACTGCGGTCGCAAATGCGCAAGTTTGTGAAGATGTACGGCAAGAGCTTTTCATCCTTTTAGGCAAAAAGTGCGGTATTGTTTTTGATGACACTTCTCAGTAATGAGTCAGCTATTTATTCATCTGAATAGCACATGCACTATCCTTTGTCCAGATAACGGCCATATCAGCAAAAGCTAGGCTATACTTATTATAAAATTAAGTTCCCTTTTACGTCTTGTTTGTCTGTATGCAGGCGATAAATTCAACGTTTACTTACTGAACGGATCTTTGTACGGTGTTCATCAATAATGATGAGAAAGGAGCGCTAGGTGGTTTGGACACGTGGAGCGAATGAGTGAAGAAAGAATGACGAATCAGATATACTAGGCAAATGCGTGTGGGCAAGTCGGTTGCGGCAGACCTCGTCGGACATTCGTCGATCAAATTGGAGACATCCTAAGAAATGGAAAGGTCCGAAGTACCCGAAACCGGCGAGCATGTATGAAAAGAGTAATGAGTGTAGAGGAAGCGCGTGAGGTTTGTAAGGATAGGAGCAAGTGGTGTTCTGTTGTCACTGCCTACCCAACGGGAAAAAGACGTGAGTATAATATGTATGTATGTAAATCAAAATCAAAATCTTTTGTTCAAAATTGGCTGGTAAACAGCTCTTTCTGAACGTTAAATTTTACAATAGACAGTCCCCCAAAAAGCCCAACCCTTCACTGCTTCCTATGTGTTTTCGCTAGGAAGAAGAAGCAGCGCAACAAACTCCCCAGCAACACACACATGTATGTTCATCAATAAATATGGGGATGGTTTGGGTGCGTAATTCACGCAGAAGGAGACATTATTACCAATGGAAGTATAGTTCTCTTCTTCTTAGTTCTCTATCATTCAGAATTTAATGATTTTTGAGATAACAATACCAACTTGTAATAGCAGCTCTTACGCTCATTTTTAGTCATAATAATTTGACTAAGTTAAAAAAACAAATAGAGGTCCGCACTCGAGGTTTGCCAGCGAGCAATGGAGCGTAGTATCCTAGGAGTCCGTTTAACAGACCACGTAAAAAATATAATACTACGCTCCAAAACGAAAATCGCCGATGTCACCCACAAAGCTTGCAAACTCAAATGGGACTGGGCAGATCACGTTTCCCGCATGCCGGAAGAGCTTTGGACCAATATCGCCACTAATTGGGTCTTCGAAGGTGTGAGCGCGGCGACAGCGTGGTAGGCCGAGACGACATTGGCGGGACCAACTGGACTCGTACAGGAAGACTGGCCTGTGCTGACACAAAATAGAGATATGTGGAGAAAGGAGAGGGAGGCCTTTGCCCTGCAGTGCGACCTGTGCGACGCTACAGGCTGAAAATAAAATAAATAAAAAAAGCTCAACTATGTTTGCGTGATATTTCTGTTAAGCCGTTTATTTATATCTATTGATATATATATATGCGTTATCTTCACAAACCGGATTTTAGTTGTGTTCCATGTGCGTTTTATCCTTATTCTTAGTTTGGCATTTATAATTTTATTTATGTCCTGAGACCAATCGAGTCCGAAGGCACATGCTCTCCGAAGCACGATTGCGCTGTGAAATTAATGCCACAGCAGGTGGTCATTCATCCAAGTAGAGACTTCTAATAGCGTTGCTTCACTTTACAAATCTATTATGAATGGTACGAGCCACGCTACAAACCCATGAATACCTAGGTACTTTACAAAAACGTTTTTTTTACGTTAAGGAAAACTAAGACGAAAACTGTTATTATACAATTAATTCTATAAACGAGTTATTATACTTATTAGTAAACATTGTATTGTCAACTCGTTTCTTTAAAGCTATAGTGTTTTATAATAAAAATATTATATGTCTATACAGGGTGTAAAAAGACCCGTAACGAAAACTGAAACCCCATATTGTACCAATTATTACGAACATTTTTCGCTAACAGAAGCTAGCAAAAAATTACTATACTTCGGCACCATACCTGGGAAATTACTGGTTCAGGAGATATTGAAGCTCAAAGTTACTAGGCAATTTTTGTAATTTGGTACAAAATCGAAGCATTTATCCCGCCAACCTGTTCTGAAGATGTCCTATGCACCCATTAGTATTAGATTAGTAGGTATTTCGAAAATTGCACGCGCGCATTTTTATAGCGGCTTGAAAAAAGTGAATACCTACTTAAAAAAAAGTCGTTTCCCAGGTTTTATTTTTGCTTAGTATGACTTGGCATGATGTCCAAAACGCGTAGACTTCGGCTTCGTGATGTGTCTTATGACACCCTGTATATGAAATCCAAATCGAGCTAGTGCAAATTCTGTCATATCTGGTTAGACTAGTTAGCAGACCCCGGGCCCAAGACTAATGTCTTGGATGCAAACAGAATAAAGTTAAAACAATGATGATCAACAAAAAACCCTCGGCTTACTGACTGAAAGGCTGATATTTAGCACGCATATATGTATATTAATTGGAGACTAACTGACACTTAAGGAAGAGAACAAGCTGTTAGTGGCAGAAAGGAAGATCTTGCGCGGCTTCTGGGGCCAACTAGAAGAGGATGGGAGCTTGAGGATCCGAAAGAACCGGGAGATAGAAGACCTCGTGGCCGAACCAAACATTATCGGCGAGATTAAAGCGTCACGACTTCGCTGGTTTGGTCACGTGATGAGGATGGAAGAGGATCGTGCTGCAAAAAGAGCGTATCTGGTCGTCCTAGATATCGCTGGAATCACGAAGTTCTAAAAGATCTAGGAGGACTTGGTAAAATGGACTGGAAGGAGTGCATCCACGACAGGAAAAGATGGAGAGATCTCGTGTCAGAGACCAAGACCTACTTCGGGGCGCAGCGCCACCACGAATGAATGAATATGTTCATTGGAGAGCATAGATGTGCACTAAGAAAGGATTTGCCGAAATTATCACTGGACTGTAAAGAAACCGTTAAAAAAAAATAATGTTTGCGGGCGTATCTATTGGTGTGCTCTGGTAGCCTATGTGTTTGTCTTGTAATGCTTCATAATAATGCGCAAAATAAATACAGAGTTAATGAACTAAGCGCCTCAAAACAGTGTAATCAATCAAATAACTTGTTTTATATTAAACGACCTCTGTTTTCCTGGTACACACTCAAACAACATTTGAAGATAATAAATTATTATGTTGGTATAAAATTATATATGATAATTTAGTAAGAGAATTAAGTGAGAAGGTTATCTTTGGTGGTTTATCTGTCTGTCTCTTCTTCTTTCTCTTAGCGTTATCCCAGTTTCAATCTGGGGTCCGCTTACTAGTCTAACCGGATTTGGCTGAATATTAGCTTTTCCAGAGAGCGACTGCCTGTCTGACCTCCGCAACCCGAAGGGATAGCGATATTCCATTATTTAGACTAGTGTCAGTTTATTTAGAAGGTACTGACACCCTGTAACGACTGTCAAAGATCTTCATGACAACCGGGACCGACGGCTTAACATGCTCTCCGAGGCACGGGACAAGCGATAATTAACAATTCAATATGCACATAACTCCGAAAAGTCATTGGTGCGCGCCGTGGATTCGAACCCGATACCCTCTGCATGGCAGTATGTTGGTATATCCACTAGGCTATCGCTGCGGTTTATCTGTCTGTATGGTGACGAGTAAATAAGAATGAAAGTGTCACTACCCCTCTTAATTCAGTGGATGTCTTACAAGGCGATTAAAAAAACACACAAACCAAATATTTCGGAAGAGTTTGTTCGAACCCCAGGTACCCCGGGCACAAACCTCTGACTTTTCGAAGTTATGTTTTTTTATTTTTTTATTTATAGACTCACGCCTGTATCCTCGAAGGGGTAGGCAGAGGTGTAATATTACACCCACATTTCGCCATGAATTTTTACACATCATCAGCCTTTAACAGTCCACTGCTGGACTAGGCCTCTCCTTTGAAAGGAGGAATTGGCCTACTATACCACGCTGGCCAAACGGGTTGGTATAGGGTTTGTATCAAGTTTTCCTTCTCTAACAGTACTGTTCTCTGCATAATATGGTCCCTCTGTCGGCTCTTACGACACCCATGGGATGATATGGGGTGGTGACATTCAGTATTCTTAATCCGTCACCACACGGACTATGAATTTTTAAGTCCCACGTAATAGGGGGCGAGTCTATTGCCGTACCGGGCACATTACCAGACTCCGTGCTGCTACTGAGAATTTCCTAACGAAAAAACCCACTAAAATTATTAAATTATATAATTATTATTGGGAGGTCTCGGTTTCGATTCCCGACCCGGGAATCGAAACCGAGACCTCCCAATCCCACGCGCACATTTTTGCCGCGAGACCAACGAGGCAGTCAGTGATAATTAAATAATTTAGAATATTAAAATCCCTCTCTGTGAATACAGGTAGCACTGACCAATCTGCACATATAAAATTCTTTGATCTCACTGACAGACAACGCATAGCGAAGTCTATTAGACGCAAGAAGCTAAATTAGACATATATGTACCTACCTACGCCTATTTTCCTAAGAATTTCTATGAGATAGAGAACCAACGGTTAAATTAAAAAAATATACAGGCGTAGCTGCGGGCGTCCTCTAGTATCTCCATAAGAAAAAACACATATTTGAGCAACATAAAAAGCTACATTTTTAAAACTAATAGCAGACTTGGGCCTTCGCAGCGCAAGCTTAGGCTCAATTTACATCGTCTCGGAATAGAATGGAAGCGAGGCTTTTGCAACGGAACTGTATATAGATATAATAAATAACTTTCTATCAATTGTATGATATACAATACAAAGTAAATGTAAACAAAAAATTGGACGCATCCGTCTGCCGAGAAATCAAAATTCTCCTGCAGTTAACTTGTACTGGGTGGCGCAAAAGTAATGACCCTATTTGGTTCAGCTACAACTTCGTTTCTAAATTAGAAAAATAGAATTAGTTTTTAAATAAGTATATATATTTGTGCCATGAAATATAGTTGCATTATGATTTAAATTATTATGTCTATTACATGTTGACCTCCAGAGTTGAAGCACATTAGAACCCTATTTATGACATTTTCCATAACTAGCCGTAACACTTCCTACGATATGTTTCTTATTTCTTTGTGTATATTATCTTTTAAAGCTGCAAGAGTCTGTGGTTTGTTCACATACACCCGAGATTTCAAATAACCTCAAAGAAAGAGGTCTGGACGCCACACCATTCAGTTACTTTGTTGAATAATGCGCGGATTTTCAGTGCCCCAGAAGCGACTATTCTACTTATTGACATGCCCCGAGAGATGGAAATGCAGTTCGTCATTCATAATCAATTTTGAAGAAAAATTATCCTCTTCAAGGTTAAGGTTTATGACGCGATTATTCCACGTTCTTGGGGAGTAAAGCGGTCTATGATTATTTTTAGTGAATTTTACATTTGATTACTACAACATTTTCAATATCAGAATGACAGGAGATGTCATTAAAATATATAAGGACATTCTATAGGGTCATACACACACTTTTGCGCCAACCTGTTTGGGTGTTACGCAACAGAAGATGAGGTAGCGGTTACACCCGCCTTATTTAGGGGTATTTCTGCGCACCCGTGGTTTGTAGTGTGATGTAATATAGCATTTCTCCATAAATGAGCTATCTAACACAAAAAATATTATCCAAATCGAACCAGTACCTAGTTCCAGAGATTAGCAAATAAATAAAAAAACAAACTCTTCAGCTTTATTGTATTAGTATAGATACCTACAGTGCATTAAGAAGCAGCGATAGCCGAGTGGAGAGACCGACAGACTGCTATGCAGAGGGTCTTGGGTTCGAATCCATGGCACGCATCAATGAGTTTTCGTAGTTAAGTGCGTATTAAATTGTTAATTATCGCTTGCTAATCGTTGAAGGAAAACATCGTGAGGAAACCTGCATGTCTGAGAGTTCTCCATAATTTTCTCGAAAGACATGTGAAGTCTGCTAACCCGCACTTGGCCAGCGTGGTGGACTATGGCCTTACCCTTCTCATACTGAGAAGAGACCCGTGCCCAACAGTGGGACAGTAAAGGGCTGATGATGATGATGATGACAGTTCATTATTCAATTTTGTTGCAATGCCGGCGCTGCTGCTGCAACGGCGGAAACCCTCAAACGGCGCAAATACGGAAATTTAGTCGGCAATTACATATTTGAGCCGTTTGGGGTAGAAACGTTGGGCCCATGGGGTCCGAGCGCTCGTATTTTGTACCGAGAAATTTCGAAACGCTTGATCGACGTCTCACGTGACCAGAAGGCTGGTTTATTCTTTGCTCAAAGAATCAGCATTGCCATCCCTCGTGGCAATGCTGCCAGCCTTCTGGGCACGTTACCCCATGACATTGATGCGGAGGTATACTACGACGCCTAAACGCCTCGTGCCTTGCGTTTTGTAAGAATATATTATTTTATTTTCTTTTTAATTTAGTTATAGGTTTATAAGTATAGATTTAGTTGTAAATAGTAATTAAGTAATAGTTAGTAGAAATGTAATTAGTTGTAAAATAATTGAATTCAACCAAATAAAATATTTCCTTGTATAGAGTAAAACATTTTTTTGCAAATCACTCCCACTTGCGCTTCTTTTCAGCTTAAGTCTTGAGATCTGTCACTCAGGGTTTTCCTAGTCTGGACTCCAGTCTCTCGCAAACGCTCAAAATATTTACTTATTAGTCTTATAACATGCCGAGTGGATATACCAACAGACTGCCATGCAGAGGGTATCAAGTTCGAATCCACGGCGCGCACCAATGACTTTTCGGAGTTATGTGCGTATTGAATTGTTAATTATCGCTTGTCCCGTGCCTCGGAGAGCACGTTAAGCCGTCGGTCCCGGTTGTCATGAAGATCTTTGACAGTCGTTACAGGGCGTCAGTACCTTCTAAATAAACTGACACTAGTCTAAACCATGGAATATCGCTATCCCTTCGGGTTGCGGAGGTCAGACAGGCAGTGGCTCTGTGGAAAAGCTAATATTCAGCCAAATCCGGTTAGACTAGAAAGCGGACCCCAGACTGAAACTGGGATAACGCTAAGAGAAAGAAGTCTTATTACATGCGTGTTAATATTATTTTGTAGACCTTTCTGATGTGAGACATAACTACTCTGCCCTATGCCTGCCGTAATTTGAGATTTCATCGTGAAAAAAGTTAGGTATCAAGGATAAAGTTAGTTCTTCAACAAGCTATGTCAGTAAATAAATGTGTTCCTCTTTGTGCAAAATGTGAAACGACCGGCCGGGGTTAATAAAATTATTTTATCTTTATATATATATTTCTTGTGTGCGTGTGTATGTCACTGAACTCCTCCTAAGCGACTGGACCGATTTTGATGACATTTTTTGTGAGTGTTCAAGGAGACTTGAAGGTGGTTTAGATATACAATTTAGTCCACTGGAAAATGTTTTTATAGTTAATTTTTAATTTGTAAGTAGTTGTTGATCAGAGAGGTTGGACTACGTTTAGACTAGAGAGAACATGCTCGCCATATTTCCTTATACCGAACGTGCAACATGTAATGTCAGTTGGTCTTAGTCGGTTAATCATAACGTCAAATTACGCGTCTCATTTAAAGAGGCATAGACTCCTTATAGACTCATATCTTTGACTGCATTCTTTAAATAGCCGTGCTGTCAAATCCTATCACTAAGGAGTGATGGGATTTGACAGTGAAAGGAGATATCGATGTTTTTTGAATGAGGGATAATTACGGAAACAAACTAACGGACATACAGGGTGTCACAAGACCCATCACCAAGCCGAAGTCTACAGGTTTTGGACATCATGCCAAGTCTTACTAAGCAAAAATAAAACCTGGGAAACGACGATTTTTTAAGTATTCACTTTTTCAAGCCACTAATGCCACTATAAAAATGCACGCGTTCAATTTTCGAAATACCTACTTATCCATGGGTGCATAGGACATCTATAGAACAGGTTGGCTTAGTAAATGCATCGATTTTGTACCTAATTACAAAAATCCCATAGTAACTTTGGGCCTCAATATCTCCGCCACTCAATATCTTCGCCACCTAGTTGAACTAGATGGCACTACGCTGAGTTGGAGCCAATTTTATTCAGTTACATAAAAACCTGTTATGCTAAAAAAAAGTAACTCTTTCGTAACAGAATACATATGTTTTCTTTCTTCTCTTTCTTTCTTTCTTGCTTTGACAACGTATGTAACGCTTGAATTAAAATGAAAACAAATATAGACAAAACCCAACACGTTAGGTACCGGAAAACCCAATTACAATCAATGGAGAATGTTGATTATCCCGCAATTATTAGCTAGCCCATAAATACATATAGTCGTATTTTTAATTAGACGAAGCCAACTGACAGTAGCTAATGTCACTTTGTAAAATAATGTTGTCATATTTAAAGTAATAGTGATGCGTTTAGTTCTCGTTCAATCAGATGAACGAACATTGAATGTGAATAGTTAATCATTTCAAACTATAAAAGAATATTATTTCTATATTACAATAAAAGTGCTCTGATATAAGTTACTAGTAGTTATGTAAGTAGTATAAATTGTTATATTTTATACATCTACAGGATGTAAAAAGACCCTTAACGAAAACTGAAATCCCATGTTGTACCAATCACTACGAACATTATTTACTTCGGCACCATACCTGGGAAATTACTCTATATTGAGGCTCAAAGTTAGTATGGAATTTTTCTAATTAAGTACAAAATCGATGCATTTACCCCGCCAAGATGTTCGCTAGATGCCCTATGACCCCATGGATAGGTAGATATTTCGAGCATTGAACGCGCGCGCTTTAAATTGCGGTTTAAAAAATGTGAAAACTTAAAAAAAAATCGTTTCTCAGGTATTATTTTTGGTTAGTATGACTTGGCATGATGTCCACAACGAGTAAACTTCAGCTTGGTGATGGGTCTTGTGACACCCTGTATAGTTTCAACTACATGATGTATAGAAAATAGAACAGTCTTACAGGTTTCCTCGCAATGTTTTCCTTAATGTTTAAAATACTCGGTATTCAGTATAGGTAAATACTATAGGAACATAGTCTTCGAAAACTCGAACACCGTACCTGATATCGGCCGTTCGGCACACTAACTATTCACTAGACAATCGATGCAATTTCATTCATTCAAGGGATTTTTCAATCATTCACTTTGTCACAACACTATTTTTATTTCATCATAAACTGACAACACAGTAAACGTCAGTTGACTTCGTCTAATAAAAAATACGACTATAGGTATATACTTGCGTTAACTTTTAATTGTATAAATATTTTTTTATTATTGTTTTTTTTTATTAAATATTTGTTTATTGTTACTACAGTCCATAATGTCGCTTGTATGTGCGTACCTATAAAATAAAACATCATTGTACATAACATTGGACGATTGGATGCCCCTCATAACACAGGTTTTTCCTAGCATGGGGGGTCATTGATCGATCTGCTTGAACTCTGTTTTTTTATAAATATTGTGATTGTGTCTGTAAATTCGTGTACCTTATGACACATAAAGTTATTTAATTTTAATTTTAATTAATTAGTTTAATTTAATAACAAATACACAGTGATGTATAACAGATAAATTATTCCTATAAATATTCTGGACTAAAAAATATTTTGCTATGACTTAAGAATTATTTATATTTTATTGTACACAAGTTATTTAAGTTTATACTTATATAACTGTGACTGCAAGAAATAAAGGACAAAGGGCGGCCTTTCACCGAAAGCTCTACTAGGCTGTAGGAAATAAATAAGAGGTCTATGCTGTTAGTCTCTATAACACCCCTCAAACAGCAATCATACCTATTGAAAAACATTACTCTGCTTTGCGCTGCGCAATTACGAAAAAATTGTTTTTCCATTGCTACAACTGAATAGAAAAAGAAAGCCAAATTGTTATCCTTTCTCAGCACGAGAACCCAATAAAGTAGCCTGCACAGATATGATACTAATTCTCATATCTGTGGTAGCCTGTTATAAAATGGGCTTAAGTACCTACCTAATTTTAATTGAAAAATATTTTTTGATATTTTTTCATTAATTACGACTGTATTTTCACCGGTGACATTGCCGAATAAAACAATCCTTAGAAAACAATTTCAATTCATAAACATAACACTGAGATAAACAAAAATATTGCGGTGGGATTTTACACTAAGTATCATGTAAATAACCTCAACCACCTTAACACATACTCGTAATACGTCACATTATCAACAAAGCAATAAAATATGTAATATTAATATCACTTACCACTTAAAAATACTAGTAAATACACGTTTTTATACATCACGGCAGCACAAACAAAAATTTACAAACAGAAAAGACTAGGGATGCAAGTAAATAAATATGAGCATAATTATTTAATTCATATACGTGTGAAGTCAGCCATGACACTTGGACACTGACTGGTTTAAGATATATAAAACATTTTTGCCTGGTTTTACCTGTTTTGAGAAGCGAATATGAAGAGCTTATAAATGTGACGTAAGAAGTACAACTTATTTGACCTTTGATTATCGCTTACTAGTTGTTTTTTTTTCTTTAGTTGTGGTATCTCGAATTAGGTTCAGAGTTGGGTAAAAATTGGGCGTAATTTTTGGTGATAACGAAGTCGAATATTAATATCTGTTTTGTTTATGTCAACGGAAGATAATAAGATCCGCAAGTTTATATATTTCCTAGGAAATTTATGAATCACAAGTTTATCAATTTCATAGGAAATTTATATAACTTACGGATAGGTTAGGTTAGGTTACTCTACACTACTCCTACTCTACTACAGTTACTTTATAAATTTCCTAGAAAATTTATAAATTTTCGGTTATCGTTATTTTCCGGTGACATATAAACCGTCACGGATCTGGGCACTTGCCCCTTCTCATTGTGAAAAAGATAAAAGAAGAACCAGAGTCTACCTGGCGAATTGTGGGTTAGAAAATATATTTATTTTATAATTATTGCAAGTAGTTATTCATATATAATATATGTATTTGTACTTATATATACTTAATATATGTATATATTTAAATATATATATATAGTTTAAGTAGTACTTATGTAATATATTAATTATTGTGTAAATAATTAAAATATAATAATCATGCACCTACCATCAATTATCTCTGCACCACCGTGGGTTGACTGGTAGAGAATGCCTAAGTCATTAAGTCCACCTATTCTACCACATTGTTTGTGTTGTGCAAAAAGTTAAATAAAATAAAAAATAAAAATAAATATTAATCGTATTGTAGTACAACTTACACACGGCCATTTAATTTTAAACTACGCAAAATCTGTACTATGATAACCAGATAACTGATAACCATATCGACTTATACCTTAAATTTACTACTAGCCGTTTCCCGCGGTTTCACCCGCGTTCTGAGAGAACTACTTCGCGTACCCGAAAAACCCAAATATAAAATAAAGCCTATGTTACTCGCAGATAATGTAGCTTTCTAATGGTGAAAGAATTTTTAAAATCGGTCTAGTAGTTTTTGAGTTTATCCATTACAAACAAAAATACAAATTTTTCCTCTTTATAATATTAGTGTAGATGTAGATAGCACAAATCGACGTAACGATTATTTTATAATTTACCCTTTTCGCCCCGATCTCGTGGGAATTCGAGCCGAGATACCTATCCATGTATACATAGGGCATGTATAGGACAAATTGGCGCGAGAGAGGCATCGATTTTGTAACCAGCATTAAGGAATAACTGACGATGACGAAGATCCCGAGACAAAAAAGCTTTTAAACAATAATAACAAAATGAAACATACATTTAGAATATTTGTTTAGAACATTATGAAAAGTAATAATAAAAAAATACGAGAGCCATGGATTGAGAAAGGAATGCTGAAATGGTTTGGACACGTGGAGCGAATAAGTGAAGAAAGATTGACGAATCAAATATGTATATATGGCAGAGGTGTGTGGGCAAGCCGGTTGCGGCAGACCTCGTAAGACGTTCGTGGACCAAATTGCGGACGTTTTGAAAAACGGAAATGTCCGAAGCACCCGTAACTAGCGAGCATGTATGAAAAGAGTAATTAATTTAGAGGAAGCGCGTGAGGTTTGCAAGGATAGAAGCAAGCGGCGTTCTGTTATCTCTGCCTACCCCGACGGGAACAAGGCGTGAGCATATGTATGTATGTAGTAATTAAAAAAGAAACCAAATGAAACTAAGAATACTTCACAATAATCATGCTTTAATTGTAAATTGTCATTATCAAGTTCTAAGTGTCGCGTCGTCCCGACGACGAATCACCGGACCTAGGCTTCAATACCTTTAGCTTGGGGTTGGACACAAGGACCCCGTTTCTGACTAGGTGCCCGAAGGTGGACTGCAATATAAATTGATTTGACAGAATGTTAGCTTATGACGGATTTAGGGCACACACGACTTTTCATCCGTAGTGTTTGCCTTTGTGACTACTGTGAAAAAATTGCGAGGTCTAACAGTGGATGGCAAAAGATCCTAAAGGATTTCCTTTTTTCTTAAAGCTCTTCCATAGCGCACTCGCAGGTAGAACCCCGATGTGTATGTCACTACAAGCGGTCACCCATCCAAATGCTGACTTTTGCGAACGTTGCTTAACTTTGCCGAACTACTACGATTACTTCGAATGTCAATGCAAGTCGCGCTACAACCCCAAGCCTGTAAAAATTAAATGGCGAGGTTAATTCTTAATGCCCTTCAGTTCAGTACTGAAACACACGCCAGGAGGGGCGGTCGTGTCGTGTCGTCAAATATGAACACAATTTTACGTAAATATTTTTACAGTGATTGTGATAAAATATGCTAGTAAGGTATATAGTGTCTAATTAAAAATCGGTAAGTTATTTCTTGTGTTAATGTTGCGTTGGTGGAAGGTTAGGTATAGATTTAACAGTCACTTTTTTATTATTTTCACACTTTTTAATACAAGCTAATAATGACAGTAAAAATACACATTCTATTTCGTTATTTTTTAAATTTATTTGAATGGTATATAATAATAATTCTTTATGTAGGATGAGAATTTTCCCTTAGGTAATATTAGATATAAGTAAATCGTCTTGAAATTATTAACTAGAGTTACAGAAGGATCATTGTCATTCAATTAAGTAAGACAATTTACGACAAAGAGTACCAAAAGATACAATGCAAAAATAAGTATTTAGAAATATGTTTTTATTTAAATTATTATTAAAATTATTTGTATTTTTTAAAAGCCTTATTTTTTAGAAGAACAAATAATTTAAAAAATATTGGGTCTGAGTTTTGAAAATGACTAAAGTGACTGAATTTGACTGACTGTCATTTACGGTCAATTTGGTCAAAAACAGTCAAAATACAGTCATTAACTGTAAAAAATGGTAAATTTCGATCATTTTGATTTCACTAATATTTTAGTACTTTTTTAAGTATTTTCTAAGTTTTTGTGATTAATAAAAGTGTACAGAATTCTTAATTGAAACAAAAAAGTGGTTTATAATTATTTATTGTAGTATTTAACATTTTACAATGCAGGTTTCTTTAAAAACATGTAATCATAGTGTCTCGTGTAATATTTTACTAATTGTTTTCTAATTCTAATTAAAGTATTAAGGGATCATTTTCCTCATCATCATGACCAATGATGTCTTGTGCGTGGTTCGTGGCGTCTATGAATGCAATGTTTTCATATTCCTCTTCTTCCGAGTCTGAGCTCAAATTACACATTGCAGGAGCACGTTTATTTTCCGCAGAAAGACGGAGGTTTCACCTGACGAAAACAAGTTTTTCCACCCTTTGCTTCTGCATGCGATTGCGTCGGAAAGAATATGTGAAACTGAATATGCTCCAGTTGCGCTCACGTGCAGCTGAAGATGGTGGAACGCTTAGGATTCGGGTAGCAATCGGTTGGATAATTTGCTTTGGTGCAAATGACTGCCACCAAATTCTAGGCTCTATTAGTTTGACAGGGGCTGTTCTTCTATTTGTTTGAAAATGAGCCACATTGGCCATAACTTTGTCTATTGGAAGGTCTAAAAAGCAGCTGCCTGAGAAATGAATGTCATCGTTAAGGGGATATCACTGGGTTGTAGACTTTGACCCCTATATCGTGGATCTAAAGCATTTGCTGCCAAATGTATGGGCTTGATGTAGAAGTCTCTTCGCTTTTCTATGGCTGATATGATGTATTCTCTTTCTGTTTTATCTACTCCCAAGCTCGATTAAACTTCTTCAGACAACATCTAGTTTTTTAAATATTTCAGGTACGTCTGACAAAGGACAGTTCAGTTCTGATTCAGATAGTGAGAGCTTTTCGCTGATGGGATCTAGTATCTTTAAAATGTCCTGTATTAAAATCCAATTAGATTCATGCAATATTATATATTTCAAAGCTCTTTCTAGATTCAAATTGTGGTCGATGGCCAAGAGTTCTAAGTCTTCTCTTATTACTTTAAACAAGCAATTCTTATATATACAAGAATTGCTAGTTTATATTAGTATATAATATATTTTGTGGATCTTGGCAACAGCTCCAATAATTTGAATGAAATTTTGTATTCAGATAGAGTTTGGCTTGGTAAGTTTATCTTTATAATTAGATTTGCTGGGAAAACGTCACAAAAAAAAGAATCCCTGAGTGAAGCTCAGTCGCACCAGGTTCATTTAAACTTGCATATAAATTGGATATCTAAATAAATAAATTATTTGGTGGTAGTTGAGAGTAGACAGTAATTATTGTTTCAGTCAAATTGACTGAATTTGACAGTAAATGACCGGTCATTTTAGGTTTATGACAATAGTGACTGGTCATATTCAGTCATTTTACATCTCTCCGCAACATAACTGTGAAGTGCGGGTGTCTAATATACCTCTGCCTACCCCTTCGCGGATAAAAGGCGTGATGTTATGTAAAGTGTAACAAATATTTTTTATTTATGAAAAAAATATCCACTTGTTTACATTTGAATAGCGATAACCTATCTAGAGGGAAGACCAACGCAGAGGGTATCGGGTTCAAATCCATGGCGCGCACCACTGATTTTTTCGAAGCTCGGAGAGTACGTTTACCCGTCGGTTTAGGCTGCTTCGAAGACCTTAGATGGTCGTTTTGTGGAGTTACTTGAGTTACACCTAACCTTCTCACCTAACCTTACGGGCTTGTAAAGTAACAAATACAATACGATAATTATAATATTTGACATTGTGCATAAAAAAAGACAAATTGTCAAATATGCTATGTTCGGTTATGTTAGGTTCCCTTGTGTTGTGACCCTTAACCCAAAACTAGGATTCGCAGGGCTCCGTCAACTTAGCTTTGTTTTTATTAAAAAAAACGGAAATTTACTAACTGATGCTGGTAAATCTTGGGATTTACTAGTAAATCCTAAGATTTACCGTATTTCTGGCTTTTACAGTAACATATATACAGATTAATTGCCGAGAAGTTTGACCATTTCATGAAATAAGTATTTCAAACTTGGCCGCAACGTATAAATTATCAAGGATGTAAAAAGACCTTTTACGAAAACTGAAATCCCATATTGTACCAATAATTAAGAACATTTTTTTACTACGACACCATACCTGGGAGATTACTGGTTCAGGAGATATTGAGGCTCAAAGTCACCATAGAATTTTTTAACTAGGTACAAAATCAATGCTATACTCCGCAAATATGTTCTATATGTCCTATGCACCCTTGGATAAGTAGGTATTTCGAGCACTGCACGCGCGCATTTCTAATAGCGGCTTAAAAAATGTGTTTTCTTAGAAAAAAAATCGTTTCCCTGGTATTATTTTTGCTTAGTATGACTTGGCATGATGTCCAAAACGAGTAGACTTCGGCTTGGTTATGGGTCTTGTGACACCCTGTATTATGTAAATAATGCATGCAGTAGCCGCCTTGAACGCTTATGCGATAAGCTATTGATTGTTTAGTTATACGCGGCAACTAACCACGTTATTTGTGGATTTTTCAGACAATAAAGAAGGGCCTTTTATAAAACTTTGTAGAAGTGAAACCTACGTAATTTATTGACCTAAACCTTCTTCAGGAATCACATTATCTTTTGGGTAAAATTATACATAATTTCGTTCGGGAATTTCTGAGTTCATCGCGTTAATACATATACACAAACAAGGAAAAAAGTGCATATAATTTTGTAATATGTTTTGACTAGCTGAGCTCGCGGTTAGGCCTTCGCCACACTTGATGGAAGTTACGATAAACGCTGAGAGTAATCGGAGCGGCGAATCATCCGCATAGTGTGCCTGGTATTGGTTATTTATATACAATAACTTGTTTAGGTGTTCCGCCGTGGAAGATCCGCGACGGAGTTTCCGTCAAGTGTGGCGTTATCTAGGGCTACTGCTCCTCACCCGTGGCACATAGCGTGATGTTAAACTCATAGTCTATAGTCTTCCTCGATAAGTGGGTTATCCAATAGTAGTAACTGAGATTAGCACGTTCAACCAAACAAAAAAGCTTTATAATCTGTATATATAAAATCCTTGCGTTACTGACTGACTGACAGACAAGCTACAGCCAAAACTATTAGGCGCACGAAGCTGAAATTTGGCATGTATGTTCCTTGGGAACCGTAGGGGTGCACTAAGAAGGGATTTCCCGAAATACCCACGGGATCGGTCAATACATATAAAATAAAAAAATATGCATGCGTAGCTGCTGGCGTCCTCTAGTATTTTATAATTAGCGGCGAGAGCCCAGTGGTGTAAGTAACGGACTGCCGAGACGATGGTCTCGAGTTCGATCCCCAGTTACCCCGGGCACACACCTTTGACTTTTCGAAGTATTGTGTGTATTAAAAATGTTAATTTTATCGTTCGCTTAACAATGCGCCCGTTAGATGGCAATAGGCTCGCCCCCTATTGCATTGGAACCGAAACATAACTGGTGAAGTGTGGGTGTATAATACACCTCCGACTACCCCTTCGGGAATAAAAGGCGTGAAGTTATGGTGTTGTATGTACCTAAATTTTATAATTGTAATATTTATTTATAGATAGACAAATCATTATATCACATAGGCTACGAGCGAGGCCACGGGCAAAAACTAGTCCTAAAAAAATTAAATTGAACAAGTCGAGTTTAAAATTATGTTCAATTGTTCCTAGAGCGCTTTCAATAATAGAACAGGCATACATGTCATTGTATAATGTCATACAATTACCCCTCTGGGAACGAACCCGGTGCCACCATTTATAATTCAAGGAATATGCCTCGAACGGTCATTGTACCTTAAGTGTGTACAGCTACTTAGATATCTTCATGTAGGTGAATTTCGAAATAGGTACGTAGATAGAGGTGATAATTTCTTAAGTCTATAATCAAATTAAATCAAATCATTCTTTATTAGTCAAACATAGGATCTTAAAATTAATAAAGTGCGCTATGTTTTGTCATAGGATATACAAATTTTAAATTAAAAACATTATACAATTCAAATATAAGTAGGTATACACGCGACTGAAGGCATAACATACATTTTATTATTCTAAATCAAAACCAACATCATTTAAGAAGTGATCTATGGCATAGATAGTGCTTGGACTAGAAACAAGCTAATCAAAAATTTTGTTTGTGATTTTGAAGCATAATAATATTTCTTGTAAATAGTTATTTGTGCAACAAGAGAGCAAAGTTGTTTTTTGTTTCGAGTACTGATTTTGAGTCCCGAGCAATCGAAGGATTCTATGATTGATTCACGAGCGTAGCGAGTGAATCAAAGTTAGAATCCTGAGCGTGGTGAGGGACTCAACAGCACGAGATACAAAAAACTTTGCTCTCGTGTAGCACACATAACTTTTCACCACAGCAGTGAGAACACATATTACTTAGGAGACATAGAAATGAACAGGAATAGATTGAATTCTGCATAATCACTTGTTGATTTAACTCTTCTGGTGTTAAAGTACAGTCATCATCGCTAGTTTCACTCATCTTTTTAGATTATTTTATATATTAATATAATTTAACACGTTACGCTATACCTACTGTACCAGCATCAGCGAAATTTTTATTCCCGCTACTTTTTTAAATCACGTTTTAATACCGCGTCCCTGATGTTTATTTTTCAAATGTATCATTGTTGTAATTCTAAATAAAAATGTATTGGTTAAATACTAATTTTATACTATTAATTAGACTTATTTTTATTAAAATACAATAATAAATTAAACATGTAAACAATAACATATAAAAAAAGTAATTTCTTTATTACAAATATCTTTTTTTTTTTGCGTTGCCGTAGGTGTTTTCTTTGAGGTCGAATTCCAAAATTGAATTTCGAATTCGAAGGGGTTTGTTTTTTCACTCACTTTTCATATGCATGTGAAAGAGACAGAGCACAGTAAAATTCAAAATAAAAACGTGATTTAAAAAAGTAGCGGGAATAAAAATTTCGCTGATGCTGGTACAGTAGGTATAGCGTAACGTGTTAAATTATATTAATATATAAAATAATCTAAAAAGATGAGTGAAACTAGCGATGATGACTGTACTTTAACACCAGAAGAGTTAAATCAATAAGTGATTATGCAGAATTCAATCTATTCCTGTTAATTTCTATGTCTCCTAAGTAATATGTGTTCTCACTGCTGTGGTAAATAGTTATGTGTGCTACACGAGAGCAAAGCTTTTTGTATCTCGTGCTGTTGAGTCCCTCACCACGCTCAGGATTCTATGATTGATTCACTCGCTACGCTCGTGAATCAATCATAGAATCCTTCGCTTGCTCGGGACTCAAAATCAGCACTCGAAACAAAAAACAACTTTGCTCTCTTGTTGCACAAATAACTATTTGTCACTTGTGTGACAACCATATATATATTATATGCTAAATCTATAGTGACAACACAATTTCTAACATCTAACATAACTCTGTCTAAAATGTGCTCTCTAAACTGTGAATGCTATGTTAACTTGTAAGTGACAAGTATAACAGAACCATAGTTTTTAAGATTATGACTGTAATGTTTGTTTTTTATCTTATACTAATATATAAAGCTGAAGTGTTTGTTTGTTTGTTTGGTTGAACGCGTTTATCTCAGGAACTAGGACCGATTTCAAAAATTATTTCAGTGTTAGATAGCCCATTTATCGAGGAAGGCTATAGGCTATATAACATCACAAAAATCATCTCATAAATAAATCAATATTTTATTTATTAAAAACATAATTAAATGTATATACTTATATAAAACTCTGTCGCAACTAATGCAAGAAACTAAAATTTGCCATGTATATTCCTTGAGGCGTTTAGGGGAGCATCCGTTAGAGGATATTTAGGGATATTTTAGAGGATATTTAGGGATGCTCCCCTCTGGGGGAAAAACGTCCCACGCGCGCGGTCCGCAGGCAAAGTTTAATCTTTAGATCATTACTAGAGGATGGTTGCAGCTACGCCCACTGTTATAATAATATTCTACCACATTCACACAACACCATCTAGTCCCAAACTAAGCAGAATCTTGTACTATGAGTACTAGATAATGGATAAACATAGGTTCATATATACTTTTTTTTTTGTAAATACATACATATCATACATAGAAACACCCAGACCAAGACAAACATCCATGTTCATGCACGCAAATGTTTGACTTGTGCGGGAATCGAACCCGCGACCTTCGGCGTAGCAGTCGCTTACATTCCCGCGGCGCTAACCGGTCGTCAGTTATTTTTAGTGATTCCATGGGAACTTCGGGAGTCCCTTCTTAGTGCACACCGACGCTCCCAAATATACAATATCCAAATATTTTTTCTCATTTGCCAAATATCAGCTTCTTGGGTCTGTTATTTATCCTATGTGTTATCTGTCAGCCATATTATAGTAAAGTTATAATTATTAATGAAAATATGTAGCAAAAGCCTGTGGTCATAATTGACCACAGTTTTTGCTACATATTTTCGTTGTAACCTACGACAGTATGAAACTGTCTTCGCCCTAGTTCCGTCATTACAATTATATTGATACTCCGCCATTACAGAAAGAAGTAGGTCAAACAAAGTGAACGAAATACGATTATATCGGTGTAATATCTATTGAAATTCTGGTGATCGCGTGACATAACTATCTGTTTATATCTGTGATTGCTCGTTTGGTCAAAAGTTCGATTCTTGGCAATTGACTTACTTTACCTTTGGCTCTAACCATAAAATAATCTAATACAAATATGTAAAGCTGAAGCGTTTGTTTGTTTGTTTGGTTGAACGCGCTAATCTCATGAACTGCTGGTCCGATTTGAAAAAATCTTATAGATAGCCCATTTATCGAGTAAGGCTATAGGCTATAAAACATTACGCTATGAGCCACGGAAGCGGAGCAGTAGCCTTAAATAACGCGGGTGTCACTGCAGGTTCATCTAGTTATTGATATTTACCAACACCAATACCGATATCATCATATAAAATCATGGTTTAGACTAGTGTCAGTCTAAGGAAGGGTAAAAGTGACATACATTTCCTCATAACGCCTGTGTACCCGAAAGGGTAGGCAGAGGTGTACTATTACACCCAAATTTCGCCATGTCTTGAATTTTTGGGTCCCACGCATTAAGGGGCGAGCTTATTGCCGTTACCGGGCCAGACTCCATCCTGCTACTGACAATTCGGCAAAACACACCAGCACTGTAATATAATAATTTAAAAAATATATATATTCCTACCGCGCTCGTTGCCAGACTCGGTGCTCCGACTGACAATTCGGAAAACACACTAACACTCTTGCCCGATCTGGAAGCGAACCTGAATTCTCTTGAATAGTAGACGGATACGCTATCCACTGGATCATTGAGGCATACAATTTTATATGCAAATAACTTCGAAAAGTTAGTGGTGGCGCCGTGGATTTGAACACGATACCCTATGCATGGCAGTCTTTTGGGATATCCACTGGGCTATAGCTACATACGTTGATACGACATTCAATCATTTTACATTCTTTTTGCTTTCTTTGCAGACCAAACATGGACAAATCTACAAGCAAGGCATCTAGTGTAGCCGCTTGGATATTGTACATCATCAATTTTATTATTATGGTAAGTAATATAAAGACAGAATAAAGAATTGTGTAATAAGGGAGTATTATAGCGTATAAGAAGACAAGCATAGACACAGTATGCTAAGATGGTTTGGGTTCATGGAGAAGAAGGATGAAGAAATATTGACCCAGAATACAGGCTGTAAAAAGACCCTTAACGAAAACTGAAATCCCATGTTGTACCAATCAAGTACTTACTATGAACATTTTTTACTTCGGCATTATACCTGGGAAATAACTGGTTCAGGAGATATTGAGGCTCAAAGTTAGTATGGAATTTTTCTAATTAGGTACAAAATCGATACATTTGCCCGGCCAATATGTTCTTAAAATGCCCTATAACCCCATGAATAAGTAGGTATTTCGAGCATTGCACGCGCGCGCCTTTAATAGCGGTTTAAGAAATGCGAAAACTCAAAAAAAAAATGATTCCCAGGTATTATTTTGGTTAGTATGACTTGGCATGATGTCCACAACGCGTAGACCCTGGCTTAGTGCTAGGTCTTGTGACACCCTGTTTAAGGCAATTGTGAATGGACAGGACGAAAGGGAAGACCTAGGCGGACGTTTTCAAAAGGTCGAGTCAGGTAAAACCCTAAACCGAAGAGCATGCATGATTTTTTTTTATGCAAGTGAATGAAACAAGAAAGATAATATTTCAGAATCGTTGCAAATGGCGGTCCTAGTTTTCTGCCTACCCCTTCGAGAAACAGGCGTGAGTCGGGTTGGATCTCCAGATGAGACAATACGGTGTGATCCCATGGCTGGAGGCACCAGGAGGTGGAGGGAACGTATCCAAGTTAGAAAGCGGTTAGACACTAGACAGTGTTGCTTGCTGTAGCGCTCATAGCGAGACTTGGCTTGTCGTTCGTTACAGATTGGCAAAGTTAAGCAACGCTTGCACAGTTTACCACTTGGATGGGTCACCAAGTGTGGCATTTAAATTGGCACGTAAAGCTGTCGGTCCCGGTTCTTGTCTCAGGACAAGGTTCGTTAGGCCATGTCGGAGGCCTTCGGGCGGTCTGGAAACTCCGACACCAGAGTTGGACACACACTCACACGAAAAACAAAAAGAAAAACAAAGTGTTACTTGATTGTAATACTTTTTTATTTATTTAATTTATTTAACTTTATGCACAACACTAATAAAATAAGTGGTTCAAAGGCGGACTTAATGCCTTTGGCATTCTCTACCAGTCCACCTAGGGTGATACAGAGATAGTAGATAGTAGTTACATAAAAAAAAAATCGGGCAAGTGCGAGTCTGACTCGCGCACCGAGGGTTCCGTATGCATTTTACCTTATTTGAATTACGCTAGTCCTTTAAATCTGTATGAGCGCCCATATAACTTAGAGGACTGTCTTAAATGGAGTCTACTATGTATGTATGGGGACACCCTTAAATTTTCTACTTTTTTATTTTTTGTAATTTTTCCTTTATTTGTGCTGTAAGACCCTGCTTTTGGCCAAATTTCGTGATTCTAGTTCAACGGGAACTACCGTATAGGTTTTCGACCCAAAACCTATAGGGTACTTACGGTTGCCCTAGAATTGTCAATTTTGGTCAAAACCAAGGTCTTACAGCACAAGTAAAGGAAAAATTCCGAAAATTAAAAAAAGTTGAAAATTAAGGTTAATTTTGGTACTTACAAGTTTTCGCAAAAATCTAATTTTGACTATATCTTTTTATTGGGTTGACCCAGGACCCTGATTTTCATAAACCTAATTGCAAACATAGACCTCAGTATCTGGTATAAATTTCAATTTGCTAGGTCCACCCGTTCCTGAGAAAATCGGTGGTGACACACGGACAGACAGACAGACAGACAGACAGACGGACAAGAAAGTGATCTTATAAGGGTTCCTTTTTTACCTTGAGGTACGGAACCCTAAAAACATTAGTAGATCAAAAAAAGTAATTTATTTCCATAAGAAACGAAAGGACATGTAATAAACAATGTGAACAGGAGTACAACTTGATATCGGTACATCGGTACACCTGTTGTCTGTATAGTAATAGGAGGTTCAGCATACTTATTGCCGGACGCATGTGCCCGGCGCTGGTTTTCTACTGGCTCTTTGGTAGACGTGGACGTCAAAACCAATGAAAATTATTGTTACCATAATATTTACAGATAAACTTAACGAACCTATAACAATGTTGAAATATCGGATACTTACTAAATTAAAGTTACGAAGATTAAGATGTTGTTATTTACCTACTACGAAATTCCTATATTGAGTTAGACTTGTTTAATAAAAATTCATCCCAAGAGGCACTGCAGATTTTATGATACGGCAGTAGGACATAGTGGACTTATAAAGAGGAAGTAACAATTCTCTCTCGTTGGTCTCGCGGCATAAATGTGCGCGTGGGATTGGGAGGTCTCGGGTTTTTCCGTTAGGAAATTCTCAGTACCAGCACGGAGTCTGGTAATGTACCCAGTACGGCAATAGGCTCGCCCTTTATAACGCGGGACCTAAATATTGAAAATGAAATATGGGTGTAATATTACACCTCTGCCTATCCCTTCGGTGATAAAGGTGTGAGTCTATTAAAAAAAAAGTAACAATTACCATTTTATAGATTTACCACTACTTACATGTTGAATGAATGCAATATTCGAACGGCGAGTCATCCATTATTTTGATACAATATGTCTCTAAATCCATGGAATTGGAAATATTGAATCCGGTGATAAGTTAACCGTGACGTCGACTGTCATCGCCGTAAATAGGAAAGCCTAGTCGAAAAGTATTTTCAGATGTTACAAAATTACGCTAAAGTATTTTATTACTTTTTTAATTCAAATTCAAATTCACGCTGTATGGCAGCATTGCCATACAGCGTGAAATGCGATGTGGAGGACTTTCCGCCTTTTTGACGCCCTTTGAATTTATTTTTACTTTTTTTGTATTGTACCTATATTTTAATATTTAATTTAATTTTAGTAGTCATTTTATTATATACAACAAAATTAAATTAATTTTAACATAAAACAATTATAACTACTTAAAGAAGAAGTAGTTATAATTGTTTTATCTTAAAATTAATTTAATTTTGTTAATACATCGACAATTCAAACTCATTTATTTACATAGGTTACAAAAGCAAGCTTATGAACATCAATTCCTTTTTTTTACAACCAGGTTCGGGATGGTATTTCTATGAGAAGAGCCTGGAAGAAACTCATGCCACTCTTTTGAAAAAAGAATCTTAATTATACAATTTGTGGTACCTTGACACTGATAAATGAAAGAAAAAAAATATATAATCAAGTATCATGGTCACATTTACATGATTTAAAAGTTAATCCAATGTCAGACGTCCATTGCCATTGCCATCGCCCGACATTGAAAGAAAGCTTTGTAACCTCGATAAAAACGGTCGAAGGAAATGGCCGATTTTAGCTGCTAGTAGTATAAAAATTATGGTGTTAGAACATTGTCCTTGTGCCTTGAAAAACGGCCATGAACTTTTATTTTATAAATCCTTACTAAGTAACGTTTTCCCCGCCATTGAATCTGTATGTTCGCGATGAATGCATAAAGTACTGAATGGATACAGATATTCATGCAGTTTTCTAAATTAGGAGTGTTTCAGAAAGGTTTAGATTGTATAATTTATCGCAATCTGACATTTTTTGACATTAGTGGTATATATACCAGTACCATAGCCACATGTACGAGGGAGGGGAAACTATGCTTCCTAAATAGGTACCTGCTTTTGTACCTATGTCTTATCTTGAAGCGGCGGTGGCCCAGTGGCGTACGTAACGGACTGCCGAGACGATGGTCTCGGGTTCGATCCCCAGGTACCTCAGGCACACACCTCTGACTTTTCGAAGTTATGTGTGTATTAAAAAAAATGTTAATTATCGCTCGCTTAATAATGTGCCCGGTAGATGGCAATAGGCTCGCCCCCTATTACATTGGGACCGAAACATATCTGGCGAAGTGTGGGTGTGTAATACACCTCTGCCTACCCCTTCGGGGATAAAAGGCGTGAAGATATATGTGTCTTATTTTTCTCTCTCGTTAACTCGTTAAGTTTCAGGTTGGTTGTTGATACCTTTTTCCATCTGATACAAGTTTGTCCCGGTAGGCGATAAGCTTTGGCAAATATTGTTTAACTGAGTGAATATTAGTTTGTACTACGTGTTTCCAAAGCCATAATAGCATTTCACTATGTTTGTACACCTACCCGTTTCTTAAACGTGAATATTTTGAAGGCATTACCATGTTTTTTTTAGGTCCCACGTAAAAGGGTGCAAGGCTATCGCCATTACCGGGCACTTTATCCGGCCCCATGCTGCTATTAAGAATTCTACAAAACTCAGTAACACTTTTGCCCGAGCCGTGAATCGAGCCTGGGACCTGTGATCAACGGACGCATACACTTACTACAGGACCACGTTTATATTTGCAGGTAGCGTGTGTCCTTCTGTTCGGCTTCGGCCTGTGGATCATCAGCTCACCGGCCACCCTCTCCGTTGTAATCGATGCTACTGGCAGCGCGGCGGCTAAGGTATGATACATTATGTCTGTATGTATAAATTACTTGCTTTACTAACTGATTGAGAACGCACAGCTATAAATATTGGACGCAGGAAGCTGTTTGACATGTTTGTTCCATAGGAGATATGGGCGCAAATTAATATATAATGATTATATTGTTACGAAAATATTAATAATATTTAAGATTGATATTTAAATAACTATTTGTGAACACAGAACTGAGAATTTCACTACTTTACAATATTAGACGCTGTATTGGCTGCTTAACTGTTTATAAAGATTGGGTATTTAATTTATCGCTTAATTATTAAGATAACTCCAGAAACTTTCAAAGTAAAATAAATTAGTATTAAATAACATGATTCTGACACTTATTATTATGTTTTCGGTAATAAATAACATGCTATTATATTTACATCCTGTTGATAGCGCCATCTGTTGACCGAATGTTGTAAAGCAGCGTTTGGCTATTAAAATAAATTTGTTATTCGTATAAAATAAATCATCTGGTGTTGTGGAAAATTCATTACAATATTAATGTCGATTTATGATTAGTTTATAATTAATCGTACAGTAATTTCAATTATATGTTGAAAAGGAGTTGTTAAACGTCACATTAAGTGTAATGACGGTTAGTTTATAAAAAGGACTGTAGTTCGCATTTTAATTCAATTCTGTGCTAGAAATCGTCTGAAAATAAACTAAGTAATATTACGTGAGTGTTTTTATTAAAATTGAGTCTGGACACGTTACCCTGGCGTATATCGCTGACAGCAGCGGTTGGATAAACGCCCCCTAAGAGACTTCGGGATCTACGGTTGGCGCGAGAGTGATGGGTCTCTTGGCTTAGCCGCCATTACCAAGGATGACCTGAAGACTAATGCGAAAAGCGCTTGGAAGCCGTGTTTGGCGCTAGTCAACCCTGGTCGGAGACCACACGGTGTGTCGGAGTTATGGCGAGCAAGTCTACACGTCACGTGCGGCCACGTGCGAGCGAGAGCGACAGAGCGACTACGACGGGGTACACGCACCAGGGTGTGCTGTGGCGTGAACGCTGTTCTGCTCTGAGTTCTACCAGAGGTTGCAGATGCGGGTTGCTGATGCACTGACTAGAGGTATTTATCCAGAGCTGATTTGATTAGTTTTTGAGAAACATCCTAATTTTATAATTATGGTGCTTACACGATTACCTACTGTCCCCGTAAGGATTACCAGATAAACATTATACAGTCAAAATTACGAACGTTACACCCCAAATAGAACTTATAGGCAACTGTTGTTTATCCACGTTTGGTACATATATAGCAGTGCTACTGTGCTTATAGTCATGTTATGCCTTCGGCTGGGGCTCTTGTATCATGTCTGTTTATTAATCGTTAGGCCATGTCGGAAACTTTCTGTAAAACTTACTTATCTACACAAGAAAAAGAAAATAGCTTTGTTGTTATGTGGTTCTACTAATGTAATTATTAGTAAAGAACGGTATAACTGCCCTTTTCAACTTGAAGCTCTGATATAGATGCATTATATGCATTACCTGATTTGCTTTCAGTTTAAATAAGCTAATTGATGTGCTGAAGATGCATTCAATTGGTAGTCAAAAGGTTATCTCGATAGTAAAACATTAAAGGGATCAAAACATTATTTATAGCCCTTGGTTACACATAACATAAGGCTAACTAACTGCATTACTTATGGCTAGTGCTCACGGCGCGACTATATGAAGCCTCTCTTGATAAATTACTATCCACCACAAAAATAATTATTATTAATACAGATATGTATTCAGAAGGTAGATATAAAAATAAATCTGTGATACACATTTTTATAGCTAATATTTGTAAAGTTACAAAATAGGTTTTATTATATATTTGTGGACTCTATAGGTGCCTAAATGATTTCATTTTAACATTATGTTGAAATTGTTACTGTCAACTTGCAGCACAAGTTAAGGTTATAAGACAAGGAAACCCAACATATCTTAACCTTTTATGACTTTGTTTTAATATTTGTCGCTTAATTTTATACCTGTATAGAATGATTTGTTCCGACCATGATAAGTCCTTGCATAACCCAAACTACTGAAGCTAGAAACATGAGATCTGGACAGTAGATTTCTTTATGGACATATGCACTCAGGTTCTATAAAAGTCCATCTCTAAGCATTTTAGGTTGAAAGTCTTTAGACAGGTGACTGCTAATCTTTTATAAATAACAAGCCTTAGTGTTATACTCGGTAAATACAATTTGTTTTATTTGTGAGTTCATTTGCAAAGTTAGTTGCATCTATATTCAAGATGACAACTAGTGATAAACCAATAAAATTTAGTGCCAACCTTATTGCTTAGCTCTTTTGGGACGCAAGACAGTTAGGAATATGATTATTAGGATAATGATAAGTGGGTTTAAAGAACATAATGTGACAATCCATATTATCTCTTTTCCCATTTAGCAGTATTTATTCTTAGCCAATAAAAGTAATTGTGTCGACTACTCATGCTTTATTTCGAAGTCAGTTGTGATTAGTCAGTTTACAATACATAAAATTAAAGTTGAATTACATAATGAAAGAGTAGCCAAATGATAAATAAAAACATTCATTTCAGAAAGAAAGGTCTAATTTTATAAATAAAATGTTGAATTAATTATAAAATACCAACATCTGAGTGTCTTTATTAACTTTTACGGTTTATTGTAGTAAATTTCTTAACTGAGTGGAATCATTTTTAGAAATAAGACTGCACTACTCTTGCTTTGTAATATTGGTAGGTTGTAAATTTCTCTTTTATGGCTCAGTTGGCAAACAGTTCAACAATTTCACAGCTTGCACTATGCCTAAAAATATTCAATATTGGATTAAACATGTTCTTACATGAGTAATAATTATAGCACTAGTATTTTCGAAATCCTTGGATCTGCATGGTTTGAAATCATTTCATATTTATCATCAACAGTCCGACTGTTCACGGCTGAACATAGGCCTCTCTTTGTTCTTGCCATTTTGTTTTCCTGTTTGATGTGGATAAAACTTATTTTGAATATATTAGGTTTTAACTGTTTTATCAAAACTGCAAAATATGGGTATCCTGATAACTTATATTTGACTATCTAAAATTGCACTGTCAGACAGAACCTGAGAAAAGTCAGTGTCGTATGTATTTTACCTTAAGCGTTAAATATGGGCTCCAACACTGTTGTAGCTAAGATAACTATAGACCAATGCACAGGTTGAACATGCCTGATATATAGATATAGCTTAATAGACCGGACCACTTTGTTAGAGTAGAATTTTATTTCATCTACAGTTACGAAGGTTCATGGAACTAATATTTGGGTGGGAAATGTTGCCCACCACCTGTCTTTTGAGTGTTGCAGGTTGGTGATGACATCCTGGCAGATGACCTGACCTTGGTGTGAAAAGAGGATGGACGAGCGGTCCTTTACTGATTGGTATGTATGGATGACGGTGGCCCGCCCTTTTGACGTCAGTGGTTTTGTGTGTGGGCTACGCGCACACGTGCCGCATGAGTGCTGTACTGAGCTGGAGTCAAGCATTGTTTGCTAACCTTTGTTGCTGATCAACATCGGCGACTGTATGAGCGGCTTGACCGTATGGGCGGAGGATTCGTCAGATACCGATTTACGTGGCGGGTCCTCTACCCCCTCCACTGTCGTTGTTGGACCTATGTAATTGCATTGTATTGATATAACTGATCATGACGAACGATAATGATTATTTTATGTATATGCATTGATGTGTTTATGAGGCAAATTTTGCATTTATGTGTTTGAGTAAAATTTTATTTTTCCTATCCAACATCCTTCCCAAAACGCTGGCTGGCCACCATGCGTATCCTTGATCCTGGTCTTGTTGGCTAGATCCCGTGATGGGTGATGCCGTGTGTTGGCTAGATCCCGTGATGGGTGATGCCGTGTGTTGGCTAGATCCCGTGATGGGTGATGCCGTGTGTTGGCTAGATCCCGTGATGGGTGATGCCGTGTGTTGGCTAGATCCCGTGATGGGTGATGCCGTGTGTTGGCTAGATCCCGTGATGGGTGATGCCGTGTGTTGGCTAGATCCCGTGATGGGTGATGCCATGTGTTGGCTAGATCCCGTGATGGGTGATGCCGCGTGGGCTAAATCGACCCTTTGTGGGTGATGCCTGTGGGCTAGATCCCTATGTGGGTGATGCCGTTTGTGGGCTAGATCCCTATGTGGGTGATGCCTGTGTGCGCTAGATCCCGTAATCGGTGATGCCGTAATCGGTGATGCCGTAATCGGCTTAGCCATGGGTAAAGCATTGTTTGTTAGATCCCGTGATGGGTGACGCATGCCTCAGGCTAAGATCCTATGACTAGGTGAAGCCTTGTAAATAACTTTTAGTTTATTATGTAATTTTTATATTCGTTCATTTTGTTTGTTATGCTGTTTATTCTGTAACTGTTAAATAATCAGCGCGAGGAGCGCGCTGGATCAGAATGGCCGTATGGGCGCAAATTAATATATAATGATTATATTGTTACGAAAATATTAATAATATTTAAGATTGATATTTAAATAACTATTTGTGAACACAGAACTGAGAACTTCACTACTTTACAATATTAGACGCTGTATTGGCTGCTTAACTGTTTATAAAGATTGGGTATTTAATTTATCGCTTAATTATTAAGATAACTCCAGAAACTTTCAAAGTAAAATAAATTAGTATTAAATAACATGATTCTGACACTTATTATTATGTTTTCGGTAATAAATAACATGCTATTATATTTACATCCTGTTGATAGCGCCATCTGTTGACCGAATGTTGTAAAGCAGCGTTTGGCTATTAACCCTTAAGTGCATAGATTATCAAAATTGATAACAAACGTTTACTTGACCATAACTTGTTATTGCAGCATGTTTGTAACAGAAAAAGATTTCTGAACGTATCTCATTCTGTCATACTTCAATACGTCAAATAAAAAAAAAGCTAGCTTGCACGTAATTGGTTGAAATTTGTCATTTATTACATTGCGCCACAGAGTTCATGAAGTGACCCTTTGCAAAAGTTACATCTCAATAAATCTTTGTATAAGTGCGTATTTTTTTCAACAAAAAAAATATATTTAGTAAGGTAAGGATCATTCCTATAATAAAAAATACAAATTTTGCTACTAATCTTTGATAGCTAGTACTAATTTTACTTTTGAAGTTAGTTATCAAAAATGATAATTCATGCATTCCAGCTATAGAAAAGTTATATTTTCTGTATTGACGGTTATTATGGCGCGGTTTGGTTTTGAACGCAATTTGCATGGGTTTTTATGCTTTGGTGATGGTTTTGCATGGCTTTTTGTTGTTTATATATTACCAGGCCTGATCATGGAAGAAAATCGCATCGAGCAACTTTTATGGCATTTGGAAAATAGAGATGTTTCAGAGGATTCAGCTGATATTGATGAGGACTCTATTGATTACTACGATGACGTGAGTGGGTTGGTTGCAGACCTTGAAGATATTGAGGAAATAGTAGAGAAAGGTAGGCCAGTATCAAATGAAATTGATTTAGAATCTGGGTTTCCAGTTCTGCCTGACTCTGTGTCTGAAAATCCATCAATCAACTATTCGGCCTCTCGTAATTAAGTTTGAAAAATAAAAGCATATGGATTTGGTAGACAGAGCTTTTGATTTTGAAGGTGTGACCGATTACCCTAAAAATATTTCGAATTTGTCTTCAACTTACCAGTATTTTACATATTTTTTGAAGAAAGCTTTCTAGAAGTCGTCTCTGTTGAGAGCAATAAATATGCCACTCAGAAAAAGCCCAATGTTGTCGACCCAATTACCCTGCTAGATCTTCGAAAATAAATTAGTATTTTGAAAGGAGACCTAATGAACCAAATTTGGGAGCAGTATCCTATACTGTAGTAGGTACGCTTACTTCACCCTGTACCAAGGCAGGGGAACCATATAGTTATTTTGTCAACGATTACACCAACCTGTCACTATTTCATTATCTGCACAAGGAAGAAATTCATTGTTTAGGAACAGTGCAGCGAAAAAGATTATGGAAAGCATGTAAGTTGCCAGACAAGAAGGAACTACTAGAAATTGGTCAATTTTTTAATAGAATTGTCGGACACAACGTGCAGGTATGGTGGCGTGTCTGAAAACAAAAGAGGCCAACTGAGTCTCAATAGACCACCTGATGTTACCCACAAGAAGCAGAGAGTTGGTGCTTAAATATTACCCCCTCAGGATGTACGCCAGGAAGGTGTTGGTCACGATAAAAAGTACTACGAAAAATGGAATCCGTGCTTCTATTCAACATGTAAAAAACTGACTTCAGTAATGTCTACAAATGTAATATTTCTTTTTACGACAACAGAAAGAATAATTGTTTCCAACTTTTTAACTTGTAAAATATATATGTGGAAAAGTTGAGAGCTCTTTCTATTAATTTTATTTTAATATTTACATAATAAATTAGTATTTCATCAAAAAACATGTTTATCTGATTTCATAAAAAATATATGCCTCTAATGCATAGATTATCAAAAATGATAATTAGGTTTTATAATGAAAAATAATACCTATAAATATCATAGGATTTTTTAAACATTTTTTCATGATAATTTAGCTTATTTTTTATCACATATATTTTTTTCAATCCAAAATAAAAATCATGCACCAAAGGGTTAAAATAAATTTGTTATTCGTATAAAATAAATCATCTGGTGTTGTGGAAAATTCATTACAATATTAATGTCGATTTATGATTAGTTTATAATTAATCGTACAGTAATTTCAATTATATGTTGAAAAGGAGTTGTTAAACGTCACATTAAGTGTAATGACGGTTAGTTTATAAAAAGGACTGTAGTTCGCATTTTAATTCAATTCTGTGCTAGAAATCGTCTGAAAATAAACTAAGTAATATTACGTGAGTGTTTTTATTAAAATTGAGTCTGGACACGTTACCCTGGCGTATATCGCTGACAGAGACGTAGCGATGCACTAAGGAAATATTTATTTATTTTATAGACCAGTATCCCCGAAAGGGTAAGCAGAGGTGTAATATTACAGCCACATTTCGCCATGAATATTTAGGTCCTACGTAATATGGGGCAAACCTATTGCCGTTACCGGCCACATCACCAGACCCCGTGCTGCTACTGAGAATTCGGAAAAACTCAGTTACACATTTGCCCGACCCGGGAATCGAACCCAGGACCTCCGATCAGCAGTCGCATACACCATCTTTTGGACCACGGAGGAAGTCAACTAACTGAGGAATTCTTTTCTGAAATTCCCTCGGGAAAGGAAAGAATAAAAAGACGTCCTCCAGTAACATAGTTTATTTTTCAATTGATCTTTTTTTAACGGGACCCTAGCACCCTAGCAGACATGTGTTTACCTTTTAGTTTGAATATCTTCATGTTACGCGTCGAGGAAAGAACAGAGTATACATGAAAAGTACAGATTTATGCTAAGGCGCGGCGCACAAACTTTTATTTAAATCTCCGGCTGAGCGAGGTCCACCATGTAGGTATAGCTGCAATAAAACATAACTGTTTTTCCGAAAGTGTTTGGGTTTGTAGTCGTAGCCCGCAGTCAAAAGTGGACAACGGTAATTTTACAGTAATATTATTTTTAAATGTATACAGGTGTGAGAAGGAAAACTTGATACAAACCCTATACCAACACGTTTGGCCAGCGTGGTATAGTAGGCCAATTCCTCCTTTCAAAGGAGAGGCCTAGTCCAGCAGTGGACTGTTAAAGGATGATGATGATGACAGGGTGTCACAAGACCCATCACCAAGCAGAAGTCTACTCGTTTTGGACATCATGCCAAGTTAATTAGCAAAAATAATAACTGCGTATCGAATTTTTGATTTCAAGTATACACATTTTTAACGGCAATTAAAGTGCGTGCGTGCAATGCTTGAAATACCTATTTATCCATGGGGTCATAGGACATCTATAGAACATATTGGCAGGGTACATGCATCAATTTTGTATTGTACCTAATTAGAAAAAAATATGATGACGTTGAGCCTCAATATCTCCTGAACCAGTAATACCCCAGGTATGGTGCCGAAGTAAAAAATGATTGTTATGTGTTTTCGTTAAGGGTCTTTTTACAACCTGTATAAAACAAAATATTGAAATGAGGCTTTGTTATGTTTCTTAAGATCCCGAATACAGGCCTCCATTTGACAAAAAAATAACCGCATTATTTTATTTGTCAGAGGCAATCGCCGGGTAAACAGTTAAAAATGTTACATTATATTGTATTGTGGCAAATTATTGGTTCAATTTAAACCCAAAAATAGAAAGACGGAATGGCAAAGGAGTAACTTGTCCTTGTGGCTGGTTATTACTTAAATGCGTAATGAGCGCTCTTTTATGACTATTTTGCATACATTTGCTTTTCGCATTTCTAATGCTAACGCACTAGTTCCCAAAGTCGTATGAGCTCCGACCCATCAAACAAAAATTCCAATCTTGAGATCCACTTCTTGGTTTGTTTACACACATTTTACACTTTTTCTTCTTCTTGCTTTTGACAAAAGGAAGGGAATCAATGGGAGCGGCCCTACTGAGGCGGAGCGGAGCAGAGCGGATACGAGCTGTGCCGCGATTCACCACTCACATGGCTTGAAATAGAATAGCACAGCTCGTCCCCGCTCTGCTCCGCTCCGTCTTAGTGGAACCGCAGCCTCGTAAAGGGGAAGTAAACATTGGTCAGTCAGTGTCGCCTAACTTTTCAGAACATACTCAATATTCGCTCGAGTACCCATAGTTTGACAAATGCTATGCTAACGTATTCACAAGGGCACAGTCTGAATAATAAAGGATTCGTCGATAAATAAATCGTGGTTACGAAATACTCCTAAAATGTTTTTACAATGCGATTAAATGTTAAGTCGTAAAAACGCGATGTACCTAATAAGAAGATTTTATACAGCTTGCGTGATTGAATTTCGATGGCAGTGTAATAAATAAGATATTACGCAACCAGGAAGTCTTTTCTGTGCTCTAAGCAACAGTTATCCACAGAACTCTTTTAATAACTACACTAGGTGATGCCGCGGTTACACTTGCGCTATTTAGGGATATTGCTGCACCCGTCGCTAATATCAGGAACTACTGGTCCGATTTGGAAATCTTTTTCAGTTTAAATATCCCATTTACCGAGGAAGGCTATAGGCTATATAACATCACGCTATGAGCCACGGGAGCGGAGCAGTAGTCTTAAACAACGCGGGTGTAACCGCGGGCTTTTATCGCATAACTTTTATCATATAACATAACTTCACGCCTTTTATCCCCGAAGGGATAGGCAGAGTTGTATCACACATCTACACATCATCTAGTATAATATAAAGTTAATTAAAAACATTCTCAAATAGCCGTATATCTTGTTGAACGTTGGTCATATGAATGATATATGAGCGCAGGTGTATATAGGACACAGAATGCTTCATACGGTCACAGCTAATTCTGAAAACTAGCTATCATACACCGGCTTATTATTTATTAACTGGACATCGACGGCGTCGAGCGGTTGGCAACTAAATACTTTATGCGGATAAAGCTGGCTGCACACGGTGCGTGGTTTTGAAGTTTGAAGTTATCCGACTCGTGGTGTAACCTCAAAGATGCCGCTCTGGAGGTTACACCACGCACAATAGGAAGCTGGCTTAATACGGCAAGATAAGTGTTAAGTATTTTATTTTATTGTCTCTAACTAATTCTCAACAAAACAGGATCGGGAACAAACAGTTAAATCATAATAGAATGTGCATGCGTAGCAGCGAGAATAATTGTAGGTATGCATGTTTATAAAATACTAGCTGACCCGGCGAACTTCGTACCGTCTAACAGTCGATTCTTTATTTATTTTTCCCCTCCGTAAGAACCATCCTCGTACTTCAAGGAATATTATAAAAAAAGAATTAGCGAAATCGGTTCAGCTGCTCTCGAGATTTGCGCGTAGCAACACATTCATTGATTCATTGTTATATGATATAACATTCTGTTTTGCAAAACCCAACATGTACATATTATACATAAAACACTAACAGTAATAACGGCAATGTAGTATTACTTGATATTACTTCATAGGTATAGTATATACCACGTCGTGCCAGTAAGTCGGTCGCGGCCGTGCCACCCGGGGACAAGCACTGTTATTGAATTTCACTCACCACTCTATAAATACACTTCTCAATTATTAACGCAAATATATCACCTGCTTATTTTGTAATACATACATATATATCATTCGTAGGTGACAATAGCCCAGTGGTGTAGGTAACGGACTGCCGAAACGATGGTCTCGGGTCCGATCCCCAGGTACCCCGGGCTCTGACTTTTCGAAGTTATGTGTGTAAAAAATGTTAATTAAAATGTTAATTATCGCTCGCTTAATAATATGCCCGGTATTTGACGATAGGCTCGCCTCCTATTACATTGGGACCGAAACATAACTGGCGAAGTGAGGGTGTGTAATACACCTCTGCTCGTGCCTCTGCCTACGCCTTCGGGGATCTGCCCGTGCCTCTGCCTACCCCTTCGGGGATAAAGGCGTGAAGTTATGTTATGTTTATTATTTGTAGGCTAGACTTTTATGTCATAGCAGGCAAATGAGCAGACGGATTACCTGATGGTAAGCTATTACCGCCGCCCATAGACACAAGGAACACCAGAGGAGTCGCAAGTGCATTGCCGCCCTTGGGGTTGGGAAAAGGAATGGGATGCGGAGTGGGATGAGGGAGAAGGAATAGAGGATGGGGCCTCAGACACTCTCACTCAACGAACGAAACGCAACAGCATAGATACGTCGAGTACTGTACTCGACGTACAGTCGAACAACTTCCCGCTCGACCACCATAAGGGCGAGAATTGCTTAGCAAGACATCGTCGCTTCCAGTGCTACTTTACACGCACATTGACACTCGTATACAAAATCATTTTCTAGTGTGCCTGGACTCTAAGAGCGAGCCAAGGGATTGTTTTTGCAAACTGGTCCAGCGCCGACTTGTTTGATTGTACGTCGATTTTCTGTGAGTGAGTAGTACTTCCCCGGTGCAGCCCATTCGTGCTGAAATCAGCAAACTTCTACTACGATGATAATGATAATTAATAATGACCACAGACAGACCTGCGAGTCACTAGTACTGCGACCGATTATAATCATCATCATCAGCCCTATATACTGTCCCACTGCTGGGCACGGGCCTCTTCTCACTATGAGAAGGCCATAGTACACCACGCTGACCAAGTGCGGGTTGGCAGACTTCACATGTCTTTTGAGAACATCATGGAGAACTCTCAGACATGCAGGTTTCCTCGCGATGTTTTCCTTCACCGATAAGCAAGCGATAATAAACAATTTAATACACAAATAACTTCGAGTCATTAGTGCGTGCCGTACCCGAGACCCTCTGCGAAGCAGTTTCTCGGTCTCTCCACTCGGCTATCGCTGATATTACAATCGTACCGGTCTATTAATATCATGTATTATCAAACAAAGTCCATTAGTGTTGCGCGTCGCTTGCTACTGAAATGGGTCGTATTTATCGCTGTGACCCGCTCTGGGGCACTGGGGCAAGCAAACAATTGTTCTTCAAGTCATCGCAGTGCACTATTAGAGCTACAAAGTACTACAGGTGTAAATGTGCCTTTCAACTTAGTGGTCTTTATATCGTAGACTCACTTTTAAGTTAAAATTTGGCGAGCGACACCGTGGAAAGTACCTAATATTTACATTTATTTTACCAAATACACACAACACTATCTAGACCCAAAATAAGCAGAGCTTGTACTATATATTTTTTTTTTTATTATAATAGGCGGCAAACGAGCAGACGGATCGCCAGATGGTAAGCAATTACCGCCGCCCATGGACACAAGCAACACCACAGGAGTCACAAGTGCGTTGCCGCCCCTTGGACTCTCTGGGTGTCGTAAGAGCCGACAGAGGGAGCATATTTTGCAGAGAACAGCACTGAAAAAGAAGGAAGACTTGATACAAACCCTACACCAACCCGTTTGGCCAGCGTGGTAAAGTAGGCCAATTCCTCCTTTCAAAGGAGAGGCCTAGTCCAGCAGTGGACTGTTAAGGGCTGATGATGATGATGGATGGACTAATTCGCTTTATAATTCGCTATATTTTTGGTTTGGTCTACTACATAGGGCTGGCCAGACTGTTTAGTGGGGTTTAACGTGGAGTTAACGGTCTCTTCGCAAAGATACTACTTATTTGCTTCGTGTCTTTTCCTTGGTCGCCTCTTACACCCTCAAATTAAAACTTCCATTCTCCAAGATGAAACTTTTTGTAGACTCACGCCTTTTTCCTCGAAAGGGTAGGCAGAGGTGTGCACATTTCGCGTACCGGCCACTTCGCCAGACTCCGTGCTGCTACTGAGAAATCGGAAAACATAGAACCACTTTTGCCCGACTCTGGAATCGAAGTCCAGGACTGGACACGGTGGACGTAGGTACATATTATAATCATAAATATAACGGTAACCTGTAGTTTACTGAATTGATATTAAAGTACAGTTTACGGATTTTATCGCGATATATTGGTTTCTCTGAGATAATATAGTCTAAGTCCGTGTGGTGACGGATTAAGAATACGAAATATCACCACCCCATATCATCCCATGGGTGTAGTAAGAGCCGACAGAGGGAGCATACTATGCAGAGAACAGCACTGTAAGAGAAGGAAAACTTGATACAAACCCTATACCATCCCGTTTGTCCAGCATGGTATAGTAGGACAATTCCTCCTTTTAGAGAAGCCTAGTCCAGCAGTGGAGTGTTAAAGGCGGATGATGAATGAGTAGATAATATTATAGTTTTAGGTATGCCAGCTATACATATAGCTGACATCAAACATAAACGCTCGACAAGGTCTGCTGTGTGTTTAACATATAGAACAAGGAACCAACCACTACCTGCGATTTGATGAACCCCAAGTACTCGCAAAAGAACACCGTTTTCTGCCTAGGATGATCTGCGAGACTATTAAAATTAAAAAATATAGCCTAATTCAAAAGGCAAGATGATTGGAATATTCCTCCAGCTCGGAATACTATCAGCAGGCTCATGAAACCCAAGGAGGACAAAACACCAGAAGACATAAGGACAGTGTGAGCTCATTCTGCGTAAATAGTAACACCAGTCGTTGAAAAATGTTCAGGTACTTTGAGATATCTGAACTTTAAATACAATCAATGAAAACTTTTAATTGGCCTTCATTTTCTATTTTTATATAAAACTAGCCGTTTCCCAGAGGTTTCACCCGCGTCCTGAACGTCGCGAAAAACCCAAATATCTTACAGACCCCTATTTTTTTCTAAAATAAAATATAGCCTATGTTACTCGCAGATAATGTAACTTTCTAATGGTGAAAGATTTTTTTAAATCGGTCCAGTAGTTTTTGAGTTTATTCATATACAAACAAAATACAAAGTTTTCCTCTTTATAATATTAGTGTAGATTGATTTTCTATCTGTAAGTTTTCCTTAAATGTAAAAATAAAAATAATAAAATAAAAGTCACATTCAAGGAAAAGACAAATATCACCTCAGTCTGGCGTGACTATGAATCCTGTAAAGAAATCGAAACGTCGTCGGCTAGCAATAAATGAAAAATGTGGTTTCTAGATCATTCGGTTAAAATTTCAATAACTTAATGAAACCATAGAGCAGCGATAGCCTAGTGGAGAGACCGACAGTGTGCTACGCCGAGGGTCCGGGTTCGAATCCACGGCGCGCACTAATGACTTTTAGGAGTTATGTGCGTATTAAATTGTTAATTATCGCTTGCTAATCGGTGAAGAAAAACATCGTGAGGAAACCTGCATGTCTGAGAGTTCTTTATAATGTTCTCTATAGACAAGTGAAGTCTGCCAACCCGCACTTGGCCAGCGTGGTGGACTACGGCCTTACCCTTCTCATAGTGAGAAGAGGCCCGTGCCCAGCAGCGGGACAGTTTATATACAGGGCTGATGATGAATGAAACCAATATATCGCGATAAAATTCGTAAACTGTATTTAATTTCAATGTGTAGTATTCGCGTAAACCCAATAACGTATTAGTTTTCTGAACTCTAAAAATACAAAGCCCGGCAATCGAACTTAAAATCTCACATTCAATCGTAATTACAAAACTTACTTTATGTAAGTAATTACCGTATGACCCCAATATGTGCATGACCCATGTCGTGCGTATTATCTCTCGAAAGCATTGAGTTGTTTCATAGATTATATCGAAAGCTCCATAATTGTCAATGGTTTTGTATCAAATAGGTTAATGTAGAGTCAATGGGTTTTGTAAACAACTTCATGTTTTCCTAGCTCGACGCGTCGATTCACCTGCTTTGGTAGTTTATTTATGCAGCAGGTTAAGCTTATTAAGCACTGGCAAATTATAATAATAATATACGGGGTGTAAAATTACCCTTGACGAAAATTGAAATCCGATATTGAACCAATCATTAGGAACCTTATTTTACTTCTGCGCCCTACAATTTTTATAATGAGGTGCAAAATCGATGCTTTTTCTGGCGTCAATTTGTTCTGTACAATATACGCATATGGATAGGAGCATTGCACGCGCGCACTTTACATTACGGCTTATAAAAGGTGACTACTTAAAATAAAATCCCAGGTATTATTTCTGCTTAGTATGATTCGTCAAGATCTGAAAACCAATAGACTTCGGCTTGGTGATAGGTCTTTTGTCATCCTGTATAATAATAATATTTTATTTATCAGAAAACACACGGTGATAAAATATTCCTTATTTTTTTTTATAGGCTCACTCACGCCTGTATCCCCGGAAGCGTAGGCAGAGGTGTAATATTACACCCACTTTTCGCCCTGAATTTTTAGGACCCACGTAATAGGAGGCGAGCCTATTGCCGTTACCGGGCACAACACCAGACTGCGTGCTGCTACTGAGAATTCGGAAAAACCCAGTAACACTTTTGCCCGGTCTGGGAATCGAACTCAGCAGCTCCGATCAGCAGTCGCATGCGCTATCCACTGGACCACGGAGGCAGTTACAAAATATTCCTCTCATACATAATTTGATTTTGAAAACCAGTCTCTATCTAATAATTAATCAAATCCAGTCAGTGGATTAGCCTTGAAAGCAGTATTTGTTATTATTATTCACAATTTTATTATAAATACAATTCCCACGCAAAAAAAATATATTCTGTGTCTTGGGGGACTTGACAAAAATTCCATCAACAGACACAAAGTTCACCCAAACTTGGAAAAACAAATTGTGAATGACAAAAGTGTTATCTCTTGTGCGGATCAAACTCAATCACTCTACATAGGGCCGAGGCAACCACTTAACCCCTCATGGTATTTCAGTGTGGCTGTGTGTTTCGTTACGGAATGTATGGCAACATTAATATTGGTATTTTTCAGCGACACAGTATCGACATTGATTACCCGAGAATAAAATTTGTTACACGTTTCATATAATCCCAGATAGCAATATAAACTTGTTTCAAACTTGCAACAAGTTTGATACATCAAAAAACAAACTTGCATCAAGTTTGCCATGGCAACTTTGCAAACTTGCAGCAAGTTTAAATATCATCAAACTTTAACTATTTTCTATTGTGTCTAGTATTGCGTCATTTAATAGGTTTAATCAGCCGTTGGTACGTGCAGTAAAAGTCAGTGTTGCGCGTCTTGGGTTTGAACCCCTATGCGTAGGAGACTCTTAAGGTGCTGATAAACTTGAGAATTCACTTGTAATGAGCATTTTTTTCGAAAGTTACATTACAGAAAAGTAAACTAGAGCATACTATCGAGCGTACTAATGAGCATTCTAGCACAAGAACAGTAAATGTCTTCGCCCACTTACACGACTCTGCCCAACCGCTCTCGACTAACACTGACCTAAACTAAGGCGACTGCTCGCAGCCCACGCGGCCACACCTAACAGGCACCCAGCTGTCCACGCGGCCACCGCTTTCTATTGAAGCGACTCGTACTTTTGGCTATGTCTCGATTCACGCTGGGCGCGGCGACCGCTAGCAGTCAGCGCGCACACAGAAGACAGTTTGCTTGCAACGCGTAGTAAAGGCGGCGTCAACTACCGAGCAGTCTAACGGCGGTGACCTCGCTGACAGCGAGCTGTCTGCTAATTTATGTTGCCAATATAAAAATATCTAATGAACAATACATATTTCAATTATATTGTTTTTGCCGGGTGGGAGCGGACTCATGTAAGTGGGCTTAAATTAGCTTCGTGCTTTTTCGTAGCAATGTTTGGCAGAGCCATACGTTATTCATTTCGAGAAATTAAAAACCAGCCAAGTGCATGTCGAGTCACGCACATTGTAGGGTTCCGTATTGGTCCTTAACTAATGTGCTAAGGATAAAATAAGGACACGTTCACAACATTAATTTAATCGCTTGCAAATGTAAGTTTAAGTTAATCAATTAGCCAGTATTCATCGTTAATCAGTAAAGTCTAATGAGCCGTTATAATTTTCATTGAAACTTTATCATGTATGCAACTTTTTTTTTAGTAAATATAGGTTCGCGTTTGACCACTATCTTGCCCGATGGTCAGCAATGATGCGATCTAGGATGTAGCACGCTTACCTAGAAGATGCCTATTCACTCGCGTCTTGAAGACACCCAAATTGTACTGATCGGGAAACACAGATTCTGGCAGATTATTTTAGCATAGGTGCCGCATAAACCCGTGTCCGTATACGCAGCAGGACCCTACGTTTAATTCGATTGAAAGTTAACTTTTTACGTGCGTGGTAATTAGTACTTTTCGAATTGTATAAGTAAAAAAATAAGTACCTTCATTGCTACAGCGAAATCTTGAATTATTACCCAGCAGGACCCTCCGCTGTTTGAAGGTTTTCAGACCAATAGTATATGTCACCGTTTAGCGATGTATTAGTACCTTTAAAATACCTTGGTTTCATTTTAATATAATTATTAGTTTATGAGGAAAGCGCCTGCAAAACTTTTATCATGCCAGCAGGACCCTTTTTTGTTTTGACGCTTTCGGCCCCGACAGTCATATTTCTTGTTATCATTTTAATAGTACTTTTCAAATAACCTTACGTTCAAATCAAATACTTTGTAGTTTAACAAGCAATTTGATTTAAAACTTTTTTCACGATGACCTTAAGATTATACCATTCCAATGATGCTATTATTTTTATGGCACTTAAATATTATTAAAATTGAGGGTAAATGCAAAATAAATAATAATCATATCATAACGGATTTTTATTAAATTGTGTTCATAAAAATTAAATATATAAGTTCATCTTAAAACACCGGTTTAAATTAATAAAAATCTCTTTGATTAATGCCACCATGCTAAAAGTTATGAAAGCTCATACCTACATTGGCCAAACTAAACGTTAAGTCGCTGAAAAAATATTTAAAAGTTTTAAAACAATTTTTCTGCTATAATACAAAATATTTGAATTACACGTAAGGTTATTTGAAAAGTACTATTAAAATGCTATTAAGAAATATGACTGTCGGGGCCGAAAGCGTTAAAACAAAAAAGGGTCCTGCTGGCATGATAAAAGTTTTGCAGGCGCTTTCCTCATAAACTAATAATTATATTTAAAATGAAACCAAGGTATTTTAAAGGTACTAATACATCGCTAAACGGTGACATATACTATTGGTCTGAAAACCTTCAAACAGCGAAGGGTCCTGCTGGGTAATAATTCAAGATTTCGCTGTAGCAATGAAGGTACTATTTTTTTACTTATACAATTCGAAAGGTACTAAGTACCACGCACGCAAAAAGTTAACTTTCAATCGAATTAAACGCAGGGTCCTGCTGCGTATACGGACACCATAAACCCGCGGACGGACGGACATAGCGAAACTATAAGGCTTCCATGTAGTTTACCATGAAACCCAAAAACGGCGAATACTCGATGTTCTGTTAGTGTTGTCGCACGGGTGATTGGTTTGTAGGTGGTGAGCCAGACTCAATCACTCGCCGATCAAAAAAAAGGAAGAAAATCAGGTTTTACTTACAAATGAAAACACTTTTAGAATAGTACACTTCACAATATAATTGCCTATATGGGTAGATACAATGCAGCTACTTTAATACTAAGACTTTTACTAATTAAGAACATGAGTAAATTCATGGCGTGGTCCGACAAGTATATTTGGTGTTCACTGGTGTTCCGAAGGCCAGGGTCTTGATAGGAAGAAGACTTAACTGGCTGGAGCTGGAGCAAAAAAGGAAGATTGAGCAGCGTCGCACGCTTATATATGGCGTGCGGGGCGCGGGCAGAGGCGCTCGCTCCCACCTTCGTTCGACGTCACAGTTCAGACGCAGGGGCACGACGTCACACACCCCCCTCTTTAGGGCAGAATTTTTCCTTGGGAAAATTCTCTTGGCTAGCAGCTCGTTGAGGATTACCTGTAATCAAGTAGTGGAAGTGGTGTCAGTATTTTAAGTAAACAACCAAACTTACATAATTACATTAGCTATAAATATAATATATTACCCACAATACGCACGCAACAACTGCCCTAGGATAAACTAACACACCCGTCATCCATAAAGCCGCCACACACTACATAAGTGCTTAGGCCATAACATAACAGAATATGAGAGACAACCATTAAAGGCGTGAAGCGCTTAGGGTAATACACGAGATAAAAGGGACGTCATTAAGAATGAGTTACAGGTAAGAGAAGTTACGTCTAGCCCTACGAATTATTATTCTTGGGTTCGGCACCTTGACCACTAGATAAACAAAATACTAAGTCATAGTTAGGTATAACAAACAGAATTTATACAAAAGTTAAACGAAAATAAATTCAAGTTACAGACTACAAACTGACTACTGAATTACAAAAGAACAACAAAATACATAATTATTTTGCTCAATTTAATTACAAAGACCACGAGTGTCCAAGATGAATGAACACACTATTAAAGTAAACAATGATGAATCATAAGTTCGGTATCTATCTACCAGCGCGTCACTGAGTGAGCGCGTGTGCATCGCAATAACAAACTAGATATATTTTAATTAGATAAGTACTATTTGACTGTTCCGAGTTCGCAACGGCCGGTCAATCACGCACAATATTGCTTTATAAAAGTACCTATAATAACAATTCGATTATAAAATCGATACAAAATTATGAACAACAATAAAAAAACTTCAGCACAAAGCACAGCGAAAAAAATAATACGCCGACAAAGTAGACATTAAGATAAAAAGACTTCCAGAAAAGACAAACGAGAATCGAACTTGTATACTCGGCTGACAGTGACCTTTTAACCACTGATCCACAGGGTAAAAAACCAATATATTTAGTTTATAGTAAGTTTTTTTTTTTAAACAATGTTCAACATTTGGGTACATAACTACGCAGCAATTTAAAAAAATAGTGTATTTTACGAGAAAAAAAATTTTAGCTACCCACAACAAAAAATATTGATTTATAGTAGCCACTACTACAAACGGTAACATAAATTAGAGAACATTCGTTTGGAAAAATAAACAATGTATAGGTTATAAGTATTATTTTTTTATTTTATGTAATTATATGTAGGTATCTTTAAATCTTTTATATGCCATTCACCAAGTGGTTTAACATTCATAACATTTAGTTTTGAAGAATTCTGCCGGTTTACGGCGAAGATTATAAAATAAACAATTGCGTTGATGAGCCGACAACAGAGCTGAGTGTACCTTCTCGAAAATAGAAGATAAATAGTTCAACGATGCGGCATTAACTTCACATGGCTCATGCACCATATTAGAATTGAATTTCAAGTCAATATACTGAGAACCAAAATATCCTTCAATTGAGTTTATGAACAATGTGAGGCGTAGGTAAACAATGGCGTATAATTTATATTTAGATCATTTTATTTCAACATTAGATTTTAAAATTAGTGCCAAAAAATATAAACTTTGTTTATTATAAGAAGGATTGTGGATGTAGTAACATGCACAAAAACAACACATTTTATTTTATCACTTTGTTATTAAAGTTTATGTAGGTATTTATGTATGTTCAACAAACATTTTAAAACAACAAATAGGCTATATTGTGAAGGTATTTATGAGCGATAACTCATCGCACGAGTTTATGTAGGTATTTTACAACGAATGCCCGACACCTGGCAATTAGTGATTACTGGCAACGCGTTAGAATAATATAACACATAAAGAGTTGACCAACAGTGGGCAAAATATACTGGGTTCTCCAGTAGTGACCCAAAAAGAAAAAAAATATATATTTACACATATTATATTATTATATACACTAAGGTCAGACAGAATGACCATCATACGCTAAAATTATTTAGTAAGTGTGGGTTAAAATCTTATATAAAACGACTTACTTAACCCACTTTTTTTTTTTAAACACACATTTTTTGTTTATTAAATCACACAATTTATTGTTATTACCTGATAGACAACAACATAAGTAGGGTTACCTATGAACCCTTTTAAACACCAAAAACCTTTAGTCGGAACTTGATAGTTTAAAATGAAATGCCAAGAATCGTTAGTAGAACTTGAACATTTTAAGAACAAGTCTTCACCACGTTAGTATTGTAGTGAAAACAGGTATAGAACAACAAAAATATCAGGTAAAAACACTAAAAGACAACAAAAATCATCGATTAATCGACGCAACCTCGCAGTCTAGCCACCGCGGTAATTCAAAGTTAAAACTCCAACGTTTTAAAGAGGCGTTGTCGGTATAAACAACAGACTCCATAACACTTTTAGCCCGACAATGCCCGTTCTTCACAGCAAGAAGGACAGAGAAATATAGCATTCATCTCTTGTTTAGCAAGAGCAAAAGTACCATTAGAAAATCGCTAAACAGAGCACATACATCATCAGAATCAGGTAGCAAACAGCACCCAATCTTCTCCCATTTAGCAAGAGAAGGAGACCATTTTATAAACGGCAAAACAGAGCGCCATCGGAATCCGACAGCAAAAAGCATACATGCGCATTTAGCAGCATCCATACGCATTTAGTAGCATCCGTACAGATCTCACATAGCAAATAGGGTCAACACACGGCTAGTAGACGCCGCGTGGACTACAAAGCACTCCGAATTATCTGGTCAAAACAGCAGAAAAAACACCCTATTAAAGGCCAGACAACAGCCCGCCAAAGGCTAGCAAAGGCTAGAATAGAATAGCCTTTCCCAAAGCTACCAACTCAGCAAACCAACAGCAATAGAAAGAAAAAAAAATAACTTTAGAGGTTAATTAATTGATTTATTACTTTTACAAGTAAATTATTTAGTTATTTATTATTTATGTACCTTCATTAATGATATAAAGATGCGAGATTTTGAGCAAAGTTATTTGTATAAAGCAATGATTTAAGAAAGAGTTTAGTAAAGACTTTAAAAACTTATTTAAAGCTATTTTACAGTTTAATTTACACAATCGCATGAAATAAAATATAACAGAGAAACGAACCCATGAAGAATAATGGCAAAAAAATATAATGAATTACACTGCAATTTTCAGTAAAATTACACCCATACTAGTGAAATAAAATAAATAAAATGCGTAATTGCGTATTGTAGGAAGAGAATATAATAAAATGTAAAATGCGTCCAAGAGAAATTGAAATTGTAGGTAGATAAAACACGTGGCTTCGTTGAGCCGGCGCGGCGCGGCGTCGCTCGTACGCCAAGCGGCCGAGAATAAAATAGGTAATTACGTTTGATAATATTGCGCGATGCAATTTATCTAGCAGATAGTTCAATTAGACATATAATTAGTTAGAAAATACAATTAAGCGACTTGTGGCTGACAAGAAAAAGATATAGGTTACTCCTGGACGTATTTAACACATAAAAATATATAAAAATACACAAAAATATATAAAAATACACAAAAAAATACCACTCACCTTCGGAACACCAATTCAGCTACAAAAAGAAATCTTATTGGGCGCAAATGTCTCACGATCAAAAAAAGGAAGAAAATCAGGTTTTACTTACAAATGAAAACACTTTTAGAATAGTACACTTCACAATATAATTGCCTATATGGGTAGATACAATGCAGCTACTTTAATACTAAGACTTTTACTAATTAAGAACATGAGTAAATTCAGGGCGTGGTCCGACAAGTATATTTGGTGTTCACTGGTGTTCCGAAGGCCAGGGTCTTGCTAGGAAGAAGACTTAACTGGCCGTGAGCTGGAGCAAAAAAGGAAGATTGCCATCTAGTCATCACGCAACCCCCTAGAGGGTTGGCGGAGGCTGGTTCAGGGCGTTTTGCCCCTCTCCGGCGGGTTCGTCGCCGTCCCCTAAACAAGGGACGGGTGGTTGGGGCGGGCTGAGTGCCCTACGGCTAACGCTGAGAGGCGTGCGAGGCCGCTTCAGTCTTCACGTCGCCCGGGCGGTCAGCACGAGCCAGGTGAGACCCCCGGCGAACCGGGAGAGGCCCAGCTCCGTGTAGCCAGCGACACGGGCGACGACTTACATGCGGCCTCAGCGTTAGTTACGTCTGAGGAGTGTGTGGTGTCGAAGTGGTGATTGCGGAGTTTGGTGTTGGCGTCCTCTGTTGCGGTGGTCGCCCGCGCGCGCACATGATGTGCGTATCCTAAGTTGATACGCGCAGATGTCGCGCGGATGGGGGCGGTCACCTGCAACAGGGGGAATGGAGTGTAGTGTGCGTGGGCAACCGTTGTGTCGGCAGAGTCGTCAGGGGTAGCGAGGAGGTCTCGCGGCAGCTTCTTCTTGTCCGGGGGGCGAGCGTGCCAGGGGGCCAGGTCTCGGACGTGGTCCCAGGCCGAGGCGTCGGCCCGCTCAAACATCCCCACGGAAAGACGGCGGATGAAGGCGTCCAGGCTCTCTATACGGGTGTCCCGCTGTATGACGGCATTACTTACCGTCCTGGGTGCACCCACGATAGCGCGCAACGCAAGCGCTTGCTGCGCGCGGAGGCGGGCCCGGTTGGTCTCGCTTGTGAGCGCGAACCAGGCGGGGGCAGCGTAGGTGAGCCGAGTGCGTACATAGAGCTTGTACACACTCAGCTTGACACGCAGCGGGAGGCGGGATGAGAGCACTGGACGTAGTAGCGCTCTCGTAGCGCGGACCTGTGCGACGACTTTGCCGACGTGTGACTTCATCGTGAGGAGGCGGTCTAGGGTTACCCCCAGGTACTTCGCCGTCCTCGTCCAGGAAATGTTGTCGTCCTGGAGTTTGAGTGGTGGTGGATGGGCCACCTGGGAACTGAAGAGAATCGCCTGTGACTTACCCACGTTCACCGACAGTCGCCATTGCGACAGCCAGCGGGGGAGAAGGTGTAGTGTGCGCTGCATCTTTGACGCGGCGTGGTTGGCGTTCATGCTGGTTGTTATGTACGCCGCGTCGTCGGCGTACAAGGCTAACTCGGTGCCTTCGGCGACGGGGATGTCATCGGTGAAGCGTGAGTACAGCACAGGCGAGAGACAGGAGCCCTGCGGGACTCCGGCGGCGATGGTGTGGACGTCCGAGACTTCCTGTTCCACCACCACTCTGTATGTCCTGTTGTGCAGAAACGATGAGACCGTTTTTACGATACGACGGGGCGCTGTGGAGGTTGAGAGCTTGTACAGCAGACCGGAATGCCATACTCGGTCAAAAGCTTTCTCCATGTCGAGGAATACTGACACGGCGTGCTCGCGTTTGTTACGCGCCGCCGCTATCCGGTGCAGTACCCTCGACAGCTGCATTGTGGTAGAGTGTTCGGCGCGGAACCCGAACTGCTCTAGTCTGGGCGTGATGTGCGGTGTGAGGTGCCGCAGCAGGAGTTTTTCGAACACCTTCGAGATGGTGGGCAGCAGAGTGATCGGCCGATAGCTCTCGGGCTTCAAGATGTTCTTGCCAGGCTTGGGCAACATGATTATTCGGCCCTCCTTCCAGCACGAGGGGAAGACGCCTGTGCGGACGATCCCCGTAAACAGGCGCGCCAGCGCTGCCACGGTACGGTGCGGCAGGCGGCGCAGCGCTGTGTTCGGTATCCCATCCGCCCCAGGAGCCTTCCGGGGCTGGGTCCGCCGAATGGCACGTTGCACCATGCCAGGGGAGAAGTGAATGGGGTCCTCTTCGGGAGCTATCGCCGTAGCGAGGTAGTCTCGAAGGTGTTTCTCGACTGCTGCGGTGTGTTCCGGGTCTGCGGTCGGGTTCGGCGCGAACACGCTCTCTAGGTGTCCAGCGAGTATGGCCGCGCGGTCTGCTGCCTTGTACCTCGGCGTCCCGTCGGCGTGTAGCAGCGGGCGCACCGGATCTGGGGTGTTAGTGAAGCGACGACATAGCCGATGTATAGACGGCCAGTCGTCGCTGGAGTCCTCGATGAAGCGCTCCCAGCTCTCGGCGGTGTAGGTCCTCAACTCGTCCTTCACTCTCTCCGCGAGCCGGTTTAGTCTGGCTTTCTGTGTGCAACGGGAGCTCTGCCACTGCCTTCGAAGGCGCCTCTTGTCTGCGATCATCTTTGTTATGTGTGCCGGCAGAGGGGGTAGCCTCCTCTGGGTGTCAGTAGGTGTGCTGGCAGTCTCAAGGGCGCCTTTAATCGCGTCGACGAGCTCTACCGCGAGCGTTTCGACGTCGGCCGCGGAGTTGATCGGGCGAGTCGGTAAGGAAGATTGAGCAGCGTCGCACGCTTATATATGGCGTGCGGGGCGCGGGCAGAGGCGCTCGCTCCCACCTTCGTTCGACGTCACAGTTCAGACGCAGGGGCACGACGTCACAGTGTCTAAACACACTATGCTGATGGTACGCGACAGAAGATCGGCATGATTAGTATGATTACGCCTGCAATGCTATTTGAATTACTGACGGTATAATGTGTCATTATACCGAAATAACGTTGCGTTATAGAGCTTACTTCGGTCGCGCGTAAGTTCATCGGCAAATTTTCTAGTCGTAGAACACAAGCGTAGTTCGTTGTACTAGTGTAAGTTCCGAAGTTCGGCATTTATGTTGTGTTATATCAGCCGAATACATCAGACGTAAAATCAGCCACGGGGCTTCGGTCGCGTAGCTTCGATATAGTGTGTTTAGACACCTACAAGTGAATGTTCAAGTCTATCAGTACCTTTAACCTACCCCTCTCACCATTAAAAAAATATATATACAAATGACATAGAAGGTGTAACAGTTGCAGTACCTTACAAAATTTAAATTTTTATGTATTATGCAAACCTGGCGATGAAAAAGAGTGACCTTGAGTTTTATTGCCCGTTTTTTCTCATGGTTCTACGCCCTTGCTTTGCGAACGTGGCAGTAAATGTAAATGTAGAAGCTTTAAGTAATTATTTTATTAAATTTGACGTTCATAAGTGTCACTTTGTGATTTAAATGAATAAAGGATTTTGACTTTGACATTAGATTTTGCTGCCTCTTCTTTACAATGTATATTTGCAGGCTCTACTTCAGGGCATGTTGAGTCTACAAGTCGGCATCGCGGTGACGGCTGTAGCTGCCTTTGTCTTCTTCGTCTGTTTCATGGGATTCTACGGAGCCCTTACCAGATCACCTTTCTTGCTGTTTATGGTGAGTGAAATAGGCTAGTCATAAAGACAGGCCTGGCCCATTACCAGTTTTGAAAACTTCGGTACCTACTTTAAAAACAGACAGCTTCGGCAGTTATTGATATTCTGTATATATAAAACTAGATGAGCCCGCGGTTACACCCGCGTTATTTAAGGCTACTGCTCCGCTCCCGTGGCCCATAGCGTGATATTATATAGCCTTCCTCGATAAATGACCTATCTAATACTAAAAGAATTTTTCAAATCGGACCGTTAGTTCCTGAGATTAGCGCGTTGAACGCGCAAACAAACACACAAACTCTACAGCTTTATATATTAAGTATTAGATTCTTGCGTTACTGACTGACTGACAGACAAGCTGCAGCCAAAACTATTAGTCGCAAGAAGATGAAATTTATGTTCAATGGAGTCCGTAAGGGTGCATTAAGAAGGGATTTCCTGAAAAGCCCACGGAATCGAAAAGGTTAAATTAAAGAAAATGGGCGGGTGAAGCTGCGGGCATCCTGTAGTAAATCAATAAAATAGTAAGATATGCGAAGATATGCGAGTACCAGATGCGAACCGAAGGTTTGCTAGTGTCGGACAGCGCGATGTTTGCAATAAAATTTTTGTTATTAGGGCACAAGGGATACGTGCACAGAGCCCCATATTAACGGGGAGCGCCGAAAGGCATAATACTAAATATACGAGCCTTTCGACGCTCCCCATTAATATGCGGCTCTGTGCTCGTATCCCTTTTTATTAGGGATACAAAACTTGTAAAAAATTAAATTAGCTTTATGTTTGGGCCAATTTAAAACATTTTATAATAAGAACAACCTTTATTTTTCAAAACATAACAAAAAAGTATATTCAGAGATATAATAGCATTGTCGTCAAATATGTGTTCTTGTGTGCTTAATGGCCTCAATTCTTAAGCCCAAGGGGGGCTACACGGCTTATGACAGCCCTGGTTTATATGACCCACAAATAGTGGTCCCGCATCGAATTGTATTATTACTTTTATGACCACGACTATATAAAATGATCAAATTATTTATATGCGTAATTTTTTCTCAATAATAAGGTATATTGTTTTAAGAGAACTAAGTGACCCACCTCAAGTTTTATCGAATCAAATGTTTATTTTATTATATCTATTGCCTACCCTTGCAGTCCTATAACTCCTATAAGTGAAGCAGGGTTGGACTGGGTCGGTAGGTGCTGATATAAGTGAGCAGGGTCGGACTGCTCCCCGCAAGCCCGTATCTCTGAATAGCTGATATCTTATCAAATTATCCCTTACCCTCTCGCCAGTTGGGCCTAAGAGGGCCTCGCGCAGGTCCTGGCTAGCGAATGCCACTTCTATACGGCCAATCCGACTCCGTAAGTGAAATTACTTACATACCTACTTATAATTAACGAAAGTATTTATTTCCAGTATGCGGCCTTAGTTCTACTATTGCTGCTGCTGGAGTGTGCGCTACTATATTACTTCTCAAGCAGTCTTGTGGAGGTAAGTTTGTGCAAACGGTAATATGAGTCATACAGTGATAAGCACTTACTATCCCACTCACAAGCACTCACACTCACAAACTACACTGACCTCCAGGGATTATTGCAATTTCACACAATGGAGTAGACTCAACTCGTAGACGAATGGAGGAGACTGTAGTGTTCCTATAACCTCCAACTAGAGGGAGGATCCTTTCATAGCGCGATTCAGGATATATTTTCATGAGTGTCCGTTAGATGTCGCCAGTATTTATTCTCATTGCTGTTCTATGATAGATAGTCTCAGTTGTATGTAGCTGCCGCTACAAAGGCAAGGTATCACTGATACGCAGTTGATAAGCCAAATAATAATAATAATTATATCCTACCACAATCACACAGCACCATCTAGTCCGAAATTAAGCAGAGCTTGTACTTAAATAATGCATAAACATACATATGTTTGACTTGAGCGGGAATCGAACCCGCGACCTTGGACACAGGCGTGAGGATATATAAAAAGAAATTATTATTATGTGCTTTATATCCTTCACTGCTTTGTTTGTATTTGCAAAATTGTATTTTTTACAGAAGGGCTTGCAAGATGATGGCCAATGGACACACGCGATGCGGCTGATATTCAAATGCTGTGAACACAAGTAAGATTTTCATCATCATCATCATCAGCCTTTAACAGTCCACTGCTGGACTAGGCCTCTCCTTTGAAAGGAGAAATGGGCCTACTGTACCACGCTGGCTAAACGGGTTGGTATAGGATCTGTATCAAGTTTTCCTTCTCTTACAGTGCTGTTCTCTGCATAATATGCTCCCACTGTCGGCTCTGACGACACCCATGGGATGATATGGGGTGGTCAAAATCCTTATTCTTAATCTTTCACCACACGGACGTAAGATTAACGGAAGTAAGATTTTACAGGAATTTAAATTTTTTTGGTCATTAATATTAGTTTTACATTTGCCTACGGGATATATGTACATATACCACGTACATTAGATGAGTAGCAATGGGCAGCAGGGTAGCTCTAGTGGTAGGCAACCTAAGAATGGAACATATTTCATATCAAAGTTTATTGTTCAATTCTATCAATATTACATACATGCGTGTTAAGTTTAAAACTACCATTTTTAAGGTCTTTAATGATATCATTATTGTTGCAGTACTTCAGTGCCAGAAGAAAGAAAACCCCCTTGGTCTTGCTGTGGCCCGGAGACATACCCAAACAATTGCACATCATCGCTTACATATAAAAAGGTAACTATTTTTAACACGCTTTCGATCGATCGACATGTATGTAACTAACTATGTAATGGAATCTAAGGTAACTAATTTAATTTCCAAGGGTCGTAGCGTAATGGAAATTGGCAGCTGTAAGCAGTTCTGATGCCAATACAATAATATGGTACTATCAAACCGATCTGATGATGAAGCCGGAACAAACTTGAACTTCATGATGGAAAATAGCTGTTTTGGATTTCTTAGAAAAGTCTTGTAATGAGCTTTGGCCACGATTAGATTTCAAGGTCTGATGATGAAGCCGGCAGATAGGTACTGGCGTTCCATGATGGAATATGGTATCATAGTCGTGTTTGCACTTGTGAGAAAGGCCACTTAAAGGACTTTGAACATGAGCAGGTTTTAAGGTTATAACAAGCCACTTGTATATTGTAGACCACGCAGTGGTGTATTTAGGGTCCCGTATCTTTGCGGCTGGACAGGCGTATGTGGCCCTAAGTAGAGTAAAATCACTTAGTGGTCTCCAGATAGAAGAGCTAGATTGTTTTAAGCTGACAGATAAAACACTATGCAAAACAGACGCACTGGCGGAGATGGAGAGGATGCGGGCTCATTCGCTTACTTAAAATAAATGTATAGATGTTAAAAATATTTCGTTATCAAAGACTAAAAAGTATTAAATAAATTAGTAGTTTAAAAACACTAGAAAAACACGCTTTTATAGATGCACGTAAAAACAATAAATAAATTATGGATCGTTCAAGTTGTCTCTATTTCTGGGCTGAAGTGTTAACTAAGTATGTGCTTTTAATTATAATATTTGATAGTAAAAGCGTGGGGCGCTAGAACAGGAAAGACGGTCTAGTTTAACTTGTTGAAAAATCACGTGAGCAGATGTTATGGGATGCAGGTTATACATATTGGCGCTCTAGCTGGAGTTGCGGCACTACTAGTAGGTGGCTCTACATTAAACAGTCTGTTCAAAGTACCAGTTTGTCGAACTCAGACAAAACATGCACCAGCAGCGAGGAGAGACATTTTAACGCCTCTTCTTTCAGGAAGTTAAGTACATAAGGGTAATGCGTCAACAGTGGCAAAATGTAGAGTTCTTGTTCGTGGACGAAATATCTTTGGTTCCCTTTGATAACCCTTTGGTGGCAGAAACGTTATGCTCTTGTGCGACCTCTCGCAGCTTCCGCCAGGAAGCTAGTTCCAGCCCCAGTCCTGTTCTAGCGCTCCACGCTTTTACATTCTAGTGGAGCTCAATTTTGTGGAGTCGAAGGTATTGTAAACCAAAAGTCAACTGTTAATTATTTCTTAACTTGTGCCTCTGAGAGCACCTGGAGCCCCGGCTGCCATAAAGATCTCAGTTAGTCGTTATAGGTAGTCAGTATAGGTCGGTTCATGAAAGATGACCACTGCGCAGAAATAATGTTTTAGGTTCCGTGGAGGTGCGGGGTGAGGGGCGGGTGGAATGCTTAGGGAGTGCGTCTAAAACGGAGCCACGCCATTGGTGCACGAATGTACATATGCGCGACGGCTGTCATTTGTGGTCAACTTTCTTGTGACCTTGTGAACCGATCTGTACCTACCCTTGAATATACTAGCACTTGTCTAAGTTATGGAATATCGCAATCCCTTTTGGTTGCGGCGGTCAGGAGGCAGTCGGTCGGTGTTGAAATGCTGTTCTGTCCGATCTGGTTACACTGCGACCAGACGCTTTGGCATTGATTAACTTTATTTATCTCGTTTTGAAGGTGATTTAGCTAGGTAACAGATTTGTATGCAAATGCTTATATCATCATCTTCATCAGCCTTTAACAGTCCACTGCTGGAGTAGGCCTCTCCTTTGAAAGAAGGTATTGGCCTACTATACCACGCTCGCCAAACGGGTTGGTATCATGTTTTCCTTCTCTTACAGTGCTGTTCTCTGCATAATGTGCTCCCTCTGTCAACTCTTACGACACCCATGGGATGATATGGGGTGGTGACATTCCGTATTCTTAATCCGTCACCACACGGATAGAATGCGTATATAATCAGAGGCAAATGCATTTGAAATTGGCTTCTGGTAGTGACTCAAAAGGTTTCTTATGTTTTTCAGGACTGTCGATCATCTATAGCAAGCTGGTTAGAAGGAGCGCAGCTCCCCATATATTTGTCTCTTGCTGCGCTGCATGTAATACTGGCGTCCTGCTCACTCGTACGGCGGTCGTGTTGTGCGTCTCGTTTGCACAGCTAGCGATCATCGCGCCGTGGTCGCGGCGGTAAGTGCCTCCTTAGCAGAAAAACTTCTTCCTTGCTTCTTTGATATTTCCTTAGGCGTACATTTTTGCAGTTGAGCTACCAGCGTTCTGACTCATGAAAGTGTGGTCAATTGTACAAAGTGTCAATGTGCCATTTCATTTCATGGATGTCGTGAGAGGGGAATAATTATATCTTTGGGACTGCCTCCGTGGTCCAGTGGATAGCGTATGCGACTGCTGATCGGAGGTCCTGTGTTTGATTCCCGGGTCGGGCAAAGTGTTACTGAGTTTTTCTGAATTCTCAGTAGCAGCACGGAGTTTGGTGATGTGCCCGGTAAAGGCAATAGTCTCGCCCCGTATTACGTGGGACCTAAAAATTCATGGCGAAATGTGGGTGTAATATTACACCTCTACCTACCCCTTCGGGGATACAGGCGTGAGTCTATAGAGACTCCGTGCTGTTGCTGAGAATTTGGAAAAACTCAGTAACACTTTTGTCCGACCCGGGAATCAAACCTGGGACCTCCGATCAGCAGACGCATATAAGCTATCTAGCGGACCACGGAGGCAGTCAAAGGCTGTGTATTGTATACAAATCGTGCTATTTTGCCATTGCTAAGGTGTCCATTCACACTGTAGGGCTTTAATAACATCATTAGTGTCTAGTCACACTATGCCAAACTTACGCGACTGAAGTGCTGCGGCCAATTTTTCGTTCCGACGTATTCGGCTGATATGACACACCATAAGCACAGAATAGATAGTACCATGCCATAAGTGCCGAACTTACGCTCGTGCTACGAACTACGCTTGTGCTCTAACTACTAGAAAAGTTGCCGCTGAACTTACTTCCAACCGAAGTTACGCTGTACGCTATAAAGCAACGTAATTTCATTTTTGTCAGTAATGCAAAGAGTATTGCGGGCGTAATCATGCCGAACTTCGGTCGCGTAACTTCGGCATAGTGTTTTTTTATCTTTATTTGAATTGGGGATTTTATCCATGTGGATACGCCAACCCAGGCATAGTATGTTTAGGCACTTAATGATTCCTTCATATTCCAGCATCAGGTCGATCAAGAGTGCCAGAGTCTCCGGTGCACAGGAGGAGATCGTTCATCTACCCTGTGGGGCACGCCCGAGTCGCTCCCACGGTGGAACCGCAGTCGGATGACGTCATCATGCTCGTCGTCGGCAGGGCCAGGATCGGATGGGTGGACAAATAATAATAGAATATTCTACCACAGACACACATCACCATCTAGTCCCAAAATAAGCAGAGCTTGTATTATGCCTACTAGATAATGGATACACATTGTGTATACCTACTTTTTTTTGTAAATACATACATATTATACATAGGAACATCCAGACCAAGACAAACATCCATGTTCATGCACACAAAAGTTTGACTTGAGCGGGAATCGAACCCGCGGCCTTCGGCGTCGCTTACACGCCTGCTGCGCCAACCGGTCGTCGAAATGAAAACACTAGTAGAATCATATATGTTTGCTTATATTCACGTAGCAACAGAAAGAGAGAGATTTAGATCAAAAACAATAGGGCCACGCCCTTTTGAAAAGTTCACCAAAGGTTTTTCAGCTATGGCTTGTTATTTATAGTTTATAGTAGTTAATTAACATACTTAAACCAAATAATAAATTTAAATTTTAATTATTATTTATTTTTAATGCTCCTATAATAATTAAAATAATGTTAAGTTAAAGTTGATGTTGGAGCCTTTTTGAACCCTCCATTAGTATGGGTCCCCCCAAGGCACATATGTCGTACACGCGTGCATTCGAACTATAATGAATCAGAGAGCTAATTCGCAAGTCGAACTGACATAGTATAGGTACACTCTTGCCACGTTGTATGGCAATGTGCTTCGGAGGGCACGAAAAGCTGTCCGTCCCGGTTCTTGTCTAAAGATAAGGATCGATAGGCCATGTCGGAGGCCTTCGGGCAGTCTGATAATTCCAAAACCAGAGTTGGCCACACGCTCACACGAAAAAAAAGGTTTAGGAGTATAATAATTCTTGCGGGCAAAGTCATGGTCCAAGTCTTGTGGCTCATGGTTATAACGTCTCATTTAGATATAAAATACTTATAAGCACATAATTTATAAGATAAGATGTACAGTCGAACAACTTCCCGCTAGACTACCGTAAGGGCGAGAATTGCTCAGCAAGACATCAAGACTTCCAGTGCGGAAGCGACGATGTCTTGCTGAGCAATTCTCGCTTTATATATTCTCGAGCATACTTTACACTTTACAAAACCAGTTTCTAGTGTGTCTCGACTCTATGAGCGAGCCAAGATAATTTTTTTCAAACTGGTCCAGCGCCGACTTGTTTGATTGTACCTTTATTATGATGTACACTGTAGATATTTGTATTAAATCAACGTGTAGTCTTATTAATAAGAATCATTTATTGTAAATACATGTAAAATATTGCAATAAAATAACTTTTTACTTTTCATAGCGTTTTTTAATTTCTAGAGTAAGATTACAGCTTTAAAAGTGAAATATAGTTGAAAACAAGCAACGTTGTAGCTTCATCAATAAGCTCGCAAAGAATTTTGAATTTATATGAAATAAACTATTTATTAAATTAGTAGATAAACTCCACTGAGATATCATTATCTATTTGCTAATAGATCTTAATGACGTTGACTCACTTTACTTACTAGTTACTTTAAAGTAAATTCCTCGCTGCGTCCTGTCTATCTATATGAAACGGCAAACTTCAAAACTAACGAATTTTTTTTACGGAACACGCGGGTCGCACTAATTCCAGTTATTTATAAAATCAACAACGTAACCCTTTAAAGTGATAACACTTTTATTTTCACCCCAGCTATAAGCCCGTGTTCCCATTCCCAGTATGCATTACAAAACACGCAACTATTTGTGGCCCATAATTGGGTCACGAGAAATCGATACCGCACTGCAAACTACGCCAAAGCAAGGAAAGCTAATGTTAATATTGAAAATTATTCTATTGCTATATCAAAATGGCTTATGTTTTACTTACCACCAGATATAGTAACATATAACAGACAAAAATATGAAATGGTCACCAAAATTAAACCCGCATTTTAATGTAAAGTTATAACCAAAGTTTTAACATTTCGCTATCCTATTTAAGCAAAATGACTCCAAATAAATCATTGTAAACCCAAAAGTAGTAAATGATCAAAAAAATTAAACCAGCATTTTAATGTAAAATTATAACCAAAGTTTTTTTGTTAGTTGTATGAAATACCAACACATTAATTGGATTTGGGTACACCACCTACTTTAATAAACTAAGTTGACGGAGCCCTGCTTCACATAGCTCCTATTTTTGAATTGAGGGTCACAAAAGAACCTAACATAACCCATTTATTTGGTGATCATTTACTACATTTGGTGTTCGAATACAATTTGAAGTGCAGTCGTGACTAAAATAGCTAGTACTATTGTAATTTTAGACTTTATTTTTCTGGTGTTAAGTATATATTTTTGGTTAAAGAACTAAGGGTATCAAAGCATTTTATGGTGGTCATTATATTTAATCCCTATCAAAAAACAGGAATGTTATAATGAAAACTATTTTTTTGTAAATGCTTTCAAACCTAGGCAATGCGTACCTATATAAAAGCATTAATGTGTGTCTCTATCGCGTAATTCTCTATGTATAATTCTGCACTATTATTAATATAGGCCAAGTGCATGTTGAGCCACGCACAATGCTGGGTTCCGTAGCACCCGTTACCCTAAGAATACGAATGAAATTCCCCCTTTGGGTGGAGTCCTACACTCAACCCAAAAGTGATTATATCGTTTGCAAGAACAAGTTTAATTTAATTGTCTATTACTCGTTAATAAGTACAGTCTAATTAACCGTTATATTCACTGAAATTTGATTATACATATTCTCGCTATTTAACACAGTTTACCTAAATACTACGGTTTTGAAGAGAGAGACAGAGATTTCCGTAAATATTTCGCAAACGCAGACCTAAATAAAAAGAGAGTTAAAGTAAACACCTATTGTATTTGAAATACCTACCAGATACCCCATACAATGTTATAGAAAATAAAAATAATGGCTATCTCATTTAGGTGTATGTTAGCTACTAGTAAACGCAACTTTGTCCGCGTGTTTACAATGTACAACTGTGCCAAATTAAAGCTGTCTAGAGCTTATAGCAGCGATAGCCGAGTGGAGAGACTGACAGACTGTTACGCAGAGGGTCTCGGGTTCGAATCCTCGGCTCGTATCGTATTAAATTGTTAATTGTCGCTTGCTAAACGGTGAAGGAAAACATCGTAAGGAAACCTGCATGTCTGAGATTTCTCCATAATGTTCTCGAAAGGCATGTGAAGTCTGCCAACCCGCACTTGGCCAGCGTGGTGGACTATGGCCTCATCCTTCTCATAGTGAGAAGAGGCCCGTGCCCAGCAGTGGGACAGTTTAAAGGGCTGATGATGATGATGAGTGCTTATAGTTTTTTGCCTAAAGCCGTAGACGGACATAGCGATACTATAAGGGTTCCTTGTAATTTACTACCGAACCCTAAAACGTTGAGAAGTTTGTATGTTTGTTCCCTAAGAAAGCTATAGACTGTCACGCTATGAGCTAGAAGAGAGCTAAAGTGCGCAGAAGTAGCCCTAAGTAATATAACGCAAATGTAACCACAGGCAAATGCAGTTAGATATACAGTCTCTTCATATCGTTATACTGCCTCTGAGTGTCCAGTACAGCTGTCAGCGCCTTCATGCGCGCTTCTTCGTAGGGAATTATTGGAGCCAACACCTGCAAGTAAAATACAATCTGTATATATAAAATTCTTACGTTACTGACTGACTGACAGACAAGCTACAGCCACGCACTATGCCGAACTTACCAAAGTTCTGCGACCGAATTTAGCTCCGACGTATTCCGCTGATATGACACACCATAAGCGCCGAACTTACGCGACCGAAATTCCGTTGCGCAACTTTATGTAGTATCATCGTCGACAATCGATCCGAACTTCGGTCGCGTATAATGTGTGCTCTACTACTAGTATCTTCGTCAACAATCGAACCGAACTTCGGTCGCGTATAATGTGTGCTCTACTACTAGTATCTTCGTCGACAATCGAACCGACCTTCGGTCGCGTATAGTGTGTGCTCTACTACTAGTATCTTCGTCAACAATCGAACCGAACTTCGGTCGCGTATAATGTGTGCTCTACTACTAGTATCTTCGTCGACAATCGTATCGAACTTCGGTCGCGTATAATGTGTGCTCTACTACTAGTATCTTCGTCGACAATCGTATCGAACTTCGGTCGCGTATAATGTGTGCTCTACTACTAGTATCTTCGTCGACAATCGAACCGAACTTCGGTCGCGTATAATGTGTGCTCTACTACTAGTATCTTCGTCAACAATCGAACCGAACTTCGGTCGCGTATAATGTGTGCTCTACTACTAGTATCTTCGTCGACAATCGTATCGAACTTCGGTGGCGTATAATGTGTGCTCTACTACTAGTATCTTCGTCAACAATCGAACCGAACTTCGGTCGCGTATAATGTGTGCTCTACTACTAGTATCTTCGTCGACAATCGAACCGAACTTCGGTCGCGTATAATGTGTGCTCTACTACTAGTATCTTCGTCAACAATCGAACCGAACTTCGGTCGCGTATAATGTGTGCTCTACTACTAGTATCTTCGTCAACAATCGAACCGAACTTCGGTCGCGTATAATGTGTGCTCTGCTACTAGTATCTTCGTCAACAATCGAACCGAACTTCGGTCGCGTATAATGTGTGCTCTACTACTAGTATCTTCGTCGACAATCGAACCGAACTTCGGTCGCGTATAATGTGTGCTCTGCTACTAGTATCTTCGTCAACAATCGAACCGAACTTCGGTCGCGTATAATGTGTGCTCTACTACTAGTATCTTCGTCGACAATCGAACCGAACTTCGGTCGCGTATAATGTGTGCTCTACTACTAGTATCTTCGTCAACAATCGAACCGAACTTCGGTCGCGTATAATGTGTGCTCTGCTACTAGTATCTTCGTCAACAATCGAACCGAAATTCGGTCGCGTATAATGTGTGCTCTACTACTAGTATCTTCGTCGACAATCGAACCGAACTTCGGTCGCGTATAATGTGTGCTCTGCTACTAGTATCTTCGTCAACAATCGAACCGAACTTCGGTCGCGTTTAATGTGTGCTCTACTACTAGTATCTTCGTCGACAATCGAACCGAACTTCGGTCGCGTATAATGTGTGCTCTACTACTAGTATCTTCGTCAACAATCGAACCGAACTTCGGTCGCGTATAATGTGTGCTCTACTACTAGTATCTTCGTCGACAATCGAACCGAACTTCGGTCGCGTATAATGTGTGCTCTACTACTAGTATCTTCGTCGACAATCGTATCGAACTTCGGTCGCGTATAATGTGTGCTCTACTACTAGTATCTTCGTCAACAATCGAACCGAACTTCGGTATATATCGTATAATGTGTGCTCTACTACTAGTATCTTCGTCGACAATCGTATCGAACTTCGGTCGCGTATAATGTGTGCTCTACTACTAGTATCTTCGTCGACAATCGAACCGAACTTCGGTCGCGTATAATGTGTGCTCTACTACTAGTATCTTCGTCGACAATCGTGCCGAACTTCGGTCGCGTATAATGTGTGCTCTACTACTAGTATCTTCGTCGACAATCGTGCCGAACTTCGGTCGCGTATAATGTGTGCTCTACTACTAGTATCTTCGTCGACAATCGTGCCGAACTTCGGTCGCGTATAATGTGTGCTCTACTACTAGAAAAGTTGCCGCCGAACTTACGCGTTTACGGCCTATCGAAAAAAGTTAAATTAGTATAAAGTATTATTACAAAAAAAGTTACGCTGTACGCCATAGCGCAACGTAAGTTCGGCATAGTGTGTCGTCAGTAATTCAAATAGCATTGCAGGCGTAATCGTGCCAAACTTCGGTCGCGTAATTTCGGCATAGTGTGTTTAGACACTTAGGCGCAAGAAGCTGAAACATGTTTATTGTGTTTACCTTGGGAAACATAGAGGTGCTCTGAAAAGGTTTTCTTGAAATTCCCAAGAGATGGGCCAGAAACAGGTCAATGAAAAAATATGTGTGGGCGTAGCTGCGGGCTGCCACTAGTATGTTATGTTAATTTATCGCCGCAGTAGCTGTTGCGGAGGTTTTCTAGTGTTATCTTCAAAATCAACGTATTTTCAAACATACCTACTTGCAATCCGATCTAGAAGGAAAATTTAAAAAAACCCTTCTCACGTTGACGGACCATACAATATTCTATTCAGCTTGTGGAACAGACGGCAGTCCCTGTATAGTAAAGTTAATTTGGAATCAGACGAATCTACAGGCTAAAAAAGCGGATCTCATGCTGGAAGGCGAAAACTTTGGACATAATCAGGATAATGGATGATAGGGGACTGCTTCCGTGGTCCAGTGGATAGCATACGCGTCTGCTGATCGGAGTCCCAGATTTGATTCCCGAGTCGAGCAAATGTGTTACTGAGTTTTCCGAATCTCTGTATCCCCTATTTCTTCTCCCTCATCCCACTCCTTATCCTATCCCTTTTCCCAACTCCAAGGGGCGGCAACGCACTTGTGACTCCTGTGGTGTTGCGGGTGTCCATGGGCGGCGGTAGTTGCTTACCATCAGGCGATCCGTCTGCTCGCATAGCCGCCTATTACTATAAAAAAAAAGCAGCACGGAGTTTGGCAATGTGCCCGGTAACTGCAATAGACTCGCCCCCTATAACGTGGGACCTAAAATTCATAAGGCGAAACGTGGCTGGTTCCACCTCTACCTATCCCTTCGGGAATACAGGTGTGAATATACAAAAAATAAAATATTTTAGGGGATCGTCTCTACATAGTCATGTTCAACACAAACGAAAACCGTTTCTCTAAAAACTTACACTTGACTTTTTAGTTAATGCCTTTACAGTAGCAGTAGTGAGGACGTCTTTTTCTTTCTTCTGAATAATACTTCTGAAGAGCCTCGCCATTAGGAAGTACAGGATCTCTATGAAGCTGATGAAACTGGCGCCTAGGAACAGACCGGCTGCTCCACCAAAAGACACTGAAAAATAAAAAATAGTCATCATCATTATCAGCCTTCACCAGTCCACTGTTGCACTAGGCCTCTCCTTGGAACGCCGAGGAATTGGCCTACTATACCACGCTGGCCAAACGGGTTGGTATAGGGTTTGTATCAAGTTTTTCTTCTCTTACAGTGCTGTTCTCTGCATAATATGGCCTCTGTCGGCTCTTACGACACCCATGGGATGATATGGGGTGGTTACATTCCGTATTCTTAATCGGTCACCACACGGACTGAAACAGTCATTTAAGAAAATCAGTGCCCTACAAGTTATTAAGCAAGTAACTCATTTAAAAACTAATGCCCGCACTAGAAGTAAATTCCAGAAGCCTAGCGTAAATTTAAATCTATGAACTGTGGCCTCGATTCTGCACTCAAAGAATTGTTTCGAGTGTGGGTCGATTTCTTTACAAAACAATTCTCACTGCCTCCGTGGTCCCGTGGTCCAGTATGCGGCTGCTGATCGGCGGTCCCGGGTTCGAATGGTTCGATTCCCGGGTCGGGCAAAAGTGTTACTGGGTTTTTCCGAATACTCAGTAGCAGCCCGAAGTCTGGTGATGACAATAGACTCGCCCCCTATTACGTGGGACCTAAAAATTTCTGAAACCTCCGATCAGCAGTCACATACACTATCCACTGGACCGCGGAGGCAGACTCTATTTGTCAACAGCAAAACTGCCAAAATAAAGAGATTGCTAGAGTGCCGACTTACCCACTAAGTCTTGGAAGTAAAACACGATCTCTCTGGTGTACCTGGTCCTCGGCGCTTGTATCGTGAACTTGGCTGAGCCTCGGAATTTGAAAGGTACTTTGTCCCTGGAAATAAATAACGAAAATAATTCCATCATCATCATCATCATCATCAGCCCTTTATACGGTCCCACTGCTGGGCACGGGCCTCTTGCCATTATGAGAAGGGTAAGGCCATAGTCCACCACCCTGGCCAAGTGCGGGTTGGCAGACTTCACATGTCTTTCGAGAACATTATGGAGAACTCTCAGACATGCACGATGTTTTCCTTCACCGTTTAGCAAGCGATAATTAACAATTTAATACGCACATAACTCTTACAAGTTATTGCTGCGCACCGTGGATTCGAACCCGGACCCTCTGCGTAGCAGTCTGTCGGTCTCCCCACTAGGCTATCGCTGCTTAGTAATTCCATCACTACGAATAAATTCTGTGAATTTCTGTGTCGCGGAGACTTTACAAACATACAACCAACAGACAATTATTATACTCAGACTCAAAACAAAATTTTTATTTATACTTAGATCACATAAGTTTTATCTAGTGTGGGGATCGAACCCACTACTCTCGATACTCTCGATGCGGTCTAGAACGGCGAGGCTCCCGCTCAAACCACTACGCCAATCAAGCAGTCATCACGTTTTAGCGTACCTACAACTGAAACCTACATTAAAAAGACGTAAGAGGATGCTCCTGTTTCACCATATTTTTTACTTTGGGGCTTGCCAAATGAAGATCATTTACTGCTTGAATGCTTGAGTATGATATCAATAGTTACTAAAAATTTTACTAGTAGATGTCTTACAATGTGAAACAGTTTCAGCTCCTTACAAAAATAAAATGTACAACCATTTGATTGAAAAGAGTGGCCATGAGTTTTATTGCCCGTTCTTTCTCGTGGTTCTACCTATTGCATTGCGAACCAGGCAGTAAATGTAAATGTAGAATCATTAAGAAATTAACCTAAATTTTGACGTTCATAAGCGTCAATTTGTGGCCTAGATGAATAAATAATTTTGACTTTTTTTACTTTTGAATTAAGGCCGGGCTAAGCGAGATTTTTTTCTATATAGGCACACTAGGTGAGCCCGCCTAATTTAGGCCCATTGCTCCGCTCCTGTGGTACATAGCGTGTTGTAACTAATATACCCCACAACCTTCCTCGATAAATTGGTTCTCCAACACAAAAATAATCCAACTCAAACCAGTAGTTAATGAGATTTGCGCGTTCAAACAAACAAACTCTTAAGCTTTAGTATATGTATTAGTATAGATTTTGAAGCTCGGTTCGGTTGTAGGAAATACTATGCATAACTACAGCATTTTCAGGGATAATAAATTTCAGTCGCGTAATTTCTGCGCTGAGTTCTGTCATATCATATATATGTACATATATGGACATAGTCGGATGTGTTTAGATATCAATCGAATAGAAGGGAGCGTGAGTTGTCTTTTTCAAAATAAAACAAGCATTTCGACATATCTGTTGTAACTAATTAAAGAAGCATTACCGGTCAAAATCCCGAGGAAATTCGGTCGCGGTACATCGACATCGACATAGTGCGGTTCTTTCTTTTTTTTTTAAGGCAACGCCCGCATTGGGAATAAATCCTGTGTCGCGGCCTTGTGGGGGACTTTAAAAACATACAGTTGACGGACATAATGAACACCCAGACTGGAAACAACATTTTATGGAGCACACAAAGTGTCGTGTCTTATAGACTCACGCCTGTGTCCCCGAAGGGGTAGGCAGAGGTGTAATATTACACCCACATTTCGCCATGAATTTTTAGGTCCCACGTAATAGGGGGCGAGCCTATTGCCGTTACCGGGCACATCACCAGACTCCGTGCTACTACTGAGAATTCGGAAAAACTCAGTAACACTTTTGCCCGACCCGGGTATCGAACCCGGGACGCATACGTTATCCACTGGACCACGGAGGCAGTCCTTGTCGTGTCGTGTCTTGTAGGGATCTAACCCAACACACTCCGCCGTGTAGTGTGAGGCGGCGACGCGTATTTTTAAACCACTACATCAATCATTCAGTCTTAGTGTTTAAGCACTTGAGCCTCATTCGCACGAGAGCTTTTATAACGCGCGTTAACAAAGCGTTCAAATAGAACAAATGCATTCCCTAGTATACGGTCACAAGACAGCACTTTTCAGCGCTAAACGTTAAATAGAATATGTCTTATAGAACCTGGCAACGATGAGTGATTTTAAGCGCCCTTATGAAAAGTCGCCCTTATCGAAAGTGCCAACGCTCTATTTGAACGCTTTTTTAACTCGCGTTAAAAGTGGCGAAGCGCGGACGCTGATTGGGACGCTTATAAAGCGGCCAAATCAGACTACAGGAAATGCCTCAGATTCAGACGCACCATGGGATGGAGGAAATTCTGTGGGAGCATTGAATCCTGCCAACAAGCAAACCGGGTAAGGAAACTACTGGCTCAGCAACCAACAGTTGCACCAGGTACTCTCCGTAAACCGGATGACACATACACCACATCGGAGGAGGAGACAAGACGCGTCCTACTCGAAACACATTTCCCAGGCTGCGTCCTCACCCCGGCAATAACTTGGCACGATACACCAACAGTGGCGACCGAACACGAATGGAGACACGCAAACAACGTGGTCACAGAAGAAAAACTCCGATGGGCCATCGATAGCTTCCATCCCTTCAAAGCAGCCGGACTGGACGGCATCTTCCCAGGGTTACTACAATGGGGAGGTGAACCTGTCCTTAAAAGACTCCTGGCAATCATGCGGGCTAGCCTGGCCCTCAGATATGTACCGAAGAAATGGAGGGAAGTCAAACTAATCTTCATACCAAAACCAGGCAAAACAGACTATACCAATGCAAAGTCCTTCAGACCAATAAGCCTGACCTCCTTCATGCTTAAAGCCTTGGAAAGGCTTTGCGAGAGGGAACTAAGAAGTGGGGCTCTTAAGCACTTACCCCTACATGCCAACCAACATGCATACAGCTCAGGGAAATCGACGGAATCGGCCTTACATCAGGTCGTGAACCAGATAGAAGCTGCTATACAACAAAAAAGCATCTGCCAAGGCACCTTCATCGACATAGAAGGAGCCTTCGACAAGACAAACTTATGACGAACAATTTGTGTTCGACAAGAAATACAAAATCCAACTGTACGAGGATCTACACGAAGGAGCGGTTAATCACAACGAGCTCACGATCTTCACAGATGGATCTAAGACGGATACAGGTACGGGTTCAGGAGTATTCTCCGAGGACCTAAATATCAACATCGCAGCACCGCTGGGAGCCTACAACACGGTCTACCAGGCCGAATGTTTTGGCATAATCCTAGCTGCCACAGCAATCATGGCACGTGAGGTAAGGGAACGATCAATTAGGATCTTCTCAGATAGTAAGGCAGTCCTCTCAGCCCTCAAAAGCCATACTATCACCTCGGCGCTCACGCTTGAATGCCACCACAAAATAACAGAGGTAGGTAAACAAAACAAATTAACACTGCAATGGATCAAGGGCCACAGTGGCTCTAGAGGGAATGACGCAGCCGACGTGCTTGCCACTTTAGAGGTGGTGGGACCCGAGCCCGAGCTCCCTTCTGGTTTTTATCGCAACCTGGTAAGAAATAGGACCAGGACCCAACACAACCAGTCCTGGATTGGTATTGAAACACGTAGGCAGGCCAAGGAGGCTCTTCCCGCAGTAGACGGTAAGATAGCTAAACAAATCCTCCGGCTGTCCAAACAACAACTGCGGACAGTCACGGCCGCCTACACAGGACACGGATTCCTTAATAAACACCTATTTACTATAGGTATCACCGACAGCCCGCTGTGCAGGGCCTGTATGGCAGCAGACGAGACGGCAGCCCACCTGCTCCTCGACTGCCCTGAGGTCGCACAGTACAGGCAGCAGTACCTGACAAGACACAGCACCCTGAGGGAAGCATTGGGCCACATCAAGAGTCTGCTGGCCTTCCTCGAAGAGCTGGGGTGGCTGGAATGACGACACCATTCCCACCCGCACGCAAAATACATGCCAAGACGTGGAGTTGCGGAAACAGCCCGTGCCATCAAGTATCAAGTAAGTGGCGATAGCCCAGTGGTGTACGTAACGGACTGCCGAGACGATGGTTTCGGGTTCGATCTCCAGGTACCCCGGGCATACATCTCTAACTTTTCGAAGATATGTATGAATGAAAAATGTTAATTATCGCTTGCTCAATAATGTGCCTGGTAAATGGCAATAGGCTCGCCCCCTATTACATTGGGACCTAAACATAATTGGCAAAAAGTGGGTGTGTAATACGCCTCTGCCTTCCCCTTCGGCGTGAAGTTATGTTATGTTAAAAGCTCTCGTGTGAATGGGGTCTTATCGTGTCACTCAAGAAGATAATGATGACTCTATCCTATCCCACAGAACTCACCAGAGCTGGTCTTTGGTGGTGATCTCTTTGAACACGCTATCGATACACTGTGGCGCGCACACACATTTCTGATTATCGTTGCTGGTGATGTTCTGCACGAACTTAGAGAGACACCACATGCCGGCCGCAGTGCAGGCGGGACCGCCTGCAAGAGAAACCTCCCATATAATTTTATTTTTATATACCGCCACCGATATATAAAAAGAAAATTATCGAAATTCAAGGTAGTAGAGCCTTGCAGATTTCAGCATAAATGGGCCGGCTAGACCGAGGAAGTACTACCCTCTCACAGAAAATCGACGAAAAGTAACAGTACCTTAACTGTTGCGTTTCGTTCGGTGAGTGAGGAGGCTGGAGGCCCTATCCCCTATTCCTTCTCCCTCATCCTATCAATTTTCCCAACCCCAAGGGGCGGTAACGCACTTGTGACTCCTGTGGTGTTGCTTGTGTCCATGGGCGGCGGTAATTGCTTACCATCAGGCGATCCGTCTGCTCGTTTGCCGCCTATTACCATAAAAAAAAAACGACTGGCGGCTACGCAATGGACGTAGAAGCAGGGGTAGGCCTCCCGCAAGGTGGACCGACAGTCTTGTTCGGATCGTGGACAGCGGATGGATGCGGGTGGCTCAATATCGCTTTTTTATATCCACGGATATTGCTGATATGACGATGATGGTATCCACGAGTCTGCCGACAGGGTTGGCAGACCCACATGTCGCCATGTTAGGATATTTAGATACCATGTAATAGGGGGTGAGCTTATTGCCGGGGACGCTAATTTACTTAGGTACTTATAATCAGTACTGAGTATCCTCGAATTAGGGAGAGGCAGAAGTTTTAAGTAAAGTTGGCATTGCATTCTAAGTATTGTTTTTAGATAATCTAAAGAGCAGACGGATCGCCTGATGGTAAGCGAAAACTGCCGCCCATAGACACAAGCAATACCACAGGAGTTACAAGTGCGTTGCCGCCCCTTGGGGATGGGAAATGGAATAGGAGGAGGAGTATGAGGATGGAGTTGAGCTCATGCTGAAATTAGCAAGGCTCTTCAAGCTATAAAATCTTTGTCTTGGGCAGGGACCAAATCCGTTCTTCTTAACCTTTATTAATAAAAAAAAAACAATTTATTTACCTTCATAAAAATAATAGAAGGGGACACAACCACACAGCTTCATTGCCACCCGACTCCTGCAGGATAACCGGCATGTATTCGTACTATACACCTGCAAAGAAATTGCAAACATCCATAATAATCGAGTGGAAAATAATAAATCTAAAAAGTCTAGAAAAGGTTAAGCCCGATAAGCAGACATTCTCGAAAATGGTGGCCAAGTCCTGCAAGAAAGCTTTTTGGACGTTTCGATTTGATTATAATACTTTTTACCCCGCTTGCAAAGCACATTCAGTCAACAGCTGAGAAAAATAAGACTCACACAACTGTAGATTTATTTGGCTCCTTTAGTACATATATATCGATGTTTAGCTCTTATCTTCGTTTCAATTTTGTCTCTATATGCTGCAAATACCACCAGCAACAATAGTTGGTTAATACCACATACAGCAAACTGAGGACAGAATGATCACAAATCATAGTAATTATACGGTTTCGACATTTGTGGTTGTGTTAGGCCAGTGGACATACCACAGGGATGTAGCTAGAGTCGAATTTGAGGTAGGGCAGCATTGGTTACAGGTAGGGCGGAAGTAAAAAAATATCAAAATTGATTTGCTCCGAAGCACGGGCTTCTAAATCAATCACCATGTATATCAATGCCCTACCTTAAAAATACCAAAAACTATAGGATAGAATAATTTATCTTAGTTCTTTGGTATTTTTAAGGTAGGGCATTGCCTCACAATGAACCCCCCGTCCCCTAGCTACGGCCATGTATACCATCAGAGCCTAATCTATTTCTTCTGAGCACTCAACTAGCGGAGTTATAGAAAAAAGCAATGATAGCCTAGTAGAAATACCAACAGACTGCCATGCAGAGGATAATCTCTGACAGTCTTTACAGTACCTCATAAACTATCACTAGTCTAAACCATGAAATATCTCCGTCTTTTCGGGTTGCGGCGGTCAGACAGGCATTCACTCTGTGGAAAAGCTAATATTCGGCCAAATTCGGTTAGTCTAGTAGCCGCCTACTAGTCTAACCGAATGTGGCTGAATATTAGCCCCGGGTTGAAACTAGGATAAGGCTAGGAGGATGATGACTCTATGAAATAAAACTTTCATACAATTTCAGACAAACGGCTTACGCAGCGCGCTACGTCAGCGACTCAACGCGAACGACGCGACACTGTTGGCTTTAAATCCGCAATGCGGTAAAAATGCCAACCGATTCAATACGCGCCACGCCGCGTGACGCACGTGCGTATGGTCACGTAGACCACTTTAATTCTCATCGACATCGCTTTGTTTCGGCCTAGGACGCCGCGTCACCTTTCTGCCGTGAGACGTGGGTTCATCGTTGTAGAGACAGCCGCGCCTCCTGGGCTGCAGCTCCTTGACGCCGCGGCCGCAGCGAGTCTCCATGATGCTCAGCTCCGAGGTGCGCGTCAGCCCCAGGAACATCACCGACGGCGGGATTGACAGGTCCATCACGTCGTACGGAGAATGGACGTAGTACTGAGGAATATGTCACATTAAGATGATAAAGAAAGGAGACCTCATGTTCTAACTTAGAGTCAGTGGCGTAGCGTGGGTTTTTGCCGCCCGGGGCTGATGAGAAATTTGCCGCCCTCTACTTTTAGATCATAAAAAAACATTTATTATAACTGTATTAACAATATAATTAAATTAAGTCTTAAAATAATAAAAAAACGAATTAATATATACAAGGAAAAATTCAAAAAAATTAAAATTAAAATTTAGAAGGCGTCATGAAACTCATCCGCATCGCAGTCAATTGAAAGCGTGCCCAGAAGACTGGCAGCATTGCCTCGTTGGATGGCTATACTTATTTTTTGAGCCAAATACGTGCCAGCCCTCTGGTCACGCGAGGCGTCTATAAGTCTTAGGTAGGTACCTACCCTAATACTTCTATCAGAAGTGTAACGTTTGTCGGGAGTGTTTCGGGTCGGTATGTTTGTATGTTCATTAGTTTGTCTTTAGACCCTAAGCGCCTTGATGTATTTAAACAAATTAATTGTCATTTGATTCGTCTCAATTGTAATATGATAACAGATAAACCTCACGCCTACCCCTTCGGGGAAACAGGCGTGAGTCTATGTATGTATGTATGTATAAACCATAAGGAATAATATTTTTAGAGGAGAAACGTGGCAGCTCTCACCGGTATTTATGTGTCGCGCATGGCAGCGGCCGTTTCTTGGCTGCAATATATAGCTTAGTCTAGGTCTAGACAGCTTCAAGGATTTTCATGAAGGGGAAGGCTTTTAATCAACTATAGAAATAGATCCTAACCAAGTGCTTTGTGTTACTTTTAGATTTTGTTACGGGATAAATACCCTAAACCGCGTAACTTTGTAAAGTACCTACATCCGTGAACATGGCGCTTGCAACAGTACCAAAATATCGGTTATTCAAAACATTATCCCGTAGGAAAATTAAAAAATAATACTAATGAACTCAAAAGTTTAAATTCCTATGGTCCCGCCTGAACCTCGCTCTGGTCGACATCCAGGATGTATTCGGTGAGTGGCGCGTCTATAAGCGAGATATACATACAAGTGTGGATAAAAACTTTCAACCCCTTCGAGAATCTCGAACTTTGAATCGAGGGTTTCGAAAATCTCGAACTTTAAATTGAGGGTGCGATCATCCGAATTTCTTAGTTCCGCCGTTAGATCGGGCCGCTTTAACTGCAGAGCGAAGGTCCCCCATGATCCCCAGTTTTCCTCGATCACAGCCTTCATGGCGCAGGTTATAGAGCGTCAGAAGTCACGCCACATTAGCTTGCGTATTTGTTTGCTTACGGCCCCCCCATCTGGCAGAGATAGCTGACCGCCTCATCATTTTGAGGCTGAAAGTTTAGACTCATTGTTTTCTCAGTGCAGGGAGGACCTTTCGGAACCAATCTCCTAGTGCTGTCAGTACCATGACCACTATGTCTGTCTTCTAATTAATGCTATCGGTGGTTTCTAACAGATTGAAACAATTCTGCAATTCTAGTGGGAACTGCTCAGAATTCATGGCTGATTGGGGCAACGTAGAGTCGGCGAATTGACTTCATTGAGTGGGTTCTTTCAGTTATAAGGTTGATATTTATGTAGAGAGCCTCGTACTAGTCAGTGATCGCTTTCGATGTTTAAACTATTGATCACCGAGATGTCTAAATCCATCGTGTAACTCTTTCTTTCCCACATTGTCGGAGCTTCGCCAAGTCCACTGTCTGTGAGGCCTTTTTCTGCTTCGTGGAAAATAACTACCCCTATGATTACTTTGAATTTATTTTCGTTGAATCCCAGTTTATGCCACATGCCTTAGGCTCCGATTGTCGTTACACTTCGTCCTTTTCCTTCCACTTTGCTTTGGCATTAAAGTCCCTCATTACAAAGTTGTACTAAGCTTTGGTCGTACTTAGTATTGCCTTAGCGATGCCCTCGTACATGGCCTCAGCTATATTGTCAGGGTGAGTTAAGGTCAGCCCATATAGGGAGAAATTGCGACAAAATGAAATGGGAGCTTCAGTTATAGTAACATAGTAATTATAAACAGATTTTTCTACAATTTAAGTCGATAAAAAAATACGTGATTGTCGTTTTAAAATGGTCCATTGATGTTGTTATCTTCATTTCAGTACGAATAATCGATACTCCAGAAAAATGATTAATACGCAAAATAAATAAGAAAAATTAAAATATCAAAAAAGAATGTAACTAAGTACCTAAATAAATTGTTCTTGACAACAAGTATTATTGTATAGTTAAATTTGTCGCATCCATTCAATTTCACCCTGTATACCTGTAAGTATCATCTTTAGGCAACGCCGCTATGAGGTATGCTACCTGGGTTGTCTCACTACTGACTTCCACAATGTTATTAACAAGTATTCTCCTGACCAGGATACCGACGCCACCCCAAGAGAGAAGGTGGTCTAACAGACCCTATACACCGCTGCTACCGCCACCGCGTCCTTTGCCAGGAATAACGGAGCTGTCGCAAACTGGAGGCCTTATTTAATGGCAATACATTTTGGAGGGATTGTGCGTAACAGTTCGTAGTCAGAGATAAAAACCAAATGATTTAAAATAAGATGTAATTTGATATTAACAGCAAGCGTCTCTAAAATCACTTTATGCTCCACTTGGATCTTTCGAAGTCGGAATAAAATGATGATGCCTTGGTATGGCTTGTCTCCTCTAAGTACATAAGGTGGCCTGAATGAAGGTAATGGCATCCTCCTCCGAATTGAGGGGCGACCGAGAACTGGTGCCATTGTGCGTTCGTGTGCGGCATGGCAGGACGCTGGGCGCAGCCGGGTGACGTTGCTGCCCGTCACTATTTTATGCCCTTTACGCGTACGCGCTATAACGCCTTATTTTCGCTAAAATAAGGAGTTGAGATGCGAAATCTGTAAGTTTATGGACAAAACCCGTGTCAACTCACAGGCTTACGTCCAAAAATACTCAAAAGGCGTTTGTAATTTGTGGCTTTGATTTTAACGCGAAGATCACAAATACATACATACAAACATAGACTCACGCCTGTTTCCCCGAGGGGTAGGCAGAGACTACGGAACGCCATTTGCAACGATCCTGACATATCTCTCTTGCTTCATTCACTCCCATCAGATTCCTCATGCATGCTCTTCTGTTCAGGGTACTTCTAACCTGTCCTGTTTTTAGGATGTCTCCAATCTGGTTAGAGAACGTCCGCCTAGGTCTTCCCCTTCGTCCTGTCCCATCCACACTTGCCTTTTGTCATCCATCCTATCCACGTGCCCACACCACCTTAGCATATCTTTCTCGATGCTTGTCACTACATCTTCTTTTACCCCACAACACTCTCTTATCACACCATTCTTTACTCTGTCAGTCAAAGACACACACATCCTTCTCAGTCCTCTTTCTACGACATTTATTCTACTTTCATGACTCTTCTGCCATACCCAACTTTCACTACCATACATAAGTGTAGGTACCAACACCCCTCTATGCACAGCCAAACGTGCCTTTTTGGATACTTTATGACTGTTCATAAAAGCCTTCAAAGCTCCATTCATCTATTACCTGCATTAACTCTTCTTTCAATATCTTCTTCATTCTTACCATTCCTAGTAAACAGCGTACCTAAATACACAAAATCATTCACTTGTTCCACTCGTTGTCCATCGATCATAACATTACAAGCCGTAACACATTCCTCCTTTTCAAAAACCATAACTTTCGTCTTGCTCACATTCACTTTCATTCCTTTCCTCCCTAAAGCACCATGCATGGTTGTTACCGTCTCCTGCAACTCCTCCGCTGAAGACGCAAGTATTACCTGATCATCAGCATAAAGGAGGCATTTGACGAGTAACCTATTAATCCTTAATCCACAGTCACTATGTTTCAAATCTTGCAAACAACTGTCCCTGAAAAGGTTGAACAGCCACGGCGACGCTACACATCTCTGTCTAACACCTGTCTCGATAGAAATGTAAACCAGTCAGTGTACGACCCGTTTATCCTCACACAAGCTCTGGAATGTTCATAAAGGGATTTCAGAGCTCGTATGTCATACATCGACAGTACCGACCACATTTCCTAAGCCTTTTCCAAATCCACGAATGCGCAATAGACCTTTTGACCTTTGGCCAAGAATTTCTCGGCTATGCACCGCAAAGAAAATACTTGATCCGTGCACCCCATAACCTTTCGGAATCCCGCTTGTACATCCCATATTTTCTTGTCGGTTACTTCCATAACTCTTTCAATCAGTACCTTTAGCATACAATTTTCCAACAATGCTGAGAAGGCTAATGCCTCTATAGTTCACAAATAATGGAGTCAAAGTAATGTCTTAGAAGACCTGTAGGTACATGCTTTCGTCTCTATTCAAATATAAAGATTATGTTGTAGTTTGAAGCAAATCAAAAATAATTTCGATAATTAATGTTGGCATTTTATCTGCCGCGCGGCGCCCCTTTTCCTTACTGCGCCGGGGGCGGTGTGCGTAAGGGCACGTTATGAAACATAGGTGATTTTGTTTTCAATTGTTGTTCCTTCTACTGCGCCCGCGCCATTGCGCTGTCCTATATGAATAGTGTAATTCATGTATTTTAAAATATGATTTTTTTATTTTAATTTTCGCGGCGTCATTTGCCGCCCCCTTGAATGTGCCGCCCGGGGCCATGGCCCCTCCGGCCTCCCCCACGCTACGCCACTGCTTAAAGTACATATATGCGTAACGTAACATAACGTCACAGCTTTGTCCCCGAAGAGGTAGGCAGAGGTGTATTTCACAACCATACTTCGCCAGCTATGTTTCGGTTCCAATGTAATAGCGGGCGAGTGATAATTAACATTTTTAATACACACATAACTTCGGCAAATCAGAGGTGTGTGCCCGGCTCAACTGGGGATCGAACCCGAGACCATCGTCCCGGCAGTCCGTTACGTACACCATTGGGCTCTCGCCGCTGTTATAAGGAATAAGATATTCTGTCATATCTAGTCCTTCTGTACTGACTTTCTTTAAGAAGTCCGACAATAGTCAGTACCCTACCAAATGTGCAGGCGTAGCTAGGGGCATCCTCTAGTACTCATTAAAATAAGTACATTTTAATACTGAATACTAGCAATTACATGTCAACGTACAATAATACTGGGTAATACTAACATTAGCCAAGCTGGTGACATCCGACATCAAGTAGCAGCTCAGTGAAGAATACTTGCACGTTATCGGAGATGGCGCAGTCTCGTTTCCCTTCAGTTTCCTGCGACAGGCAACGGAAACACATATACAATGAAATAAATACACATATATACCAGTGTTGCCAGATGATGATCTAGCATTCTCCCCAAATCTCACCCGAAATCCCCCCAAAATGTTAGTGTTTTGAGAAAAAACCCCCAGTAATTGGAAAAATATTTATTTATTTAAAAAAAATCAAATTAAATGTATAATAATTCAGCAATTGCTTCCATGACTGTATCTGCATCTCCACTTGCGTCGTCTGCAGTTCCATACATTTTCTCCGAGTTAAATATCTTAAGAATCTTTGAAGTTGGTTTAAAATTAACACATCCTTTCGGCATTGAATATCTTATTCTCAAAATGGATTCGGCCGTGTTGATGGCTAATCTGTTTCTCAGTTTGTCTTTAATAATCGCAACTTGCGAGAAGGCTCTTTCCACAACCGCGTTAGAAAAAGGCAACGACAAAATTGCTAATGTCAATTTGCTTACATATCCGTAACTTCTACCACCGACTGCATTTTTGAAGCCATACACTTCAACCCAGAACTCTTCGGTATTTTGTGTGGATTTCCAGGCTGTTCGATGTAACGCATTCCACTCTTGTACCACTGAGTCAACATCGTTGCAGACGGTCTTCTAGTGCGCCGCAGTATTGTTGTGCTAGTGTGTGTGTTTGTGTGCGTTTTTATGGTGCATTCTAATTAAGTAGTGAGTAGTTTGTTCACGTATAAAACTTTTTCAAAAAAATCCTCCGTGGTCTGAAAATACCCCCAAATTTGGGGGGAATCCCCCCCCCCATCTGGCAACAGTGATATATACATTCCTTAGCCATATAAAATAAAGCGCAAAACATAAAAATGACAACCATTGATCCATCGCAAAAGATACATAAGATACTAAGCCAAATTCCTACGGACCAGATTACAGACTCTTCAAACTGCAAACTTACAATGTAACTCAAAGGGTAGTGATAGTATTGTCCCATTTTATTTTTGTAACAGGCAGAGAACGAGCATACGGATCGCCTGATGGTAAGCTATTACCGCCGCCAATGGACATAAATAAGCAATATCAAAAGAGTCACGTTGCAGCCCTTTGAGGTGCGAAAGGGAATAAATATGTGGTGGAACGGGATGAGGGAGAAGGCAAGGGCAAAGGGGTCCCTGAATAGATACTGTTACTTTACGTCGATATTCTGTAAGAGAATAGTACTTCCCCGGTCGAGTCGGTTACTTAACATCATGTGTAACGGCGAGCCATAAGTGCCATCAAACAATATTTTCGTATAAACCAGCCTCAGGTAGATATACAGAGTGTCACAAGACACATCACCAAGCCGAAGTCTACTCGTTGTGGACATCATGCCAAGTCATACTAACCAAAAATAATATCTGGGAAACGATTTTTTTTTTAATTTTCACATTTTTTAAACCGCAATTAAAAGCGCGCTCGTGCAATGCTCGAAATACGTACTTATCCATGGGGTTATTGGCGGGGTAAATGCATCGATTTTATACCTAATTAGAAAAATGGCATACTAACTTTGAGCCTCAACATCTCCTGAACCAGTAATTTCCCAGGTATGGTGCTGAAGTAAAAAATGTTCGTAGTGATTGGTACAACATGAGATTTCAGTTTTCGTCAAGGGTCTTTTTACACCCTGTACGATACCTCAGTGGCAGAAGTTTAACAATAGGTTCTCACACTATAGCGACATCCTGGAACGCTACGGAGTTGATGACGTGGCAGACACCGGCTTCGGTCATCACCGGCCGCCATTTAAAGTTACTACCCTCCGACGACATCGTCTTGAAGTCGCCTTCAGGCATCACCTGAAAACGTAAAAATATTGTGGAATTATGTCACTGGGGCCTGCCTTCCAAATTCTTATCTGCAAAATTGACCATCAGTTGGAATGTTGTTGCTAATTTTGAAAGCTTATTGCGATAATCAAGATATTCTATTATTTTAATTGTAGGCACACATGTGTGTTATTGTCAAGTAGACATAATTTATTGGGGTGTGTGCCTACGCGCGGCTGCGCCCGCGATCGAAATGTTTCTTAAGTCGCAATAAATCTTCCATCTTGAATTCTTGTCCCGTGTTGTCATTTACGCTCCTATACACAACCTCAGAACTCTACATACAAAGATAGATATTCCGAAACATAGACATTCCTAAATAATGTAACGTAGTTTATTGTTAATGCGTATTGGATGCGTGTTATGGGCAATTAACAAAGAGAGGCCTATATTAAGCAGTGGACAAGATTAGATACACCTCGAGAACGGTGGCATGGTGGCAATCTTCTTTCTTTTCTTTTTCGTGTAAGTTTTTGCCAAACTTTGGTGGAGGAATTCGAAGACCACCCGAAAGCCTCCGACATGACCAAATGATTCTTCTCCTGAGCCACGAACCGGGACTGACAGCTATACGTGCCCTCCGAAGAAGGGTAGCTCATATGTAAATGCCACACGCGTGCCACATGCCACATGCATTACCCATCTAAGTGGCGAACTGTGCAAGCGGTGCTTAACTTTGCCTATCATTGATGAGAGGTATTACATATATTACGTATACCGCTGCGAGTCTCAATATCCCTCTCAACGCTCTAGCCCGACTATAAGTTACAATGTAAGAATGATGTCTTTTCCTCACAATATAACTGAAGCCCTCAATAGGGCCTCTCAATGGCCTGAACCTTACCAACGCTGCGAGCATCAAACTTTGTTCTAAGGCCAACATGGCTCCCAGTTGTCTAAAACATAATAAGTACCTACTGCTTATTTTTTTCAATATACAAAACAAAGCTGAAAACACTTACATCTACAGCAATCTGGAACATATCTATTGGAGTAGTGTTATTTTGGAACTCTTGAAACATCTGCAGATGGAACAGGTCGGAGTTAGCAACTGCTTCAACTAACCTGGTGACGACAAAACTAAGTCACAATGACGTAGTAAAATATATCGTGCAATTCAATAAATAGTCTTCTGATAATGAAATTGTCAAAAGCGTCGTCGCCTGAATATTTACTAGTGTAAAGAAGTATGCAAGTGTTTGTACTGTCCCACTGCTGGGCACCACGTCCCACGGTAAGGCCAAGGTGGTGAATTCACCACGCTGGCCAAGTGCGGGTGCGCTATCGAGAACATTATGGGGAACTCTGAGACATGTAGGTTTCCGCACGATGTTTTCCTGCACCGATTAGCAAGCGATACTTGGGTGAAATGTTATAAGAACATTATATTCTAAAATCGGAGACGAACATAAAAATACAATTGAATATCGATGTAGTATTGGTATCCCTATTTATTTCGTAGGTGTTTGCGCGGAATTTGTGGCTTGGCGTTGAGGTCAGGTTCATGTGTTTTTGATCTGGCGTTCAAAAAGTTCATTAGACGATAGTAAATCATCATTTAAAAGATTCCTAGCCTTGTGCGAAACGGATTACTCCGATCCTCAGCAGCTTTCGTACCATTAATTTACTTCGGCTATTGACAAAATTGACAGTCTGTTTCTAAAGCAAAGGCCACATTGCGCAATGCATTGACGCAATGTCTCGGGCAAGTGCAGTGTCAGCTATTGATACTGACACTGATAACGACACTACTGTACCATCGGATCAGTGGTATACTACCGTCTACAATGGCTGTAAATACTCACCTACATCTTTCCCTAATGATGAATTATATAGATATAATATGGTATCGAAATGTGCACTGCAGAAAGAATTCGATTGCAAAGAGGTACTACCTACCTCAGATAGAACCACGACAACCTACCTGAGAGCTATACGTCTCAACTCTCAGTGGCTCATTTCTATAAAAATATTAAGGTGATAGACAAAGGAGACCTCACGTTCTAATTTAGTGTACATATAATACGTATATTATTAAGTGTATATATGTAGGTTAATCCACTGTCTAGTACCTACCCATACAAGCTCTGCTTAGTTTGGGTGGGTGGATGGTGTTGGGTGTATATATTTATTGTGTCTGCTAATATCTAAAGAGACTGGTCAATAAAAAACCATGCATAGTTACCTGGTATAGTTGTCATATAGTTCGTCGTGTTCGTCGACGCCCCAGTGCTTCTGTATGACGGCCGGCAGTTTGGCCGCATCCACACTATTCTGGAAACCAGGGAATATAGAAAGCACTTATGCAATCAGATACAGGTTTCAGCAATATGAACGTGTAAATATTTTTTAATCACATTCTTGGTATATAGCTATTATCGCACAGTACTCTACAAACATATATACATACAACTAGCAGGTTTAAAAAACATTCAAATTCAAAGCAATAATTTATGGATACCACAAAGAGTTTCTCTTGTGGGGATCGATCCCACAGGACTTCGCACAGCGTAAAAAGTGGAGCGACTGCCATGCGTGCAGTCAAGTGTATGTAATTATGTCTGGAAACATAGCACTGAATTTTCTCAGAAGTATGTTGGAGGAGTTGGAGAATACATCATACACTTTAAACAATTTAGACTTTTAAATGCTTATTGCTGCAAAAGGTACTTAATTGTAAATCCTACCTTATAACAGCAGGTGATGGCAGGCAGGGCGAAGCGCCAGGATCGGAAGTCTTTCTCGAGCGTGACGACGGTAGGGCTCTCGTTAAAGCGCTGCAGCTGACCCAGGGAGATGTCCAGCGCGCCCCAGATGGCGAGGGCACAAGCAGCTATCCACAGCAACCTGAAAATTGCCAAAATACAAGTTCATTATAGGCAGCGATAGCCTAGTGGAGATACCAACGGACTGCCATGCAGAGGGTTCGAATCCACGGCGCGCACCAATAACTTTTCGAAGTTATGTGCGTATTTAATTATAAATTTTCGCTTGCCCCGTGCCTCGGAGAGCACGTTAACCCGTCGGTCCCGGCTGTCATGACGATCTCTGACAGTCGTTACAGGGAGTCAGTACCCTCAAATAAACTGATACTTGTCTAAGCCATGGAATATCGCTATGCCTTTGGGTTACGAAGGCCAGACTGCAGTCGCTCTGTGTAAAAGTTGATATTCTGTCATATCTGGTTAGACCAGTAAGCGGACCTCGGGCTCGAAGGCGTGTGAGTCTTGGATGCAACTGGGATAACGCTAGGAGCATGATGACAGTTCATCATATCAGCCGACAGACGTCCACTGCTGGACATAGGTCTGCCCCAAAACTCTCCACATAGACCGATCCTGTTCCACGCGCATCCATCCGCTGCCCGCGATCCCAACAAGATCGTCAGTCCACCTTGCGGGAGGCCTACATCTGCTACGACGGCCGGTGCGTGGCCGCCACTCCAGAACCTTTGCCTCCAACTTAAGTTCACATCATCCTTTTTACGCTAAAGTTATTATTTTCTACTTTCACACTTTCAGTATTGTTTTCTATAAAAAAACGTGTTTTTATTTTTTTCACAGCGGTCCAATGGATAGCGTATGCTGATCGGATTCGAGTCCCGGGTCAGACAAAAGTGTTATTTTTTTTTTTCGAATTCTCAGTAACAGCACGGAGTCTGACAATGTGGGTGTAATATTACACCTCTGCCAGTCTCTAGTCTCTACAGGCGTGAGCCTATAGCAATAATAAGTAAGGTATTTATTATATATAAAGAGGCCTCGCGGCAGACCAAAGATTAGGTGGCAAAACGATCTTACACTATTTGATAAAGAATGGGTAACAACAGCTCTCGATAGAGAAAGGTGGAAAGAGGATAGGGAGGCCTTAGCCCTGCAGTGGGACAAGTTAGGCTGCAAATAAAAATAATAATAATTTATTATATAGTATCTTGCGAGTAGTTGAGCTTATCCTTACCCTTTTGCTATCCCATGAATAACTTATCTATGGTTCATTTCATAACTATTGTATGTATTAACACTTATGGACTGCCTCCGTGGTCCAGTGGATAGCGTATGCGACTGCTGATCGGAGGTCCCGGGTTCGAGTCCCGGGTCGGGGAAAAGTGTTACTGGGTTTTTTCGAATACCCAGTAGGAGTCCGGAGTCTGGTGATGTGCTCGGTAACGGCAATAGGCTCGCCCCCTATACGTGGGACCTAAAAATTTATGGTGAAATGTGGGTGTAATATTTACACCTCTGCCTACCCCTTCGGGGATACAGGCGTGAGTCTATAAAAGAAAAAAATATATTTTTCTCCGTGGTCCACTGGATAGCGAATTCTAATCGATTCCGGATTCGATTCCCGGTTCAGACAAAACTGTTACTGATCTTTTACGAATTCTCAGTAACAGCACGGAGTCTGGCAATGTGGGTGTAATATTACACCTCTGCCAGTCTCTACAGGCGTGAGAATATAACATTAATAAGTAAGGTATTTATTATATAATATCTTGGAGTCGTTGAGCTTATCCTTACCCATTTTTCTATCCCATGAAAAACTCACCTATGCTTATTAATTATTGTACGTATTAACACTTATGGGCAGTAGTAATAGATGATCCTTACCTTTCTACCCAATGTCTCCGCGGAGCAGCGATGTGGTTGAAGCCGTGGATGCTGGTGTCATTGCAGAAATCCTTCGCGCATTTTACTGTAGACGCCAGCAGTCCTGTTCCCCAATGCTTGGCTATCGGTGGCTTCTGCGGTTGCTTTCGGTAACCAGGGTAGTTGTAATCGTAAGATTCGTATGTATACATTGCCGGAATGCCTGTTTATTTTCTGTGTATTAATATATAGAATTCTTGCGTTACTGACGGACAAGGCACAGCTAAAACAATCTGGCACAAGAAGCTGAAATATGGCATGTATGACCGTAGAGGTGCAGGTAAGGAGTGAATCTCAACTACCCCGGTAGCTTGCCCCGGCACCGGGGCCAATGGGAAAAAATTTTACGTCTTCTCCGGTGACGCGGACATCGCCGTCCACCGGGGCACATGACACACATTTAGTTACATCTACGCCGGTGGCACTAACATCGACATTCAACGGGGTTGTGGGATGGATAGTGTCGCGCTACTTCCCCGTTAAAAGCGAACCGGGACAGATGTCACTTAATCTGTGTCATCTCTGTGTTAAGTGGCATGGCCAGCGCCACCGCGGCAGAGGCAACAATTTTTCCCATTTGCTCCGGTGCCGGGGCAAGTCACCGGGGTAGTTGAGACTCACCCCAGGTAAGATCGGTTTTCCCGTAATTCCGACGGGGTCAGGCAGAAACAGTTAAATTAATAAATCGCTATTGATTTCAGTACTGTTCCAATGGTTATGCGAATTGGGTATCACTATACCTAAAATTACACAATAAAGTACCCAATTCGTCTGTCTATGTCTGTTTGTTCACGATTAACGCAAAATCTGCTTTCCGACTTTTCATGAGTTTACATTAGACAGAGTGATTCATGAAAAAAGTTCAGATGTATTTGTAAATGTTCACATATATGAACATTACATATCGCAAGTGCCTAGTTTATTATAAGGACGTTCATATTATTGCACTCAGCTCGTTTAAAGATCTTTGAAATGTTGTAGGACATTCATTGCTGTGTACACCTTTTTTGAAACTAACACCGTAGTTATTATCTTACTAAAGAGCTAAATCACGTAATATTGAACCGACAACCTTGACCGATTGCATGTCGGTGCATAAAGCATACATTAAAGGCAGTGCTGTGAAACAAATATTACAACGCATTCGCAACAGATTTAGATTAATTTACTGCTAATACGTTAGCCGGTAAACTCGACATCAAATTCTACCAACCCGTCTGGCCAGCCTGATATTATCATCATCATCAGCCCTTTTGTATACTGTCCCACTACTGGACACGCCGTGTGGTTGACGACATAGAATACAAATGTCGCCACCCCCTATCTTCCCGTGGGTGTCGTAAGAGGCGATAAAGGGATAATACGATGCAAATACCGTCTTTGCACGTAGAGACGGAAAACTCGACATCAAGTCATATACCCACCCGTCTGGTCAGCGTGGTATAGTAGGCAAAGCCTTCTTAATTTGCTCACAATATTATTGTGATGCAAATTACGAGAGGCCTATGTCCAGCAGTGGAGAAGGAAAATTGGACATCATTTTTTTTTACTTTTACTCAACTAGGCCTAAGCCCAAATTGAATTCCGTACATTTAGCAATATTATAAATAAAAATAGACTACAGGTATGGCGTCATGATTCACCAAGTGTTCTAGGTTCAATACTCACACGAAATAATACTTTTTGCTATCCACTATTTTTTATTTGAATGAACTTTGTAACCGTTGATGGTAAGAAAATCGACGTAAAGTAACAGTACCTAAACTGTTGCGTTTCGTTCGGTGAGTGAGAGTGCCGGAGGCCCTAACCCCTAATCCTTCTCCCTCATCCCACTCCTCATCCTATCCCTTTCCCAAGGGGCGGCAACGCACTTGTGACTCCTTTGGTGTTGCTTGTGTTCATGGGCGGCGGTAATTGCTTACCATCAGGCAATCCGTCTGCTCGTTTGCCGCCTATTAACATTAAAAAAATATATATTTAAATGTAAATAAATTGTCCGTGTGGTGACGGATTAAGAATACGGAATTTCACCACCCCATATCATCCCATGGGTGACGTAAGAGCCAACAGAGGGAGCATATTATGCAAAGAACAGCACTGTAAGAGAAGAAAAACTTGATATAAACCCTATACCAACCCGTTTGGCCAGCGTGGTATAGTAGGCCAATTCCTCCTTTTAAAGGAGAGGCCTAGTCCAGCAATAGACTGTTTAAGGCTGATGATGAAAATAAAATTATTAGTTATTAGGAGCCCATTGTTACCACATTTTTAGCGCTACTGAGCCGCTCCCGTAGCTTATAGCGGGATGTCATACAGCCTTTTTTCGATAAATTTACTATCCGACACAAAAATAATTATTCCAATCGGACTACTTCAACCAAACAAATTAACCAACTCTTCAATTTTATTATTAAATATTAGTAAAGTTAACTCCAAAGCTATGCAGTGAAACAGCCTTATAGTCAATATTGATTATTATATAATTGTGTTGCGCCAGCCATATCGCGGCACTAATTACTTAGCTATCCGTGTCGACAATTACGTATCATGAACGTTGTGTCACGATTGTTATATACTACGCTAGGTGCGCGGCCCCGCCGTTCAAATCAGTCAGTCACATACATACATAGATTCACGCCTGTTTCCCGGGGTGGTAGGCAGAGACTACGGAACGCCATTTGCAACGATCGCGATCCTGACATATCTCTCTTGCTTTATTCACTCCCATCAAACTCATGCATGCTCTTCGGTTAAGGGTAACCTATACCTACCTACTTCTAAATATAGTTTTGTTCTATTCTGATGTATAAACTATACTAGACGAGCCCGCTGTTACACCCGCGTTTATACGGCTACTGCTCCGCTCCCGTGGCTCATAGCTCGATGTTATATAGCCTATAGCCTTCTGTAATATTTTTTCAAATCGGACCAGTAGTTCCTGAAATTATTGCGTTCAAGCAAACAAAAATACTCTTCAGCTTTATTTATTTTATTTTTTTATTTAAAAAACGTTATATACGCAGCGTATACAGGCGGACTTAATGCCATGGGCATTATCTCCCAGTCTACCTTTGAATGGTGCAGAGAAAAAAGAAGTAGGCGCTATATAAATACCTATAATGAAAAGAACCTTGAGTTTGAACTAACATAGCTATATAGAGTATATATATATATAATAGACATGACCATAATTTCAAATAATACATATTATTACTACATACTAGTACATCTACATATAATATATGTATATATATAAATATATATAAATATGTACATATATATACACATTAAAAGACAAAATGAAATATAAATGAATTATGATACACCGGCTGTATCGGCCAACAAGAGTTCCTTAACTTTGAACTTAAATGTGCACTTGGTCCTGGCCATCCTGATCTCAAGAGGAAGGGCATTTCAGAGAAGGATTGATTGTACAGTAAAAGAAGAGTGAAGAAAATTAGAGCTGTGAGTGGGAACCATGAGAAGCAGGTTATTAGAAGAGCGAAGGTTACGAGCATGGTTAGACCCTAGGCACTGGAAGAGGGGCGTTAAATACTCAGGGGGAGTAGGAGACGTAAGAATACTATAGAGAGTTGTGAGAGCACGCAAGCTACGGCGTTGACGAATGGGAAGCCAATTCAATTGAGAACGATAAGTGGACACATGGTCAAACTTTATATATTAGTATTAGATTGCTGCAAAGTTTCGTCAAAATCTGTGGCTGAGACTAAATTTGTCTGTAGGTAAAAAAATCTAGCGTTACTGACCGACTGATGTACAGCCAAAACTATTGGGCACACGATGCTGAAATATGGCATATATGTTCCTATGGGATCGTAGGTGTGTAACTGTGCACTAAGATGGGATTGCCCAAAATTCGAGATCACGAAGAAAAGGTTCATTTAAAGAATATGCGGTCAGCTACTAGAGATATAAGCCCGTCGAGCCAATAGAGAAAACATTATTTTTTAATACACTTCATTAAATATTTTGCATAATAATCCATTAAATATGTGTTAAGCAGGTGCAATGCTTATTACAAATTATATAAACAAGAAAATTTAGTTTCACTGTATTTGTATTATTAGACAATCTACGTAATAAAATTTATGTCTGACCGGTGGAATGATAAAAAAAAGTTTTACGTGAACCTATTTAAACATTTTATACCACGTATTTTTTTTATTTAGTAACACGTTTAAAATTCAACATCATTATTTCAATCTTAATCCTTATCCCCACATAAAACCGCTCAATTTAAATTTCCCACGATAGACTGACTCGAAGGTTTTCTTTCCTGGGTCCGATCCAGAGGCCCCCACATTCACAAGCAAAGGCATCAAGTGATCAGCCTCTCCTAATGGATGACTATCCAAACCTCCATTTTCTGTCTCCCAAAATACAACCTTCTTACGAGCCTCTTCATCACCCAGACACGCATTAGTCAGGAAATTATCAAAGTCTTCATTTATAATTGTAGTGTCTTTCTCAGCATTTGCTGTTCTAAATCCTTTATCATTATGATAAGACATTCCTGATCCAAAAATCGCGATCCCTTCTTTCCGAAATCCGTATAAGACTTTACCAATTTCATAGTGTTGTAATGCATTTTGGTTTTTTAATATTGATAACTGAACTATAGGAATGTTTGCTGCGGGGTTGATCAGCATCATTGGTATAAAAACTCCATGGTCCCAACCTCTTTTGTCGTCTAATGCTGATTGGATTCCCGCGTTTTTAAACGCTTCGTGCAATCTTTGAGCCAAGACTGGTTCACCTGCAAAAAATGCAATAGCAAATTAAAGTCATTTGAAGGTAAAATAACATGGCCAAGGCTTTTACTCTCCCATTCTCATGACAAACGACGAAAATTAAAAAGCAAAAAGGTAATAAAAGTATAAGGAAAGAGCGCTACTATTTTGTGTTGTTTACCTTTTTTATTAAAGAAGCTCAAAGTTATTAAAATATTCAATAGTCATTTCTTTTAACTAGAAATATCTGAGTTACAAACTATTCTGCACCTTTACAGATAAAAAAAAATAATCTACCACAAGATATTTGATAATTAATGATCAAGTTACCTGGAGCGTCATATTTGAACTCGTAGCATTCTGGCGGGAAATTGTAATAGTCGTACAGCAATTGATGCCGAACGCCCGAAGATATAGTCACGATGTCTTCCTCTCTATGCGCCGTCACAACGACGATCGCCTTCAGTCTATCCAAGTTCACATAATTCGACACATTCTTCAACCCTAAGACTACAGAACAAAAGGCAGACAGAGCGCGCGGAACACTTGCGTGAGGCCACTAAAGCAAATACAAAATTGAAAAGCGAATACAAACTCGGCTCAGTGCGCTGCGAAGCATCGCACAGTTCACACGCCACGATCAATCAAGCTTTTAAATTCATAAAATGCCGTTTTGCTTTTTTAAACATTGTAAAAGTTGTTTCCAAAAGCAAAAACGGGAAGATGGTAATATATTTTTACAGATAACTATGGATTATTTGACTGTTTTATAATATTATTTCGATAAAATTCGTATTTCTGCAGAAAATATGTAAGTGTTGCCAGTTTACGTCGACGCCGTTCTCCCTGAATTAGGGAAAATGCACTTGTCTATTGATTATGTAATAATGATGGTCATGTTAATGAAAAATACATTAACGTAATGTAAAATTATATTGTAGATTATCTTTCTTCTTATAAAATATAGTAATAGAATTTCCATTAGTACATACATTGTTTTGAGTTCGATCCCCAAACGATCCAAATATTCGTGTACACATGGCTCCTCGTCAAGCTTTATACACTTTGACCTTTGAACCGTTCTTATGGAGTAGGGAATAAGTATCAAAATCGTACTGCAACTGTTTAGCTTGACTTGGCGCCGTGTGTACATTAAGTACAGAAACAGAAATCATTGATTGCAGCCATTATTCATTTTTAATTGCAATGTTTTTTGTTTTGATTTATGAATCATAATATTCATAATTTATTGTGTGCATGACAAAATGTTTATAGCAAATTAATATTTAGGACGCAAGCCTACTGCAATTAACCAAACATTTCCAGATACTATACTGAGAATATATATATCTAAACAAAAAATAAACAACATATTCGCCGATCTAAGATCTGAACCCCATGATTGGTATTCGTAAATATATGTAGTATTATATAAGTATTTCTTCTGGATCGAGGGTATTAATCACAAAACATAATCTATTTATTTCTCAATTTACGAATAAAATTAGTTAAAACTTTACTCAGTACCTAAATTTAAGAAATGTATTTATAAAAGCATACATTAATGGTTTCTTTTATTTGAATCATTTTCATAACAGCATTACATATTAAAAGCATTAATTAAATCCATGGTAAATTCTTCAAAACCGCAAACGAATATAAAATATGTAATATTTTTATATCCGTTTGCAAAAACTATATACCTACAAGGTAGTGGGAGATTATTCATAATCTGGCAACTTTACACACACATAGGCACGCGTGTCCGTACAGTGCCAGTCGCCAAATGTCACGCACACATAGCCGTCAACGTGCCTCACTTAGTCGGACGAATACGCTCCATCTGAGTCTTAAATCTGTGCTTCAACCCTTCCGCAATGTCTATATTATATTTTTGACGTAAAACTGGATAAGGGCCACCACCATGATTAAGAAACACAGATGGCGCGTAATAAGTTTCGTCGGCCATTGTGAGCGATACGATTACAACTAAATGAATAATGTTTAATATTAACATTGTATTTGAGAATGCCGAACCACAACAGTGAACACTGCGCAATTGATAAGAGAAGGTAAAGTGAACTGAGTAAAGCTTTTTATAATGCATCTGTTTGTCTCAAATTAAATTAATTGCATTTATATAAATTATTATCTTAGTTATAGGAAAGCCCTATTCGTAAGCATGTTCTTACACTTGACGCCGCCCGCGGCTTCGCCTGCATGGGAGTACCTATAATATTACGAAAGCAAAGTAGCTTGTGTTGTATTCTAATTTATATTTAAGGTCTATAACTTAAAGGTTATAATTTAATCTAATCTTATACACTTTTGACGGATTGAACTGATTCAGACATAGTTTGCTGTTGTCACGCCGGTTTCGAGGAAACATATCTGACACCCGTGAAAATAAATTAGCATTATGTTTTACGAACAAAACCATTTCTAATATATATTTAAGGATGACAATTTATCACGTTTATCTAGACAGAGGTGGTTGGGGACTTTATTTTATAACTAGACGATACCCGCGGTTACACCCGCGTTATTTAAGGCTAGGTACTAGGTACTCTGCTCCCGTCGCTCATAGCGCGATGTTATATAGCCTATAGCCTTCCTCAATACAATAAGGGCTATCTAACACTTAAAGAATTATCAAATCAGGCCAGTAGTTTCTGAGATTAGCGCGTTCAACCAAACAAACAAACAAACTCTTCAGCTTTATATATTAGTACTAGAGGACGCCAGCAGCTACGCCTGCATTTTTTTTAATTTACCCGTTTTGGCCGATCCCGTGGAAATTTCGGGAAATCCCCTCTTAGTGCACCCCTACGGTCCTCAAGGAACATACATGCCAAATTTCAGCTTCCTGCGCCCAATCGTTTCGGCTGTAGCGTGTCTGTCAGTCAGTCAGTAACGCAAGGATTTTATATATTAAGATTAGATCAGAGATCCGTGTGCAGCAATAGGCCAGTTTGTTTACAGACCTAATGATGAGTTATTGAGCTCGTTGATTTATGTTCAAATGCGTTGTCTTCAACTGATAAGCGTTAAGATGCTATTAAACTGAAAATCTCAGCAAATTAAATGGGAGAGAAATAAATCCGTTCTTAGAAGAAAGAAAGAAGAAAGAAAAACTTTTTATTTGTCACAGACACTGGAAAGGTATAACATAGGTAAGTATATAAGATAAGACATCACAAGGCATAACAGTATTCTGTGACAGATAGGTGCACACTCAGCTATATTATTGCATTGTGGTAGTGTCCACAATACAACGCTGTTATTCTGTGTGCACCTTAAATGCCGCACGGACGTTAAAGAGCACAATAATTAATGAAAAACATAAAAGAAAAACTTAAAAATAAAATATACATAGGTACATTCTAGCACATGAGTAGTACCTATATGCTCATGTGTATCTAGGCAACAAAAGAATTATTATTACACAAAAACAGGATAAAAAAGTATTAAAAACAATATATTAAAATATAATACCATAATACATACGCCGACTCAATTACTTCGTAATTAAGTCGGCGCATGTATCACATCGAATCCATGGATTTTATTTTCAACGCATAATGTTTATGCAGCGGCGCGGTCGTGGGCGACCGGTCCGCAGGATGGCGCGTTGCGCGTCGCATATAGGTGGCATACAGCCACCGCATTAGCTCGCGCGCGGTGCGCTTATGTAATCATTGTTTACAAAGTACAAAGGGACAGTTTGTTATTTATAAAAGAAGTACCTATATTAGTGTTATCAGTTCCACATCCATCAACCACAAACTGTTGCATCAATAAAATTCGTCACACTTCCTTCTTTCTTTCTTTCTTCTGAATTTCCATCATGTCCCAGCAGGAGGCAGTGACTGCCGAGTGGAGGTCAGGTCAGTCAGGTATCCGGTTCAAACCCACGGCTTGCTCCACTGACTTTTGGAAGTTATTAAATTGTTATTTATCGCAACGTTATGCACACGACAAAATATATAAGGGCAAATTGAAACTATGTGCATCGAATCTAAAATTAAATATATTTATTGTGTTTAAATAATTATGTCAATAAAACGCTTTTCACAAATATACAGGGTGTAAAAAGACCATTAACGAAAACTGAAATCCCATGTTGTACCAATCACTAAGAACATTTTTTTACTTCGGCACCATACCTGGGAAAGCACTGGTCCAGGAGATATTGAGGCTCAAAGTTAGTATGGATTTTTTCTAATTAGGTACAAGATCGATACATTTACTCCATCAATATTTTCTTTAGATGCCCCCATGGATAAGTAGGTATTTCGAGCATTGAACGCGCGCGCTTTTAATTGCGGTTTAAAAAATGTAAAAACTTAATTTAAAAAAAAAACGTTTCCCAGGTATTATTTTTGGTTAGTATGACTTGGCATGATGTCCATAACGAGTAGTCTTCGGCTTGGTGATGGGTCTTGTGACAGCCTGTATATTACTGGATAGAGCGATTGCAATCACGTGGATTTACTGATTTATAAGCTATTTAATTGCAAAGGTTCATTAAAATCCACTAAGTGGTTCAATTAGGAGAGCCTTGGATGAGGCCTATGTCCAGCAGTGGACTAGTTGGTACTAGTGCTCACCTATGGACGTGGAACCTGGGTATTCACTAAAGAAAAGTCAATAAACTCAAAGTGGCCCGGAGAACGAAGAGTGGTGGGTATATTGAGGATTTAGTCAATACACCAAGCTGACGAGGGTTAGAATAGGGTTTGATGTACAGTTTGCCATCTCTTCGCAAATATCCTATGTGCTTGGGGTTTTTTTTAATTAAAAAAAACCTGTCAAATTGACTTCACGCTACCTGATGGTAAGCTGACAGTGAAGTCCTATTGTGAAGGCCACCATCCCCAATTGCTGGTTAAGCAATGTGACATGGCGGCCCTCACTTTGCGGCCTTGAGAGATGCTTTTTCACGCCCCGCTTAAAGGACCCAGGATCAAGGGAGGAAGGAAACACGTGAGCTGGCAGTGAGGTCCACATCTTTATGGTATGGTAAAGATAAGATGTACCGAAACTTTTCGTACGTGACGGTATCTGTTCTACCGTGGAATCGAGGCACCTTAACCCAGCACGTGTTGTTCGGGATAGGAAAGGAGAGGGTAGGATGAGTTGAAAGAGTTCTTCTGAGCACTCACCGTGATAAAATCGGTAAAAGACAGCCATTGAGGCTACGTTACCCTGCGTAATGGCAGAATCAGAATCAGAATCAGAATTTTTTATTTGTTAAACATAGGTATACATAAATTGTGGTGGTCTTAAAAAATATATATAAAGTGCGCTATGTTTTGTCATCATGACATACAAATAATAAAAAAAAATGCGAAATATCGTGCTTTTAAAACAACAAAGAAATCAATTGTCAAATTAAAAAAAGATTATAATAGTAATTGAATTTATACAATGTCATTAAAAAAAAATACACAATATACCAAAACCATACGAACAAAACATTTACAATAATTTATCTTTGAGAAAATCGTCAATAGAATAGTAGCATTTATCTATAAGTATCTTGCTTAATTGATATTTAAATTTCATAAATGGCAGACTTTTTAAAGTGTCGGGTATATTATTAAATATCCTAGGTGCCATACCGAAGAAGCTCTTCTGCATCAGAGCAGTTTTACATTTTATTAGGCATAGTTTGTTCACATATTGAGCTCGCATCGGAGCTTTTCGAACTGCAGATATGCTTGTAAATAAATGTGTATTTTTTTTGACAAATAGTGCTGTTTCCAGAATGTACAAGGATGGTAACGTTAATATCTTATGTGTTTTAAAATATGTTACACAGCTATCAGTTGATTTTAGACCATACATACACCTGACACATCTCTTTTGCATCCTGAATACCATATCACGATCCGTCGAGTGACCCCAGAAAATGACTCCAAATCTCAGAAGTGACGCCACTAGAGCGTGATAAGCCGTCAAAAGTGTTTTATTGTCAACTTTATGAGATAGTTGAAGGAGTGCAAAGGCAGACGTACTTAGTCGTTTGCATAGTTCTTGAACATGAGGTTTCCATGTGAGTTTATCATCTATAGTAATGCCCAAAAACTTAGCGTCATTTATTTGTTCAATTGTATGGTTTTTATAAGTAATATTTATGTTAGGTACCTCACATCGTTGGTGAAATTGCATAATTTTTGTTTTTATAAAATTAATCATTAAATTATTACTATCTAGCCATTTAACTATATCAGCTAAAGAATTATTGATATCCCTTTGATATTCACTCAGCTCTGAACACTTTACTATTGTTGTACTGTCATCTGCAAATAGGATCATGTTTTGTTTGGTACACTTGGGGAGATCATTAATATAGATGAGAAACAGTAAGGGGCCCAACACGCTACCTTGTGGCACTCCAAATTGAATACAACGAGGTCCTGAAATGTATTTTTTTTCTAATTTACTCTTTGGACAAATTCTACATATTTCTGTGTATTGAACTCGATTGCTTAAATACGATTCTAGAAGTTTGTAGGCATTTCCCCTTATACCATAGCCACGTAGTTTTCTGAGCAATGTGTTATGATTTACATAATCAAATGCTTTCGTCATATCTGTGTATATAGCGCAAACAGGTGATTTCTTATCAACGGCATTCATAACACTGAATAGTAGATCAAATATAGCCATGTTTATTGTTGTGTTTTTACGAAATCCTTTTTGCTCTGTACAAAATAATGCATGTTTGTCAAAGAAACTATATATAGAATTATAAATTATTTTCTCAAAGATCTTCGAGAGTATTGGGATTTTAGCAATGGGTCTGTAGTTCCTTGTATCTGTTTTGTCATTCTTTTTATAAAGAGGCTTTACAATAACCTTTTTTAAACTCTCTGGATATACACCTTCGGTAATGCTTAAATTAATAATGTGCGTCAATAATGGTGCAATTATATCTTTAACATATTTAATAACTTTGGTACAGACTCCATCATATCCAGTAGTAGTTGTATTTTTTAGGCCATTTATTACACGCAAAATGTCATGATTTAAAACCGGTAAAAGAAAAAGAGATTGTAATGTCAAATTATTATAAGGTTGTAATGTCAAAGTATTATTATTATCATTATTAGCATGCATGTCAGTTTTAATATTATTTTCAATGTCATCAATGAAATAATTATTAAATTCATTTGCAATGTCCTTGGGGTTGGTAACGATTGAATTATTTTTTCTTACGGTAAATATTTGATCTTGTGGAAAACTTTGCTTATATTTATTGATTATTTTCCAGGTAGCTTTAGCTTTATTCTGAGAAGATCTTATATAATTGTTATTTTGTGCTTTTTGTGTTAATCTCATTATCTTTTTATACAGCTTGGAATAATTTTTAAATTCTAATTTATTTTTTGGAGTTGGTTTAAGGCGGTAGTTCCAAAGTAATAGCCGTTGTTTTTTACTGCACAGCTTTATACCACGAGATATCCATTTCATTTTTTTATTGGTTCTCATAATAATAATCTTGTCTGGAAAGCAGAGCTTATAAAGCAAGCAGAATTCATCCATAAAACTATCATATGCTGTATTTGCATCCGTGGCATTGAAAATTTCATTAAATGATATACATTGCAAATATTTTTTAAATTTTATTAAATTCTCTTCAGAGATGTCCTGCTGTTTGAGTTTCCAATACTTTAGACTGCATGATTTATTTATGGGCACCTTAAGAATTTGTGATGTATGATCAGACAGTGTAAGATCTATAATTTGACCCTTACAATTATTTCGATAATTGTGTGCAAAGTTGTCAATGCACGTGCCACTTGATAGTCTAGTAGGCTCATATAATTCTAATTTCAAATTGTAATTTAACAAAAAGCATTCTAATTCTAATGTCATTTTATTTCGTTTTAGAACATTTATGTTATAATCACCACACAAAATCAGCTTTTTATTTGATGATCGATTAAATTTTGATAATATATTACCTAGCTTTTCATAAAATATATCGTAATTGTGTTTAGGGACCCTATAGATACAGATTAAAATTATATGTTGTGGCAGTATTTCAACGGCACAGCATTCAAAAACGCCTGATATAGACTGCTTTGAGACTTCTGATAACTCTCGAAATTCTATACCGTTTCTAATAAGAATACAGGTGCCCCCTCTTTTTGTACTTCTAGAGTAGATGGCTGCAAGACAGAAATTTGGAATGTACAATAAACTTTCATGACCTGTTGTTATAAAATGTTCAGTTAAACAAATAACATCAATTCTAGTACCTTTATTTTGCAGCTCCTCCAACCTTACAGCTAATGCATCTGCCTTGTTCATTATTCCTGCTATGTTTTGATGTAGAATGCCAATATAACTATAGAAAAAACTGCAAGTGTGCCTGTGCATTTGTAATCGATGTGGAATCATCCTCCTGAGTGTAATACTCTTGACCTTCTTTTATGAAGGGTTCTGAGAAATCAGTTTGCGTGGTTGCATGTTTCATCCTATTTTTTTTATATATGTCATAATTATTTTTATACACTAATTTCAAAATGTCTTTTAACAGATGTTGTGATATATACTTAGGTAAATATTTAAAATTAGGCAAAAAAGATGAATAATTCATGTCAAGGTATGTTACGTTAGTGTATAGAGAACATATAAATTTAAGTTCATAATTCAATTTCTTTTCGTTCAAATGGATATTGTATGGCACTTCCGACACTATTACATTTGTATTATAGTACTTTCTTAAGAAAAAGTGAATACAGCTTTGAAAAAGTGTTGGATTTTTGTCATTAGTACCACCTAAAATGATGATAATATCCTTCTTCTTTAAATTGTTCAATGAAGGTGCCTCTGAATTTAAAACGTCCTGTAAACACGCTCCCGGTTTCCAAAAGCTGCTAACTGTGAAGTTTGAGCCGAGAAGTTTCTGCAGATGTCGCTGAATATGGCGTCCTTGTTCGTCGGCTATAATAATAACCTTCCTCTTTACATATTCCGTACAATCTTTATGTGGTGAAGTCGGCTGCAATCCATTTTTTATGGATGCTGTAGATGACATGTTGATTTTTTTTTGTGGGGTTATTATTGACGTGCTTGTGCCGCAACCGGATACCTGCTCTTTTCCGTTTTCTCGCCGTTGTATGTTACTTGTAACTGCCTGTTTTTTACCTTCACTATTAGTTTTATTATCGACGCTATTGCGTTGCGTTTCCGTAGCTGATTGCTTTTCTTTTTTCGCAGGCGTTTTTGCTGTTTGTCCTAATTTTATTTTAGGTGTTTTTGTTGTTGTTAAAGGCGTAACATTCTTCGTAATTTTCTTCTTTTTGAGTCCTGATTGAGGCGTCACATTTACAGTGCTACTTGTGCTAAGTTTTTTATAGGTTTCCAATAACTTTTCGCGCGGTTCGGTGCGCTCCGATTGGTTAGCGATTGGTTATCGTCATTCAAGTTTGAATTGAAGTAACGAACCAATTTTTTCCACTTTTGACATTCACTTGTTTTTATAAGTATTTAAGAGATTTTATTTACTCTGGCACTGTTTTAATGTTGATGACAACGTACTTTATCAGTTACCACACTGTTTATTGGTTATTTGTCATATGTATCCACAGAAGATGTTTGTTTACACACACTTTTTTATTCACTTGTAGTTTTATTTCCACAGTTATTCCACTTTTACTAACAATAGGTGATGATTATTGGGTACTCATTAACTGTTTCGAGTACTAAACAAACTAAAAAGTGTATTAAATCTATTTTTCCGAATAAAACTAACGCGGAGCTAATGTTAATGCGGCAACTAGCGCCACCTGTGAACAGAGAGATTCAAGGGTCTTAGTAGCCTCAAAGTCACCTATGATACGGACAGCACGCCGCTGCAACCTATCAAGGGCATCTAGCAAGTACTGAGCGCAGCTGTTCCAGAGATGAGAGCAGTATTCCACGTAGGAGCGAACCTGAGTCTTGTATAATAGACACACGACTGGGGTATTTTCTTTAAGCGCCTTTTACGACGCCTACCTGTGATGGGGTTGTGACACATCATAATCGCTTGCCAATAAGCGTTAAGATGCTATTAAACTGAAAATCTCAGCAAATTAAATGGGAGAGAAATAAATCCGTTCTTAGAAGAAAGAAAGAAGAAAGAAAAACTTTTTATTTGTCACAGACACTGGAAAGGTATAACATAGGTAAGTATATAAGATAAGACATCACAAGGCATAACAGTATTCTGTGACAGATAGGTGCACACTCAGCTATATTATTGCATTGTGGTAGTGTCCACAATACAACGCTGTTATTCTGTGTGCACCTTAAATGCCGCACGGACGTTAAAGAGCACAATAATTAATGAAAAACATAAAAGAAAAACTTAAAAATAAAATATACATAGGTACATTCTAGCACATGAGTAGTACCTATATGCTCATGTGTATCTAGGCAACAAAAGAATTATTATTACACAAAAACAGGATAAAAAAGTATTAAAAACAATATATTAAAATATAATACCATAATACATACGCCGACTCAATTACTTCGTAATTAAGTCGGCGCATGTATCACATCGAATCCATGGATTTTATTTTCAACGCATAATGTTTATGCAGCGGCGCGGTCGTGGGCGACCGGTCCGCAGGATGGCGCGTTGCGCGTCGCATATAGGTGGCATACAGCCACCGCATTAGCTCGCGCGCGGTGCGCTTATGTAATCATTGTTTACAAAGTACAAAGGGACAGTTTGTTATTTATAAAAGAAGTACCTATATTAGTGTTATCAGTTCCACATCCATCAACCACAAACTGTTGCATCAATAAAATTCGTCACACTTCCTTCTTTCTTTCTTTCTTCTGAATTTCCATCATGTCCCAGCAGGAGGCAGTGACTGCCGAGTGGAGGTCAGGTCAGTCAGGTATCCGGTTCAAACCCACGGCTTGCTCCACTGACTTTTGGAAGTTATTAAATTGTTATTTATCGCAACGTTATGCACACGACAAAATATATAAGGGCAAATTGAAACTATGTGCATCGAATCTAAAATTAAATATATTTATTGTGTTTAAATAATTATGTCAATAAAACGCTTTTCACAAATATACAGGGTGTAAAAAGACCATTAACGAAAACTGAAATCCCATGTTGTACCAATCACTAAGAACATTTTTTTACTTCGGCACCATACCTGGGAAAGCACTGGTCCAGGAGATATTGAGGCTCAAAGTTAGTATGGATTTTTTCTAATTAGGTACAAGATCGATACATTTACTCCATCAATATTTTCTTTAGATGCCCCCATGGATAAGTAGGTATTTCGAGCATTGAACGCGCGCGCTTTTAATTGCGGTTTAAAAAATGTAAAAACTTAATTTAAAAAAAAAACGTTTCCCAGGTATTATTTTTGGTTAGTATGACTTGGCATGATGTCCATAACGAGTAGTCTTCGGCTTGGTGATGGGTCTTGTGACAGCCTGTATATTACTGGATAGAGCGATTGCAATCACGTGGATTTACTGATTTATAAGCTATTTAATTGCAAAGGTTCATTAAAATCCACTAAGTGGTTCAATTAGGAGAGCCTTGGATGAGGCCTATGTCCAGCAGTGGACTAGTTGGTACTAGTGCTCACCTATGGACGTGGAACCTGGGTATTCACTAAAGAAAAGTCAATAAACTCAAAGTGGCCCGGAGAACGAAGAGTGGTGGGTATATTGAGGATTTAGTCAATACACCAAGCTGACGAGGGTTAGAATAGGGTTTGATGTACAGTTTGCCATCTCTTCGCAAATATCCTATGTGCTTGGGGTTTTTTTTAATTAAAAAAAACCTGTCAAATTGACTTCACGCTACCTGATGGTAAGCTGACAGTGAAGTCCTATTGTGAAGGCCACCATCCCCAATTGCTGGTTAAGCAATGTGACATGGCGGCCCTCACTTTGCGGCCTTGAGAGATGCTTTTTCACGCCCCGCTTAAAGGACCCAGGATCAAGGGAGGAAGGAAACACGTGAGCTGGCAGTGAGGTCCACATCTTTATGGTATGGTAAAGATAAGATGTACCGAAACTTTTCGTACGTGACGGTATCTGTTCTACCGTGGAATCGAGGCACCTTAACCCAGCACGTGTTGTTCGGGATAGGAAAGGAGAGGGTAGGATGAGTTGAAAGAGTTCTTCTGAGCACTCACCGTGATAAAATCGGTAAAAGACAGCCATTGAGGCTACGTTACCCTGCGTAATGGCAGAATCAGAATCAGAATCAGAATTTTTTATTTGTTAAACATAGGTATACATAAATTGTGGTGGTCTTAAAAAATATATATAAAGTGCGCTATGTTTTGTCATCATGACATACAAATAATAAAAAAAAATGCGAAATATCGTGCTTTTAAAACAACAAAGAAATCAATTGTCAAATTAAAAAAAGATTATAATAGTAATTGAATTTATACAATGTCATTAAAAAAAAATACACAATATACCAAAACCATACGAACAAAACATTTACAATAATTTATCTTTGAGAAAATCGTCAATAGAATAGTAGCATTTATCTATAAGTATCTTGCTTAATTGATATTTAAATTTCATAAATGGCAGACTTTTTAAAGTGTCGGGTATATTATTAAATATCCTAGGTGCCATACCGAAGAAGCTCTTCTGCATCAGAGCAGTTTTACATTTTATTAGGCATAGTTTGTTCACATATTGAGCTCGCATCGGAGCTTTTCGAACTGCAGATATGCTTGTAAATAAATGTGTATTTTTTTTGACAAATAGTGCTGTTTCCAGAATGTACAAGGATGGTAACGTTAATATCTTATGTGTTTTAAAATATGTTACACAGCTATCAGTTGATTTTAGACCATACATACACCTGACACATCTCTTTTGCATCCTGAATACCATATCACGATCCGTCGAGTGACCCCAGAAAATGACTCCAAATCTCAGAAGTGACGCCACTAGAGCGTGATAAGCCGTCAAAAGTGTTTTATTGTCAACTTTATGAGATAGTTGAAGGAGTGCAAAGGCAGACGTACTTAGTCGTTTGCATAGTTCTTGAACATGAGGTTTCCATGTGAGTTTATCATCTATAGTAATGCCCAAAAACTTAGCGTCATTTATTTGTTCAATTGTATGGTTTTTATAAGTAATATTTATGTTAGGTACCTCACATCGTTGGTGAAATTGCATAATTTTTGTTTTTATAAAATTAATCATTAAATTATTACTATCTAGCCATTTAACTATATCAGCTAAAGAATTATTGATATCCCTTTGATATTCACTCAGCTCTGAACACTTTACTATTGTTGTACTGTCATCTGCAAATAGGATCATGTTTTGTTTGGTACACTTGGGGAGATCATTAATATAGATGAGAAACAGTAAGGGGCCCAACACGCTACCTTGTGGCACTCCAAATTGAATACAACGAGGTCCTGAAATGTATTTTTTTTCTAATTTACTCTTTGGACAAATTCTACATATTTCTGTGTATTGAACTCGATTGCTTAAATACGATTCTAGAAGTTTGTAGGCATTTCCCCTTATACCATAGCCACGTAGTTTTCTGAGCAATGTGTTATGATTTACATAATCAAATGCTTTCGTCATATCTGTGTATATAGCGCAAACAGGTGATTTCTTATCAACGGCATTCATAACACTGAATAGTAGATCAAATATAGCCATGTTTATTGTTGTGTTTTTACGAAATCCTTTTTGCTCTGTACAAAATAATGCATGTTTGTCAAAGAAACTATATATAGAATTATAAATTATTTTCTCAAAGATCTTCGAGAGTATTGGGATTTTAGCAATGGGTCTGTAGTTCCTTGTATCTGTTTTGTCATTCTTTTTATAAAGAGGCTTTACAATAACCTTTTTTAAACTCTCTGGATATACACCTTCGGTAATGCTTAAATTAATAATGTGCGTCAATAATGGTGCAATTATATCTTTAACATATTTAATAACTTTGGTACAGACTCCATCATATCCAGTAGTAGTTGTATTTTTTAGGCCATTTATTACACGCAAAATGTCATGATTTAAAACCGGTAAAAGAAAAAGAGATTGTAATGTCAAATTATTATAAGGTTGTAATGTCAAAGTATTATTATTATCATTATTAGCATGCATGTCAGTTTTAATATTATTTTCAATGTCATCAATGAAATAATTATTAAATTCATTTGCAATGTCCTTGGGGTTGGTAACGATTGAATTATTTTTTCTTACGGTAAATATTTGATCTTGTGGAAAACTTTGCTTATATTTATTGATTATTTTCCAGGTAGCTTTAGCTTTATTCTGAGAAGATCTTATATAATTGTTATTTTGTGCTTTTTGTGTTAATCTCATTATCTTTTTATACAGCTTGGAATAATTTTTAAATTCTAATTTATTTTTTGGAGTTGGTTTAAGGCGGTAGTTCCAAAGTAATAGCCGTTGTTTTTTACTGCACAGCTTTATACCACGAGATATCCATTTCATTTTTTTATTGGTTCTCATAATAATAATCTTGTCTGGAAAGCAGAGCTTATAAAGCAAGCAGAATTCATCCATAAAACTATCATATGCTGTATTTGCATCCGTGGCATTGAAAATTTCATTAAATGATATACATTGCAAATATTTTTTAAATTTTATTAAATTCTCTTCAGAGATGTCCTGCTGTTTGAGTTTCCAATACTTTAGACTGCATGATTTATTTATGGGCACCTTAAGAATTTGTGATGTATGATCAGACAGTGTAAGATCTATAATTTGACCCTTACAATTATTTCGATAATTGTGTGCAAAGTTGTCAATGCACGTGCCACTTGATAGTCTAGTAGGCTCATATAATTCTAATTTCAAATTGTAATTTAACAAAAAGCATTCTAATTCTAATGTCATTTTATTTCGTTTTAGAACATTTATGTTATAATCACCACACAAAATCAGCTTTTTATTTGATGATCGATTAAATTTTGATAATATATTACCTAGCTTTTCATAAAATATATCGTAATTGTGTTTAGGGACCCTATAGATACAGATTAAAATTATATGTTGTGGCAGTATTTCAACGGCACAGCATTCAAAAACGCCTGATATAGACTGCTTTGAGACTTCTGATAACTCTCGAAATTCTATACCGTTTCTAATAAGAATACAGGTGCCCCCTCTTTTTGTACTTCTAGAGTAGATGGCTGCAAGACAGAAATTTGGAATGTACAATAAACTTTCATGACCTGTTGTTATAAAATGTTCAGTTAAACAAATAACATCAATTCTAGTACCTTTATTTTGCAGCTCCTCCAACCTTACAGCTAATGCATCTGCCTTGTTCATTATTCCTGCTATGTTTTGATGTAGAATGCCAATATAACTATAGAAAAAACTGCAAGTGTGCCTGTGCATTTGTAATCGATGTGGAATCATCCTCCTGAGTGTAATACTCTTGACCTTCTTTTATGAAGGGTTCTGAGAAATCAGTTTGCGTGGTTGCATGTTTCATCCTATTTTTTTTATATATGTCATAATTATTTTTATACACTAATTTCAAAATGTCTTTTAACAGATGTTGTGATATATACTTAGGTAAATATTTAAAATTAGGCAAAAAAGATGAATAATTCATGTCAAGGTATGTTACGTTAGTGTATAGAGAACATATAAATTTAAGTTCATAATTCAATTTCTTTTCGTTCAAATGGATATTGTATGGCACTTCCGACACTATTACATTTGTATTATAGTACTTTCTTAAGAAAAAGTGAATACAGCTTTGAAAAAGTGTTGGATTTTTGTCATTAGTACCACCTAAAATGATGATAATATCCTTCTTCTTTAAATTGTTCAATGAAGGTGCCTCTGAATTTAAAACGTCCTGTAAACACGCTCCCGGTTTCCAAAAGCTGCTAACTGTGAAGTTTGAGCCGAGAAGTTTCTGCAGATGTCGCTGAATATGGCGTCCTTGTTCGTCGGCTATAATAATAACCTTCCTCTTTACATATTCCGTACAATCTTTATGTGGTGAAGTCGGCTGCAATCCATTTTTTATGGATGCTGTAGATGACATGTTGATTTTTTTTTGTGGGGTTATTATTGACGTGCTTGTGCCGCAACCGGATACCTGCTCTTTTCCGTTTTCTCGCCGTTGTATGTTACTTGTAACTGCCTGTTTTTTACCTTCACTATTAGTTTTATTATCGACGCTATTGCGTTGCGTTTCCGTAGCTGATTGCTTTTCTTTTTTCGCAGGCGTTTTTGCTGTTTGTCCTAATTTTATTTTAGGTGTTTTTGTTGTTGTTAAAGGCGTAACATTCTTCGTAATTTTCTTCTTTTTGAGTCCTGATTGAGGCGTCACATTTACAGTGCTACTTGTGCTAAGTTTTTTATAGGTTTCCAATAACTTGATTTGTTTTTGTAAATCTGCCTTAAGACGTACATTTTCACAGTTCAGGTTCTCAATCTCCCCATGAGCACTTTGTAATTCATTAGATAATTGTTGTACTTTTTCTTGCAAATCAATCACTATTTGGCTAGAGTTTAGCGACGTATTTGGTAGACTCATCATTGTGGAATCAAATAGCGTTGAGTCGTCTTTGGTTATGTCTTTTTCTATGGTTATGTCATTTAATGAGCTTGTTCTGTGTCTTTTACGTTGTGTTACGTAACCATCCATTTTTATGGATATTTATTAAATATATATATCCTTAATTGTCGATTTAAGACCATAAAATGTCAAAAAATAATGTTATAAATTATTGTCAGTGTATTTTTATGTTAATCTGCTAAATTATTAATTCTTCGTCAAATTAATTTATATGTCATGGAAGAAAGATGTCAAAAAGTGCTATGTAGTATGATCCAGTCTCGAACTCGCAGCGCAGGTAATGCGCCGTCGACCTGTCTATTACCGGACACACCAATGTAACTTTATAAATAATATCCAAATAGGCGAATTCTTTCCGCGCGGTTCGGTGCGCTCCGATTGGTTAGCGATTGGTTATCGTCATTCAAGTTTGAATTGAAGTAACGAACCAATTTTTTCCACTTTTGACATTCACTTGTTTTTATAAGTATTTAAGAGATTTTATTTACTCTGGCACTGTTTTAATGTTGATGACAACGTACTTTATCAGTTACCACACTGTTTATTGGTTATTTGTCATATGTATCCACAGAAGATGTTTGTTTACACACACTTTTTTATTCACTTGTAGTTTTATTTCCACAGTTATTCCACTTTTACTAACAATAGGTGATGATTATTGGGTACTCATTAACTGTTTCGAGTACTAAACAAACTAAAAAGTGTATTAAATCTATTTTTCCGAATAAAACTAACGCGGAGCTAATGTTAATGCGGCAACTAGCGCCACCTGTGAACAGAGAGATTCAAGGGTCTTAGTAGCCTCAAAGTCACCTATGATACGGACAGCACGCCGCTGCAACCTATCAAGGGCATCTAGCAAGTACTGAGCGCAGCTGTTCCAGAGATGAGAGCAGTATTCCACGTAGGAGCGAACCTGAGTCTTGTATAATAGACACACGACTGGGGTATTTTCTTTAAGCGCCTTTTACGACGCCTACCTGTGATGGGGTTGTGACACATCATAATCGCTTGCCACTAAGGCCGTCTCTAAGGGGGAGCAAGAGTTTAACTGCCTCCCTAGAGATTCAAAAAGCCCTACAATTCATACTTTTCTCAATACTTTTCTCATTTTCCATATCAACTTGCCCCTCCCCTAGGCAATCGGCTGGTGACGCCCTTAGTTGCAACACGGTGTAACCAAACGTGTTCCAGAGCTGAAGTGGGAGTGGGCAGGCCACGTCGCCAGAAAGCAGGGCTCGTGGTGCAAAGCGCTAGTGGAGTAGAGACCATTGGGAAGGAAGGGCGTAGATCCAATAGTACGACGACATCGAGAAAATAGCCGGAGTGAAGTCACCCAAGATCATGAGAGGAGGCCTGAACTGAAGGCCTATGCCTATTCGGTCGAAAAATGCTTTTAAACAGTAGAAGACCTACATCACATTTTATGAGACCCCAGTACTTTTCCCAAGAACTCCGTTATTATTTCTGTTCCCGTGACATTTCCTACTAAGTATACTTAGTTTAATTAATTATTAATAGCTTCTAAAAGAAATATAGTAAGTTACTAATAATCGTTAATGTTAATAGTTTTAAAGTAGGCAATGAATTTCTTTTCAGAAAGCCTTTTCTCAAATTAACGCACACACCCAGCTGCACCTAAAATATTTATACAATAGGTACCTAACATATCTACTATACAATGTTGTTTTGAGTAGTTGGAATGATACCACAATGATAACATCCACGCGTAATCAACTATGCGGATACGAGCAGCGCATATTTATTCATGAATACTGGATGCATAGATAAATACAGCTAACTTCTTTTTTCTTATTTCTGCCGAACAAATTGACTCCATGCTGCCCGATGTTAAGCAGTCAGTGAAGTCCCATAGTGATATCCATCATCCCAGCAGCCAGCATGGCATTATGGCATGATGACCCTCAACTTGACGGCCTTGAGAAAAGCTTTTTCACGCTCTGCTTAAAGGACCCAGGATCCTAAGTGGAGGGAAACACGTGGGCTGGTCAAGAGTTCCACATCTTAATGGTACGGCAGAGATAAGAGGCGCCGAACCGTTTGGTGCGTGACTGTATCTGTTCTACCGTGTAAGAATGGCACCTTAACCCAGCACGTGTCGTTCGGGATAGGAAAGGAGAAGGTGGGATTAGTTGAAAGAGCTCTTCGGAGCACTCACCGTGATAAATGCGATAGAAGACAGCCATTGAGGCCACGTCTCTGCGTAATTGCAGTGACTCAAGAGTCTTAGTGGCCTCTGGATCCCCAATGATACGGACAGCACGCCGCTGCAACCTATCGAGGGCGTCCAATAAGTACTGAGCGGAGCCTTTCCATAGGTGAGACCAGTATTTCACGCAGGAACGAACCTCCTCACCTTGTTCAGGACTCCGAGTTTCCGAGATGCGGATTTGATGACACCTTCGATGTAGTTCTTCTGGTTGAGATTTCTGCGTATGTCCATACCCAGGATATTGAGGCTGTCTTGAATCGGTAGTGGAGTGTCCAGAAGAGAGGGATGTGGAAGGAATGGATATACCTTGGCTGAGAATGCGCTTATGAAAAGGAACAGGTGGAGTGCGATGAAAAAGAAGGAAAAGATTATGGGGCCTCTCAATAACTGAACGAAACGCAACGTCACACCACATCATTAAATAGGTACCACAATTTGACACTACGTTGAATGTTGCTACTCATAACGAAATGGCCATTAGATTTATAAAATAGAGTAGGTACATTTTATAAACTGTATTAGTGATGGATATATTAGCATTCACATTAATTTTAGCATGTGAATTTTCATTTAGCATTTAGCATATGAAATATCGTTGCGAAATTTCGTGAATTGTGAATTTATCGTTTCGAGCGCGATTCGGTTCGTTTATATTTTTTTGCTAACGCGGGAAACGCGTTCTCTGTCTCGTCCACGGGAATACTCAATATATCCGTTTCACCTGACACGATAAGTGAAATTATTAGCAAATGGTGCGAATGCGAATGATGATGTTAAGCAATTATTTTATTATTATCTTTGATTTACTCGTATTTAAGGTCGTATATTGAGTGAATGCGTGTGAATGTTTGTTTAGGTAATAATCATCTGTGTTTACACGCGTTTGGCGCGCTTCGTGTTCGTATTATGTCAAAGTTTAGTACGAATTGGCAGATAATAGTGAGTTTTGTTTACGTATTTGATAAACTTTCTTTCGTCTAATATTTATTGTTGTACTTATAATTGATAATAATATGAACAAATTATATAAGTAGGAACCTGTAAATAATATTGGTACCTACCTACTAAATAATACACCAGTTTCTATATTTTATTGTTAGTCCCAAATCTAGATAAAGTAGGTAATTAGTAAGTATGACAGAAGGTCCTTAAAGTTGTTAATATTGTTATGTTTATATTATTCTTTTCTTTTAATTGTGATCATTATCTTACTTAGGTACATAAAATACCTGTGCAAGAGTCTTTCTTAAGCGAACGCGCTTTTTAATTCGCATATTAATAAATTTCACACTTCACATACAACATTATTATTATAATCACCGCTATAATTAGCAAATAGCATAGCAATAGCATTTAGCATGTTAAGAGTCACGAATTCGCATGCTAATGAAATTAATGCGAAATCGCATTAATTTCCATCACTAAACTGAATATATTTGACCTGATACAGTAAGAGTCGCTTCTGCTACTAGTAAGGGAGGAAACAAAATTACTGTTATCACAAACCAAACATTTATTTAAAACAATTTATGCAAAGCACTGCGTTATAACAGAACCTTATAAGCTTATAACAGAATTACATAATAAAAAACTAAACTAAATATTGACTAATATAATTTTCTTCTTTAATTTTCACAGAATATTTTGCTGCTCTCATACTTTCAGTATTTTTTTAAATTTATTTAGGCCTTCAGTTATCCCCACATAAAACCACTCAGTTTAAATTTACCCAGAAACACAGACTTGAAGATTTTCTTCCCTGCGTCCGGTCCAGAAGCACCAACATTCACAATCAAGGGCATCAGGTGATCCGCTTCACCAACTGGATGACAATCCAAAGCGCCTTTTTCTTTTTCCCAAAATACTATATTTTTCCGAGCCTCCTCATCACCTAGGCACACATTGGTCAAGAAGCTATCAAAATCTTCGTTAACTATTGTATTATCTATCTCAGGGTCTGCCTTTCTCAATTCTTTCATGTTGTGATAAGACAATCCTGATCCAAAAATCGCGATGCCTTCTTTCCGAAACTCGTATAAGACTTTACCAATTTCGTAATGTTGTAATGCATTTTGGGTCTTTAATATTGATAACTGGACTATAGGAATGTTTGCTGCGGGGTTGATCAGCATCATTGGTATAAAAACTCCATGGTCCCAACCTCGTTTATCGTCTAATACTGATTGGATTCCCGCGTTTTTAAACGCTTCGTGTAGTTTTCGCGCCAATACTGAATCACCTGTAAATATACATTTTCATGAGGTCAATGATCGGTTGTTTTTGGCCACATGACTAATTCGAACTTAGTCGAGTTAGAAACAAAAGGTTGAATAGCTAACTGATAAATTGAAAGTTGCTGTTATAAGTATATTAATAGCTAATGTTGATATTAGGTACCGTCAACAGTGGCATCTTTACGCTCCATGAGCAACTTTACCCATGAGTACCAGCCTTTACATATCAATCGATTATTCAATTTTAACTCTACTTAGTCGATTTATCTATTTTTAGACTAATTCGAAATTAAATTCTGGCAACCCAAAAAGATTTTTACGCTTGCAACTTTGATATCTGTCAAGTTATTGTCATTTTTTAGTCCATGTGGTCAATCTTGCTCAAAATTATCTCCGAAACCAATTGATATTTTATAGAGATCTCGGGCTCAAGGTAAGTGAATGAAGCTGTATTGTTTAAATTATATTCCCATAATCCTCTGAATTGTATAATTTATACGTGTTTTCAGTTATTTCTTAAGTTATAACGATCGGTAATGTTAGTGGCGGTTAGGTAAAGTTACCTTACCAGGCTTGTTGGCAACTATACCTACTGCTAGGGTTGGCACTAAACGTTATGAACGTACATTTTATTTTAACCATTTTATTTAATGTCCATGTGTTTTATTATTGGCTTTAGCACTGTGATTAGACTATTGCTAACCAAGTTTTGAAATTACTTCTGCTTCTACTTTGTACGGCTGTATACTTTTATAAAGATGTCGATAAGATGTACAGAGCATTGTTATTTTACAAGAATTTAATAAATTTTAAGTCAATTTTAAATAACTAATATAAAATAGAATTATATCAAAGTGTTAAGTAGTTGTAATTTCAGTTTACTTAAAAATTTACATTTACATAACGTAGCATGTTAACGCAGTACTTACTAACACCCTATGCACATGGTATATTTTTACCGAAGTGCTTTGGTGAAATGCACTTCGTCGTCTTTCGAACGGGCACAAAACGCGCGTTTAAACGTGTGTCGCCAGTGCATTCAAAATACGTCATGGGTCTGTTTGCTTTGTCATCCGTGACGTTCCGGGTATTATTTGCTTTTATTCCAGTGTGCCATTCTAACCATAAATATGCATTTTTTAGCTTTTGGTGATGGCAATAACTAATTGTTTCAGATACAAAGTAGATACCTACATATAATTGGTACTAATATGGCACCTCCAATTAAAAGGATTAGGAGGCGAGTGGGGGCTCGGCCTTATAAAAATTATTCCGAAGATATGCTGCAATTGGCTGTTGAACTCGTAAAAACCAAAAAAACAACATCTTATGATGCTGAAAAGCAGTTTGGCATACCAAGGAGAATGATTGAAAAACGAGTGAAGAATCTCCATTCTAATAAGCCAGGTCCGCGCTTTCGTTTATCGGACGAAGAAGAATCTAAATTTATCAAAGTACTCATAGCAGCAGGTGACTTCGGTTGCCCACTTTCTATGTTGGATTTCAAATTGATGGTCTGGGATTATTTGAAAAAAAAAAAAAACTTACGTATTTAATGACAAGCTTCCAGGTGACTGGTGGGCGAAACATTTTTTATACCGGCATAAAGATACACTAACGTTACGTTCAACCCAAAATATTACAAGAGCGCGAGCAGAAAAAACTTTGCATGAATTCGCAGAATACTTCCAAAACTTAGAGATATGTCTCCAAAATGTACCGTCGACTCATATTTTAAATTACGACGAAACTAACATCTCTGATGACCCAGGATCGGCAAAATCAATCTTTTACCAGTGATTATTAAAATTTGTTTTACACATTTTAATAATCATTATTATAATTGTAATTAATTTGAATTTGATACTAGTTGTGTTAAAATTAAGTAAATAAAACTTATTGCAACTTCTGTACGTTTTCGTTTTATTTAGTTTTAGGTGACAACCCTTAGGTTTGGTCCGTTTTTCTATAAAAAACATGACGTTCTTGGGGTATCTTTACCATATCGTAAAAACTTTGAAATTAAGTAAAATACGAAGTTCTTAAAATAACAAGGGATTTTTCTTAGAGTAATTTAACATTATTTTAAACAAAAAGTAATGGCAATTTTACATTTTATACCTGTCACATCAGTTTATCAGGATAATTTTATTTTAGGTAAAGATACCCAATACCAGTAAACTTTACCTCTACTATATTTTTTGACTCAGACACCGAGCCTTAAGCCTTTTGATAACTTTTCATTATTCACCATAAAATATGGCCACTGTTTTACTAATAGTTTAAAAAAAAAGTATGTACATTGTTTTGTTCTAAAATAATTTTATAATAAAGAAAAAAATATGGTAAAGTTGCCACAGTTGACGGTACATACTCATTGTAAGTAGGTAGTTTTATTTGTAAAGGATTAAACTACATGGAATAATAATGCCATGTTCATTGCAATCATTTGTTTTTGAAACTTTTAAATCTTGAAACTTCATCTGATTAGTGTTTACCTTTTCTTTTTCTCGTGGTGCAGTGGAAATCCAAATTACGTTACGTACGTAGGTACGTACGTACATTAAATACATAAATTATTCCAACCATCGGTGCAGGTAGAGAGGGAAGCTTAGGTATCTTGTTCTATCTTATAAGACATAAAAAAGAAATGTATTACCTGGAGCGTCATATTTAAACTCGTAGCTCTCTGGCGGGAAATTGTAATAGTCGTACAGCAAATCGTGACGAGCGCCCGAAGATATAGTCATGATATCTTCCTCCCTATGTGCCGTCACCACGACGATCGCATTCAATCTATGCAAGTCCACATAATTTGACACATTCTTTAACGATTCTGCGATGTCTATGTTATATTTTTCACGTAAAACTGGATACGGTCCACCGCCATGATTAAGAAATATGGATGGCGCGAAAAACGATGCGTCCGTCATAACGAGTGATACGCCGAATAAATAAATGCTAATTTTAAACAAGGTTTATTTAGTATGACTGCGTCAATAGATACGAATGAAATGATAAGAGCGGACTTTGTAGTAACCTATGTGTGTCTACGTCGACTGTCAGTAAATACTAGTTGTATGATCTAGGCATGCACGGTGCTTTTGTACCTGTTTATATATGCCGATATAAAGTAGTTTATCTGGTTTCCAGTTTCCAGTCAATCATAGGAAGAGTCTATTCTATGGCGCGCTCAAATAAAAATACCGGTAACGTTGAGGATAATTAAAAAAATAACTTAAATCACGTGCTAAAACGACTTACAATATTTATAGGGGTCATTCTTCAAGGCCTCGATTTTGGTGGTCACACGGCAGTATGTCAATAGTTATTGAAGTTATGGCTTTAAACTATTTTTTATATGTTTCTTTATGTAATACGGCAACCAAAAAAACAGTTTTACTGATATCGACCAACAATAAATAGCCGATATCTAAATCCAAAGACTGAAAACGGGGACAATATTGCTGTTCTCCGCATGTCACACTCATTGTGTAATTCAAACAATCGTGTATAATTTTATGTTCCCTTTACGAATTGCTATGTATTATACCTTAAAATATTTGTCCCGGGTAGTAGTTTTCGAAATAAATATGGACTTATATAAATGTTATAATATTTAAGAAATTTCATATAAAATGTATCGGTCACACGATTTTGGCACTCGTGTGAACGCGTGATTCAACCCTCAATAATTCGACTATTGAATGACTTTCGGCATCTTATTTGTATTCACGCGCATCACCAGTCAGCAAGCGACGGCCGAGGGAATCACACATGATTCTCGATGGCACATACGCGACAGCAGGGGTACGTAATTATTTCGTCAATATTTTTTTTACCTACGTAGGTAAGATTCGTGGCTACTAAGTTTTAATGATTCATAGGATTCTCAACAGTTCTTATTTATTGTAATAATAGTCTGAATTGGTAAGATTGCCATAAGAGTTCTTGAATTGCGATAATGTTTTACTGTAAATAGTTATTCAGGAATTACAAAAATTTCATCAGATTTGTGGCATCAGATTCGTGTTCCCAGTACCATGAATCTGACTCATTGAACCACGAATCTGATTAGCAGCTTTTTAATACCGTGTAATTTCATTTTAAATGTTATTTTACGGTTTAAAACTACTTAAAACCATTTAATAAGCATTTTTGCGATATTTTTTTTTAACTTACCGCCGCCGTAAATGAAAACGATATTGGAGGAGGTGGATTGTATTATTTGATTTCTTGTTGTCTTGGTGACCTTTTAGTTAATACTTTGTTTAGATGGAACATATAGACGACGCAGGCTGTTTTTATATCTATAACTCATTATGCATTGTGTAACATGTATTATACTTATCAATAAAACTATCTTTATTACAGATCAATCTACATCTAGTCAAACATACCGCGACGTAGCCAAGAGGAGAAACTAGATCTTTCTTTGGCCATCCATCCAGTTATTATCCAACTAAATTCAAAATTAAACATCTGGTACCTAGATGATGAAACCCTAGGCGGTGACGTATAGTCTGTGTACCAAGATCTAGCCCTTCTGAAATCAAATTTTTTATCCATAGGCTTAGAACTGAATACAAACAAATGCGAAATTTTTATTAATGACAATTTAGATAAATACTCTATTCTTTCAAAATTTCAATATTTGGCTCCCAATATCAATCAAGTTGAAAAAAGTCCTCTTCGCCTCCTGGGGTCCCCAATTTTAGACGAAGGTTTTGATTCCTTTATACAGCAAAAAATTCATAATGTTAGTGAAATTTCTGACAGGCTACTCAAAATTAATATACCTTCATTCGGCTTTCACTATTATTCGATATTGTCTTTTTGTCCGTAAATTTACGCACGCATTACGGTGTTCACCTTTTTGGAAAAATCCACTCATTCAAATTGACAAAATTATACAGAATACCCTGAGTAAAATTTTGAATGTGACCCGGAACGACCCGGTGTGGCTACAGGCGTCCTTACCTGTGCGCTTGGGCGGCCTCGGCGTTCGCAAAATTACCGACGTAAGCCTGCCAGCGTTTTTGTCATCGGTCCACAGCACTGCAGAATTGACTAGGAAAATTTTTGCTCTCACACTGGTTGATTCTGAGGTGCAGTTTCAGACCGATGCTTTGAACGCTTGGAGAAATGCTTGTCCAGGAACTGAGTTACCTACCCCGAAACTTATCCTCCCAGAGGCAATGGGATGGGCCGCTTTGCAGCATGGTACGAGAAAACCTTCTCAATACATCGTCCAAAACTGCAGAGCGTGCTCGCCTGCTGGCTGTGGGAGAATGAGAATCGGGCCTCTGGCTCCAGACACTGTAGGTACCTCCAATATAGGTAACGTGTTAGACGATACGACCTTTCGCTTCGCTACTTGCCTCCGTTTAGGTGCGTCATGTGTCTCTCCGTCTCTCATCGTTGTCACTGTGGAGAGGCTGTCGATAGCCTTGGTCACCATGGCCTGTCATGCAGCAGGAGCGCGGGTCGTATTTCACGACACTCCAACCTCAATGACATACTGCGCCGTGCTCTTGCCACAGCTGGCGTTCCAGCCCAACTTGAACCTCAAGGCTTGGCACGCGACGATGGCAAAATACCAGACGGGATGTCGTTACTGCCGTGGAAGCTGGTTAGGCCTTTGGTATGGGACGAAACATGTATCGATATCCTTGCGCCATCTCATCTTCCCAGCACAGCAGGTTATCCGGGCGTTGCTGCTGCTACTCGTACAGCGGAGACCCTCAAACGGCGCAAATATGTAAATCTAATAGGAGATTATGTATTTGAGCCGTTTGGTGTCGAAACATTGGGGCCATGGGGTCCAAGTGCGCGATCACTTTTTAGAGATCTCGCAAAAAGACTCATAGACGCCTCGCGTGACCAGAGGGCTGGCACGTATTTGGCTCAAAAAATAAGTATAGCCATACAACGAGGCAATGCTGCCAGTCTTCTGGGCAGGCTTCCAATTGAATGCGATGAGTTTAATGACGCCTTCTAAATTTTAATTTTTAATTTTTTGATTTTTCACTTGTAACTATATATTAATTAGTTCTTTTTAATTATTTTAAGACTTAATCTAATTATATTTAAATAATTATTGGATGATATGATCTTTGATTAATGTTTAAATAATCATTAATCAAAGACTTAATAAAATGTTTATGTTAGTGAATTGCAAAAAATACTCTGATACTTTAGTAAGCTGTGCTAGATATTAATCAAAAGAAGAGTCAACGTTATATTCTTGTTGTAATTTTTTTTTCAATCCTTCTTTATGCCAGTGTGATTGTAATTAATAAGACTTTTACTTTTAATGTTACGATAATCATAAAGACTGATTTATAAAATAGCTAGTTACTTTTATCAGACAATTATATAGTAACATCATAAGTCAGTATGATTGTAATTATTGAACAGTATATTTGTGTTAGTTATTGAATTAAAGTGAAGTCATGTTAATAATTGAAATAAATATTACTTTTTGATTGTATTTGAGATATTTCATTAATGTTCAAACAACCTTACTATCTTAAATGTTATATCAGTATGCCTATTGACATTGCAAATCTGAAAACATTAATAGGTATCTCATTGGATGATGACTATAATATAGACCTTCATCCTTTATGTTCACTTAGATACGATTAGACCAATAGCTATGCAAGCAGTAACGTGTAAACTATTCTAAAGTGTGTATTTCATAGGCATATCACATAATAAAAATCTAAACTTAGATGCTTGCTTGATCTTACAGCTTATGAGTCTGTTAAACGAGCTTAAGCTGTTGATTTTAACATCAAATTTTATCATGTCAGATTCGTGGTTTGCTACGTCAGATTCGTGGCGCCAACATTTTTAAAAGTGAATATTTTCTTTATTTGTCGATCGATTTTGGTGTAATTACACCATTTGGTTTGTATTGTTTTGAAGTTTGATAAACAGAAGCCAATATTGTAAAAATATGAAATAAAAAAAATGCCACGAATTTGATGCGAAAAATCTTGCGCGAAGAATGACCCATAGATTAAAAGATGAATTGGTAGGTATATTGCAAGCGTTAATCAAAAAACAAACTCGAACATTTGGTTTAATTGTTATATAACATAACGGACTACTTCCGTGATCCAGCGTACAGCGTATGGCGATCATGGGTTCGATTCAAAAGTGTCTGCTAAGTTGGTTACGCCAACAGGCTCGCCCCATATTACGTGGGAACTACAGATTCATTATTACACCTCTGATAACCCTTCGAGGATTCAGGCATAGGTAAGTCTATAAAAAAGTAGCATAGGTAGGTAACGATTAACAAGCATAGAGTGTAATGTTTCTTACGAACTACTTAGAATACTTAGTACCAATAGCAACATAGTTCGAAAATATGTCCAAAAGACGACAGTAGATTTTACTTAATATACAGGGTGACGCTACCATAGGGGCACTTTTTGAACAGAGGCATAGCGTACCTACAGCATTCTGAAGCCTTGTACCAAAAATCTATTAAATCGGTGCAGTAGTTTAGCCACAATATCGATTTTAAGTTCAGCAATTTTTGCACATGCTTTGAATTCCACACAGCTGATACAAAACGGTCAACGACCCTACATTGTGCGCCCCCACTCGCTACGACGCGACGCCTTGACGTCATCCGAAGTTAGGCTCAGCGCAGATAAAACGGAGCGCAGTGGAGAGGATTTTATTAACGCACTTGAAAATAAACTTTATTTTTTTACAATAAAGTGCATAAATGAACCTGACAAAAAACATTCGCGCGTCCTCGAAGATACGCGGGAATCCTCGCGCGGCATCGAGTCGGCACCCGCGTCGTAGCGAGTCGCAGCGCGCATGTAGGGTCGTTGACCGTTTTGTATCAGCTCTGTGGAATTCAAAGCAAGTGCAAAAATTGCGGAACTTAAAATCGATATTGTGGCTAAACTACTGCACCGATTTAATTGATTTTTGGTACAAGGCTTCAGAATGTTGTACGCTATGCCTCTGTTCAAAAAGTGCCCCTATGGTAGCGCCACCCTGTATAAGGTTCAAGTGGTATAAGTTCCTTTCCTCTTTGATTAGCCATCGGTTTCTGTAAGTTTCGTACCGTACAAACAGACAAAAGCAAGTTGGTCTTGTAATATCAATACATAATTATGTAATATTTAACTATTGATTGATAACTGTGCTGTAGGTACTGTGACCCCAATCGGCATGTGCTATTAAAATAGGTAGTATTATGTATAGAGAGAAGTACAGCCAAGCGCATGAAAAGCGATTTTTAGATTATTCGGAAATAACTTTTATGGGCCCGTCTTACGACATGTAATAAACAGTTAGAGCCTTGCCGATTTCAATACGAATCGGCCAGCTCAACCGGGAAAGTACTACCTTCTCAGAAAAATTAAAAGTACCTGTACTGTTGCGTTTCCTTCGGTGAGTGAGCCCCATCGCCTAAGTATTCCAGTATTCCTATTCCCTCATCCGACGTCTCCTCCTAATTCTTCTCCTTTATTCAACTCTCCACATTAATTCCATTTATTCCACTCTTAGGTTTGGGAAAAGGAATACTTGTTCGGAGATTAAGTATTCCCTTTCCCAAACCTAAGGGTCTCAACACACTTGTGACTCCTCTGGTGTTGCTTGTAATTGTGTCCATGGGCGGCGACAGTAATCGTGGACCATCAGGCGATCGCTTGCTCATTTGCCGTCCACTACATAAAAGAAATACCTAGGCAACCGTTTATTTATGCACCTAAGATATTTTTAGCGGTAAGGACGATAATTATATACCTTATTTTCTCTGCCTACCCCAAACTGAATACAACACTAACTCAATTTTGATGAATTGTTTTATGCAGCATTACTGCATCAGGATCTCTGAGGCATGCTCAAGTTAATGAGGTAGAAGATCAGAGTGAAGATCGTGTTACGGGAATAGACCAAGAAGTAATTGCATTTTCTATTCCCAACTCGAATAATACAGTCCTTAACTCAGGAAGCCGTTACCTCATGCTCAGTCAAAAGAGGGCAGCCTTATCGTACATAAATGAAAGAAGTGTGATGTGGGAACGTAACTATTTACCAAAATATTCCGCAAACACGGGTGGTGGCTGAAGAATATTTTGCTAAATGTGAGTACTACTGCAACTAATAGTGAAGTCATCCCGTGACCACGGCTGGTGTAACCCATGCCGAAACGTCGGGGCAAATAGAAAGGTATTTCATCTTTCTTTTCGTTCAGTTAACACGATTCAGGCCCGTTACATAATCTTTAGTAATAGTGAAGTCACTCAGTCTTATGAAGGCAATTGATTCTTATTTTTTCAAGTCGAGAATTTTCTCTTTGGATTGCATACAAGTTACTTTGATACACAATGATATCAAGTACATTATTTTAGGAGAGTAGCTGGAAACTCATTTGGATGGGGAGGTCATTACTCGAACAGTCAGTCTTAAGGGGCAAATGCACTCTCTTTTTTTTGACCTCTTTCTCCACGCCCTTTTTAGAAGACAGTAGGTATATTCGGTGTCAGATAAACCTTTTTGCTGTATCATGCGTGGTTTTATAATAAAAAACGTCTTATCAGTTTTCACAAATTTTACTTACACATAAGTAACGCTTAGCAAGCTAAATTAACAAAATAATACAAGTAACATGGTCCCCTTAATATAAAAATACGTTTGTTATTTAAATAACTTAAGCATAATATTGCATCTCGTTATTTGTACGTAATAATTCATAATGAACTTACTGGTGGTAAGTAATGTTATTAATAAATGAATAAATTAAAATTTGTGCATTAACTAAAACCAAATTTTGTATATGAAGTAATAAGACAATCCCTCAGAATACTAATTATTACTACACACCAATTATTAAACTATGTGTTGTAAAAAATGCACTTGAAGCAGTTACTACTTAGGTGCCTAAAGAATAAATAAAAAATATATTTTACAACAATATGATGTTTGTGATAACAAAACGATTATTTTATTAGCGCTTAAAATAAAATGCCTTAGCTTTAATATAAAACAAGAACTAAATAATACATCCTTTGTTCTAACGATTTAAAGACAGATGCCTCGCAAAAAATAAAGCTTAGTAAGGTAAGGCTAGGACTAAACCTGGATTTATATATAGTCCTTGTTTTGTATCGAGTTCTATCAGGTTTTGTTCAGCTAGCAAAATCAGTCGAAAGTACTTTTGAATACGGTCAAAAGTACTTTTGACTGATTTTGCTAGTCAATAGTACTTTTGACTGGTTAGAAGTTTTGACTGCAACATAATTATACATAATCAGGATCACTAACCACCAGGCCCATCCAAATATTCTTTAGGAATACTAAATACAAGCCTATAAGCATAACAACAGTTTATATTTACAAGTTGTTGTAGTAGGTAAGGCACAGACTTTTGGCAAAATACTTTACATCTAATATTGCTTTCATCATTATAGATTATAGTACATACATATGTAGCAAGTAACGTAAAAATTATTTGTTTGAGCTTTTTGATTATATTGTTTGTATAGGTAGGTCTCGTCAAGTGTAGCCAATAAACATTAATTTAAGATTTCAAGATTCAGATTAATGGTTTCGCAATTAATATTATTAATAAATATGAATTTACTGCCACAAAATAACAGTCGGACAAGCTGGACCGAATAGAATAAAAATTACAAAAATATTAGAGAGAAGTCAATTTTTTTTTGTAAATCATAGTTTTTTGTATCTTTACCGCTCCAATCGAGAGCAAATCGCGGCGCGTCTTCAGACGTAAAAAATCAGAACATCTGGCAGAGCTAGACGTTGTAACTTTTGAGTGTTGGACCTTAAACGCATATTTAGTTTATTACTTTGGATTACAATGCAACAACAATTTAAAATACTAACTTGCAGCTCTCACACCCACTATATATAAAGTACCTAATAATTAATCACTTTAATACCAAAACATTCAGAGCATTTAATATTCATTATGTAAAGCCTCAAATAACTAAGAATAATTCATACAATAGTTCACATTAAACAGGAAAACAAAATAAATTGTTATTGTTAAAAGAACATGGAACCGATAGCCTAACAATGCATTAATGCATACAAAAACATTTTTTTTACATATTGATTGAGTGTGTCCATGTTTTAACTATCAACATTTTTAATATTGACAGTGAAAATGCGGCTACACTTGGCAGCACAACTATACATAGCAGAGTTTTAAAGCATTCAATGAATAAGTGCAAATTAAATAGGGATGTTATGAATCTAACATTTTGGATATAGATATAAATATGGCTATAAAACTAAATATGGTTACAGATATAAAATTATTAATAACAATAACTTACTTTGAGATAGTTACAATGAGGGATATAAGATTTTAAATAAATTTGATACATGCAAGTGCGTGTTTTGGTTTGCAGACAATTTTATTTATTGTCAAGGTACGTTGACTGTTATAATTTAAAAAAAATACTGTCTATAGTCCAAAGTTGGCTCAAAGAGCCACAATATGTGCTGTAGATTTTTTTATGTGATGTTTGTTTTATAAAAGAATCAAGACAAGAATGTGATATAAGATTTAAAGTTGCAAATCTATCAAACAAATTAATGAAGAGATTTATTTAACATAACATCTTATCATTTTAAAAACAAAGATTAATAATCTGTACCGAAGCACAGATTCTCAATTATAATTTAAAAAATGATAACCATATATCAACCACAACAAATTAAAGAATTGATAATAAATATTACAAACATAATATGCAAGTCATGCTATAACTACATCACCTGTTCATAGCATGATGTGCACAAATTATTCTCAAGTCATTATGATGCAATCTGAGCCCAGTGTTACTCGTCTTTCCAAACAAAACCACTCAACCTAAATGTTCCACTCATATCCCAGTTAAAAATCCTTTGTCCAGGCTTCGTACCACCTGCACCCGCTGTAACAATCAACGGCATAAAATGTTCCGCAGCATGCATAGGGTGAGCCTCAGTGGCCCCTTTCTGCTGTCTCCAATTCACTAACCCATCTCTTCTCACATCCTCACTTTCTGCTGTGCACACTTTATTTAAGTAGTCATCAAACTCTACATTGACAACTGAAGACTTATCTCTACCATACATGAACTCTCTCATATTATGATATGACATTCCTGAGCCTAAAATGGCCACTCCTTCTTTTCTAAACTCATGCAACACTTGACCAAGCCTATAGTGCTCTTCAGCATCTTGACTAGATAGCACAGATATCTGAATTATTGGTATGTTGGCAGCTGGATTTATCAACATCATTGGCACAAATACTCCATGGTCCCAACCTCTTTTCGGATCCAATTTTGAATTTATGCCCGCCTTTTTTAAAACTTCGTGTATCCTTTTGGCAAGTTCCGGATCCCCTGGTGCATCGTAACGATATTTGTAGGATTCTGGCGGGAATCCATAATAATCGAAATATAAATCATGTTGTTCACCAGATGATATTGTAACCACCCTTTCTTGCCAGTGTGCAGTGACTAATATTATGGCTTTGACTCCCTTCAACTCCATATGTTTTTTTACCTCATCTCGAAGGAAATTCGTAAGTCCCGCATGATCCTTGTCTCCCAGCAGAGGCATTGGACCACCACCGTGGTTAACAAACATAGCTGGAGCAACTAGAGCCATTTTTTTAACACCACCAGTAAAATGTCGAATAATGTTCATGGACAACAGTGACATCAACACTATAAAGCCGACTTGTAAAAGAATCGAAAGCGTATTTAGAATGAGCATGTAACTGGCTTTGCTTAACCTTTATATACGTAAGTAATGAGTAATAATTATTATGATTTCATTTACTTCGCGCGAAGGTCACAAAATGCAATTCTAACTTCAATGATTGGTTTATTTTGGAGTACAGAAATGTCAAAAATAGTATCGAACTTCGAAGGTTATCTGTCAGCTGCTCTTGCTTTATGGTGGTTTGTTCATGGTCGAACTTATTGGCTAGTATTGCATGAATACCTAATTCTAAAACATTTTTTATTTCGTAAAGAAATAATAATACAGAATGCCACTACCCCATTTCAAAAATCAAACAGAAAATATACAACTCAAAAGGTATCTTTACGCTGATTTGCTAAGACGAAAAACTCGACATTTAACTGTAGTGTACCTACCAAACTACCAACCCGGCGTCCGGCCCATTAACATTGACATAATTACATATGTGTTAGCATCTCTAATTGGATGCCCTAGTTCTAAAAGTCACTAAGTCCATTTTCCTTGTTTTGAGATAATGACAGTTGAAGGACAATTTTATTTTTTTAAAGGAATGTGTCAATAAAATAAAATAAAAAATAACTAGAAAAGTGCTTTATTTGGTAATCTTCAAATTGAAGTTTCAAAAAAATATTAATGTCAATTATTGCTTGCAATATAAGTAATTAAGTATTAGGACTTATCGCAAAACATGTGGAGTTAGAGATTTCTTAACAAAATTCTGTGAAGTTAGTGACATATAAACGTAACTAATAATTTACAAAGAATCAACAAATTAAATAAAACTTTAAATATTTAGTATATAACGACAAATAATAATGCCTAATATTAATTATTATGTGTAATTATTCATAAATTTCTTCTTGCGTATCGTTATCTTCATTTTCATGTTCTGTCTCTAAAGATGCAACTGTTGACAGTATATCATCGTAAAATCGAAGTTTTTCAACAGGGACATATTCAAGCAGTTTCTTAATATCTTCAATTTTTGTTGGTTTTATTGGTACCATCGTTTGGTAGCAGTAACTGGGATCTGCCGTAATTTTACCACTCATGCCAACACGATATAATGACATCTTCTTAGAGTTTTGTCCTGTCATGGTTACTAAACTCAGCATGTCGTAAATCTTTGGAATCGTACTTTTCGGCATACTGCTATACCATTAATTGATGGTAGCTTCATACAGACTTTTGTAATTCTTAATTTTTAATACACGATCTTCCGGATTTTCTTCATCTCTAAGATTCTTTTCTAAAAATATTACTTCAAATTTGTATGTGTTGCGTCAGTTTTCTATCATATCTATGTAATAACTCTGTGTATACACATTATCAGTTTTAATGCGCTTTCTTTCGATCAATGCGAAATCTCTATCTATTGGCATCATGCTATGTCCAGGAATAGGGTACGAAATGGTCACTTTTTGGAATATATTGTTGACGCATAATTGATCCAGGAATGTAAACAGATAACGATTTTTATTCTGGCTGAAACACTTATCACAAAAGAGCTTTAATTGAGTTTGCTCTGGAAGTTTGTGGTGTTCAATATAGTCTGCCAAGGCTGTTATAACTTCATTTGGCCCTTTTTGTCCATAATTCTCTGTGTATACATACATTGAAGCCGTGTTGTTGGAAAGATTGTGAATGCCGAAATTGTGTAACCAAAGTTGACGTGAGTAATATTCGATAGATACATTGGTAACAGGTAAGGGTAAATTCTTCTGGTAATCAAAACTGTGAAAAAAAAAACGATCTCTAGGGTGGCTAGAACACATAGAGTTTAAAAATGCACGGATTTAGTGACTTTCAAATAAAAATCAATGGATTTATTTATTTCTTAGTAAAATTTGGATTTAGTTACTTACTGAACTTATTTGATAGGATTTAGTGATGTTAACCTCTCGAGCGCCCAAACGTCAAATGTCATATAATCGATAAGCGCCCACGTCAAATTTAGCGTATGCATGAAAGTTGGCGGGCAGCGTTTAAATGCCGATTTCGACATTTATTTACTTCAGAACACTAATCAATACATATATATTTAGAATCTACATGAAATTTGCTTTATAATGTATATAGAATTAACTAACTTTGTGAACAAGCGTAAGTAATTCAAACGGTTTTATCTAACAAACGTGTAAAATACATGTTATTGTATAAAAATGAATGTATTGACTAATTACAGGCATTCATAGCGGTAGGAAAATTCTAATAATATTACTTATGAGCTATTCTATTAATTGGAATACGTAAAATAAGGAATATATGGAAAAAAATGATTTGGAAGCGAAATAGTGTAAGCACGCCTCGAAGTGTACTAACAGCTGATGAGTTTAGCTAACTGTTTGTTTTTACTGACGTTGAAAATAAGCATTTTTATTGCATAGATCTGTCAATCGTTTCATACGCTTCAAAATGGTATACATTGAAAAGAGACAAACATTGTTTTGGCGTTTCATTTGAACATTGAATGGAACAAGTACGAGATCACCGTATAACGGTCGGCGGGCGCTTATCGGGGGTAAAAGTGTCCACCTTAAAACGGTGGCCTGGCGCTCGAGAGGTTAAGAACTGGTAAAAACCTACTTATAGACATTTTACTGAAAAAGTAATTAAGTCAATCTATAGAGAAAAAAACGGAGAATTTTTTGAACTGGCAATCTCAATTTCGTTAAAAATAGACTTAGTGGCTTTTAGAACTAGGGCATCCAATTAGTCTGTGATTGACATAATATATAGTCAAAGAAATATAACCTTTTTACATGAAAAATGAATCCAAGATACACAGTCTCGATCTAATTCTAAAAAAGTGAAAACAAATTTTAACGTTTCAGAACGAACCTCCGTAGGAAAGAGATAAAGCGAACAACGGAAAGAGAAAACAGTTCCCTCCATTTTGAAAATGGCGTCTATCTGAGTTGTCCTTTTCGCACTGGCATATTTTGAATTTATCTCAATTACTGTTATTTATCAAGATAATAGGTAGTTTATTTACTCCAAATGATGTCGCTACATGTTGCCCTAGGCAATTCAAATAAATGTTAACACGTTTTATTATAAAAACGGTAACAATGTCGTTCTATGGGCGAGGTGGGTTTCCGATAAAACTATCACAATATTTAGCGTCGATACGCTCGTCTTAGTGTAATTTATAGTCAATATAAGTGTAAAAATGGACAAGAAAAACAAAAAGAAGACTGTGATCAAACGTAAAAGTGACGAACCGGCGGAAAGTGAGAAAAAACAAAAGATAATGGTGAATAGAAAAAATGAAGAAAAGGAAAAGGTTGAAGTTGAAGTAGTGAATCAAGTTGTTGAGGTTCCTGTTGAGCAGGGACAGCAAATAGTGCACACGGGGCAGTTAGTGGAGGGTAATTTCGAGCAGTCTGTGTTCGTAAACATGAAGGGGGAGCCGGTGCAGCTGGGTCCTAACACAGTGATTCTTTACGAACAAAGTGGGAACCCTTCAAACTTTGCGTTTGGCGGGATGTGGACTGTGGACTCGTCAGGCCGTATTGTGATGGCCGAGACGATATACGATGTGAAAGGAGAGCCCGAAGAGGAAGGCACGAATTTCGTGCAGAGCAACACAGAAGTTAGCACTGTAAGTAACTTCTTTTTCGTTCTAACTACAATCTTTATGTTTTTAGGCTATAGAAACAAAGTACAAATACTAGTCCCACGCTGAGCAAGGGTGTGGTGAACCTCTTTCTTTACCGCCATAAACACTTTTCTTAATTTATATTGTCATACGAATGTTTGTCATTGTCATAACAACCATATAACAACTATGTCACGTTTTGCTAATTAAAACCTTCTGTATAGGTTTTGGCTATTATTACAATTTAATTAGCAAACGAAACGACTATATCTCATGGATAAATATCTACGACCTGAGCGGTTCGATGGTGACCCGTCCCTCAGCTCGTCGGCCGCGGAGTGGGCTCACTGGAAGAAAACGTTTGTCAACTTTCTTGCGGCGCAGGACTCAACCATTACTACTGATAAGGTCAAGCTCACCGTACTCATTAACCACGTATCACCTAACGTGTATAGCCACATCAGCGAGTGCGAGACATATGAACAAGCGTTGACTCTCTTGAACAAACTTTACGTTAAACCAAATAACATCCTGTATGCTCGCCACGCTCTCGCCACTCGGAGACAAGGTAGTCACGAGACTATCGATACCTACATCCAAGCCTTGAAGCAACTGTCGAAAGATTGTAATTTTTCTGCTGTCGATAGTGAGACGAATCGGGATGACAATATTCGCGACGCTTTTATAGCTGGCATCTCCTCAACAAAAATAAGAGAGAGACTCCTTGAAAACCTCAGCCTAACGTTGGATGAAGCGCATAACCAGGCGCGCTCTTTAGAGATGGCTGAAGTCAATACGTTACACTACAACAACACCTCATTGAATGCTGTTACCGAAAACATCCCTGGTCAAACTTCTATCTCCAGTGGAAATACCTCTGCAGCCACGCCGACGCCGACCTTTCAGAACCGCTCAAATCGAAAATGTTTCTTCTGTGGAGGACGTGTGCACCCGCGCAAGTCATGTCCCGCCTTCGATGTGACGTGTCAATTATGTAACAAGAAAGGGCATCTTGCTAAAGTCTGTCGTAGTAAGAACACAACTAGCGCTGCCACATCTGACCAGGACAATGTCACCGCCTGCATCATCGCCGCATCGCCGTCGTCCCTGCATAAAGCTATTGTTCCTGCTTATATCAAAGGCATTAGAGCTGAAGCACTACTAGATACAGGCAGTTCTAAAAGCTTTATTAACTACGAATTTTCTAAATTATGCTCTCTGAAGATGAAACCTAGTCGGCAGATGATATCTATGGCCTCTCTTAACCACACTTCCTCAGTGAAAGGAGAAACCTGCCTCACGCTTACCTTGGGAAAACACACATACGAAAACGTTCAACTGCTTGTTGTAGAAAATTTATGCTCAGACATAATTATAGGACATGACGTATTAGAAAATCACTCATCCCTCGAATTTGCATTCGGTGGCCCGAAAGAACCTCTCGTCGTCTGCAGCGTAGCCGAAGCATCTGTCCCTGCAGTGCCTTTATTCGCCAATCTATCTCCAGAATGCAAACCAATTGCTATAAAGTCTCGAAGATACAGCGATGATGACCGACGTTTTATTGAAGAGGAGGTGAAAAATCTCTTAAATGAAGGCGTTATTGAAGAGAGTCGGTCACCATGGCGAGCACAGGTACTGATCACTAAGAATGCAAATCACCGGAAACGCCTAGTAATTGACTACTCCAGAACTATAAATCGATTTACAGAACTAGACGCCTATCCACTTCCCTGTATAGAAGAACTGATATCAAAAGTGGCCAAATATTCTGTGTTTAGTGCCATAGACTTAAAAAGCGCCTATCATCAAGTTCCTATCTTACCAGAAGAAAGACCATACACTGCATTTGAAGCAGCTGGAAATCTATACCAGTTTCGGCGTATACCATTTGGAGTCACAAATGGAGTTTCCAGCTTCCAAAGAACCATCGATTGGCTTATTCGAACGGAAGATTTGAAAGGAACATTTGCATATATCGACGATATAACAATTTGCGGCAAAACACTAGAAGAGCATGACCATAATCTACAAAAATTTCTTGCAGCAGCTACGAAGTACGGCTTAACACTCAATGAAGCAAAATCCAAATTTAAACAAACTTCTATCAACATACTTGGCTATACGATCGCTAACAATATCATCAAACCTGACAATGATAGATTAGAACCTCTTCTAAACTTACCCCCTCCTCAGGACTTGCCCAGCTTGCGAAGAACCCTAGGTATGTTCGCCCATTACTCAAAGTGGATATCAAACTTTTCTGAAAAGGTACATGAACTAGCAAAGACCAAGACATTTCCGCTGAGTACCACTATGATTAAAGAGTTCCAAGAACTTAAAAAGGCCATAGTCAAGTCTTGTGTTCATGCCATTGATGAGAATGTACCATTCACTGTAGAAACTGACGCCTCGGAACACTCCATTGCAGCAACTCTTTCACAGGCTGGCAGGCCAGTAGCTTTCTTTTCGAGGACACTTAATCCCTCTGAACAAAATCATTCAGCAATCGAAAAGGAGGCTTACGCTATTGTTGAATCGTTAAAGAAGTGGCGGCATTTCCTTATAGGGAAATCATTTTTGCTCATCACCGATCAGCGCTCCGTTGCTTTCATGTTCAACACTAAGCACACCAGTAAAATAAAAAATGAGAAAATACAGCGCTGGCGATTGGAACTATCTCCATACAAATATGATATCATATACAGGCCTGGCTCGCAGAATCATGTAGCGGACGCCCTCTCTCGTGTCTGCGCCATCGTTGAAACACCAGGGAAGCTACGATCGCTCCACGAAGCCCTTTGTCACCCAGGTGTAACGAGAATGGCACATTGGGTTCGTTCCAAAAACTTGGCCTACTCGATTGAAGAGATAAAGAGCATGACGAAAGACTGTCGAATCTGTTCAGAAGTTAAACCTAGATTCATTAAAGCAGACCCGCAAAATAAACTAATTAAGGCTATAGCGCCTTTCGAACGACTTAGCATGGATTTTAAGGGACCTGTACCATCTAAATCACAGAACAGATTCATTTTAACGATAATCGATGAGTACTCCCGCTTTCCATTCGCTTTTCCGTGCTCTGACATAAGCGCTAAAACTGTAATCAGGCATTTAGATAGCATTTTTGTCATGTTCGGCACGCCAGCTTATGTGCACTCAGACCGAGGGACATCATTTTTATCGGCAGATGTTAAAGGATTTCTAAACTCCAGACAAATAGCGACGAGTCGTACAACGCCATACAATCCTCAAGGCAACGGCCAAGTAGAAAGGCTCAATTCTACGCTCTGGAAAACTGTTCAGTTGGCTTTGAAAACTAAGAACCTACCGATAGAGAGCTGGGAGGATGTCCTACCGCAAGCATTACACTCCATACGTTCGCTCTTGTGTACTAGCACAAATTGTACGCCACATGAAAGAATGTTTCGACACTCACGTAGATCGACAAATGGAGATTCAATTCCTACATGGCTAACGGACTCAAGCAGAGTGCTTATGCGACGTTTTGATCGGAAATCGAAATATCAACCGCTAGCCGAGGAGGTGGAGGTACTGGAGACTAACCCCACCTATTCGTACGTTCGAACGATGGATGGTCGTGAGACTACTGTGTCCAACCGTCATTTAGCGCCTTTAGGATGCAACGGAGAAGATATCCCCACAATTGACGAGTTTGTAGATGCCGAGCCCGAAAGATCGCACTCTCCATCACCACCATGTTCACCATCGACGACTTCGCCTTCATCACCAACAGCATACTATTCGCCACCAGTCTCGCCGCCAGAGACTCCTTCGTCACCGCCTACTTCTGAGGTCTTGCAAGGAGCACCCGAGCGAATGAGCTCGGACGCAAACGAGCCCGCAGTCGCGGAGTTACCCCGGAGGTCGGCTAGATCACGGAATCCGCCAAAGTATCTACGTGATTACATCTGGCCGGGGTGAATGTGGTGAACCTCTTTCTTTACCGCCATAAACACTTTTCTTAATTTATATTGTCATACGAATGTTTGTCATTGTCATAACAACCATATAACAACTATGTCACGTTTTGCTAATTAAAACCTTCTGTATAGGTTTTGGCTATTATTACAAAGGGGTTCAAGGTGTGTAAAATGAAGTGCAAGTGCTACTTACAAGGTAGTCCTTTCTGAGGTCAATAAACTTTATACTTCATAGATGACCTGTCAAAAAACTGTCATTCCAATCCTGTGGCAATGAATACAGTAGGTACTTGCTAATCTTGCTATACATAATAATATATACATTAGTAATAGATTTACAGTTTACTAAACCTATTTTAACACCAACACTTACAGAGTGAACATGAATCCTTGAAAATATGTTTTGGATATGTTTAAGTCATTTACTTACTTGCCCTTTTTTCATGAACTGGTTATACATATCATATTAAAAATACTAATTTGCTGTCAACAATGTTTTTGGTACTCTAAGATGTCTGTTTTATACAAATTCAAATCAATTATTTATTTGTGGATCATAGGTACAAAAATAATCTTTAAAAAATTACATTGTTGATCCATCAATGTCCCGCCATGCATCAGGTATACAAAATTCTTTTGTTAAAAGATACAAATATATTATTCATCATTTCATCCTAGAGACATCCACTGCTGTACATAGGCCTCCCTCAAGGTTCATAAAATTTCACTTCATCATCCATATATTGTCAGCCTAGTGACATCCACTGCTGGACATAGGCCTCCTCCAAGTTTCTCCACTCAGTCCGATCTTGAGCCTTTAAATAAAATTTATCCTTTTTTCACTTAAGAACTATTACAATTATACAAACATAATTATAATATTATTTAAAAAGTTGAATTATTAGTCCAATTAAAAAAACAAATTGATTGAAACGGACATTCTCTCAGTAGAGATTGACACCATTGAATCGACATGAAATCGATTAATAGGAGCGGCCATCTTGTGATCGAATACGTCAGTACGAGCGCCCTGTATGCGGTTTGTGATTCTGCCTGTTTGGCGTGTTATTTTTTATTTTTTTGTTGTGTTTTATTTGGTAGGTACGTACAATGCCAAACACAACAAAAAACATAGGTTTAAACTCTTAAAGCTGTGAGTTAGTGCTTCGTTTGAGGACCTTCTTTGAACGAGAGCATGCAAACGGGGATCCGGTAATAACGATCGACAATGTTGTGTACAGAGTTGCGGCAGCTCTAGACATCGGCAAGGCTTCAGTTTCTCGAATAACCAAGGAAAAATTTGGAGAAACTAGTTTTGAAGACAAGAAGCTGTCCACTCCGAAGAAACGTGAGCGTAAAGCTTCATGACATAGATAGTTCCGATGTGGTGGCAATACGAAATCCCTACATTGATAAAATAATCAGTCGTAGAAATAACACAATTTACAATATTTACAGACTGATAAAATAATCAGTCGTAGAAATAACACAATTTACAATATTTACAGACTGGGATAAATATGTTCACCTGGACCGAATTTGAGATCAGCAATTAATTATCTCAGTTGGAGAAGATTCTGATTCAGATATGACGTTTTATTTCGAGTGACAGTGATGAATAATAAAAAATATTTTAAAATTACTGCGTTTTATTTGTGAATATATTTGCCAAAAGACTTTTAAGATCGCAGCACACATATCAACTCGGAAAGGGATCGGCACCGTATCGCCTTTCGCCTCGCCGTCAAACAGGCGTCAACCTGACGTAACCACGTAACGTAAGCGGATCGGAAGCTCAGGCACGTCGACTCGGCTACGGATACGCGACGCTTTGCTTACGGCTCGCCGACCGCTGTTTGACGGCTAGGCGGCACTACTTCAATCATTTTGAATCCGAACGCAGACCGCGGGAGGGGCGTGGACGAAGAGACGTAAGCTAGGCTACGGAGAGCCGTAAGCTAGCGTACGGAGAGCCGTAAGCTAGCGTACGGAGAACCGTAAGCGCGGGAACTGCAAGTCGACCACGCACCGCACCGCGTTCGTGAGCTTGTCCCGAGGCGAGGCGCTTACGTTACGATTCCGATTAGTGTGCGTTGCAGTAGGGAGTTCCATACAAAGAATACTGAACGGCTCCAGTTGATACGGTGCCGATCCCTTTTCGAGTTGATACGTGTGCTACGACCCTTAATATGAATTTATTTCGAAGATGCAAAATCGGTAACTACGTACGATTGCATGTCATTTGCCAATTAATTCGATATTTATAAATAATCGCTTAAATTGCCTTAGGTTACATCACTATAATTGTCAGTCATGAACTGTCATGCATATCATTAAACAGCGAAAATACTATAACTAAATATATGCACTAGAAAAAGCATAGTTATTTTGAAATCACAGATAGATACTTTAATATTTTTGTGTGTTTAGATTTTAATGTTTCAGCTGTATGCTAAATAAACTATGAGCCAAAATTTTTAACTATGATCTTTATTGTTATTATATAGAAATTATTGCATAGATTAAGCAATGGTTTAGCTAGGCCTCATTTGTTCACATATAAAACTGTTCAATAGCAAAATGCAATCAAATAGAACAAATGCATTTGGTAGTATACATTCAACAGGACTTTTAAAACTCCACACTTTTTCAATGCTGAGCATTGGGCGTTAACTGCAAAAGTACCTAATGATCTAGTATCATTAGGCCTTTTGCAGTTAACGCTCAATGCTCAGACAAGAGTGATTTTAAAGCGCTTGTATGAACACCAATCAAATTCAGCACCAATTCCAGAGTTGAATGCTGTTTTAACATGTTCTAATAGACATACACAATATATTATGAACTAGCTGAGCCTTTGGCTACACCTGCATTATTTAGGGCAATTGGCCTTAGGTACCCGTGTTTCCTAGCATGGAGTTATATAGCCTATTATAATTTTTTTGTTTTAAATTGGACCACTTGAGATAGCATGTTGTAACATACAAACAAACTTAATATTTATAATATTAGTATTGATTGTATGAAGGCTCTACCACATAGGTGCATTATTAGCAGTTGATTATGCAAATTGTGATATCTGTTTTAGTACATTTTATATTAAGACAGCTATGAAGTCCAAAAATATGGAATAGAAGGAGGCATGTATTTCTTTATACTGCAATATTGCGATGAGTTGTTTGAACACATGAATTTTCACTCTCTTATGCTACTGCTACACCTGCATTAGCATTAATGGCAATGGCTAACTACGCCTTAATTAACGAGTTAAAAATACGCGTCCGAAAGTAATTTAACGCGTTAAAACGTTGGCCACATCTACGTAGCGCCTAAATTAACGCGCTCATTGACGCATTAAGACGCAGGTGTAGCAGGAGCATTATGCTAATAGAGTTAATGGCAATGGCTAAAATCGCGTTAATTAAAGCGGTAAAAATGCGCGTTGGAAATTAGTAATTTAACGCGTTAAACCATTAGCCACATCTACGTAGCTCCTAAATTAACGCGTTAATTGACGCGTTAAGACGCAGGTGTAGCAGGAGCTTTATTAGATCGATGTCAACGATGCAATTTGGTTTTACTGTCAGTTACGAGTATTCTAATGCTACTGCTACACCTGTGTTAGCGTTAGCGTTAATGCCAGTGGCCAAAAATTCGTGTTGACAATTTGTAATTTATCGCGTTAAAACGTTGGCCACATTTATGCTCCTGCGACACCTGCGTCTTAACGCGTCAAGTAGCGCGTTAATTTAGGCGCTACATAGATGTGCCCAACGTTTTAACGCGTTAAAATACTAATTTACTTACGCAGGTGTAGCAGTAGCCTGTAGCATGACGTAGCGCCTAAATTAACGCCCTAATTGACGCCTTAAGACGCAGGTGTAGCAGGAGCATAAAAATATGTAATTTTATTAAGCATATTGATGCTACGTTAGTACGGTACGTTAGTATTTAATTTTTAATATTAACAGTTAGCTGTGTACTGTTTCAGCAACAAGTGGAAGAGCAACAGAGCACGTACCAGCAGTTTGAGATCAGCAGCGGCGCGCAAGTCGAAGGTCAACAGGAGTATGAGGTGGCTATCATTGAGAACCCACCTGCGGAGACCACTGAGAGGTATGTAGAAATACAGTTACTTCAATATGACACAAGTAGGATACAGATAGGCAAAGACATAGAGCATAGATATTTACATAGAGGCGCATTTTTTATGGGCGCTCTGTAGACAAAATTTCTGCGACCCAAATTGCCGCTTGGCGGCGTGGCAGTCGTGCTGTGACAGCTGTCTCTATGACTGCAAGAGAGACAAACTGACGACACCCGCCAACTCGCCACTTGGAATCGGCACACGAAAGCCTTAAGAAATGCGCTTCTATTATGTAAATCTGTATTCATTGGCAAAGATACCATATGGCTTGTTGGTCACATGTTGTGGCATTTACATCAGAGCAACTTACACAAGTGCCAGCTTCTCACGTCCTATGCACGGTAGTAACTTTGGAAAGCATGTAAAGAATAAGGTCGCACAGTGTTTTATGAAGACCATTTTTCGGACACCGTCTTTTTATTAAAGAAGCTAATAGATATATTCAATAAAAAGAAATATTTCGTATCCCCATTAAGCTAGCATCTCTAGTTTTTTAGAAAAACTTTTTTGAAAATCTTCATATTTTAAAGTGGATATTTAGAAAAAAAGATATTCCTCTTAAACTAAGCATGATACGCAATAATAATGTTACAAGCACCGATAGCGTCTCTTTCACTGCACAATTTACAGTTAAAATGAACCTCATAACTTGACTAGATTCAAATTTAAGCGAGATTTTGGATTTTTAGATTTTCTTACTTTTCTCGAAGATTCTACCAAATGTGGAACAGTTATATATACAGAAATGATGCTCTTTACTTTCCTCATATACTCAATAAATTTCAGACCCCAAATCCATGGAATCTAGAAGTTATTCCAAATTAACTGTTTTTGCTAGGGTTTTCACATTTGTATTCCGGGTTTTAATGATAAAATTTTTATTCGATATTGGTTTTATAACTAAATTATATGTTGTAAAGAAATCAATATCGAATAAAAATTTAATCATTAAAATACAGAATATAAATATGAAAAAACTAGCAAAAGCAGTTATATGGAATAACTTCTAGATTCCATGGATTTGGGGTCTCGGTGCTTGTAACATTATTATTGCGTATCATGCTTAGTTTAAGAGGAATATCTTTTTTTCTAAATATCCGCTTTAAGATATGAAGATTTCCAAAAAAGTTTTTCTAAAGAACTAGAGATGCTAGCTTAATGGGGATACGAAATATTTCTTTTTATTGAATATACAGTGTGTTTCATAAACCCCCGTCTGATCTCGAAAGGTCATATTACTGACTTATCAGGCATACCAGGAAAAATAATAAAAAAAATCTAGGTCATCATAAAACATCAGAATAAATTTCCTTAGCTCAGTGCTAACGAGAAACATTACCCCGAAATTAGCGAAAATTCTGTAAACTAACAACACTCCCCTCAATAGCGGAATCCTTTATGATTCTTAAGGCCCATCCACACGGCACAATTTTACCACTGATCAAATTTTCAATGGAATTGGCTTTGCCCGTCTACACGACACAATCAAATGACTGAATTTCATTCCGTCCACCCAATTGGTTAAAATCTGGTGGTCCGCACACCCGATGAACTTGAGTTGGACGACTGGCGTCTACACGTCACGATTTAATCAAGTGATTTAGTCAAGTTGGACGTAAAATTGTGTCGTGTGGATAGGCCTTTAAATTTATTAAAAATTGTCGGCTTTCGCCGCTTACCGTGTCAAAGGGCATGCCGCCTTTTTAAAATAGTGCAATTTTACCGTCAAGCGAGCCGCCGTACACAAAGGGACCGCTCTAGTGATGTTTACGATCAAGAGATAATATCGATTTATTTAATTTTAACATGACATGTTAAAACTAGAATGATAGCCTGCTAGACTACTAGGCCAATGATAGCCTAGTGATGATACCAACGGATTGCCGTGCAGAGGGTATCGGGTTCGAATCCACGGCGCGCATCAAATACATAATAAGATAATAAGACTTTTCCAAGTTACGTGCGTAATAAATAGTTAATATCCCTGTGTCTCGGAGAGCACGTTAAACCGTCGGAGCAACAGTCATGAAGATCTTTGACAGTCGTCACGCGGAGTCAGTACCCTTAAATAAACTGATTCTAGTCTAAACCATGGAATGTTTTTATTTATTAACAGCAAATAAAAACATAAATTTACACAAAGCTGACGTTTTAGGGGTTTAGCTACCGATATTCTATCAGGTAAACAATAACATAAAATGTCGATAGAAACAGTACTCCAGTGAATACCATTTGTTACATCTCTATTTATTTACCTATTTGATTTACGAATTAACTATTTGCCTACTTGAACACTCAGTCTTTCGCTAGCTTTCCTTTTGTTTAGACTTCCGCGTGAAATAGTAGATTCGTTAGGTATGTCATATTCAAACCCTGAATACTTTAACATGTTGATGTGCTTAGGTAGGAGTGAATGCAATTATGCAGGTGCTCGTAGAGAGTACGAGGAACGGTATGCCAGACCACGGGGTCTACCCGTGCCGTCGGAGCGCGCGTTTCAACGGCTTCACCACCGGGTGTACAACACGGGCAGTGTTCGCGATGATTCGAATCGCAATCATGGTGGCAGACCACAAAGTAGCGACGGTGTAGTGGAACAGGTCTTACAATTATTCGCTGAGGATCCCACGCAGAGTACCAGGAGTGCGGCACGTGAACTGGGCACCAGTAACGCGCGAGTGTGGAGGATATTAAAAGAAGACGGACAACATCCTTTTCACTACCAACGTGTTCACTCACTTATGCCGTCGGACTATGCCCACAGAAGACAATACTGCAACTGGCTACTTGGCAAAGTAGAAGAGGATGCTACGTTCTTGGAGCGCGTGTTATTTACCGACGAATGTTCATTTGTGCGGACGGGTGTTTTCAACTGTCACAATGAACACGTCTGGGCTGTTGAAAATCCACACGCGATGAAAGAAAGCCATTTTCAACATCGTTGGCGCATCAATGTGTGGGCGGGAATCCTCGGCGACCGTATTATTGGTCCGCATTTTTTAAATGAAACCATGAACGGTACCAATTATTTAAGATTTTTGAGGGAAGTTCTAAGTGACGAGTTAGATTCGTTGCCGTTAAGCTTCCACCGCAGCTTGTGGTTCCAGCACGACGGTGCCCCACCTCATTTTTTACGAGCTGTGCGTGAGTATCTTGACGCACAGTTCCCTGGCAAGTGGATTGGACGAAGCGGGCCTATCTCGTGGCCACCAAGATCACCGGACCTATCGCCTTTAGACTTTTACTTGTGGGGACACGTTAAACAAATAGTGTACCAAAAACCGTGTGACACTGAAGAAGAAATGCGTGCGCGTATCGTTTCTGCTTTCCGAAGTTTAAACCCAGGAGTGTTAAGAAGTGTGCGTTCGGATATGGTGCAAAGGTGCCGTAAGTGTCTGGACGTGGGCGGCGGACATGTGGAGAATGACCGTCGCAACTTACAGCAAGTTGATATTTTTATCAATTAAGGTAGGTACCTAGTTACGTAAGATTAAACCAATTAAAAAGTAGGTAGTTATTAATGTAAGTACCGTAGTCATAGCGCGACGATTTTCTCTTAGATGGGTGACCGCGTGTGACATTACATGAAAGCGCTTCCGGGCTTCCGACGGCCCGTAAAGCCGCATCCAAGAATCGTTAGGCCATGTCGTAGGTATTCGAGCAGTTTGAAAACAGTGACACCAGAGTTGGCCACGCACTCGCACGAAACAAACAGAAAACCTTAATACTGTACTTTGTTTTACGGAGTTTTGCCTAAACCGTCGAAGCAAAAGATCAGCTGTTGCATCAAGTGCATAAAATCTGTTTATACCTAAAATAATACTTGGCACGTGTAAAGGACGATGACGCGCGGCGGCGGCTTTTGTCAAAGGAGGCGGTCGGTTGGCCTATGCACTCAAAGGCGCCGCTTTTGCCGTCAAATTTTTATGAACTTTAGGTAGATACCTAGCTAATACGATTTATGAGTCTTTAGTGTTGCCATGGGTAATCTGATATGATATTATTTAAAATTAATTAAATTTACATGGGAAAATTTTATGTTGATTTTCCGTGAAATAATGACAAATATCTCATCATTTTACGCTACTCTACAACCCCTTCATTGATCGGACGGATGGATATGTAACACCCTGTATCTATTAGCTTCTTTAATAAAAAGACGGTGTCCGAAAAATGGTCTTCATAAAACACTGTGGGTCGCTGTGATTATCCTAGTACAAGAAATGACAGACTATAACAGAGGCATTGTGGCGTAACTAGCTGAACAGGTCACTCAAAAGCACGTCAGCTCACGTCTGCTAAAAATATCTTCGTTTAACGTCCTATGGGACTACCAATTTGCCATAAAACTATATAGCTTACTAGAAGACGCCAGCAGCTACGCCTGCATTTTTTAAAATTTACCCGTTTTTCCCGATCCCGTGGGAATTTCGGGAAATCCCTTCTGTGTGTGCACCTCTACGGTCCCCAAGGAACATACACGCCAAATTTCAGCTTCCTGCGCCCAATAGTTCCGGCTGTAGCGTGTCTGTCAGTCAGTAACGCAAGGCTCTTATATATTAAGATAGTATATAGCTTACATTACTGTTCAACAGGTCTAAAAACTCAATTTGTGTATATTTACTGTAAATATCTTGTGTACACTTGTGCCTATTCACCCCAGTCCCCTCTGTGTTGCAGCAGTGACTCACAAATCGTGACAACAGAGGAACAACTCGTAGCGGTTGGCACGGGCGCTGTGCGCTGGCTGAATCAGAAGTGTGACTTTGTTGTAAGGAAACTTCAACTGAACTATGGTGAGAGACTTTTTTAAAGACTATGTTTAGGGACGTACAAGAGGGACGTACGCCGACCACATACGTGACGTAATGGAAATGGGCCAAATTAAAGTACCCATAACCATATTACTGCTACTCTGCTTAGTTTGTTACTAGATGGTGATGTATAATAATAATAAATAAATAATAAAAATTTATTAATTTTCATTCATCACAAAATTACATATACAACATACAGTTCTTAAAAAGTAATTTAGGTAAAATAATGAGGTGCCTGTACTAGGGTAAACCTGTGCCACAGGCGTTATAAGCACTTACAGTAAATGAATTTGATATGAGTTATGAAGTCATCTCAATATTTATCATAAACATATTAAACAATGTTTCTAAATAAAAATATACCTACTTAGAATTATTTTAAAACTAATATGAATCCTATAATTATTTGACCACAGTCAGCAGTTCTTCGGTCTGATCATTAAACATCGTTATCCAGCGGGTGAAGGTCGTGGCATTCGACGCTAGGGTTGCCGCGCGTACCCATATAGCATGCACATTTTTTTTTAAATAATAGTTAAATGTTATTACTTGATATCTTTATGTAATTAAGAATCTATATTTCAATTTGTCCTTGTGTATCTTATTAAAATATCAAAATTAAATTATATTTTAATAATCACTCGTAACTAAGTCAATACAAAATAATTAATGTAGGTTTTTCGTTAGAAATAATGTTGAAATAAAACACATAAATATTTTACAATTACTTTTTATTGAATATTTTTTGTTAAAATATTCCTTGAAGATATTTAGGTCTACTTGGAATAAATAACCAACAACTTATTTATACTGCTTTCTGTTAGTTTAAGATGTCAAAAACATTTTAAGTAAGAAAATTACCTTTCGACTTTATTTGAGATAACAAAGACGTATTTATTTTAAACTTGTGAAATAATTTGAAAAGTTTATATTGTTAATTTTTCACATAATGTTAGTGTTGCCAATTTTAAAAATATGTTAACACTTTTTAACATTACAACAAAAATATGAAAGTAAAGAATAGATTAAAACATATTTTTAACATAGATGCTTGTAAAAGTTTGATCCAATAGATGACGACTGCGAAATAATAATTTAATATTTTTGAAAATAATTTCGCCTTAACTTTCAAATTACATTGAAATAGTTAAGAGTAATTAGTGAAAAAGCTATTACAATACGAAAAAAAATACAATACTATATAGCTATACTTTTAAAAAAACATTTAAAACTATAATATATTTTAATTAAATAAAGGTGTTGTACGATACAACATAATCGAAAAAGCTTATTAAATGTATGCACCTACGTGACGCATACGCATGACAACCCTATTGTCGTGCGCTACCGCACTGCCACCATTTTTACCCGCCCGATAACGATGTTTACTGATCATATATCAATGTTTGTAAATAGTGATAGACGCATTGTTTCGATCTTACATAACTTAGGTCATAAATAGATGTTTCTTTGTTTATTTTGTTATAAAGATCTATCTGGTATGTGGTAGAATAACCAAGCATGCGGGATGAGGTAAATGAATGTCGATGAAGCGAAAGCGGTGTGTTTGATCGGAGCATTTGGCGTTCCATAGTCCCGCTAACCCAATGGGAGATAAGCGTAACGATAGATGGGTAGACAACTCCTGCACTAAGAGTAAATCCTTAGTAGCCGAGGACAGGTACACACACTCTCAGGTAGAGCCTTGCTGATATCAGCATGAATGGGCCGGCCCGACCGGGGAACTACTACCCTCTCACAGAAAATCGACGTAAAGTAACAGTACCTAAACTGTTGCGTTTCGTTCGGTGAGTGAGAGTGCCGGAGGCTCCGTCCCCTATTCCTTCCCCCTTATCCCACTCCTCTTCCTATCCCTTTTCCCAACCCCAAGGGGTGGCAACGCACATGGGACTCCTTTGGTGTTGCTTGTGTCCATGGGCGACGGTAATTGCTTACCATAAGGCGATCCGTCTTTTACCATAAAAAAAACACAGTGTCAAGCAGTGAGGCGGCTGCTAAAACCACGCCAACCTTGCATTCAAAACTTGTTTACGCAACTTGTATAGTGATTGCATCGCTCGTAGTAGCGTTTACACCGGAGCACTACCTTGCTTCAGGGGGCACGTAAAGCCGTCGGTTCTGGTTAAAAGACTCCACCACCAGAGTAGGGACGAAATATACACACACACAAAATGAAATATAAAAAACAAGTAGGTATAAAAAAAAATCTTGTATTAATTTCAGATGCCGGTGTCAAACTGTTACACTCACAATCTGGGTGTATACAGTGCATATACCTCACGACGCCTAGTATGCAGTTAGCCTTCAATGCGGTGCCACAATTCTTGTGTATAGAGACAGGTAAATTATCTTCTGTATATATAAAGTTCTTGCGTTACTGACTGACTGACAGACAGGGCGCAGACAAAACTAGGCATATAGGTATGTTTCCGGGGTTCCATTGGGGTGCACTAAGAAGGGATTTTCCATAAGTCCTACGGGACCAAAAAACACGGTTCAATTAACAACACTGACTGCCTCCGTGGTCGAGTAGATCGGAGGTCCCGGGTTCGATTCCCGGGTCGGGCAAAAGTGTTACTGGGTTTTTCCAAATACTCAGAAGCAGCCCGGAGTCTGGTGATGTGCCCGGTAACAGCAATAGGCTCGCCCCCTATTACGTGGGACCTAAAAATTCATGGCGAAATGTGGGTGTAATATTTACACCTCTGCCTACCCCTTCGGAAATACAGGCGTGAGACTATAAATAAAAATAAAACCGGAAGGTGCTGCGATCCAGTATTTTATTTCTGTGGCCCGTTAGGGTCGCGTCCCACCATTTGGGAACCGCTGCTCTAGTTTAATCATATTTTTTTAGAAACAAAAACTAAGTACACTTACTTTGTATTTCCAAACCGGTTCTACATTGGAATCTTCAAGAAGCGATCATATTCTTTTTAAAAGGTAGGCAACGGACTTGTGATCCTTCGGGCATTACAGGTGTCTATGGGCGGCGGCAGGCCGGGCGCACTTCGCATTTTAGGTACAAACTTACAAGTACCTCGGCCGACCACGTCGACGTGGTTGGATTTAGTAGGTTGCCGCGCGCCGCTCACATTAGACGTCACGCAACGAGTGCGACCGAAACGTATTCTCACGCGCCGCGTTCATACACTGTTCAAATTATATACTTAAACGCCTTTAACAACAAAAATGTATCATCACAAGTCTAATGCAAAGTATTGCTTAATTAACTGTGTGTCGAAAGCGACTTGAAAATTTGATTTTATTTATATTACGAGAGCAACTTGAAAATTTGATTTTTTGTTTGTTGAGATATCTCAACGATTATGGTGTCAAATTAAAGATTTAGTTCAAAGCCATTTTATCTGTTTGAATCATCAAACGACCAGAATTTTTGTGCTTTTGTTCTACTAGCTCCTATAGTGGGATAGGATACTTATAGGATAACTAGCTGACCCGGCAAACGTTGTTTTGCATTTTTTTTTTTTGAAAAAAAATCTTTCATCAAAATCGGTCAAGCCGTTTCGGAGGAGTATGGGAACGAAAACTGTGACACGAGAATTTTATATATTAGATTATTTATTATTAGGTACGTGGTCAAGTAGGTAGATAGACGATGAATAAATATAGTAGCAGCGCCAAGTCGACAACCCTAGCGCGCCACTCCGCGCCAGACAGCGACAGCATTATGTGTTAGAAAAGAACGGGAACTGTTAGGTTAATATCGCGTTAGGCACTGAGTGCTTATGCGAGCTGAATTGAACTTTATTGCTTAGTACCAAGAGTCGTAATTTCAATAAATTGGTTTGAAAAGTGAAGCTTCTGTACGTTAGTACTATTAATTATTCTGTGGCGGCGGTGATTACTTACCACCAGGTGACCCGCTTGTTCGTTTGTCTTCCTATAAAATAAAAAAAAGATATCTTGTGAACAGCACGGCGGCTGTAGCTACAATGCCATCCGAGCTATCCAAACAGAAATAATTATGATATCAGCTGTGTCATGACTTCGCTTTGCGTTTGTAAGAGATCGGAATAGTTAAGCAATGGTCCGAAAAGTCAATGCGCGCCTCTGACTTTTCGCCATATAGTCCAACCCGATACCCTCCGCATGTGTGTCTGCTGGTATCTTCAATAGGCTATCGCTACAAAGAGCTATAAATACTGTCATTATAAAATGTACTTTATTGTTACAGGTATAGAGTTCAACAGCACAATACCTACAGTGGGTGGTACGGGCAGCCCGGCTATCAAACACAATGTCACTCTGTTCCTAGCCGAGGACGGCAACGGCAAATCTGTTATAGTTAGTGCTGGTGAGACCATATTCCTTACTGCATATATCTATGATCATAATTATTATGATAGACCTAGCGTTATTCCGATTGTATCTAAGACTTACACGCATAAGAGCCTGAGGTCCGCTTACTAGTCTAACCAGGGCCTGGAGCCAAATGGCATTCGTTTCTGATGTCTAATATCGCTAATGCTTGGTTACCATGCATACATAAGGATTTGTTTTATCGTTGACCACGTGATATATAGAAAGCAATGAATACAGATTTACATAGAAGCTCAGTTCTTAAGGACTTCGTGTGCCGATTCCAAGTGGGGACTTACTCCAGTTTAGTTCGTAGTGTGCGTCGCTGGCGTTGTTCTCCGTCTCTCTTGCTCTCGTAGTTAAAATACACAGTAGGAACGTTTCTCTCTTGCTCTCGTAGAGACAGCTGTCACAGCGCGACTGCCACGCCTCCAAGCGGCAATATGGCTCACAGAAAGTTTGTCTTCAGAGCGTCCATAGAAAATCTGCCTCTATGTAAATATCTGAGCTCTTTGTCGAAAGTCTGTGTTACATACATTTTCGCACCTAGCGATTAGCGATTTCGCTAATCGCTAGGTGCGAAAATGTATGTATGTATGTATGAATGCCATTTGGCTACCGCCCCAGATATGATAGAATATCAACTTTTCCGCAGAGCGACTGCCGTCTAACCTCCGCAACCTAAAGGGATTGCAATATTTAGACTAGTATCAGTTAATTTGATTGTACTGACTGCGTAACGTCTGTCAAAGATGTTCATGAGAGCCTAAACCGACGGCTTAACGTGCTCTCCGAGGTACAATCACACAAGTCGGCAGTGGACCAGTTTGAAAAAATCTCCCTTGGCTCGCTCATAGAGTCGAGGCGCACTAGAAACTGGTTTTGTATACGAGTGTCAATGTGCAGGTAAAGTAGTACTGGAAGCGTCGATGTCTTGCTGAGCGATTCTCACCCTTATGGTGGTCTAGCGGGAAGTTGTTCGACTGAACAATTCGCACATTACTGTGCGAATTGCACGTGCATCCGATACCCTCTGCGTGGCAGTCTGTTGGTATCTTCACCAAGGGTGTCGCCAGCCGATTGCTTAGAGGAGGGGGAGACGAAATGAGAAAAGTATGAATTGTAGGGATTTTTCAATACCTTTCAGTGGCCCCCCTGCCCGCTCTAGGCGACGCACTTGATCTACAGTAGGCCATCGCTGCCTAAAGTTTCAGTTCTCATATATAGAAATGTTATTTTCCAGGAATATCCACGTTGATCGGCGACGACCTGACATGGCTGCTGGACACGTTTAAGTCGTGCAACCCTGCCTGGCGACAAGTGCGCTGCGTTGTATGCGACCCCACCAAGTGTCAGCAGGTAAACACACATAATATCATACTGTCCCACTGCTGGGCACGGCAAGGCCATAATAGTCCACCACACTGGCCAAGTGGGGGTCGGCAGACTTGGCCAGTGTGTATAATCACATGTCTTTCGAGAACATTATGGACAACTCTCAGACATGCAGGTTACCTCACAATGTTTTCCTTCACTGTTTAGCAAGCTATAATTAACAATACATCTTATTTCGAAAAGTCATTGGCGCGCGCCGTGGATTCGAAGCCGCGACCATCTGCGTAGCAGGCTGTTGATCTCTCCACTCGGCTATTGTTGTCTTCAGATACGGCGGGTGGTAGCGGCAGTGATTACGATGTACTGGTGCGCTTACTGTGCTGCGATGTCGCGTCAGAGAAATCGCGCCATGTTCATGTTTAATTCTTAGATTTTTACAAAAATATTAATGTGGATCGACTATAGTTACTATTTCATTACATTATATGGCAAAAAATGCAAAACAAAAATCGGCAAATTCATGAAAATTTTCCGGAAAATACGACCGCCAATGGCCTCAGTATCATGTACTCAATCACTGGTATCGGTTTTCGGTACACCGTCCCTTAAACCCTGTATTCACATTGTCAAAAGACCCATAACCAAGCTGATGTCTGATCGTTTTGTACATCATGCCAAGTCATACTAAGCAAAAATAATACAGGGGAAACGATTTTTTTTAAGTAGACCTAGAGTAGTGACGTAGAGTTTTGTTTTATAAGTCGCCATGTAAGCGCGTGCAATGCTCTAGATACCTACCTATCTAACCATGAGTGCATAGTACATCTATAGAACATTGAGCCTCAATATCTCCTGAACCAGTAATTCCCCGGGTGTGGTGGCGAAGTATAAAATGTTCGTAATGATTGGTACAATATGGGATTTCAATTTTAGTTGTGTCTTTTTACACTCTGTATAAAGTAGCTTTCTCATGGATCTACGCCCTTGCTTTTCTTGTAGAGAAACTCAATAAACTGTCGTTTAACCGCTTGACCGCTAGTGCCAATTCGCCGAATTCGCTCGACCGCTCACGTTTTAAACAAAATGTCGCGCCGCCGCTCGCCAGATGAGCGCGCTAACATAAACACTTATTGTTGATAAGTCGGTAACATGAGTAAGTTGAAGTGATGTTTTTCTTCAACCTTATGAATTCCTCGTTCAAGTCGTATGAATTCTTTGTTGATATTTAGTTTCTAATTTATTATACTTAGCAGCAAACATTGACTATCGTTGAAAAAAAACACTTTGTGTATTTTAAACAGGATTATTTAAAAAAGTAAATCGATGACATACATATTTTATGAGTTTTCACTGTAGAGGGATTCTATCTACACCGAATTAAATAAAATAAAACATGTATCATAGTATAAAAATATTTAATTACACGCATACGATTAGCACGTTATCACAGAGAGCGCGAAACAAAGAGTGGCATTTGACATAATTTTTTCGTTCCGGGTTAACGATTTTAAGACTCGCTTCGTATTTTAAGCATGAAGAAATGTTCAATGATTTGAATAGAACAGAGAAAAAGGATTTAAAACATTACGTTATAGAAAGAAACAAAAAATTCAGACCTAATATAGCGCTGTAACCAAAAAGGGAAAATAGTCACTTGTGTGTGGTCTACGGAATTTCGAAAAAGGGAGAATAGTCACTTGTGCGCGGTCAAGTGGTTAATGAGTGTCTCTACAATATTATTGAAAAACTATATACTTATAATGATGTAGAAGTGCATTACACTACATGCCCTCTTAAAAATATTATGCATTTATTTCTTCAATAATTCGTCTTTAGATAGGATTGAATGGACGTACTTCTTTTTTACCAAAGCTATAACTAAGCAATTCATATAAAACCAATAAAAGAGCATAGATACGCTACGTGCACCTCTCATCAATGACAGCACTTGTTCTAATTTCATAAAGGTGTTCTTCGACCTTCGGAGTTACCATGATGATATCGTCTAATTAGACAAGTTAGGATTGTGTATGAATTCACTCCATCAATCGGGACCATCTAGATTGTAATTTTCAATTATCACATAGCGAATGTAATAATGATGATTGAAGACCATTAATCTGTCGAAAATGCCGAATTCGCCATACATCGATGGTCAATCTCAACCTGCCAGTATACTCTTTCGAGATCTCGGGGAGAAAATGGCTCATAGTTAAGCTGCGCCTCCACCAATGAAAAATGGCTGTCTGTTGTGCTGTCGACCCAAATGTTGCTTATTTATTTTTAGTGAAGACGTAGTTTTACACATATTTCTGTTACTGTGTTGAATGCACACACAAGACAGAAGTTGTAAATTATTCTTTAGTAGAGAAGTGGCTTAAAGAATGGTCTTGGAAATCCATATTATGCTGTCTGTAGAGAATTTCATATGCCTTACATGACATAGTAATATGTCGTCTGCTCTTGCGGTCGTCTACGAACTCATATGGCGTGTTCACGGCCAGCAGCGGCGGGTGGGAGCGGCAGCGTTTCCGATGTACCTGGCGCGTTCACTCTGACGTGACAGCGGCCGCAGCAGAGTAAAGCACGCGATGTAGATCGAAATTGCTGCCGTCCGCAGCTGCTGGTCGTGAACACGCTGTTACCTGTTACTCTCTGCGCTCACCAACGGAGTGGCGGCGAAGAGACTATTCAGATCCTCCATTGGTGAGCGCTGACCCTTAGTGTGACTCGTGTGTTTGTGACCAGGCGGTGCGGAGCGCGTTCCCCGCGGCGCACGTGACGTGCTCGGTGTGGCAGGCGGCGCGGGGGGCGGCGCGACTGTGTGCCGACGCCGCGCGCCCGCTCGAGCACGCGCTGGCCACAGACGACATCGCCGCCAGGGTTAAGACGTACGCGCTCGCGCTACTGCGGGGAGACCACGCCGCGCCGCAGCTGCAGGTACTACAACGTGCTCACCCCCACCCCCACCGCACACTCCCCCCCAGCGACCTCGCCGCCAGGGTCAAGACGTACGCGCTCGCGCTACTGCGGGGAGACCACGCCGCGCCGCAGCTGCAGGTACTACAACGTGCTCACCCCCACCCCCACCGCACACTCCCCCCCAGCGACCTCGCCGCCAGGGTCAAGACGTACGCGCTCGCGCTACTGCGGGGAGACCACGCCGCGCCGCAGCTGCAGGTACTACAACGTGCTCACCCCCACCCCCACCGCACACTCCCCCCCAGCGACCTCGCCGCCAGGGTCAAGACGTACGCGCTCGCGCTACTGCGGGGAGACCACGCCGCGCCGCAGCTGCAGGTACTACAACGTGCTCACCCCCACCCCCACCGCACACTCCCCCCCAGCGACCTCGCCGCCAGGGTCAAGACGTACGCGCTCGCGCTACTGCGGGGAGACCACGCCGCGCCGCAGCTGCAGGTACTACAACGTGCTCACCCCCACCCCCACCGCACACTCCCCCCCCAGCGACCTCGCCGCCAGGGTCAAGACGTACGCGCTCGCGCTACTGCGGGGAGACCACGCCGCGCCGCAGCTGCAGGTACTACAACGTGCTCACCCCCACCCCCACCGCACACTCCCCCCCAGCGACCTCGCCGCCAGGGTCAAGACGTACGCGCTCGCGCTACTGCGGGGAGACCACGCCGCGCCGCAGCTGCAGGTACTACAACGTGCTCACCCCCACCCCCACCGCACACTCCCCCCCAGCGACCTCGCCGCCAGGGTCAAGACGTACGCGCTCGCGCTACTGCGGGGAGACCACGCCGCGCCGCAGCTGCAGGTACTACAACGTGCTTACCCCCACCCCCACCGCACACTCCCCCCCAGCGACCTCGCCGCCAGGGTCAAGACGTACGCGCTCGCGCTACTGCGGGGAGACCACGCCGCGCCGCAGCTGCAGGTACTACAACGTGCTCACCCCCACCCCCCCCGCACACTCCCCCCCAGCGACCTCGCCGCCAGGGTCAAGACGTACGCGCTCGCGCTACTGCGGGGAGACCACGCCGCGCCGCAGCTGCAGGTACTACAACGTGCTCACCCCCACCCCCACCGCACACTCCCCCCCAGCGACCTCGCCGCCAGGGTCAAGACGTACGCGCTCGCGCTACTGCGGGGAGACCACGCCGCGCCGCAGCTGCAGGTACTACAACGTGCTCACCCCCACCCCCACCGCACACTCCCCCCCAGCGACCTCGCCGCCAGGGTCAAGACGTACGCGCTCGCGCTACTGCGGGGAGACCACGCCGCGCCGCAGCTGCAGGTACTACAACGTGCTCACCCCCACCCCCACCGCACACTCCCCCCCAGCGACCTCGCCGCCAGGGTCAAGACGTACGCGCTCGCGCTACTGCGGGGAGACCACGCCGCGCCGCAGCTGCAGGTACTACAACGTGCTCACCCCCACCCCCACCGCACACTCCCCCCCAGCGACCTCGCCGCCAGGGTCAAGACGTACGCGCTCGCGCTACTGCGGGGAGACCACGCCGCGCCGCAGCTGCAGGTACTACAACGTGCTCACCCCCACCCCCACCGCACACTCCCCCCCAGCGACCTCGCCGCCAGGGTCAAGACGTACGCGCTTGCGCTACTGCGGGGAGACCACGCCGCGCCGCAGCTGCAGGTACTACAACGTGCTCACCCCCACCCCCACCGCACACTCCCCCCCAGCGACCTCGCCGCCAGGGTCAAGACGTACGCGCTCGCGCTACTGCGGGGAGACCACGCCGCGCCGCAGCTGCAGGTACTACAACGTGCTCACCCCCACCCCCACCGCACACTCCCCCCCAGCGACCTCGCCGCCAGGGTCAAGACGTACGCGCTCGCGCTACTGCGGGGAGACCACGCCGCGCCGCAGCTGCAGGTACTACAACGTGCTCACCCCCACCCCCACCGCACACTCCCCCCCCAGCGACCTCGCCGCCAGGGTCAAGACGTACGCGCTCGCGCTACTGCGGGGAGACCACGCCGCGCCGCAGCTGCAGGTACTACAACGTGCTCACCCCCACCCCCACCGCACACTCCCCCCCAGCGACCTCGCCGCCAAGGTCAAGACGTACGCGCTCGCGCTACTGCGGGGAGACCACGCCGCGCCGCAGCTGCAGGTACTACAACGTGCTCACCCCCACCCCCACCGCACACTCCCCCCCAGCGACCTCGCCGCCAGGGTCAAGACGTACGCGCTCGCGCTACTGCGGGGAGACCACGCCGCGCCGCAGCTGCAGGTACTACAACGTGCTCACCCCCACCCCCACCGGACACTCCCCCCCAGCGACCTCGCCGCCAGGGTCAAGACGTACGCGCTCGCGCTACTGCGGGGAGACCACGCCGCGCCGCAGCTGCAGGTACTACAACGTGCTCACCCCCACCCCCACCGCACACTCCCCCCCAGCGACCTCGCCGCCAGGGTCAAGACGTACGCGCTCGCGCTACTGCGGGGAGACCACGCCGCGCCGCAGCTGCAGGTACTACAACGTGCTCACCCCCACCCCCACCGCACACTCCCCCCCAGCGACCTCGCCGCCAGGGTCAAGACGTACGCGCTCGCGCTACTGCGGGGAGACCACGCCGCGCCGCAGCTGCAGGTACTACAACGTGCTCACCCCCACCCCCACCGCACACTCCCCCCCAGCGACCTCGCCGCCAGGGTCAAGACGTACGCGCTCGCGCTACTGCGGGGAGACCACGCCGCGCCGCAGCTGCAGGTACTACAACGTGCTCACCCCCACCCCCACCGCACACTCCCCCCCAGCGACCTCGCCGCCAGGGTCAATCGCTGCTTTATAAAGGTTTATTATAATTATATTATGTTGTTGGTTCTTGCAGGCTCTGAAGCGCAGTATAATCGGCACGGGCGCGGGCACGCTCCGCCTGTGGGACACCATGACGCGACCCGGCGGGGCCGTCGCCAAGCTCGACGCCTGGCTCGAGCCTGACAACTACACCAACATACTGCATAAGGTAACCACATATATCTGTGTAGTGTATATACACGATGTCACAAGACCCATCACCAAGCCGAAGTCTACTCGTTTTGGACATCATGCCAAGTCATACTAAGCAACACTTAAACCTGGGAAACGAATTTTTCTTGAGAAAAAACATTTTTAATTCGGTATTAAAAGTGCCCGCGTAGAATGCTCAGAATATCTACTTATCCATTAGACATCTATAGAATATATTCGCGGAGTAAAAACATCGATTTTATACTAAATTTGGCAAATTTGTATGGTAACTTTAATACATAATATATTTTGTACAACGCAATTTTTTCGACGCCATCACATCTAAGGCGCAGGGGCGCCGGGGCTGTCAAAATCGTGTCAAAAAATTTTAACTGGGCTAAAATAGGGCTGAAAGGTTAAGCCTCAATCGCCTGAACCAGCAATTTCCCAGGTATGGTGCCATTGGATTTGTACAGTATGGGATTGCAGTTTTCGTTAAGGGTCTTTTTACACCCTGTATACACGGTGTCAATAGACCTATCATCATCATCAGTCTGCCATAGTCCACTGCTAGATATAGGCCTGGCCGATGGCACGCCACTGAGCCAGATTTTCTTCTGCTCTTCTTACCGCCATTTTGTGAATATCATTACTCCACCTAGCCCGTGGGCATTCTTCACTACATTTTTTGTCAATTAGCGGTCTCCACTCTAGAACACGACTACTCCAACGGTTATCGGTTCTGCGAAAAATGTTTGATGATTTGAATATTATTGTAACGAATGGCGATATTTTGAAAATAACGCCATCCATCGGTAAATGAGAGAAATAGAAGAGAACGGATATATCGGTAGTTTAAAAATATTTCATCTATTCTCTACTAGATGGCGTTGCTGTCTTTTTATTGGAAGTATCAACTATGTTGCCGACTGTTACGAGAACATTCTAGGAAGAACTAGAATGGACTAGTTTGTTATCCGGCCGGTATAAAATACCGCGTGGACGGGCAAATCGACATAGTTCATTTGAATTAGGCATGAGACCGATATATCAAAACGAAACTGAAATCCGATTGCAGTCAGAAATCGTATCGTATCGATATTCCAATATGAGAAAACCGATTTTAGAAAACGCAAAACAATACCACGATAACGCAAACAATCGATTCCAAACCAAACGGAAACGGTGCAAACGCAACCAAACTACAAAGTAAATCTAAAGCTTACGTTTCCGATAGTTTTCATATTCATTCGTTCTCTTTCACACTACCAAACGACTAGTTAGTTAGAATGAGAGAGAGCGAATTTCATTTCCTTTTCTTTCTTACTTAGTGATCCGTTGAAAGAGCGAAAGAGATGAAGCGAATTGCGCTTTACGACGAGCGAATCGTTTTGGATTTTGGCGGTTTTGTGAATTGCAGATTGAATAGAAAAAATAAAACTAAACGTCGAGGCGATAAGATCTAATTCAGATTGCAACTATTTAATGTTTGTTTTGAAAATTGCAAATAGTTTTAATAGTTATTAGGGATTTATGTTTGGAGAGTTTTGACTTGATCAATGTTTATTTGTTCACTTGACCTAGGTGACACGTGCAGTGCGGTACGCGCGTAATAATAATAAAATTAAGTAGGTACCTATATTTGGTTTTCGTGAAAGTTATAATATTAGGATTTAAAAAGTTTCATTGTTACGTTGTTCGGATTGTAAAGTGTAAATAAATAGAAACAATTCGTGTTGTGTAATTTTAGTTTGTTTGGCGACTGAGTTTTTTTAACAATTAGTTTTAAGTAGTTAGTAGGTTAGGATTGTAAAGTGTAAATAAATAGAAACAATTCGTGTTGTGTAATTTTAGTTTGTTTGGCGACTGAGTTTTTTAACACTTAGTTTTAGGTAGTTAGTAGGTTTTCTTTTTCAATATGTCACGCAAACCAAGCGAAATATGGACGCATGACATGACAATACAATAAGAATTCGATTGTTTGCGTTTGTCTACGCAACTAGTAACTACGCTCGTTGCTCCGACATCCGCTACAGAAATCGATTTCTAAAATCGGTTTTTGAAATCGATTTCAGTACCTGAAATCGAATTTGTATCGGTTTGCGGAAAAATCCGAAAACGCCCATGCCTAATTTGAATAAACCGAGCTGTTAAGAAAGCGAAAGGGAGACTTGGATTTCGTCGTCGTGTGTTTTGTAGTGTGAATTTAAGGTTTTATTTATTGTTGTTTAAAGTGTGTTAGTAAATAACACAGACATAGATCTACATAGATAACACAAATGCATGCACTTCGCGTGTCTGAACTCCGACCAAGCGTCGAGCTTGGTCGCCACTAACTTCAGTCCCCGCGCGTCCGTTTTACCGTTAAGTAAACTTTATTCACATTACGTTGCCGCGTTTGCTTTGGACGTTTGATCTGACGTTGTGTATTAGGAGACGATGAATATCGCACAACTGTCGCGCATCGCTTCGACTTCGTGATACAGGCAACTTCACAGTAGGTATTAAAAAGTCGGCACGCTTGGTTTCAATACAAATCGTGATAGTTGCGTTATCTATGTAGATCTATATCTGTGGTAAATAAAGTACAGTTTGAGTGGCATAGTACATTTAATTTATCGCCGAACCCCAGCTCGTTACATTAACTTAGTTTTGCGTGTTGTTTCCCAGGGTCTAGAGCGGCTAGTGACGAAGTTCCAGACGCTTGTACGCAACAACATTCAGTCAGACGAGTTCGTGTCGCTGTTCTTCAACGTCGCCAACCAGCTCGAGAACGAACGGAGGACTTTCGCGCTCAGCAGACTTAGAGTGAGTTGCCATTATTTATTCATATTACTGGCTTGAAAAACGTTGTTTTGTATATATGTATTCGTAATTGAGGTTACAGATATTTTCTTATCATCATCATCAGCCTGCGATAGTCCACTGCTGGATATAGGCCTCTCCAATGGCTCGCCACTGAGTACGATTTTGCGGCCCTTCGTGTGCAGCCACTGCCAGCTAGTTTGAGTATATCGTCACTTCAGCTAGCTGGAGGGCGTCCTACATAAAATCTTAACTATTTTAAGATATTTTCTTTTACCAAATGATAAAAAAATATATAAATGTGTTCCATAATAAAAAATAATCTACCTTTTAGGGTCTTAGCCCCTATACACCACTCGCCTCACAACCAAAAGAATATCATTCAAATATGAACTCTAATAACTGCACTTTAGGTATTTTTGACATTGGCAACATTTAGCACACAGCGAGCTGTCTGCTAATTTATGTGCCAATGTAAAGAATACCTAAAGAGCAATACTTAAAAGCAATATTTGAATGATATTCTTTTGGTTGGGTGTGAGGCGAGTCGTGTAAGGGGGCTAAGACCCAAGTTCACCAACAATGATTTAACCGGCGATCGGAAAACCAACTGTTAACATGCTTAATTAGTTCTGCGCGCGCACTGTCATATGGGATGGGATGCGTCCTTAGTACTGCGCGCGCATTGTCAGATTAATTTAACTGAAAGATAACCAGGATAAAGTGTCGGTGAACACCGACCTACCTTTACCTTATGGTCCTACCTATTTGCAAGATGTTAGAGGTAGACTTTTTTGTATCTTGGTAGTCTTTTTTACGCAAGAACTTAACTAAAATCGGTCAAGCCGTTTCAAAGTTTGATAACAAACACTGTGGCAAAAGTATTAATATAATAATATTATTATTTTCATGCTATAATGTTATTTCCAGGAAACGGAGAATTTGAAGCAATCCCCGACGGACACGATCACACAGTATGCCTACAATCTGATGTCTCATCAAACGAAATTGGCTCAGAAGTGCCTCGACGACAGAGCTGGCAGGTAAACACTGTTGTCATAAATTTATACTAGCTTTTGTCCGCTACTGCGCCTTTTAAATGTTAGTTAAATAAAAGTTTCATACAAACTCTGACCACTTTTTTACCCCCTCAGGGGCAGAATTTCCAAAAAATATCTTACTTATTGAAAAAACTGAATGGATTTTGATAAACTTTACAGTTAAATAGCTGATACATGATAAATTAGAGGAGGCCCGTAGCTACGCCTACAATTTTTTTTAAATTTACCCGCTTTGTCCGATCCCGTGGGAATTTCGGGAAATCCCTTCCTAGTGCACCCCTACGGTTCCCAAGGATCATACATGCCAAATTTCAGCTTCCTGCGCCCAATAGTTTCGGTTGTAGCGTGTCTGTCAGTCAGTCAGTAACGCAAGGATTTTATATATTAAGATAATCAGCATAGCATATGTATATGCTATTCTTGATTGCCTCCGTGGTCCAGCGGAAAGCGTATACGTCTGCAGGTCCCGGGGCGTGAAAAAAGTGTCACTGAGTTTTACCGAATTCTCAGTAGCAGTCTAGATTCTGGCAACGTGCCCTTTACGGCAATAGGATCGTCCTCTATTACGTGGGACCTAAAGTTCATAACATAGCGAAATGTGGGTTTAACATTACATCTCTGTCTACCCCATTGGGGATACAGTCGTTTTGTCAAGTCTGACCTACAAGCTGTAATATTTGACATGTTGTTATATTTTGTGATTGCAGGAAGCACAGCAGCGCAGCGATCTGCAAGTACGGCACGTCGACGCAGGAGTGCTCGTGTCTGTTCAGCAAAGTGTTCCGCCTGCCCTGTCGGCACATACTCATGCTTACTACTGAACTTAAGGTACGTTGAATTTTAGCGGACACAATGAACACCCCTAGATAACAACAAACTTGCAGCAAGTTAAAATCAAACTTCCTAGTTTCACTGTGACAAACATGCATCAAACTTGCATGAAGTTTATTTGCCAAAAGATTTGGATGACGACTAGCACAGGTTGGTGGTCCGGCAACAGCTGGTCGTCGAGCACCTCCTGCTGTAGCTAGGAGGTCGACCGACCACCAACCTGTGCTCGTCGTCATTTAAATCCTTTGAAAAACAAACTTCATGCAAGTTTGTCACAGTGAAACTAGCAAGTTTGATTTAAACTTGCTGCAAGTTTGGCAAGTTTACATTGTTATCTGGGCAGACTGGTAACAGCAATTTATATACCACACAAAGTGTTGTCTCGTGTGGGGATCGAACCCACAACACTTGCGCGGTGTTAAGCGGCGAGGCGGCCGCTTAAACCACTACGCCAACCGTGCAGTCGATGATTTTATTTATTTACACAAAATACCGAATAATTTACCATTAACTACCCGGTGGCGTAGCGGGAGTGTAAACGACTGCCACGTAGAAGGTCACGGTTTCAGATTCCCGCTCAAGTCAAACATTTATATGATGAATATGGATGTTTGTCTTGTTCTGGGTGATCCTATGTATAATATGGAAGTATTTACAAAAAAAAACTGTGTGTGGCACTCGGAGACTGCCGCGGTAAAGCTATTGCATAGCATTTTTTATCAACTTATGCAATTATAATTATTTTATTTTATTAGGAAAACTTACTGCTAGCATATACAATAAGAAGAAAAGAAAAGTATCTCCGCTGTGCCGGTCGGAGTGGGGGGTGTCAGGTTTTTTTCGTTACGGAATTTCTGGATTCGGTCTCCACGCTCAAGGCCCGCGATAAAATCTATGCAATAGCTTAAAATTAAATTTAAATTTAATTATATAATAATTATGTTTATTATCCATTGTACCTCAGAACAGAAAAAAACATTAGTAATGGTATACACCCAAATTACTATAGGAACCGCTGTCGCCAAACTCACACAAGTAAACCGATAATCATATATTACACTACAAAGAAACAATTCGTTTGATTCGTAGTTTAAGTTTATTCAAAACTAGCCTACTTCACAGATTTAGAAATAAACCCTGCTTACCTACAAATAAGATTTATTTTGCTTTAGCGGTAGAACGTATTTACGATCTATAGTCATACTAGATTCGATTTACGAGTCAATTCCGCTACTCAACCATAGATGGCGGTATTCTTAGTTGTAGCAATTATAATCTTAATTGCATAAGGCATATGGTTGACATTTGCGTGATCGGTCGGTTTCTGCTTCTACTCGGTTAGGGCCATACCACGTAGCACATTGGATTACTTTATCGATATCGATAGATGATGCGATATTTTGTTTGATATAATATTGTTACGAGCTGGGGTTCGACGATAAATTATAGCTCACTATGCCACTTAAACTGCACTTTATTCACTGACACAATAACACTAGATACACACACTTAATTTTTCAACACTAATAAAACACACTATTCACACCACTAGAACAACACTAAATACTTCCGACTTATTTCCCTTCGCTTGATGTTGATCGCTTTCCGTATTCAATTGAACTGTGTCCGGTCCGTTCGCTCCCGCTCTATTTATACTGGCCGGATAACATCACTAGGCTTTTCGAGACGACTCACGATATTTCTGGAAACGTGTAAGGTGTTTCTAGAATTGCGTAAATGTTCTATTTACACCTACGCCATCTATTAGAGGATAGATGAAACAGCCTTAAACAACCGATACATCTAATCTCATGTAGTTCTCCCATTCACTGATAGATGGCGTTATTTTCAATTCGTAACAATATGCAAAAAATAAGACTTGTCGGGAGTATATTTTTTATTTGGCACACAAACAGTTGCACATTTTAAACAATCATAAAGACACAAAGACCGCCAGACAAGTCGTTATAAAATAAAAGTGCAATAAATATCAAAAACTATATTTGTTAAGGAATTGGCGTCTGGAAAGTCTTACTTTTAATTTTAATAAATGGTGTATGCGAACAGTTACAACATTTCAACTATTTGCCTTCATCAAATCGGTAACGTGATTGGCCGCAGGAATTTCGCCAATTTGATGGGAGGTAATGTCGTTAAATAAAAGAGTTCTTATGTACTTTCGCATTATTTGTGTTATCGCCACTTCTTTACGAAAAACTATTATGTCAACGTTTTTTTTTAAATGTTTCCGCTGTTTGGCATATTTTTACGACATCGTGCGAAGGATACAACAAACCACCTTGATCTTTTACAATAATGAATTTGCGAAACGGTTGAAAATGATGTGTCACTAATGCATCAGCACAGACATCACAGTTATTTTTCTTTATTAATATCCGGGCAATGTTACCAGCAATATGGCCTATTGCTTGATTACTAAAATCAAAAAAGTGCCCTCCTAGTTCTTCAATTTCTGAATCGCCCTCAATTACTTACTACTTCTATACTACTTCTATTTATCCTTTCAACAGCTGACGAACAGTTTAATATTGATATTTATTCTAACGCAATACAGTTGCCTCTGTTAGTATCTTTTAATTGGACATGTATTAATATTTTTTATAGGCAGATGTAAATTGTCTGGCAGTTGGGTTATTGTTAGCTAAGTGATCCTGACTAAATTGATAAATTATAATAATTACGTTACTATTCGAAACATTGATTATATTTTTGCAACAAAGTATCTATTAGATTCAATCTAATACACCTCTTAAAATAAATTACGTGAATGAATAAAGCCGACCTTATACTTGGATTGTAATGTAATACTAAATAATAATATATAATAATAACATAATTATGCTACTACATACAACACCATCTAAACAGAGCTTGTACTATGGGTACTAGACAATGGATAAACATACATAATATATACTTTTTTATACGTACCTACATATAATATTATACATAGAAACACCCACCCAAATAAACAATTAATTAAAATAAACATTTCGTAAATTATTTATTTCCGTGTTTCGATATCAATCGATAAATTTAATATTCGACATGACCACATAACTAAATGAGTAGCGCGGAATTTTCGAGAATGTTCTATTGAATAGAATCAATCCAAAATAAACTTTATCTTTGTTGGATAAGGTTCATTTTTACTAACCGTTCTATTAAATATAAGTTAATTGAAACAAATTAAGACTTTTATTGAAAACAATGAAAATTGTACTTATACCGATGGTACGAAACACCTCCATTTTTAAGGTTTTTCTCCTACTATCATTTTTGCACTCTGAAACGGCACAAAACGGCATAGCTAGAAAAATGTGAATGTGTCACGAAACGAGCAACTCGACGCGATGTAAGAACGTGACTGGGGCCAGTTAAGCGTTACAACGCTTAATTGTGACACGCGTGCCACGCCTACTTACCATTTCCAGTGTATTATCTCTTCCGTGCATTGTACGCTTGTACATCCATCTAGTCCATAAGCTTTCTGCTTATTTAGGGACTAGATGGTGTCGTGTGTAAGTGGTAGAATACAATTAATATTGATATGTTTTGGTCGCAGGTGAAGACCCACATCCCGTTCGAGCCGCGGTGGACGGTGCAGCACTGTCTGTTCGGCTGCGACTCCATCACCACCAACACCACGACCAACACCACTGGTCCGTTACTACTTATTATTCATCTATTATTATTATTTTTTTTTATAGTCTCACGCCTGTATCTGTATCCCGGTCCCGGATTCGATTCCTGGGCCGGGCAAAAGTGTTACTGGTTTTTCCGAATTCTCAGTAGCAGCACGGAGTCTGTAAATGTGCCCGGTACGGCAATAGGCTCGCCCCTTATTACGTGGGACTAAAGTATATCTGGCGAAAAGTGGGTGTAGAAATACACCTCTGCCTACCCCTTCGGGGATAAAAGGCGTGACGATATGTAATGTATGTAATGTACGAAATGTGAGTGTAAAATTTACACCTCTACCTACCCTTCGAAGATACAGTCGTGAGTCTATAAATAAAAAGAAATTATTTTTTGTTAAATGATTGTTTTATTTGTGTGTCAGGTGGCAACACGTTTATGGAGCAAGTGGTCGTAGAGACAGACGAGCAACATCGACAGACGATACAGCAACAGCCGCAGCAAATACACCAGGTACACACACTGTATTCCTACTTTATGCGGGCTCATGTTACACCCGCGCTATTAAGGGCTACTGCTCCGCTCCCGTAGCTTATAGCGTTATGTTATAAAGCCTATAGCCTTGCTCGATATATAGGCTATCTAACATCAAAGGAACTATTAAAATCGGACCAGTAGTTCCTGAGATTAACGCGCTCAAGCCAATAAACAAATTCTTTGGCTTTAATAGTAAAGATATGCGTTTCAAATTATACGGAGAGCATGCTAAGCCCTCGCGCGTGGCTGTCATGGAGATCTTTTATTGACAGTAAAAATCAATATGTGAATTTCAATGCTGTTAATATTATTGTAAGTTTGGTCCTAAGCGAACCGTCAAGCTTGACCCAATTTAGTAAAACTGTGTGTGAGTACAAGATTATAATAATAATATAATATTCTACCATATTCACACAACACCATCTAGTGCCAAAGTAAGCAGAACATACATATATACTTTTTTTTTGGAAATACATACATATTATACATAGAAACACCCAGACCAAGACAAACATCCATGTTCACGCACACAAGTGTTTGACTTGAGCGAGAATCGAACCCGCCACCTTCAGCGTGGCAGTCGTTTACACTACCGCTGCGCCAACCGGTTGTCAAAAATCTATCCCTAAGGGTTGCGGAGGTCAGACGGTAGTCACTCTGTGGAGAACCTAAGCTATTCTGTCTGCACTGGTTAGACAAGTGCGCGGAGCCCGAAGTCTATCATCAACCTCTTAGCGTTATCCCAGTTTCAACCCGGGGTTCGTTTACTAGTCTAACCGGATTTGGCTGAATATTAGCTTTTCCACAGAGCGACTGCCCGTCTAACCTCTGCAACCTTACAACGTTTAGACTAGTGTCAGTTTATTTAGAAGGTATTGTAACGATTGTCAAAGATCTTCATGACAACCGGGACCGACGGCTTAACGTGCTCTCCGAGCCACAAGGCAAGTGTTAATTATCATTTCAATACGCACATAACTCCGAAAAGTGAGTGGTGCGCGCCGTGGATTGGTACCCGATACCCTCTGCATGGCATTCTGTTGGCAGGTATCTTTTCTTTTTAATAGACTCACGCCTGTATCCCCGAACGGGTAGGCAAAGGTGTAATATTACACCCACATTTCGCTATGATTTTTTAGGTCCCACGTAGTAGGGGGTGAGCCTATTGCCGTTACCGGGCACGTCACCAGACTTCGTGCTGCTACTGAGAATTCGGCAAAACCCAGTAACACCTTTTTGCCCGACCCGGGAATCGAACATGGGACCTCCGATCAGCAGTCGCATACATCTCTACATGACTATCGCTGCCTGATGGACCCTGGGCTTGATGATAATGATAATAAATACGCACAGTACGTAATGATATTCTTATTCATTACAGGTAGGCGGCGTAAGACAACAGCAATATGTGCTAGCGACGCCCGGACAACCAGCCACGCCCGTCTCACAAGTAAGCAACATACATAACATAACTTCACGCCTTTTATCCCCGAAGGGGTAGGCAGAGGTGTATTACACACCCACACTTCGTCAGTTATGTTTCGGTCCCAATGTAATAGGAGGCGAGCCTATTGCCACCTACCGGGCACATTGTTAAGCGAGCGATAATTAACATTATTAATACACACATAACTTCTAAAAGTCAGAGGTGTGTTCCCGGAGTACCTGGGGATCGAACCGGAGACCATCGTCTCGGCAGTCCGTTACGTAAACCACTGGGATATCGCCGCTATATTCACAAGTAAGTTTAGATTTTTTATGTGGGTATGTCGTCTACTCTGGTGTCGGAGTTTTCAGACCGCCCGAGCGCCTTCGACATAGCCTAAAGGCCACAGATTGTCGTCCTGAGACAAGGACCGGAACAGACAGTTTTACGTGTCCTCCGAAGCACGGGCACGCTCTGATGTGAATGCCACACGCGGTCACCCATCCAACAGAATTTAGAAAAGTTTTAATGCATATGGTCTTGCCTTTTTAAAAGTTGTCGTTTAAAAAACTATACAACCAATAGAAAAACGTAAAATCTTTCCATTGGTTTTATTGACGTCGAAGTCAAATATCTTAATCAGCCGTTCACTTAAAAGCCCAGCTAGATGCGTTTATAAAAAGGTCCCAACAGAATACCAGCGCCATCTTGTGTCACAAGATGGCAATATGCTTAGTTGGGAACCGATTCTGTTTAGGTTAAGTTAGTATTTAAGTTTTTATGTTACTTTCGGTTACAAACTTAAACAGAATAAATGAGTATTCTTTCTTTCTTTCTATTGTTGCATAGCGTCGATAGCGCGCTTGGCGAAATCATGATTGTTTCCCGCGCGAACATCTAATCGTCCGAAAGAACAACTCACAAAACTATCCTCGGTTCGTTAATGATGAACTGATGTCGTCCGTCTTGAATAAAAAATTGAACTTGTGAGGAGAAAGTGCGAAAATCACAAGCCTCACTTCCATATTCAATGCCGTAGCATGAATGGACTTGCTCTTCCGGAGAAGTCGTTTGAACAGCAGCCTAGGCTCCAGTGCTTCGTTAGGTAAGTGAGAGAGCCGGAGGTCCACCCCTCACCGCGCCAAATATTATGACAGCTGCTTTTATGTACATAGTGCTCCAGGAGGGTACCAGCGCTTTGCACGCTGGAGAATAACGACCTCAGCATTCGCTTTGGCTGCCCTACGTATTCTGGGGTGGGCAAAAATCCGAACGCAAGAGGCAAGGGCAAATTAACGTCAGCCACCCTTTTCACCCATCTGCCATATGTGTCCACTTCTGCAATGTGAGGGGGTTACCTAACCTTATCTCGGCCTACCATCATCCTGAGGCTGAAAGCTCACTATGCTTTTCTTCCTTTACTTGTGCTGTAAGACCTTGGTTTTGACAAAAATTGACAATTCTAGGTCAACCGTAAGTACCCTATAGGTTTTGGGTCGAAAACCTATATGGTAGTTCCCGTTGAACTAGAATCACGAAATTTGGCCAAAAGCAGGGTCCTACAGCACAAATAAAGGAAAAATTCTGAAAATTTAAAAAAGTTGAAAATTAAGGTTAATTTTCGTACTTGTTAAAGCGCCCCTAATGGAGAGAAGCGATCGATAGAGACCGCTAGGGGGCGCATTTAGAAAATGTATGGAAATTGTTCCCGTCGACTAGGCTATCGTCCACCGTGACGATTGAGTGTAAACTGGTACTAGACCCTCAGATTTAGAAGACTAGGGTAATTAGCACCAACCTCAAATAAGGTAAAATGCGTAGGTACGGAACCCTCGGTGCGCGAGTCAGACTCGCACTTGCCCGATTTTTGACGGAAACCTAGATATCGTCTACATTGGACACGTCGTATTAGCAGTACCCAGGCTACAAGCTTGAGCACAAGTTTGTGCCACGAGCCGGTATAAGCGTGTTCATTAGGGATCATGTCTGCGTCGACCGCTTCGGCAATCTTGAAGGGAAATACCTCTCCACTCTCTGGCTGCGTATCGACTGCGAAGACCACCATCGCGTCTACGCCTGCCTTTACAGGTCTCACTGCGGTGATGCCGAAACTGACCGACTCATTGAGCATCTCACGTTATCGACAGACCACGTTATACAACGGGTTTCATCTGCCGAAAACGTGGTAATGGGCGATTTTAATGCACACCACGTCGAATGGCTGGGTTCCCAAAGGACTGACCATACGGACAGAGCTGTTCACACTTTCGCTTTGGCCTATGGTCTTACTCAGTTGATGTTCACAGCCTTAAGCCTTCACTGTTGGATTAGCTGTTGACTTCCCATCCGGATGCATACGAAGTATCTGTTGATGCACCTCTGGGCTCGTCGAACCATTGTCTGATCTGGTGCAAGGTGTCCCTCGCGCGGCGTTATGTCCCCGCCCTGTGGAGTGCCACCTTGTGTGGCATTTAGGTCAGCAGACTGGGATGGGTTGAAGACTTTCTTTTCTTCCTATCCATGGAGGCGAGTTTGCTTTCCGCTAGAGGATCCTACCGCTATCGCTGGCACTGTTACTGACGTAGTGCTGCGCGGTATGGAACTTTTCATTCCAAATTCGGTGGTACTAGTTGGTGATAAGTCCCGGCCCTGGTTTGTGGCCGTCTGCAAGAAGGTATTTGACCTCAAGCAGGAAAAGTACCAAGGTTGGATTCAGGCAGTTTCGACCAAGGATCCTAAAATCAAGCTCTAGAAGGAGTATAACTATGCCTCCAGATCCTCCAAAAGAGCAAAAGCGAAGATGGAGCATATCAGCAAATTGTGCGCCATGTCAGACGTAAAAGCCCTTCGTAAAGCCCTTCTCTCTTTGGACGTTCGAAAATCGAGTTGGTAGTCGAGTGGCCTCACGGTATTCCTCCCATTGTGCTAAATTTGTGGTCCGGAGTTGACTCCGGTCTTGACGCGTCTTTTCTGGCACTCCTATTGCACTGGCGTTGTCCCGTCATCTTGGAAGACTGCTATGGTGCACCCGATTCTCAAAAAGGACGGTCGCTCTGATCCTAGCAACAACAGGCCTGTAGCTATCACATCTTTGTTCTCCGAAATAATGGAATCCATCTTGAACTGCCAGATCCTAAGTTACCAAGGAGTGAACCAGTTGATCAACGACCGCCATCACCAGTTGACCGGTAGGTCAACTGGTGATGTTTTAGTGTACTTGACTCATAGATGGACGAAGGCATTCGAGAATAAAATTGAGGCTGTAGCGATCTGGACACGGCGAAAGCCTTTGATAAGGAGTCGCTTCTGTCGAAGCGTTTTCCCTACATGCTGTCTGAGAAATTATACAAATGGGTTGCCAGCTTTCTTGCGGAGTGTAGCATTAAGGTTGTGGTCGCCCGTGAATTTTGGTGTCCCTCAGTGTTGTTTCTATCGCCCATACTCTAGCTTTTGATTTTAACGATATGGAACAAACCAGGGGCCCACTTCTCCTAAATAAATATAGTTTCGATATCATGTCAGTGTCATACTTAGGTCACAAAAAGCGTATTCTTCTAAATTATCTGATAATTGAACGAAGTTGTAACGAGATCGTAAATTGAAACAAGTGTCAAAATATGTGTCAACAACGAAGTTTTTAATTCAAATTATACGATAGTGACATTAGGTTATCAGAATACCGCTTCTGAGTCCATTCAAAATATAATATCAATGTCATATAAAAATAGGAGAATCGGCCTTCTGAACATACATTGCTATGCAGATGACAGCACGGTAGATGCTCTGTACCCCGGAAATGTCAGAATATCTCGGGCACAAGTAATTGAGTCTGGAACAAACTTGTGTCTTTAAGCGAATTTACACTCGACCTGGTTTTGGATTAGACTCTTAGTAACCTTGACTAGGTTAAACCCCAAAAAGACAGTTGCGCGTGTACCGCCAAAAAGACCCCCATTGTCGATTCTTCAAAGTTTCCGAACACTTCCCTTGATATAAGGCCCAACATAGGGATGTCGGTGTCGAGATTACGAGAGACGTCCTATTTCGCGGCCATCTGGAAGATAAGGTCATAGCGTTTAAAAATCTAGGTGTTCTTACCAAAGCAAGTCGATTTTTCACATCGGTGCACCGCCTCTTGCTGCACAAGGCTCAATCTTGGGGCAGGAGAACCACAGTACCAACTGCTCCCGTTTGACCGCGCCCACCGTGGAGGCGAATCATCGATGACGCAAACCTCACTAGCCGGTTCGACCATCTTGATCTGCAAAGAGGCGATGAGCTTCCGCGGCACCCTGTTTTATACGTGTCTTAGAGCCTCAGTAACAGGGAGTCCCATATTCTCCTTGATGGTGTCAGGCCATTGAATTAGTGATGAATCTTTTTTAGTCTACAACAACAACCAGTTTGTCGAGCTTCCCTGGCTGTCTTCGGGCTATGTGGCTAAATTAAGAGAGTATTCGTTGGCAGCTGTTGGTAGGGAGTCTGGTTCTAATTCCTGGATGATAATATGACCTGTTTATTATTGTTCTAGGTGATATTCTGTGGCGGGGGTGTAGGAAGCGTCGGGGCCGTGTCGGGAGTGTCGGGTGCAGCGCCCGTTATCACCAGCGTGTTGCCGCCCGGCGGCGCCGTGCTTACCCCCCACCATACGCTGCACCACTAGCGGGACCACACCCGCGTCACACCACCCGGGACGCGTGACACTTGACGCGTATGACACGTGTCACTCGCATAATACGACACATGACGCGCCCCAAGCCCCGCATGAGACGCGCTATGTCACGGGTGGTCATATCACACTTGACGCGTGACACTTTACTGTTCTTCACATGCGTTAAACTACACGTTACATGCGTTAAGCGTCATCTAACACACGCAAAGCGACATTCGACACGCGTAAAGCGACACTTTACATGTGACATACGTTATGCGACACTTGACATGCGTTAAGCGACATGTGATACGCGTCATACTGAGTGAAACGACGAACGTGTTACAACGGAAAGCCTTTCAGACTGCACGACTTATCACCACTTATATGCCCGCGACCTATCGAAATAGCGACTTATATATACAATACGCACATTACTTCCAAAATGTTGAATATTTTGTAAACTTGGTGACTTACTTTAGCGGCAAAGCAACACTACACGAAGCGACGCGACGTTCAGGAAAATTATACAAGATTATATAGCGGGTCATACCCGCGATAGTTAACATAGAAATAAATACCTGGTTTTTCTTTCGACGTTTCGACCGACTAGCTCCGGTCGTGGTCGTGGAGTGACTCTCCGCGACCTCCGTTGCAAGACGGAAAGTCCCTTTTTTATCGTGTGGAAAATGAGTTACCTCATGCCCCTCTGACCGGGGAGCGGTCTAAGGGGGTATGTCGGACTCCCACCCCGTGGGCTGGGTTACCGACTAAAAACCACACGGTGGCTCCGTAGCTCGACGCCTTGCAGGTACAACGGGAACTGTGGAAGACGGAAAGTCCCTAGAAGATCCGCTAAATAACCTTGTATAATGTATACAAATCGCGGCCGTTTCAAACCGCTTATTGCAAACGGAAAAATATATGCCACTCCCACTACTTATGTCATGATGAGTCTTCAACTATCCACTACTGGACACAAGCCTTCTAATTTGCATCCCAATATATTGTGATTCAAGAAGAGGGTTTTCCTCACTCATCATCATCATCATCATCATCATCATCATCAGCCTTTAACAGTCCACAGCTGGACTAGGCCTCTCCTTTGAAAGGAGGAATTGGCCTACTATACCACGCTGGCCAAACGGGTTGGTATAGGGTTTATATCAAGTTTCTCTTCTCTTACAGTGCTGTTGTGTGCATAATATGATTTTACACTTATAAGCAAATATGTTGTGTTGTCGCTAAAGTATGACTCTGGTTAAGGTTTTGCTGTAAAATACTGAATTGATAAAGTGCCTGCTACATGTAGAAATACAACGATTACAAATTAAATAGACATTTTTGACCGAGTTTTAGTTAAGATCAGTGGCCTTTTTTAACTTTCGCAATTATAATACATAGTACAATATTAGAGAATGATTCTTAATGTGACTGTATCTTTTTTACGACTGATAAAAATTTGTCGAGAACGCTATAATCATGATAGTCATCCACAGTCCACTGTTGGACACACAGATAGGTTTCTCGTAATTTGCGTCTCAAGAATATTGAGTCAATAGGAGGGTTTCTCTGTACTCAAAAGATATTATTTATTGACGGCATTTTCTTTAGTTCTTATAGACCGGCACTGGGATATAATATAAAATATATTTTTGTTGTAATTCCCGACGCAGATATTCATAAATTGTAGCTAGAAACCATATCAAATAGATCAAACGGTTTAAAAAAAAACTGAATTCAAATTCAAATTCTAAATCGTTTATTCATTTGGGTCACAATGTGACGCTTATGAACGTCAAAATAATAAATTTATAGAATAATTACTTAAAGACTCTACATTTACATTTACTGCCACGTTCGCAAAGCAATAGGTAGAACCATGAGAAAGAACGGGCAATAAAACTCACGGTCACTCTTTCACTCACGGTCGCTATCAAATCGGTCTGTTCGTTTAGGAGTTAATATGCCACAGACAAACATGCAGATGCACAGATTTGTCTCATAACACACCCCTGTTTCTTTGAGGGGTTTAGATAGGTACAAAAAACAGTATACCTATGTTTTTTTAAATTAAGCCGAAATTTCGGATAATATAAATAAATACATCGCTTTTCTTAATATAATTTCGATTCGCCTTTCATATAATTTCTAGCGATTTTGAACAGTTGTCTTTATCGTATTATGTATTTAATTGCGAAAGTACAATATTCAAACGCAGACGGCGTCGCGGTCGAAAGCTGGTATGTAATATATTATCAGCAGAATACTTCCGAGATATACAATAGTAACGTTTTTATATACATACTTATGTATCGCTATATATATTTATATCGGAAATGGACAAAGAATGCCTCAGTTATGTATATCACAGTAGTTAGATATTTTCAATGGAATTTAGCGAATATTTCTTAAAATATGTCAAGAAGTCTTTGATAGACGTTATGGGGAGTCAAAGGCAGAATATATCGATACTGGTCTATACTATGGAATATCGCTATCCCTTGCGGGTTGCGGAGGTCAGACGGCAGTCGCTCTGTGGAAAAGCCAATATTTTGTCAAATCTGGTTAGAAGTAAGCTGATCCTGACTTCCAAGATGAAAATTTTCGATGAGAAACAGCTAGGAAGTGATGATTTAAAATCATGCCATTGGTGTTTATTTCATATTATCATCATCATTGCCCAAACGTTATCTCAGTTGCATCCAAAACTTCCACAACGGGACCGTCTTCTTAACATGCTCTGGCAAGCGATAGTTAACAATTTAGTACGCACATAACTTCGAAAAGTCATTGGTGCGCGCCGTGGATTGGAACCCAATACCCTCTGCATGGCGGTCTGTTGGTATCTCCACTAGGCTATCGCTGTCTTACTTTCTTGCTAATTAAATAATTTTCTTTTAAAGCTTCTGTGATATAAATAACTGGTTGTCTCGTTGTTAAGTTGTTGGACTGTAGTCGGGTTTGTTACTAACGGCGGATCAATGGCCTTAGTACGACTTAGCCGTCTCAACTCGATTCGACCCGCGTTAGACACTTATAGACTCGTACTAAGTTCTTCGACAGTATGAGATTGAAATGGGGTCAATCGAATTCGACGTCGATCGAATCGACGCTAAAGTCGTGCTAATCCTGTTGATATTTTGTATATTTGTCGGAAGTTCTCGAGAAACATGTATGGAGCAATATTATTAACTGTTTATACTTTTGAGGAGGTTGTTTTAGCGAGACCGAGGTAAATTGTATCTTATTTATGCTTTAAATATCAGCGAATTAGCTATAATTATGTTATAAAATTCATACTTTAGAACAATTTTCTTTTCTAGACTACTGCGGTCAGACTTATTCATTCTCTATTTTGTTTTATCGTGGTGATGATGGGGTCCGTAGTCTCTGCCTACCCTTTCGGGAAACAGGCGTGAGTCAATTTATATCTGTATGTACCTGGTTGAGTAGTGGACTAACGGCCCGTCTCAACATTTGATGTATCGATAGCTTCGGCTACTAGAGATAGTTATTTGACATATTTTGTATGGAATTATGTCAAATATGTATCTATCATAATCAGCCTTTAACAGTCCACTGCTGGACTAGGCCTCTCCTTTGAAAGGAGGAATTGGCCTACTTTATCACGCTGGCCAAACGGGTTGATATAGGGTTTGTATCAAGTTTTCCTTCTCTTACAGTGCTGTTCTCTGCATAGTATGCTCCCTCTGTCAGCTCTTACGACACCCATGGGATGAGATGGGGTGGTGACATTGCGTATTCTTAATCCGTCACCACACGGATCATATCAAATATGTATCTATAGTAGCTAAATTCATCGATAGATCATCACTCCACTTTACTTCAGGTCTCGCTATAAGGAAAATGTACAGCGCGTAACTTGAAAGTATAGTCATATCTAAATCAAAATCGATCAAGTTGTTAAAAGAAGAATTATGAAAACTGTATTTTGTTTTACAATATGTTCATGTATGTATACGCATACTTTTATGTTAAGAAATCAGGTGTAGTAAACATGGAGATACAGTATATATAATAAAGTGAAGCTAAAGAGAAAGAAATCTTATTTTACTAAACTCATTTATAAGTAGGTACTTGTATTTTACTTGAGATCTTCCTTTTTTGGCTTCTCTCGAAATATATTGCGTGCTGCGTCTACCTTTTTTTTTTATGTAAGGAGTCATCCATAAATAATGTCACAAGATTTTCATGATTTTTACCCTTCATCCTTAACAAAGCTGGTATTATTTACTTGTATCACTTTCTTCATACAGGATCTCACTTCGTCTCAATATGAGTGACTTAATTTAGGGATGACCCCTTAAATTTGACAATCAGTGGATAAAAAAACATATGACTATACTTTTAAATTACAGATTGTTTAAAGGAGGTAATGTTTTTACTAAATGTAACGATGTAGGCTATTAGTTTAAGGTTGTAAATATTATCATTAATAAATGTACGATGGGTGCATTGTCTAGAGGTGTTTTTATTTAAATGGAAAAAATAATTACTTTTGTCAAGGTAATAACCGAAAATAAACGAGTCTTAGAAAATTTTGTCGTTTTTTTTTTCAATCCCCCTTATAAGTTACGCAAGGCTCAGTGCAGATGGCGCTACAAGAAAAGGCAGTAAGCAAAGTCCTACGTTATTGTCGGTCATAAATATTGGGAATACAGTAGCAATGCGGAAATACGTAAGCATAAATCCGTACCAGGCGTGAAGAAGTTGATAAGTCGACTTGCATGTATATTTTTTAATGCATATTAGGCATTAGGATTGCTTTCATAGAGTGAATAAATGACTAAGTCGATAGGTCTGTTTTACTGCACATAACAAACTTGTGAATTTTTAAACAACTCGCTTACTAAAGGGTACAATGTGACGTCTTGAGATATTAAAACATACAAATTATAATTATTTACACAACTCAACATGTCATTATAATACTACCAACTATAAAAGAAGAAAATATTGAACAACATGAGATGTTCATTTATTCAAACAACCTCCATAATGCTTTTAATAGCATAAATCAAGTTGTCCAGTTATTACCGTATCGAAATTGCTTTTTATTTTGTGACAAATAATTCTATCATCTATTACAATTACATTTTCTATCCGTTACTCGTGTGATGACACAAAGTGATATGTTAAATAGAGATAGCTACAGTTTTGACGGTTTATCCTTAAGGTAGAATTCCGTGCATCGCGATCGATCGCGGCCGCGCGCGGCCTACGACTGTCGTCGATCGTTCGCGACAATAGTCAACGTATGAAAATGTATGGCACCGCTGCCGAGGCCCGCGACTGACGCGCGCGGCCGACGACTGTCGTGAGCCGCGCGCGGCCGTGTCTTGAAATTAGTAGATGTTCGTCAGTTCCCTCTAGACGTGTGTCTAGCGAAGTCAAAATCATGGTCGAAATGCTAATTGACATCCTTGAAGAAGAAGAGGAGAATAACGAGCTGCTGTTGCTATATTATGAAACTAGAGTACCAATCGACCCCATCTTTAAAAGCAGAAATGAAAAAGGATACTAGCAAATATTGATTCAAAGGCAATTAGGTATATTGTACCTACCTAATGAAAAAAAATGTTAGAAGTTTGGAACGATAATACTAAATTGACGAGTGTCACAAGACCCATCACCAACCCGAAGTCTACTCGTTGTGGACATCATGCCAAGTCATACTAACCAAAAATAATACCTGGGAAACGTTTTATTTTTTTAAAGTTTTCTCACTTTTTAAACCGCAATTAAAAGCGCGCGCGTGCAATGCTCGAAAAACCTACTTATCCATGGGCTTACAGGGCATCTAAAGAACATATTGGCGGGGTAAATGCATCGATTTTGTACCGAATTAAAAAATTCCATACCTACTAACTTTGAGCTTCAATATCTTCTGAACCAGTAATTTCCCTGGTATGGTGCCGAAGTAGAAAATGTTCGTAGTGATTGGTACAACATGGGATTTCAGTTTTCGTTAAGGGCCTTTTTACCCTGTATAGTCGGCAAAACTTCCGATTTTTTTTTCATTACTACTAATTTCAAGACACGGCCGCGCGCGGCTCACGACACTCGTCGGCCGCGCGCGTCAGTCGCGGGCCTCGGCAGCGGTGCCATACATTTTCATACGTTGACTTTTGTCGCGAACGATCGACGACAGTCGTAGGCCGCGCGCGGCCGCGATCGATCGCGATGAACGGAATTCTACCTTTATATCACGTCGTTTTTTGTGTCTCAGTAGCAATATCAATACATCCATCAAATCCTTATTTTTTTTAGTTACTTATTGGTAAAGTTTCTTTTGAAACAACTTCTAATTCTATAGCTAGTGTCTACATTGAATTTATCTATTTTCCTGTAATTTATGACTCTAAAACAGCTTTCATTGTCAAGATTTGTCATAAAACGTATTTCTCCGATAGGCTTCTTGTATTGCAGCCATTTCACGGGTTGCCATAACAAAATTTCACCACTTGCATCCTTATTTTTAATTGTAAATAGACCTTTCTTCGAACACAATTCTGCAAAATTGAGAAAATTGTCCAATGTCATGGGTACAATGGCAAATCCGTTATCAATATTGCAAGATCTTATTAATTGCATCCAATCCTTAAGATGATTTATTTTAAGCTTGTTTTCTTTTTAGGTCCAATCCGCAGCCAACGCCCTAGGCGCGTGGTTCCGGAGATGGCGGATAGAGGTCAATCCCGAGAAGAGTCAGGCGGTGCTTTTCCACCGGAGAGCTCCTCACCTGTACCCTCCGGGTGCCACCCCACAAATAAGGATGTTTGGGTCCCCTATTCCATGGACTAGGGAAGCCAAATATCTAGGTGTGATTCTAGATGATCGACTATCGTTCCGCTCACACATTACGACGGCTCGCAATAGAACCTCCTTTGTGCTTGGGCGCTTACATAGCTTAGTCAACGCTAGATCTAAACTATCGCTTAGGAACAAGCTTAGGTTATACACATCGTGTATTAGGCCTATAATGACATACGCTAGTGTAGTATTCGCACACACTAGGCCACACAGGATCCATAGGCTACAAACACTTCAGAATAAGTTCATGCGGCGAGCTACGGGCGCACCGTGGTACGTACGTAACGAGGAGTTACATGTAGACTTACAACTGCCGACCATCAGGCAATTCATGAAACAGTGCTCCCGTAGCTACTTTGACTCTGCTTCGACACACCCCAACCCTCTATTGGTTGCGGCGTTAAACTATAGGTACACCATCTAGGATTTCTAAGATTAGGAGACCTAGGCACGTATTAGACGAACCTGACGACGACACTACACTCGCTCAAATCAGAGCACACACGGCTCGCGAAGCCACACAAATTCGACCGCGGTTCCGTACTCGCCGACGAGGACGGAATACGCGACGCGTTAACGTTAATACCGCGGGACACCTTAGTCCCGCATTGCCGACAGCGCCCCAAGCCGAGGTTAGTGGTAGTCCACCCTTGGGGAGTCAAAACGCTGTCTAGTATACTTTGACGGGTTGGGAGCCTTCTGCGCTCGCCCATAGTCCGCGTAAAGTTGTCAAGGCCATCTGCGGCCAACAACTAGTCCACACAAAAATAAAAAAAGCAACAGCGGTATTTTTATTCTGGCCGCCACACATGCCAGAATAAAATGAGACCTCTGTAACTTCAGGTGGCAAATTTTGTAGAAAAATGTCACAAACACGAAGCAATTTGATTTACTCCACGAGCACCGATGGTTTCGTCTCAAATGTAACAAATACTTATGTAGCTTTATCATCTCTCAAGTTATGAATCGTACGATTCGGATTTGCCATTGCACCCATGAAACTGGACAATTTTTCGACAATTTTATCAATTTTGCAGAATTGAATTCGAAGAAAGGTCCATTAACAATTAAAAAAAAGGATGCTAGTGATGAAAGAAAAGAAGAAGAAAGATGGTGAAAAAAGTTGTTGGCCACCCGTGAAATGGCTGCAATATAAGGAGCCTCGATAGGCTTCATATTTCTCCGATGATAAGTACGTTCTAGGGCAAATCTTGACAATGAAAGACGTTTTAGAGTTATAGATTACAGGAAAAGAGGTAAATTCAATTTAGGCACTATAGAATTAGAAGTTGTTTCAAAAGAGACTTTACCAATAAGTAAAGAAAAAAGAAGATATGATGGATTTATTGCCACTGATAGATCCCATTTAATAACGAATTTTAAAAAGCCATTAAAACTGATGGTGACGTATCCATCATCGATCCTGATTTTGACTCCGAAGACCCTGATAGGTACATACATCATAATATCGCTATTTCCATAAGACCATAAGAGGTAGGCAGAGACTATACTTATGATTTTTTTACACACGTACTGCCCTTAAAGGTACTTAGGTGAATAACTTGATAACTCATTGGTGAACAACTTGATATGTCTTTTTTTATTATAAAAACATTAAATTCATTAAATAATCTTATGTTAGCTGAAAACTGAAAGCAAATGAATTACTTTCCGATAAAAAAGTTTTCAATAACATAAAATCAGAATTTACAGATTAAACTTAAACTTTAAAATCGCTGCCCTGAAAAATATGCATTTTCGACTTGTTAAGTTATTCACGCCTGGTACGGAAATATACCTACCTACCTACCGAAATTTCTTTTAACGTCAGCGGAATGCGTATGTTTTACTTGTTGATGTTATAATTTTTACATATCTCGTATAAGATCATGATAAGTAGGTACTTACGAACTATCTGGTGAATATAATGAAATCATTCAAGACATAACTATATCTATTTAGGTACACAACTTATTCCAGATTAGATATTGATACGTATGATTATAGTTTGTGTTTAGCAAGTTTCCAATTGATATCGCATTAATTAAAATTTTATCTCTAATGACAGCCAATTACTACTTAATCAAAATATTTTTGATTGTCTGTCTAAAAAGAGGTAGATATATGAGTATTGTTACCATCCAAATATATAAAAACCGGCCAAGTGCGAGTCGGACTCGCGCACGATGGGTTCCGTACCATCATCTCTAATAGAAATATTTATTTTTATAGTTAATATATTTCTAAATACTTAACTAAATTTCAGCTTGTAGCTATCACGGTTTATGAGATACAGCCTGGTGACAGACAGATAGACAGCGGAGGCTTCGTAATAGATAGGTTCCCGTTTTTACCTTTTAGGTAGGTACAGAACCCTAAAAATTATAACGTTGAATAATTAATGATCGCGTCACATCACTGTACTTTTCGTTCGCAGTAAAAGAGTACCAGGCTGACATGGCCTGAGGATTTTCTGTAGGTAGGTACCTAAAGTTCTCAAATAATTATAATCAAAATATGCGAACATACCACGGAACAGAAAAAAACAGTATTTTTCTGTTCCGTGGAACCAACAATGTAAGTTGGATGAATTTGAATTCTAGAAAGGGCGAACGCCCTTTTTTGAAGCAAGATCCATTTCCCGTTTGATAACAAGCCGAAGAAACGGCACATCCCGGAAAGATTGGTCAGATTGATTAATTAATTTGTTGGACCCACATAATAGAGGGCGAGCCTATTGTCTATACCGGGCACTTTGCTAGACTCCGTGCTGTTACTGAGAATTCGGAAAAACCCCAGTAACACTTGCTCGACCCGGGTATCGAACCCGGGACCTCCTGATCAGCAAACGCTTTTTTAATTGTCCGGTTATCAAACTTCATGGAATGAGGTTTCTTTTCAGCATCTCAATGCATTATTTATTAACGGAATATAGTGTCTACAAATCATAAAATTAGTCATTCTTCAGAAATATTTGTCAGAACCTGTCTCCATTTCCTTTGATTTGTTATAAGTGTATGATGTATCAGTTCCGATTAAAAGGAATGCCTTTTTGTTTCTAGTAGGTATGATTCAACAGGATGTACCTACTTATATCCTATTGAATCATTTGAAGGCGTCACCAGGACAAAACTTTATACGTAGGTAACTAGAGCATGCTTGTAGCCAAGCTACGCCCGCACATTTATTTTAATTGTACCATTTCTGCCCGAAACTCTGGGAAATTCAGGAATCCCTTCTTAACACAACCCTACAGTCCCCACCCCAAGGAACATACAGCCATATTTCAGCCTCTTTCGCCTGGCCGAAAACAACTGGTAGTTTTGGCTGTGCGTTGTCTATCAGACAGCCAGTAACCCAAACGTTTTTATAAATAAACAGACAGATTAAGCTTTAACCTTTGTTACATTAAATTAAATTGTTAATTATCGCTTGCTAAACGGCGAAGGAAAACATCGTGAGGAAACCGGCATGTCTGAGAGTTCTCCATAATGTTCTCGAAAGACATGTGAAGTCTGCCAACCCGCACTTGGCCAGCGTGGTGGACTATGGCCTTACCCTTCTCACAATCAGAAGAGACCCGTGCCCAGCAGTAGGACAGTATAAAGGGTTGAAGATGATGATGACATTAAACAGAGCCAAGGGTTAAACCAGTCGTGTCATTAGATATGCAAAGTCGTTTCTGGACTTCCCACAGAAGAATAACTAGAGCATGGAATGAACGATATTTTTATGAACAAATTGAATATAGCTATACTCTTCACTCATATAACAAATTAGAGTTGCCCGAAGAAGATGGCACTATGTTTGTCAGTTTGGGCTAAAGACCATTTGAACACAAATTTCGTGACTTTTTAATTTTTTAGTGATTGAGCAAATCCGCTATCGATATCGATTAAAGTTTCAATATAGGTTCAAAATCAAACGGACTTGTAAAGTATATTATTTATATGTTATACATTTTAAATTCCGTAACTTTATGTCCACAGGAGTCAGAACGCTAGTTGATGGACAGTCTTTAAATAATTATTACACAAACTTGCATTTTTAATCTGAACTTATATATTTTTGTTTCAAATGGGTACTCAGTAGCACATAATCTTTCGAGGCGTTATTTTCTTATTTTCATGGTATTTTTCTTTACGCATCAACAGCCTTTTCAAGTCCACTGCTGGTCTTTAACCTTCCGTGGTGGAGGTTTGGCCTACTATAATACCACACTAGCCAGACGTATTCGTATAGGGTTTTATTTCGAGATTTCCTTCTCTTGTTTCTCTTAGTCGCCTCATACGACACCCTCGGCATAAATGTTTATTTATACTTATTTATAGTTAGTTTTTCAGCTGTAATGAAAGCTGTAAGTGGGATTAATAAATATTAAATAAATAAATCATCACCCCCTACTCTCTCTCTAATCTCAATAACATATTTTTATTAGAGAAAGCAAATAATTAAGATAAAAGCAAAACTCATAGCTAGCATTATGATAACTGAGAATGGCATATCCAAATTAATTCTTTACAAGGATAGGAGATAGTCGACATGGATTTTATCAAGCAAAAAACATAAAAATTTACTTAAAATAGATAAATCAGACAAAACCTTGAATAGTGCCCAAAGGTTTGTTATTAACAATAATCACTTTATTGAAATTTTCTCATTACATAGTGTAGGTAATACAAATCTATGTGTAAAAAATGTATGTGCGGGATCGGACACTTTTCGATCATACATGTGACACACAGAATATTTAGAGAGAAAAAAATTGTGGCTAGACTAGCCCTTCGATTTTATCTTGGGATCGGCACATTATTAGTCCACTAGTCGAACAAGAACAACCAAGTTTTAGTCTCTGGGTAGATGACATTTAACAAAATTTCTTTCAAATGAAGATTCCCTTATTTTGATGCATATCCACTCAGTAGTCGTGACTATGAAAGCAGACAATTCATATCAAACCTTCAAATTACTGTCCTTTAAATATTAATGTCTTTGTAAAGAAAGATCAGATTTTTTCTATAGGTGCATTAATTTTTTTTGTAATATGATGGATTCTAACAAGCTTCGGAATTCATTACTGTTGCTGATAGTTTAAATAATAGCAAGTAATTATTTAAGCACTCACACTGATATGTTTAGAAGGGAGGAGCCATCTGTCATTACTATAAAAACATTCCGCAGTAAAATGCTTGGAACAAATTCTATGGTGCTTTCTAGGCACCCAATTTTCTCCACGACATACTGCAGCAATCCACTTATTTTATAAATCTTTATCACGTGCACATATAATCTAAAAAATAACGAGGTAAAAATATACGGTAGATAGACATATCGATAAGATTTTTTACAACACTTGAAAAGTCGATATAAATATTATACGACTAAATTCAAAATCATGATAGAACTGTTATAAAAGAAAAAATCACTAAGGTTATATAATTTGATGGCATAATATTGTCTAAATTGTATCTTACACGTCAGTTGACTGTGTTCAATTTGGGAGTACTAGGACGGTCTCTATGTATATTATCCAATCTCTTTGGGACTTCCTAATGTCTTAATGTTATGAACTTATGATACAAAGATATCCTATATGTTAAGAAGTCCGACCTTGTTCACGGATACAATGCCAAATAAAGCGACCCAGTGCCTAATATGAGACAAGTTGTTGATTTCCTCCCGAACATTTTAAAAGTTTTTCTATCGGAATAAATCTGGTGTCGCGTGTGTCTAAAGCGCGCGTAAAACAATGAGTTTCGTAGCAATAATTAGTGGAACACACAAGGTGTTGTCTACTGTAGGTACGATTCGAACCATTATACCCTATTCAGAGTCAGTTAGAGGGGTACAACGTTTGAGACGCTGACAATAGTCAAATAGGCTTGTCTCAAACAATTTTTTGCTAAATCTATAAAGTTTGTGACGGCGGAAAAAATATATGTTAAGCTTCAACATATTTCTGAGAACCGACAGGGTTCTGCATTCAAAACACGTTTTTGCAAAGTTATCTGATACAAAAAAATAGTAAATTAACCTCTTAATCTTCCAAAAAAATATCTGCATTAGGTACTTATCAATTTACGTTGGTAAAATTCATAACAATAACGTATCATATTTAAATACAGAACATGGTTGTTTTTTTATTTTTCCCGACTTGACTTATTTTTAAGTAATTAATTAATTTTATGGTTTGCACGTCTGTTTGTTCTGAACGTCCCGTCGTCGCGTCGTCGCGCTTCTCTTTCTAATGTAGGTATAGGTACCTACAATCCGACAGTGACAGCAGCAGGTAAACTACATAGTCCATACCTACCTGGCACCTACTCAAACCAGTATCATTATTAAGTAATCAGCTATGTTAGTATTTATTACTGGCAAAAGTAGCAGGGCATGATTTGACTTTTGCACGGATGGCGAACGGCGAAAACCTTAACTTCTGTCCGAGTGTCGTTAGTTTGATTCCTGCACGAGACAACACTCTGTATGATCCATAAACGGGTGTTTCGAGACTTTATTTCCGTTGATTGAATGGCTGTAGAATCGAAATTGTCCTTTGAAAACAAAAATCTTGTCTTACAAACGTTTGCCGGTGTATTTAAATACCATATATGGTTACCTAACGGATAGTTTAAATAAACACACCACACTATCGCCTGATAAGGAGCGTCTATCGATCAACGACTATATTTGAACACAACCCAGATAAGGACATTGTACAGTTTGTACCAGATTGGGACCTAGTTACTTCTTTTTTATAGCGTTACGCCTATATCCCCGAAGGGGTAGGCAGAGGTATAATGTTACACCCACATTTCGCACGTAATCTGGGCGAGCCCATTGCCGATACTGGGCACATTACCAGACTCCGTGCTGCTACTGAGAATTCGGCAAACTCAGTAACACTTGCACGACCTTGGGACCCGATCAATCGATCCTAAGCACCAGACGCATAAGCTAAACCTATTCTAGCTAATCATTCTGCCAAATCTAGTTTCTTCATAATTGTCTGTTATCAAATAATACGATGTCTAATTAAAGCTTTTCCTTCTGAATTAGATTTGATCTATTGTTTCATACATAATCAGATTTAGTCCGTATGCCGATATGATAAAGAATACAAAGACACACATTTAATTCCGTGGATGTCGTAAGACCCGCAAAGAAAATGCACGAATGCTTCGATAGTATATTTGTGAAGGACGGAAATCAAACCCGTCTGACCAACATGGTATAGTAGGCCAAATCTGTATATATATGTAAAATCCCTACGTTACTGACTGACTGACAAATAAGCTACAGCCAAATGTATAAGGCGTAGACAGCTGATATTTGGCATGACGTATGCTCCTATCAGGGGAGTTAAATTAAAACGTCCTCCGGCACCTTGGCTCACTAGGGGCGTTCAAATGGCCATAAGGCGCCATGATCGAGCTTTTCGCAAGTTCAAAAAGGAGCGGTCTGACGGGAACTGGAGTCTTTACAAAGCTGCAAGGAATTGGTGTAATCAGATGATACGCAACGCTAAACGCCGCCATATTTTCGACAGTACCAATTCCTCGTCCTCTGCCAGTATCTGGAAGTTCCTCGGGACCTTAGGTATTGGCAAACAGCAACACTCAGGTCCTCAAATTATTTATACTCATAAAGAAATAAGCTTACAGTCTAAACAACCAAATGATGGTTGGTTTAGATGATTTAAATAAGCACTTCTCGTCTACTACCCAACTGGATCATCAAACCAGGCGTCTTACGGTTGATTATATTGCTGGGCTTCCTTGACCTAATATTGACCCTTTCCTTTTTTCTCCAGTTGCGTTGGGTGAAGTCAAGAAGATTATCCTATCTATTAAATCCAACGCTGTGGGGTTTGATGCTATCAGCCGCCGCATGATTGTCCCTATCCTTGATCATCTCATCCTTCCTATTTGCCACATTGTTGATTGTTCAATTGACAGTGGCTCTTTCCCCTCCTTGTGGCGTTAAGCCTTTGTTATCCCTTTCCCTAAGACTAAGAACCCTTCTCTCCCTAACCATTTCCGTCTAATCTCTATTCTCCCCTTCCTATCCAAAATGCTAGAAGCCTGTGTTCATAAGCAGTTGTCTCAGTTCATATATCAAAACAACTTGCTTAATCCACTACAATCCGGTTTTAGGCAAGGTCATAGCACGACTTCCGCTCTCCTCAAAGTGACTGGCGATGTTAGAGCAGGCATGGAGGACACTAATGCCACTGTGCTGACTTTGGTCGACTTCTCGAACGCCTTCAACACTGTTAGTCACGATACCCTTCTATCGATCCTCTCACATCTTATGATCTCACCGAGTGCACTGGAATGGTTCTCATCGTATCTTCAGGAACGCCAGCAGTCTGTTCACTGTGATGAAATGTCATCTAGTTGGCACGACATTAGCTCTGGTGTTCCTCAGGGTGGCATTCTTTCTCCTTTAATTTTCTCTATCTTTATTAATTTCTTAACTCCTAATCTTCGATGTTCTTATCATCTTTATGCTGATGACTTGCAGTTGTACTCCCAAGCGAGGGTGGATCATGTGTCAGTAGCCATTGGAGATATAAATAGGGATCTTGAGACAACGATGGACTAGTGTCAGAAAGAACAATGGCAGAATTAGGTCTGGGTTTGTTGTGGCGAGCTTAAACTTCATATGAACAAAACAAATTGTTTATTTTTTCTAATATTTTTTACATTTTCACTTTGTCTCGATAAAGCCGGATTATTTTATGATGATAAAAAGCATTCCAATTGATTACGAACTAGGTGCTTACTTTATTATTTGTTTGTCGCCATAGACAATGGTGTGACAGGAATAGACATTTGACATTGATGCGTATCGATTATTAAATAAGTAATCCATATGATCGACCTTTATAGTGTTGGTTTGGTTTAAAATATAATAATTTAAATGCAGTTAATTAATTGTTAATCAACATTATATCAATAAGCTAATTCTTTTATAGCAAAACAACTTTTAAATCAAATAAAAACGTCACAGCATCGTTTTAACGTTATATCGATTTCACATAAAATCGATTTAAAATATGCAGCTCTGCTTTTGTCTTTGGCTGTGACAGGTAGATGCTTCAGAATAGTTCTGCGTTTAGATGTCAATCTGACATAATGCCTTTGATAATTCAAACGTACCCACATTGTTCATTCTTAACTAAACATTAAACACCGATATCTTCTTTTTCCGGCTTTCCCGAGTGAAAATAGAATAATTTATAGACTCTGTTACTTACGCCGAATTTTTTGATATATTTTTTATTACTGAGCGCTTCAATTTAATTTCAGACATTTTGATGTATGGAGATCTGCCATTGTCCTTTGGTTTAGACGTAAATCCAGCGAAGTGTCAGTCGCCGCTTAGTGCCCAGACTAGACGTCCAAACTCTACCACATTGTTAATTGTTCAATTATTCATTCCATCCCATTCAGTTTAGCCGTAGAAGACCTAGGCCAGTGCTTTGATACCACTGACTAGAGTTAGTCAGAAATTCATCGGTACTTTTAGAGCACTAATACCATCTTAGGAATTTTCTTCCTTCCAAGACCAAGACAATGTTTGTGCAGGCTTTAATATTTCCCATAATCGACTATGGTGATGTATGCTATTATGACTTGAATGCAGAACACCTCAATAAGTACGACCGACTTTTAATTAACGGCATTCGATTCATTTACAATCTTCGTAAGTATGACCACGTCTCTACTTATCGTTCCGAACTTAAATGGCTACCAATTTGTCAGCGCCGGTGTTTGCGTGCTCTTACCACTCTCTTCTCCATTCTTAAATCTCCTTCTCCTCCAACTTATCTTACGCCGTACTTCCAATATCTATCTTCTATACATAATAGAAATCTTCGTTCTTCACATAATCTTCTTGCCCAAGGAAGAGTTACCGAACCCAGTGGGGGTTCGGTAACTCTTCCTTTTTTGTGCAGTCTATTCTCTTTTGGAATAAATACACTACCTCCTTAAATCAGATTGTTCACCAACCGTTTTGCTTTCAAAATGAAAGAAATATATTTAATTATTTATGTATAAGTATGTATTTATAGAACTATTTAGAATTATAGAAGTATTTAATGTGTATGTACATATTATATCCCTATTATGTACCTATATAATAATTATTATGTTACACTATATTTATAACTTTTAGTTCAGTCTTATTGCACCTACCACTTTATCTCTGCTCCACCTTAAGGTTGACAGGTAGAGAATGCCTTATGGCATTATGTCCACCATTACACGTTGATTGTGCATAAATAAATAAATAAAAAAACCTTGGGGACCGTACCGTAGTACACAGAAAATGTGCGGGCATCCTCTAGTCCTCCTATAAACTCATAATGCTATTGTGACGCAAATTAGTGTCGCCGCACACGGGCCACCGGCCACAGCCACAAAACGCCGCCACCGGCATATTTCCTGTAGTTTTCATACATTTTATATGGACTCGCCGCACACGGTTGAAGCCGGTGGCCGCCACACGCTACAATCGTCGTTGCGCGTGTCTTGTGGCCCGCACCGGCCATTAAACGCCGACACGAAACGTCGCTACACGCCACTTGCGCGATTCCCCACCCCTCTCTCCCTTCCTCAGCAGAAAAAAAAGTAGCAGCCATCGACCGCAAGTGGCGACCACCGGCCACAAGTGACTGCTGCGCGCTTCGGCTACTTTTGTAGCTGCGTCTAGCTTCTTGTGGCGGCGTTTGTGGTTGTGGCCAGTGGCCCGTGTACGGTGACCCATGTTCAGCAGTGGACTGCGAAGTGCACTCCAATTTAACTGAAAGCTACAGCGCAAGTTATGACCTCTATGACAATCAACAGGTGTGACAATCATACCCGGTCTCCCATAATAGGAGGCGCGAGCCCATTGCCGTTACCGAGCACTTTGCCATAGTCTGGCAAAGTGCTCGGTAACGGCAATTGGCTTGCTGTTACAGAGAATGCGGGAAACTCAATACCTAAAATACTTGACCCGGTAATAGAAACCGGGACCCGATCAGCAGACGCTTTCACTGTGCACTAGACCACGCAGGCAGTCACATATTGTTTTTAATTTTACCGTTTCCATCCGATTCCGTGGGAATTTCGGGCAATCCCTACGATCCCAGAGGACATAGGTACATGCAAAATTGCAGCTTCTTGCGCCTTTCTTAATTGTCTGTCATACAGTCAGCAACGCAAGAATTGTGTGTAAGTATACATCATCATCAGCCTTTAACTGTCCGCTGCTGGACTAGGCCTCTCCTTTGAAAGGAGGAACTGGCCTACTATACCACGCTGGCCAAACGGGTTGGTATAGGGTTTGTATCAAGTTTTCCTTCTCTTACAGTGTTGTTCTCTGCATAATATGCTCCCTCTGTCGGCTCTTACTACCCCTACGGGATGATATGGGGTGGTGACATTCCGTATTGTTAATCCGTCACCACATGGACGTAAGTATACAAATTATGGAAAATGGACATGACTCCCGGTAGCAACCTCAATTGAAACCCTCGATGGCGAGCGGTATTTTTATTTTCGAAAATGTCCCATTCGCCATTAGACTTGGTAATCCGAGTAATAAATACAAGTCTTCTACTATATTTTTTTTATAAACTCACGCCTGTATCCCCGAAGGGGTAGGCAGAGGTGTAATATTACACCCACATTTCGCCATGAATTTTTAGGTCCCACGTAAGAGAGTCTACTGAGAATTGCCTAACGGAAAAACCCAATAACACTTTGCCCCGAATCGAACCCGAGACCTCCCAATCCCACACGCACATTTGTGCCGTGAGGCCAACGAGGTAATACTATAAAATGAAGGTGCATTAATGATACCAACATGAATGAAAGTATGGTAGGTACTTAACATTGTCAACAAGTGTATAGGTATCGAGAACATAAGTAATATGTATATGTAATCATCAGGATTGAATAGGAAATCGTCACTGTACTTCTTCGAAACATTTTTATCTATCATCACCGGATACCAGATAATACATTAATCATAGTCTTATGATTGTATCAGTGCCATTTGATTGAAATTTGTTATTTTTCGTTCAGAATGATGATTGAACAGATGTTATATATTAACCTAATGGAAGGAAAGAGGAAGCCACCACGCACCCTCGGATTGACCACCCCAGCTATTGCAATAGAAAAAGGTTGACAATACCGAACTCAAGGCTCAGTCGTTGCCGCACGCTCCCTCAGATGCCTCGTGCAGAAGCGAAACACGTGTCGAAGAATAGTCAGCGCATACAGCGGGATACTGCAAGTCAGGTATCTTCCTGGAACCCATACCATTCCTATATCCCTTATCCTTTTAGAGGAATTCAGTATTGTCAACCTTTTTCTATTGCAATAGTTAGGGTGGTCAATCCGAGGGTGCGTGGTGGGTTCCTCTTTCCTTCCATTAGGTTACAATGGAGTTCCGCCAAGTAACGCCTGATTCAATCAACTATGTTATATATTATATAATGAATTATATTAAGTCATCGATATTTTCACCAGTCATGTTTACTTGTCATTTTCAACTATCACTATTTCACTGTTTGCAATTTCTATAATGTTGTGCTATTCATCATCATATTTCAGCCTATAGACGTCCGGTACTTGACATGGGCCTCCCTAAGGGCCTGGTCACGAGATCGGTCTAAGCGGCGAGCGGCGCGGCAGGGGCGATGTACATGGCGCGTTTACTTTGAGGCGGCCGCGCGCCGCGTCACTGTAAACGCGCCATGTATATCGAAAACGCTCGCCGTTAGGCTTACCGCACAGACTGATCTTCAGCCGCTCGCATCCAATCGTTTACTGTGAACACAGCAATATAGTCATCATCATCACCAGCCCTTTATACTGTCCCACTGCTGGGCACGGGCCTCTTCTCACTATGAGAATGGTAATTAATGCCATAGTCCACCACGCTGGCCAAGTGCGGGTTGGCAGACTTCACATGTCTTTGAGAACATTATGGAGAACTCTCAGGCATGCTGGTTTCCTCACGATGATTTCCTTCACCGATAAGCAAGCGATAATAGTCGGAATATAGTCGGTTCATCTTAATTACCATAAAGCAATGTGAAGGCCCACCTGAGGTTTTAAAAGGTATTTCCGAGATCGACAACCCCTTATTCTCCCCTAGGATAAAGGGAAAGCATCGCTTCAGGAAAATAACGGTCTACACAATTACACACGCTGCTTAGGCCGGTACATGGCCGCCACTCTAAAACCTCCCTTTCCCGGTTCGGCCATCGATTCTTTCAACGATTTATGTGCCCTGCCGGCTGCCCGTTGCCACTCCAGTTTGGCTATTCGGGGAGAATTTGATTTGTTTCTTTCAATGGCAACGATTGCCATGCAGAGGGTATCGGATTCGAATCCACGACGCGCACCACTGACTTTTGCGAGTTATGAGCGTAATAAATTGTCAAGAAGGTAAGCACGGTAAGCCGTGGGTCTCGGCTGTCATGAAAATCTTTGACAGTCGTTATAAGTTGTCAGTACCTACGTCTGAATAAACTGACACTGGTCTAAACCACGGAATATCGCTATCCCTTCGGGTTGCGGCGGTCAAACAGGCAGTCTCTGTGTGGTAAAGCGAATATTTAGCCAAATCCGGTTACACTAGTAAGTGGACCCCGGTTTGAAACTGGGATAACGCTAGGAGGATGATGAACAATTACAAAATGTCCCTCCTCAGTCTATTTTCTAAAACGTAGCATTTAGGTATTAGTATACAGGGTATCACAAGACCCATCACCAAGCCGAAGTCTAGTCGTAGTGGACATCATGCCAAGTCATACTAACCAAAAATAATACCTGGGAAACGACTTTTTTTCAGTTTTCACATTTTTTTATCCGCAATTAAAAGCACGCGCGTGCAATGCTCGAAATACCTACTTATCCATGGGGTCATAACTCATAGGGCATCTAAAGAACATATTGGCGGGGTAAATGCATCGATTTTGTATCTAATTAGAAAAATTCCATACTAACTGAGCCTGAATATCTCCTGAACCAGTAATTTCCCAGGTATGGTGCCGAAGTAAAAAATGTTCGTAGTGATTGGTACAACATGGGTTTTCAGTTATCGTTAGGGTCTTGTGACACCCTGTATATACAGTTACATTTATATAATGAACATTAAAGGAAAATTATATGGGCTTATCAGACTTTACTAATTAACGAGTAACAATTGATTGACGTAAGCTTACATTTGCAAGCGATAAAATGAATATTGTGATCGAGTCCTTATTTTATCTTCAGGACATTAGGTAATGACTACTACGGAACCCTTATGTGTCCGTGGCTCGACTTGCACTTCTCCTTCGATCTAAAAGACAACTCGCGCACTAGGAATAAATCCTGTGTCGTGGGAGACCTACAAACATACAAGCAACCGACACAAATAACACCCAGACTCGAGACAAAAACTCGAGATCACACAAAGTGTTGTCTCGTGTGGGCATCGAACCCACGCCACTCGGCGTAATGTCAAGCGGCGAGGCGGCCGCTTAAACTACTACGCCAACTACGCAAACTGCACACAATTTGTATGCAACGGAGGCACCCGTTAAGGCGCTGTTATACCTCAGAAGCCGTGAAACACCTAATTTTTCGTCGCGCATCTAGCCATACCGGTACATATTACAAACTAGCAAAAAATAGAGCTTAAAGTCAAAAGTCTGAACAAAAGACTTTTGAAAGAATTTTTCATGTATGTAAAATAGAATCACGGTAAAAAAATCACAAAATCGAGGCAAAAAATAATCTTTCGTCTCACTATTTGCAATATTTTGATCGTAAGCTGTCATATTTTATTTGATAATATTGTAGGAAATCTAATGAACTAAAGAATTACCCTATTTATTTTCATATTATACGTGTATATTTTGTAAAATTAAATAAAATCTGCCAAACGTCTATGATTTTGACGCTCGGTAGATCCCATCAATATCAAACGCTTCAGCAATTTAAACCTTATTAGCATAAGCGGTGTACTGAGTGTCAGTTGCTAGTTTACGCCCCGCCCAGACCTCATCATTCGGCCATGAGCCCTGTGAGAGATAGGTCATGTCGCTTGCGTCTCCGCTGCACGAAATTTTACGTTAACCTGTTTGTTATTATAATACGCCAAATTAAGTTCGTAATTTCATGTTTTATGTTATAGACTGAATTCTTTGAATCAAATAGGCTTTTCATGTAACTATGGGCACATATCTAATTATATGTGCCCATAGTTACATGAAAAGCCTATTTAAAACCTAAGTTTATACTCTTGTTGCGTTTAATGTGTTATTGTTTCTGTGCTTATAAATATATAGTTAAAAGAATAAAATATGGACAAATAGAGAAATGAAGTTCTACGAAGGATTTGTACAAGAAAGCGTAGTAATAAAATTGAAATTCATCCATGGCCAAGTGATTATGAAATATGTAACATTTTTACACAAATTATTTTCATAAGAGTCTTTTATTACTAACTATGTAATAGATTATCGATTATGCATAATATAATTATATAAATTATTCTCACAATACATAGCTGCCACAGTTTTAAATTTTTGAAAGAGTAATAACATAAAATCGAATCATTTTATGTACCTATATTGCAAAGTCATTAGCTTGTCAGAGCGCCTGGAGCGCTAAGATGCCGCCACGGCGAACAATAAACAGCGCTAATATGGCACTGCGCAATCCGCACACAAGCGGTAACGAATGTTGTATTATTGTGTTGTGAACATAAACCTATTTAGGTACATCGGGTAAAACTTTGATTTTTCATAAACTATTAGGTATGTCTCAGTACATCTAATATCTTTTTAATTTCTAAAGGTGACTTCTCTGTTTGCTATAACACAAGATATAGTATTTTTTTAATAATAAAGTACGTAACTAATTATCTTTATTGTTTAATTACAGTGAAGTTAAAGATAACAGTTCTGCAAAGTCTTACACACATTTGACTGCAGTCATTCCTAACACGATCTGTTCAAGAGTTAGCCAAGAAATGCCAAACAATTTTTTTAACAAATTTTATTCAAATTCCGTAGTGATAAGCAGAAATTACAAGAGGGATAGCAGTGACTGGTTCGAATTGCGTAAGAATATGTTGACAGATTGAAATTTTGGTATAGTGGTAAAAAGAAGAGATAACAGCAGTAAAGCCAACTTAGTAAAAAATATTTTGTACAAATAAAATATTTGCAATGTAAAATCAGTTGCGCATGGAATCTAAAATGAACAACTGGCTTTGCAACAACTGGCGAAGCAAGAAAATGTAACAATCGAGCCTTGTGGATTATTCGTTTATTGGTGCCACGCCTGATGGATTAACAGGTCCAAACACGATTGTGGTAATTTAATGTTCTATAGTTGCCTATAAGAATGACCTGGAGAATAGTATAAGAGCAAATAAAATACAAATATGGAAACATGATAAAAAGTGAACTGACTAGTCTAAACAAATGTTGTTATTATTGTTATTGCCAAATTCAGGGGCAACGCCACGTTACACGCAAACAAAAGTGTTTATTTGCTGTGTGGAGTGGCGAAAGTATACCACTAAAAATAGAAATTATAGAAAGAGATGATGTTTTCTGGGAGAAGAAAAGCTTGTGGCGTTTTATATGAATTGGCAGTTGCCTGAAATTGTTGATTCCCGTCAAGCTCAAGGGATGGCATTGCGAGATCACGGAGAGGAAAATGTTTCATCAGTGCTTGAAATTTCTAGAATACCAAGCCGTAAAAGAAAAGTAAATGAAACTGTGCCTCGTGAACAACAGCAAATAATAAGTATTGAAGCCTCATCACCTCACACACTGCCTTTAACATTCGATGAGAATAAAGAAAACCTGCCGGGTTGTAGTAGACAGCTAACTTTTGATGAGCTGTAAACTCTGTATTTCGTTAATAAATGATAAATGAATATAAATATCTTTTAATATATATATTTTTTGAAACAACACATATTTGAAGCGAAAGAAAATTTTTATATTTTCCATACAAACATGTATTAGGAGAGCTAACGAAAAAGCAGTAACTCAAATTCTAATTCTATAATTTTCTAAGCGACATAGCAGTATCTCATGAATATATAATATATCCACATATATCTACATATATTTTTAAAATATATCCACATATATTTCAAATATATCCACATATATTTTTGATGTTTCATATATTTTGAAAAATAATAATGAGTTGGGTTTCGAAACGAGTCGCCTGCATTTGAGGGTATTGGTAGTGTAGGGAGCTTAAGGGAGTTTGTTTTAATCCCATAAAAGTAATTTTGGCTGCCAGAGTTGCGTCTAAATATTTGTAAACAATTTCCAAAATTTTATAAATACTTCGGCAATTATGCAAAACGGAACGAAGTCTTTATACTTTAGTACAGTTTGACAAATGTCATTTTTAGGTTTTATGTGAAAAACGTGAAACGAAACGCAAAACTGCCATCTTGGAATGATCATATTGAGAACTAATGTCAAATTTGTGCGTCATTGCTTTCCGAGTGCCTAGGGTTAGGTGCGACTGTAATAAGTAACTAAATAGGTTATGTTAGGTTCTCTTTTGACCCTTAATCAAAAAATAGGAGCCCTTTGCAGGGCTCCGTCAACCTTAGTTTATTAAACTAGTGTGATGAATGTGGAAGTTGGCAGTGCCATACACACCGATGTTTGGAGATTTTTTTTCAGAGGAAACCAAGTATTTCCTGCAATCACTCACAACCCCTAAAAACGGCGACGTATTTCGAAACCTTTACCATAATAATTATACCTATAATAACAATAAACATCCATAAATAAATAAAAGAAATCAACTTTTACTAAACTTCAATTATCTCGTAACTCGCTTTTCTTGAGATACGGCTTTTGCGCTTAGTAGAACAGTATTGTGTTTTTTAGGGTACCGTAGCCAAAAATTTAAAAAACGGAACCCTTATAGATTCGCAATGTCTGTCTGTCTGTCCGCCCGTATGTCATAGCCAATTTATTGCAAAACAGATTTGAAAACTGGCAGGAATGGAATTAGATGTAGGTATTCTATGAACTGCTTCACTATTTTTATACAAAAACAAAACAAATATAATAATGGCCTCTCCATACATGGAACTGACTTAATAATTTTTATCATCTTACGGCACGTAGGTATTTACCTACTTTCGTCAACTTTTAATACCTATAACGTCTAATGTAAACCAGTTTTGCTCATGGCTGCACTGAGAACAAAAAATGCGCTATGCCTATATTGTACAAACAGATTGATGTATGTAATATAAATTTTAATATCAGTATCTCAATTCAATATGCTAAAACGTTTTGCTTGCGATTTTGAAATATTGGAATACGGATGTCGCCAGAATACGGCCACACGCGACGAGAATGAAGGGGGCGCCCCGCAGTAGACGGAGCTAAGCTCCCTTCACCTCCCCTGCTTCACCCCCTCATTTACCAAAACAGTCGCTTAGGACAGCGCCTTAAGGACGGTTCTTTCAAAATTCTGTTTCAATTACACTGTTAGCCAAAAGACGCCTATGGGGCGCACTGAAGACAAACTTTCTGTGACCTAAATTGCCGCTTGGCGGCGAGGCAGTCGTGCTGTGACAGCTGTCTCTACGAGAACAAGAGAGACGGACGTTCCTCCTGTGTATCTAAACTCGAGAGCAAGAGAGACGGAGAACCACGCCAGCGCCGCCAACGGCGCCAACTACGAACTAAACTGAAGACAGTCTCCACTAGGAATCGGCATACGATTTCCTGAAGAACTGCGCTTCTATGTAAATCTGTATTCATTGCCAAAAGGGTGATTTGGCCTTCAATTACACTGCTAGTCCAAAGAAGGATTTGGCTCACCTAAGTACCTACTATGCTATGCAACACTGGGCAGACCGGTTTGCATAGGGTTTCATGAAGAGTTCTCCGTCACTTTCCACAACACTATTTTATTTTTCTTTTTATAGTCTCACACCCGTATCCCCGAAGGGGTAGGCAGAGGTATAATATTACACGCACATTTCGCCATGAATTTTTAGGTCCCACGTAATAGGGGGCGAGCCTATTGCCGTTACCGGGCGCATCACCAGACTCCGGACTGCTACTGAGTATTCAGAAAAAGCCAGTAACACTTTTGCCCGACCCGGGAATCGAACCCGGGACCTCCGATCAGCAGCCGCGTACATTATCCACTGGACCACGGAGACAGTCTATATCAATACTATTTGCTTCCTATATTTTCTTAAGTCGCCTCTTACCACACCAACGGGATGAAATGGTGTGGTCACACTTTGTATCCTTAATCCGTCCCTCGAATTACTGTGGCAGTACTAACTTATAAAAACTCACGAATCTGATTTTTTTTGTCCTGAAACTGACAATTATTACAATATTTTTGTCTAACTTTCGTGCTACGCTCTACGCTTGCAGTAAACAAATTAAAATATCTACTTGAAAAGTCTGGCAATGTGCCCGGTAACGGCAATAGGCTCGTCCCTATTACACGATACCTAAAATTTATGAGGCGAAATTATGGGTGTATTATTACACCTCTGCCTACCCCTTCGGGGCTACAGGCGCGACGGTGACGATAAAATGTGATTTCTTCCATCTACCTACCTAGTTCAGAAAAAAGTACCTACCTACTCATTTACAGTGAAATATTTATAAACTTTATGGTGTACCTTATAGAAAAGTATATTTGTCATTAGTGATGCGCCGAGTAACACCTTTACCGAGTAACGAGTACCGATTTTTACTCGGCTCAATTTTTTTTCAACCGAGTACTCGGCCGAGTAACTCGGTTCAGTGCAATTCCCATTTCGCGCGCGTAAACAAGTACAAACAGGTTCGCGCCGGTCGGAAGGGCCAGCTCGCGTTAATACACCCCTCACCCTGCCCGAAATTTTCACATTCTGTTTGAATATATTAAGCTATAAAAACTAGAAATATACTTAATATAAAAGAATTACAAAATACAATAATTACGCACATAAATAAGTAGTAATTCTTTATCGATAAATTTAACATTGGTTTTAAACTATTTATAGGAGTAAGAAACAAAATTATCAATAACTAATGTCAAAATAAATAATAAATTAAACCATGTCATACTAAATAATAACAAATTAATATAAAAATGTCAAATTAGAATAATTAAAATGGCAAGTCAAAAACGTAATCAAATGTCAAGTAAAAAACGTAATCAGAGCGGACGTGGTAACGTCTACGAAGAAAAGAGGAATAGGCTGTTACCAGAACGTGCAGAGAGCCTTGTGTTCTTGCATAATCATAACTTACCGTTGTTTAATTTTAATTAGTGATTATTTTTGTTACTGTTTTCTTAATTTTGTCTCATTATGACTCATTCATTAGCATAATTGTGCTGTTGTTTTAATTATATCTACATAAATATATTGCTTTTCTTCAACAAAGTATACTTGGCATTCAAACCGAGTTATTCGGCCGAGTACGAGTATCAAAAAATCCGCCGAGTACGGCGAGTTCCGAGTATCAACCGAGTACTCGGCCCATCTCTTTGTCATAAAACCCATTTACAATAAATATTATACATAAACATGTAGGCAATTATTGTATTATATTCGGGTTTCCATATTCAGGTTTAGGTAGGTAGGTACCAACCTACCTACTAAACCTGAATATGGAATAAGGAAACGTGATACCTATGAAACGAACAAAAGACTAATAAATTTAAATTAACAAATTATATTGTTTATTTAAGGCTATCGTTTTGCGGTTTATATTGTTTTTATTTCCAATTAGTCATGGTGTATTTTCCTGTACTATTATAGGTAAATATTGCATCGATTTCGGTTCGATGGCATTTGAACAGTAACCGTTAAGACATTCATTTGCGTAAGAATTAAGATAGCGAAATATTCGTCAAGGTCGTTCAAGCTCCTGCATCGTTCCTTGCGGTACACCGCCCTACAAACCGCGCTCGACGCTCTCTTATCACCTTATCAGTCGTTATATCACCTACCTTTACGGTGAATTTCGAAACACAGATAAGATATACCTATATACTACAAATACGGTTTTAACAAAGATTAGCCATTGTGGTCTACAGTGTCGAAGGCAGTGGTTAGGTCCGCTGAAATTAATGTGATATTCAAGTGTTGTGCAAATCTGAATATGGGGTTCAAGGAGGTTTTTTTGGTTGCGGCTTTTGTCAGTGCGGCGTCCGCGCAAAGTTGTAAGTTTTATTATTATTTGTTATAGGTAGATTATTGGTGGAAAGATAACGTCAAAATGGCGGGCCAATCGATATTCATATATGATCAGTTTTATATTTGTTTAGTAAAACGGTTTTACCGTTTAGTTTAAAATGGATTTAAAAATGCTTTTAAGAATTTGGATGTGATATTTATTGTTCTTAGAACTTTATTTTATGCATAATAGTTATTGTATATTTGGAGTTGATTGCTATGGGATAGGATAGCGGTAAACCATTATGAGATAAAAGAGAAGTAAGCAATAATTTCAAGTTAAATATGAGAAAGATGATAATAGTGAAAACGCCGGATATACATTGTGGTCAAAGGACCAATAATTCGCCGGTGAACTAGATTTATAAAAATTGACACTTAATTTACAAAGCCGTTTTTCCTAGGATTTATCGTAACTTAATTGACTAACAGTTTAGCAAGCCCGAAAATTTCCAAATCGTTATGATAATGCGCTCAAATCGCAAAGAACCTGGCTAAGACCGTAATCACCGACAACGCCCATACACGTGATATCATATACAATAGCAACATTTTTATACAGATAATGCAGCAACCGCCAACATAAAAGGAGATATTATATACTAAGTGACCCTTAAATCTGGTCTCAATTCTCAATCCTATATGGTCTCAACTCAATTCTCCTCTCTGTTCCGTTCGTTTCAAGTTATTCATAGTGGTTTTAATGCCATAGGCATTTTCTGCAATAACTTTTAAGATTGAGCATTATTTGTTGCATAATGGCCGTGAACTCATAAGACCTACCATCCTGAAACGTTCAACGGTATTACTAGACCGTTTACTCAAAAGACTGATCATCAGCTCGCCTGCTTAAACTCCCTAGTTTCGGCAGTTTTTAAGTTTGTGCTCATAGCTGTACTGCAAAAAAAATGCTCATTGTCTGATTAGTTTAAATTTTATCAAGATTGGATGACCTATTGTGGCTTGTCTTAAATGTAACTGTGAGTCATAATTAAGAAACAACAAGTCATATTTGTAATAAAAAAAGGTAACAAGGTTTATAGTCCAAGCCTCATAGTCATAACCAAAAAGCTAACCTTCTCATGTTCTTCAGCATTGTAGTTTCTCAAATGTCCACAAATAGACTGTTTCATCGATATGGAGGCCTGTATCGTGTAATCCAACGCTGATGCGAGTCCTTTTTTAAGCTTGGCAACATAATTAAACGAAGGCAATAAAGTTTGTTGTCATAATATAATTTTACCATCTCAGAAGTATTTACTGATCTAAAAATAAGTTGTTTATTCAAATATATTAGAACTCATAAACGGTACTTGAATTTTATGACTTATTTTCTTTACGTTTACATTTCGGAGAATCTTTAGCGTTTGGCGATACAGTACTTAAACGTTAGCTGATCAGATATCGGTATAAGTTGACTAGGTATCGATAACGGCTGATAAAGAAGGCCTTCATGGACCGAACAGATAATGCATTGCATTGGTGTAATTCAGCTTCGGTTACAAATAAAAGTTTATGACATCACCGCAGCTCTATAATTCTAAAGGATTTAGATTGCCAGACATGTTCATAACATAACATAATTGCACGCCTTTTATCCCCGAAGGGGTAGGCAGAAGTGTATTACACACCCACTTTTCGCCAGTTATGTTTCGGTCCCAATTTAATAGGGGGCGAGCCTATTGCCATCTACCGGGCACATTATTAAGCTTCGAAAAGTCAGAGGTGTGTGCCCGGGGTACCTGGGGATCGAACCCGAGACCATCGTCTCGGCAGTCGCCACAGGGCTATCGCCGACTACATGTTCAGTCTATAATAAGTTATTATTATAATGATCATCTGTTAATTATTGGTTGTCCGTGCCCGGGACAGCACGTTAAGCAGTAGGTCTCGGCTGTCATGAAGGTTTTTGGCAGTCGCTATGACGGTCCCCTAAGGCCTTGAATATCGTATGTAAATTTCGTTATCGCAGTGTACAGTTACGGAGTTCAAGCGGCAGTTGCCCTGTTGAAAAGATAAAGCAAAAAGCAGATGCTGAAGCGAAATGTATAAAATGCTTTTTGCTTAGGTATTTAGATTTAGGCGGACGTACATGATGCTCATTTTCTTTTTTAAAATGCGTAAATCCTAGTCTACCCTTGCCGTTTCTTTGCTGTGAATAGGTTTTTGATAAAGATCTATGAGTCGTATAAATTCCAGTATCAAGAAACCAGGCTTTAGTTTTAATTGTGATTCGTGCGGGTTAGACTTACGAGTATGACAGTATGTCATTTATAATGTGTAACCACGTTCTCGGAATAAGTAGTGACGACAATGGGCATATGCGACGAATTCAGGGCGTGGTGGTCGTTAATCATAGTCATATTTAGAGAAAACTTAACAGTATATAGACGGCCAGTTGGCGTAGCGGGAGCGACTGCTACGAAGGTCGCGGGTTCGATTCCCGCTCAAGTCAAACATTTGCGTGCATGAACATGGATGTTTGTCTTGGTCTGGGTGTTTCTATTTATAATGTGTATGTATTTAAGTACAAAAAAAGTATATATGTATGTTTATCCATTATCTAGTACCCATGGTACAAGCCATAGACCACTTTATAAATGCTCCAGCTCTGCTTAGTTTGGGACTAGATGGTGTTGTGTGGATATGGTAGAATATTATTATTATAATATTATATTATTAATAAATTGATAGGTATGCTGGTTAACCTAAAAAGAGTTGTGTTCAGCCTTTTGTGGTATCGTAGCTCCTATACGAATGTACCGTGTTGTGCTGAGGTATTTGTTATCGGCAAGTTGACGTGATCGAGATGGTCGATCTGTTTGTTGTCTGCGCATTAAATTGACACAAAACATAACTGGCGAAGTGTGGGTGTGTAATACACCTCTGCCTACCCCTTCGGGGATAAAAGGCGTGAAGTTATGTTATGTTATGTATGTTAAATTGATAATTATTTCTTGCTAAACGGTGAAGAATACATCGTTTGCAAGGCTCCCCATAAATCGGTATATGATATTCTCATCTTATTGTTACACTTCCTATGATCCTGAGAAAATGTTGGTCTCTGCTGCGTGGTCCGGTGCGTGGCCGCCAATAAAACCTTCCTGTTTCAAACGTTATCGGTTCTTCGAGCTATGCCTATTGCCACTTAGCTTGACTATTCATTGAGTTTGTCAGAGAATTTGGTTCGCCTGCAGGTCTCCTTACTTTTTACTAAACACCAAAGTAATATTACACACTGTGGTAACAAAGTGACGTTTGACTAATGTGATCCGTGACTACGACCTATGAATTAGTGGCCATGGCTACAGGCGATGTCTTCCAGGTTGGGTATCTTGGGATGCTTTTAGGTTGTACCCAGTGCATTATAGAATCTATTGTAGACTTTATTTTTTTTCTTACTGATAGGCTAGCGTTTGACCATGATCTCACCTGATGTTAAGCGATGATATGGTCGAAGATGGAGCACGCTTACCTAGAAGGAACCTATTCACTCGCGACTTGTAAACACCCAGGTTGTACTCGTCAGGAAACACAGACTCGGGTAAAGAGTTCACACCTTGGCGGTACGCATAAGAAAGGAATCGATAAGAGAGAAAGTATACTTTTGGATCCAATACAATGCGATTCCTCTAATTCCATATCTGTCACATTTATTGAGGAGTAGGTACATGGTGGGTTGCAGTGCAGTATTTGTAGGTACCTATGTCACTAGGAGAACCGTTCGTTGACGTACTTCGAGATTTAAAAATAGTACCTAATCTTCTTTAAACACCGGAGGCATAAAGGATTATCCTTTATGCCTCCGGTGTTTGGAGATGATAATAGAAGATAATATTGTTATGAAAACATTCTCAGATGTTATTTTGGCGATGTACCTACCTACATAATTATGTGTCACATCTAGCCTCGTACTTCATATAAATCACGACTGCTTTGCCAAAAACAAACGAATACTTATAACACAAATCATGGACCTAAACATTTCTCACGAATCACACTATCTAATGACAAAAGCCGTACAAAAATCCGTTCGGTAGTACTTGAGGTTATCACGTTCACAACTTCACACACAGGAAAAAAGGGAAGTTACTTCATTTTATGTATAGACATACATTTTATAAAATGAACAGCGGAGACTTTCAAACGGCGCAAATACGCAAACCTAGTAGGGGATTACGTATTTGAGCAGTTTGGGGTCGAAACGTTGGGGCCATGGGGTCCAAGTGCAAGATCTCTTTTTAGAGATCTCGCAAAGAGACTGGTCGACGCCTCGTGTGACCAGAAGGCTGGGTTGTACTTGGCCCAAAAATTTAGCATTGCCATACAACGTGGCAATGCTGCCAGCGTTCTGGGCACGTTCCCGGTCGACGGCGATGTGGGGGACTTTTATGACGCCCTCTAAATTATTTTATTTTTCTGTTTTGTTTCTTTTGTATATATTTCGTAGAATAGTATTTTAAAATTTAAGTTAAGTTTATTTCAATACCGAAATAATATTATGTACTTTGTATAGATAGAAGATTGATGAAAAGCCGTTAAGGGCGCCAAGACACTTAGCAACAATCCAATTCCACAGTCAGCAACCAGCCCCTTATAGCCACTTATTATTATTTATCAAATAATATCTATATTGTACATATATGAACATACATATTATATGTATGTAATTGTCGAATAGTGACTCATAGCCGGCGCTCCTTACGATTATCGCGTTATCAAATAAAATTATGTTTCAAAGTCATATGACGAACGCCGATAACATGCAGACAGCCTCGGAAAATGTATTGAATTTCAATTTAGGACACCCATGTTAAGTGCATTCAGTTGATAATCATCGCTTGCTAAGTAGTGAAAGAAAACATTCTGAAGAAAATGTTAATTATGGCTCGCTAAACGGTGAAGGAAAACATCGTTAGGAAATGGTTAATTGTCGCTTGCAGTGTCGTGAGGAAACTTGCATGTTTGATAGTACTCCATAATGTTCTCGAAAGGCATGTGAAGTCTGCTTTCTCGCACTTGTCAAGCTGTGAGAAGACACCCATGCCCACTATGATATACAGAGCTGCTGATGATGATTAAAGGTGAACGCACACTTATCCGAGACGAACGAGTCGAACGAAACGAATTTTAGAATTCTGTATGCAATGCACACTATCGATTCGGACGATTCAACGCGGACAAGTGTACGAGGTTTCATGAGATTTCATATACAGAATTCTAAAATTCGTTTCGTTCGACTCGTTCGACGCGTTCGGCTCGGATAAGTGTGCGTTCACCTTAAGTAAAAGACATCTACATTATAGACTAGCTTTTGACCTCCTCTTCACCCGCGCGGTATTTGTAAAATCAGATACCTACCGAATGGGTGCGGACTTAAATAACTTAAATTCATACAAATTTTATCCCATATTTTAGTTCCTTATGGGTCGATTTTGTTAAATACACGTGGTCTAAAATTTAATCCAAGGTGCTTAGCAATCTTCATGTTTTTAATCTAAATCAGTTCAGCGGCTTAGCCGTAAAAGCCTAACAGATTTTGAGATTTACTTTCGTTTACTGCAACCTATTGATATTTATAAACACTTTCTCTGCGTTACGAGATCTAAAATTCTTAAAAATCTAAGTAAGGACTTTTTGTTTTGGGCGACGACCAACACCGTGTAGCGTCGCCTTGTGCGGAAAGCGGGAGATAACTTCATAACTTCTAAAGTTCTTCGTGTATGACTGAGAAAAATATATCTGCATAGTTGCCTTTCGTTATCATCAAAACTGTTATTATAGGAGGCTGATCAGGACATATGCACCACAAGAAAGGATAGTGTAGAAGTATTGTACACCTCCAAAGCACATGCTGAAGGTTCTTTGAAAAGTTAATAGGAAATGGTCGCGTATTTGCTAAAGATACCTGTTATATTTTGTTATTAGGGCAGTAATAGTAATAAATGTTGTTTCTTTTTTGCAGACAGAGTATGCGTATCACAAGCGGTGACTAACTCAGTCTGCCTGAGCATGAGCAGGGATGACAGTCAGGCGCAATGTCTGCGCGTCGAATCCAGGTACATACACCATCCTTAATATTTATATAATTGGTACTTTACTTCATTACTGGGTTTTTCCGAATTCTCAGTAGCAGCAGTGAGTCTGGTGAGGTGCCCAATAACGGCAATAAGCTCGCCCCCTATCACATGGGACCTGAAAATTCATGGTGAAATGTGAGTGTAGTATTATACCTCTACCTACCCCTTCAGGGCTTCAGGCGTAAGTCTATAAAAATATCTAAAATCCTTATTGACTGACTGACAGACAATAAGCTACAGCCAAAATTATAAGGCGCAGGAAACTGAAATTGGGCATGTATGTTCATTGGGGACCGTAGGGATGCACTAAGAAGGGATTTCCCTAAATTGCCACGGGATCGCCCAGAAACAATCAAAGTGAAAAAAAATGCGGGCGAAGCTGCGGGTATCCTCAATTCTTAAAACTACGTATTGTAGATAATTTATCGATGTTTATTTGCAGAGTGGACTGCGCTCTGAAGTTGCTGATGTCTGAAGCTGACGTGGGCTACTTCTCAGAGGAGGAAACCCTCCTTATCGGCCAGCAGCAGCCCACCAGCCACAGGGTTATCGCCACCGTTAGAGACGCTGCTAACCTTGGTGAGAAAAACGTCAAACCACTATTTTTATATCCATTTGCAAACTTAGGATCTTCGCAAAGGGACGTAACTCGTAGGCGTAATAGTATCCTAAGCAATGCTTGCACTGGTCACTATTTGATAGTCACAGCATATAGCATTGACATCAGAGCCCTTGGAGCCCGAAATTGGAGGGCAAAACCGGTTCTTGCTCCAGAATAAGAATCGTTAAACCTTCGGGTTTTCTATAAACTATCACACCAGAGTGACCCACACACAAACGAAAAAGAAAGAAATAACCACATGGAGAGTAAACATATATAAGCTGCTTTGATTGCCTTCGATATTAAGCTTATATCTCTCCTCAGATCCCTACGCCTTCGAAGCCGTGGCGATAGTGCCAGCTACGCACACTAATGGACTCGAGGGTCTCCGCGGAGGCGTCTACTGCCACCCTGGCCTCGACCAGTCGGAGCTCAGATGGTCTCCTAGAGTCCTCAAGACTTTGGAACAGCAGGTAAGACTTTTGCATATCAATACCATCATCATAATCACTTGTCCCGACTGACCTGATAGCGTTAACTAGACACATCCAATTTGGAAAGAGTCTTACTTTAATGACGCCGGCACTCACCAAAGATGATTGTTTCAATTTTCTTCCGATAAGGGAGTAAAATAGGACTGCAAATTAATGACTTCTTCTTGGAGCATAAATAATGACTTGTTCAGTGGCTTCTGATTCTCTCTTACGGGTAGGAGAGAGAATGTGAAAGTCTGAGAGAAAAGAGTGAGATACTTTACTCGTTTCCCCATTTCGCCAAGGTCGACACGTGTGAGTGATGGTTCGTTAAACTCACTGGCAACTAAATGCCATGGCCAGTTGCTTAATGTGATATGCAGAGAAGCTCACGAAAAATCATTCAAAGTTCTAAGAAAAGTTTAGATCATCGAATTTCATATTGTTGAGCAGAGGTCTGTCCAGCCGTTTGTAAAAGAGATAACATTAACGCAGCTTCTCCAATATCGCGACAGTGGCCACTTTTTTATATAACACACAAAAGAAGAAAATGTAAAATTTACTATCCTTGGATACCCCCCATATAATTCAAAAGAAGCCAATGTGGAACTCACAACCCTTGTAATCCCCAGGCCGCTAACACAGACCGCTGTCCCAACGTCGACACAGCTCGGAAGACAGCTGAGGAGTTGGAGGTCGATACCCTCAACCAGTTCTTCTCAGCCGCTTGCAGACCAGGCACATGGAGCGCCAACCTCACTGTCGATGCTGCTCTTAGTAAGTTACCATTCTCTCATTCACTACACTTCACCCATGGCTATGCCCGCGTGGGAATATGTTACGCACTTAGGGTGGAAGTATCCAAAAATCCTTTTTTAGTGCTCCCTACAATCCCCAAAGAACACGATCCACGATCGAAAGATGATCTGCGATCTGACGCCTCTTCTGTTGGTAAGCGATTACCACCAGACGGGGCGTATCCACCCATAGACACCAAAGGAGTCTCAAGGGCGTTACTAGCCTGAATGGGAATAGGAATAGAAAGAGAAGCGGGGTCTGTGAAGAGGAAAATGGGATGGAGTATCTGAAACTCACCTAAGGAAGCGCCACAGTATATATATTATGTTACTTTAAGTCGGTATTACGTGAGCGAGTAGTATTTACCCGGTAGAGCATCTAACCTGAAATAAGAATCTTCTACCTACAACGAAGGCTTAGCCTTCAAATATCCACACACTGGTCTATATTACCTTTCAATTGCGGAGATCTGACATAAGTCGCTCCTTAAAATTAAAAATCTTTCGTATCTGGTGAGATTCGGAGGCGCCTATCAAGACAGTTCGCTGGCCCAGCAATAAAATTCCTTTATTCCTGGTGGCGCAGTGACTCAAAGTGAGTCTAGGCCTCCGACACAAGATCTTTCGACTTTTCTCTGTCGTGAATAAATTCCTTCCAGTCCAATTTACGAAGTCCTGCTAGGTCTCGTTGTACTTTATCATTCTAGCAATATCTAAGACGACCTACCGGGCGTCGACCGCTGGGTCGTCCCACATACGCCTATAGCCATATAATATATTAAAATTATATTTTACAGACTCTTCATTCAATACTTTTTATGGAATATATTCGCTAATCATTGAGCTTTCCTGCAGAATCTCGCTACCCGAACCTGTGCTCCCTGTGCGGGCCGAACGCGGAGTGCTCCCGCTACACGATCGACATGGGCGTGTCCATCGCCGGCGTGAGGAACGACAACCGCCACATCCAAGCCCTGGAGTGTCTCAGGACCAACACCAACAGTAGCCGATCGTCTGTCGCCTATGTGGCGTGGCAGCACGCCAGGGAATACTTCACTGTAAGTATCATACCAGCTTTCACGGTCCACTGCTGAACATCATCATCATCATGAGCCAGCGATAGTCCACTGGTGAATATAGGTCCCTCCAATGGCACGCCACTGAGCTAGATTTTTGGCTGTTCCTGCCAGCCACTTTGCGCATATCGTCACTTCAGCTAGCCGGAGGGCGTACTACGCTAGACCTGCTGGACACAGGTCACATTGTTAGTTAATACGAGGCTTTTGGCTACTATACTATGCGGGCCAGATGGGTTGGTATAGGTTTGATGCCGAGATTGTCGTCTCTTCCCGAAGATTTTATTCGCTTCTTGAAGATATCTTTTGGAAGAGCTTCGTATCCTATGCGAAGCAAACAGTACCTTTAGCTAGGTCGCTACAATGGTATAGTTGTGAAGTGAAGAAGTATTCTTAATCCGTCACCACACGGATCAGATCTTTCCGACCCACGATATTCTACGGATCAAAACCACTTATACGTTATATAATTTCAGAACCGCAACCCACAAGACGCGGCGTCGTACGGCGTGTTGTGCCCCGACAACACGGTGGTCCCCCTGACCCCAGAGATCCTGAGCAACACCACCTCACCCTGCGCCTTCGTCAGACAACCCTGGGGAACCATCGTCGCTGCTACGTAAGTTTTGTTTTACTACTGTAGCTGTAGCTTTAATAGTAATAATAATTCTTTATTGACATAAAATACACGTTTACAATTATTTTACAATTTCCCGACTCCCGCACTAGTAATAACTGTGTCGCAGGAGATAGTGTCTTCCCAACCAATGAGAAGCGCCCGGGACTACCCACTAAAACCACCATGGTCTTCCTCTATCCGATCCCTTTGAATGGCGGGGTCACGGGAACTGCGTTAGCATTACTTCCGCGAAGCTTTATACTACTGACGCCATCTATTTTACGACGACGGCATAGACAAACTACTGGAACATCTAGCAAACACAGTGAACTAGATCCTGAATTGCGTAGAGAACAGTCGAGCCGACAACCAGCATTAGCGACATCTAACGGACTTGGTGGAATGAGATCCTAAAACAGAAACAGATAACTCATGTGGTGGCAAGCGGTACAACCAAGCAGCTACCGCCCTGTCTTTAAAAAAAATGGGCTAAGAGATAGTAGGAGGAGTGGAACAAGGGAGAAATAAAATAGGATGAGGTCATCGGTACTCCCACTCACCGAACGAAACGCAAAAGATTATACCTAATAGATACTTTACGTCGATATGTCAATTAATTATTTTATATACACAAGAAGAGAAGAAAACGCTCGACCGGAGATTATACTTCCTCATTCGAGCCGACCAATTGGTAGGTACTGAAATATGAAACCGTTTTTTTTTCGCAGTAATGTGGCAGATGCCCTGCTAAACAGCCTGAGGACCTGGTGGCCTTCCGGCAGCGACCCTGGCGGCAACACGTGGCAGTCCACTCTGTTCACCGTCCTCGCCGGCGGCGCCAACGCGCGCGTTGTCTTCACAGAGTCGCCCATCTTGCCTGCGAACTACACGCAAGCTAGTAAGTACTTGAGCAGATTGCGACACACGACACTGTTGGAAATGGTTATATATGGCTTGTTTTCAACTGGAGCGGAGAGGCCGAATTAAACATACTTCGAACGTCCACTACAGAGGAGAGGCCGAATGAAGAAAACTTCGAACTTGTTCTATGATTCTAGATAGAAAATGATTTTTTTATAAATCATTCAAATACTATTCCATAATGCTACTGCTACACCTGCGTTAGCTTAACGTTAATGGCAATGGCCAACTACGCGTTAATTAACGCGTTAAAAATGCGCGTTGGCTACATTAAGGTTATAATGCCCTTAAGCGTTAATTCCTCGTGATTCACGCGTTAACAAACGTTAAGGATGTTCATATTCCTAAGCCACGGCTCTGGTTGTAATAGTTCTTAAAACTAAAGCTTTCTCACTCATTCACTCCATAGTCGTTTTCGTAAATGCAATTTACATCTAAAAAATGTACACACATCATTTTTGTGAGCGCGCGTCCAGTGGAATAAGACAGCGCTAATGTGGCCAAGATCGTAAGCGCGCTAAACTACGCGCTAAAACCCTCTGACGTGTCCAAAATACCGACACCCGAGCTATCGCTACGTTTAACGTCATTAGTAATGCCATTAATATTTAACGCGTTAAAACCTTAAATTAACGCGCTAATTGACGCTTTAAGACGCAGGTGTAGCAGGAGCATAATGGAGAAAACATAAATGTTTGTTTTTGTTAAATAAGAAGAATAAAAAAAAAAAGAAGGTGTATTTCATATGATGGTCAGATGTGACGATCGGAATTAAAGCAGTCCCAATTCACTGTCTGATCCAAGATTACTTCGGTTGGACAGTGAATTGGGACTAACCTTATGGTTTTGTTCATCGAACCAACAATACCTATTCAACCGTGAACCATAATTTATTCTGCTTGGAGCTAGCACCAAATTCCCTACATCTGCGCCGCCTTTTACCTATATTTGTAATTTACTTCCCAGTCCGTCCTCTCGCCGGCATCGACTCGGCTGCCTCCTGCCTGCCCGCTCGCCGCTGGTGCCTGCTCTCCTCAAAAGAAGTCAACAAGTGCAACTGGGTCCGCACAGCCTCCTACGTGCTAGGTCTCCAGCCCACCATCTCTTGTGCGCTGAGGAGCAACATCTTCGACTGCCTTTCAGACATCCGCGATGACAAGGTGGATTTCATTGCAGCTGGGTCGAACTATGGATATCTAGCGAGACAGTAAGTGTTCTCATCTCTAAGACTAGTCGTTAACATCTCCTGTGCACTGAGAAGCAACATCTTCCACTGCCTGTCTGATATCTGCGACGACAAGGTCAATTTCATTGCATCATTGGTCGAATTATGGATATCTAGCGAGACAGTAGGTAAGTATTTTGACTTAAAGAAGACTAGCCGCTAGCAGGTCAAGTAAGTTATTATTAGATGGATGAGACGAGAGGAGAAGATTGAAAGGGTTTTAAGTTAGTTAGTTAGCAAGGTTTTTGGACTAGTCCCATTATGAAATGAAATAATGAAATGAAATTAAATAATTTATTTTCCATCACTAGGTTTTACAATTTTCTCTTAATCTACTAGAAGCAAGTACATGTATGTTTTGCGTTTTAAATATTATAAGAGAATTCGATGACGACCGTACTAGTATAAACTGTGCTACAGTCGCCAGCGCCTTCATCCCTCAGCTTGGTACAAAAAGTTATTAGATTTTGTCACATGAAAAAGAGAAAAAAGAAAGAACAAATTAAACAATTACAAATTAAACCCAAATACGTACTTTGCTATAAAATTACATGATAAGGTAGTCTAGTGTTTAATTATAATATGATACTTATACTTAAAGAAAACTGTTACCTACCACTCGTATTGATGATGTAGAGCATGTGCGTTTCTGTGCGTGTGTGTGTGTGTGTGTGTGCGTGCGTGCGTGCGTGCGTGCGTGCGTGCGTGCGTGCGTGCGTGCGTGTGTGTGTGTGTGAGTGTGAATGTAAGGTTAGTGTGTGTGCATAAAGTGTGATTAGATATTGATATGTATTTATATATTAGTTTCAAGAATAGGGATTTAATAGTTGCTCGGTTTGACTATAATCCAAGCCTAACAACCACCTTCGCAGAACATCCTTGCTTTTGTTGGTTGGAAGAGCATATATATATCATTTGCTTGATTTACAGCATTGTATAATTTGTTACTTATCACATAAAATTGATTTTTGGCAAGGGTTGTACAATGTGGAGTAACCGAGCAAACTTTCGTTTTGTTTCGCTTGGTAATCGCGTTATAAGTCATACTTTTATGCTTTCGTAGTACAGTTACAAAAATAAAAAGTTGTCTAACAGTTAAGACAGAAATCTCAGTGTACAGAAGATCAGTGCTATACCTACGTGGTTTACCCAGAATCACCTTCAATATCGCCCTCTGTGCACGTTCCAACGGAAGTAGTGTGGTCTTGCCAGTACCACCCCATACTGTGATACAGTATTGAAGCAAACACTGTGCAAGAGCATGATAAACACATAGAAGTGTTTCGATATCGGCAGACGGTCTGAGTTTACGAAAAATTGGAATCAATCTCCTTAACCAATTTAGGGGGCAATCTATTATAAGACCAAGATACTTTATGTTTGAAGTACGAGTTAGCAGTGGGCAAGCGCATCCATTTTGTTGGTCACAGGTATGTGCAGTTATTTCAAAGTCGGGAGGCGGCTGAGTGTTTGAACGGGGCGAAAAAGTCACGTAACTTGTTTTATTTATATTTAAAGTTAATATATTTTCTCTCAACCACTTCATCACCTCTCTCAGTGCATCCTCTGTATGGTGTTTAGCCTCTATCCAGTCCCTACCATGCACGATTAACGCTGTATCATCAGCGTAAGTGATGATGTTACAGTTTGGTAGCGACATCGTACATAAACTGTTTATATATAATAAAAAGAGAGAAGGTCCAAGCACGCTACCCTGCGGGACGCCAAATGAAAGTGATTGTAGAGAACTTGTAAAGTTACCGACTCTGACACATTGGGTTCTATTTGAGAGGTACGCACGAAACAATTTCAGTGCAACACCACGAATACCAATCGACTCCAATTTAGAGTGCAGTAGTGGGAAAGAGACAGTGTCGAAGGCCTTTGAGAGATCTAAAAATACACCTATGGCTTTTTCTCTCTTATCAAGATGTTTACTGAAGGTTTCTGTAAGTAATAAAGTAGCATCTTCAGTAGATTTACCGTTAATAAAACCAAATTGATTTTCAGCTATGATGTTATTTTTGTTTAGAAAATTAACTAACCTATAATTTATAAGCTTTTCCAATATTTTTGAGATAACACTTAGTACCGATATAGGTCTATAGTTTCCAACACTGCCTCTGTCACCATTTTTATGAATAGGGTGTACAAGTGCACCTTTTAAAATATCCGGAAAGACACCTGTGAGCAAGCATTGATTATAAACAAATGTAAGAGGAGGAATCAAGTAACTCTTCGCACTTTTAACCACCCTTGTAGGTATGTTGTCAATGCCAGCCGCAGAGTCTGTTTTTAAGTTTACGATAATATTATCAACTTCCTGCCAATCGGTAAGAAACAACGCCTTGTCGGTGGTGAAGGTAGAGTGACTCTGTTTGAAGTATTTGGTGATTTTTCAACTTGCTTATTTAATATTGCATTTGCATAAGTTGCACCTATACCGGCAAAAAAGCGATTAACCGAATTTAGTGACTCACAAGGATCCGGATCTAGATTAAGTAGTTCATTAGGGGGAGGTGAGATTTTTTTTATATTAGTAATTTTATTGATCGTCTTCCACATACCCTTCGGATTGTTTTTATTCCTCTGAAATTCAGATCGTTCAAAGCTGGTCTTAAGTTTTTTTAAAAGGTCGTTGCAGAAATTGCGGAACCTGGTGTATGTGACCTGCAATATTGCATTGTTAGGATCAGATTTTGTTTTTGTGTGCAGTTTATCCCTATTTCTAACACATCGAACCAAACCCGCAGTCATCCACGGTTTGATTGGTCGCTTCCGGTGGGGAAGATGGGATTATAGTGCCCACCTCAGATCAGAGAAGTAACTGATCTGAGGTGCCCACTATATTATCATCACCTGTGTTTACTGCACCTGTCTTTAGCAACAGTGACTAAACACAGCATATTTTGACACTTGTGAAATTCCAGAAAAAGTAAAACGGTCTTCAACCTTTCTAATATACTTGGAAAGATCCATAGATATTAGAAAATAATCAATCCTTATCAATGCCAGTGACAGTAATACTTATTGTTTAAAATCACTATTCTCACACTAGGAATTAATCCTGTGTTGGAAGTCCTTCCTCCTATATACAAAGGTACTCTGTGGAAGTCCTCCACTTCACAGTCATTCAAGCGACGCACAAAAAGTACAACTATGATTAAAACATCATTATCTGGATCACAAAAAGTGTTGTCTTGTGTGGAGATCGAACCCTCAACACTTTGCACAGTAAATTATACATGCAGTAAAATTAAAGGCTTATATAACTATTTTACTAGGACTAGGTGGTCCGACCTAAAAGATGTGGCTGGGCGGGGTGGATGCGGAAGGCGTGGTATGCGCAGGACCGGTCATTGTGGTGTGTGTTGGGGGAGGCATATGTCCAGCTGTGGACTGCAATAGGCTGATTCTCACACTAGTAATGAATCCTGTGTTGGATGATTAATTGATACTATTTCCCTTCCAGACACTACAAGCTGACCCCCGTGAAGTTGGTGCAGAACGCTCAATCAGACGCGCACCGAGTGGCCGCGCTCGTCAAAGAGTCCGCCGTCGTCGCGCAGAACATCACTCGCTTCGAGAACCTTCGGGGAAAGAACGCGTGCTTCCCTGAGTTTGGTGGACTTGGTATGTATCTACGATTATTATATGGCCTTTTGCCATCCACTGCTGGACAAAGGTCTCTAAATTAGCAACATTGTGAGTCAATGGGTTGGTTAAATTGTTAATTATTGCTTGCTTATCGGTGAAGGAAAACATTGTAAGGAAACCTGCATGTCTGAGAGTTCTCCATAATATTCTCGAAAGACATGTGAAGTCTGCCAACCCGTACTTGGCCAGCGTGATGGACTTTGGCCTTACCCTTCTCATAGAGAGAAGAGGCCCGTGCCCAGCAGTGGGACAGTATATATACAGGGCTGATGATGATGTTGATGAGTCAATGGAGGGTTTGGACTTCTATAGCCCGCTGGCCAGACGGCTTGGTATAGGATTAAAAAGATGCAAATCAGAACCACCGCGAGGAAATATTGTTATAAAATATTATTTTCCCTTCGTAGCGTACATGGCGTTAGTCCGCGCCGGCCAGCTGCGAGGAGTGCTATCCACCACAGAGTGCGACTACGCGCGCGTCGTCGGAGAGTTCTTCGGGGGAGGCTGCGCCCCTGGAGCCATCGACGCTTCACATGCTCTTGACGAAAACACGGTAAGGCTTCTGGAAACTTCTCTAAATGTTCATACATACATACATAAACTCACGCCGGTTTCCCGGAGGGGTAGGCAGAGACTACGGTACGCCATTTGCAACGATCCTGGCATATCTCTCTTGCTTCATTTTACTCCCGACAAGTTTCTCATGCATGCTCTTCTGCTCAGGGTACTTCTGACATGTCCTTTTTTTTAGGATGTGTCCGATGTGGTCATAGAACGTCCGCCTAGATCTACCCCTTCTCCTATCCCATTTACACTTGTCTTCTATATATCATGTTTCGTCATCTATCCTCTCCATGTGCCCAAACCATCATGTGTTCATAGATCCATAAAATCAAAATCAATCAGCCTGTCGCAGTCCACTGCTGGACATCTCCTTAGAACCTAACTTGGATTAATGCGCCACTATAACATTAACACACAACACGGTCCTCAGCCTTTCGTAGCCAGTCCGTCCCAGGCACCTTTTTCAGATCGTCGGTCAACCAAGTCGAGAGCCACAGACCTATACCTGCTTTGTATAGGTCGGTAAAGTTAAACAACCCTTGCATAGATCGCCATATGGATGGGTGACGATTTGTGGCATTTATATTGCAGCGTTACCGTACTTTGGAGCAAACATGAAGCTTGCCAGACGGCCTTATCTTAGGACAAAATCGTTAAAATAGGAAAAACTCCGTTTAAATAGGAAAAACTCTAGGCGATCTGCAAAAATCTGACACCGAAAAAAAAGAATTGAAAGATTTTGGCATATATATGTCTTAGTTAAGAGGCTCATGCAAAGACATATTATTATGTTGTCTTTTAAAGACAAATGAGTTTTATGAGTTTACTTAGATGAAACCTTCCTCCACCTGATTCGTGAGCTTAAAACTGGTGAATGAAGGCTTTGTACCAACAGCAACAATCCAAACCCAAAATAACACTTCCCTTCCCCCTGAACAAAATCTTGGAGGAAAAGGAGCTTCGTAACATTCTGATTCATTATCATCAGCCTGTGATAGTCCACTACTGGATGTAGGTCCCTCCAGTGGCACGCCACTGAACCCGATTTTCGGCTTTTCGCGTCCAGCCGCTGCCAGGCACTTTGCGGATATAGCCACTCCACCTAGCCGGAGCGCGTCCTACACAACGTTTGTCAAAGTGCTCACATTATCGTTACCTACTAAAACCATAAACTTGACATGGCAATAGCGCCAATAGCAAAGCATTCACTAATACCATTATCTGAAGAGTCCATCTTTCTAAAGAACACAGCTTCTCTCATAGCTATTCTGCAAAGCTATTCTTCAAAGTGTTGCTTTTATTGCTAATTGTCTAACCGGACAAGTAGCCGAGTGAATCTCAACACAATTCAAATGGACATGAAACCGCTCGGAGGTGGCTCCCGGGCCATGATGAAATCCATCCCGCCAGTTCCTAGGCAAAAAGTAAGTAGCTTGTCTTCAACGACAACCCAGCCTACTAGACACCAAATGTTTTAATTTCTACAAACAAACAATTCTCTCAAAGCAGTGAGGTATGCGGGGCGAAGGGGGCTACAAAAATGCATTCCAATTGGCCTGTTCAAATTTGCGGTACGTCATAATTCATAACTAGTGTTGGGATTGGTCTTATGTAAGACTATATCTATGTGTAAGACGTATAAGTCTAACGTGTTGTCAGAAAGTGTTCGCCTTACGTCTGCCGTCTAGTAGGCTGGGTTGTCGTTGCTTGTCTTCCTTTGCTAGTTCCAACCTCTTTCAATTAAGCAAGGATGTGAAGGAGTTCAGAGTCTAGAGCTCTCGGAGCGAGGTATCCATTCTCAGAAAAGAGGATGGTTCTTTATGAATATCTGTATATTTAAATTCTTGCGCTACTGACAAACTGACACGCAACACACAGCCAAAACTACTGGGCGCCAGAAGCTGACAGGCATGTATGTACCTTGGAGGCCGTAGGGCGTAGCTACACAGAAAACAATATTCTAACCATGTCTTAAAATATAGCTTGATTCAAAATTGCATCAGTTCCTGTATAAACATACATACATAGACTCACGCATGTTTCCCGGAGGGGTAGGCAGAGACCACGGAACGCCATATGCAACGATCCTGACATATCTCTCTTGCTTCTTTCACTCCTATCAGATTCCTCATGCATGCTCTTCTGTTCAGGGTACTTCAAACCTGTCCTGTTTTTAGGATGTCTCCAATCTGGTCAGAGAACATCCGCCTAGGTCTTCCCCTTCGTCCTGTCCCATCCACACTTGCCTTATATATCTGCTTGGTCAGTCTTTCGTCATCCATCCTCTCCACGTTCCCAAACCACCTTAGCATACCTTTCTCGATGCTTGTCACTACATCTTCTTTTACCCCACAACACTCTTTTATCACACAATTCTTTACTCTGTCAGTCAAAGACACACCACACATACTTCTCAGTCCTCTCATTTCTACAGCATTTATTATACTTTCATGACTCCTCTACCATACCCAACTTTCACTACCATACATAAGTGTAGGTACCAACGCCCCTCTATGCACAGCCAAACGTGCCTTTTTGGATACGTTATGACTGTTCATAAAAGCCTTCAAAGCTCCATTCACCCTATTACCTGCATTAAGTCTTTTTTCAATGTATAAACATATGTAACTGTTGTGTTAAAGAAGTATACTTGTAATAATATAATAATATGTGTGTAAAAAGTACCCGTAGAGATAAAAACAACCGTTCCTTATTGCAGTATAGTACAAACTGACGTCTAATATATAATTTTGTTGCAGTCGTTCAACTCATCAGTGCTGTGCTCTACCTGCAAGTTGGCTTTCAACTCAACCAACCCTCCCAACCGTAAGTCTTGATTATATTATAAGTTAAGCATTAATAAAAACATAGTGTGGCAATCTTCAAGTCTCGAGACTTCTCCGTAATGTTCTGAAAGTAATGGTATTTGTCAACGCACACTTCAGGATCACCAGTCAGAAACCACAAGAAGAAGTCAGTCAAAGTAAATAGTAGAGGTAATTTGAAATGACTGCCTCGTTGGTCTCGCGGCATAAATGTGCGCGTGGGATTGGGAGGTCTCGGGTTCGGTTCCTGGGTCGGGCAAAGTGTTATTGGGTTTTTCCTTTAGGAAATTCTCAGTAGCAGCACGGAGTCTCGTAATGTGCCCGGTACGGCAATAGGCTCGCCCCCTATGGGTGTAGTATTACACCTCTGCCTACCCCTCCGGGGATACCGGCGTGAGTCTATAAAAAAAGGTAATTTTGTGTAATGCCTAGTAAAGGTATTTGTGTTAAGCTAAGACTACAGAACAATAAGCTTGTAAAGCTATTCTAGTTGGGCCTTCTGCTTTCCAGTTTCTGTATATGTACAGAAATGCCAAGTTTTGAAGTCAATATTAATTATTTGTTAGTATCCATTAATAATTTATTATTATTAATGGCTATCAGCAAATAAAGAAATTACGTGTAGCCTTTGTCATTTTCTAGAGAACCGTTCGTATTTAAAGTTTTGACCAAATAATATGAATTGCTTACATAAATAATTGGTCTCGCGATTTATCTAAGATAAATTGCTTAGGTAGATGGATGTATTACCCTGGGTAACCATAACACAAACATCTTGGCCAATCCCCAGGGCCGAACTGTCCCTATGTGCAATGTGCGCGGCGCACACAGGCGCCAGGGTGACAGGGGCGCCGCGCGCCGAGATATGCGTTAATTATAACAGTTATTTTCGAAAAAGGGTGCCAAAAAAGGCGCTACACAGATTTCGCACACAGGTAGGAAAGGGCGGCGGCATTGGCGGTCCGCCCAATATCAAACTCACATCGAAAGTTAGCCCGGAATTGTTAGGCATCGACTAAAAAAAAAAAGGGTCATCCGTCAACTTCCGGGTGCCACCCAAGCTAGCCTACGCCACGGCACAGCGCTTCATAGATTTCGCACACAGGCGCTGGATTGGGTCGGCACGGCCGTGCCTGCCAATCCCACTCTGCAATTGAGAAGGCCTCTCCTAAGTAGCAACTTTTTTATTTTTTTATTAAATAAGCTCACGTCTGTATCCCGAAGAGGTAGGCAGAGGTGTAATATTACACCCACATTTCGCCATGAATTTTTAGGAGCCGCGTAATAGGTGTCGAGCCTATTGCCGTTACCGGGCACATCACCAGACTCCTTGCTGCTACTGAGAATTCGTAAAAACCCAGTAATACCTACTTTTGCCCGGGCCGGGAATCGAACCCGGCACCTCCGATCAGCAGTCGCATACGCTATCCACTGGACCACAGATGTAGTACTAACAACCTAAGTAACTTGCGTTACAATAATATTGTATAGCAATATTATAATTTGGCCCACCATACCATGCTGGCCAAATTGGTTGTTACAAGGTTTAATGTCAAATTCTTCTTCTTTCTATCTCTTCCCAAAAATACTATTTGCTTTATGTTTTCCTCAGTCGTATCTTAAGACAGATACGAAATGACATTGGGTAGTGAGAAAACAAATTCTTAATTACTCACGACACTTACCACAAAGAGCGGCGATAGCCCAGTTGTGTACATAACGGACTGCCAAGACGATGGTCTCGGGTTCGATCCCCAGGTACACCGGGCACACACTTCTGACTTTTAGAAGTTATGTGTGCATTGAAAATGTTAAGTATCACTTGCTAAATAATGTGCCCAGTAGATGGCAATAAGCTCACCGCCTATTGGGACCGGTGAAGTGTGGGTGTGTAATACACCTCTGCCTATCCCTTCGGGGATAAAAGTTGTAAAGTTATGTTATTCACCACAAACTTGCGTTTATATTTTAACCTTGTTTGTCCGCAGCCGTGTGCATGTGGGACTACAACAACTTGTATTTCGGTAACAACGGCACCCTCAGGTGTCTGGCTGATGAGAACAACGATGTAGCTTTCGTCAATACAAGGAACATCGCCAGTAAGTTATTTTGTTATTACATTTCTAGTATATACTTGTATTTGTGTTGATTGCAAAATTAATTAGGTTTGCAACGTTTTCTGACATGTAGGAAAAAGTATATTATGTGCATACTTAACATATGAGTCTTGCCTAATCTCAGTTTTGATTCCATTAGCTCATCTAGTCTAGGGTACCTAGTTACCCTAAATTCTGAGGTATGGCAAGTGAAATAATATATTATTATGACTAGCTGCTGAAGGAATCTCAACAGTTTAACCAAATTAAGCATTAAAATAGTACCACTAGACCAAACTTATGACCTTGACAATTAATCTGGGGCGCAACCATAGAGGGTGGTTCTAGAGAACTCTAGCAGTCTTAAAAAAGTACCTGTATTCTTACAAAGACAACCGACTTTTTAGTCTTCCCTTCATAAAACTTTCCTTGACCGTTGAATGATATTTCGTCGTCTCGAATCGAACGTCATCTTTGTCCTAGGGTTATCCCTGTTGCAACCCGGAGTCGGCTTACTAGTCTAACCGGATTTTACTAAATATTAGCTTGCCCACAGAGCAACTGCCTGTCTGACCTACACAACTCGAAGTGATAGCGATGTTCCATGGTTTAGACTGTGTCAGTTCATTCAGAGTTATTGAATCGATATTACGACTGTCAAGATCTTCATGACATCCGGGACCGACGGCTTAACATACTCTCGAGGCATGAGTCAAGCAATTAATGACAATTCAATATGTATAATCAAACAAGTCGGCGGTGGACCAGTTTGAAAAAAAATCCCTTGGCTCGCTCATATTAGAGTCGAGGCACACTAAAAACTGGTTTTGTATACGAGTGTCAATGTGGTTGTAAAGTAGCACTGGAAGTGACGATGTCTTGCTGAGCGATTCTCGCCCTTATGGTGGTCTAGCGGGAAGTTGTTCGACTGTACACAACTTCGAGAAGGCAGTGGTGCGCGCTGTGAACCAGATACCCTCTGCGTGGTAGTTTGTTTGTATTTCAACTAGGATGTCTTTGCCTCCTTCTAGAATAGTTGTACATCATAATTTATTGTGTTTTCAGCAACTCTGACGGCTCTCAGTCTCAACGCGAACCAGTTCCGTGCTCTGTGCCTCAACAACACACTGGCCGCCAACACTGGCCTCAACCTCGACGATGGATGTCTGCTTGCGTACGTGGTAGATGCTGAGGTCTTGACCAGGAGGTAATAAGTTACTTGATAGTATATGTCTATACTCTCCTATGTGATAGTGTATCTGTCTCTCTCCCTGTCTTGCTTGTCATCATCATACCTACAGGGGATCCTGCCGTTTTGCCGAAAAGATTTTGACAAAATTTCATTCCCAAACAAATTTTAACAACCTTTTTTTATACCATAGCCTTAGACAAATGATTGGTATCGCTTGGAGCAGAGCGAGACCAATCATTAGTTTATGACCATAGCAATATTTCGAATGATTTTAGTACGCATATTTTTATTTAGTCAAATTTTGACTTGGCAAAATATTACCTAGTACAATGTCATTATGGCATTTGGTCTTTAAATACAAAACAATGTTCAGACAATAAACGTTTGGTGATATTAGTTTATTTATGGAAGTAGTTAGAGTAGGTTATTTATAAAAAAATGGTAAGGTTAGGTTAGGTTAGAACTGTGACCTCCTACGCACGAGCCGAGCGAGCGAAGCGGGCGGTGCCGCGGTAGCGGCCGGCGAGTGCCAGAAACGATTTAATAATAATAATAATAATAAATTTATATTTCAGACAAGGTCCATATAGTTACAATTACATACATAAAACTTAACCTATGTTAGTGAACACAATAAACTTACTAATCTAGAAGGACTCGCAACCATCTCCTCGATATATCGGAGTCATACTTATCGGCAATGACATTCAGGATGCCATTAGTACTACCCCGTACTCTTTTTAGAAGAGATGCAATGCGTTTACGCATAATAGCGTGGAAACCATCCACTCTCGCTTCCGTGAACATGCCAGAAGCACTACAGAAGCGAGGCAATCCTAATAACATCCTGTATCCATTGTTATACTGCACTCTCAGAGTATTTAGCGACCTTTGAGTAAAGGCGACCCATAGACTACTCGTGTAGAATGTTTGACAATACGCCTTAAACAGAGTTACTTTAGCTTCATTACTACAGCGAGCAAATCTACGGGCCAGCATATTAGTTCTTACAGCCATAGCCCTGCGCTCCCTCTCTATATCCATCTGATCATCAAGACTCTCAGTAACATAGTGTCCAAGATATTTAAATTGTTGAACCCTTTTCAATTCAACTCCATTTAGTTTAATTTGTGGTACACTTAATGGACATTTACCGAGAGCCTTGAAAATCAGGTACTCGCTTTTTTAGGCAGTTATATTTTAATCCATGACTATTGCTATAATTTTCGCAGATTGCTAACAGCCTCCTCAATGCGCCAATAGATGGACTCAGCAACACCATGTCGTCCGCGTAGCTGAGATTATTCATACAGACATTATCAATAGAACACCCGATTTGTGTGCTGCTGAGTTCAACCATTAGCTCATTAATGTACAGATTGAATAACTTTGGCGAACTTAGTCCACCCTGCCTCACCCCACATTCCATTCTATATGCAGTAGAGAGACTATTAGCCCACTTAACACTATTAATTTGGTTAGCGTACCAGAAATGAAAAAGTCTTTGCACCTGCGCATGCACGCCCGTCTTCTTGAGCTTTTGCCATAGTGAATCGTAAGACACCATGTCAAAAGCCTTTGACAGGTCTAGAAAGCATGCATACACAGGTGTACTTCTCTTTGTGTAATATTGCACAGTGTGCTTAAGGCTTAATATGGCGGTTTCAGTAGAAAGTCCGGGTCGAAAACCAAACTGCGCATCGTGAAAATTTAGGTGTTTTCCAAGTTCAGAGTCAAGCACACTGTCCAATACTTTAGCCACCACTGTGGCTAGAGAAATAGGCCTGTAGTTATTCTTTTGTGAGAGGTCGCCAGTTTTATTTTTCACAATAGGGATGACAACTGTTCGCATAAGATCGGGGGGAAGATACGAGTGACTAAAACAAACATTAAAAAGCATCGACAGTACGCGAGGTAGATGTACGCCTGCAAACTTCAAGTGCTCGATGCTGAGTCCGTCGTGCCCAGGCGACTTACCCCTTGACATTTTACTCACTATACAACGAATTTGTTTCGCTGTCACAATAAATAAATCGTCAGCCCCGACGGACCCAGCATCGGTGTGCGACGTGGACGGGCCCAGCGATGACTTTACAGTCAAATGTTTCCTAAATAATTCCGCTATACCCATACTATCACTCACACCTTCCACACTCACAGGAAGGCCAGGCTTAGGAGACAATTTATTTGTCGCCTTCCAAAAATTACTAAAGTTTTTAGAGGCCTGATGCTCGGCAATAACATCCATGGTATTCTGCTCTTTATTATCTTGACACCATTTCAAATTCCGTTTAAAAACTCTCCTGCTTTCACACATTTCACTATATATTACACCCTGTCGCGGTCTACCACTAGTCACCCAATACAAGAATTTACGTCTAGCCTCAATGTGCGCCTGACGAACATGTGTGTTCCATCCCGTTTTACGACGTTTCCGTCTACATGAATCTGTATTATTTTTATTACTTTCTATAGCTGATTCACATAGTATATTAATTATATCATTGTATAATTTATCTATCCTACATTTGTGCTCAGGAGATTCGCAAACATAATTACAACATAGTCTAAACTCATTCGGAAAATCTAATAATTTAATTTTTTTATTACAAAGTTTAGTATATTCATTTATCTGATCATCTGTTCTCAATCCCCATATCACCTTATTCTTAATAAAACAACTCGAGTCCGAACTAGTTTTGGGTATAATACTATTTAATTCACACTCAATAACAAGCGGCAAGTGATCGGACCAAAATGAATCATATTTCACCGAGATACGTGTTATTGTTTGTCGGGCAGATTGACTCACCACGCAGTGATCGAGCCATCGCATGCATCCGTGCGCGTCACTGATAAACGTATAATTATTAGATGCACAGCCTAATATTTCTAAATCCGCGCAAACCCATTGATTCTCCGCACACAAGGAATTTAATTCATCCCCAAAAAGCCCCCCCGGATGTGCATTGAAATCTCCTAACATATACATAGTTTCTATTGAATAACTTTCAACAATAGCACATACCTCACCAAAACACGCCGTAAAGTCCGGTAAATTATCCAATGAATTTGTTGGCATATACACACTAAACACAAGGAAATAACGACCATCGATTGACACTTTAATTGCACTGATTCGCGGGTTTGTACACTCAACTACTGACACTTCCGTAAACATACTCTTGCGCCACAATATTGCCACTCCTCCATAGGGTCGGCCTCTAAGTATACCCTCAGAGGTGTCCACTGCTGATGTTCCGGTGTATGCAAAATCCTGATCAATAGTTCCAAGGAAAGGTATATCGTGGGGAAGCAACCAAGTCTCCTGCAAAGCTATGATATCCGCCACTTTACATAAACTTCGCACACAGTCAACTGATCTCTTAAGCGACTTACAGTTAAAAGTAACTAATATAGTTTTACTATTTATTTGTGCATCCATTATTGAGCGTGTTGTTTGCTTTCACCATTCATGTTTACACTTTCATAATGTCCCTTGTTTTTCTTAAAGTAGATAAAGCGGCGAAAAGATATACCCTGCGGCCATAGACCATCGTTTAAAAACAAGTCCAGCTTCTGTTGTGGTACAAGAATTTTAAAGGCATTGTAATCTCTGTCTTTTTTCATATGGATTTTCTTCAATATTACTTCTGTTTGGGTTTTAGACATAATGTATGCAGTGATATCACTTTCTTGCGTTTCTTTGTCAACATTTGTTATAAAGAGTGGGATTTTTGTGTCCGCCGCCCGAAATTTGTTGCTTGGCTCCATGGTGGCTCTTCCTTTACATCCCATTGGTATACTTATATTACCTACTTTTTCGTTGGGTTTATTATGAGCCTTACCCTCTATAAAACTTAACTTAATTGAATATCTTTTACGCTGCATCAATGTCCATTCTTCGTTCTGGTTTTTATCCTTCCATTGTCCTTCTGTTCCCACAATGTTCGCAAAAGTTTTATTTTTATTTGCTGTTGGAGTGGATGCGACAATATTTTTATCGCTCATATACGCAGCGTCGACAACAGTAAGACACTCGTTCTGCACAGGCGCGGTTAGGGTTTCTTTGGTTGAAACCATAGTTGCATTCAAGGTCACCACGCGCTGTTCCTCATGTGAACCATTCACCTGCACTAGCGAGACATGTTCATCACAGACCTGTGCATGCGATAAGGTTGTCTCCAAGGCGTCGTCGAATGACGTATACTCCATTGAGTTGTTATCAGTAACATTATGGACTTTATTTTGAGGTGGGTTCGAAAAATCTGTGCTTGTGTGAATATTAGACTGAATTTTACCACTTCCTTTACTAATTATTTTCGGTGTCTCTTGAAGGGCAATTATATCTTTTTTAACCTCGTTTAGCTGATCCATCGACACACATGACTCTTTGAGCATTTTCAAATCTTTTTGAATTATAAGAATGTCTTTTAAAAAGCGGGTAGCATCGATATGATCGAAAGTCACGGGAGGAAGTTTCTGTAACTGCCTGGCAACAAAAATAGGTGTTTCGTCTGGATCAGTTTCCTTAAAAACAGTTATAACGTCATACAGGTTTCGCTGTGATCGACCCTCTCCTTTCCTAGCTATTTTCCTCTTTTTAGTAGTTAAAGATTCAAACAGCAATCCTTTCGCATTCTCAATGTCTTCTGCAGAAAAGGAAGAAACGCATATCCGTACCAAGCTCTCTTCGTCCATAACATCCACTTTATTTTGAATGAATGCTAGGATTTCACAAATAACAATATTGCAATTACTGCATTTAACTTTAGACGACATCATCGCGCGCGGATGTCTCACCCGCAGAGCAGATCGGGCCTCCGACGGATAATCACTCCACTTTCAACTTTCTTAGAAACATATTTCAATTTAATAAAATTCAATATTGCTTGCACTTAAAGTTCATTGGATATTATTAAAAAGAATATCTATTTATTTTAAACAAAATTCCTAGAATTTCGCGCCCGAATTTTTGCAGGTGTGCATTGAAGCGATGCACGTGCGTTCAAGATCGCGATGACGTCACAGGCATTTTCGATTAAATACGGAGCAAATAAAAACGTGTCCACATCGTTCCGGGTCCGAACGTGGAATGATATGATTTGCATTAATAGAAAAAAGAGATTGTTTTTAGTAGGTTACCCGGAACTGAACTATTTATATTAGGATAATTATTGATTTTGCGTAAAAACTGTTACTTATTCCAACTGAAATATTTGACTAAATAAAAAATGTTAAAAGTACTAGTTGGAAAACAAGTTATAGTTTAAACATTCATTTCCCAAACATTAGGATTGCGTTACAATTTTTTGTGAATAGATTTTTTGGTAAGTAATAATTTGGCAAATGAAATTATGCGAAAATTTTTTTGGGAAGTGAAAATTTGTCAAATTCCTTTCGGTCAAACAAGGGAGACCCTACCTACAGCCTTTGGCACGGCTGTCCAGTGCTGGACAAAGGCTTCTCCTAATTCGCGTCACAATATCATTGTAAGCCAATGGGAGGGTTGAGCTTACCATACCATGTTAGCCAAACCGGTAGTTATGGGGTTTAATGTATTTTCCATAGTCACCTCTTACGTCACCACAGTTTAATCAGTCAACACATAGACAATATTAACATTATCCAGGTACAAAGTACAAACTAAGAAAAATTTGCAATCTAAATATCAAATGTTAGAATTAAATGACTTCAAATGTTACATTAGAAAATTTCTAGATTTTCTTTTCTCTACGGATATTCAGACGTCAATTATTTATTTATATAATTATGTACTTCTATATTTTTAAAAGCCAAATATAACAAATAGGCTAAACCAGCAAATAGCTTGTAATGTGTGTGTGCACCTTAAAAATAAACTATTTATTTTTGCAGAAACGACCCTCTTTACAACAGCTTGAATGTACTCTTTGACACCATTGACGCCCAATTCGGATACAACGCAGCCACGGGCACCCAGCTCATCAACTTGGAAATATTCTCTCCCTTCGGAGGCGACAGCGATCTCCTGTTCAAAGACTCGACTATTGGTCTCACAGAACCCACTGCTACATCAACCAATGAGCCTGCGAGAAACTACGTAGAAATATTCAGACATTTACAAGCTTGCACCGGCGCTGCCAATGCCCCCGGCATCGGCATCGGCAATCTGGGCCACAAAAGTATGTACTCAATCATAACCTTAGTCATAATGGCCGTCATGACCAGATTTGTCATCGTTTAGTCGATTTTTAATTTATGTAAGTGTGTTTTAGAACGTATGGACATAGAGAATGTGAAGTGACTTCTTATGTCTATGGTTTATTGTAAGATTTGACAGTTATGACGTAATTTTGAAGTTAATTTTTAAGTGAATTTATTTTTGCACCAGAGTCCATGAAAGCAAAGAGGTCCCGCTGCAAGAAGAACCATAATTGACTGACTTCTGCCATGAGCTCGACGACAAAAAATACCCGATGACAAAACGACCAATTTATATGACGACCTATCTGCCGACTTATTGGGCGACTTACGACTTATTGGCTGACTTATCTGACGACTTCTGAAGAACAAATCAAGACAATGTTAGGGCCTGAATGGTTAAATCTTTGTCTTGCACTGCAGAATTAAACAATGCCAAGATTAAATATGTACTTATTCTCTTTTCTACTTTTTTAGTGTTTTAAGTTAATTTTTATTGAAACTACTAATTATGTGATTATTACTATGATGTTTATTTATTAATATATTTAATATTTATGTAGTTAACATTATCATTTTTGGGATATACTTATATTATTATGACTAAATAGCCACCACTAGCCTTTTATGTCATTCTCCATCATTTAATTATATATAGAAAACGAAATAAATCAAAGTAATAAGATATAATTATGATAAATTCAATACCTATTTACCCCACGATGTAAACAAATGCGTTATATCTATTGTGAAGTAGTTTTTGTGTCCAGACAGTAGATACAATTCATAGATAGTTTTCTTTTCATTGAAAAAGGATCTATGTATTACAGTTGGCATTATTACACATACCACACATCATTATTGTTTATTAAGATCGCTGGAAAAAGTACATGAATTTTAAAACGGCATTATTCGACAACTTATAGGTACCTCATGTAAGGTGAACTATAAATGAGACTGGCAACATTATGACTTGCTTTATAAGCGTTGTGACTGACCACTGGACTTTTTTTGTGGCGCGGACTCAGGCTTGGTTATCAATGAGTTTTTCTTTAAAGTTTGATCAACTGAGGTTCTTGAACTGTAGTTGTAAGATACGTAATTTTCGACAGTTGTTCTTTTAATTTTAAGTTGTAACAAATGTAAATGTTTATTACATGTAGGTATCTAATGTTTTTATTATTTCAGTGACATGATATCGTATTTTATTTTAGCTACGTACAGATAAATGTGGTAGATATTGTACAAATCTAGGTAGGTAGTAACCTACTTGACATTCGACTATATTTTAAATAAATGAGCAACAACTATTTTATGTACTTTAAGTAGGATTATGCTGCCAGTATGTTACCAGACGAATTAAATTTATATTTTTGTGAATAAATAAATGAGTTTTATAAAAGCTGTCTTTTATTATTGGCCTTTTATCATTCCGTTTCGGTAACGCGTATTTTACGTTATACCTATATAATTTTATTATTTATAGTAGGTATTACTAATTAATCGTGGACGACGCCAACGCTGATTGTTTGATATTGCCAAACTCCGTGCTGTTTCATTTAAATAAGAAAGCCAATAATACCATAAAATAAATTCTGTAGCTGAAAGGTTAAGCGTCGGATATCTGACGGAAGATGCGTCGAGCGAATCATCGGTCGCGTCTATTCCGTCAGATGGGTCATGGGTCGGTACACATCTGACCGAAAATACGTCGAGCGTATCTGCATCGGTTGCGTCTGTGCCGTCAAATTAGATCTGCTACATTCGTCCAGTCAGTTTCTGCTTTCGGCAACTACAGTGCGATTGCTTTGTATGACATTTAATTTTAAAACGTCGCCCAACGCGTCATTAAAATACACGTGGTGCGTGGTGCGCGCGACGTGTATATTAGTTGTTGACGGAAACGGCACAGACGCTGTACGCTCGACGCACTTACGCATCATCGGTTAGGTGTGAAAGGTTGAATGATTTATAATATATTTGGCTGTTTTGGCGTTACGCGACGGATAATACGCGAAGCATCTTCCGTCAGATATGTGCCGACACTTAAGTCACAAAATAAAATCATCATCAGCCTGCCATAGTCTACTGCTGGATATAACCCTCTCCAATGGCACGTCACTGAGCACGATTTTCGGCAGTTCATGTCCAGCCGCTGCCAGCCACGTTGCGTACCTATATAGTCACTCAACGTAGCCGGAGAGCGTCCTAGACTACGTTTGCCAAGGCTCGGTCTCCACTCTAGAACACGACTACTCCAACGGTAATAATCGTTTCTACGACAAATTTGACCAGCCCACTGCCAATTCAGCTTGCTAATTCTTTGAGCTACGTCGATATTATTGGTTCTCTGTCGGATCACTTCTTAACGAATTCGATCTTTCAGAGAAACTCCGAGCATAGCATTCTCCATAGCTTGCTGAACGACCTTAAATTGGTGGACGAGTCGCGTCGTCAGTGTACACGTCTCGGCACCGTAGGTCATAACGGGTAGGACGTACTCGTTGAAGACTTTTGTCTTAAGGCATTGCGGTAGGGATGACGAAAAGAGTCTGCAAGTCTCCTTTTCGAAATTGTTTTTACCCAACGCAAGGTTTGTCCAAGATAGTAGACAATCTCCTGAATAACTTCGAGGGGAGGATAATCGGTTCCGAAGAGACATGCTCATTGAACATTATCTTGGTTTTATCCAAGTTCATCCGGAGACCGATGAGAGCAGAAGAATCAGCCAGGCTGCTCTGCATTTACTGCAAGTCCTGCATGGTTTCAGCCACGATGACGATAACGTCTGCAAATCTTAAGTGTGAGAGGTATTCGCCGTTTATGTTAATACCGCGTCCTTTCCAGTGCAGCGTCTTGAACATATCCTCCAATGCATTAGTGAACAATTTGGGGGAGATAACATCCCCTTGTCTCACACCTCGATGCAGAGGGATAGGTTTAGACTGCTGGTTCTGTACTTGGACGGTCATAGTCGCGACGTAGACCTCTCAGCACTTGAACATATCGCCAATCGATTTGGCACCGTTGCAGAGTCCAGAACAGACCGGGTTTCAATGGAGTCAAAGAAGTCCTCAAAAACAAATGTCTTGTAAATAAAATGTAGGCCAATATTTTATGACGGTGTTCAGAACTGAGCTGGCCACTCTAGAGTGTGTTGATATGCATTTGCAAAATATTTTCAGGGATGAATATACTACTATAAATGAATACAAATACATGAAAAAATAACTCACTAAAAACTTAAAAACTTTTTTCGCAATCATGCATTTTAAAATCAGCTTGGTTTATTGACCGCCGCCGCCGTCGTCCAGCTGATCGCCGCGAGCTCGCGGCGATCAGCTGGACGACGGCGGTTCCAGGTAACCAACACATACAAGCACAGGTACCTACCATGCAGTCTTATTCTGCACCGGTCAACAGTTTATTCTGACTAACTATATAAGTAACATTTAATGAAAATATAATAGGGTCTTATATCATCGCACACTGTTAGAAATAATTTTAGGTGAACAAGGTATAATGTCTATATTGTATAACTAAAATATTTTGCGAATGCAGATATAGAGAACATATTGTATAATTCGTGTTTGGGGCAGAGCGGAGATCTGTAAGACTTTCCTGTATAGGTTTTCGTGGCTTAATTTGTCACTGCAGCCACCGCGGTGTCCTTTGGACATTCGACAGCGGCGGGCACACGTGATAAGCAGATAGCATACTTTACCGAAACGCCGCCCGTCGGACTCTAGGTGCTAACTTTATCAAACATTCAGTTTAAGGAAATTAAAAATAAAATAATTAAAATGCATTCGGATTTTCAAAGGATTTATTTATATCGCCCTGTAATTTGCGTCAAGTCGTTCATGATATCAAATGCCAATTATTGCAATTATTTACTATGCCGATCACTCATAGCCAAAAGCCTTTTATTCAGTTCATCATTCACCAAAGCCATCAGCTTCTTTTTACTTTTACCGCCATGTCTATCCCCGCTTCTCCTTGATACACTATATTTATAGTTATTGATTGACAAATCATTATCATCATCATGCACCTCCGGTTGAGTCAAATACAACATACCATTTTTGTCAAATAAATCTTTTACCGATTCCGCGGTATCATCTATCCTCTTTACTCGTTTGCCGTGAGGGTAGTCTGATATGACAATTATTGGTAAATCATCCTCTTCTGGTAGCTGGTGGTTCTTCCTCAACACGGAGTTTTCGTACCTCATTTTCCTTTCACGTCGGTCCCGCATTTCTAGCCCAGTTTTTAGGTAGTTCTTTATCGATCTGGCAACATTGAATTTGTGTGTGTGCGGTAGTGACGAATGATGGTTGTATGTGTAAGCTGAAAAATATAAAAAGCATATATTTTACTTTATTCTTCCCAGCGGGATAGCAGTAAGCTAACCCTAAGGGCTCCTACGCGTTACGCGGTTAGCCGGACGGCTGACCGCATTCCAGCTAACCGCATAGTGCGTAGGTACCCTAAGACAACACCAGGTAACTACAGAGCTAGCCACAGATATAGATCTACATAGATAACGCAATTATCACGATATGTATTGAAACCAAGCGTGCCGACTTTTTAATACCTACTGTGACGTTGCCTGTATCACGAAGTCGAAGCGATGCGCGACAGTATCGCTTGTGCGATATTCATCGTCTCCTAACACACAACGTCAGATCAAACGTCCGAAGCAAGCGCGGCAACGTAATGTGAATAAAGTTTACTTAACGGTAAAACGGACGCGCGGGGACTGAAGTTAGTGGCGACCAACCTCGACGCTTGGTCGAAGTTCAGACACGCGAAGTGCATGCATTTGCGTTATCTATGTAGATCAATGTCTGTGGAGCTAGCGTATAGGACGGAGAACTTTTGGCCATTAGCAAAAATAAAGTCAGACACAAACTCGTGTCAAAGAGGAATAGAGGAGCTGGTTGGATAGGGTGAAGGTGCTGGTGGAGTGCATACCATATTGGAGTGCCAATCTTGGATGCTATTGCTAACTTTTATGTCAGAGGTATCTAGAACCGGCATTTAAGGCTTGTCTTTCTCTTTACCTTCATAAGCAATTAAATAAAAATACCTACGCATGTAGGAACTGGAGAACCATACAACAGGCATAGGTACACCAAATTTGCCACGCATGCCATGGGTTTACCGATCCAAATCAACAATGTTGTATTGTATTGAATAAGTAAGTTTGCCATCTCTTAACAACTCATGTTGTTCTGAAGAGGGAAGAAGCCTATACCTTGGAAGACGTCTTCGGAAACTTCTCATGGGTAAAAATGACTTGGTGCACTTGTAGGAACTCAAGGATTTTAGTGATAAATGAGATTTTTGAAAGTCTTATGGGGCGCCAACACAGGCGTCAATAACCTTGAATATGAAAACACTGACCCTGGCCTGGTGCCATGGAAGATCAGAACAGAAGAAGTGGAGATCAGACGGCAGTCATTCTGAGAAAAGGCTTATATTCTGTCAACTCTGGTTGGATTAGTAAGCGTTCCCTGAGCTCCAAAGCAAAAATGTGATGGATGCAAACAGTATCCATACATTTTCATAATTTTCATTAGTGATCTAAAATCTTTATTTGGGCCTACAGTTGCAGCAACAGGGCAGTTAATATGGACGATCTGTAATGTCAAAAGCTCAGCAATGTGTGCTACCAGTAGTCGGTGGACCACTTTTTAATATTTATGTGAGTGTGTGGCCAACCCTGATGTCGGAGATTTCTGACTGACTGAATAACTGGCCAGGACTGACAGGTTTACATGCCGTCCAAAGCACGGTAGCACTGTGATATAAATTCCACATGCGTGTAAACGACACCTGGTTAAGGAGCACGGAATATACTGGTCATAGCTAGGCGAAATCTTACAAATCATCCACATCCACTGTACAAATTGTTAGTCGCGTCGTCAGCAACTAAATACCGACAGACCAAGCAATGGCTCATCATCAGCCCTTTCTACTGTCCCACTGCTGGGCACGGGGCTCTTCTCACTATGAGAAGGGTTAGGCCATAGTCCACCGCGCTGGCCAAGTGCGAGTTGGCAGACTTCACATGTCTTTCGAGAACATTATGGAGAACTCTCAGACATGCAGGTTTCCTCACGATGTTTTCCTTCACCGATAAGCAAGCTATAATTAACAATTTAATACGCACTTAACTTCGAAAAGTCATTGGTGCGTGCCGTGGATTCGAACCCGAGACCCCCTTCGTAGCAATCTGTCGGTCTCTCCACTCGGCTATCGCTGCTTCTAAGCAATAATGGCTGATGAAGCCCAAAAGACTAGACTGCTCAAAGAATCATCATCATCCTAGCGTCATCCCGGTTGCGATCCAAGGTCATCGCCTCGGAGCCCGGGATCCGCTTTCCTACTAAATCTCCTCCACTCTTCACGGTCTTCAGCCGCCCTGGTGGATAGTCTATTGGTAAGGGCGTCCCCAGCCGATTACCTAGGGGGAGGGGGAAAGTCGCCAGCCGATGGCCTTGTGGGGGCAAGTTGATGTGGAAAATGAGAAAAGTACTGAAAAATGTCTGAATTGTAGGGTTTTTTGAGTCCCTAGAGGGGAGAGAGCAGCTGCCCCCCTCTGACATCCTTGGCGATGCCCTTGTCTATTGGCATGCATATCATCCCTGACGACGTCAAGTCAGCATTTCTTGGGCCTACCCCGACAACTCCGACCTGACTGCTTACTTACTCCAATGGCTCATCGACCCAAAGTGTGCCTTGGCCTCCTATACGAGAGAACGCCACTTCACCCGACCTGACTGCTAACATGAATAAATACTTACCTACTGTAGATAGAACAGAAAATAACACTATTTGTAATAACATTTTCTATAATTCTCCACTTAAAGATTTATTGACTGAAATATCGTAAACAGAATTAGAGTCACCTTGTACCAAAGTCGTAAAGTAAACGAATCGCTACTAAAACTCACGGCGTTAAATTAGACTGATCTTAGTTTTGGCAATATAACTAGAAAACACGAAAATCCACTTGTATGAAATAAGCAATCAATAAGCTTGCCAATTGCTCCGGGCTGAATTTAATTTTATCAAGTCATGCTATCTCTAGGCGGTAATTTTTAAACTGATGGACCATTTAGAATATAATTATCTCCTTAGTAGCAGAAATTATATACCTACCAGCAACCAATCAGAGCTACGCTCGAAGTTTCCCTGCGAAATCGAATCAGAAATGAGGATCGGCAGGAGAACCAAAGTCATCGACATAGCTCTCCAAATAGTCAAGATGATGTGGCAATCTGCACATAGCTCGGTGAACCATGATTTCGATTTTACAAATTGAGATTATGGTGTATGTTTCATGGTTTTAAAGTATATCGTTTAAATGCTCATATTTAATGATAAGTTGTAAAATATTTTACAAAGCTAATTTTACGTAAAGGATGTAAACTTTATGTAAACGACGTAAATAATATACTAGAATCGTTTTATTAACTCCTAAATCTGATGTAGCATTGAATAGGGTATTTGACTAAAAAAATCGAATTAGTCCGTCAGTTAGATTATCGAAAAATATTGGACACGTATTTTTTGTTTTATCAAATCAGTAAAAAATTACGAAGATAAAACGCATCAAAGATGGAGAAACGTCTAGGAGTGGGGGCTTGTAACGTCACTTGCCAGTAAAAAGTGTACTGGCAAGTGACGTCACACGAGTTTTCAGCGAAGTTTGTAGTCTTCATTTTTTGTTTACGTGACTAAAGAAAAAATACGTGTCCAATATTTTTCGGTAATCTAACTGACGAACTTATTAGATTTTTTTAGTCAAATACCCTATTCACTATTCTGTCACTGAAGAGTGGTTCTTCAATAACCAATACTTATTTAGCTGTGTGTGTATAATAAATTGTCGTTCTTCACCGGGCGTTTTCGATACAAATAGTTAAATCAGCTTCAGAGTAGTTCAGAGTCAGTGGTTGCGCGTGAAGTTGATTAGAAGCCAAGACTATCTACATAGCAGTATAATATTGTTGGTGCAACCTTTTGCTGCTTATAAAAAAATTAAGGGGTCAACTAAATTTCCGGAGTGATTCGTTCGAAGCAATATATTTCATATTTGATAAGAAACCCGCCTGTAATTAAATATGCAGACGGGATTCATTTTCACGGTCATATTTCTTTGCTATATGACAGGTAAGTTAATTAGCAGTTTATGGACATGTTATGCAAAGAGATGATGTGTTTGAGGATAGCCAGGCATAGAACGTCGCAGCAGGGTTAGGCCTCCCAGTCCTCAAGCGAGACCGAAGATGTCATTATGATCGCGGGAAATTGTCGTTGGGGGCGACTCAGGATCGGTCTGTGTGGAGAGTTTCGCGGGAGGCCTAAGCTATGTTCAGCAGTGGATGTCTGTACAATGTGTTGATCTGCATTTGCAAAATATTATAATAACACGATATAGACAGTATACTTATTCAACTAAAATTATTTCAAGCAGTGTGCGATTACACGTATGGTCATCGCATACTGCTTGAAATAATATTAAGTTAAGACTCAACATCAGTGATGTTGGCGATAAGACTGGCATCAGTGAAATTAATGTGGGATTGGGCAGGTCATATCTGAAATGAAATGAAATGGAATGAAATACTTCTTTATTTCGTATAAACTTTGCAAGTACTTACGAAACGTCATTAAAAAAAAAATATATATATACAATTATTTTTGTGTGTCGAATTAGAATAGCTCAGTCCCAAGCGTTTTGGTCGTCTTTATATTCCGATATTTTATAATATGCTTTTGAACACAATTTCGCTTTTACAATAATTTTGAACTTATTTATAGATAGGTTTCTTATATTATAAGGGAGCTTGTTATAAAAGCGTATACATTGCCCCATAAAACAGCTACTTATTTTGTGAAGACGAGTGCTATGAACTACGAGATTATTCCTGTGTCTTGTATTTACAGAATGTATATCACATTTTTACTAAATTTGTCAATATTTTTATGTACATGACGGCGCATTACCAGCGCCTCTTTATTATTTCACGTCGGAACGGAAATTGCAGACGTCATCACGTCATTAGTACAGTTTTTAAACGAATCGGAAGTGCTCCCGGCCGGTTGTGACGAAACGAATTGCGGTCCAGTGGCGGGGGGCACTGACGGTGTTCATGTGGACTTGTCTGGCGGACTGCGGGACATTCAGTCGGGTCGCCTGGTTGACGGTACGCCATGAATCCGTCTTCGGTTCGTTAAAAGACTTGCAAGTGAAAAGTGTTAGAATATAATTGTTAAGATAATGCCTTTCGTGTTTTAAAGTAGGTAGATAGTGTATTTTAGTTTGTGTGTATTCAATGCACAATAACCCAGCTGCGCCCACTTAGTAGGAACTCTGAACACTCTGAAGTGATTATATCGGCCAATAATCTAGTTACCCGCCTACATCATTTGTGGGATAAAATTGTGCAATAAAACGTACACACAAGACGCGAGTGAGGGCGATTGTGCTGCTGCGGTGCTGGCGAATCAGTTGATTTCTCAACTGCTACCGTGGTGAGCGTATTCTATCTAATTTCTCTAGTGGCCCTGCAAATTTTATTTGGTGGCGGTAGTTGTAAAACGTTATTGGTTGGCAGAATACTGCTACACGTTTAGTAACCTAAGGATTGTGGTGGTGAGGTCGCCGTCACATCACTAGCCGCTACAGCGTTATGGGTTCGATTCCCTCGCGAGACACGAAATTGTGGTTAATACAGGCGTTTACTGTGAAACCGGTTGAACTTTACGGTATCGTGTTTCCCATGTCATGATCTCTTGGATAAGCTTCTTTTTTAATAGCTTAAAGGAAAGAAAAAGAACAAAGGACAATGGCAGATCTCCATACATCAAAATGTCTGAAATTAAATTGAAGCGAACAGTATTAAAAAATATATCAAAAAATTTGGCGTTAGTAGCAGAGTCTATAAATGATTCTATTTTCACTCAGGAAAGGTGGAAAAAGAAGATATCGGTGTTTGAAGTTTTAGTTAAGAATGAACAATGTAGGTACAAGGAAAGTTATAGTATGAAAGTTAAACAATGTAGGTAGGTACGTTTGAATTATCAAATGACATATGTCAGATTGACATCAAAACGCGGAAGTGTTTTGTAACATCTAACCAAAGAAATATAACCTAAGGCATAGAAGTAACACTAAATAACAACAGCGGTTGCTATGATTGATATCTTCTTTCTAATGGCACATGCAGTATGATAGAAAGAGCTGTCGATAGGTTTAGCAGCACGCTCTTATAGCAGCATCGTGGTAGGCAAACAGTAGACAACACATAGAGTTAGGAAACCGAGTGTTGTTCGTAACAGTGATGATTTATCGATAAATATTTTTGGTCAAATGTCTAACTTTAGTATGTGTCGATATATTTAAGCCGTAGAAGTAAACAACTAAAATATTGAAATTGTAGTTTTTGCTGTTGACGCCGGACAGTGCTTTGCAAAGACTTGCCAGACAGACAGTACTAAAAAAATCACGTGTTTAATTGTTCGTTTTAGCCATAAAATCTATTGACAAAAAGTATTCATAAACTAATGAGCGATGCGTTGCGATGCGATGCTAAGAAACTGTCACTTAGATTATGTATTGTACGAATTATACCAGATTGGCTAATGCGGCACGGCAGGCTTTGGCAATTTGCTTGCATCGCATCATATCACGTTGCTTGCTATCGCTAACGTTGGACACTGCTCGATTTTTTTAGAGTTGTAGGTAATCCGACTGCCCCGCCGAAGCTTGCGGGTTTGATTCCCGCTCAAGTCAAACATTTGTGTGCATGAATATGGATGTTTGTCTTGGTCTGGATGGTACTATGTACCTATAATATGAAATATATTTACAGAAAAGTATATATGCAGGTTTATCGATTGTCTAGTACCCGTAGTGCAAGATATGCTTAGTTTGGGACCAGATAATGTTGTGTGAATGTGAAAGAATATTATATTTTATGGTAGAATATTATGTAGCGGACTACAAGGCAAGACGTCTTTGATCAGTCAGGATAGCACTAATATGATAAATAATATAGAAGTAGGTAGATTAATTAAAATCGTTGTAATTATTATATTTTATTAATATGTTCAAACTAAAATTAGACACTTTTTGTTTAGCTTTGGATCAATAATTCTACCGGGTGTGCAATGTCCGGGCATAAATGTAATGTAGGCACAGCTTTCGGTTTTAAACTACGCCAGGTGCTTTCTGTCTTTAAAATCAGTCTTTCTCAAAATGACGTGAACAAATACGATGGTACTTCAGCTAAATCAAATTAGGCCGTCCAACGGCATTTATCCAAAGTTTTCTTGTGACGTCATTAATAGGCAACCTGTAATAAAAAACACCTTAATAATAAAAAATGCTACTCACATCCCTAATCCATCTACTATTTTATAGATGCAAAAATGTAAGCCTACACACACGCGCGTACACTGGAACACTTGGCTTTAGGTTAATAGACGCTACTTTTAAGGTAGGTATCTAAGTAAATTATGTACATTAAACTGCGCTTAGTATCAAACGCGCGATAGAAAATTAGACCGCTGGACGTTTTTGTTTATTGCCAACTTAGCAACCGCAGCTACCCGCTGTCGCTTCCAGCTACAGTCTTACATTCATGTCCGATAGTTAGTTTCCGTATTTATCCACATACATACATACATAGACTCACGCCTGTTTCCCCGAAGGGGTAGGCAGAGGCATATTAAACGCCCACTTTTCGCCAGGGATTTGATCCCACGTAATAGGTGGCGAGCCTATTGCCGCTTATCGGGATATTTTGTTTACCAGAGCCTCGTCCGTGGATCGGCAGGTGCACCACTTGCAGGTGAGGTTGGCTTGGGACCCTAAGATATTGGTGGGAACCCTATGCACCTTTTATTTTCACCTTTTATTTATCCTTCATTCAAAAACATCGATATCTCCTTTCACTGTCAAATCCCATCACTAAGGCTATTAAATCAATAAATGTACAAAATAACAATTTGTGAGTTAAATTCATAACACATACGTATGCAAGCTGTTCCTTTGATTTGCAATACAATGATATTGTGTAAACTTAACACTCATTATAGCATTAATACGAGAAAAGTAAATAAATTTGTTGGAAAATTCCGACTCACTGCTAGAAGATATAGTTTCTCCTGTTATTTCCTTTCCGAGAATAGCGGAATCCACATCTCGATATCACATACACGATGTGTATTAATTAATGAGTACACTATTTAATTATTATAAGCGTACTTACTATTTAAATGCAAAAAAGTTATTAAAAATATAAACACAAACGTCCAACAAATTTTACACTGATGACAGATCACAGCACGACTATTTAGAGAATGTAGTCAAAGATATGAGTATATAAAGAGTCTATGCCTCTTTAAATGAGACGCGTAATTTGACGTTATGATTAACCAACTAAGACCAACTGACATTACATGTTGCACGTTCGGTATAAGGAAATTTATAGGGCATGTTCTCTCTAGTCTAAACCTAGTCCAAACTCTTTGCATCTAACTGTCACAGCCAAAGACAAAAGCAGAGCTGCACATTTTAAATCGATTTCATGTGAAATCGATACAACTTTAAAACGATGCTGTGATGTTTTTATTTGATTTAAACGTTGTCTTGCTTCAAAAATATTAGCTTATTGATATAATGTTGATTAAATATTAAATAACTGCATTTTAAACTAAACCAACTCTATAAAGGTCGATCGTATCGATTACTTATTTAATAATCGATACGGATATAGCACTCACGTCTATTCCTGTCACACCATTGTCTATGGCAACAATCAAATAAAAAAGTATTCGTAATCAATTGGAATGCTCTTTATCATCATAAAATACTCCAGCTTTAACGAGACAAAGTGAAAATATTAAAAATCGTAGAAAAAAAACAATTTGTTTTGTTCATATGAAGTTTAAGGTCGCCACAACAAACCCAGACCAAATTCTGCCATTGTTCTTTGTGGGTTAGTAATGACTGATTAAATAGCGACCTCATTGTTGTATTTTATGCTATCGTATGGGTGCCCGACTACTACTGTGACCTAGCTATAGCGCAGATATCGAAAAGACGTTTTGGGTTCGATACTTGGGTTAAAAAGAAAAAGATTGTTTTTATTTCTTTTTTTCGTAATAAAACTTGAGGGTGGCTTGCGATCACGAACCTTGTGAACGCAAATAGTCTCTCTCAGAGATGTGATTCCATGCAAGTGCGTTTTGAGTGAAGCGTGCTGGTTATTGTTGTAGTGCAGTTGTAATTTTGGTTTCAGAACCAAAACCCAGCTTCGGCTGGTGTTCTGCTAAATCTAGAACAATAACTCCGGTCTAGACTGTCCTTCGCAGGGCAGCGGCGCTAAATGGTAGATTCGCGTTCGACTAATCGAATCGTACATACTAAGTTCATAGTATTTAGACTGAGCTGAGCTAGCAAAGCTATTTTATGTGGAACTGATTGTAGCGTTTGTTTCTTAAATGGACGTGTGACCTGTAGTGCTGTTTAGAACTTTAGACGTGTAGTTGGTTGGTTGGTGTGGAACCTAACCACCGTAGTCGAAATTAGTTTTGGTAGATGTTACTAGCGCGATTATTTTACCGACTCGAGACGTTTTGAATACCTAACGGTGTTATTAAAACGTGATTGCGGCTTAATCAGGGCGAGGCAGTTTTACTCCTTGTAATTCTGTTTTGTACAGACAATCTGTTGCATTTAAACCTGCTTCTCTTTGTGCGTGATTTGTAACACGTTAATGGATGGTACTAAAAAAAAAAAAAAAAAAAAAAAAAGTTTGGTGCTACCATACTGTGGTTAATGGATGGCACTGCTAGTATTTAATTCGATCTGTGTAAAAAAATTACACACTGTTTTTAAAAATTAGTGTGATACGCTGGGAATCTTTACCAATTGCCCCCGATTCTCTCTCCAATTCCAAGTTACGTTTAGGACGTTTCGGAGTGATTCAGTAAGGAAGATACCTTCAGTACAAGGTTTTTAGTAGAAGCTGTTAAACTCGATTATCATTATCAGATGTAGAAGAAAATAATTGTTATCATTGTAGTGTAATGATAATCATTTTGAATGATTTTAGTTTTCATTGTAGGTAGGACCACGTTAGTGGCCATTAGTAATGATTGTTTGCTTAACCTTATTCCCAATTGAGTTGCGAACTTTGTAAGTCGTTGTGATGTTCTTGTTCTTCATACCCTCGTTTCCGTTGCTGCAGATTTGCACAAACTGAATGAGCTGTCTGTGCAGCGACAAGCTTTTATGTTAGGAGGCATAGTTTCCATTGGTGCGTAAGCAAGACAAGCCCTTGTTGCGCTGTCATAGTACCTATCACTAATGATTGGGTTAGGATAAGTATTTCGTACCTATTTAGAATCGAGCGAGTACCTACGTATTGATGAATTCACCATGAGTTTAGTTGACACCACGATAGTTGTACGCCTTAGTTATGAGCAGGTCAGAAGTTTGTTATAAACCATACCTTAGGGAAAGCGGGTATGTCTAGGGGTACAAAGGTTGTTATTAAGGCTTCATTTTATTTTGCTTAGTAGCATACTCGCTAGATTTGAAGTAAAAGTAGAGCCCATCTTACAAACAATGCTATGAGAACGAATCAGGCAAAGCTATTTCAAAAGACATTGATGTTATGACCATAGCGTGGCCCGGCATTACCTACTAGAGGGGAGTGCATAAAGATGTGGGGTTTGGACGTAATCATGGTTACAGTTAGGGTTGCCAACTTTTTTTTAGAAGAAATAGAGTATATCTGATTTCAAAGGAGGTAAATAAAGAGTATGGACTTAAAAAAAAGAGTATCGTGTATTTTATATTTTTTAAAAGGTATTTTTTGTACTTTTTGCAGCACATAACAATTTTTAATTGTTTTTAAAACAATTGTATGAGTCCAAACATTCTAGCTCTAAATTTATGTAGATCAAGAGCTCATTCTTAATTAATTTCAATGAAGCTCTGTTTCTCTCTTCTCGCCACTTCACATTCGTGACCAAAAAGACTGACCTAACCGAACCTAACCTCAAAGACTTCTCAAAACAACTTGTTGACTTGTGACAAGTAGCAATTAATATAGGTACCTAACTTGTGACTTGTGATTGTGACATGAGTACATGACATTGACACCTTTGACATAATGAAATGACATTAGTGCATTAGTGGCTGCGTTCACGAATCTTCGAATGTGGTTTGAGGAATTGGGGATACCAACATATTAACAGTAAATAGTAGACTTTTTTTGGTTTTGATTATGGGTTTTTGCATAATATTATATGACTGGCACTAGTTTACTAGAGTATTTCAGCGTACTCTATTAGTGTTCTAGATTATAGAGTACGGTTACATGATATAGAGTACAATACTCTATTTTAGAGTAGGGGAGAAGGGGGCACAGTGAACCACTTTTTTATTTGTGCTGTCTACTGCATTTATCTTCAACGCTGGTTCTTATATTTTACAGACAAGGTGTAACTTGGTATTAAAGCTATACAAAAAAACATAAAAATAAACAATAAACACAATAGTTTCTGAGGGAGTGAACATTTTTTAAAAAGTGGATAACGATCCACTGAACCCCAGCTATGGGGCACTATGGATTTGGGCTTGGGGTACTGTGGATCTCCATGGGGTACAGTGAATATTTACCTTAATTTAACATAAAAGTTGATATGGGGCACCTTGAACTTTATTGATGCGTTATTGAAATAAAACACAATTTGCTTGGTAACCATATGATAAAGTTGTTTATTGCTTATTTGCCACAAATCAGTCACTTTTGTTGCATTTGAGTCATTAGATACTAAATAGACACTTAGATTTAAATTTCATATTTAGCAGTCTTCATTTTACATAGTACTATGTAGATCTTCTTCCCCTCATATATCAAGTCTATTCCTTGTTTAATTTTATCTTCTGTATGCATTCCAATGCTAGTTTTCCTTTTACGGTTGCTTACCACTTTTACCTGAATCAATAAAAAATGGGGCACTATGGATCACAGTCCACAGTGCCCCATATGAAATTAGTCCACAGTGCCCCACAAGCTCACATAAAAAACAATGACTAAAACTATTATCTAAATTAATCGTCACGTAATAGAACAACAACCATTTAAGTAGCTCTTTATATGGTCATTAGATAAAAAAAAAACAAATAAACAATTTAAATGACTAAGTTTGTTAAAAAAATACACAAAATAAAATCGAGAAAAAAAAAATGGCTACTTACGTTTCACGGAGCGGCCGCAGCGCGACCTCCAGCAGTGAGAGCGTAGTGGTGACTGGCGAGAGGGAGGGGTATTGGATGGATCACGCGATCGTTCGAAGTGAGAGTGTGCGAGTAACGAATAGCGCGCGAGATATTAGTGATTAACCACTATGCCCCCTGATTCACCCTGCCCCCCGCTCCCCTACGGTTGGCAACCCTAGTTACAGTGCCACTTAAATGGCTTTAATTTCATTTATGTTCATTGATTCTATATTAATCGCTAAAATTGTGTCAGTGGTGCTCGACCTGGCTTCTGTTGTATAACAGAAGCGCGTTGCAAGAATCGGAAAGAACTCGTTACAGTCGATTGACAATCTTAGTAGTCGTTGCGTTCGCGTAGACAAAAGTAAATCAATTTGTTCAACTGTAACTTACTAGTATCAGTAATATCAGTCCATGCGCGGTTTACATTTAAGCAGCTTCAGCTTATGTTGGTGGCAGTTGGTTTCAAATTCAGGTTTGGATGTTCTGGTAGAAAAGATGAATAATAAATAATTGAAAGTTGCGTTATTATCATCTTTATTCTTGAGCAGAGAGCCAAGCACCCAGTGAAGTTGTAAAAGAATTTGATAATCACTTAAGATTTCGATGTACGGATATTGAATTAGTCTGAAAGGAACAGGGTCTCCAATCAGTGGGTATACCATGCGAAGAATCCTTGTAAAATTCAGTTGGTAGATAAGTTCGCGTGTGTGACGCGCGGCCCGTGAGTGGCGCGCATCCTGTGCACGACTTTGAGGTGCCTCGTAATCGGTATAGTTACAACCTATATCGCTTTCTAGCAATTAAATTTAAAGTAGTTTATTAAGGGACTTTGGTTAAAGGTTGAGTGAAATGGTTTTATGATAGAAATGACTGGACCATAAATTGATTAACGATCAATCGATCAAAAAAAAAGAGATGACATCACTGTTCTTTGAAATGTTAGGGTCATGATGGGTTAGTCGAAATTAGTACCAGCTTATGGAACGAAGAGAAGGCCGAGACGGCGAAGATTGATGTAGAACTCGATGAGGATTATCCTCATAGACTCGGTAGATGCGTAACACATCGGCAGGCTCCTATACTATTTCAGTAGCATTTGATACAATCACAGCAGGATCAGATAACCTTTGCATCAACTCAGACCATGAGCCAATTGACCTCGAAGTTCAAATTCACGCTGAATACGACAGTTCATAACTGATAGGTGAGGTTAGGCTTGACGTAGCATAGGTTTAGTTTAGCTAGGCGTAGGTTTGACCTCACCTGCGGCATGCTACATTAGTACTTCTTTGATCAAATTACACACATTCACATCACATTTAAAACTTACATTACACATTTATTACTTGGGTATTTAAATTTAACTGTAGTCTGAAATAGATGAGCTGGACGAAAGGGCCAGTGCCGTCCAGTCCATGCCTTGTTTGAAGGATGGTTGAAAGGGCGCACTCGTCCGGTCCAGACTTATGTTTAGAAAGTGGTTAGGTAGGAGGACAGTGTTGTCCGGTCCATGCCTCGTTCGGAGGATGGTCGAAAGGGCGCACTCGTCCGGTCCAGACTTATGTTTGGAAAGTTAGGAGGACAGTGTTGTCCGGTCCAGACTCATGTTTGGAAAGTGGTTGTGAGGAGTCCTCACTGTGGACAGTGTTGTCCGGTCCATGCCTCGTTAGGAGGATGGTCGAAAGGGCACACTCGTCCGGTCCAGACTTATGTTTGGAAAGTTAGGAGGACAGTGTTGTCCGGTCCAGACTCATGTTTGGAAAGTGGTTGTGAGGAGTCCTCACTGTGGACAGTGTTGCCCGATCCAGACCCATGTGGAAGGGTTGGTGGAAAGGGCGCACTCGTCCGGTCCAGACTTATGTTTGGAAATCGGTTGAGAGGACAGTGTCGTCCGGTCCAGACCCGTGTGAAAGGGTTGGTCGAAGGGCTCACTCGTCCGGTCCAGGCTTACGGTTTGGAGAGTCTGGTACTCTGGTTGTCAGGGTGGACGAGCGGACTGCTTTTCAAGGTAAGCTATAGATAATTGTGTGATTGATACAAAATTGCAAAATGAAGCGCCCGAGGACGGTCGCAAGTCAGTCTGGCCGTGACGGCGCATTACCAGCGCCTCGTTATTTTTTCACGTCGGAACGGAAATTGCAGATGTCATGAAACGTCATCACGTCATTAGTACAGTTTTTAAACGAATCGGAAGTGCTCCCGGCCGGTTGTGACGAAACGAATTGCGGTCCAGTGGCGGGGGGCACTGACGGTGTTCATGTGGACTTGTCTGGCGGACTGCGGGACATTCAGTCGGGTCGCCTGGTTGACGGTACGCCATGAATCCGTCTTCGGTTCGTTAAAAGACTTGCAAGTGAAAAGTGTTAGAATATAATTGTTAAGATAATGCCTTTCGTGTTTTAAAGTAGATAGTGTATTTTAGTTTGTGTGTATTCAATGCACAATAACCCAGCTGCGCCCACTTAGTAGGAACTCTGAACACTCTGAAGTGATTATATCGGCCAATAATCTAGTTACCCGCCTACATACATATAACATAAATATATTGTGATACAACAGTTAGAATGTTTATTTCATTGAATTTTTCTCTTAGAGTAACTCTTGGACCGAGGTTATAAATTCCCCTTACAGCTCTTTTCTGCAGAACGAATATTGTATTTAGGTCTGCAGCATTCCCCCAGAGAAGGATCCCATACGACATTAAGCTATGAAAGTAACTGAAATAAACCATTCTAGCTGTTTCTAAATCTGTGAGGCGTCTAATTGTCTTGACTGCATAAGCTGCAGAACTGAGTTTGCCCGATAGCCTTTCAATATGTGGACCCCATTGTAGTTTGGTGTCGAGCATAATACCTAAAAACATGGTTGTCTCGACGGGCTCAATCCTAAATTCATTAAGTTGCACATTGGTTTCCATTTGTTTAACATTAGGCATAGAAAATTTTAAAAGTTTAGTTTTCTTATTATTAAGTAATAGATTATTTACATTAAACCAATTAACAACTTTAGAGAGTGCATTGTTTACTTCGTCAAAATTAATCTGTTGTCTTTTAATGTTAAAAATCAAAGATGTATCATCCGCGAACAACACAATCTCATGATTGTTCTTTACATAATTAGGTAAATCGTTAATATATATCAAGAATAGAAATGGACCGAGTATTGAGCCCTGCGGGACGCCCATTTTTAAAGCCGAACCTGGAGATGTCTTACCATTAACTTCGACCTTCTGGATTCTGTTGCCCAAATAAGAAGTCAGGAGATCGAGAGCTTTGTTCCTAATGCCATAGTGATATAATTTCCTAATAAGAGTATCATGATGTACACAATCAAAGGCTTTTGATAAGTCGCAAAATATACCTAACGCATCTTGCGACTTCTCCCAAGCCGCAAAAATACTTTTCAGTAACTCAACTGCTGCGTCAGTAGTTGAACAACCCCTCGTAAATCCGAACTGTTTCTTGTGAAGAAGATTATTTCTATTAAAATGATTAAGCAATTGACTAAGTATTACTTTTTCAAAAATTTTACTGTGTTGGCAATACAGAAATAGGTCGAAAATTTGAGGGGTCTGCTGTGTCACCAGATTTAAATAAGGGTGTAATTTTACTATATTTCATTAAATCAGGAAATGTTCCAGAAGCGACACAGCCATTGAGCACTGTGGCTAGATGTGGAGCAATTAAAGTAATAATAGATGAAACAGTCTTAACTGACAATCCCCATAAATCCATAGTCTTTTTCATATTAATAGTTTTAAATTGTTTAAGAACATCTTCAGTAGTTACAGCAGTAAATTCAAAGGCTGTGTCACATTCTGGCACGCAGTCCTTAAGTAGCATGTCAGCAGACATGGAAGATGACTTGAGTGACGCTGTAGTTATAATGGGTATATTAGCAAAAAAAATTTCAAATTCTGTCGCTACTTCCAAGTCCTCTGCAATACTCACATTATTGATATTTAGTAGGTAGTCGCGACTGCGTGCTTTGGCTCTACCAGTTTCGTTATTGATGACATTCCAGGTAGCTTTTATGGTATTTTCAGCGCATTTTATTTTATTTTTCAAATAAATCGATTTTGCAGCATAACAAGCTTGTCTGAATGTTTTTGAATATTTTTTTACATAATTAATAAAGGCTGGACTATTACTAAAAGTTTTTTCATTGTAAAGTTCGTATCTGCAGAATGCATCCCGAAAAATGGGCACATATCGCCACGTGGTGGACACCAGAGGGACGTCGTGGTCGAGGTAGACCCAGGAAACGTTGGCGAGATGAGCTGGATGCTTTCTCAGATACTTGGAAAGTAACAGCTGGAGACAGGGACCTTTGGAGAAGTGTAGGGGAGAGCTTTGCCCAACAATGAGACAGAATAGGTTAAAAGAAAAGTGTGAGATGACATAAGACCCTATTATTATTATTGTTACTTAGATACTAAATCAGAAAAAACTGTTTATTAGTGCAGAAAAGACTGCACGATAGGTACGTGCAATGCGTGCTCGCGGCGATCAGCTGAGCGGCGACGGCGGTCAATACACTGAGCTGATTTTTGAAATGCATGATTAGGTTTTTTGTATGTATTCAGTAATAATAGTACCTATATTCATCACTGAAAATATTTTACAAATGGAATTCAAATGCATATCAACACACGGTATGATGATGATAAAGATTCACAGCTAAACAGAATTACCTAACCATAGACTATACAGATATATAGGTACCTAACGTACTTACACCTAAGTCAAAATATTAAACATCCTACGCAAAATTTCAGAAGCAATCGTAAAATCTCTACCGCTTAAATTGGATTCAAGAAAGAAATTAATTATTTTCGTAGTAAAACCGAATGAGAATGAATCGCCGTCTACATCCACAGATAAAAAATCTACAGTCAACGACATTATACTTAACATTATATTAGACAAAATGAGACCAAGGCGAGTATTTGTTGAGCCTGTCAGTTTCCATACGCTGAGGAAAAAGAAACTTGTGAGGAAAATTAATAACGAATTAAACTCGTTAATTGTAGAAATGATCAATAATCCTGCATATGAGAGAAAATAAAGTAGAATAAATTTACTTAAGTATTTTTTTTATATACTCACGCCTGTATCCCCGAATGGGTAGGCAGAGGTGTAATATTAGACCCACATGAATTTTTTAGGTCCCACGTAAAAGAGGGCGAGCCTATTGCCATACCGGGCACATTACCAGACTCCGTGCTGCTACTGAGAATTTCCTAACGGAAAAACCCAATAACACTTTGCCCGACCCGGGAATCGAACCAGAGACCTCCCAATCCCACGCGCACATTTATGCCGCGAGACCAACGAGGCACTTTTTACTTAAGTACCTAGGTAAGTACTTTTATTTGGTGTCGAGTTTTTCGTCCCTTGCGTAAGATACTATTTGCTTGGAGTATTATCCTTAGTCACCCACGGAATGAAATGGGGTATTGACACTTGGTATTCTTAACTCGTCACCACACGGATTACTCGACATCAAACCCTATGCTCTATGGCAACCCGTCTGGCCAGCGTGGTATTGGCGATGCAAAGATTATCCGCGCGCCTCTAGCGGCGAACTTGGAAGTTGTCCGGGTCAAAGAGCTCAGATATTTACATAGAGGCGTATTTCTTATGGACGCTCTGATGACAAACTTTCTGTGACCCAAATTTCCGTTTGGCGGCGTAGCAGTCGCGCTGTGACAGCTGTCTCTACGAGAGCAAGAGAGACGAACGTTCCTCCTGTGTATCTTAACTACGAGAGCAAAAGAGACGGAGAACGACGCCAGCGCTGCCAACGGCGCCAACTACGAACTAAACTGGAGACTGTCTCCACTTGGAATCGGCACACGAAATCCTTAACTGCGCTTCAATGTCAATCTGTATTCATTGACCGGGTACGACAATTTTGACAGCTTTCAATACAACTTTGCTTCGAGGTTATAGTGGTAATTGTATTGAGCTGTCAAAAGTGTCGTACCCGGGCAACTTCCAAATTCGCCGCTAGAGTCGCTAGTTAGAATCTTAGCATCGCCAATAGTAGGCGAAATCCGACTATTGATTCACAATGCGCAAATTTAGTGGCCTATGTCCAGCAGGGCGCTTAAACATGCTGAGGATAATCATTTTTATTTAATCTTTTAGACTTCCGTAGCCGAATGATAACAACGGAAGCCTCATAGACTCGCCATGTCTGTCTGTCCGTCCGTATGTCACAGCCACTTCTTTTTCCCTAATCCCTTTATTTTTATTTCAAGAACGACTGAACAGATTTACGTACAGTTTTCACAAATAGGTAGATAGTATGATTCCTGAGGAAGGATTCAAAATGTATTTAGCCGCACGATTGTTCCAGCTCTTATTTTAATTACCGCCTTATTGCTCAAGGTGTCAAATGACGAGCTGGCCACTTGAAACCGCGCGAGCTCAATACATTAGTTTTTGTGCATTCGTTTAGTCCAAGATCCCAGAGCCGCCAGACCTACGTCATTTTATCAAAGCTGAAATTTTGAGGATTATTTGTATACAATCTTGTTAAGAGGTATGCCGACCCACTAACTTGAATGCTGGGCCATTTCACAAGTAGCGCGAAGTAAAGGTACCAAAAAAACATACTTACGTTAAAGTATCAAAGCTGGTATTCAAATATGTGTTTAAAAATACTGTCTAAAATTGAAATTCATTATTGCCAGACACTTTCCGTGGGCCATTACTTCTGCCAGACGCCTTGAAAGTTCCTAAAAAATTATGTAAACTACGTCATTTTAGCAAAGCTAAATTTGATATATGTTACTTTAGATACTATTTTAAGACCCTTCCTAAGCAGCCAGACCAATCCGAAGGGCCATTCGTCTAGCCAGACACCATGGAACTGTCCCTGTGAGTGCGAGCGTGCGGCCATTATTCATACGCATTCATACGCATGAATGCGTTTGAGTACACTACATTGTCCCAAAAGACTGTAGAAATATTATTTTGGGTATTAATACAAGAATAAAAGTGTAAAATATATTTTTTCACAAAAAATATATTTGTAGCGGCAAGCTACATAACACATATCACAACGCCATCTACCCAATTACGACGGAACTACTAAGACAGACTACTATGCGTATACTATGCGTAGATGGCGCTGTGATATGTGTTATGTAGCTTGCCGTTACAAATATATTTTTTGTGAAAAAATATATTTTACACTTTTATTCTTGTATTAATACCCAAAATAATATTCCTACAGTCTTTTGGGACAATGTAGTGTACTCAAACGCATTCATGCGTATGAATGCGTATGAATAATGGCCGCACGCTCGCACTCACAGGGACAGTTCCATGGTGTCTGGCTAGACGAATGGCCCTTCGGATTGGTCTGGCTGCTTAGGAAGGGTCTTAAAATAGTATCGAAAGTAACATATATCAAATTTAGCTTTGCTAAAATGACGTAGTTTACATAATTTTTTAGGAACTTTCAAGGCGTCTGGCAGAAGTAATGGCCCACGGAAAGTGTCTGGCAATAATGGATTTCAATTTTAGACAGTATTTTTAAACACATATTTGAATACCAGCTTTGATATTTTAACGTAAGTATGTTTTTTTGGTACCTTTACTTCGCGCTACCTGTGAAATGGCCCAGCATTCAAGTTAGTGGGTCGGCATACCTCTTAACAAGATTGTATACTAATAATCCTCAAAATTTCAGTTTTGATAAAATGACGTAGGTCTGGCGGCTCTGGGATCTTACTCTAGTTGCTTACCTCTGTGAACCCAACTTATGTTTTTTTTTTTCAAGGTAATGAATGACTCTTTTTTATCGTACCGCATACGCTATGTTTGAATCATCATCAACATCAGCCCTGTATATAAACTTTCCCACTGCTGGGCACGGGCCATAGTCCACCACGCAGGCCAAGTGCGGGTTGGCAGACTTCACATGTCTTTCGAGAACATTATGGAGAACTCTCAGACATCCAGGTTTCCCCCGATGTTTTCCTTCACCGATTAGTAAGCGACAATTAACAATTTAATACGCACTTAACTCCGAAAAGTAATTGGTGCGCGCCGTGGATTCGCACTCGAGACCCTCTGCGTGGCAGTCCGTCGGTCTCTCCACTAGGCTATCGCTGCTTTATGTTTGAATAGAATGTTTATATTATGCGAGCGGCCGAACCGGATTCTATTGCAAAAAAATGACGCCTTTTAGTCATAATGTCATAATTTTTTAATTAGTCAAATTTTTTGTATAACTAGATCATCATCACTATCTGTAGCACTGCTGAGCACAGGCCCTTTCTCACTGTGAGAACTGCGGCCATAGTCCACCGCGCTCGCCAGACGGTTAGATATTAGTTCTCCGTCTCTTCCTAAAGATAATATAATATCTATCGATCTATCTATCTATATCCTCACGCCTGTCTCCCACTGGGGTAGACAGACTATGGAACGCCGCATGCTTTGGTTCAAACATAGGTACCTCTTTCGCTTCCTCGACATTCATCAACCTCATCATGCATGCGCGTCGGTTATGGGTACTTTTAATTTGGCCCTTTTTCTGTACGTCACCTATTTGGTCGGCATACGACTAATAAGTATAATAATAAATGATAATGTTCTACCACACTCACACAACATCACCTAGTAGTCCAAAACTAAGCAGAGCTTGTATATGGGTAGGTACTAGACAATGGATAGACATACATATTAGATAGGTACTTTCTTTTTGTAAATACATACATATTTATACATAGAAACACCCAGACTAAAGCCGCGTATCGACTTCGCGCTCTAAAAGGACGAACATTGGCGCGTGTTCCGGCCGCGCGAAATGGCTCCCATTTGGATCGCGCGCCAATGTGTTTGTTGGAACGCTCGAACATGGAGCGCCCCGTTCCATCTAGAGTCGGTTTTTTACCGCGCATCAAAGGAAACTCAATTGTGGCGCGCGCGCCAGTTGAGACGGACGTGATATTAGAGTAAGTGCGCCAATTATGGACCACCATAAGGATTTTGTGTAATAAAACTCAGAATTATAAAGATTAATCAGCCTTATATAATATTTTCTTGGGTTTACGCGAATGTTACACATTGAAATTAAACTACAGTTTACGGATTTTATCGCGTTATATTACTTTAACAATAACCTAACAAATAACCAGTGAAAGTAATATAACGCGATAAAATCCGTAAACTGTCGTTTAATTTCAACAGCCTTATATATTTTGAACGGTTCAATAGTTATTTGGTATCAAAAACGAATTCTTAAGGAACATGAGCATATTAGAAATAATCAACATTTTCTAAAATATGTCATTATTGTGCATTTGCAAAAAGTGTACAAAATATGGACCACATGGTTATAAAACTTTTAAATATGGAGTATAGTTAATTTGGTTCAAAATTATTGAAAAAAAAGGCCGTGTTGCCTAAAATTAAATCAATCCATTATTAAGATTAAACAAATTGCTGGTAGACAATTCACATACAAAAACATCAGCCATATCTTCTACGCCAGCACATTCTTCATGAGCCCACTCCCTACATGATGCACCTTGGATCCATTTCTCTCCATGAACGTCTTCAGAAAAAAAACACATTACAATACAAACATTTACTATTTTGATTTTGGGAACGATCAGGACTTTCATCGGTACTATCATTGACTGAATAATCACTTGTATCAGAATTTTCAGACGATGATTTTCTTTCTGCTGTGATCTGTTTGATTTGGGCTGTTTTTTTGGTATTTTCTTTTGCGTCTTCTTTGGCGGTTTCTTTGGCGTATTCTTTTTTATGTTCCTCTGTATCGACGCGACGTTTCTTAATCTTCTGATATCAAAATTGTAGGCTTGGTGGCTTTTCTTCCTCTCTTTCTGACAATTTTCCTTAAACGCGGTTTAGGCTGCAACACTTTTGGCTAAAAATATGATCTAGATATTCTAGATGATGTAGAGGGACTAACTATTGATTTGTCTGGTCTTTTCTTTGGTTGCAGAATTTGTAGATGCCATCCTAAAACAATCAAATTAAAATATAAGTGACTGTTTGTAATATGGACCACTAGTCCATATTCAAAACGGTGGTCCATATTATAATACATATACATTTCTAGGTTAATATTGTTGTTAAGAAAATTATTGAAACTATTGGATATGTCAACTTATTATGAATAAATGTAAAATAACTTACCTTTCCCCTAGTTTAATGCACTTTCCCAAACAGTAATATTTGCTGGAATTATAATCTTACGAATTTAAGTAAAAAATTACATCGCCGATAACAAAAACGAAAAATGGCTGCCGTGAATGCGTGAACGCTCTCTACCGACCGGCAAGCGACTAACGGGCCGCGGGAGCAGTGTTGCCAGATCCAATTTTTAAAAATCCGTAGGTCTACGCCCAAAAATCCGTAGATGTCCGTAGACTGCCGCTATAAAAATCCGTAGATCTACGGACATTTTTTATAGATGATTAAATGAAATAACCTAAAGCCAAATTCCTTGTTGGTAAAAAAATTGAAAAATCTGTGGGAAAATCGAAAAACAATGGCCAAGACTTTTTTTTAGTAATTTATTTTTATTAATCTATTCTTTAATTATTTTTTAACCAACCGAATGATTTTTCCCACACAACAGAATACTTCTGATTGTAGCGAATTTTTGCGCTCTTCACCGTAATTCCAGTGTCGCTGCCATTATCACTCTCACTACTACTATTTTCCATTTTAGTGCAAATAAACGAAAATTCCTACGATGATTTTATATTCGGCAACAAGAAAACAACGGACTCGTCGTAGTTAGTCAACCCAACCAAAAGAAAATATTTTTTAAACCTAAGTTGACATAGACATTGACAATGACAGACAAATGACAATCGTCTTCATTCCGTTTGTTAAGGCGCACGCAAACTGTTCAGACGCGACTTACTGTCGCGACAGTAAGTCGCGACACATAGTGTGCACACCCTTTCGGACGCGGCTTTCTGTCGCGTCCGCGTCCGATACAACCATAGACACGCCATGCTGTCTATGCAATACGTAGGAGCATATTTTTCTTAATTCAGGGCACTAGCAGTTAGCACTATTAGATTATATTATTGGTAGATCTTGAAGTAAAGCAGAACTGTTGAATTGAAAGTGAATTTAACATTTTTTGACTATATTCGGTATAAAATCAATATTAAGGTCGTACCATGGACAATATACGGATGACAGTAAACGTCCGCGGACGTTTGTAAACGTCCGCGGACGTTAACTGTCATTTTCCCAGATTGCTATCGGACGTCTGAACGCTCAAGGTCACGTCCGCGACAGACGTCCGATAGTGTGCACACTTGAATGGATTTTCCTTGTCCAGATACCCTTCTGTCGCGACAGTAAGTCGCGACAGTCAGTCGCGACAGATAGTTTGTGCGGGCCTTTATTCCTATATCGATGATTCCGTTTTACGTGAGTCCCTATAATCAACTAAATAGTCTTCTTTGGACTTATCTGTGGTATGATGTAGGTATTGTTAAATAAATACAATTATCATAGAAACGCAGGTCGCAGGACTACTTTTTTTGTTGAGTTACGTTTCATTTAACGCAAATGTTTATTTATTTTTTATATGTATACTATTTTTTGGGTCGGGTGAATGAAATCGAACAAAAATCCGTAGATTTGATAGAAAAATCCGTAGGTCCGTAGACAAGACCAAAAATCCGTAGATCTACGGACAAATCCATAGATCTGGCAACGCTGCGCGGGAGGGATGGAACTTAGTGTGCGCAGACCGATAGCTAAATACGGCTGATGGTTTTTGAGAAATGTGGGTAGTCCATATTACGGAACTAGTCCATAATTGGCGCACTTACTCTATTTTGTGTGTTCATTACGTTCCGAGCGATATCCATCAAAGTTGCCGCTCAGAGAAGACGCTTGGAGGGAAATAAGTTGTGAAACAACTCTTTCATCCACCAACGCACTTAACGTTTATGTTTTTTCTTCTGTATAATACTGTGAATATAAACATAAACGCAGCTGCTGCTCGTGCACGACTGGCCTGCACCGAACACTGGAACAGTTGCCACGCACGCCATGGCGCGCGGAGTTGATATCATTTAAATATTTGGAGCTCGTTCCGTGAACGCGCTCTCGGCGTAGGCGTTCATGGCACGCGCGCCAGGAGCGCATAATGGATACGCAGCTCAAGACAAACAACCATGTCCACGCACACAAATGTTTGACTTGAGCGGGAATCGAACCCGCGGCCTTCGGTGCAGCAGTCGCTTACACTCCCGCTATACCAACCGGTCCGTCGTATTATTGATTTCGTGTATATTTCTAGTCCCACTTACGACACCCGCAGAATGTATATACTGTTAAACTAAATGTATGTAACTACTTATCTTAGTTTACTAGGTAGTAGAGCCTTGCTGATTTCAGCATGAATGGGCCGGCTTGACTGGGGATGTATCTACTACCCTCTCACAGAAAATCGACGTAAAGTAACAGTACCTAAACTGTTGCGTTTCGTTCGGTGAGTGAGAGCGCCGGAGGTCCCATCGTTTATTCCTTCTCCCTCATCCCACTTTTGCCTACCCATAGGGCGGCAACGCACATGTGGCTACTCTGGTGTTGCTTGTGTCCATGGGCGATGGTAATTGGTCAGTATCAGGCGATCCGTATGTTCGTTTGCCGACTATTACATAAAAAAAAAACTGTGTGTGGCACTCGGAGACTGCCGCGGTAAAGCTATTGCATAGCATTTTTTATCAATTTATGCAATTATAAATATTTTATTCTATTTTATTCTATTCTATTCTATTTCATTTCATTTCATTTCATTTCATTTCATTTCATTTCATTTTATTTTATTTTATTTTATTTTATTTTATTTTATTTTATTTTATTTTATTTTATTTTATTTTATTTTATTTTATTTTATTTTATTTTATTTTATTTTATTTTATTTTATTTTATTTTATTTTATTTTATTTTATTTTATTTTATTTTATTTTATTTTATTTTATTTTATTTTATTTAACTTAATTTAATTTATTTTATTTTCGTTTACTTTACTTTATTTCATTTCATTACATTTCATTTCACTTCACTTCATTTCACTTTATTTTATTTTATTTTAATTTATTTTATTTTATTTTATTTTATTAGGAAAACTTACCTACAGCTAGCATAATATACAATAAGAAGAAAAGAAAAGTATCACCGCTATGCCGGTCGGAGTGGGGGGTGTCAGGTTTTTTTCGTTACGGAATTTCTGGATTCGGTCTCCCCGCTAAAGGCCCGCGATAAAATCTATGCAATAGCTTAAAAAAGGTATCATCACTTTGTAGGTAGGTAGCAAGAATTCTGCTAACGGCCGGTTTGAAAATTCGATCTATCCACGGATTTTGAGATTCGAGATTCGTGTTTGAAATATTTTGTATAGAGCCTAAGTCAAAAACGAAACTAGAATCTCAAAAAAATTGTTATATAAATATTGAATTCAGCAGTTAGTGTATCACATTGCTAATTCTTAGAGTTTATATTTTCTTATCCTTTATAATAATAAAGAATAATAAATGTGCCCGGTAGATGGCAATAGACTCGCCATCCATTGGGACCGAAACATAACTGGCGAAGTATGGGCGTGTAATACACCTCCGCCTACCCCTTCCGGGATAAAGGCGTGAAGTTATGATACGTGTGTTGTCATCCTTTATTTCATAGATATGTCCGTATAATAAAAAACAAAATAATATTTAAGCAGTAAATTTATTTTATATAATTAAATAAAGATTATAAAATGTATATAAAACTATTAGATACTTAACTATTTCAACAACTATATAATATTATATTATTTTAAATTGACGACGAATTTGGAACTTTTAAATACATTAATGTACTTTTATTTGTATGTTCGTTTGAGCATACTAATCTCGAAAATAGCTGCACTAATATTGACTGGGTTTTTGTGATGTGTTAAGGTCAGGCTAGGATTTTGCTGTTTTTTTCTTGGATTGGTTACCAAATAACAAGTGTCAATTTATAATACCTATAAATATTTAATACTATGTAGAATTTCATGACTAAAGACATGGTCTATTTTAATAATACACTCATTTCATCAACTAAGGGAATGATTCGCTACTAAAAACTAAGTCAAGTTTAGTGATACCCAGGCCGTCAACTAGGTGACACCCTTTTTGGTAAACAAGGAAATAATTTATAGCGGGCTGTCATTCTGGCTGGTTATCGGGTTTAATCCCCCAAAACGTATTTGCGGTCGGTTCGGATTGTTTGGGTTTCACCTAGAGGTGACACCCAGGTGTATCACAAATACTGTGTAACCTAGTCAAATAGTCCTCAAAAGTTATAATGATTTTTGTTACGAATAGATTAATAAGAAAAAACGTATCAATATTCTTAGCCATGGAATGCTGCCTTTGGGTTGCGGGGGTCAGTGGTCAGTGGCTCTGGAAAAGCTGAATACATATTCAGCAAATCTGGCCTGTACATTCCGGCAACTCTTCGATGCAAGCCACGCCACATATACGGACTATAAGAAAAAACTATTTCTACATCTCAAATGACTGGTTGATTGCTAAATTCAGAACGACCGATTTTTTAACGATAGGATACGATAGACCTGCATTTACCAAAATAAAATGGTACTCTTCCAACTTATTTTTTTAGATTAGGCTGCTTACTAACAGGCTTTTGCCACAAGACTGCAGCAAAATTTACCAGAAATTGGCATATCTTTATCTCCTCTTTAGCCGGATCAGTTCCAAACCCATCGCCAATAACGATTAGACTACCACAACCGTTCATCAACTCCTGGCGTCGTTGATGGTCTCAGGGACCTGGACCTCCAGCCCGTCCAGGTCTTTCGTCAGCGTGATCTGGCAGCCCAGCCGCGAGGTGTCTGTCAGACCGTACGCTAGGTCCAGCATGTCGCGCTCTTCGTCGCACGGCTCTTCTGGTAACCTGGAATGAGAAAATATTGGATAAGGTAAGAAGGCAATCATTAAATTGTTCACCAACATTGTAATAAAGAAGACATTCATTCATATCAAAATTAATTAGCGACCATAACGTAATTTGGGATGACTTTCGAGATTGATCGGCCATGTCAAGCAACATTTGCAGAGGTCGACATGGGTGGCCACTTGTGTGGGTTTGTGAGGTCAACACTTGGATGTGTGGCTGCTTATGTGGCATATCAGAACGTTGCCAGGTTTCACAGGGCACTTAGGGCCGTCAGTTCTGGTTCTAGACAAGAATCGTTAGGCCATGCCGGAAGCGTTCGGTAGTTCGGCCGGTGTATAAACTCCAACACCAGAGTTGGTCACATACCTTATCACACGAAAAAGCGCGAGTCCGTCTTAAAGTCTCTTGTTCAACCATTACAACAGACTGAGAGAACAACAACCCTTGAAATGCATCCAAATCCTCCCATGACAAAGTTCTGTAGTGTATCTCTTAAGCTATCCAGAAACCAAAATAAACGCTTCCCAAATTAAAAATTTGAAGTTGCCACTGCGTGGAAAATTGCCAAAATCTAGCAAACGAAAAGAGACCTTATCCTTTCCACCATTCCTGTCATAATCCTTCTGCATGAGCACCACGTGGCAGATAGAGCATGTGAGCGTACTATGTGGGTGCTACACTCCTGACCCTAGACCAATCCTGATATTCGATAAGGCGCCTTATCCTTTCCACCATTCCTGTCATAATCCTTCTGCGTGAGCACCACATGACAGGTGGAGAAGGGGGCAGGGCACTTACGAAATCCCCCTTCAAGTAAGCCAATTGCAATTTTTGCTCACAAGAGGGAGAGGCAGCGAGGCACTAGGCAGGTAATTATCGTAAAAAGCCTGCTTACGTAATACTTTCAACGAAGCAAAAAGAACCCTATGCTTTAGGTAATACCTATCATAATCCTTCTGCGAGAGCACCACGTGGCATGTGGAGCAGGTGAGCGTGCCCTCGCAGGCGCCGTAGCCCTCGATGTTGAGGTCGTTGTTCACGATCACGTCCAGCAGCGTGTCCCCGACCTTCGCCTCCGACTCCAGGCGCTTGCCGTCGTGCAACACGAACGTCACTTTCACCCTGAAAGGAAATGGCAAGGGTTGGTGATAATGTTCGAACGATTCCGGCCACGGCAGCTTGTCTTTATATGAGACTAGCCTGGGAAATATTACAGTGCACAAGTGTATGCGCAAACACAAGTGCACTCTGTATTCCTTCACTCCCATAGTCTGATGTGATGCTAAGATCGGAGAGAGATGGCTCAGGACCAACGGCTTAAAGGGCTTGCCGAAGCACGAGAGTATGACACCGCCAACTGCCTGACTCCGAACTTCATCCGATAATTCTTAACAGAAATACCCAACTTCACGTTTTGTTCCACCCGGGAGTCGAACCCGAGACCTCATGTTCCGTAGTCCCTTACCTCTACCGCAGGAGCCGTTACAAAGGTTGGAAAAGGAACTTCAGAAGACGTCGATATTTTTTTAGGTGTGTTTATGTGTGGATCAAGATGTCTGTCTGGCCCAGAGGATAGCATATACGTTTGCTGACCAGGAGGTCCCGTGTCGGATAACAGTATTAGAAGGTTTTTCCGAATTCTCAGTAACAGCATGGGGTCTTGCAAAGTAGTAGCGATAATATGCTCAGCCTATTACGTGGGCTTACTTTATAACATGGCGAAGGTACTTTTTCACAGCGGTGTAGTATTACACTTGTGCCTACCCCTTCGGGAGATAGGTTTCCGGTCAATTTTTTCTCGGATGGCATTGAGAACTTCACACGGTCTATGGGTGACCGCAGAAAGATTCTAACCCGTCACATTTTTAAGGCCTCAGCCTATCGCCGGGCTGCAGTGGAGACGGCTTTGTCTGCAATGACAAAGCCCCTTTCCACTTCCACCCCATTGGACCAGATTTCACAGAGCGACTGCCGTCTGACTTCCATCATTATTTAGTAAGACCAATGTCGGTATTTGTAGGTACACTGTAACTATAGGAGGCAGTGCTCATGGTCTCCGAAGCACTGAAAAGTGTGAATTTACGTGAAAGGTCACCTATCTACAAACTAGATGGTGATGAAAACATTTAACCTCTAGTCGTAGAGTAGTCGCGAGTCGAGAGATTCATTTAGTGGTCCAGAGTAACTAGAACGTACTATTTGTATAACTAGAGGATGCCCCTAGCTCCTCCCGCAATTTTCTTTTTATTTTAAACGTTTTTATGCTATCCTGTGGGGATTTCGGAAAATCCCTTCTTAGGGCACCGTTACGGTCCCCGAGGAACATACCTACATGCCAAATTTCAGCTCCTTGCGCTCAATGACTTTGGCTGTGCGTCGAATGTCAGTCATTCAGTAACGCAAGAATTTTATACACAAGGTGTAAAAAGACCCATCACCAAGGCAATGTCTACTCGTTTTGTAAATCATTCTGCGTCATACTAAGCAAAGATAATGGGAAACGATGTTTTTTTAAGTATTCAATACCTAATTAACCATGGTTACATAGGACATAAAATTTATAAATAAATCAAATTGGCGCGGCAAATGCATAGATTTTGTACCTCATTAAAAAAATGTAGGTTGACTTTGAGCCTTAATATCTCCTAAACCAGTAATTTCTCAGATATGGTGCTTAAGTAGAAAATGTTCGTAATGACGGGTACAGTATGGAATTTTATTTTTCGATAAGGACTATTAAGGTGACTTCAGAAGCAACTGACTGATAGTGGTTTAAGCGGCCGCATCTCCGTGTAACACCACAGAATAATTAATAGTACTGTTACGAGCTGGGGTTCGACGATAAATTATCACTTATTATGCCACTTAAACTGAACTTTATTTATACACAAACACTAGATACACACACTTAATTTTCACTTCACTAATAAAACACACTATTCACACCACTAGAACAACACTAAACACTTCCGACTTACTTCCCTCGCTTCTTGTTGATCGCTTCGCTATTCACTTGTTACTGTTTGAACTCGCTCGCCCGCCGCGTATTTATACCGGCCGGATAGGCAACGAGATCCTTCTGGCATATTCCCGAACATTCTCACTACAGACGAAACATTCTAGTAAGTCGGGAACAGTTGACATAGTCCAACGTCATCTAGTACAGAGTAGCTGAATTACCTTTAACCCACCGATACATTCAATCTCTTCTAGTACACCCATTCACCGATAGATGGCGTAACAGTACTAACGTACAGAAGCTTCACTTTTCTAACCAATTTATTGAAATTACGACTCTTGGTACTAAGCAATAAAGTTCAATTCAGCTCGCATAAGCACTCAGTGCCTAATGCGATATTAACCTAACAGTTCCCGTTCTTTTCTAACACATAACGCTGTCGCTGTCTGGCGCGGAGTGGCGCGCTAGGGTTGTCGACTTGGCGCTGCTACTATATTTATTCATCGTCTATCTACCTACTTGACCACGTACCTAATAATAAATAATTATCCTATAAGTATCCTATCCCACTATTGGAGCTAGTAGAACAAAAGCACAAAAAATCTGGTCGTTTACATTTTTACTATACAAATTCTTAGTTATTTCCTAAACGCGTGGACCGATTTACATGATTCAAACAGATAAAATGGTTTTTGAACTAAATCTTTAATTTGACACCATAATCGTTGAGATATCTCAACAAACAAAAAATCAAATTTTCAAGTTGCTATCGTAATATGAATAAAATCAAATTTTCAAGTCGCTTTCGACACACAGTTAATTAAGCAATACTTTGCGTTAGATTTGTGATGATACATTTTTGTTGTTAAAGGCGTTTAAGTTTATAATTTGAACAGTATATGAACACGGCGCGTGAGAATACGGAGCGGTCGCACTCGTTGCGTGACGTCTAATGTGAGCGGCGCGCGGCAACCCACTAAATCCAACCACGTCGACGTGGTCGGCCGAGGTACTTGTAAGTTTGTACCTAAAATGCGAAGTGCGCCCGGCCTGGTAACACTGCGCCGATTGGTGTGGGTTCGATCACCGCGCTAGACCACATTAAGACCCACACATTGTTCTGGGTATTCTTTATGCTCCTTTGGTAAGTCGACTGCGACACAGAATTTATTCCTAGTGCGGGAGTTGTGAGTTGGAGTGATTTTATGAATATGTAGAATAATGTAGATTGTTAATTACACATGTCATTGCCATATACGGTAACAAAGATTATGTACACTTCAACACAAGTAACAGAACAAAATCTTTATTTATGAGTATTCTATTGTAAATTATGTTAAGATAGGTTTATCAACACTCGAAGATAACCTTCAGTATTATATTTATGTAACAAATACGAGTTAAGGCCTTGCCACACGGCTCAATTTTACCACTGATCAAATTTTCAATCGAATTTGCTTTGCCCGTCTCACGACACAATCAAATCACTGATTTTCATTCCGTCCAAGCGATTGGTTAAAATCTGGTGGTACCGCCCACCCGATGAACTTGAGTTGGACGACTGGCGTCTACACGTCACGATTTCATCAAGTGATTTAGTCAAGTTGGACGTAAAATTGTGCCGTGTGGCAAGGCCTTTATTTGTCATCATTGTCAATAAAATATCATCATCGTACTAGCGTTTTCACGATTACATACAAGCCTTTGCCATGAAACCCATGTCCGCTTTCTACTCTCGAAACCCGGAATATTAGCTTTTTCACGGAGCGACTGCCGTCTGACTTCGGAGCGACTGCCGACTGACTTATTTTTTTTTATAGACTCACGCCTGTATCCCCGAAGGGGTAGGCAGAGGTGTAATATTACACCCACATTTCGCCATGATTTTTTTTAGGTCCCACGTAATAGGGGGCGAGCCGCACTTTTCACACATTACCAGACTCTGTGCTGCTACTGAGAATTTCCTAACGGAAAAACCCAATAACACTTTGCCCGACCCGGGAATCGAACCCGAGACTTCCCAATCCCACGCGCATATTTATGCCGCGAGACCAACGAGGCCGTCTGATTTATGGTAGCAATATTAAATAGTATCTAATAGTATAATTTCAGGGCATTTAAACAATAGCCGGTACTAAATAACTTGGCGGTATTAATCATACTTCAAATAGGTACATTTAAACACACAAAACACTCATATAGGTAAATCGGTCGAGCCGTTTCGGCGGATTGCGTCCACAAACACAGTACACGAGATTTTTATAAATTAGATATTTTTCAAGGGCTCGTGACGATTGCTAATGCGTATATATTATACGAGCCGCGTGTTTGGTAAGGTCAACCAGTTTTTTATAAGTAAAAACGGTACCCATCTTCGCAAGTTTAAGCCACAATTATTTGACAGCAATTCCGTATAGTGACCGTTTAAGAATACAAGTGTCATTCCGTGGGTGTCATAAGAAACGACTAAGAAAAATACACGAAGCAAATACAGGATGTCACAAGCCCCATCACCAAGCCGAAGTCTACTCGTTTTGGACATCACTCTTAGTCATAATAAACAAAAATAAAACCTGGGAAACGATATATTTTTTAAGGAGACCCATTTTTTACGCCGCAATTAATAGTGCGCACGTGCAATTCTCGAAATTCCTACTTATCCATGGGTGCATAGCATCTATAGAACAGGTTGGCGGGGTAAATGCGTCGCTTTTGTACCTAATTACAAAAATTGTATTGTAATTTTGAGTCTCAATATCTCCTGAACCAGCCATTTCCCAGGTATGTTGCCGAAGTAAAAAATTATCTTTATGATTGGACAATATGGGGTTTCAGTTTTCGTTAAGTGTCTTTATTATCTTTATGAAGGACGGAAAACTTGACATCAGCCCCTGCACCACACCGCCTGACCAGCGTGGTATAGTAGGCCAAATAATATTGACTCGCAATCAGAGGGTATCGGGTCGAATGGAGAAAGGAACGAGGTAATCGAATCCGTTGACAGTCGTTACGGGAAGTCAGTACCCCCAAATAAACTGATACTGGTTTAAACCATGGAATATCCCTTTGGATTGTGGAGGTCAGACTGAATTAGGATTTCACAGCTTTCAAGGTAATGCAGTTTGTGCATCTATGTTGTAACTTGGACGTTTCGTGAGAAGTCATTACTAGGATTTTCACATCTATCCATTCATGAAGCAACGCTGAATCAAAATCATCATCTCATGTAAAATGTATATTTATGCTAATATAAGACCGACAGCCTAGAACATAAATAGATGTCCATTAATTCCCAATAAGCGGCAATAGGCTCGCCACCTATTACGTGGGATCAAAACACTGGCGAAAAGTGGGCGTTTAATATGCCTCTGCCTACCCCTTCGGGGAAAAAGGCGTGAGTCTATGTATGTAACATAAACAAGGGACGGATATTTTTTACCTTATAAGAGGGATTATTTCCCAGTACGAATGGCAACACCGTAAATCATCCCCGGTATAGGAATAATCGTGGAGGACTCTCGAATGTTCAAACAACACACAGGGTGGGCGATTCAATTTTTGGAACATATACAGTGTTGCCTAGTCTGGGAATGAGCCCCCAATATAATTATGGCAACGTGTAATATTACGACATCTTTGAGGTCGTTCTTATGTTTTAAAGTCAATATACATCGTCAAAAGGCAGTGATAGCCGAGTGGAGAAACCGACAGACTGCTACGCAGAGGGTCACGGGTTCGTATCCTCGGCACGCACCAATGACTTTTCGAAGTTAAGTGCGTATTAAATTGTTAATTATCGCTTGCTTATCGGTGAAGGAAAACATCGTGAGGAAACCTGCATGTCTGAGAGTTCTCCATAATGTTCTCGTAAGACATGTCAAATCTGCCAACCCGCACTTGGCCAGCGTGGTGGACCATAGAGAGAAGAGGCCCGTGCCCAGCAGTGGGACAGTATATAGAGCCGATATTGATACATCGTCATCGGTAAGTCAGCAATAGCCTAGTTGAGAAATCATCCAGCTGGCAGCCATGCAGAGGGTATCGGGTTCGAATGAATGAAATGAATGATCGGGTTTGTAAAAAAAATAATTGACGTTCATAAGTGTTGCTTTTGTAACCTATATGAATAAATGAGTTTGAATGGGACGTCTAGGACGTCTAAGTCATTGAATATCGTTATCGGTTTAGGTTACAGAGTGAAAAACCTGACATTGTGTCATATGTGGTTGGAAAGCGTAAGTACTTGGATGCAACCGGGATAACGCTAGGACGATTATGATGAGCGTTTCGCAGTTCATTGCTGAAACCCGGGAAGGGAAACGGAAGTGGAAAACTCTTCGACCACTGAAAATTGCAATGACCCGAAGTTTCGGCGTAGATGATGGAGAGATCACAAAATAATCTGAGCCTACGTGACCATGCAAGGTAATAGTGAATGTAGCATAAAAGTAAAAAGTTGTAAAGTATTATTTCGTATGATTTCATATTTCAGTCAATGTTTATGTGACGTAGAAATATGTAATTTGGCATGATGATGGCCCGTAATGACGTTCGCATGATTGGCCAACTGCCTGACGAAACGCGCGCATCGTTGTAGTTGCGAAATTGTATAATTATGGACCTGTCTGCAGTTGCTGTGGCGTACACTACTGAGGCTTTACAAGTACGACTTTACTTTTTTAACGCTGATATTCTGCCAAATCTGGTTAGACTAGTAAGCGGACTCCGGGGTCTAAGGCGAGAACTCTTGGTTTCAACTGGGATAACGCTAAGACGATGATGTTGATGACACTACTGAGGCTTTACCACTGAAACTTAAAAGTCAGACGGCAGTCGCTCGGATATCCGGTTAAATCTGGATAAACTAGGAAGCTGACAACGGACTCCAAGCTGAAACTCTTGAATGCGAGATAACTCTGGTATAATAATGTATCAATATATTAACGCGAAACTTTTGTTAAAGGCAAATACTCAAAGCAATTAATATTATGTTGCAGAAGAGAGAGAAAACTCGTCATCACGCCCTATGCCAATCTTTCTGGCCAGAGTGGTAAAGTAGCCCATATCATAATATTGCTTTGCAATGCCATTGTGATGTAAATTAGGAGAGGCCTATGTCCAGCAGTAGACTACGAAAGGCTTACGATGATGAATGTCACAGAGACATACTTACTTCTATTGTATTCAGTAATCTGTGATACGGTATCATAAGTGCATTTAAACAAAAAAATAAATGATCATAATGATCTGTATACATAAAGTTCTTGCATTACTGACTGACTGACAGACAATGCACAGGCAAAACTAGTGGGCAGACAAGAAGTTGAAATATGTAATTTCCTTGGGAAACATAGAGGTGCACTTTTGCGTAACATAGATTGCCCAATATTCCTACGGAATTGGAAAGAAACTGATTTAATAAATTTAAATAAAATGTGTGTGGGTAGCTCCAGGCATGCTCTAGTTATTTATGAACACAATGAGTATACATTATCTCCTTAAACAACAATTAATTCACTCCTATTATCTCAAGATGTTTCATTATCTATATAACTTTACTTCAAATACAAGTGATTATTTATTTACTAGTTTAAAGTCTGCAGTGATATGTCAGTCAGGTAAAGTAATTTTATATAATACTAGCTGAGCCTGCCATTACACTTGCAATAGTTAGGGCCACCGCTCTGCACCCGTGGTGCATAGCGTGATGTTATAAAGCCTGCCATGATAAATATTCAATCCAACATAAAAATAATTTTGTCCCAGTAGTTCTTGAGATCAGCGTATTCAAGCATAAAACCCTTTCAGCTTTATAATATTAGTATATGTATATGTGATGACTGAACTGAGATTAATACATACATACATAGTTTCACACCTGTTTCCCAGAGACTACGGAACGCCCTCTGCAACAATCCTGACATACCTCTCTTGCTTCATTCACTCCCATCAAATTTCTCATGCATGCTCCGGTTAAGGGTACTTCTAACCTGTCCTTTTTTAATTAAATATAAATGCAAAAATATTATACATGAAAAGTTTAAACAGCTCAATTATTTGTCAAAATATTTTTTGCTGCATATCCTAATTTGGTCACTAGTAAAGAGTTAGATTACTTTATACACATACTATGTATGGTACACATACCCATAGGTAAATAAGATGTATGAAATGTTAAAGCATACTAAACTTCTTTAACAATAAATTGTTATAGATCAGTAATGTTTATTGAATGTCTACACTTCAAAAGGACTCTTTGAGACACTTTTTGCAATCTATATGGATTGCAAAAAGTGTCTCAAAGAAGAAACAAATTTCTTGACAAAATTTTAAGAAAATCTCTTGTGTCACTGGAGGTATTTATTTGTTGTCAAAGTATGTGTTTATAAAATATATTGCATGACATTAACATAATGTAAAAATTATAAATTATGGCCCTGGTGAAATTTTGCAACGCACTTAATATGATAACGAGTTTTCGTTACGGTATCCCACTTTTAAAAGGTGATGTTAATGACGTTAATGTAATTACCGCGGGTTGTAATTAATATTTTGTCTTATAAATTAAATTGTTTTATATACGAAAATGATAAAACGTTTTTCAGCTTCTGAAACTAAGTAAACTGACCTTCATGGGGCTGTAAACACGTATTCATAATCAAATATGCAGACAGTTTAGAAATTATCTAAAGTGGCTAAAATCACTTACTTTTCATCTTTTAACGCCAATTCCGAAGTTGATAATCGTGCTATGCATCTTTGGTTGCTAAAACTTGATGGTGAACTATTATTTTTGACTAAAGTACGCAAATTATTTGCAGCTATGTTTTTCACAAAGTTTCGTAACATTTTGTGTCGTTGTACCGTTACAATGTCGCGAATCACTGTATACTACACTGTCGTATATTAAATAATTCAGCGAGATAACGGACAATAGATCAATGATAACAAATTCTATGATAATTTGACTAATTTATTTCTTGACCTTACAACTTTTAGGTTATTCAAGTTCGTTTCGTTGTTGACATTGAAATCTTATATTACTTAAACGTCAAAACTTAGCGCAAAAATGTATCAAATACAGTTTATAAAATATTTATGACCATTTTGTATTTTAAATTCTTTGTCTAACCATAACTTATTTGTTGTCGATACTAGAATCGCAATAATAGAAACCAATTTACCAAAGTATCAGTATTATAACTATCTTCTTGTAATCCTGCGTAAAATGAAACACAAAAGGTTGACGTTGGCAGTATGTTTAGTTTTCACGGAAAGAAAAAGAACTTCTTACATTATTCATTAAATCATACTAATAAAAATATGTATCATCCCCTGCTGGGCGAATATTGATGAACAGTCTGTTCAAAAGTGAATGATTTAAAAATACTTATATTATAATGTTCCACAGAATGCACGCATAAGTTAATTTTATATTTGTAAACAAAAGAGATTGTTCCAGAAATTAAAAAATTGTAAGTCGCTATCAAAACGCACTTATGTCACTCCGTTTTTCAGTCATTTCCTCATTCTTGTTCATGTCAAAATCAAAATTGAAAAGAGCGAGCGTAGTCAAAATATTGCAGATAATATCACTGTTTCATCATTATTTTGTATTATAAAATCGTAAGTTAGCACTATCTAAGCTTTTGACTAAAAGCAAACCCAAATAAACATGTCGGAAAGGTTAAAAAACACGGGTCAAGTATCGAACGACGAAGTTATAGATGAACTAACAAAAGACTTGAAATCTTCGCTAAATACAGAAGAAGTTAGCGAAGATTGTATTATAAACCCTGGAACGAGTACAGAAGATTTCCCTAAGGAAGCCGGCGATGGTCCACAGGCAAGCGGTAAGAAATAATAACAGTATTGTAGTCTGGGCGTTGTCTATGAGAATAAAAGTACCTTTTTGTAGTACGTTTGGTTTCCTGTCATAAATAAGCGTGCTAATTAGATCTAATTGGACGTAAATGTGGACTACTTATCTTAAAAGATTTTTAGATACCTCCCTGGCCAGATGGGTTGGTATACAGTTTGTTTCAACTTTTCCTATGCTTACAATGCTGGTCTCTGTATAAAATCTTCTCATTGTCAGCTCTTACACCACCTATGGGATGATATGGGGTGGTGAAGTTCAGTATTCTTAATCCATCACCACATGGACACTTTAATATTTGCATTTCTGGTATTACTGGAGAAGTTTCTTAATTCCATTTTAATTTTCAGCATCTTCCATACCGGAAGACCATGATTTAGACAAAGAATATGCAGAAAAAGATGAAGGTGCTAAGGAAGACGACAGTGACACTGATATTGAAGAGGTATCTTTGAAAGACGCAGAGGTGGACCTTACGGATGACCAGAAAGAAGAACGGAAGATCATTGCCGAGGAGCTGAAGAAAATTGGCAATGATGCATTCAAATTAGGAGACTATGAGCGAAGTATTGAGAAATATACAGAAGGTGAGATCAAAAGACTTGAGCTCTGGTTATTCTATCAAAATCTCTTTTCTGTTATATATTTGACTCATTTGGGATTTTATCAGTCAGTGACTTATTGAGCAGGCATCCTACCTAGGGAATGCAATCCCCAAGCAAATTCTCAATCCCGGTATTTGTGGGACTGGACATTTTCAGATCCCATGGGATGCCAGTATTTGCCGATGGTGATTAATAAAACTTTGCAAATAATATATAACTATTGAAGGCACTTAAATGACGAGTTTCATAATCAACAGTTTCAATCATTTACTTACTGATTTAAAATTGTCAAAATCTACTTTTGTCTAAAAACATTTTTCTATAATGTAGCGTTTTAAACATCTCATCAACATATTTATTTTACACTATTTATTTGAATACAACAAGCAGGAATAACAGAAGATAAAAAGTTCACTGAAGCTATTTCTCTTTCTCTTAGCGTTATCCCAGTTTCAGTCTGGGGTCCGCTTTCTAGTCTAACCGGATTTGGCTGAATATTAGCTTTTCCACGGAGCGACTGCCTGTCTGACCTCCGAAACCCGAAGGGATAGCGATATTCCATGGTTTAGACTAGTGTCAATTTATTTAGAAGGTACTGACGCCCTGTAACGACTGTCAAAGATCTTCATGACAACCGGGACCGACGGCTTAACGTGCTCTCCGAGGCACGGGACAAGCGATAATTAACAATTCAATACGCACATAACTCCGAAAAGTCATTGGTGCGCGCCGTGGATTCGAACCTGATACCCTCTGCATGGCAGTCTGTTGGTTTATCCACTCGGCTATCGCTATTTATGTATTTAAAACTTTTGCTAGTCGTCATTCGTCATTTGGTGCAGCCGTGTGCTATGATAAAACTTGAATTTCGTTACTCTTCAATCCCCGCGGGTCCCGTTAATTTTACGAACGGGATTAATCCTGCAATTGGCATAGGGGATCCCGGTATTTCGGGATCCAGGTATCCCGGTATTGCATACCCTAATCCTACCATACATATATCATAGATTAGCTGAACCCATATCTACAGGTGCTAACCATAAAGGCCACTGCCTACCATTTGTCTATGTATGAGTGTGTATTTGTCTCCAAATTTTTTTTACAGTCATATTCCAACAGCAGCAAATTTAATAACTGTTGTTATGACAGTGATGTCTCAGATGAACTCCAACCCTGTTTAAATTAATCCAAATCTTCTATATCCTGTTTGTTTACAAGGATAGATGTATATTTTGTATATCCAATAGTTTGGTACATCCATCGATATATAATACTACTAGGACAAGATGACGGGTCACATACAAAATCTTAGCTAAAATCTGTCCGCGATCGTATTCCTACCAAACAGAAACAAATGTTTTAAAACAGTTTTAAGTTCAACCAAATTACAACCATGACACCGAGTAATAAAATCACAAATCATAAAAATTTTATCTAATACTTACGACCAGTCGTGACAAAATACGTCATTTTCGTTTATTTTCTTATTTTTTCGAATTTTGAATTCGAAGTTTACTACATGGTATGGGCTAAGATATAATAATATATGGACTCGCGCAGAACACTAAAATAATTTATAATATAAAATATAAAATTTACTAGTTAGTTTAGTCGACCGGTTGGCGCCGCGGGAGCGTAAGCCACTGCTACGCCGCAGGTCGCGGGTTCGATTCTCGCTCAAGTCAAATAATTGTGTGCTTGAACATGAATGTTCGTCTTGGTCTGGGTGTCTCTATGCATAATATGCAGGTATTTAAAAAAAGAAGTAGCTATATATGTCTATCCAATGTCTAGTATCCACAGTACCAGCTTATGCTTAGTTTGGGCCTATATGGTGTCGTAAGTGGTAAAAAAAAACAAATAATTCAAATAGCATTAACCAATTTTAAACAACCAATTTCGATGTTCTGGTAACAAATTATTAAAAAATATTACAAAAAAGATCGACTCCATGCATCTACTGTTCTGGTTTGTGTATTAGTTATCACTGTTATCTGGCTTGTCAAGATTTTTTGACGTGCGTCAAAAATTGTTTATGGCGGATTAAATCATTAATTTTGTTCAAAATATGATATAATTTGGTAATTCTAAGCTTAAAATAAAACTTATTTTTTATTTACTTACCGAAATTAAGATACTCCATCTGTTAAATTGCATTTTCGGGCATTATTTTTGCAACCTTTTACTAGGCACTGCAGCATTGTGAAACGTATTGACGTTGGCTGTGTTTCAAACCAACTAAACACAATATACGTTCGCGCTGTCAAGCGAGCCGCTATTTGCCGAGACGGTTTTTTGGCGCGGACACGATATCTGGTAGTATTATATATCGATGGGTACATCATACAAAATAAATTAGCGCGTATAATTAATTTATTTAAGGTATAAATGCCTATTTGTTTCCGAAGTTTCGCTCGTCTTGCACCGAGCGTGGTCGCGGAGAGACTGATGCAGCGCCGTCTTGTGGAAGTGCGGGTTTCGGCACCTACCCTCACTTGGTCTTTATTTAAGTTCGCACTATCGGTACTCTGACAAACTACACTATAATGTCGTCTACACACTTTTGAGATTTATCACTGCGGCGGTGTTTACATTTGCTGATGACTGGATTCCAAGTAGCCGATAATCTATATCCATCCTCCTGGTTGAAATTGTTATATTTCTTGATTTCTACCGCTTTACGTACTATCCTGGAGTAATAGAAACGCCGGAAACAAATAGGTATTTATACCTTAAATAAATTAATTATACGCGATTAAGACCCGCTAATTTATTATGTATGATGTATACAAATCGCGAAAGTTTAAAATCGATTAAAATCGATTAGTTTCGGTACAGTTGCGGCACTCTTTATCGTCTCCGCCACATAGCATGACAGATATAGTTGATTGAATCAGGCGTTACTTGGTGGAACTGCCCGAACTGCATTGTAGCCTAATGGAAAGAAATGTCGAAAAAGCCCGCAGATTGCCAAAATTATAAAAAAAAGAAAGAGGAATCCACCACACAGCCTCGGATTGACCACCCTAACTATTGCAATAGAAAAACATTATCTATCTATCAGAGGAGTTTGGTATTGTCAACGTTTTTCAGCTTTCGGTCAATCCGAGCGTTCATTGTTAACGACACCCCCAAAACGACACCCCTGGGGTGTCATTAACAAAAAGCATTTGTTGACGACACCACTAACAAATAGTGTTGTTACCCTGATTTAAAGATTTTTTTTATAGATTCTTTAAACTCAATAGTTAGAAAGTTAAACTTAGTAGGATACCAAAATATTAAATAAAATACAAAGAACTTAGAAAGATATATGTATATCAACCATTGAGAGTATTTCAGCCATATACTAGCTCAATAATCTTAAGCGATATGTTATCCCAACATTACGGTGGTGTCGTCAACAAATGCTTTTTGTTAACGACACCCCAGGGGTGTCGTTTGGGGTTGTCGTCAACAAGGAACCAATCCGAGGGTGCGTGGTAGGTTTCTCCTTCTTTCCATTAGGTTAGCATGACAGTTTGCAAATCACATACTAGTTTTCCAACTCTAGGAGTTCTTTATATCCAAAGAGGCCAATGTTTCTCTATTTAGCTATGAATCCATCAAATAGTCAAAGATAAATAGTGCTATTACCATTTGCAGGTCTAAGAACATGTCCTCTACAGTTTTCTCAGCAGCGGTCGATACTATACTGCAACAGGAGTGCGGCTAAGATGAAACTAGAGAAGTATGCGCAGGCCATCAAAGATTGTACCAAAGCCATAGAACTGGACGACACTTATATGAAGGCTTACATCAGGTAATATATCTAACTGAAGGCTTGGCACCACTGGCTTCATAGCTATCGTCATCATCAGCCCTTTATTTTATTTATTTATTTATAACTTTATGCACAAACAATTTGTACAAAGGTGGACTTAATGCCAAAGGCATTATCTACCAGTCAACCTTTGGGTGATGCAGAGAAACATGAAATAGGTGCAGTTCTTAAATAAAGATGAAAAAAAAAAGAAGACCGAAACCTACAAAATAATATATAATGATAGATACCTAATTATCTAATATACGTACATATACTTACATACCATAAATAAATATTAATTAATAAACACATAGATATATATATATATATTTTATAATATCAATAAATAAATATATATATATTTATACTGTCCCACTGCTGGGCACGGGCCTCTTCTCATTATGAGAAGGGTAAGGGTAAAGCTGATTTTCCACCAGAGTGGCGAGACGAGGCGAGTCGAGGAGAGAATTGAAATTTGTATGGCAAATGTTCAATTCTCTCCCAGCGCATCTTTGGTGGAAACAGTGTGGATTAACGAGAATATGCGAGGCGTGAATTGAAATATTTGTTTGTGTAAAAATGAACCGTATTGCTTCCGACATAGAGTATAAATTAACTTTGTAACAGAAACACGCTTCTCGCGATAGAAATTGCGTGTGTATTGCAAGACGAACTCAAACAGCACTGTACCTATATCTTTATCTAATGAAGCCTACGGGCGGCGCGGCGGTCACGCGCGAGCTCGCGATGGCAATTTTTAGTGGAAAAGGGTCAGTGCGATTTCAATTCTCTTCTCGCCTAGTCTCGTCTCGCCACTCTGGTGGAAAATCACCTTAAGGTCCACCACGCTGGCCAAGTGTGGGTTGGCAGACTTCACATGTCTTTCGAGAACATTATGGAGAACTCTCAGACATGCAGGTTTCCTCACGATGTTTTCCTTCACCGTTTAGCAAGCGATAATTAATTTAATACATAACTCCGAAAAGTCATTGGTGCGCGCCGTGGATTCTCTGCGTAGCAGTCTGTCGGTCTCTCCACTAGGCTACCGCTGCTTGTAGTTATATAATTATGTGCGTATTTAATTGCTTGTTCAGTGTCTAAGGACCACGTAAAGCCGTCGGTCCCAGTTGTCAGAAAGATCTTTGACAGTCGTTTTAAGAAGTCAGTACATCTGAATAAAGCTAGCTAGCTCTGAAGCTCGTCATATCCATGGAACATAGCTAGCCAAGCTAATATTCAGTCAAATCTGGTTAGACTAGTAAGTGGACCCCGGCTTGTATCTGGGATAACGCTAGGAGGAGGAGGATACATGAAAGCCGTAAGCAAATCGGACTTGGCATTCTTCTAGTTTTGTTGCTTTTTACACCTAAAACGTACAGCAAACTTACTAAACATAGAATAATAGAATATTCTTCACAGTAATCCATTCAGTTGGATGGCTGTTTGTATCTGTTACCCGTGGAACGAACGGATTTTTACGGAACTCTGCAGAAATACTACCTTTTATCGCCATAACCTACACCCTTGAGGACTCAAGCCCCTGCAGTCCGAAAGTTTCTGGCAACTTTCATGACTGATGAGTTTTTTAATGTTTCCCTTTATAGAACCTTGCCTCACAGCACAAAAATCGTATTTCTGTTGTGGGAACATAAACTGGAGCTATCAAACTCGTTTCTAGCGCGACCCCGCTATAGTAACACTTAACTTCGTGGCGATATTTTTGCTGTAGTTTTTATATTTTTTTATACAATCCTTGGCAATAACGACCACATAAAAGAAAGATTTACCCAATTTTATGCAGTTGTTCGGCAGTTATGCGCGTATAAAAATTTCGGTGATAAATTTTATTTATGTAGATATTTCTTTCATAATTTTCCAGGAGAGCACAGTCGTACGAGGCTACAGACAAACTAGACGAATCTCTAGCCGACTACAAGAAGATTCTAGAACTAGATCCTTCGCACAAAGACGCACAGAAAGCCGTGATACGTCTGCCCCCCCTTATCGAAGAGAAGAATGAAAAACTAAAGAAGGAAATGTTAGGGAAATTGAAAGACCTCGGCAATATGATCTTGAAACCTTTCGGCTTATCCACAGAGAACTTCCAAATGGAACAGGATCCTGAGACGAAAGGATATAAAATCAATTTTAAACAATAATCTAAGTAAAATTGTGATATTATAATATAATTACTGTATATTTATTAATTTGTTTTATTTGTTAGGTGTAGGGAATCCTTGTTTTGCTTAGATTTGATTGCGAAATATGCCTTAGCACGGATTGAGGGACATACGGGCTAAGTCGTATTAGGTTGGAAGTTAAGGCGTATTAGGTAGGTTTTCCGCACATAAAGGAGTGAAGAGGAGGGCAGCTTAGGGACTCCAAATCCTCCCAAAAGAATGTTTTCATACAACAACAATAACTCTGTATGGTACTGAATTATAGCAGTGGAAAAAAAATGATACATTGTGTCTACCAAAATAAGTGAAACAGCATATAATATCACAATACTTTATTACCAATGGCACCAGTTTCAATTTTTCCAAGACGACGATCTCCAGCGGTCAGGCACATCTGAAACAACATGTTGCTTTTAAACATTTGTTTTTAATCATAAATAAAATACACTGGGTTTGCCCTGTTAGAAGTGACAATTTTATATGCTACAATTTCTCTGATTTTGTCAAAAGATCAATAATCATCATCATCAGCCTTTAACAGTCCACTGCTGGACTAGGCCTCTCCTTTGAAAGAAGGAATTGGCCTACTATACCACGCTGGCCAAACGGGTTGGTATGTATCAAGGTTTCCTTCTCTCACAGTGCTGTTCTCTGCATAATATGCTCCCGCTGCCGGCTCTTACGACACCCATGGAATGATATGCGGTGGTGACATTCCGTATTCTTAATCCGTCACCACGCGGACGAATAGATCAACACCACCAAACGAAAAGATCAATACAGAAGCAATAATTTTTTTTTATTAACACTTTCACTGCCAAGTCATTATACTATAAGTCAATACATATGCCCAGTAATTTGTGGGAGTAATACATAACGACTCGGATCCGAGTCCATCGGCACGACGACATCGTAACTGGACCGCTATGCTCATGGTCCCGTATCCGAGTTCACAAGCGCGAGCGCAGGGCTGTCCAAAATGACCTGTGTTATTTTTTAATTTTTGTTCTAGTGCAATAAATGGCATGTGATTAATGTTTTTATTTATAAAAGTATATTTTCGTTTTCATTTACTCCTAGTTTTAGGGTAACAAATCTTATAACAAAGCTTGTCGGTATTGATTGAGATCGTTCGCCGAAAATCTGTTTCCGACAATTTTATTATAACGATGTTCTTGATTTCATTGAAAATATCGGAGAAGGATTTACAACGTTTAGATAAAATAGAAATCATAGAACAAAGCTTGTCGGTATTTATTGAGATCGTTCGCCGACCATCTGTTGCCTCGATAATTTTTAACGATGTTCTTGTTTTCATTGAAAATATCGGAGAAGGATTTACAACGTTTAGATAAAATAGAAATCATAGAACAAAGCTTGTCGGTATTTATTGTCTTCGTTAGGTGACAATTTTTAGACCCAATCTAAACATTTCGTTATCTATGATTAGTTGCCGCAATAACAAAGGCGCCGAAGTTTAGCTTTGTTTTCATTTAAAAGTCGTGACAAAAATTTAAAACTTGAAAATATTTTGTCGGCGCCGGCGTCCTTTGTTAGGTATGTACTTAAAAAATGAAGCGCATGTGTCCTTTTGTTTCTAGTAACTTTGTTATACACAGGTAAATATGGTTTATGACTTCTGGGTCATACCATGATCATTTTGTCTGCTGATTTACGTGCAAAATTATTTAGCTCATTCGATATTTGTTTGCGCTTCTGGCCAGACCTATATCGGATATCTACTCCCTTCTGTTTTCTCTGCGTCCTGTGTGATTCGAGTGACGACTACTTGCTTTCCTCCTGGACTCTGATTGTCTTACGTTTGGAACCGTGTTGGAGTATCAGCCTATAAGTATAGTCACAAATTTCTTATATCTGAGACTCTGCTGCCTTGGAGATCACAATGAACTTATATTCCTTCTTTCACTGTACATCGAGAGGTTATGTTAGTGATAATCACAGATTACATTAATTAATTTACGATTCTGTGGTGATAATGTGTATTCAGCGTTTTGTTTCAATGCTAGTTGAAGAGGTTAGTTAATATTACTGCTAATTCACCCTTTTGTTGAACATTTTACGTTACCTACTATGAACGAACGCCACAAATAGCCACAAACGTAAGTAATGCATGCAACACAAGTTAGTGAACAATGCAAACAAGCATTCTGTGTTCGCACATGTTATATTTTTGGTATTATATTTTTTTTTAATTGTATGTACCTAGTAATTTCAAATATATTCTAAAATCATAAATACAGGATGCAATTATTTAAAAAAGATATGAATTTAAGTATGTATGAATGTAAGTACCTACCTCATAAAATGCAAATCTAATACGAACACTCAAATAATCATGATATTATTATACTATTTTTCGCTAGTCGTAACTAAGTTTTATGCGTGTAGGTTATGAATCTACATAATTATATTTTATCGACGCAAAACAACATCAAATAATTAAAATGTTTAATGATAAACGTTCAAGTGAAATATTTGTGCGTAGGTACCTATTTACGTGTGTACGATGTGTAGATACGGCACTTGTTCAATAATTGTTCATCATTATGATTATTGTTTCTCAATTAAGCAACACTTATAATCATAAACTTCGCTTATAGGTAAATTATTTCGGAAGATTAGGTACGAATGATATAACAATTGGTAAAAAAGTTGGCCGCATGGTTTGGATTTGACAACCCTAAGTTAACAATGACGTGTATCTCTATTGTTCGACTTGCACCCGGATCCGAGTCCTGGGCATTGTTAGAAGTCGGCCATAACTACTTACAGACACGACTCGGATCCGAGTTCTGGGCATGGGAATATATGAATTGTTGAACTCGGATCAGAGTCGTGGGCACTGAACGTGGTTGCCTTTTTATCTTCTGTGCAACTATGGAGTTGCCTAAAGAATATTGTCAAGAGTAACTTTTAATAGCGCGATTTAGGATCTTCAATCATGTCTCCTTAGTTCCATCGGTATCCGGTAGATGTCACCAGTGTTTGTCTTAGTAATTGCACTGTAGATGATACCAGTTAAATGTAGCTGGCCTCACATGAAAGTTTTTTTTTATAGACTCACGCCTGTATCCCCGAAGGGTTAGCCAGAGGTGTAACATTACACCAACATTTCGCCATGAATTTGTAGGTCCCACGTAATAGGAGGCGACGAGCCTATTGCCGTTACCACCAGACTTCGTGCTGCTACTAAGAATTCGGAAAAACCCAGTAACACTTTTGCCCGACCTGGGAATCGAACCCGGTACCTCCGATCAGCGTTCGCATACGCTATCCACTGAACCACGGAGGCAGAATAAAAATGTTTACCTGGATAAAGCCTTCCATCACCAGGTTCAAGATAACGCCCCCCTCCCCCCCATACAATTAAATTCTCCACCTCCAACAAAATCCTGGATTCTGTGCTACATGATCATAGTTGTTCATTTTGAAGGTGTATAGTACTTACGGTTTAGCACTGACAGCCCTTTTAACGTTTTCTGATGCGCCAACGTCGATCACAGTAGCGGCAGCGCTTGAACGAGCCTGACCGAGACCGGCAGCGCCATAGGTAACTGCAACAAATAAACAAATAGGTACTTTTTTTAGACAATCGCCGCAGTGGTAATAAAATTACCATGTGACAGGGGACTTTGCAAACATACAACCAACGGAGACAATAAACACCCAGACTCGAAACAACGATTTATGGATCACACAAATTTTTGTCTCGTGTTGGAATCGTAGGTACCCACAACACTCTGCACGTCAGATCAGATCAGTCAGATCCACGGCGCGAACTAATGATTTTTCGCATCAATGTGCGTATTACATAGTAAATTATCGCTTGCTAAACGATGAAGGAAAACATCGTGAGGAAACCTGCATGTCTGAGAGTTCTCCATAATGTTCTCGAAAGACATGTGAAGTCTGCCAACCCGCACTTGGCCAGCGTGGTGGACTATATGGCCTTACCCTTCTTATAGTGAGAAGTGGCCCATGCCCAGCAGTGGGACAGTTTATATATAGGGCTGATGATGACGATTAGCTTTCCACATCAACACAGCATAGATATTACTTGGTACTTTTTCGAATCCACGGCGCACACACCGATGACTTTTGCGAAGTTATGTATAAATTGTTAGTTATCGCTTGCCCCGTGTCTTGGAGAGCACGTTATGCCGTCGCGTCGGTCCCGACAGTCAATGGTTATGAAGGTCTTTGACAGTGGTAACAGGAAGTCGGAACCGCTGAATAAACTGACTCTAGTCTAAACCATGGAATATCGCTATCCCTTTAGGTTGCGGAGGTCAAAGACGCAGTCGCTAGCTGCTGTGGAAAAGCTAATATTCAGTCAAATCTTAGACTAGTAAAAGGAATCGGGGTTATAACTGGGATAAAGCTAAGAGGATGAAGTAACAGATTGCAATAATTTGAGCATGAGCACTTCCTTGAAAGCCTAAAGCAAACGAAATGATTGCTATTCGCTTTCAAGAGCATGCGACATCAACTACGTCTATATCTACTTGTATTTTACTTTTCTTATTGTATAAGTAGTAGAGTCTTGCTGATTTCAGCATGAATGGGCCGGCTCTACCGGAGAAGTAAGTACTAACCTCTCACAGAAAATCGACGTATAGTAACAGTACCTATCATAAGTATATTGTTAAGTTTCGTTCGGTGAGTGAGAGTGCCGGAGACACTTTCCTCTATTCCGTCCTTCTCCCTCATCACACTCTTTCTCCTATTCCTTTTCCCTACCCAAACGGCGGCAAAGCACTTGAGACTCAGATGTTGCTGTCTCCATGAGTGGTATTACTTGTTAAGACTTGATAAGACTAGGTACTTGTTTGCCGCTTTATATAAAACCAAGATAGTCTACTATGTATCTAAGTATGTGGTGTTGATGCATTTGAACTGTCGCGTCTCCAGCATCTTGACGCTAAACGCCATCTACGTAAAACCCAGCCGACGCCATGATATAACTACACTCGCAATGAAAGCGGGCAATCTGTGGCGGACAGCTTTACCGCGCTGTCTGTGACCGCACATTTCGGAACAAGTTTGGTTTTGCAAGTCACATCCGAGCACATCAAAGAAGATGAACCATGGCGTCGCCGTCGACGGACACGTCGAGGAGGACATCATCATCATCTAAGTATGTATAGAGTAGTTCTTATGTGCAGTACCGTGGTTTCCGGCCGCAGGTCCTGCGCCGGCGTCGCCTGCAGGTGCGCCGCGGCCGACAGCCCGCCTGCCGCACGTAGTAGCGCCGGTCGTTGTACCGGCAGCGCTTGAAGCGACCGTCTTTAGACCGACACCGCCTACGATATGGAATACATTTATTTTTATAAACCGTAAAGTAGGTAACTATCACATAAAGTTGTAGATATTGTAAAACAGGTAGGTATCTATTAGACTAGTACCTGTTTTGTCAGTGTCGTGAGATGGTCTGCAATGTGCCATTCTCTCAAAAAATAGACTCAGAATTAGTTATGGTCCTATGTAGGGGGAGGTGGGGCACATAGATACACGGGGCACATTTGTACAGTATCTATATCTCAAAACCAATAAACGCTACACAGTCCGGCACATCACTAGAACGCTCAAGGACATTCACAAGAATGACAGTTGTGACACCGCTCGCCGCCAGTTCGCCATTGGGCTTCAACGGACACTAACGTATTGGAAGTGGCGTGCGCAACTGCCTACAAAAATATCACGTGAAATGTGATTGTGTCTCAGGAGAATACTCTTAGTTGTTTTTGTTATTATTTGTTACCAAAGGTAAGTAAATATAGTCATTAGTGCTTTTTAAAATGTTTTTGATTGCAAGATTGTTACATATTTGATAAAATTAAATTGTTTGTGGAAAGAGTCCGTTGGGGCACTTTCATACGGTAACGTGCGGGGTACAATGATACGTATCAATCTGCCCCTCTAGTGTATTAAAGTGTCCCAAATAATGGTTTAATTGGATGGTATTTTTCTTTTTTTTAGAAAATGGTGCGCACGTATAAACCCAAAACTGATAGAATAAATATCAACGAAGGCACAAGCACAGTCTTTTCTACTCCTAAAGTTATTGCTGGAAGAAAACAAAGATAAGTAGGACAAATAGTTTCTGCAGAACGCGGAGTGTTAGTCACTTTCTGTAGTATTATTACTGCAACTGGTTCTTCTCTTCCTCCAGTTTATATCTTTCCAAGAGTTCATTATAAAGATCACTTTCTAAATGGTGCTCCTGATGGAAGCTTAGGATTGGCAAACAGCTTCTGTTTGCCAATCCTAAGCTGGATGACATCAGAATTGTTTATAAGAGTTTTGAAACACATTATGATTATTTTTGTAAAATTTCTGTTATAGACTCACTCACGCCTGTATCCCCAAAGGGGTAGGCTGAGGTGTAATATTACACCCACATTTCGCTAGGATCTTTTAGGTCCCACGTAATAGGGGGCGAGCCTATTGCCGTAACGGGCACATTACCAGACTCCGTGCTGATACTGAGAATTTCCTAACGGAAAAACCCAATAACACTTTGCCCGACCCGGAAATCGAACCCGAGACCTCCCAATCCCATGCGCACATTTATGTAGCGAGACCAACGAGAAAGTCAAAGTAAAATTTCTGAAGTTTGTTTAATTTTTTTTACAAAAAAGAATTGTTTATTTTGATAGGCGGCTTGCTAATATTTTCATTGACAATATTCAATGTTAAAGTCTGATTACTTAATGAGTATATAACTAATTAAGAAAATAACAAAGAACGAGACTAAACTTGTTCTATGGTAAAACTATTGTTTTTTGTGATTATATTCCATAAGTAACTGATTATGAGTAATGTGTACGCTTAATAAAGTGTATTTTGCGATCTCAATCAATAAAATGGTTTTCATTTCTTAATTTTAAGTAATAACACAGTTTATATTGGGTTTTTTGTCGGTTTATACTTGCATTTCATATGGATCTAAAATACGTATCAAACTGCCCCACCCCATGTATCAAAGTGCCCCATAGGTGGGGCAGAATGATACAAAAACGATTTTTTATTAAAATCGGTTTATCTCTATACCTCACCACTTTTTGCGGTTTTTTCGTAGTCTAAATATAAACTGACATATGAGCCAACGCACACATCAAAATAAATATTCAAATATAATGCTTTACGGTCTTTAAAAATGAGGTTGAATTTTTGTGTATCAATGTGCCCCCCCTCCCCCTATGAACTAGTAAGTACCTACCTCAAGCATTTTCGAGGTTAGGTTGACAATGGCCTGCTTCGTCTCGTAAGACGAAAAAAAAGGTTTTACCCATCATTTAAAGATAAGGTCAGTGTATAATATCATTTACAAACAATAATCTGAACTGAGACAATTATCGAGCACAACATTGTTATTCCAGACCTGCATTCGAAATGCCGCGCTTGCATCCAATACCTACCTGTCTCTTTCGTTGAATTTATAATCGGTTCTTGCGGGATCTCAACGGTTTCTGCGACAAGGTGCACCCCTACTTTTTATAATAAAGAAAATAGCATCGACTTACGTTTTGCACATTCTGTAAAAAAAGAAAACAAAACACGTTTAAACAATAGCCCCTCGTATACCTAGGTACCTACTTACCTACGCAGATAAAGTTCAAAAAAATAAAAATGCCTTGTTCTATTGAGTACTAACTGTTGCCCGCGGTTTCGCCCACGTTATTTCAGTATTTCGACAACAGCGCCACCTACGTACAGATTACGATATATTGCAGTCCCATTAAAATCGGTCAGTTACAAAAAAGCTAACATTCTGTCAAGTCTAGTTAGACAAGGGCGGATCTCTATAGCCATTGGAAATGCCTTAGATCGGTATTTCCCAAACTATGGGTGGGTACGAGACCCAAGGGCGTCGCCAGCTGATTGCTTAGGGGGGGCAAGATCGCCAAACGATGGCCTAGAGAGGAAGAGGGAGGGGAGGGCGGTCAAGTTGAATGAAAAGTATCGAGAAAAGTAAGAATTGTAGGGATTTTTGAATCTCTAGGGAGGCAGCTGCCCTCTGCCCCCCTTGGCGACGCCCTTGACGAGACCCACTGGTGGGTCGCAAGCGAATATTGAGTGGGTCCTAAAATGTAAGGCGACACCGACTGACCGAAGTTCTCGTCCCCTTTACGAATTGATTCTCATTATAGCCTATGCCTCCTTTTTGTAAAAAAGAACAGCTAAGTAAGACGAGTAAGAAGGGGGTCTCAAGATTTGAACTTTAGTTTGATGGGTCGGAGGGTCGGAGCTCAGGCATCTTTGAGAACCACTGCCTTAGATGCAACTGGGAGAATGCTGGAATAATGAAGATTATATGCTGCATAGAAACCAAAATGTCGTAGGTAATAAAAATATTTACAAAAATATTCAACTTACTTCCGTCGACCCGATCGGACCATTTTGTGTCTGGAAAAGAATATTTATAGGATCAGATGTTGTACAATAATATCAATAATTCATTTCTACATCGTCACTACGGGTATGGGACTTTATTTCATGATCGATATAACGTATAACGAAGTCTTCACAGATACTTTTGGTTACCCACGGTGCGGAATCGGTGGTATCTGCCAAGGCTGCAGTCACCAGGGTTATTTAGAGAGAATTGGGCGATGCATAATGGCAAACGTCCTTTAATTGTACGAGGTAAGGCGTACCGCCCACTATAATTTGAATCCAACTGTCACTGTTGGATGGCTTCTCGAAACGGATGACTGCCGGGGATGACCACCCTATTCCTATTAAACGACTGGAATTGCTACGCAGGAGTCGCGCACCCTGTTTTCGCTACTTAAGTTGACCTAAGTTACCTATACTTACTTTAATTCTCGATTAAAACACAAAATGCTATCAGGCCCAGCAAGAGGATCAATTTGTATGTGCTGCTTCTAAATAGGTACCTACCGGGTACTGCTATGATACCAATTAGTACATACCTATACGAGAACCTATTACCTACTTACGCTTTACAAGTAAAGGTACCTACCGCATGCGGTACCTAGAACGTTGATAGAAGAACTACTAACCAGGCATACCTAGGTATAGGTACCTACAGCACAGAGGTATAAGAGACTTACTGATTTCAGCATGAATAGGCCGGCTCGTCCGGGGTAGAACTTTCAAAGAAAATCGTTGTAAAATAACGGCATCTGATAGGCACTGTTGTTGTGGTGAGTACAGTCGAACAACTTCCCGCTAGACCACCATAAGGGCGAGAATCGCTCAGTAAGATATTGTCGCTTCCAGTGCTACTTTACACGCATATTGATACTCTGGTATTGGTATACAAAACCAGTTTCTAGTGTGCCTCGACTCTATGAGCGAGCCAAGGGATTTTTTCAATCTGGTCCACCGCCGACTTGTTTCATTGTACCAGTGCCCCATTCCTCTTTTACTTTTCGCTCATCTTTTTCCTCCTCCTATTCCCATACCATAGGAGGCAACGCATTTGTGACTCCTCTAGGGTTGTGGGTGTCTATGGGCGGCGGTAATCGCTTACCAACAGGCGATCTGTCGGCTCATTTGCCTCCTAGTAGGTTCTTATGTACGTACATAAAAAGGCAGGTAGGTACCTATACCTACTTCTTTCCCTCTCTCCTCAAGTTAGCAAAGTAAGAAGGCTAATTTAATGTACTTAGTTTGTAAGTACTTACTTAGGGCAGCCTGTAGGTATCACAAATTTCTCATTTGGTAAATCAATATAACTAATTTTAATATCACGATGGTAAATTCATTGGGTTCGTGCCAAAAATATAAATAAATAAAATACAAAATATATTTCTATGTCACATGGATAAAATCTGTCTGTATGACTGACAGCTGTTTTTTTTCTATTCATTAGACAATTCTTTATTTAAAATATTGTCTATTGCCCTTTGCCCTAACAAAGAAATATAACCTAAGGCATAGAAGTAACACTAAATAACAACAGCGGTTGCTATGATTGATATCTTCTTTCTAATGGCACATGCAGCATGATAGAAAGAGCTGTCGATAGGTTTAGCAGCACACTCTTATAGCAGCATCGTGGTAGGCAAACAGTAGACAAAACATAGAGTTAGGAAACCGAGTGTTGTTCGTAACAGTGATGATTTATCGATAAATATTTTTGGTCAAATGTTTAACTTTAGTATGTGTCGATATATTTAAGCCGTAGAAGTAAACAACTAAAATATTGAAATTGTAGTTTTTGCTGTTGACGCCGGACAGTGCTCTGCAAAGACTTGCCAGACAGACATTGCTAAAAACATCACGTGTTTAATTGATCGTTTTAGCCATAAAATCTATTGACAAAAAGTATTCATAAACTAATGAGCGATGCGTTGCGATGCAATGCTAAGAAACTGTCACTTAGATTATGTATTGTACGAATTATACCAGATTGGCTAATGCGACACGGCAGGCTTTGGCAATTTGTTTGCGTCGCATCATATCACGTTGCTTGCTATCGCTAACGTTGGACACTGCTCGATTTTTTTAGAGTTGTAGGTAATCCGATTGCCACGCCGAAGCTTGCGGGTTTGATTCCCGCTCAAGTCAAACATTTGTGTGCATGAATATGGATGTTTGTTTAAGTCTGGATGGTACTATGTATAATATGTAATATATTTACAGAAAAGTATATATGCATGTTTATCGATTGTCTAGTACCCGTAGTACAAGTTATTCTTAGTTTGGGACCAGATAATGTTGTGTGAATGTGAAAGAATATTATATTTTATGGTAGAATATTATGTAGCGGACTACAAGGCAAGACGTCTTTGATCAGTCAGGATAGCACTAATATGATAAATAATATAGAAGTAGGTAGATTAATTAAAATCGTTCTAATTATTATATTTTATTAATATGTTCAAACTCAAATTACACACTTTTTGTTTAGCTTTGGATAAATAATTCTACCGGGTGTGCAATGTCCGGGCATAAATGTAATGTAGGCACAGCTTTCGGTTTTAAACGATGCCAGGTGCTTTCTGTCTTTAAAAAAAACAGTCTTTCTCAAAATGACGTGAACAAAAACGATGGTACTTCTGCTAAATCAAACTAGGCCGTCCAACGGCATTTATCCAAAGTTTTCTTGTGACGTCATTAATAGGCAACCTGTAATACAAAAAAACCTTCTTAATAATAAAAAATGCTACTCACATCCCTAATCCATCTACTATTTTATAGATGCAAAAATGTAAGCCTACACACGCGTGCGTACACTGGAACACTTGGCTTTATAGGTTAATAGACGCTACTTTTAAGGTAGGTATCTAAGTAAATTATGTACGTTGTACATTAAACTGCGTTTACTATCAAACGCGCGATAGAAAATTAGACCGTTGGACGTTTTTGTTTATTGCCAACTTAGCAACCGCGACTACCCGCTGTCGCTTCCAGCTACAGTCTTACATTCATGTCCGATAGTTAGTTTCCGTATTTATCCCTCATTAAAAAACATCGATATCTCCTTTCACTGCCAAATCCCATCACTAAGGCTATTAAATCAATAAATGTACAAAATAACAATTTGTGAGTTAAATTCATAACACATACGTATGCAAGCTGTTCCCTTGATTTGCAATACAATGATATTCTGTAAACTTAACACTCATTATAGCATTAATACGAGAAAACTAAATAAATTTGTTGGAAAATTCCGACTCACTGCTTGAAGATTAAGTTTCTCCTGTTATTTCCGTTCCGAGAATAGCGGCATCCACATCCCGATATCACATACACGATGTGTATTAATTAATGAGTACACTATTTTATTATTATAAGCTTACTTACTATTTAAATGCAAAAAAGTTATTAAAAATGTAAACACAAACGTCCAGCAAATTTTACACTGATGACAGATCACAGCACGGCTATTTAGAGAATGTAGTCAAAGATATGAGTATGTAAAGAGTCTATGCCTCTTTAAATGAGACGCGTAATTTGACGTTATGATTAACCAACTAAGACCAACTGACATTACATGTTGCACGTTCGGTATAAGGAAATTTATAGGGCATGTTCTCTCTAGTCTAAACGTAGTCCAATCTCTTTGTGCCCTAATCACACAATAGGTATACATACATACATATAGGTAGTACATACATAGACTCACGCCTGTTTCCCGGAGGGGTAGGCAGAGACTACGGAACGCCATTTGCAACGATACTGAGATATCTCCCTTGCTTCATTCACTCTCATCAGATTCTGAGCATGCATGAGGAATCTGATGGGAATCAGAATCAGAATCAGAATCTTTATTGGCAAAAAATCTGTGACAATTGGTGTTAAACAGAAATACATATAAGATACAAGAATTTTGACCACAATATAGCGGCATGCCAATATTAATTGAATAAAATGTAAATTTACAATTATGTCAAATAAGATTAAACAAAATTAAGTAAATCAATATAAATAAATAACTAGATTGGATGTCAGTAAAATAGAATAAATTAAGAAAAAAGAAAATTAAGATCTAATTAAATTAAATTGAATTAATTACATCACAAAAATATTGATACAAGTTAAAAATGTCACTTACAGCTAGAAAATAGACACAATAAAATAGGTAAATTAAATAGCTACTGTGTAATTATGTAAATTGTCATTTAAATAATCTGCCAGAGTGTAGTAACATTTACTTATTAACAATTCGTTAAGCTTTTTCTTAAAAATATTAAACTCTGCTTCTTTGACTGTTCTGGGCAATTTATTATATATCACAGATGCCATATGAAAAATGCTTTTATGCATCAGTGCAGTATTAGTTTTACGCACACAAAGTCTATGTACGTCTCGTTGTCGTCTATTATATAGATCTGAAGCCAGCATGAATAAATCAGGATTGCGTTTAACTAATACAGCAACTTCAAATATATATAAGCATGGCAAAGTTAACAATTTATGCTTAATAAAGTATGGACGACAGCTATCTGTACATTTTAATGCAAACATGGCTCTAACACATCTCTTCTGCATTTTGAAAACTATATCCCTATTCGTTGAGTTTCCCCAGAAAATTATTCCGTACCTTAGTACAGAAACGACTAGACCATGGTAAGCAGTTATAACGGAATTTACATCAGTTATTTGTACCAGTTCATGTAGGGCGTAAGCGGAACTACTGACTCTTTTACAGAGCGCATCAATATGTGGCTTCCATGTGAGTTTGCTGTCAATAGTTAGCCCAAGGAATTTTGTTTTTTGGGTTTCACGTACCGGATGACTTCCATGGTGAATATTTAGATTACTCAGTGGGCCAGCCCGTTGACTAAAGGACATAAACGTGGTTTTATCAATATTGATACGTAAATTATTTGCATCTAACCATGTTATGACATCTTGTAATGTGTTGTTTACTTCTTGCTCGTAAGTATTACTATTACAGCATTTTATTGCAACTGTGCTATCATCTGCATAGAGAGTCATTGGGTGTGATGTGGCTTTTGGCAGATCGTTAATGTAAAGAAGGAATAGGAGTGGTCCCAGGATGCTTCCCTGTGGCACACCATACATTATTTGCCGTTGTTTGGAGACGTATACAATTTCCTTTTTTGTTTTTACATCAACTTTAGTTATCTTGGTATATTGTACGCGGTTCTTGAGATACGTTTCGAGCAGTTTTAGAACATTACCTCTTATACCGTACCTTTCAAGCTTGGTTAGCAATATTTCATGGTCCACATAGTCAAACGCTTGCGTCATATCCATGAATATTGCGCATACCGGTGTGCGTTTATCCATATTAGTCATTACAAATTCCAAAAAATCGTAAATTGCCATATTTATTGACTTATTTCGCCTAAATCCCTTTTGTTCTTTCACTAAAACAGCTTGTTTCTCTAAAAAAATACTAAGAGCCTCGTAAATGTATTTTTCAAATATCTTTGAGAATATTGGTACCAGTGCTATGGGCCTATAGTTACCAATATCCTCTTTATCATTTTTCTTATGGATTGGATTAACTACTATGATTTTTAATTTGTCTGGGTACACTCCTGTCTCTATTGTTAAGTTTAAAATGTAACTGAGGGGTCGAGCAATGATATTCGCCACCTGTTTTACAGCCTTAGTGCAGATGCCGTCATAGCCCACACTCATAGTATTTTTGAGCGATTGAATACATTTTAATATTTGATGTGGGTCACTTGGTTTCATAAACATTGAGTTTTGAGAAGATGATAAGTAGTGCTTAAATTGATGATTAATTGAATTATTAATTGGAGATATCTTGTCAATAAAATAATTATTAAAAATGTCAGAGATTTCAATTGGATTTTTTATAATATTACCATTCAATGAAATACGTATTATGCCTTCTTGTGGTTTATTTTGCTTAGCATTAGCATTTATCAGTTGCCATACAGTTTTTGTTTTGTTTGTCGATTTATTTATGTTATTAGTGTTAATAGCTTTTTGAGTTAACTTAATTATTTTTTTTAATCTCCTAGTGTATTGTGTGAGTGCTAATTTATTACACGGAGTAGAGGATATTCGATATTTCAATAAAAGCTCACGTTTCCTATTACAACAGGCCTTTATGCCTCGCGTTAACCACCTTGGTTTCTTATGGACACGCACATTTATAATTTTGTGAGGAAAACACAGCGAATAAAACAATTGGAATGTATCCAAGAAAATGTCATAAGCCATGTTTGCGTCATGTGTGTTATACAAATCTGAAAATGCCAATTGCCCCATACAGTACTTAACCCATTCACTGCCTACCTGAAAATTAACGTCATTACCCAGGAGCCGCCATAGTATGATATACAGCCCGCCCATCGGCGGGTCCGGCATCTCGATTAAGTATTTTTGCCCGCCCATCGGCGTTTTCGGCATGAAGCTCTAGATTTCGACATGAACCGTTTGATATGTTCAGTTTACATGTACTGTATCGTGTTTAAAGCGTGTATGTGAAGTTTCCTGCGATATTTGTGGTAAAATTGTGACAGTTTTATTGGTTATTAGCTGAAATAGTAATGGAGCATGAAGGTAAGGCATAACTGTCACTTAATTAATCTAAGATGAATCAAAATCATACAAAACCGTCTTTCAGATAAAATTAAGCTAATACATATGTAAAGAAATCAAAAATGTCTTTAAAAAACCCACATCTATGTGCATTTCTCAATAGTCAGGTGTCGTCAACCCCTACACTCAATTAGTTAAAAAAATACATAATGTAAATTTGCTTACAATTTAATTTTTATCTTTCCTCTTTACTATAGGTAATAATGTAATATTTTTTTCTTTTATTCAGGCAATAAAACTGAATTTGGTAAAGACGACAATATGGAAGAAATCAAACGACTTTTTCAAAGAATCACGTAAAAAACGAGATGCACCGGTGCATCCTTTTGTTATGTTTTAGCTAGCCACAAAGATGTCTACAAAGTACAATATGTCCTTGTATATACGGTTCATTTGGCTTAGGATAACACGGACGCATAAAAAAATAGTTTACTACTGTTTACCTATGGTCTACTGACCGGCCAGCCAGCTCCATTTGCATATTATTATACTTTTTGCAATAATATACTTTATGTCCGAGGCATACGGTTGACTAGATGACGCCCGCGGTTACACCCGCGTTATTGAAGGCTACTGCTCCACTCCCGTGGCTCATAGCGTGATGTTATATAGCTTATAGCCTTCCTAAATAAATAAACTATCTAACACTAAAAAAAATTTTCAAATCGGACTGGTAGTTCCTGAGATCAGCGCGTTCAACCAAACAAACAAACTCTTCAGCTTTATATTATATTAGTATAGATTATGCCCGCGGTTACACCCGCGTTATTTAAGGCTTCTGCTCCGCTGCCGTCGCTTAAAGCGTGATGTTATATAGCCTATAGCCTTCCTCAATAAATGGGTTATCTAACAGTGAAATAATTTTTCTAATCGGACCGGTTGTTCCTGAGATTAGCGCGTTCAACCAAACAAACAAACAAACTCTTCAGCTTTATATATTAGTATCAGATACTCCAATCGAGAAAGTATATAATATTTTCCTGAAGCCGATTATTAATAGTATTAAAACATTAAAATTTTAACTAAAATTATCATGTTTCACAAAAGGTTGGTAAAGCCTGAATAATTGTTATGCCCGCCCATGGGCGGGTTCGGCATGAAAGGTCGGAATCTACATTTTTCCAAACCTGAGATATCTGCAGGCCGTTTTGGTAACGAATAAATTTTAGTAAAACGAATCATTTCAGAAAATCTTCCTTTTTTCTAATTTTTATTGGCTTAGATATCGGAGGTTGAAATCCAACCGCCCATGGGCGGGCTCGGCGTGTCAGTTAAGACTTTTCGCCCGCCGATGGGCGGGCACGGCACTGAATGGGTTAAACTTCTCAATATTGGACTTGCAATAGTCCCTTCTGGTAATTTTCCAACTTTTTATCATACACACTCTCTTAACATTACATTTCAATAACTGGGCAGTGTGGTCTGACAAAGCAAGTTCAATAACTTCAGCCTTACATTTACTTTTAAGATTATGAGCAAAGTTATCAATGCATCTCTGAGACTTTAACCTAGTAGGTTCTCTTAATTCTAGCTTTAAATTAAAATTTAAAAGGAGACATTCAAATTCCAAAGCTATATTATCTTGTTTTAATATGTTTATATTGAAATCAGCAGCAATAATTATTTCATGCTTACTAAATTTTTTCTGAACATATCTTAGAACGCAGTTAAGTTTATCAAAAAATGCATTTAAATTAGAAGGAAGAGGTACACGATATATACACAAAACAACAATTTTGTAATCTAACAGTTCGATACCACAGCATTCAAATACAGTGCAAACTGAAAAATCTACAATTGCTGGGATATTTCGCCAAGAGTGGCCTATTTTCACATAAATACATGACCCACCCCTATTAGAGTTGGGTCTACTATAACATGTCGCAAGGGTGTAGTTTGGGATCATACTGCAGTTCTCATGGCCTAACATCATAAAATGTTCTGTCAGACAGATCACATCAATATTGATTCCCTTGTCCAGTAGATCTTGTAAACAGACAGTCAAAATATTGGATTTAGCTCGTAACCCTGCTATGTTCTGATGGAGAATGCATAGATGCTTATGCCCGAAAAAGCTGATTTTCTTCAACTGCCAATGGTTTTCTTTGGGTAGATGCGTCTAACGTGACCAAAACATTGGTCTTTCCTATTGTTTCGCAGCCATAATCTTGGACCTCTTCCAGCTCGCATATAAGATTGCACAGATCATGAAATATGGTAGCCATACCTCTTTTGTTTATGACGCCCGATCTTCTAAACATGTTGTGGTCATAGGTCAGGTTTAGGTTTGAGTCAGGAAGGTTTAGGGAGTCAGGGTACTTCTAACCTACAGTCCTGTTTTTAGGATGTTTCCAATCTGGTCAGAGAACGTCCGCCTACGTCTTCCCCTTCGTCCTGTCCCATTCACTCTTGCCTTATATATCTGCTTGGTCAGTCTTTCGTCATCCATCCTCTCCACGTGCCCAAACCACCTTAACATACCTTTCTCGATGCTTGTCACTACATCTTCATTTACCCCACAACTCTCTCACTATACCAAGTCTAATCTATTCCATCATCATCTCAGCCGAAAGACATCCACTGCTGGACACAGGACTCCCCAATCCCAATGGGTACATAGACCGTCTGCATCCAACCTCTTTGTGTTAACAGACCGTCGGTGTACCTTGCGGAGAGCCTACCTCTCCTACGTCATCCGCTGTGTCGCCACCACTCTAGAACCAGGGCTGAGACGCTCATAAGCTATGTGAAATGTTCGGGCGCACACAGGCGCCAGGGTAACAGGGACGTCGCTCGTCGGGTGAAATTGTTCTCGTCGTTCGTTATTATTAAAATTACTTTCGAAAAAGGATGACAAAAAGGTGCTGCATAGATTTTGCACCCAGGCGCTGGATCGGCTTGGCGCGGCTATGTGTAAGAACATTGCTGCCCCAACGGCCCTCGGTTCTCCGAGCTAAGGCCGGCGCCGACTGAAGGCACGGCATGGCACGGCGCCGGCGCGGCACGGCATGTTTCGGTAGCCTGAAGGACGCTTCGGCATGACGCAGCATGCCGCGTCATGCCGAGGCGTCCAATTGACTGGAATTTAGTATCAATATAACTTCTTGCTGAAGATGAAGAACGACAAATTTAATACAAACTGATATATCGAAGAGAAAACAATTCTGGATACATTATTTATGGAGAATAAGATTTACTAACGGTGAATTCAGGAACTTATTCACCTACTGATTACGTCGTGGCACACTGCAGGACGCCGTGGCATACCGCGGCGTCCCGAAGTATGCCGCGACGTCCCGCGGTATACCACGGCGTGCCACGCCGGGCCGCGGTACGATTGTATCGAAATAAAGTAATATGAATTCTAAAGTCATTGAAATAAGAATAAAAATTACTTGATCAGTAATAAAATCATTTGCCATGCCGCGACGTCAGTGCGCGCCGGCCTTTATGTGCCCTGCGCACGTCACTGGTGAGGTATATCGGCGACTTTGGAGCTCTTGATGATCGATTTGTGTTTCGATCCCACATGAGACAACACTTTGTGGGCTCCAAAAATTGTTAGAGTTTCTGTGTACCTACTTTGTGGCCGTTGATTGTATGTTTGTGAAGGCCCTTACGATAGGTACAGGATTAATTCCTAGTGCGGGAGTTGTTAAGTAAAAAAACAAATACATAATATGTATAGGTACTAGGTAGGTAGATACCTTACATAATACAGGGTGGTTTGTAATAACTCGTATTCCCTTCGGGAGGTGATTCTAGGGCCAAAATGGAGTATTTTTACCCCCTACATATGGGGGTCCTAAATGCACCATTTTGGAATAAAACGGCTTTTGAGATTTTTTGAGAAAATTCCAATTTTTTGTTATAAACATCTTGTAAATTTTTTTTTAGCTTTTCTTGGTGGCAAATTGAGTCTTATTTAATTGGACAATTAAATGGCCCATCTTTTAAATTAAAATAAACCTACTAGATCAACGTGGAATTTGAAAATAGAGCCAAAAAACACGCAAAAAATGTTCGAATAAAATAAAATGACGCCACAAAAATGCAATTATGAAAAAAATAATATGTGGCATGTTATGTAAAGTATTGGAATAACTTCCTGGTAATGCCTGCTATCCAAAAAGGTATGATGGTCTTAGCCAATTGCTTCGAATTTTGAGTAATAGCCGCTTTTGTTCAAAAAAGTGCTTCTGGATGACTCACTCGCCAGAACATTTTTTCCTGTATTTATTCTTAAGCTCTGCAATCAGCAGTGATTTACTAGTAGATATTTATCTATGCTAGTAGGGAGACCAACCTAGCAAAACGTAGGGTCTTGGGCTCGAATCCTCAGCGTAACTGACTGTCTTTTGTTAGTTCAATGCATATTAACTTTTTAATTCTCACTTGTCCCGTGACTCGAAGATCATGTTCAGCCAGTTGGTACCGGATGTTATGTTTATCTTGGAAACTCTTTTAGGCGAGACAAAACCCTCAAATGAATGAATAATTGAAAAAAAAAACGCCGTGACACCTAATTAAACCATAAAATATTCCATTGCATTCATATAACGGATGGGAGAGGAGGACAATCTGTCGCAAAACTTAAGATTTGTGATAAGGCGCATGATGCAGGCCAAAGAACGCCACTCCTACCGAACTAGTATTGTGAATATTGTTGGCCCACCTGGCGATTAGGTTTTTTGCCCCGTTTTTTGCCACACGTTGGCGATTTGAATTTTTGCCCAGCACGGGCGGTTTTTGTGCTGGGCAAAATATCATACACTATCGCACATTCAGCGGAACTTCTTCCAACAGAGCCGGAAACTCGTATTATGAATAAGCTTACGTAAAAGTCTCTTTTTCACAAAAAGTAACATATTTTAGAGTATCAACGCTGATTCGACAAGATTTCGTGTAATTTATGTTTTGTCACAGTGAGATCCCATCTGAATTCCGATATTTTATGGTTTAATTCAGTGTCACGGCTTTTTCTTTCAATTATTTATTTATTTGACTGATTGACTTGGTTTTGACTCCCCTAAAAGAGTTTCCAAGATAAACATGACGTCCGGTACCAACTGGCTGAACATGCTCTTCGACTCACGGTACAAGTGAGAATTAAAAACTTAATATGCATTTAACTAACAAAAGCCAGTCAGTTACGTTGAGGATTCGAACCCAAGACCCTATGTTTTGCTAGGTTGGTCTCCCTACTAGTAAATCACAGCTGATTGCAGAGCTTAAGAATAAATACAGGAAAAAATGTTCTGGCGAGTGCGTCATCCAGAAGCACTTTTTTGAACAAAAGCGGCTATTACTCAAAATGCGCACCAATTGGCTAAGACCATTATACCTTTTTGGATGGCAGGCATTACCAGGAAGTTATTCCAATACTTTACATAACATGCCACATATTTTTTTTTCGAATAATTGCATTTTTGTGGCGTCATTTTATTTTATTCAAACATTTTTTGCGTGTTTATTGGCTCTATTTTCAAATTCCACGTTGATCTAGTAGGTTTATTTTAATTTAAAAGATGGGTCATTTAATTGTCCATTAAATAAGACCAATTTGCCACCAAGAAAAGTAAAAAAAAAAAAATTCAAGATGTTTATAACAAAAATTTGGAATTTTCTCAAAAAAATCTTAAAAACCGTTTTATTCCAAAATGGTCCATTTGGGACCCCCATATGTAGGGGGTAAAAATACTCCGTTTTGGCCCTAGAATCCTGTCCTAAAACCTGAAGAAGGGAATACGAGCAATTACAAATCACCCTGTATACACAGAGTATCATAATTTTTTGCAGCCTTCCCCCAAGAGTCAAAAAAAGCCACAATTACCTCATTTTCCATATGAACTTGCCCCCCTTAGGCCATCGGCTAGCGACCTTGCCGCCCCGCCTCGGGGCAATCAGCTGGCGATGCCATAAATGCGCAATATCTAATGCGCTGGCCATTTCTTCTATGTTAGAATCACATACTATAAATATGAAATTCAGTAGGATGGTTGAAGCGTTTGAACGAAAGAATTCTAGTGACTGAACATTACCCGAAATGGGGTCAAATCCGAGACTTATAATGTTATAATAAATTCAAAAATTTATCCTTGTAGTAATATGCTGTACTCAACCCAGCTGAATTAAAAGAGGGTAGTAAATATATTTCACGTCGAAGAAATAAAAAACCGCAAAGACTTTAATAAATAAATCATTTAATCATAAAAAATTTGCCCAATCTCCCATTTATACGTCATTACCGGAGTAAAAACCACCATAGTTAAAATATACAAGATCAGTCGGCAAACGTACTGAAGGTATATATAAAAATTGCATCAATCTTAATGCTCGGTCAAGATAGCGGGATTGTCAGCTTCTTATTTACCGTCAAATGGGGATTTTGTATACCTGTAACTATATTCATACCGAGGATAAAGAATGGTGCGGCTTATATCAATGTAGCATGCATATAATCCTCATTTATGTTTTTATGAGAATTGTACTTTTTTGTTTAGTACCTTTACCGACTTACATTGTATAAGTCTTGAAACAATATATAACTGATATACTAAAGTATATTTGACAAAAATACTTGTGTGTAAGCTGTTCAAATAATTGTAAGGGTTGGAGTCCATCGAAGCGAATCATCACAAAGGAATCAGTGAGAGCGGTCTTAGAATGCCACTGATATAGTGTCACTTGCATTTTAAGACCGTTGTCTAACTAATCTTAAGCCATACAGTCAATATTTAAAAAAAAAAACAAGGGTAATAGATAAATAAATTAATATTACTCTTACATACACGTCTAATCCTTAATATATTGTAAGAAGATTGAGCAACTTTAGTAAGACTGTATTACAAATAAGACAAAATAGGTCAAATAAACTAATTCACATATCTAACTAAAAACAATAGCCAATCCAATTTTTAACTAAACATTAATATATAAAGATCACACAACACTTCTCATGAAAGCGAACATTCGCGTTCGTCAACACACAAGTTGGTACGCAAAAGTGGACTCCGACCCTTACCCACCATACCCACATCTTAATTATAAACAAAACAGCGTCAAACGCACACATGGACACCGTAACAATCATTCTCGTACAAAAAATACTAAAAACTAAAAAAATAAAATTTGTGCAAAAGGAATCGTTTTCAAATGGCAAACGAATGCCGAACGTCATAACAAAAGATTTAACAGGTAACTAGTAAATGCTAAGTTTCTATAAGTATTGCTGTGAAGATTTGACTACTCACAATTTATAAATATGAGCCAAATTTACTAACCTTAAATAACTAATCAGGATTACAAAATCATAAAAATTTGCTATATAGCCCCCATTTTCTTAGAGCTAGCTTCAAATGAATCAATTTGAAATAAAATTTTCAACTTCAATTTTACCCCATCAAGGGTTGAATTTTAAAACATTCTCCATTATTGAGTATCTACACGTCACAAATGAATAGGCATGCATGATAGCTTCGGTACCTAGTTTAGATTCTGCGATATGTCAGTCAGAGGCCTAATTCTCGTATTTTTATATGATACTAGAGGACGCCAGCAGCTACGCCTGCATTTTTTTTTTTATTTACCCGTTTTGGCCGATCCCGTGGGAATTTCGGGAAATCCCTTCTTAGTGCACCCCTACGGTCCCCAAGAATCATACATACCAAATTTCAGCTTCCTGCGCCCAACAGTTTCGGCTGTAGCGTATCTGTCAGTCAGTCAGTAACGCAAGGATTTTATATATTAAGATTTAAATTATATTTTGAATTTACTCCGAAGCGGTATTCTGATAACCTAATTTCATTATCGTATAATTTGAAATAAACAGTTCGTCGTTGACACATATTTTGATACTTGTTTCAATTACGATCTCGTTACTATTTCATTCAAATATCAGATAATTTAGAAGAATACGCTTTTTGTGACGTAAGTATGACAATGACATTATATGGAAACTGTATTTATTTAGGAGAATTGGGCCCCAGAACATTATCATCTTTTTAGTTTAGTAGGGCTTACTAGTCTAACCAGATTTGACAGAATAATAGCTTTTCCACAGAGCGACTGCCGTCTGACCTCCACGACCCAAACGGATAGCGATATTCCATGGTTTAGACTAGTGTCAGTTTATTCATTGCTACTAGCGCCCTATAATGACCGTCAAAGATCTTCATGACAGGCAGGACTGACGACTTAATAATTATGCTCAGAATACCGTGTTTGGTGTCTTTGGTTAAAATGTCTCCTTTCGTGGGTTCGGTGATTTTGCCAATGTCAAAAGACAAAAGTGTGGCAAAAGAAACATAACATACTCGTCGACTGCCTCGTTGGTCTCGCGGCATAAATGTGCGCGTGGGATTGGAAGGTCTCGGGTTCGATTCCCGGGTCGGGCAAAGTGTTATTGGGTTTTTCCGTTAGGAAATTCTCAGTAGCAGCACAGAGTCTGGTAATAGGCTCGCCCCCTATTACGTGGGACCTAAAAATTCATGGCGAAATGTGGGTGTAATATTACACCTCTGCCTACCCCTTCGGGGATACAGGCGTGAGTCTATAAATAAAAAAAAACATACATAACTTCACGCCTTTTATCCCCTAAGGGGTAGGCAGAGGTGCATTACACACCCACACTTCGCCAGTTATGTTTCGGGCCCAATGTAATAGTGGGCGAGCCTATTGTTATCTATCGGGCACATTGTTAAGCAAGCGATTTTTTTTGCGGAAATGGAGATCATATAAATTAATAACAATACAGAAAAGACGACTGTTGACAGGTAATAATAGCTATGGTTTCTCTTTGAAGGGCGGTTCTGTACTTAATAACAAGTAGTGTAATCGTCACAGCAACACAATTTCATAAGCTGTCAAGCTATATAATATTCAACGGTTTAATTCTCATCAAAAAGTTGTATTACACAGGAATGATTTGTTTTTAAAAAGAATACGAAAATATTGTCCTAATGCATTAATATACAGAAAACCCAATATACACATACATTTCGGATTGTACTGGACTGTTGGTCTAGTGGTTAGTTACCCTTACTGCTGAGACAGGCTGTGGGTTCGATACCCAATAGCAATATTTAAAAACGGTGCTTTTTCTGTGTCCTAGTATCATTTTTCAATAACTAAACCTATCCCGCGGCTCCACCCGAAAATTATATACCTAAACCTAATTCAGGAATCACACTAGGTATCTATTATTAGAAGAAGACAGAAGGGACGCCCATGGGATTTCATTTTATAATATGAATAGATAATATGTTATTTATTATATTAATATTTTGGACGTAGCATATCTTGAGTAGATAGGGGCAGCTCAAGATTGGTCTATGTAGAGAGCCTATGTCTAGCAATGGGCGTCTATGGGCTGACATAATATAAAATAACTTCACGCCTTTTACCCCGAAGGGGTAGGCAGAGGTGTATTACACACCCACGTTTCGCCAGTTATGTTTAGGTCCCAATGTAATAGGGGGCGATATGGGCTGAGATGATGATATTTCAGGTTTTCTGTATATCAATGTTCTAACCTAAGTATGACGGGGACGCTATTATTTATCCATTCTGTATAAATTTATTGTATACAACTAGACCTCATAATTCGTGTATATTCATTTGAAATATTAATTAAATAATACATAAATCTGTCTGTACGCCTGCGAAGTAGTACTTACCTTAATATCTTCCTTTCAAAATAAAATTATAGTTTCCTCAAGATATGTCCCATAGGGAACAAGTCAAATAATACAATAGGGATGTATCCAACATGTCAAATCAGACGCTATTAGTGAAATGTTACCAAACTATCTCATTCTACGGATTTTGTATGAAATATGAGTTAGTGACGTCATAATCAGTTGTTTTCAAGAAAAGCCTAATTGACAAAAAAATTGTTGTCAACATTAATTGATGAATGAACTGGCATCGTTTTTCTAGTAAAAAGAAGTTATATAAGTAATTTATTTTACTCGCAGGTGACATCCCAATTATATTATAACTATCTACCTGTATTTCCTGCGATCGGGAAAATCCTATTAAAAAAGTTTGCCTGATCTAGGAAACTGTCATAGACAAACTTCTTTACAGAAATAAAATGTATATTCTTTGAGGTCTATGTATACAATTCATATTTGGAAAACGAAATTCATTTGGGCAAAACTATTTATTGCATTCGAATGCATCGACGATCAGTACCAATTATTCGAAAGTGTCATTCGTTACTATTATTTTAGCCTCAATTTTATAAAAATTGTAACAAGCGAGTAAACGCCATAAGTGTCAGTGTAGTGGTCTAAAGAATACCCTTGCGCATATTCATTAATACTTTATCCAGCATTAGAATCGAATCTGGAACCTTCGCGACTGGCAAACACATCAAAAAAGAAGCAGTAGTCTTTCCCATTTTTAGGGTTCCGTACCTAAAAGGTAAAAAACGGGACCCTATTACTAAGCCTCCGCTGTCTGTCTGTCTGTCACCAGGCTGTATCTCATAAACCGTGATAGCTAGAAAGCTGAAATTTTCACAAATTATGTATTTTGGTTGCCGCTATAACAACAAATACTAAAAATTAAATTATTAAGGGGGGGTCCCATACAAAAAACGTTTTTCGTATGTTTTGCACAAAATTACCAACTGTAGCAGGTAGATATTTTATTTTTTCACAGAATATGTAGTTGTATATTACCTTTCAAAATAAATAATTAAATAAAAAAAGTAAATAATAAAGGGGGGCTCCCATACAACAAACGTAATTTTAAGCAATTTGTTACTCGATCTTAATAAACAGGTAGAAACTTAAAAAGTATTTAAGTATACATACAACGAACGTGATTTTCTTTTATAGATGATGGTACGGAACCCTTCGTGCGCGAGTCCGACTCGCACTTGCCCAATTTTTTATAGTTTATTTCCCAAAAGAATTTCATCGTCCAATCACAATTATTTTCTTGCATAAGTCAACGTAATATATAACCTCTATTTATTGTAAACCATAATAATAATACACGAACGAGTCAACTGTATAATATTAATATTATTATATAAGGATTGTTATATACTACATGTGTGTAACATACAAGGCAACCGACGAATAACAGCTAATATTGCGCACGATACGCGATAATTCGAATGAATATTCGAATACACGTCGACTGTTCGAATAATCGAGACCTTCTTTCAATAATTTTAGTTCAGTAAACGACCATTGGTTAGTTTCAAATAGCTGGCGATTCGGATAGTGACTAATAGATATCGATAAAATTTATTCGAATGTCCGATACAAACTTTCGAATATTCGTATAGTAACTTTAAAATTTGCGTTTTATATTTCAAATTAATTTATTTTCGAATGTAATATTATAATCTCGATTGTTCAATTCATTCGAATCATCGTCCCATCGGTAGTATTAACACCCAATAAATATATATACGAATTTTCACGACACTGAATATTTAAATACTTGGTTTCACTATTTCATATATGGGAAGACTTTGTTGAGCGGCGGTAGCCCAATGCCTACTGCGTTATAGTGGGTTTGATACCCGTGCATTGTACTACCTTGAACACACCGAAAGTATTCAGCTGAACACTTTGAGGCACAGTGGACGCCTATAGGTGTCTAAAACTTTTGTGTCATGTTAACTGTCCGTTAAAATGTTTAAAATGAAAATACTTTAAATTTTCGCGACCTGTATCCATAGTAATATTTATGAAACTGGTCCAAAGAATTCAAAGGTCCAATATTTCAAAGTTGGAACTCAGATTTATCAGACTACAAATGAATAAAACAATAATATGTCTATGTTATTTTAATCAATTATTTTCTACTAACAACCTGCCCCTTCGCACGGGCAGTATAAATATATAATTTACACAAACCCTATAAATTATACATCTTAACCTTTTCTACTGGTGAAAACCGCATAAAAATCCTAATATTTTCTTGGGTTTACGCAAATGTTACACATTGAAATTAAACTACAGTTTACCGATTTTAACGCGCTGTAGTTTCTATAGGGAAAACGGTTGGAATGTTCCTCCAGCTTGGGACCCTGTCGGCTAATGAAACCCAAAAAGGACAAAATCACCAGAAGACTTAAGGACATTGTGAGCTCATTCTGCGTAAATAGGAACACCAATAGTTGAAAAATGTTCGGGTACTTTGAGATAATTTATACATTCAAGAAAATGTCAAATATCACCTCAGTTTGCCGTGAACATGAATCCTGTAAGGAATTCGAAACGTCGGCTAGTAATAAATAAAAAAAAAATAGTTTCTAGATAATTCGGTTTAAATGTAATAACTGAGTGAAACCGATACAGCACAATAAAATCTGTAAACTGTAGTTTAAGTTCAACGCATGAAAATCCGTTCAACAGTTTCCGAATATACCGCTAACAGATAGTGTATTGTATAATTTACACAAAACCTTCACAAATTATACCTAAACCTTGTCTACTGATGAAAATCTCATGAAAATCGGTTCAGCAGTTTCCGAGTTGATCGCGAACAAACAGATGTATTTGTATAATAATTATCTCCTATAAAGCACCATATCCACACACATAGTATATAACAGTCCGGTGTCAACGTGGTCGATGTATAGTGAACCGTATCGCTACGCACTTAAGGTGTGTTATCGCTCATCTGTCCGCCTGGTTCTCTGAGGGGGGGGAGCGCCGGTTGCGGTTGTGATTCTTCATGTCTAAGTGAAGTAGACACCCTACGGCGCCGAAGTAACTGGAACATACAATAAATTATATTAAAACTGACTGTCTCCTTGGTCCAGTGGAAAGCCTATGCGTTTGCTGATCGAGGTCTCGGGTTCTATTCCCGGGTCAGGCAAAAGTGTTACTGAGTTTTTCCGAATTCTCAGTAGCAGCACGGAGTCTGGTGATGTGCCCGGTAACGGTAATAGGCTCGCTCCCTATTACGTGGGATCTAGAAATTCAACTTGGCGAAATGTGGGTGTAATATACTGCCTATATACCCCTTTGTCTATAAACAAAAATAATTATATTAAAACTAGGTGTTGCCATCATTTTGGAATGACCTGCTTCAAATCATGCAATTTAAACACTATTTCAACCCCTATTTTACCACCTTAGCGGTAAAATATAATAAGAACTTTGCAGCATTTTGGTTCTTTACAATACTTAAGACAAAATATATTCTACATAATGCCAGCTTTTCCTAGCAAAATTATTTAAGATAGTTAATTTTTTTTTTCACTATTATACTGGCAGTTACAAAGAGTGGCCACGAGTTTTATTGCCCGTTCTTTCTCGTGGTTCTACCTATTGCATAGCGAACGTGGCAGTAAATGTAAATGTAGAATCATCTAGTAATTAACTTTAATTTTTGACGTTCATAAGCGTCACTTTGTGCCTAAATGAATAAATGATTTTGACTTTGACTTTGACATAATATAATGGTGTGTACCTACATATACAATATTTTCATGAAGCAACTACACATTATGTCATACCAGCTGCTTTTCTTGCTGCTAAGTATACCTCCATAGAGCAAAAAACTTTAAAATATAATGTGTTCCTTACCCCTCATGCTCAAGGAACAGCGCCTTCAATGCCCCTCTGGACCAGTAGGACATCGCGTACGACAACAGCTTCATAGACAGTGGGTTCACTCTCAGGAAGTTGCCGCAGAACACCACCTGACATACAAAAATAGTAGTTAGAACCGATTATTCATAAAGATACATATATTTCTACTTTTTTAATTGTTTACATTGGGGTTTACATGGGTGCATAGGGTTCCCACTAAGAACGTAGGGTCCCGCACCAACTCGCCGCTCACCTGCCGCGTGGTGCAGCTACCGATCAACGGACGAGGCACAGCACAACTAAATATCCCGATAAGCGGCAATAGGTGACCCACCTATTACGTAGGATCAAAACACTGGCAAAAAGTGGTTTAATATGCCTCTGCCTACCCCTTCGGGGACATAGGCGCGAGTATGTATGTATGTATTAATTGTTTACAACACTTATACAAATCAAAACCCTATTTTAGATGATGCCGGCTTTTCCTAGCTAAATAACTTCTTGAGAAGAAAGACCGAAACAAACTCAGAGTCATTGCAATTTTTTTCTGTCATTTCAATTTCTTTAATCTTTTCTTGATATTTTAAAGTCCAGACAAAATAATATGCGAGTACAATGCAGGATATCGTCTGACGCTTTTTTCACTCACTCAGCCCGCTGATGGCCCGCATTCAAGAGCCATCGTACGGCTCAACCTTGCTGGAGGGAGTCAGCACGACCTGAATCATTATGCCTCCACGCCATCAGAAGGTGTATGCATACGCATGCCAGCTTGAGCCATCAGACAGGTTGCCAGTTTTTAGTTTATATGTTTACTAATACCCACATCGTAATGATTATCATGTCATGATTATGCTATACTGCCTCTGTGATAGCGTATGTTAATATGGCAATTAAACCATATCATCATCATTATCATCAGCCCTGTATATAAACTGTCCCACTGCTGGGCACGGGCCTCTTTTCACTATGAGAAGGGTAAGGCCATAGTCCACCACGCTGGCCAGGTGTGGGTAGGCAGACTTCACATGTCTTTCGAGAACATTATGGAGAACTCTCAGACATGCAGGTTTCCTCACGATGTTTTCCTTCACCGTTTAGCAAGCGATAATTAACAATTTAATACACACATAACTCCGAAAAGTCATTAGTGCGCGCCGTGGAATCGAACTCGGACCCTCTGCATAGCAGTCTGTCGGTCTCTCCACTAGGCTATCGCTGTCTCGATAAAGGATATTAAAAACCATAAGGATATCAAAATAAGAGCCAAATGTCACTTATGTAGGGCACTTAGGTGGTAGTGTATGGAGTTACCAAATGGTATCCTCCGGGCAATAAATTGATCAGTATCGCTTGCTAAACGGTGAAGGAAAACATCGTGAGGCAATCTTCATGTCTGAGAAGTCTCTATAATTTTTTGGAAAGACATGTGAAGTCTGCCAATTCGCAATTGGTCAGCGTGGACTATGGCTTTACACTTCTCACAGTGAGAAGAGGTCCGCCCAGCAGTGGGATAGATGATATACAGGGGCGATAATCAATCACCAAGCCAAAGTCTACTCGTTTTGCACATCATGCCAAGTCATACTAAGCAAAAATAATACCTGGGCAACGAAAAAATGTTTAAGGCCTAAAAGGTAGTCACATTTTATAAGCCACAATGTAAAGCATGCGCATGTAATACTCGAGATACCTACTGATCCATAGGACAAATAGGCGCAAGCAAAGCATCGATTTTGTAATAATTGGAAAAAATTATGTTGAACTTGAGCCTCAATAATAATATCTTTAGGAGATATTATCTCCTAAAGCAGTATATTGAAAAATGAAAAAAATATTGTTTTGATTGGTACAACATGTAGGCGCAAGCAAAGCATCGATTTTGTAATAATTGGAAAAAATTATGTTGAACTTGAGCCTCAATAATAATATCTTTAGGAGATATTATCTCCTAAAGCAGCATATTGAAAAATGAAAAAAATATTGTTTTGATTGGTATAACATGTATGTATATTATTGTACTTATATTATGTAAATGTACCCATTAAGTATGTGCAACTGTAAATTATGATTTGTGAGGAAAATAAAGATCATTATTATTATATTATTATTATTATAATATGATATTTTAATTTTCCTTGAGGGTCTTTTATAGAACTGTAGATGATAATGTGTGAGTTATTTGGAGATAACATCAAACAAGTCGGCGCTGGACCAGTTTGAAAAATATCCCTTGGCTCGCTCATAGAGTCGAGGCACACTAGAAACTGGTTTTGTATACGAGTGTCAATGTGCGTGTAAAGTAGCACTGGAAGCGATGATATCTTTCTGAGCGATTCTCGCCCTTATGGTGGTCTAGCGGGAAGTTGTTCGACTGTATAATAGGCGCATATTTACCCTCTCGATGTGTTCGTTGGAGGCGCACAATCGTGCTATGGAGCCGATGTTGTTGGTGATGGTGACGAGAGTCGCTCGCGCCAGGTCACACCGCGACACCTTGGCGCGACGCTCCGCAGAGCACATCTGTCCGAAACTGTGCCAACAACAACAATACTATCTATATCAATCAATATTAATTACACAACACGTCATACGACATAGGGCTATCTAAATGAACTGACGCTGGTCTAAATCTCTAAATCTTGGAATATTGCCATCCCTTTGGGTTGCGGAGGTCAGACGGCAGTCGCTCTGTGGAAAAGTTGATATTCTGTCATATCTGGTTAGACCAGTAAGCGGACCTCGGGCTCCAAGGCGTGCAAGTCTAGGATGCAACCGGGATAACACTAGAACGAAGATGATTAATGAATATTAATTACCACACACTTCATACTACAAACAACTGATTCGTAGTGTAAAACATCATCATCATCAGCCTGTAACAGTCCACTGCTGGACTAAGCCTCTCCTTTGAAAAGAGGAATTGTCTACTATACCACGCTGGCCAAACGGGTTGGTATAGGGTTTGTATCAAGTTTTCCTTCTCTTACAGTGCTGTTCTCTGCATAATATGGTCCCTGTGTCGGCTCTTACGACACCCATGGGATGATATGGGGTGGTGACATTCCGTATTCTTAATGCGTCACCACACGGACTAGTGTAAAACGTAATGATGATGAATCGATCTGAATGAACTGACGCAAGTCTAAACCATAAAATATTGCCATCCCTTTGGGTTGCGGAGGTTAGGCAGGCAGTCGATCTCGGTAGGCATAAAGATCTTAAACAGTTGTTATAAATTATTATATAGACAGTCAGTACCTCTGAATAAATTGACACTAGCTAAAACTAAACCATTGAATGTTGCTATCGCTTTAGATTACGGTAGTCGCTCTGTGGAAAAGCTAATAATTCAATCGAATCTAGGGTCGATTCAGAATCGTTTGATATCTCATTTGACATTCGATTCCGTTAATTGTCAAACGGGCTACCTAATTTTTTGTCAAAACTATCGCATTGCCTATCAATTTTATGCATTCAGTATGAAGTAAATTAATAAATAAACCGAATTCAATGAATATTTGTTCAAAATATCTCTTATAGGCGGCTAAAAGACAAGGACAATAATTTGACATATCGTACGATTACTTGTCGTGACATTCTAAATCGGCCTGCTGGTTAGAGTAGTAAGCGGATCCCGGGAGCCACCTCCGATTTTGGAAACAAGTAAGATAACGCTAAAATAATGAAAATAAGGATAACGAGTAATATGTTATACGCAAAGTGGCTGGCAGCGGCTAGTCGAAAATCGTGCTCAGTTCCATTGGAGAGGGCTATATCCAGCAGTGAACTATGGCAGGCTGATGGATGACACATGACATGTTAGAGTAGGAATGGACTAGATGATGGATGGACAACTAGGCCGCTAGGACACGTGACATGTTAGAGTGGGGTGGGGGTGGGGGTGGGTCACCTGCTGGCCACGAGGTCGCCGGGCAGGCCGAAGCGCGCGTAGTCCCCGCCGTAGATGTCGCGGACCAGCTTGTCCACGGGCGTGTTGTCGCCCTCCGCCGCGAGGGAGATGGCCTCCTCGAACGAGCTGCAGCCCGTCAGCAGGCAGCACAGGCCCAGGAATGTACCGCCGCCCAGACTGACAAAGACAAACAGACAAATAATTAACATAATGTGTAGACTACACTTCGGCTGGGTGATGGGTCTTCTGACACCGTGTATATCTTATTAGAGACAGTGTCGTTCGAACACATGAGTGTACCAACGACGCTTAGAAGGTTAATAGAAAGAAGGAAATAAAAATTATTCATTACGACGCTCACAAAGGGTGAGTGAGTTTTTCGAATTCTCAGTATTAGTAGGGAGTCTGGTAAGTGTCTGGTAACGGCATTAGGCTTGCTCCCTGTTACCTAGGACCTACAAATTCATAACGTGGCGAAATATGGGTGTTACAACACGGGCGGTTTGGTTTCGGGTTTACAGATATACGTTTAAAAAATATCAATACATATAAATAAAATTGGAGTGTCTGTTTGTAATATTAAAATAACCGCTTTTTACTAAATGCATATGGATATATACACGGAACATATAAAGAAATTTAATTTTTTTTCTGTCTGTCTGTCATTCTGTCTTTATGTACCAAGGAGTAACTTAGGCTATAAATGAGCCAGGTACGCGAAGAAGTTCCCTCAGAACGCAGGTGAAACCGCGGGAAACAAGTAGTATATAATAAATAAAATCTTGTTCCAGATGCACACGGCCAGTGCCGGCCGAACAAACGAGTGTTTTAAACCTCAGTGTCGCTCGAACACTCGAGTGGTTCAGCTACACTTGGGTGGTTGAAAATCAAAATCAAATAGATTGATAGACAGTAAGTAGTGTTTTTTTTTTAATTCTTTTGGCAACTTCACGCTAATCCGCTAGACAGTTACCCTAAAAAGGCCTTATTAGTAATTTGATGTATAGACCTAGGGAAAAATGGACCGACGATCTGGTTAAGATCATGGCAAGCGGTTGGATGAGGGTGGCGCAAGATCTATTAATGTGGAGATCCTTAAAGGGTAGCCTACGTCCAGCAGTGGCCTGTAAGTAGTTGTACATGATAAATAAATAAATAAATAACTCAGTACCTGGTGCCACTGACGCGGTAGTAGTCATTAGGTGCGTTAACCACCAGCACGGACACGCCACTCCCGATGTTGACCAGTAGGAAGGGGTAGGGGTTGCTGAAGTCGAACGGTTTGCGCACGTACATGCTCAGCGCCGCCTCCGCGTACGGCGGCTGGGACAAACAAACAAAAAATATATTCATTTAGGTCACCTTGTGACGCCTATAATCGTCAGTTTTAAAGTTTTACCATAATGCGACGCTTATGAAATTCAAAGTTTAAGCTGATTACCACAATGTGACGCTTATGAATGCCAAAGTTTAAGCTGATTACTACAATGTGACGCGTATGAACGTCAAAGTTTAAGCTGATTACCACAATGTGACGCTTGTAAACGTCAAAGTTTAAGTTTATTACCATAATGTGACGCTTATGGACGTCGATTTTTAAAGCAAATTACTTAGTTATCAAATTAAAAGCGATTAATTCATTTAGGACACAATGTGACACTTATGAACGTCAAATTTTAAGTGAATTACTGAATGATCAAATTCAAAGATCTTCATGACAGCCGAACCGACTGCTTAACGTGCTCCTCGAGGCACGGGACAAGGGATAACAATTATTGACGAAATGTCAGTGGTGCGCGCTGTGGATACTCTGCATGGCGATGTGTTGGTATCTCCGGGCCAGGCCAAAATAATTTATCATTAGGTATATTTAAGATCGACAATACCGTGTTTCTGCAGTAAGAGTCGCCTTATCGGCGGGCTAGCAAAACCAGACTTTATTTCTTTACACATAAGGTTGTAATTACCGTGTCGCTAGTGTAAGTGTCTAAAAGATCGGTGAAAATAAAAAACGAATACACTTGAGGTATTTATTAGCGTGTCGCTACAGTAAGTGCTTAGTATATCGATGGATGACCTGAAACGAATTTTGAAACCACTACACGTAAGGTGTATCTTAGCGTGACGCTACCGTGCGTATTGGCAGACCGACGGGATAGCTGAAATAGACTTTATTACTACAAAATTTAAGATGTATATTACCGTGTCGTCACAGTAAGTCTAATATATCGACTGATTAATTGAAACGGACTCTATATATAATTTATTTAAGGTTGTAATTACAGTGTCGCTAGAGTACGTATCGACAGATGGTCGACCTAGCCAAAACAGACATTATTGCTATTATGTATAAGGCTGTAATTACCGAGTCACTTCCGCGCGTATCGACAGATCGACGGGCTAGCTAAAATAGACTTTATTCTTATAACTATAAGGTTGTAATTACCGTGTCGCTGGAGTGCGTGTGTACGGGCAGTTCAATAGGCGGCGCCCAGTAGTAGCACTCCTGCGCGTTCATGCTGTCCACGAACAGCACGCCCGCGATCAGCGCGTCTAGCTCGTCCATCTTGGACAGGCGCATGTTCACTTCCTGGAAAATTAAGTAAAAAAATTGTAGGTGACAAACTGAAATGAACTTTACGCACTTTGTAAATGGTGCATTTTAGTGAGTCACAATTTATTGTCATCGTCATCCTCCTAGCGTTATCCCACTTGCTTCCAAGACTACCACGCCTTGGAGCTCGAGGTCCGCAGTCACAATTTATTGTCATTTAGACAACAGTGCCTTTAACAGTCCACTGCTGGACTAGGCCTCTCCTTTGAAAGGAGGAATTGGCCTACTATACCACGCTGGCCAAACGGATTGGTATAGGTTTGTATCAAGTTTTCCTTCTCTTACAGTGGTGTTCTCTGCATAATATGCTCCCTCTGTCGGCTCTTACGACATCCATGTGATGATATGGGGTGGTGACAATTCGTATTCTTAATCCGTCACCACATTACGTTTATTAGATATTAACCTCTAGAGCCCCAGCGGCACAAAAACGTGCCAGTAAACAAGTATTACCGTTGAGCCCCGCTGGCACAAATTTGTGCCACCAAACCCCGACCGATTTAGAACTGTATTTGTAGTAAAGATAAGTCTTAAAATCGTTTCTAAACGAATGTTCTCAATGGCAGATAATATTTTACAACCATAGACAAAGATAGAAACTAAAAATATTGTAAGTAACATATAAAAAAATTGTGTGAGGTTAGTACAACTGAAAACTGCGCCGCACGCTATGAAGTTCGAGTTTGAATATTGCAGGAATCAAATACAGAACTCGTAAAATAACATTATCTTTAGATTACCAGTCTATTCATGAGCCAGTTCCCAAAATTTCGTTTAAATTGTACACACTCTTTAGTCAGAAATCAACATAATACAGCAATATAACTATATTCGGCAAGTACGCCGATTTCAATAGGATATGTTTGTTTCTTGAGGTCTAATCAGAATCTTGTTTACATTGTATTTCATAGCCACATCATTGAACAACCCGACACCGTTTAAAGTGTGTGAATAGAAGCAACAGAAACGGAGCAATAACAGTTTTTGTGACCAGGGTCAGAATACGCTTACGATAAGAGCCCGCCCGCGGTGCTTGACGGATAGTTGACGTAAATAATGGCGGTCCTTGAGAGGTTAAATCAAACAAATCTTATTGCTTATACTTAATGCTTGAGAGATTACCTTAATAAAATCCTCCTCAAACTTGTAGGCGCCGCCGCCGGTCGCGTATATAGTGTTGACGAGGTCCGCCATGCCCTTGGAGCGGGCGAGCTGCAGGAAAGCGCCCACCTCCGAGGTCGGGAAACGGATGAAGTGCAGCGTGCCGCGCCGCCCGCGGATCGTTACGTTGTCCATCTGGAATTAAGTCAGGAAGGTTTTGTAATTTATTTATTTATCTTTTGTAAAATGATTATTTTTATACTTTCTATACCTACACTTATTTTCGTACCTGTACGGTTTTGTGATTTTTGGCTACGAATCCTTAAATATTTTGCTATATGAATGGTTATGCCGGTGAGTGAATATTCAGTGTCTAATAAGCTTTTTACACGAGCCCAAAAGTTGATACAACCTAGTAAGCCAAGACAAGCCGCTTGATCATCGTCTTGAGGACAATCTGTGGATTGTCTCTATTTAGCCAATACTTTTTTATTAGGGTTCCGTACCTAAAAGGTAAAAAACGGGACCCTATTACTAAGCCTCCGCTGTCTGTCTGTCTGTCACCAGGCTGTATCTCATAAACCGTGATAGTTAGAAAGCTGAAATTTTCACAAATTATGTATTTCGGTTGCCGCTATAACAACAAATACTAAACATAAAAAAATTAAAATATTAAGGGGTACAATAAACGTGTTCTTTTTTCGTATTTTTTGCTCAAAATTCTTAACGGTAACTGGTAGACGCTTAAAATTTTCACAGAATATGTAGTTGTATATTATAGACTCACGCCTGTGTCCCCAATTTGGGACCTCAATAGTGTATTTTTAGACCCATAGTACAGGAGTCTAAGCTACCCACTTTGGAATAAAACAGCTTTGAAGATATTATAGACAAATTTCATATTTTCGTTTCAAACAGATTCAAAATATTCTTAACTACCTACTAGGAGTAAGCCTGGTGCCTTAAACTACCTCTATTAAGGCTACAGATTCACCTCCTGACCGAAATACAAGCAATTCCAAGTCACTCTGAGTAATAACAAAAAATACCTGTAAGTGCACATCCCGTCTGCCCGTGTTGCCATACGCGGAGTTCCTAGTGAGGTACCTCCTGATATTCTTGAGGACCTCCGTCTCCTTGTCCAGTTCGCGGCGGTTCGTCTCCCGGGGCTCGAAGTACACCAGCTTGGTTAGAGTGCCTCCTATGTCCATGCCAAACCATGGCATCGCTGGAACGAGAAGTGATTGCTAAGATAGATAACTTGTCTTAGTACATTCAGGATGGCTCAAGGTCAGTCCATGTGGAGAGCATTGAGGGAGGCCTATGTCCAGCAGTGGACTTTTCGGCTGATATGATCATGCTGATGAGTATATTGGGCTGAAGGCCGAACAATATAATGAAAATCTTAAGGACTTATTTAAGACTTTTGTAGGATATGTGGAGAGTAGGTAGAGATTTTTCTCAGTGCCGCTAAGAATGCTGCTGACATAAGCAAAAAATCTATAGCAAATTTGCCGCGAAAAGCCTGTGTGTCTCAGTCAATTAATCAACCAGTAGGCCTATTGTTGATGATCGTGCCTTTCTGTTGCATGGATTCATGACACACCTTTCTCTGATTATCCTTTAGAAATAATCATGAATATCATCGCCGTGAACCAATTCAACACATATTCTTCCTATTCAAGTAACAGTTTTACTCCATCTTCGTCAACTCTGGGAGGCAGCAAGCAAGTACCCTCTCCACAACCTTATAAAGCTCTTCCTTTTACGGCCATTTTCAATATTCGATCCATAAATGAATTTTAGGATTCGAGATTCGTGTTTGACATATTTTGTATGGAGCTTATGTCAAAAACGAATCTAAAATCTACTGATCTATCTATAGATCGAATATTGAATTCTGTAGTTAATGTCCTATGGGCTTACCCATACGGGATACAGAATAATAGAAAGATGAGTAGCTGGTAAAAACAATGAGAGGCTGGTACTGTGAGTCTGCCAACTCATAAACTTCGACTGCAATGGTAGCGAAGTGGCTTAAGCGGACGTCCCGCCGTTTGGCACTGCGCTGCGGTCAGCACATTGTGTGTTCCACCATTCCATCGACAATTTGTTGTTTCGAGTCTTAGTGTTACTTGTATGCGCTTAATTAATATTTGAACATGACTTGATTGTTTGTAAATGTATTAAAGAAGTAAGTAAGAACTTACTTAATACAGAAATTATTCCTAGTTTCTTTTAACAAAACTTAAAAGTGTCTGGTAGCATACTCACGTGGCGCGTCGTTATCTGGCGGCGTGGGGGGTGAAGGCTCCACCATTTTGACGCAATTATCCTTGCTCATAGGTGTGTACGGACCGCGGCGTGCACGCTTTAGTATTTTGGTCCTGGAAGTACAAAAAAAAAGTAATTTTTAAATGGCTTCACCTCCTAGAGCCAGATCAGCTGTTGCTTTGCAGAGAAGTTTAAAAATACAACAACGAAGATAATGACGATGGCTCTGACATTTACTGGCTAATAGATGAACCATTTCCGAAATCACTGTATAACTAAATGCTTCGGAATTTGCCAGAATTGATTCATGATTATTTGATGGCCTAAATGAAGTGTCACCAATTTGATTCATGACTATTTGTTGGCCTATATGAACTATCACCAAAATTTATTCATGACTAATTGCTGGCCAATAGATGACCAACGCCAACACTGATTAATGACTATTTGCTGTGCAATAAGTGAACTATCGACATATCAGTAATCATATTTATTGCCATTTTACAATGTTAAGATGATACAGATATACAATTTTGTTCATTATGGACCCTGTTTGGGTATAGCAAGTTTTACATATGTGCATATAGCACTAATCACTAAGGCTAATATAGCTAAATTGCACATAATACGTATTTAATTTTAAAATTAATAAATAAAACACAATGATTGATTCGTCATTACGATCTTAAACTCCAATTTTCTGAAAGGTGCTGGCTAGTAGGTAGAACATCACCAACTGGCCGGCACCTTCCACCTTTTTTTATAGGCTCACGCCTGTATTCCTGCAGGGATAGCTAGAGGTGTAATATTACATACACAATATAAGGTTGCGCACATACTTGGCTTGTATCCTAGGTAGTGTTGTGGTGACGAGCGGCGCCGGGCGCCTCTGGCGGCCGCACGCCGCGAGACAACCCTCACAGCGGTGCAGGCGCATCTGCAGACAAACAGACAACATTATGTTAGTTAAATCGCCATACATTATGTAACATGCGGCAAAGAGCGGACGGATCACCTGATGGTGAGCGATTACCGACGCCTATGGACACATTTAAGCAACATTAGAAGAGTCACAACGGCGTTGCCGACCTATGAGTTAGGACAAGGGAGGACGGGAGGAGTGAGATGAGGTAGAAAGGAATAGGGCCTCCGGTACTCTCACTCTCCGAAAGAAACGCAACATTATAGGTAGCTACTGTTAGTTTACGTCGATTTTCTGTAAGAGGCTAGTACATCCTCGGTCGAGCCAACACAGTTATGCTGAAATCAACAAGGCTCTACCACCTACTACTACCAGGTAGTCGAACCTTGCTCCACACCGTATCAATAATTACCTGTTTCCCGCAGTTTCACCCGCGTCCTGAGGGAACTACTTCGCGTACCCGGTTAATTTATAGCCTAAGTTACTCCTTGGTACATCAACTATCCGCCAGTGAACGTCCCGTCGAAATCGGTCCAGCCGTTCCAGAGATTAGCGAGAACAAACAGACAGACCGACAGACACAAATTGAAAAAAAATGTCATTTCGGTATATTATGTAGCGTGTACACATCCATATGCATTAGTAAAAAGCGGTTATTTTAATATTACAAACAGACATTCCATTTTTATTTATGTGTATAGATTTAATATCAATTATTAAAAAAAATAATAAGTTCCCTTTGAGTAAGAAGGCTTTTCTATCTTTATGTTATGTATAAACGCAATCAACTCAAAAAATACAGATACTTGTGGTGGGTTTAGTTATAATTCACGCGGGCCGACTTCAATTGATGAAGCAAAGGTAAGCATTCTATTGAAGAAGACATACCAAAACCTTTTCGTTAAGACGTCATTTTGAAAACAACATCATATTTATTGCGTGCGTAGGGACTAGGGACGCAGCAACACCCTTTTACTCATATTTTTACCACTACGGTAACGCCATACCACAAGACAAACCGCACGCCAATTTATCAATAAAAAAATGTACTACTCAAAGTTCATCAGTCTGGGATAACTTCTATCACTAGACAAATCGTACACCACTTACCAATAAAATCTCTTTAAACCAATAAAAAGTTCATACGATAGATACATATTAGTCAAACGTCAACATATACGAGTATGTACGTTTATATGCGTAAAATTTATCCGAATCTGGGTCAATAAACTTTCTAGCATACCTAATTAGCGCGTGCCCTCCAAATCAAGAGTATAAATACGATCTTTACACATGGCCACATATGACTACGCCCACTATAAGATGAACTGTTATTACTTATTACATAGGTACCAATGTTTTGACCATTATATATGTACTAGTTGGTGACCGCATCTTTACTCAAATGAGTGACGTTTATCACCACAAAAGGTAGTAAGTGCGCCATTTTGATGTGTAAGCCACTAAATGCCTGCAGTTACGCAGTTTTTTTTATATACATACATAGACTCACGCCTGTTTTCCGGAGGGGTAGGCAGAGGCTACGTCCGTGTGGTGACGGATGAAGAATACGGATTGTCACTATCCCATATAATCCCATGGGTGTTGTAAGAGCCGACAGAGGAAGCATATTATGCAGAGAACAGCACTGTAAGAGAAGGAAAACTTGAATCAAACCCTATACCAACCCGTTTGGCCAGCGTGGTATAGGCCAATTCCTCCTTTCAAAGGAGAGGCCTAGTCCAGCAGTGGGCTGTTAAAGGCTGATGATGAGGCAGAGACTACGGACTGCCATTTGCAACGATCCTGATATACCTCTCTTGCTTCATTCACTCCCATCAAATTTCTTATGCATGCTCTTCTGTTTAGGGTACTTCGGACCTGTCCTTTTTTAGGATGACTCCAATCTGGTCAGAGAACGTCCGCCTAGGTCTTCCCCTTCGTCCTGTCGCATTCGCACTTATATATCTTCTTTGTCAGTTAATTTAACCGTTTCTTTCCGGTCCCGTAGGTCAGAAATGCCTTCTTAGTGCACTCCTACGGTACCCAAAGACCATAAATGAGTCAAATTTCAGCTTACTGCGCTAAATAGTTTTGGCTGTGCATTGTCTGTCAGTCAGTCAGTAACGCAAGAATTTTATATATGTATACGGATGTTACTACAAAGTTTCAATTTCATTAAAATCCATTCAGCACATTTTGCGTGAAAGAATTACAGACATTCATTTTTTTTTATAGACTCACGCCTGTATCCCCGAAGGGGTAGGCAGAGGTGTAATATTACACCCACATTTCGCCATGTATTTTTAGGTCCCTATATAGGGGGCGAGCCTATTGCCGTATCGGGCAGATTACCAGACTGTGTGCTGCTACATTTCCTAACGGAAAAACCCAATAACACTGCCCGACCCGGGAATCGAACCCGAGACCTCGCAATCCCACGCACACATTTATGCCGCGAGGGCAACGAGGCAGTCATTCATCAATACTAAAAAACCGCTGCACTGGATATATCGTGGTCATATCGTAAAATTAATAATTTCATGAAAAGTATCTCACATATTGAAAAAATGTCAACTATTAGATACTGTAATCCATATATTGTCGGGTTAAGTGGCATGCCATTTGAGAGGCACATCTATGGCAGTAGACTATAGCAGGCTGATAATGATGGTGATGACATATTATGATAATCAGACTATGAATCGCTTACTTTTAATCTGACTGTTCTGTCGTAGGTCAAGTACATACATAGACTCACGCCTGTTTCCCCGTAGGGGTAGGCAGAGGCATATTAAACGCCCACTTTTCGCCAGTATTTTGATCCCACGTAATAGGTGGCGAGCCTTTTGCCGCTTATCGGGATATTTTGTTTGCCAGAGCCTCGTCCGTTGATCGGCAGGTGCACCACTTGTAGGTTGTAGGTGAGGTTGGCTTGGGACCCTTTTTTTTTTTGTTTTACGAGGTGGAAAATCCCTTCGGATCTCCGACTCTTGGGGGAAATAAGAGCCGGAGTATGTGGTGTTTCCACTAAAAACCACCTCGACTTCCGCCATGTACCCGTGTGTCGGAGGGTGGGACATCACTAAAGCACTCGTCGCCACCCTCCGACGGGTATTGGCCCGCCAGATGGTCAGGCGGGCCCCGAACAAAACCCCCTTGGCGACGGATTAAGGTGTTGGACTCCGCCGCCAAAACGTCCAGCAGCCGCAGAGGATAGGGAGGACGGCAACGCAACACCGCATCTCCTCTTCCTCTGCGACCCCACCGCAACGCATCGAATGGTGCGCCCCCATTTGGTCGCGGGAGATAGGGCGCGCGGCAACGCAACACCGACACGCTTCTCCTCCCGCGACCGCACCCGACTGCGAGGGACAGACAGACCTGTCCCCCGCACCCGCACCGTTGGACGCATCCTGCGCAGGCCCCTCCAAGCCCACGCGGAGCGTCCCCTCCTGGATCCCTCTTAGCTTCACCGCGGGTGACCAATCCACGGTTACTGAGCCCCCCCACCACGACAAGGTGGAGATCCCACGGGGGGTGGCTTGGGACCCTAAGTTCTTGGTGGGAACCCTATGCACCCTTGGTGGGAACCCTATGCATGATGATACAGTTCGGAATTTATTATTTCGAAGTTATTTTTAAGTTATTTTAAGTTACGGAAAATTGTAGAGTAGGTTTATTGTTTTAAGTGTATTGTACCTATATATCTCTAATATATAAAATTCTCGTGTCACAGTTTTCGTTCCCATACTCCTCCGAAACGGCTTGACCGATTTTGATGAAATTTTTTGTGCTTATCCGGTATCTATGAGAAACGGCCAACATCTAATTTTCAAAAAAAAAAAAAAAATTTGCAAAACAACGTTTGCCGGGTCAGCTAGTGTATATATAAAATTCTTGCGTTACTGACTGACTGACAGATAAGCTACAGTATATATAAAATTCTTGCGTTACTGACTGACTGACAGATAAGCTACAGTTAAAACTATAAGGCGCCAGGAGCTGAAATTCGACATGTATGTTCCTTGAAGGCCGAAGGGGTGCATTAAGAAGGGATTTGCCGAAATTCCACGGGATCGGACAGAAACGGTTTAAAGACTCACGCCTTTATCCCCGAAGGGGTAGGCAGTGTTAATATTACACCCACATTTCGCAATGAATTTTTAGCTCCCACGTAATAGGCGCGAGCCTATTGCCGCTACAGGACACATCACCAGACTCCGTGCTGCTACTGAGAATTTGGAAAAACCCAGTAACACTTTTGCCCGACCCGGGACCTCCGATCAGCAGTCGCATACGCTATCCACTGGACCACGGAAGCAGTCAAAAACGGTATAATAAAACAAAATGTGCAGGTTGGTGCGTGCGATAAAACGAATGGTCTGACGATCCAATATTAGTCGAACAACACGTGTCATGACACGACATCGTGCGATATCACTCACACCAATAATCAACAGTTACTTTATGACATTCGCATATTGTACTCAGATAATCTAAGCGATTACTACAATGCGTTAGGTAAACGACTCAGTAAACTTTCAGTGGGGTTTTGATCACAATACCCAGCTTGTTAGATTCTCAGGCTCATTTGAGTTGAATCAAGATGTTATTTCCTATAGCTTGACGAAAAACGCTAACCCCCGGGTACTTTGTAGGTAGTAGGGGCTTGCTGATTTCAGCATGTACGGTTCGACTGGGGAAGTACTACCCTCTCACAGAAAATCGACGTAAAGTACTTAAACTGTTGCGTTTCGTTCGGAGAGTGCGAGTGCCAGAGGCCCTATCCCCTATTGACCCTATTCCTTCTGCCTCATCCTATCCCTTTTCCCAACCCCAAGCGGCGGCAACACACTTGTGAGTCCTGTAGTGTTGCTTGTGTCCATGGACGTCAGGCGATCCGTCTGCTCGTTTGCCGCCTATTACTATAAAAAAGTAGCTATACCGTTGCGTTACGTTCGGTGAGTGAGGAAGGCAGACCCATCCCCTTTTCATTCGCCCTCATCTTACTCTTCCTCATTTTGTAAGGATATCTAAGTAGACCCGAGCTTGTTGACAATACAGTGTAGGTTTGTAGTTGTTCTTTGACGAGTGTATTTGTATAATCATCTGGCCTTTATACTGTTTTACTGATGGGCACGGGCCTCATCTCACTATGAGAATGGTAAGGTTGTCCACCAAGCTGGCCAAGTGCGGGTTGGCACTTGGCAAACTTCACATGTCTTTCGAGAACATTATGGAGAACTCTCAGACATGCAGGTTTCCTCACGATGTTTTCCTTCACCGATAAAAGCAAGCGATAATTAACAATTTAATACGCACTTAACTTCGAAAAGTCATTGGTGCGTGCCGTGGATTCAAACCCCACGCGGCTATCGCTGCTTGCATACATACGCACCGTACTAAACTAACTGTCCGGTGTGAACGCCCTACAGTGTCTATAATTACGTACCTAAGGGTCTAGGTCATATCTATTGAATGCGCGGTACTAATATTCGGTTTCAATTGTCCGCTTACACATACGACATGTGTACTGTTTGTCTGTTTATTGCGCCTTAATGCATGTTTTAGGCTCACTTCTCATACATATGAAAAAAGTCTTCTTTTTGTCTTTTTTTTTATACACAACACCATCTAGTCCCAAACTAAGCAGAGTTTGTACTATGGGTACTAGATAATGGATACACATACATATTTTGTACCATTATTTTTTTTACAAATACATACATATTATACATAGAAACAGCCAGACGAAGACAAACATCCATGTTCACGCACAAAAATGTTTGACTTGAGCGGGAATCGAACCTGTGATCTTCTGGCAGTCGTCTAAACTCCTGCTACGCCATCAGGTCAAGTGAAACACATAAAAAAAGTACTTTCGAACACAATTTCATGTAAACACTTTCGTGTGAAACACCCCTCTGCCTACACCTCTGGCGTCTACAAGCGTGATATTATGGAAAAGTACAGTTGTCATATGTAATGCAAATGAATCTAGACTCTGACCCGTTGGCAACCTGCTTTCATGAAGACAATGCTTATTTACATATATTTAGTTTGAACATTTAATTTTGTTAATTAAATATATTGTTCGTATTAGTTTTACTGATTTTGTAGATACATAGTTATGTAATGGCTTTAGTCGGCGACTGGGTGGTTTTTAGTGATAACACCACATACTCCGGCGCCAATTTCACCTAGAGCCGGAGATCCAAGGCATTTGCCATCGATTCGAGTTTTTTAAAACTTCACATGATTGCACTGCATCGGTCTTTGTATATATGCCAAGTTTCAAATTAATCCGACATTTCAAAGTCGGTCTAAATCGCGTCCTAAGTTTCTGTTACATAGATACATACTAGTGATGTTCCGGATATCCGTATCCGCGGATATCCGAGGTAGAGGAAAGATCCGTATCCGTTACTTTTCTCGCGGATTTTTTACGGATCTTTCACCTTATTAATTTTCAATTGATAGGTTTTAATGCTATAGGTGGTTAGGTAGAATTAAAAAACTATCAAAATTCCATTCAGAGTATTTTTAATATAATTTCAAAAAAAGTCGAAACATGATCTGTCTTTTGTTCCGCCGGGCGTGCGTGACGTCAACTATCGTTTCAAGGTCGCGCTCACCGACATCGATTCAGTAAGAAAATAAAGATGCGTATCCGTATAAGCATCCGCGGATCCTGACACCAAATATCAGTATTAGGATCCGTATCCGCGGATATAATTTTTTTAGGATCCGGCACATCACTAATACATGACGTATACATACAACCGAAGTAAATAAAAGCGCGGGCACTTTGACCTTCATACCTCTTTATAAAATTATCAGTCGTCAGATGCCTGCATCGCAAGACTCTCATATTTGGGTACTCGGTGCAAAACCTAACATAACCTATTAAGTTAGTGGCGTAGCAACAGGTTGGCAAGATTGAATTAAAGCCATGGAAGAGCGTCGCCAAGGAAGGGGGCCGAGGGGGAGCAGCTCCCTCCCTCCCTTAGGGGCTCAAAAAACCCTACAATTCTTACTTTTCTCAGTACTTTCCTCATTTTCCATATCAACTTGCCCACCCCTAGGCCATCGGCGGATGACTTTGCTCCCCCCCCCCTCGGCTGGCGACGCCCCCTGGGCCCCTGCCTGATGGCCTGTTCACGACCAGCAGTGGCGAGCGGCAGCGAATTCGATGTCCATGAAGCATTCTACTACGGCGCGGTCGTTATAGCATAAGAGTAGAACCCGCCATGTCCGTGTGGTGACGGATTAAGAATACGGAATGTCACCACCCCATATCATCCCATGGGTGGCGTAAGAGCCGACAGAGGGAGCATATTATGCAGAGAACAACACTGTAAGAGAAGGAAAACTTGATACAAACGCTATACCAACCCGTTTGGCCAGCGTGGTATAGTAGGTCAAAGGAGAGGCCTAGCCCAGCAGTGGACTGTTAAAGGCTGATGATGATTATGATGACGATGAGAACCCGCCATGGACATCGAAGTCGCTGCCGCTACTGGTTGTGAATAGGCCGTAAGAGGTCCCCAACTCGAAAGCACGTTACACCATCTCATAAATGCTTTTAAGTAAACGGGTACATGAGACCATGAATTTGATAGCGTAATTACGCCACTGCAGCACTGGTTACAAGGTGGACGAGATTTTCATTAGAAAGAAAATCTCAAATCAATTCGGTTATTTGCGACATACTGGTTACATTAAGTTGTTATAAAACACATATTAGGTACTCTGTGTACTACTAATTCTGATGTACAAATTATACAGTAGTCCAGTAATTTAAGCTTAAATTAGGTAAGAATCTCGGAATTCGAGATTTGTACAAAAGACAAAATTTGTAGAGAATTTTGTATTTTACAATATTGATAATAAATACATATAACAAAAAACCCATAGGAAATGAGATATTTACAAAAAAAAAGCGCAAAGAACCGATTTTTGTGACCTTTCACCTTGAAATTTAATAGTTGCGTACACCCTACCATATGTAGGTTTTGAGACAACTTTTAGGGTGTTAATATACAAGTATTTACAGACTTACAGCTGGGTATCTCGAATTCAGAGGTGAACCTACTATATTGACTGGACTACAGGTATTAAAATATTAATCTCTCACCATGACCACGATCGGTGCAAGACCATCGAAACGTCGTAAACATATAGGTATTTACATCTTAGGTTAAGTAAGTTAATCTTACGCGATTAAGTCCCGCTAAATTAGTCTGTATGATTAAAATAATAATAAAAATGTTGTACTAATTTCTAAGTTCACAGTAAATAATAATATTATGAAGTGTAGATTCAACAAAAATACAGGCGCAACTGCGGGCATCCTCTAGTATCTGATATTCGACAGTCAAACTGGTGCAAGCGTCATGATCGCCGTTGTAGCGACCTCACAAATTCATCATCATCATCATCATCATCATCATCATCAGCCTTTAACAGTCCACTGCTGGACTAGGCCTCTCCTTTGAAAGGAGGAATTGGTCTACTATACCACGCTGACCAAACGGGTTGGTATAGGGTTTGTATCAAGTTTTCCTTCTCTTACAATGCTGTTCTTTGCATAATATGCTCCCTCTGTCGGTTCTTACGACACCCATGGGATGATATGGGGTGGTGAAATTCCGTATTCTTAATCCGTCACCACACGGACGATTCTTAATCCGTCACCTCACAAATTATATGGTGTATATTCCGAAAGAAAATTTAAAATGAATATCGATGGACACGACAGTTTAAATTCCTTTATGAATATTATGTAGTACTTGTAATAAGAGCAAGGCTATATTTGTGTACCGATGTCATGATTATCTGACTTCCGTTTTGTTGTGATTTTTATATTTCATCATTTGTATATATTTACGTCCGAGTAGGGCATCGAACCCGAGTTCAAGGCCGATACAAATAAACAACACCAACGTGATGAAAGAAAATTATAGAAAATTATCCAATTTTATGTAATTTTCTTCAACTTTTAACCGTCTTCCGAGATTTATCTGCACTTCTTTTGACAATCTACCTTTACAGCTTTTCAGTCCATTGCTGGACTTCAGCCTCAACTAATTTTCATCATAGTAGCACTATGAGGTAATAGGATTTTGCTCGTTGGTCTCGCGGCATAAAAGTGCGCGTGGGATTGGCAGGTCCCGGCTTCGATTCCCAGGTCGGGCAAAGTGTTATTGGGTTTTTCCGTTAAGAAATTCTCAGTAGCAGCACGGAGTCTGGTAATGTGCCCGGTACGGCAATAGGCTCGCCCCCTGTTACGTGGTACCTAAAAATTCATGGCGAAATGTAGGTGTAATATTACACCTCTGCCTACCCCTTCGGGGATACTGGCGTGTGTCTATAAAAAAAAAGTTTTAGCTTACTACCACGCTGGCCTAGCGGATTGGTATAAAGTTTGATTTCGAGTTGTTCGTCTCTTGGCAAAGATACTATTTACTTCGTGCATTTTCATTATTCGCCTCTTACGACACCCACGGAATGAAATGGGGTAGTGACATTTATTGTTTGTGGGTTCGATTCCCAGAGGAGCTTGACGGGACACCACATTGTTTCCGTCGCGCGCGTCGCCGTCTGCCGGGACTGGTCGGCTCTGAACTGCTGCCGAAATTCTATCAAAGCATAACTATATTGTAATTTATAGTCGTCTCACATTGTACTCACATATTTATATTTTATTTTATATATTATTAATTTTAATTATATTGTCTGGACTTAAAAAGAGACTATGACCTCTAAATTTGTTTCGTATGTTTCTTCTCAGAGCAGTCAGTTAGGAAACACCGGCCTCATCTAGTTTAATTAAAAAAAAAATATGATTTTGTTTAAGTGTTTGTAATAAACCTATGAACAAATAAATTATTTGATTCTGACTTTGTTTCGAGTCCGAGTGTACTTTATGTCCTTTGATTGTATGCTTGTAAAGTCTCCTGCGACATAGTATTTACGCCTAGTAGCTCGGGAGCTGTTATCAACAAAACTGCGTCAATACATTTTCAAAAACAATGCTACATTCTCATATAAACAATATACTCATCATCATCAGCCCTGTATATAAACTGTCCCACTGCAGGGCACGGGCCTCTTCTCACTATGAGAAGAACGCTGGCCTAGTGCGGGTTGGAAGACTTCACATGTCTTTCGAGAACATTATGGAGAATCTCAGACATGCAGGTTTCCTCTCGATGTTTTCCTTCACCGTTTAGCAAGCGATAATTAACAATTTAATATACACATAACTCCGAAAAGTCATTGGTGCGTGCCGTGGATTCGAACCTGGACCATCTGCGTAGCAGTCTGTCGGTCTTTCCACTAGGCTATCGCTGTTTTTAACAATATACTAAACCAGAGAAATACCTATCACTACGAAAATTCTTTTCGAGTATTTACGGACAGTTAAGAACATGAAGCATAATCGTGACAAAAATATACAACAAGAATACCACAACGACATTCTCTGGCCATCTATCTAGAAACTCAAGTAGATGCAAAAGGCCCTGCGTACACGAGGTTACGCAAAATTCCAACACTTATGCTGTACTAGACTAGACGCAGCCAGCAGCACAAAAGAAGATGCTGTATTAATCTCAGATATACAAGGCAAGTGTGAATAGGATAGGACGGAGGGGAAGACCTAGGCGGACGTTCTCTGACCAGATTGGAGACTTCCTTAAAAAAGGACCGGTCAGAAGTACCCAAAACAGAAGAGCATGCATGAGAAACTTGATGGGAGTGAATGAAGCAAGAGAGATATGGCAGGATCGTTGCAAATGGCGTTCCGTAGTACCTACCCCTCCGGCAAACAGGCGTGAGTCTATGTATGTATGTATGTATTAATCTCATGCCTCGGGTAGAGGCAACGTCTCTTTTTGCGTAGCCGTGAGTCCACTTTGTCCACCTTTGTTCATAAACATTACTTCACGCCTTTTATCCCCGAAGGGGTAGGCAGAGGTGTGTTCACTTTTATTATAAAGACATTTCTCGCACTAGGAATAAATCCTGTGCGGGAATCGGGGGAAACAAACATACAACCAACGGACACATAGTACACGCAGACTCGAAACAAAAATGTATAAATCACACAGAATTGTCTCGTGTGCGTATCGAACTCACAACACTTCAGCGCAGTGTCAAACAGCGAAGACGCTTTAAACCAATGCGCCAACCGTGCAGTACCTCTAGTAGATACCTACTAGCTTTAGAATTGCGGTAGTCGCGTAGATACTAAACCCATCAGCCATAGAAGATTTTCTTTTCTTTTTTATAGTGATAGGCGGCAAACGAGCAGACTGATCGCCTGATGGTAAGCAATTACCGCCGCCCATGGACACAAGCAACGCCACAGGAGTCACTAGTGCGTTGCCGCCCCTTGGAGTTGGGAAAAGGGATAGGATGAGGAGTGGGATGAGGGAGATGGAATAGGGGATAGGGTCTCCGGCACTCTCACTCACCGAACGAACCGCAACAGTTTAAGTACTGTTACTTTACGTAAATTTTCTGTGAGAGGGTAGTACTTCCCCGGTCGAGCCGGCCCATTCATGCTGAAATCAGCAAGGCTCTACTACCGTGAAGTACTAGATTAAAGTAGCTTTGTGTACGAAGGGCCTTACAGTTGTAATCTTACGCATGTATATCATAATATTTATTATATAACACGACATTATTGGCTTGCAGGTACATACCTCTAAAACAGATACCTGTGACGTGTCGCATATATGTGCCAAATTAAATAATCAGGGCGTATGTATGCCACGTGCCAGAAGCATCGCGAGTACTGACCACACTTTTGTCGCGTGATTGTTACTATTCTCGTAAGTATATCAACTAATATTGAAATATACATAAAGTATACCTCTAATAGAGCAGTGATAGCTGAGTGGAGAGACCGACAGACTGCAACGCAGAGGGTCTCGGGTTCGAATCCACGGCACGCACCAATGACTTTCCGGAGTTAAGGGCGTATTAAATTGTTAATGATCGCTTGCTAAACGGTGAAGGAAAACATCGTGAGGAAACCTGCATGTCTGAGAGTTCTCCATAATGTTCTCGAAAGACATGTGAAGTCTGCCAACCCGCACTTGGCCAGCGTGGTGGACTATGGCCTTACCCTTCTCATAGTGAGAAGTGGCCGTGCCCAGCAAAGGGACAGTATAAAGGGCTGATGATGATACCTCTAATACTAGTTCCAAAAGATACCCAGCTACGTATGCATATATTATATATTTTTTTTATTTAACCATCTTTTTGCAATCTCGTGGGCATTTCGGACAGTCCGTTCTAAGTGCACTCCTACGGTCCCCAAGGAACATACATGTCAAATTTCAGCTTCTTGTACACAATAGTCTTTGTACACAATAGCTAGTCGGTATCGTAAGAATTTTATATTTACAGAAGATACTCTAATGTATGGTATGGTCCGTGTAGTGACGGATTAAGAATACGGAATGTCACCAGTCACAACTCCATATCATCCCATGGGTGTCGTAAGAGCCGACAGAGGGAGCATTATGCAGAGAACAGCACTATAAGAGATGGAAAACTTGATACCAACCCGCTTAGCCAGCGTGGTATAGTAGGCCAATTCCTCCTTTTGATGGAGAGACCTAATACAGCAGTGGACTGTTAAAGGCTGATGATGATGATTCTAATGTATAGTATTTGTTGGTCGATGTGTATAAAACCTATGTAACTCCTAAGTTACTGGCGGATTCTCAGCAAAATATATCAAGAGATATCAAGTACACCGCAGCAGTTAGGGAGTAGACCCTCCACGTGCGCACACCCCTCCCATCCCTCCACAAGTAGTATCCAATTTTTATAGACGGGGCTCGCCAGCTAGCGAGCCGAATCCCTGGCGGGGTCACGGTAAAGTATGCTATCCGAGATTCGCGTGACCCCGCCACAACACGGGACCGTAGTGGACACCGCGGTGGTTTTAGTGAGTACGCCTTTAGAGGAGAGCCTCACACACCTCCTATGCCAGCCCCCAACTCGATCGTACCATATGATCGAGTAGCGGAGTCGAGACGGCTCGAAAGGAGTTTCCACCGCGCAACAAAAAATAAGGGAGTTGACCCCCGCCTGCCCCAAACTCAAAGGCGGCAAAGCCAGGCTGCAAGTTTCCATCGCGAGACAATAATATAATAATAGCTGTCATGTTGACATGTGAATCGGCACGTAGCACAAAGCTTATATTATTACTTAACAGCTATTTGACAGCTTGTTTATCGCCTTGTGACATGATTGCTCTGGTGAGTGGTGCAATTTTACTCTTTAAATAATTAATGTTGTTACTCATTTGCCAGTGATAGCGTAGTGGGGATACCATCAGACTGCCATGCAGAGAGTATCGGGTTAGGATCGTAGCACATGTCTCCACAAATTATGTAGCTGTATTACGGGGCAGTGTATACCTACGCTTTTATAACAAGCTCCATTATAACATAAGAAATCTATCTATTAATAAGTTCAAAATTATTGTAAAAGCCAAATTAAGTATATAACAAAATATCTGATTATAAAGACGACCAGAACTTGGGTCGTAACTGTTCTTATTCGACACACAAACCAATAGTACACTAAAACAGTAGTATAAAACGATATTTTTTTAAATGTGACTTTTCCTAAGTACCTAAAATGTTTACACGAAATAAAGAAGTATTTCATTTCATTTAAATCCACGGCGCGCACCACTGAATTTTCGGCGTTATGTGCGTATTGAATTGTTAATTATCACTTGTCTCGTGTCTCGGAGAGCACAACAAGCCAGTCCCTGCTGTCACGGCGATTTTTGACAGTCGTTATAGGGGTTTAGGATCTCCAAATAAAGTAACACTAGTCTTAACCATGGAGTAGGTATCGCTATCCCTTTGCATATAATCTTTCCAAATATACCAACAAAAACAGAACGTTCAGTCTCTATACATCTATAATTTGACCGCTACACCGCTGCTTAACCTTCCATGTCGGACGATGCGTACATGTCACTATAAACATGCTGGTATTGTGAGTTCAAATATTTGACATTAAGACCTCGACCACAGTAGTTGCGGACGCGACAAATAACTAGTGTTGTTTTGTTCTTGATTTATAACTAGACTTCGTCCGCGGCTCCGCCCGCGTGTATTATACACCTAAACCTTCTTCAGCAATAACACTATCCATTATTGAAGACTGTAGGCAGTTTGGTACTTTTTGAGTTTATTTATTTATTTATATTTATAGACTCACGCCTGTATCCCCGAAGGGGTAGGCAGAGGTGTAATATTACACCCACTTTTCGCCATGAATTTTTAGGTCCCACTTAATAGGGGGCGAGCCTATTGCCGTTACCGGGCACATCACCAGACTCCGTGCTGCTACTGAGAATTCGGAAAAACCCAGTAATACTTTTGCCCGACCCGGGAATTGAACCCGGGACCCCCGATCAGCAGTCGCTTACGCTAACCACTGGACCACGGAGGCAGTCGACAATTTTTGAGTTTGTCGCGTTCAAATATCTATACAATAAGTCCTATTTTGAATTTCTTTGTTTGTTTTATATTAAGCTCCTTCTTTAACAAGGCCCATTTTCTTCATTTGTACTATCCCGCTCTCGCGACCGCTCCCGCTTCCGCTTCCGCTAACGCCTCACACTGAAGACACAGCACATGTCTGTTGGTCGAGCACTTCTATTCAATAAGATGATTTAATAAGCGTGCGAAAATTAGCGAGTACAATAGACCATTAGATATTAGGCATGTGTATTGTGTTAATTGTGTATATTTGCACAGAGTCATTTTTGAGGCCTCAAGTTGTAGCATGTGACCGAATTGGCATTAAACTTTTATAAATTTACCTATTTGTAAATTTTATACAGATTATACAAGGTTATTCTGCATAGGGTTCCCACCAAGAGGGTGCATAGGGTTCCCACCAAGAACTTAGGGTCCCAAGCCAACCTCACCTGCAAGTGGTGCACCTGCCGATCAACGGACGAGGCGACGGCAAACAACATATCCCGATAAGCGGCAATAGGCTCGCCACCTATTACGTGGGATCAAAATACTGGCGAAAAGTGGGCGTTTAATATGCCTCTGCCTACCCCTTCGGGGAAACAGGCGTGACTCTATGTATGTATGTATTCTATTCTTGGTATAGTCCAAACCTTTTAGGGGGTGATTATTCTGATTATAATGTAACTTTTATTCTAGAACATAGCCGATGTCCCAACCAAAAAAATCTACTGTTCCATACATTTTGTAGAGTTCGAAGTTAAATTGCCTTTAGCACTGAATTTTATTTTTTGCTATTTCATCAATGTCGTAGAACAAAAGTTGTGTTTGATCACGAGTACAGGCCCTTCATATGTGATTTCTCCATAAACGTATCTTTGGGAGGATCTTTCTTTTTTTTGTTGCTTGGTGGAAACTCGTTACGAGCCGTCTCGACTCCGCCACTCGGTCAATTGAACAATCAATCGAGTTGGGGGCTGGCGGAGGAGGTGTGTGAGGCTCTCCCCTAGAGGCTTACTCACTAAAACCACCGCGGTGTCCACTACGGTCCAGTGTTGTGGCGGGGTCACGCGATTCGCGGTTAGCATTCTTTACCGCGATCCCGCCAGGGATTCGGCGCACCAGCTGGTGAGCCCAGTCGATGGGAATTATCCATTAAATACTACTTGTGGAGGCGCACGTGGACACGGCGCCATCTCCTTGGCCTTTGCGGCGGACGGCGAGCGGCCCTTAGAGCTCACCGTCCACAGGCTCACAAGTTACGGTGGTCGGAGATCGTCACGTGCTGTGCGACATCCCGAACGGTCTGGACCTACGGTTGGGGAGAGGACGGTCGGTTTCCCTCTCCCGCTCCGCCGTCTCCTTGATCAGCATTACTGCTTCACAGAAGGTGACGGCGGCGTTCCAAGAGCTCTCGCTCCGGACCATAGACAGAACCAGGGTCGGGAGCGACAGGGTGGCCGTACCGACTGCCGCGACTAAGTCACGGCGCCGGCGCTGTGTTGCCTACGCTGGGCATTCCGCCAACGTGTGTAGTGCCGTGTCCTCAACTGGGTCGCGGCAGTTTCCACAATAGTGGCATCCGGGCGTTTCCTCCCAGCGTATCCTCCACAAGTACCGGCAAAAAGAACCGTGGCCGATGAGGATTTGCGTCAGCCGAAAGGTGAGAACGTCGTGACGTCTCTCCAACCACTCGTCAATGATGGGACTTATCGCCAGAATGGTGGTGTGCCCTGCGCTGGGTCGCTCATGTCGTGCCTTCCACTCCGCCACTAGAATCTGGTTGAGCTCGGACCGTCGCGCCTCAATATCGCGAGGCGCCGGTCTCTCACCTTGCTCTTGGGCGTCTTGACGCCAAAAATAGAGCGACGCCAAGAGCCTAGCTACCAAATCCCAGGGCGGGGATCCAGCTAGGAGGATCTTTGGGAGGATCTGGAAGCGTCACTTCTCGCCCTAATAGCATGCAACAAACGACTCCATACTAAGTACCCCCCTAAGACTACATATTTTTGTTAGCATTGCTTAATGTACCTTCACAACAACACCACGCATCCCACTTCTGATAATGAAGCCAAATATTTTTACAGCACCTGCCAAATATTTTTACGCGTAGTTGATAAGATAAGCTATCTAAACTGTTATCAAGACTAAAGATAGAATCAACTTCGCCTACTTTCTCGCAGTGACAAGTGTTACTCGGTCGAAATATTTTGACAATCGCATCGCGACAAGCTTATCAGAAAAATGCGTTTATTTGAAAGATAATCAACGCAAAAATGGGGTGACTATTGACAAAATAATGTATTATTATTAAGTATAAGTATATTATTTAGTATTAAGTATATTATTATTAAGATGTATAAAAAATTAAATGACTGCCTCGTTGGTCTCGCGGCATAAATGTGCGCGTGGGATTGGGAGGTCTCGGGTTCGATTCCCGGGTCGGGCAGTGTTATTGGGTTTTCCCGTTAGGAAATGCTCACTAGCAGCACGGAGTCTGGTAACGTGCCCGGTACGGCAATAGGCTCGCCCCCTATTACGTGGGACCTAAAAATTCATGGCGAAATATGGGTGTAAAATTACACCTCTGCCAACCCCTTCGGGGATACAGGCGTGAGTCTATAAATAAATAAAATAAAAAAATAAAAATGAAGGAGATTTTGAAAACGCTGTTATTTTGTAGATATGAGAACCTGAGAACTTCCGTGTAGTGACGGATTAAGAATACAAAGTTTTAGTACCCCCATTTAATTCAGTGGTTGTCGTAAGGGACTACATTAAATAAACAAGCAAATAGTATATTGTAGAAGAGATATTAAAGTCGACATCAAACTCTATGCTAAGCATAGTAAAAAAAGAATAGTAGGTTAGCTAAGGCCAGGCCGATCGGCGAGTTAATTGCCTACTCTTGCGTCCGCAGAAGCGCGGCGGATCAAGTACTGAGGCCGCGGCGGGACGCTCTCGTCTATGAGATTGTGTGCGTGAAAAGTGCGTGCGTACCTACACGGGCACCGGCGACTCACGCGTATATTCAAACCGGAGGCGGCCGATTTGTATGAAGCTATCCTACTATTCTTTTTGTACTAGATGCTGAGTTGCTAACCCGTCTGGCCAAAGCGGTAGTAGGGCAAATAATCCTCCTGTTGCCTCACATGGTATAATGACAGAAAGGGCGAGCCATATGTATCTCCAGCACTGGACTACTAAAGGCTCATGATGATGATCAGAACCCCGTTCGTTAAATGGGTTAATTTTATTCTGTTAAGATTTAAAAAAATAGTTCGTGTGTCATAAAGCTGAAGAGTTTGTTTGGTTGAACGCGCTAATCTCAGCACTACTGAAGGACCTTCGTAATATGTATGTTTTTTTCAAAAAAAAAAAAAACATTATAAAATCCATGTGAATCCGGGGCGATTCAATCGGATTTTTTATACAAATTATCCAAACAACTTATCGCATGTATCTTCCCTGTTTATTAGTAAGGTGGCTGTAACTAATTACTTAATTAGATAGCGATAGGCATCATGTATATTTATATTGTAATTAAAATTATTGTGCAAATGTCCCAGCCCAAACGTTGTTAGTGCAAGGTCAACGAATAATTTTGTTAATTTATTTAAATTACCTATATTACTTCATTACTTATAACTTTACCACGGACTGCCTCCGTGGTCCAGTGGGCAGCATATGCAACTGCTGATCAGAGGTGCCGGGTTCGATTCCTGGGTCGGGCAAAAGTGTTACTGAGTTTTTTCGTATACTCAGTAGCAGTCGGAGTCTGGTAATGTGCCCGGTAACGACAATAGGCTCGCCTACTATTACGTGGGACCTAGAAATTCATGGCGAAATGTGGGTGTAATATTTACATCTCTGTCTACCCCTTCGGGGATAAAGGCGTGAGACTATAAATGTTAAAAAAATATAAATTATAACTTTATATTTTTGGTGCACGGTACCCTAATCGCCATCCTCCTAGCGTTATCCTAGTTGCAAAGAGGACCGCTTTTTTATAGAATAGGCGGCAAACGAGCAGACGGATCGCCTGATGAAAACCGCAGGTGACAGATCATTCCACAGTTTAGAGGTGCGAGGCAGAAAGTTTCTAGAGAAACGCACCGTTGTGGATTGCCAACCATCTAAATGATGGGGATGGAAATGCTGTCGCGTAGAACGATGGTGAAAAGAGGCGGCAGGGATTAATCCGAACAATTCCTCGGAGCACTCCCCATAGTAGAAGCGATAAAAGATGCCTAACCGGCTTTGACTGAATATTAGCTTTTCCACAGAATTACTGCCTATCTGATCCTTGTAATCCCAAGGGATAGCGATATTCCATGGTTTGGTCTAGTGTCAGTTTATAGTCAGGCTCCATAGCGAAAGAGAGAGTTGGATGCAACGCAACTGGGATTATCATATGACGATAATAAGTAAATTTTGCACACTTTGACAATGATGTTGGTGTATTTGAAAAATCATTGTTTACAAAATTACATACATACATATCGTCACGCCTTTTATCCCCGAAGGGGTAGTCAGAGGTGTATTTCTACACCCACTTTTCGCCAGATATACTTTATTCCCACGTAATAAGGGGCGAGCCTATTGCCGTACCGGGCACATTTCCAGACTCCGTGCTGCTACTGAGAATTTCGTGACAGAAAAACCCAATAACACTGCCCGACCCAGGAATCGAACCCGGGACATCCCGATCCCACGCGCACATTTATGCCGCGAGACCAACGAGGCAGTCGTATAGGGTTTGATGTCGAGCTTTCCATCTCTACGCAAAGATGGTATTTGCATCGTGTTATCCCTTAGTCGCCTCTTACGACACCCACGGGAAGATAGGGGGTGGTGACACTTGTATTCTATGCCGTCAACCACACGGCTCTTGTTTACAAAATTATCATACTTTAAACATATGCCTACTAAATGATTGATTAGAGACGTCTTACTCTTGGGATAAAACAAACAACGCATCTTTACAAAATAGGTAGGTATATTATGTAATTTGTGTTGTTATGTTATAAATAATTTTGCTTGTCATGTATATTTACTTTATGACTATGAGAAAAATGCTGTAGATACATATTTTAAAACATTGTGTCATTAGATTAAACAAATTCAAATATGATTACTGACACGGTAATAGATTGCCGTGGGCATAAACTAAGATAGGGATATATGTAGGTGTATTAAACAGCCACATCATGCCAGCTATGCATAAAGAGTGCATGGTGATTTAGACGTTGTTGATTTCCACCACGTTACCCCTGATGCACCATGACGGACCAGAAACAAAATTTGATCTGGCTAATATTTTCTTATTATGGCTAATGATGTCTAATAGAAAATTGCAATTTACTAAGCTTAAGCATCATTAACGGCGGTGACGGATTAAGAATACGAAATGTCACCACCCCATATCCTCCCATGGGTGTCGTAAGAGCCGACAGAAGGCGCATATTATGCAGAGAACAGCACTGTAAGAGAAGGAAAACTTGATACTAACCCTATAACCAAAACGTTTGGCCAGCGTGGTATAGTAGGCCAATTCCTCCTTTCAAAGGAGAGGCCTGGTCCAGCAGTGGACTGTTAAAGGCTGATGATGATGAAGCAACATTAAGCTTAGTGACTAAAACAAATGGTTGTTAAACCCTCTCAATAACTTAATTTTCTAGTTATATCAAAAATAACGCAGCAGGGATAGGCAGAATGCGGGCAGCTCAAAATCGGTCTGTGTGGAGAACTTTGGGGGAGGCCTATGTCCAGCAGTGGACGTCTCTAGGCTAACATGATGATCAAAAAGAATAGTAGAGCAAGACAGGTATGTTCGTTTAGATCTGCTCTATTCGTACAAAATAATCAGCATTTTTGACAGCAGAAAAATGCGTCGAAACCATGAACTGGACTAGATAGAGATACTATCCAAAAATAACCAACTTAGATATGCTCAGGTACTATTGTTAGGTCTAAAAGAATAGTGAAAGAAATTGTAAAAAGGAAGAAAGAGAAAATAAAGATGAGTTTGATAGCAGATTATCTGAAGATTTCCGAAGAAACATTAAGTTTTTCTGGAAATCCGTTCGTACAGTTCGAGGAAGAACTCAATCTTCAGAATACACGTCAATCAGAGACAAGAATGGAAAGATACTGAATGGTGAATCATGCGTGCTGAAGAGATGGAAGGAGTATTTTGAAGGTTTATTTGAAAGACCGGCGATAGAGACATCGATCGCCGAAATGAATGGTAATAATAGCAATGATGAAAGTGATATTAGCGTAGATGAGATTATGAAGGCGCTGGGAAGAATGAAATTAGGTAAGGCTGCAGGATATGATAGGATTACAGTTGAAATGCTGAAGGCTGGACAGGGCATCATAGTTGATCAGCTGCAGCGCTTGTTTAACTTGTGTTGGAGCACCGGCCGAGTACCTGACGACTGGGCTACAGCTGTAGTTGTGCCTCTTTATAAGGGAAAAGGCTCGCAACAAGACTGCAAGAACTATAGAGGCATTAGCCTTCTCAGCATTGTTGGAAAATTGTATGCTAAGGTACTGATTGAAAGAGTTATGAAAGTAACCGACAAGAAAATATGGGATGTACAAGCGGGATTCCGAAAGGGTATGGGGTGCACGGATCAAGTATTTTCCTTGCGGTGCATAGCCGAGAAATTCTTGGCCAAAGGTCAAAAGGTCTATTGCGCATTCGTGGATTTGGAAAAGGCTTACGATAAAGTGGTGAGGAATGAAATGTGGTCGGTACTGTCGATGTATGGGGTGAAGAGCAGCCTCATACGAGCTCTGAAATCCCTTTATGAAGATTCCAGAGCTTGTGTGAGGATAAAAGGGTCGTACACTGACTGGTTTACCATCGAGACAGGTGTTAGACAGGGATGTGTAGCGTCGCCGTGGCTGTTCAACCTCTTCATGGACAGTTGTTTGAAAGATTTGAAAGATAGTGACTGTGGATTAAGGATGAATGGGTTACTCGTCAAATGCCTCCTTTATGCTGATGATCAGGTAATACTTGCGTCTTCAGCGGAGGAGTTGCAGGAGATGGTAACAATCATGCATGGTGCTTTAGGGAGAAAAGGAATGAAAGTGAATGTGAGCAAGACGAAAGTTATGGTTTTTGAAAAGGAGGAATGTGTTACGGCTTGTAATGTTATGATCGATTGACAACGAGTGGAAGAAGTGAATGATTTTGTGTATTTAGGTACGCTGTTTACTAGGAATGGTAAGAATGAAGAAGATATTGAAAGAAGAGTTAATTCAGGTAATAGGGTGAATGGAGCTTTGAAGGCTTTTATGAACAGTCATGATGTATCCAAAAAGGCACGTTTGGCTGTGCATAGAAGGGTGTTGGTACCTACACTTATGTATGGTAGTGAAAGTTGGGTATGGCAGAAGAGTCATGAAAGTAGAATAAATTCTGTAGAAATGAGAGGTCTGAAAAGTATGTGTGGTGTGTCTTTAACTGACAGAGTAAAGAATTGTGTGATAAGAGAGTCTTGTGGGGTAAAAGAAGATGTAGTGACAAGCATCGAGAAAGGTATGCCAAGGTGGTTTGGGCACGTGGAGAGGATGGATGACAAAAGAATGGCCAAGCAGATATATAAGGCAAGTGTGGATGGGACAGGACGAAGGGGAAGACCTAGGCGGACGTTCTCTGACCAGATTGGAGACATCCTATCCTAGACAATATTTTGATTGATATGTACTTAAAAAATTAAGTCTTAAAAAAAATAGTATCACGCAAAGATATCCAGGGTGTTGATATGCATTTGCAAAATATTTTAGTAATACACTATAGAAATTAAACTTACTCACCTAAAACTATTTCAAACAGTGTGCGATAACGATAATATAAAATCCTATTTTCATTAAAATTACTTCGATAGTACAGAATAAACTGTTGAAAGATGGATGGATGGAGGATAACTGTTGAAGAGGTAACTGCAATGCGAGCTCGCGGCGATCAGCTGAGCGACGGCGCCAGCGGCGGTCAATACACTGAGTTGATTTTTAAAACGTACGATTACGAATTTTTTTTTAAAGTTTTAGTGACTTATTTTTCCATGTATTTGTATTCAGTTAAAGTCGTATATTTACCCATGAAAATATTTTGCAAATGGATATATAACACCCTGTATAAATTTCGTTTCTGTGGGTTTTTTTGTACCTATCTGTGACTTGTAATTTTTTAAATTTCCCCTGCAATACATGGTTTATTCCTAGTGCAGAGTAGTAAATTACTTATTTGCAGCTCCACATATTTTGGCGGATGCAATGTATTTTATTTCGATAATAAAGTGTATTTTGGACGGATAAGATTAAGGCACACCTAACAAATTCCTGCAATAGATCCGATAGTAATCTAGGTGTACTAGATTATTATCTGCTGAACTGCAAAATAATAAAAAAAACGTTTATACTAGAAACGTGCATCTTTATGACAATGTCATGATCTTGTCGGTTTTATCTTATGTAATAGGCGACAGACGAGCAGATGGATCGCCTGATGGTCAACGATTACCGCCGCCCATGGACACAAGCAACACCACAGGAGTCACTAGTGCGTTGCCGTCCTTTGGGGTGCATAAAAGGAATAGGAGCGGGCTGAGCTAAAAAGAAAAGAGGATGGGGTATCCGGCACTCTTTTTTGCCGAACGAAAAGCAACTGTATAAATACTTTTAGTTTTCATCGAAATTCTGTGAGGTAAGTACTACACTTGCCCTATGGAAGCCATACTGAATTAAGTAAGGCTCTACCTACAAAAATATATACTACCTATAAAATTAATACCCTACTGATGGCAAATTCAGTAACCTATAATAATACGACGGCTATAATAATAAGAATAAGAATATACGCAAAATTTTATAACATGTAGATTATATTGTGACTTGCATCTCGTGTAAAAACAAACATATCTTTTGTAAAATATACAGCAAATATGCATTATATTTATAAATAACAAAATATGACAGGCTAGAACGACATAACCTTGTAGAAAACGTCGTACTAATATTTATTTTCAAACAAAAGTATAAATCAACATAAGTATAGACGTCTCAGAATAATAGTTACAATATAATTCCAGTATCGCCACAGCGGCAGCGGCGCGGTAGACTAGCCGTGTACGTAACGGACTGCCGAGCCGATGGTCTCGGGTTCCATCCCTAGGTACCCCGGGCACACACCTCTGACATTTCGATGTTATGTGTGCATTAAAAATGTTAATTAGCCCATAAAAAACAATACTTGTCAAAAAAGCCAAGTCTTACCATCGCATGGAAATACAATATATCTCATAAGTAATACATATAAGTACATATAAATGAGATGGATAAGTGCGATTGCCAAGTCAATCTATTTTTTTATTTATAGACTCACGCCTGTATCCCCGAAGGGGTAGGCAGAGGTGTAATATTACACCCACATTTCGCCATGAATTTTTAGTTCCCACGTAATAGGGGGCGAGCCTATTGCCGTTACCAGGCACATCACCAGACCCCGTGCTGCTTACATTGGGACCGAAACATAACTGGCGAAGTACGGGAGTGTAATATACCTCTGCCTACCTCTTTGGGGATAAAGGCGTGAAGTTATGTTAATGTTTGTTTCATCGCCGTTTGATACCTGACAGATAACTCATATAAATATCGGTCTAATTTTGAACGATCAATTACTTTTACTTCGCTTGCGGATTTGCCTACGTGAATTGGACTGTACACAATGTACATCTAACCTTCCTCAAGAACCACACTATTTTTTTTATGAAAATAACAACAATTTGTCCAGCAGTTTTTAAGTTCATCGCGTTCATACAGAAATAATTTATTTTGTAATATCCTTACTTACGCCTACATACTAGCTTCAAGTTGAAGTAAAGACTGACTTTCTTTACTTTAGTTGCATCACTGAACTGAATATGTTGTATGTTCAATAGATCGTAACGGTTTTAGTAACATTACAGCACTATGCAGTTTCATCCTTGCACGATGTTTCTAGTACAATATTGCTAGGCTGTATATATAAAACTCTTGCGTTACTGACTGACTGACCGACAAGCTACAGTCAAAACTATAAGGCGTAAGAAGCTGAAATTTGACATGTATATTCCTTGGGGACCGTAGGGGTGCACTAAAAAGGGATTTTTCGAATTTCCCACGGGATCGGGCAAAAAGAGTAAATATTTTATACTTTCAAACGCTCCAGGTAAAGTCAAAGAAAAGAATTTCCATTTTTATGCCGGGTTTCCACGCTTGCCAAGGCTCGACAAGCATCTACAAGCCCCAAGCTTCTACAAATCTCGCTTGGCATTTGGAAGTCGTTTACACGCTTGTGAATGCGTCGGTGTGCTACGTACATCCAAGCAAGGCGGACACCGAACTTGTATGGGCTATTACGTATGGTTTTTTTTATAGACTCACGCCTGTATTCCCGAAGGGGTAGGCAGAGGTGTTGCGCCATGAATTTCTAGGTCCCACATAATAGAATAGCAATCGCATACGCTATCCACTGGACCACGGAGGCAGTCACGTTTGGTTTAACCTACTTTTATTTGAAATACAAGTAAAGTAAAGCAAAAGCAAGGAACAAACAAGCAAAATAAGTTCAACCAGCCACTCATTTTGAGACAGAACTAGACGTGCGTTCGTTGCGAGATCTCAGCGGCTACTAAGCGCCTGCCAACGTGTGAACGCGTCGCAAGCACTTGCCGCAAGCGCCCTTTGATCTGTGTCCGTCGACGTCGACGCTTGGCAAGCATGGAAACGTACCATTATGCTGCGTTTCCACGCTTGCCAAGCCTCGACAAGCGTCCACAAGCACAAGCGTGTAAACAGGGCGTTTGTCTTGGCTTGCGTGAGCACAAGCTCACGTCCGGATCCTGTTCAAGCGTCCACAAGGACGCTTGAACAGGATCCAGTCTAGTGTCGGTTTTTGGACACAGATCAAAGGGCGCTTGCGGCAAGCGCATGCAACGCGTTCACACGTTGGCGCGCGCTTAGTAGTCGCTATGATCTCACAACGAACGCACGTCTAGTTTGTCTCAAAATGAGTGGCTGGTTAAACATTTTTTTGTTGTTTGTTTCTTGCTTTTGCTTTACTTTACTTGTATTTCAAATAAAAGTAGGTTAAAGCAAACGTGACTGCCTCCGTGGTCCAGTGGACAGCGTATGCGACTGCTATTCTATTATGCGGGACCTAGAAATTCATGGTGCAATGTAGGTGTAGTATTACACCTCTGCCTACCCCTTCGGGGATACAGGCGTGAGTCTATAAAAAAAAACCATACGTAATAGCCGATACAAATTCGGTGTCCGCCTTGCTTGGATGTACGTAGCACACCGACGCATTCACAAGCGTGTAAACGACTTCCAAATGCCAAGCGAGATTTGTAGAAGCTTGGAGCTTGTAGATGCTTGTCTAGCCTTGGCAAGCGTGGAAACGCGGCATTAAAGTAACTTACGAGTAGGTGCTCTACAAGTAGGTATGTCTGAGTAAAACAGGCACATTAAAGTACTTAGTATTAGTACGACTTCAGTCTCCGCAGGACTCGTCTCGATTCGACCCGCAATTTATTCGCACTGAGTATTTCCACGATAATTATAACTAAGAAGCGGGCTGACAATTGCGATTAAAGTCGTTCGAATCGAGTTGAAAACTCGAAACGTATGTTGGTTAAATTTGTACTAAGCCTCCTGAAAACAAACGTTGACCTGTTTCGGTATAACAATTTGTTAATTGCAAAGATACGCCAAGGGTAGGCAGAGACTACGGAACGCCATTTGCAACGATCCTGACATTCCTGACATATCTCTCTTGCTTCATTCACTCTCATCAAGTCTTTTGATAGAATAATTGTTAAGTCTCCTGCGATACCGGATTTATTTATTGTGGAGACATTAAGTACCTTTACAAAAAATATGTAAGTAATAGGTAGGTAACTATGCCTTATCGACGGATTCTTAACAAATGTATAAACATGTGAGTAAACTTAAATATCTCCAATCGGATGCCCGATTCTAGTACAAGGAAAATATAAATCCATTATCACTAGAAATACGAGGCATATCAATCATATATTTCTGATAATTAAAATAATTACCAAGCATATTTGACAAATAAGTCTGAAATCATGAGTCATTATAATCCATATTCGCGAATAATTTATTACAGGCCAGGATGTAGATCATCAATCAATATTAAAATGATGTTTCCGTTTGATACACATTGATTTATTACGATAAGTACAACAAAACAGTGTAGGGAATATTTATTAAAGTTTAGGGACTTTTGATGAGGTGTGATGATTTTTTTATGTCAACTTTATAATATTTTTTTATACACCTATTATATTTCCGAAGGGGTAGGCAAGGGTGATATTTCACCCACATTTCGCCATGATATTTTATGTCCCACGTAATAGGGGGCGAGCCTATTGCCGTTACCGGGCACATCACCAGACTCTGTGCTGCTACTGAGAATTCGGAAAAACCCAGTAGGTAACACTTTTGCCCGACCCGGGAATCGAACCCGGGACCTCCGATCAGCAGTCGCATACGCTATCCACTGGACCACGGAGGCAGTCAGATAAAATTGTGTTAAAAAAATACCTTATTTTAAACAACAAAGAAATCGCGTTTATGTACAGCAAATTTCAAGCATTTAATAGTCCTTCATAAACAAAGATAGGTCCTAATATTTGATCTGTCCACGGATTTGGCAACTACAGTTACATATTTGACATAAGGTCCATACAAAATATTTTTATATTTTTTATTCATTTTGGAAAACAAACAGTGTCTTAAACTAATACAAAATCTTTAAAACCATTTAAATGTTTTCACCTATGCATATGTAGAGATAACACAACAAAAAGTTAAAACACTAATTAACTTGATAGTGGAACTGAGAAGAACAAAAACACAGAGAACCGATTGAAACCATCGAGTTGACAGTATTTTGTTAATGGTGACCAAATCCGGTCACATTAGAAATAAATAGATCTAGTTCGGAGAAGGCAACCAGTGTGTTTAATAAATTAGCTGATCGTACAAAAAATGGGAAATCTCTATTGTTGGTACAAACCAACACATACACAGTTAGACAACTAACTGTGTATCCTAACTGATCTGCTACTTAGCGATTTTAAGTTGTAGCGATGAAAGTAGATAGTAACCCTATCTATTTTCGATTCAGCAATTTTTACTAAGTAAGTGATGTATATGTCAAGTAATATGTATTTCTGGTACCCAAATGTATAGATGATAGATCAAAATATTGTGACAGGCCGATAATCAGCCATGCCCTTCTAGTATTTCGTTCTGTCTTCTGACCTACTGGCAAAAGACAGTCTACTGTCACTCGTCAAGAGGTGAAAAAAAGCTTAAACTTCGCAGAATTAGTTAGAACATACTCTCCGTGTGGTGACGGGTTAAGAATAAAAACTGTGTACGTCACTTAATTCCGTGGGCGACGTATGAGACTAGGAAGGAAAACCCAACTCATACTTCCTCCAGGGACTTCCCCCATATAAGCTGACGTCATTAGGGCAATATAATGGTATGGGATACGTGAACATTTTTTTTGTACAAGTAGTCGTGGTTTAAGCGATAAACTTATACTGCGCCGAACGTCAAGCGATATTTATTCTAATTATAATATTTTACCACATATACACAACCCAATATAGTTACAAACGAAGCAGAGTTTGTTCTATGCTTAGTGATGGACAATCAAAGATTTGTTTCGAGTCTAGGTCTAGTTTCGTGAGTTTTGTTAGGATAGAAGCAAGTGGCGTCTCTGCCTACCCCGACGGGCAAAAGGCGTGGCGCAACCCCGAGGGATAGCGATATTCCACGGCTTAGACCAGTATCAGTTTATATGAGGGTACTGACTTCCCGTGACTCTAATACTTGGAAAGTAATTGTTAATGGATATCAATTTATTAATTACAAAATCATGTCAAGTAGCTACCTAATTACCTACGTATTCTTTTAAATACGTAAAACTCATAACCTTAAGTACTTTTGTATAACATTATCATATTTTAATTAGTTCACGTACCTAATTAAAGCTTCAAAATCTAAATGTCATTTTCATTGTTCAGCTTGCCTTTGTAATAATTGCGTTTTTTTATTACATTACGTCAAAATTACGTACTAAAGTACCTATGTACGTCAAGGGACCAAACGTATAAGCATACTTACATAATGATCTTTACTAAAATCGATTTAAATTTTAACAATAATTCAACTTTGAATGTATTCGTCAAACTAGACTTCTCCAAAGGCTTCCCTTTGAATTATACACCTCAACCATACTCAGTACTCAAAATGTTATCCGGTATCGTGACGTTTCGCTAGAGTGGCCAATATGGCGACTGCGATTTGTCTGTCAGAACCATTAGGATTTAACAAAATACTCGACAATCCGAAATGTTTTATTATCTAGGTAAGGTTTGGATCGAGTCTACCGTACCCTTTGACGAAATTATGAACATAGATTTGACACTGCGATGGTAGCGCAGTCGGTCGGTTCCAATGTGAAACATGCCAATATCAACAACTACTTACAAATTAAAAAGTACCTAACTGAAAAATATTTTCCAGTGGACTAAATTGTGAATCTAAACCATTCTCAAGTCCCCTTGAATACACACAAAAATTTTCATCAAGATCGGTCCAGTCGTTTAGGAGGAGTTCAGTGACATACACACGCACACAAGAAATATATATATTAAGATAACAACCTATCGCAGTCCACTGCTAGAGTGAGGCCACCCTAATTAGCGTCACAACAGCTTGTGAGCCAAAAGAAGGATTAAGCCAACTATTTCACGCTTGCCAGACGAATTGATATAGGGTTTGATGTAGAGTTTTCTGTCTCTTCGCAAAGATACATATTGACTTGGGAGTATTTCACTTAGTCACCTCTGACGACACGAAATTGGAATACGAAATGGATTAATGGCACTTTGTATTATAAATGTGATGTTTCTTTTTGTTTTTTATATTATAGGAAGACAAACGAACAAGCGGGTCACCTGATGGTAAGTAATCACTGCCGCCTATAGACACCTGCAATGCCCGAAGTATCACGAGTGCGTTGCTTACCTTTTAAAAAGGAATATGCTCGCTTCTTGAAGGTTCCAATGTCGAACTGGTAATAATACAAAATATCATCATAATAATATACATACATATACACTTTAACAAGCGTGTCTTTAGGTGAATTATGTTCTCGATCTCGTCTCCGGTGACCCATCTAAGAAACAACCTTGTGCCGTTCGTTGACCGTTCTGATAGTGTGTACTGCGCATCATTTTCTCTTTATTTTGCATCATTATACAGGAACTTATTATCTCAATTCTTTACAAAGTAATTAGGGTTCCGTAACTAAAAGGTAAAAAACGGGACCCTATTACTAAGCCTCCGCTGTCTGTCTATCTGTCACCAGGCTGTATCTCATAAACCGTGATAGCTAGAAAGCTGAAATGTTCACAAATATTTCGGTTGCCGCAATAACAACAAATACTAAAAATAAAAAATAAAAATATTAATAGGGGTCCCATACAATAAACGTGTTTCTTTCGTATTTTTTGCTCAAAATAACTAACGGTAACAGGTAGACGCTTTAAATTACAGAATATGTAGTTGTATATTACCTTTCAAAATAAATAATTAAATAAAAGAAGTAAATAATAAAGGGGGCTCCCATACAACAAACGTAATTTTTAAGCAATTTGTTACTCGATCTTAATAAACAGGTAGAAACTTAAAAAATATTTAAGTATAAATACAACAAACGTAATTTTCTTTTATAGATCATGGTACCGGAACCCTTCGTGCGCGAGTCCGACTCGCACTTGCCCAATTTTTTTTAAATACATGAAACAGGGCATAGCGACTTGACTGCAGGTATGGCGTATTGGTCAAATCTTTTCTTCGGCAGCTGAATGTTGTGGGTTCAATTCCCAAACGCGACAGCAATAAAGAAGTTCTAAGACACCGTATCCTTACCACTCTCTCACTACTAATGCTTATAGAACAGAAAGAGAAGACAGGATAAAAAAACTAACGTTCGTCCGTGTGTTTGTAATTCTGTTTCTTGTAAACGGCTTGACCGATTTTAATGACTTTTATTTATTTTTACTAATGGATAAACGATGTAGTTTATTTCTGCCATTAAAAACATGCGTGTCACAGGTCTCCGTAATGTTCTCTAAAGACATGTGAAGTCTGCCAACCCGCACTTGGCCAGCGTGCTGGACTATGGCCCTACCTTTAATAAAATGATTTATATAGAATTGACAATTACATAGACTGCCTCGTTGGTCTCGCGGCATAAATGTGCGCGTGGGATTGTGAGGTCTCGGGTTCGATTCCCGGGTCGGGCAAAGTGTTATTGGGTTTTTACGTTAGGAAATTCTCAGTAGCAGCCCGGAGTCTGGTAATGTGCCAGGTACGGCAATAGGCTCGCCCCCTATTACGTGGGACCTAAAAATTCCTGGCGAAATGTGGGTAGAGGTGTAATATACACCTCTGCCTACCCCTTCGGGAATACAGGCGTGAGTCTATAAGTAAGAAAAATAAAATAAATATAGAATTTAAAGTAACATAACATAACTTCACGCCTTTTATCCCCGAAGGGGTAGGCAGAGGTGTATATGACCTAAACATAACTGGCGACCCGTGGGTGTGTAACCCACGATTCGCCAGTTATGTTTAGGTCACGTAATAGGGGGCGAGCCTGTTGCCATCTACCGGGCACAAAATTAACTTAAATCGTTCACATCGGCACATCGTTAAAGTAATGATTATTGTAATTAACCTACATCTTTTGAAGCAAATTAATTCCGCAGGCGCAGCGATATTTTTGGACATAAAAGGTATTTAATGATAAGATAGGTAAATAAAATTAATTGATAATAAACGAGCGACAACTGAATGCACAAATATCCAAAAATACTTGTTCGTGTACGTTTTATTTTGTTTTTAAGATTACACTATAGTCTGTTCAAGATACGAAAAAAATAAAAGGTAAACAAAGAAACCAATGATTTTCAAACTTAATAAGTTAGCACGACAACCGATCGGGATAACCCAACCTAATTAAAAATGGCCCCCTGTCATGCGAAATGGTTACTTTGGGTGTAATGCATAAGTTGACAGGATAACAAATACATTGACATTTTAGAATCATTGGCTTTTTAGGTTCCCTATCATGTAAAATTGTTTATAAGCATAACTAATAGGTACATTAAAAAAATATTCCTTACAATAATTATGAACAATACAGGAAAAATAATAAATATGCTGTACCATTTATGAATTGAAGGAACAGGCGTATTTTTTTAAGAACTAACTGAATCTTTCGCTTGCAGTATTTAATTTAAATCTACTTTTGTTGCGAAGGCGACATTAAAAGAACCATTTTATGGTTTGTTAACATTTTATTTTTTCGTATCTTGAACAGACTATAGGTATAGATCCTGGTCGCGGGGGACTTTTCAAACATACAACCAACGGGTACAATGAACACCCAGACCCGAAAAAACCTATGGATCACACAAAGTATTGCTCGTGTGGTAAATAATGACTCATATAGACTCACGCCTGTATCCCCGAAGGGGTAGGCAGAGGTGTAATATTACACCCACATTTCGCCATGAATTTTTAGGTCCCACGTAATAGGGGGCGAGCCTATTTCCTACCGGGCACATTACCAGACTCCGTGCTGCTACTGAGAATTTTTAAACGGAAAAAGCCAATAAACACTTTGCCCGACCCGGGAATCGAAACCGAGACCTCCCAATCCCACGCGCACATTTATGCCGCGAGACCAACGAGGCAGCCGATTAAAGAAGTTATTCCAAAACCGCATGAAAATCTGTTCCAGGGCGAGGCGGCCGCTTAATGTAGCTGTTGCGAAACCGCATAAAAATCTTAATATATATAAAATCCTTGCGTTACTGACTGACTGACAGACACGCTACAGCCGAAACTATTGGGCGCAGGAAGCTGAAATTTGGCATGTATGTTCTTTGGGGACCGTAGCGGTGCACTAAGAAGGGACTTCCCGAAATTCCCACGGGATCGGGCAAAACCGGTCAATTTAAAAAAAATGCAGACGAAGCTGCTGCCGTCCTCTAGTCAGTTTATAAGATCCATGAGTAAACTCAAACTGACACTCAAACTGTCGACTTATCATCTCATATCTAAAGATGACACATTACGATAATTGCCTATAAAACGCAAAACTGAGTTAATTAGAAATGAAGGTGACTCTTAATGACCAAGGCTTTAGTATCTCGATCTTGAGGCCGTCGATTCGAAGCTTGTGAACAAAATAATATGCCTGTACGTCTATATATAATGAGACTGATTGTTTGTAAGTACACTTTTTAGTAGTTCCGTAGTAAACTACTAGGAACGCTTATAATTTCGCTATCTTCATTCTCCGTCTGTCCGACCGAGGTTTTACGCAAAAACTATAAGCACTAGAGAGCTGAAGTATGGCATAGATATACATTGTAACAAAGCGCTCAGAACAGTAAGATAATTTTTTTAAAAAGGTCACGTTTGCTGGTAGATCCCATACACCTAAATTACTTCTTTAAAGGTGATTTTCCACCAGAGTGGCGAGACGAGGCGAGGCGAGGAGAGAATTGAAATTTGTATGGCAAATTTTCGATTCTCTCCCAGCGCATCTTTGGTGGAAACAGTGTGGATTGACGAGAATATGCGAGGCGTGAATTGAAATATTCGTATGTGTAAAAATGAACCGTATTGATTCCGACATAGAGTATAAATCAACTTTGCAACAGAAACAGGCTTCTCGCGATACAGAAATTGCGTGTGTATTGCAAGACGAACTCAAACAGCACTGTACCTATATCTTTATCTAATGAAGCCTACGAGAGGCGCGGCGGTCACGCGCGAGCTCGCGATGGCTATTTTTAGTGGAAAAGGGTCAGTGCGATTTCTATTCTCTTCTCGCCTAGTCTCGTCTCGCCACTCTGGTGGAAAATCACCTTTAGACAAGCTTCACTGGTCTCAAACTAAGCAGAGCTCTTACTATGTATGGTAACTCAATAACTGATTATCCCACATCATCATCCTCCTAGCTTTATCCCAGTTGCATCTGGAGTCCGCTTAGTAATCTAACCAGATTTTACTGAATATATTATGCTTATATGCTTGCTGTAATATTTACTAGGCTTTTTCCACGGAGCAACTGCCATCTGACCTCCGCAACTCGAAGCTAGCAATATTCCATGGTTAAGAGTAAGGCCTCCCTCATATTGTTCATGAGCGTTCCTCGAGCGTACGCTCGGCGTCTGTTCGGCGTTCACTTTGTACTACAGAGTGAACGCCGCCGGCCGTACGCTTGAGGAACGCTGTCGCCCAATGTGAGGTCGGCCTTAGACTAGTGTCAATTTATTAATTCACAAAAAAATATTTTCTTATGTTTGGAGCGAACCTAAGATCAACGGAGTATCAATCAGGGTCTGTACTCTATACTAATGTAATTAAATTTAAATGATTACTTAGTCTAATGTAAGAAAATATATGAAATATAATTGGTATTCCACATCCATAATACGAGGGTCAAACTGAAAGTTCTTAGAAAATCAAAAACTGATTACATTAGCCAGTTATTAGTTTTATTATATCTTTTCAAAATATTGTCCATTGACGTCAATACACCGCTGCATGCGATGGAACCACTGGGAAAAGCACTTTGCCCACTCGTCCTTAGGGGTCTCTTCAATGGCATCGCGATACGCAGCCACCGCTTCTTCAGCATTCATAAACCGCTTTCCTTTAAGTTTTCTTTAATTTTTGGAAATAAATAAAAATCACAAGGCGCGAGGTCGGGGCTATACGGCGGGTGACCCAGTAATTCAACGTTTGATGTCGCCAAATAGTCGATCGTTCGCTTGGCGGTGTGCGACGAGGCGTTGTCGTGGTGAAGGAGGATCCTACTGCGAGGTCGTTTCTCTCGAACTTTTTCCAAGACAAGTGGCAAACAATTGGTAGTGTACCATTCTGCAGAAACTGTTTTTTGATCCTCTAACACAATTGTTGCGAAATGACCTATCCTTCCAAAGAACGAGACAACCATTTTTTTTTCCCGCACTTCGATCTCTCTTCACTTTAGTTGGCAACTCCTCGAAAGGAAACACCCACTGAGCAGATTGTCTTTTGGTTTCAGGATCATAACAGTAAATCCAGCTTTCGTCACCTGTTAGTATGTCGAACACAGCATTTGAGTCACCTCCGTTAAATCTTTCAATCATTTTACGGCACCAATCCACACGATGGAGTTTTTGAGCCTTAGTCAAATTATGAGGTATCCACCGGGCGCAAAGCTTCCTGACCGCTAAATGTTCGTGGAGGATTTTGTGCACTTGACTCATACCGATGCCTAAGCTTGTCCGAATCTGCTGATAGGTCACTCTTTTGTCAGTCTCTATCATACGCCGCACAACACAGATGTTATTTTCAGTCGTCGCCGTAGAAGGCCGTCCCTCACGTACATCATCAGTGAGATTAGTGCGACCACGTTTAAACTCATAAAACCAGTTGTAAACAGTCGCACGAGATGGGGCTTCATCGTGAAAGGCCAATCGTAGTCTATCATAACTTTCTTGTTGACTTAAATTACATCGAAAGTCATAAAAAATCATTGCACGAAAATTTTCTCGTGTTAAATTCATGTTGACGTGACACAGACAATTTTCAATTTGCCGCCAAATCGTAAAACAAATGACAAATGAATGAAATATATACTCAGTAATATTGGCAAAGAGTTCTATTTTCAAATTTTAGAATATTTTTTTATTATATTGTTTATAAGTGGCCAGTTCTAAGAACTTTCAGTTTGACCCTCGTATGTAACAGGTACCTATGCTCAATATTATACGAAGTGAAGGCGTCATAACAGAAAGCTAGGCCCCGGCTTCAAGGCGTTTGTGATTTCACGGGCAGCACAGTGATTAAAGCAGCCTCTTCCTCACTTACCACTAGTATAACCAGTTCGATAACATGATACTTTGTTATCACATATTATCATACACATCCTCATATCGTCGTTTCGCGTCTGGGTGTTCTTTTTGTTCTTTGCTTAAATATTTGTGAGCATCTCGATACTGGATTATTCTTGCGCGAATGTGTCATTTTAAAAGGTAATTAATGTTTTTATCGTACATAAGATAACTTTAGAATGATGATAATTTATTGACCGAGTTATCGCATTGCCAAGTAGGCATATTATATTATAGGTTTAATTTTAAATCTATCTTTGGGGCGACGAATTTTATTAGTCTCTTTTACAATGAAAAGACAACAAATAATAAATTAACGATTTTAGCATCTATGACTACATACATACATAGACTCACGCCTGTTTCCCCGAAGGGGTAGGCAGAGGCATATTAAACGCCCACTTTTCGCCAGTGTTTTGATCCCACGTAATAGGTGGCGAGCCTATTGCCGCTTATTGGGACATTTTGTTTGCTAGAGCCTCGTCCGTTGATCGGCAGGTGCACCATTTGCAGGTGAGGTTGGTTTGGGACCCTAAGTTCTTGGTGGGAACCCTATGCACCCTGCTTCTATGACTATAGTATAGATAAGTTATTGTTCACATTTTCATCGGTTTGTCAACCAAATTTTCAACCTCTATCATCATGATCATCATCATCAGTCCTGTATATAAACTGTCTCACTGCTGGGCACGGGCCTCTTAACACTATGAGAGGGGTAAGGCCATAGTCCACCACGCTGGCCTATTGCGGGTTGGCAGACTTCACATGTCTTTCGAGAACATTATGGAGAACTCTCTGACATGCAGGTTTCCTCACGATGTTTTCCTTTACCGTTTAGCAAGCGATATTAACAATTTAATACGCACATAACTCCGAAAAGTCATTGATGCGCGCCGTGGATTCGAACTCGGACCCTCTGCGTAGCAGTCTGTTGGTCTCTGCACTAGGCTATCGCTGCGGTAACCTCTAAACCCTCCTATATTTATACCTTGGAAGAGGGAATGGCGGGGGCATTCCTAGGTACGTCACACATAAAAGGAACCCATTGTGGAAATTCTAAGTTTCTAACCTTAGGAGTTTAGTATCTGCCATGACATGTCCATCAGGACAAGTAGATAATTGTATTAATGATAATGATATAGACGATATACTAAGTACATAAACAAATGTAAACTTCACTTACTTGGTGAATAGTTATAATATCAGCTTGCTCCGTCATTATATTATCTAAACACTAATATCACAGGTTGAATAAATAAATTATAAATAATTAAATCGTTAAAACAATTAATTCACAGCATTATCACATTATTCGTCTTCTATGTCCAAATCCCATAGGTTCGCCAAGCCGTTTAGTAAGCCGCGCAACACTGAATCTACTATCTTATTAAGAAATATACAATAATAAAATAAAATCCAATATATTTCGATGAATACACGCAAGTCCGCTGTCATTAGCACGATATACGTCCGCTCCGTCCGGCGGTTGAGAACCGAATGTGAAATTGAACATTCGATATTTGAAATCTTTGCGCGCGCGTCGATAACGTAAGCGTTATCGTGCGATGTTACTGAATTAGGGTTGCCATCTGCACTTCATAATATAGTAGTGGTTTTATCTGTGGCTTCGCCCGCCCAAGTGGCGGTTATCGTCTTGGTAGCCTTAAGGGGAGAACAAGACTCGGTAAGCGTAAGGTAGGGCGGCTCCCAGCTAGGTGGACCGACGACCTGGAAAACCTGGCTGGGACGTACTGAATGCGGAAAGGTGAGGACCGTGTACTGTGGCGCGTGTCGGGAAAGGCCTATGTCCAGCGGTGGAATGCGATAGGCTGATTCAGATTGCAAGCAAATTTATTTTCAATTGTCTTTCGGGATATATACCACGTAGGTACCTTTGTTTGCAGTAACCGATATTTCGGCACTGTTGCAAGCGCCATGTCCATGGATGTACTCATCATTTTTAGACGACAACATAATATATATAATTATGTCACGTGGCATATATCCCGGAAAACAAATTAAAATAGGTAAGTTTAAATGACCTTAAATAGCTATATAGTAAGCAAATGTTTATTAATTCATATATTTTACTTCTTATACTACAACTATTTTAACCTGGGCGGTAAACAAAAGAGAAAACTATTTGATTGAATGTGTACTAAAGAATTTCTCAAGTATCTTTTCATTTTTATTTCTTCATGGTCCTAAAGAAAGTTCTGGAAATTCCTTCTTAGTGCATTCCTATGGTCCCCAAGGACCATTCCAAATTTCAGCTTTCTGCGCCCAAAAGTTTTGGCTACGCGTTGTCGGTCTGTCAGTAGGTAATGCAAGTATTTCATATATATACATATTACATTCTCCGCCGCATCTGTCTGTTTGCCATAAACTCAAAACTTTCTTTCTTTTTTGACTTTCACTAATGAAAAGAGCGATTCGTGAAAATAATTTAGTCATATAATTTGTTCATTACTTTTACGTATATTATACTACCCTTGCAAAACCGGAACGGGTGGCTAATATTATATATTTATTTTTAATTGTAATTACTGTATTACGTCGAACTGCACGGTTGATGTAGTGGTTTAAGCGGCCGCCTCACCGCTTGACCCTACGCCGAGAGTTTTGGGTTCGATATTTCGATCCCCACTCGAGTCAACACTTTGTGTGATTCATAAATTGTTGTTTCGATTCGGGGTGTTCATTGTATCTGTTAGTTGTATATTTGTTAAGTCCACCGCAACACGGGATTTAGTCCTAGTGCGGGAATTGTCTATAAAAAATAAATTAATTAAAAATAATTTACATAGTAGATACTATAATTATGTCGTCTAATTATGTAGATGGCAGCCCTATACAGAATGCGCGTGAATCGTGAATAAGTTATGTCGCGACTGCGACTTGTCGGAAAGGGTCGCAAATATTTTAATTTTTAATATATTTTGTCAAATAAAATTTACTATAATTAAGTCGTCTAATTATGTAGATGGCAGCCCTATACGAATGCGCGTAAAACGTGAATTAGTTATGTCGCTGCGACTTGTCAGAAAGGGTCGCAAATTATATTTTAATATATTTTGTACAATAGAATTTACTATATAATGTCGTCTAATTAAATGGCAGCCCTATACAGAAGACGCGTGAAACGTGAATAAGTTATGTCATAATATGTGGCTGCGACTTGTCGTTCGTAGGGTAAAGTTGACAATTATATCACTGCGCGTTGAGCTAATATTTAACTGTGCACATGTGATGGATATTTGTTTTCTTATACATACATACATGCATACATATCGTCACGCCTTTTATCCCCGAAGGGGTAGGGAGAGGTGTATTTCTACACCCACTTTTCGCCAGATATACTTTAGTCCCACGTAATAAGGGGCGAGCCTATTGCCGTACCGGACACATTTCCAGACTCCGTGCTGCTACTGAGAATTTCGTGACAGAAAAACCCAATAACATTGCCCGACCCAGGAA